>CM046395.1:27500-2625000 GCA_025413875.1 Rhododendron molle | reverse complement strand
TATGGAGCAGTGTTGTCACAATTCTGTAACCCGGTGATGGAAGACCTTTTTACAAGAATCTCAAAGAACAATGGTAGGGGCGAAAGTGAAGCAAACACCAGGTATCCCGCACCTCAGTATACAAAAATTTCTTCGTTCATCGTAGACAGACATTCCAGCCTATTATAGGAAGGGCAAATCCATCCCAGATGTTCAACCATAATGAAGAATCAAGAAATTCTTATTAAATTAGGATATTGGACTATAGTATTGGGAGAGAGAGAGAGAGAGGGGACTTGGTTTTAGTTTACAACAAAAACTACAGAGTTTTGAGTTTGTCACTGGCATGGAGCTTTCGACTGATGCATTGCGGAGTGAAGCCTGATCCTAAATGGTTCGTTGAAAAAGGACTTGTCTCTGTCGTGCTAGCTAGCCATGCTGCTTGTAGAATTCTGAAAGTTCTTATCATTAATTTTATACATCTATGATCACTATATATACATAGTAAAAGAGTGTCAAATCCCATAAGTGAATAGGATTATGCAAGATTATATGATTACAATATTTACTACGGGACTAAATGAATGGTACATGGAACAGAAATGTTACCTACACTATCTCATTCCACTAAACCATCCACTACATTTTTTGTGGGGCTCACTTCGGGTCCTACAAAAATACAGCAAAATATCCATAGAATTTGAAATAATATTTTATGGGGTCTTGTAAAAAATCAGCTCCAACGGATATCGGTAAGTATTTTTTCTGGATTCGTAGGGGTAAAACTATTCAACTGCGCAGTTTCGTCACTATGAATCCATAAATAATACTTAGCAATATCCATTGGAGTTGATTTTTTACAGAGGGTCATAAAATATTATCCTAAAATTTATAGACATTTTTTTTCTGTATTTTTGTAGAATCCGAAGTGTGCCCCACAAAAATGTAATGAATGGTACAGTAGAATGAGGTAGTGTATATAGTATCTAGAATATTAAACATGAGGTGCTAAAATCATGGGCTGGAATATCTTCGGTGGCTGATTGTGTGCGTTCCTAATACCTCTCTGATGACCTTTTTCCACAATAGCCATTGACGGCATATGAAGGCCGACTAGACTAGAATGGCGGCACGTAAGACACCGGCATTAAACCTGATAAGATCTGAACAATTGCTTGAGTTTCGGGCCTTTGGCTTGGTATTGGATGAGAACATGCCAAAGCCAAAATCAGCACTTTCTCAGCTTCCTCAGCATCATACTCATTCCCGAGCCGCTCTTCTACGGCATCCAATATACGGCCTTCTCGATGCAAGCATCGAACCCAATCAAGCAAGTAGGGGAACTCATCGATCCTTGTTACAGGTCGCAAGCCGCAAACTATTTCCAACAAGACTGCACCGAACGCATAGACATCGGATTGCTGGGTGGCTTTACCTGTCAACAAGCATTCGGGCGCAATGTAGCCCGGTGTGCCGATCACACCGTTGATGTCTATATACGAGGTCTTCTCCTTGTCTAGGGCGCGGGCAAGGCCAAAATCCCCCAGTCGAGCGTTGAAGTTAGAGTCCAGCATGATGTTGCTGGCCTTAAGGTCCCGGTGGACCACACCATGTTCATACTCATTATGGAGGTAGTTCAAGGCTAAGGCCACCCCGGAGATGATATTGTAACGCTGATCCCAACTTAGTGCGCTGCTGTCAGGTGTTCTAATGAATAGGTGTGCGTCGAGACTACCGTTCGGCATGTAGTCATATACAAGTAGCAGTTTCCCTTTCTCGTGACACCATCCTGTCACAAAGAGTACTCAATTTGGTTCATAAAAGTAAATATTTTCTCTATGAAATATTTTAGCTGCTAAATATTCTGCTCAGCAACAGAATCTTGTGGTTCACAAAAGTAATCAACTTTAGACAGGGCGGTTCAAGGGACACCCAAAAAAACACCTAAAAAAACATCCCCTAGTTCCCGATCAAATTTTGATGATCCGAGCCGCTCAATGTGATCAGAATGTGATTTTAAGAGTTCCCGCAAGAAATTAGTAAAAAAAATGATCATATTTGTTTGTGATGGATACAGTTGATGATGGTGAGCTCTACCAAGATTTTCATTATGTAGGTGGCCTCCATAAACTAAACTGAATAGGCAATCCCCTCTTTTTGGCAACCAACAATTAAGCTTTCGATCGGAACCAAAATAATTGGTCCCTAAAATGAACTTATCTCTTGCATGTCGTGAATATCATGCGTCTTAGATCGAATTAATACTGAAGCAAGATATTCAATTGAATGAAACATTTGACTACCGGTCAATGCCATAAATCAGTGCTACCATATGCAGGGCAGACTAGATGCAAATAGAAGAAGAGAAAGTTTCCCATACCGAGCAGTCGGACAAGATGTTTGTGTCGGAGACGATTGATGATGGTGAGCTCTGCCCAGAACTCATCCTGCTGACCTTTCACAGTTTCCTTACAAAACCACTTGACGGCCACCTCCAGATTTTCATTTTCATTCTGTAGGTGGCCTCGATATACAACACCGAAACTACCCTCACCCAACTTGTTCTTCTCGTCGAAGTTGTTGGTCGCCTTTTTCAAATCCTTGAATCGGAACTCCCTTGGGGTGTCTGGCAATCTCCTCAATGCCCCTCGGAAGACGTCGGACTGTGCCATTGATCGCTTCTTGCGTAGGTAATAATAGCCCGTCAGTCCTACCCCCATCATAAGCAGTGGAATCGCAACCCCAACTACAAGTAGTGTCTTTTTCCACGGAGTATGCTTGTACTGCGGCTCCGGAGCATCATCCGAATAGGAGTCCACCGTCAAGTTCCACCTATAGACATTGTTGTACTGCACACCATCTCCCGTCGATGCCGAGAAACCAAAGTATGAGTACTGATCCAAAACCCCGCTCAAATCAAGATTTGATTTCAGGACTGGTTTATCGGGCTTGGAGGGCGTCTCCCCATGTAACTTGGATTGTTGTGCAATGTACACCTCAATGACTTGTTGACCCCGTCGTATTGGACCCAGGCATTGTAAAACCTGGCCTCGCCCAGTGGAGCGAGTTCAATTCCCAATGGGGTCAAAGAGGTATTAACAGTAGATATGATGCTGTTTACATTGAGCCCCACGTGGTTAGCATCCGGATCGAATGCCTGTTTGACGTTGTCGAACTCGATGGCTACTAAGCGGTTTTGCAGGGAGCCGTCGGTGTCGATATTGGTCAGGCCCAGATACTGGCCGGAACTGTTTGACGGAAGGGACAAGTGGGGGGCTAAGAAGAAGGCCAGCCCTTCGCCCGGGGTGGTATTACGTCCCAACGGGTAGACGCTGAAGAGGAAGGAGGAGTTGAACGAGGCAACCCTGTCCGGGGTTTTGTTGTAACCTTGTTCCCACAACTTGAACGGTTGTTTCAACATCACTCGTCCGGACAGGTTCTCGAGTGGCACGCGCAACAAGCCCTTCTGGTAGGCCAAGTTCGGGGTCAACCGGAGTGCGCCGTGGAAGATGGTGGCTGAGTTCTCCAGGTCGAATATATCTCTGTAGCTGTAATTGAATGGTCCGTACGTAGCGGTGAAAATCGTGAGGTTCTGGGAGGCAACCGCCGTGAAATAGAGGAGCACGGCGGTGATGATTATACGGAGCTTCACGGCAATTGCCATCAAGTACTGTCAGGATGGCCGAGAACCGTGGACAGAAAATTAGAAATGGAGATCACTGGGTATGGGAATCAGGGAGAGGCACGGGTAAGATTCTGGGTAATGGGATTGTAATATCAGTCTTTCTTCCACGGGCTATATAAAGCAGATTCACAATTCCAACTTCGCCAGAAGTCAATTGAACAGTAGCACAAGTCCTGGTAATATACCACCTTTGGGTAACTATACGTGTTTGTTTTAAGTAATTTGGAAGCTAAACTTGCGTTGGGTAGACCATGGAAGGCTGCAACTTGCAAGTTGCAAGCAGTGGCGGAGCCAATGTAGGTCCATGGGGGCACGGCCCCCTCTGCATTTTTTTTTTTAATTTATAGTTTTAGTTTTTCTTGAATCAAAATAGATATCTAAAATTTAAAAAATTGGCAGTCGTTTTACGTGATGTAACACGCAAACCAACGCCGCATTGTCAAAAAGGTTCAAGTTCTGGGTCGGTGGAATGGGTTTTTGAGATTCGTTGTCACCGAAAATTTTAAATTTCATAGTGTCCCCACTGATGCATATTTCTAGCTGGCTTATTCACGGAGGAGCCGTGAATGAGCAATTTGCAGTGGTGCATGATCTCAGCCGTCTGTTTCGTCCTTCGACGGTCCGGATTTTAAAAAAACTATTCGCCGGAAGAGTTTTAACTCTTCGCGCGAAGAGTTTTTTTAATATCTAGACCGTCCGACACACTTTGGATGGGTGCGATTCACCTCAGTAAACCACCATTCACAGAAACCTCCGTGAAATAGTTTGTCGCCTTTCTTATATCCTACGAGGCTTACCAATAGATTTAGGTGAAGAATCTTATTGTCTTGTAGATCAAATTGGGTATCCGAGAGTTTTAATATAGATTGTCTCGAGGAGAGGACCAAATTAGTGGGCTTGGATTTTTCTGCTATGGAAGTCGTCCACGCCATTACAAACATTGCGGCCACCTACCAAAACATTGCAGCCACGGGCTTCAACCTTGCGCAAATTGACGTGAAGTCCGGCGGGCTAATTACTTTTGTTCCTGCCATGTGCTATGATGACAGCTTGACCCCTAGTACTCTTGTGATTGCTACGTTTTGGCCATTGATTTTTCACTTCAGATATATAATAGATTGATCATTCTAACATTATTATTGAACATATTTTTCTGGTCGCCAAAACTCTTTAATTACCAAATAAATTAGAATGGATATTTCATTTTGAAGATGGGGAAGAGAACTCCTTTATGGTTTAAACAGGTCAAAAAAGGAAAAGAAACCAGATTTTATTCCACATATCCAACTCTAGGCAAAATTATGAAGCCCCTGCTACATCAAACTAGTACATCTCGACACTCGGAAGTATAAACTCTAGAACATGCAATAGCTTTAATTCTAAGTACATACAACTGAACTGATCAAAGAGAGAAACAACACTGAAATGAGAAAAGAGATTTTTGTGTGTGTGTGTGCGTGTGGTAATGCAGGGAGTCCCAGGCCAGGAAGAATAACAAACGACTGATGAGAGAAAATCTCATGGGCGACCCATATGAGTTTTACTTAACAGGGGCTTCAATTCATCGAAAATTGCACGCGATAAGGTTTTAACTGCAAGAAATGCTGGAGCTTGAGCATTTGCTTCCAATCATGTGGGAACTTGGCTCTCTCGGAACTGTTAAACGCCTATTTGATCTGCAAAACATAAATCAAAACATGAGAGAGAGAGAGAGAGAGAGAGAGAGAGAGAGAGAGAGGCATTGGTAAACGCTTAAGCACAAATGTTTCATAACCATAGATGGAGTAGTTACCTCTGCGGGAAGAAGGGCTTGTCAAAGAAAGGCATCAACTGAGCTCTAGGAATCATCTCCTTCCGTAGCATCCGAACCTCTTCCTCCTCTATCATCTGCAACAAGTTTGAATTTTCTTGTCACAATCAAACACCGGAAAACAAGTCGTTTTCTTGAAAATGTTTTCCATAGAAACGGAGCGTACACAACACTTGTATGAATATGTTTGTTGTGATGTAGAAATATAACTACGTACCTTGTGTATCCTCTCTACTTGTTTCTTCTGATACTCTATGATGTAGAATTTGGTTGCAACCTGTACGTACGTACATGCATGCGTGTCTATAGGTTATTAGAGACCGCGATTTGCCTCAAGTTCGACCTTATTGTCTCAAGTTAGAGAATATGTTGTGTTTGGATTTTCAATTTGCGAAGGCAATAGACATTGAAAGAAAGGAAACTCCTTGTACATATTAACACAAGAATTGTACAATAATTTGTACAACATGTTGACGTGTCAATGTGGGAGTGATTGCCGATTGACACGAATTAGGCACACTGTGACATATCACCGTGTTGTACAACTTATTGTGCCTATTGTTGCATTAGTAGACTTTCTCTTTTATCCTTTGGCAAATCCAAAATCCAACCATACCACAAGTGTCTTCTGATGATCGATCATTACACTAGCTTTTGCTAATAAAAAAAAGGTGTACTTTTTTTGAGGTTGAAAACTCACTTCGTAGTTAAACATCGCGCGCTTAACAGCTCTTTCCTGGGTGTGGAGCTTGAAATCCTGCGATTTGGTGTTTTCTTTCGGGGGAGTCTTTTGAGAAACCTATAGTAAGGAAGAAAATGTTGTATAGTTCTGCCAATTTGTTCTACTTTCTTATTCTGCGGATTAAGGAAAAATAAGTCAGAAATATTCACCTTGCTTTTTTCAACTAGTCGCTCTTTCACCTCATCTCTTGACTGTGGAGACAATATGCCAGAAAAAGCCAGCATTTTATTAAGCATCATGCATGGTAATGGTAATGGTAATGGTAATGCATGCCTCACCAAACAAGAAGAAACACCGTTTTCTTTGTTGGATTTTTATTTTTACTTGACTTGAGCGGTGTCTCAAATTCAATCCGTTATATGCTCATAAACAGTTCATGATCCGATTTATTCTCCAAACACGACCCTTTTACTATTTGTGCTTTCACAAGTTTAAGAATGTTGTCGACTGTTTTTCATTCTCATATTCATGGTGAGTTTTCTGTCAATCTTCTTCTAGATCGGTGTTGGCTATCAAGTTGAATCATGTACATTCTTCTGTCCATTGTGATTGCTCTTTTCCAATTTCCTCTATTCTGTGACTTGTCATAAGAAGCCAAATAGTTCTTAGGCATGACGCAACGGCCTTTATGGCCATAGATGTGCGCGGATCCCTGGCCATCAAAGCTATTGGAGCATGCCCAAGATCACTGGCTAATTTCTCATAGCAAAGAATGCTCTGAGATTATGCACAATAGAAAGAGGCAAAAGTGACAGCGATTGTCAAGTACATGAGTGTTAAACATCAACAAGCATCATAATTAAGAGTCATTAGTCGGTGTATCGTGGTGTTCCATGTCTCTCCACCATCATACATTGATGTGGGGTCCATAATATTGGTCCCCCACATGAATGTGTAGCGGTGGAGGGGCCTGTAGCAATGAATAATTTTCTAACTTAACTACTTACTGATATTAAGTCAAAACTTCAAAAAATATCCATCAGTGTGGTCATAATTTAAAAAAAAAAAAAAAAAAACACTGTCACATACTTTTAGTTGGGTTTTGGAGTATTATGAAAAGCGATGAAAACTTATCCGGTGCTTCAGGAGCAATATTGCTCCCGGAGCTTTCCCAACTATACATTGGTGTGCGACCCACCACAAGAGTATAGGTCTTTCGAATGCGTGGTGGGAGAGCTCCAAATGCTCAAGGAGAACTGATCAATAACCTCTCGAAAAAATGATATCAAAATTTTGAAGTGGATCCTACCCAAGAAGGACTTTTGATGGCCTGATGAGGTGGACTGTATCTCACCCCTCCTCTAGCAGCAGCATTACCAGATTGAACTGCAGACTGTGACTTCACAAGCTTAAATCATCACAAAACAAGACAGAAAAAGAAATCAAAATGCCGAGTATTTCATCGGATGGAAATTCGAAGCACAGAAATTAAGAAGCTGTGGCATGCAATTGAACCTTATGAGCAGACTTGGTTCTCGGGCTAGTCTCCATGATGATTTAAGTTCGGGATCAACTCAACTTTAAAACTGGCAAAGCATGTGCATATATAGAACATGTGGGGATTTGAAGCTATATATACACACACATAAGTAGAGGGTCTACTGAGAGTTTTCTGTTGCTACATCACCAGCATGTTCAGGGAATTGCATGCTTTCTTGCACCAAACTTTCTGATTAGATCTCCCTCTCATTCTACTACTTTAAGGTTGCTTCAGAGTTCCTCTTTCCACTAATTCATCAATAACCATGCTAGTTCTATCGCTACTAGAGCTTGTTAAACTTAAACTTCATTTGACTATTTTCAAACACAGGATGTATTGCTTAAGTTGCTGCTTGTTCTGAAGCAATGTCCATATGAGGACGTACACCACTTAATTAGGTTTACTTGCTTATCGTTTTAAGTGTTCAAGTTTTGCGCTAATACTGCAATCAACAACTTAATCCTAGGATTGCTTGATTTTCAAGTTGGGTGCTTAGTCACCTAAGTTTGGAGTTACACAAGCACTGAATTTTCAATATTTGGATGAAGAAACACTGCAAACTTCAAGAATTGATCACCTTAGTTAAAAAAAAAAAAAAAAAGAGAAGAAAATGAACTCAAATATTCTTTTGGCATTATAATACGACCAGATGGCCAACACATGTCTCATTAAGCTAATTTTTTGCATGGACAATCATTAATCCACATATTAGAATCTACTCCCTCCGTCCCTTATTTAGAGTACAATATTTCATTTTGGGCTGTCTCTTAATAAATGTTCATTTTGTAAAATTTGGGGTGGGAGGTGGGGTTTAAAAGTTGATGCATTGTTTATTTTGTTCTTAAAAGTATATTTCATTTTGAAAAGTTAGTGAGTAAAAGTGTAATGATGATGGGTAAGTAGAAAAAATGAAGAAAAAAGTTGATGTGGAAGGTGTAATGATGATGTCTTTTTAATAAGTTGGAGTTACGAAGCAGAAAACTTAAAAAGGGTCTAGAGTACAAAGTAAATGACTCGAATCATCGAAATGGATCTTTAGTTGTTCCCGTTGGCAGAACTGTGAGGTTTAGTCTTCGTCCAAACACAACAACTTACACAACCTCTCACATACATGTGGGGCCCACACATAGTAGTGTGTGTGGAGCCCACATGTATGTGAGAGATTGTGTAAGTTGTTGTGTTTGGATTGTTGTGTGAGTATCATTTTTTGCTTCGGAAATGTAGAAGCTAGGTCCTTTAATTTTAAGCCCCGACAAAGTACTGTTCATGTCGGACTCTGTGCCTCCATCTCCCCCTCAAATCTTCTGTAACGGAAATTTGGTGTACCCATGTTCCGAGTGTGTTTTTGGCCATTGGTTATTTGAAACTTTCAAGGGATATAAAATTTTCAACTTGATCCAATGAACGGGAATGTATAGGAACAGAGTCACATAGGAATTTGGGTACGGAGGACTTGGGATGACTAGAGAGTTGTTAATAGCACATTGTCAAAGGCATTTGTTGTCAAGTCTGTTATCTAACCACAGCTGGAAAGGTAGCCTTTCGTTTCTGGGCAATTGCCTTCATCATCTAGTGAAATGACACAGGGGCATGTCAATTAGTAGTTTATTTGCAAATAAATGAAAATGCTTATATTTGAAGTATGTACCCCATGAAGAAACCTGCATCAGCATCCTGTTTATGGATCTTGGATTGTCTAAAACTTGAAGGAAATGAAATTATTAATAATTCATCTTCATGTATAACAAGACCAATGAGATAATTCTTGCAAATATCTATCCACTTTCTTCTCCTCGTTTTAACCCGACAACAAAAACTAGATTCAACTTCTTTCATTATATTCTAGTTTCCTGCGTTTTTTTCTTTTTCCAGTGAAAGTCAACTTTGTTAGTTGCAGTTAGCGAGGTTTGAACCCCTTGTCAACTGCATGAAAGTACATGGTGCCTACAAACCACCTGCTCTAATCCTGCGTTTTTCCTCCACGAAACCAATATTAGAACACAGCCTTTGTGGATATGTTGTTAAACCATGGGCATTCCTTAACCAACATGAAAGCTAAGTAATCCTGTAACACACAATTTTTTTTGATTATATTAAATTCACTCACCAACAATATTGTTTTCCACACACTTTTAGATCTAAATTTAGGAGGGCAAAAAACGTGTAATGCAAGCAGAGATATGACACAGCAGCAGCACTTCTAATTTTGTCTCTTTCACTATTCAAATGGAAGTGAGCATCTTTTGGCTTTGAATTCGAAGTTTGTATATTGGGAGAAGCTATGGTACACAAGGTATACCGTATGTTTAAATTATGACAATTTGTGATTTTCATTATGCCAATTTTTGATTTTGTAATGCATATTTATGACTTCAGTTACGACTTTTACTTTAAAATTTACCTGTTGAACAGGTCACTAGCAGGTTACCCACATTAAAAAATATTGTTACTCCGTATGACATAACCATAATTATTCGTACCGGAATCCATAATACTTGTACCCTAACCAGATATATGCGTACAATATCAAAAATTAAATAATGCTACCCACAAATGTTATAACAACACCATAAATTGGCATTATCTTACCATAATGAGTCGTACCAAAAATTCTTTGACTCGTATGATATTTCGTAACAAAATCAAAATATGTCGTATCAGAATCATCAATTGTTATACCCAAGCCAAAAATATTTGTAGAATGCCACAAATTTTATAAAATAACCACAATTGTTATGACAACACCTAAAATTGTTGTTTTCTTAACACAATGTGTCTTATCAAAAGAAAACATATTAAAAACGACAAATTATATAACAAACCACAATTGTTATGACAATATCATAAATTGACGTTTTCTTACCACAATGTGCCGTACCAAAGGAAATTAATTAAAATATTTTGTAATAACACATGTCTAAAATACCACAAATTCAGTAATATAACCAAATTTGTTATGACAATACCATAAATTGATGTTTTCATACCCACAACGTGTCGTATAAAAAATTCCAATCAGAAAGATCAATTAGCGATAGTTATAATCAGCAAAATATCATACCACAAATTGAGTAATATAACCAAATTTGTTATGACAATACTATAAATTGACGTTTTCATACCCACATCGTGTCGTATAAAAAAAATTCAATTGGAATGTTCAGTAAACGATAGTTATAATCAACAAAATACCATACCACAAATTCAGTATTATTGTTATGACAATACCATAAATTGACGTTTTCATACCCACAACGTGTCGTATAAAAAAAATTCAATCGGAATGTTCAGTAAACGATAGTTTTAATCAGCAAAATACCATACCACTAATTATTTTCAATTCCCGCTACATTTTTTTCCCAAATTTTAAAATTTTCACCATATTATCTTAATTTTCAATTCCCTGCACACTATTTTTTCAAATTCTTATTTGTCCCTACACAATACCTCAATAATTTAAATTAAAAATGAAGTTCTCGCTCAAAATTTTCATCCAAGAAATTCACCAAAAAGTAAGTACTATACCCAAATTTTTGAATACAACTACAATTTTCTCTCAAAATATTAGTCTAAATTATGTTCTTTCTCTACAAAATTTAATTCAAAAAATCAAAATTCCTTCAAATTTTCGTGGAAAAATGAGAGGTCACTAAAACAAATAATTATCCAACTGTCTCAAGATACGGATATTCAAGGCGGTGCACTTAACAATTGGCATTATATATTTGACAGGCGGATTGATACTAAACCTTCACCCTATGCATACAAATCCAAATTTAATGGTGGTCCTTGGAAATAGGTCGTGGAAGTACAATCAAAATAATTTTGTAAATTTATTGTCATTGTATTTTCTTTTTTAAAAAATTATTATAGTAGACATACTGATTTACACCAATGACATAGGCCATAATATGATTTATAAGTGCATGCCCAACACTAGGGCGGAGGCATTTGAGGCCACTGCTTTCTCAAATTTTCTGCCGGAAATAGGACCCCTACGTACAAGAAAGTATTTTATAATTAATAGCCTTCAAAATTTCAAATTCTCAATTGTGTACCACAATAATCAGCAAAATACCATATCATAACTAAATGTCGTTAGCGAGTATATTTTTAAAATGATCGATCATAACTGTTAGAATATCAAGTCATACGATATTCAGCATTGTCACCAAAATTAGATATCATCAGATATCGACAACTCCGTAATCGAAAAATATTTAATGTATCCAAATACATTAAAGTCTAACAATGCACCACCCGAGTCCCATCTAATGCTTTTTTTTTTATCTGAACCGTCTATCTTTTACATAATATGAATAGATCACATGTACCAAGAATGAAGTTGATTGCTTATCATTTAGACCCTTAATCAGACAAAAAAATTCTTGTACTATTAAATTCGGGTGCCAATGAAAGGGCTTTCTAAACGCTATTGAGCCAAAAAATTATGTGAATTAGTTAATCTACAAATATAATGAAATCATTGGTTTTGATCATCATTATTGTGTCGTGATTGCAAGTCAACCGTACATTTAGTTACAATAGAGAAATTGGTTTCATATCAAGTATATTAAAATAATTCTAAATATTCCTTTGGTACGACACATTGTGGTAAAGAAATACCAATTTTTTGTGTTGTCATAGCAATAATGGTCATGTTATATAATTTGCAGTATTTTACTAATGAGGGAGGGGGAGAGAGAGTCAAGAAGGAGAGAACAACCAATTACCTGCTAAGCCATTTTTTTTATTTTATTAATTGATTTAATAAATTGGTGGTCCGGATTATTCACTTTCAAATCCAATGGTTTAAAATCATGGTGCGTACGGTACACCCCCTAATAAGGGGTGTGTACCATAGGACTACCCTTGTATATTTTCCAGTACCAAAATCAGGTCATTTGGCAATGACATTTGCCAAAACCCGCGTCCATTTTCTGCACAAATGTTTTTTCTTCTTTTTTGGGGGTTTTGAAAAATATATTACTATCATTTTTCTGGAAAAAATAATGTTGCTTCAGAGTTCCACTTTCAACTTAATTAAGAACACTAACAGTAAGCTATAGCTACTTGATTAGTTTCGATTGCATGTAGGTTAAGGTTTTTAAAATTTGGAATTAATTCAACCATCAATAACTTAAGAACACTAACAATGCCCGTTCCGCTTTCTTTCTAAGCCTTTTTTTTTTTTTTTTAAAAAGAAGGTAATTTCAAACTCAAATATAACAAAAATGAAAAATAATTTTTTGATTTTTTTTTACACCGTTTAAAAGATCTCAATGAGACCTATCAAACAAGATCCATATTGGTACGAAAATTGTTTGCGTAAAAACATGATTTTTGAGCTTGAAATTACTTTCCTTTTCTAAAAGTTTTTTCTTTAAAGAAACCGGAACACCTTAGTCATTTAAGTTTGGAGTTACACAAGAACAGAATTCCAATATCTGTATGAAGAAACAAGGCGAAGTTCAAGAATTGATCAACTTAATTTAAAACCAAGAAAATGAACACAAATATGCTTTTGGCATTATACTAAGATCAGATGGCCAACAGATTTCTGACTAAGAAAATTCTTTTGCATGGATGATCGACAGATTGGAATCTATGAAGTAAATAACTCAGAACATCAAAAAATGGTAGTGGTTTCCATGGGCGGAACTGAGGTCCAGACGTTGCAAAAGACCGGAGAGAAGCTGGGTCCTTTAACTTTAAGCCCTAATAAACTGTTCATGTCGGGGTCATTATTCTACTCATAAACTGAGGCAAAGGCGATTAAGAGTTGTTACTAGTACACTTTCAGACATTTGTTGTTAAGCCTGTTATCTAACCACAGCTGGGAAGTTAGCATTTCATTTTTGAAATGAAATAGGGGCATGTCATTTAGTTAATCATCATAATTGAAAAATTAACCTGCAAAAATAATTGTATTCAACTTCTTTCACTTTATTTAATTTTTCCTGCATTTTGCCTCCATGAATCTACGATTAGGACATACCGTTCATGGATAGCTCGTTAAATCATGGGTATCCCTTTTCGCCGTTTAATATATATATATGGGCATCCCTTAACCAACATGAAATCTATGTGATCCTACACCATATAAGTTTATTTTGATTAAATAGACTCACCAACAATATCGTTATACACGCATGTTTGGATCTAAATTAAGGAGAGAAAAAGCGTGTAATGAAAGCGGAGAAATGGCACAGCAGCCGCACTTCTAATTTGCCGCATCACATTATTGGAAGTGACTCTCTTTTGGCTTTGAAGTCTCAAGTATGTAAATTTATCAGGTCATATGGCAATGACATTTTTCAAAACCTGTATTCATTTTCTGTACAAGTAGTACATGTTTCCATTTTTCCCGCGGTTTTCCAAAAATATCGCTAGAGTGTTACAAAATGAACGTTCTACTGTATAAGAATGTCCAACACCACCAACCCCTAACAACATTCCCAACGCATCGAAATCCAAATTTTGGCGAGCACATGAGAGAAGAACAATGGAATGCCAAGCTAAATAGGCAATCAATTGTAAGACACAAAATCTGCAACATTTTAAACACTCTGGAATTGGAAAATTTATTGCGGCTAGCCATTAGCTCATTCAAAACCATGTCCTCGAACAAATTCATAAGTCAAAAAGCGCTTCCACCTCGATTCACGTCAACAGTTCCTCAAAAAAATTCTGTTGACTAAACTATCAAAAATAAAAATGAGAGAATATTGTTACAAAAGGTAAATCTTATTAGAGGTACATGCCCGGATGCAACTATTGGGGGCAGTAGTCCTCTATTCTTCAGAAACCTTGAAAAAGGTATAGGACAAGATCAAGTTGTTGATACCATCCATTTTAGGATCTGTTTCAAACTCGGGGTCTATATAAAAGAATACCTGTAAATGAAAATCATTAAATAAACAGCAAAAGGGCTTTATTGTAAAACGACAAAACGTTGCTAAAAAAAAAGGAGTATGTTACTCACCGGCATATCAATCTGCTCTCCAGGAAGGAGTCGTTGCTCCTCAAAGCAGAAGCACTGGATCTTATTAAAGTACACTGCTGCCTGAAAAGCATCACAATCTAATCACTTCCTTTCTTAGGAGTGACAAATTGAATTCGTTTATCAAAGTAAGTTATACTCAAAGAGAGTTTATATGTGTCCTTCATGAAGATTAACATTTCATATCGAGCAAGATGGCACTAAAAGTTTAAAACAATGAGCCCTGGAGGCAATGTTCTAGAAGTCGCTAGGCGCTAGTCGGGCGGTCGGCCACCTTAGAGCGATTAATCGGTGCATATTCATTAGTAATCGGCGATTAATTGTTCGTCGGACCTAATCGGATAGGCCCCACCAGCGATTAATGGCCGCTTAGTCGGTGATTAATTCCTTGTTCTAGAACACTGCCTGGAGCCCAAGTTATGAAGAACCTAGAGAAACGATGAAGAAAGAAATATCATAAAAAACTTCAGTATAGTTATTTTTTTCTTTAAAGAGACTTGGAAACTCATTTAATACATTCTTCGGAACTCAACCACGAAATCTGAGCTTGATGCTAGAATATTTTCATTGAACTGATTCAACAGGTTTTGTATAAGCCTAACGAGAAGCTGTACCTTCATTGGGGTAACATTGTACGTAGATACACCAGTTATAGGTGTTGAACTTCGATTCTCAGCAGTGTAAAATGCAAGCGCACTTTCTCCTGGCCTAACCCGTACCTACAGATTCATCCCAGGAATCACATATCAACACCAGGAAGCAAGTATGGCTCTTGATACATGTACATAATCCCACGTAGGTATATCCAATGCACATATAGCACACACATTTAAAGTAGAGAACCTCGCGTTGGGTGGGAATAAACTTCCATGGCATTCCGTCAGCCACGTCAGCATTGAACTGCACCACAATCTCCCTGTAAACAAGAAACAATGAACTTCATGAAAACAAGTGCAGACAATAATAGAAAAAACTAATCGTCTATCATCTTGGAAAAACATGCAGACTAGTCTGACTTAAATCAACAACTAAGATGTTCCAGAAGTATTCATAGTGCCAAATTAGTGAAGTCTCTCCAATTTCTTGGTTTAAACAAAGTTTCCGGCATAGTAAACTCTACTCCCTGACAACAAAAGGCAGAGTAACTATGGGGTTGTTTACGTAGTGGTTCTTCAATCCAAGACCAAAAGTAATCTGAGATGAGTAAGTATTTAGAAGCAAAGTCAAAAGAGGCAGGAGCGGACTCAGGAATTTGATCGTTATAGTGAATCACTACAGAGAATATTGGATTGGAAGAAAATGTGCAGCTTGTTCCTACTACATTATATGTCAAACTTTCGTCCTCTTGCAGCACCCACGCTACGTAAGTGAAGTGCAACAAAGAAAGAGAAACATGCTATGTTCGATTAAAAATAATAACAGTATCACTGTAAAACATATTCTTCCGGATGGGTAATTAAGAAGACAAGAAATTGAGTCTTTTTATCAAGCCAATAAGATCTAAGCCACTAGGGTGTCCCTTGGGGTGCAAACAAGGCAAAATTGTTATCACACCTTGTAGAATTTGCTTCTTACCAACACAAAAGGAAAAGGTTTCAACATCACTATTTTACAATGTTGAGTAAAGATTTTGAATAGCTGCATTATTTAGAAGGTACAAATCACACCTGGTGGTGACTGTTCCATCTTGAGCATGCCGAGCAATCTTTTCTTCAACACTCTAAAGCATAGTAGGAACATTTATTAAGACCAACAAAAGATTACGAAAAAGTTTTACACAATAAGACATGAGATTCGGTCCCACCTCGCGCCGCTGCACAGTACCCCCATAGCCAGTAGCTTGGCAGAATCTTCTGTACAGAGGAACGGCGGCATAACTACACCCCACCATCGCAAAAACCAACCCCGTCAGATAGATAAGCATCTTATTTGATTTCTGTTCTCTTGAAGAATGAGTTGCATATTGGCGCGGTTTGTCCAAGCATGGAGTTCTCGGAGCCAAAAACTGACCACATCTACTCAATGACCCCGTACGTATTTCACATCTTGTCATAAAACCCCGATATTCAGAACCAAAACCCCACCCATTTCTAGCTCCGTTAGTTCCCACAAAATTATGTATTAGCCCCGGAGCTTCAAGTGAGCACCTGTAAATCATTTTATCATTTGAACAAGCTCTAAACAAACAAGCTCAAAAAAATGCCAAATCATGTCTTAAAGTACTTGTGAAGGAAAATGGTAGCATTAAAATTTCGTAAAAGTGAAGTTTACCTGAACCCATTATATGATTGATGCAAATTCTTGGAAAATTGTGGCAATCTGAAAACCTTGGACCACGACATGTCTGGGGATATCAAGTTACACTTAGTAGCATCTGAAACAACCAAAATTTCACCCAAAACTTTACCCATTTTGTACTTAGTTTAGTTACTGAAAATTGGTTATGCACAAGAGCTAATATCAACGGGAAAAAAAAAAAGCCCCAAAAAAGACGAGTGGCTTGTTGAATTCTCCAGCTTGGAGGAGCTGATAGCTCTCCATTTTGGCTGGTACCAATCAGGAAACGATGTAAAGATGCAAAATTTATAATTACTATCCCTTTTCTGGTGTTCTTCTTGGAAACCAAAGAAAGTTGGACAAGCAAGATCGGCAGAAGAAATAATAGTTGAGAGGGTAATCGAATACCTCTTTCTTGGTGTGGTGAAACCCAGATCCTGAAAACCCTTTCCAATCCGCGAGAGGAAGAACCAGAGAACGGTTCAGAGAGAGAGAGGAGTCTGGGGAGAGAGAGAGAGAGAGAGAGAGAGAGAGAGAGAGAGAGAGAGAGAGAGACGTGGATACTGGAGCTGCTGTGCAATCCGAGTTGCTGAGTTTGTGCCTTGTCGTTCAGCACATTTTAGCTCGTCAGAGAACGGCCCAATGCAAAATGGTAAGCCGGTCATGAAGCCAAATTTGACCCGTGAATTAGGCTCGGGCCCAAATTAGTCCCCTCGCATAATATTATTGCTACCCGATATAGTTACTGCCCATTATTTTCAATCAAAAATATCCCTTGAGTCACATATATAGTTCACATATACAATTTACATAGCTCATAATTCGCATAGTTTTCAAGGGTAAAAATGTCATTATGCATTATAACAAAGTTTATCCAGGTTCGGCAACAATTTTTAAAGTCGTGATGAAATCAAAGCTCAACAGTAGAACGGACCTCTAATTTTCTACATCTTTTTTTGGTACATTGGAAATTCACTAGATAAAGAGTTAAAATAGAAATAATTTCGTTTAAAGTGATGGTTGAGTTTGAGATGTCAAAAGATTTAATTTTGAAAAGATCAGAAAATGATTTTTGTTGATTTTTACCAAATTTTTGGAAAAATAATTTATTCGATGATAATAATGGAGAACGTAAAAACATATAGACTGGATTTCAAAATAATCTGTTTAGAAAAAAAACTAAAATTTAGAAAACTTTGGTATAATAATTGCATTTGGGAGGAAATGATCAAACAAACTTTTAGCCAGAGGTAAGAAATTTGGAAAGCACAAGAAATAAATTGAAAAGCATTTCTTTTAGTAACATTCCAAAAACCACCCAAAAAAACAAAACACAAATTGCAGACTTCCAATTATCATCCAAAAAATGCTAGCACCACGAATCATTACACAAATACTTACACAAACGCATTCGCATGCATTGCAGCAAAATTAGAGGTTTGGTAGTGTGTGCGGGACCCATAGTGCATGTAAGTGTGTTTGTGGAGATAGAATATTTTGTGCCGAAAATTTCTGTGTCTCTGTGCCAATGAATTTTTTGGTCGTTAATTTTTAAAACATAAAAAAAAAAAATCACACAATCTGTTGGCCAAACAATTTTCTCTCGGTACATAAGTACAAGAATTTTAAAGCCAGAAGAGAGATGAGAAATTGACATTAGAGTGATTATTAACATCACCAATATCTATCAATTTCAAGCGGATCCGCGGGGATCGGTATCTCGGGTCCAATTCCATCTGGAATTTTCTAGACGTTACTGGACTCTTCCTTCTCTCTGCAAATTCCCCGCACCTCTCTCTCTCTCTCTCTGTCTCTCTACGCGAACATAAGTCTAGATATCTGGTATACAGTATATCTCCGTAGAACGAATCGAAGGAAGTAGAGAAGATGTTCGGAGTGGTATTCCCAAACCGGAGTTTCCCTATGGACATCTCCAGCTTCACTCAGATCGACCCCACCCACTGGCTCCTCGACATGAACACATTCGTCGGTAACTTCTCCACTCTCTATTTTTCTCTCTCTAGTCTCTACAAACAAGTCTCAATTTAACCTCACACACCGCCTAACTCTACAGTCAGGGCTGGCCCTGCCATTTTGGTGTGAATTTTAGGAAGTTAGTTTTTTTTTTTTTTTTTTTTAATGTATTTTACAAACAAACCGATTGTTGTAAAAAGATAAGGCAATTTCAAAAAAGGAAAGTATTAGATTCTGGGGAAAAAAATCCCAAATAATTGTATATCGTTACAAAAAGGGGAGGGATGAAAGTGTTTTTTAGTGACTCTACTATTATGAATCTATGATTATGTGCAGGGGAGGCGTACGATTCAATCCGTGAACTCTGCATATTCCTCCTAAACGGCCTCACTCTACCACCAGACAAAGCCCTAGCAGTCTACATCCAGTCCCCCGGCTCCCCCTTCCTCTACTGCGGTGCTGTCACCCTCTCCCGCCCCTCGGCAGTCCTGACGCTGCCGTGGCCGGATCCCGGTGGCCAGATGCAGCTTACTGCTGCCGACTCTGGCCCGATATCAGCCAAAATCGGCATATCTGTAGAGGACCTCAATACCCTACCCTCTCTGGATGTTGCCGCTGAGAAGAGGATTGAGCATTTGGCTTTGAAAGTGGGGGAGAATTTATTCAATTTTATGCAGTCGTTTTGTGGGGTTGATGGAAGCAAGCTTGTTGTGCCCATGGATATATTGGATAGATGGTTCAAGAAGTTTCAAGAGCGGTCTAAGCGCGACCCGGATTATCTCAAGGGTTTCGCTTTGTAGCTTGGGAGGTATGCGCAAGTTATATTTGGCCATTAGTGCTTGTGCTTATGTATCATCTTTTTTATTTCTTGTTTTTAACGTTGTAGGTTTTGCTTGTTCACTTGATTATGTGATAATTAGAGGAGTCGTTTTCTTTGGGATATGTTAACTTCAGGAACTTGCTATTTAGTGTTGAAGAGCTTGGTCCAACTTCTTTAAATATTACCTCCAAAATGATTATACAAGCATGTGCCCTCAATATGCGAGTTAATTTTGAGTTGGATGTTTTAACATCGTATTGTTCTCATAGTAAGGATTTCGGAGGTTCAGATAGGACTCCAAATTTGACTGATAATCCTTTTGCTTGGGTCAAAAGTGCATTTTGTTTAACTGTCATTTCTATGTTTGTTATTCACTTTATGTCCGATAGAGGTCAAATTATACCGAGAACTTCTATTTGAAGCTAGGCGGCTTCTCCACTCATTGGCACTTGTTGAAAATTTTTGTTGGAGAATTCTTCATACCAAAAGTTAGTCCAATGGGTTCATGCTCTTCCATCCTTATTTGATGCTGTTTGGACGAAATGAATGAACCCATCTCCCATTTGCTTACAACTTAGATTTGTAGGCAGAATGAGGTCAAACAATTCCTGTTGTGATGCAACCTCCTTGCATATTATTTCCTTCAGTTTTTTGTTCCTGCAGTACTTCCTCAAATAAACATCCCCTTATGCCGCTGGAATTTCGATAGGAAGTGTTGTAGACCCTTCTGGCCAATCCCGGTTGATTGGGTCTTAAGCCTCGGTTCCGTTTGGTTTATAGTTGAAGGAAGTTGTATGCAGAGCAACCTTTCTATCTTGGAAATCCAGCACATTGTGGTTGTTTAGGATTATGTCCTCGTATTTATGCGCCGAAATGTGTTATATAGAGCTATCTTTTAGATCCATGTTTGTGAAGTCGTAACTACAAGTTATGCAATTCATAGCCCTCTGTTTTCTGGATCAAGACGAATGCTTGTTGAGTTGAGTCATGAGAATTAGCTAGTTTTTGAGGTAGAAAGGACTGTACACTCTTCCTCCGTTGCTCAAAATGTTTAAATATGCAAAGGTCATATCGTGTTTGCTCCCGCGCTTTGGAGTTCACAAGAACATGGTGCAAGTCCATTTGAGTATCAACGATGATTTCTTGTTTAATATTGCGAGGAGACCATGGATAGATTGGATGAATAAAGTAAGGATTCTCATAGTGAATTTTAGTAGGTTGGATTTGAGGCTTTGTTGCTTTGAGTCCTATATTCTTGTCTCCTTAGTGGGTGGGTAAAGCTGCTAGTGGTTCAAAGATTATAGCTGAAGTGAGGAGGCTCGAATTTGTTGACATCCAGCTATAACCACTTTTTCTAAGTTACAAATCTGAAGTAATCAGTATGAACGTTGTAGTGTGTGGCAAATTTGAACATGAAAATAGATATGTGAAACGAAATCATTCATTGGAGTCTGGGAGAAGCTTGTGGGAGGACAAATCAATGACAGCTGCTTTTCTGTTTCTTGTACATCCTAACATTATTAGCATGATATTGGGGTATGAGGATTGTGCGTCATGAGAGAGATGGTGGAGGAAGGTAGTTGTTGCGAAGTATGGTTGCGAATGGGGAGATTGGTCATCTTTGCAAGTGAGATTGCCTTATGGGGTGGCGCTTTGGAGGGGAATGATGAATGGGTAGGATGCTTTTCAAAAAAATACTTATTTGGCGGTAGGTGATGGGAAAAGGGCTATGTTTTTGGGGCATGTGTGGTGTGGGGAAGTGAGTTTGCGGGGAAGCGTTCCCAAGTATTTTTATTTTGGCTAGCGACAAGGAAGCTAGCATATTTGATTATCTCCATTTTCATGAAGGAGTTATAGTTTGGGACATCCGTTTGTGTAGGGAAGTTAATGAGTGGGAGGAAGAGGCTTTGTTGGCTTTGATTTCTAGAGTGTATGATATTAGAAGGATATTAGAAGGGGAGGATGATGTGCGGTGGAATTTATCAAAAGATAGTTCTTTTCATGTGAAATCCTACTATCAATTTCTTTGTGGAAGGGGTAATCCTTCCTTTCCTTGGCAAGCAATTTGGAAGACGATGGCGCCATTAAAGGTAAGCTTTTTTGTGTGGTGTGCGGCTCAAGGTGAAACTTTCACCATTGATAACTTGATCCGAAAGCGGATAATCATTGTCAATTGGTGTTGTATGTGCAAAAGGGATGTGGAGAAGGTGGATCATCTCCTTATCCATTGCCTGGTGGCATGGGAGCTTTGGACCACGGTGATTTCTTGGTTTGGGATTCGGTGGGTTTTGTCGAGAAATGTGATGGAACTCCTAATTGCTTGGAAAGGTGCTAAAGTGGGAAAGAAGAGGAAGAGGGTTTGGAATTTGATTTCTCTTTGTTTGATGTGGATCATATGGCGGGAAAGAAATTCTAGATGTTTCGAAGGGGTTGAAAAATCGGTGCATGGTATCAAAAGTTTTTTGGTGAATATCTTGTATAATTTGGACAAGAGAGATTGTTATCCGTCTCTTGACCAATTCTTAGATTGGTTTGAACTTTGCCTTTCGCATGGAAATGTATAGGGCCTTTTTGTCATGTGGCCTCTTTTTGCAAATGCGTGGCATTCCCTTAATGCCTTATTTCTAATATATTTATTTACTTATAAAAAAAAAAAGAAGAAGGATTGTGCGTCATGTTCTTTTTATAGGCTCCATTTTTTATGTTGATGTAGTATTTTTCCATTCAAGAAAGGTGAAATATGATGGTATGATTTTATTGATTTAGTAACTTGTGTCCAAGTCTTGCTATAGTGGCCTCCATATACGTAAGGGAGTTTTACATGCTACATTTTGTTATGTTCGTCGTTTATCCCACTTTACTGAGGCTTCTGCTAAGAGCTTTAAGGGGATATTGTCACCTATCTTGTTTGATCATTTTGGGTTGTGTTTTGCTTCTGTTTCAGTGTATTCTCCCATTTTCAGTGTTTGCTTCTCATTTAAGTCATCTGCCGATGGTACCCTCGTACTTTTCTTAGTCGTTTTCCAGTCCAATGGCGTCTTGCATTGCCATCTTCGTTCCATTGTAGCTGATGCCCGATCTCTTACTACTCAATTCTACAGTTGTTTTAAGCAGTCATCTGCATGTGTTGTCATTTTGTGAAATGTCATTGAATTCTTTGTCATGTGAAGGGAGAACACTTATTCCCCATAATTGAAGCTGGCCCAAAGTGTTCAACAAAATTTCTTCTTACAACTTAAAGACTTCTTGCCATTCTAAACTAGAAGGGAAGATCTTGAAAATACCAACTTGCTCAATAACTCCGCGTTGGTTCAATAGAACCTCATTTCCAAGTACATCCCAGTCTACTTGTAGATTAAATATTTGTCTTAGGAGAGAAACTTATTCACGGTGGAGTCCGCAATCTCACCCGTCCATTAGCGCAATCAATAGCTGAGATGTGTTTTTAATTTTGACCGGTAATAATTAGTTCTTACCGGTCACAATTGATTTTCAATTTGGACCGTCCAAAACATTTTTGGACAGTGTTCTAAATGGCGGCCGCCTAGGCACCTCCTAGGCGCTTGGAGGTACCCCGCCGCCACGCCAATACCCCTTGGCATTTGATTTGGCGCCCAAGGAGGTTTGGCGGCCGCTTAGGCGGGCTCGGCGGTGTCTTTGGAGGCCTAAAATGTATACTATTAACCTAAAAAGTCTAGGATCAAAAGTACAAAAACTAAAAGAGCGTATTATGTAATTTTACAAAATCATAGCTATATATATATTACAATTACATTTACATCCCCCATTCAACACTCCACACTCCAGTCGATCAGAGCTTCAGAGGCGGGAGACGAAACGAAAGTGAAGAACTCCATTCGATCAGAGCTCCAATCGACGCCATCGTCTCTCTCTCTCTCTCTCGCTCTCTTGGCTCTCTCTTTCGGCTCTTTGAGTTTCTCTTCAGTCTCTCTCTCTCTCACTCTCTCGCAGTGATCTGCTCTCACACACAGTAATCGTTCTGGTGTTGGGTAGTTCGCAGTCTCCACAAATTGTGCCTGAATTTCGTATATCGCTAAAATGTCAGTTTAAAATCATATCTATATATATTACTACTTAATTTCATTTGGGTTTATATTTTGAAGTTTGAACTTGTATTTTGGATACATGGAATATAGTTTGATTGGATAATGATTTGTTTAAAAAAAAAAAAACGCTGAATTGCTTGGCGCCTCCTAGGCGGCCGCCTAGGTGGCTTGGCGCTTGGAGGTGGGTCTCCGCCCTACTAGCGCCAAGCGCCATTTAGAACCTTGCTTTTGGATGTACGCGATTGAGTGCCGCAAACACTTGTTTTTGGGACACACCCGTAAAAAAGTTTTTCTCGTCTTAGTTCTGACCCTTGTCTATAAGCTGACTATTTAGCATGTCGGTACAAATTATCTGTAGTATAAAGGCTTCCCGATAAAACTTTCTTGTGTCATTCTATTTCATGGGATTTTCTAGCAGATGTAGTTGGACTTCTGAAAAACCAGTTACTTGTGCATGCAGGAGCTGTTATTGGAAACAAATTGTTTCTTCTTTATTTTTATAGCCCATTTGAGTTTCAGGATAACAATTACAGTGTCCCTAAACCAGTTATCTGGTTTGACTTGTGCAGAAGTTGAAACTGACCTTGATGGTGGAGATACAAGATGTCCTGATATTTTCCCATCCAAACTAGCTGAGTTCTTGGAAAGTTTCGCGATGACTGGTTGACGTAGGTGTAGTTAAAGCGGACATTCTACTGCCATGCTATGTTTTCATATCAGAAGTGTATTTGGAAGGTTTTAGTGGTTTTCCATAGGGGTTGTTTGTGGGGTTCATCAATATTTGAAGAAAGAACGAATTCTGGAATGATGCGGATGCAACATGAAATCTTATGTATCTAGGCAGGTTCTTTTTTGGTTTTTTTTTGACCGAGGGTGTTCGGCGATAAATTTTTACCCCGTGAACATGTAATCCCCCGTGTAAGTACAGATTTTTCTCTTGAGTGTGGTCTCGGAGCCTAGTTGTTCATTTTATACGTTTCCATGTGTTTCTTATCTATCGAAAGAATTACTATGTTGATCAGATGTTGAAATTCATGTAAATGAATTATATTCTGTCATAAGAGAAATAAATGGATTGTAAATTTCTCTTCTAACAAACATGATTTGATATAATTCTCATCAGTATCTGATTAAATTAAATTTGCATGGGCTATAAAATATATTAGGATCTACAAAATGAAAAATGAAGGAAACAACCAAGTTGTTCACTTCAATTTTACTAATAATTAGTTTTATTTAAATTAATTAAGTTTTTTCATGGACGATAAACGTGTTAGGATTTGAAAAATGAACGACACAACTGATTTGGTCAATTTTGTATTTTTAATATAATTATTAAATTTGTTTAATCTCAATTGAGTAATCACATTAGATCTTTGTCACCCCACAAATTCTCAGTAATTGAACAAAAAACTGAAGGAAATAATATGCAAGGAGGTTGCATCACATCAGGAATTGTTTCACCTCATTCTGCCTACAAATCAAGTTGTAAGCAAATGGGAGATGGGTTCATTCATTTCGTCCAAACAGCATCAAATAAGGATGGAAGAGCATGAACCCATTGGGCTAACTTTTGGTCTGACGCTTGGACTTGCACCTGCACCTGATACTCGCACCCGAGTCCATGTAAAATAAGTCATTTTAGTTTGAAAATCATGTCTTTCAGCTGAACTAGCCCTATTGAAGGTTAAAACATCATGAGCATGATACGCTGCTAAATTTAGGGCTAAACTAGATTGTTATTTTTATTTATTTTTATTGATTTTGGGCATAGGGCGCTATTTGCTTGTTCCAATTTAGCTTCACGTTGTTGTTTCATTACGATAATCGTGGATGTTATTTCTTCGTCTTCAGGTACTTTCTTTTTTAATCAAAAGCAGGTACTACTTATTTCGTATTTTTTTGCTGGAGTTTAAGTGGATGTGAAATCAAAATATGGTAGAATGAAGGAAGTTTACTGCTCCTTGTCCTTTTATGGCAGTAATGATTATGATAATGGTACTTGCTTATGATAATTGAGCAAGTGTTGGTTTTTGAGATTTCATTCGATCACGTTTCATGAGAATCCTGTGGACACATATGTACCATTTTTATTTTTACTTCAGCTTGTATTTGTGTTGAAGGACTGGTTTTCAGTTAACGCATACCATGAGATAAGAAAAAATATGGATTCTATCTTTTTTGGTATGTATGTAGTCACTTTCGAATCTGAAGCTATATGCTCTTAAATTTTCTCTTGGATGCTTTGGTTAACAGCCATGGCCGAGGAAGCAGGTATGTTCGTGGTTCATCAAACCATTGGTAGTGTTCTATGTTGCAAATGTGGTATTCCGATGGCACCAAATGCTGCCAATATGTGCGTGAAGTGCTTGCGTTCCGAAGTTGACATCACAGAAGGTTTACAGAAAAATGTCATTATAATCCATTGCCCAGAGTGTGACACCTACTTGAGCCGCCAAGAACTTGGATTAGAGCCCGACTAGAATCGAAGGAGCTCTTGACGTTCTGCGTGAAGAGATTGAAGAACTTGAACGAAGTAAGGCTAGTACATGCCAAATTCATTTGGACTGAGTCTCATTCTAAGAGGATTAAAGTCAAGCTTAAAGTTCAGAAAGAGGTCCTCAATGGAGCAATACTTGAACAGACTTGTACGGTTGAGTACCTTGTTCAGGACCAAATGCGTGAATCTTGTACTAGGGTCGAAGCCAACCCTGACCAGTGGGTGGCTGCTGTACAACTGCGGCAACATGTTTCTCACAGGCGGACTTTCTTCTATTTGGAGCAGCTTATTCTTAGGCACGATGCTGCAGTCAGAGCCATAAGAATCAACCAAATGGATCAGGGAATAGATTTCGTTTTCGGGAATCGTAGTCATGCTGTCAAATTTTGTGGAGTTTCTGGGAAAAGTTGCTCCAATTAAGAGTCGTCATGACAAACAACTTGTTTCTCATGATACCAAGAGCAATAACTACAATTACAAGTTCACTTTCTCCGTTGAAATCTGCCCAGTGTGCCGTGAGGATCTGATCTGCCTCCCGCCGAGAGCTGCTATTAGTTTGGGAAATCTTGGCCCACTTGTCATTTGCACAAAAGTGACCAACAACATTGCTGAAAAATTCTAGCTCCTCTAGGTTTAAAGATTTGCTATGTTTTAATCTCAATCAACAATTCACCAAGCAATAAACAAAATAAATCTCACAAACGGAAAGCAAACAAATAACGAATTCCAAGATATACGTGGAAAAACCCAGAACGGGAAAAAACCACAGGAAGGAATCAAACACTACTAAACACGAGGTTACGAGAACTCTTACGATAAGTTTGAACTCCACAAACCTAAATCTAGACGCTCTTGCCGAATCCACGCACACCTCTTTGAATGCTTGACCGCCGCTGCCTTGAATCCACAAGCCTTCCGTTTGCCTCCTGAAAATCTATCAAAGGACTTGAAATTCCCTAGGAATCCTCCTTAGGGCTTTTCTCAAATAAGTTGAAGAAGATGTTGAAACCTCTTGAGGATGTCTTGTACACTCAATGATCCATCGATCCCATTGTACTCCAAGATTCAAAGAAAAAAAAAAACCATCTGATTATTTGAACTTCAAACCCACGTCCATTTTTCGGCTGCTCCGTTCTCTCATTATTTAATCTTTAAAGCATATGGTTTTCTGCCTTAATTCATCCGTGACCTAGCTGCCAACTAAAGGATGCTATTTATAATAGTCAATTAGTCTTGCCCTAGCAGCCAACAATTTAGAATGGAGTCCTCGATTGATATCCTGATCAATCCGGTCCAAATTAGCTCGATTCACTCACTCTCGATTACTCAATATTGATTTCCTTCCACTTCCTAAACAGACACTCTAGAAATAAAAGAAAATAAAATACAACTCGATAAATAGGGATACAAATAAATGTGTGTTTTGTCTTGAAATTTGCTAACACAGAGAGACCGGTGGTCCGTGGTCTTAACAATTGCTTTGCTGGATCCCTTCACCCTTAGGCACTGTTTCTTGGATGCTGATCAGTATTGGCGGACTTCTTTTTAAGTCTCTGCTTTCTAGTAGGCAGCTTGTGGAATATATTGTATTGGATGTGGAGATTGTTGCTGCTGAAGTTAATGTCAGTGGGTCAAAGTACGGTTTAGCTGATGCTCAAGTTGCTCGTGTATCAGATTTTGGAAAAAATGACACGATTCTCAATGTGAGGACACATTTGGGCCATCTTTTAAACCCTGGGATTGTGCTCTTGGATTTGACTTATATGGAGCTAACAGTAATGATATTAATTGAACTCGACAAGTACAAGGGTATGGTCGTCCCTGATGTGATTTTGATGAAAAGAGCTACGAAGAGAAGAGACAAAGGAAACGTGGGAAGCCTCGTGCATGGAAGCTTAAGTCTCTTGGCATGGAAGTTGATGATACTACAACCAAAGGAAGAAATGAAGAGGAAAAGAGGGATTCAGAATACGAACAGTTCTTGAGAGACTTGGAAGAGAATCCTGAAATGAGGTTTAATATATCGCTATATCGTAATGAGGAATACCAGCCATCGGAAATGGCCTCTGTGACTGATGGGGAGGATCTGCCTTCTGTGCCTTTGGATGAGTTGCTTGCTGATCTTGATTTAAGTGATGAGGAAGATGGCGAAAGTAGCATGAGAGAGTGAACTGAAGCAGCAGGTTGTATTAATTAAAGAGTATTCAACATCTCATCAAAAGTTTGTTGGTATGAGATTTCTGCTCTCTTTTTTATACTGTTCTTGTTGTGTTTCTCTTCCTCATTATTCTTATATGGAACTAGAAGAGTTTCTTTCTAAGCTTGTTAATGACTTTATGCACATGTGGGAAGCGGTATTTTATGAGAGTTTTCTTTTCACAGTAGACTGTAATGCTCGTGCTTCCAAGACATTGATCTTAAATGACAAGAAATGTATTACATCAAAAAAGCATAAATAAGAGATCTTTATTTCATGTAGGTTTTTCATAGGCGAAAATCAGATTGTTAGAAGAGTTAGCTTAGCACATTGAAAGAGAGGTTAACACGAAAATCAGATTGTTAGAATAGTTAAATTAGTACATTGTAAGAGAGGTTAACTCTTGACCCCCTTTCCCCTGACACCTAAGTGCACACTTGATGACGTCGGGCCAAAGGTCTCTTGGCTGTGTCCAACTGCACTATGACAGTCAGCTAAAGAAAGGAGAAAGGGACAACGAGCAAGAAAAGCCCTTACCTTGCAGATCGGGCGAAAAGAATGAACGAGGAATTGCTCCCTCTTCATCCAATCTGACTCGCTTGGATCGGACTCGAATGAAGGGCCCCCTCCTCTCTTTGTCGTTTTCTGAGCGAACAGAATGAATTTCGACAACAAAGCCCGGATAAGGTAGCACAAAAAAGAAGAGTCACTGTGAAAACAGCAATAGAAAGTGATGAGGTATCCATTGTTGATGTAGAAAAAGGAGAGGGGGAGGGCAGAGAAGAGGGGAAGATCTCCTTGGCTTAGTTACTTGCAAAAGACCTTCGTATAGGTATAGCTCCTCGGAAGCAGAAGACCAGGAGAAATGACCCATCTAAGGTACAACCTTTTGATCACCTTGAATCGAGCTCGAAAGAGCCTGCTGTCACTCGAGAAGTGGTGCAAGAAAGATTGAGAATGCTAAAAGCATAATCAAATTCGTATGGAAAGTTTATGCATTATGGGCGTAGTTATCTTCATTACAAAGCCATTAAATCAACATCTTCCAGATAAGTGGATGGGTAATTTTTTTACCATTGTGATGGTTTTCATACTCTCTGTATGTTTCCGATGGTGTGTTTCTAGACTAATTTGTGCATTACACAAGTTGATCCTTTAGGTAGGATCAACTTGGTGAACTAAATATTACAGGCATAGGGATGATTTTCAAGCATAGAACCGTGTAACCGAACCCAGAACTAAACAGTTCTCAAGTTTGAAACTATAGGGATCGCTTTCATTCTTGGAAGCACTATGAGTTGAAATTCTACTTGTAGCAGGTCATGTCCAACCTAAATTTGAGGCAAACTTGGAAATTTTCAGCTCAAACCAGAACGTACACCAAGAAACTATTCAACGTTACGTGGAACATCAACTATTATCAAGACTGGTTAGGAAACTCTTCTACATTATTTGGTACATCAAATTTTATCGAAGAATCGTTAGGCCTCTGGACCGGAGCAGTAACCCGGCAATTGGGTAGCTTGTCAGGTAGACCTAAGTAGGATTTCGGGCCACGGAGCGAGTAACCTACGTTGGATTTCGCGACACAGAGTGAGTAACCTGGCAATTGGGTAGCTGATCAGGCGGACCTAAGTAGGATTTCGGGCCAGGGGCGATTAACCTGGCAATTGGGTAGCTGATCAGACGACTGGCATCTACCGCTAGCATTTTTGCATTTGAAGATGTAGGGTTGAATAATTTGAACATGACCAGTTAAGTTAACAAGAAGTAGAAAATTTTGACTTTCAGGCCATTGAATCTGACTGCGAATGGAAATATGGCTAATATGAGCTCGTAATATATAATTTTTAATTATTGGATCTTCGTGCCAGCTTGGACGCACCCCCGACACACTTTCGGGCTCTAAAATTAACGACCGGACAAACCCTCAAGTGGCACCAAATCCCTACAACCTCAAGTGGCACCAAATCCCTACAACCACTTATTTTATTTCTCATTCCCACTTGCCAAATCCCTTGGGTTAATATGAACCCATATTTTCAAAGTACCTATACGAGAAATGGTGTTTTTGAAAACCTTTTAGTAATTGGGGAAGTTTGTCCTCTTCATTCCAAAACTCATTTTTGCATATCCACTGGCGGATTCACAACCAAGAATCCAACACATGTTTAAGTAAATTCATAGTACCTTTCGACCGGGAGTGGATGGGTCTGCCTTTGACCGAATCAGGAGGGGATTAGTTGAGATACGCGTATGCTGGCCTAGACACCCCTAATTGTCTAACCAAACAAACAAACAAAAAAATCTTCGTAGGATTCAGAAGTCAATGGCTAACCTCAACTAGTTTCATGAAATTGTAAAATTTTCATGCGCTAAAGCCAAGAAAGAAAAATCAATTACAACAAAAGAACTCATATAAACAGCATAATATATAGCATAAGAAAGCATAGGAGCTCCCAATAATCCTTGCAAGAAAACTTATAGAATGGCAAGACATACACATCAAACCACCAAATAGATCAGAGGGGGGAAAGAAGAGGACGACTTCTCTTCTTAAAGCCTCAATGTGAGATCCGGTGCACGCTCATCTATGTCCGCAGCAGGAGTTGCCTCTGAGAAATTCACGAGGGAATTGGCAATAAGGCGTTCCTCATCTATCCGTCGGAAGCTACCCGGCCACATGAGCTCGGTCTCATCGTCCTCCAGGAAAATAGGCATACCCGAATGCCCTAGTTCATGCCTCCCACTTCCTCTAAATTCAAACGACCTAACTGGCGGCACAAAGCTTTGGTGCACTGAAGAATGTGCTTCGATTCCCAAAGACCGAAATGCCAAACCATGGAGAGGCAGTGTTGCCAAATTGGCATACCTCTCCGCGAATACCCCCATTCGCATAGCACGTTTTGCTATTGTTCTCTCTCTCTTGTGTGCATTCTGATGGCCACCAAGTGCCTGTGAGCTGAAGAACTTCCGGTGACAGAAATTGCAAGGGAAAACTCGTGGAATCGATGAAGAAGCCCTGGTGTTGCTACTTTCGCTAGTGCTTGATATCGAAAATCCTGCCGAGTCCTTTGTCGGTAGATCTTCTGTGGTAATGGTGGAGTTGAAGGTGAGAGTTAAGTCGAGGGAAAGTGGTTCAGAAACTGACTGAGTCGCGATGGAATTCGTGGAGGCAACTTGGCTGCTGATGTCTTCCGAGTCATTTTCAGAGGAGGGCTCCGCTTCAAGATCAATGGCGTGCTGTTTCATGACTTGATTATGTGAGTAATCAGAAGAGAGAACTTACATTCTGAATGAGCAGGAGAGTGATACGTTTTTCTGTTCTTTCGGTGCTTCGGAAATGAGCAAGAGAGTGAGCTACTCCAGCATAACAGACGGCCGTATTTTCTTGTGCTGCATTTGTGAGAAATAGGGGAATTCAGTGCATGAAAACAGAGTCTTACTTATCGAAATCAGAAAAACAAAACTAGAATGATTTGATGTATGAAATTAGAGTTAAATGAAAAGCTTCTTAAAATAGATAGCTCATGGCAGAAAGAAAAGGATCTAGTCCATGAGGGTTTACTAACCTAACTTCAAAGAGAAATCAATGTCTTATACATGCAAGAAGAATTCTCTTCTGCTTCCATCTTAGACTTTATCCCGCATCGTTCACCTAAGTCACCCAAACTTGATTAATATAATTCATATGTTACTATATGCATTGCCAATTGATTTCAGGTTGGAGTTAGTTTTAAAAAGGAGCCGCTACGTACGTAGCGGTTTTTTGAACCTCCGGTACTGCTACACTCTGCTATACCTGTGCTACTCAAAATTCACACACGTATCGGCTAGTTCCCGCTACGTATCGCTTTGTATCCGATTTTCACAAGCACTACGGCAGCTACGTGACCGCTATTGTAGCTACAGGGTGCTTTGGCGCCAAAAACGCTATTAAAAAATTCACGACCGCTAAACAGGATTCCCGCTACGTATCATTCGATACTCTCCCTACGCCTATACTGCTACCGCTACTCAGTCTGCTACTGCTATTTAAAATCCATTGGACCGCTCCAAGGATTCTTACATGGTAACCGAGCTAGGTTTTGAATGGCCTCACCTTACGTTGTCGGACCGCCTTTCCACCATCTCCTAAAACCAATTGGTAGTAAAAAGGGTTTCAATTAAGTCTTTTATGGCATTCGACATCGCACTCGCAAGTCTGTTTTTAGAGCGGTCGCAGGGAGTGGCATTGTGTAACCAAATCCATGGGGGCACTCCAGGCCCAACAATCCCTCCCGCACGATGACGCTCCCGCGACTCGAACCCATGACTTCCTTGCTTTGATACCAATTGTCGGACCGCTTTTTTACCATCTCCTAAAACCAATTGGTGGTAGAAAAGGTTTCAATTAAGTCTTTTATGGCATTCGACATCGCACCCGCAAGTCTGTTTTTAGAGCGATTGTAGGGAGTGACATTGTGTAACCAAATCCATGGGGGCACTCCGGGCCCAACACACGTGATTGAGGCTTGAGTCAATTCCATCACCTACTCATTCATGCTATGATTCCTTTTTCCTTAGCCATTAGGGGAAAGAGAAAAAGAAAAAAGAAAAAAGAAAAAGAAAAAGAAAAAGGGATCAATGGTAAGATGTTTCAATATCACTTACAATATCAACCAAAATACAAAAAACAAATCTCACTTGAAACGTTTAAGCTTGAAGACTGAACTACATATACCCCAGGGGTGCCATGATACACCTATTTTTAAAGAAACACATGTATATATTTCTTGCCCACAATGACATACTATATGAAATTAAATTCTATATAGTATCTCTACCATGGATAATAAAATAGATACAAACTAACATATATTCTACAAATATGTCAAAAATGCCCTTCTTTTTTACTGTGAATCTATCGACCGCATGATTTAGCCATCATGTCTTTTTATTTGTTCTTCGAAAGTCCGAATGATTGTGTGATGCAATATGACCCGATAAAAGACACCTATCCTGTATACCGATGGGGAGGAGAAGGGAGTGGAGGAACTCTCGGGAGAGGACACTGCTTGGCACCCATTATGGTACAATAATCCTACTTCCGCAACTGTGAATGTGGTACAGGTTTCTAAAAAAAGTCCTAACCGGTAGCACCTAACTCGGTACAACAAAGCCGCATTTATACGCGGTTTATGTGCCTGCTCCATACTATTAGTTCGATATAGGGATAGATTAGATTATAATTCAGCTAAATTTGTGCCCTTCAACCAACATAAATATGACCGTTAGGTGGTAATCTCTCCCACTGGCCTCCACTGGATCCTTCTCTAAATCTATGATTTGAGAACACCACCATTCAAGATGTAGACACACTGAACTACTGAAGTGAGTGAAAGAAATCAAGAAACTAACAAGTTCACTAAGGGCAGGTTCAGTTCGACGTCTTAGTTGCTGAAAATCTGGTCAAATCTGGACACAGTTGTGTCAAGATTCGATCAGATTTTAAGCAACTACGCAAGCCGAACATGCCCTAAATTAAATGAAGTTTTAGACCTCAACCTATCTTCTGGCCCTTGTATTTCACTGTTTCAAAAAAAAAAAAAAAATCATTGCTAGAACATGTGAAAAATTCATCAAGCAGTTGGTGATGAAGCCAGAAACAAGAAAAGGGCTTTACTGTACTTACTAACCAATCAAAAGAGAAAACAAAAGGAGCTTCATGCAAGAAGACATTAGTCTTTTAGTCCAATATATATTTATTCCTATATAATTCCCACTCCCTACAAGATGTGACAACTTGGCCTATGCAACCACGTGAAGAAGATGATTCGGACATCCGATTATAAAAATAAAAAAAAACTCAAGAATATACAACTAAAATGAAATAAATTCACTATTGGTCCAGATTCTAAGTAAATAAATAAGCAAATAAGAATCCAATCAAAGCAAGACACATGAAGATTTTTAATTCAGTACACAACATATGTGAGCTATTTGAAAGACTGCCATTCCAAAAACATCAACTAAACTCTAGCAAACAAGACAACTACAGCCTTGTTCGTTCAGTTAAGGTTCTTATTTTAGTCAGTGAAACGGGTATACGTACAAACCATTCCAAGATAATCATACATATAGCATAACCAGTGATAAAAAAAAAAAAAAAAGGGTAGGAAAATAAAACAAGAAAAGTAGACAGTACCAAAACCTCATCATCAAAATCAAGAGAGAGAAAACTAGTGAGTGGATTGGATTCACAAACATACCACTAGACTTCTTGTAGACATCTGATTCGTTGGTGCAATTTTGGTACTGCTTACGATCAAGAACAAGCTCACGAGTCAGTACTAGAATGTTTTTTAGGCCATGGATGGGAGGTTCTGAGGTTAGAGGAGAAAAGGGAAATCAAGAAAATGGAGAGAGAGAGAGATGTTTGGTTTAATTATGGGAAAGCTAAGGTAAGATGGGAGTGGGTGGGGGGGACAGTGGGGGAACGTCAGAGAAGTCAGAGAAATTGTGGGGCCAGTTTACTAATTACTACTATTAAACTTTACTAGGAAAGATCTATAATTTTTTAAACGAAAACGCTAAATGGGAAAAAACTCAAAACACCCAATCGTACTCGAACTGCTGTTGAAGTTGGAAAAGTAGTTCAGACCCCGTTTCAGAATTGAAAATAATTATTTATTTTTTAAGAAGATAATTTTAAGTTAAAAAATAATGTATTTATGTAAATAATTTTTCTAACAATAGATCTTATTGACATTTTTTGTACGGTGCAAAAAAAATAAAAAAAATTATTTATATTATTTTTTAGTTTGAAAATGTAAAATAAATATTTATCTTTTAAGAAGGTGTTCTGAAACGGGGTCTGCAATTTTGCAGGATCCATGCGCTTTATTAAAACTGTTCTAACCCCAACGAATACAGGCTTCTCTTGTACATTGATGATGAAGGTTCTCTTCGAGTTGGCATCTTATTTATTCCTTCATTTAAATTTTAATTGAGTCAAGATGCAATTAATTACATTCAACCTCTGCAAGACTTTAAACATAACGAAACAGACCCTCAGTTTCAAGCAAAAACAAATTTTCAGATTTCAAAAGAGTTTGGTGTTTTGTAAAGAACTTATATATATATTTATAATTTTCTATGCATTATAAGAAATTAAATTGATAATGGAAAAGAATAGTAATAAATAAAAAAACATAATGATACCAAAACAAGGACATGTCGCTTGGGATAAACAAAGAGGCAAAAGAAAAAGATGCCATGATACTCAAACGGCCACCAGTACTGTCTGTTAAATTTTTTTGGGCCATTCCCAAAATAAAAACTTATTAACTTTATACTTATTATATATATATATATATATATATATATATATGTATGTATGTATGGCTTTGAAGGATAAGAAACATAATCAAGCAAATAAACAGTAGTACTACTCATTAGTCGCACCACAGATTCTCTCTCTCCACTTGTGACTTGTGTTTCAAATAGGAGTAAACTCACTAGTCAATGCATATGCATGAGAGAGATTATTCCTTTTTTTTTTTTTTTCCTTTTTTCTTCGGAAATTATGAGAGAGATTATTCAATGCTACGGAGTCAGAAATTTTGGTTGGTGGGGTCAAAAATTATATTCATATGCAATATATTTTTTCTACGCACAAGTCCAAAAATAACTAAATTAAAAGGTTAATTATAAGATCGATATGCACTAATAATTCATTTTTGCCTCATAATTGACCCCAAAAGACTTGTTATATTTGAAAAATAATACTTGATAGTCTCATTTCTAGCACTATCAACTCTCGAAAAGAAGAGAACGTTAGAAATTTCTATGCACTTATAACAAGTTGGGGCAATTCAGAGATTTTTTGTGGGATCAAAATAGCTAAATTATACATATTCATATGAAAATTTAGGGTCAAATTAGTAAAAATAGGATAAAAATTGTACCTATCCCCACGAAAATTTGGCTGCCAGTGAGATCGGCTGCCCTTCCTCATACCTATGTGCCTCCGGCCCTGCTCCAGAAGTAATTTTTTTTTTCTGTCTCGTAAGCACATAATAATTTTTTCCATGGATATTATCTAGATTTACCAACTTTAAATCTTTTGCATGCCAAAAAGTAATTAGTAACTCACACTAATTGCGAGTATTGATTAAAAAAAACAAAAAACGGATCAACCACATAAAAAAAATTCAAATGATATTTGTATACGTAACACTCTCACCCAAACCCTACATACAAAATTCAAATGCTTCTTATAGCTAATCAAAGTATTATGCAACGACTCAGGTCAAAATAGTCATATTGACAAATCAAGTGGAAGATTAAGTCGTGCAAATCGCAAACAAATCTCAATCAAGCCCTTTGGGCGTTTTTGCGGATAAAAACAAAAAACCAATCTCAATCACAATAATCTTTTTATTTTTCTATTTTTTTAATTTTTAATTTTTTTTTTTACGTACATTGAATTGGAGAGATCACTCGTCGACCAGAGACCTGTAAATGGTTAAAGAAACCATTTATAGTTCTTTCGCATGCAGTACTGTAGCATGGAAAAATATGGCATGACAGTTTGTGGTTTTCTTCACCCGCACCCCCAGAAGTACATACGCCTCTGTCTGTCTCCTTGCAACCACCTTTTGCTGGAGTCATTATTTAGTCCTTCAAACCTTCTCGTTATGTGATGCTTTAACATCGATCTTCTAACCACCACACATTTACGTAGAATTTATATTCTTAATTGAAAGCACCATATAAAATTTAGATCAATTATTCTACGACCATACCCATTTACAAACTCAATAACACACCCAAACTGTCTATCAAGAAAAACACACCCAAACTCATAAGGGCGTGGTCTCCACAGACATTGGATGTGTATAGTGTGTGTATGGAGCCCACATCCCCGTGAGTGTAGGTGTGTATTTAATTGGATGTATTAATGAGTATGGTTCTAGCATTTTTGAATTTAAATAATAAAAAGAATGAAAACACCACGTGCCGGTGTCTCGAGAATGAGTGATTGATATTCAATACTCTTATAGCAACGTCAGGTGGTGCCCCAGGTGTCTTCTTCACTGCACATTGGTCATGAGTGGGTCACCGGTCACGCACATAATGGTGAAAATCCACCCAAATGTGCGGTGAAAAAGGCTCCAGAAACACCACATGACGATATTGCAGGAGCAAATAATAATAATTTCGCCTCAGGAATATCCAATGATATATCTTTCCTTTTCCCTAGCTAACTAATGCATGTCATCACAAGATGTGTCACCCTCTTCTTTATTTAGAAGTACAGTGGCCTTTTCCGGTACCAATAAACATGGCTGGAGGTGAGGTGATGCTGCATATATGCTGCCATGCATGTGGTCTATTTGTCAGAGGAAGTTACATATATATGCAGGGAGTAGTGGCGGTGGTTGAAATATACTTTTGGGGTTGGTTTTCTTATCCACTCCCTCCCCCCCTCCCAAGATTTGAACTTTGAATCTCCTTTGATTCGCTAGAGTACTAGTTTTATCCTGATCATAACATATCCATAGGTAAAGTTGTCACACTAACCGGGCCGGCCCCGAGGTACGTAAGCCCTCGGATTTGGACAACTCCCGGCTGGGCAACCCAAAAAAAAAATGTAAGTTAGGTATAAATATTAAAAAGTTTTCCATTACCAGCCTATAGATACAACGAGTACACTTGGTACTTTAGCCGCTAGGATGCTGTCAACGTTTTGGGCAACCCAAGTTCGATTCCCACGAGCTGCAGCCACCTCATCTTGTATTTGTTATCCCATTTTTGTTCTACTCCCATGCCTAAGTTCAATTCCCACGCCTCCCAACCTCATCTTTTCTATATTACTCCATTTTTTCCTACCTCTTTTTCTTTTCCTCCTAATCCACAATATTACAAAAATCAAATTACTAAATTAGTTTGTTGAAAATTTGCGATTTAACAAACAAAATAGTGGAGTAATGTATAAGTGATATGTTGTTACATTTGATTAAAAGAAAAGTCATAGTTTAAATAAATCGAGCGAGCTAATTATATGGTTACTGTTTTTACTTCCGAACTTCTATTTCGCAAGAGAGAGATCAAATAGATTGACTATGAACTCAATTGAAAATGAGGTACCGTTGCACTAAGAGCATTTTTGGGCATTTGAGACTTTTTATACTTTTTATGTTTTTCGAGGCAGGCGTTATCATCACATATATCAACTAAAAAGTCCAAAAAACCAAATAATCAAAAGTTAGCGGCATGGGCTCCGAGCTCTTAGATAAAGTAGAGTACAATGATTTAATTGACAACAAAATGCAAGGAGAACTCATTTTCTTCGAATTGGATGGTGTTAATTATAAAACACTATAACCGGGGTTACATTTTGATGTTAATTTTTTTTTTTTAATGTTATTCAAGCTCAATGAACAATGTAACATTGATGGGTATTATTATTATTTTTTGTACTCGTATGTTTTTTTTTTTTAATTTTGCATGACATAATATTAAGTGGGCAACACAATATGAAGTTGGATTTGAGCAATTCAAATATCAGGGCTGGCACTGCACACTTATTGACGTTACTATGCAGCTAGAATCTGTTGTCCACGTACCATCGGTAGTTACGTTCCAACGCAAAAAATGAGGTCACGTGAAAAAACATAATCGCGGTCAAACGCGGTATATATAACCGCATGCAACACAAATGTTAATGCTCCATGCGCATGCTACTCTCGTCGTCCCTAAATTCAGTGCGTGCATGAGATCAGACTGAATTTTTTCCACTTTCAATGATGTTCCAAGCAACACTCGGTGAAGTTAAGGTTCATTGATCAAAGAACGATTCTTTTTTCGTTTAACCACAGGTTTGAAGACCGATTGAATTTGATCTCCGTACAGTGTTAAAAAAAGGAAAAATGGATCCCCATAAACGCCAAAAAAAAAAAAGAAATTTATAGAAATAGTCCTCCTAGTTTCATCCGAGCCTTATTTTCATCCTTCAAGTATCAATTGCAACTCTTTTGACCTTCAAGTTTAGTTTTTGTACCAAGTCGGTTCAATTGATAACGTCTGTCAGTCAAACTGGACAAAAAAAAAAAAGATTTGAGGGCAGATGTTATCAATTGAACCAACTTGCTACAAACTGCAACGTTTAAATTGCCATTAATCTGATTTTTTTCGTTCAATTTGGCTAACAGAAGTTATTAGTCGGACCAATTTAGTACGAAAACCAAACTTGAAGATCAAAAGAGTTGTAATTAATATTTAAAGGACGAAAATAAGACTCGAATGAAATTAAGAAGACCATTTATATAAATTTTCCAAAAAATAAAGGGTACTCAGGTTTGGTAACCCCAAAGGGTTTAAGGACAGTTTTCACGTCCGCGCCGCTTGAAACCCACTGCCCGAGACGACGCTTTTGGCCCATTGTCCCTATAGATTGATTCCTATGAGGACTCCTACTAGTACTACTACTAGGCTACTAGCCCTGGATTGGCCCCCCACCTACAAAAGCACCCACCAACTTTATAGTATTCACTTTATATCGCATTACCATGACTATACAATTATATATAGACATATCTAGGTACTAATTGATACTAGATGCTCCCATTTTCTCCTAGTCTCTTCAAAATATTCTGTGCCCCCGCTTTCACTTCTTGCACTCGCGGATTTTAGTTGTTTTGAGATATGATTTGAAGATAATTTCACGCTCATGCTCCTGCTCTCGTGCATTCTGTTATCAGTTTTTGTCGCATCTGAATTTACAAAAATACCCTTTATCGTGGGGAAAAATAGAACAGGTGGAGGACAACATAGTAATTTTGCGAGAAGGGGAAAAAGGAGTGTAGATATAAATCTAGGGTTTTGTGAAAATCTGCCCAATAGAGTACTCCACAAGTGATTCTATAAGTGTGCATATTTATGTGTGAAAAGATAATTTAGAATAATGAAAGCTCCTTATTTGAGTATATAATGAGATATTTATACTATCGACCCATTAGTGACCACTTTATTTATTCTCATGCCACGACAGTGGTTATTTAGTTATGAGTTTGGGGGCATACGTGCCAGATAAGAAGGGACCCACTGAGAATTATTGGTAATGTGATAGTATGCCCCTAATGGTATACTATAATCTACTTCTTTTTTTTTTTTTTTTTTGTAACTCTTCAATTCGTGGGGCAAGTTTGTTCTATTCTTATTGCATTAATTTCGTAGGGATGTTTGTCCTATGTTATTGTCTAATACATTAGCTCTATGATGTCAGTCTTCACAAACTAGGGTTAATTAAATTGGCTACCATTATACACTTTCGTATTAGAATTCAGAGTGTCAGTCATTGTCAAAAGCAAAAATTAATTATTTTCCCCTCAAAAAGGGTTATTTTTATCCCTTCAGTGGGCGATTTATTTGGCTTCATGTGATTGTGGGCGTATGTCCAATTTGATGTAATTCAAATACTTATATTCTTCTATCTGTTATAATAAAAAAAATAAATAGACACTTTAGCACTTTGAAATTAATTATACCAAGCGAAAGTAAACGAATCTTTTCTTATTCCATACGAATACATACCACCCTTTGCGTCCCCATCAGCACTAGCACTGTCACTATTTTGTAATTTAAGAGTGCTCAAACTAGTTTATGCGCACTTCATCTTGGAAATTTTGAACCTAAGAAACCTAGAAAGAAACAAGCTCTTCAGTCACATTCCACCTTGACATTCCTTTGCACTTTGAGGGTAAGGAACAAACTAGCATCTAAAGTACAACTTTATGTGGAAATATGGTATATCTGCATAGACTACATTCTACTCTGTAACTTTCGCCTTTTCCTTTCCTTTTTAGTTGGTTGATAATAGTATCAAATAAACTTGAAGCATCCAATTCGAAACCTAGATTAAGACGACACACATAAACAAAATATACGAGAAGTTCTCGAGAGGATTCTAGGGCTTTCCCAATTGTATTTATATTCACTTTTCTACGTTTTTACCCAATGGATCATTTAATAAAAAAAATGACTTTTGGGACCTCCGGAAATTAAGATTCAAACTCGGCCCATGTCATTCCACATTACAAAACTCAGGAAGTGGGCCTTTGGTTGGCATGAGGCCCGTAAACTGTCCTGGGCCCATAACATCCTCTTTGCAAGAAGGTAAGGAAAGCCTTTCACTTCTCCAAAGTAAAATGGCCCACCGCAAACGTAAAATGGGCCTATGGCCTGCCCACAAGAGTCTTGTGTGGTTACAATGCATCATTTTTGGGCTGTTAAATGAGCTGGACTTAATCCAATCCCTTATCATATGGGCTGAACTTGCTTTCAATGGGCTAAATAATAGCCCCAACTTGTCGTCTTCCAATTCCAAGAGTTTGAATATATTACATCATTAAAAGAAGTAGAGTTAAAGTTCTATTACATTTCCAAAACATGATTTACCCAAAATATCCATGAGTCACTTTTACCACTTCCTTCGAAAAATACACACTGGAATGCATGCACTTCACTCCAAGCTACTGTTCCGGGATCAAACCTGAAAAATGATAGGTTGAGCTACACTAGCCCAGTAGAGAAATCTACACAATCATTATATGCAAATGAGATGACAGGTGAAATGAATAACTGAAGCAAGGTACGGTATTTCAAAGGAGAGCAATACACGACAAGCAGTTTTCCTAAAGTCGACGACATAATTGAAGTACCATGACTACGCACCAAGACTCTAAATTAACCCCAAGAACTTATTATCTATACGTTTTTCTCATGACTGCCACTGCACCTCATCTTGTTTCGAATAACCAATCCAATATCTTGACTTATGAAACTATCATAATCAAATAATCGCAACGCCAATGTCTTTCATATCACTCATACTTTCACAATGGTAGTCCATTTCCATTCACATCGTGTCACCATTTCCTTTTCGTTCTGTGTCATAAGCAAAAGCTCCTGCCGGGCCATTTACGAAGTCCCGATACTCCCCACTAGCGCCTCTCTCACTGATGGAGCTAATTCAAGTCACCCATCATAGGTCATCGTACCCAAAATTCCTCCTATATACTTTACAACTCAGCCGTTCATCTCAACCACATATAATGAATTTACTACGAAAACTTATTCACATAGCACCAGCACGAATAATTCACCTCAATCAACTCGCTTTTATTACATTATTAGTTTCTCATCACCATACAAGCACTCACATATCAAGAGATATTCTCTAACGACAATTCATAGATTTCCACCTTGCGACCCATAAAACTGTACAAGTTACGCCAGAAATGTTTCGCATATCAAACATAAAGAAAATTGTCCCTTGTGTTCACGCCTAGCATTGTTTAACTCAAAAGAGTGATTTACGTATTTATTTCTCACATCGTATGTCAACACATACAACATTCGCCCACCTATATTTCTTATGTTCTCTAAACCCTTGTTTCGGTGTCAAAGGACTCATACGGAACCCAACAACCACTACAAAGCCTAAAGTACATCACTAGGCTTGTCAAACCATTCAATGAAGTATTCAAAAGAACCTAAGAGCATCCGTGTCTCACCCACACGATCTTAAGGGAAAGGATTTCCCAACGTATACGAACATATCTATCTTATTTCGGCTACCAAACCTTATCGGTTAAGAATTGAGAGATGAGACCACCACCATTGGAAAGTAGACCTTCCGTACATGAATTTCGATATAAAATTTGCCCAAAACGGAGTTTGGATGAAAAAATTATGCCCGTTCGAATTTTTTTCAAAAATGCTGATTTTTCAATACCTACTGGTAGAGATTAATCTCCTACCAGTAGAAGACCAAAATTTCACAAAATGACGCTACTGGACAGCGTTTCAACCGATAGGTCTAAAACTTCTACCGGTAGGACTTAGGTTTTCAGTGCACGATTTCCAGACTTCACCGAAACATTTCCAACAACGAAACTAACGATCTAGAGCACAATTCAAACAGCAAATCAACACATAAACTAGGGGTGTTAAAAAAAACCGCCCGAACCGTAAAATCGATCCGATCCGGACCTAACTGTCCTATTTGGTTCGGTTCTGCGGTTCTACGATCAGGTTATGGTTCCAAAGAAATAAGAACCGTTAATTTCGGTTCGGTTAGTGGTTCTCAATTAATGAACCGTGGTTAGAACTGAACTGGACCGTTTAAAACTAATATAAATATAGAAATACCTATGTGTGTGTAATTAAATATGTATTTAAATTTGATAGGTTAAGATAAATTAGAGATGAAATCTCATTTGTTAGAAAAGTTTTTATTTTCTTTCTCCTTTTTCTATTCCAACAGATTATCTTCTCATTTCTTTCATATTATGAGTTCATATTTAATTGTGAATAAGTGTTTGGATGCTTATTGGATAGAACCGGAATCGAACTAAAACCGGACCGGTCTTACGATTTGGTTCTAGTTAGGTTCCATGCATATATTGGTTAGGTTCTGGTTCCCAAGGTTTTGTAGAGAACCGGACCAATCCGGACCATGTACACCCCTAACATAAACATATATTAGAAGTGAGAAATCCCTACCTCGAAGTCGAAGAACGAAACCCAAGCTCAATCAAGCAAGTCGTCGCTCCGAAAACCTTGAATCAACCGTGTACTCCTCTCCGAGCTCAAACCCACGAATTTCCAAGCTCTAGAACACTTGAATGCGAAAACTTTACGGCGGATTGAGGTGAGTTCGAAGTATTTTGGTGTGTTGGAGTGTGAGAGTTTGAGAGACAGAGAGACAGAGCGAAGAGCCGAGAGAGAGGGATCGGGTGAGAGAGAGACGTGAGTGGGAGAAAAATGATTCTCTACCACTCACTCTCACCTATTTATACCACTTGACACACATCAATTAGAATTGCACCCCAAACTTCCAAATTCTATCATATTGAATCCAAATCACATATTCAAATCACATTTTCTCTTTACCTCAATACTCTAATTTTAATCTGACATTAAAATTATTGAAATTAAACACGGGTCTCTACATTTTAGTTCAGTCTTTCATTAATATTTTGATTAAACATAACTCCACTAATATTATACTCCTATATACTTATCTTTAGGGGATTTGAATTGTCTCGTCTAGTCCAAATTAAGTACATGAGAGGATCCAATACCTTTATAGGTTACAGTAAGAGCCAAAAAACAACCAAAAGAAAGAAAGAAAACAGAACTCCTCAAACCCTTTGTAAGCAAGATCGTTCTGCACTTAGTTTTAGAACATCTTACCTTTGTGTCTGAGTTCTTCATGTAGAACGTAGAAAATCTTGACCCAAATGGGATCCAAAAAATGGTAAAACAGATGCCTCCAAACCTGCTCTTTGGACCACCCTAATAATTACGTTCTTACTCACCCCAAACTTGCAGTATTTCTTTCTTGGCCGTATAACATCCACACTTGAGCAACAAAGTTCTCACCACAAGTTTTCAACTTGGGGTTAGGCTAGGGGAGAAAAGCAGAACTCAAGTTTCTTAGCCCTCATCCAAATCTAAGTTTTGTTGGAAACTCCAGACGGTCTTTGAAGGGACTTGTGTTACTTAAAAGTTATTTACAATGGCCTTGTGAGAGGATATCGCTTCCTATTCTTCTGCAACCGGGCCAATCTCCCTATCTTTACGAGCTCAAATGGTATTGCAGAGATCGAACAGTGTCCTAACTGACGGAGCATTTACATTTTTGTTGGATGGGGAGATTTTGACCGGGCATTTACATTGCAAATTACAATTTTGCTGCACCTCAGGGATACTCAGAGGAGCAGCACCAGATCAGTTTTGGTTAATTGCTCCTGCGGTTACACTCTAGTTCTAGCAAGGAACAAGGTTAACAAAACGGCCAAAACGTTATTGTTTGTCAGGCAATCGAAACAAACCATCAGTGGAATTTGAATGAAATGCACCAAAACACCATGAAACGCCTCGGAACACACCGAAAACACTGAATTATTCCATCGCCTGAAAGAAAATTCCATATATGTCCAAACACAAATGTGTATGAAGCCGTTCGATGTGTGAGGGTCCATGCATCGGTGGATCAGTGCTCTTGTATTTGCCCGGGAATGGTACCAAGCCTATTTCATCAACCACATGCAAAACATTAATGTGAGTCACAAACAAGATGAATTAATCAAGTGAACAAGCAATTCAACACCTCTGTTCTGCACAAACGTGCAATTTTATGACTTTCAAAGCTAAATTTATGAGCAGATGCATTGGTACCAGAAATGCATGTGGGATTACGCGGTTTGGAAATATCACGGACTTGTAAATGTTCTTCAGATCCACCTCCTAATGCGGATCTGTAAATAAATATACAATTTATACAATGTTCACATTGTGCAGTCATTAACCTAAGACTTGCTAGAGATAGAAACTGAAGTATATAACAAGATAATCGATGCGTAAAACAGGTGCTTACTTACAATAGTTGTGGAAAACAAGATCTTGGTTCTTGTTTTTAGGATAACACTAAACTATTGGTGTAGTGGGACTGTGGGACTTCATGGAGCTTTGCACGGTGTTGACCTTTTACAAGTTCCCGTACCTGCCAAGATTAGTTTAAGATGGTAGGTGATCTCAGAAAACCAAATTTCTACTAAAAAAATGAAGATGCTTACACAACATGAATAATAGAAAAACTAGAGGAAAAAGGAAAGTTTGTCTGACTAGTGACTATAAGTAGGAACCCATTAGGAGGAGATACCTCTCCACTTACCTCTCCTAATACAACCACCATTTTTTACACCTTCAACTCTAAGCGATGCATGTCGTTCAGTATCACAAGCACATGGAGTCACCCCATAAGCCTAAACCTCTCTCCACCCGTCTGTTCTACCTTTTCCTCCTTTTATCCACAAACCTTCTCACCTTGTTCCTTTCCACCAATTTCTATTCCTCTAGCTCTCTCTGCGCCTCCGACACTGCCGCAACAACCATTTCTGCCTCCACCACCACTGCCCACACCGTTACCCACCCAAATCTCGACGACTCTCGAAATACTTTAGACCTGCCGCCGGAATTCCTAGCCTTCACATCTGCTCAAAAACTTCCATTCGGATTCAACACCAACATGGATTCCGACCATATTATCCCTCCGGTGGGCCGGCCGTGCACCCTATTCCCAAATGAACTCCGCCGCTACATGACATATAAAGTCAATGGTTCCTGCCCGGACGACGAACTCCTTGCCCAGAAGCTCCTCCTCAAAGGCTGCGAGCCGCTTCCCCGACGCCGTTGCCGCCCGGCAGCTCCGCCGGAGTATGTAGAACCATACCCCCTTCCTACTAGCTTCTGGACCACACCGTCAGATAAATCAGTGGTCTGGACCGCCTACACTTGCAAAAACTACCAATGTCTCATTCACCGTATGAAGACCCATAAGGGGTTCGACGACTGCAAAGATTGTTTTGACCTTTTAGGCCGAGAGAAAGTTCGATGGACCACCGTCGGGACCAACCTCGACTTTCCTATTGATGAAGTACTAGCAGTAAAGAAGCCGGGTACAATCCGGATAGGGCTTGATATCGGAGGCGGTGTAGGTACATTTGCAATAAGAATGAAGGAAAGGAACGTAACTATCATAACTACTTCTATGAACTTAAATGGTCCTTTCAACAACTTTATCGCAGCAAGAGGGGTCATACCTATGTATATAAGCATTTCTCAGAGGCTTCCGTTTTTCGACAACACGTTAGATATTGTGCACTCCATGCATGTGATGAGTAACTGGATTCCAACGACGTTATTGCACTTCATGTTTTTTGACATCTACAGGGTGCTCAGGCCAGGTGGGTTATTTTGGCTCGACCATTTCTTTTGCGTTGGTGACCAGTTGGAGGATGTTTATGCACCACTGATCAATAGCATTGGATTCAAGAGGGTGAAGTGGGTAATGGGGCCGAAGCTTGATCGAGGGGTAGAACTCCGGGAGATGTACATTTCAGCTTTGCTAGAGAAACCATTGAAGGATTCTTGGTGACTACAGAAGGAATTTCTTTCAGTTTACATGCCAAAATACGCTTCCACTTCGTTATTTTTCGCTTCTCTCTGTTTCTAGTCTAAAAACTAACTCAACAGAGCATAGATTCACTATTTGGTGCAAAAACTTGAGTGGCATTTTTTGTACGACTAGGAGATACAATTGTTTGGTTTAATTTCCTGATTCCTATCTGCTTTGCAGAATATGTTTCCTCACAATATTAGAAAAGCAAAATTGCTCATAAAAGTGCAAACAAGTTTAGTATATGCGAGATCCAAGAACGAAATACAATGGGTCCTAATAAAGGAAATCATAGATTTTGTGGTGCTTGCTTTTAATTGTACAAGATGTATATCTCGAACATAAGCTATTCAGGCATGCAAGAACCATGAACAAAACACCACAATGTATAGACATCTAATGCACTATCATGAGAGTTCAATGTTCATGGAGCCTCAGAATCTAGGGGCCAACTCATCATAGTAGGGCAGTGATGAAAATGCCATTTTGTCCTCTTTCTCTAATAAGTTAAAATAGTATTAGGCGAAGAGAAGAACAAATGCATGACGCCTGGATTTTTTGACCAAATGGAGCAGAGTTCATGTTGGATTTCCAAATATGTTCTAACAAGGTTTTACAGTTTCTGTCACAGAACTCTGAAGGTGCAGAAGCAGCAGCATTGTTTTAATTCATTTTCCATGTTAGCCTCATGGAGGTTTCTTAATTATCTTTATAGGCATTTCTCAGCAACTTAGAAATCCTGATACTGGACTCGAACTGGGCTTGACCAAGGGTGTCTCTGTATGGTTAATGATTACTGCAATGACTTCCTATAACACCACCATACAATATAGAGAGTGCATAAGTTTCAATCAATCACATTCTGATGAACGTAATGCTATTCCAAAGTAACATAATGAATGCATGATGTATTTATCTTATGACCCACCAAACATATAGAGTGCATAAGTTGCATTCTGATGTATGCATAACATTTCCACAATTAAGAGATTCATCATCTATGTAATGTTTGAAGGAAAGAAGTGTCACCAAAGTGTCCAATATTATGAATTCAATTTTTATTTAAGACACACTAAAGAAGTGCTGGTGTACGACACAGGAGTTCTACACAACATGCCTCCTCCATAGCAGTGTCGGTGCTGCTTATGTTTTCACCAGTATCAACCATGGAACACCATTTGAAGCACTAGCAAGACTTTCAGGTTTGCAAAACAATGCGAAAAAAAAAAAAGTGTTAAAAACTAATTTGCGAATACTAAGTGTGCAAGACCTGGAGGTGACCTCTTGACAGAATACCAAGTGTTAATGCCGCCACCAGTCAGGAATAATGGGGTAACTTCATGTAACTATTGACAGTAAAATGTCAACCCATATCCAGCTAAGTTGCTAACTGTCATGGTCTTACAACTTAACTAACTGACATGCTGCCCCATAAATGACCCACCAAAGCATGAAAACGCTTTACAACAGCAGAAGCCAAGAAATAAACACTATGGCCTGCTGAAAAGGTATTGTCGGTTAAGGGAGGTGATTTTACCAAAATGATTAGGAACTTTTTGTAAGAACAAAAACTAGGCAGAGGTGGAGCGAACTCTTTGGCATAGAGTAGCATAGACTAGTAGTAGAAGGTATCAACAAGCACTATGATGCCTTTATATGCTTCCATACCAACCGTACTATTCTCAACGCCGCGCCCCTCAAAAGATCCACTCCTCTTTCTTCCATTATAATTCACCATGCAATGAAGTCCCTTGAGTTCCCTATCCTTTATAAGAATTTCTCAAATCTTTTGACTGTTCCATCCAATTCTGAACTCCCCTAGTCAATATCATTCACCAAGTTTTTTTATCTTCTCAAAGTTGACCTTGAATCACACAGCCTCCGTCTATAATTGGATAGGGAAAGTAACTTCACAATACCAGAAGTCTTATCAACCTTATATAGAATCAAGAAAACTTCATCATCATAATTTAGTGGACATCAAAACAGACTCGTAACATACTGAATCATGATGTTCCTTTACACCAGGCTCTTGTCTAACCCCTTCTCCCTCCATCTGACAGCACCTTCAATTTCTAAACTTCTGAAGTCCTAAAACCTAATTCATGCCTTTCAGGAGAAAGCATAGCAATTGGAGTACATCCCATAGGTTCCAACTTCCATATCCTCCAACTTCTCCTAAAACTCTAAGCCACACAACTCTGCACCTCAACATTCGGCCCCTTCACCTCTACATGCAGCTCATTCCAGAAAGCAAATTTAGCGGACAAAATCTTCTCAGGTCATCTCAAGGCTCTTGGAAACTATCATGAAGAGGGGCATCAGTTGCCTAACAACCCGTGGTAGCTCACAAGAAGCGTGTAGGTTTCAACTTCTAAAACCATTGTGCAAATTAGAAGCCAAAATAAAAAATCAATTTGACCACCAATTACCATTCAGTTTAACTATTTCTTTTCAAGTTTAGTCTTTTCAAGTTTAGTCAAAACACAGAGAATTTTTTTTATTCATTTTGAAAATGGAGTAGGTTATGCCTTGATGGGTCCATGTTCCGCGGAAAAAGTACTTCAGCCTACTAGGAATATGCGAAGGTGGGCCAAAAAGTTATCTTAAATACAGTTCAACATTAGAATGAAGAAACAGGTGACTAGAGGCCCTCATATATTTGTCAGTTACAAAAAATCCAACTTACTAAAAGGAAAATGTTCATGATCTTTAGTAACTTGAACCAAAATTATGTTTTCTCATAAGTATGGGGACCAATTGAAGTTCAAGAAAAAAGTTTACAAGGCTGCAAATGTATAGGTTGGTCCATGAAAAGCTTGAACTTGATCCAATGAAGGCTCATTGGGCTGTATATTACTTCAAGCCATCTCAGCCGCAGCCTTGTATGAAGCTCATTAAGACAGCGAGTTGAGCCTCGGAAGAACAAGGCTAAATCCACGTGAACTCCACGTGAACTGCTGAACAGTGAGAAAGTGTTCAACCAGTAATTTCCATTCACTTTAATTTCCAGCCTACTAGAGGAACTATTTCCTTTTCTTTCTAAGGGAGATTACAAGTCCCCAGTAGTGATTGGATGTATGAATACTGTATCACATATTTTCAAGACGGTGCTCCTTAAATACTTGTTTAGCAACACCTAATTAGGGCTTCCATTGATTAGTTGAGTGGGTAACCCACATTCGCAACAATTCACTACACATTTTCTGAGTACAAATTATATGACTGCAGTTTTTGTTAGTACTCAAAGAAACTCTTGCATTGAAATCTGTAATTTAAAAAAAGTTTCATAAGGTATTCCTGAGAAATAACAAGTAGGTGATGCAACGCCACTTAATTTTTGTTATCATGGTACTCAACTATATAATTTCTAATTAAATCAAGGCCACTTAAGAAGCCTAGCCAACCAACCATAAATTGTTCAAACATTTCAAACAACAAATAATTTGAACAACGCCCTAATGCTATTTCATTCCACGATATGTTAAACCTCAATCTTGTATAACTAAATATTTTTATCCCTGGTGACAGAAAAGATAAATTGTAAAGCCTAAATAAAGTAAAAAGGTAAAACAAGAAGTTTCTTTTCTCTTAGTTTAATCGTCATATTATTTCTAGATTAGCACTTAACTTTCTAAGATAGATTAAATTTAATATTATTACCAGATTCACAAATACTTGGCAGTAAACTGATTTTCGCACTCCACTTTTTACTGATGGTGCTCCAATTTTAACGTGAAGTTACTAATAACGTTATGAACAAAGTGGAGCGCCATCAGTAAAAAATGGAGCGCGAATATCAATTTCCTACTTGGTAAGGTATAAACAGATCATATATGTTATTTGAATGGATTGGAGGCTAATTAGAGAACTTAGCAAAGAATGTTTAAGATGCTACTTAGTGATACAAAATAGATGTTATTTAACATCTTTAGTTACCTTTTTCAGAATTACTTGGTAAGGCTCGACATCATCATATGTGATACTTGCAAGCACAACCACGTCTCCCAGCGACACATGACGAACACGGACATGACAAGACACACTCCACACACGCATCAGACAAACTTAATACGTCTCCAATGTTCTGATAATATTTCTTTTAGTAGGAGACGCTGGAGACACGCTAAAACGTTTTGAGGATATGATGTGGACATGTTAAGGACAAATAAGAGGTCATAATGCAATCCTATAAGTTGAAACCTTGGATGCTTAGTTTATGGTTTAGTGAGTTTCAGGACGTTAATAGTATTTTTTGTGTTTCCCCCTAATTTGACATAAATAATATTTTCATTTTCGTATGAATTTATAACATCTTCCTGTAATATATATGTGTATGCTTATATCAACGTCAATGTGTTTGTGTCCTAATTTCTGAAAAAATGATGTGTTTATGCGTGCAAGTATCTGTATCCGTGCTTCTTAGCATCTGTATATCGGCTAAATAGAGAACTTAGAAAAGAATGTTTGCCAGCTAATGAATTAAATCTGCATATTAACTATAACTCACCAGGTGTAATTAATCACATATGTATAACATTATAAGCCTACTTGAGAATTTACTAGAAAATGCTTTCCTGCTAATGAATTTAATATGCATTAATTACACCTTATTAGGTGCTCTGATGGCAATCGTTTACAACAAGGCATAGTTACCCTTACATAAAAGCATGACTTTAATGAGTATGCAATTTTATGTTAGTTACACCTTACTAAGCGCCCCTATTATACCCATTAACACCTTCGTATAGCTTGTGTTACATAAGATTCAGATTATGTATACAAGACGTAATAATGCCCTTGTCAAAATCATGAAATATGGTTTTCGAATGTATTCAACTTTTCAAACTTAAACGAATGAAATGCTGATTCATATTAGTCGAAACTAAAAAATTAGGGAAAAGAACTAGTCAAACCATCCCAAGACACTTAACTAGCAAAAAAAGTTCGGGCTCAAACTTGGACAAACTTCATTTCCTAGATACTTAAAGCTCAAATTGGACAAACCTTATTCCCTAAATTTCTCTATTGATCTTATAATTACCTTAGGTAGGTGGATGTTATTGTTGCTTGTTACGTTTCGAGACAAAAGATTATAAAGGCAGAGTAACAACACTTCATCATTGCTCGTAGTTAAGACAGATTCCCATTTCAAATTTGCCAGTGAGTTGTGGTATGTCAAGCTACTCTATGTGGACCCAAGTCTTACTGGAGTGGGGCATGACAATATCTATATGGAAGCTAATCCTTTGTTTTGTTCAATAGAAGGAAAGGAAGATACAAAAAACTTAACCGTGTATCACTATAGAAAGGAGGATATCTTTCAACATTTTTAAATTTGATTGAGCAAGGACGAACGAAAGGATCATTTTCCAGTTTTCATTCCTATCTTCGAGTATATAGCAGATTCAATTGGAGGGTAAAAATAAAGAGATATGGACCAGAGTTTAAAAGCTCCAAGGCTAGTGAGGCAAAGTCCTTGAGAGTTTCCTCTGTTCTTTTCCTCTTCCCACAAGAATCTCTTTCCCTGTTCCTTTTGTTGGGAACAAGGAAAGGGAACTCCAAAAGATCATTTTCCCTTGCCTTAAACACTCATACTCTCCCGTTGTCCCGCATCCTTATTATCCTTCCATTCCGACATTCATCCCTTGCAAGTCACACCAAAAGGAGCACAAAACTTGTGTCAACTTCACTAAAGGAGAATGGCCTCCTCTAGCTTGGTCCAGGTACCTAAGTTTTACACACAAATCTATATAGATCTTCTTCCAAGTAACTTCTACAAAACCTAGCAAATCCTTCAATTATTCGTGAATCTTTGGTTGATGGTACTACAACTATTTGATTAAAGGAGACAACTCTACTTCAAAATTAGTTTTTTCAAGAGGTGAACTTGAATAGAGAAGGAAAAGCTATGTACCATTTCTTTTATACTTTGAAAAATAGCATACAATTTTTACCTCTTTCCCCCGCTACAAGTGATTATTGTAGACAAGGTTTAGAAGTGTGATCCTGAAAGGATCATCTAACATAGACAACTATGCTACAATGGGGTGACAGTTACAATAGCTGTGAATCTTCATATGTCAAAGATATAGAGAAAAGCACATTTGAAGATTTTCATTCAAAAAATGCAACAGTCAACGATGTTAGTGGTATCTCGTGATTTGTACATATCCCAATTCATTTTTATAATTCAGTACAATGAACAACAATTGTACTGTTTTTCAACCCATTATTCATCAGAGCCATGGAAATTTAGATTCCTTCAACAAGATTAACTTCCAACTTAACGAAAAAGTGGACAAATAAATATGAGTCTTGTACTGATGCATCTATTTGATTCTAGTCGTCTAGAACACTTCTCCATAAGTATGCCTCAACAGTAATCTACTCATCTCATTCTCTTTAAAGTTTGTAAAGTTAAATATGATAGCTTTATGCTAAAAACGAATTATAAGATAACTTAGAAAAAGAAAATTAATACAAAGAGATATTCAAATTTGGCTAAAAGAAAAAGAACAACTACAACACCTAGTTGCGCACTGCCATGGTCTATCATTAGTTGCCACAGGTATCGTGGTAAGAAATATTATCCTTACCAAAACTACAATCCTGACTTTAAGAGAGACCTTGGGATAAATTGATTCAAATGGATAAATTAAAAAACCCGACATTAAGCCTCTTGTAAACACTAATTAATGTACCTGAGGGGCCATTGCAGCCGCATAACAGCCCCTATTGGTGGAAGAGGTGAAATTTCATCTTCTGACTCTTGATTCATTGAATCTGTCTCAAACGCTTACGAAGAAGGCAAAGTCCCCGCTCACTCTGCCATACCAAAATATGGACTTCCAGAAAAGCTATCTCAATGATAGCCAGGACAACATTTTTACCCTCCAAAAAAACACTACTTAAAGCTGCTACATAAATTGCAGCCAACTTCAAATGCCGAATTTTGTTAATTAATTACCTTTACATAAATCTTCCTCAAAGATTGCTTTCCCGTTACTTAAGTTGGAGTCAAACATTATATCTTTCAGAGTTTCATGTATTTGGGGGTAGATAGCACCTTCTTTGGGTGTTGCGTCCCCTGAGATCAATTCCACTACATATCTAACCAAAGCAAAAATCACAAAGAAGAACGGATGACTAGTAATTCAATAAACTGAAATATCATCCAAGAAGTTCTTGGACATAGGCTTCTTAGTTGATGCAAACAAAGAAAGATCTATTGTTGTTAGAAATATCAAGGAAGCCCAATCATCTAGTTTGGCTTTTTGTACAGTAGTCAACTTATAATGAAATAGTCAACTTTTAATGAAATACCATTCGCGTCAAGCAAGCTAAATGCTTGTGCTTCATCATGTTTGGTTAACATATTTGAAGATTTCATATTTTAAATGTATAGGCCTAGTGACCAACTTAAACTACTGATTAGAACATATCAGTTTTCATTTTAACAGATGGTATTAAAGTATAATTTAGCTTCCAACTCATAAAGACACTCCACTCCTAAAATAAGAGAAACATTTTCCCTCACATATGGTTCGATAATTCATGGCTAAGGGGAATACACCACAACATTTCCCTTCTTGCCAAAAATGTACATCAGAATAATCAATAGTCAATGTTAGATTTCTTGGAGGGTTCCAACCTAAAACCAATTGGCAATAGGCGGAGTAACCTCTATAATATATTAACTAAGCTTGGATGGCTTAGATAAGCGAAGTGGGATAAAGTCTAACAATCAATATCAACCTTCATGAGCGTTGCAGTAATATGATTAATTGACCTATTTCAGACCAACTCACTAATTTACACATTTATCGTTAGACCAAAATATAGTTGACAACACAAGAACACTACTTTCCCAAAAGAAATTTGTTAATAGGAGTAAAAAGTTAAAAACAAAATGATGTAGACCTACAGTCAAACTTAATTCTCAGCGGCTAGCTTGAGGAACATTCACTCCAATCTCGATATCAAAATCCACGAAGTTGTGTCTTCATAACGCATAAAGGTACCATCTCAGTCATGTACAAATATTGGACATTTTTTCCTAAAACAACAGGAAAATAAAGTGTATTTACATTTGATTGCCAAAAACATTTCTACTGTCACCATAACTCCACAACTTATTATTCAGAAACTGTGTATAATCAATCAATCCTAACATAAAACGCCATTTATTCCTGCACCATAGTGAAAAAAGTAGCACGTACACATCGTCGGCATTGCCACTAATCCTTGTAGAGATCAAGTTTGTGAACAATGGTTCCTAAAATCTCAATCTCCCCTCTCGATTTAAATTCTGTACTGATTCTACACTCTTGTTTAACAAGGAACTATCTTTGTAGGATGTATGTGCAATCCAGCATGGGGGGAAACCGGAGTGGCTAGAACTTTTTCTGCAAAGAACTTTTTTTGGGTCTTGTGCAATTCACGAACCCCCAAAGAATAGGCTAAACAACTACTGCATCGACTGTAACTTGTCTGCCTGTGGCCATTGCATAGATGTTGGTTCTCATGCAGAACACAAAGTACTGAAACTTTATAGACATGTTTACAAGGATGTTGTCCCCTTGAATGAAATGCGGAAACATATTGATTGCTCGAATATTCAGGTACTTTTCCTATACTTAAAAGCTCCAATGGACAACCTTTCTAGGTCATCTACCTCGTTAAGTCTACCTGAATTTTTCTATACTTGATAAGAGCGGTACATGTTCATGTAAGAAGCATTTAACAGTATCTTCGTCTTAAAAGCTTGAGTTGTCATATAATGTGATGAACTTTACGTCCCTTGAAAGGATTGAAAGAAATTCAATTCCAGCATGGAGTTTACCCTCTTTATATCGTTTTCTTGTGCTTTTAGAGACTTCGATTCGTTATTGAACTAGTCTATACAGGTACTTGGCATCCCATTGTTTGAACACGATTAAAAGAAGTAACAAAACAAGAGATATGATAAGAGTAGAAAAGACATATATTGGTACTATCCTAGCCTGCTAAGTCATGCATCTAGCAAGAAAACTCTAGATAGTGCTCCCACATCAGAGTTCAACATTCTAAGAGAAAAAATTTCTACTACTCTAAGGTAAAAAGCAAGGAATTTATGGTCTCCAACTGATACATGGATCGCAGTTCCCAAGGATTTCATACTCCAGAAAGACCACTAAATCCTCAAAGAGAAATTACATAACCACTTCATAATTAACACAGTCTGAATGAATGGATTGGCTGTTGCATGTTAACCTTTAGATGGACCACACTATGCAGCTGATACTATCCCACCAAATTGTGTCATCATGAGTGTAAATCAAGGATAAAGTTCAATTCTTGTAGTGGAAGAATGCGATTTTGGTGAACTTACAACTGGTCATAATTGCTACAAGTATCTGAAAGACTGCTGGCACTGACTCCTAGCATTTAAGCAGCACTGCACTGCAAGCAGAGTAACAGACAAGAAGCGGAATCACCCTATGGAAAAACTGGTTCACATTGTTACCAGCAGTTAAAAACATACATTATCTATTTGAGATTCTAAATAAGTTGTAATCTTCTTATAGATATCTAAAATGCTGCTGCTAATGAAAAACAATGCTTAACACACAACAACATTCAAGATTCACATCATTTTCTTAGTTTGACTTTTAAGTTTTTTCTTCATTTAACAAAATGATTTTTTGTGCTTCATTTAGCAGTAGATAGACCGATTTGTTTTACCAATCTGATTAGAGTTTACCAAGTTGCATCTGTTTTTTAACTTCAGGCATACAGGTGTAACAAGCAATTGGTGATAGCTCTGAATCCTCTTCCCCACTCTGGCTCACTGACAAGTGAAGAAGCTGCATGTGACACTTGCAAGAGGGTTTTACTCCACCCAAATGCAAACCGCTATTGCTGCATTGCTTGCAAGGTAAAAAGGAAAAGGACGGATTGAATCGATTTCACTTAATTCCTTTTCTATTGAAACATCTATTCAACATGTTCACCTTCTATATTATAATTTTCAGGTCCAAGCGTTTTCAATAAAGACAAATGAAATGGAACCTCCATTTCTTGCTATCCATAGCCCACCACCACCAGAGCTGAAAGCCAAACGACCAAGGAAAGGGGTACCTCACAGGGCTCCCCTGCCCTAAAGAATTGAGAGAGCTCATCGCTCATTCATAGTATGTGAAAATGGAAGAGTTCATTTCATGCAGCCCAAGCCAAACAATTGATGGTACTTGAGCTATGACTCTTATGTTTTTGTTTGTGTGTTTTATTCTGTAGACATTGCATTTTCGTAGACAACTTTTTCATGTGTGCCTCAAAGGTCTTAGAAAGGGATTCTAAGGCCAACATTTTTAAGGGACCTAGTGCAGAGAAGGGGTACCCCCACAGGGTTACCCCCTTTTCTGAAAACTTGAATGAGTTTTCAGACCTGTCCTCCTATTTTAAAGTGAAGCATTGGCTTCAAGCAACAGAAACCAAGGTATGGTATCTGAAATATGATTTTCTGCTTCTATGTTGGTTCTCTTTTATTTGTTGCACTTCAGCTTCCTATTATCCAAGACATTTTTTAGTAGTATTTTAAGGTTAAGAAAGGAAAGCTGATGGACAGAACGAAATGGGTATTGTGATGCTAACATTTGCGAGCACTTCAGTTCCTTGCAAGGTACCCAATTCCTTCTGTCCGTTTATACACAGCCTTGAAATCCCTTGGTATGGCTTATTAGATGACTCAATCTTTTTTAAAGTGTAATAACCATTCACTTCAAGCACCTAAGAAAAAGTGGAATTTGAAACATACTACTGTGTGTTTTTGCTCCTAAGCCCCAAACCCAACCCAACACTTAAGGGTTCTCATGAATCCCAGCTGAGACATCTCCGTTTGGTTTGATGTAAAGTATCCTACATTAACAGATATTATCTATGAAAGCAATTCTACAGAAAAACTTTCTGTCTGTTTACATTTTTCCGCGTTTTCCAAAACTAAGCTTACGTTGTACAATTGCTGGAGCCCGAGAATCTCAGGCTCCTCCATGCCCTCCCCATCATGCTTACCAAGGGCTGAAGCACCGTGTCCATTAGTAATTCCGTCAACAAAGATTAACCTATTGACTTCCAGAGCACAGGTCCTTTTCCAGCTTTAGGTGTTTTATCACAGAAAACAATTATTGCTCCCCTTTTGTTCAACCAAACACACAGTAATGAGTAAAATATTTTCCGTCGAAACAAAGGCAGATTGACTCCATGTTTTTTTTAGATACTCAGAGTATTTGAACTATCTTACGCACGCCTCGACTAATCTCTGGAACCAATCCCACATTCCCTAGCCGGGCGCAGATTTGACTCCATGTGGTCCCTTCTAATACTACAGAACTTAATAACTAGCAGTGGCGGAGGGAGCATGTGCCCCCTGGGGGCACGTGTCCCCACTTTAGGCTCCATTTGGAAATTAAGGAAATGAAAAGAAAAGAAACGAAATGGAAGAAAAAATTTACTATTCATTAAACTTGAAATTTTTATTTTCTTCTCTCTTTCTCTTCCAACCAAACAATAGAAGGGAATTTTTTTTTAATTTTCCTTTCTTTTCCTTGAGTTCCAAACAGAGCCTTAATGTTCATTTTTCCCCCTCTCAAACACTTCAAACTAATTTGCACCTTTAATTTTAGTACACTTATTTAGAGTTCAAACATTCCGTTCCTTCTTCGGAACATAACACCTTCTTCGAAACATAACAGATTGGTAATTCAAGAGAAGAATTTATGAAACATAAGCACAATAATGAGGATTCGTTTGCTTATTATTTGCTTATTGGAATGAGGCAAAGTTTGTTACAATTTCGATTCTTCTCCTCTAAACTTGTAAAAAAATAAGCTATTTAAGCCAAATATGTGACGAGTTCACCATAGATGATTATTTTTTTCTTGAAAAGGCAAATAAATAAATGAGACAAACTACACGGACATATTCAACTCGTTCTTGTTTTGAGTGCAATTGCTTTTTCTTATCTCATTGTTGTCTATATAAATTTTTTTTTCTTGAAATTCCGTGTAATCGGTGCCCCTACTAATGCCAATTCCCGGCTACGCCACTGTCAGACATAGGTTCATTGTTCATAGAAAAGGCTACAAGAACATCCCTTTTTGAAAGCTCAAGTTCCCGTCATAGTTTCTTCAAATAATCAAAGTTATTAAAAGATGAACAAGACAGATGCTAGAACAAAACTAAGAAACAACGAATAGATTGATTGCAAACAAACAATGGAGAGAGAGAGAGAGAGAGACCTGAGTACGACAGAAGTATGGATCGATTCAATTGTGTTTCCCAATCAGAAGAGCTTCACGTACGATCAGTATGCATTGAACCGTTCCCATTCCGTTTTCTTTCCGACATCTAAGTAGGAGTATTGTATTTCCATTCAGCACCGGACAGTACGGGTTAGGAGTAGGATGATTATACAATGTCACTCCCTGGACTGCTTTATTAATTATACAATGTTATTTCTTGCGACGGTTTTAAAAAAAAGACTTAGCGGATGTAATATCATAAAAGAATTAATTGAAACGCTTTCTTAACACCAATTTGTTTTAGAAGAGATGGTAGAAAAATGGTCCGATAACCGGCATCAGAGCCAGGAAGTCATGGGTTCAAGCCGCGGGAGCGTCATCGTGAGGAGAGATTGTTGGGCCTGGAATGTCCTCGTGAATTTGATTACACAATGTCACTCTTTGCAACCGCTCTAAAAATAGACTTACTAATGCGACGTCGAATGCCATAAAAAACTTAATTGTTAGGGTAAGAGAACACATGCAAGCGAAAAATAAAAAAGCGAACAAGACACGCAATATACTTGGTTCCAATTTAAGCAATTTGCCTAATCGTACTCCACAGGGTGACGTTACAAACATAAAATAGGCGTTTCTCGTGTCCCGCTGGTCCGGACCAGCTTTACCTTTGGTCCGGACCAAAATTCCAACAGCTTCAAAAACTGAATTCTATTTGCGGTGGTCTGGACCAGTCTCACGGTGGTTCGGATCAAGGTCACAAAAACTGATCGTCTTCACATTCTAACATTAATTGAAGCCTGCCCTAATAACCAATTAGTTTAAACACATCTCAAACTATAAATTTCACGATAGTGATTTTTTTTTTGAATAAGAACAGTGAGAATTGAGGGCGCGAACTTGGTGCGAAAATTGCAAGCAAGAGCGGGGGACATTTCTAAGTTTTTGGAAAAGTTGTTCTGAACAAAATTTGATGTAATTGTAAACGAGTAAAAAGAACATGTGGATTCAAATATTGGCTGTTTGAAGTAAAAGTGTTGGGTATCTTATACAAATACTAGTAATGACCAAATTACGGTTTCTAAAATTTACTGCATCGCCTTTGGTTTGTACTTTTTTCATGTAAACTAGCCTAGCTTTAGAATATTGAACTCGGTTCATTTATGACACGAGCCTAAACTCGAGTTCTCAAATTCGACTCGATTACTTACCAGATCGAGCTAAGTCGAGTCTTTAATTAACGAGCCGAATCTCAAACTGCCCACATCGTTTGGAGACGTACCAAAATGAGTTTATTTTAAGTCAATAGTGTAGTGTATTATACGAGAACCCTTTTTCCATACTCGTTTTGGCCGACAATACCCACATCTCCACCAATACTCTAATTCTCTCTGTCTCTCTCTTATTTTACTCTCTTTAGGCTTTAGGTAGTGAAAGGAGGAATTACACCCCCAGCCAATCCTCCATTCATGAAGTGAGTCACCATCCATTATCTCTATAATCACTAAAGCTTAGAGTTCACGTCTGTGACCAAATTTCTCTGTGCTTCTGTTCCAGTACATTTTCAGCCGTTTAATCAGGAGAAAGATTTTCGCGTGATTCAACGACCAAAAATACATAAGTAGTGAGGTCCGGGAAAACTAATTCCCGAATTAATGTCAAAAGAGTAGGCTAGACGAACTTTCAAACACGGTCGATTTTACCTTGACTTGGTTACCACGCAAATGGAGACTCCAACTACAAGTCCAGCCGGCCGCCTATATAGTCATGACTCATGACTTAAATTCCACAGATCATCACTTCTCGTGAGCGACTAGCAAGAAAAGAGAAAAGAAGAAGAAGCCATGAATCTGCGACGACTCGCACTGTTTTGTTCCTCGATTCCCCTATTCGCCTCCGCTCTGCAAAATCTCCTTCTCCTCTGCTCCCCTCCTGATGATCAGATCTCCATTGCTGCAAACTCCAACTGTGAGATGGCTACGGTTGAGGGCGAGGGAGATGATGCCGCGGCCGCAAGCAACGCAGCGGCGCAAAAGCATTTCCGGCAACTTCAACACGTCCAAATGGCTTGATAAGGGAACTTGTTTCGGATCATGAATCTCCCGTGGTGTTTAACGAGGAAAAGGAAAATGATGGAAAATTCGTCTATGTACCTTTAGCTTCTTCACCTTTTGATCGTTTTTCCCTTCTCTTTGTTAACCCCTCTGTAGATTCATGACCCAAACACGCCTCAACGCCCTCGTGAGCATCTTATATATATATTAGTGAATAGTAGATTCCAACTAGGACTATAAATGTAACCAGTCGATCTCGAACGAGTTTACGTGTAGTTGAGGAAATTCGCTAGCTATAAATCTACTTTCGGTGTTCCTGAACCCCTGTCACTGTTCTTTTTTCTTCCAAAGATGGCTCCACAAATCCACGATGCAAATAAAATTGCGGGAGTCGAAAAATAGATCGATTCATACTCAGAGTTCATGTTTCCGTAAGAACACGATCCTGACTTGTTACAGGAAATTTCGGTGCATTTTCAACATAAATCTCTACTTGCTCGCAATAATTGCGAAAATGGTGGTGGAGATAATGGAAGTTTCTTGGCTGCAATGGAAATGGTGTTCAAGTTGTTTGCACGGAGAAGATGTACGAAGATATTCGTATATTACAACATTGGTCAAGCATATATTCTTTTACATTACGGCCGCATATATATATATATATATATATATATATATATATATATATATATATATATATATATATATATATATATATATATATATAACAAACAACTTTTACTATTCTCAACCAAGAGAGTCTAACAATTTCAATAACTATTCCAGCTAAATCTTTCGTAACATCATTTTCCACTGGTAATGGCGATTTAAGCTTGTCTGTTCCGTCGGAAAATGTATCCTCACAATCTCCGGCCTCGACGAAAAGGCTATTGGCTCCTCCTTTAACCGGAAATATATCTGAGCCGACATTCTTAATGCCCGAGAAAATGCCATCAGGAGCATCTGCATAAAAATATGAAAAATTCAAATAAGACAGCACTTTAGACAAATAAAACAGCAGTTGTTTCTGTCTTTAATGATTTTTTTTTTTTGGTCATAATTTTGAACCTCTTGGACTTCTCTCATCGAGACAGATGATTAATCCAAAAAAATATCTCGCAAATCTAACAAAAATTCAGAAAAAGATGAATAAAACACACAAAACGAAAAAATAATTTAAGTTAAAAAGAAGGGAAAAATTCAAAATACCCCCCAACCTTTACACCTAAATTCAATTAGACTCCCAACCTTTAAAAAACTTTAATTTTACTCCCAACGTTATCTTCCGTTAATCAAAACGACCCCTTCCGTCCGAATGACTAACGGATTTTGTTAAAGGCTCTGTTAAATATTGTCCCGATCGAATTTTGATGATCCGAACCGCTCAATGTGTTCAAAACATGATTTTAAGGGTACCCGCGAGGAATCAGCAAAAAAAAATGACCGGGAAGGGTTTCATCTGAACAGTTTTTTATTGAATAGTTCAATAAAAAACTGTTCAGATGAAGCCCTTCCCGGTCATTTTTTTTGTTGATTTCTCTCGGGTACCTTTAAAATCACGTTCTAATCACATTTAGCGGCTCGGATCATCGAAATTCAATCGGAAAAAGGGAGGTGCATACCAAAGCAAAATCTGGACGTTCAGATTTGAACAAAATCCGAATCAATCCGCACCTCTCCTTTTCCAATCGAATTTTGATGATCCGAGCCGCTCAATATGTTCAAAACGTGATTTTAAGAGTACCCGCAAGAAATCAGCAAAAAAAATGAACGGGAAGGGTTTCATCTGAACAGTTTTTTGTTGAATTATTTAATAAAAAATTGTTCAGATGAAGCTCTTCCGGTTCATTTTTTTTGCTGATTTTTCGCGGGTACCCTTAAAATCACGTTTTGAACACATTGAGCGGCTCGGATCATCAAAATTTGATCGGGATGGTATTTAACGGAGCTTTTAACGATATCTGTTAGTCCTTCGGACGGAATGGGGCATTTTGATTAACGGAAGATAACGTTGGGAGTAAAATTGAAGTTTTTGAAAGGTTGGGAGTCTAATTGAATTTAGGTGTAAAGGTTGGGGGGTATTTTGAAATTTTCCCTAAAAAGAACGCAGCTAGCCTCACAGTATCAAATGAAATTAAAAATGCAGTCAAGGGTCAAATAAGCGTTAATAATCCAAATCCACTTGTAATTGACCCATATATTAATTACGGGATGTACCAATATCTTTTTAAAGTTTCCGAATATGATCTCCGAGGATCAAATGAAAATCCAGCAACAGCCGCCCAAACCATGGCAGACTAGGGAAAATAAAAAAGGTGCAAAAAAAAAAGGGGATGGGGTGGAGAGATCAAAAGATTTCATGTTTTGTTACTGTTGCATGGGGTCCATGGGTGCGTCTTCATGGGATAATATTTAGTTGTATTTATCATCTATTTTGAACATGTGATAAGTCCTAAGTAGACTCAACAACTGAAGGTGATAAACCTTAATTGAATTCAACCTCTTAAGGAGATGAGTCCTAAAGGGATTCAAACTCATCTCAATCCTCTCTCTATATATACCCGCAGCCTACAATAGAAAATATATCAGTTATATTTTCTCTCAGATATCAATTAGTAGTCTCTCTCTCCTAGTTCTCTAGGGCACCATCTAGCCCCTAGGGATTCGAAACGTGTGAAGTTTGTGGAGGACTCTATTAGCCTCTCCATCTGCGAGATGTGAAGTTTGTGGTGCGAACCTACGAGAAGGGTTTCTAATATTTCTTTGTGCAGGGTGTGCGTATTAGTAGGACTCGTAAAACAAGTCGTCGATCCGTTATATTTGTATAATCCGTAGCAGGTATTTTGTATTACCCGCACTATTTACTAACAGTTACCATTAAAAAGATTTCATAAAGGTGTTATTCCAAGCAGGCTAGCAATCTCTACATGGTTGTCATCCATTCAGGGTTCAATGAACAAGAAGATCAAATCAGGAACTGAACGTCGATTGCTGCTATAAAAAAAAAAATTTGACAAGAGCAAGGATAAGAAAACAAATATTACTACCACCCAAACGTGGCCTTACTGGCTACAAACAAAGTGCTCTACAAAGTTAGTACAGTATGTTGGTTTCAATGGTTCTAAAGATGAACACATACAGATCATAAAGTGTGTTAAAGATAAATTCTCTTAAAACAAAGTGCTCTACAAAGTTAAATTCTTGTTCGGCTTATTTTTTTGTTCTTATTCACAGTTTTTTCGCATTTGTTAGTTTCTCGTCAATTTTTTGGGGATTATTACTTCGTCTTGACGAGAGGAATCTAAGAAGTAAAAAAGAAGTAAAAAATTGCGATCGAAATCTAATTTTTTTTGAATAAAGATGAAAAAATTGATTCTATAGATGAACACATACAGATCATAAAGTGTGTTAAAGATAAATTCTCTTAAAAGAAAGTGAATGGTATTCAAGTTATTTGCACGGAGAAGATGTATTAAGCTTATATCGTTCCTCGGATGCCTGCACATATTCTATACTTTCATATTTAGCCACAAACTCTTTAGTGAAAGCCACCCTGCACTGCACGGACCCGGTTCCAAGGTTTCCTATATGTTCATTCTCGCACAACTTTTATCATTATAATCGCACCATTATTTATGATTTATATTTCGGGGAGCTCCAACTCCGCAATTTTTGTACATTATACTTTGAAAGATTACAGACCAAAGAAAGAGTGTCTATATTGATGGAGCTTTGGGTTCTTTGAGTTGTGGAGAGTTGGATGGAGCGCACAACAATCAGTTTGGTGTTTGTATTCGTAGAGGGTACAAGTCAAATGTGAAATTCTCTCAAGCTGTGATAGCCGCAAAGAGCTTGAATCTCCTTAAAGAGAGAGATATCCGCCCTCAGCCTATCCTGATGTTGCTTGTTTTTTCCCATTCCTTGTAATTAAATTTCTCATGTACACCCTAACTAAGATTTCCTCCGGCAGTGATAATTCTTTGTTGCATCAGTATAACTGTTGGATAGTTCGTACGAGATTATAACACAACAATACAGCACATGGTGATCAAACTTTTTTACATCTCAGTCTGGAGTACAAAGACGATACAGAGGCCAAGGAAAAAAGGAAACAGCATAAAGGAGGGCATCGTGGCTACTGTGTTTGATTGATTAAGTACAGCTTCTGTCCATCAGTGATCATATCCGCATCAAGAATTTTACCCGCATCTTCTGATAATACGCAAGAACAGCCTGGAAAGTCTAGATGCTCTGCTGCTTCTTTGATGAGCTCGTCAATGGTTTTCGGAACCCATAGCACGATTCCATGTTTGCTTTGGTCTTCAGGATCCGATGGATGGAAAGGGAATACTGTGCATTTCCTCAAGTGCGATTTATCTGTTATTAGAAAGGGGAGTTCTGTAGTTAACTAGTTGACAATAGTTGGTTAAGCAGGTAACCATGAGGTATAGGGTCGGAGTAGCTAGTTTTCAGTTGCAAATTCATAGATAAATATGCTACACATACATAGCATACATGCAAACGTGCATGCATACATACGCATAATAGAAGGAAGGCTGGAGGATGCAAAGTAATACTATTCCATTTAAACGAATACATGATTATTAGTTATAGCTTGATGATTGAAACTCCTGGAACCCTCCGCAGTTTGAAAAGCATGAACAGATGAAGTTATAGTTGTTGGTACTAGCACATAGCCTATCACTCCTAGAATGAGATGATAACTGATGCGGCGATGCCTAAAATGACAGAGGTTTTGTTTTCACAGTTAGCCTCTACTATGGATATTTACAATCAGTAGGTGCGAAGTTTAAGCAAGCTGCCTTGGCAGTTGTAGTGTTATCAGAAATTTTCCCTTTGACATTGGTTTAAATCGGCTTAGCATAAGGGAAGTAGAAAATAGGTTATCAGCAATACCTGTGGATTTTTGAGAGAAGTTGGGGAACTTGGACAGTTGACTAGATTTTGCATCTTCCAATAGCTTGATTAAATTCTTGTTTCCACAGATTCGTGCTTCATCAGGTGGAGTGTTTCCCCATCTGCAAATGCACATGTAGGATGCTAATTCGGTAATCATAGAAGGGGGAAAATTAAGGGAGATGATAACGCCAAAACTATTTTTGTTGGTGCCAAAACTCCAATGCATAAAAGACTTGTACAAGCCTTTTATGCATTGGAGTTTTGGCACCAACAAAAACAGTTTTGGCACCAACAAAAACAGTTTTGGCATTATCACTACCCAAAATTAACCACTTTATAAAAACACAGTTTCATGGCAGCAAGAAGGATAATTCATATCCCTGATGTACTCAACATCCAACACCTTGTAATAGACTTTGAAAGGTTGGCTGAAATGACTGCAGGACTCAATAGCTGGAATATCGATGTTTGTTATTGTCAAGAGGGTGGAAGAATTATACCTGTCCTTTGAAAAGACACTAGCTCCAGCATCCAAAAGCAATGTCGCCATTAGATACAATCCTTCAGAGGCTGCCACATGAAGTGGGGTTCGGTGGTCATAATCTTTGGAGTTCGGATCAATACCATTGGCCAAAATCCTTTTGAGAAAATCAGAGTCCCCCCTTGCAACAACTGAACATAAGAAACTACCAGCATCCTCAATCTTTAATGCAGCCCCTTCTCTAGCAAGTATTGAACCAACTCTATCATGTCCATTCTTGAGGGCTTCTAGTAAGGGTGTATTTCCAAACTTATCTAAAAAGTTTAAAAGAACAAGTGTAAAAAAAATTAATCCAACATAGATGAAACAGAATAAAAGCTTTAAAGTCCCCAAGGAGAATGAACATTGGATCGTTACCCGATACATTGATGTCAACACCTTCTTGAATAAGGAAGATCGTTATTTCTTCATATCCTCTTGATGCAGCAAGATGCTGTCCAAAAAATAGATTCGTAAATAAAGGAATTGCTAAAGAATGGCCATAAACCTGGTAGATGTGTATAAAACAATTTCACAAACGGGAAGATGTATCAGAATATGTAAAAGGTATACACTTCAACTTGTTATCAAGTGGATTGTCGAACACAATACGAGCAATTGCAATATTTTAAAGAAGGAAGAGAATGAGACATCACTAATTAACCGACACTAAAGGAGGGATTCTCACTTCCAAAAACTTCACAAGGATGCCAAACCTAACAAAAATTGGTTCTCCGCGTTTTCATGTGGTTTCTGATTTTCACTAAAGTAAAGATGTTTCGTAGAAATTTTTAAGTCAGAACTGGAAGGATAAAACAATAAAGAGGTACCAATTGAATACCAATGAAAGAAAGATACAAGACCAAGAAGAAAAGTTATGCCAGCCAGAAATGAGAACAAGTGTAACACCATATACTATAACTTCTTCATGTGGCTTGTCATTTTTTGTTATCCTAAGGAAAATGTAGTTGGTGGATAAAGAATCAGGTAAAATTCGAATACCAGATGTATTGCCGCATACCTCGACAATAACATATTCAAATGATTCAGGTAGCATACAAGGCAAGATTTTTGGAGTGAATTGGTGAAGTACACTAAAGAAGACATGAAATGAAAGTGAATGCACCCCATATTACCTAGAACAAAAAATTTTGCCATTTCATAAAATAACCATCACAATGAGCAATTAAGGAGCAAAAGAGTACGGCAATAAAATGACATAAAAACATAAAATAGCTTAAACCATACCAACGGTGATCTTCCATCATAATCTGTCTTGTTGGGATCAGCTCCAGCTCGAATCAAACTTTTGAGTTGATGCAGATCCCCATGATAAGCTGCACTATTAACTCTAAGAGCAAGCTCAGATTCTTGCTTTCCAATATGAAATGTGATATCAGATTCCAGTTGCTTCAAGCGAACATTTGATTCCTTTCCCTGTCAAGTTATGGTTTTTGACATCTATTGCGTATAAATCAATTTGTTCAACAAAATACACCAACTGAAAATTGTATTCTGGTGTATCATTATCTTATCACAAAAAGAAGTGCAAGAAACGACCTAATCAGAGACAATGGACGTATTAGCACATCTAAATTACCTGTAAAAGGTTGTTCAGGATTCTTCGCCCATCATTGAAATATATATCAAGGATATTTGAGAAAGATTGTTTATCAAGGCGCAGAAGCCTGCATAGCTCGCAAACTCGAACAGTATAAGGCTGAGGTATGTTGCAAAGGATAGATATCTCACCAAATAAGCTGTTACGTTCCAAATTTGAAACAGTCTCTTCTAATCCATCTGCCCCTATACTGACCTCCTCCTGTACAGTGTACATAAATAAATTGATTAACTGAAACACTAACAATGAATAGTTTCACAGAAACCACATGGGGATAATGAAATTAAAGAAATTAGTGATGTCTCTGGGAATGGTAATGAAAATGGGAAATACATGGAGCAAAATTCTTCAACCACTGTGGGAGGAGATCCCACGGGATCTGTTTCACCTTGGAAATGTCAGATCTTCGGATTCAAAATTATCGGATGAACTGAACACTCCGAACCATAGGGTATTGGGGAATTGTATTAATGGCCTCCAATAACAGGACTTCAACTTGAAGACAACTAAAAAAATTGAACAGCTATTTTGTGGTGACCTCAGGGCAGGTAGCCATAGCTAAAAATGGGATTCATATATTCATGCATGACAATAATAAGTAATGAAAAAAAATGAGCTATCAACAGGTACAAGAACAAGATAAAGAAACCCAAAAAAAAAAAAAAAGACAACTTGCAGCAATAAAACTAACAATGATAAACAACAGTAGATAAAAGATGGTATCATACCAGATTACCATGACAGACAAAATAGAGTTGATCTACCACATTTCCTTGTTCCATTATCACTTCTCCTGGGAGAAAGAACTCCTCGTGGACTCTGATTACCTGCAAGAAAAAAGGACTTGATCACTGTCGTAATCAAGGCCAAATGTATACAGCACGAAGTTGAGAAGTATTACAAACTTTGATGGAGCATAGGCTCATGCCCAAGATAATGGATGAATAAATTTGTTAGATGTTTACAGAAGAAATAAAATGACCCATCTGCTATATGACATTCGATATCAATCATAACAACTGTCTGAACCTTATTTTCAAGATAAGCAGACAAAATTCTATAAAACTAGACAGATTTTAAAGAGATTGCCATCATTGTTATAGATCTAACATGGCGACTTAGGCAAAAGTACTTACAATCTGGTTGATGAATTCTGAAGAACATCCTTCGAAAAGAGGGACATTTTCAATGTATGGCTTGTATAAAGTTTGAGAAATCTGCAGAAGAATCACAACAATGAGTGATACAAGATAGCAATCAAACAGAAGCACATCATTAATTGTTTGAGACTGGTTTGGAACAGGTCTCACATCCCTCATCTATGACAATATGCACAAACGGATATGTATTGAAACCTAACAAAAGCCCTGTAAACTGAAAAAAAGAAAGAAAAAGGAAACGGAATAAAGCAAAAGGACTTGAATCTATTCATAAAGCAAGAACTTTGAACACATTATCCACCACATTAATCTCTTTCACCTTGGCACGAATGGAGATGGGGATATCCTGAAGAATAGAAGCTTCAGTATAGCTGCTCTCATACTGCAACCGCACATGACCTTTGATCTGATTGCGAATGTCCCTCCCAAGTCTATTTCTGTTCATATATTTCGTAAGGTCTGTCATTTTATCTCTAAACCTTACCGTCTTCGATCCTTTCACAATTAAAGCAGTCATATTACCAACCAAATAAGCACCCAGAATCATGTCAAAAGAGACGAAGATCATGATAAATATCATTTCCCTTAGATTTACTGCATGTACATCTCCATAACCTGCAGCAGAAAGAGAGTACTTAATTAGCATAACCGTCAAAGATCCCATCAGGATAAACCAGACAACAAATGATGAAAGAATATGTCGCAAAGTTATAAGGTAAACCGATATTTGGGCATTAACATGTTCTAGCTAAGCAAATAGTTTGGAATCGACCAACTCAAGATGAAAACACATTCACAGAGAAATAAAACAGTAAAATATTAGCGGCATCCCTCCAGGGGATGAAAGTACACTTGATGTTTCAGGAGTCTCAGTCGAAGTCCCTCTCTATATTGCCTTAGGATCAGCCTGGTTTTCTTCGACTATGGAATAGTACTAAACCGATACAAGTGAAGAAACTTTCATGCCTTGTCCATTGCACCATTAAATCATACTTCTTTGTCACTGCTACATATGAAATTCTACACAGAAGTATTAAGGCCGACATGGATACGCCTCATTATTAGTTCCTGCCTTCCTGGCATCGCCATACGAAATAACCAGTTAATTATCTCCATCAGAACTGCACCTAACAACATTAAGACTCAACACTAAGATACTCCTACTCCTACCAACATAAGACCATCCCATTTTGGTCAGGATGGCAGTCACCTGTGGAGTTATATGCACACGCACATATAATATATGCAAGAAAAGACGATAAATAAAGGAATGAAGAGAATTCATCTCAAAGAAAATGCAAAAAGCAAGTGCACAGCAAAGAAAGGGCTCATTCACGAAGAACTGAACTGTAATCGACCTCCAGTCTTTGGTAAACAACCAGAAAATTCAAGACAGCCTAGTATCAAATCATATCCTGGCTAGACCTGAAGTGTGTAGTATTCAATAAGTTAGCTTTTGTTTTCCCAACAAGACAACTGGTAAAGTAGACATCATTCACCTTCATAACTGCTTTAGTGCTGGAATTTGCAACAACAATTACAGTAGAAGATAAAAAAAAATATAGATATAGGTGCTTTGTCACTTTAGAGAAATGAACTCACCAACGGTAGCCATGGTGACGACAGCAAAGTAGAGGGATGTTATGTATCGTGTCCACAAATCAATATCTCTGAAGTGTGTGAACCTGTAGGCACCCAACTGTAGACTTCCAATCCATGTGTACTCTTCTTGCTCTGCAGGCAGAGTGGTAGCCAAATAATAAAAGATGCATGCTGCTGTATGTGTGCAGTAGAGTTCGACAGCAAGAAGCTTTATAATCCTGGTAAACAGATAATTGATCCGTATATCCTTTTCCATCTTCTGAAAAAATTCAGTAACCTTGCGAACCCGACTCAACCTGATCCACAAAAGGTACCTCAACTCTTCTTTTTTTCCACAAGCCTGATTGACACAAATTTCCAAATATAGTCATTGCAGAGATTCATGGTGGAGTTATATAATAAGAAAATGTTTAACTCAAAAGGTTTGTTCATCATAGCAAGCTATTTCAGTCACTCATGTCATCCATTGGACTGAGACATACAAATTGTGGGTTTTTAATAGGCTGTGAGACAAACAAACTTACCCCTCCTATTACCCCTATCACCCTTACCAACATCTCACAAACCCACCCCCAAGATAAGAATATGAAGAAAAAGAAACAAGACAAGGGACCATAAGCACAGGGAGGTGAAGAGGAAGAAGTACAACACCAGACCAGCATCAAGGATTACCGTGAAGTAACAAAGTGCTTTATCTTTTGGAGAACAAATGTCACATTTTAATAAACTTTGAACCAAATACAATGGATTAAAAACTAATGGGATAAGTCAAACTTAAAAGAACAACAAACCAGCCATGAGTATTAATGCTTAATCTTTGCTCAAAGTTAAAGATTTCTTTCCCATCCTAATTCTAGCTCCAAGATAAAGAAAAACAGAAAGAAGAAAAAATATGGACATCATAGCTGCAATAAAGTGTGATTTTACCATCATTTTTTAATCTAAAGTGCATGGTGCACTACATGCTATCCAAAATAGCCAAAGTAAAAGTTCACCCAACTCAGCAACTTAACCAATTAATTGGGTCTGCTACATGAATCTGTCTACATATAATAGATATGCTTTTTAGAATATAAAGTAGTCAAGAACATATATGAACAAGTATATAAAGTACAAAACAAACGCACATTTATGCTGTCAAAGGGAATGATGACAGAAGTATATGTCACATAACAAAGTACGGACAATGTTCATGAATACAACAAACAATAATAAAAGCACCAGAAGGAGAACAGAAAGGAGAGCAATGAACAATTAAAATTTTATGCATGATGCAAATCAAAGCACTAAACAAGACCCTTGGTATGCTAGACGACCAAACCAAGAGGTGATACCTTATAGATGACATCCCAAGGCAAACAACCAAGAAGATCTATAACAAAACTAGATTTTAGGTACCTGCAAATATCAGAAAAAGCACACTTAAATTAAATCATTCGATACACGCGATATCTCATAAATTTACTTTTTTTAAAACATATTTGGGACATAGATATCTTAACTTTTGGAGTCTTCATGTATCATGCAGGTCATGTTTCATGTGTCCAGATATCTGTGACCTTAATTTTTTTTTTATGAAAAAAAGGGTTAAGAGACTTTTTCCGCGAGAAGAATCATCAGAAATGATAAGATAAGAAAGGGTGGTCCTTTCTCACAAAATCTTGCCATTTTTGGTGAGATTGGGTGAGAAATGGAAGGGCCAATCAAAAAAATTCGTTTTTTGTACTTTTGTCTCCATTTCCACTAACTACGCAATTCGTATGAGTGATTTGGCTTGTCTCCATTTCCATTAACTACGCAATTCATATGAGCGATTTGGCTAGAAATCGTAACCCTTTCTTTTTCTTTTTTTTTCTCATGGAATCCCTCCATCCAAAGGGAAAGTTTATAAAAGCACCAGAAGGTGTTTTGACAACGAACCCACGAGAAAAAGAAACAACTGCTGTTTGACAAATTCAATATGTGATTGTTGGGAGGAAAAAGAAAACTAACCGAAGAGCAATGGGGCTGTGCTTATGTACAATTTTGTAGGTCTGGGTATCTCTGTAGGCGAGGAAGAATTGGAGGATAATGTCAACGAGGAAAGCTACTTGACCGACGACGTCCAATATGAAAAGCTTGTTGGGTAATCCCCTGAAGAAGCCGAACTCCAAGGGCGTAAAGAAAGATGAGTAGATTGCCCATACCAGAATGAAGTGCGTCCATGCCCGATACCACCTGGATTGAAATTTCCTCTGGTTATCATCATCTCAGATTTTCTGAGTGTGAGCATCGAAAATGTAGTAAGTAAGTTCGAAGAGGAAGCGGGCAGATTCTCTTCTCTCCCATTTGAGAAATTTTCAAAATACCCCTAAACTTTACGTCTAATAGACACTTATACTTTATTAAATTTTAATTTTAGCCCTAAACTATTTTTCTTCCGTTATTCAATTAGCCCCTTACCGTTTAATTCTATAAAATTATAAACGGAGTTCGCTGACCTGTACATTAACGGTGGAGGAAAATGGCTAATTTGGCACTGAAAATTTTCAAAATACCTCCCAAACTTCGACCTTAATGTCTAATATACAATCAAACTTTAATAAACTGTACGCACCTAAACTATGAAGTCATTATTCAATTAACCTTTTACTATTTAAATCGGTCAAATTAATTACAAAAATAGACTGACTTGGGTTATTTCTCCCGTTGCATACTTATTTGGATCTCTCTCTTTCTCTTTCTCTTTCTCGCTCACTAGATCTCATCTTTCTAATTCTGCTATAATTTTTGTATGGATTTTCAATATCTTATCTTTATTTAACCTTCTAAAGTTAGAAGAAAAATGCTCAAACCTATCACAGCTTTAGCTACTGCAATTGTTGAAACCCTCAAAACATTCAAAAGCAAAAAACCGAAAGAATTTACCCAAAAAAAAACCCCGAAAGATATCAATGTTTTGGCAATGGGTTCAATTGGGTATGTTGGAAAATTTGTGACTAAGAAGTTAGAAAAAATACAGTGTTTAATGTTATAGCTGTTACGAGGAAAATGAGTGGGATTGTGAAGGCCCCGTTCCAGAAACCTTCTTAAAAAATAAGCAACTTATTTCACATTTTCAAACTCAAAAATAATGTAAATAAAAAATAATTTTTCAATTTTTCTTGCATTGTATAAAAGATCTTGTCGAGATCTTTCAAACAAGATCCATATTGCACATTTTTAGATTTCAATAAACGCATAATTTTTGAATTTGAAATTGTTTTTTTAACAAATAAGGATTTTTTTTTTTTTGTTTGTTTCTGGAACGGGCTCTGAGTAGAACTTGGAGGTTTGGACAAGTTATGAAAGTTTTCAAGTATGGAGGAGGATTTAGGGCTAGTTATGGAGGTATAAGTGAGAATTTCAGGGAGGGGGTGCTACATTGTTTTTATGATAGTGCAATTAAAGAAATGAAAAATTGGAGGCAAGAGAGTTGGGTTTTGGGGATTTTTTTCCTCTAAAAAAAGGGTGAGTCATCTACATTTCCCCCCATTTAAGCCATGTCACAGTCCACCTGCTGGGTAACGGCGGCTAGATGTGTCCAACTCAACAATTTCATAAGGAATGAGACGAATGTATAAAGTATGGGGTTAATTAAATAACCGCTTCATAGTTTAGGTGTCTAATTGAAGTTTATTAAAATTTGGGTCTTTATTAGATATTGAAGTCGAAGTTTGAGGGATATTTTAAAAAATTTCAACGCCAAATCAACCCACTGGGCGGAGGGACTAAGGGTCAAGGGGGGGCAGCTGACCCCACTGCCCCCAAATTTTGTTAGGGGTGGGTATAATTTTCATCCCCTTTTTACTCATTTGACCCCCCTTTAAAATTCATTTTTGCCCCAATCCATATATAAGGGTTTTGTACTTGGAAAAAAGAGGTGTGAAAATAGAATTTCCACCCACAAAAATCCCCAAAACGTGAACAACGGTGAGCGGTTCATTCGTTTCATTCGTTCCAGAAGAAAAAAACTAGGTTTCTCTAAGACTAGAGAGCGACTCTTCATCATGGTCTAAACAGGTACTTGTCTTCTTCATCTCTCTCTCTCTCTCTCTCTCTCTCTCTCTCCAAATCAATCTCTAATTTTGCCCTAGTTTTTGTTGGTTTCGGGGATTAATACTGTCTTTTGTTTTTTTCGAAACGTAAGTGATTAAAATAGTTTCTGATCCCAAACCCGAGTGATTAAAATAGTTTCTGATCCCAAACATAAGTGATTAAACGTAACTGTTTTGCATTTTGTAAAGTGTTCGATTAAAATATTGCTTAGTGTTTCTTTGAAGTTGTTTGTGGAAGGTGGACCAAATTTTATATATATATTGATTATTATATGTTGAATGATTTGGCCATATAGCTATGAAGCGATATTTTAGAAATATAGAATCATCTTTAACTCCGACAAGTAACAATGATCCTCCGAAACAAAGCCGTTTAGAAGTTGATTTGCCTGATCTTCCTTCGGACCCGGGGTTGCGACCTCCAATTACAAATTATGAGCCTAATATCCGAGAGCGGGTTGCGACCTCAAATTTTCGACCCCCCTTGTCGAAAATCCTGGCTCCGCCCCTGCCCACTAACATTTTCCTCCCACTGTTTACACCTATGTCAGTGAATTTCGTTTGCAATTTAACAAAATTAGACGGTATCGGGCTAATTGAATAACAGGATAATAATTTGAAGTTCCTTAAAGTATAGGTTTTATTAGACATTAAGCGTAAAAGTTTGAGGATATTTTGAAATTTTCCTCTCCCCCTTGCCACGTTTTCAAAATTCTCAGAAAGTATTTTGAGATTTTAATTTTTTAAGAATTCATTTTTGGTCTTTGTCAAAATATCTTATCAATAAGTTTTAAGATTTTAGAATCTGAAAATTAGATTTATACATTTTACAGGTAGTATTGTTACTCATAATTCTAGTGTAAAACTCGTTTATGAATACAGATAATCACGAGAAGTTAGAAGTGGAGAAAATTTAACTTCTGTTACTCCATCTTTAAAGGGAAATCTCTGTTAACTACATAAAATCGTAAAATAGTCCCCATTACTTGTATCCATTTTGACTAATGGAAGGATAATTCAACAGTTATATTCGTAACAACAACAATGCTACTCACACAATAATTCAAACACAATAACTTACACAACCTCTCAAATACATGTGGGGTCCACATGTAAATTATTGTGTGAGTATCATTTTTGTCGTAACAAAGAACCAAGCATGAAATATATCTGTAGCAAATAGTAGAAGTTAATTTTGACAGAATCCCCTTTATTCCTTTCACAAAAAAGAAGAAGAAGCAATGTTTGGAATAGATGCTTGTGCAATACATGTGGGGCCCATGAAGTAAATATAGATTTCATATACATAAGACGGTACTTGGCAGCATCTCCGTCTGGATTTATGCACGATTCTATGTGTCCGTAATAGTTTTGAAAAACGAATTATGTCTGAAGGCATTCGATATGCGGCCCGAAACGCATCGAACGGCTCTGAATACAGTTTATCGTTAAACAAAAAGTTTACACACACCTTATGATCATGACTTCGGACACGGGCACAACTACTTCCAAAACTATTAATCAATCAATACCCTATATAAAATGTGTTTGGGCCCCAAAAGCTTTTAAACCCGTAATTTTAATTTTCTAGATTTTTGATTTTCTTTTGTTTATAAAATAAGGAGAAAGTGCGTGAATATGAAGGAAAATTTATTCCATATCTTTGCGCACCATCACATCAAACTCATTCTCTACCACATATATGTTTTTCAGTGCATAAAACGAAAATAATGCTTCCATGCACGAACATAAGATCAAAAAAAATTGAACTATATCTTCTTATCAACTGGCGTTGTGCCCATTCAAGACGTGAGGTCGAAAAAAACACCAATTTGAATTTTTTTTTTAGTGCATCAAACATGCAAAATGCTAGTTTCAATTATTTCAACAAAAATAATTGAAGGGAAAATGACGACCCAATACGTGTTTTGATAATTAATACCCACCAAAGACAAGTTAAAAATATTTACCAATTCTAAAAATGTCCTTAGCGAAAATTAATTATCGAAAAACGTCCTCAGCCGTCATTTTCCCATAATTGCATCCATGACACCGTCCATAAAACAAAGTGAACGGTCCGGTTTGTTTGTTGGGCAATATCGGCCTGTTATTTTACTGTAATTAATCTGTCCATCGATCAAAATAAGATCCACGTGGTGGGAGCCACGTAAGCATAACTGTCATTTGCATTTTTTTTTTCAATCTTCATAGATCAGCAGGGGTTAGTAGGGGTGTTAGGATTAGCACAGGGTCCAGAAGCTATTCATAGCTTGAGACCCCAAAGGTATTGCTCCAGCAGGAATCGAATCCAAAATCTCCCTCATAGGGGAAAGATGATTTACTAACTGCACTGGGCAGTGGTTGTCAACTGTCATTTGCATTTGCAAGTTCTGTCCTTCCGGTGTGAACCGTTGCAGTTCGCGGTTTTTTAGAGAGAGAAACCTTACGGAAATAGAGATACAAAAATAATACTCACATAATAATTTAAATACAATAATTACACAATCTTTTACATACATGTAGGCTTTACACATACTGTTATATGTGGACCCACATGCGTATGAGAAATTGTGTAAATTGTTGTATTTAAATTATTGTGTGAGTAACATTTTACATTGAGAGAGAAAGAAAGAGAGAGAGACGTACCTGTTATGATCAGGATAGATGACCATGACTTTGGAAAGGTCTCTGAAGCCATTGATGACGCTCTCTCTGCTAAACTTCCTCCTGAAAGACTCTCGTCCCAACTCGTTGTTCAGCAAATTGAAACGGCTCCCACGCGATGACTCGAGTCGTTCTCTCACCTCCTCCACCTCGAACTCCTCCTCTTCCTCGTCCCTCTCAATTCCATTCCTCTCCTCCTCTCTCCGCCCATTTCCAGGCATTTTCCGGACAGAGCAATCAATTTTCAGCAACCAATCCAAATCGTTCTCGATCGAAATATCACCTCTCTTGCTCTCTCATGAGGGGTGTAAAATGATCGCACCACCAAAAATTGCAAAAGTTCTGATCGTGCTTCAAAAATTGGAAATTTGTACCCGTCCTGTTCTACCTGAACTCTCTGCACAAAAACAATGAAGCAACGACATTCAATATCTCTGCTTCGTGTTCGAAATCTGTCCAAAAAAAGGAATCTTTCTGTAGGCAACGAGAAAGTTCGTAATCTACCAATCGACAAACCTGATGAAATCGAAAGCAAATAAATAACGGATTGAAGTTGAGACGACACCGATCGTACTAGTATATAAGGAAAAGGAAATCACGAGCAGTTGAGACGAAAGAATCACGAGACATACCGATCGAAATGTCCACGTCGGAACCGGCTTTTATTTGCTTGATCGGAACGTGCATGCTTCTACGGAAATCCGGCCAATCCCTTTCTTTACTATGATCTTGTCACGGAGAAGAGATGAAAGTATTTATTAGGGCAGATTGAGATTTAAGAAAGTTGAGATACAGGGAGCTAAGGAGGTGATCGAAATTTCGTAATAATAACAAAGACGACGTATCACAGACAGAGCGATAGGCTGTGCATCCCGGTTTTATAGGCAAAAGCCGGGGTCTTTGTCTTATCTTGTCATTCAATTGGCGGATGTCTGTACAAGCTAAAGACACGTCGGAATGTCATTCAATTGGCGGATAAGAAGGAATAAATTTATTATGAGAATTGACATGGCTAAAAATTTAACAGAAAATGATCTAACCGTTAAAGAGGTTGCTCTCGTTCATATGCGTATAAATTTTCAACAGAAATCGCTTTGATTCATAATAGAGATTTGCGCGGTGTGTGTGTGTGTGTGGGGGTTTAATCAATCAATGATAAGAGAGATCATTTATATCATGAAGTATAAAGTGTAAATTCGGGACACTGCTAAAATTGTGAGAGTCTACATAATCAAGCTCAACAATTCAACCAATACAAATAATAAACTCATCATAGAGAATAAATACAGAAAAAAGGAAAGCTTTTCTAAGGAAAAAACACTCATACGCAGTGAGGAGATTCGAACTCATAACCTAGCTCCTAGTGAGATGCAATAGTCCTGACCAACTGAAGCATAGCCCAGTTAATTCAAAATTGGAATTCTAGTAAAGTACTATTTTAAAGACAGGTAACAGGTAAATTTAACTACTTTGTGGCGATTTCTCATCACACATTATGGATTATAGTAATAAAAATTGCATGTGACTCTTTCTCATGACACATTTGGCTGGCCCAGCTGCCACGATCGAGCTCAGATGAACTGTACTGATCTTCTCTATTTAGTATTTAAACAAAAATCTACTCAAGGAGTCCTATAGATAGATCGATACTCGTAAATTATTGGGATGGGAATCCATGCTTGACAAACCCAGCCCTTCCGTTCAAAGAATAATTGTCAGCACTTTGTTTGCCACCAATTCTGGTTCACGTTTTAAAATGCATTTCAAAAAGAAAACCAAAAGTCTACATACGCCCAACGCTTAACATTCACCCCACTTCTTCCATGCACCGCTCTCAATTTCACTGTTCAAAATACTTTTGGACGGTCCGAATTTTAAAAGCCTTTTTTTTTATTTATATCTGAACCGCATTGTGGGGAGCTAAAAAATCCTTAAACCTCTTCCTCCTTGCTGTTGTACGGTGGAAGGATTGCTGTTGTTCGGTGGAAGGATAGAACAGTGAATTGGGTACCTGAAAACCGAAGGGGGGTGTACCTCCCGGAAGACGCTCTGATGAGCAAGTTAGTAAGAGCCCGAGAGGTAGAGGAAAATATGCTTTTAGTGAAGTTTGTATTAATGAGAGAGATTAGCACTCCGCTTAGTTCACCATTTTGAGAGGAACTTTTAACTCTCGGCTCAATTTTCAATAAATTTCTCTCTCTATCTCTCTTCACTCATTATCACTCAACTCTTAAAAATACTTTCTAAAATCTCAACCAAACAAAGTGTAGATCTTTTACCTTGTGGTATCACCTCTTATTTATAGGAAAGCATTGTGTGAGGGACAAGTTGATGGTGTCGCCTTCGGCTATAAGTAGAAAGCTTCTAGATCATGTCACTTTCGGCCATAAGTAGGAAGCTTCTAGATTCGGCCATAAGTAGGAAGCTTCTAGATGACCATTTGATTCCTACTTGCAAGCACTGATCTTTTTCCGAATGATAACGAACCTTCCGAACGAAAGCTTTACACTGCCGAACGAGATAAGATCTTACCGAGCAACCATAAATCCCCGAACGTCAACTCACCCCACCGAGCGCAAGCATATGCCACCGAGTAAAAGAATGACTCAACGAACGTTCACCTGATGAAGCTACTCGAAGAGTGCTGACACTCGGAGACGACGCTGGGAGACCTTTGACGTTCAGCGGATCAGTGCAACATCTTCCCATGACTTGTAATGACATTACAGATGAACTGAGACAATTGAATAGTGAAATTACATGGTGAACCCTTTGACTCTTCCGAACCATAGATATTTCGGCCCACTACAGAGACAGATAGCGAAATGTTGAGCGGTGGGCATAGCACCGCTAGGAAAGAAAAAACTATTGTTATGAAAATTGTAGACTACGCAAGTAATAATGCTAGTGCGAAACAGCGAATGCATTGGAGTACACGGAACAAGAAGAACAGGTACTCCAGCCATTACTTAAAAGTGTTTAATCTGTTTTGTTTCTTTTTAACGGCTCCTTAAAAGATTTTATTGGTGACGAAGGTGGCGGCTGCAAAGCTCCCTCTGTTTGGATGTCTATCATGTCTTACCCACGTTTTCCCCTTCGCATTATTCGACCTATCATGGTTTTACGTTTTGATTTGTTTTTCGGAAAATGATTTCGCACCCCACAAATTGTTATAGTATTTGAAAATTAAGTCTATATTGATTTTCGCATTCTCCAAAGCTAACAATTTGGGGAGTGCGAAAATCGCTCTCCTGTTTTTATTTTATTTTTGTTATAAAAAAAGGTTTCAATTGACCAAGCCATAGTTTTGATTTAAATTAATTAATTTATTAGTTGTGGATTAGATTTTTCTACTTTCCTAATTCGTCTTGAAAAAAAATTACGTACAGTTTCTTTTTATTATGGTTACTAAATAAATTAATTCAGAATGGAAGGTTTTAAATTATTTTGTCTTTTTATTTTTTCTTATTTGGTCTATACGTTTCTGATCTTTGTGTATATTTGCTAAAAATGTGATCTGATTGAAATTGACTCCAGAAGATTCTTTCTTTTCTTTTTTTCGGAAAAAAAGAGTAAAGTTGTATACTTGATGGGAATTCATTTACCTCATAATAAATGTATGATATTCGGTAAGTACTTTTAGTTGATTAATTATAGATATCGACGAGTTCAAAACAATTAACCGTTTTGGTCATTGAAAATGAGCTTGTCACAAAAGACCTCAACACACACGTCCCGCCCTAAAGCAAGGCCCAAAAGGCCGCCCCCATTATGAATAATTATAAATATTATTCGCTCGCAAAATATTGATCTCCATGCAAAATTGGGTTTCTGTCGAAGTTTATGAACTAGCTAGTAGTTTGTTGATAGTCCAGGCCACCGAGAAGTGAAATATTGCAAAGGGTAGTGTTCTTGTCCTATCCACAAATATTTGGGAGTAAATTTTTCCACTACATTTGAATCATGATTTGCAAGAAAAAAGACAAGAAAGTCCTGGATAAACAAGTAAAATATAAGAACCAATTGGAGCTAGCTCAGTTGGCCATACTTCTTGCATCTCATCAGGAGATTACGAGTTTGAATCTTCACATCTGCGTGTGGGTGTGTTTACATCCTAAGATACGCCACCCAATAAGAAAATTACACGTGGCATCAAACGATGCTTTGGCCTATCAGAACATATCTCATTTTGGCCCGAGATACATGGAATCATAAGGTTAATGGCGATATTATTTTAGTACTAAACGGTATCGTTTTGATGGGAAACGGCAGCGTTTGAGTCCCAATTAAGGGTAATTAAGACGGTGATTAGGTTTAGCCGTGGATTACTGACTAAAACTCATCCAACGGTGATTGAATCTCCGTCTCATGGGGAATCAAGCAGGGAATCATTCAGAAGGAGTGATCGTGTTCACGTTGCATAAAAAGAGGAAGCCCACGATCCAGGAAACAGCCATGATCAAGATTAACAAACGTGGAGAGAGAAGAACTCTAGAGGAACCAGTCCAGCAACCGTTCGAAGACTCCACCCAGCCGAATTTCAAGGAATCATGGGCAGTTCAAAAAGGAACATGTGCATCAATTGAAGACGTGGGGTTCGAAGGCACACTCGGCGTCTATAAATAAGAGAAGAAGTTGAAGATAGAGGCCCCCGACAAAAAAACTCATCCACTGACAACTCATACTCAATATGATTGCTCAGGGATTTATCTTAGTTTAGGACGTAGTTTAGTTTACTTTGTAAGTTGAAGACTTGTTTGCATGTAAGACTACTTTCGATTAAATTCAAGTTTCTTATTCCTTTCAGTCTTTCTCTTACCAGAGATTAGTCGTTTATAAGCCCTCTTCGATTAAATTCAGTGTGCTTATATTTCTGCTTAGTTTCAAAAAAATTCCAAGAGTGTTTGTGCACAAATTTGCCTTCGATTCGATTCAGGTTTGTTTGTGCTCAATCATCTCAATTGGTTGTAAGCTCTCTTCGATTAAATTCAGTGTGCTTATATTTGTTCCATTGGTTTCAGTAAAGTCTTAAGAGTGTTTGTATACAAACTTACCTTCGATTAGATTCAGGTTCGTTTGTGTTCATTCATCTTTTTTGATTTGAGAAAAGCCAGCCCGTAGTCTTGGTTCGACATTTTTAAGGAAAAATCCTCTTAGTTGAGGTAATTGAACAGATAACACAGTTGCCTGATATAAATTAGTTGTTTCAAATCACATTGAAAAGAATAATTTCATTTGTGGAGTTGGTTCTTTTCTGGCACGCCCGCACACAATCTTTTCCTTTGATTGAACTAATTCACACCCAAACAGGGTGTTCTTCCCTTATAGTTCAGTTATTTCTTTGTTTCTTTCCTATAATGGGCTTATTTCTTATATTGGTTGAGTTATTGGGTTTGATTATCTCGTAAATTCTCACCATTGATGTAATGTTCCGGGTTGGTAATTTGTAATTCATAGTTCATACACATGATGATGTAAAGGATCTCTTCAATCGATTGGGGAAAAAAAAACAAGGAAGAAATGAATAAGTAGTTGTAAAAAAAAAAAAAAATGTATTAACTTGTTTGGTTAATCAATGTACAATTAAATTTCTTTCACTCTCTTGAACAAATTCTCAATTCCAATATAAGCAATCTAGATTCTTTCACTAGACTGATTATTCTAGATCAATTGTCTTATTAGAATTAGATTCTTAATTAATTAGGTCTTATCAATCTTTCGTACTTCTAGTTCTACATATATAATCTAGATTCGTAATTGGGTCTAATCTCTGTATAATCAATCAATATTAGCCCATTCTTAGGTATAATTCTTTCACTCGCTTGAACAAAATCTAGATTCTCTATCTAGAATTTGTTCATCCTAGGTCTAATCAAATCCCGACTTAAAGATCGATCTATTGACGAGGGGAAAAATATTGCTTGAATAAATATGTAAGCTAATTGCTTTATGAATTAACGTTTCTACTTTAAATAAGAGCTTTTTATATATATATATATATATATATAATAGTTGTAAAATGAACCCCAAAAAAATAGCACAAAATAATTATGGGAAAAAGAAACTGAAAATGACCTCATAAACTTCGACAGCTAGAAACCCAATTTTGCGAGAAGTTTTTCAGTGCCAGGTGGGCACTGGCCACATGGTGCCGAGCACCATCTCGATCGTTCAAATGTGTTTTGGACGGTTCAGATTTGTTTAGATAATTTTTAAGTGTGAAATTATCAAAATACGATTGGACGGCCGAGATGCATGCTCGGCACCACGTGGCCGGTGCCCGCTCGGCACTGAAAAATTTCTCCAATTTTGCATGGAGATCAATATTTTAGTCAAATCCATATTGGATGCAACATAAAATTATTATTTGAGTGGTGGTGGTGATGCTAGTGCCTTCACACAGCTGTCCAATGCTGAGGTTAGTGGAGAACCTTATGTTTTTTGTTTTTCAATTTTTTTGGTTTGGGTGCTTATTGCCATAAGACATTGTGCTTATATATACACGCAAGAAAGTGTTGGCAACTATTTTTTTCTTATTCGAAATCTTTTAAGTGCTATCGATTCATTTGGGGTCAGTTCATACAGTATTTTGCTCTAGCTTTAATCGGGACTTCCCCAAGTCGATTGTGGAATTGGTTTCCGAAATTAGTCGAGACGCACGTAAGTAATTGAATTGGACCGGAATATGGAGCAAACACGCGACATGATAATTTTATTTTAAGGTACGTGAAAAGAATAACACGTAGGAGCTAGTAACTTGCCATAAAAATGAAAACTAACACTGCTTTCGCATAACTATTAGAGATGATCCATCAAAACACAAAACCACGTGGCAAAAAAGATTAAGTTTTTTTTTTAATTATGAATTTGTACCTTTGAAGTAAGTTTTCACACACCGTATCCCCATACGTGTCCCAAAGGCACCCATGTCTTCGATGTATTGCTGGCATGTCCTTTTGTTTGCCTAGTTTCGAAAACCCTACATTCATGTGTCCCCGATGTATCTAACACTGATACGACAGTCACTTAAGTTATTTCTATTGTTAATTTCTTTTATAGGAGTAACGAAACAAATTCATAACCTAAAAAACTGAGATAATAATAATGCGTTTAGTGGTTCTTATAAAGGCTTAATGAACCACATGAATATTAATCTACATGTAGTTCAAGTTTTTAATTCAATAGTGGAGATCGAATCACGGCATTATCAATTATTAGCAAAAAATTAAATACTAGATTAAAGGGACCTAAACCACATACTTCTTGCTAATGGAAGTACGCAGTGTCATTAACCACTAACCAGTGAACTGTTTAATTTATATAAACACCAATTCTGCTGATGTTCTAGCCCACCCAAGATTAAGTTAGTGCACTAACCACGAGATATGGTAGCTGGGCCCGGCCCGCCTGGGTTTAATATGTGACCATTTATTCGGTTTTTAGTTTTCGCGTCGGAGCTTATTTTGGTGGTCGAAATCGTGCAATTGAAAATCTCGTATATCAGATCCAGTAAATTTTGAAAAGAAGAAGATCATTTGTAAAAAAAATAAATAAATAAATTAGACTGGTCGAATAAAGCATGGCCGTATTACGAATAGCATTATGTTTTCTGATACTGCTATTTAGTACTCCGATCCAGAATAATCTCTTTTGGTAGTAGTTTAGTGTTTTGTGCAAAATGCCCAATTGAAAGGGGAAAAGAATGAAGAAGAGGAAGTGGAGTTCACACAACAGTTCAAAGGCAGGATTCTGTTCACCGAAATTTATGTGTTTTTTTTGTGTCAAGGGGTTTTCTAGCCGTTAGATTTGAAACATTAAAAAAATATATACACATTCCCTATCCAATGGTCGGAAAACCCCTTGGCACATAGACACTGGGATTTTCAGGACAGAGGAGGTCGGACCCCAGAAGAAGTGCAGTGACAAGTGTACTGATAAGGTGCCCACTGGTTTCTAGCATTACTTGCTTGGTAGATGTCACTGTCCATACCTAAACAAAGTCATTCCCAACCCTAATCGATTAAGTGTTAAAGTATTGTATTAATGAACCTTCTGTTTGATATATCATTCCCAATTCTGTTGGCCACATAAGCTTGTGAAAGAAGTTAAAGAACCACATAATCATCTCGGATTGAAAAAAAGGTCTGGACAAAATCTACTTTACTTCAGCCTACCAAAATTGGTTTTTGAGTACAGTATAATCTGCATTTAGCTCCCTAATAATTTGCAAACATATAATTGGAGTCGCTTATATGTGTTAAACGATTGAAGAGGGGAGAAAACGAGTTCTCGCCAAGACTTGATTAAAACCCTTCAATTTGCACCTCCACCTTGTAATGGAAATTGAGACTGTTAGGATCAAGCGCTTACCATCTTACCAAATCCCGCAAGTAGTGGTAAAGACGCAACTTTATTTCCTTATACTCAAGCGTAGCAGAACCCCAAGCGTCACGGTTTGATCCGTGTGGGCAAGGATGCTGACCCACGACCAACAGATGCATTAACAAACTATACAACAAGATGTTCTCCAGCCATCTTATGTAAACGATAAATAATAACAGTGATTTCGCGTGACAATAGTACTCTATCATGAAACAAAACACATATAAAGTGTTGTTGAAATATGAAATAAATTTCTTTTCGATGCACAAAATATTGGGCTCTTGTAAAAGAGCAACTTCCTAGTCGGTCCTGTTTGGGTGAAGAATAGTCCACTAGGTCCTGCCCAAATAGCCCATAGTCCAGTAAGTCCTCTTCATTACTTTGTTGACAAAAATACCCCTTGCAAAAAAGAGGCGGTTTGAGAGAGATGATCCAGCCACCACCACACCACCACCACCACCACGTCGCCGTCGCCGCCACCACCACTTCGCCGCCGCCGCCGCCACCACCACTTCGCCGCCGCCACCACCACTATGCCACCACCGCCGTCACCGCCGCCACCACCACCACCACCACCACAACACCGCCACCACCACCACCATTACGTCACCACCACCACCACCATGCCTACGTCACCACCACCACCATGCTGATTAGCACCCAAGATCGCATGATCTTGGTGCACAAATCCTCTAACTTGTGGTTTCTTTGTATTTAAGTCGTCGTTTTTATTCACTTTTACTCGTAAGGTATTTTGGCGTGACTTTCAGGTTGAACGTGCTCACAAGGCGGTTTTAAAGGCCAAACGATGTTCCGGGATGAGCTAGGAGTCCAAGAGGCCGCCGGTACACTTTTCATTGCCAACAAGGCCTAACGATGCTACGCAAGGCCTCGGAGATTGGCCGTTGGCCATCCATGTTTTCAAGCGTGCCGAAGTGTTTCAAGCGAGGCTTAACGCTTAAGGGATGGCTTTCGAGGGTATCCGAGAGATCAAGGCCCCATGGCATACTCCCGCTAAGTCCCGGTGATCAAGAAACCAAGGATCGAAGAGCCGTCGGGCCACGTCAAGGCATGACAGCCAAGCTTGGGCCAAAACTGCAAGAAAAAGGGCCTTGGTAGCGCTGCCATGTTTTGAGGTAGCGCTACCTCTGTGCTGAAGAATCCCACAGTTGCCTTGGTAGCGCTACCATGTTTTGAGGTAGCGCTACCTTCTGCCTTCGACCAGCTCCTTTTTTGCTGACTTTCCAACTTTCCATTTATGGAAACTTTCCTTTTCTAGCATGATTTTGGGATATTTTGGGGACCTTTTGGTCCATTTGTTAGCTGATTTGTAAGGCCTTTAAATAGCTTTGTAAGCCATTATTGGCCATAATGTACTTCAATCCAATTTTACGTCTTCTACATTTCTAGAACTCCTTAAGTTTCAAGCTTTTCTTCCTTGTTTTCTTCAAGAACACTAGCAATCAATTGTGTTACGCTAATTTCTCAAGTATTAAAGGTGCTCGTGTGGTTTGGATATTAATAGAAATCAAGTTCGTTTTCCTTTTCATTGGTGAATCATGTTCTCAATATTTAGCATACTCTCTAGTTTTTTCCCAATGCGTGAGTAGTTAACCGGTAGGGTCTCGGGGTGAGGTTTATTCGATGAATTAGTCGATCAAATGATTCCGCTTAATCTTTAGCTCAATTTCAACGTATTGAACGAATTAAACCCATGATGTCTTGTGTTGATCATGGGATTGGTGGCTCCTTTGATCAATGGAGTCTATCGGCCCATGCTACGTGCTTGATTAATCGTACGCGTGCGAACGATCCTTTTTCGTCTCTCACTTGCGTTAAATGAGTTCAGTTTGAATTAATACTTTGAAACGAGTTACAAGTAGTCTTCAGCTTTAATGCCTTTAGTGGAATCCGGACGGTTTCGGTCCACTCTTTAGTTAGATAAAGGAACCGTTTGATTGATTGAATCGTGAGTAAACCGAGCTCTCTTGACTCGACCATCTTAATTTAGCTTAAATCCAAGTTTTTATCATAATCCCATTTAAAATATCGGAGTTGGCTGCTTGAAAGCCGAAAACCATTTTCATTACATCTAATCCAAATTAGCTTAAAAGATTTCTTCGTGGGAACGATCCAGTCTTGCCGGTATAATATGCTTTACAACGACCTAGCCCTTGCTTTATTTGGAGGGTAGGTTGCGGAGTTAAGCACATGCCGTCGTCGCCGCCACCACCACCATGCCGCCATCACCACCATGCCACCACCACCACCACCATGCCTACGTCACCACCACCACCATGCCGTCGCCACCACCACTCCACCATCACGTCGCCGCCACCACCATCACCACCCCGCCACCACCACCACCACCAAACACCGCCACCACCACCACAACACCGCCACCACTACCACCATTACGTCACCACCACCACCACTATGGCGCCGTCGCCGCCACTCTACCACCACTACCGCCACCACCACCACGTCGCCGCCACCACCACCATGCCACCATCACCACCACGCCACCATCACCACCACAACGCCGCCACCGCCGCCACCACCACCACCACCACCACCACAACGCCGCTGCCACCACTCCACCACCACAATTAACAGTGTTAATACCCGGATGAACAGTGTTAATCTATCACGATAAACAGTGTTAATTTTCATCTAAATTCACATCCCAATTAACAGTGTTAATACCTGCATTAACACTGTTAATTGTGGTGGTGGCGGCGGCAACGGCATGGCAGAGTCAATCCAACCACTATCACCACCACCACCACCATGCCACCGTCGCCACCATACCACCACCACCACCACACCGCCACCATCACCACCGCCATAATTAACAGTGTTAATTTTTGTCTAAATTAACAGTCGACCTATACAACATCCTACACCACCATCACCACAACGCCGCCACCGCCGCCACTACCATCACCACCACTCCACCATCACCACCTCACTGCCACCACAATGACCACTACCACGCCACTGCCATCATTAACAATGTTAATTTTTATCTAAATTGACAGTGTTAATTTCTCTCTAAATTAACGGTGTTAATTTTTATATAAATTTATACCATAATTAACAGTGTTAATTAACAGTTAGCCATATAACCTCCAATAAAACCACCTACACCGCCACTCCACCATCACCACCGCCACCACCACTACTGCCATCACCACCACCCCATCACCACCATCACGCAACCACCACCGCCGCCGCCGCTACCACCACCACGACGTTTCTACCGCCGCCGTCGCCACCACACCGCCACCACCACCACAATTAACAATGCTAATTTTTGTCTAAATTAACAATGTTAATTCTATGTAAATTCACAACTCAATTAATAGTGTTAATACCCTTCGGCCCATACATCCTTCAACACCACCACTGCCGTCGCCGCCACCACCACCACCACGTCGCCGCCGCCACCACAATGACCACCACCACGCCGCCGCCATTACCACAATTAACTGTGTTACTTTCTATTTAGATTAACAGTGTTAATCTCTCACTAAATTTACACCACAATGACCACCATCACGCCGCAGCCGCCACCACCACAATTAACAGTGTTAATTTTTGTCTAAATTAACAGTGTTAATTTTCATATAAGTTCATACAACAATTAATAGTGTTAATTAACAGTCGATCCATATAATCTCCTATACCACCACCACCACCACAACGCCACTACCGCCACCGCCACCACCACAATGACCATCACCACGCCGCCACCACAACCGTCGCCACCACCACAATGACCATCACCACGCCACCACCACAACCACCGCCACCACCACCCCACCATCACCGCCGCTACAATGACCACCACCATCATAACTAACAGTGTTAATATCTGTTTAAATTAATAGTGTTAATTTTTATATAAATTTACACTACAATTAATAATGTTAATTAACAGTTGGCCCATATAACCTCCTACACATCACCACCATCCCTCCGCCATCGTCGTCGCCACCACCACGATTAACAGTGTTAAATTCTGTCTAAATTTACAATTAAAAGTGTTAAATTGTATCTAAATTTATAATTAACAGTGTTAAATTCTGTCCAAATTTACAATTAACAGTGTTAATTGTCTATCCAAAACCACCACACAATTTTTTCTAGTTTCAGATTGTTTAGTGCGCAACCACAGTATCACAGCCCCTCCAATTATGCACAAATATCCCAATGTTTGGTAGTGCACTCAACTATGGGTCAACCAACCATACTCCACCACTTGGTCACAATTCACAACAATGATACATTATGTCTTAACCATTTAAGATGCTTTATGAATTCAGTAATAACCACACGAACTGAACACTTCCATATGAAAACTAAAGTATCCTCCAACTAATCTAACAAATTCAGTAGCTTAAGTTATAAAACTCAAAAAACATAACTACAAATAACTACTAGTTTACCGAAATGCCTTTGGATTCTTTTAACTTCCATCAATTGGCAACTACCGTGAAGCTCTAAGTACCTTAATTTTGAAACAAAATGTAAACAAAATCACAATTGGACTGAGGCTAGCCTTTTAGTTGTATCCAAAAAGAAGTGAGCCAGTAAAATGTATCAGAACTTGAAATCATTGGAGGTTGTCCTACAGTTTTGGACAGTAATTTACCGAGAATATGGACGACATGAGCCAAAACGGGGGAGGCGAGAGCATCTTGATTGAAAGCTCCACAGCTCTGAAAACAACAAGAAAATTAAGATTTGAACAGCAAAAATCTTACAGCCATTTTCAGTTCGTAACCTTCGAAAAACGCCGCTTCTCGTTCAGATCTACGTGAGCGGCGATGGATCAACTGAAAAAGGTGGAGACGGAGAAGGCGGTCGCCGTTGAGTGGCCGGCGGTCACACGCAGGTGGAAGGACGGCGTCGCGCCGCCTCCGGACGGAGTGGTCCCGGTCGAAGTGAGGGTGGCGGTGGAGGGATGGGCTGGGAGATTTGAAATCCTAAAATGACGGAGTGATCTATTTCGTTGTTTGACTCGGCAAAGATAACATGGAGGTCTTCCAGGTCTGGTTTGAAGTGTTGCCGGCGGCAAGAGGCAAACGGAGGTAGACGGCGGCAACGGTGGTATGAGGAACGGAGATGGTTACCTTCCGCTATGCTTTGGAAGTTTTGTTACAGAGAAGAGAGAGGAGATACATAGCAAGAAAAAGGAGAAGAGAGAGGAATTATCGAGGCAGAGATGGCTGCAGCAGTACCAAACGTATTTAATTTAGGGTAAATAAGTAAAATCATAGTCAGGGGACTCGGAGGGAATTGCACTTTTGGCGCAAAGGACCTAGCGGGTCAAGAAGGCTAAAATTAGGAGCGGCCCAGAATTTTGTCCTTGTAAAAACATCTTGTTGAGCCCATATAACAGAACAGGATGTTGGGCTAACCGACTTTTTACCCGAATAACCGCAAAACAGAAGAAGATGTTGGGCTCTTGTAATTTTTGGGCCTCAAGACCTTTGCTTAGAAATGGGCTGGGTACCCGACTGGTAAACACGGGTGGGGTAAACCGACTCGTTACCCGAATACCTGACCCGTCACACATCTGTCCTCTGTTCGTGTGGAAACCAAACGAACACACCTCCCCTCGAATCTGATCCCCAAACAGAACCAACACATTTCTACTCTTCTCAGAAGAAGAACAAGAGAGAGAATCTAGAGTGAGAGGCAGAGTGAAGATGGGATTAGGGCTGTTAGCTTCTCGAGCTCTCCGATCCTCCAGAATCCTCACATCCCCAAACCCTAGACACACCATCCTCCGCCAAATCGTCTCGACGCCCGAGCTCCAGAACCCCGAAGCAGCCCAAGCGCAGCCGGAATCTCCGCCGCCCGATCTCCCTCGCAGAGCTCCGTTGGCCGGAGCTAGGGTCCACTTCTCGAACCCTGAAGACGCGATCGAGGTGTTTGTCGATGGATACCCCGTCAAAATCCCCAAGGGCTTCACCGTTTTGCAGGCCTGTGAGGTTGCTGGCGTTGACATTCCCAGGTTTTGCTACCACAGCCGTTTGTCGATCGCCGGTAACTGCCGCATGTGCCTTGTTGAGGTCGAGAAGTCGCCCAAGCCCGTCGCTTCTTGCGCCATGCCTGCTCTTCCAGGTTTGAATTTGTTTCCGTATGTGTGTATCTGTATCTAACTCACATAATGCGGCTGCAAGTGAGCGCGAGGGGCTGAGAGCGTCTCTCAAAAAACGTTCCGAACTACTAAAATTTGTGAGAGCGGGGACTGAGAGTGCAAGGGCAAAGCGAGGAGGATTGAGAACGACAATCAAGGTCCTACTGGAGGATTATGTGACTGAGATTTGTATGTGCGTGTAGGTTTTAATGTGCTAAAAGTTACGATTTTGTGGTCTTTTTCTGTACTAGATGCCAGGGCACGTGCAATAAATGTGCAAATCGTGTTATGCAAAAGATGGAAAGAGGAAATCTTGAATTGAGATTAAACTATTATGAATTCTGTCATTCTGGGATGTGAAAGTAGAGAAGAGGGGAGAAGATATTTGGGGTGACAGTTTTGTGTCATATTGTGTTGTTTTTTTGCCAGATGATAGAATGTTAGGGGATTAGTTGTTAGTTATTACAACGGGAGTTGAGCACCTCCACCATGAGGACTCGAACTCAGGACCTCTCCCTCAGTAGGGAGAGTAATGAACCAACCACACTCGAACTCAGGACCTATCCCTTAGTAGGGAGAGCAATGAACCAACTGCATTAAGTGGGTGTTCGTCATGTTGTGCGTTTATCATGTCTGATTTGTTGCTAACTTCCTGATGGTTTTACTTGTTGTATGTCAGATAGATTGATTTTCTTGGTTTGACCCATTTCCTTAAATTTAAGGATTTGGGCTAGTGCCATTTGTGATCTAGGAGTAGGAGAATATCAAGGTTGGGCGTAGAGGCCCCAGATTCATGTAAGTATTAAGTGTTATCATTTTTTTGATAGTACCTGCTATTGTGCACTAAATTTACACTTTTTGTAGTATGTGCATTTGTCTGTTAGCCTCTCCACGCACTAACAACTTTGGACATGGATGGGAGTTTTGAAAGGCTTGGCACAAATTGTTGGGTCCAATCCTAAGAACTGAAGCGGTTGGAGCGATGGAGGGTTGAAATGGTATTTTGAGTTCTGGTCCAATGCGGTTCTAGTGTCAAGTCTTGTACCTACTTTTAGGTTTTTTTTTTTTGTTTTTTGGTTCATTTTATTTAGAACAAGTTTTGTTGATTTGTAGGCATTCATTGCCTGTCTCATTTCATCATAGCATGAACTTTGGGAAAAACTTTTGACTTAGGAAGGTCCCAAGTTAGTCTTGTGGACCCCTGGCGTGCATTTCTTATTGGAATATCATGTTATAAAATCCCTGACATGTATTTGCCCTTGGTTATGCGTCCCTGTTCAACTCAACTTGTGAATTCATTTATTTCCCTGCTACATGTGGGACGGTTCACCTGTGAGTTTGCGTGTGATTACTTTATATAGACTGATGAGTCCATTTACCACAGATTGTTTAATGGTTTTGGTCTTTGCTAACTACGTTACCTATCGTTTAGTCCCATTTTTTATACTGGTCCGTTCTTTATTGATGTTCTGGTACGAGGGTTGTAGAGAGTACAATGTGGGTCATTTAGTTATTATTATTATTTTTTTAAAGTTATCTAATTTGTTGTCGGCTGTTTGTTTTAGGGATGAAGATTAAGACGGATACACCAATTGCAAAGAAAGCGCGGGAGGGGGTGATGGAGTTTTTGTTGATGAATCATCCGTTGGATTGCCCCATTTGTGATCAAGGTGGAGAGTGTGATCTCCAAGATCAATCTATGGCTTTTGGATCTGATCGGGGCAGATTTACAGAAATGAAGAGATCTGTGGTTGACAAGAATTTGGGTCCATTAGTTAAGACTGTTATGACTCGATGCATTCAGTGTACAAGGTCAGTAACAAGGGTATTCCTTAAACTACTTCGACCTGTCTCTGTGTGTGTGTGTGTAAAGATATATGATTAGTTATCTCTCCACCTATTGTTAAGAACATTGGGAGTGGGATTGTTTCCCTGGAAACTATCAGGCTTAGTAATAATTTCTTTGTCCAATCTATTGAAATTAGGTTTGAGAATTCCACACATCATAGAATAACTGGAGGGAATGCTAGAATGGACAATGTGGTCTTTTCCGCCTTTATGGGCATGGAATTTGAGAACCCTGAAACAATATTTTTGTTCAGAATTCAGGTAACGCTATGCATTAGGAACAACTAGTTTCAGTCTAATGATCTCAGGTTGTGGGATGCAAATGTTTGATTATTCGACTCCCCATGTTGTGCAAGTATGGGACCAGGGGCCGTGGCCAGGCCAATGCTTTTGATTGACCCCAATCTTGTATGAGGTTCTTTGCTGATATCCCACGCTATTTTAATAGTGCCTTGGGTCAAACGTGTTTAGTCACCAAAAAAATATCCAAAGTCAGCCCCAAGGTATATAACCTTTCAAAAATGAACTGGAAAACTTCTTTTCCATCATTTTCCTTTTTTGTGCGTTTGAGGGTGCGTGTTTGTGTCATTTCATGCATAACTCATATGAGTGACTACAATGAAAAAGGCTTAGCGTGAAACCATGTTTCTGAGTCATTTACTATAATCAGCTTTTTGCATCAGCTCCTGCATATCTTGTAAGATTGACTAGTGACTACAATCAACGGGACTTGGCCTTAAGCCATGTATTCTCGGTCTTCATTTGGTTTATACTCACCCAGTCACCCTCTAAGCCTTAGTAATCGGAAGGACTTGCCAGGGGGAAGAGAGGAAAAGAGGACAACAAACAATTCCGTAAAGCATTTGAAGAGATGAGTCTGAAAGAGGAGAAATGGAATAACCTCCTCAAATTGCCATGGGAAATGTTAAATAATTTAATTGATTGAAAGTTGAAACACTGGAGGAAAGAACAGCTCCCCCCTTATCCCAAATGTGGGCCCACAGAGTCACAGACAACCAAAAAAGTAGTCACCTATGTGCCTGACTTTCTGTTTTTGGAATTCAAAGACCAAGCCAAATCAGTGATAATAGGACTTCAAAGTTTAAACCACCCACCCAATGAAAGTTCTATTGGTTCATTATTAAAACTATAGCTCATTCATATAAATTGGCAAGAGAAGCTGGAATTGACCGACTTTGAATTTTTGGGATTCAAGATGCTTTTCATAATGTGGTGTTTCTTAGAATCATTGGGGTTAATGCCTCAAAAAACACTGTACAAGAATCTTAAGGTATCGTGAATTTTTTTTCCCGATGCTTCTGTTTTTATTAAAATAGTATTTGTTCAGCTTACATCCATATTCTTTAGCTACATGGCTTTGAAAAAGTTGGTCATGTAGAAATCTTTTTTTCCCTGGCAGATGTGTCAGGTTTGCAACTGAGGTAGCTGGTGTTCAAGATCTTGGCATGTTAGGTCGTGGCAGTGGGGAAGAAATCGGGACTTATGTTGAAAAACTAATGACAAGTGAACTTTCAGGGAATGTAATAGATATCTGTCCTGTAGGAGCCCTCACCTCGAAACCTTTTGCCTTTAAAGCCCGCAACTGGGAGTTAAAGGGAACAGAGACCATTGATGTTACTGATGCAGTTGGTTCCAACATCCGTATTGACAGCAGAGGCCCAGAGGTCATGCGCATTCTTCCACGCTTGAATGAGGTAACAAGTTATTCTCTATTATCTTTGCTGTTCTTGTTTTTAGTTGCAATTCTTACGTCATTTCTTTTGGTAATCAAAATTTGGATGGGAAATCTCATATCATTGTTTTCCAACCTCCCATGTTCCACTTTGTGCTGTATATTGATGATTTTAGATTCAGTACCTGTAAAGGGACTTGGGTGCCTGATGCAGCGCAACCTCCTTTTACGAAACTATGTGCAAGAAGAGATCACGAACTTGCTTATGTTAAAGGTTCTCCCTTTGAAACACAAACACATAAAGAGATAAAACTCTCAAATTTTCATTAATCATTCATAAAACAACTCCTTTAGCCCGAAGGCTTACAACTTATTATATAGGAAAAAACCCTAACCCTAATTGATTCGACAAAAAAGGAAGCAGAATCAACTAATTAGCAAAAATTACCAACAACTAAAAATTCTATTTTGACTAGGAAATCAAATACTAGAAAGAAATATAAGGTTGCCAATACAAGAGGCAACTAAATCAAACTAGGAAAACTAAATACTTATAAAAAATCTTGACTAAAATATAACATTCCTACTAAAATGCTAAACTCAAAATAATAAATTAAGATTCCTATATTTCTAGAATAATCAAAATATCGGCCTGCATCATCCTCCCCCGCTTGAGAAAACTCGTCCTCGAGTTTCAATTGTTTCAAATAATTGCATCCTCCGTAGTTGGTCTGCATCCACCTTGTATTTCAAATTAATTTTTTCAAACTTGACTTTAAATGAAAAATCTTTAGTAATTAAAGGAATAGTTCGCTGCTTTAGAAACGAAATTCACGGCCCCCTACTTCCTGCGTGTTCAATAAACTCCCAAAAATGATCCAAGAAACGATTGGACCGATCAGCCTCAATCTCATCTAATTTCGGGATATTATGCACGGAATTTTCAACCAACTGTTCGAAAAAGATTTGATTCATGTGAACCCAATCATAACTCTTCAATGTTGTAAAAAACGTACTCCTGGTTGGATGTGGGTCGGAAAACGTGAATTTTGTGCCAATAGCATCTCCACTGACCTTGCACTTAATGCCATCAACACCTTCCATGCACCTAGCGCCAGTTGACACCACAACAAATGCAATTCCTTGGTTCTTTGCATTATTGTCTAGTTGGAATTCCAGTGTTTGTTCTTCAGCCACTTCAACTATACATCCATCAGTGAAATCATTATCTTCTTTGGAAGTGAAAAAACAATCCTCTCCGCCAATGAATGGTTCCTCATCAAAAATTGGTAGCTTACTCCAATCCACAACTGGATCTGGAATAGACTTTGATGTAAAGGGCCACTCACCAATAGTATCATCCACCGTATCAACCTTTAGGATTTTTTTTGGTGTCATACTTTTCTGGAACTCAGGAAAGTTGATCTTCAAACCAGATTCCCAAAGCCGCGAATCACGATTAGCAACCTTGACCGCCCTTGTCCTCTCCGCTGACTGATGGTTACCCGGCAACGGTTTGGTGATAGAAACACCATCCGAAAAATCTACCTCCGTTGGAAGGCTAGGTTTAAACGGTTGGCGGCGAGGCAATCTCCCAACTTCTAGAGCCTCGAGGCGTTGTATAACTGATGCAACCCTCCGCTTTAGTCGTTGAAATCTTTCCTCCGCTCGAGCATCCCGAGCAGCATCATTTCGCTCATAGACTTCATCAACATAAGCTGTACGACCTCCTCTTCCACCTCGACCTCCAGCACGTCCTTCGGCCATGGTTAGGATTGGAACGAGAGCTTTGATACCAACTGATGCAGCGCAGCCTCCTTTTACGAAACTATGTGCAAGAAGAGATCACGAACTTGCTTATGTTAAAGGTTCTCCCTTTGAAACACAAACACATAAAGAGATAAAACTCTCAAATTTTCATTAATCATTCATAAAACAACTCCTTTAGCCCGAAGGCTTACAACTTATTATATAGGAAAAAACCCTAACCCTAATTGATTCGACAAAAAAGGAAGCAGAATCAACTAATTAGCAAAACTTACCAACAACTAAAAATTCTATTTTGACTAGGAAATCAAATACTAGAAAGAAATATAAGGTTGCCAATACAAGAGGCAACTAAATCAAACTAGGAAAACTAAATACTTATAAAAAATCTTGACTAAAATATAACATTCCTACTAAAATGCTAAACTCAAAATAATAAATTAAGATTCCTATATTTCTAGAATAATCAAAATATCGGCCTGCATCAGTGCCGGAAGGCAAGTGGAAGGATTTTAACCAAATTCAAGTGTGTTAATGTTTAGTTGATAGAATTAGAACTGAAAACCTTCACAGGTTGGTAGGGGTAGCACGGATGGAAGATAAGACGAGAGAGAATAGATTAAGGTGGTTTGGGCATGTCTATTGTAGATCGGTAGATGTGGTAGTTAGGAGAAGTGTTGGGTTACACTAGAAGGTAGCATTAAGGGGAGAGGTAGACCTAAATTGATTTTAGAGGCGGTAGTTTGACAGGATCTATGTTTGTTGGATATTACGGAACATGATGCCCTTGACAAAAAAGCTCAATGGAGGAAACAGATTCATGTAGCAGATCCCAAGGAATTGGGAGGCTTGGTTAGGTTTGTTAAGAGGAAGTAATATTTTTTTTTTTCAGTTTTGCTCAGTTTTTAATGCCCTAAAAGCCAATGCTCACATCTTGCAAAGTGATATACATTTAATTGTTTGAGAGAATCCCATGACTGGCTACGTCAGGACCTAAAGTAAGGACTGGAAACTGCCAAAAGGCTTACCTGGTGTCATATGAAGCATATGCAACAGATACTTAAGTGCTTGTAGTTGTATGATATTGCTTATGCATTTATTTTGTTTTAATTTTTGTCTATTTTGAATCGTCGAACTAACCCTTTGGTAGATATTTGGTTTGTCATTTGGAAATTCATGTTGTAATTTGTTCTACAGATCCAAGTTGCAAGTCAGGGAACTTGGAACACTTTTAGTGGTTCCTTGCTTGCTAGATTTATCTGTTTTTTTGGTTTTTTTGGTTTTTTAAGGTTTAAGTCTGAAGTTTTTCAGCCTGATAGACTGACCTGTTACAGGATATTAATGAGGAATGGATATCAGACAAAACACGGTTCTTTTATGATGGGCTGAAGAGGCAGAGATTAAATGACCCTATGATTCGTGGTGCTGATGGACGGTTTAAGGCTGTGAGCTGGCGCGATGCTCTCGCTGTAGTTGCTGAGGTCATTCATCAAGTTAAACGAGAAGAAATTGTAGGGGTTGCTGGCAAGCTTTCTGATGCAGAATCCATGATGGCGCTTAAGGATTTCTTAAACCGAATGGGATCCAATAATGTCTGGTGTGAGGGAAATGGCATGCATCCAAATGCAGATTTGCGATCAGGATATCTCTTGAATAGTGGCATCAGTGGTCTTGAGAAAGCTGATGCTTTCCTTTTGGTTGGTACTCAGGTACTGTTCTCACACTCTACTTTTACTGGAGTTCTAGTGGCTCTTTGAGGCAGTTTCGATCTCGAACTAACTTGTGAGGCTGTTGCATATTTTGACAAGGATTTAGAAAGCATTGATGTTAAAGCACTGCTCTTTTTTTTTTTTTTTTTTTTTTTTTTTCACATCTATGCATAGGTTGAGGCAAGATGATATATAATGTCCACTTTGGAAATTGTGAGCTGCTCTGTATTGCTTTGATGGATAGTCCTCCAGATATTAATACGAGGCATGCATTCCACTAAACAATGTTCAGAGCTATTTAGTTCATGTGACCTTTATCTTATTTTTATGTATGCAGTATGGGGATGATCATAAATATCTTTGAGCACTTCTTCCATTCCTTTTCTCCTTTCCTTATGATCGTAAAATGTTGTCTTACTGGTGAAAGATGCTGTATTTTCATGAACTTAGTAATTTGGTTTTATGGGTTTTACTGTTGTGGGAGTTTGAGCTGAGGTTGAAAGGAGTTCTGGGAAAGTGCCCAACTCTTCTTCACCCATCAAGGAGTTTTGGGAAAGTGCCCAACTGTTCTTCACCCACCAACTGCCGAAATGCCCTTGCTTGGGTTAGCTCTTCAGGGTTCAGTTTGACAAGCTTTTCCGAGTCCACTTGAAACATTTAGAGCACTTCTCCCATTCCGTTTATCCTTTCCTTAATGATCATATGACGTCTTACAGGTGAAAGATGCTATATTTTCATGACCTTAGTAATTTGGTCCTATGGGTTTACTGTTGTGGGAGTTTTCAATTAAATTTTATGTTAGCTTAATTTGTATGCATATCTATGTTGTTTACTACTGTCTCCTTGCTTTTACTACTTTTATGATCTTGTTTGATTTTGTCTGAGTGGGAATATTGTGTAGCCATTAGGTTCTGATCTGTTGGATTAACATATTGAATTTCCAGCCAAGAGTTGAAGCTGCTATGGTGAATGCCAGAATTCGTAAGACGGTCCGAGCAACCGGAGCCAAGGTGGGCTACATTGGCCCCCCAACTGATCTCAACTACGACCACCAACACCTTGGCACAAGCCCTCTAACCCTAAAAGAAATTGCCGAGAACCGACACCCCTTTTGCTCAACTCTCTCAAATGCCAAAAACCCTTCCATCATTGTCGGTGCCGGAATCTTCGAAAGGGAAGATAAGGATGCAATCTTCTCTGCCATTGAAACCATTGCGAAAAATTGCAAAGCTATTCGCCCAGATTGGAATGGTCTCAACGTATTGCTTCTAAATGCTGCCCAAGCCGCCGCCCTCGACCTCGGACTAGTCCCGGAATCCAATAACTGCATTGAATCTGCTAAGTTCTTATATTTAATGGGTGCTGATGATGTCAGCTTGGAGAAGCTTCCAAGCGATGCGTTTGTCGTTTACCAGGGTCACCATGGTGACCGCGGGGTATACCGTGCAAACGTCATTTTCCCGGCATCAGCATTTACCGAAAAAGAGGGGACCTACGAAAATACTGAAGGGTGTGCCCAACAAACCCTTCCTGCAGTTCCTACAGTTGGTGACGCTAGGGAGGATTGGAAGATAATTAGGGCTTTGTCTGAGGTGGCCGGGGCTCGTCTGCCATACGATACAGTCAGTGGGGTCCGGTCACGGATGAGGGCCGTGGCGCCGAATCTGTTGCGCGTGGATGAGAGAGAAGCGGCTACTTTTTCTCCTTCTTTGTCGAAACCAGAGAGTCGACAGGAGATTAGTTCGGAGCCATTTGGGAATGCTGTGGAGAATTTCTATATGACCGATGCGATTACTAGAGCATCAAAGATAATGGCACAGTGCAGTGCAATGCTCTTGAAGAAGTAGCTAATGTAAGTCATTGTAATAAATGTTCAGATTCAGTGTTTGTGCTCCGGTAATTTAAGTTTTGAGACGTGTTAACAATTTTTTCAATACTGAAAAGAGAAACCTATTTCTCTGAATTGTACTGCCATGCTGGACTTTGGTATAAATGGCAACTTTTGGTCTATGGTTATAAAACACTCTGTAATTTGTTATGGGGCTGTTTGGTTAATCGACAATTTCTGTCAACCACACTTCCCCACTTGTTGGGTGTTAATCGGGCTGCCTCCCACACCGGAAGTTTAGAATATTTTGGCCTTTTGTATAAGGGTCCTTCACCACTTACCTAGTTAGCGATTGCCTAGGTATGTTGGTGTGTGGAATTACTCTTCCACCCTTCTCAAAAAAAACAATTTCTGTTGATCTGTGCTTGATTGCTTCTAAAACAATTCTGTGAAGGTTTTTTGCTTCAGAAGGGATTGAGGTGTCTCTATATACAACTACTGTTCGGCAGTGTTAGGGTTGAAGGTGGCTACAGAACTTCAACATATGGCTTTCCAGGCACTAAAAACCCCTTTGCCACACAATGTATTCATAGAAACTTCAGTGATGTTTAATCTAGAAAACAAGTCTGGTGGAAACTTCAGTGATCTTCTCTGAATTGTACTGCCATGGAGGACTCGCAGCTCATAAATGGCAACTTTTGGTCTATGGTTTATAAAACACTCTGTAATTTGCTATGGGGCTGTTTGGTTAATCAACAATTTCTGTCGATCTGTACTTGATTGCTTCTAAAACAATTCTGTGAAGGTTTTTTGCTTCAGAAGGGATTGACGTGTCTCTATAAACAACTACTGTTTGGCAGCGTTAGGAATGAAGTTGGCTACAGAACTTCAACATATGGCTTTCCAGGCATTAAACCCCCTTTGCCAACACAATTTATTCAAGGAAACTTCAGTGATCTTTAATCTAGAAAACAAGTCTGGTGGAAACTTCATATCTTTTGGTTTACAAGTGCTGGTGTCGCAAAGTTTTTAGATTAGCCCTGAAGAGTTGAACGAAAAACGAGCTTAGAAATATCATGATTAGGGAATAAGGCCCATAAGGGGGATATAAATAGCAGATCTTTGGCCATCTTTTCATCTGCAGCCTCAGCTGCCCCTTCTTGCTGCGCCATGCAGGCACTGTGGGCTGCTGCCTCACCCCGACCCTGCCCTCCCCGCTTCTTATCCCTGGAGACCACCCGTTCCGCATCTACCTATTCCCATCTTGCTTGTCCATCCTTCTCAGATCTGCGCCCACCCTTCAGTTGCTGGAAACTTCAATTGCAATGCACGAAATAGCTTTGTAGTACAAATTAAGCAATTTTCTGATATAGCTCGTAACTTTCACCCGAACACCATTGACCTGCATTTTTTTTTTTTTTCAGTTTGAGCTACTCCTCCCCTAACTTCATTTCGGCATGTTTAGCAACTGGTCTTGATTTCGGCCTGCTTGGCAGTATGTGTTAATGGAGCATAAGGTGGTGGTTTGGGTTTTTTCTACTCTTTGTATGAAATTCGCTTGTCTCAAATTTCGAATGATAAAAAGAAATAGTTCCAAGCCTAGTGAGTCTTCCATTCTAAAACCACACAAAATTCATGACAAAAACAACATGAAAAATAACTTTTATCCAAAATTAATACCAGATACATGATGTATGTGGCATAAGATGTGTGTTGGATGGAGTAGTGGACGAGAAATCCAACAGATCAACAAGGTAGATCGAACCAAGGAGAAATTACACCCAAAATGACCAATCTGACTTCACTCTTAAGGCAAGGTTTCGATCACAGCAAAAGTACTCAACCTGGAATTTAAAAGACGCGGATAATTCGTCTGGGGGAGCTCATTTCCCCTCTTTTGAACACGATGAAATGCCAGTCAGATTATACGAGTCCTCCCAAATTTGTCCGTCAAATTGCTTAATCTCAACATGGGTTAGTGTTCCAGGATCAACACACCTAAATGTAACAGCTACCCCATCTGGATTTGATCGAGGAGTGTAAAACGAGGTTATGCCGCACACCTTACAGAAAGTGTGCTTTGCAGTGTGAGTGCCGAAGGTGTAGGTCGTAATGAATTGTTCCGAATCCCCTAAGAGTTCAAACCTTTCCGAAGGGACAATGAAGTGTGTGTTTCCTCTCATCGAACAGTCACTGCAGTTGCATTGCCAGGCCACGACACTGGAAGGGGATTGGACTCGCCATCTCACACTTCTGCAATGACATCCGCCATTATGCACCACCATCTCTGAATCCATCTTACAGGATTCTTTTTCTGCTGCAAGAATGAATCTGCAATGAAATATGGCAATTGAAGGTGTAAAAGAAAAAAATTCTTAATAAAACTCCTCATTGTTCAACTCAAGCATGACCAATATCGTACGGAAAACTTTCTAATCCAAAAATCCAAAAGCTTAGCAGAAAGTTTCCCCATTGGGATGCTATAAAAACAAAATGCCATGATGCATTCACCAGTGACAATGGAGAAATCAACTGAAATAGACTACTTTAAAACAAAATCGCTACATTTGAATCATTCTTCCTCAGGAAACCCCTGCGCGCTTACCATGTGTAAGACACCCAATGTTTTCGCTCACGTTTTAGCTATAACAAAGCCCATAGCCGAAGGCATACTTCACTGAGTTTTCCCAAAAAAGTTTAAAGTCAAGTTATTTTTGCTAAATGGACTTTCAGTTAATGCATGTGAGGGGATGACTTGTCTCGAAATTCGTGTTTTTTTGAGCTTTAGCATATGTTTAATCCGTTTAGACAATAGGGAAACCCAGCCCAAGTCCATGAGCGTGGCGATGAACAAATGCTTATGTATGTTACTCAATAAGAGCATCTCCAATTCTTGCTCAAATATTTTACTCAACTTTAGATTTAAAGTAAAGCCCCCTAAAATCTCTCACACTCCTTTACTCAAACTCAATCTTTTCTTTACTCAATTGTTTCAAATCAAACTCAATCTTTCAAATAATCGATGAAGCTCTTACTCCAATTCATGCCTAAATCTGAACTTACCCATTGGCAATTACCCAAATTTTATCAAATCAAGAAAGAGATTTTGAGTAAGGGCTGGAAATGACCTGCGAGCTCTTAGAAATCAAGAGACTCACTCGCATCAAATCATCTGATGAATTATTAAGTGACAACCCAATGGAGATTCTCTATATGGATATATATATATATATATTCAAAAGGAAAAGCATATGATGATGATGAAGAAGAAGAAGAAGGGTCGAGAAAAAGTTTACCTGAGACCAGAGAAAAGCTGAAAAAAGGTTAAAGAGCAGAAGGGGAAGAATTAAGGGAAAATTACCGGCAGGTGGAGGAGACCAAGTCATATTACCAACTCATGGTATCCACTATCAAAATCACCACCATCATGGTATCCCCAAAAGTATTGACCAACACATGGTGAGACAAATTGAGTTTACAATTTTACCCCATACATATATCAAGAAAAAGCCCTAGTCCCCCATTCTCTCCCAATCGTTTATCTCCCATTCTCAGGACACCAGGCCTCGTTCAAACGGGGAGAGAGGGAGAGAGAGGGAGGGAGGGGGGGAGAGGAGGAGGAGGAGCTCGACAGGCTCAGATGGTCCACCAACGACGACCACCTCGACAGGTTCGGCGCCGTACAGCTCTCGCGGCTAACCACCCACGTGCATGACTTCAACCTCCATTGCTGCCCATTACCTTCAACAGGTTTGATCCTTTTCCACCCGACCTTTAATTATTGGATAATAAGTAGCCTATACGTACATCCATGTACCTCATTAGTAAACTCTAAGGTTTTTAATTTGTAAACCTTAATTAGTTCATCCATCCTTAAAAAAATTAGTGGGTCATTGTAATTAGAGAGATTGTTTTGGTAAGTTCCCTAATTTTAATAATCGGGTCCTCTAATTGTAGTTGTAAGCAACTCTTTGATGATAGGTATGTATGGATTATGCGGACTTAGTTATTTAAGACTTCAGAAAGGTTTTGTTATCTTCGAAGTAAATTGTTCGACAGTTCTTTTTTGTGTGGACTTCTGGTTTTTAGTCCCCATATAATCTTGTTTGGCTCCTGAAAATTAAGGGTGGAAATATAGATCTAATTAATTTGGATTGTGATGTTTACTTATTCTGACTCTAAGGAAAGGAAAAATGCGTAAAGGTTGTGATTTGAATTCGCAAGAATGGCTCCTCTATTTGGGACTGCAAGAATGGCTCCTGAAGTACCGCTAGCTAAGTCAGTCAAGGTCTATGTAGCACCGACACGGGCACATGACACACGACACCGACACTTTGACACGCGAATTTTAAAAAAACGGAGGACTCGACACGTTAGGGGATACGTTTAAAAAGCGTATATGTATACTATCACACGAAGAAAAATTAAAACAATTCTAATTGTAAATATGCAACACCATAGATACGTTACATTATAATCATCATCGTATCATTTATAAAAGTATTTCAACTAAAAGCATTAGATCCTACTATTTTAATTAGATCTTAATATTTTTTTTTATCAACCCCAACTTGTTTTCCAAGTGTCCGAGAGTATTCAGAGCATTTTAAAGTGTCTCCGGAGTGTCCAAATGAAAACATTGATAAAAAAAAAAAAAACTAGGACACTTGGAAATGATTATCGAACAAGTGTCCAGAGAGTATCCAGAGTCCGACACCGGTACGTGACCTCTGACGAAGTGTCTGTGCAACATAGGTCAGGGTAGTCACTCCCAATAGTCCCATTGAAGCTAAACATGCGATAATTTTCATACGGCATACCTATAACATGTGCAATATTTTTTATTTTTGGTAATTTGATAGGGGATGAGATTTTGGTAATTTTATTTTTGGTAATTTGCTTTCTCTAAACATGGGATAATTTTCATACCTATAACATCAGATTAGTCATTAGTGAATAAAGGGCTTCTTGGCTGCAGTGTGAATAACAACTATCCATTGAAGGGTTATTAATTGTAGCATCCGCCTCAAATAATTAGCATGATTCATATTTTTAATTGAGTATGTGTTTAAAAAATAATTGATCATGTGGTGATTAGATTAATCGGTCTAGTTTATGGACGTGTCTGATTATGCATATGTGTGCCTTAATGTCATTAATTGGCCTAGTATAAGATGTGTGTGTTCCACTAGCATTGAATAAATTTCCTTTAGCCTGATAAAAACAAAAGAGAGTTGGGTGGTGCTGACCACAGAGAATAATATTCTTAGGAATTAAGTTCCTATACCCTCCACGTTAGATACCTGCAGTTCTAATCAGTTTCCACCGTTTGAGAGAGAGAGAGAGAGACGTGAGGAGAGGAAGAAGAGGAAGGGGAACACCTAGAGAAGATTTTGCTGGCCATGAATTGAAACTTAATTAGGTAATTTTCATCTCTTAATCAGTAAAACCGAACTACTGTACGTATAATCCGTGGATGCAAGTTCAAACAGCATTTTATGTCTAGTACCTTTATTCCATGACATTGAATTCCTTCTGAGGCCCCTGCCATCGCCTTTCGGATAGAAAGGTCCCAACTCTGTAAAGGCACCCCCACCGATTGAGGAGCAACCTGAGCCTGTACACAGAAAGGCAACCTCAAACTTCGCACCATTTAATTTTCTACCTTAACAAACTAAAGTTTATAGTTTTGAACATTTCATTTTTGCTTACCAGCACTAAAGTTTATACTTTTTAGTGAGTTTTAAGGAATGAAACTAGGATACTTGACACTTTCTTGAGTAAATTAAGGTCTTATTAAGCAAACAATCCTTAATGCATTCAGCACCAGCCCTTACGGAATCAAATCAACCGGGACACAGCTGGGAAAGGAAAAAAAAGCAGACACAAGCAGCTAACAAAAGCCAACATAGCTACAGCACAACCCAACCAAGAGCAAAGATAGAAATACTCAAGGGGGCTCCCCATTCAGTAGCAATCAACCTGCTACAACTAGTTTAGGATAATTGTGAGACACAGGAAAATCAAGGGGGGCGGGGGGGTGTTCGACGCATACCAGGAATTTATTCAACTTACCTAACTGCGATGAGTCAGAACCGATTCTGATGAAGTGTGGACAATTGACGGGCTCGAGCTAGCGAGGGAGCGAATTAGGGGATGGAAATTGGACAGCAAGGTCGAGGCGTCGTGGTAGGGGCAACTCTTGCGCGGATGGAGAAAACGTTAGTAGCATAAAAAGATGTCGGAGTGCACAAATAGGTAGTGTCAAGTCTCAACACATATATGTTCATGACTAGCACCCAAACAAACAAGAATATAAACATCGTATTAATGTTGAACCACGTTGCCAACTCTTGTGCCTCCACCAAAAACTGGGGCAAGTGGAGGCATGCTTTCTTTCTTTCTTTCAAGAATAGAAAAATTTGCAAAACACGGATTTAAGATGCTATAACCTTAATAGTAACATCTATTAATCTTGTACGCTTAAGCATCAACACCCAACAAAAGTCACTAAAAGAAGAAGTGTGTGAACAAAAAAGTATGGCAAGATAGCGACAAATGAATCATGAAATGACCATAAAATTCCAACAAAGATTCAAAACATTTGGAAACCCAATTTTTCTATACACCTAATTGATTAAGTAAACCATCAATACACATGGACTTATTCATGATAAACTGGTGCTAACTAAGCTGATCACCCCAGGCACTTAAAGCTGAATGGAATTGTTGGCATGACCAAATCAACCTCTTGACACAACATAAAAAGCCCAATAAGCATCCAAAAATGGAAGATCCTCATCTTCATAGAACCCTCATTAAGCCTACAAAGTATAGCATAATGATCAGATCAAACCTCACTGAAACTAGAGTGTGGAGGCATGAACTAACAATCCTCATGACAGTTTTCAAAATTTCGTGAATATGCAGCTTGCAACATTTGATGATGGATTGCAATCCTCTTAATATTCTTCAACTTCAAAGGCTAGCAAAACCTGGATATAAGCAGGAAAAGTTTAAAATAGTATCAAAGAAAAAGCATTTCCATCATCTATTGTTTAAAACACAACATGGAACCTACCAAGGAGTAAGGTAGCTAACACTAGGAGTTGGAAAACAGAATAGGAAAGGCCCATGACACAACCGATCTATTTCGGATCGATCGAATTGGTACATAGTCATTTCTTCCCTCGGATCCCTGCGGTCAACTCTTGTATTTTCTTATTCTTTTCATCCTACATAAATTGCACCATAAACTTTAGTGAGTATTTATTTGGACTTTTCTATACAAACAGAATCTAGAAGCAACATAGGCACAAAAATTAGCGATCTAAAAACAATGCCATTTGAAGAAAAAAATTAGATACACCATTTTTTCCCTATCCATTTCCTTTCTTTTGAAGCTAAACTACTATAATCCATGAGTACACACTTGTCACGAGCTGTTACGGCATAATATTTTCTATTCCGAGACAACATATGGCCGTACAAGTCATTCATGAATCAAACACTACAATTCAGTAAGACTGTAAGAGAATGAAACCATTTACCCAACAATGATCTTGTCAGTGGCAAGTTATCTGTGGGTGCAGACCAACAAAAAAAATGGGTACAGACCAAGTCGATCATTTTAACATAAGGATCAAATAATACCATTACAGTCTCCCATCTAATAAAAAAATAGATTAAAACATGCCGTAGGCGACGGTTGATACTCACACAATGAGCCTACTTCAATTTTTGACACTGAACCATTCACTACCATATCAATCGACCAACCTTTTGGGTATGAAAAAAACAAGTCCAAACCAAAACCCCGCAACATTTTCCCAGGAAACAAACACCCATAGGAAAAGTTGGACCTGAAGAGCATTGGTGTTGCTCTTGTCAACTGACTGATTGATGAAATTTACTCTCATAGAAGAGGAGTTTTTGGATCAAAGCTTAAGATTCAAATTCCCCCAATTCCACCCAATGCCTTCTCTTCTGATCAATCACCCAAATCTCCACCAGATTTTGGAATTAAAACCCGGAAGCAAGATAATACTATTGCAGTCTCTCATTGATTTAGGGTTTTCAAAATTAGGGAAAATTGCTTTGGGGGCAAAACTCAAAACATGTATATGGAAGCCAGAGAGTGGTTAAACATGACCAACCAATATCAATAAACAAAGAGAGTTCGAACTTCGAACAAAATTTTTGGGAATCCATTTTTTCCCCTTGAATCCAAACGAAATTCCATGAATTTACTCATTACCTAACATTACAGTGTTGACCAAACATTAGATGCAGGTAAGGAAACTGATTTACCTAAATTAGTTGTTCGATTGTTGTCGTAGGCGACTGTGACTCCTTTGACTGCTGATTGTTGCCGTAGTCGACTCCTTCTATATACAATCGTACAAACCCTAGATCTTGAGAAGGGTGCAACAACTTCGAAGGCGGGAACAACATGTACACAAAGGGAAGGAGGAGGTGACGTAGAGAGACAGGAAGCTAGGGTTTCGTGGAGATTTTTGGGATATGGAACGATGGAGGAGGTGGGAGAGAGGAGGTGAGAGAGAGAGAGAGAGAACGTGTTCTGTAATTCAGTATTCACTGAAGGCATACGACGATGTTACAAATCACAAACACATGGTAAGGCTTTGAACGGTATCGTCTTGGACAAAGGGCAATTTTGTCCAGTCTTATCATGCTTACCATGTATTGGTGATATTATTTGCAGGTACCATGTCTTGGTAATTTGGAGACTTCACACCATAAAAGTGGTAATTAACCTCGGTCCACACCGCCTGTGGGTAATTTTCCCAAGAATTAAGAAAGGACCGAGTTTTCTACTCGTGTGGAGAAAAGGGTAATTATTTTACACTTAAAAAAGAAAGTGGTCGTTGGGTATATGCCTAGTTCGTATTGAATCCGGACAATCTGAGCATGGTTCATATTTTTAATCAATTCTATAAAATGAACAATTCTGATAATTGAATTAGATTCATTATTGGGCCAAAAAAATACCCAATTGAACAGTGTACACATTGTTTCTAAGTACCTTCTCTTGTCTCATCTCAACAATCTTTCATTGATACATCAATCTATGAGTAAAGCCAATAGACTTAACTCCATTATCCCACAACTTTACCATTTGTTGTACAAGAAAATATAGTTGTGCTTTATTTCTAAAATTAAAATAATAAAATCTAATGAATAATACAATTACCGAAAATAAAATTATATGATAGAGAGACTGGAAGAGTAGTTATCTCACTGGAGTGATACATATATGTGATACTATTCATGATTGATCTCGTCCATGTGTTCGATTTCAAGCAAAATAGTATTACTGCTTCCTACACATTGAGTAGATTAATTAACCCCTCCGAGTTAGTTGTGAACAAATTTGTGTGCGATATGTTTGTCCATTGAGTCTCTTCATAGATATATATAGAACTTGGAAATGACTTATCAGCAGTCCAGATTTGGACGGCAGGTGCAGTCCAATTATAGTTCATAATTAGAGTGATTGCAAGTTTGTAACTATTCTCGGTTCTCTGCGGGTTGATTAATTAATGGTGAATTAAAGAAAGTAAACATTTTGTCGATAATTCCGTAGGACATGGAAGGATTTAATCGGTTCCGTAGCTATTGTATAATGCAAGAATGTGTTCATCATCAATGGCGTAATAACTAAAAGAGAGGAACACTTCAACCTTTTCTACAAAAAAACAATCCGTTTTTCATGGGCCATTTTGGAGGATTCTTTCTATAGGTTTATATATAAAACTCTCTCTCTCTCTCCCTCTCTCTCTCATACAAAGCAAAGACCAAAAGTTAGCGTTTATTGTAAAAAAAAAAAAAAAAAAGAGTTCGCATTTATTTGTATTCTTGGGGAAGCTAAATGATACTCTCCCTCCATTTTTAATTAATAGTGTATCACCCACGTAAAAACATGTCACTTAAAAATAAAGCACTTTCATGTAGTACTAGAACATTTTGCTAACATTATATATAGTATTACTACGTGAGATCTTTAATTTGAACGAAAAATTCAAACAATAATTAATACATGAAATTTCTCTTCTTTTTTTGTTTTTGTGTGTGTGTTTGGAATGAATAAATTAGGAATAGAGAGAGTACAGCTTCAGCTGCCAATAGCATACAAACCAGAATCCCACAGGCCACAACAAGCTTAATTAATAATTCAATCATCACCACGTACGGCCGGCTTAATTCGGACCATTGAAAAATTGGAGACCTAAAGCGATACTTTAAATATTTCCATTTTTTTGTTAATATCATTAGCGAATCTCTGCCTTAAATTACCATGTAAGTCTTCATACTCACATTAATTTGCGCATAAATTCTATTGACTTTACAATAAAACTAATTCAATTCCCTTTAGTCTTTGTAACAATTTCAAAAATTAATAAGACTTATCTTTTGCCGTTCAAATCTGCATTGCCGATAATTGTTAAGCTTTCCCGCAGAAGCTAATTAAGTATTAGTACAACTTGTTTTTTGTCTAATCAAGATAGTTTAGGTTATAAACTACAATTAACCACATAGAAAGCTTAATAACATAACCAACACCACGGCCGGCTTCAGACTATTGGAGATCAAAAGCAACAATTTAAAATGCTTTCCTTTAAAATTTGTTATTAATATTTTTATCCAATTTATACGTTTTTTTTCCCCTTTTTTCAAATGTAAAATTGCTAGCTTAACCGTTGCAAGCAAGTTTCGCTAACGAATTATTTTCGCTACTAGACAGTATAACTAATCAACCTAATCTTTCTTCGACATCAACATTGTCGATAATCGCTATTTTTTGCATAAGATTCTACGTCGACGGATTTTTATCACCGCATTGTATCACTACTTAGTTGGATGGTCGTGATTGGTTCAAAAAAATTTGGTTCAAACCTTTAAGAGTAACTAATGGAAATGAAAGTTCATTTATATATTTAGTTTTCTAGAGTTTGTGAAAAATAAAATTTAAACCTGCTAAAATTTTCTGCAGCCGCCACTGCCTCGAAGAAAATCTCTTCCAAACCCTACCACGTGATCTCTTTCCCTTGAGTTACACACCATCGATGCAAGCTTTAGCCAGAAGCACCAGTTTATTATTTCCTTCCTCTTTTCTACAATACTATTCTTCTTCATCCCACCAGCACCCCCACCACCACTGGTGTCTCCCTCCGGCTGCGACACTTTTATTATTTCCTTGCTCTTTGCCTCGCTCTTCTTCTTCAGCCCACCACCACCACTTGTGTCTCTCACCGGAGGCATCGACGCTTTTATTATGTCCCTGCTCTTTTTCTCACTCGTCTTCTTCATCCCACCACCACTTGTGTGTCTCTCTAGTGGCAACTGCGGCATCAACATCACTCTCTGGAGACCACTCCGGTGACCACCACCACCACTTGTGTCTCTCACCGGAGGCATCGACGCTTTTATTATTTCCTTGCTCTTTTTCTCACTCGTCTTCTTCATCCCACCACCATTTGCATCTCTCTCCGGTGGCAACCGCGGCATCGACATTGCTATCTGGAGACCACTCCTGCGACCACCACCACCACTGGTGTCTCTCACCAGAGGCATCGACGCTTTTATTATTTCCTTGCTCTTTTTCTCACTTGTCTTCTTCATCCCATCACCACTTGTGTCTCTCTTCAGTGGCAACTGCGACATCGACATCATTCTCTGGAGACCACTCCGGTGACCACCACTAGTACCACTTGTGTCTCTCACCGGAGGCATCGACGCTTTTGTTATTTCCTTGCTCTTTTTCTCACTCGTCTTCTTCATCCCACCACCACTTGCATCTCTCTCCGGTGGCAACCGCGGCATCGACATCGCTATCTGGAGACCACTCCTGTGACCACCACCACCACTGGTGTCTCTCACCGGAGGCATCGACGCTTTTATTATTTCCTTGCTCTTTTTCTCACTCGTCTTCTTCATCCCACCACCACTTGCATCTCTCTCCGGTGGCAAACGCGGCATCGATATCGCTCTCCGGAGACCACTCCGGCGACCATCACTGCCAATCAAACCATTAGATTTAACATCAGTAGTACTCTTGGCAGCCTCCTGTATGTAATATTCCAGCTCCCTTGAGATTCTCTCTATCTCATATGTATCAAGAAGATCAGAAATATGTTCATGATCTGAATTAGGAGATATTAGAAGGTGAGTATTGCCCACCGGCCTTATATTGAACGATTTGGACCCTAATCCTCTAGGGTTTGTAGTTCTATCCATAAATTGGTTTTGGGTTGAGGGAAATAAAAGACTATAAAAGTAATGAGATGGAAAATAGGCAAGGAACACTAAAACCTCTTCAAAGATCAGTGGCGGAGATAGCTAGGGACCAGTGGAGGAGTCTGGTGTTTTTTTACTCGAAAAAATATGGTGCCCTATTTGGGTACAAATAATTTCTTGCTACGCTACTGCGCCAAAGATGAAAGCTTTTTTGTAGAATGGTCTCAAAAGGTTGGCAATTGATAAGTGGGCGTGTCATTTTTCAATCGATTATATCTTATAATTTATAATATTTTATGTAATTTTGAAAACATTGTCTCATAGAACTAATTGAGATCTATCAAACAAGATCCATATTGGATATATAATTCATAACAAATTTAAAGATATAACTCATTTTTTTATTCGGTTAGAATTGAACTAGGAACTATTGAATCCGGACAGAGGGAGTATTTTTTCCTTAAGTGTTTAGTTTCGTTACTTCAACTTATTAAAGAGTCATCATCATTACATCAATTTTTAATACCACTTTATAAAATTATCCTCTACTTTAAGTCATTAACTCTTTACTCATTAACTTTTCAGAAAAAACAAAACGATAGTTATACAAATTTTTACCCATTAACTTTTTAAAATGGACATTTGTTAAGCGACATCCCAAAATAAAATGTTGGGCTCTCATTTGGGGACGAAGGGGCCGGTAGCAAACAAATCAGCTAAATCCAGTACCACTATGTAACCGATTCAAAACTGAAAAGAATGAAAACATGTTTGTGACATAGCCAAGATTAATAGCCAATAACCACAACTAACACACAACTATACAGCATGGGAAATTGATAAGTGGGCATGGTTGGCCGGCCGCCGCAGTAGCCACCCCTAGGTGCCTTTTCCCGGCAGCCGCCCCGCCGCCACCTGGGCTCGGAGAAAATCTCTTCCAAACTGTACCACATCACTTTCACTTGAGTTACACACCGTTGATGCATGCTTTAACAAGAAGTTCCCTTCAGTTATAGCCTTGCAGTTCTTTGCCTCACTCTTCTTCTTCATTCCACCACCATCACCACCACCACTTCTTGTGTCTCTCTCCGGCCGCGACACTTCTATTGTTTCCTTGCTCTTTGTCTCACTCTTCTTCTTCATCCCACCACCACCACCACTTCTTGTGTCTCTCTCCGGCCACGACACTTCTGTTGTTTCCTTGCTCTTTGTCTCACTCTTCTTCATCCCACCACCACCACCACTTCTTGTGTCTCTCTCCGGCTGCAACACTTCTATTGTTTCCTTGCTCTTTGTCTCAATCTTCTTCTTCATCCCACCACCACCACCACCTCCTGTGTCTCTCCCCGGCGGCATCGACGCCTCTAATATTATTTCCTTGCTCTTTTTCTCACTGAACTTCTTCTTCATCCCACCGCCACCACTACCACTTGGGTCTCTCTCCGGTGGCAACCGTGGCAACGACATCACCCTCCGGAAACGACTCCGGTTTCCACTTGGGGGATCGTTGCCAATCTCCCCATTAGATTTAACATTTGCAGTAGTACTCTTGGCGGCCTCTTCTATGTAATATTCCAGCTCCCTTGAAATTCTTTCTCTCTCATATGTATCAAGAAGATCAGAATTATGTTCACGGTCAGCAGAGTTATAAGGAGATAGTAGAAAGTGAGTATGGCCCACTGGCCTTTCACTGGACCCTAATCCTCTAGGGTTTGTATCTCTGTCCATCAAGTGGTTTTGGGTTGAGGGAAATATACATATAAAGACTAAAAGCAATGAGATGGAAAAGAGATTAGGAAAACCTAAAGCCTCTCCAAAGATAACAAGAACTTTTTGGTGGAATGGTCTCAAACTTTGGCTTTTTGTTTTCAAACCTATTAATTAAAGAGAGTTCTTATCTAAAAACCACTTTCCCTATTAAACAGCAAACAAATCAACTAAATCCGGTACCACTATTTGACCGATATTTCAAAACTCAAAAAACTGAAATAAAATAATAAATTGCCATTTTATAAGGATATAATTGGTTGGCATAAAAAATTTTGATGTGAAAGGAAGTGTATTTTATTGGGATGATGTACGTGGTCATGATATTTTTTACTATAGATTAAGACATATTGATGAGGTACATCTTTTTGCGTTAATTAAGCAAGAGGAAATAATATTTGTATGGGGTTGACACAAGATAGTGTTGATTTGAAAATGGTAAGCCATAATAATATGGTTTTTTTATATTTGAAGTCAATTTCTACAGCATTATCTTACCTGTATTCAAACACAACAAGAGATCGAACACCAATTAGAACATCTTTGATCGTAATTTGTGAAGATGTCAATTCTCTTTGAAGATTGATGTGTCAATTTGACACCCATAACATTATTGCTGTAACGATGGTGTCAAATTTGCTCTCAATATCTTCTAAAAAAACAAAACAAAACAAAACGTTTTTTGGTAGTCCAAATGGCCGCTTTTACATTTGACACTTGATGCAATTTTGAAGCAAATTGGTTGCCGTCAAGGGTCGCAGATGATGGGTGGAAAAAGCCTATTGTATCTACCTAATAAAACACAAGGGTGTAGAGACCATACAAATACAAGTTAAAAAAAGGGTTGAAATTCATTTGATCCAAGGACTGATGTGTGTTCTCTAACTCTCTTAAGAAAACACCCATATTCTTATAAATATATTACAAAAATGCCATCAAAAAATGGGTAGTGCTGTAGGCACGGACAAGTACTAGTTTAGACAATATGCCGCGAATAGTAATATTACCGTCACAAAAGCTGTTTTGCAAAAAGTGTGTAAAAACCCATGTCCTCTTTTTGCTTCGGGATAATCCGAACCCAATGATAAACGCCGCCTTTTCGGAGTATCATCTTTTATTACCAGACTTCGACCAATTACATTCAAGTACGTATTGTATATACTGTGCTTCAAGCACAACTGAATTATGAACTTCAATAACCCAGTTACGGCACCAGAATCTCCAACGAGTTCTACCATCAATAAAATGCCAGTTCATAAGTTGGCAAAAGCTTCACAAAAGGAAGATAATTTACTCATGGGTAGTGATTTTCGCACTCATTTTTTAGGCTACACTCTTCTTCTTTTTTGGTCTTTATCCATGAAAATTTATAGGACGACCCTTTTATTGACTTATGTACTAGTAATACATGAATGGGTACATAGTACATTCACCAGAATAAAAACGAAACAGGGAATGCGAAAAATTACCCTTATGCTTTCCTGCAATCTAAAATTCCCAGTATCCACGAAGCTAGTAGTGCCAGATCTCAAATGCTTTCTCTGTCCGGTTGAACCATATGTAAGCCGCCACGTTAACCTTTGCGCCTTACTTTTCATTAAAGTTCACCTTCGACATGCTTGATTTCATCTTCCAGCGTTTCCAATAACCCTCTTTGCATGCTATCACTTGTGCTATTGCTGATCAGACTCGAAAAGTTCTTCAAACACGAGAGGTACTCTGATCTTAATTCGGAGGAAAAAGACTTCTTCAACCGCTCAGTTCGAAACTGCAGAGAAATAAAGCATTCAGTCATACGTATATTAGCAGTCAAGTTCGAGTTCTTAGCAACAAATAGAAAGTTTTCTGTTGAGAAAAGGATGCAGCGGTCCGTTATAAACAATAAGTACGATAGTGATTAATCCCATACAATATCTAATTCCAGCATAGCAATGACAATGGCTACCACGACATTTTGCAATGAATTGAATGCGACGTACCATATTGAAAGCGGAAATGAAATGTCGGAGAGAGTCCTCAGTCTCTTTAGCAGGTGAATGCTCCCCCTGTACAGAAGGAGGGCAAAGATAATTTAGCCCAAGGGCACATTTTACAGCTCTTATTCCATTAACGAACCAACCAGGAAAAGAAGCCCCTAAAATTGATACAACTTTGAGGACCAATGACTATGAATGCGCAATAATTTATGCCATAGTTAATGGTTCAAGAAAGGTTGAAGTGCCTCATTGACAAAGAAGGTTTTCAAAACAAATCAAACGGCAAAGGAGTTTCACTGAATCCTTGAACATATATATTCGGCACAATAGTACCCAGGTCAGAAAGACCATGTTTTTTCAATTGGTCAACAACTGACAGTGGTGAGCAAGATCAGTCCAACGCTTACAATGGCAAGCTCACATTTTCTCTACCAGAAAGTGAACAGTTGAACCTCGTTGAAGAAGAGAAGTGTTATATAGACTCATGAAGCCATGCATTAGAACTAACCTTTGATTCCAGTATTTCTTTTTTGGTGATCTCCAACAATCCAAGAGCATTAAGTGATTGCAACTGTAGGCACATCCATACACAATTAGTCCCATCATAATGTCTGGTCACCATAAACCGATTGTCATGCATCAAAATCCACATAAAATTGGCATCCTATCTCTTCTTTCACTTCGCAAACATATACCAAATAGCACTACAAAAACCCAAGAGAGATAAGATAGAAGGCCCTCATTTTGCCCAGTTTCAAGTTTAACCTCTCTTAAGCAACACGTGCGCATTACGAGAAATAATCAAGTGGATAGAACTATTACAAACCTATTGAAGCCAGCTTCACAATTTAATACATCGTAACAAAAAACATTTCTTGGTTGTAATTGTTACCACATTCTTCAGTTTTTAATGTTCGCCGATAACAACAATATCGGGAATCGAGACAAACAGAGGAAGAAAACAATTTACTAGAAGACTGAATCTCATTTAGCAACAGAAATGTTCATCAAACTAACCAGTATCACCCGAGCTGCTTGCTCATCCTTCCCAGTTTGTCTAGATACTTCAGAATATCGCTGCCTGTCTTCTTGTTTCGCTGATTTATTCAAAATCTTCTGAGCTATCCTATCATGTTAAAAACTGCAAGTGACTAATCCGTAAGACAATACACTTGTGTAAAGAGTCAAATTCTTAACAGAACCTGCAAACTCTACATCACTCAACCAAACCTACAGTTGCGAGTGTCTTTACCAGAGTAGGATGAAAACGCATGAAACAGACTATTCACAGCCCAGCAGAACAAAATGGGAAACACTAAATGTGAAAAATCTGTCTACACTCGTGTAAAGAGTCAAATTAAAATTGAAAAGACAATAAAGAACCTGCAAACTCTACGCAACCAACAGTTGCAAGTTTGTCTTTACCAGAGCAGGATGAAAACACATAAAACAGTCAGAGCAGGATGAAAACACATGAAACAGACAATATCCACACCACAGCAGAACAAAATGGGAAACAGGAAGGGAGAAACTATAAAATAAAAAAAAAATTAAGAGAAAATGACAAGCGTACAGAGTCATGTTCTCATGAGCAAGGTTGTTTGCTTTTACTTTTCATGTATTCTGTTTATTTTTTGGTGAGCCTTTTTCGCCTTGAAAATGTAAAAGAAAAGGATTGTCATATTACAAGTAACTCTTTTCTGAATTGTAGTGGTATTATGATTCTTCGAGTGACTACAATCATAATTTGTGAACCAAAACTAAGGTAGCAAGCCCTTTCACACATGCAGAATGTGAGGATATCATGGGTTAGAATTGGTACGTAATCTACTTCTCGAGTCCCCTGAATGCAGCCCAACACCTTGCTTCCTCGCTTCTTTATGTAACTTCAATAGTACACTCAATAAGCAACCATATGACCAGTCCATTATGTTTTCATGTGGACTTTATGTTTTTTATAGCTACTCCATAACCAGTATACCAGAATTGTAGAACCTGGTTGAATTACAGTTGGGTTAGTAATTCAATCAAGTTAACCAACCAATTATGCTACAAGAAGAAACCATGAGATACATGTGAACAGACCGACGTCCTGAAAAGCATATGCTCTGGTTATGGATGGTATCATTCTGGAGAATCTGGATCTGGACATGGCAATTGGCAATATTTCCATATGTCAGGTAAGCACAGGTAATATGTCTGTCGACCAATTTGCTCTAACAAGGTAGGGTGGCTTAATTTGGAGATGTATGTAAAGAACACATGCAGACACAAGTCACATAACCATGCCTTTCCCAAAGCATCTAACCACGCTAAATGGGAAAGGGCCTTCTTTTGTGATGGAAACTCATAAGGCTCTCCAAGGTAAGAAATGAAAGACAAATTGAATGGACCACAACCAATGGATTTTGAGTTCAAACAGAAATTGAAAATCGAAAAGAAAAATGAATAACGCAAGACCTAATAGGACAAACCTTATGGAGTGGACTAAACGAACTTTTACTTTATCAACCTCAGCAATGGCTTCAGACATATTCATCATCCTTAGTCGGTCGGAATTGAGCATTTCCACCCGAGCAATGTAGAGCATGTTGGAAGCAACCTGCCATTGGAGAGAGCAAGCAAACTTCATCAATATGTATGTGATTTGTTTCAAAAAAAAAAAAATCAATATGTATGTGATTATATTTTTCTTGTCAGGACAGGTGGAACAAGATACAAAACAATGTAGGAAATTACGAGTAAGTGCGCAAACTTGAGTGCATTGCACCATATACACAATGTAGGAAATTACGAGTATGTGTGTAAACTTGAGTGCATTGCACCATATCAACTATGTACGGGTATGATTTGTCCATAAGCCCATTTCATGCCCTAGTATTCATTGATCTAGATGCATATTTGGCCTGAAAATTTTATATGCTGTTATTGACCCACGATAGTGTGTGTGCGAGCAAAACAACATTGAATTAGCCTAGCAGAGATGGCCAACATTGATGGTGTCTGAGTCCACATCACACAACAATTAAGCATCGGAGCATAAGAGAAAGCTAACTTGTGCATTCATGGAAAATTCCCCTTGGCAATCCGAAATTGCTAACACGCCAAACCTTCCTGAGATGAAGAACCACATGGTTCAAAGACTTCCATAAATGATCAAAACCTCACATTGCTTTTCAAGCTAAGTACAAACCGGGGCTGAACTAAGATTAGCTTGGGTTGTTTCATGCGTTCTCGTCTATGTCACTTAAACGGAGCAAAAAAAACAAAACATCCAAGTAAAACTAGATGCTTTACAATTTGCTACGAAAAATCACGTCAATGAGAACATCAAGAGGCAAAAGGATAAAACCGGATAAGCAGTGATGGAGCTGCATAAATGACAGCCTTCTGGAACAGTCATTCAGGTGGAAATGAAATCACACAAAAACCTGAATATGGTCTTGAGGAAGAATGGTTTTTCGGGCCTCGAGACATCTGCAGCAGTAACAGTAAAATGCCTTTATTTGGAATGATGGCTTTATTTGGAATGATGCCTTTATATAGTTGTCAATTAAGCAACTACACTTTCACCTTTCCAGAAGATCTTTGGATTCCCTCAAGTTCCCTACAGATTGAAGGGTCAAACCGAGGCCTTCAGCTGCAATTACTGTGTCCAAGGAATTCCATCCCTGCATTTAGACCATTTAAATTAACTACTGAAAAACATATTGGAAAAGCAGAACTACAAAATTCAAATGAATATTATTATTATTACTACAATTTTTATTATTTAGTATTTTTGTGGCATTAGGATTCTTTTCAAATTATGATTAACTTAAACTTCTTGAATTGTATCTGCCTGCAAAATATAATGGAAGAGAAAAGAACAAAAAAAGGCCAACAAACACCTTGTCACTGCAAGTACCCAAAATCATGGCCACAATTCAAGAAACAGAACAACAAAATGCCTTCAGTTCTATCTTGTAAAGGACCGCAAAACGCGTTCCATCGAAAAGATTCCTGTTAATGGAAGTGCTAGGGAAGGGAAGGGAAGGACCTAAATTGCGGTGCAATCATGTGGTCAGGAAAGGATAATGGTATCTAACCACATTTACCTGGACACATAGCCCTTGACAGAACAAAATGGCCAAAAAGGCCTGCACGTTGAGTCGTTGACAACACAAATTGATTACGACACTAGGCTTAGTTTGGTTTGTTTTACACGCATATTTTACTTTCAAATGACCACTGCAAACACCAATTTTGCAATACCTTTCTAAACGATCAAAATAAAAGATACTTTTTCATATCATCCACTACTTTTTCTTAGTTACCAAACAAGCATCCTACCCGTTCTATGGACAGGAGCAACAAAAAAATCTGTCATGTTGAATGTTATTTATAGATACGGGTAAAGTCTTTTTACGTTATAATGAGAGAATGTTTGAGCAAGAAAAGGAAGTTTGAAAACTTTTTTCTAACTTTTTATATTTCACTTTTGATATTTCAAAAAGTTTAGAGAAAAAAGAAGAAAATGAATTTTATTAGGAGAATGCCACGTAGGAGAGAGAGTTAAGGAGAGAGCTTGATTTTATTTTTGGAAACTACATTTGCTTAGTATATAGTATAGATTTAAGCCACTTCTTATGTAAAGTCCGCCCACCTGGTACATAGTTCATCCATATCTTCTGAAGATATTCTCTTCAAATAATCAGTCTACTTCAATTGTCTAGCGCCTATTTTCTAAAACCAACTGATCAAATATTATACCCCCGGCTTTTCTACAAACCAACTGAAAATCCGCATCCAGATTAGATTATTATATACTGACGGAACTCCTGCATCTGTCCCGCATTAACTCATCACTTGTTTAGTATTTCTTCAAATTATTGGAATTTTGGAATCTCTTAGATTTTTGTAAACAGGCCATACTAACTTCCCTCCTAATCACTCCATATCAAATTTCTCTGAGAAAAAGGACGTTGTCATGTGACTCAATATCCTTGTATACGTAGTGGTTTGTATACGGGCGGCATTCCCTTAATGCCTTGTTTCTAATATAAATACTTACTTATCAAAAAGTATACGTAGTGGTTTGTCATTAGCTGGCTGCCTGGCCCTGCATAAGACGTGAAGAAGGTTTTTTATGAAATATGCATCTCCATGGAGGGTCCCCTGGCATGGTAAACGAGCAAGAGTCCAAGACATTAACCGAAACCACCACGACGGCACTTTGAAAGGGTTGGGCTAACACTTTTAAGGAGAATATAAACCAATATGGCAAGCAAGGCAGGAAAAAAGGCTCCACAGATAAGCAAAGGAAAAAGGAAACGATGGGCCAACATTTATGATAACAATTAACATGACAAAGCTTAAATTCTTGATCTTTAGAAAGTTTAAATTCCACCACACCAGCAATTGGAGGCGTGGTGAAAGAGCGAACTAAAGTCACAAAAAGAAAGAAATAACCTTGAAATAAGCATGAGAACTGGAAGAAATATCAGCTGACTAGGGAATCCACCCACGCAGCAACATCTGATAAACTTATTTAGCAAAGGAAAAAAAAACCTGACAAACGCAAGAAAGAAAGAGAAACAAAAGCCACCTTTGATAATTCCATAATGTGCAGAACCTTTCTCTGTACATTTTCAGCCTCTGCAGGTTTGTTGGACTTTATGTACATCTAGAAGAAAGAGCACGAATGTCAGTTGTTATAAAACAAGACTAAGATAAGAGGGAGACAAGGCAACATTAACAACTACGTGACACAAAGATGACAAATTAACAAATCGACATTATGTGATTATGATACATAAACAAAATACAGGAAATTATCCACAAGAAGCAAAGCACTTCCATTCCAAAGTCCGAAAGGTTTTCAATAGAAACAAAAACTGTTTTTGTTTTTGATCATTTGTAACTCATATTCTACAGAATAATTCATCAAGAATGACACATCTCACAAGTTCAGCTGAGATCAGGAACGATCTTGAACAAGATCACGATAAGAAAAGCCTAATTGAAGTAGTTACATATAACCGCAAGGATGACAATGGTGAAATATTTAGATCTCCTACTCAGATATTGACATTTCTGCTCCGTTTCTTTTATTAGAACTGTACTTTTCTACACTATAACGATCATCATATCAGCTGCTTCTGAATCAAGACTACAAGAAAAGCTTTGTTCGAGTCCAAGGTGTAAAGAACTGTGCACCTTGGTTGATTAGATAGCATAGATCAGATGTAGCTCTAGTACGTCTTTTAACTTGGACTTTAACAACGATTGTTCTCATTTGAAAACAATGGGAGGAAGAATGAATTCAGCTAGTTGGATCAAACTATCAAAAGAATGTATCCCATGTGAAATAATGGACACAGCACGTTTTCAGAACCTTAGATACCAGGTAAGAAGTATAACCTGGGCAAGATACCTCAATCTCCTGAGGCATATACCGGATTCCCCATGACCACCTTCCTACATAGCAATAGGAGAAACAAAAGTACAAGAGAAATGAATTTTGTCACAGTAGAAACTAGGCCATTGTCATCTGATTGAAAAGAGATAATGATGCACCTCCATTATCCTAATAGATTCCTGAATAAGGCTCTCAGAGTCCTTCTCTTTCCCTTGGAGATGAAGCACCTGTAAGTCACACCAGAAGTTTTTTCCTGAACTCTAAACAAGTAAAGAATGAACAAAAAATGGTTCTTAAGGAAAATTCCTGCAGACAGAAAATAAAGAACCACACCAAGATAGTGTTTGAACTTCAGAAAATGAAAATTCTCCTTTTTCTTCCACAGTCTATTTAGTCAATAAGTAACAAGGACTTCATCAAGTGATAACAACACCAATCCCTATAAAATGTAATAATCAACCCTCGCTGGCTTTCTACATTTATTTCATGAATGAAACTTAGCTATTTGGCTTTGATTAGTGGGCATGGCCCGGCAGCAAAACAAGTATAGGGGGGCACTATTTAAGTGGTATTTTGAGATTAGCCACTTTGTGCATATTGCCAAAGGTTAGGTCTGCCTCCAATCCGCCACCACCCATACCCCCAATGATTGGGGACGACATGGGTTCTGTTGTTGTTGTATTTCATGAATGAAACTTAATGAATAAGTAACGGAACTCATACCAAGTAATAGAATCCCAAAAGCCATCTCCTGTTCGCAGAGGAAAATTTAATGTAGCAATGTGTCAGGCTCATGTTAGTAGAGCAAAACAAAAAAATATGTTAGGCTCGTTTAAAACATAACCAAGTTTAAACAAACCTTTTGAGTTCCTATTTGCTATCATTTTTCCCAGAACACCCAAAATGTAGCATGGAGATCCTCAGATCATAGTAAAATCAAGTTGCACTGTCAAGGTCACAAAGTATGGTTCAGGGGAAAAAAAGTTTGCATCCTTTTTGAGTTTGGGAAGAGAACAAGGAGAAAGTTTCGTAAGATTCTAGCTTTGTCCGCAATATACATTTGATTTTTGGATTTGCTTGGATTGCCTTTGAACTAGGGAAATCCCAAGGTAAAAACGTTGAGGCTATTGGATGAATTTATTTTCATTTCAATCCCCCGAACTACGTTGGACCAACACATCTAAAACCGTAAGTTGCTAGAAACTTAGTACATCCTCAAACATGCCCCTTGTCCCTCTTCACATCTGGCCCATAAATATCGAGAGAATAGGCCATAGACAGTCAAGAAAGTCAAAGTGAGTTATCTTCCACAGTGCCCCCCATCTTAAAGCATAAAAGATGTCACAACAGAAGATCCAAATTCAAAATAGGACAGAGGCTTAGAACTATTACTATTCCAAGATGATACATAGTGTCTGCGTAGTCTGTATGGTCATGTCCCAGCACACGGTTCTTTATCTGAATGATAGTCCAGTGAAACATAAGAAGTCAGATGCGAAACAAAACAATCAAAATGCAAGCGTAATACCAGCAGAATATCAAAATGGACAGAAAAACACTTTCTTCATACCTTTAAAGCACGCTGCCCATACAACCATGACACATTAGGAGGAAAACAATGAACAAGACAAATTGTTAGTAAAGGCAATTGTGCTGTAAAAAAAATGACCTTCCAAAGAAAAATACAAACAAAAAAAGGTCTTATATCAAAAGGTTGGACAGCAACATATACATTGTTGGGCCCATTTCCTAACAGCTCAAGCTTTTGAGATAATCGGTAACTTAAAGTGGTCTGAGAGCTTTGAGTTCTGAGAGGTTTTGGTTTCAAATCTCTCCATTTGCATTTGTTGCTTGTATTCTGCTTCTCCCCTTTGCATTCTATTTGGCCCAACGTATGGAGGTGTGCATCTCCATGTGCAAGACGGCCTTGCACCTGAGGGAAGGCTTTAGATAACTTGATATATGATAGTGGACCCATTTCCTAAGAGCTTAAATGTCTAGGATAATTGGTAACTTAACACAAAAACACATGCAAAGAGATTATTATTTCAATTTACTGTTTTACCTCCCTGTAGTCTAGCCCAAAAACGTGAAGGCCCCTATATTGAGAAATGTATGTATAATCCTTACGTGGTTCAGACTAAAAGAGAAAATCAGATAGAATCTGCCAAAAATAACAATGTGTGGGTGCTGCCCTAACATTGGTGAGGTACGGAGTGAAACTGAGTTTCCCATCTACCACTTCTTGGCATTTTTTCAAAGTAAGTTTAGGCGTGAAATTAAGTAATGCCTTCAAAAACAAGAAACACGAACTCACCCTTGTGCCCATCATGTGGTCCAATTTTTCAACTAAACATGTTGGGCTTAACTCTAACTTTAGAACCACTGTATTATTTACTTCATATTGCTATTTATAGTCTTTGACACATCTGAAAATATGTAAAAGTCAATAAAATGCAACACAAGAAGTATAGAATTCATCAATTCAAAAATATGTGTCTATCTACCTCATAGCACATGTGAGCTTTTTCCAATTTCCGCTGCACAAGATAGAATTGACCTAAATTGTGAAGGGAAGCTCCAACCCTGTATGGTAAGAAGATAAAAGGTTGAAACGATTCAAACAAATACAATTACTTCGTTTTTCTCCACATAAAAGGAGAATATAAGCCATTGTAAAAACTCTAGTCAAGTCCAAGCAAACAGTAGAAGATGAGTTCTTCGATCAATAAACATAAGCACTAAAATAATTGACTAAAAGAAGCTACAATATAAGACAAACATATATAATCATACCAAATAAGCATAAACTCTACACTATGAAGCCCCGACATGGCTAACTGGTTGCTGGATGGGTGTCAGAGAAGTATTGCACATACCTACCAAGTAAAGAAAGCTTTTGCAATGAGAAAATCATCACAAAACTCATTTCGGAGGTGTTTCAAAGAGTTTGGAACCTTCATCGCAAGCTGGGCTGTTCCCAAAGGTTCGGGAAGATATTGAGGACCATAAGTCGCAAGAGGTATTTTTAGACTCGCCTATGGTTGGGGCAGTGTCGAGGATTGAATTAGGTGCTAGTTATTCCAGATCCAAGGTTTTGAGTTGCAGATCGAGGTCACAAAAAGGTTCAGTTAGTGTTGTCGATGGTCGGAAAGGGGTCACTGGTGGTCCTTGAGTCTCGGGTTGGCTGGGTCTTACAAATGGTGAGTTTTACATACCAATGATCAGATAGAGATTTGGCGATGCTACTTCGTTCACTGGGTACTTCCAAGTTCCAACAGAGAAAGATGCAACTACGAGAGAGAAGATTGCAAAGTGCAAACTCCGGCGGCAGCTGGTAAAAACTATACCAGCTGCTCTGATACCATGATAAAATACAAAAAAAGGCAAAGGAATAATTGTACTGCAAAAGATAATTATTGCAACCTTAATACAGTTATTTAGGAAAATCCTAATATTAAGGCAAAATAAATATACTTCCCTTAAAATTAAAGACAAATTACAACAAAACCATAATGTGCTCACAACCCATAGCAGAGATCTATACCCTAGTCCATCCAAGATCGATATTGGCCAACCCAGCCTCTCAACGTTTCGGCAAGAAATTGATGAAACTCAACTTTTAGGGACTAACTGATCACGAAAAGCATACTAAAGGGATCATTTCTATATAAAACACATTCTAGATAATGATTTAGGCCATTGGTCAACAAAGTTGGTCTAACTTTCTCCAAACTGAAAATTTAGGGATGAAATTGAAAAAATTAAAATTTGGAGCGCCAAATTGACAGAGTACAGATTTTAGGGATATCAATTTTGTATTTTTCAAATCAATTTAACTCGACCCGTAATACTTAATTGATCCCCATTTCTGGTCGGCATTACATCTTTCCATAGATTGTGGCAAACATAAACATTTCTGTTAAATAAATACAGAATAGACAGAGAAATCTAAACCACAAATATGAACATTATGTCGCATTCCTTCAAACTACACGGAGTCCAACACTAACGGGTATAGATGAATAAAATTAAGCAACACGAATAGTCAGTGGACTCCATTAAAATCCTCTCACAAACATAGAAATCATGTTGTACCGTATATCTTCGGGTCCAAATGATTCTTCTAGTATTTTCACAGCCTCCAAATACAATGGTTCTGCTTTATCAAATACCTTTTTAACTCTATAAAGCTCGGCCTGCGATAAGAATTAAAAAAAAAAACTGACTTCTTACAAGATACTGAATAGATAAAAGACCAACCAGTAAATCTTATTCACCACATACCAAATATCTCAGGCCCTTTATGTGTAAATGAAGAATAAGTTCGACTTTTCGACAATACAAAAAAAGCAAGTAACCAACAATTAACAACTGGCTATGGCAGTTAGAAAGGATCCCAAACCTCTAATAACGGAGTAGCCTCGTGAAAGGAAATTTCTCTCCTGGCTAGCAAACCCACATTTAACATTAATAGAAGAATCCATTTTGTGCTAGACGCATGAACAGATTGATAAGCATATGTTTCCAAGAAACCATTTGTTATCCTTCTACACACTCATAAAAACCTCACTAAATCCAACTGATGGGACCTCCAAGAAGGCCCACTCTCCACTTGTTATCACAAGACATTGGGTGGCGTCATCACAAAACAAAACTGAATTCTGGGCTCTGGTTTAATAATTGGCCATCACTAATAAAAGCGAGGAGATATCCCATAATTGCAGTATCGTATGCTGCGATATGTCAGTGCACATGTATGTATATATGCACATACAGCCTTAAACAATGATGATAATAAAGAACCATTGAGTGAAAGAGCAGGGAAGGAAAGTTTAGCTCACAGCAGCCAGTGGAAAACAAAAATCCATCAGTAAAAAGGAAAAAACAGCACCAGCAACTAGCAATAATCTTTTTCCAGCACTCCACCACGAATAACAACACAGTAGAACCCAATGATTTCAAAGGCTATACCGTCAAAAATCATCTCCAAATACACGATGATTTAAAGTTGGTGTAATCAATTCAAATCTATTCACATAGCCAAAGGAACACATGGAATAATTTTTTCCGTTTAGGTAGTCAAATAAATCAATGCAGACCTGCATTTCCGTTTGACCAAAAAAAAAAAAAATTCAATGCAGATCTATTCATTTGACTGTAGTGATACAATGGACATGAACCATGATTGCTTTCTCCCAATCCACTCCGTTTACCTCTTTCATCACTATTTCCACAACCCCTGTTCCAAAACCACAAGTAGTGTCTAGTAGCATGGTTGAGGCCTGAGGTGTTAATGTTTTCACTAGGATTAGAAGGTGATAGAGTTGGATGTTCTCATCTATAACACAGAATGATGATGATAAGATCCATGCAGCCCAAGCCTCAACAAAGTTCATTGAGTTGAGCATGGGCTGAGATTGAAGTAGTTCAGCTTGAAGCAGGATTGGTTCGGCTTGGGGAAAATATGGGACATCTTCCGCTAGACTTGGTCAAATACAAGAGTTCTAGATATCTCAAGCAAAGATTTGGGCCAAGAAAACAACAATAACAGCCTTAAGACTATTGAAAGTACCTCTACAGTAGACCCACCAGATTGTTGAATGCCGATGCCACATGCGGATCCCTTTCACCGAACCCTTCTTTAGCTTCTTGTAGTGCAGACAAAAATAACCTTTCCGCTTCCTCAAGTTTTCCCTACAAGAACGATGACAAAACACGATTATGAATTCAAGAATTAAGGAATCTATTAAGAATGGTCCATGAAACACATATATGAATATGAATATAAAACATAAATACAATAACACATAGACACGACAACACAACAATTTTAAATAAGCAAGGCATGGATGCGACAAGGAAATCGATGTAGATATCTACTCAAATGTTTATGAGAAACAACTATTCTATCCGTATACACATAGCCGATAAACTTATCTGCATTGTCTACAAAAATCAAAACCAATTGTTTTTATTCTTTGCACCATGTCTTCGAATTTGAGCTTAGATCCCAAGCCCGGCCCTGAGATTTTGGAGGCCCTAGGTGAACTTTAAAAATGAGGCCTCTTATTGTTATGTATTTACATTAGTTGTTTGATAATATAAGCATGATAAGGCTTGGGGTGAAGTGGCAATCCACTTGTAACGCTTTTGGGTAAGGTCGTGAGTTCCAATGTCACCTCCAGCAAATAAATGCCATTTTTTGTATATTTCCACGTTAAAAAAAAATGAAGAGATGGAGAGTCGAACCTACACCCTCAAGTTAGAAGAGAGGCCTCCTACCACTGAACCACACTCGCATATGTTGAAATATAGAACATATTTGATATTTAACATAATCTGATATTTATTGGGCCAAAAATTGGAGGCCCAAGGCCATGGCTTGGTGGGCTTATGCCTAGGGCCATGGCCTGGTGGGCTTATGCCCAGGGCCATGGCCGGGCCTGCTCAAACATCTCCAACATGTTAAAATTGCGTCTGGTTTTAGAAAAATTACAAACATAATAGGGCATTTGGACACGTCCTACATGTGACTGTATGTCCTTAAAAGGAGTCAATGCATCTCCGACAATTGTCTAAGCCCAGCACGCATCGAGAGGTATCAGACAAAAATACTTTCACATACCTGTAAAAATAAATCCTTTCCATGATCAGTAAAAACTCTCCATTTCGATGTATGTATATTGGAAATCACAGATCCATCCTCGATTTTCCGCAAGCCAGTTAGATTAGCTTCTTGCAGATCTTTTTCAGAACTTGGTTCAATCGAAACATCTTCTGCTAAGGCAGGGCTGGAATTCACGCACAGAATTACTGTTGCAGAAAAAAAAGAGAATTAGATGATGTATGGGTAGCCCAGAGACCTAAGAAACCATACTCCACTATCAACTATCAACATATTCTACGATCGCCAACTCAATGGAAGCGCAGATGATATTAACCAAAAACTACTGCAAGAGAAACCGGATAATGCATACCAGCTTGTCCGGATAGCCAAATCCACAAGGCAAAATCTCTAGACTGGCTCTTCCAAGTCTGACGTCCAAAACCATAGTCAGAGGAAAATTCCTTTTTGCCTGGAAGCAACACTAAGTAGGTTAATGAGCAAACCAGGCAGTGTCCAAAGTAATAATAAAAACATAAGTTCTTTAAGATAAACATGATAGTGCACTTCTATTTATACAGGCAAGCCAGATGTGTCTTCGATTTAAGGCTTTTAACGTCTCTAAGAAGGTGCGCCCTAAATAGTATATAAACATGTCTCCAAAAGGAAAATACAATTCTAATAACTAACACGAAAACATCCAGTGAACTGGAAGTATGGACCGATAACAAGCGTAGTTTGTGCCTGTAATCATTCTTTTATGCAGATGTGCGCCTGTAATCAAAATGCACTCTAATGGAATTTGTCTAATGCAACATGAAAGGCCAACTTTAATGTCTTAGGGGCCTGTTCGATCAGATTAAGCATGGGACAGGACTACAAGCATTTCCAATGTCTGAATGCAACAACTGGTGGAGGAATCACACATCCGTTTTTCAACTAGTCCCGCAAACATGAAGAAAACAACACCTTGGGAATGAAGTATTCCCAATACACTCACCATCAGTCCTGAGACGCATATCTCCTCGTTATAAGACTCCAAGCAATCCAACTTGGCCTAGAAATCCTATGAATTCTAACTTTCACGACTGACATTGGAAATTACACAATCTACAGAAAAAATGGATATCTTGCAAAACTCTGATACAACGACTTCCCAATTTTACACTCAAAATTTCAAACCCCATCGGGCTGAATAAGCAAAACCAAAAGCTTTTCCCTTATTCTTTTTGTTGTGGGTATAGTAGATTATTGGTAATATTACTGTTAAACGATTGATAATTCTCCAACAGCTCGACCTCAAAAACCCAACACAAAAAACAAGTGGAGTGGTAGACCAGTAGGCACCATGCACTCTCGTGCATACGAGAGGGGTTCAAATCTCAATCACTACAGCTAACGCTACGTACTTTTGCCGAGCAATTATTGGGCCCACTGCCCAGTCCAACTGCAAATTGATAATGTCCAAACATAAACATTGATTTGATACACATAATCACCGGTGCAAACATTGCAATCCAATTACCAGTTTGGATCAGAGCGTTGTTGGTTGGTCTACTCCAAGCAACGGCAGTGACTGCTCGATGAGGATAACGGAGTCTTCTCAGCAAACCAAACGCTGATTGCCGGAGAGACATCGTCGTCGTCGGCCCTCAGGTGGCGCAATTCTTCACGAGTAAAAACTAATTAGATTTCCAAGTTCTGCATCAATAAACCCTGAACCCTCTTTCTTTCTGCCCCAAAAGCTTGTACGCAAAGTAATACTCGGATAGGGGATTAGGAAACCTTGTAGCCAAACAGCCCACACTCGACCGGGGCAAGTTTGTCCAAACCAGTTAAGTCGCAAGGGCATTCACGTAACTACAACACATCACTAGGGTTTTGAGTTTTCTAGTCTTCTTGACACACCTTCGATCCAACGGCCACGATTCATCTGCCGCTACTATGATCAGCCGCCACACTGACACACACAGAAACACTTCTCTGCTTTATAAATACCACGTGGGTAAAGCTTAGATTGAGCATCTTCTTATTGTGCGTCAGAGCTTGCATACACTTGAATCGGCATAGAGAGAAAGAGAAGAGATGCGTGCGCAATTTTTTTCTTTTTTTTCTGTGCCGATTTAAGTTTGTAAACAAGCTATGCCGTACTGGAAACGAAGGCGCCGGTGGGGGGTTTTAGATCATTTGGAGCGTCAAAGCTTGCAAACGCACCTGAATCGGTATAAAACAAAGAGAAGACGTCATCAGACGTACACAATTTCTCTCTCTCTTATTGTGCCGGTTCGGGTACGTTTGCAAGCCTTGCCGTACCTAAAAAAACAAAACACCCGCAAGATGGAGATCTGACAACAAAGCTGGGCAGTTTCCTTATTTGTAGTCTGCTTTTTTTTTTTTTTTTTTTTGCAGTTTAATGGGTTTTTAGTTCTGTTTTTGTTTTTGCTTTCTTCTTGTGCAGCTCTACTCACACGTAACAAAACGAATTCAATTTGAAAAGTGGATTTGGCATTTCATATTTAGCTGTTGGTACTTTATTTTGTCTTTAACAAAAGTGAAATTATCAAATTATAATGTTCATTCACATTCACTTTAAAGGAAATTGTTCTTTCAACTTTCCTCCTCTCTCTCTCTCTCTCTCTCTCTCGGTTTTGTGGGAATTATTGCAAATAGTGGAGTGTGTTTTGGGGAGGAAATAAAATGAGGGAAAAATCTGAAAATGCGAAAAAAGGAAAAGGAGCTCTTTGCCACACATCTTGCTAGAATGGATTTTCAACTTAGCATCCAAACAGTGAGAACACTAAAATGAGAGTAGTGCTAGCCGTATCGACCAAACCCGTACCGAGATTGTACCAACGGCGCCGGCCGGTCATCTCCGGCCATCGCTCGGCCGATCCGAGCCGTCCAAAAATTCTAAAAAAAAAAACCGAGGGGGCCTACTTGTGTGTATATATACACGAAAAATAGGGTGCTTGATCCAAGCACCTACACACACCGGATGCCGTTGATTTCCGCTTAGGTCCCCTCGGTTTTTTTTTTTTTTAGAATTTTGACCATCCATAACACTTCCGGCCGGCCGGTGCCGTCAGTACGATCTCGGTATGGGTTTGGTCAGTACTGATATCTTTATTGCTAAAATGAGAATGTGAAACGGTGAAAATGGGGCATCCGAACAGGCTCGTACTAATGAATAAACGTAGGGTAGGGTTTTACTCTGTCTTCGATTGCTATTTATTTTTAGTATTAGTTTTATTTTTAAATTATTATCTTATATCTTTTTTTAATAATTATTTTATATCTTCAATTATTAATTTTATTTTTTTTCTCTATCTCTTTTCAATCATTATCTTTCCTTTCAATCATTACTCAATTTCTCTTTCTCTACCCACTATTAAAACTAAACTAAACTACCAACCAAACAAAGCCCTTAACTTTTTACAGCTTTTTGGCACGATTTTTTGGGTTATTTTTTAAATCTTTTAAAATTCCGGTCAAATTTTTATAATATGTTTTTTTGGTTTCAATGGGATGAATCAGAAATGTATTGAAAACATATATCAAAATTGAAAAAAAAAATAATCATATTTGCGTAGTATTCTATGAACTTTTTTAAAGTTTGCTCTAAAACATTTTTGATTCATTTTGTTGAGATGAGAAATTTTACATAAAAATTTTATCCCATAAAAATTAAGAGAAAATAACAAAAAAGAATCGTATAAACAAAACTCCTAAAAATTTAGTAGACCAAAAGGCCCATAGTTCAATTTCACACGGCATCATTTCTACTTGATCATCTTCTCCGAGTATGGCTTTATTCACAGAGTTGCTGTAAAGAAAAAAATTAACGGAGCCGTTTAATTTTAGTCATTTGTTTCAGCATTAGACTGTCTGAATTTTGATAAAGAAACTCTGAAAAGGAGTTCATCTAAACCGTCCGATACATTTTAGACGAACACGATTTACCACCTTAATCCACTATTAGCAGAAAGCTATGTGAAATAGTTTTTCTCCTCCAATGTAACCAAAGATACAGACTGGGTGTCTGGTGGGGGGGGAACTTTCTAGACATTCTCTAGACCCATCTCTCTGACTTGAGTCTGTTTTTAAAAGCTTTGCGTTTGTTTATAAACTACACTAGGCCCAAGCCAAACTAATCCCTATACATATCCCAATTCCAAGCACCAGTGGTCGAACAAAACCAGATCAATGGCTCTCTTCGGCGACCCTTTCCGCCGCTTCTTCTGGAGCCCTCCGGTCTATCGCACCTTGCCTGGATCGACGGCCCTTATGGACTGGCTAGAAACCCCCAATTCTCACATACTCAAGATCAACGTTCCAGGTACCTCTAGCTCAATTACCAGAATTGAACTTCGATGGGTCTTCGAGATATACTACTAGTTTTCCCTCCTAATATTTCTTTTACTTTGTGTAGGTTACAACAAGGAGGAAATAAAGGTGCAGGTTGAAGACGGGAACGTTTTGGTGGTGAGAGCAGAAGGTGCTGGGAAAGAGGAATCCCAGGGGAAAGACAAAGACGGCGTTTGGCACGTGGCCGAGAGGGGAGGAGGCAGGGGAGATTTTTCCCGAGAAATCGAATTGCCGGAGAATGTAAAGCTGGACCAGATCAAGGCCCAGGTGGAGAATGGCGTTCTCACAATTGTGGTGCCTAAAGATTCTTCCCCTAAGCCCAGTAGAGTGAGGACCATCAACATCTCCAGCAAGCTGTAGAAAAATCCTGTGGGAAAGTTGGGTTCTAGATGTTGATGAATGACAGAATGAATAAGTGGTGCACTTTCTTGTATGTATAATAAAATGGTGTAATGTTGGAGTAATAAAATCCATGGCTTTTTACCTGAAAATTAGTGGAAGTTGAGTTTTGTGATCTCTAATCCAAAAGATTTATTATATGATGGGCAATTTACCTCTAGGTCCAAAAAATAAAAAGTAATTCCCACTAAGTCTCCTCTAATTAACAAAACGCGAAAACTCTATGAAAGTGCCTAAAATTCTAAATACTAAAAGTGCCTAACCCCATGCGCACTATAAAAGTCATAAACTTGCAGTCTATAAAACGCTTAAACTCTAAGACCTTATGAAAGTCTAAACCACTAAAACCCTATAATAGGAAAGTGCACCCTAAAACTCCCATGAAAGTGGTTTAAACCTAAAACCTAATGCTCTATGAAAGTGACTAAATCTAAACCCTAAGGTACCTTAAACCCTAGATTCTAAAACCTAAAATCTTAAGGCATTCTAAAACCCTAGTGCACTTAAAATCCTAAAATTCCCAGTAAGATTCAGATTTAGTAATAAGAATCTTAGGGTATCCATTGCACCATAAAACCCTAAGACGCCCCTAAAACCTGCAGGGTGACACTTCCTTTAATGGTAATTGTATTTTTGTAAAAGTGGATTTAGTGGTAATTAAGTATTTCATCTATCCTTAATGGGAATTAAGTGTCACTTTTCTGTACTTAGAGGTAATTTTCTCTTATATGAATTGGGTACAGAGAGAGAGAGAGAGAGAGATAAGGTGGAGTTTATAGAAAATTGATTTATCTTAAATTGTACTATGTTATTTCATAATTAGTAATCCCTCAGGAATTATTTTAACATTCGTCTAAAGAGTCTAAAATAATAGGTAAAATATGAATTGATATCTATGAAATATATATTGATATTTGTAAAAATGTACTCCTCCGTGAGATATGAACTTATTTGAAATTATGTGTGTATTATCCTCCACCCACCAGGCGGAGGTTAGCAAAATCGATTTTTCAGTTCTTAATCATAATATTGGTTTTTTGGATTTTTTGTTCTGAACAGAAGAACTAAAATGGTTGACTGAACTTGAAAAATGAACAAATTATGACATGGCAACGAATAGCAGGTTAGTGACAGAAACTGCTATTATGTGGTTACTCCATTAACGAAGAATAAGAAGAGGGAAAGAAATCAGAGAATAAATAGGGAAAAAGTTGCATTCTAACTTCTAGTAGTAGTAAATATGAAAGCATCTTTTTTTGATAAGCAATATGAAAAACAGGATTGAGAAAACAAAAAATTATTGAGAAAACAAAACATGATTCATACATTAAATTACCCGGTGACCATATCATTATCTTTCGAAATTGAACATTTCATAATTCATTCCCATTTAAAGCAAAAATGTTGAAAAATATATGTATTTTACACTAGGATTGGCAAAATAATCGTCAAACCGTGAATTCAATCCAAACCGACTAGTTTGGTTTGGTTTTTTTAGTGATGTGGTTTGGTTCTGATTTTAAAAATGTAAAAACCGTGTTAAATGGTTTGGTCATTGGATTTACGATAACGGTTTTGATTCCAAACCGTATAACACACATATACTATAATATGTTTAGATACATTGAATAAAATTATTTTTCTAATCTAATTCTCTATTCCACCACCCTATTATTTTACTTCCAAATTGATTCCCTAAACTTCTATATGCGATAGCCTATTTTTCCAATTTTAATACACTAAACATAGGTTTTTCGACTAAGTCAATTGATTTCTCACCTTTTTCGCTCGGTTACGAATTTTCTAATCTAATACTCTATTCTATGGCTCTATTTCTTCGCTAATTTCTTGTATTCTACTTTTATTTAGTTAGTTGATATTAGTGAGTTTTGGTGATTTTTATATAACTAGCTAGTTTAATACGAGAATAAGTTTTGGTATTTAATTTTAAGTACTTCAAATAGTTTATGAGGATGATATATCAATGAGAAAACAAAATTATTGAGAAAACAAGACTTGATTCATACATTAAATTACCCGGTAATCATATCATTATCTTTAGAAATTGGACATTTCATAATTCATTCGCATTTAAAGCAAAAATATTGGAAAATATATGTATTTTTTACACTATAAGAGCATGTATAGACACATGTTTATTGTACATTCAAGCTTAGAGAGAAACTTCTTTATCCGACGTGAATCAGTTATTCACGGCTCAACGCAATTTCGGTTGTCTAAGAGTATTTTGTATGATTTTGATTGAAAACTAGTATCTATTAACGGTAATCTCTATTACCGTTAATAGATTGTCATCAATTCGGATAGTCCAAAACACTTTTGAATTACCAGGATTGAGCGCCGTAAACCTTATTCACCGCTCATTCGTAAATAAGATTTTCTTTTAAACTTATCAAAATCAGAGTGTTTTTTTTTTTTTTTAATCAAGTGAAAAAAATACAGTAAAAGGATCAAAGAGTAAAAAGAGTAACACTACGAGTACACTCACACGGGGAGTCGGTGGCAGGCCACCGACCAGGGTGTGGGGCCCATTCCAGATTCCGCACAAATGATTTGAGTCGTCCAAAAAAATTTAAATAAAAATTCTGAGTGGCCCTACGCCCTTGACTCAATTCTATATATATTGATGCTTGATCCAAACTTTTCATTCTTAAAAATCGAAAAATCTATTCTTTCCTTTTTTTCTAGATTTTTCACAAATGGGAAGTTTGGATCGAGCATCTACACATATCGGATTGAGCCAATCCTTGCGAGTGCACTCAGAAATTTTTTTTGAATGGCTCGGATTATCTATGAGGTGCCCGGAGTGGGCCCCGCACTCCAGTCGGTGGCCGCCATCAACTCCACTGTCAGTGGATGTAGTGTTTTCGAAGTAAAAAAGAGGGTTCATCGTCATAAATAAAAAAAAAAGAAAATGATAATGCTAATACCATTCTTTTTTTTGCCAACTCTAATGCACAAAAGACTTGTACCATTTGTAATGTATAAAACTTTTATGCACTAAAATTTTGTCAAAAAAAAAAAAACAGTTTTGACAATTTAAAAAAAATAAAAATACAAGGAGTAAAGTATCCACAAGTATCCGATCGAGAATCTCAAGAAAACCACAACAGTCTCTCTGTCTCGCTCTCTCTCCCTCTCTCTCTTTTTCTTCCCCACCAAGTCATTCTCGCCCGTTCTCCCCTCTCCTCTTCTCCACCGCCCACACTCCTCACCCCACCCCTCCAAAAATGGCGTTAGAGTGGGTTGTCCTCGGCTACGCCGCGGGCGCAGAAGCAATCATGCTCCTCCTACTCACCCTCCCGGGCCTGGACCCGATCCGCAAGGGCCTGATCACCGTCACCCGGTCCCTCCTCAAGCCCTTCCTCTCCATCGTCCCCTTCTGCCTCTTCCTCCTCATGGACATCTACTGGAAGTACGAGACCCGCCCCTCCTGCGAGTCCGACAACTGCAGCCCCTCCGAATACCTCCGCCACCAGAAGTCCATCATGAAGAGCCAGCGCAATGCCCTCCTCATCGCCGCCGCCCTTGTCTTCTACTGGCTCCTCTACTCCGTCACCGGCCTCGTCGTTCGCCTCGATCTGCTGAACAAGCGGCTCGAGAAGCTCAAGGCTCGCGATTGAATCGAATCTTGTTTCCCGGTTCGTCGGTTTCTCGATCTGAGATAAGCTCTTTTGTTGCTACTTCGATCTACTCGTTTCGATGTGTTGGATTTAGGTTTTGATTCGTGCGTGTTTTACGTATAGATCGTTTATTGGTGCAGCGGATGGATATCTAGGGTTTGTTGGTTAATCCCCGAATGTTTACGGATATTTTCACTTGCTTTTAGATCAAAAATCCTGAATTTCATTGTTAGACGATTTTTTACTTGTGAAATTCTGGACGAGTCGGTTATTGTCATTAACTGAGATCAGAGTTTTCACTCTATTATTATTTCGATCTAGTCTGGTGTGTTTCTACTCTGCTGTTTTAGTGTGTTGGCTTTACGATTCATTTGTGCTTGTTTTAAGTACAGACCATTTGTTGATGCCGTGGACATCTAGGGTTTCTTGTTAATCTATGGACAAGAAGTTATGATGGTCGATAGTCACTCGATTTACAGATAGACCAAATCTACAAAATGCATAGACATTTGTTGCCTCAATTTTACTTGTCTCGGAAAAGAAAAGAAAAGAAAAGAAAAGAAAAATTGGATCCTAAACTAATGTTGCCTTGTAGGATTTGAGCTAATTTACATAATGGATCCAAAATTACACGTTACCTGGATGGAAAGTCTTTCTTGAAATTTTGTATGGACAATATAAAAGCTATTATTCTAGTACAAATAGAAGTTCGGAAAGAAAATGATGGCTCCTAGTAGGTGTGTAGACTGCTGACCACATCGGCGAAAATGATTTACACGGGAAGATTTTTTCTTAAATTAGGATCAAACAGATTTTTTTTCTTACCCTTTTGTTTTGTTTACAAAAAAAAAACACACACACACAAAAAAAAAAAAATTGAAATTGATCAACCGATAAACAAAAATATTTCTTACCCTTTTGTTTAGTTTACGATCTGCCTCGCACTAATTTTATACATCAAATTTTATTACTTTCTATCTTTCGATAACAAAAGAGAGTTGGGATAGGAAAAATTAGAGAAGATTTCGCCTTACTTTGGAGAGAGACAGGGAGTGCTTAGGTTTCAAAAATTACTTTCCTTTCTTATTTCCAAATCCGGCTTTTTTTTTTGCAGTGAAATTTTATTACTTTCTATTTTTTCATAACAAAAGATAGTTGGAATAGGAAAGGTTAGAGAATATTGAAAAAAGGATTTTTTAGGCCTATGACTTTTCTCAGTCGTAGGATTTATGAGGGATAAGTTTGGGAGCTGTTTTATTATATAGATTATTCTAGTACAAATAGAAGTTCGGAAAGAAAATGGTGGCTCCTAGTAGGTGTGTAGACTGCTGACCACATCGGCGAAAATATGTGGCCCCTAGTGTGTTTTGAGACCACTGGCCATGTAATGGAAAAATGGTGGTTCCGAGTATGTGGAAAAGACTACTGGCCACTTGGGATAAAGGAAGGGAAATTATGGTTCCTATTAATGTGAAACTAGTGGCCACTGATATGGATTTCCAAAGTTACTATTTGAAAGATGTGTTTTTTAGTACGTTTTGCTTCCCCAAATTGTAGTTCCTAGGAGTAGGCTACCAGCTACGAGACACTTACGGGTGTGATTTGTTGTAGTAAGGCTACTGGCTACAAAAGAAGAAAGTTAGTGGGACAATTTGTTTCAGGGACACAAGAAATGATGATTTTGTATTCCCGCTATTTAAAGATAGATATAATCTGCATGATGGATGAATATGCGTTGCCTCAATTTTAAGTGCCTCGAGAAAGAAGAGTTTGAATCCAAAACTAATGCTACCTCATAGGATTTGGATCAAATTTACATGGTACATCCAAAAATTACATGTTCCTGGTTGCAGGAGTTTTTCTCAAGTGATGGTTAATTGAAAAGTCTCTCTTTTTTGCCATATTATTTGGAATTATAAAGGTTCCTAGAATTGATAAGGCTGCAGGACGTGGGAAGCACAAGTAGAAGTTCTGAAGGAAAAATGGTGGCTCCTGGTTGGTATACAGACCACTGGACTGGCCAATTCGGTGAAAATAGGTGGCTGCTTGTGAGTTTTGGACCACTGGTCACATGAAGGAAAAATAGGTTCCTTGTGTGTAGAAATATTACTTACCACATGAGTCAATGGAAGGAAACCCCGGTTCCTATTTGTCTGAGAGTAATGGCCACTGATGTGGGTTTTCAAAATCACTAATTCAGAAGGATGTGATTTTTAGTAGCTTACTGGGATTGCAGGCATCACAACGTAGTTCCTAGTAGTAGGCGACTAATTACAAAGGGTGTGATTCCCAGTAGTAAAGCTAATGGCTACTGTTGAAGAACTTATATGGCTCAATTTTCTTTCGATGTAAATGTGAGTCAAAATAAACTAACGGGATCGCCATTTGTTGCCTCGAATGAAAAGAAATCTTGGAGCTAAAGCTAATGTTGCTTCATAGGATTCGGATAGATCAAAATTTGGATATGCCCCTCACATAATATGGCACCTTAAGAAAACAATTACAGGAAATGTGCAGAACATAATATCTTGCAATTAGTTAGTTTTACATTCATCTCATACCCGAAATTGTTATTGTGATTCGAAGTTTAAGCAATGGCATTCAGTTGTTACCATCACACGCCCACATGTAGGATCTTGATCTAAAGCAACCTGTACTATGGTCTTCCTTGTCAGTTTTACTGGCGAAGTAGTTTTGGTTTGTTTATCACGCTGTTGGGGCTTTCAATAGAAATATATAGCCAAGATGAAAGGTCCAAGCTTGTTATATTCTGTTATATATTTTTCATGTGAATGACCACTGTAATCATTTAAGAAGTCCTCTCATTTCAGTAGTCATTTGTGGCCTCATTAAAGAGAATTGCAGATTTACAGTGTGCATTGCAGGCATGTTGAGGTAATTGGTTTTTGTGCTTCTGTTCATAAAAGCTATTGAGGATTTCTTGTACAAGTAGAGTTGTTCTCGGAGCAGGCTTCAATGGCAGAGGCAGCCAAGGGCCAGCTGCCCCCTGCACATTTGACACTAATAGTTAGGAGATTTCCTTTTCTACAAGTTACCAATTTGAGTTAGTTATGGTTTTGTTCTTTTTGCTACTTTGAAATCCTGCATAAATTTGTTGGCATTGGACTGAGACTCCTTAGTTCCCAGTCATGAAGCTATTGGATCGTTTCATATGGCATGTAGGCTGTAGCTCTTGCCACAGAACTCTGCAATTAGTATTTAAAGTCAGTTATTGCCTCTGAATAAGAAGATTTAGTTGGCCAGAATCCTTGTTCCTGGGGAGGAGGTCAAGAGTTTGTTATTGCCACAGGCAAGATCGCCCTTCCCCAGGCTATAGTCTAACCCAGCTTGAGTTCTTGATCTGGAAGTGTGGAGAAGATAATTTGTGAAGTAGCTAGTGTAGGTAATTGTGTTTGTTACTAGGTTCATACACTCCATATGGCCTTGGCATAGTGGTGTTTTACTGTATTCAAAGCCATGCAGCTACTGTTAGGCCCCCATGTAGTCCTTGTTACCTTCTCGAGCCTTGTCCTTCTCTGCAATGGTCTTAGACCTCTAAGCATCTTCTTTACATATTTAAAACCTACCATCACCAACTCGTAGTGTTTTGAGTCGCAAGTTTCAGATTCAGCTCTTTTTTACTTGTGACGGGTCTCTTTCTTCCATTGTTTCTAACTTCCATTTCAATACAATAACAACAACTAACATAACCTATCTAGTCCCCAATCATTGGGTGTATGGGCGGGGATGATTGGAGACAGACCTAACCTTTGGCATTATATGCACAAAGTGGCTGCTCTTAGAATACCACTGAAATAGTGGCCCCCCTAATAACCTCCATTTCAATGCCATGTGGAAAAGGAGATCCCAAAATTGAAAATGCCCTCCTCAAGTTACCCATTCGGTCTTTTCCTTGAGCCCAGTATGATTTTCCAGACAGACTTGTATGGTACTCCGTTTTACTTGTTCAACCAGATTCTCAGTTACATCAGGTTATAATCTTTCTGCTTAAGGCCAAAATGTCTACTCACTCCGTTCATCTTTACCGGTATCATTGTCTCCCTCTTATGCTCCTCCCTCGTGAGATTTGATTTAAGAGAATTTCTTGTATATAGGCTGGGTTGGGGACCAATTATCTTCTGCAACTGTGAGGTCTCACAATTCCGCTTACAATTGGGTCAAATCCTTCATTTTCTCTCAATATCCATGTGAGAACCTCAAGATAGAATTCTGGACAATTTATTGTGCTCATGCTTTCAACTCTCATAATGGTGCAGTGGGTGGAGACATTGAGGTCGATATTAGTGGGCTCATATTAAAAAGGGGAAATCATGCAGATATCCTGTGCTTTAGTAGCAATTCTTGATGCCCTACATTGGGTCAAGTTCACCAAATTCATTACTTTTGTCCATCTTTACCCATAAATGCATGTACTGATGTTTTAGCACATTTTCGGCTATTGAATCGACTGATAATCTTGGTCGAAATGGTACGGTTAGGCACCATTACCACCAGGTCCATTGACAATTGAAACAGGAGGGTCCTCAGTGATGAGCCCCATTGTGAGAGTCATTGAGGCTAAATTCGCTAAATTCGTATTACATGCTGTGAAATGGACCCTGAATCGGAGATAATCCAAGCCCTTCCAGCCAAGACCAATAGGTAAAAGGGTTTAATTCTGAGAGTAAAAATGTGGTTCAACCCAATTAGGTTGACGAGCAGAATATTTCTGCAAAAATATTATATGGCCCGAACATGCAATTAGATGGAATGGAATATGTTAAATCAACTATTTAAAACGCATTTGCAAGAAATTCCAATTTCTCCACCATCCTATTCTCTCCTTACCCAGCTTGAGTTCTTGACTGGTCAAAAAAAAAAAAACCAATTTCTCATTTCTCTTGGGGCCTTGCAGATTATTTGTGTCACATGGGAATATCTACAGAGGATATGACCTGGGACAGAGAGGAGATACATAGAGAGAGAGAGAGAGAGAGAGAGAGAGAGATTGTTTTTGAGCCCGATTGCACTCTGTAATTTACTGTACTAGACTAATTGCAATAATTTGGTGCAATAATTGTTTTAGCAAGATTTCACTTTTTGAATTTGCTAGATTGACTGCAATAATTTGGTGTAGGAAACACAAACAAGCTTTTCTCACAGCATCTCCAATGGATCCGATGCTGAGAAAAAGCTTATAATGAACAAGCACCCGTGAATGGGCTTCTTGGAAAATACTGAAACAGAAAAAAGGCTATGGATACTCGTAAATAATTGGAGACGTTCAATTTGTTTAAAACATATTTTAATATTTTGGAGTTCTTCTAAAAAATTTGCTTATTTGGACATCAATAAGGGCGTGATCGATTTTTGCATATGAATTTGCAGAAACAAAAATCGATGAATTGATTAAGCTCTTACTAACATCTGAATAAGCTGATATTTTGCAAAAGCCCACTGCAAGAAAGTTTCAAATAAATTAAATCATTGTTTCGAAAACGCCAAAATGAATCTCACCCGATCTGGTATCACCCAACGGTGTACCATAGTGGGACTCGGAGCAAAAACATGCATTTGATAATCCTTCTTTTGATTTTCGGCACAAAAGATCTTGCATTCACATTGACATATCGTTGTCAGATAACCTTCCCTTTGATTTTGATTGGATACCGGCACTTTGGCACATTATTTCAATTAGACTAATACTATAAAATTAAGAGCAGAAGGTAGACCCACTTACCAATAATACATTGTAAATAAGAATCCGAATTAAAAAAAGAAGAAGCACAAATCCAGCTTTGTTTTGCATGCCGGCACGCTTTTAATAGACAACTACCGGTATTTAATACGGGCCCCACTAACTAATCTCATTTTAATTTGGATTTTGTTTGTCTTAGATAATTGAAAGTGTTTATTGTTTCAATTTTCGTAAATTTCTGTAAAATTCGCGTTAAATACTTTGAACTTGTTACGGGACTTGGCGAGAGAAATGTGAAAGTATACAGATAGGATTAAGAGTCAGAAAAGTTAATTAAAGATGAAAAAATTGTAAACAACTTTTTATTCATCTTTTCTAACATTTTTTTTGAATTTATCCATCTTTTTTTTTTGGGTATATTTTTAAATTATTTTAAAAGAATTCACCAAACACCATTATTGTAAAGTCACCAAACACTATTAAAGTAGTATTAATTTGCAAATGCCCAAACATTCTGGCAAAATTGTGAACTTAAACCACCCTGTTTGCATTTCCATTGCACAGATTTCAGCCCTTTTTTTTTCCAAGAGAAACAACAGCCCCACGTGGCTCCACTCTACACTTGTACTATTATCCTTTTTTAAAATTTTTTCCAATAGTGTACCCATACTATTCTAATGGACCAGGCTTTTCAATGATTATCTAACCCAGTTTCGCTAAGATTTTTAATTTTTTAAGTAATGCTTCTTTCGTTAGGATTTAAATAGTTTTTCGTTCAATTCTAATTGGATAAAAAATGAGTTATATTTTTAAATTAATAATAAATTTTATATCTAATATGGATCTTGTATGATAGATCTCAATTAGTTCTATAAGTCAATATTTTCAAAATTACTTAAAACATTATAAATTACAAGATATAATCGATTGAAAAATGGCATAAACTCCAAAAGAATGCTAATATTAAATATGGAGTGAGGGAGTTCTTATTTTTCGCTTTACGAGTTGATTTCCAGTCTCTCACAATACATCACCTTTAGGCTTTTAAGTACTTGTTTGACTTGGCGAAAACGAGGCCTCGTTGCTCTTATAGCGGTGCTCTTGGACTATTTCCGTCACATACTCACATAAGACCCCATAACGATCACGACGGCCTTCCCCACCATATATTGTTACAACAAAGTCTCATTTATGCTGCCAGCCAATTACTTTCAAGATATTCTCATGCAAAAAATAACTTAATTGAACATCCATAACAATATTAGCAAGAATCAAACGTGCTTTGAAAAGCATTGACTGTGCATTCTATCCTGAGATAAAATGCACCTTTTAATGTCTTATCAACCTGAATTAATTTGAAGAAACAATTTAGGTATCAAAATATAAGGGAGGTGATTTTGCCACACCCTTTTTTGTTATTGCCACACCCTTGCAGTGTATTTTTGCACCAAAAAATACACTGCATGGATGTGACAATAACAAAAAAAAAAAAAGTGTGACAATATTATTTCCCAAATATAAAAGTTAACAAATCAGATCATTGAAATTTCATTTCAGTGGCCCCGTTCAAAGAATCCTGTCCCTTATTTGGATACCCTCCCAAAGAAATTCAACTCCTCTCCGGTTACAGTGGTACATTGCCTTTTGTAGGTCTTATTCATAGTTTATTTTGATTATTGAAATGGTTCGAACTCGTCGAGAATATTAACCATGATAATAATTATGTTAGTCAGATATCAATAAATACATGATCGCAACCCGTGTATCTTAAGGTAAGTGGGTTCCAACCCACAGTGCGAGTTTATTTTTCTAAACAAATGTGTCCAATACTCACATTGATCGAAATCAATATTGACGTACATGTTTACATAGTTGCTGTTCTCAAGGGACGCTACAAGATTTTCCTTCGAGGGTGACAAACTCTGTATTAGTGACAAGAAGCTCTATGCAAAAATATACTTTAACTTGGTGAGATATATTATACTAAGCAGAAGGAAAATTTAAATATAGAATAGTACACTATTTCATAAAAGATACTCCAATATATATCTCTTAAAAGCGATGAATTATACTATTCAACTACCCAAATTTAATTGGACTTTAACTTATTCAACTCCGCACGAGTGATCAAGTGCCGACAATATTTAAAAAATTTGATCTATACGTAAAAACAAATATTCGTGTGATTTTTGGCGGAAATCATTAGTTTCTCATATTTCTTTTCCACAACACATTGTTTTAGAAGCTGGAGCACAACACACACTAAATGCCTAAGATTGTGGAAAAAAGGAAGTTGTGATACATCGATCGCAAATCCATTTCGCACATTTATCCGAATCTTAATGCATTTTGAAATCATGTTAAACTATATTCGATCAACGTGATAGACCAATCGCAAATCCATTTCACACATTTATCTAAAAAATAAACCGATTCGGTCATTATTCTAGGCCCAGAAAGAACCTTAAAATGTGAGTAAAACTGAATTGGACCGGAGGTGTGGGGAGGGGAACTGGAGGGGAGCTCAGTCGCACATGTGATGCCCGAAAAATTACAAAAACCAGGGTTTCCAATACATACCCCAATCCAACACTCGCCTGCACCTGCTCTCTTCTCTGTCTCTCTCTTCTCTGTCTCTCTCTCTCTAAAACATCAAGCAGGAGAGAGAGAAAGACAACAATGAGAGCTTCATGAAACCCACTTTCCCACCATCATAAAACCCCCAGAAAACAAAACACACTTTCCCTCGAGCCAAGAAAATGAAGCCCCACCCTCTCCTCCTCACCGCCATTGCCCTCTCTCTCCTCCTCCTCCCCGCCGCCGTCAAGCCCGACCTCTCGGCCGACCTCTCCTCCCTCCTCACCCTCCGCTCTGCCGTCGGCGGCCGCACCAGCCACTGGAACCTCTCCTCCCCCTCCGCCCCTTGCTCCTTCTTCGGCGTCGTCTGCTCCACCTCTTCTCCCCAACGCGTCACCGAGATCCACCTCCCCGGCGCCACCCTCTCCGGCCAAATCCCGCCAGACACCTTCCAGAACCTAACCCTGCTCCACACCCTCTCCCTCCGCTTCAACCGCCTCTCCGGCCCCCTCCCCGTCTCTCTCTTCTCTCTCCCCTCCCTCCGCTCCCTCTACCTCCAGCAGAACCACTTCTCTGGCCCCATCCCGGACTCCCTCTCCAACCTCACCGGCTTGGTCCGCCTCAACCTCGCCGGTAACAACTTCTCCGGCCAGATCCCCCCGTCCCTCAACAACCTCACGCGCTTGGCCACATTATACTTACAGTACAATAACTTAAGTGGATCTATCCCTGATTTAAGCAACATACGTGGCTTAGTTCAGTTCAATGTGTCTCACAATGACTTGATTGGTGCGGTGCCGGAATCTCTGTCCACTCAGCCCGTGAGCGCGTTCGCCGGCAACTCCCTATGCGGCGGGCCGCTCGCGGCTTGTAGTGGAAGTCCTTCAACCGACGGCGCCATTGCCGGAGTTGTTGAGAGTAAGAAGAGGAGAAAACTCTCCAGGGGCGCGATTGCGGGAATCGTGGTCGGATCGGCGATTGGATTACTTGTCATTCTCGCGATTTTGTTGTTGTTGTTGTGCAGGAAAAAGAGGAATACTGAGAAATTAGATTCGAAAGAGGTCGATGCGTTGAATCGAACGGAAATTGCTATTTTAGGAGAGAAGTCAGCTGGGGATGTGAATAATGTGAATAGTTTGACTGGCAATGGGTTTGGTGCGAAGAAGGGTGATGATGATGTCAATGGGAATGCTAGTGGGAATGTGAGTGTGAGTGTGAGCAAAGGTTTGGTGTGTTTTGGGAAAACTGGGAGGGAATTCAGCTTGGACGATTTGCTGAAGGCGTCGGCGGAGGTTTTGGGGAAAGGAACGTTTGGGACGGCGTATAAGGCGGGTTTGGAAGGAGGGATGGTGGTGGCGGTGAAGAGGTTGAGGGATGTGGCGGTGCCGGAGAAGGAGTTTAGGGAGAAAATTGAGTTTGTTGGGAGGATGGAGCATGAGAATCTGGTGCCACTTAGGGCTTATTACTATAGCAGGGATGAGAAGCTTCTTGTGTATGATTACATGCCTATGGGGAGCTTGTCTGCATATCTACATGGTGAGCATTTCTACCACATTGTTATCTGGAGATTGATCTGATTTGTAGATTCTTTTTTACCTTATAATTGCTTTCATTCTTTTCCTGAATTGGGTTACTGATAGTTTTGATTAGCTGTTGCATTGTGATTCAAATTGCTTACCTTCCAATAAGGTTAAATGGACTTTGCTAGTTAAAACGCTTTTCGCTATCGAGCGATTGTTACATTATGTGTGCCAGAAATAAGGCTTTCTGGATTGCCAAAGTTTACGATTGAAATCCAATTGCATGTTGAGTGGGTTTCTTAATCTGGGATGTATTTGGTTCTTCATTTTTCTGATCTGGATTGTCTTGGTTTCAGGTATGTACCTTGTTTTAGTTAACCTAGATCTTTGCAAAATGACAGGATTTTCCTATTTTTAGGACATATAAGATCCACAAAAATGAGAGCGGATATCTTATTCCTATTTCCCTGCCTCATAAATTTGCCTCGCATATTTTTCCGAAACAGTTTATTGCCTATTGGATCTGCATTCCTCCATAGTAGTGGACCAGCTTGAGATGTCCCCACCATGAAGTTCATGCATACACGAAACCACATTCATATTGTGGCCGAAAAATATGCGTTATAAGGGCATTGCTACATTTTCCAATGTAGAAAAACTGCAAATATGAGGACTCTCTTGTGGCATGGAATACAAGAGGTTCTTCTTTCTAATATGAAACTCCTCAGAATTATTCATTGCTATTCTCTTGAACTATAAATCTTGATTGTCTACTAGAGGCCTATGCACAGTAGAATCAAAACTGATTTGGCAAATGAACTTCCTTTAACTACTTGTTCGTTTACTCTTACCTACATTTTTCACTTTTCCATTACAGGAAACAGAGGAGCTGGTAGAACGCCATTGAACTGGGAAACAAGGTCCTCAATTGCCCTAGGATCCGCCCGTGGAATCACACACCTCCACTCACAGGGCCCGACAGTCTCCCACGGCAACATCAAGTCATCAAACATCCTCCTCACAACCTCCCACCAACCCCGTGTCTCCGACTTTGGCCTCTCCCAACTTGCCGGACCCAACTCCACCCCCAACCGCATTGATGGCTACCGTGCACCAGAAGTCACCGACCCACGAAAAATCTCCCAAAAGGCCGACGTCTACAGTTTTGGCGTAATGCTTTTGGAACTTCTCACCGGTAAAGCTCCTACACACAATGAGGAGGGGGTGGACTTGCCGAGATGGGTCCAGTCTGTGGTTCGGGAAGAGTGGACTTCTGAAGTGTTTGACATGGAATTGCTTAGGTATAACAATGTTGAAGAGGAGATGGTTCAGCTTTTGCAATTGGCCATTGACTGTGTTGCTCAGTACCCAGATAGACGCCCTTCGATGGGTGAGGTGAGTAGCCGAATCGAGGATATTTGTCGATATAGCCTGAATCAGCAACAGAACCCATTTGGCGACGTGATCAACGGTGGCGGTGATGATTCGGATGCACTGTGATCTTCAAGCTGCAGAGCTAAAGAAAACATTTTGTGTTTTCGTTTCTTGTTGTAACTTTGGGGTTAAGGTACTTAATTTGCTCCTTGATTTGGGGGTTTGATTCGTTTCGAATTTTCTGGGGTCATTTTGTCATTGAGAATCAATTGTGGCATGTTTTCATTTTGCATTTACCGGATACAAATCATGTACTATTCCATTGTATTTTCCCAGTTTGTGTATTTGTGTTGGTAGGAATTTTTTCTTTCTTTCTGATACTGCTATTCTGTCTTGGTGGATCAACTGTGAATAATTGCCTACATTTGTCACTTTTGCCCCTCCTTTTGCTTCTGAATCTGATGAAATGTTAATTTGTTGAAATAGTGGTGTTTGGTTGCTTTTGTAAAGTCGTTTCAGGTTTCATGTCCACATTGCCATCTCTCTCTCTCTCTCTCTCTCACACACACACACACACACACACACTTACTTGGAGCTGGGTTTAGATGCTATGCCAACTAATCCAGAGTAATGCCATGTGAGTTTATTCTCTTGGGTGCATTTTTCATTAATCAAATAGTACTAAACTGGGAGAACATGTGTATACTGCAGATGGTCTGAAGAAATCTCTCTGCTGATATTGGTAAACCAGGCTTTTGTCAGTCAATGGGAAGCCTTTTGCCAAATAAATATTGTTTCAGAAGCTTTAATAAAAATGTTGGAAATACCAATTTTTTTCTTCCTTTTCAGTCCAGGACCTTTTCCCTTTTTTTTTCTTTTTCTTTTCTTTTTTCTGAAATCAATATCCCCTCCTCGCATGGCATTCAGGCGCAGTTGGTTTGGGTTCTACCTGGGCAGAGGGTATTGAGAAATGTTTTAGTGTATTTTTCTCCTTTGGGCGTGGGCCCTCCTTAGTACCCAAAAGACAAAAAAAAAAAAATCAATTTCCCCCGTATTTAGTAAACTTGTGGCTAACTCAGTTGGCCAAAATTTTTGCATATCATTAGATGGTTAATTGTTTGAATCTCTCCACTTGCGCATGAGTGTTCTCCCTTCGTATTTGTTGGGAGTTTCATTTCATTCTTGTAATTTTTCTTTTCTACCGCTTGACCAAAAAAAATTGGCAATAACATTTGCTTTTAATCTTTGGATGCCTGCTTGGGGTGGCTGGCCCTACACCAAGAGTTATTTTCATAAGCTTTCAGTTTTGCTTTCTAATTAAACCTCTTCTGTTGAGACTGATATATACTTGCTAATTTGTTTTCAAAGTTAGCAGTCGGTTCTGCCCACTTTCTAAAATGAGTTTTTAAGTTTTCACAGCAATTTGGTGCGACTAAACATACCTTTTGGCACTCGTATCAACAAGTTAGACCAATATTTTTTTTTTATTTTAGCACTCGTATTAAGTAGTGAGATCTTAAATTGACGAGTATAATTTTTAGCACTCGTATCAAGCAATGGGATCTTAATTTTAGCCCTTACATTAGCGCTGAGAGATTTTCTGCAGATGACTATGTAATGCTGGAGACAATACTCGTTGCGGGTTGCACACCAATTTTTTAAGGATGGGAAAAAACACAGGATTTAGACATGATAACCTACCTACACTATTTTGGTTTGTTAGGTAAAGATTCATGGTCTGCCCTCATTAAATTAGGGAAATGTACGTAAGACTGTTAAACCCATGGTGGTTGGGGTAATGACTAGTAGGAGTATTTTGTTCCCTCAAACGTGGAAAATGATATCTGATCCAAAAAAAACCCTTGGAAAATGATAAATATTTATCAAAAAGTAATGGCATTTTCTCTGCCAGCTGTTGCAAGCACATGGTCTTACAAAATAGTACTGTACTAATAATCTACCAAACAGGCCCTAAATGTGGTTGCATGAAATTATTTGGGTGACAGTTCAAACCGTTATGTTTACAAGTCATACCCCAAAGTTGGAATTTGGAAAGAAATAAGAAAAGTGTACTAAAAGATCACAAATGCTCCTATTTTATGCTAGAAAAATACTACTCCTCATCCATTCCATTCATATTCAACATTTATATAGTATAAAAAAATATCTTCCTTCAGTACCGAGATAAAAACCCTCTTTGGCCATAGTCGTTTTCAATAAGTCAGGGTGCCTGCATCTTGATTAATTTCTCAAGAATAAATCCCACCATCCACTAATATAAGACTCAATAAAATTTAAGATACAACTCCGTATAGACTGGCCTCACAAGAATTCATAGCACCTAAAAGGTTTCGAACACATAGAGAGAAGAATGATTAGAATCTTAATTATGTAGTCCAAAAAACTTCATGAAATAGTGGTTGATAATGCTCCTTTGCTTAATAAGGAGATACACCCCCCTTCCAACATTAAAAGGGAACACTCCAGGGACCGAAACAGAAACATGCAATAGTTAAGGTCCTATTGAAAAGAACACTGAGAGATCACCCAATCATTTTCTTTTCCTCTGCTTATATTGACAACAAATCCAACTTAAGTTCCACTGTTTACAGAACCACTAAAAAGAAACGAAGAAGAAGACAACATTCCAATAAAAAGAGGGAAAAAGAAGAAGAAGAAGAGCCATGTCAAACCAAAATAACACAGGGAATGATTATTACAGAGAGAAATAAATGTAACTAAAAACAAACAATTGTTTCCCTGAGGAAGTAGAATTCTGATTCTTGGTCCCAAACAAGTACTGACACATAAAATGTCTTAACCTTGATCTTTTTTTTTTTTGAACGGCGATGTCTTAACCTTGATCTGTTTCTTCATCTGGGTAAAATAGAACAAACCCTCTGATCAATTTACCGTCTTTGAGTGTTTGATAAGCCAATCAAGGACCGCATCAATGTTTACAGAATCTTTGCACGAGATCATGTAGCAACACACCTCTCTCTCTTGGATTGAGTCGAGACCTCTGCGACCCAGAAAAAAAACGAGCGATTAAAACACGAAAGGCTACGTTACATGGACTTAGGTATGGATATTGGTACATGTCTAAGTGTCACGTGCATCTAATTTCCAACTCAAGGACAGAAAAATACACCCAATTTCTTAGTGTCTCCTTTTATAGTATGGGATAATAGTATTTACATAGTGCCTTAGGGCCTTTCATGCATAATATTGGAGTTCCTCGAATAGTTGATGGTAAATTCGAATTGCAAAATATGTTTTCTAGGTGAATGTCTAACCGAATGCTTCTGACAGATTCCATCCCCTTATCCATGTGTCCAGTGGCAGACATGGGTACGTCATACAGATGATCCACGGAAAATGGAAGAAAAGAGATTGATGAAAGATAGAAAGCATAATCAAGATGATGATCTTTTATTTACCAAAAAAAGGACAACAGTCATTTGCAGGGTTTGTGGAACTTACAGCTGATCCACCAGAGCTTGCTTGGAAAGAGCTTCGGATTTGTCAATTTTGTTGCCAAGAACAAGCAAAGGGATCCCACTTAAGGAAGGCTTTGTCAAGAGCTCATGAAGCTCGGTTCGGGATATGGGAACACTGTCTCTATCAGCGGCATCGACAACATATCTACAAAGAGAGCCAAGAAATTAACATAAGTGTGTGTGCATATATATACACCATCTACATATAACACACCCGGGGAGAGAGAGAGAGAGAGAGAGAGAGAGAGAGAGAGAGAGTTAAATTTCAACATCTTGAAAAGTTTCTCAACCTTTTATTCTTCCAACAATGTTCAACTTTTTACTGCAGCCAAGGACCAAAATTTTGTTTTGGTGTGTTGCTTTGTCAGGCAAAGAAACGGAAACATTTAACTAAAGTTTCGGAAGCATTTCAAAAGAGACAGAAATTGAATAAAAGAAATGTTTGAAAATACTACATAAATGTTTCAAACATGAAGTAAAACATATCTAAGTGCATAAAAAGGCCAATGACTGATTATCAAACATGTTCAGATTTATAGATTGATTTACTAATTCGGAAAAAGGATCCACCAAATACAAAAATTCATTTCGTTTCATTTCCGTCTCGTAGGAAATGGAAACACTTCAGAGGTTTCAATGGAAACAAATAGGAATTTTGATCCATGACTGCAGCAGAACAGGTAACTGTGTTGATATGTAGCTACAATTTCATAAGGTAGAACCAAACATCACCACCATGGTTCACGGAATTTTCTTTTTGTTAAAACAAAGTCATGCATAATAAGCTGCTGGCGAAATGCCTGATGGTAATCAACTTAATTTTTCATATTGACGGGCATTTGCATGTATCAATGAAATTAAAGGCATTCTGATCCTATAAAACCAAGCCAGAAAGAGCAAACGAAGGTGTAGAGCAATGACTTACACAATAGCGGAGACTCCCCGGCAGTAACGCTCCCACATGCCGCGAAACCTCCGTTGCCCACCGAGATCCCAAAGCTTAATGGTTACATTCCCTTTTGTAACTTTTCGCATATTAAATCCCACCTGGTTTTTGGATATACATGTTTCTTCAGTAAGATATCTCAATGCTAAGTATCAAGAGTGCCAACAATTGATTTTAGATGCAGGGAAAGATACTTACAGTTGGAATCCTGTCCTCACTATATCCTCCTGTCTGAAGAAAAGTAACCAAGAGAGAGTTAAGATCTCAGAAAAGCAACCGTATTACATGGGACATAGGCAAATATAAGTATAGGAACATTCTCGCTTACTCACAGCAATAGCATTCACAAGTGTTGTCTTCCCGGCATTCTGAAGGCCTACAAGGGAGAGTTCCATTTCTTGTTTAAAGAATAAGCTGAAATGAAGATAAGGTAAGAAGAAAAAATGGCAAAAGTGACTAGGAAAGCTATAAAAGCCAGGAGTTCTAATAACTCAAATAACCATTTCCATAACCTGCTACATAATAACATACTTGAATTGAGACAAGTTATAAAGAAGTGTTTTACGAAAGCATACAGGTTTAACGTGGCATATAATGCAGAATAACAATGGCGAAAACTTCACAACTTCTCTGACAACACTCTTTTTATGAAATGAACCCATATAATGCAAGAAAATTTTGTAATCATTCATGCTGTATAAATTTGTAACAAATTTCCAACCATGCAAATAGAAAGCTGTTTCTTTCACCATGGACGTCAAAATGTCAGGATGTGCAGAACCGAAAAATAGCTTAATATTTTTAAGGTGAACAAGAAAACATCACATCTTGTGAGCAGCCTATACGAGTTCTCGAATTGTAGCACAGGAAACTGGTATGAGACACACAAGTCATCTTCCACTACGCTAATAGACCCTCCCATGCTTCTGAAAAGTTGGTCCAAGAGTCGTATAATAAGCAAAGGGCAACAAATAAATCAAGAACGGCCCACTTTGTTTAGTTAGACCTACCTAAAAGTTATGTCCTATCTCTAAACACAACTTTAAACCACCATAAAACACATCCTAAGCGAAAATAAAAATGAAACCATCGAAGTACCCTGCTACATGCCAGAACTTCAGAAATCACTCTACTATGTGTTCTTTAATGACCTACTAACGGTCTTATCAATGTGGCTGCAAAAAGAAGACAAAAAGGTTCCTTAATCTATTACCCCATGCTCTTGGAATAAATGGTTCACTAAGAAGTTGTAAGAACGAACATGAAGGAAATACAGCAAAAAACGAAAGAACCATCTCCAACATCCCAGAGTCACTTGCTAAAGTAAAAAGGAAGAAGAGGCATGGTTAAACACCTTTTAACTGCCAATTTCAAGTATTGCACACATTTTAACAGGCGATCATCTCAACCCCTTGCATCACTACACTCGGTGAAGAAGAGGACTTGGTTAAAACTTGCGTAAAAACTAAACCACTGCAAATAGATACAAGGGTGACCAAAACAGCCATTAACCTTTGTGTGCACACCACCTATTACCTTACGGACATCTGGATATGTTACCACCTTAAGGCCCAATTAGAGTAAAGCTTGCTCACACATAGATGATAACAACCTTTCGTTGGCACATTGATTAGCAATCATAGTCTCAAAAATAGAACGCATCACCCACCCAATTCTTGAAAGGAAGTTATGTACCTCTCCTTGCACCCTTCTGCACTACATTTTGCCATTCTAAATTCTCAAAAAAAAAAAAAAAAAACTACTATGTGTACCCTTGTTCTAATACAAGCAGCTAAAACCCATTCTTCTTGTTTTGGTCTAACAGCAACCTTTTACATGTCCAACTGATCTCCCAGCTAGGTGCTTGACCGATTTCAGCTTCAATGCTCCCCATAATGAATGCTGCATTTCCTTCAATCTAATAATTTAATTTGTTTCCAAAGCTTATTTTGTCCTCCCACACGTTCCTTGATATTACACCACTGGATCATATACCAGAAAGTTAAGGGAATATCTTTCCCTTCTATACCTGATATAGAAGGCAATATCTTTCCCTTCTCAAACCTCGACAAAACCCCAGTTCAATTCCCAGTCTCCTCTTCGAGTAACTTCAAAATTTCACAATAAGAGTACCAATTATACAAGGTCAACATGAGAAACGAAGACCATTTCTGGTGGATCTTTCAACATCTTTCCTTTAACCTATTGGTGTTAGGTAGGAGTGATTATTCAGTGCTCCAGAGCACTGCCACATGGTGCTCTAGGACCTTTTCCACCACACATTGGTGCGGGGGCCACACACTTAGTGGTGGTGGAGAAGGCTCCTGGAGCACCACGTGGCAGTGCTCCAGGAGCAATTAACAATTTCCCGTTAGAGAGGGCTTCAATTTGTACTTAAGTAGGGTAGGTTAGTCCGCAGAACGGTTGTTTTGCCTACAGATACCAGTCACACCACCACCCTCAACCAAGAAACTACTAACACAAGACCTTGGCTTTGATTAACTTGGCAGTCCAATCTTTAATCATGGGCGGTGGTTTGCTGGTTGGTCCACTGATAGAGAGACTAATCCCTTTTCTACATACATAGCCTCACCCCCCAGAACATTCTTTTCCTCTTTTCTTCCATAAAGCTTCAGCAGCTGCCCCCCTTTTCTCTTTTCGTTTGGTCGGCCTAGAATGCCTCTGTTCTATACTCAAATACTACTTCAGATGAATGGGGAATTACATCGCTATTTGAATTGCAGAATAAGAGGTTACACCCCAGAGCTAACTGGGGTGGATTGCTTACTTCCATAACCTAACAGGAAGGAAGAAAAGGAAATATGAAAGAAAAGCATTACTAATACTTCACTTTGTGCCAATGCAATCAAAATCACTCTTCAAAAAGGCTCTACTGGTGTTGCCAATTGAACATACCAAGCAAAACAAATAACTCTAATCTTCTTTCTATTTCTGTTAATGATATTGATGTCAAGCTACGTGGAGGTTCTCGCTGATCTCTAGGGTCCACATTAGCTGAACATTGATCATAATGGAAAGCCACCCCCCTCTGCGCCGCACGCACGCACACACTTTTGACATCTATTTATTGGTGCCAACAGCAAAAGGGACCACACAAAGAGTATTTCTCAACCTTTATATTAGGCCAGCTCTATTGATATGCCACAGGGTGGAACCAAGTGGCCGTTGTTTGTCGCCTGCACTAACGTGTGAGGTTTGGTTGGGAGACCCTTTGCCCCAGCTCTCAATCCTCGCTCTGAACTCCCGCTTTCGATCCTCGCTCTTGTGAATTTTAGTAGTTTGATATGTTTTTGAAAGACGTTTTCACGCACATGCATTATGTGACTTCAGGTGGGACCGAGCGGTGGGTTTATTTTTCACTCCCCAATTTGAAGAATCAAAAGCATAGAATAAACAATATCAAGGTCAAGCGACTTGGGTTTTAATTTGTTATTTTTCTTATCCTAAGAAGCAAAACAGGAAATTCAGGTTTCAATCTTGCCTAGTTTTCCCTCATACTTCTCCAAAACCAAACATATGAAAAAGCAAAACACAGTTTTTTCTTCTTGTTAATAAGCTGGGTTTTTTTTGTTATTAAGCACAAACGAAGGGCAGAGTTGAATCCTTTAAACTGTGTACAAAAAGAATCTAAAAAACAGCAGATACAAAATCTCATGGACGACAGGAAACTGATAGAAAACTCCAAACCGTAGCAGAAGGGAGTAGTTACCTTCGGAGCCAATTGAGGAGGGAATCCCACAAGCCCATCCTTGAAGGAAGCCAGAGATATCCGAGAGAGTCAGATGGAGCTTTTGGAGGAAACCCTCTAAGCTTCTGTTAAAATTCTCTCACAAAACCAAGAAAACAAGGGGAGAGAGAGAGAGAGAGAGAGAGAGAGAGAGAGAATCGAAACAAAACGAAACTTCTTGTCGCGGGTAATGTCAGTTTTTCTGGTGAATACCGCCGCATGATAGTGTTTCAGATGGAATTAATATAGAATGCGCGGTGGAACATGATAAGACGAACCGGTGGAACTTGGGTTGGTCCTATCCGTGGCAAGGAAGCCAATTCTTTTTTGGTTTAGGTTTTGAGCAATGTAAGAAACACAATTTTAAAACGTCAGCTTGAATATTGGTACTTTTAGAGTCATTCGTTGTACGTGGACCGACGATATACATTAAACGGTTCTGAACATAGTTGTGTTCATAGATTTTTGTTCAATTTTTGGTTTTTTTATCGAGGCATGAAACCGGAAACCCATTTAGGGTTGATAAACTAGTCGAATAGGGAAAAAAAAAAAAAAAAAAGAGTGTGAAGTATGTTTAAAAAATGAGCAAAACTTTAAAAATTTGAGGCTTTATTTGTTTCTAATATAAGTAGATCTCGAAGAGCCGATCAGAAGAAGTTTGAAATTTTCAAATATCATAACTTAAGCAAGTTGTTCGAATGTTAATTAAAAAGTCTGAGAATTTTTTTTAATAGATTTCAAACATGATTCTTGTTTTAATATAATCTCACACTAGCTTTTAACGAATACCATTCTTGTTTTGTTAGATACCCTTAAATGGTAGAAAGTCTCAAGGATCCCTTAACTACCTCTGGGACTAAAAGGCTAGAAAGGTGTTTGTTAGGGTTGCGTTCTTGTAAATTTATTTCGGTAATTATTTTTTTTATAACTTTTTGTATATCTTTTCGTCGTAATATTTGAGATTAATCGTTCGTCTCGAGGCGATGAATCAGAAAAGTATAAAATATAGTCCGCTATTGGAAAAAGTTCATATAAGACGACGAAAAGAAAATTGTTTGATACATTTTCGTCTTTCGACTCGTATCGTCGAGATGGATGATTAATCCAAAAATCTCGGACCAAAGAAAATCTCAGGCCCATATCGGGAGGTTAATGGGCTGAAACTTCGACCCAGGATTTCAAAAGACCAAAGAAAATCTCAGACAACGTCCTCAAGTGGTCTTTGGGCCTAACATGGGCCGCATTCTCTGTGGCCTTCAGCTTCGGCCCAGGTATCAACATGCTTTTGTTTGTTTTTTCGATTGCTCAGTCAAAACTCAAAAGTCAATTTTGAAATAATTTTGTGAGTAATATGTTATACAAACTGCAAAATTAAACACGAAATAAATCGACGCAAAATTTCTATCGTTCGGAAGGGAAAAAAAAACCCATTAAGTGCCTGAATTTATCGAAATTCACCGACACATTATCATCAGAGACAAGAATTTTCTATAGAAAAATTCTGTAGAATTACGTATAACTTTAACTCTTTTTATCGCATAAACTACATATTGTTGACCCATGTTATCCAAACTCGGTCTATTGTCTCCCGTCACGCATAAATTTCAATGACTATCAAAAAATTCCAAGAAGTTGAAGAAGTGTAGAGAGGTCAAGAGGGTCAGATAATCTGGAATGAGGGAAACACACACACTACTTGTGAAGTGAAAATGCATGCAAAGACTGTTGTTGCAAAGACTTGTAGAAAATTACTCCACTAGTAGTATATTCTAAAGTTGAGCTGTTTTTTGTTGAGAAACAAAGTCCAAAGGAAAAGAAATAAAGTTCAGAAATCCAAGAAAGAAAGCTGTCATATCCTCACACTGTCCACAAAGAGTTAGACACACACAATCTTGATGTAAACCCTTAAAAAAAACCCAATTAAGGACAGATTTTCAAACTCATAACAAATTGCATTCGAAGTTGAAACCAACCAAATCCACTCACTTTCACTTGAGCAGGGATGAACCTAGGGGAGGCACCGACACACAAGTTTTAGCATGAAAAAAGGATTTACCATTGTCTCAGTTGATGATTCAAACTGCTCACTGAATAGGTTTCGTATGTACGTGACCCAATTGAAAGTACTCCTTCATATTTGTCAATCTTCCGTGCAATGGGCGTCATATTATCAACCATTATGATTTGACATAACCACTCTCGATGTCAGATCAACTTCTTTCTCTTCATTAATGACGTGTATGTTGGGAGTTTGTGCGGTGCATTAATTCGCCACTGCTTGCATAAAGCCTAATTTGTTGGAGACTATCCACATGGTAGTTCACAACAAATTACTTGAATGAACACAGAACCACTTGAAAGCGTCCGATAGACTCTTAAACATTTTCTATGTTTATTCGATGCGAGACTTAAGATTCACACCTGTTCTGACATGTCTGGACCTACAAAACAAACGAGGTCATTGAAACCATTGTAGAATTATTTGCTAAGAGCATCCGCAATGGGAATAATCAAAATTAATAATCAAAATGTGCCACGTCAGCATTTGATTATCCATTTAGTTCATAATCAAACTTAACAACCCCTACCTCCACATTGGTTATTTTTACATCCCTAACCAAAAAGGGCAATTTACCTCTAGGTCCAGAAAATAGAAAGTAATTCCCACCAAGTCTTCTCTAATTAACGAAACACTAAAATCCTATTACACTAAAAGACTTGTAATTTTACTTATTACAATGTGAGATATTTTTTGAGTAATGTTATTAAGTTTGCTTATCCACACCTATTTAATTATTACAATGCGGATGCTCTCTTCGAGTTATAGAGATTGTTTTCATAAGCGTTCTACAGATAATTCATAACGAGCCCCATTTTCCCATCCTATCAACTTGATTAAAGTACAAGTGGTTAAGGTGATAGTTTTGCAGAAACTTAATTATTCACCAGATATCATATAATTCTCATGGCTAAGAATTTGGTAGGATGAGGTCAAGACATGCAAATGGGTTGGTCACCGGCCCAGAGTATCAACCTAACCCCAGTTTTGCCTCAAATATTTTTTGTCCAGCACAAGGCTTGTTTGGAGGTGCGGTTGGAGCGTTCGCAACCGTCGGATGGTATTTTTAACGGTCGAGAATAAAAAAAAAACAGTTTGGATTTTCAAAATCTGGACCGTTGAGTGCAAAGATGAACAGCTGTGATACAATTGCATGGGCTCTATGCAATTGTACTGCAGAGAAGCTTTTTCAACTAATGTTATAGAAAAGAGATTAAAGCCTCGTTCCACTAGTACTTTTTAAGTACTTATTGTTTGTTTTACGAGATAAATAATTCTCTCACAATATATCACTTTTAATTCAAAAAATAAATATTTATTTAACATATAAATTCTAATAAATACTTATTTCTCTTGACGAAACAGGTTTGACAAAAGTGTAACCGAAACACTACTGCAAGACAAAGCAAAATGTATGATCTGAATATCCCAGCTACATCCAGCTAATCATTATTTACAGTCACACTTGCACGCCTACGTCAACATATTAGAAAATTATATATAGGTCTACGTTCGTAATTTTGTATCTATAGAATTCATGCAGGGGAGGAAGGGAGCTGGTTCCCAGAGTGCAAAATGGAGTTCGTCCCGAGCTCGAAAATTTGATCTATAAACCAATGACATTACAGAGCTCGACGAGCAAAACACCGTGTACAAATAAGTAGTCAATTGGGCATCTGAAATTCCATGGCCGATCGAAGTACATTTTTTTAAACAAGTAAACAACAGTATAATTTCGGCGTATGTTACACTTCAAAACCAATTACATTCTTCCTTCATCTAGTTACCGACAATCGATAGGCTTCATTTTTACAAGATGTTTTACTCATCAAACTGATCTAAACATAAGCGATTATGATATCAAACTTTGAGCTTGGGATGAACCTTTGTTGTTGGTGGCATATATAGCAAGGCCTAGCTTCTCAGGGTGCTAAAAATGGTACGGACAAAGACGACTAAGACGCAAATATACGGAGTCCTGGATGATCCACATACATCGAATAACTCTAGAAACATTTGTATTCGAAACATGTTAATTTGTCTCTACAAACCCTTGCAGCTAGTCGAGATTTCACTTCCCTTAAGTGAGCCCTGCTGGGAATCACAAGATAATTAATGGATCATCTCTCTTATCTATGCATGATCTTGTGTATATTAAAATAATGTGAAAGAGGTCAGCTTCATCTTCTTCTGTAGCTGTTTGTGGCGTGGATGCAAAGGTCATCAGTTACTAGACAACAAAACCTATCGATTGGGTTTTAACGAAACTGAGAAGTCAGAGAGGCCTTGGAAACATACATCATGCAGCCACAATGTCCTGGTTAGGTCCAAATTAAATGTGGTTTTCAGTGCCCAATGTTCCTACTTACATTAAGGTTTTTACAAGAATGAAAGCCAGAATAGTGTGTGGCCCGTTGATCCTTGGTCTGAGCTCCTCTTCGTTTGGTTCGTGAGTCACCTAGCTTTTTTGTCCTAACCTGTACAATGAACGCATGACTAAAACCTGACCGGATTTGCCCGGCAAGACCCTTTGGCGAGAGGATGAAAATGTGCAGAGAGCAAAACAAGAGACTAAAATTTTGTGTGTACCTTTTTAGGGCTGCTTCACTTGGTATTTATAGAGTTTGCTTTGCTTGCTTTCCAAGTATGGGCATAAGCCTTGCACGGGTCTACTGGCGTCATTGTGACGTCTCCGATAAGATCTAGTAACCATTTCTGGGATGCGATGTCAACCCCATGTGCACCAATCATTATCTCTTGACATAACTGCTTCAGCGCGTGGGATGGAGCGTGGTATTGGAATGGGCCGAGCCCTATCTCTAGCCGAGCCCACAGGGGGAAGGCTCGGAGAGATGGAGAAGTGGTGGGACCATTTACAAGCCCCGATCTTTGGTCGAGCCGGATAATTCCTCTTATGACTGAGGCATCGGGTCGATGGGATGAGACCCTTCTCCGAGCTTGGTCTACTGTCGAGCGTGCCCTTCCAGCGACGTTGGATATGAAGGCCATCTTGGGCTCAGACTATGCTCGAGAGAGTCCAATCCAAGCCGTTATGTTCGGCCTACTACAAATAGAAAATTGCGCAAACACATTTACGAACTACATGACATATACGTAGTTTGGCTTAAGCATATGTCAACGTACGGGAATTCATATCACAATGAAAGAAGAGAGTACAACAAGCCAGCAAGAATTATAAATCTCACGTAAAAAATATTAGCACTATGAAGATCCCAAACCTAGGAAAGCCATACGTAGAGAATCGAATTGTGCCCGCCGATAAAAACAAACCAGGTCGAACCTAGAGACTCGTAAACAAATTATAAACACAATTTGAATCGAATCTGAGGCAACTCATGTAAGACGTCATAGGAAGTTACATTTTATCTCTATGTTTTTTGATGGCCTTGAAGTTGCACCACCACATACCTCGACTAATTTCGAAACCCTAAAGTTAACGACGAGGGCAAAGTTCTCCGGTGGTAAAAAAAAAAAAAGTTCTCTCTCCCAAATTCGAGACAACAAACGCATGACTTTTAGGACCCACAATATTTCTATCTCCGATTCCGACCTCAAATTTCCAAGACAAACAAAAGAGCACCCAAAGGCTGGATGATTTGGAAGCCTATACATAAGTTGAACCTAGTCCTTATCCATATGGTTATATATATTTATTTAAGCCAGAACCTGTTTTTGTTCTCTTCTCTTATTTGGCTAGCTTCTACAGTAGCTAACTTCCTTTTTGGTTCAAACTACAAGAAAAACGATGATGAAAGCCATTAATTATTTCCAATTGTAAACCATTTTCAAGAAAACGGAATATATAGAAGGTGAGAGACACAACATAATTAGGGGCTAAAAACGAATATTCGAGTTGTTCGCAAATTATAACTCTAGATTCGGCTCGATATAAGAGCTCGGTTAAGTTCGGCACGATAATAGTTCAGGACAAGTTAGCCGGACCTCGGCTCATGTAGGTATTGTTCGGCTGGCTTGTTCATAGAGGTTCTATTAGTACTCGAATCGAGCTCGAGTTCTTAAATACTAATCGAGCCCAAGCTATCGAGCTCAAATATTTGAGCTTGATATGAGCTCGGCTCGACCTCAAGTTCGTTGAGCTTTAAATGAGCCAAGCTCGAACATCGATCCTAAATCTCCGATCAGCTCGTTTCATTTGCTCTCCTAAGCACCATGGAAATGAAGCACTGATACAATGCCATGTTAAGGGCACTTGGATAAATTCGCATTCGTTGCGATTAATGCCTTGTTTGGTTTGATTTTTTAAAAAAAAAATTTAATTAAAAAAATACTTATTATTTCTACTTCCAATCATTACTTCTATCTCCAATCATTATTAATATTTCTTTTTCTATCTCTCTCCACTCAGTACTTATACTTCCAATCATTACTCTATTACTCTCTTCACTTATAATCTCACAAAATTTCTTAAAAACTCATCCAAATACAGTAAGGTGGCGAAATGTGCATGCATGATTGATCGCAATTTTCAAACATCTATGACAACCTCCATTGACAATGTTAATTAGTACATTAATTTGTTATAAACTTGTATAAGAGTCCTGCTATCAGTACAGAAATCATCCCCACCGAAATCGTACCGACGGACTCGGCCAGCCGTCTCCGGCCACCGGACGGCTGATCCGAGCCTTCCAAAAATTTAAAAAAAAAAAACCGAGGGGGCTTACGCGTGAATTAATGGCATCCGACGAGTGTAGGGTGGTTGAATCAAGCACCCATTTTTTTCGTGTATATATACTCGGATCGGCCGTCCGGTGGCCGGAGACGGCCGGCCGAGGCCGTCGGTACGATTTCGGTGGGGATGATTTCTGTACCGATAGGATTTTCGTATAAACTTTTGATTGATCAAAACACAGTTGCTAGTTTATGAACGTAATCTTAGAAGGTCTGAGATTTTCAAATTTCGAATCATTAAATTGTACGTACGGTCTCTATTGTCCGCGTCCGTTTCTAAATTGGATTGATCCCAGCTCTGGATTTTCAATTTTCCAATCATTGTACTCGCGATTCTTGAAACGGGGTTGGAGATCGATCGACATTTGGTTTGGTGTCTTCAGGGACTCTTCGAAAAATAAGTTAGTAGTTGTAGATATGATGGAAGAAAGAAAAGATTATTTTTAGGCGTGTTAGACTTTGTCTTGTATCGCTCATCTAAGCCATTCAAATTTGGGTAATATATTCTAGAGGTTACTCCACCTATAACCAATTGGTTTTAGGTTAGAACCCTCCAAGAAATCTAACATGGTATCAAAGCTAGGTTTTCGGTGGCCTCACCTCGTGTGGTCAAGTCTCTATCGCTCGAGTTAATCGTCTCACCTTATCAATTCATACCTCTACGTGCATCAGGGCTGCATGTGAGGGGTCGCCTGAGTAAAATCTTCTCGTTTCCTCAATTCGTACCTCCATGTGCATCCGGGCTGCACGTGAGGGGGAGTGTTAGATTTTGTTCCACATCGCTCATTTAAACCACCAAAACTTGGTTAATATATCCTAGAGGTTGCTAGTAATCTAACAAGATGGATAAGAAAGGTACTAGTAGTTACTCCTACTTTGGTGCCGCCATCTACCTTGTCCTTTTACACTCGCAAGTTAAGTGGAGTGTGGTTGATCTCCTTCTAATGAATTGCATGTTTTTTTTTTTTTTGAGTAATCAAAAATTTGAATTATTTCTCGATTTGTGCGAATCATCCTTGTCTAGGGGCCACGATAATCTTCTATGTATCGTTCCAATTATATCGGATGTTTACAAGGGGACAACGGGCGCTTGCATGTTCTTTCCTTTCATAAAAATTGTTGGAGAAGGGCACGGGCAACGTACGGACGTTGCACTCCAGCTTGTCCGGGGATCCAAGTAATCCAGGCCGTGAAGAATTTTCTTGCATTGGGTTTCAATTTGGGTCCTCAGGGTTCAAGTCAAGTCCCAACTTTCTCCAAGCGGGGTCAGATTAAACTCTCCAAGCATAATGAGGATTCTCTCTATAAGAATCGTGCGAGGCTTTTCGTGAGATTCGGACCGTCCAACTTGGCAAATAATGGTTCGGATTAAAAACGAACTCTTTCAAGAAAAAATCAACTATGAGCAACTTCTTGGCCGGTCCTGTCTGAGTGAAGTATAGCCCACTAGGTCCTGTCCAAAGAGCCCATAGTCCAGTAGGTCCTCTTCATTATTTTGTTGACAAAAATACCCCTCGCAAAAAAGGTGATTTGAGAGAGCCATCCAGTTACCACCACACTGCCGCCGGCACCATCACCACCACCACCATCACCACCACCACGTCGCCGCCGCCACCACCCCACCACCGCCGCCGCCACAACGCCGCCACCGCCTTCACCACCACTACGTCACCACCACCACTATGCCACCGCCGCCACTACCACTACCGTCACCACCACTACCACGCCGCCACCACCACCACCGCCACCATCACCACCACAACGCCGCCGCCACCACCACCACAATTAACAGTGTTAATTTTTATCTAAATTAACAGTGTTAATTTTTGTCTAAATTAACAGTGTTAATTTTTGTCTAAATTTACAACTCCAATTAACAGTGTTAATTTTTGTCTAAATTTACATCCCAATTAACAGTGTTAATATCCGGATTAACACTGTTAATTATGGTAGCGGCGGCGGCATGGTGGTGGTGATGATGATGGTGGAATGGTGGTGGTAGTCATTATGGTGGTGGTGATGGTGGTGGCGGCGTGGCGACGGTGGTGGCTCTGGTTGTGGTGGTGGTTTTCATCTAAATTCACATCCCAATTAACAGTGTTAATACCGGGATTAACAGTGTTAATTTTTATCTAAATTAACAGTGTTAATTTTAGTCTAAATTCCCGCTCCAATTAACAGCATTTTTACCCGAATTAACACTGTTAATCCGCCACGATTAACAGTGTTAGTTTTTGTCTCAATTTACATCCCAATTAACAGTGTTAATATCAGGATTAACAGTGTTAATACCCAGATTAACACTGTTAATTGTAGCGGCGGCATGGTAGTGGCGGCGGTGGTGGTGATGATGATGGTGGTCATTATGGTGGCGGCGTTGTGGTGGTGGTGGCAGCGTGACGGTGGTGGTGATTTTCGTCTAAATTCACACTCCAATTAATAGTGTTAATACCTGAATTAACAGTGTTAATGAGCCACTATTAACAGTGTGAATTTTTGTCTAAATTCACATCCGAATTAACAGTGTTAATACCAAGATTAACAATGTAAATACCCGGATTAACACTATTAATTGTGGTGGTGGTGGCAGTGGTGGTGGTGGTGATGATGATGATGATGGTGGAGTGGCGGTGGTGGTCATTGTGGTGGCGGCATGACAGCGCGCTGGTTGTGGTGGTAATTGTGGTGATGGTGGTGGCGGCAGCGGCATGGTGGTGGCGGTGGTGGTGGTGATGATGATAGTGGAGTAGTGGTGGCAGCGGCGTGACGGCGGTGGTGGTGGTGGCGCTGGTTGTGGTGGAGTGGTGGTGGTTGTGGTAATTATGGTGGTGGTGGCGTCGGTGGCATGGTGGTGGTGATGATGATGGTGGAGTGGTTGTGGTTGTCATTGTGGTGGCGGTGATGGTGGTGGGCTGGTGGCGGAGTTGTGGTGGTGGTGGTGGTGGCGGCGGCGGCCGCGTGACGGCGGTGGTGGCGGCGCTGGTTGTGGTGGTGGTGGTGGAGTGATGATGGTGATGGTGGTGGTGGTAGTGGTGGTGTAGGAGGTTGTATGGGTTCATTTGTTTTTAAACGGGGGTAAAATGTAAAAGGGCCGGTGGCGGAGTTGTGGTGGTGGTGGTGGGGGCGGCGGTGACATGACGGCGGTGGTGGTGGCGCTGGTTGTGGTGGTGGTGGTGGAGTGATGATGGTGGTGGTGGTGGTGGTGGTGGTGGTGGTGGTGGTGTAGGAGGTTGTATGGGTTCATTTGTTTTTAAACGAGGGTAAAAATGTAAAATACACTCCACAGGATCTAGTAGGAATTGCACTCTATAGAAAAAGGATTTAGTGGACTATGAAATTGATAAATAGGACCGGCCCAGAATTAACTCATCAACTATTCCCTAACTCTTTTTTGGAAAAGATTATTTTCAATCCGGACCATTAATTACCGAGATGAACGGTCTGAATGAAAATTTTTACATGATCTTCACACAGCGAATCCTAGTAGACATAGAGGATCCGGATCCGGTTTTTTATATTTATTTATTGAATCCTTCTCTCTAATTTTTGGTTCATTCTAATGTAAAAAAGGTCATACTTTTCTTTACTTTAAAGAAAAAATAAATACAACCCTCATGTATTTTACTTAAACCACAATACCATCACAACCATCAAATTACAAACAATCAATAGCACCCCAAGCAATGGAATAAATAAATAAATACCCAAAATACTCATAGGTATATGTGGACCATCTATCTTTCCATCCAATGGGCATAATTTTTTAGTAACTCTTTTTTTTTTTTTATATTTATTTTATGGACCCAAAATTGGACAATATATTATTAATTGCTTAACAAATACGGGCGTGGGACCATCTTAGAGTAGAAATGTATTCTTGTATTTTGAGTATAATTACAGCATAGTATAAACCTTTCTTTAATTTAATTCATATCTTTATGGATTTACTTTTTGCCTTTTTTTTTTTTTTTTTTCCCATGCCAGAGGAATGAGGGGCCAAGTTCTCATGCTTCCACTTCTTTTTTTTTGGTCGATCGGAACATCTCATGCTTCCACTTCAATCAAAGACTATTAAAAGTGGATGAGGTGGTGCTTTCTGATTGTGAGATAGCACACGTGTGCAGCCAAAATTAAGATTTAAAATTAAGGTGAAGGTAAAATGGCAGTACCAACTTTGTCCTTAGGTGTCGGTTGATAATTTATTTACTCTCTTTTTTTTAACAGGACAGCAGTTCTTTGATACTCTAATAATTTACTCTCTCTTTTTAAAACAGGAAAAACCAAAAAAAAAAAATCTTTTTTTAATCGATAGAGTAGAAAAAAAGAAAGAAAAGAGAGTAAATAAATTATCAACCGACACCTATGGACAAAAAGTTCTACTACTCCGTATTAATCTTTGACCGAAAGGTTTACAAGAACCAAATAGAAAGTGCGCTGCAGTCTGCACTGTACTTGCTCAATAGTCAATACTCACCGTCACAAATTAATTAGAGAAGAACTTTTTATTACACAGGGTTTTGTTGTGTGAGCAGTTGTTTACGGAGGTGAATCATCATCGTCCAATGATATTTTAAACGGTCCAAATGTTAATGAACAACTCTTTTCCGAAAAAATTTCATTTAAATTCGGACCGTCCAAAGCCGAAACTATACTTCATCGGTTTGTTTGTGGTGAGCATCAAACTATACTTCTTGGATCCAATAGTGTTATGCCTGCAAGAATTAACATTCTATCTTAAGTTTGATATTGTGGCTCCAGGTACATTTATACTCATTTTGTTCTTAAATTACGAATTTGTTGATGTGGGTCCCACATAGCCTACCACATTTATTACTGCCAGTCATGCAAATCTCGAATAATAACAGCTAACTAAATGCGATGGGTCCTAGTATTATTACGCTCATTTCATTTTAGGTTATAAGTTTATTGAAGTGAAAATCCCAGATTCATGGATCACCGTGTTTAATGAGAAAAAGGGCATACTTGTCTTTTCATTTGTAGAAGAAACCACCCGACTCCCGCTTTATATTGGTAGTAAACTTATGAACCGAGGTATTCCGTACGCATAGCATGAATAATTTGTGAGAGATCAATCCACCGTTAACTAGCGATGACTCGATTAAATGTCAGAACAAAAGACCAATATATACGGCCTCTAAAAGAATCTTTAGCACTTTTTAGAATATTAGAATAGGGGACGGCTACATAATTTCAGTTCAGCAATGACAAAGATGCGCAGGATTTTAATGACGTTGTAAATTAGGTTGCAAAAACTTATTGGACTACTGAATTTGTTTTCTATTTTCTTGGGTTATACTATTAAAGTTACTCACAAAATTTAAGGGACTTCCATTTACTTCGCACTCGTACGAGTGATCCACTGCTAATGATACTAATAAAAAATTAAATTTTACGTGAAAAATATTTTTTTTAATGAATTTATTGAGCCGAGAAGATTCACTTTTTGGTTTCAAACCTAAAATCTTAGAAGGGGCACACCTCCACGTCTCGAGCGCCATTGGGTTTTTGACTTTTTTTCTTATATATGTATCGTAAGTATCCCTTCAGACTTTCCTAAGTACCCACAAAAACGGATCAAAAAAAAAAAAAAAAAACGTACCCACAAAATATATATATATATATATATATATATATATATATATATATATATATATATATATATATATATATATATATATATATATATATATATATATCCCTTGAAAAAGAAACAGTATATATATGAAGTATGATTGTTGGTGCTCTTTAGTCTTGCCCCTCTTCTCTGCCTTATTTCCTCTCATACAAAATCTATCAATCTTTCTCTCTCTCTCTCTCTCTCTCTCTCTCAAAACTGGGTACAAATCAATATATTGTGGGTCTGAGTTGATAGAAGTTTCGAGTAGTCATGGGGAGACAACCTTGTTGTGACAAAATAGGATTGAAGAAGGGGCCATGGACAACTGAAGAGGACAAGAAGCTAATCAACTTCATCCTCACCAATGGCCAATGCTGCTGGAGATCTCTCCCTAAACTTGCAGGTCGATCTCCTCATCCTTCTCCAATTTCCACAACCAACATTTCTAACGTTTGTAACAGAGAAATATTTTCCTTCTGTAAATTACTTCTTGGGGGGGTGTTGGTGAGTTTTTCATAATCTGTTTTCTGAATTCATTTTTAAGAAGCGAACTTACCTGGTTGACTGTTTTTGAAACTTTTCGAAAAGAAATCCATTCTCTTTATGCCTGAGTATTAGGGGACTCGCTCACGCGCGTGCACCTTCTTTAATTCTTAGGCCTTGAAGTTAACGTTCACGTAAATTTCCATTTATGAGAGAACAACAAAATTTACTCCTATTTTGCTTTTAAAAGTATTTGCAAAACTAATTTTGATAAACTGCCACCAACCAGAGGATCAGAGGGATTATTCTTTCCCTTAACAGGGAAATAACTTGAATTTTTGGGAAAAGTTAGCTAGTTTATACTAATTAATAAACAATTAAATTAGATAAGGCATGTATTAGAAAAAGTTTCCTTAAAGATAACATTAAATAACTTGTAATGATACATAGTATAACATTGCAAGCTTCAATGCAGAAGAAATAAGTTATCTTCTTACTTAATTCTCATACCTTTATTAACATTAATTACTTTAACTTATTTTTGTTCTTTTTAAAAAATTTGGTGGGTGCAACTGCAGGATTGTTAAGGTGTGGAAAGAGTTGTAGATTGAGATGGACGAACTATCTCAGGCCTGATGTGAAGAGGGGTCTCTTGTCAGATTATGAAGAAAAGATGGTCATTGATCTCCATGCTCAACTTGGCAACAGGTTTGTGATCTCTTCCAATCAATCCCTTTTATGAATTTTTTTTTTCCGTATCGCCATCTCTTCTTTTGCGATTCTTCTTGCCAGCAACTTTTTGGGTTACCTTACCCCCACGTGTAAGAATGTGAAATGACTGTGGAATGGACTATAAAGGGATCAGTACGAGGGGCGTAAGCTGACTTGAAACACCCTGACATTACCCAATAAAAAAAAAATTGTGGGTGTTTTAGCACGAAATGGTACTACATCGCCATCATTCCGAGCATTACCCATTGATCAATGAAGACATGTCAAATGGCAGACACGAACGAAAAATTGTTCAATATACTCTGGGAGTATACTCACATAACATGTAGGGGCTATATGTCGGCTTCACATGTTATGTGAGAGGAGGAAGTATACTCCCGGAGTGTGCTAAATAATTACCAGACACAAACACGGCAGGAATGAGTCCTATTTGAGACCCCAAAAAAAATCCATTCATTTTCTACTTCAAACATACAAAGAAAGATTTGTAATTTGATTTTCATAAAAGTATTGAGAATTCTGTGTTGGGCAGCATTGCTCCATTCAAATTTAGCAGAGACAAGTGCTCCACAAAACATAATTCCTTTCCGAATGAGTTTTTTCTTGGTCCGTAGCTCATCTTGTTTCCATTTTCCGGATCGATTTTCGCAGATGGTCCAAGATTGCTTCGCATCTCCCGGGAAGAACCGATAACGAGATCAAGAACCATTGGAATACCCACATCAAGAAAAAGCTAAAAAAGATGGGAATCGATCCTCTTACCCACGAACCAGTTCCCACTCCAACCGAAAATCAACCTCAAGATGAACAAAAGTTGGAAACAGAAACACTGGTTCAGCCACTGACCAATGAGGCCAAAATGGAGAACGAAAGCATGGAAGCAGGCTCACCTGATTGCCCCATGGAGTTGGTCAACAATGGGTTTTGCACAGATGAAGTCCCATTAATCGAGCCCCATGAGATTAATCTGGTGCCTGATTACTGTGTTCCTTCATCATCAATATCTACAACAATAACCAGTTGTTCTTCTACTTCCTCTGTTTCCAATGGTGGAATTTCAACCAATTTAATTCAAGATTTGGAGTTACCAAATTTTGACTGGCAATTTGATTTCGGTTTCTGGGATGGTGATGTTGATTTCAGCAGCAGCTTGGATTTGTTGATGAATGGTGATGGGAATGGGAATGCAATTACTATTGGCACTCCCCTTGCTCAAGAATCTTGGAAAGTACTTGAGCTGTTGTGATTTGGAGAAATTTCTTATCTGCAGGGGCTTCTTTGTAATTTGGTTTTGGTTTATATACACAGCTAATAAAAATCAAGACGGTGGGCAAAAGGCCCACCGTTGTAATTTCTTTTCTTTTTTTGTGTGTACATATTTGTCTCTGCGTAAAACAATCTTAATTGATACATGAAAAAAATGTGTTTGAATGGATCATAGCATTCGTTGTATGTACACCTATAGATAATCAACTTTTTATGTCAATTTTATCTTAGTAGAACGTTAAACGATCCAATTCATTTGCCTTCAAATAGTACATTGACCGATAGACACACATCCTTCATTCTACAACATGTAATCAGGCTTTGCTTCTTGGAATTCTAGGCTGCAACTTGCAAAAAATCGATAGTAGCACGCATGCGAGAGTCGAACCTCAAATCCAAGACTTCTGTTTGGCCCTTAGTTATACAATGCGCCAAGTGCATTTGCCACTCCGACGCGTTACTTACGAGTATAGGAATTCAACAAAAAGTCACAAATATATGCATAGTAGTTGGACCACACATGACTCACAGTTCTTTTTGTATTGCTTAATTAATAATTATGTTTCTGAGTAGTTGATTAATATAATATAATTTTGACAACTTGACGTTATGAATTTCTCGTGGTGGTTAATTATTATAAAATGTATTTGAGTTGGAAAATTTTTAAACGATTGATTGGTAAGGGCAATATCCCATTGGTCCAAATATATATTAAATAATTGCATGTGTAGTTCATAGTTTGAAAAAAGGAAATGAGAATATTGGTGTAAGGAAGCCAACTAATCATTGATTTTCGACATAGACATGGTACAAACCACAAAGAGCCTCAACTAGGGGAGGATGATCCCCAAGTCTTCAAATTCAAAATTACAAAAGCGTTCATCGTTACGATTGAAAGCGAACCGAGCTATTTATGAATAGATCGATCGAGCTCAGCTTGACTCGGATGAGTTTGAGCCAAAATTATAAGCCTAGTAACGGAGTAGAGCATTTGTAGGTTCGTGGACATAATTATATATGGATTAGAAATTTCAATTTGTAGATTAATATGCCCCCTACTTGGATTACGTTTATCTTTTGTTTGTGTACGTTTATGTGGATTTTAACCAACTTTGGATTTGCTTTTTGAGTTCATGTTCTAAATTTCGAGCTGAGTTTGAGTTCAAGTAGTAATTTTTTTACAAGCAAAGCCGGAATACTCTACATCGTAGTTCGGCTTGCTTGCAGCCTCATATTATGTCGATATATCTATTTTGTTGCTTGGTCATGCGATGAGTTGGTAGTTTAAGTCCTCAAGAAAACCATGAGAAATAATTATTAAAAGCATCTTATTAGATATTGTGCTTCTTGTTTTAATATTCCATTAATTCACCAGCAAATTGCCTTGCATGTCATGACACTAAAAATGGAGAAAATTTTCGGTGCCGGGCGGGTATATCCCACGTATTACCCGCTCGATCAGCACATTTGGGCCGTCCATTACACTTTTGGACGGCTCAGATTAAAGCACTTTCTGTCCTCTCACCCTAACATTTTCTCTCTCTAAATCCGAGCCGTCTAAAAACACAATGGACGGCTCCGATGCACCGAGCGGGCACCACGCGGTACCCACTCGGCATTGAAAATAAATGAATATTATGGAGTCAATTTTCAAAAATAAAAAATCATGGTTGCTTTCTTGCAAACTCATCCCAGCATTCTTCAACAGCTACAAAACTTGCATATGCATATATGTCTGGGCATGCACGTCAATAAAATTATTTCCTTTATCTTAAGTAAATATCTCTTTCCTTGTAAACTAAAAAACGTAAAATATGAGTAACAGTGACAAGGGTCCAACCACAGAATACTAAAGAAGAACAATTATGGTTGGCAACTAGCTAGCTAGGAGTAATTCATTTGAGACATGGGTTCCGATTTTGGACCGGGCTGGACGGTCCAAATCTGGACCATATATTGGTATAATCAATAGTTCGGATTTGCTCAGAGACTTTTACCTTCAAATCAACCGTTAATTATAGTAATGTATATATGGTCCAAATTTTGACTATCTTCGGTCCAAACTAAAGACGGGGAGGATCTAATTCCATGAGACATAAATGAAATGCAAAAAAGACTATCTAACTTATTTAAAAGGAGAAGAAGAATAAAGTTACAATGAAGCAACTGAAATATCACAAAGGGACGAGATTCTCTCAATTCATGCTACAGACATGCCTCTTGGCCACTACTCTCTTATAAGCAGTGGAGTTCATAGATGTGTGGAGTCCACTGCTTGTGAGAGAGAAGTGTTTGGGGAGCGGTCGAGAGGCGTATCCCCAGCATTTCCGAATAATCTAGTTGAAATGTGTTGGAACCGGAATCCGTTTATCACTGGAAATTCGCTACACACAAAAAAAAAAAACAATATTAGAAAACTTACAGGACCAATTTCAGGCGTCCGGAAATTGGCAATCGAGGCTAGTATTTTTATGGAGAATACTATATCCTTAAAGCAAATTCGTCCCCCACACCGGTGCTTTTGGGTTTCTTGAACGTTTGCCTCCCAGGATTACCCGATTTTCGAAGAACGGAAGTAGCACTCCAATCTGTTCAACAAGCGAGCGCAAACTTGTGTAGTACTCTCTCTCAGACTCAATATGAATGTAATGCATGTGCTCTGTAATTTTCGGTGTTCTAAAAAGATGCAAACGAGCACTATTTAAAGAGATGAACGAAGCCTTATGGAAGGATGGGAACTCTTCGGGTAAAACAAAAATTGGAAAAGATGCAACTGTTGGTGGCAAGCAAATGCCACTTAGAGAAGAACACACCATTTCGGAAAGACACATCTCCTAATGGTAAGAACTACCAATTAACCGACACACCTAGTCGGCAACTAACGGCACAAATTGGTTATTGAACTTAGCCAATTAAAATCTGTTGTCTTTTCCCTTTACCACATACAAAACATATATATATCTACTGGGTTGATCAAGCCCAATTCTATACATATGTTTACTATCTCCCACATTCCTAACCAATGTGAAATACAAATCCCTTCCATACTTCAACCAAAAATCATGTGATTGTTTTGGAGTCAATTTTAATCACTCCCAAATAATTTTTATTAAATAAAAATTCATTTTATCTAACAAAATGCGCATCAATATGACAGATTCAATACTCATCCAAAGGGCTATCTGATGGCTGCAGCCTGCATGGCCCACCAGGTCAAGCTGCAGGTGACCTTAGAGGTGCCATTAAGGGCAGTGTGACCTTGTTTACAGCAGCTTTTGAGGGCACTCATATTGTCTCTGCCCTTTACTTGAAACCCTCACTCTTTTGTTTCTAAAAAATTATTTCTGGAATATTATTTTTTTATGTATCTCTAATTTTTGGGAAAACACCCATTTTTTAGAAATGCATTAAGAGTGTGTTTCCAAAATCCAAAAACTATTTGTCAAGAAATATAGAATATTGAGGGTTCTCTTGTTCTCCCAAAAACGGCGTTGTAATTAATGATTCTGAAAACGACGACGAAAGGCATTTTATTTTGGATATAGATTAACTTTTAGATGTTGCCGAACTTTTTTTTTTTTTTTTTTCCTTTTTGCGTTAATGAGTACCAAACCAAAGCAATTAATGGAAAGAGACATGAGTTTTGACACATCGTATATGCGTGTGAACCTTGTGTGGATTGACTTTTAAATGAAGCCAAATTAGCAGTAAAAGTGACAAAACCATTTCTTCATAATTAATTTATAATTAAGTTGTCTCCTCTTGACATACTAATTAATATGCCACTCCTATGGAAGCAATTAAGTTGGTCGGGTGAACCAACGGCTATACTTTTACGCCAACGTTTGAGTGACCACGTTATGCCGGTGCCGGTATATATCATCGAAGGATGGAAGGGTGGCGGTCATCATGTCAACGGTTTTAAAAAAATTCCTTACTCTACTCGTATTTTTCGATTTACCTCAAAGTTTTGTAGGACCTTTGCCACACCAAAAAAAAGTGCCGAGCTAAACAACTTTTAAAAGTAGGGTGATATCGAAGTGTTGCATTGCTTCAACAGGGAACCCTAAAATGATCTATCCGTAAAGAATCTAAAGAGGAGACGTTTTTCAACCATCATGGAAAGAACATGACACTAATTAGGCTATATATGCCTATGAAAATGACCACAAAAACATGTACCAGAATTGACACAACACGAAATAGACTTATTTATGGAGTTGCTGTAAACAAGTTTTTCACGAACCCGCGCAATCTTGACCATCCGTTCCGGCTTTGGACAGTCCGGATTTAAATAAAACTTTGCTGAGAAAGAGCTTGAAAAGTTTTATTGACATCCAAACCATCTAAAACACTCTTAGACAATGTGATTCCCCTCCATAAATAATTGTTCACGGAACCTTCTATTAAAAAGACTTTCTCAACATCACACTCTTTGGGTTTTTGATTCACTTAACAATGCAAAAAAAAAAGGGAAATGATAATGCCAAAACCGTTTTTGTTGGTGCCAAAACTCTAGTGCACAAAAGGCTTGTACCATTTGCAATGTACAAGACTTTTATGCACCGGAGTTTTGGCACCAACAAAAACAATTTTGGCATTATCATTTCCCAAAAAAATACTCCCTTTGATTATTTGGGTCGTTTGTTTTTAAAATTTGAACGTTCATAACATTCATTAAAAAGCTATGATTCCATAAAAGTAGTCGCATGATTTTATCAAATTTTTCCTACAAAATAGAACGATATATATCTATCTACTTGTAGTATACATTTGGGGTATAGTTTTTCTTTTTTTATAAGTAAATTGGGTTATCGTTCAAGTTCGGTTTAAAATCTTAGGAACTTTAAAAATATGTTTGAACTTGACTTATTTATGAGGTGAGCAGACCTCAATGACTTTTAATCGAGCTTAATAGCTGATGGTAAATTGATCTTCAGTAGCTTGAATTTCTAAGCATCATATATCGAACAAGCCGAGCAATAATTTGTTCGAGCTTGGATTGAAAACTTAACAAGCTTTAATTAAATATTCAAGTTTGGTTTGTTTATATAACAATTACCGATATCAAACTAGCTTTTAACCAGCGAAACACGACTTTAAATTCCCGCGGTTTGGTTAGTTTAGGGTTTTGCATTTAAAATAGAGTAATTGTATACTTACGACTGGAATAATTAATTTCCTAAAAAAGACCCAACGGAATAACCTTGAAAAATAATGCTTTCTAAACACAGTCTAAATGAAGTATCAAACCCACTTTTTTGAAATTTTTTGTGTGGATACAACAATTCTTTTTAACGCCATCCCACATAAGGCGAGTCCCAGATATACGTATGGTTCCACCTCATGCAAGAGGAGCATTACAAATAACCATGAATTAGATAAAATTTCCTTCTCCCGACAAAATCTACTTCTTGGAAATTTTCATTTTAAGAATAAGCTTCAAGTATGATCCATCTAATCAAACTCATAAAATAGTCTAACATAACAAATGTTACCAAATCTGTTTAATTCCATTAGTTGCATTCAAGGATAGCATCAGAGATATTAAGATTGTATAATCATACGGGATTCCAACTCGAATTCAATTTTTGAAGCGTTCACTGACTCAAAAGTGACACCCCTATCGCATTTGTTTCTTTAACTGATCTAGAAAAATAGAAAAACAAAATAGTTCCAAGATTACATATAATTACCAAGTAAGGAGTAGAGTTTGAAACTCTGTCTATCCAAAACGCTCCAACAAAAAGAATCTGACGTGAAGAATTACTATTGGCTATAAAGAATTATTTCTGGCCGCGAAAAATTACTCATGGCCACAAAATATTACTCTTGTCGTGAAAAATTACTCTTGGTTGCGATGAATTACTCTTAGCCGCATTGAATTGCACTTGGCTGGCCGCATCGAAGTGCAAATGCAGCCAAAAGTAATTCAATGTGGCCAAGTGCAATTCAATGCGGTCGAGTGCAATTCAATGCGGCCAAGTACAATTCAATGCAGCCAAATAATTCTAGGCCACAAGTAATTATTTGCTGCCACGAGTAATTCTTCGCGGGTAAGAGTAATTCTTTGCGGCCAAGAGTAATTCATCGAGGCCAGGAGTAATTCTTTGTGGCCAAGAGTAATTCAAAATTGAAAGCAGCAAATTGCCTAAACGTGTTTGAAAGAGAGAAAGCAGTTTTGAATTCAAAATTGAAATCCGTCTTGGAATTAACGTACGTGTGTGAGAGAGAGAAACAACTGTTGGGAAAATAAACAAAATTCAAAAATAAGGATTCAGAATAAGTTTAGGAAGCATTAATTTTAGTTTTTCTTTCATCGTTTTTCCAAATATTCATTTTTTTCAAGTATATTTCTAATTTTACTACCTGTAAATCTCAGCTATAGAAAAAATATGTACAAGTCGGATGGTCCAGAATATGGAGAATTCAAAAACCGCTGCTCCATATTATATAGAAGATATACACATACGACCCTTCTAATAAGGGCGACCTTATTCTTGTAAAATGCTGACCTCATGAGTTTGACATTGTTCCCGATCAAATTTTGATGATCTAAACCGTTCAGTATATTTTTACGAAAAATTATTCTGATCAAGCCCTTTTCGGTCATATTTTTTGTCGATTTCTCGCAGGTACCCTTAAAATCACGTTTTAAACACATTGAACAATTACATTTTTACGAAAAAAAACTATTTGGATCAAGCTCTTCCCAGTCATATTTTTTGCCTATTTCTCGCAAGTACCCTTAAAATCACGTTTTAAACACATTAAACGATTCGAATCATTAAAATTTTATCGAAAAAGGAGAGGTCCACATTTTATTAAGTTAAAGTCACCCTTATTAGAAGGGGACTCATATAAAATGACGCCACAATGAAAGTCGGTCGCATTACTATTATAGACTGTAATCATGAGCAAAACTAAGTCAAAAGAATATGAAGAGTACAATTCTCAATTGAAGAAGGGAGAAAAGAAGGTTGTCCTTTACAATCATTTCTTCCACACGCAAAAAAAAATACATACGAATAGAAAAAGAAAGGGCAGTGGAAGAGTGACATGGAATGGGAGAATAGCATGACCTAACATGAACATATTCGGAAGGTTTCTTTATTGGGCACATACACTCTCTTTTTTTTTTTTTTTTGTTTATAAGTCGGGAGTCCGGTCAACTTACGCACACTTCGACTATTCTTAGGGCCTAATCCCACCGTCCACTTACGCTCATCTTGGGATGGGGATCATTCCCCTCCACTGCACTTGCACACGGGCTCACACTGACCATAAGAGGCGCGCGCACATAGTACTGTGTATGTGTGTACAAGTGGTAGTCCGCTGATGTATGTAGTGCGATGAGAACAATAATATTACTAGTAAACAGTTATACTTTACACACATATATTTGTACAGAAGCTAGGATAATTTGAGGGTCTCATGCAGAGCCCGGTGTCGGTGTGAGAGCCTCGAAGAGTGTGTCGGTAAATGTGTCTTTCTACACTTTGAGGAGGATCGGGAAAAGAGGTTGGCGAATATAAAATAATGCAACCTTTTCAAGTCACGCTTCTTGGTACTTTTTATCGCAGCTGGGAGAATAGGGCAAGGTGGCAGAGGACAAATGTAGTATGGTGGTGGCAATGGCTTCAATGGGGCGGCGTGTCGGTGTCGATTATATTGGCCCTTTTAGTGGATTTTGGGACCTCCCTCTCTCTCTCTCTCTCTCTCACATCTGGCATCCCATCATCATGAATCAAGTGTACATAAACACAAATAGTAGTAGAATGAGAGTTTGTCTCCTCTCTACACAAAAGTAAACCACCCAAAGCAGTAGCAACACAACCACCACTCAAAATCCAAACTAACCAGTTATGGTGGGGGCAGTTCATCGGATCTTGGCAATGCTTTTCTGTCTCCTCAATTGACAAATTAAGCAATATTTAATAAAAAGACATGACTCCTTTGCTGAAAAGAGTTTAGTAATCAACTTAAGGTGATGCAAGGCGCGGATTAAAAAAAAAAGGTGATGCAAGGGTAACGTAAGATTAAGGTAAGCTTGAGCTTTTGTTTTGTTTACCCATTTTGAGGATTTGAGAATTGAGGGTAACATATGCCTCTTTTTTATTTATTTATTTTATTTTTTTGGTACAAGTAGTATATACCAGGATGTGTGTGTGAAAGAATATTGGGGACATAAAATAACCTTGATTAAACAAATTTCTCAGTTCGTTATAGTTTATATATCAATCTTGGAATTAAACTTACTATTGGATTCGAAAACCTTATGTCGTTTAAAAACCTAAGCTACTCGAGCTTCAGCTTATACTAAACTATATCCTCCTCGTGCCGTCGTGCGAGATCAATCCGATGATAAATAAGGTAAACTTTACATGATTTTTGAGTTGTGCGAGTTTACAAAATTAATATTTAGCCCCTAAATATTGAGTCAAACCCTCAGCCCTACGTAGTCAAGTGATCACATTGTTATCATGGGCCTCATGGCCCTGAAGTTTGAGAGTGGTAGGTAAATGGAGCACAATGGAATCACAGATGTACCGCTGAGACGATTGCCAACACAAACAAAAACGAGAGAACAGGGTAAGTTTTAAAATCCCACAATCCTTTCGGTAGAGTCATCGACTCCCACTTCCAATCATCGCTCTACGCCCGTGTTGTCAATTATTGCTCTCGCGAATTTAGTACTACTAGTTTAGAATGTTTCTAAGAAACGCTCACCCTCACGTTTCCATTCCCGCAAGCGCATTATGTGACTTAGCTCACACCAACATTACAATGTTTCCAGTTTTATAAGAAGATCACTCACCTTTTTCTGTGACAGATAGATTCAGCTTTTGTATACTGATCCTCATCATTTGATTATGGTAGTGTAGTGCTCCATCCATTTTTAAACGAACCTTATCCTCTGCAAACACGCCAAGCTTCTACATACTTCTTAATGCATGTAAAAATTATCTAAGAACACACAGCCCCACCTTCAGTCTCACTGTGCTTTTCAGTCTTTGCAATCATAAATTAGATGCGGTAATAAGCACATCTTTCAATCATTGTTTCACACATCAATTTGAAGGTCAAGGCTCTTTTTAGAGTTTGTTAGGAGCAAAGCTCAGTTGGTTGGTCGGAATTTACCCAAAAAAAAACTCAGTTGGCTCCCTTTTTTAACTTTCGGTTGGTGAAGCACAAGAAGGGGAGAAGAAGAAAATCTCACAGTATTGTATCTTTTCTTTTGGATGTATGCTTAGAAAGGTAGTGTCCCATTTTTACCAAGTAACTATGATGCAAATTCTAACAAATTGAATTGGTTTAACAAAATTTACCAACACCATACATATTGGTCTCATTTGATTCGCAAATTTAAAATTTTAAATAGACTGAATTAACAGTCCTAGCATTGATAGTACCTGGACTATCAGTCTCGATACTAATTCTTTCCAATCCCATGCTTGACGAAAGCATAATTCCCCCAAAAGAGAGGGCATTTTTGGTAATTTTCTAGGGTGTTTATGTAATTTTTTAGGACTTCCATTGGCTAGGGAACATCCGAAGATATTGTGTAATTATTCATACCTCATTAAAATGAGTATCGCACACCCTCTCCATCTCGCTCAATCTCACCTCCCACTGAGATTATATAGTACCCCCGTAAAAAGATAAAAAAATTAATCTTGGGATGATTAATCCCGACTGCCCTTTCAAGAACCAAACATAAAACAACAAAAGATTTGATCCAGTTGGTCCTATAGCAAGCACATAATCCACGTATCAAACAAGGCCATAGTGTTGTATGAATACAACCCATGTAGACAACCTTGTAGATATTAAAAAGGTGGGTCGGGCTCTAACCCATGAAGTCCCATCAGGTGAAAAAACTCGTCCCAAGGTCAGGCCCAATTCTCCAATTTAGGAATCCTTCTGGGGTCAGCAAAGTTTCAGCTGTCCCAACAACTTTAGATCATGGACAGTGCAACCTAATCCTAAAATGGGCAAAGGTTTTAAAAGTAGTCCCACCCTGTTTTCCCTAATCATTGGTCATACTTAAACCAAATAGGTATCGCTTCAAACATGGGGAAATATCTGCGTCATTAACACGAAAATTACACGTTCCAAAGGAGGGTGGGGGGAAGCAGACAACACAACAATAGCTGCAAAAGCCTATATTTCAACTAGAAATAAGATTATCACCAAGTGGCGTGCTTTCAACAGCAGATACAATCGTATCCTTAGATTCAAAACAAGAAATCACCGGAGAAAGCCATCAGAATGAATATCTATGTTTTGCCTATTCACTAAAGAATGGTTACTATCTCCTTTCAACTCGAGACCAAAAAGCCCAGAAACAAGAAGGCATAAGAGACGTTATGTTGCACCCAAAAAAAGAAGGTTCCCATTGATAAAGAAAATCGTAGTAGAACCCAGCAGTGCTTTTAGAGTAGCAGAGACTAAATTCCCCACCAATACACGAAATGTGATAAACCAAATAGCAGCGTAACATATCCATACAATTAACTGTTGACAGCACAAGTGTTAACACCAATTTACTAATAGAAGCATCACGTCCGGGAAAAAAACTAATACAAGCATCATTTTCCAGTTTTGTGTGTCAACAACGTCGAGCCACAAAATATGAAAATCGCGAACACTGCTTAATTGCCAAGGAACTATTAAAGCATTTAACCCAACACATGTACATGCATCCACCGAATAACTGCTACAAAATACTACTAAGATGATTCCACGATTCTGTAAGGAACCCACTAAACCAAAGTCATGCTTTGTTTTTTTGTTTTTGTTTTTTCTATCATAACCAAAGTCATGCTTAAAATGTACGTCATATTTAACGGGCATATACAACCTTCTGGAATGAATCAACTAACCTCTAAGTTAGAGCTCCAACTTGATTTCAGGACCTTGAGCACCACTGTAACCTATAACCTTCTTTGGTATATCAGTTGGAACAATAGTTCCACCATTATAACCGTTCATAAGTAACTTCCCAATCTTTGACTTCCACTCCGAGCTGTCCCTCTCATTCTTCTTGTCATGAACAACTCTGTCACAGTAGTTGAGCATGGTTCCCAAGCCAGTGTTCGGTATCCAACCATACTCGGTCAATACGCGTGCTTCACCTTCAGTCAAGTCCTCTCCAACCTTAATCACAGAGATACATCGTAAGAACCATAAAGCTGTTCTGTTATTCCGACCATAATATCTGCCAATTTTTTTTTCTATGACAAAAAATATCAATATTAACATCTGCCAAAAAAAAGACAACAATACAAGAAGTTTAGTAGTGGGTTAGAAGTCAGTTTATATGCCACATAATCTTCCAATATGCTAATAGCACAACTATAGTAAGAGGCAAGTAGTGAACAGGAGGGATCAAATGAACAAACAGATCCATTCTCGGGCATTATTTGCACCACATGGCTGTCAACAACGCAAGCCTATGTTCTCGCTAGCAGCTGAGTTTTCATCGTTCCAATGGTTCAGGCCCTTTGAAAAGCACAACATTATACAAGAATCCAGAGATTTACAGGTTCTTTGAAAAGCACATACAATAAAAAGCATGTCTATCAAAGGGAAGGCATCATTCCAATTAAAAACATCAGAAAGAAAGAATGATCAATCCCAGAATTATAAATCAAATTACTATCAATAATGGTCAAATTCAGTGTCTACTCAGTGAACTGAAACGAATGACGCTATGCACTGCATTACACCTTTTGTAGCATGTTCCAAACATATCAACATAGTTGGTCGATAAACTGGTTAATAAGGCAAAAGCTTATTATTTATGAGGTCACTACATATAATAATTGCGATCACCACTATCCCCATTCATGTGAAGAAATACATATTTAGTCATTACCATTAATGCTTTATTCTCAATTAGTGTAACCCTGCTACAGCTAGTAAGCTTCATTGCAGTCACCAACCGCTTAATCTGCCAATGGATGGGTAGGGAATCTACCAACTCAAAGAAGTATGTTGCAAATCCATATTCAGGACGTTCCAGCACTATTCTGCATTTAAGAACCATGGGAGGAACTCCATAATCCAGAAGAATGAGAAATTAAAAATAGGGGTTAAAAAACACAACTGATGCTGCCAAATATACCTGTTATGTCTTTCAAACACAAATATAAATGACTGCAAGTCACGGCACCACCCCCATTCAACAGGCCATTTCAGGAATTGTAGATATCTTGCCTGAAAATTTCAGGAAGAGTGAGCAAAGAAGCATGAAAAAGAAGTTATAAGAACCAACGACTAGCAAGAATTAACATGAAATGGAATTACATCAGTTAATTTCCTTTTTTTTAATAATATAAACTAAGGTAGAGAAATGATCTTACTTGCTCCACCAGCGATATTAAACAAGCTAAGCAATAACTAGCCTTCTCAGCCTTTGTGCACCGTAACGGAGGCAACTTCAATTGGGACTGGCGATGAGAGAAAAGCTGTTCCCGCAAAGTAAGAAGTCAAGGTAACATCAGAAAGTAAGAACTAATAGTATCAATGTGCACAATCAAAACAACAAATAACTGAAAACTAATGACTAACAGTCTCATTACTCATGAAATGCGCACCATAGTGCTTCCCACGTGATGCTTGTTCAAAAATAAAAATTTGTAACTAACAAGAATGATTTCTAAGATGATGCTCATTCAAAACCAATTTCTAGAACTTCTAGGATTAGCTCATCCTCATATCTACAGTTGCTGGGAATGAAATTAAAAAAACAAATGAATTTATATGCAACAATGTGATTTTCCAACTTTGTTTCTCCTATTCTTACTATAATATGAAATAGTAAGTTTACAAAGATGGAGACATGAGGGCAGTTTACAGAATAGTCACCAACCTTAGATATCACATCTTCAAGCTCTGAAAAGCTGTCTTCACTGTCATCAATGGCTTCACCGCTCTCGGGCTCTCCATAAAGCTTAATTTCGTTCACGAGCACCCCTTTCTCAATTAATACCTACAAACTGAAACCTATGAAGCCCCAATCACGAAGAAAACAACTGCCCAATTCCAAAAGAAAACACAACTATGACATGATAGCACCTGCAGAAGTCCAGGAGCATCTTCCTCCATTGCAGTTTCAACCGAATCACTGCAATCCAATGCAGGAGAAACCTCAAAATTGCAACCACGCAAGGGGTGGGGGGAACTCAAACCAAAAATATGCAGGAAGGCGTATTATAAAGAGGTTTATATAGAATAAGTACATATAGAAGGAGATGTGTTTTAGGAGTTTTAATATTACGTGGCAGTTTTCCTTTTCTTCCGTGGACGGTTGATTCTTATAGGTTTAGCAGATTCAGATGCAACAGGACTGCAGTCCACGATACAAGGCACAGTCTTCGTCAAGCACTCGAAATTTCTGGAACTATTTAAACTAGGAGGCTCCCTGGATGCCAGCAGTTTAATCCTGTCTCGCAATAACATATGGTCTACTTCATTGCCATAAGATGCTTCAGGAATTTCCAGTTCACTCTTCACAGATACTACGTGATTAGAGGGGGAATTGTATGCAGCATCCTTTTCCAGTTTATGTGCATCACCATGATCCAAGGGTTCAGCTTTGATATTTACAAAGGTTGATGATAATGCTAAACCCGGCATGCGATGAGGGTTAGAGGCAAAACTATGTCCACCAAATGATTCATTGGTGATGGAAGCCTTCTTAGATGAGCATGTCCTGTCATTTTCTGTTATTCCGGCAACTCCTGGCTTAGCAGATTTGGTCCCCTGGCAAGACCGCATTGATGAAGAATGATTTAGTATTGTAGAAGATGATCCTGCAATAATACCCTTCGATTTACCAGATTTTGAAATCATGTTAAAATCAGAAGCATTTATTGCTGGAGCATGAGTATGATTTCCAGCCACCAAGGATTCTGCATCACCGTTTTGATTCTTTTTCTTTGCTCTACTGATACTATGTTGAATCATGTCACCCACGACTGCGTTAGACAGCCATGAATTATTACCCTGCCCAGCATAAGCCAAGACAACTCAATCAGAAAGAGCTACAGCTTTACCTGACTCATAAAACTCAATTTTCGCGTGCACACTACACAAAAATGCACAATCAACAATATGATTCATACATACAAAAGACAAGGGTTTTGAAAAAACGCATCAAAATGGGCAGACAATATATTTCCAAGTTTCTTTTCAAAAAAAAGTGCAATGTCATATCTGCACGATTTCAATCAAGACAGAAACCTTAAAGCAATTGTATAGCAGCTTTTAGTAGTCAACAGCGAGATGTCTCCCATTTCCTGACATTGTTGAGGTTTGAGAAAAGAAAAACTCATTGTCAAGACAAAGTAAAAGTTAAAAAAAACAGGGCTTCAATGAAGGCAACAAGTTCAGTGCATAAAAGATTTGCAACTCTACAGCTCGAATAGTGGTCTATATAACGTCTAATCTCGGCTTGCATACTCAACTGAATGCTAGAGACCATCTTTTACAAGACAAATGAAGGAAGAAGAATTACCTCCACAACTGGATTTGTCAATTCCAACGGCTTCCTGGTAAGTAAAACAGAGAATTTAGAAAGTCAGTAGATCCTGCACTCCCAAATGGGTGACAGTAGGAAGATGAGAACAGTTTAGAAGAGAACAATCAGGATATCATTTACCTCCTTACTACCTGAATATGGATTTAAAGCATCTGCATAAGGACTTTATTTTATTTTATTTTTATGGGAGCTTAAGGACTTTGTACAACAACAATCTTCTGCAATTTTCAACAAGGACCCCTAAAGCCGAAAAGAAATGCAATTCATCAAACAAGGAACAGCACCTTGATAGCAGCAACCTTCGCCTCTCTTTCAGAACAACATGATCAAGATCATCCACCAAGTCATCGGCAATCTCTCTCCTTAAGTTAACTGCTCGCAATACGGTACCCAAAGCACCCTCCACACCATTCCCCTGTGAAGTTGTTAAATTGTGATCCAGATAATCAACTTCTGCTTTGACATGATACATTGACAGCACTGAACATGGGGTCAAAGTGCTTGAACAGGCATCTACTTTCTCCACTAAAACAGTCTCACTATTAGCTTCAATAGATTTTATCCCGTTTGAGCTCACATTCTCACTCCCTTCAGTCCCTTGGGAACTGTTATCACCAAGCAAACCTGCATGATGTTCATTTTGTAATCATTGATGAACTAGAGTGCACTGATATTGTGCAGTAGCAAACTTTTAAATAATTTATCCATGTTCTTTACCAGTTTGACTTTGTTCTGTTGAAAACATCTGATTCCTCTCTTCCTGAGCAGAGAAAGCAGGATTGAAACCATACATTACAAGCCCCTTATATAAGAAAAATTGTAATACACAACTTCAAGACGAACAACACCAAACAGACTCACAACGGTGAACAACACTTTGTGCTAGTGAAAAGAAGGTTCAACCATATTTATCAGGGACAAACAATGGGCAGATAAAGAAGCAGAATAATGCAGGGGTCTAACTAATGAAAACTAGTGTTGACAGAACAGGCATTATCCCATTTGAGGTGGTAATAAGGGGAACAGAAACACGAAAAATAGTAGTAGCAAAATTAGCATCTAATATGACACTTTAAAAGTACATAACCTTTCTGCAGCTGATTTCTCAACGTTCAATAACTCCAAAGTGTAATTTTATTCCCTTGACTATTAAATTAGGAGTACATTCCGTAGACTACAATCAACATACATGAAACCTTCAAACAGGCATCAGTACAGCCATTAAGAGTGAGTGTGCATGCATTGGTCAACAATTTATGCACTCACATGAACAACAAAAAATGCACCGTACTGTCAAATTTACATTTCAAAAATATTGAACCGAAGAAAACAGACCAATACTCTATTAACTGAGCACAACGTGAAACAACAATAGTCAGCATAGCCTCATCAAAATGCAAGTGGCTACGAGAACAACAAAGAAAATTTGAATTTGGAGATAATCCCAGCATGACATTGTAGCATAACAAGTGTTTTGAATACAAAATGAAAAAACAACTTAATGCAAAATAAGGCCAGGACACTAATATGCATTTCAAATATGAATTGTACTAGGATGTGTTATGCAAAATAACCAACTTTCCAGTCCATGTATCTCCCAAAGAGGTAGAAGGCTCACAGAATATACTATTACCAGAAAACAGAAACAAGAAATCCAACAAATGCTTAATACAGCCGCAAATTTCATAACAAGAACAGTGTAGAACTTCATCAAGCTAAATTACCTGTAAAAGATGTTGTTGATCTTCCTTCTTAACAACAACATCAACTGGGGGACTGCAAATAACCAGAAGGAATAATTTCAAGAGTGGTTATGCTCAAATAATATCCCAGAAGTATAACAATTAAATCCAATTCAATTTTAACATGTTTCAATAAAATTCCAACAATTTCCATGTACCCTTCACCTGTTAAGTACAACAATTCAATTTTTGCACGTTTCAATACAATTTCAAATATGTCTATGTACCCTTCACCTGTTCCAGCACACACCAAGTGGGCTACAGCATTCCTTTTTCTAAATCAAACATGAACATATTTTCAAGCTTTGTTCGAAAACTTAACAAGTTTCGAAAATATGTTCGTGTTTGATTTATTAATTAGCTGAACCAATTTCACCAAGCTTTTAGCGAACTGATCACGAACTGGTATCAAGAAGCTAGAATTTTTGAAAAATCTACAGTCGAACGAGCCAAACAGTAGTTGGTTCGAGATTGGTTCAAAAGTTTAATGACATTCAAACATATACAGCTTTATATGTTTGAGTATTAAATGTGAAAACTTTATTTCCAACTCAAAACCATTTGATCGTGACTGGAGAGGTCCAAGACTCCAAGATGATCTCCCTTCCATAAGGGACAATTATCTAACAATAAACCAATCCCAAAAGAGCTTTTAACGAGCAAAAACGAGCTCCAACTCAAGCAATTTGGTTCGTTTATCAGCCCCACCCCCAATCTTATACTCCCAACAAAACAAGGTCGGAACAGGAATTTATAACAACATAAACAAAACTCACACAGAGGGGCCTTTACTCGCTTTCCGCGATTCGGTATCGGATGAATCCGAAAGGCGTTTAGCAGCAAGCAGTATTTTCAGGCGATGCTTCAACGGAACGCAGTCGTGCTCGTCCGACCAGGCATTGTTATCGTGGACCCCGTTTTGGGATTTGATTCGAATACCATCGTAGCCGGGCAAAGGAGCCATCTTTTTCAGAGTTTCAGGTCCGATTGGTCGAACCATCGATGGCCAAACCTTCAGTCAGATAAGAAATCAAACATTTCACCGACCTAGGGTTTGTAGGGAAAAAAACAACGCAGACGAATAAATTTTATGTGGAGAGAGAGAGAGAGAGAGAGTACCTTGTGTGGTGTTCGGCATGGGAGGGAAGGACGAATCGGAAGGGCTTTATGATGAGGGGGTTTCAACTGAAAGTACTGTCACGCTTTTGGCGCGAGGGAGGAGAGGGAATTCAAGAGGATTGAAAAAAGGAGAGGGAGAATTGGAAGGGTTTTTTTCATCTTTCATTGAAGACGAAACTGAACCTGGTTTTGGAGACCCGGTTTTTTTTTTGTATTGGAACTTGATCTTCTCCTCTCTCTCTCTCTCTCTCTCTCTCTCTCCTTCTTCTTTTTTTTTTTTTCTCAGCCTTGGTACGATCATATTCCACTAAACCTTCTTAAAAAATAATAAGTAAATATTTATTTTTAATTTTTAAACTTAAAAATAATATAGTAGTTATGAAAATAATTATTCTTTTTTTTTTATCGTTTAAAAGATTTTATCGATATCTTTCAAACAAGATTCATATTGCATGTTTTTGAATTTCAATAAATCTATTATTTTTAAGCTTAAAAATTGCCAACAAAATACCTATTTGAAAATAAGGTATTTTTTTGAGTTGAAAATTTGACGCAGCAGAAAATACACAAGTTGTTTAGGGTTTTAACATAGTACGAGATAAGTACTTTTCACTTTCCACTTGACCAAGAAAACGAGATAAGTACTTGAATTCACCGATAGCCCGAGATCCCAAAAGTGCTAGGTACAAAGAAAGTGTACCTGAAAATTACCCATAATACACTTGTAGAGGTATTTTATGACAAGTATACCCCCAAATTACCCAAAATACACTTATAGAAATTACCCAAAATACACTTATAGAGGTATTTATGACTGGTCATAAAATACCTCTACAAGAGTATTCGAGGTGATTTTTGAGTATATTTTCTTTGTACATAGCATTTCTCTCGATATCCGCGTGAAAAAAGAGAGAGACTATTGAATTAATATTGATCGAAAGATCATCTTTTACTAAAAAAAAAAAAACTATCAAGACTTGCACAATAACATCGAATTATCTCATGTTATTAGACCTTCTTACTTGAGCTTTATTTTGAATTGGACCTTTAAAATTTTAAGCAGGTTAACTTAACTTTTGTGTAGGCATCAACTTTGGGCCTATAAGATCCGAGATCCTCAAACTAACCAAAATTTGGGAGCCTAAAGGGGTGTCTTCACGAGTTTTAGTCCAAAGTCGGCTTTACTTCCATTTCAATAACAAATTCTTGAAAAATATAACGGGCATCAAATGGGATATTAATGTAACCCACATATGCAATGCGGACAATGCTACTTACACAACGATCCAAACACAACAATTTACACAACCTCTCACATGCATGTGGGACCCACACATAGTAATGTGTGTGGAGCCCACATGTATGTGAGAGGTTGTATAAGTTGTTGTGTTTGAATTGTTGTTGTGTGAGTATCATTTTTGTATGCAATGGAAAAGAATAATACACTTGTCCGGTATCATTCATCAATCTCGGAAACAAGTTTAAGTATTAATTTAGAAATTATAATTCTCTCCACTCTTAATTAGGGTGGCACCGGTAAATGACATTTTTTGTTTCACATATAATATTGGTAAAATAGCAGTGCAACTAATTACCAATGTATAAATAAAGTCGAAATTTGGAAGAAAATATTTATACACTTTGAACATATGTAATGTATTTTTAAGTATTTTGCTATGATATAAATTGTACCATTTATGTTTTTCTTTTTTTTCCGTTTGGTTTGTTAATTAAAAATATGCGGATTTTTTTTTTCAAAAGGGTCGGTCAAAATGAGCCAACCTTTTAATAATTCGCAGTTTGAAAAAGCATAAATTTTAGTACAATAAAAAAGGTTAATAAAACTCTGAGTGGAAAATAAATGCAACAGTAAAAGGACAAAATATGGCCGTTGGGAACCAGCTGTATGAGTGAGCCATTTGTCTTTGGTACCCGAGGCTGGCAAACTCTCTCTTCCCACAGTCCAGTCAATCCTTTAAAATGGTCTATGTTTGCGTTCTCAATTTTTACATTCAAATTCTAATTGTTTTGAAAGTTTTTAAGGGACGCTTTTACGCTCGCATTTCTACTCTCTCACCAGCACTCAACAGTGCTTTATGTGTTCTAGGTCTCTCCTCTGCCCCTCACCCCTTAGGACCCGGTTCATTTTATGGGAAAAAGTTGAAAGGACGCAGTAAGAAAGAGTTTTGTATAGTTTAAGTTTTGGGAGAGCTCGGTGAAGTGGTTTTGTCATGAGATTTGGTTGTTCACTTCCTCGTAAGATTTCAAGTTTGATTTTTTTTGTCAATAATTTTTAGGGCCACATCACCCCTACGCGTAAGAGTGTGAAACATCTGTGATAGAGATTGTATAATTAGTCCGAAGTGTGCACAAATTGGACCGGGACATCTTGTATTATAAAATGTTTTGAGAGAGTTTTTTTTTTAAAAATAATGAATGGGAAAGAGATAGATAAATAAGAATAAAACAATAGATAAAACAATTAGAAACAGTGCTAAGAGCTAACAAAGTCGGATCCATGTTTCTATAATTTATTAATTTTACCAATTACTGAAAAATTGTTAACTTCACAACTCTTTTTTTTTTTTTTTTTTTTGGGGTTGAAAAACACGTAACTACAAAAAAAAAAAAGATCATGCAAAAAAAAAAAGAATTGCTAATTTTTATGTGAAGTATTACGTCAATCAAACACACAGTAATACAAAAATATATTTGCATTTACTCCATAACACTCTACTTCATGTAAAGTCTTACGTCAATCAAACACACAATAATACAAATATATTTTTGAATTTACTCCATAACACTATACTTCTTTTGAGAATATATTTTTTGCATAACATCTTCAACAACTACAACTAGACGAAGCAACGAAACCCAGTAGAAATTGTGTCACGAATACACTTATCAAACACTAATCTGGACATAACTGTATCCACATTCATCCGATAATAGTGAGCCAACATAATACGCATAAAATTCATCCGCAAATCAAGAACACTTGAATATACATATATTTTTTTGATTCAATCAAGAACATTTATGTTCCTATCTTTGTTGGAACATTTGTGTTCAAAGCATTTGCGTTTTCGTTCTTATCAAAGAGATCCAAACTCTGCCTCTCTATGCTCGAATTACCCAACAGCTGAAAAGCCGCAACGGCTACCAACAAAGTGGTTTTGTTCGTTTCTAGGCACACCAAAGAGTAAACTTTTACCAACCCGACTTCTTATCTTTGGACTGGTAAATAGATAGCAGATGATTCCTCAGCCGTTCGATCCTCTGACAACACTTCCACGTGATTGATGAACCCACCACCCTCCCTCTCTCTCTTTCTCTCTCTCTCTCTTAAATACCCCACTCCATGTCTCTTGTCCACTCTCTTAATGTATTTCTTGGTTCTTTTTTTCATCACCTAGCTCCCCTCTCCTCTCCGTTAAATCTTGTGGGTTGTAGCTTTCTACTATTCTTGAGAGGGATTGCAGTGGGAAGATCTAGAAATGGGATTGCTTGTTTTTCTGCTTTTAGCAATCTCTGTTGTATCTGCTGACGAAGGTGAGTGCCCTCTCTCTCTCTCTCTCTCTCTCTCTCTCGTTTCTCCTTTACTGCTGCTTTGTTCTCTTGTTTTGGGGAGTTTTATGTGGTGGGTTTTGCCTATACAGTTGTGGAAAGCAGTGATTTGAGATCTTCACCCAAAGAAAAATGATGTTTTGTTGTTCTTGTACTTCAGCTGATTTTGGAGAGAAATGAGCATTTAATATGCCCTTGTTCTGGTGCTTAAGCTGATAATAATGCATATCCAAGACCCTTGTAATAGTATAAATGCCTGATTTTGTGGATTTATATTCACATTTAGATAAGCATTGCACTTTACTGTTTTTTATTGGTGTGGGGACTGATGGGTGTTTTGTGTATGTTCATTTGACTACTACTACTTTTTGACTCGAGAATAATATTCATAGCCACAAGAAGGGGCTTTTGTAGAAACCTGTCGTTTTTTTTGTTTCATCTCTCTGAAGTGTAGTGCTTTATCAAGGTTGAGATGTAGGGAGTAATTTCTAATCTTCAGAAATTACTCCCGCCTAGAGTGGCACTCTAGGCGGTGGTCCAATGCCTAGTCCCCGCCTAGCACCCACCCAGGGGCTAGGTGACGGTCCAACGCGTAGTCCCCACCTAGGCACTAGACCCCACTTTTCCGCCCGAGTAGCGCCTAGCAATTTTTAGAACATTGTTATTTAGCAACCAGGAGCTTTTTTTGGCTAAGTTTAGAGGGCCTGATTTAGTCTTGCTTTGTATGATCCCTGCATTTGGACTCTACTCTTTCACAGACAGACATTTAATGAATCCAGATTTCTTTTTTCTCTTCGTTGCCTAGATTTGGTGGTGATTGATGAAAAAGAATAAAGCATAATCTGGCCAGCTCATTTGGTCCTCCCCTCTATGTTTTCGGTCTTGAGAAAGGAAAAGGAGTTTAAAGGTACTAATTAGGGTTTATGAGATTGGACCACATGGTGAAGATATGGCAAAACCACCATGCTGCATTATGTCTAGGAGACTTTGAAGGCATGAGTAAATAAAGTGCCCAACTCCCTGGAGGCCTAATTGCATATCGTTTTAAAGTAGTAACAAGGCCCGTCATTTGATCCTTAATAATGAATATTGCGTCAGTGGCTATTAAAATAAGAAGGATGAAAACATGTATATTGCTTCCATTTGTGTTATTTTAGACTTAAGTTTTAGAAGTGTGCAGAAATTTACGACGGTGAAATTCTTGTTGCAGATGCATTTATCGGTGTGAACATAGGAACAGACCTCTCAGACATGCCACACCCAACTCAAGTTGTAGCTCTCCTCAAAGCCCAGCAAATCCGCCATGTCCGCCTCTACAATGCCGACCGTGGCATGCTTCTCGCCCTTGCCAACACCGGCATTAAAGTTGCCATCACGATTCCCAATGAACAACTCCTAGGAATCGGCCAATCAAACACCACTGCTGCCAACTGGGTATCCCAAAATGTCGTGGCACATTACCCAGACACCAATATCACCACCATTTGTGTCGGTTCTGAGGTCCTAACCACCCTCCCAAACGCTGCACGTATTTTAGTCAGCGCCCTCAAGTTCGTCCACTCAGCCCTATTGGCTTCCAATTTGGATAGTCAAATCAAGGTTTCAACGCCCCTTTCGTCCTCCATCATCCTTGACTCATTCCCGCCGTCACAAGCCTTCTTTAACAGGTCTTGGAATCCAGTCATAGTACCCATGCTCAGTTTCTTGCAATCAACGGGATCTTTCCTCATGCTGAATATTTACCCGTATTACGATTACATGCAATCTAACGGTGTTATTCCCTTAGATTACGCGCTCTTCCGTCCGCTTGCTTCAAACAAAGAAGCGGTTGATGCCAACACACTCATTCACTACACGAATGTCTTTGATGCTATGGTTGACGCGGCATACTTTGCAATGGCTTACCTCAATTACACTAACATTCCGGTCATAGTGTCTGAGTCTGGTTGGCCATCTAAAGGCGATTCTAGCGAACCTGATGCCACTTTAGACAATGCCAACACTTACAACAGCAACTTGATAAAACACGTGCTGAACCAAACCGGGACCCCCAAACACCCTGGAATTTCTGTTAGTACTTACATATATGAGCTTTATAACGAGGATAACAAACCGGGGCCTTTGTCCGAGCAAAACTGGGGATTGTTTGATGCAAATGGGAAACCCATTTACATTTTGCACCTGACTGGGTCAGGATCGGTATTAGCGAACGATACTACGAACCAAACTTTTTGTACAGCAAAGGACGGTGTTGATGCGAAAATGCTGCAGGCGGCTTTGGATTGGGCTTGTGGGCCCGGGAAGGTGGATTGTTCACCTATTTTGCAGGGCCAACCGTGCTACGAACCGGATACTGTGGCTGCACACGCAACTTATGCTTTTGACACTTATTATCATCAAATGGGGAAGGCTCCTGGGACTTGCGATTTTAATGGGGTGGCTGCAATCACTACCACGAATCCAAGTAAGATTTGAATGACATTGTCTGCAGAAAAACTGTCTGCTTTCTTTTGTTTGTGCTCTGTTCCTTTTACTTTGACATTTTTTACTTACATGATTTTTTTTCTCTGTTATTACAATAATGCAGGTCATAATTATTGTCTATTTGGAAGGTAATATTCCTTTCTTCAGCTGAACAATCCTTTTCTGGTGAACGTACGGATTTAGATCTTCTCTCCATTTGATAAACGGAATTCTTATGTCTCTTTCGACACAAAGTGCTGCAACTTAACATCAAAATACCAATGGGAAAATAACTTTTTTGTGCAACCAAGGGTCTTAAAGCCGAAACAAGTGACTTTAGCTGATATAGAAAGAAAATGTTTTTTTGAACAGACGTCTACGTAGTTGCTGACTTTACGGAATAGTTTTCAGTTTGAAATTAAGAGTTTTGGTGTCCATTTCTCACGCCATTAGTTGTGAAATGGAGTGGATCAAAATTCCAGTTCTATAATTTACATGTACCTGCTTTATTCATGTCCCCAATTTCTCTTATTGCAAACTCCTACCAACAAGTAGAAGGAAAACAAGTTTTAGCAACTAATGAGCAACTCACGTTTCTTGCCCTTTGGTCAATGAAGTGGTGGCAGCAATGGAACCTTCGTAAACGGCACAGCCCCGGCATTGAATTCTTCGAGCTCAGGTTCTTCTTCCCACTACCTCCATGGTTGTGGTTTCCATGGCTGTGGTTCAACATGTGCGGTTATTCTAGTTGGAGTGCTATCATTGTTTGCGGTTTTCCTATGATTCTTATGTTAATGGATTGTTTGCCAGTAGGGAATTTTAGCTAGATGGCAGTTTTTATTCATTATGTGCCCATGGAGAACTTTGTCTGGATGTAATGCTCCTGGCCAGTTTTTTCCTTGTCCCCTTGGAACTTTCAATTCCAGTTTTGTTTCCCCACCATAAGAGGAAAAAGGTGGGAGGGGGATTGTGGTGATCTTTCCAATAGCGAGCTGGTAATTTTGGGGAGCTGTCCTATTAGTCTTGTACAAAACAAGTAGTTGAAGGGCTCGGATGGGGATGTGTTCTGACTGGTTAATTATTCTTTTAAGGTTGATTTATGATTCCTTCAGTTCTGATTGATCGTTGATCATCGTAGAACGCTCTTTATCCAGCCCATTTGGTTTATATAAATGTCTCTCTTAATGGGAAACAATCCTTGATGTGAATATGTTGCAGTTGAACAGGCTTGTGAATTACTTGAACTGAAATCTTAGAACTATACAAATCAGTTGAAATTGCTGCCTTTTGAAGTACAGAATGTCATGACAGTATTAGCTCAATAATAACCTGCAGCGTAAGGCGGTCTGTTGGGATTTTCCTTACCTTTGTAAGGGCTACAAAACAAACAAATTACAACTTTGTGAATAATTTGGGCTTGACTTTTGAAGTTGTGTACATTTTTTGGGGAAATTGAATAGCATTAAGTGGCAGAAATAACCAGAATTTCGCCGGTACAGCTGAAGCAGCCTGGATTTGCTCGATATTGTGGCCTGAACGGAACTTGGGTATGGCTGTTCCTTTTTATTTTTGCCAAGACAATACATACAAACTTGAAACCACAATGATTTTCGCATTCTAACATTTGTCTTTTAGTGCTTTGAAGTGCATTTATAAGAAAGTGGAGTGCAAAAATTGTAACCCAACGTGAAATTATGTTCATGAAGAATCTGAGCTAAACAATACCGGATTCTGGTTTGGTAAACAGGTACACAAGGATTGACAATGGAAAATGGAAAGTGATTCCTATCATAAAATTAATGACATATTATTAGCATTTTTTTTTTCCGATACTCTCCTATTTATTTTTAGAATTTATTACTCTCTCTGTACCTATTTTTTAGTCCATTTTGGAGATTCTAACTAAATACTGTGAGGGATGATAGAACATAATCATTGCACTTTCAAAAACTTTTTTTTTTCTTTCATCATTTTACGCTTCAATCATTATGCTTTCTTACATTTTTGGCATTGCTAATTTAAAAATGTTAGGGTAAAAGAGAAAATTTATTATCTATTGGAGTACTTCTATTTAGTTTTGAAGTGGGACAATTTTTTTGATACATCGAAAAGTGCTAATTCTGACAAAAAAATGGAAACGAATGGAGAGTTTTTTTCCCCCTCAAAGTGAAATGGTTGCCTGACAAGCATTATGTCCTCTCCTTCATAATTTTCATTTTGTCAATATTGTATAAGTAAGGATTAGTGGAAAATCAGTAAGTTAGCATCTCTGAGTCGTCGAATCATGCATTCGATGACTCAGATCTTATTTCGACAAATCAACAATCATGCATTCGACGGCTTGGAGAACCACTGGACAGTCTGATCCCACAATTGTGCAAACTTCACTGCTTTAAGAGTGCATGAGCAATGAATAATTACTCAATCCTATAAATTATTCAATGTCTTGGGGCATCGCCTGGTGATACCCTAAAACATCTTCTCATCTTCTATACGGTTCAAACTTCACTATTTTAAGAGGACACGAGCACTGGATAATCACTCAATCCTATAAATTATTCAATGTCTTTGGGGCATTGTTAGGTGGTGATTACTATACACGACAGTCAAAGACTTACACTAACCGCAACAAATTACTTTTAGCCACAAAATTTTGAAAGCGTGACACTATACACTATGGTTTTCGCAATTGGGTTTTCAAGAGGGCCACTTGGGCTTATTGGATTGAATTGGGCTCGGCCTGCCACTATTACCATTAAATAAAATACGAAAAAATGCTTTTAGAAATCTTCCAATTGGCTCAAAATATTTTTCTCCCAATGTCTTGGACATTTTTGGCGAGTTTTTGTTTATTTTTCATTTTGATTTTTTTTCTTACATTTAATCTTTATTTTTCGGATTGATCATCCGTCTCGATATATGAGAAAAGTCTAAAAGTAAAAAAATTATGATAAAAACTAATAAATAATTTGACTAAAGACGAAAAAACACAAAACAATTGATATTTTTTTCTCTACAGTACAGTTTTATATGTATTTTTTCAACTTTAGTCCATATTTTTTTATTTTTTCGATTTCTCCTGTTGGGACGAACATTTAATCCCAACAATTACTACGAAAAGCTAATAGTGACGGCTTGTTCCTCTAAGAGCTTTAGGGTCTTTTTGGACTTTTTGAAATTTGTTTAGATTCAAAAAAAATTTTGCGCCCATCTTTTGTGGATTATTGTTTCGTCTTGTGGAAACAAAATGGAAACTAAAAAATTACGATTTTTTTGAGTTTTATCTTGGGTATTTCAAAAAATGTTAGGGTAAAAGAATTTTTTAAAAAACTTTTTGGATTTCACTCATCGAGACCAATCGATAATTCAAAAAAATTTAGCGCAAAACTAAAAAATAAAAAAAAAATTAAATAAGGACAAAATTAAACAATTTTGCAATTGGCCGCGGAAAATTGCACATGGCCGCGGAAAATTGCAGCTGGCCGCGGAAAATTACAGTTGGCCGCGGAAAATTGCAGTCAGCCGCGTAGAATTACAGTTGGCCGAGTAAAACTACAGTTGACCGCCGAAAATTGCACTTGGCCGCGTACAATTGTTATTGGCCACACAAAATTGTTCTCCTGGTCGCAAAAAATTACTCTTCAACGCATTGAATTACTTGTGGCTGCAAAGAATTACTCGTGGCCTCATAGAATTTTTTTTGGTCGCGAAGAATTACTCCTTACCGCAAAGTTTTGAAAGCGTGATTACTATACAAGACAGTCAAAGAATTACTCTGGCCGCAACAAATTACTTTTAGCCGCGAAATTTTGAAAGCGTGATCACTATACACTATGGTTTTCGCAATTGGGTTTTCAAGAGGGTCAATTATGCTTATTGGATTGAATTGGGCTCGGCCTGCCTCTATTACCATTCAAATAAAATATCAAAAAATTCTTTTAGAAATCTTCCAACTGGCCCAAAATATTTTTCTCCCAACGTCTTGGACATTTTGGGCGAGTTTATGTTTATTTTGATTTTTGATTTTTTTTCTTACATTTAAGCTTTATTTTTGGGATTGATCATCCGTCTCGATATATGAGAAAAGTCTAAAAGTAAAAAAATTATGATAAAAACTAATAAATAGTTTGACTAAAGACGAAAAAACACCAAACAATTGATATTTTTTTCTCTACAGTACAGTTTTCTATGTATGTTTTCAACTTTGGTCCATATTTTTTTATTTTTTCGATTTCTCCTGTTGGGACAAACAATTTATCCCAACAATTACAACGAAAAACTAATAGTGACGGCTTGTTCCTCTAAGAGCTTTAGGGTCTTTTTAGACTTTGTGAAATTTGTTTATATTCGAAAAAATTTTGCGTTGGTATATTTTGCGTCCATCTTTTATGGATTATTGTTTCGTCTTGTGGAAACGAAATGAAAACTAAAAAATAACGATTTTTTTGAGCTTTATCTTGGGTATTTCAAAAAATGTTGCGGTAAAAGAATTTTTTTTAAAACTTTTTGGATTTCACTCATCGAGAGCAATTGATAATTCAAAAAATTTTAGTGCAAAACTAAAAAATACAAAAAAAATTTAAATAAGAACAAAACTAAACAATTTTGAATTTGGCCGCGGAAAATAGCACATGGCTGCTCATAATTGTAGTTGCCCGCGAAAAATTGCAGCTGGCTGCGTAAAACTGCAGTTGGCCGAAAATTGCAGTTGGCCGCGAAAAATTGGAATTGGCCGTGGAAAATTGCAGTTGGCCGCGTAGAATTGTTATTGGCCACACAAAATTGTTCTCCTGGACGCAAAAAATTACTCTTCGACGCATTGAATTACTCGTGGCTTCAAAGAATTGCTCGTGGCCTCGTAGAATTTTTTTTGGTCGCGAAGAATTACTCTTTACCGCAAAGTTTTGAAAGCGTGATTACTATACACGACAGTCAAAGAATTACTCTGGCCGCAACAAATTACTTTTCGCCTCGAAATTTTGAAAGCCTGATCACTATACACTATGGTTCTCGCAATTGGGTTTTCAAGAGGGCCACTTATGCTTATTGGATTGAATTGGGCTCGGTCTGCCTCTATTACCATTCAAATAAAATATGAAAAAATTCTTTTAGAAATCTTCCAACTGGCCCAAAATATTTTTCTCCCAATGTCTTGGACATTTTGGGCGAGTTTTTGTTTATTTTTCATTTTGATTTTTTTTCTTACATTTAACCTTTATTTTTGGGATTGATCATCCGTTTCGATATATGAGAAAAGTCTAAAAGTAAAAAAATTATGATAAAAACTAAGAAATAGTTTGACTAAAGACGAAAAAACACCAAACAATTGATATTTTTTTCTCTACAGTACAGTTTTATATGTATTTTTTTAACTTTGGTCCATATTTTTTTATTTTTTCGATTTCTCTTGTTGGGACGAACAATTTATCCCAACAATTACTACGAAAAGCTAATAGTGACGGCTTGTTCCTCTAAGAGCTTTAGGGTCTTTTTGGACATTGTGAAATTTGTTTATAATCAAAAAAAATTTTGCGTCGATGTTTTGTGGATTATTGATTCTTCTTGTGGAAACGAAATGTAAACTAAAAAATTACGATTTTTTTGAGTTTTATCTTGGGTATTTCAAAAAATGTTCGTGTAAAAGAAATTTTTTTAAAACTTTTTGAATTTCACTCATCGAGACCAATCAAAAATTCAAAAAATTTTAGCGCAAAACTAAAAAATACAAAAAAAATTAAATAAGGACAAAATTAAACAATTTTGCACTTGGCCGCGCATAATAGCACTTAGCCGCGGAAAACTACACATGGCCGTTCATAAGTGCAGTTGGCCGCATAAAATTGCACTTGGCTTTGCACTTTGTCGCGGAAAATTGCAGTTGGCAGCGGAACATTGCAGTTGGCCGCTAAAAATTGCAGTTGGCCGCGTAGAATTGCTATTGGCCACACAAAATTGTTCTCCTGGTCGCAAAAAATTACTCTTCGACGCATTGCATTACTCGTGGTTGAGTAGAATTATTTTTGGTCACGAAGAATTACTCTTTACCCCAAAGTTTTGATTTTTTTTTTCTTACATTTAAGCTTTATTTTTTGGATTGATCATCTGTCTCGATAAATGGGAAAAGTCTAAAAGTAAAAAAACTATGATAAATATTATGAAATAATTTGACTAAAGACGAAAAAACACCAAACAATTTATATTTTTTTCTCTACAGTACAGTTTTATACGTATGTTTTCAACTTTGGTCCTTATTTTCTTATTTTTTCGACTCTCCTGTTGGGTCGAACAATTTATCCCAACAATTACTACGAAAATAGTGACGGGTTATTCTTCTAAGATGTTTAGGGTCTTTTTGGACTTTGTGAAATTTGTTTATATTCAAAAAAATTTTGCGTCGGTAAATTTTGCGTCGATCTTTTGTGGATTATTGTTTCTTCTTGTGTAAACGAAATGGAAACTAAAAGATTACGATTTCATTGAGTTTTATTTTGGGTATTTAAAAAAATGTTAGGGTAAAAGAAATTTATTTTAAAATTTTTGAATTTCACTCATCGAGACCAATCAAAAATTCAAAAAATTTTAGCGCAAAACTATAAAATACAAAAAAATTTAAATATGGACAAAATTAAAAAATTTTGCACTTGGCCGCGGGAAATTCCACACGACCGCGAACAACTGCAGCTGGCCGCCGACAACTGCAGTTGGCCGCGTAAAACTGCAACTGGCCGCGGAAAACTGCAGTTGGCCGCCTAAAACTGCAGTTGGCCAGCAGAATATTGCACTTGGCCGCATCGAATTGCTATTGGCCACACAAATTTGTTCACCTGGTCACAAAAAATTACTCTTCGACGCATTGAATTACTCGTGGCTGCAAAGGATTACTCGTGGCCACGCAGAATTATTTTTGGTCGCGAAGAATTAATCCTTACCGCAAAGTTTTGATTTTCTTTTCTTACATTTAAGCTTTACTTTTCGGATTGATCATCTGTCTCGATATACGAGAAAAGTGTAAAAGTAAAAAAATTATGATAAAAACTAAGAAATAATTTGACTAAAGACGAAAAAACACCAAACAATTGATATTTTTTTCTCTACAGGACACTTTTATATGTATGATTTCAACTCTGGTCCATATTTTTTTATTTTTTCGATTTCTCCAGTTGGGACGAACAATTTATCCCAACAAATACTACGAAACTAGTGACGGCTTTTCCCTCTAAAAGGTTTAGGGACTTTTTGGACTTTGTGAAATTTGTTTATATTCAAAAAAAATTTTGCGTCGGTAAATTTTGCGTCGATCTTTTGTGGATTATTGTTTCTTCTTGTGGAAACGAAATAGAAACTAAACGATTACGATTTTTTTGAGTTTTATCTTGGGTATTTCAAAAAATGTTAGGGTAAAAGAAATTTTTTTTAAACTTTTTGAATTTCACTCATGGAGACCAATAAAAAATTCAAAAAATTTTTGCGCAAAACTAAAAAATACAAAAAAAATTAAATAAGGACATTATTAAACAATTTTGCACTTGGCCGCGAATAATAGCATTTGGCCGCGGAAAATGGCACATGGTCGCGGAAAACTGCAGCTGGCTGCTAAAAAAGCAGTTGGCCGCGAAAAACTGCAGGTGGCCGCGTAAAACTACAGGTTGCCGCGGAATATTGCACTTGGCCGCGTCGAATTGCTAGTGGCCACACAAAATTTTCCTCCTGGTCGCAAAAAATTACTCTTCGACGCCATGAATTACTCGTGGCTGCAAAGGATTACTCGTGGCCACGTAGAATTATTTTTGGTCGCAAAGAATTACTCCTTACCGCAATGTTTTGATTTTTTTTGTTACATTTAAGCTTTACTTTTCGGATTGATCATCTGTCTCGATATATGAGAAAAGTCTAAAAGAAAAAAAATTATGATAAAAACTCAGAAATAATTTGACTAAAGACGAAAAAACACCAAACAATTGATATTTTTTTCTCTACAGGACACTTTTATATGTATGATTTAAACTTTGCTCCGTATTTTTTTATTTTTTCGATTTCACCTGTTGAGACGAACAATTTATCCCAACAATAACTACGAAATTAGTGATGGCTTGTTCCTCTAAAAGGTTTAGGGTCTTTTTGGACTTTGTGAAATTTGTTTATATTCAAAAAAAATTTTGCGTCGATCTTTTGTGGATTGTTGTTTCTTCTTGTGGAAACGAAATGGAAACTAAACAATTACGATTTTTTTGAGTTTTATCTAGGGTATTTTCAAAAAATGTTAGGGTAAAAGAAATTTTTTTAAAACTTTTTGAATTTCACTCATCGAGACCAATCAAAAATTCAAAAAATTTCAGCGCAAAACTAAAAAAGACAAAAAAATGTAAAGAAGGACAAAATTAAACGATTTTGCACTTGGCCGGGCATAATTGCATTTGGCGCGTAAAACTGCAGCTGGCCGCGTAATAATGCAATTGGCCGTATAAAACTGCAGATGGACGCGGAAAACTGCAGTTGGCCGCGGGATATTGCACTTGGCCGCGTAGAATAGCTATTGGCCACACAAAATTGTTCTCCTGGTCGCAAAAAATTACTCTTCGACGCATTGAATTACTCGTGGCAGCAAAGGATTAGTCGTGGCCACGTAGAATTATTTTTGGTCGCGAAGAATTACTCCTTACCGCAAAGTTTTTGATTTTTTTTCTTACATTTAAGCTTTATTTTTCAGATTGATCATCTGTCTCGATATATGAGAAAAGTCTAGAAGTAAAAAAACTATGATAAAAACTGAGAAATAATTTGACTAAAGACGAAAAAACACCAAACAATTGATATTTTTTTCTCTACAGGACACTTTTATATGTATGATTTCAACTTGGTCCATATTTTTTTATTTTTTGGATTTCTCCAGTTGGGACGAACAATTTATCCCAACAAATACTACGAAAATAGTGACGGCTTTTCCCTCTAAAAGGTTTAGGGTCTTTTTGGACTTTGTGAAATTTGTTTATATTCAAAAAAAATTTTGCGTCGGTAAATTTTGCGTCGATCTTTTGTGGATTATTGTTTCTTCTTGTGGAAACGAAATAGAAACTAAACGATTACGATTTTTTTGAGTTCTATCTATAGGGTATTTCAAAAAATGTCAGGGTAAAAGAAATTTTTTTTAAACTTTTTGAATTTCAGTCATGGAGACCAATAAAAAATTCAAAAAATTTTTGCGCAAAACTAAAAAATACAAAAAAAATTAAATAAGGACATTATTAAACAATTTTGCACTTGGCCGCGAATAATAGCATTTGGCCGTGTAAAACTGCTGGTGGCCGCGGAAAACTTCAGCTGGCCGCGGAAAACTGCAGCTGGCCGCGTAAAACTGCAGCTGGCCGCGTAGAACTGCAGCTGGACGCGGTAAATTGCAGCTGGCCGCGGAAAACTGCAGTTTGCCGCGGAATATTGCACCTGGCAGCGTAGAATAGCTATTGGCCACACAAAATTGTTCTCCTGGTCGCACAAAATTACTCTTCGACGCATTGAATTACTCGTGGCTGCAAAGGATTAGTCGTGGCCACGTAGACCTATTTTTGGTCGCGAAGAATTACTCCTTACCGCAAAGTTTTTGATTTTTTTTCTTACATTTATGCTTTATTTTTCGGATTGACCATCTGTCTCGATATATGAGAAAAGTCTAAAAGTAAAAAAATTATGATAAAAACTGAGAAATAATTTGACTAAAGACGAAAAAACACCAAACAATTGATATTTTTTTCTCTACAGGACACTTTTATATGTATGATTTCAACTTTGGTCCATATTTTTTTATTTTTTGGATTTTTCCGGTTGGGAAGAACAATTTATCCCAACAAATACTACGAAAATAGTGACGGCTTTTCCCTCTAAAAGGTTTAGGGTCTTTTTGGACTTTGTGAAATTTGTTTATATTCAAAAAAAATTTTGCGTCGGTAAATTTTGCGTCGATCTTTTGTGGATTATTGTTTCTTCTTGTGGAAACAAAATAGAAACTAAACGATTACGATTTTTTTGAGTTTTATCTAGGGTATTTCAAAAAATGTTAGGGTAAAAGAAATTTTTTTAAAATTTTTTGAATTTCACTCATCGAGACCAATCAAAAATTCAAAAAATTTTAGCGCAAAACTAAAAAATACAAAAAAATTTAAATAAGGACAAAATTAAACAATTTTGCACTAGGCCGCGCATAATTGCATTTGGCCGCGTAAAACTGCTGGTGGCCGCGGAAAACTTCAGCTGACCGCGTAAAACTGCAGCTGGCCGCGGAAAACTGCAGCTGGCCGCGTAAAACTGCAGCTGGCCTCGGAAAAGTACAGCTGGGCGCGTAAAACTGCTGTTGGCCGCGGAATATTGCACTTGGCCACCTAGAATAGCTATTGGCCACACAAAATTGTTCTCCTGGTCGCAAAAAATTACTCTTCGACGCATTGAATTACTCGTGGCTGCAAAGGATTAGTCGTGGCCACGTAGAATTATTTTTGGTCGCGAAGAATTACTCCTTACCGCAAAGTTTTCAATTTTTTTCTTACATTTAAGCTTTATTTTTCGGATTGATCATCTGTCTCGATATATGAGAAAAGTATAAAAGTAAAAAAATTATGATAAAAACTGAGAAATAATAAAAATTTAAATAAGGACAAAATTAAACAATTTTGTACTTGGCCGCGCATAATTGCATTTGGCCGCGGAAAACTGCAGCTGGCCGCTTAAAACTGCAGATGGCTGCGCAAAACGGCAGTTGTCCGCGTAAAACTGCAATTGGCGGCGGAAAACTGCAGTTGGCCGAGTAAAACTGCAGTGGGCCGCGTAATATTGCACTTGGCCACCTAGAATTATTTTTAGTCGTGAAGAATTACTCCTTACCGCAAAGTTTTTGTTTTTTTTTTCTTACATTTAAGCTTTATTTTTCAGATTGATCATCTGTCTCGATATATCAGAAAAGTCTTAAAGTAAAAAAATGATGATAAAAACTAAGAAATAATTTGACTAAAGACGAAAAAACACCAAACAATTGATATTTTTTTCTCTACAGGACACTTTTACAAGTATGATTTCAACTTTGGTACATATTTTTTTATTTTTTCGATTTCTCAAGTTGGGACGAACAATTTATCCCAACAATCACTACGAAAATAGTGACGGCTTGTTCCTCTAAAGGTTTATGGTCTTTTTGGACTTTGTAAAATTTGTTTATATTCAAAAAAAATTTTGCGTGGGTAAATTTTGCAACGATCTTTTGTGGATTATTGTTTCTTCTTGTGGAAACGAAATGGAAACTAAACGATTACGATTTTTTTGAGTTTTATTCAGGGTATTTAAAAAAATGTTCGGGTAAAAGAAATTTTACTTAAACTTTTTGAATTTCACTCATCGAGACCCATCAAAAATTCAAAAAAATTTAGTGCAAAACTAAAAAATACAAAAAAATTTAAATAAGGACAAAATTAAAGAATTTTGCACTTGGCCGCGCATAATTGCTTTCGGCCGCGGAAAACTGCAGCTGGCCGCCTAAAACTGCAGTTGGCCGCGTAAAACTGCAGATGGCCGCGTAAAACTGCAGAATGCCGCGGAATATTGCACTTGGCCGCGTAGAATAGCTATTAGCCACACAAAATTGTTCTCCTGGTAGCAAAAAATTACTCTTCGACGCATTGAATTACTCGTGGCTGCAAAGGATTACTCGTGGCCACGTAGAATTATTTTTAGTCACGAAGAATTACTCCTTACCGCAAAGTTTTTATTTTTTTTTCTTACATTTAAGCTTTATTTTTCGGATTGATCATCTGTCTCGATATATGAGAAAAGTCTAAAAGTAAAAAAATTATGATAAAAACTAAGAAATAATTCGAAGATTTCTTAAAAAGTCTAAAAGTTAAAAAATTATGATAAAAACTAAGAAATAATTTGACTAAAGACGAAAAAACACCAAACAATTCATATTTTTTTCTCTACTGGACACTTTTATATGTATGATTTCAAGTTTGGTCCATATTTTTTTTATTTTTTCGATTTCTCCAATTGGGACGAACAATTTATCCCAACAATTACTACGAAAATAGTGACGGCTTGTTCCTCGAAAAGGTTTAGGGTCTTTTTGGACTTTGTGAAATTTGTTTATATTGACAAAAAATTTTGCGTCGGTAAATTTTGCGTCGATCTTTTGTGGATTATTGTTTCTTCTACTAGAAACGAAATGGAAACTAAACGATTACGATTTTATTGAGTTTTATTTTTGGTATTTCAAAAAATGTTAGGGTAAAAGAAATTTTTTTAAAACTTTTTGAATTTCACTCATCGAGACCAATGAAAAATTCAAAAAACTTTAGCGCAAAAATAAAAAACACAAAAAAATTTAAATAAGGACAAAATTAAACAATTTTGCACTTGGTTGCGCATAATTGCATTTGGCCGCGGAAAACTGCACTTGGCCGCGTAAAACTGCAATTGGCCGCAGAAAATTGCAGTTGGCCGCATAAAATTGCAGTTGGCCGCGGAATATTGCTCTTCGTCGCTTAGAATTGCTATTGACCACACAAAATTGTTCTCCTGGTCGCAAAAAATTACTCTTCGACGCATTGAATTGCTTGTGGCCACGTATAATTATTTTTGGTCGTGGAGAATTACTCCTTACCGCAAATTTTGATTTTTTTTCTTACATTTAAGCTTTATTTTTCGGATTGATCATCTGTCTCGATATATGAGAAAAGTCTAAAAGTATAAAAATATTATGATAAAAAATAAGAAATAATTTGACTCAAAAAATTGCATTTGGCCGCGGAAAAGTGCCCATGGCCGCGGAAAAGTGCACATGGCCGCGGAAAACTGCATTTGTCCGCTTAAAACTGCAACTGGCCGCTGAAAATTGCAGTTGGCCGCATAAAATTGCAGTTGGCCGCAAAATAGTGCACTTGGCCGCGTTGAATTGCTATTGGCCACACAAAATTGTACTCCTGGTCACAAAAAACTACACTTCAACTCATTGAATTACTCGTGGCTGCAAAGGATTACTCGTGGCCACGTAGAATTTTTTTTGATCGCGAAAAATTACTCCTTATTGCAAAGTTTTGAAAGCGTGATTACTATGCACGACAGTCAAACAATTACTCTAGCCGCAACAAATTACTTTCAGCCACAAAATTTTGAAAGTGTGATCACTATACACTATTGTTTTCGCAATTGGGTTTTTCAAGAGGGCCACTTGCGCTTATTGGATTGAATTGCGTTCTGCCTGCCTCTATTACCATTCAAATAAAATATGAAAAAATGTTTTTAGAAATCTTCCAATTGGCCCAAAATATTTTTCTCCCAATATCTTGGACATTTTGGGCGAGTTTGTGTTTATTTTGATTTTTGATTTTTTTTCTTACATTTATGTTTTATTTTTTGCATTGATCATCCGTCTCGATACGAGAAAAGTCTAAAAGTAAAAAAATTATGATAAAAACTAAGAAATAGTTTGACTAGAGACGAAAAAAACCAAACAATTGATATTTTTTTCTCTACAGTCCAGTTTTATATGTATTTTTTCAACTTTGGTCCATATTTTTTTATTTTTTCGATTTCTCCTGTTGGGACGAACAATTTATCCCAACAATTACTACGAAAAGCTAATAGTGACGGCTTGTTCCTCTAAGAGGTTTAGGTTCTTTTTCGACTTTGTGAAATTTGTTTATATTCATAAAGATTTTGCATCTATCTTTTGTGGATTATTTTTTCGTCTTGTGGAAACGAAATGGAAACTAAAAAATTACGATTTTTTTGGGTTTTATTTTTGCTATTTCAAAAAAAGTTACGGTAAAATTTTTTTTTTTTTAACCTTTATGGATTTCAATCATCGAGACCAATCGATAATTCAAAAACTTTTAGCGCAAAACTAAAAAATACAAGGTCAAAATTAAATAATTTAAGACTTGGCCGCGGAAAATTACTCATGGACGCTCATAATTGCAGTTGGCCGTTTAAAATTGCACTTGGCCGCGAAAAATTAAGCACTTGGCCGCGTATAATTTCAGTTGGCCGCCTACAATTGCACTTGGCCACAGAAAAATTACACTTGGCTGCCAATAATTGCAGTTGGCCACGGATAATTGCGTTTGGCCGCTAAAAATTGCACTTGGCCGCATAAAATTACACTTGGCAGCGTAGAATTGCTATTGGGCACACAAAATTGTTCTCCTGGTTGCAAAAAATTACTCTTTGACTCATTGAATTACTCGTGGCCGCGCAAAATTATTTCTGGTTGCGATTTTACTCCTTACCTCAAAGTATTGAAGCGTCATTACTATACATGACAGTCAAACAATTACTCTGGCCTAACAAATTACTTTTAGGCACAAAATTTTGAAAATGTGATCACTATACACTTTGGTTTTCGCAATTGGGTTTTCAAGAGGGCAACTTGGACTTATTGGATTGAATTGGCTCGGCCTGCCTCTATTACCATTCAAATAAAATCTTAAAAAATACTATTGGATTGAATTGGCTCGGCCTGTCTCTATTACTATTCAAATAAAATCTTAAAAAATACTTTTAGAAATCTTCCAACTGGCCCAAATTATTTTTCTCCCAATGTCTTGGACAATTTGGTCAAGTTTATGTTTATTTTCATTTTTCATATTTTTTCTTACATTTAAGCTTTATTTTTAGAATTGATCATCCATCTTGATATATGAGAGAAGTCTAAAAGTAAAAAAATTATGTTAAAAACTAAGAAATAGTTTGACTAGAGACGAAAAAACACCAAACAATTGATATTCTTTTCTCTACAGTAAAGTTTTATATGCCTTTTTTCAACTTTGGTCCTATTTTTTTATTTGTTCGATCTCTCCTGTTGGGACGAACAATTTATCCCAACAATTACTACGAAAAACTAATAGTTACGGCTTGTTCCTCTAAAAGATTTAGTGTCTTTCTGGACTTTGTGAAATTTGTTTGTATTCAAAAAAATTTTTGCATCAATCTATTTTGAATTATTGTTTTTTGTTGTGGAAACGAAAAGGAAACTAAAAAATTACGATTTTCATGAGTTTTATCTTGGGTATTTCAAAAAATGGTAGGGTAAAGTAAATTTTTTTAAACCTTTTTGAATTTCACTCACCGAGACCAACAAAAATTCAAAAAAAATTAGCGCAAAACTTAAAAATACAAAAAAAATTAAGTAACGACAAAATTAAACAATTTTGCACTTGGCCGCATATAAGTGGACTTTGCCGCGAAAAATTGCACATGGCCGCCCATAATTTCAGTTGGCCACTGAAAATTGCTTCTGGCAGCGGAAAATTGCAGTTGGCCGCGGAACATTGCACTTGGCGGCGTAGAATTGCTATTGGCCACACAATACTGTTCTCGTGGTCGAAAAAAATTACTCTTCGACGGATTGAATTATTCGTGGCCACGTAGTATGATTTTTTGTTGCGAAGAATTACTCCTCACCGCAAAGTTTTTAAAACGTGATTACTATACGCAACGGTCAAAGAATTACTCTTGCCGCAACAAATTAGTTTTAGCCGCAAAATTTTGAAAGCGTGATCACTATACACTATGGTTTTCGCAGTTGGGTTTTCAAGAGGGCCACTTTTGCTAATTGAATTGAATTGGGCTCGGCCTGCCTCTATTACCATTCAAATAAAATATGAAAAAAAGCTATTAGAAATCAACCAACTGGCCCAAAATATTTTTCTCCCAATGTCTTGGATATTTTGGGCGAGTTGATGTTTATTTTTCATTTTGATTTTTTTTCTTATATTTATGCTTTATTTTTGGGATTGATCATCCGTCTCGATATATGAGAAAAGTCTAAAAGGAAAAATTATGATAAAAACTATGAAATAGTTTGACAAAAGACGAAAAAACACCAAACAATTGAATTTTTTTCTCTACAGTACAGTTTTATATGTATTTTTTCAACTTGGTCCACATTTTTTTATTTTTTCGATTTCTCTTGTTGGGACTATCAATTTATCCCAACAATTACTACGAAAAGCTAATAGTGACGGGTTTTTCCTCTAAGAGGTTTATGGTCTTTTTTGACTCTCTGAAATTTGTTTATATTCAAAAAAATTTTGCGTTGGTAAATTTTGCGTCCATCTTTTGTGGATTATTGTTTCGTCTTTTGAAAACGAAATGGACACTAAAAAATTACGATTTTTTTGAGTTTTAGCTTGGGTATTTGAAAAAATGCTACGGTCAAAGAATTTTTTTAGAAACTTTATGAATTTCACTCATTGAGACCAATAAAAAATTCAAAAAATTTTAGCGCAAAACTAAAAAATAAAAAAAATTAAATAAGGACAAAATTAAACAATTTTGCACTTGGCCGCGCATAATAGCATTTGGCGGAGGAAAACTGCAGCTGGCCGCGGAAAATTGCCGCTGGCCGCGTAAAACTGTAGTTGGCCGCGGAATATTGCAGTTGGCAGCGGAAAATTGTAGTTGGCCGCGTAAAACTGCAGTAGGCCGCGGAAAATTGCACTTGGCCGGGTAGAATTGCTATTGGCCACACAAAATTGTTCTCCTAGTCGAAAAAAATTACTCTTCGATGCATTTAATTACTCGTGGCAGCAAAGAATTACTCGTGGCCACGTAGAATTATTTTTTGTCATGAAGGAGTACTCGTTACCGCAAAGTTTTGAAAGTGTGATGACTATACACGACAGTCAAAGAATTACTCTGGCCGTAACAAATTACTTTTAGCAGCATAATTTTGAAAGCGTGATCACTATGCACTATGCTTTTCGTAATTGGATTTTCAAGAGGGCCACTTATGTTTATTGGATTGAATTGGGCTTGGCCTGTCTCTATTACTATTCAAGTAAAATATAAAAAATTCCTTTCAGAAATATTCCAACTGGCCCAAAATATTTTGGGCGAGTTTATGTTTATTTTGGTTTTTGATTTTTTTCTTACATTTAAGCTTTATTTTTTGGATTGATCATCCGTCTCGATATATGAAAAAGTCTAAAAGTAAAAAAAATTATGATAAAAACTAAGAAATAATTTGACCAAAGACGAAAAAACACCAAACAATTGAAATTTTTTTCTCTACAGTACAGTTTTATATGTATGTTTTCAAATTTGGTCCTTATTTTTTTATTTTTTTTATTTCTCCTGTCGAGACGAACAATTTATCCCAACAATTACTACAAAAAACTAATAGTGACGGCTTGTTCCTGTAAGAGCTTTAGGGTCTTTTTGGATTTTGTAAAATTTGTTTATATACAAAAAAATATTTGCTTCGGTAAATTTTGATCGATCTTTTGTGAATTATTGTTTCTTCTTATGCAAACTAAAAAATTACGATTTTTTTGAGTTTTATCTTGGGAATTTCAAAAAATGTTAGGGTAAAAGAATTTTTTTAAAAACATTTTTAATTTCACTCATCGAGACCAGTCAAAAATTCAAAAAATTTTAGCGCAAAACTAAAAAATACAAAAAAAATAAATATGGAAAAAATTAAACAATTTTGCACTTGGCCGCGGAAAATTGCACATGGCCGCAGAAAACTGCAGTTGGCCGCCTAAAACTGCAGTTCGCCACGGAACATTGCACTTTGCCGCGTAGAATTGCTATTGGCCACACAAAATTGTTCTCCTGGTCCCAAAAAATTACTCTTCGACGCATTGAATTACTCGTGCCTGCAAAGAATTACTCGTGGCCACGTAGAATTATTTTGGGTCGTGAAGAATTACTCATTACCGCAAAGTTTTGAAAGCGCGATTATTATACACGACAGTCAAACAATTACTCTTGCCGCATCAAATTACTTTCAGCCACAAAATTTTGAATGTGTGATCACTATACATTAGGGTTTTCGCAATTGGGTTTTCGAGAGGGCCACTTATGCTTATTGGATTGAATTGGGCTCGGCCTGCCTCTATTACCGTTCAAATAAAATACGAAAGAATTCTTTTAGAAATCTTCCAACTAGCCCAAAACATTTTTCTCCCAGTGTCTTTGACATCTTGGGCGAGTTTATGTTTTTTTTTAATTTCATTTTTTTTTTTTACATTTAAGCTTTATCTTTAGGATTGATCACCCGTCTCGATATATGAGAAAAGTCTAAAAGTAAAAAAATTGTGATAAAAACTAAAAAATAGTTTGACAAAAGATGAAAAAACACCAAACAATTGATTTTTTTTTTCTACAGTTCAGTTTTTTAAGTATTTTTTCAACTTTGGTCCATATTTTTTTATTTTTTCAAATTTTCTTTTTGGGTCGAATAATTTATCCCAACAATTACTACGAAAAGCTAATAGTGACGGCTTGTTCCTCTAAGAGCTTTAGGGTCTTTTTGGAATTTGTGAAATTCGTTTATATTCAAAAAAAATTGCATCAGTAAATTTTGCGTCGATCTTTTGTGGATTATTATTTCTTCTTGTGCTAACGAAATGGAAACTAAAAGGTTACGATTTCTTTGAGTTTTATCGTGGGTATTTCAAAAAATATTAGGGTAAAAGAATTTTTTTTAAAACATATTGAATTTCACTCATCGAGACCAATCAAAAATTTAAAAAAATTTAGCGCAAAACTAAAAAATACAAAAAAAATTGAATCAGAACAAAATTAAACAATTTTGCACTTGGTCGCGCATAATTGCAATTGGCCGCAGAAAATTGCACACGGCCGCTCATAATTGCAGTTGGGCACGTAAAATTGCAGTTGGCCGCCGAAAATTGCACTTGGCCGCCGAAAATTACACTTGGCCGCGTAAAACTGCAGTTGGCCGCGGAAAATTTCAATTGGCCTCGTAGAATTGCTATTTGCCAGACAAAATTGTTCTCCTGGTCGAAAAAAATTACACTTCGACGCATTCAATTTCTTGTGGCAGCAAATAATTACTCGTGGCCGCGGAGAATTATTTTTGGTCGCGAAGAATTACTCCTTACCGCAAAGTTTTGTAAACGTGATTACTATATACAACAGTCAAAGAATTACTCTGGCCACAACAAATTACTGATCACTATACACTATGGTTTTCACAATTGGATTTTCAAGCGGGCCACTTGGGCTTGTTGGATTAAATTGGGCTCGGCCTGCCTCTATTACCATCCAAATAAAATATAAAAAAATGCTTTTAGAAATCTTCCAACTGGGCCAAAATATTTTTGTCCCAATGTCTTGGACATTTTTGGCGAGTTTATGTTTATTTTGATTTTTGATTTTTTTTTTCTTACATTTAAGTTTTATTTTTCGGATTGATCATCCGTCTCGATATATGAGAAAAGTCTATAAAAGTAAAAAAATTATGATAAAAACTAAGAAATAGTTTGACTAGAGTCGAAAAAACACGAAACAATTGATATTTTTTTCTCTACAGTAAAGTTTTATATGTATTTTTTCAACTTTGGTCCAAATTTTTTTGTTTTTTCGATTTCTTCTGTTGGAACGAACAATTTATCCCAACAATTAATAGAAAAAGTTAACAGTGACGGCTTGTTGCTCTATGAGGTTTAGGGTCTTTTGGACTTTGTGATATTTGTTTATATTCAAAAAAAATTTCGTTGGTAAATTTTGCATCCATCTTTTGTGGATTATTGTTTCGTCTTGGGGAAACGAAATGAAAACTTAAAAATTACGTTTTTTTTCAGTTTTATATTGGGTATTTCAAAAAATGTTACGGTAAAACAATTTTTTTAAAAACTTTTTTAATTTCACTCATTGAGACCAATCAAAAATTCAAAAATTTTAGCGCCAAACTAAAAAATACAAAAAAATTTAACTAAGGACAAAATTAAACAATTTTGCACTTGGCCACGCATAATTGCATTTGGCCGCGGAAAATTGCACAAGGCCGCGCATAATTGCAGTTGACCGCGTAAAATTGCAATTCGCCGCGAAAAAATTTCAGCTCACCACGAAAAATTGCAGTTGGCCACGTAAAACTGCAATTGGCCGCGGAAAACTGTAGTTGGCCGCGTAAAACTGAAGTTGGCCCCAGAAAATTGCACTTGGCCTCGTACAATTGTTATTGGCCACACAAAATTGTTCTCCTGGTCGCAAGAAATTACTCTTCGACACATTGCATTACTCGTGTCTGCAAAGAATTAGTCGTGGCCACGTAGAATTATTTTTGGTAGCGAAGAATTACTCCTTACCGCAAAGTTTTGAAACCGTGATTACTATACACGACAATCAAAGAATTACTATGCCCGCAATAAATTACTTACAGCCGCAAAATTTTGAAAGCGTGATCACTATACACTACGGTTTTCGCAATTGGGCTTTCACGAGGGCCCCTTATGCTTATTGGATTTAATTGGGCTCGGCCTGCCTCTATTACCATTCAAATAAAATATGAAAAAATTCTTTTGGAAATCTTCCAACTGGCCCAAAATATTTTTCTCCCAATGTCTTGGACATTTTTTGCGAGTTTGTGTTTTTTTTTTTTTTTGATTTTTTTTCTTACATTTTAGCTTTATTTTTCGGATTGATCATCCGTCTCGATATATGAGAAAAGTCTAAAAATAAAAAAAATTATGATGAAAACTAATAAATAATTTGACTAAAGACGAAAAAACACCAAACAATTGATATTTCTTTCTCTACAGTACAGTTTTATATGTATGTTTTCATCTTTGGTCCATATTTTTTTATTTTTTCGATTACTCTTCTTGGGACGAACAATTTATCCCAACAATTACTACGAAAAGTTAATAGTGACGGCTTGTTCGTCTAAGAGCTTTAGGGTCTTTATGGAGTTTGGGAAATTTGTTTATATTCAAATAAAATTTCGCGTCGGTAAATTTTGCGTCAATCTTTTGTGGATTATTGTTTTTTCTTGTGGAAACGAAATGGAAACTAAAAAATTACGAATTTTTTGAGTTTTATATTGGGTATTTCAAAAAATGTTAGGGGAAGAGAATTTTTTTAAAAACTTTTTGAATTTCACTCATCGAGACCAATCGAAAATTCAAAAAATTTTAGCGCTAAACTAAAAAATACAAAAAAAATTAAATAAGGATGAAATTAAACAATTTTGCACTTGGCCGCACAAAATTGCAACTTGGTCGTGGAAATTTGCATCTGGCCGTTCATAATTGAAGTTGGCCGCGTAAAATTGCACTTGGCCACGGAAAAGGACTGACTGCCGCGTAAAACTGCAGTTGGCCGTGAACAATTGCAGTTGGCCGCGTAAAATTACAGTTGGCCGCGTAAACAGCTGTTGGCCGCGAAAAATAGCTGTTGGCCGCGTAAAACTGCAGGTGGCTGCGGAAAATTTCACTTGGCCTCCAATAATTGCAGTTGGCCACGGAAACATGCACTTGGCCCCATAGAATTGTTATTGGCAACACAAAATTTTTCTCCTGGTCACAAATAATTACTCTTCGACGCATTAAATTACACGTGGTCACGAAGAATTACTCCTTACCGTAAATTCTGAAAGTGTGATTACTATATACAACAGTCAAACAATTACTCTAGCCCTATCAAATTACTTTTAGCCGCAAAATTTTTAAAGTGTGATCACTATTCACTATGGTTTTCGCAATTGGATTTCCAAGAGGGCCACTTGCGCTTATTGGATTGAATTGGTCTCGGCCTGCCTCTATTACCATTCAAATAAAATTTGAAAAAATGCTTTTAGAAATCTTCCAACTGGCCCAAAATATTTTTTTCCCAATGTCTTTGACATTTTGGTAGAGTTTATGTTTATTTTGATTTTTGATTTTTTTTTTCTTACATTTAAGCTTTATTTTTAGAATTGATCATCCGTCTTGATATATGAGAAAAGTCTAAAAGTAAAAAAATTATGATAAAAACTAAGAAATAGTTTGACTAGAGACGAAAAAATACCAAACAATTGATTTTTTTTCTCTACAGTACAGTTTTATATGCATTTTTTCAACTTTGGTCCATACTTTTTTATTTTTTCGATTTCTCCTGTTGGGATGAACAATTTATCCCAACAATTACTACGAAAAGCTAATAGTGACGGCTTGTTTTTCTAAGAGGTTAAGGGTCTTTTTGGAATTTGTGAAATTTGTTTATATTCAAAAAGATTTTGCGTTGGTAAATTTTGCGTCCATCTTTTGTGGATTATTGCTTCGTCTCTTGGAAACGAAATGGAAACTAAAAAATTACGATTTTATTGTGTTTTATTTTTGCTATTTCAAAAAATGTTACGGTAAAACAATTTTTTTTAAAACTTTTTGGATTTCAATCATCGAGACCAATCGATAATTCAAAAAAATTTAGCGCAAAACTAAAAAATACGAAAAAAAATTAAATAAGGTCAAAATTAAACAATTTTACACTTGGCCTCGGAAAATTGCACATGCCCGCTCATAATTGCAATTGGCCGTGTAAAATTGCACTTGGCCGCGGAAAATTATACTTATCCGCACATAATCGCACTTGGCCACGGAAAATTGCAGTTGGCCGCGTATAAGTGCAGTTGGCAGTGTACAATTGCACTTGGCCGCAGAAAAATTACACTTGGCCGCCAATAATTGCAGTTTGCCGCGGACAATTGCATTTGGCCGTGCATAATTGCATTTGCCCGCCCAAAATTGCACTTGGCCGCGTAGAATTGCTATTGGCCACACAAAATTGTTCTCCTGGTCGCAAAAAATTACTCTTTGACGCATTGAATTACTCGTGGCTGCAAAAAATTACTCATGACCGCGCAAAATTATTCCTGGTCGCGATTTTACTCCTTACCTCAAAGTATTGAAAGCATGATTACTATACACAACAGTCAAAAGAATTACTCTGGCCCAACAAATTAGTTTTAGGCGCAAAATTTTGAAAACTTGATCACTATATACACTTTGGTTTTCGCAATTGAATTTTCAAGAGGGCAACTTGGGCTTATTGGATTGAATTGGCTTCGCCTTCCTCTATTTCTATTCAAATAAAATCTGAAAAAATGCTTTTAGAAATCTTCCAACTGCCCCAAAATATTTTTCTCCCAATGTCTTGGATATTTTGGTCGAGTTTATGTTTATTTTGATTTTTGATATTTTTTTCTTACATTTAAGCTTTATTTTTAGAATTGATCAAAAGTAAAAAAATTATGATAAAAACTACGAAATAGTTTGACTAGAGACGAAAAAACACCAAACAATTAATATGTTTTTCTCTACAGTACAGTTTCATATGTACTTTTTCAATTTTGGTCCATATTTTTTTATTTTTTTGATTTCTCCTGTTGGGACGAACAATTTATCCCAACAATTACTATGAAAAGCTAATAGTGATGGCTCGTTCCTCAAAGAGGTTTAGGGTCTGTTTGTACTTTGTGAAATTTGTTTATATTCAGAAAAACTTTTGCGTTGGTAAATTTTGCGTCCGTCTTTTGTGGATTATTGTTTCGTCTTGTGGAAACGAAATGGAAACTAAAAAATTACGATTATTTTAAATTTTAGCTTGGGTATTTCAAAAAATGTTGGGGTAAAAGAATTTAGTTTAAAACTTTTTGGATTTCACTCATCGAGACCAATCAATCATTCAAAATATTTTAGCGCAAAACTAAAAAATACAAAAAAATTAAATAAGGACAAAATTAAACAATTTTACACTTGGCAGCGGAAAATTGCACAAGGCCGCTCATAAATGCAGTTGGCCGAGTAAAATTGCACTTGGCCGCGGAGAATTACACTTGGCCACACATAATCGCACTTAGCCGTGGAAAATTGCAGTTGGCCGCATATAAGTGCAGCTTGCTGCGTAAAATTGCACATGGCTGCAGAAAATTACACTTGGCCGCCAATAATTGCAGTTGGTGTGGGCACACGCCCCTGAAAATCCCCGCATTTTCGGCGTGCGGGGTTAGGTTTGCGCCCTTTTTGTTTGAAAGCATGGCGAAATGCCGTTTTGAGAGAGTCGCCACCCGGGTTTTGCGGAAAACACCCAAGAAACCGATTTTGAAAAACGTTTTTGTTCACGCTTGCTTGATTTGAAAAGGCTTGTAGACTGGTCCGTCGTCACCTTCGATATCTGAGGTTCGGGAGCCACATTACGAGAGGGGAAGGGTTTTATGGCACCCCTCTCGCAATCCCAAGATCGGTCTCTACTTAGGCATTTTGTAAAACATTTTGCATTTTCTCTCTTGTAATCATTTATTAAGCCAATTAGGGGGAACTGTTAATGGGGATTGACAAATGACAAGTGATATTCGTATGGCAAAATGAGATGTATGATTTAATGAACAAAGTATAATAGATTGAGAACAAGCACTTACGTGAGTGTTTTGGACAGACCGAGTCTTGACTGCGACAAAGTGACATACGAAACGATCGCGGCATGCACTTTGGATTGGCGGTGCATGCCAATATAATGGCGCACGCCACCTATTAGTGGCGCCTGCAGAAGCCCAAACCCACAAACTCGCTCTCAACCTGCGGGCTCGGAATGGACCAGCACACCTGTGACAAATCACGCAGCTTGATATAGCAACATATATAAAGCATGTGGTACAAAGAACAAATCAAACAAGAATAAATAGTGAAAACCCCATAAGCAGTGGGGGATCAAATAGAGGCCAAGATTTAAACAGGAGGCAAAGCCAGCCACTGGATCTCCAGTATAGGTGGCGCACGCCGGTCTTGAAACCCGTGCGCCACTTGTTCCCTTTGTCCAGTGCTTGGCTTTGCTTCTGCTTGGAACAGGACCAGAAAGATCCCAGGGGCCTTACTAAACAGTTTAAACAGATAATAAGCTACGCAGTCCTAAAATATAGAAAGCAGTAAACTGATTTTTAGCATGCTTCAAGGTGATCAGAAATAAGAGAAGCTGAAATGAGGATGATCGGTGATCCCCACACTAGTCCTGCCATGCAGCCAGGACTGGCGCACGCACATGAAAGACTGGCGCGCGCCACTGATTTTCCACTACATTGTTTTATTTGCCAGCTTTGAACTCAGGCTTGGTATTGATTACCAGCCTGGGTTCTGCTGGCTCCCCTCATGGGTCGAAATGAATTCCAGAACAGAAGGTGGTATACCTTTAGTTTGAGATTGATGGATGGTTTGAACCTTGAGATGGATGAATGGATGAATGGAAGATGGAAATGTAGGTTGTATGACTGATTAGTGGAGTGGTGTGTTGCTTGCTTACTCTTTCAATGCATGAAAGGAGGAGACAAGAAAAACTAGAGAGAGAGAGAGGGAGAGCATTGAAGTTGTTGAACCCTTTGCAAATAAATGCAAGGGTGTATTTATAGACTGAGATGGAGGGCTGATCAGCCTGGCTTAAGGGGCTGTTTGGGGTGGCAAGGGAGAAGGGAGCCTCCATGCATTGAATGCATGAGACTTGCCTTGATGGAGGGTGTAGGAGAGAGGGGGAGACCGTTCTGGACGATGTAATCATCAGGGGAGCTGTAGACTACGTCAGGGCGGCCACAAAAGTCTCGGGCAAGTGGTCCCGAAAAGGTGATTTGACTGGCAATATGTGGCGTGCGCCAGAGGTAAGTGGCGTGCGCCAGTATATGGTGCTTTGATGCCCGATGACTGACACGTGGCAATGAACCAGCGTGCGTCAGTCAATCATTGGCGTGCCGAAGCAGGGTTTTGCTGAGGCCATTTGGTTCTGGCTCGAAGGGTTTGAAAAGGGTTTTTGAAAGGGTTCGGGACGCTCAGAGCTCAAACACACCATCAACCTTGAGGGTTCTCGACCATTAATCATCATCGGGGAAACAAAACAAACAAAAAAAACGCATATGAACTAGTCTGGACAGTCCAGAATGGGGTGTCTACAGTAGCCCCCCTTTGACAGCACTTGGAATACCATTGCTTTGGTACAAGTAATGTCAAAGGTTTTCTAGACACCCATTTCCAGATCACTCAGAACAGAATCATACGAGCCAAAGAAAGAGGCGTAATCTTTAAAGAACCTGGTTGATTGAGTGGACGGATAGATCGTCACTTGTTGAGAATGGTACAGGCCATGTGGACTGCTGCATGATTGAGGAAATGGTTGACTCTCTTAGGGAGCAAAGATTGACGACCTGCCGGGGAGATAAGAGACTGACGGGTAGACCGTCGCTGATTTGAAAAATGGACAAGAGGCGGACTCTTCTGGGGATAACTTGATCTTGAATTCGATTAATTCGAAGTTGGACGGATAGATCGTCGTTGATTTGAAATTGGACGAGCGGATCGTCGTTGATTTGAAATTGGACGAGTGGATCGTCGTTGATTTGAAATTGGACGAGTGGATCGTCGTTGATTTGAAATTGGACGAGCGGATCGTCGTTGATTTTGAAATTGGACGAGTGGATCGTCATTGATTTGAAATTGGACGAGCGGATCGTCGTTGATTTTGAAATTGGACGAGGGGATCGTCGTTGATTTGAAATTGGACGAGTGGATCGTCGTTGATTTGAAATTGGACGAGCGGATCGTCGTTGATTTGAAATTGGACGAGCGGATCGTCGTTGATTTGAAATTGGACGAGTGGATCGTCGTTGATTTGAAATTGGACGAGTTTGCTTGGGGAAGCACCTATCCAGAGGAAACACTATGGGCTGGGTAACGTACGGGCCTTGAATTAAAAAGTGTTGACCTTATAATGCAATTTGGGCCTCAGGCCCACATACAACCAGCGTGCGCCACCCATTTAGCTCCGTGCGCCAGACGTCTGTGGGATCCGAGCCCAGACCCAGCCCAGATCCGGCCCAGTTGTTCCATACGACGTATAAACTTCCGGCAGAGTTTGGAAAACCGCCATACCTTCGGTTTCAAAACTCCTAAACTCTCCCAAACTCTCTCAGACCCTCAAATCTCCATCTCCTCTCCCTCATCCACGCAAACACACCCTTCCATGGCAGAAACAGGTAGCGGCGGAGGTAATGGCAGCGGGGGCGGCGACGATCAGTCAAGGATGGAACAAAGCAAGGTCGAGGGACCTCCAATCGGCGATCAACCCATCGCAGGGGCTTCATCGAGTAGTGGTGCAACAGTTTCAGGGGTTGAGGGCGGCGGTGATGGCCATGCAATGGCGGCGGGTGACAACGGCGACGGGCGCACGCCAGTGGATCAGGTGCGTGCGCCGGTCGATCCTGAACCAGAAGGTCCGCGGGTTAGTCGATTGGACCCACGAAGCGGTGTAGAAGCCTTGGTGGTGACCGGTAGAGGTTCGGCTGGGGACGGCGCTAGCAGCAGTGGTGGTGCAGGCGGTGATGTTGATTCGGGGCAGCCGGCGAGCGATCCGGCGAGCAGTAAGGCGCCGATGGTCGTGGACGAGAGCATGCCAGTGGCGAGACCTGATCACGTTGAGCGGGTAGAGTTCATGCCACCCGCGGCTTCGTCGAGTCACGAGCCCATCATGAGTAGTGCTTTGGCGGAGTACGTCGGTCCTGATAGACTTGCCCAGTTGATGAAAGAGAATCCCCATGTAGTCGAGGTGGTGGAGAAGGCCCGAGAGGAGAGGTTGGCGGAGATTGCTCGCTGGAACGAGCAAGAGAGGTTGATACGAGAGCAAGAGGCTGCTGCGAGAGGCGCGGAGCCGGCTGAGGGTGTTCAGGACGACCTGGTACGTGAGGCAGCGGAGCGAGAGCAGGAGATGGGGGTGTGGGTGACTGAGCGTGCTGTGGCGCAGGCCAAGACTTTGCTGGAGAGAACTAGAGCCACCTTTATACCAGGGACGTACACTCCTCCCGCAGCCCACCTGTTTGTCCCCTCGGGTATAGACGGCTACACGCCTTCACAGGACAATTACGACGACGGGCTGGTGCTGAGAGACCCACTGTTTCACATGTCCGTTGGTTGGGAGCAGGTATGACTCGTAAACTACTTCCTTTTGCACTTGAAATTGTAGCTTCATAGTCCATAGCTTAAATTGATTATCTTGTGAAGCATGCTGTTCGACTTGCAGAACTTCGACTTAGTTGAAAATATCCTCGACTGTTGGTTTGACTGAAAGAACGTCCTGATAACTTGACTCGACCATGACGACGTCCGAAAGTAGTAATCTACTGTAGATTGCCCCAACTTTGGTTGATAGAACACTCGACATGATTTGATTCGACTAATGCGTTATCTAACTTACAGAACGCCCGTAGAACGACCGTAGATAATGGAGATCGACAAATAGAATACCTGCAATCAGGATTTGACGAACACAACATTTGATATGATAACTGCATAAATGAATACCTGTTACCACACGATCGACTGATAAAATGCCCGATAACGTTCGAATTCGACCAATAGGATGCATGCTAGTTGAGATCAACTGGTAGACTGCTTGGTAACATGCCTTGTAGCTTGATTCGACCGATAGAATAACTGGTAGATTGATTCGACTGCTAGAAAACCATGCTGCTTGATTCGCTTTGATAGAATAACTGGTAGATTGATTCGACTGATATATTTTCCATGCTTGTGGCTATTTGTTGTATGCAGAAGGGAGTGGCTAGCTCTCGAGGGCATGGCGGGCCAGCAGCTTCGTATGAGCTATACATCAATTTGCCCGAGAGAGTGAGGGTGTTGGTGGATGCTGCAGGGTTTGGCCCATTTATACGGACGCTGGTATCAGTGAGGAGCGACCATGCTCTATTGACGGCCCTAGCGGAGAGGTGGTGGGACACGTCCAACTCCTTCCACTTCCCGATTGGGGAGATGACAGTGACTCCGACGGACTTTGCAGCGATTACGGGCTTGAGGGTAGGAGGAGATCCGATCCCTTTTGACTCTGGGATTCATAGTGACGCAGCGGCGCTGAGATGGTTTCTGGGCCAGGTGCCCACGGGTAGTGCGGAGATGGTCCCGCATGAGCAGTTTGCGAGGTACTTAGAGGGGAGGATACCTGCTTCAGAGTTGGAGGAGGCACAGATGGCCAGAGCTTACCTGTTGTACTTGTTCGGGGCTACTCTGTACCCGAACAAGCGGTCCACGGTGCACCTGTCTTACCTGCCGGCCCTCTACGACCTACACACAGCTTCTCGGTTTGACTGGGGAGGAGCAGCGTTGGGTACCTGTTATGCGTTCATGGGAGAGTTCTCACGAGGGGCGGCGGCGCCTGCTGGTTACTGGAGGATATGGGAGGTAAGAAACAACTTGTATTTCATACTTGTACTTTCCTTTGAATTATACCATGCATGCGGTATTTTGATGTCTTGCTTGATTTGACATTGCAGTTGTGGGCTTACGAGGTGTTGAGGATGTTCCCTCCAGAGAACAAATGCCCTGACTTGAAGATGTTCCCTCGTGCGATGATCTGGGGGCCTCTGCGCGGCAGCACTAGGAAAACGAAGAAGACTCTGATGGAGTTCCGGCTCTACCTTGACGAGTTGTCGGGTATACAGGTATCGAAACAATCCCCCTAAGTTGTCTTTTCCCTTAACTGTTTTAATGCTATCTCTGACGTCTTTTGTTTCGACTGTTGACTTGTGCCACAGGTGAATTGGGATCCTTGGACTAGCGCGGAGCCGGGGCTCGAGTATATGGAGATGAGTAGGGCTGTGACTGCGAGCCGAGTACTGCTGGAGTCGGCCTTTGGGTGGCAGTGGTACCTAGGTGACAGGGTGACACGTCAGTCACTCGCTTTGGAGGAGTTTCTGGTTCCTGGATTGCTTCCTCGGCATGCCTCGCATACGAGCAGGTATACACTGGCTGAGCTTCAGCGTTTCACGGTGCCGCAGGCGGCGTCCACTTTTACGAGGCCTAGGCAGGACTATGCAGTATACAGGAGGCAGCATTTGATGGCACCACTCGGGGTGATAGAAGCTATGGCAGTGCGGAAGGAGGCTGCGAGAGCGAGACAGGAGAGACAGGGGCAGAGAGGTAGAGCATCACGCTCCAGGGAGAGGAATGTGTATGCTCAGGCGACTGGTCTTCCTGAGCTTTCATGGAAGCTGCCAGTGAGGGATGCACAGGGGGAGGCCGCTGAGATTTGAGCCATCCAGGACAGAGCCTACAGAGATCACGGGACCGGTATTCCATGCTTTCTTTCTTTGTTCCTTTGTACTGCATCTACATTGTATCCAAACTGTATTTTGATCCTGACTCCAAAAATATGTTGCAGGTGCCGAGGGAGTGGGCCCAGGAGGCTGTTCGCTTGATGCTTGCCATGGAGAAAGAGTTTCATAGGATAGCAGCCGGCACCCCTTTGCAGTTGCACTATCCTCCAGCTATCCCAGCTCCTGCCGTGCAGCCTCAGGTATAACCTCGAAACACTTGTTGCTTTTCGCCTTTGATATTTAGATAGCTTGAGCATGTTTGATACAATGCACCCCGGATATGCCTGCTTTGGTTTCCTGTTTCAATATTCCACGCAATATATGCACAATATATATGTTGAAATATTTGAAATGCAAATGACAATGTAGGGGCGCGCTAGGGCGGCTTCTAGGAGGAAGACTGTGAGGGCTGCCCCACAGAAGGGCAATGGCAAGACACCAGCGGCAGCCCAGCGCCAGGCTAGCACTACACAGCCTAGTGGTGATTGTCTCAGCGAGCGAGCCGGAGGAATTCCGCAGAGTCCTGAGGAAGAGGACTGGCGACAAGAAACTGCCGGAAGGACCCTCGAAGAAGAGGAGGCAAGAAGAGGAAGAAGAAGAAGAGGAAGAGACAGAGTCCCTCAGCAGCGGATCTGACTCGGCCAGCGACCCGAGGTTCCGATACGGTCCAGGGGAGATGGCTGCAGCTGAGGAGAGCGAGGAGGACAGCGGGAGCGGCAGCATAGACCCCGAGGATATTGCTGACTGAGGGCTACCACGGAGCCTCAGCCACTTTACTGTCTAGCCTGCTTTTGATACTTTGATACTTTGGTACATTGATTTTGAGGCCTGCGTGCCTTGGCCATTGGGCAGATGTGACACACATACTTTGGTTTTGCTTGCTTGGGCCGTTGTGCCATTCCGTACATTAGTACTGCTTTTGACATTTGATAGTTTGCTTTGGGATGACATAATAACTGCATTTTCCGTTTATTAATCTCCTTTCGATAAAATTTTGGCAAAGGAAAAGAATAATCCATTCACTAATACCCAACATGCATTGACAATTGACCTGAATCGACTAACAAAGCTAACATGTGCATAGGACTGACCTAGCTCGAAAGAAATGGATAGAAAAGTTTCAGGATACGCTCCGTGTCCCCCAGGATACGAGGATACAGGAAAATAATGACATTTTGGGCATTAATGTGCCAAAACTCAAAATTCTCTTGAGACAAAGGAAACTGACACCTCTGTACAGTCATAACAACACATAATGACTTGTGGGAAATGACGGACTCGAGGAAAACGCCAAGACACGGGCGGACATGCCAAAAATTAGGAAAAATACCTCAAAATGGGTATAAAACGCCAAAGATGACTCGATTATAGGCCCGGACTGAAACCGACACCCCCATGCAGTCACATTAAGTCCATGTGAGCTGTACGGCATGAGAAAACTTGGCAAGGGTTTCCGAAACGGATTTTGACTCTCCGTATCCCCCATTCTGGTAGGATACGGGCCGTTGGAGGCCGAAAACCTTCGTTGGACATGGCGCACGAGGTCCGTTGCTTCGGCGTAGTCCAAAATACTCTTCGTGACTTGTACGAACCGTCCATGCAGCAAAATAGGCCCCGGAATTGAAAATGAACGTTTGATGGCAGCTGCAGCACAAAATTATTTCTGGTCGCGATTTTACTCCTTACCTCAAAGTACTGAAAGCGTGATTACTATACACGACAATCTATTTTGGCCCCAACAAATTTCTTTTAGCCGTAAAATTTTGAAAACGTGATCACAATACACTATGATTTTTGCAATTGGGTTTTCAAGAGGGCCACTTGGGCTTATTGGATTGAATTGGGCTCGGCCTGCCTCTATTACCATTCAAATAAATTCTGAAAAAATACTTTTAGAAATCTTCCAACTAACCCAAAATATTTTTCTCCCAATGTCTTGGACATTTCGGGCGCGTTTATGTTTTTTTTTTTTTTTGATTTTTTTTCTTACATTTAACCTTTTATTTTTCGGATTGATCATCCATCTCGATATATGAGAAAAGTCTAAAAGTAAAAAAAATTATAATAAAAACTAAAAAATAATTTGACTAAAGACGAAAAAACACCAAATAATTGATATTTTTTTCTCTACAGTACAGTTTTATATGTATTTTTTCAACTTTGGTCCATATTTTTTTATTTTTTTGATTTCTCCTATTGGGACGAACAATTTATACCAACAATTACTACGAAAAGCTAATAGTGACGGCTTATTCCATTAAGAGCTTTAGGGTCTTTTTGGACTTTGGGAAATTTGTTTATATTCAAAAAAAATTTGCGTTGGTAAATTTTGCGTCAATCTTTTGTGGATTGTTGTTTCTTCTTGTGGAAACGAAATGGAAACTAAAAAATTATGATTTTTTGGAGTTTTATCTTGGGAATTTCAAAAAATGTTAGGGTAAAAGAAATTTTTTTAAAACTTTTTGGATTTCACTCATCGAGACCAATCAATAATTCAAAAAAATTTAGCATAAAACTAAAAAACACAAAAAAAATTAAATAAGGACAACATTAAACAAATTTACACTTGGCCTCGCATAATTGCACTTGGCCGCGGAAATTTGCACATGGCCGCTCATAATTATAGTTGGCCGCGTAAAATTTTCCTAAGCAGCGGAAAATAACACTTGGCCGCACATAATTGCACTTGGCCAAGGAAAATTGTAGTTGCCCACGGAAAATTGCACTTGGCCGCGTAGAATTGCCATTGGCCACACAAAATTGTTCTCCTAGTCGCAAAAAATTACTCTTCGACACATTGAATTACCCGTGGCTGCAAAGAATTACTCGTGGCCGTGCAGAATTGCTCCTGATCATGAAGAATTACTCCTTAATGCAAATTTTTGGAAGCGTGATTACCATACACGACAGTCAAAGAATTACTCTAGCTGCAACAAATTACTTTTAGCAGAAAATTTTGAAAGCGTGATCACTATACACTATGGTTTCCGCAATTGGGTTTTCAAGGGGGCAACTTGGGCTTATTGAATTGAATTGGGCTCGGCCTGCCTCTATCACCGTTCAAATAAAATCTGAAAAAATACTTTTAGAAATCTTCCAACTGCCCCAAAATATATTTCTCCCAATGTCTTTGACATTTTGGTCGAGTTTATGTTTATTTTTCATTTTAATTTTTTTTCTTACACTTAGGCTTTATTTTTTGGATTTATCATCCATCTCGATATATAGGAAAAGTCTAAAAGTAAAAAAATTACGATAAAAACTAATAAATAATTTGAATAAAGATAAAAAAACACCAAACAATTGATATTTTTTCTCTACAGTACAGTTTTATGTGTATTTTTTCAACTTTGGTCCATATTATTTTATTTTTTCAATTTCTCCTATTGTGATGAACAATTTATCCCAACAATTACTAGAAAAACCTAATAGTGACGGCTTGTTCCTCTAAGAGCTTTAGGGCCTTTTTAGACTTTTTTAAATTTGTTTATATTCAAAAAAAAATTGCGTTGGTAAATTTTGCGTCAATTTTTTGTGGATTATTGTTTTGTCTTTTGGAAACGAAATGGAAACTAAAAAATTACGATTTTTTGAGTTTTATCTTGGGTATTTCAAAAAATGTTATGGTAAAAGAATTTTTTTTTTTAAACTTTTTGGATTTCAGTCATCGAGACCAATCAATTCAAAATTTTTTAGCGCAAACTAAAAAATTCAAAAAAATTAAATAAGGACAAAATTAAACAATTTTACACCTGGCCGCGGAAAATTGCACATGGCCTCTCATAATTGCAATTGGCCGCGTAAACTTGCACTTGGCCACGGAAAATTACACTTGGCCGCACATAATTGCACTTGGCCGCGAAAAATTGCAATTGGCCGCACATAATTGCACTTGGCCGCGTAAAATTGCACTTGGCCGGGAAATATTACACTTGGCCGCCAATAATTGCAGTTGGCCGCATAAAATTGCACTTGGCTGCGTAGAATTGTTATTGGCAACACAAAATTGATCTCCTAGTCGCAAAAAATTACTCTTTGACGCATTGAATTACTCGTGCCTGCAAAGAATAACTCGTGGCCTAGGAGAATTAGTCATGGTCGTGAAAAATTACTCCTTACCGCAAATTATTGAAAGCATGATTACTATACACGACAGTCAAAGTATTACTCTGGCCGCAACAAATTCCTTTTTGCCGCAAAATTTTGAAAGCGTGATCACTGTACACAATGGTTTTCGCAATTGGGTTTTCAAGAGGGCCACTTGGGCTTATTGAATTGTATTGGGCTCGGCCTGCCTCTATTACCATTCAAATAAAATCTGAAAAAATGTTTTTAAAAATCTTCCAACTGCCCCAAAATATTTTTCTCCCACTGTCATGGACATTTTGGGCGAGTTTTTGTTTATTATTCATTTTGATATTTTTTCTTACATTTAAACTTTATTTTTCGGATTGATCATCCGTCTCGATATATGAGAAAAGTCTAAAAGTAAAAAAATATGATAAACACTAAGAAATAGTTTGACTAAAGAGGAAAAAACACCAAACAATTGATATTTTTTTCTCTACAGTACAGTTTTATATGTATTTTTTCAACTTTAGTCCTATTTTTTTATTTTTTCGATTTCTCCTGTTGGGATGAACAACTTATCCAAACAATTACTACGAAAAGCTAATATTGACGACGACTTGTTCCTCTAAGAGCTTTAGGGTCTTTTGGACTTCGTGAAATTTGTTTGTATTCAAAAAAAATTTGCATTGGTAAATTTTGCGTCAATCTTTTGTGGATTATTGTTTCGTCTTGTGGAAACGAAATGGAAACTAAAAAATTACGATTTTTTTGAGTTTTATCTTGGGTATTTCAAAAAATGTTAGAGTAAAAGAATATTTTTTAAAACTTTTTGGATTTCACTCATCGAGACCAATCAATAATTCAAAAATTTTAGCACAAAACTATAAAATACAAAAAAAATAAATAAGGACAAAATTAAACAAATTTACACTTGGCCTCGCATAATTGCACTTGACCGCAGAAAATTGCACATGGCCGCGTAAAATTGCACTTGGCCGTAAATAATTGCACGTGGTCGCGGAAAATTGCAGTTGGCCGACGAACATTGCAGTTGGCCGCGGAAAATTGCATTTGGCCGCGTAGAATTGCTATTGGCCACACAAAATTGTTCTCCTGGTCGTAAAAAATTACTCTTCGACGCATTGAATTTCTCGTGGCTGCAAAGAATTACTCGTGGCTGTGCAAAATTGTTCCTGGTCGCGAAGAATTACTCCTTATCGCAAAGTTTTGAAAGCGTGATTACTATACACGACAGTCAAAGAATTACTCTGGCCGCAACAAATTACTTTTAGCCTCAAAATTTTGAAAGCTTGATCATTATACACTATGGTTTTCGCAATTGGATTTTTAAGACGGCAACTTGAGCTTATTGGATTGAATTGGGCTCGGCCTGCCTCTATTACCGTTCAAATAAAATCTGAAAAAATGTTTTTAGAAATCTTTCAACTGGCCCAAAATATTTTTCTCCCAATGTCTTGAACATTTTTGGCGAGTTTTTTTTTATTTTTCATTTTGATTTTTTTCTTACATTTAAGTTTTATTTTTCGGATTGATCATCCATCTCGATATATGAGAAAAGTTTAAAAGTAAAAAAAATTACGATAAAAACTACTAAATAATTTGACTAAAGATGAAAAAACACCAAACAATTGATATTTTTTTTTCTCTACAGTACAGTTTTAAATGTATGTTTTCAACTTTGGTCCATATTTTTTTATTTTTTCGATTTCTCCTGTTGGGACGAACAATTTATCCCAACAATTACTACGAAAAGCTAATAGTGACGGCTTGTTCCTTTAAGAGATTTAGGGTCTTTTTGGACTTTGTGAAATTTGTTTATATTCAAAAAAAAATTTGCGTCAATCTTTTGTGGATAATTGTTTCGCCTTGTGAAAACGAAATGGAAACTAAAAAATTATAATTTTTTTGAGTTTTATCTTGGGTATTTCAAAAACTGTTAGGGTAAAAGAATTTTTTTTAAAACTTTTTGGATTTCACTCATCGAGACCAATCAATAATTCAAAAAAATTTAGGGCAAACTAAAAAATACAAAAAAATTAAATAAGGACAAAATTAAACAATTTTACACTTTGCCGCGGAAAATTGCACATGGCCGCTCATAATTGCAATTGGCCGCGGAAAATTACACTTGGCCGTACATAATTGCACTTAGCCGCGAAAAATTGCACATGGCCGCTCATAATTGCAGTTGGCCACGTAAAATTGCAGTTGGCCGCGGAAAATTACATTTGGCCGCCAATAATTGCTATTGGGCGCGGAAAATTGCACTTAACCGCGCATAATTGCACTTAGCCGCGTAAAATTGCACATGGCCGTTCATAATTGCAGTGGGCCGCGTAAAATTGCAGTTGGTCGCGGAAAATTACATTTGGCCGTCAATCTTTTGTGGATAATTGTTTCGTCTTGTGGAAACGAAATGGAAACTAAAAAATTACGATTTTTTTGAGTTTTATGTTGGGTATTTCAAAAACTGTTAGGGTAAAAGAATTTTTTTTAAAACTTTTTGGATTTCACTCATCAAGACCAATCAATAATTCTAATAATTTTAGCATAAAACTAAAAATTACAAAAAAAAAAAATTAAATAAGGGCAAAATTAAACAAATTTACACATGGCCTCGCATAATTGCACTTGGCCGCGGAAAATTGTACATAGCCGTTCATAATTGCAGTTGGCCGTGTAAAATTTCACTAAGACGCGAAAAATTACACTTGGCCGCACATAATTGCAGTTGGCCGCGTAAAATTGCAGCTGGCAGCGTAAAATTGTAATTGACCGCGAAAAATTGCACTTGACCATGTATAATTGTTATTGGCCACACAAAATTGTTCTCCCGGGGCATTGAATACGAGCTAGGCTTTCGTACGGGTGGTGGATACGTAATTATCAGCCCAACCCTAACTTCCTCAGTATATAAACAAGTCGTTACCGTCCCCAAATCGTCGGCCAAATTTTCTCTTCTAGTTTCGTTTCCTCCCCTCCCCGCCCCTCCCCTCCCCTCCCCTCCCTTCCCTCTCCTTCCTTTCCAAACCTAATTTTTGTGGAAAATTGTCAAAATTTATGGTTTCGTCTTCAGTCGATTGCATCTTGGTATGATTTTCTTTTGTTAAAAAAATTAGCAAAACGAAATACGAACAGATGCGAAATCAAATCCAAAAAAAAAAAAAACGATCGGAACTTCTGGACATGCAGATTCCAATTCTCCTGGATTCCTGCTTTTTCTCGTAAGCTCCACACTCTACGCCTCTCTCTACGCGGTTGGAGTACTAATTACTCGTTGACTTGTTCTTGTTTCTTATCTACGTTTCATATTTATGTGTTTGATTTGTGGTCTGGGGTGCTCGATGATGATTGATTTGCTTTAACCACACCGAAGAGAGGGTTTGAGGGGTTAGGGTTTTAACCCACTTGGATTTAAGCTAAAAACGAAGGGTTAATGCTTCTAGTGGAGTGCTTTGTGGTGTTTAATGACTCTTCTTCCTAGCAGTGTGAGAGACCTCAATCTCTCTATCTTCCAGGGAAAGGATGAAGGCATTGTTTAGCACTTTGCTAGTAGGGTTTCCTTCATTTTTGGCTTAAATCTTTGAGAGGGTTGGCTCTTCCTCCCTGCTTTCTTATGTGGAAAACTTTGGCCCTTTGACTGAGAGCACAATACCCCTTTGTTTGGATCTATGTTTTGCAGTGTCATATAGGTAGGTTTTGGGGATTAAATTTTAGGTGTTTTTTTTTTTCCGGGGAAAACACGTAATTTTTGAAGAGAAGTGATTCTCAGACTTCACTTTTGTTTCGACACTTTTTTTTTGTCTTTTTTTTTTTTGATCCGCCTTTTTGGATAGAGTTATTGTGTAATTGTGTCTTCACACTTCAAGTGCTAACCAGTCTTTATTACGTTAATGTCAGCTGCCATCAAACAGGTACTTAAAGACTTTATTATGTTATTCTCAGCTGTCGCAAATCCCATTGGAATGAATTCTGCCATCAGATTGGTGGTCTCTGAAAATATGTTCTGATGTGCCACCTCCAATAATGGAATACGGAAACAAGAAAAAAAGGAAGCCTGGGAAAATAACCTTTTTTGCTCCAACAATTGAGCAAGAGAGAAATGGTCCACCACTATCACAAGATAAAAATCCCAACAATGACGGTATCAGGTTTTTATCTTGTGGTAGTGTTTGTTCGTTTCTCTCTTGCAGTTTTCTATGCTCCTGGATTCCTGCTTTTTCTTGTAAGCTCTTCACTCTACCCCTTAAAAATTTCTCGTTAACTTATTCTTGTTTTAGATTTACGTTTCATATTTATGGGTGCTCGATGATGATTGATTTGCTTTAACCACACCGAAGAGAGGGTTGTGGGGTCTGGGTTTAACCCGCTTGGATTTAAGCTAAAAACAAGGGGTTAATGCTTCTACTAGTGTAGTGCTTTGTGGTGTTTGATGACTCTTCTCTCTAGCAGTGTGAGAGACCTCAATCTCTCTATCTTCTAGAGAAAGGATGAAGGCATTGTTTAGCACTTTGCTAGTAGGGTTTCCTTCATTTTTGGCTTGAATCTTTGAGAGGATTGGCTCTTCCTCCTAGCTTACTTATGTGGAAAACTTTGGCCCTTTGACTGAGAGCACCGAACCCTTTGTTTGGATCTATGTTTCGTAACTTGTAGTGTCCTATAAGTTTTGGGGATAATTTTTGATGTTTGGATTTGATTTGGGGAAAACACGTAATTTATAAAATGAAGTGATTAAAGGCTTTGTTCGGTTCTTAACTTAGTTTTAGTTTTAATTTTGTTTCCAATCATTATCCTATATATTTTTCCAATCATTATCCTATATCTTCAATTATTAATTTTATTTCTCTCTCTATCTCTCTCCAATCATTACTCATATTTTCAATTATTACTCTATTTCTCTCTCTACCTATTACCTAAACTAAACTAAACTCCCAACCAAGCACAACGTTTGTCACTTTACTTTTGTTTAAACACCATTTTTTTTTTTGGTCTTTGTTGGATAGATTTATGGAATAATTATTTCTTCACACTTTTGAGTCATAAGTGAGGGTTAATCACGCGATTATCCTTGACAAGGACAAGGAATAAGGTGTTTCTTTGAAGAATAGTGAAGTGTGAATATCACTTTAAGAATACAAACAGGTACAAAGAGAAGTTTTTAGTTATATAAGGAGATTGATCAAGTTCCACTTCAGTGCTTGGTGGTGTTTGATTACTCTTCTTTCTTGACAGTATAGGGGATATGCATCACTTTTCTTAGGAAGGAGATGCAAGCATTTTTTGAGAGGTTTTAAGATTTTTCTCCTCCCCTCAACAATCTCATGTTGAAAACTTTGGCATTTTTGGCTGAAAGTATTGTTTCCTTCTCCGTATTCATGTTTTATATTACCTTGATTGATTTAATTGGGTACAGATTTTGCACTTGTATTTGATTTGGAATGACAAGGGTTTTGATTTTCACATTTTGCTTTTGTATAAAGAATTCTATTTTTTGTTTGCATTATGAAAACTTAGTATATACTCACATTCTCTTTTGATCAATGAAAGTTGGTTATGTAACTACAAAGTATAAGGACAAAGGAATAAGGTATTTTAAGTTAGTTATGTAACTACAAAGTATAAGGGCAATTAGTGGAATTTCAGTATTTTGTTCTTATAGTTAGTTTGTTTTCTTCCATGGTGTTGTCTTTTTGAGAATTACTACTAGGGAAGGACATTATGTATATTTGAGTTTAAGTACCTTGGTTCTTGGGTTGTGGCCCTTGTGGGAAGTGTAGAAATGTGTGACAATGAATAGGCTAGAATTAGGGATTTTATCTAGGTGATGGATAAGTTTTCTAGAAAGAGTTTCGTTTGCTGAAGTATTTCTCAATGATCGCGTTGACACGTGTTGTATGTTGAATGGATCGATTGTGAGGAAGGGAATGGGATTATACTGGTAGTGGTGAGGGATTAATAGTGATGTTGGTTGTTAAGTTAGAGATGTACAGGGATTGTTATAACCATGTTTGCCACACTCATTGGAGTCCAATCTCCTCTTCAAGAGAGGCCATCAAGCAAGCCTTGAAGACTTGTTTGAACCGTCTCTTTAGGGGAGTATTGGGTTTAAGAACTAGCCACGTAGTAGGAATTAGGGATGAACTATCGTTATGTTTGTAATGCAATTTTGGTTCATTTTCGTGGACAATGTTTGAATGGATCATACTCCCACAAGGAAAACAAACATGCTAGGGCCATGCACAAGTTGCACATACTTGTTCACACACTCACACGAAGTGTTTGATGTGATAGTTTGTGCAAGTATGTATGCAACTTGTGTATGTAAGTAGCATAGTCCCTCAAAATAGGAATGCACTACTATTGCGTTGGAAATGCCCTGAAGATGCATTTTCTTGGATTATGTTTTCAAGGATCATAGTCGTACAAGGAAAGCAATCATGATAGGGACACACATAACTGCACACATTTGCACACGCACTCACATCAAAGTGACTTTGATGTGAGTGTTTGTGTAAGTGTGTGCAACTTTTGTGTGAAAGTGCATAGCCTATCGATTTAAGTTCATTGGGAGAGTGACAGAAAATTATTTTTACCTCACTGCATCCATACCTTATTTTCATTTTTTTTTTTTCCTTTTAAAAAAAATGACTTCCAGATTTAGGCTATCTCACTGAAGTTGTAGAGAACTTTGAGAGTTTAGTTTAGACACAGAAGTCACCCACAAAAAGGGGCGTGCTTGTCAAAATTGGCCAATTCCCCAGAAGGTTTAGGTATCAGGTGCGTCTTTAGGCTAGGCCATTCACTGGAGGAATGGTTGTGGCCATGGAGTTTTCTCATGTTCGTCCACGTTGGTGGGGCAGGTTTCGAGATAGTTCATCCCATTATTTTAGAATCCCCGTGTTTGTGTCCTTGTATGAGTTAGTGTACATGGGTAAAAATTGTAAACTTGGACAGCAACTTTAGATTTGTGTCCTTGTATGGTAATTTGCTTTTGTTTTCTTCTTTGGCCTCGTGATGCGTGTTCTAGGTTGATTGGGGTTGGTAGTGATGAGGGATTAGTATTTAGTAGTGAAGTTGGTTGTTCGGTTAAAGGTAGAGAGGGTTTTTATCACCATGTTTGTTCAATCTCTTGAGGTGATTGGATATAAGAACTTGCCTGGTAGTAGTAACTAAGAATGAACCATTATTATGTCGGGAATGCAATGTTGGTGCATTTTCTTGGACTATGTTTTCAAGGATCACAATTCCACGAGGAAAACAATCATGCTAGGTATATGAACAAGTTGCATGCACACTTGCACACGTACTCACATCAATTTGAACTTTGACGTGAGTGTATGTGCAAGTGTGTGAAACTTGTGTATAAGTCGCATAGTCCCTCAAAATAGGAATGAACCATTATAATGTTGGGAATGATGTTTTCCTGGACCACATTCCTTGAGGAATACAATCACATGAAACACACACTCACATAGAAGTGTGGGGCATTGATGTGAATGTTTGTGTAAGCTTGTGTGTTTAAGTAGCATAGCCCCTCAAAAAAAGGTATTTGCATGGTGTCTTCAGTGTCATTGCTTGGAGCAGATTAGGCATTGCCTGTCAAACTGGATCAACAAGCATGCGCAGGACTCAATTGTTTTGTGAATCTTTCTTCCTTGGTCCGATCAACATATCTTTCCAGGATATCATTTTGCCACAGCAGATCATTAGCTCAAGACACATTCATGGCAAGGTTTGCAGCTTTGTCTAGAATCCATAATGAAGGGATTACCTTCCTGTTTACAGTCGATGAATACATTGGAAGTAGATCTTTTGGAACATTATCCAGTGCAAAAGCTGCCTTCTGGTTTTGTATATTGCTTTGTATGTATTTGTCAGCGTTGATACTGTTGGATTTGTAGTTTGTTTTCTATTGAAGGGGCTGTAAATATTTGTTTTCGACTTTGTGCTGTAATTGTTTACTCTTGAAATTAGGCGATCTTCTTCAAGTGTAAATGTTGGTGGTTATAATGAAATGGTTATTGTTGGGTTCCTGTATTTAGAATTTGGTTTTGGTAAAATTATTTGGAAACTGGATATTTCTTCAATTTGTACGTTACAACACTAACCAATCTGCCCATCTTTGTCAACTTGTTTTGTTGCCTGACAATGAAATGGCAAAAAACACAGCAGTCCTTTAACTTTATCTTAGCCCCAGCATATCAGAAATGTTACTGCATGAGGACGTACCTATTAGATTATTGTCAAGTTGGGAATAGAACACCGGGCTGTGCTTTGTTACCACCATTAAGCCCAAAAAAGAGCGTTGATCGCTTATTGGAGGTTATAGTTGTGCCCGTCTCTGCCAATGATATTTTTTCTTGTGCGGGTGTGGATGAAACAAGTGCGTTTGGAAAGCCATTTCCTTTTTCTTGTACGGGCTGAAGAAATAAGAAATAACAATGGTGAACTATGGTTGAAGCATCCGAACATAAAAACCCACGCGATAAGTAAAGGTCTAATGTTTACTACACCTTACCTTGGCAATTGGGCTTTGTTCGAATGTTATTTCGGAACGTTGGTTTATGTAATGGGAAAAAAAAAAAAAAATTACGGTGGTGACATTTGCTTAGCATTTCATCATTGATGATTCGAAAATAGCGTATCCTTTCATTTTGTGTATAACTAGTCCTTCCCCGTACTTACGGCACTACGCACCAGTTCAACCAGATTGAAAAATGGAGCACTTAACTTTTTAATCACATTTTTGATGTGTGAACAGTGAACGTGTGTGAACGTGTGTGCATATGCGTGGTGGATGTCACCTAGGACAAAGAGTGCCACATAGGACAAACCTCCTGTTTTATTATATAGATTTTTGAGGTATTTTAATGTTTTTGGTTTAAACTTTAAACCCAACTCTGGTTTGATAAACTTCAAAGATGGTATAGAAATAGAACACCTTGGACCAGGACCAAATTCGTCCAAAAAATGTCCAACGAATGATCAAATGGGAAAAAAGAAGAAGCCATCTCAGTTGAACAAAGAATAAAATTGGAATTTGGACATTGTCAACTGTTTTCCCCCCTTTTACGTTGACGCGTATTATGAGTATTTTTTATTCGATGGGTAAGAAAGTTCTAAGGATTGAAAAATGGGCCCCACAGACTCGGCCAAATAAGGTTAATTTGTATGGAATTTTTTATTTCGCTTTAAATGGACGTGCGGACGGTAAAATTGATCTCTCTTGTCTGTGAACGGTGGAATTAATCTCTCAGACATTAGTGTAGGTGCTCGGAAGCAGGTCTGGACAATTGAATTATATAGAAAATAAGAAGAAAGGTTTTCCCTTATTATGACTTGATCAACAAACTAGACATTTCACGCGTTCATTAATTATTCTGAAATAACCAAAAAAGTAGAATAAAAAAAGAATTGCCGAATTGGCTTGGATCTATTTGGGAAAAAGAAGCTCCAAAATACTCTCTCTTCTAGTTTTTGACAAAGAATACTTCTTTTATAGGCAAAATACTCTCTTATTGTTTGATAAAAAAATACTTCAATGTTTATACAGCAACAAATCGACTTAACTTCATACTTCTAAGTTCTAATGTTGGATTTATTTTAATCCAGTCAAACACGAGTTTGTTCCGATTAACTTCATAGCAGTTACGCACAGTAAGTTGAACGAGCCAATTAGTAGCCTCTGCGTTGGTTTGATGAAAGATTAATGAATATTAAAAAAAAGTGTTCAAGCCTTCTTTGTCGAGGTAGCTAATCAATCATGAACGGTTTTTTCTTTTCAAGAATGAATACGGGCTCAAACTCGAAGTAACCTGGTTTGTTTATTGGCCGTTATCCTCACTCTCGCGTATTTTTTCTTTTTGTGAAGCCAATTTTGACTACTATTCAAAATTATGCCAGTTTTGACTACAGGTATCTAATTTAAGGGGTTGGAGAAATGGTTGACAAAAGTTGAACTGTCGACGTGATGGATGAAGGAGTTTTATGTTACCATCTTCTCCACCGAAATAAGAATCAGACGTAGGAAATTGTTGGGGCAAAAGTTTTTTTACAAAATTAAGGATAATAAACTGTGTTTAGATTTTAGTAGGTTCGAAAGTTGTTACGGAGTATTTATAGAATTATAGTCGGAACTCCGCCTTGTCTTTGACTCTGTCTTGTCTTTGAATAGCCCCCTCCAAGATTAGTCTTTCGAAAATCAGCTATGAAAACTTCCCTAACATCCAAACCCTGTTCAGTTCACGAAAACGATAGAAAATGATTAGAAAATCAATTTTTTTATGTGTTCAGTTATCAGAAAAAATGTAAGATTTACGATTTTAGCTTTTCCTCTGAAGAATACTCTTATGTAAAATAAGTTTTTCCAAAAATGAGTAATTTTAATTTTTCTATAAGATTTTTTTGTTAAAAGAACACCCGCAGAAAAATAAATTTTCTTTTCTTTTATTTTACCTCACCCCATCCTTTTTTTGAGAATCTATTTTTTATACAATATTCCCGACGACTTATTTTATTCAAGATTGCACCTTTTGGCTTTTATGTGAAGAATATGCGTAAGAGATTAAATTATTTATTACGGCCAATGTATATAATTAATTCTCGTGATGTGAATATTCGAGCAACACCTCTACCCTCTTCAAAAACTTGTCTCTCTCTCTCTCTCCGCCGTCTCTCTCTCTAGACCGCCACCGCCACCCGCACACCAGTCCACCACGGTCTTCCCCGCGTGATATTATTCCCCCAGCATAACCAATAGACTCACAATTATGTACACGCATGCATACCTATACTACTACCGCTGCTACAAATTACAGCAAATGACTTCCCTTTCTCTCTCCACACCTCTCTCCCTCTAAAGAGCAAAACAACAGCAGCTACAGAGACACACATCACAGATGTCAGTGTCGTGTGGCGTGGAGTGCGTGGTGGTGCTCGGCTGCCTGCGGTGGGCGTGGAAGCGGTGCACCTACGTCGGCTCCTACGACAGCGCCGCGTGGCCGCCAGCCTCCGCCGACGAGTTCGAACCCGTCCCCCGAATCTGCCGCATAATCCTCGCCGTCTACGAAGAGGACCTGCGAAATCCCCAATTTGCCCCTAAAGGCGGCTACAAGCTTAATCCAGATTCGGTTGTTAAGCGCGTGACGTACGAGCAGACTCGGGGCAACGCGCCGCCGTATTTGATTTATGTTGATCACGACCACCGTGAGATTGTGCTTGCTATACGGGGACTCAATATGGCGAAAGAGAGCGATTACAAGCTTCTTCTTGATAATCAATTAGGTACTGAAGAATGTTTTCTCGACATTTTTGAGAATTTATGGTTTGCTCAAAATACGGCTTAATGCTAGTATTTATTTCCGGAACTTTTTTTTCCCGCGAAAGAATTATTCACCCTTTTTTTTTAAACTAAAAAAACATTTTTTTCCCGCAAAAAAATTGATAAATTCTGTATGAGAATCACAATACTTGTTTTTAAGTCCTTTCCCCTAGTTATTTCTAGGCTACAATAGACTAAAAGATTTTCTTGAATAGAAAAAATATTTGAGAGACAAATTTCGAAACTAGGAAAGAGTCGTACCTTCTCCTAGATGTGAGGAGTGATTATTCAACGTTCTTGGAGCATCGCCGCCGACTCATGGTGCTTCAAGTTTTTCTCCACACTCCACAGCATATTGGTGGTGGAGTTCACATCTATGTGGTGTAGAAGGACCCTAGAGCACCACGTGTCCATGAGCGCTTAGTAATTTTTCTTCCCTACAGCATCTTCACACACGCTTTCGAAAGTACTACTTTTATGAGCCCAATGTGGCGCGCTGACGTTGTCATTCGTGTTCGGCATTGTGTGCCCCGAGGCAGGGCAGAGGCCGAGCTGGTAGTATATATTGAGTGGTAGGCTGACTCGGCCTCGTGTTCCGCCTCCGGCACATGCAAGCTGAACATGAATGAATTGGTGATTACCACGTGGGTGCGTCACTGGGTGTCACTGTTTAACAGAAATCGAAATCCTTCTCCTATTGGGGAGTGCTATCGTCTGGCTCCAAACTTGTCGTTTAGAAGTCTTGTCTATGCAAGAGCATCGATGAGTTTTGATAACTGTAGAAGATTAACATGAATGTACATGATGGTCCCTTACTTTGGAGGATGGAGAGTTTGATCTTCACATGCCCACGACTTTTAGTTGATAGTACATTACTATTTTTCTTCTTTTCTATGAAATTTGCACAGGTTGGAAAGATACTAATCTTTACTTTAAAATTAGTTGAATTTCGAATGTGCTTATAACATAATTTGAAGTATGAAAGATAACTTTTTGGAGGGAGATTGGCTAACAAATGAATCTTGAAAAGGAGTGTAAATATTGGAGTAAAGTGGGAAAGTTTTTGGATAGAAATGAGTGAGGTTTGAATGATAAAGGAAGACTTAGAGGAGTGTAGTTGGAGTCGATATGAATAGTACCATCCTTCAAATTCAGTGTCTGGATAAGAAATGGTATTTTGAGCCTCTGTTCTAGCATTTGTTGGGTAGCGAGCTTAAGTTTGGGAGAGGTGCAACATGTATATTATAGGTCATTACTCATTCTAAACCAACTAGGTGAAGGACAAATATGTTAAGTTGTAATCTATTCCTGTTGAATTTCAGGTATACAGATGTTTGACGGAGGATATGTTCACCGTGGGCTATTGAGGTCGGCGATCTGGATTTTGAACGAGGAATCTGAGACTCTCCGGCGACTCTGGGTTGAACATGGGTCGTCATACGATATGGTTTTTGCGGGCCACTCATTGGGCGCTGGTGTTGCAGCGTTGTTGACGGTGATTGTGGTGAACCACCGTGACCAGCTCGGCGGAATTCCAAGAAGTAAAATACGATGTTACGCCGTGGCCCCGGCAAGGTGTATGTCACTCAATTTGGCGGTGAAGTATGCTGATGTTATATATTCCGTGGTGTTGCAGGTGAGGAATTGACTCTTCTCGTCTCAGATTATTGTGCTTTTGTTGTTTCTTGAACTGCCCAAGTGAACTATTACTTTAGAGATAATGTTATTGTAGTCCCTTGTATTTCAAGTGTTTATATATCGTCCTGTAGTTACTTAATAAACCCCATGTTGATAATATAAGAGTAACATTTTCGAGTTGACAATACAAATTGAACAATGGAACTGATTCTTTTATCTTTGATGCGTCTTCTATCCGGTGTTCAGTCGATACTTTAGCAGCTACGTTTTCACTCTAGTAACCTCCATCTTCCCTAACACAGGATCCGAGGATTGAGAAAATTGTTTGAAGAGGATACTGCATCACTGGATATTGAATATTAGGATTTACCTTCCTGGGTAATCCCATTTCATTCAAAAGATGACTCCCTTTCTTTTTTGGTTGTAACTTTGTCCCTCCCTTTAAAACGTCTTCTTGGTTCTCATCCCAAGGCTCCTCTTTACTTTTCCATTCTTGTTTTGGACGCTTAGAACAGTTTGGATTTGTCAATCCTTTGGGTCAAATTTAGATACACATGCCCAAAAGTTTTGCAATTTGGAAGACAAAAAAATGAAAACTGAAATAAAAGGAGCTATATCTAGATTCTAGTCATGCTTTTCACTATGCGAAGATATGAGCAGGCTTCATAAACTGTGTTTGGGGACAATAGCACCTATGCAGGTTAAGTGCTTGAGTTAATGGTCCCCAATTGTTGTATCTCATACATGTTAGTTTTTGTCATTTTCTTTTTAAGTTTTCATTCCACCGGAGACAGTCTACTACTGTGACGTAGCCTCTGCCTGTCCATATGTTTAAAGAATCATGCCGCCTTATTTTTTCATGGTAATGTGCATCAAACCTGCATATCATGCATTTAAATCCTATGTAGTTTCTCCAATTGATTGAACTAACCATGCCACCTTGATTTAATATATCCAGGATGATTTCTTACCAAGAACGGCAACCCCTTTAGAGGATATATTTAGATCGATCTTCTGGTGAGTTTTGTTCATTTGATGTTCATCCCAATGGTCATATGAAGCCTTTCAATCTTTCGTTTAGTTTTTGTTTTCTACCTCTTAGAGGAGTAAGGTTTTATAATTATCTCTTAAACCAGGCCGTAATGCCTTGGACAGTTTGCCCTGCTTACTATTTGGGATTTGCTTGAGGGATACCTTCATACCAGAAGGTAGGAAGCTTAGCGATCCTAGAAGACTATACGCTCCTGGAAGAATGTATCATATTGTAGAGAGAAAATTTTGCCGGTAATAACTCCTCTGATGAGCCATTTTTATTATTTGCAAAATTCCCTTTTTATCCGTTTTTCTACTAACTTTCATCAATGGTGCAATAGTGTAATGTCATTTGGAATTGTTGGTTGGGTTTGATGATGTGGCACAGATGGTAAATCCATTCTTTGTACCATTTTTGGGAGAAAGTGGCAAGATAAATGGCCAAAGCCAAAAATGGCACACCTTTGGGGGACCAGTTTTTGCAAATTATGCCAATTTAGGAGTTATCCGAGTTTGCCTGCTTTGCCCCAAGGCTGTTTGTGTCCAGACGAGGAAGAAATCTCGGAAAAATTCTCCATATTTGACTTGCCTTCTCTCTGTACAGTTTTAAGTAGAGACCATATTGCTGCTTCCTTGTGGATAGATTATAATTTGCTCCTTTGAAATGATTAATGATACACTCTGATAGTCATGGACCTCATGGCTCATGGTATATTAAACAATTTCTAATGGCGGTTCCTTCTTCTTATGTTCCAGTTTAAATCAAGATCAAAAAATTTCTTTTGTCCAATTCTCGGACTTGGTTTTTGTTCCAGAAGAAAATCCTATCCTTTTGATAGTTTTTCGGCACTGTGTCAATTGTTGTGTATTTATTCATAGACCACTTATACTTGATTTGCTGGGGAAATAGTTGTGCTTGCCCTGAAACTGTGTCCTCACTTGGTACACGCAGATGTGGTAGATATCCTCCAGAGGTTAGAACTGCCATCCCAGTAGATGGAAGATTTGAACACATTGTCTTGTCGTGCAACGCTACATCAGATCATGCAATTATATGGATAGAAAGAGAAGCGGAGAAGGCTCTAGATGTAAGTGGCAAGCAATATGTACCAGTCTAGTTTAACTTAGTCTCATTTTTCCTACACACTAAGTGTGCGACCTTTCTTTTTGAGCGCATTTGTACATCAATATCATGAAATTAGCGGACAAAAAAGGAACTCTTTTAAATGGATATTTTACTGGAAAATTTTACCCTGCTAAACTTGTGCTGTTTTTGCAGACGATGAGGGAGAATAATTCCGAGACCATAACAACTGCCCCAAAAGTACAAAAACTCGAGAGGCTGAATACAATACGAAAAGAACACAAGGAGGCTTTGGAAAGAGCCGTCAGTTTGAAGATCCCTCATGCCGTTACCGACTCTGAAGAGGAGCCCTTAAACAGGAAGGAAAACTCCTTGGAAGGTGCCGGCAAGGATGCCGAGTCTTGCAAAAGTGAGAGGAAATATAAGTCGCCACCCCGTAGTGGAAGAACCAACTGGGATACAGTGCTTGAGCTTTTCAAGAGAAATGAGTCAGGGGAACTCCTATTGGAGAAAGACAGAAGTACTCACCGATAACAACTGTTTTGCAATGGTAAATCGTTCTGTTGGGGATATAGTTTATAGAGGTTAGATCTTGAAGAGAGTTTGGCTTTTGTTTTGTTTTTCTCGGTGTACAATTCTTTGAATGGTATAGTTTTTGCTTTATCTTGTTAAAAGCATAGGCTGAGTTGAGGTCAACCCTGGGTGAGGGGTTTACTGCCCATGAGGAGGGGTAGTTTTTGTATATTAAGTAGGAGTAATAGAGAAACCACAGAAGATGTTGCTTTTGTAACTTTGTTCAAGGTTGGGTTGGTGCCAGCACCTTGCTGTCTCCCGCGAACGTGGTTTTGTTTCGATGATCGAAAATGTTCACTTCATAAAGCACCAACCTCAACTCCTGTTGTTCAAAGAGTATTAATCTGTTTTGTAAATCATGTGTAGATTGTTTGATTTGATTGCTGGTGTATTAGTTTGTGCATGGAAAACAGAAGCACTTCCCCTCCCATGCAGAGGGATAGTTTTGCCCGCCTAAAACAGTGGATGCACAATACTCGTTTTGTCTAAAGAGTAAAACGGATTAAGAAATGCTGCGAACAAACATCTATGTGCGCAGATGGAGACACATTCATTTGTGTCCGTAGCATTGCTCATACCAGATTTTACTTTGATTATGACAAACTAAAGTTGTTATTTTTTGGCCTATATATGATCAATAATACCACTTGTCTTGGTTAATGTGCTCTCCATTTGGCCTATTTAAATGACTTGACCAAGCCTGTATGTAGTTGAGTTAATTTTTTTTTTGCATCTATAGCAACAAATCCGGTTTTACAAACTGAACAGATGTTATCATCGAAGTGAGAGGAGGGAGCTCTACTTAAAATGAATAATTCTCCATTCATTTTTTAGGTGAACAAAATAGCATTGGGGTGCTCCGGTATCTGCTCACTCTCGGGCCTCGGTACTGGCTAGTATGCTCCCGAAAGGGGTGGACGACAAGAGATAAGGAGTTTCGATTTCTGAAAAGCTTCCTCCCATAGCGAACGCGGGATAATATGCTCTCAAAAGGGGCATACGACAAAAGATAAGGAGTTTTGATTTTTGAAAAGCTTCCTACCCAGAGTGAGCGCAGGCTAATATGCTCTCGAAAGGGGTGGACGATAAAAGATAGAGTTTCGATTTTTAAAAAGTTTCCTAACCAAGTGCAAGTAAGCGCTTGTTAGCCTATTTCTATTGATCAAATCCGTATTCCCTTGCTCAATAACTCCGTAAAAGTAAGGAAATTGATTAGGGAGATTCCAATGAAATGTACCGTCGACCGAGCTTGAAAGTAAAAAATTGATGTAGGATCCTGCAAACATCACATCCTACTGAAACATTGGAGAGCCCAAACATTTCGGCTTTGTTTGAAATCTAGAGAAAAGAAAAGAAGGGAAAATAATTTTTCTTGTTTGGTTTGAGAGGAAACTAAAAGGAAAATAACAAAACTAATGAAGAATTTTCCTCCCCACCTTCCTTTCCTTTCCTTTCTCTATCGACCGGGGTCTCACGACGTTATCAAAGCACCATAAAAATTCCACAAATTTCGTGAGTAACCCATTGATTAATCACCTCGACAGTCCGACAGCAGCCAATCATCTACATGTTCCTATAGCATGAACATGAACATCACCACAATTATCACTGCTGCAAGTAACAGCGAGCCAATCGGAAAGTGCAGGAGAGGTGTTTGATGTTATTCCACACGGCCCAATCTGACATTCATATGATGAAAGTGCAGGTGAGGTCTTTGATGTTATACCTCGGAGCAAACTAGTACCGACCTTACCACCAGGCCAACCTGCCAACCGGCTAGGTCCTCTCCCCTGAATATCTAGTACTCCATCGATCCATGAAGCAAACATTGCTTCGTATCATTCGATCTTCATCTTCCAATTCAATCACCATTTCTCCCCACCCCCTCCTTGTCACTCACCGTTTTCTAACAATACCCAAATCCGTTCACACTCTAAAAGAAGACCCAGATGCAGTTGTGAACACCGTATGTACTTCTCTGCGTAAAGGCCTTAACTGGGACTCACTGAGCAGGAAATTCGGTTCCGTTGAGTTAACGAATTCGATGGTCGAAAAAGTAATATTACAACTGAAGGAACCAATAGATGCAAAACGGGCTCTGGGTTTCTTCCACTGGTCAGCTCAGCAAAAGCAATTCAAACACGAGGTTTCAACCTACTGCATTGCTATTCACTTATTAGTCCGATCAAAGCTCATTAGGGATGCTCGAACCCTGCTTGAATCGGTTGTGTTGAAACGGGTTTCGGGTATTTCATCGGATTTCTCAGTTGTTGATTCACTTCTTGGTAGTTATAGCATTACCGGGTCTATCCCTTTGGTGTTTGATTTGTTGGTTCAAACTTATGCCAAGTTGAGGATGGTAGATGTTGGTTTTGACGTTTGTAAGTATTTGGATGGACATGGGTTTTGTTTAAGTGTGATTAGTTACAATACATTGATTGAGGTGGTTCAAAAATCTGACCAGGCCAATCTGGTTTGGAAGGTTTACGAGCATATGATCCAAAAGAGAACGTACCCAAATGAGGGAACAGTGAAAATCATGGTTAGTGCATTGTGTAAGGAAGGGAAGGTGCAAGAATCTATTGACATGTTGGACAGAATTCTTGGGAAGAGATGCTCTCCTGCTGTGATTGTTAACACAAGTTTGGTTTTTAGGGTATTGGAGGAGGGAAGAGTAGAGGAAGGAATGGTGGTGTTGAAGAGGATGTTGCAAAAGAACATGATTCTTGACACTATTGCTTATTCTTTAATTATTTATGCTAGGGTGCTTGGGAATTTAGACTCTGCATGGGAGGTGTATGAGGAAATGCTCAAGAAAGGTTTTCATGCAAATCCATTCGTGTATACTGTCTTCATAGGGGCGTATTGTAAGGAGGGGAGAGTTGAAGGCGCGATTGGCTTGATGCAAGAAATGGAAAATGCAGGTTTGAAGCCTTATAACGAGACTTTTGATCATCTCATTGTGGGTTGTTCTCGGGTTGGAAAAGTGGAAGAGAGCGTAAAATTTTGCAAGCAGTCGATGCAGATGGGTTTTGTTCCTAGTTGTTTCACGTTCAATGAAATGATTGGAAAGCTCGGTGAAACGGGGAGAGCAAAGCAGGCTAATGAGATGTTGACCAATCTGTTGGATAAAGGGTTTCAACCTGATGAGATCACGTATTGGCAGCTTATTGCTGGCTACTGTAAACAAGGAAACATGCAGGAAGTTCTTAAGTTGTACTACGAAATGGAATACAAAAAGCTCTCTCCTGGTTCATGGGTTTTTGAATCTTTGGTTGTGTGCCTATGTCGATGTGGGAATTTGGATGAGGCTGAAAGATTTCTGAAGTTGATGAAGGATCGATCAGTACCACCATCTTCATGTATTTATCAGACAATGATTTCCAGCCACCATATGAAGGGGAATAAGATAAGAGCTCATCAGCTTTATAGTGAAATGGTTGCAGATGGATTGAACCCTAATAGTCTTGTTTGGTGTATTAGTTCAAATAGTCTGGAAGGCTAGCAGTTTAGTGGAGTACTTTTCTTCCAGCCGCCTCTCTCCCTCTCTCTGGTGGTAAGACTCGAGAATAGGAGCATAAAAAGACCGAGTCAGCCACCTAGACAATCCCTCTGCGTTTTTTCAGCTGTCGAAGGTTTGTTAGCAGTCCATATTGGTGTCAAGCGACTTTGTACTGGCCGTCACACCATACAAACAAGCAGTACACTTATAACTCAATTCCGGGCAAATCTGCTCAACGGGGACTTTGAATTTCATCTGGGTTTCTGAAGGGATGCACAAGCGTATTTACGTAATTTAGTTGAATAGCAATGCTAGCTGGTGTTGAGAAGTCATATTGGAGAGGAAAATTTCCATAAAGCACACCGGATGGTAACAAGCTTGTTCAGTCCAAACTCTTCTTTATGGGCTAAACGTTGCTCTTAATTTGGGTTGGAATTATATGCTTTCATGTTTCCCTCTTCGTGTAGTTTCGAGAACACAGATCTATATTTAGATTCCGAGGGACCAGAGGGGCCCACTGTGAGTGGGAGTTTGGCCTATCCAGACTTCTTGACTTGATGGGAGCCATTCTCAGACCGTGCAGAAAATAAAATTGATCGGACATCCATAATTGCGTGATCGGAACATACTACTAGTCTTGGAAATTTAAATGGCTAGACTTGTATACTTGTGAGAATGAACTGTAAATTTTATGCGAATTTTTGCCTATGAAGTTGTATTTCCTTGCGTCTCCTAAATTTTTGTTTAAAGCAGAAAGAACAATAAATACATGAGGAGCGCTCAACCTGCCGAAACCTCGCACCTAATATCTGGGCTTTTAAGTTGACAATGACTACAAAAAAAATGGACAAATCCGAAATTCCGATGCCAGAATCATCCCACGATCTAGCATGAATTGTGTCTTGGCTCATTTAATCACTGTTAAGGAGATCGTCACTTTGTGACCTGCGGCAACAAAAGAACTGATTAGTAGTCTGAGCTCCAGAGACTTCAGATTGCGAGGCTTTACTTTAAACTCTTAACTACTCGATAGAACAAAAAAAAATTAATAATCTTGATAAGCTGAAGAAACCTAGTGAAAGACAATCCTATAATAGGTACACACGAATTTAGTTAGACATGAAATAGCGTATTAAGTGATCTAGAGATAAATTAGTGCACCAAAATCCAGAACCAAACTTGATGTTAGATAGCTTTTTGTGATCAGTGACGTTAGATAGGTTGATATACACAGACGGCTTTCGGTGCAATTGGTGATCTAAGCATGTGAGAGAGCCTTTGGTTCCATGTATTTGGGATGTTAGTTAATCAATCCACGATAAACTCTAGAGTGTCAACCTAGAACACTTTTTCTCCCAGTGCTTTGGGTACTAAATCTTGAATTAAAGAAAACAAGAAAGGCTTAAGGAGTTTTGATTCAATGCAGCTACCTGTATGAATTGAGGGGGCGCTTCAGCCTCCAGAAGATTATCTGGATTGCAACTGCCACAAAAGTTGCACAACTGAAATGCTTAAAAATGAGATCGTGGACAGGTGCTCCAGTGGAAAATGTGCAGCTCTGCAAAATAACCCCAACTTACACCTATTTTGAGACCAAAACTGTCGATTTGAGGAAATCTAAGCGGTTTTTAGTGAGAGTTAATTTCTCTTCTGTTTCTGCTGCCTTTTCTCGAACCCCGCGTATGATTTCCTCTGGAGCTTTCTCTACAAACTGCAGAAAGCAACATAGATTTTGTGACAGGCGAAGCAAGGGAAGGTAAACAAGGAAAAGAAACCATATTTCATGCACTGCATTCAGGGTGTTATTTGCTACGGAGGTGGGATTAGTACCCCTTCCTTCAAGAGATGCTGCAATTTCAAACCCAATAACAAAATGAAAAGTGGTGTGGAGTCCTGAAGCTTTGAGGTATACCATCTCAAGAGGAGGCAGGACTCAGAAATTTCCTTGGCACAGTGAAAACTAAAAAGTATCTTGCTCTGATGAGCTGTTTCCTCTTGCAAAAATACGTTACAATTGTGCAACTCAAAATCAGGGCTTCTCACTGCTAATTTACTCGCCAAAAGGACCAATACAGAATATAGAAGCTAAAATCCATTGACAGATTGTCTTTTTCTGCATAACTACAAAGGGTTTCAAGTCTTCCGACAACCAGGTTACGTATCCATATAAAATCTTCAGGGAGTAAAATGACGCCTGTATTTGCACAGTTGGCAGAGTTTACTGAACAATCAGCCTGTCTTTTTCCTAGTCAATTTACCAAAAAAAGCAAAAGGTTTGTGCCCTTTATGATACTGCAGATTTATCAATATCACAAATCACAATTGGGTAAAAGCAGGAAAGCAAGTTTGTTTTTCATGCACTTGAAGGAAAGATACTATGGAAATAAATGCAATAAGAGTTCATACGTTAGCGGATCAAAAAAAAAAAAGAGTTCATACGTTAGAAGACTTCAAGCGAGCAACAAGTGCATCATACTCCACTTGCATCTTCGAAAGGCGCTTGGTGAGGCGTTCCACTTCAGATGAAACATCTACCATATCAGCAAGAGGAAGATATGCTTCTAGACCTTCACCAGCGACAAGATGGACGGATTGATTTGCATCACCTGTCGCATTATTGTTGGGTTTACAGTGAAACATATACACTTGAATCAATGGGTGAAAGTAAAGTCAAAAGGTAAAGAACACACACCAAAGTTAGGTCAAGATATAAGTAACTTTAGGTAAACTCACCTGGTGCAGATTCCACAAAATGAACATTCTGCAAATCTAGCCTGGAAAGAAGAGCTAAAACTTCCTTTTCATTCTGCAAGAAACAATTTCCATGATTGATATACTCACATTGATATTTCTTTCAACAGCCACACAAGTATATAACCAAACACAAAGCTAACTGATTTTCTAAATGAAATGCCAGCAAGCTGGTGAAATCACTAGGAAGTCACAAAATGATAGTCTCTTTGTCATAAAAGCCGGTAATACAACTCCCCACCCCCATTGAAGAAGTGAGTATAGCTACCGGCCTACCACCTTTCAACTAAAGCTCTCAACTCTGATCTCAATATTTTTTTTTGTTGTTGAGGAAATCCCAAATTTATTAATCAAGTGAAAACGTTCCCACCTATTGTTTTCGGTCTCCGAGAGGCCAATGTATGCTTCTCTAACACCCAAATTCCTTCTACAACCCTCACTTTCCAAATTCTTATCCAACTTCCTCAACCTTAGCCAGAATAAAGACCAGGATTACCCCACTCGTTGAGTTCTTCACCACTCCCCACGATCTCTTGGAACTGCCATATAAAGCCACGTATTCTCAAAATGGAGGGGAATCCTCCCTCTTCTGTTCCCCCATTTTCAACAAAAAAAGGAAAGAAAATAAGAGGGACATGATCTAGCACTGGCCTCGATGAAGCACACTCTAACACCTCGCAAAAAATGCTCCTCCTTATCCACGAAAATCAAAAAGCGGTTGGCCAAAAATAGACAGGCCATTGAAGTTCAGAAACAGGATGTCCAATCATCTGAGTACATAACTCCATGGCCCTATTATCAGAAACGCACATCAACCGCTCAACCTCCCTGAAGGGAATTGAAGACATTGCAATCTCCCAAACCCTACCAAAAGGAAATTCCAATAAATGGCTGCCAACTCCTCTGCTGTTCTGACTGACTTATCTTCCCCGGGTGCATATACCCTTGAAGTATCCGCCAAAACCATCCTCCACATATTAGAATAAGCATAACATGGACCAAAAGCCTACAGGACTAGACTCCGATTCTGCACTCTGAATCCACATAACAAGCACCACCGATTCTTCCCCTCTCGTCTCCTCCCTATCCCTCCAAACAAACTCTCACTAACTGTCGGACCCCTTTTCCACCATCTCTCCTAAAACCAATTGGTTGTAGGAAGGGTTTCAATTAAGTTTTTTATGGCATTCCACATCGCACTCGCAAGTCTGTTTTTAGAGCGGTCGCAGGGAGTGGCATTGTGTAACCAAATCCATGGGGGCACTCCGGGCCCAACAATCCCTCCCTCACGATGACGCTCCCGCGACTCGAACCCATGACTTCCTGGCTCTGATACCACTTGTCGGACCGCTTTTCCACCATCTCTCCTAAAACCAATTGGTTGTAGGAAGGGTTTCAATTAAGTCTTTTATGGCATTCCACATCGCACTCGCAAGTCTGTTTTTAGAGCGGTCGCAGGGAGTGGCATTGTGTAACCAAATACATGGGGGCACTCCGGGCCCAACACTAACCTTCTCCAGCAAGAGTTTAACATGTACTTTTGGACCATGTTTGTTTTGGGATTTTGGGTAATGAGTGGAGAGAGAGATAGATAGAGAAATGAGAGTAATAAATGAGAGAAAATCTATTAGGGACCGTGCACAGAGAGAGAATCCCAAATCCCAAAACGAACATGGTCTTGATGTTCTGCCATCAATTAACCAGTCTACCACAATAACTAGCAAGAAAAAGCAGATATACTTACCGCAACATACTGTCTGACTTCAGAATTTGCAACTATAGATGCAGATATACGCCTTGCCGGCTCAACGGAATATTCTGCTCGAGCATTGCGAATTGCTCTTGTCTGAGTCTCAGAAAACGAAATAGCCAATGATTACTAAACTTCCGTAAAAAAATGTTTCCACAAGGCCGGTGTGCGAGTGAGGAGATGTTCAGGGAAAAGTAAAAATACGTTTTTGAACTCACCAGAGCTTGTAAATTCTCAAATCGTTTTACTGAGTTTACGTCCCTTGGAAGTGAAGTCTGTGGCCAACATGACACTATAAGAGCTTCTTTCCTATTTGGGAGCGCCTGTAGATGATTAAAGACCTCGTAAAATTACTGAAATGTCCAAAGAAGTGAAAAGAAAAAGAGAAACAACTCAACATCAAGGAAGAAAGTACCAAGGGCACACTAACAAAAGGCTGTCAAAAGCATCTCAGAGATGTACGTTAACCATAACTCTTAAGGAAGAGAGAGACAGTTCGCTTTGACAAAAAAGGAAAATGACATGTGCTTTGAGAGCCGCATATGAATGTTCGCTTTAGCTACGAAGCAATAAATGCACCTCTAAATTATAAGGAGTACCAAAAGGTAATAGTGTTAATATAGTAGCTATTTGTTGGTATTTCTCATTCCTCACTCTAAAGTCTCATCATTAAGTTTGTTATACATAGCCGTTCAAAAAAAAAAAAATTAGTCATACATAAGCCCCAGACCACACATAGACAACTTTTGTAACAGCAGCATCCCATGCCTAAAAGGTAAGTCCACCCACTGGTGTTAAACATCATGAACAAATTTTCTGCAAAAGAAATTTTTTCACATGCCTGCAGGAGACATTGAATAAATTACTGTCACAAATTCAAGTTGAATCTTATGCTTTACCACAAAAAGATAAACAAATATAAGGACATTAATTTGCGTCACAGTTACGTATAGACGCATACAAAGTCAGATATTTGTTATTACTGTTGAGTGTTGACTTGTCTTATATCTTCAGTGGCATGTGCTAGAAGGAAACTACTGCTAACACAACTTGTTAATTCTTAACTTTCTTAACTAAAAAAAATATAACTAGTTTTCTGTACACATTGTAATCTTCAGTAGTGTTAATAATCATGACCATTTATCAACTAATCCATGCCATGGGAACAAACCAAACTAAGCCTCACTCCTCAATCAGGGTCGGCTCCATGATCCTTTTGGCCGTTCTCTTATGCCAAGAGCTAATTCATATCTCCATTTCAACCACACCATCCCATATCAATACAGTTCACGGTTGGCATAATACTACTAACTATGAAGGTGTATACAAATCTACTTCCAACAGTGTCGTAGATTAAATAGGAAGAGCCATTAAATCTTAAATTCTTACAGCTAGAATCAACAAGTTTACCTGCCACAGTTCTTCAGTTACAAATGGCATGAACGGATGAAGCATTATCAAAATATTTTCAAAAACGTACAGAAGAACTGCCTGTGCTATTGAAGCAACGGATTGACCTTCTGATTGGTACAGGCGAGCTTTACTGGCTTCAATATACCTAGGAAAAACCAGAAAAGTATTAAACACCTCAAGAAGAAAGAGATAATGTGGAGTGTGAATTGCACGTGGAAGAGGTCTAAGAAGCGTGGATGCGGACAATGGATATCTACATAGACATGCCAACAGGGAAATTTCATTGAACCAGGACTAGATTTATTTACATTCTAACTACATCACTGTTATTTGGTGAAGCTATCGAGACAGTAAAAAAAACATACCAATCAGCAAAATCACCCCAAAAGAAATCATATATTTCTCTTCCAACATCTCCAAAGAAGTACTTGTCATAACTTGTGGTGACTGTGTCAACAAGCATATGAAGTTTTGAGACCTGATTATTTACAAACTAGTGAGTTAATCACAGAGGAAGCATGGATTTCCACAGCATAACATGGAACTTTCTTACCACCCAACACTCTGGTAAAGGTAGCTTAAGCAGAGATTCCTCGAGATCAAACTGCAAAAAGATTTAACTGTGTCAACAAAAGCCTAGAGCAATGTCCTACCCTATCTAGTGATCACATGTGATGGGCAAGGGACTAGAAACTCCCCAGCAACTGGTAATATGTATGAAAGAATGCTGTACAGCCGTACCCAATGCACAAGTCATTTTGGCTATTAAATTGCAAACCTGGCCCAGTTTCATACATACATAGGACACCTAAGCAATCACATGGCACAAAATGAATAACTTATGACACGTTATAGTTCATTATTATATAGGAAAAAGCTCATTTCTATCTCAGTTGTCAACGAACAGTATTCCACTCAAATGCTGACACCAAGTACTAGTAGTTCCATCATTCTTTCCGGTTTAAAGAGCATGCGGCCTGATCTGCTATTGTGTCACCTGAGTGGAGCAATTCCCAGATACCAAGCTTTAGGCATGGGCTCCCCTAACCCTATCAACACATAGGGTACCTATTTCATGTCCAACCATATAAGATTCTTATAAGCTTACAAAGTTACAATTGCCTCTCCGCCCTATGGACAGACATGAAGCAGTATCAGGAACAGACAAGAGCTTCTGAATTTCGGCTTTTAAGACCTTACCAAAAAGCAGTATTATCTGCTATAATTTTGATGCCTTATTATTAGAATTGGAACATATACACCTTACTAACCTAAGGTTATTTGCACCTAAGGTAAGTTCCCAGCCAAATTTAATGGGAGAAAGAACGCACTTTATAAGACGACAAAGTTTCCCAAGCAGAATTATCACTTTGACTTGGCAGATTCTGCAACACAAATTTGCCAGCATTCCACAATTTGTTAGTGAATGCCTTGTTGGCAGTCAATCTCTCCATTGATAAGTTCAGATCCTGCAAGAAGTAAGTGGCATAGTTTGTATTGGTTAGAAACCAGGCATGTGCACATCCAGCAAGCCATGGACATGCAGGCATTATTTGAGAAGAAAGACAAACCTGACCAGCAGTTCCTAATGCAATTGTGAATCGCAAAGCATCAGTGCCGTACTCTTTTATTGTATCAATTGGATCTATGACATTTCCCAATGTTTTAGACATCTTCCGCCCCTGAGGACAATTTGTCACATAACTAATTTAAACCGGTACAACTACAAAGGGAAAAAAGAGCAAAGAGCAAGTCAATATCAAATCTGGAATGGTATCGGGTAGTTATGGCATCAAATGAAGGTTGAAAAGAGAATAAAATAGGAGAACAATGATGTCTGTTTCTGCAGCTAACAATCATAGGTTGATGTGAAACCAGAAACCATTTGAAGTTGTGCTTACATATAGTTTCAAGTACAGAACACTATGCTGTGACTACTTTACCTATACATGAAACTAAAAGAGACTCATTTTCATAGGTTCATCTCAGAAGCAAGTCTAAATATACATATTATCTCCCGACTCCCATAGCAGGCAAGAAATCGGAATTAATACTCCAGTACATACATATATTGGAAACCTAGGCTCCATCACATCTGCTTCTGAAATGGAGGGGAGAAGCTTGAAGTTACTCGTCTATGGGATTCTAAAAGGCTTTTCATCAGCTTGAAAAGTAAAAATGCATTTTTATATTTTGATGTAATGTCGTAACAAGGAGACAAGTGCAACGCGGGAAACTATTAACAATGTGGAAGAAAGGAACAGACAGCTTGAGGGACATTGAGAATCCAAAAGTCCAAAACAATTCAGCGGCCTCTTAACATTCAAAATCTAAGCTGGTGAATTGATGAGCTCAAAAGTTACGCTTATATTAATACAATTCATAGCCCTTTCTGATGCTAAAACTTTAATATTCTTGCAGAGTAAAAGAAGCAAGCAAAGACAGAAAGTTGGTCATGATCGTTTTCCACTCAAACTGCTAACCAAGGTGGTACGCTATAGTTAAGAATAAGGTTGAACTTGCAACAAATGTAAAAAGGATCATAGACCAAACTTCCCCTGTCCAACAAGATGTAGCGGTGCATTGCACGATACAATGACCCATAAAATTTGAGCTTCACATTGCCCGAATCCTCTTTTCTCAGAGGAAGAACTTGCCACAAAATGCATGTTTTATTCCTTGAGGCGACACATGTGGTCCATAGAGATTAAGGAAGAGAAGGAAAAAAAGGGAGCAGCACAGTTATGCTAAGAGAAACCCAAACATCTTCACCTCAATCCTGTAAATATAATAGCTAAAAGGTACGAGGAACTCACATGACCTGTAGTTAGGTAAGTTATCGAAACATGAATGATCCACTTTCCAAACAGTTCTCATGTACTTCAGCTATAGAAGACCTCTATTTATCTAGATAAATTTTAGATTCTTTTTCTTTTTGAACAAATGGGAGAAATTATAGTACCAAAAAACAGATAATTAGATAGAAAGCTCAAACACACACCACATACAATCTCTTCAGATGGACAAAACAAAACCTAGTCATTCACATTCCCGTGGACCAGACAACCCCCAAAGGGCAAGCTTACAGAAAGTTAGTCATGCAAAATCATGCCCCATCATATACACGCCACACTGGACAGAGGTTTAAAGCACTCCCAAATTCTCCCATATCTAACACACGGCTTACAGAAGCCCACAACAAGCATGGGTCCCTAAGCACATACTCACCAAACCATCGCCAGCCATAAGGAAAATGGCATGGAATAGCTTTAGTTGACTGGTAGGAGGGACAGTAAGATAAGAGGGAACTATATGAAGTCAACTATCTCTTTCTGACATTATCCAGTCTATTACTTCCAACAAAATGGTCATCTAGCCATGAATTGGTCAAATAGACAAAGTTAATGTTTACGGGAATTGCTAGATATTTGAAGGGGACCATCTATCAACCAGGTTTTCCATATGAAGGCTAAGACGATTGCCATAATAATGAAGGCAAACGAGGGCAGTAATAATGAAGGATATCATATGAAGCTCCCAGAGTATGACCTAAAAAACTGTTTCCTTTCTCTTTAATTGCTTAAAAAATGGCTTCGCATTAACAATTCATCATGGAACAAGTAGCCTGACTTAAGCGTTCTACTCACTTGCGCATCTCGTATAAGCCCATGCAGGTAAACATTCGAAAAAGGAACCGTCCCGGTGAATTCAATACCCATCATCACCATGCGTGCCACCCAAAAGAACAATATGTCATGCCTGTCCAAATGTGGAAGTCGATGTTAGTCTTGAGGCAACAAGTATACACGTAACTGTTCAAATAAGGAAGTTGCCATGGACCTCATGACAGATGACAGCATAGAGAAGGAAAATCAACCTCTTAAAAGAGGTGGAGAAAGTAGAGGTAATAACATTAATACAGTTGCTCTCCAAATTCAAGTATCTTCCATTGCACAAAAGTTCCGCGTGTGCTAAAGTTGCTGTCCTCAGCCATGAACCAAAAAAATGTATGAAAGTCTAACATCAATGTACTTCATTTACCACATATTACCAAGAGGCTGACAGTCTTTTATCTATATGGAAATTAAGGTTTGAGTTACAGGACATCCCACAGCTTCCATCACTTGGAAAGGGTCCTTGAGTTTGGGCCAGAGTTTTCAAATCTTGAACCATAATGAAACTACAAACAGAATTACAGAAAAGGAAAGGCAAGAATTTCACTTGTCAGAATACAGAAAAGGAGAAGCATACCCAGTTTCAAGTACTGTGGTTGGATAGAAGTTCTTAAAATCCTCAGCTGAAGCATCTGGCCATCCCAGAGTACTGAACGGCCATAACGCGCTACAGACAAAAGCAAGAAGATGTGTTTAGTCAAACTCTTCAGCAGTTATGTACTGATTTACAAAGATATATATACATAACTAGCATGTACGAAAGCTATAGTTACTGTTCCTGATCAAGATCTAGAATAGTTATGCGAGCCCTACATGTTACTAATACGAAAAAATTCGGAACCTCTCGATGAAGTAAATGCCGAGAATGAGGAAACTGGCTTGTGCCCGCAAATGCAACAATCCACTACTACTCAATATCAACAAAATTTAAGACAATAATAGTATTCAGCAGTGATTCAATTAACTTGCATTAAGAAAATTTGTACAAGCTTAGAGGATAAAATTCTTTATGAAACATGGAGAGCCTTAGAACCAAAGACGTATAATTGACAAAACATTTCTGCAGTAATATTCCTACATCCACATGCTACAACTAATTTTTCCACTACAAATTGGTCAAACAATATGAAATATAAAATTAAGTACAGGACAAACAGTTAGAAGAGGGAACACTTGTTAGAAGATTGACAATTTGAATGTCTGTTTTCCTAAAGAAAACTGGGTAGCTAAAAAAAAGACCCAAGTAGGCGACAAAAAGTAGATTCAACTTCAAATCCTACCTATAAAAGGACAATTATACACCAACTTGGGATGAAGACTCTCCAGATTTAGAAAACATAGCCTCAGCTAATTATTTAGCTGTTCATATAAGTAGATTAAAGAGTGCCAACAGATTTGTTTGGATTCGTGTGTCAACCTTGAGAACCAAGTGTCAAGAACATCAGGATCCTGATATATGTCAACGTTTCCATACTTCTCACGAGCTTTGTCAAGAGCTTCTTTGGCACTCCTAGCAACTATGTAATCCTCTTCACAGTCTTTTCCCTCAATGTACCAAACTGGTATACGGTGTCCCCACCACAATTGTCTGCTTATACACCAATCTTTGATATTCAGTAGCCAATGGTTGTATATCTATAGACAAAATACCAAATGTACAAACGTTAGCTAATGATGGTAGTGTTCAGAGCAAATACAATGCAGGTTCAAGAAACAACTAAAGGTAGACTGGAATGATGCCAAGCCACAGAAATGATGAGACGGTGACAACTGACATTTCCGATGTACCCCAAAAAGAGATGGTGACAACTGACAAAAAATAAGAAAACAGAAAATGAAGCCAAAAGGAATCATGATGTCAAATGAGAATCATAGACATCCATATTCACATACCTTCTCAAATCTTTCCGGCATAATTGTCAATTCTCCACTCTCAACTACTTTCAAGGCCTTTTCAGCTAAGGGCTCCATGGTTACAAACCATTGCTTACTCACTAGAGGTTCTATTATCTGATGAGTTGAAAATTATGGGTGAGAACAATCCCAATAAAAATACGCATCTATTCTACCAAGCTTATTTGGTTAGATTAAAAAAACAGAAATAGATAGCTGTAGAAACACACCTCTCCACCGCGTTGTGATCTGGGAACTCGCAGTGTGTGGGGTTCCTTTTTGGCAGCTAAACCTGTCTCCTCAAGATCTGTCCATAGCTTTTTACGTGCCTCAAAGCGATCAAGGCCACTGATTTTTGAAATGTCGATTAGGTAGATTTAAAAATATTGCTCCCATTAGTCATTAGTGTCTCAATGACCTAATAATGTAGCAACACAAAGTTACCAGTACAATCCAGCAACTTCATTGAGCGTGCCATCCTTATTCATCACATTAAGTATGGGAAGACCAAGCTTTCGTGCAAGAAGGTAGTCATTGTGATCATGACCGGGGCTTATCTTCAACACACCAGTCCCAAAGTCTTTATCAACATACTGTGAAATCAGTGAGAAAGTACATTCAGAAACCAAGTATTCACAACATGTAAAAAGATAGAAAGGGAAAGACAAGAGAAAGAACATAGAATAATGACAATATGACATCGATAGTGAAAGCAAATACTTATCCATCTAAAGGGAGGTGGTCATCAACTTCTCTGTGCATTAAAAAAAAAGTGCGGAAAAGTGTTTTCAAATGTGTAGAATGCCTGAGAATGTGCACAAATTTCCTCAAAACTCTGCCTACGATGGCATTTTTCTTCCCAAAGTAACTGTCCAGTGGACAGTTGTTAGCATGACCCTTAAGCAAATTACAATGTATTACTTTGTGAGGCAGTAGCGCTCCTTTTAACGACCTTTTGCTTATAGGCATAAAAGGAAATAAGAAAGACACATATGTTCCACTCTTGCACCACAGAAGATCTCAAATTCTAAATTACACATGTTAAAAAGATAATCAACTCAGAAACCCTTCCATTCTTTTTCCTGTGTTTCTTTTGGCCTGAAATAGAAGCAAGATTTTACCAAAAGACAGCATTTCTAGCAATTCAAAGTTGTTATATATATAAACCATCTTTGTGCCCTCACTTTGAGGCTTCCACATACGCTTATAAATCTTTATGTCTTGGTTACTTTATCCCATGTCATTTTAGAAATATGCTAATCAATGAAATCATTTGGTTCAGGAAAAAGCCGCTTCGAGTTGACAGCTGAAAAAAACTATAACTCAATGACCAATGGCGAGCTGCGAGTTTACCTTGTCAGAGATAATAGGGACGTGACGACCAAATGTCAGCGGTACAATAGCCTGCCTTCCAATATACTTCGAGTAACGCTCATCCTGCATTGCAGTTATCACTAAAAATATTTCAAGGAACGTTGTCAAACAAAAGCTGCGGAAATCATACAACTAACAAACACTAGACAAAAACAGAAATGGGGAACACTAATTCTTTGAGTCAAAGACAAGGACTGACGGCTCCTCAAACAAAGTTCTATCATATTAAAGCTATATCTTTTCACTTATTTAGTTGAAAGTCCAGATATTATCCACAAAATTGAACAGCCAACCTAAAGCAGATGGTATTTCAACTTCGTCATCACCATCTACCAAAGATTAGAACACTCTGCCTAACAGGTCTCACTCAGAAAAGTATGCATCTGATCCTTCAGGAGGCAGGAAAAGTAATTTTACCTAACCTCCAAAATAAAACTTGAAACATGTGAAACCCAATTTATTAAAGTAAAACAGGCAGAAAATACGAATAAAACTACATTCTCAACAAATAGTAAAACTTTCAAAACAGACAACCAAAACTTTCAAAATGAAAATACTAGGAAGGTACATTGAACACTGAAATAGTAATACCTAGCATTCTATCTCAAGTTCTCAACTAATCTTGTTGGTTTCAAGAAAGTGTTATGGAAAGGGTAAATAATTATGACTAGATCCAAGGCGCAAGAACTGCATACCACCATGGGATAAGAAATTCAAATTTTTCCGATCGAAACTAAGGAAACATCCCAACATGTAAACCAGATTTGGAACCTGGGAATTGGAGGAGAAAACAAAAGAGAGTCGCCCTTTGTTCCACGGGATAAGTTCAATTTTGCTATACAGAGAGTATGAAAACATACAGCCTGCCTAATATGTAATCAAAAGAGCAGGGTCGTCTTAAACCAGCCTGCCCATCTCCTACATGGTAATGGAAATCCTACCTGAGGATTCACCGCAATAGCTGTATCAGCAAATAAAGTCTCTGGGCGTGTTGTCGCAATCGTGAGATAGTCACTTCTACAAGGTGAAACATAATTAAGCATGAGACACACAGACATGTCATAGTAGATAAAAGCGAATAGACACATAGGAAATATAGTTCATGAGGAAAGGTAAGCCTAAGTAAGTAAGTTAATCTGTATAGAGCAACCTCCAATTCAGCAGTCAACCTCTGCGTCTGCAATCGAGGTTACGAATTACCTGCTATTTGCAAATCCTATGACAGTTTTGAACTGATTAAGTGTTGAATCGAAGAATCAATCGTTACAAATCGCGTATCATGCAATTCTGATAACTGTACATACGTACAATGGACAATTCAAAAAAGACTGAAGGTTTTGACATGTATGGTATTCAGGAAACCATAAGCATTGTGGTTGTTGAGAAAGAAAGGCAAAGGAAGGCATTTGCAGTTGACAAGGTAGCTATGCAATTTCACCTCTTCTATCCTATTTCTTTTAATACGACAAAAGGCAAACTACAAAAAGGCTGTACATAGTGCACAAGGCTCCTGCTCACAACAGTGTCCGGGAGGGGTAGGTAAGCTACTCACAGTCACTTTTCCGTGGAGAGGTGCCACAAATTTGAAGGGGGAAACTTCCACCATGTCAGGTCACGACCTCCAGAAAATTAATGCAGTAGAGTGAATGATTCCCCACACACATGCACGGGGGACAAGCGCGTATATGATAGGGGTGCAGACACACGACACACCTATTTCCAAAATCAGGGTACGAGAAAAGGCTGGCATATGACAGAAACTCTATCATCTATGCTCTATAATATTCTCAATCGATAGGCATACAATGTACTATTCAAACCACACCAAAAGCAACAAGAAATACCACTATTTTGAAGACCCCAAAAAAAAAAAAAAACTGCCAATGCATTTTCAAACATCATACAACCCATCTAAAGCAACTCTCTTACATAGTATGCAAGACAGAAGTGCAACTCACAAATTCACTAGCCTCGTTAAAAAATTAATGCAACTAAATTGATATCTCAATTATGAACATGCCAATAAACAACAAGCATGATCCGCATCCTGAGAACCTAAGTTATAAAGGGCATGCATGTCCCGGCTGTGTCCGGCTAAGTTTTTTTTTTTTTTTTTTACTTTTCTACTTCTAGTGACAAACTTAATCAAAAAACTATTGTAAACTCTACCAATGACAAAATGAAAGCCAACTGAAGTAGAACTGAAACCTAAACTTATAAAAGCAAAGTTGGCACTGACTCTGCTGCACCTAGGTTTAAACCTGATGAACAACTTCCCTGTCAATTCTTAGTTCTAATTTCTCAGAATAGACCAATAAATTGGGTTGGCTACATAATCATGAGGGAAAAAGGAGAACATGCCAGTGAATCTACACCAATAGCAAGAACAAAATGCATATATCACCGTTCAGTTTACTATCACTGCATATATCACCGTTCAGTTTACTGTCACTGCATATATAATAGCAAGAACAAAATGCAAAACAAGCAACTAAACTTACAAATACATACAAGAGAACAGAGTGCCGATTACCTTGAGCCTCCTGCAACACGATACTTTATATAGTACAGGGTACCAGGTTCTTCAGAATACTCTACTTCCTAGGCACAATCAAGATCGTTTACATGAGTCAAAGTATCCCCATAGTAGTGGACCTATTACACCAGATTCAACATACCAAGTCCGAGACCGCAGTTTGTAAGCTAGGGGACCAGTTGACCATGTAAGATCCTGCAAGAGAAACCATCACTTCATTTGAGAAAGAATACCAATGGGATTGGGAAAAAATGCTCCAAATCTTTAGCCAATTGCTTGTAAGGAGACTCTCTTGCTCCATTAGGCATTCAGCTCCACTCCACCACCATTAGCTTATCTAGATATGCGCAATAACTGTAATAGTAGGCTGAACATATATTTCTACCACATTTTTTACCATCTTGGGTGGCATCTCTACCTCACTTTCCACGTCAATAAAAGGCCACAACCTACTATTTCCAGCCCTTTTACCCATAAATTGTTCCAAGCGGTCATTCCTGAATCCCGCAGCCACACCTATTTACCAACATCAGTAACGCATCTATCCTAAGCATACCTTTTGCTAAGGATTGTACATAGAATGCCAATCCATTTTAGAACACCAAAATCAAAAGGTTTTTGCATGTTAGAGAGAGAGAGAGAAAGAGAGATTTGAACTTGTCAATACTAACCGCAACAGCTCTGAGAAATCAAATTGACTATGTACCTTGGTATATCAGGCCTTTCTCATGAAGCCGAACAAAAGCTTCAATTACAGCGCCTGCAACGATTAAAATCTTGAACTCAGAACATGCTACAATACACAGTAAAACCCCTAGTCTACACTACTAAGTAAACAGTCACAGACAAGATTTAAGGATATTTAGCAGACGGTAGACAACCATGTTGGAAATAACAATGAAAACCATATCAACAGGACTATTTAATTCAGCACAATACACATTATGCAGTATCACCCCCATTTGTGTAAGGCATGCTCTTGAAACTAGATTCACTCTCGTTCTTGTCTCCCAACAGCACTGAATCATTGGAAGACCGCATGCATCCTTGTTAGACTCACTAAGCTCTATTGAATAGAGAGCAGTCTTACGACTTAGCTGCTCATCAAGGGTGAAATGTTCTCTGGACCAATCACAAGAAGCACCAAGTCTCTTGATCTGATTTGCAATGGTTCCACCGTACCTAAAATGAATGACTAAGTATATCATCAATCAGGGAAAACAGAAAAGCACAATGGACATATAGCTGATCAATCTTCAACACCAGCACATGTGACAATAAAAAATTAGCACTTACGAGAAACAGAACGTAGGTATCTGCTACATATGAACCTATAATACGGTTTCCCAACTGTAAGTTCAATGTTTTGGAATAGGAAGGAGAGATGGAAAGAGGGAAGGGGAGATTCACTAGCGAATTGTCTCATTCTCTTCCTAACCGGAGAACATTTTTGGGAAAAAGGAAAAGTTTCGTTTTGGGCAGGAAAGAAGAGAACTTGTTTCCTTGGAGAAGTACGTGGAAACAAGGTACCAGCAAAAGGTGTCCTTTTTCATTTGAAGAGCAGCCCATCTTTATTCTTAAGTTCTTAACAACTTAGGCACGAGGAAAGAAACACTCACTAGTTAATGTTGCATGTGCTGCACATCTGAGGACGCACTGCATCACTCATTACTTTGCTAAGAGATTACAAGAGACTTACAGAGTTTCTATTTCTCCATTTTGGTGTCCATTAGACTATTCTTGCCTCAGCACATGCGTTCTTTGGTTTTGGGAACACGAGTGCTCTTCAAAGAGGGTGACAAAAGGCTGGGAGGATGACACCTATGGCTTTGATTCAGGGTGAAATGAGAAGCGGAACGCAAGCACTTTTGCGGATATAGAGTTGATTGTACATAGATTGAAAATGTCCCTACTATACATATTTCATCCTGTGTTTCTGTGTTGGAAAGGATTTTTATGAAACATATTTTCTCTTGTTTCATAAAAGAGCTTAGTTTGGCAAAGGCCCATAGCTAGCATTGAATATGTTCGGGACTCTGGTTTACAGAGGTTGAGCACTTTCAGTGGACTTTGCTATGCTTACCAAGTCTTCTATTAAGAAATTTCATCAACAAGGAAATCAAAATAAGCAATTAAAGGAAATAAGCATAAGACATCAACAAGTAGTTATACTTCTCTTTCCACTCCCAAACTCGATTTGTGAACTCATCTCTACCCAACTCACTCCTTTTTATTCCTTCAGTAGCCAGCATTCTTTCTACAACCAACTGAAATAAGCACTATTAGTTTCAAAGAGAGATGTTAGCTAACGAATATTCTGGAAAACAAAATCTGTCTCCATTTCCACAAAAGTAATATTGTAACACTCAAAATACAACATGTACATGAAGTATTCCTCCAAAAGAAGGCAATGTTTCTCTATGCATTATGTACACAATGTTATGAATTCAACACTTAAAACAAACACATAGGCAAGAATTATAGTGCCACTAGTTCACCAAGATTCAAAAGAAGGCAGGCAGCCCAAAAGTATAGATGACATCTATAAGGAGTGAATTGAAGCGAAAATAGTATCCCTTCGTTCCAGAGGCAAACCTGAGTTGCAATACCAGCATGATCGGTTCCAGGAAGCCAGAGTGTAGGTCTTCCCTTCATTCGATTGTATCTAACCATAATATCCTGAAAAATCAATTTCCTAAGAAAATGCTTAGAACACAATGAACAACCATATCAAAAAATGTACGATTCATTCATAGCAAGCCCCATGTATGAAAGAAATTGGGAAAACAAGTACAGCAACTACTTCCTCAACCTCAAGAGTGACAAACATAGCATGCCCCATGTGCAACGAACCAGTAACATTAGGAGGTGGCATCGGAACTACAAAAGGGTCACTTCCTCTGACAAATTTTGGTTTGAAATACCCATGAGACTCCCACCTAACACCAAAATTTACACATTAATACAAATATATGCACTGAGTTGTCACTGGACTTTATCAGAAGCAGTAACAACATGTTTTCCAAATAATGGGTTGTAATAACATCTGTTACATGAGGTAAGCAACGGAAAGCACAGATGAAATTATATTCTTCTTTGAACAGGTGTGCATAAACTTGAAGACAGAAGCACAAAACTGGTAAGCAGCTTGATTACAACAAAAAAGACTACTCTAGTAGTAGAGCGACAGGCAGTGTCACAACTAGTTCGCAAGTAAAACTACACACAGAAGCATCATGCATTTCATGCCAAACTTTAGTGTTTTGCAATCGGAAAGAATTCTCTTTTTCATTCAATTTACTTCGAATGTTTAGTCCAGTATAATTATAGCTTTCATTCACGTGTCTTAGATCTCCAAGACATCAAACAAATTATATTCAACTAATACCTACCGTCAAAGTCTTGGGAAGACTGAGCACTGAAATTACTTCAACACTTGCATCTAAAACAACTAATTTATGCAACCCTAAACAAATTCTATTCAACTAATTGCATAACCACTAGTCTTTTAATTCCAGCACAAAACCAATGTCAGAGAACTGCATGTGTAGCCTAATTCATCTATAAATAACATTTATACATGTTTGTGCTGCAACACATTACTAAAACAACACTCAGAGTTTTCAAAACCATTAAATTCACAACCTGAGTCGATTGGGCAGACATTCCCAAATGTGTAGGACTTTAAAGATAGTGTTGAAGCTTCTTCCGCCTTAGAATTGTAAATGGATTTCAACAAGATGGTTAAATAGGAGACCTTAATGATAATGCCAAAACTGTTTTTGTTGGTGCCAAAACTCCAACGCATGAAAGAGTTGTACCATGTGCAAGACTTTCATGCATTGGAGTTTTGGCACCAACAAAAACAGTTTTGGCATTATCACTGTCCTTGTTTTATAACTTAGGTGCTCAGCTAGATTATGCGCACCTCGAATAAGCCTGGCGACTAATCACACTGTCCACCAGCAGGGACCCAATTAAAGCAGGAGCAATGCCCCGAACCAATAAGAGTCGAGATTCTCCAAGTCACCAAAACCAAACCAAAGTAAACATTCCTTTGCACAATAAACTACTAACTCTAATTCCACAATTTATAAGTACCAGTTGTATATCCGTTCCTCCGAAGAAAAATCAAAGGACTTCGCAATCTCTGGTGAAGTAAATACGCCGTTTTCTGCTGCAGCAACTGGAATTTCCATTGAAAAAACAAAAAATCATGATCAGTACACTCAATGAACAAACTTTTTTTAAAAACATAGAAAAACACATTCCAAGACCAACAAATCCAGTATTACACAGTCCTCCGACTTCCAATAAGCAGAATTGGAACAACGAAAAATTGCGAATTCAGTAACTCCTAGACTAAAAAAACAAAAAGCTTATAGTCTCAAACTAGCTGCAAATTGCAATAACTATAAAAACAGATTTCTTGGAATTCAATGTTTTTTGCTCAGTAAAAAACAAGAGAACCCAAGGGGGTCTGGCCAAGTGGGAATGATGAGGCTAACAAGTGCTTGTAATTTATGAGGTTGCATGGCCACGGGAGGGTTTGCCCGGTCATTAAATTCAGACTCTAAAATTAGTCGGGTGCGCGTTATCCAAAAAAGGAAAAAGAGAGGGAAAAAGGCAATGGCATTACCAGCGTGGAACCTAGGGCGCGAGCGATGGATGTGCCAACGGGAAAGTGTGATGGTTTGACGGCGGTGAGTGAAGAGGAGGGGATTGAGTCTGTGAACTGAGCAAGAAGATAGGAGGGAAGAAGGATTTGAGAACGCCATGTGGTGTAAAGCAGCGGCGGAGTGACGACTGCTGCGGCAGTTTGGGATTATCACGTTGGGTTTAGCGGCAACCCTTAACCCGCCCAAATCCGAAACGGGCCAGTCCAAAACCCGGCCTTGTATAGAGTTTGTGGGTTTCATCATCATTACTGTTTTATATTTTGGATTTTTTTTTTTATATTGTTGGTTTTCGAATGAAAAAAGATTATAGACATGAGCATGGACCGAAAAACCCATATCAAGAACTTTTTACAGACGGTGTAAGCCGAACTTGCTAGCTTGATTCAATGAACTCTTATTTTTTCATATTTTCAAGAATAACCTATCAAGTTATAGAAAAGGATCACATTAACGCCTTATGAGTCAAATCTATAGTACTGGGTAGCTTTTTTATCCCACAAAAGATGGTATATGAAATACTATGAAACCCTTCTTCCGTGAAAATAAAAATAAAAATACTATGAAAGATGTGGTATTGTTAGTTTCTTGACTAGATTATGTATCTTCTGGAATCTTACGCTCTTTCCAATTAGTCCCATTTAACAAACGGTCTCTAAATGTGAAGTTGCCTCGTAGCCCGGTTAGTAGGGCAGGTGACACTTCTTTTGGTACGGCTCAAATCTCACTTTCACTCTCCTTTCCCTTTAGGATAGAAGAATAGCTAGGATTTGAAGAAAAAAAAAGGTCTCTAAACAAAGTAGTGACATGTATCAATGGGCCAGGAAGCTCAAAAAATTTGGACTGGGCCTAATTGTCTGTATCAATGGGATTGGATTGGAAATAAACGTATCGGATTGGACCTCATTACAGGTATCAATGGTTCAGGAAGCCCAGGTAGGGGACTTGGGTTTTAACCACCATCTGCTGGTAATCATTTTACGCAAGCCCTTTTGCTATTCTCATCCTTCGACTGATGATCAAAAACCACCCCACATACTGAGACATAAATTACTGTGTTAGGTGTGGGTATTGAGAAGAGAGGAAAGAGGGGAGGTGTGAAAAGAATTTGTCACAGTTGCATTTAGAAAAGTAGTCCGAAGACCAGATGCAAATGCCAAATGCATGGTTCGGTTTGGGTTTTGAGGATGGTATTTGAGAGTAATAAATAAGGAGAGATAAATAGAGAAAATTTATTAGAGACCGTGGCTCAGGGGTTTTGAGACCACTGCGTTCTTTTGCAAGTTTTGAGAAAAAAAAAATTACTCTTTGCACATTTCTCAAAAAAATTCTCTATCTATCTCTATCCACTCTTTGCACGGTTCTCAATAAGTTTTTTCTGTTTATCTCCACTCATTACACCAAATTTTTTTCTCAGAACTCGAAACCAAACAAAGTGTTTTTAGTAATCCAAAATTCGTCGCCCTATATTAAACCAAGATGATTTTTGCACTTTATTTTTACAAAAATATTTTCTATCTTTTTATTTTTTGTTTTGTGCTTTTAGAATTGTGTCACGTATAGCATTTTTTGTAATTAAAATCCAATGCATTTGATTACAAACATGGACCGGACAACAAAATCTCTCATCGCTCATTATCCTGAGGAAAAAATGGGTCTCCACCTAATCCTGAGAGTCCCATGACCAGAAACCAGGCTTTGACCACCATCCATCATCATTTTTCGAAACCACTCCATTGCAAATTGCAATGACCCACAAAAAAAAAAAAAAACTATTTAAGGGAATTTAACAGTTCATAAGTGCACCCACTAAAAGAGAAATATTCTTAATTCTCACCACCAAAAGTTTGAGCAACTAAGTAAAGTGACTTTTTATCCTTCAAATGGAGTAGAATTCATCACATCAGGGGGGTAAATTTTAGCTACTACCACTTTTTATATTCTGGGGGGGCCACAACAGGCCTGTATTGTCACTTGAGGGGACCTTTTCCCTGTCCCAAAACCCATAGGTGAGCACATGTGGCCATGTGGGGGGTTTGTTTGGATAAGCAACACAACAGGCCGGGGCACTCAATATTTGAGACCCACCTCATCCCATGCCTCTGCCTCACCTCCTCTGTTCAGGCCGAATGCTGTCTTAAGAACATAAAGCATAAAATAAATATCAGGTTAAATTGATTTTTTATAAGATTTCATAAAAAAATATTTTAAAAATAATAAACAACTCAAATCATCTTTGAGGGATCCAAGATGGGCCCCACAAAACTCATATATACATGGTATATACAAACTCATATGCATCCATAGCTTTATTGAAATAGATACTATGATCTGTCAATAAAAATGTCTTTGCAGTTTTCACAATCTGTTTTATCGCACAAGCCCCGTTTTGTTACGGTTTTTATTTTTTAAATACTTATTTTTCATTTTACGAGACATGTCATTCTCTCGTATTACATCACATTTATTTTCCTTAGCCCCATTCTCTATCAGAGAGGGAAAAAACTTGGTTTGTTGATGATTTCGAAACTTGTTTTCCAGGAATTTAGTTTGGGAAAAGAGAAAAAAAATAATAATACTCATCTTCAATAAGTTGTAATATTATTTCTCCTTGAAATGATTAAAATATCAAAAAGATTCTTTTTCCGTTTTTGAAAAAAAAAAAGAATAGTTCATGGAAGTAATATTTTGCGAGGTTCAGTGTCAGCTGAACACACCACACTTTTTCCCTGTAATATTTGCTAACTATTTTTTTTCCTGTAATATTTGCTACTAGTAATTTTATGTTAAATTCTTTTTGAATACGATGCATGATACATTATGAAAGTCCATTGTCTCAGGTAACTCACACTTGGAACACCTAACAGTCCAAACAAAGCCCGCCCTCACAATAATAAACATTTAAGAAAAGAAAGACGAAAAAAAAAAAAAAAAAGAAACGATAATCTTATTGGTATTAGCATCGTGCTCTGTTTTCTCTCTAAAAGACGATCGACTCAATTAACCATTTTTAGTTTCCTATATGTTCAGTTTAACAACGAATTTCTTTAAAAGAAATTGAAAGATGTTGCAAGGTTCATCTCCTACGAAACCTTTTGTTGATGGTATCACTTGCGATTTTTCTAATTGAATCCCCACTGACTTGAGCGATTTTCATTCGGATTCAAGACCATGAAAAAAAAAATCCTGTCACATAATTCTAACGATAGGAATGGAATTAAGAAGAATACATCTATAGAAAAGAGGTCTATGCCTACCATCTTTGCGATTACAACCACCTTTTGTTGTTCATGACGCACTAATTCACCCACTAAAAAACTCGGACTATTGTTCCCTCGTGAGTAGAGCTGCAAATGCACAAAAGTCGTTTGTGAACTGTTCGAGGCTCGATTAGGTAAAAGCTCGTTATTTAGGTATTAAACGTCTCGAACCTAAGTCTCGATTTTAGGCTCGTTCAATAAATGAGCCAAACTTGAACTTAACAGTCTTCGATCCGATCAGGCTCACTCGCGAACCAAAGTCTTGATTTTAAGCCTCTCTTTTTTTCATTAAGCTCGAGCTTGGCTCGAGCTTTGCTTAAAACATAACGAACGAACCTAAACATAGTAAAGCTCGTCTCGATTTGACCCGTCTGCCGCCTTAATTGTGAGTGTGTGTGTTTGGTGGTAGTACCGCAGTACAACATCTGCTCCAAAATTGAAGCTTGGTGGACCTGGTTTGAAACAAATTGATGCAGTAGGGAGCATGATTCACATGGAAGAGAGGCTACTGGTTCAGGGATGAAATGATCAGGAATAGTTTTGCTCTGCTGGGTTGCCGACAAAGAGCGACGGGTGATTGACACTGGGGTCCAAATTGATTTTGCAGGAAATTTGCATAGAAATTCAGCCGGCCACTTCCTCCCACAGAGAGTGGGGCACAAATATGTCCTCCCCTCCAGTAGAGAAATTTGGCTGCAATTCACGGTATTTTTTTGGATCCTAATTGGACGTGATTATTTAGGACGATGTTCGTGATGAAATCATCAGATGCTAGAATTAATGGATCAAATTTGATTTTGTACGTCGATGATACTTATTATATACAATAACATCAGAATCAATGAATAAGTAATTCGAATAATCAAAGTAGAATTCGCGGCGGACTCTACTAGCCTAAAGCGGTGCGGTCAAGCCCCTACGTTTTAATGTCGTTGCGTTAGGAAAATACTAACTAAGAAGTAAGTTGATAAAAGTTCACATGTAATGCACTGTGAGTGGTCCATTTTCCATTTTCTTTTATTTAAAATCCATTAAATATAGCATTACGAACGTTTAAGTGCAAAATATGGCTAGTTGATTAAATGTTATTTGTACCAAAACTTAGGATTTGGACCGTTTTTTGGAAAACTATAGTAGGGTTCAGTTCATATCCATTAATGGAAGAAGAAAGTCCACAATCAGCAGAACCAAGCTTAATTACAAGAACTACAGCCGGGGCGATTATTGCTAGGATGGGTGTTCTCTCTGAGGCTATGGCCTAAGCTAACATGGGAGCAGTTGGCGTGGCTCCCGCTGTGGCTGTTCATGGACGGCCCGGTACTCGCCTAATGATATGGCGTAGCTTCTATGGCAATTTGGTGTGGTGGGATCCGGCAGTTTGGGCTTTAACGTTTAATTTGAGCTTTTTAAGCCTTTTGGAATGTTTGAACTATAATTTGTTTTAATCTGAGCATTTTAGGCTCTCAGGTATTGTATTGAATTTTGTCGCTCTAGCTGTATTTTTCTAGCTTTTTTGTTGAAATCTCTTTTCCCCTTCTTAATAAAATACTAGTATTACTTTTGCTCGAAAAAAAAGAAAAAAGAAAAAGGCTAACATTGGATAAGCATGGAGTTAAATTAAATGTCCTCACCAAAATTCTAAAGTTACCTGTTGTCACCATCAATTAACCTCGTCTTATCCATTTCTTTGAAAATCTCCGTATGTTTTTTCCATAACCGAATGTTCGGGTAAAATTGCATGCACCTCGACAAATCAAAAAACAAAAATTAACGGACCAAAAAAACCTCCAATAGTCCCAAATTTTGAAATTGTTGACCTAGTGGGATTCGAACCTGCAATTTGAGACACGCTCTTTAATTGCTTTCTCATGAGTCACGCCCACTTTCCCAAACCCATTAGGTTGAAAATTTCCAGTGTCGGTTGAAATTGCACCATTTGGTAAGTGCAACTCATTCTTTTCCTCCTCTTTTGGAAATTACAACTTCTGTTCAATATGGTTAGGATGTGTTCCACTCAACTTTAGCAGAACGGGACCTTAGTTTCTGTATAACTTTTGTGATTTTCAACAAAATAGTATGATTTTTAACTACTCCATCAAGTAAAAGCCATGTCTGACCAGAATAAGCCCTAAAATTAAAATGTCAATTAAGATGCCCATATGAGATCTTCTAAAAGTTCGGGAAAGAAAACTAATTCAAACAAAGCCCAAGCAATTTCAAGTATATAACATACTATACTAAAACTCATTAAAAATAAATGAAAACAGAACCAATGATACAAATATGGAGTAATTCATTTCATTTCTTACACTCTGGACATCCATTATTGAGGATGCATATTTCATTAAATTATAACACATGCACATGTCCCATTGACATGGACAGATACATGCACCTCACCTTTCGTAGAACCCACAAGACTCTTTTTACAAAAGTTATCCAGATTATTTTAAAAAATAAAAAATAAAATGAAAACCGTCCGTTTCCAATGCAAATGAACATTGTACTGCAAGTCAAATAGCAAATTGCATTTGCTAAAAAAATACTGTAAGCAAAATCCAGTAGAAGTTTTTGAAAGGGAAACAAAGCAATTTTTTTTGGACAAACAAACTCGAAAACCAATTAAGATCGGCGGGCGTTGGTAATTGGTCTCTTAAGATTAGTCATGATGCGCATAAAACTAAGTCGAACACTTGAGGAAAATGATCAAAAAACCAGGCACAAGTCTTATTCAAAGGTCAGGTAAATACACATTGCACAGGTCTCCGTCCTCTCTTGAAATAGGAAACAAAGAAAGATTCTAAAAACAGTAGTACAACATAACCAAGGCAGCGAAAAAACCAAACGCAATAACAATAATGGAAGAGAAAAAAAGTCACCGCGAGGTAAAAAGGGGAAAAAAACTGGAAGGATGAAATTTTACCGCGCCAATTTCCCCCCCCCCCCCCCCTCCCCAATGACTGCTCTCTCTCTCCCTCTCTCACATCCAGCTCATCAACCCATTCCAAGCGCTGACGGTCAGTACTCAAGTAGCCGGGTTGGACAAACCCGTTGACCGGAAACCCAGAACAACCCCGAGTCAACACGTTCAAGACTCGCCGGCAGCGAGTTGCCAGGCCGAGGTGGCGATGAGCGGCCTTGTGTGCCAGCCCAGCATCAAACACCCGTCGTTCTCCTCCACCCTGTACCCGTCCCCGCCGCCAAACAGCGCCAGCAACATGCTCGCCTGCTTGAACGCGTTCGAACCCAGGTGGGCCGACTCGAACCCGGCCGCGCCCATCCTGGCCCGCCACTGGCTCAGCGTCTCGTGCCGCTCCACCCGGTCCGCCCCCTCGCACGCCACCACGTTGCATATCTGCCGCCCCAGGTACACCTCCGACATCGCCACGTCCTGGCTGTTCGCCTGAGTCAATCCGGACCCCTCCAGCGAATCGAACATCGTCGAGTAGTAATGCAACGCCTCGTTGAACCTGTCAACAAAAACACTCCCGTTGTGATTCGCTTCTTGCTCGACCACCGTAACGATCTTCGGCCTCATCCTCTTAATCGAATCCAAAACCTTGTCGATCGAACCGGGCCGGGCCAGTAACTGATGCAGCTCGAAAACGGAGTTCACAGCCACTTTCTCCACCTCCCTCGGCCGTATGTCCAAAATCTCAGCGTTCAAATCGGCCAAACTGTTCACAACGAATCCTCTAAACTCAAATTCAACCCCAATAGCTTCGGCTAATTGCGCCAGCTTCCACCCCACCTCCTGCAACGCGTCGGTGTTGTCCTCCTGCGGCGGGCCGATACCGGTGAGCCGGAACTTTGGGGGGCCGCCGGGGCGTAATGCCAGGGCTTGCATCAGCGCCGGCCACTGCATCCCCTGCTTCAAACCGAAATCGACGACGTGGACTCTAGTTTCTCCTTCGAAGGCTTCAAGTATCGCTTGATTGGCCGTGAAGTGAGCGAATTTCAAGTACGGGCAGGTCTCGTAGAAGTGCATCTGGAGGACGTCGGAGTAATTCAGATCCTGAAGGTGAAAGTTGTAAATCCGACGGGCTAGGGCTTCGGCGAAGTAGGTCGCGACTTTCCTCATGGCCCCAGCCTGAGCCCCCGCGAGTAACCCGATGTGCTTCACTAAAGCATCAGCGAGCTTGAGGTTCTCCTGCTGAACCGCCTCCGCGCAGGCGATTAAGGTGTGAACGAGTTGGACTCCGGTTTCCTGCGAGTCGACAAGGACCACCGGTCGAGCCGCCGTCGAACCGGGACAAATCTCGGGGGGTAGTAACACAGGGTCGTCAGATCTGTTGGTTTTAATCCGTTTATTGTTCTGGTTTTGTAATAACACCGGCGATTGTTTCTGTTTACAGATGGCACCACCGGGGATGGCGCTCAAATCGTACTCGGAGTTATCTTCGAAAATTCGAGGTTGGGGAAAACAAGGGGAGGAGTTATTACCGCCTGCGGAGATTAACAGGGAGGAGTCGTCAACGACGGTGGACGACAGCTGGGTTTGACCGGCGTTGAGCTCGGAGAGCATGCTCTGGACCCACCCGGAAAGATCGGACGGGTTGAAGTGAACCGAATCGGATAGGAGGGAAATCCCGTCTTCTTGGTCCATGACCATCTCGAGCTGCTCCAGCTTCTGGGCCACGTCGGCCATGTCCGACGCCTTTACCTTGTAACCCAACACCGCTAAGAGCTCGTCCATGCCGCCGCCGTTGTCCTCCTCCCACATCTTCTTGCCCTTGGCCGAAGCCATTGAAGGAGAGGAAGAACTCTGGCCGTTTTCACGTTCTCGCTTCATTTCTTTTTCGGGGTGGGGGTGTTGAATGGATTCGCTATCCTAGAAACATGAAATTTGGAATCGGATTTCTGAACCACCAGTGCAAAACTGCGTGGTTTTTCGCAACACTCTTCTTGATTTTGATTTTTTTTGGGGTTTTGTTTTTGGGGTTTTTTCTATTCTAAGTCTGAGAGACTGATTGATAGAGTAGTGGGCAAGGGCTCGTGATGAAGGGCGCGAGCTTCAAGAGAGGAACTGGGGAGGAGATAAGGAAGAACGGACGCCATAATAATGTTCTCTTTTTTAAATTTATATATAATTTGTTTTTATTTTTTATTTTTAAATCGATTGCTTGATGGTGACATCTTTTTTAAAGTTTTTTTTTTTTTTTTAATACATTCGGTTGTTTTCACATCTAGTAGGAGCACTATAATTTGCTAAACTCTTTTTTGGACAAAAATAAAAATATACGTAGATGCTATTGTACTCCTATTTAAAGAAAAAAAATATTAAAAAAAGCTAATTGAGCTGTGGTTAAGGTATGTAAAGTATATTAAGTTGTGTAAAAAATAAATAAAACTTTAAAAAAAAAAGGTATTGAAATTTGTGTTCATTTTGATATTTGGGTAATTTATTAACAATTCACTGAATTTTCAGTAGAATGACTATTTTTTAAATAGAAAATATGTTTAACTTTGTCTTTGAAGTGCTGCCTAGCATTATTAACAATTAGTTATATGTCATTTTAAGTTTCAAAGGAACATCACTTATATATGTTTTAAAGTACTAGTATTAATCAATTACCAATAGGGTCGTATGCGATGTTCTTAATAAGTTTTTGCAAGAGAGGCCCTACAAATGTTTTTTATTTGTATCATTCGCGATAAAATATTATCTCAATGTTTTTCTATATTGTTAATTTTTGTTCATAGGTGAGGAAACTTCCTAATTTTATTTTTTGACTTTTATATACAAACTACTGCTACCACCGTATGTGTTTGTTTGTCCACTTTCACTATTACACTCTTCTCAAAAAAAAATTGTACATATCTTTCAATACAAATCTCCAAAAATATGCAAGGTGAATTTTATTCGGTAACTCTCAATTAGTTTTATTATACAAAATTTTCAAAATCAATAAAATTCAATTATAAATTAAAAGATACAGACAATTTAAAACACGATACAAAATACCGAAAATAGACCAACAAACGTCGACAGGGGAGTATCATTTTGTAAGAGAGGCACTACAAATGTTTTTTATTTGTATCATTGGTGATAAAATATTATCTCAATGTTTTTCTATATTGCTAATTTTTGCTAATTGGTGAGGAAACTTCCTAATTTTATTTTTTGACTTTTATATACAAACTACTGCTCCACCGTATGTGTTTGTTTGTCCACTTTCACTATTACACTCTTCTCAAAAAAAAATTGTGCATATCTTTCAATATAAATCTCTAAAAATCTGTAAGGTGAATTATATTCAGTAACTCTCAATTAGTTTTACTGTACAAAATTTTCAAAATCAATAAAATTCAATTATAAATTAAAAAATACAAACAATTTAAAACACGAAACAAATGCCGAAAATAAACCAACAAACGTCGACGGGGAGTATCATTTTACAAGATCTCTAAGTAAAATATTTAACCAATTATCACGAAAAGAGTACAATTAACTCGATGGTGACATTTTCAGATTTTTATGTGAAAATGAGATTTTTTTTTTAATTTATAAAAATCCATTTACTTTTGCAGAAATGATATGAGGACCGACCTTTCTTATACCGAAATCGAACAGATCGGCTCGCCGGGCCCGCTCCGGCCACCGAACGGCCGATCCGAGCCGTCCAAAAATTCTAAAAAAAAAAAACGAGGGGGTCCACGCGGGAATAAATGGCATCCGACGCGTGTAGGGTACCCAATCTAAACACCCTATTTTCGTATATATAAGTGTGTATATATACGAAAATAGGGTGTTTAGATCGGGTAATCTACACGCGTCGGATGCCATTTATTCTAGCGCTCTCCCCCTTGTTTGTTTTTTATAGAATTTTTGGACGGCTCGGATCGGCCGTCCGGTAGCCGGAGCGGGCCTGACGAGCTGATCTGTACGATTTCGGTATAAAAAAGGTCGGTACCAATAGGGGTACTCTTTTTTTGGGGGGATTTGGCCCGGCAACAACTTGAAAGCATCAAAAGAGCCGTGTCAACACCGCAATGCTGAGGAGATGCCACGATACCATACGCCTCACGCATATCAAAGACCATGCAGTTGATTCAGGATCATAAGGGATGGGGTGGGGTCCCGTACTGGTTATTAATCAGTTGGGATACTGATCAAGTGTAAGAATGAATTGTGGGCTCCATCTGATCACGGAGGATTGCTTTTCTTGACCACGCGCCACCAATTTGTCATTCTTCCACGCTCTGCCCTAGGTACGTAATGTCATGCACTCTTGCTCTCAATTCTCACATTGCGCTAGCACTCTTAATCATCGGTCTCTCGGATTTTAGTATAATTTGGAATGTGTTCCGAAGATGCTTTCTCGCTCTTGCTCTCGGATTTTAGCGCTCTACTGCTGGGAAAATGATAAAATTACAGGTACTCGTACTATTTTAAGAGAGAGCAAAAGAAAGGGTTAGCATGAAGTCTGAAAATTAATCCTGCACATAAATCTTGATAGTTTTTCAAAGATTCCTCATTTCAAAAGGACTTGAAATTTACTCGTGTTTCTCACACTCTTAACTCAACTTGATTTATTTTCCTTTTAAAAAGGTTCTTTTTAATACCGATGTAATGTAAAGTATGATTGAAAAGATGTTAAAAATTAGGAATAAAATCATATGTTGACAAGTTTACCTTTTGCGTACATTATATTATCAGACCCTGTGCTGCTATGCTCGTGTTAATGGTTAGGGTGACAATCTTATTAGAATGAATAAAAATGAGATCTTCTCGATCTCTAACTTTGTTCGGTTGTGGGTTTTGAGTTATTTTTTGAATAAAGGTAGAGAGAGAAATGAGAGTAATGATTGTGGAGAGAGGTACAAAGTAGAGAGAGATAGAGTGAAAAATGAAAGTAATGATTGAAAAGTTAGAGAGAGAAAAAGTAGAAAAGTTACTTTATCCAAAACCCTGGGTTTGGAATTCCAAATCGAACAAGGGCTAAATAAAAAGAAGTTTAATCGGTAATTGTCATCTTATACGTGTCATGAGGTCAGATTTATATTCAAATTCTCTCTCTTTTCTTACAAGAATAACGTGATAGTAATTCTGCAATTTGTGTATGCATTTGCAAAATAGCAAAGGATAAGGAAACAAAAACAACTTTCACACTCTTTTTTTATAAATGTATTCTAAAATTATGTCCATAATATTTAAAAGTACCCCGTATATTATTCCCATAGTCCCCATTTTTTAGTTGCAATTAGTACTTTTTACTGTCTTAAAAATATTATCCCACATACAAATCAAAAGGGTTATAGGCAATGACAGTTCTATTTTACCCTTCCATTTTTAAATTAATAGTACCACTTTTTTTTTTTATAGAAAAAACAATGTTTGAATAGTAGAATGAAAAAACGGAGTGATTAGACATGCGATTATGTTCTCTTACAACAGTTACATGGTTGAAATCCTTAAAAGAGACTAAAAATATGGGGACAAAGGGAGTATTTTAACATGACAATATAAGTTTTACGGTAAGAACCAAAATGATGACTTATGAACATGGGTGCAAAAGTGTTGAGCTCGAGCTCTAACTCGTTCATCATAAGATCTTAGAATTCGAGTTTAAGCTCGACCCAGTTGGTAAACGAGACAAACCCGATCTTAACGAGCGGAGCATCCGATAGCTGCTCGCAAACAGCTCGATTTGTTTGCGGCCCCAAGAACTAGCGTTGCGGCACCGGTCCTCCCATTTCTTCACACTCTCCTCCGCTGCATTCCTCCCAATCTGTGCTGGACACGCTCCATTGAACCGCGTGAGGAAAAAAGTTTTAGTACTAAAAACAGTAGGGGGACATTAATGGTACTCCTATTTACCACCAAAGAAAAGAAAAAACAGTACAGCATTTTATTGGTACATGGTCCTGACCCACATGAACAAACAGGAGGGGGCAGGGTCGGGTCAACTTTACTTCTGACGCGTGTCCACAGCACGTGACTACACGCTCCAATTCACTTTCAACAGGAGGGGACCAGCATAGGCTTAGCGAGTGCAGTACACGCTCGTACCTAAGCGACGGGGGGAAGAGAATAGAGGGCAAGAGCGGGGGTTAAAAAGTTAACGGACTTGTGTGGGAACGACGTTGAAAAGAAGTTAACGGAGTTTGTGTTGGGGGGGGGACCGGATGGGTCTTTGATTGAAGTCTCCTTTGGGGTCTTTTCCTAAACAGAAAAATGCTTACCCAAAAAAGCCCTGGATCGCATTCGATATGTAGGAATTCTTAATCGAAAATCCACCAACCGAAATGCCAACCAATCAAACAACCAGAAAGCAACGGAAGAAATAACGCATGGATATACGTGAAATTTTATTTGAATGGACAAGAATCACGGAAATGAATCATGCATCGATCATACTCATTACTCATGTATGTATAGTAGTTACAAGTAATTTTACAATACGATTTGAATCCTCATTATTGAGCCTATGATCTGCTTTCCGAATTCACTTTCACGACGCCAAGCGCTTGACCGTTGTCTTGAATTCACAAGTCTTTGTTTGACTCCCGATATTCACCGGAAAGACTTTTGTATTGTGTAAGAATCCTCCTTAGAACTTCTCTCAAACTTGTAGTGGTAGATGATACAACTCCCGGAGATCAACCAACGGTCAATGATACATATGACAGTATTTGGACTTCAAGCACAGTCAAAGAAAAACACTTTTCAATCATCCTAGATTTGTATCTAGGTCTTTCTTATGGTACTGAAAGAGGGAGAATGACGGTCCAGAATAAACGCAAAAAAAAGTACAATTCGATAAATAAAGGATACATCATACATGTAAACGCGTGTTTTGACATGAATTTGCCAACTAAAAGGGAGCTCAATTAATGGAACTCATACTAGAGTTTTTTTTTGCAAAAGGGAGCTCATTCAATGTGTTTCAATAAATGGAAAATAATTTTGGCACTCCACTTTTTTATAATAACACTCCAAAATTTGTCCTTTAGTTTACCTTGTTATGTATAATTTGAACACTAAAAGACAATCTTAGAGTATTGTCATAAAAAATTAGAGTGCCAAAATCATTTGCCAAAAAGAGATATTGCTATACTGGTTCAAACTCATGTTTTCCAACACGAACGGATTCCATGACCAAAAAAAAAAAATACACTGGAAGTGTTCTAAAAAGAGTAATCAAGATTTACTTTGATGTGTGAGACTCAATCATCAAAATAAATCTCAACCACTGATTGCTTTTTTCGAAACAATCTCGGGATAATTTTCTTTGTATTTAGCATTATTCGTTCCAAAAAAAAACATATAGAACAATATTTCCATCATTAACCTAGAGTGAAAATGTCCTACAACTTAAAGGACCCAAAGGAAATTGGAAATGAGTTAATTCTATTTGTGTTAGCTATTCGCGTATTCCAAAATTATGGTGGAGGGGGCTATCTTTTTCTTCCTGAGTACAACCATAATATATCGGACTTGCGACGAATCCCGATAATGATCGGTCTCCCGGGGAGACTCTCCCCCGTAGGTTTTTATCATCCCGGGTTGGGGGTGTTCTCCTATTATTTAAATGGATTGAACGGACTAAAGACCACAAAACACGAATTTTGAAACGCGTTATTTTTCTCGTGTACATAAACAAAAAATTCCATTTAGTGGAGATAAGGTTTGTTTAAAGTTCTTAAAGTTATAGACAAACTTTTTAGGGGAACCCATCATAAATTGCTTTGCCAGTTCATTTAGTTGACCTTGTTTGTTTGGGGTTCTTGGCGGAGGCTTTCAAGAATGATGAGTGGATAAAAATAAATAGAGAAAATTTATTGAAGACCGTGTCCAAGGTTTTAAGTACCCCGAACGGACAAGGTAGGTGATTAGTAAATGGAGTTACAGTGGAATAACTACCAATTGTGGAGCAATAAAGAGCAAGGAGGCAATAATCTCGTGAATGTGCAAATTGTAATTTAAATTGTTTGTAATTTGCAATATTCCAGGTTGTGTTCACACGAATTAGGCGTCGTGGGAAGTTTTGTACTCCCAATAGTTAAGACTTAAGCATGACCAAAAAAAAATGTTAAATTTTTAAGTGGAAAGCTGATTTGATGAGAATTGAACTGATGAGTTAAAACAAATTTGATTAATCACGATGCCAAATGGTCCCGCTCGTGATATGATTGCGAAGAGATAGCAGCGCTGGTGATGTTATTAAACTGGTAGTGATGATGTTTACATAGGGGATGAGGTGTCAATTCTACCGGTCTACCAGCATCACCACCTCTGCTAGTAGAGGTGGAGTCATTAAATTCGTCAGATTGAAAACTTCTAAATTTCAAGATAAGTTGAGAGACGCAAGTTGACTAAGAAAAGACTAATACCTAGAATTTTATCATGACTTGTAGCACACATATTCGTGGCACTTTGGAATTTTAAAAGTGACATTTGCATGATTATCAAATGAAACTCAATTTACTACGATCACTTCAATTAAAATAGTATTTTGAAGAGTAGAATGCCGTATTCAATACTGGAATACGTTACATCCTAATAGTACTTGATTTATTGGAAATGGTATCAAATAATAGAAATACACACACACACACACACAAAAATTTACAAGTTAAGATGTTTGTTGACGTACTTCAATTGCTCATCCATGAGGAAGAAAATTCACCCCCCCCAAAAAATCAACATTTGCTTGCATAAATAGTAAAGGAAGCGCAGGCTGGGTAGAGGTCAGCAGGGGCCTCAAATGATACAGAAATCACCCTTTCCTCTCCCCCTAATAAAAGTACTCCATTCGTCCCAAAAAGAACGACAGTTTTTGAAATTTGTGTCATTTTTTATTACTTATATATCTTTCAATTTATAATATTTTTTATGAGTTTGAAAACTCTGTGTAACAGAACTAATAGAGAACTATCAAACAAGATTCATATTGCATATTTTTTAAGATTCATATTGAAAAATACAAGGAATTGAAATTGGCACGACATCAAAAATTGACATCCAATTTAGGATGGAGGAAATATGCAAAAGTAACGTAGTGTATATATTCTGGAAATTGGTTTTCACGTTTTTTAGGAGTATTTGATTGTTATGAAATTTGTTTCAAATAATGTGGAGGGAGTATTTACTCCATTTGTTTGCTCATTTTCTATAATAAATTTTGTTGAGGAATTGGGAAAGAAAAGAGCCCCGCTATCCGCAAAGAAGATTTACAAGGAATCAAGTAAGGAAAAATGCGTTTGAGCTCATTTTGAGTCCCACAAAAATTTTAAAAAATATTTATAAATTTTTAAATATTATTTTAAGGGGCCCTATAAAAAATCAGCTCCAACGGAGATGGGTAAGTATTACTTTTGGATTCATAGGGGTGAACTAAGTAGTTTCGCCCCACAAATCCAAAAGTAATACTTACCGATATCCGTTGGAGCTGATTTTTTATAAGAAGGTCTGATAAAATAATATTTTAAAATTAATAAATATTTTTCTAAATTTTCGTGGAATTCGAAATGTGCTCAAACACGTTTTTCCTTGTGATTAGGATTTCCGGAAAAGTATATAGTACTGTAGTTCGCGAAATTGAATGGGCCCCCGGGGTGCCCATCCGACGGCGACCTGCGCACGATTGGGGTGCTTTCCAACGATTTGAAAAAAAAACAGAGCGACGCCGTACTGACACATCTCCACCTTCAGTATAGTGGTCCCTATACCATGTGATCGTTCTGCCACGTTTCCATATTCCTCCCTCGTGGTGGCCCCCCACCCCCATATTCTCTCTCTCCCCATCCTTTTAGGAGTATTAAAATTTAAATACTCCGATTTAACTCCATCAAACCAATAATAGTAATTCGAAATACTCCATCAAACTTAAAATAAAGTCACGAGTACCTAATCCGGGGATAAGAAACGCCCCTTTTGTCTTCCGGAAATTGACTCTTTATACAATTATTATGAATGAAGGATAAAAAAAAAATGAAAGGAACACAATAATATAATTTTCGTGCCCAATAAATTGACACACCCGCGTGAGATATGTTTAATCTGAGATATGTCTAGTTGTTGAAGAAGAGGAGGGACCTGCAAGCAGAGATCAAATTATAGAGATGGTGGTCATTATCATGAGAGTTTTTTTTTTTAGACAAGCAATAAAATGTTAGTAGTAGTTGTTACTATCAATGAGAGTTTAATTTAAATATTGTGCATGAGAGTTACTAATAAATCTCGAACTAAATACTTTCGAGGCCCCTTGACTTTCGGATAAATACCATAGCGTCACTCCTTTAGTTTTTAGGAAATGAGAGCATCTCTAATGGGAGATGTCAAATATGACGTGGACGGTGTAACGGCAACTTTTGGCATCAAGTTACCTTCTAACCCTTTAGTCTTTACTCATGTCAAAGCTGAAGTGACTTTGACAACAACCCCCTGCATGCCAATTTTGACAATTTTTCTCTTCCATGCCAAATTTCAAATAGTTACTGTTGAAGTTTAAAAAGTAACCGTTAAATATTTGTTTTGAAAAGTAACCGTTTGACATTAAGGGTTGGAGAGGAATAACTTGATGTCAAATAAATAAAATTTGGCATAAGGGTTGGAAAGAAAGGCTTTGATGTCAAATTGGAGATGCCAAAATGCCACGTTAGCCTTCAAAAAAAAATTGACATCCCCGATTTGAAGTCCGGGATTGGAGATGATCTGATAATGCCAAAACTATTTTTGTTGGTGTCAAAATTTTAGTGCACAAAAGGCTTGCAGTGAGGTGTAAAACACCATGCTGCGAACCTTTGAGCCGTCGGATCTTGCATCCGATGACTCGAATCTTATCTTGGCAACCAACGATCGAGAACCATTCATTGCCGAGATGAGATCCAAGCCGTCGGATGCACGATCCGACGGCTCGAAGGTACGCAGCACTGTGCTGCGCACACCACTGCACAAAACCATACCCTATTCGATTTTTAATGTGGGAAAAAGATTGGAGATGCCTGCCTATATTAAAAGCTGAATCAAACGGGTACAAACTTCAATAACTCGAAGCATACTTAATGTTAACCATTAATTAAAAATTTCTGAACTGCTGTTGGTACAGCATTTATTTGTAAAATCATGCATCCACCTGTCTTAATTTATCTCTTTTCTGAATCCTAGCTATTTCTCTTTTTAGGAACTCAAGAACTACCGCCGGGCTCGTTTGGTTTGCTATCTCTTTACAAAAGATGAGTGAATAGTACTCCTTCCGTTCCTAAATAAGTGTCCGACGCGCAAATTTAGGCTTTTAAAAAAATGCATTTGTTTCGTTAAAAAAATGAATTTTTTTTCACAAATCAATAGATGGCAATGGGTTCAATTAAATTGTGGAAAAAAATTAGATTTTTTAACGAAAAACATGCGTCTTTTGTAAGGCCTAATTTTGCACGCCGGACACTTATTTAGGGACGGAGGGAGTATATACTAATTAATGACTAACCAAAACAAACATAACTAAAGAAAAGGAAAATTTTAAAATCAGCTCAATGGACTGATAGTAGTAAGCGTGCGAATGTGTATTATAGGGTGTAAAAAATACACAAGAATACATGTTTTTTCTTTTCTTCTAGTGTGTTTATCGTCAGGCGAGCGGGCTGACAATAACAAGACCGCTAAACAAATAATAGTCAAAACGTTTAGTTATACGCACATCTGATTTGAGATTAATCGTTCGTCTCAACGAGGCGAATCGAAAAAAGTATAGAATTATTGACCGATGTTAAAAGAATTCAAATAAGACGACACTTTAAAAAGCAGCAACGGCCGGATCGCCGGTCAAAACACTTTTCTTGTGGGAGTGTCTAGTACTACTTTATTTCTTTGTTGGAAACGTGAATTTCTCATTACCGTATTTCTTTAGTGCCGAAACCAGTTTAACATTTGTTTAGCCGCCCCTTCATGTCGGCACACGATTGGCAGCACATTTTTTAAATTCCTTCTGTTTCATTAATCATGTGCTTTTCCCCCCATAAAGCATCCTTAATCATGTGATTTCACTTTGTGCTACCTTTTTTTGAGGTTGTTTCATTGTTTGGAAAGTAATTTTACAAGACGAATCAAGGGGCGAATGAGTTCGGACTATCGCCCTACCCAAGTTTCAAATTTTTCTTTGAATCATAGAAGGTTTTTTATTCAAAAACCTTAAAACCGTCAAAGTTTCCTCGCTTAACATCGTTTTGAACACTCTAACGCATTTCTAACAAAGAGTTTTGGAAAAATAAAGTGTTATTATTTTTTTTAGCAATATCACCATTTCTTGTAATATTATTTTAAAAGATTATTTGATGATATTTTTGGAAGTATTCTCATAGTGCATGCATTTCTGAGTTTAATATCGTATTTCATATTTATTTATTCTTACGTTCGCCCACTCAAATTTAAAATTCCTTATTACAATTTCATGTTTTTTAATTCGCAACCAGAAGAAGGTATTTGGATCAAAACCAGACACGTGAAGCCTCTAGCCAATGAGGATTCAAATTACGCCACATAATCTCATAAGAATTTGATAACAAAGACATCATATTAATATGTAATTTACATCGTTACAAGAGAAGGTCGAACTTGTCACCCCAGGCCGCCTCCTGGATTTATCTCATCTCGCCCATTGTTCTATTAGTACTCTCAAGTTTTGTGTGCCACTCTATCAGGGCACGCCATAATTTCTCATAACCTCAAATCAACGTGTTTTCGTGTGTAGCGAGTAAATATTTAGTACAATGGTGATGCCAATAATACCAATTCAATAATGTACATTGTAACCTTCTATTACATGGTAATTACTACTAGTAAATTAGTAATAGGTGGTTCACATTTATTCTACTGGCTGGCATGTGATATCAACTATTACATGACGCCAGTCTCATTCATTTATTCATCCTTTTAACAAATTTATGGCCTTTTTTTAAAAAAAATATATATTACAAATATTTGAACCCCTCTAGCAAGGGCGGAGGAAAATAAAAAGAAGTGGGTTCACTCGGCCTCACTGAATTGAGTTTAATTTGTCTTAATAAATACCCAAAAAAATAAATAAAAATATCTGGCAATCTTTTTATTTGACCCCATCCACGGCATATCTAGCTCCGCCCCGGCCCCTACCAATGAAATGTCTTATCCTATTTTTAGACAGTGGATGCAGCTAAGAGAAAAACCAGGGAGTATGCTTTAATTTCATTGACGCAAATCTGTGTCCTTTTTCCCGATTTAGGCTGTCACCTTTGTTCACTCTATCTACAACCCCCCTTTCTTTTTTTTCTTTTTTTTATTTTCTTTTTTTTATTTATTTATACAATTCAGGCGTCTGGGCCAATTTATGCACACTTGAATAATTCAGTGAGATCAATCGTACATTTCACTTGCGGAGAAAGCCCAACTAAAACAGGATCAAAACTTCATATCAACTAACATTAAAAAGACTTGATAGCATCCGAAAGATTTCGAATACGAGAGTTTAGAAAGGATTGATCTTTAAATCTCAGACCTTGATCTCTATCGAGGAGCTTGCACTTTATCGTCTTCTTATTTCCCCTTATCTTTGAAGAGGCCAAATCTTTTCTACGCACCCAAATTACGCAAGACTGTTATAATTATAGGCGTTACTGTGGGTATTATTTCCCTCCCCCCTCCTTTTCTTAAAGCTGGATCGCATTAATTCTCATCTACTGATAAACGTGGTTAAAGTGCAAACGAAGTTAGAAAGTTTTACCTACTTATTAGAGTTCGGTAGCCCACTTTAACCTTTCCAGTACATTCCCACTTTTTTTTTTTTTTTTTCACCCCCCTTTTCTTTTCTTTTTTTCTTTTTTTTTTTTTAACCCCCTTTTCTTTGTGTAAATGCCCGCCTAATATTTGTTACTTTAATAAAGAAATTCTCGTACTTTATTTTTAGAGTTATAATGGTCATCTATTTTTTTTTATGTGTATCAAATATTGTCCTGCCAAGAGGGCAAATTATATTCGATTAACTTTTAAGTTCTTTTCCCGATAACGTACTTCATAAATTTTACAAATCAAACGATTCCGATCTCCGTGGAAAAATTTGAGTAACCTAAGGGCTCGCTTGGATGAGATATTAGGTTTGGAGGTATTATGTAAGAAGGGGGATTGGATAGTAGGGAATATTATGTAAGAATGATGGATCCACATTAATGTGACGGGGGATTAAATAATACTTGGTTTGGATGAGGTATAAAATGGAGGGATAAGGTTGTTTTGTAGTTGAATGGAAGAGGGATGAGGTATTATAAGGGGGGATTACACATAGCCGGCTCCCACCCTAGCCATGTGTAATCCCCCCTTAGGGGGTATTAGGGGAGATTAAGCATGAACCGTGTAAAGATATACACTACACCCTCGTTTTGGACTTGTCAAATCACGCCATAGCCTTGGCCCCACGTATTAAAAGGGGATATCCTAATCCCCTTCATACTACTGCTTCCAAACAGGCCCTAAATGTACTACACCGCGTATTGCATTAGCACACTATGAAAACCCGTTTTGGGAATCTGTGGCCGTATGGATAGGACGAAGGCTACAAGGTTGTACGGCGGTGTCTTCTTATAGGCAATTATAGTTTTGCTGCTGCAAAACACAGCTCACACCCAGCTTTGTGTGCATGCTGGTAATTACTATTATTAGTAGGCTTGTGCAGCATCATCAGCCAGGATCTTTAATTAACTGTCTAATATAAGGTGGGTGGAAGAAATGATTGGACTCTTAAAAGTACTCCTTCCAGGTCGGGTAATTATTCAGTACTCCCAGAGAATACTCTTTCAACTCACACAACATGTGGGGTTTACATAAAAGTTTTGTGTGAATCCCCACATGTTATGTGAGAGGATGAAGTATATTCCAGAAATATTGAATAATTTTCATTCAAGGTCATACCTTCCAAAATTCCATGCCGAAGGATTCGGATTTTGCTGGCCAACTTTTCATTTATGTAATGATAGTTATAATGAAATTCCGTTCATAAAACAAATATATATATATATATATTCCTTCAACAATTACGCAACGACATAGTTTAGAAACATGCCAATTTCACGCCAGTCAAATAAAATATTAGCTTGCTCGAATATTGATAGGTACATGAACAAAATTAATTTATAAGAAAAAAATAAGAGGAAAATTTAAGTCCAAGAGAAAAAGAAGTTTCAAAAGTTTGTTTGTTGTCCCGTTTTCCTTATACAAATCTGTTTTGTTTATATATACTTACTGACATTCGATCAAACTGGTTTTTACTCCTTTTCTTTTTTAACCTCATCTACTCTATTTTAGAGGACTTGGAGAGGGAAATAGATGTTTATGGAAAACAAATTCTGCTCATATGCGTGGGAGTATAAAGGAGACGCCAGTTGCACTTCACACCACTTACGCTATGAGGATTCACAAAAGCTCAAATTGGACCGGACTGAATCACAACAAAATGAGACAGGAGCCCAGCCCCCCACCCCCCCATGAGGATTCACAAGAGCTCAACTTGGACCGGACTGGATCAAAACAATATTAGACAGGAGCCCTGTCCTCTTGGTACTACAATTGAAACCCCCAGAGTTCTATTTGTTAAATTTTTTCCACCCCTCCGTCCATCGGGGTACGAACTGTGACATAGTGCATACCCAAAAATCAGACACACACATGCGATGTGTGTGGGGCTCGACCTTTGACATGGTACACATGCCTCATTCATGTGGTTGCCCTTAGTAATTGTAAGGTAGAGAAGAGGGATCGGATCTGTTTCTCTACAAAATGCGTCAAACCAAATTGGCTGGGAGTTGCAAGCGTGCCAGGACAGAATTGCTGTCTAAATTTGTATCAAGGCCTAGATGCCTCAATCTGACTTTTGTAAGACGATTGCGTACGACCAAAGGGGTGAGGCCGTATGTGGTTCGTGGGTTGCCTTAATGAAAAGGATTTAAAAATTTTCTAATCGTTGTTAGAAAATGAAAAGAAAAGTAGAACAAAGCCTAAAACGGAATTAAAGGGACTTTATTAACGGTTTAACAAAGTCTGGCTACAAGGAAATGAAAGGAAATAAAATCTAGGTTGTGCTAGATTGGACAGAAAAGTAAAGACATTTGCTGGATATGTAAAGATAATTGAAATGTAATTTGAATAAACCTTGGGCTTGTTTGGTCGTGGACCTTTGCCAAGGCCTTCAACTTTGGTATTTATAGGTAGAACTTTCAGGCCTTGAGCTGCTTCCACAGGCCTTCATGCATAGCTGTCAAGTGTCCTCCTGGTAAAGGCTTAGGCTTGAGCTGCTTCTAAATGCTCTAATGGGAAGCTGCCATCTGTCCAAGCCTTGCTCTCCACTCCAAGAAAATGGCTGTAGGTATGAAAAGCTTCCTTTTTGCCAAAAAAACCAGTTAAAGCAAAAGGAATGTGCAGCAACACAGCATCCCTAGGCCCTTTGAGCTGCTTGTGAGCAGCTTGTATGCATGGATGGTTGTAAAAAGAGATATTTGGGCCCACCAAGGCCAAAAACGTAGGCCTGGTTGAGCTGCTTGTGAGCTGATTTTGTGTTGTTAAAGAGAACCTTCTAGGCCTTTAAGCTACTTGTGCAGGCTTAAGTTATTTGTGAGTTGCTTAGGATGTCTTCATGCATGGCTGCCATGTGTCCCAAGCCTTGCTTCATGCTGAAGGATAGTAGAGACTCAGGCCTTGAGCTGCTTGTAAGCAGCTCACCTAGATCTGCCCAGCAAGAACATTCTAGGCCTTTGAGTTGCTTGTGAGCAGCTTGCTTCCCCAGCACGATTAAGCAGCTTATGACCTTCTTGACTTGGTCAGTTTTAGGCCTGAATAAATCCAAAAAAATAGGCCCAGACCTGAAAAACGAATCTTGGCCTTATTGGGCTAAATAGGCCTGAAAAACTAGTCCGAGTTTTGATTAGTTGGGCCAAGGCCCAAAAAATGGGCCCAGATCTGAAAATCAATTTAAGCCTTGACTAATTAGGCCATGCTCCAAATATTAATGTGGCCTAATCAATTTTCAAACTCTCCAGCCCTTCCAAACTCAATTTGGCCTAATTGTGGCCACTTTAAATTCTTCTAAAGGCCCAATTCTGCAAATGACCGATTTATAAGGCTTCTCAAGGCCTAAAACTACCTCCAAGGCCATTCTGCTATCATTTTTCTAATTTTGGCCAAAAATGGGTGTTAACACGATCTTCTTCTGTCCAAGTTTTGAACTTGTACCGAAGGAAACAATCCAATTTTGAATCACTAATTTTAGTAATAGACGGTCCAGGCTTAGACTGGCTCCTTGAGTCCAAAACTAGGACCAGAGATGATCCAATTTCTAAAGAAAAAAGATTATTAACATAAACTTCTTATACATTGGTTAAGGTAAGAATTAGCACAATTATAACCAAAATCACGTCACGAATTGATGCATGTGAAGCAAGTGACGACATGGCATAATTGTGTAGGGATACTCCAAACTCGTAACTTACTTGCGCGTAATTTTGTATGCTTTCATGCAATGCATTCCCATCCAAAGACCAGACCGTCCCCTGGTTTGGATCGAAGTACGTGCATGCGAAACGCAAAGAAACAATTATAAATTTGACGACTGTTGAGTTGGAATATTCATATTTTCACGAAAACAACGTTACTTATAATTCATGTTTTTTTAACCTCTCAGAGTTAGAGAGAGAAAAAGTTAGGTGAAATGAGAAAGAAAGCAAAGAAGTCTATTTTATAAATTTTATATATAAAATAATAAGGCCACTAATGTTCAATTGTAGATGGCATAAGGAAATTTAAAAAATAAGGCCATGCAAGAAGTGGGGTACTCAACTCTAGCAATTTTCCTAATTTTTTTAATTTAATTTTATTACATTCCAGAATTTTCTAAATACTTCAAGATTCATTAAAGTAGTTCTGACGTATCATATTAAAGCACCATCTATTAGATTCTTAATATTGTGGTTCTTTTATCCGTATTATAATTTACCGTCTCCAGACCTCTCTTATGAATGTTTGGAAGAACAATGCTATCAATGCAACTTAAAACACAATTTCGGACAGAATTGCGTTTAGAACCGTTCGACGCACATGAGTTCACATATATGGAACGATTCCGAGCGCAGTTGTGTCCAGAGACATGTTTTCGTGTTGGTAGACTTTGTTAATTCTATAATATCATCATCAATCCATTAGTTGTTGAGATTGCACAAAAATCATCTCCCAACCACGTGCTTCTCATGTGACCATGAAGGAGTGAAAAAGAAATAAAAAAAAAAACGAGTCCTAGTACGCGATGGTTTGCCAATGGAGCTTTCAAGCTTATGATTTCTTATTTGGCCATTGAAAAGAAGCCAAGTCAACATAAGATTGGTTCCTTTGGTAAAACTTTTGCCTTTGGAGGCCCTGCCACTCAACATCATGATTGATAATATAGTAGTATTGAATTGAATAATAATTAATAATTATTCACAATCTAATCCTCTCTCCTCAACAACCCCATTAATAATTATTTGATAATACTATACAATATATAATCGCGTGAGTAATCCTATCATATATTACCATACCTCCCGCGATTTCTTTTTTCTTTTTTTACAATCTAATTTCGTATAATCTGGCCAATCGAAATGGATGCGTATATCCTATTACATCAACCGTGAGAAAAATCACAACGATCGTACGTTTCATATCTCGCAGTCGTGTATCCTACGCATTTACAATCTTGCTAGATTCATAAATCTAATTTTATACACGGTCCATCCTGCCAAATGAATTGACCGGCGCTCGGGGTCCAGAAAATCGAAGCCGATCATAGCTGGCCACGTGGTTGGCATCGGTTAATCTCTTTCGATCGGACATCATTATCGTTTTATCTAATCCAAAATGAACAGCGCTAGTTAATTGATTGGATCAAGGGTCAATTTTATAGTATCTCACAAAGAAGTAAAAATCTCTATCTATATGGGAACAATTGTTGAAATTCCATAGTTGTTTGAAAACTGACCAGTACTTGATTCTTGACAGGGACAGCCATTTCCCACAGCCACCCATTGAAATTTCAATTTCTGGGGCAGACAATTGGGGTCCCCTCAAAACCATGATAAGCGCTTGACACAAACACAAACACAAATTCAATGTAAAAAGAGAGCTTTTCAACAACAAACCCCCCTAAAGTCTCCCTTTTGATGAGTGAATGTTTCCACTAGTTGTTGTGAACCAGAAGATCTTTTAGTCTTGGTTAGATTATTACCTTTCCTGTGTGATTGGAGAGTGTTTGTAAATGAGTTGGAGTTGGCCAATTGTCAACAAGATAAAAGCGTGTGAATGGGTCCCCCCACAGTTTTTTTCCCCACTCATTTTGGTTGTTTAGACTCCGAGTTTAGACTCAAGCTATTCAATGATCCACTTTAAAGTTTTTCCAACCATATTCTTTTTGGTTCCACGGTCAGTGGTGTTCAAGTTAGTTTATGCGTATCTCGACTATTCACTTCTCTGGCATAGTCAAAGACGGACAGTCCATGCCGTCCTCCGGGACTAGGAAAGTTACAAGAGATTCTTGTATTGCGCTCTGACCCAAAGTGGTTGCCAAGTTTCGAATTCAGAATGTTTGAATATAGAGTAAATTACATTAAGCCCCCTTGAACTAACACGCATTTTCACTTAACCCCCTCAGACTACAAAACCCGACATCATGCCCCCTCTAACTATCCAGATTTGACACTTAACACCCTTCTGTTAGGTCAAAAGGCAGTCAACTTAAATGGGGTGTTTGGATCGAGCACCTACGCACATCGGATGCCATTGATTCCTGCGAAGGCCCTCTCAGTTTTTTTTTATAAAATTTTTGGACGGCTCGGATTGGTCGTCCGATGGCCGGAAACAGCCGTCGGTGCATTTTCCTTACGAGAGCCCTAAAGCCATCGACGACAGTCTCTGGCCACCGGATGGCCGATCCGAGCCGTCCAAAAATTTTATAAAAAAAAATCGAGTGCGCTTCCGTGGAAATCAATGGCATCCAATGTGCGTAGGTGCTCGATCCAAACACCCCATTTAAGTTGACTGCCTTATGACCTTACAGAAGGGGGTTAAGTGTCAACTCTGGATAGTTAGAGGGGGCATGATGTCGGGTTTTGTAGTCTGAGGGGGTTAAGTGAAAATGCGTGTTAGTTGAGGGGGGCTTAGTGTAATTTACTCTTGAATATAATGGGTCATATCATGTAAAAAAAATAAAATAATAATATACAGAGTCATTCCCGTTGCCACTTGAGCTACCTTTTTGGGACTTACCCTACCCATATTCATATCCTTATCCACAAGGGGCAGTGTGGGCCAACTAATTTACCATCCATTAGCAAGGACCTCAATGGAAGTCGGAGAAAAGACTCGTAGATCCAACTCAAAAATAGGTAGGATATAGTAGTGGATGTTGGAGCACCGAACCAAAAGTTTATCGACCACTAGGTCTGTAAATGAACCGAATCGAGCCGAACCCTGTTAAGTTCGGCTCGAGTTCGTTAAGGAATTAGTTCGGCTCGAGTTCGATTCGAGCCTAAACAACTCGGCTCGTTAAAATTTTTCAAGGCTCGGGTTCGGCTCGGTTGGGCTCGTTAAGGTACTAGTTTGGCTCGAGTTCGGCTCGGGTTCGAGTCGAGCCTGAACATCTTGGCTCGAATTTGGCTTGTTAATCTCAAACGAATGGAGTCGAGCCGAATCTAAGCTCGAATTGAGCTCGTCAAGACTCAGGTTTGGTTCAGTTCGGCTCATTAAACTGAGACAAATCTAAACTCTCTCATTGATCGTATAGAATTTGGAAAAAAATTAAGAATTAAATTATGTATACAGCCTTAAAATTTTTTATATTTACAAATAGACCCCTATTGAATTATTAATTAAATTTAAGTATAGGTTCGCAAGCCTAACCGAGCCGAATACCGTTAGGCTCAGGTTCGGCTCATTTACGGAACGAGCCTAGAATTAAGGTTCAAGTTCAGTTCGTTTAGCAATCGAATCGAACTCGAACGAGCTCTTGCCGAATCGAGCCTCGAACAGTTCGCAAACAGCGCAGTTCATTTACAGCCCTATCGACCACTGTGTTGGGTTCCATAATCTTTTTGCACTTGCTAAAATTGTATACAATTAAACTGATGTTTAAGCAAATGATGCTTCACTATTATGATCCACATGGTAGTAGAGAAAATCATAAAAATACTATCTACATTACCTACTTTTGAATTTTTAGTTAACTATTTAATTTGAAGAGAGAATATTTTGGATTTTGACTGGGAGAAGTCCCGCTTGGTTCGACCTTTTAAATTTTAAAGTTTCTCGTGAGTTCCAAGGGAATTTTTTCCCCGACATGTTGATGTCCACGACTCCACAACGTGTTGGTTTTGGGGCACTGTCACGTAGTGTTTCAACAGGCCAACACACTCATCCACCAGACATTTTTTGTGGAGTCTCCCGAGACCGCCTTTCTTCTGGCACATAAATGTACCTTTAAGGCCGTTAGGCCGAAGGCTAGTTAGTTCGTGTTCTTATGGTACCCATTACGCATTACTTTTGGGCTTTTCTTTCGGACTAAGGAAGCCCAAACACTTCATTACACAAGTAGGGGAAGGGGTAGGGTCTGGATCACTCATAAGCTCAACAAATGGGCTAGCCCATTAGGCTCGTCTTTGGTATTTTAACCTCTCGCTCGCTAAATGAGAGGCCCAGGTCATGCCAACCCGTATATTGGGCCTCGACCGACCAATTAAGTAAAAATCTTTGGACTGTTCTTAACCCATGTCCGATTTTGTTAATTACTAGTGGAAGCCCGTGTCTAAAGACACCTCAGAATGTATTATAGTCTCAACTTAAATAAATTGTCCGTACTATCCGATTGCTCTACAAAATAGTTGTAATTTCCGCAAAGTGTCAATTACCTTGAGATATTTTCATATTCGATCATATTATGGAATAGTATTTTAGATAGAGATACATTGTCTAAAAGTGAGGATAAAGAACGATAGATTTATTAGGAGAATATTCTCTGTATCTTTAAAAAAAAAATGATCCGATGGCTATAAATTTAACATAAAAGTGATTTAACACTTATAGAGGTTACTCTCATTTATATGCCTAAATATTTTCAACAGAAAACCACTCTGTTTTATAATAACCTTCCCGCTATGTTTGGATGCCTGGAATATTATGTGCAAATGTAAATCCGATTATTACAAGAGAAATTAAAAACTACTCAATCCAATACCAAGGCTATGTTTGGTAACGCTGCCACTTTTTTGTTTCCTGTTTTCAATTTGCTAAAATCGGTTTCTACTTTTTCTAAAAAAAAATGAAAACAGAAAATATGTTTGTGTTAACTTATTTTTCAAAAAAAAAAAAAAAAAGCAAATTAGTTGGTACGGGAACGGTGACACAACAACAAAGGGACCAACACAATCAAGCTCAATTGAATACACATTTTTGTTTATCTACGCTCCAACTAACATTGTCCTCGGAATCGTCATCAAATCCATGTATCCACATCTGAATTTGCCTAAAGATCTGAATGATAGTTCTTAGTTAAAAGAAAACATTCAAAGCAAAGCACCCCCCAATCGATGGAAAGAGAGACTGTAAGATTAAATTTTAATTTAGTCATTTTTGTGGCCCACATATTTTATATGGCACATGTTGATTATGAGTTTAATAGGATTCTCCATAACTTTATTTATTATATTGGTCAAATAGAGAAACTGTTTCCTAAATAGACTCTACTTTGATGGAAAGTGAGTATAATGTTCATTAAGGAAATCGGTCCTCTCTCTGCCTATAAAAGAGCATTTAGGGTTCCATCAAATTAACGTGTGATACTAAACAGCTTGAATGAAAGGCTAGAGAGAGAAACCCGCTTTCCGCCTAGGGCTTAATGCTCTAGCAATATTATGGTTGGTTCAATGAATCACTGGATCGCTCAAGTTCCGCATAGATGGATCCGGGTACGCTGTTCTTAATTATAGATCTTCCGCTTAATGTTTGTATTGTGATTGTCATGATAGTTCTAGATCCTGGCATAACGTAGGTTGTTAATTATCTAACACCATTAAAGAATTAAATTTACAGAGACGTCCCAAACACGAAGCTGAAACTTCGTGGTACATATATAAACAGCAAAGAATGTAGTGACAGAAGATCAAACGAATTGTACGGAGGAATAAGGGACTGTTGAAGCAAGCATCCGATACCCGAAGATTTTCTGTCTTCTCTCTCACTTTTATGACAGAAAATGCAGCCCGCCGTTCCGGGCTCGACGCAAGTGATCCGTCGGCTTCTCAAGGGTTTTGAAGCTCCATAGGATCCCATCCGAAACAGGTTTTTGCAATTTCTCTTGATCTGTATTTGGAAGAGAGTGCAGGAGATGGGTTTCTTGAGAACTGTATTTGGAGAGAGAGAGAGGATTCTAACCAACGAATAGGTTGGGTTGAGTACCTGACACTGTAGCGGTCCTAGCGGAGACTTTTCTTGGCGGCCAGTTTTTTGTTTTTGAAAATAGTGAAAGTTGGGTTTTGCTACTTTCTCAAATTATGAAAATAGTGAAAGTGATTACTAGAATTTGGAAGTGGAAGTAGTGCACCAAACAAACTTTCAAATTATTTTTGAAAATTCTGAAAATGAAAACAGAAAGCAGAAAATAGAATGACTACCAAACATGACCCAAAGGTTCTGATTAGACAATACGAACCCTGTTAATCTTTTTTTTTTTACATGGAAAAAGTTAAGGATTTTATTAAGAGGAAATATGGCCTGTACATCATCAAGGGCAAGGTTAGTGATAAGCACCCAATATTGTAGATATTTGGTGCGCTAGTTCCATATTTATGTCGTGTAGTTAAGTATTTCCTTACCTTTTCTCATGATTCTGCGCGTAAGGTGTTTTGTTGAGCATTTCAGGAAAAACATGAGTTTAAGGCGTATTTTGGATGATTTGAATGACCCTTGAGGGGATCCAAGTGTGAAGACTTCAGTTTGAAGCATCGTCGGGTCATGGGAATGATCAATTGGAAGGCTGGACAGGGTCAAGGCTCATAGGATGTCAAGGCAGGGCCCGACTGCATCAAACCTGCCAGGAAGCTTCAGCGTATCGATACAGTTTTATGCGTATCGATACGGATATGAGCGTATCGATACGGTTGGATAACAGTGAGTTTTGAAGGCTTCAGCGTATCGATACAAGGTTCTGCGTATCGATACGGATATCAGCGTATCGATACGGATCGTCTACGTAGAATTTGGGATTTCAGTTCAAGACAGTGGAGTATCGATACGGTTTCTGCGTATCGATACGGATCCGTTACCGACATTTTTTCTGGCGTATTTTAACTTTCTAAATATGGGTTGTTGCTACTTTTGGGATATTTAGCAGATCTTTTGGAGAGAGACAGGGGTCCTTTTATATAAATACCTCTCTCCCTCTCTCCTCTTTTGGGGGCTCTCTCTTTTTCTCCTTTAAGTCTTTTATTGTTTTTGGCTTAACTCCATAAAAGTTCTAAGCTTTCTCAAGGTTAAATCCTTCAAGTACTCTTGTAAGTTGATCTCGTTTGTTATTTTGTCGCTTATTAATATTGTAGCTAGGGTTAAGGTGATCATTAATATCAAGTTTGTTTTCGAATCCATCGGTTAATTATCATGTCTCATTTTTATGCTTTCGTTTATGCTTTAGCTATGTGTGAGTAGTCGTTTGGCTAAGTCTCGGGTTAATCTTTCCCGAAGACTTAGGTTGTTAGTTGATTCTCGAGCCATCGGGCTTTAAACGCATGATTTTCGGAATAGGACTTAATTTGCATTTTCGGTCTAAACTTAGGGGTGTTAACTCCTTGGTATGCCGCTTGTCAAGCGGTCTTGGCAAATAGCATGTCGAGGGCTCGTGGCCTCCTTTGGACTCGACAAATCATTTAAACTAGTTGGTTCGTCTCCGGGAAATCACATCCTTAGATAACGTAATCTTCAAAGCTAAATCTTCCGGGCGTGAGCGCGCGGTCGTGACTCTCGCCTGAGTTATAATCGAGAATCGGTAACGGCCTTAGTCAAGGGTTAGAAAATCCCTAGACTTGCCTCTTTAAGTTAAGTAAGCAAAACTCTAGTCTTCATTTTAGTCTTTCCACCTTTCAAAGCAAAACCGACAGTTAGCCGGCTTAAAGGCTGCAAACCGACCATAAAACCTTCAATCCGAATCAAGCTGCTATCGAATTCTCTGTGGGAACGATTCCGGTCTTCCGGTTATTATGTGTGCAACGAACTAGCCCTACGCTTCGGGTTTCTATCAACTTCTTATTTAACGGCGAGGTTCGATCGTAAGCAGTTAGCCAAAAACTGGGGAATAGGACCCCCCAATTCTCTAACCTAACACCTAATAGAGATTGCTTAGCCAACGAATAGGCTACCCTATTGAAAGAACGATTAACATATTTAAAAACACAAGAGGAAAACAAATGAATAAGCTCTAAACAATCAGAAAGAATAGAGCTACAATCGGAGAAAGATTTTCCAACTTGAGTAAGAGCTTGCACAATCTGAATAGAATCACCTTCGACAATAATACTAGAGAAACCTTTGTTCGCAGTAATAACTAGCGCTTCACGAAAGCCCAGTGCTTTCGTAGTTCTTGGAGAGAATAAACCAGGAAAAAGAATGGATGTCGTTCCCAAAATTTGGCCCGCATGATCTTGTGCTACTATCTCAACACCAACCAGACCACCACTCTTATCCACAGCACCATCAACATTAAGTTTAATGATATCAGGAGGGGGAGACACCAATTAACAAGAGGGAAGGAGCAACAGTATTAGAGGAAGCACAAGTAGGAGCATTGGCATCCTTGAATTCAGAACAGATCGCAAAACTTTCTTCCAAAATTCTGGAGCTATTCCATTTTTGACTTTCAAAGTGGGTAGATATAATAAGTTCATTCTAATGTTTAAATTAATTCAGAAGTGTTATCATGGAATATAGATGTTGGAAAGTTCTATTCGATCGTTAGAAATGATAATCATGTTTTTCCGTCGTCCAAAAGAGTCCTCACATTGATTGTTGACTCTAAATCGGAATCGATTTTGGAGCGTAGAAGTTTCCGTCGTCGTTCTTCCTTCGTTCTAATGGTCCATTACGAGTCCAACTTCACGTTCTGAGTTTTCAATTATAGATCAATGATTTCGATTTGTTGATTGCATGTTAATTTCGTCTTTCTTACGCAGCAAAATTCCTGGTTCTCTCTCCCCTGCCTCATTCCTCTCTCTCTCTCTCTCTCTCTCTCTTCAAAAATGCTCTCTCACATTTAAGTTGATTTCGTTTGAATTCCTAGTATCTCTGTCTAATTGGACATGCAAGAAGTGGGGTATTAACTCTAGCAATTTCCTTAAAAATAGTACCCCTCTGTACCAAATTGAGAGTCCAACTTGGAAATTCCAATTATTTGAAGGGACATGCAATGATTACACCTACAATACCTATTATTTTCACCATTACCCCTATATTCTATCTACTTTATAACGCTTATATTCACCTTTGAGGGACACTTTTGAAAAATCACCAAATTTTTCCTTCCATTTTTGGAAAAGGGCCATCATTTTGGAACAACCCAAAATAGAATAATGGACTCTCAATTTAGAACGGAGGAAGTACTGTTTTTTAGTACATTGCAGAATTTTCCAAATACTTCAATTCATAAAAGTAGTTTGGACGTATCATATTAAAGCACTGTCTAGTAGAATTTTTCAAATACTTCAATTCGTCCTTCTCGTAATTGAAGTTTGATCAAATCAAGTAGTTACATGGAACTTGGGTGGTTGTGGCATGGTACTGTAGCAGTGGGGGCTTTGACGAGGCTGTTGGTCGACGGTTTTGAGGGGTTTCGCTAACAGAAGAGGCGAAATCGTGGGGATTGTGGCTGGGTCACTTTCTTTTTGGCTGGGTTAAATGTTTGGGTTTTGATTTTTCTGAGATTCAGGGAGTTTTGGTTTTTCTGGGGTTTGAGAGAGAGAGAGAGAGAGAGAGCGAGAGAAGCAGTAGGGTTGAGGAAAGGATGGGCATTTTAGGCTTCAAAATGTTTATTCCGTCCAAGTTAATAGTTTTTGCTAACAATTTTTAACAGAATTGGACCGACGGGGTGAAGTTGATGAGTTTTGATAGATGAGGGGGTGAGATTGATGAGTTTTAAACATGAGGGGGTCATGTTGACAAAAGTGATAGTTGAAGGGATGTCCTTGCAAATAACCCTTTTAAAAACTTTTAAAGACTCGTACGAGAATATTACGAAGGGTCGTAAGAAATTCGGAGAAATTCCTGTACCGGCCGAAGCTTAGACTAAATTAATTATTTGAATTTATTTAGGTAAGCTAAAAAGAAGGTAAAATTACAAATACATGCTGACATGCACATAGGTCTGATTTGCAGTTTGTTTATTTATTTATTTTTATAGATTTTCTTGCTTAAATGTTCTTTTCTGCTAATCAATCACTAATGAAGCCCAGTTCTCGGTCCTTCTCCCCTATCTACTAACAGGAATCCTTAGATTAGTCGATAATTTTTTACTGATCACAACGAACACTGGCTATCGGAAACAAAATAGTGGTTTTTTAATTGATGAAGACTTTGACTTACTATAAACAAATTATATATGTAGTAGTATGGTGAGAGAAGCAAATTTTCCACTGAATCTTTTAATTCCTTGAAATCAAATTTTAGTGACTTACGTTATTCTTCAAGCACAAACTAGCTTACGTATAACTCGAGATATAGGTCACAATCTAAGTTGTTTATCTTAGTTAAGCTAGCTTTAAGAATTAATAACTCAAAATGTGATAAGTATAGTCCGCAAAAGGATATGAATTAATCTTCAGAGGTGGTACTTATTAGATTTCCTAAAACTCGAGATGTCCGAGCTAGTTTATGCTTTGAACCTCGACTAATTCCACCTTCTACCTACGTAGCAATTATAGGCGGCAATTTTTTTTCTTTTATGAACCCCACAAATTGTTGATATTACCTACGAGTTTCCGAAAATTTGACAAAGGGCCGGGGTTGTTGACCTTGACAAAAAAGAGTACAGGGAGAAGATTGCAATGGGGAAGGAATTAAGAGAAATTCTTGAACCAGAAAGTCTAATGGCACAACAAAATCTGTTCACAGATCGTCCACACATTTTTATGTGGGGCCTACTACGGGTTTCACACAAGTGATTCGAGCTGCTCATTATGTTTAAAATATTTTTTTCAAGTGCCCCGACGAAAAATCAGTTCAATCTGACACCTATAAATACTTGATCTAATCGTCTAACTTTTCATTCTCTAAAAACTCGAATGAAAAGTTAGATGATTAGATCAAACACTTACAGGTATCGGATTGAGCTAATTTTTTGTTGAGGCCGTTGAAAAAATGTTTTAAACATAATTAATAGATCGGATAATTTGTATGAGACCCTTAGTGGATCCCACAATGCAATCTGTGCACAGATCTGCTGTGCCAGTAGCAAGGGTCTTCTTGAACTGGCTAACGCTTAGACTAGATTATTTGGATTTACGGAGGCTAGCCAAAATTTTTAACATTTTACACACATGCATATATCTCTGATGTTCGTTTGGGGGTCTCAAATCCTTGCGCACAGTTCCCAATAAATTTTCTCTATCTATCTCTCTCTACTCATTACTCTTAAAAACCTCCCTCCCCAAACAAAACCAAACAGAACAGGGTCGGTTCTCTTCTTGTTTCTTCTAACCTGTAATGGAGTCTGGTTCTTCATAATATACTCTAGAATGAATATTGTTTGTAAATGACCATAGAAAATACTACTATTGTTTATGGAAGAGGAACATAGCATGGTGCTAAAATATTGTCTATAGAAGTAAGAGCACAGTTGGCAATACATCATTTTTTGATCAAACACAAACACAATATCATATCATATCACAAATGACGCAGTTGGCATTTTTTGATCAAACACAAGCACAATATCATATCACAAATGACACAGTGGCAATGCGTCATTTGATTTTGAATCATTTTGACCTGGTTTTAGCGCCAAGAAATTAAACAATTCACTTAAAATGTACTCCACTATTTAATGAGACTTTCTCTATACCTTCTCAAACCATCCTCATTCTCTCCATTAACAACCATGGCTCTCTGCAACTCAAAATCACCAACCCATTTCCAAATCCAACATTCACGACCAATTCTCTTTCTCAACTTTCTCAGGCTAATTACTATCTTCTTCTTAATTCTACTCTTCCCTTTTGCAAACTCTATTTCCTTCAACTTTCCCAGTTTCAACCCAGATGACCAATACATACAGTACGAAGGGAATGCAACTGCAGCCAATGGAAAAATGCAAGTCACAACGAACCTAGAGGACGCTTCCCCCCACAGTAGCGTCGGACGTGCATCTTACTCGCCGCCCATACACCTATGGGACAACGAAACTAAAAACTTGGCGGACTTCATCACTCATTTCTCTTTCATCATATACGCAATTAACGACACAATTGCCGGTGATGGACTCACCTTCTTCCTTTCTCCCACGAATGCTACACAGATCCCGGTGAATTCGAGCGGAGCATACCTTGGTCTTTTCGATGACTCCACCGCCCTCGATTATGATACCAACAATCAGGCCGTGGCCGTGGAGTTTGATACTTTCCCAAATCATTGGGATCCGAGCCTGAACCATGTTGGTATTGATGTCCACTCGATCCGGTCCGCGACCCAATGCGTGTGGGAAACTGGTTTGGCAAATAATGAAATAGCAAATGCTTGGGTGATTTATAATTCCAGTACCACAACTTTAAGTGTCTATCTAACCTACGATGAGAATCCGGTTTTCCAAGGAAATTATATGATCCTTTCCTATGTTGTTGATTTGAGGAATGTTTTACCTGAATGGGTTAATGTTGGTTTTTCGGCTGCCACAGGCTCTGGGGCAGAAATACATAATATTGTTTCCTGGAACTTCAATTCAACCTTAGAGGATGGGGTAGTCGGCAGTCATAAGATGAACCTACGTCTGGTGTTTGGTTTAGCTGTGATTGTTGGTACCTTGAGTTGTGGAGTTGGCTTGTTTTGGTTCATGAAGAGGAAAAACATTAATTCGCGGGGAAACAATGACACTGGCGTTGATGCTTCTACCGATGATGACGACATTGAGAAAGGCAAGGGGCCAAGGAGATTCAGGTTCAGTGAACTAAGTCACGCAACAAACAATTTTTTCGAGGGGGGAAAGCTCGGAGAAGGTGGATTTGGAGGTGTTTATAAGGGTGTGCTAAATGACGGTCTCAAAGAAATAGCCGTGAAACGAATCTCCAAAGGATCGAAGCAAGGGAAAAAAGAATTCAAATCAGAAGTGAAGATCATTAGTCGGTTGAGGCATCGGAATTTGGTTCAGCTCGTTGGTTGGTGCCATGAACAAGAAGAGTTCCTTCTCATCTACGAGTTCATGCCAAACGGGAGCCTCGATACCCATCTTTTTGGTGGGAAATCCAAGCTAACATGGACAGTGAGGTACAAAATAGCCCTCGGCTTGGCTTTTGCTCTGCTTTATCTACACGAGGAGTGGGAGCAATGTGTGATTCATAGAGATATCAAATCTAGTAATATCATGTTGGACTCAAACTACAATGCCAGGCTAGGCGATTTTGGCTTGGCCAGGCTTGTGGACCATGAGTTGGGCTTAGAAACAACCGTTTTGGCCGGCACCATGGGGTACCTAGCTCCAGAGTGTGTCATCACAGGCAATGCAAGTAAAGAATCATATGTCTATAGCTTTGGTGTTGTTGCCCTTGAAATAGCATGCGGAAGAAAGCCAATTCTGGAGCTCAATAGGGATTTAGGTCGTCACGAAAGACTTTCCGAGTGGGTTTGGAGCCTCTATGGGAAAGGTCAACTATTGGAAGCTGTTGATAAGGATCTCACAATGGAGTATGATGAACATCAATTGGAGCGGTTAATGTTGGTTGGGTTATGGTGTTGCTACCCTGACTTCAAACTTCGGCCATCCATAAGGCAAGCGATCAATAGTCTTAAATTTGAAGCTCCATTGCCTGTTCTGCCATCACAAATGCCGGTAGCTGAATATTTCCACCTCCCATGTTGTCACAACCCAACTCCATTACGGATCACGTGACCGGCCGATGACGGAATAACCAAGGCCTCCAAATCTTATACTATTCAGGGCATACTAAACAACTTATTAAGAGATACAGCGGAAGCGTTTATTCATTCAACTCCAGAGTGTCTATACAGCATAGCTAAGCATAATTTACATTGTCAACTACTATAGTACTGCAAGTCTCAAATCTATACAATGCTCCTGTTCTTTTTATAGTCGTGCTATTAACCACAGCTAGCCAACAACGCATTCGGCCCACCACTTGCTATCTACATTGACCTGGAAAAATTAGAAAAGGTTTTCGTAAGCCGAAGCTCGGGTGAGAAACGTATACCAAAGTTACAAATTTGACTATGGTAATACCTCGCTTAGTATAACAGTTCAAGAGTAAAGCAACATTTCAAATATTCTCATCAAATTTTCTAGCAACAAGCATTTTGATTCATAAACTCATTTCTTTGGTCGAAAAGATGGACCCTTTTCTTCTTCCCTTTCACTTTTGCACATTCGAGCGATAATAACATTCAACGGTATTTTTTTTGCCAGTCGGTTGGGGAGCGACCCCATTGAAGAGTGGTAAGAGATCGTTACCCGATGATGCCTGGCTGCATCTCCTACCTTATTACTTCATGCCGCTAGTTTCTTTACACGTCCATTAGCGCTCGAGACACCGTTCGAATGACTCATATTATCACAAGCATGTACTAAGAATGAGTAGAATTCAAGTTTTCAAAACATATATGTTGCCATGGTCAAGTATAACTGTAACATAAAAGATTTATAAACGAACCATTGCATGCATTAACATCAATTAAACCCAGTAGGAAGCTCAAATGCCATATTTTCCAACAAAAAACAAGCAATGACATTTCATTCCAAAAATTTAGAAAATTCATGTAATTAAAGGTATGTGCAACTCAACAAAAAGGATGCGCCTAACTTGACGTGGCACCGAATTAGTCCAAGGCACTAGTACCTATACAAAACTTACTACTACAAATTACTTGATTTAAATTAATTTTCAGATTAGGCCAATGAATCGGCATATGAACTGTTTTTATAGTTCTAATACAGAGGAAGTATATAACTAACCTATTATCATTCCGAGAAGCTGTGGGTACAAAAATAATGTATAAGTTTGAAAAAGAATTCCTCAGTTTGGATATATAGGTGCGAAGGATTGGTGGAGTCCTCAATTAGCTTAATCAAATTTCTATATTAATCTCCTAAATTTAGGGCTTAAAACAGTCAAAGCAACACGTGCAAACAACCTACTTAAATCAATTTACGGTGGCGAGTTCCGAAGCCAAACTCTTTGCCGGAAAGGGTTTCACTGGTGTAGGAATTACAGAGAGGTTTAGATATGGCGAGTGCGAGGAGAGAGCTAGAGTTGTACGGTGGAGATCGAGGTGAGGAGAAAAGGCCAAAGTGGTGTTGAGTTGGCCGGCAGCCGTGGCTGTCGTTTCTCAGATATATGTATAGAGTTGTGCATAAGTGTGTGTGGGTGTTGAATGTGTTTTGCCCCAACTCTACATCCTCTGATATCTAAATGGTATACAGGTATATTGGAAAAGTGGACTTCTGCACGAGGTCCGGACCTAAGCCTATGTTAGGTATCTCGGACCAGATCCGGACTTATGAAGACTAATTCATATGCTTTTGAGTTAGTAATTCTTAATGCTAGCTTAACTAAGATAAACAACTTAGATTATGGCCTATATCTCGTGTCATACTTAAGCTACTACGTGCTTGAAGAATAATATAAGCCACGAAAATTTTATTTCACGGAATTAAAAAGATTTAGTAGAAAATTCCCTTCTCTCGCTATACTACTACATAAATTTTTTAGAATACTTCATCAATAAAAAAATATTTTAGCACCACTACTTTGTTTCCAATAACCACTGTTTGTTGTGATCGGTAAAAAGATCGTACCCAAGAATTTTGAGACTCCAAAACAAACAAGGTAAGTTTATCGACTAATCCGAGGATATTAGTTGATACGAGAGAAGGACGAAGAACTGGGCACCATGGGTGGTTGGCAGAAAAGAACCTTTAAACAAAAAATCTATACAAAAATAAACGGCAAATCAGACCTATATGTGTGTATTTGTTATTTTAACTTCTTTTTAGCTTAGCTCCATAAATTCAGATAATTTAATTTAAGCTTCGGCTAGTTGGTGACTAAATGTTGAATTAGTCAAGTGCAGGCGTAAGAGCGTCCGTAATGGAAATAATCAAAATCAATAATCAAAATGTGACATGTCAGCATTTGATTATCCATTTAGTTCATAATCAAACTTAACAATCTCTACCTCCACATTGGTTAAATTTACATCCCTAACCAAAAAAATCCCACAATACACAATGTACCTATGTCTAATCGCAAACGAGTTCTAATCACGCACCCAACCACACCAAATTATTCGTCTCGATGAGACGATTCCAATGTGAGGTGTTTTTGAGTTTGGTTATTGGTAAAAGTTGTTAAGTTTGGTTATGGAATGAGTGGAATTTGGTTATTTGGTAAAAGACTTGTAACTTTGCTTATTATAATGTGAGGTATTTTTTGAGCATTATTGTTAAGTTTGCTTATCCACACTTATTTGCTTAGAGTATCCACAATGCTATAATCAAAAGTAAAAGATTTTTAAAGTTAACAATGTTAGTGCAAAATATGGCTCACAATGCTATAATCAAACTTAACAACCTCCTTAGAAATAATCAAATTTTGGGTTTTGGATAACCAAAACTAGCAACCTTTTGACAATAACCAAATTTAATAGATCCTACATATTCTTAATTAAATACACCAATCATCATACAATAATCTATCTCTCTTCCCTTTTCCTCTCTCTCTTTCTTTTCAAACAATATTTTTGAAAAAAAAATATATTTTACTAAATATATTTTAGTATTTTTTTTTTAAGAAAACAGTTTTTTTCCAAAAAAATGTTTTAAAAACTATTTTCTATTTCTAGTAAATAGTTTTTATTAGTTTCAAAACTATTTTTAGAAAAACTATTTTCTATTGTTCACAGTTTTTAGTTTTTTGTAATTTGAAAAGATGATTTGACAAGTTTTGGTTATCCAATTTTGATTATGCCATTGTAGACATCTACATTGCTAACCTTAGCAATCTTTTAAATGAATAATCAAAAGCTGATGTGTCAACTTTTGATTATCAATTTTGATTATAGCATTGTGGATACCCTTATTAGAATGCGAATGCTCTAAGTTAGCTAAATTTGGAAAATTAGTAAATACCATCTAAGAAGACTAAATTCGCGTACGTATTTGCGACTTTTGAGTGCTGTAATCGCCATGTTTTGAGTTATTCTTTAGCGCTGAACTTTAATGAAAATTAGGAATATCGAATTTTCGTAAAACTGTAGAAAATCTATTCTGCTAATGTATTAAGGAACTAGGTTTTTCCCTGCAAGCACGAAGATTTTGTGCCCATGGAAGTGCTTTATATATCACAATTTGCAATTTTAATGAAATAACATAAAATTATACAACAATCTTAACACGCAGTCACATGTAGCCTTTTATGAATTTATTTTGTATTTAATAGTTTCTACGATTCTCCTCCATCGAGAATCTTTTTCTCCCAAAAATTTCCAACCATGACACAGCGCACAATCTCCAATCACTTATCACTTTTGTGACAATTGCTTTATTTACGTCTATTCAATTTTTATTCGGCCACAAATACCCCCAAGGTACCTATTGTCCAATTTCTATGTTTACATAATAATTCAAATTACAATAATCCACGTAACAATCAACAGCATACAAAACTCACAAATACAATATCTGACATAACAATATTCTAATTTATTAAATATTAATTGACGAATAAGTCGAACTAAGTATACGGCGGTTTGAATAAAATCATTATCTTAAAAGATAATATTTTTCCTTTTCCTTTTACCAAACTGATAATAACAACTTATATAGTATTCTCGAAATCATTTATTCTATTTCTTTATTATCACAAAATAAATATTTAGTTAAACAATTAATTACTACACTTAAAATTAAGTCTATTTCTCACATTTATAATTTATAAAACATTTCCACTATTTTTCTATTTAAAATATTATCTTTAACTACCATATTATTATTCATAGATTTTCCAAACTAATTTTTATTCAAAAGTGCATATTACTAAATTTAGTATTTACTTAACTTTATATTTTTTTAAATACAAAATACAATAAATGTTTAATATTAGATCTTTATAATGAGGTGATATGAGACTAATATGGCCAATAATATATTTTGAGATTAGCCAATAATTAGTAACTATTTTTTCTTGCTAAAAGAAAATATCTCCTCATTTACATTTTAAATCCAAATCCTTACGTATTTAATTATTATATAATTACTACATAAACTACGATTATTCCGATAAATTTATTAATAGCATAATTCTTCACCTACACATGAATTTCAATACCACAATCCACCATAACTTCTTATCTACGCAATAATCAAACCATCCAATTTAATGCAAGGCTTGCCAAAAACTTTTCAACACAAATAGGACTAAAAGTTAATGAAAACAGAACTAAACATTAATTACTAAATTAAATTCAGGTTACCATCGACATCAAATATTAAGTTTTGGTCCTATTTCCATTAAAATGGAGATTAAGGTTTCGGGTTTCCGGAAAACTACCTCAAACGCGATTCTAAGCTCAGATAAGTGTTGCACGGTGTCTGTAGATTGCTGTGGTGGTTCCGAAATCTCTAGGCGGCGTCCGGCGGCACTCCGGCTAGGCCTGCAGCGGCGGCGCGGGTGTGAAACCCTGTGGCTGTGTTTTTTTTTTAAAACGCTGATGGAGTGAGGGAGTTGCGGTGGTGGAATTTTGAGGTGGCTGCGGTAGTGGTGGCGTCGGGCGGGGTGGTGGCCGAAAGGGGTGATGGTGGTTCGGTGGGGTGGGACGGTTCATGGTTTGAGGACTGGAAGGTAAATAGGGAAAAATCAAGGGGCAAATTGGTCCAAATTGAAAAGTGTCCAAACCCTTGCAATTTTCTTTTATTATTAGGTTAGATAGATAACCCAATTTGGGCTTTTTTTTTTAAAATTAAAATTTAGGCGTTTCATAAAATTAAAATTGTATACTCTTGAAAATGTTCCAAGTCTATATATCATGGGACGGGCAAAAAAGGAGAAATTTTTGGGTACCGGGTGGGTATCACGTGGCCATGTTCACGTGGTGTCCAAGCCGTCTAAAAGTGTGTTGGACGGCCTAGATTAAAACTATCCCTCTCCTCTCGCCCCACCACTCTCTCTCCTCTTTCTCTCTCCAAATCTGAGCCGTCCAAAATCGAAATGGATGGCCCGGAGGTGCCGAGTGGGCACCACAGGTTACCCACCCGGCACCGAAAAAAATTTCAACAGGAAGACAAAGCTACAAAGTAACAACAAATACATGCAGTACAACACTAAACCAATACAACTACTGCAAAATTATTACCAACATTTTCCCAAGAGCTTAAACAAGCTCTGATATTCGGGAACCGGATACCCGCAATTTGCTTTAGATCTCTTTAAATTTGAGCCGTCTAAAACACTTTTGGACGGCTCGAATGCACTAAATGGACCAAACTAGTCCGAAACCAAATTGACCGGATCCTTTCCATCATTGCTTAATTCGTTGAAACCGAAACAATTTACTACTATAATAAACATTGATTACGACCAAACAATTTACTACTATAATTGTTTTTTTGTTGTTGATAAGTTACTACTATAATTGTAGGTCAACACGTTTTCCAGTAACTAAGGTCGAATTTGCTCTAAACAATGCCAGGTGCCGGCTGAATTTTATTAAGGCACCGTCAAACTAATATAGTCTTGTTACTCTTGTATAAAAAAAACTCAATATATTAGAATATTCACAATGCTATAATAAAAAATAAAATGTTTTTAAAATTAACAATATTGGTGCAAAATATGACTCATAATGCTATAATCCAACTTAACAACCTCCTTAGAAATAATCAAATTTTGGAATTTGGATAGCCAAAACTAGCAACTTTTTGACAATAATCAAATTTAATAGACCTTGCATATTCTCAATCAAATACAACGATCATTATACAAAAATATTTTATCTCTCTTCCCTTTTCCTTTCTCTTTCTTTTCGAAATAAAAAATATTTTACTAATTTATTTTTTCGAAAACTGTTTATTTAATATAGTTTTTTTCCAAAAAAAAAATTTTGAAAACTTTTTTTTTTCTATTTCTAGTAAATAGTTTTTAGTAGTTTCAAAATTATTTTCTACTATTCACAGTTTAGTTTTTGTAGTTTGAAAAGATGATGTAACAAGTTTTGGTTATTCAATTTTGATTATGCCATTGTAAATATCTACATTGCTAACCTTAACAATCTCTTAAATGAGTAATCAAAAATTGACGTGACAACTTTTAGTTATTAACTTTTAATTATAGTATTATGGATACCCTTAGCCTCTGTTCGTAATGTCTAATCAGAACCTTTGGTATTGGATTGAGTAGTTTTTAATTTCTTGTTATCGGTTTTACATTTGCACTTAATATTGCAGCTGGCATCCAAACACAGCGGGAAGGTTAAATAACAAAAATTATAGGATCCAGTGTCATGGACCCGCGTATGCAGAAGTGAGGCTCTTTGGGCTTGTGTCCTAGGATAGTTCTCACATCAGGAGTTTGAGTTGAGTTGTGTGTGTGTGTCTGTTTAAGGGTTGACCTCCTACTCTCTCTTAGTTATCAATTGCCTAGTTGGAGTAGTAAGTGGAACTACCCTTTTACCCTCTAACAAAAAAAAAGTGTCATGAACCCTATCAAACCTTGTTAAATAATTAACAAAATTGGACATGGGCTGGGCTAAAAACAGCCTACCTAAATATTTTTACGTAATTGAGCGCGCGAGAGGTTAAACTACCAAGAGAAAATGACGGTCCAGGACGTATTTTGATAATTAATATCCGCCAAGGACAAGTTAAGAATATTTGTTAATGCTGAAAATGCCATTAGAAGGTATTAATTATCAAAACACGTCATTGGCCGTCATTTTTCCAATTACCAAACTAGCCTAATGGGCTAGCCCAGTTGTTGGGCTTATGAGTTCTGAGTACTGATCCAAACCGTACCCCTTCCCCTACCTGTGTACGTAATGAAATGTTTGGGCTCCTTAATCCAAAAGAAAAAGTATGTAATGGCTACTACAAGAGCACGAACTACCTAGTTAACTGAACTCAAGGGTGCACATAGGCCAAGAAGCCTTTGGCCTAACAAAGAGGTGTATTTTATGTGTCAAGAGAATGGAGGTCTGGAGAGCAAATATTTTTCCACACAGATAAATAGATAATAGATCGGAATCTTCAGTTATGACTTCGGGTTTTCCCATTTCAAGTTGGCTATCTTTATTGAAAATGCAAGTTGATTGCTCCACTTCTATTGAAGATAATCCTGATCAGAAACCTTGAACTTCCCCGTTGTAATCTTCTCCTAAGAGCATCCATCGCACTCTTGTTACTTCTAGGACTGGCCCTGGAGTAAGCTCCGCAACTCCCAGACTGGTGCAACCAAAAAAAAGAAATTATTTAGGTATAAATATAAGAAAGTTCCCGTTGTATGCTCAAAACAATTGCTTGGTTGAGTGGCCACTACATGCTCTCTCGACTCTAGTCGAGCCAAGTTCGAAACCTAGGCATTTCATACCCCTTATTTTCTTTTCCTCCCCCACACCCCCATTTTCTACCACTTTTTCTTTTCCTCCTCCACACCCCCAATATATTAGGAAAATAGTACTACAAAACTGCTTTGTCGAAAATGTTTGATTTAAAAAACACAATTGTGGACTAATGTACAAGTGATATGTTCTTACATTTGATTAAAAAAAAAAAGTCAAGCTAACACCGTTTTTGTTTTTACCTGCTAACACGGTTGTTGTTTTTACCTGCTAACTACCATTTTTGGCTATAATTTCAATTGAAAATAAAGCACCGTTCCACTAAAAGCAAATTTGGGCATTTGGGACTTTATTAACTTGTTATGCTTTTCGAGACAGGTTATTTTTGTCACATATATCAACTAAAAAGTCCAACAAGCCGAATAACCAAAAATTAGAGGAACAGGCCCCGAGTTTTTGGATAAGTAGAGTACGATGACTGAATTGATAAATTTGCTTCAAAAAATGCAAGGGGTTAAGTTGAGTTTTTTGAATCGAATCGTGCTAATCACAAAGCACTATAACCGAGGTTACATTATAATGTTGATTTTTCTGATGTTATTCAATCTAAAGATACATTGAAACATTGTTGATTTTTTGTACTTGTATTCTTTTTTTAATCTTGTATGACTTAATAGTGAGTGAGCAACAAAGCATGAAGTTGGGTTTGGACAATCTAAATGTCGGAGTCGGCACTGATTACCTCTCCTTTGGCGCTATAATAAAGAGCCAAAGACGGAAATGGTGGAGGCATCAGCCTCGCCTCCCCTTCGCTTCAAAATAACATTTCTACAGTTCCACGCGGAAGAAGACGAGTAACTGTTCCAATGTTAAAACATTAATTTAATGATATCATTTCAAACTTTTTTCAAATCTTGAGCTGCTACACCTCCAAAGATAGGGCCTGTTTGGTACGGGCAAGAAAAACTTGATAATTTTGATTTTGCAGAGTCCATTATAGTGTTAGTAATTTAATTTAATCAACGGGTAGCTGTAATTTTAACGTGGGGAGATTAATAAGTATTTAATATTATGGAGCTCGTAATATAATTGAGATAAGGACGGGAGTGCAATTATAATTATGTAGTAGGGTGAATTATAATTAGTGAAATAAGAAATAGAATCCTGGTGGGATTAGGTTTTCTTATTTACACTGGGAGTCCAGACTTATTACTCCTTAGGTCCCTATCGTAGCCCTATATATACACGTTATGCTCTCTAGGTCAGATGTACGTTTTCTATTATTCACGAAATAGAAGCAAGCTTAGAGAGAGCAAACAGATCACGAGAGAGCCCACACTCGGTTCGTGTTCTAGACGTGCAGGGAATACGATAGAAGATCGTAAGGTACGGCCGAGCAGTATTCGTGGTTTATAGCAAGACGTGCTATAACAAGTTCAACCAGCGTTCGTGTCGCAGGGAGTTGAGGTGAAACCCTAATTCCGCCTTGTAGGGTTTTACTTATTTTTATTGTTTAATTTGTACGCATAATTACTGGGTTCTGGGATTCGTTTCCCAACATATAGATCATACAAAAATGATTCAAACCGCAATTCATTCTTAAAAGAAGACGAGCAACTGTTCCAAGCATTTGCTGTTGTTCCGTTCTTCATACTAGTATTCCTCGTGACATTGGCCACGGATTCCACCGATTCGACATCGATATCAACATGGTTCGAGCTCGGATCCCAAATTTTTTGGTAAGTATCAAACTCAGCGGCCACAATCTGATTGTTGGTAGGATCGAGGGCGGTGGAGCTCTCAAAAAGACCAAGGAATCCGTTGGAGGAATCGATAGGGATTGTAGCGTTGAAGGGAGAAAGGAAGAAGGCGAGTCCATCACCGGAAGCACCGAGGTTAATTGCTTCTATGATGAAAGAGAATTGAGTGTTGAAGTCTGCCAAGACTGTTTTCGAGTCCCATAGCTGTATGGGCTCCGCGTATGAGGCTCGTCCGAAGCTATATCTGAGGGAAGTGTTCTCCGGGTTCTTTGTGTGATGGATTACTCCATTTGCTTCAAATGGATCCCCTTGGAATTTATTGCAGGGTCATATGGTATGACAATGGGAAATTCAAAGTCAGTAGAGTTTGTTGGTTGGAAACTGGGATAGTGGAAGGAAATAGAGTTTGCAAAAGGGAAGAACAGAAATGAGAAGATAGTGAGCCTAAGAAAGTTGAGAAACAGAATTGGGTGTGATTTTGAGTTGCAGAGAGCCATGGCCATAAATGGAGAATGAAGGTGGTTTGAGATGGGATAATGAAAGTCTAAATACTCTGTAGCTGAATTTGTTTTCTTATCCTTAAAACCAGGGCAAAATGATTCAAAATCAAATAATGTATTGCAAAACTGATCTTACTATGGTCACTCAGAAAACAATAGTTTAGCACCACTAGGTTTGTTTCCTATAAACAGTATATCCTGTAGTCATTAATTAACAAACCATATGATGCTGTGTTAAACGATTATTCTAGAGAATATTACAGCTAGAGAAGTGTAAATGACGAAGAACTGGGTTCCATTACTGGTTGGCAGAAGAGATCCTTTAATCATGAAATCTATACAAAACCAACTGCAAATTAAAACCAAACAATTAATGCTAATATGGTGCTTATAATATAAAAAAAAAAACGTTCCTGTGAATTACTGGAGAGATATTAGGCATGTATCATGCTTCTCAAGATATGTCAAAATCAAAATGATTTGGTCAAACCATTGATCACGGGATACACCGGAAACACTCCATGATTATAGAGATTTGTTGTAATTCTTCTTTCCTTAATCCGCTTATTCTACACATTGTCGATGAGGAATATATATGTAGCCAGCTAGAGAATTAATAAGACATCTACATTTTTAGGTTTTACGTCTCCATGATACAAAGTCTTCATGGTATCAGAGTTAGGTTTTTAGAGGTTTTTTTCCTTTATTTGTGACTTTGTGCCATAGTTGCACTTTGTTACGTTGTGAATGCTTATCTGAATTCGAAGAAAGAGTAAAGATAGAATGGGGGAAAACGCTTCAATATGATCACGGCTCAAAGGAACAAATGGGATTTCACAGTGGATTTTGGCTGCAGAGGTTCAAAAGGGACTGCACGTGCTTCCTCCAATTCCAGTGTAAATACTTTTCGAAATCCCACATATGACCCAAATATAATAAGCACACATAAAGAAAAATACTCATAAATAGTAAAAAATACTCAAAAAAGTGAAGAAAAGAATAGAAAAGATTGCATTTATCACCCATCAACCTCAAATCTTGGGTTCTCTGGTACTCCTTTCTAACCATTCCTTTCTCTTTTAGTACTCATCTTCTGTTTTTTTTTCACCTCGCCTAGACACTTGATGCAGACCGGGTTACGTCAACGTGGATGGACCGGTTGCGTCCACGTAGGCTTAAAAAGGCCTAAGAATCAACGTTGTCAGAATGGGCTGAATTTCGCACGGTCCAAAGGAATCGGCCCAAGGATCAATAATCATATTGCTATGCAAGATGATGCACGATGGATTTCGGGCGTTCGTCGCTGTTTAGGCCCCGAAAAGGCCAATTTTGCCGTTTATAATCGCTAATAACTTTTGTTAGGAAACTCCGTTTTACTTGCCGTTTGTTTTGGCAACCTTATAATTCTTTCTAGTTTCTGATTTATTAGTCAAATCAGAACTTTCCTTTTTTGGTAATTTTCGTATTTATTCCGATTTAGGGTTGATTAGCGGCCTTAAAGGTTTCCTAAGTTAATTAGGGTTTCTTTTACCCTATTTATATGCTTGTAAGCCCTACGGCAGACTTTGGTTTTGTTATTGAATAAAGAAAAACGAGATTATTCTCAACTTTGATCGTTTAAAGAGGGAGTACCTCTGGGTCGATCTGTTATTCGTGTCTTCTCTTGCACGTTCGTGTTTGTGTCATTAGGCTACGCCTATGCTGCATCAACACTGCACAACCCACAGTGTCTATCAGAATTGTGAATAAAGAGAGAGGGAGAGAGAGTCTTGGCCCGTGATCATCATTTATACATGATGCAGATTACTGCCATTATTGGGCAGTTCTAGGCCTGTCAATGGATCGGATCCGAAAAATTCGATCCGGATCCGGATCCGAATCCGATAACGTCGATCTGATAATCCGAATCCGGTAACGTTATCGGATCCGGATCGGATCGGATTAAATCCGTTACAAATCCGAATCCGAACTTTATTTTTTTTAACTTTTTATAAATTTTTGATTTTTTTTTTTAAAAAAACAGTAAATTTTTTATTTTGAAAAAAAAAAATGTTTAAGAAGGTGTATTTTTATTTTTAATTTTTTCTTTTATTTTTTTTGGAAAATATTTTTTTTGGAAAAAAAATTGTATTTTTATTTATTTATTTATTTATTTATGCTAAAATTTTTGGAGTAAAAAAGTTTTCGGATCGGATTTTCGGATCGGATCCGGATTTCTGCTATCGGATTTGAGTCTTATCGGATTCGGATCAGATCCAAGTCTTATCGGATCCGAATCTGTCGGATCCGGACCGGATCCAGATCCGATCCGGCCCGTTGACAGGCCTAAGCAGTTCCATTAACACCTACACATTATTGAACCCAACTATGGTACACCATTCGGCGTACACCTAATGACTTGACCTACAATTATATAAATCGTTTAATAGGTGGTAATCAATGTGGATTTTCTTTGGGGGAATGACAAATCAGTGGAACAAGGGTCAAATATTGCCCACCTCATGGACCAGTTTTTGCTGAATTCATCTGGGCATGAGAAGGACAAAAATAATTCCCCATACATGGAAAGGGCATCCTAGAATGACTAATATGCCCCTGAAGGAAAGAAACCCTAAATATCCCCATTTTGAATCCCAACCACTGTTCTCTCATTCCATCCTTCCCTCGTACGCTGCTGAAGAGGAGAGAACAGCAGGGGAGGGTTCCGCATTTCCGCCTCTGCTCTCTTGCTGCAAGACCCTTCTCCCTCACCTCTTCTTCCTCTCTCACTTCATCTCTCTGTAAGCCACAGTCCTGTCCATTCCACCGAAGAAGAAGCAGTCTCTTCTCCTTGAGCAAGGGACGTTGTACGCATCTGGTACGTATAAGTTTTGGGTGTTTCAATTTTTTTGCAGTTTTTTCTCTTTTCTCTTCTCTCATTTCGTCCATGTATCTCGGTTTGCAAGCAATTTGGTTTTGTTCATCGTATGAGAGAGTGACCTGGTTTTGGATTAGGGTAGAAGTTGTTAGGTTTTGAGTTATGTTTTCTCATTTGTTTAGTGATGTGAAAACAACGCAACCAACTATTTCGAGGGCCTTCCCTCTAGTATTTTTTTCATTGACAATGTCCTAGCACCATAATTTGTTGTAACTGATGGAAATTTTTTAGAACTTTGTAAGTCTAACAATGTGCAAGGCACAGTACAGCAGAAAGAAACAATGTGTGTTGTCCCTTTTCAAAGGTGTGTTGCTCTGTATGAAATATGGTTCTTGTTCAAGTCACGTAACACGTTTTTCCTCAAAATAAAATAGTTGCTCTATAAGTTACCTGATATTACTCCTTCTAAGAACTTTTGTTGCTCTTTATGTAAGAATGTATGCCCTAGATTGTTAAGGGGATTAAGGTAAAATTGGACGTTTTATTATCTCTGGCAACACTTTGCCAACTTTACCTACAGTCCTAGTCTTTTTGTTTCACTGTTTATTTTCATCACTCATTGATATATGTTCTGTGTTAATGAAACAAGTAACTAAGTGGTTTTTTGTTTTTGCTTAAGTTTATTGAATTTGTCATAATTTGGAAAAACCATTGTAACCTACTGAGAAACTTGTTGGTTCATATGCTTGTACCTTTCAAATGCTTAAAAATGATGGGATTGCACTTGATTCTTTTATTACACTTTGAAATAGTTGAAAGAATAGGCAGATGAAAGTTTCGAAATTTTCAGAACATGGATCATAGATGACCCTTCACTTTAGGCAACTACTGATGCAGTATTAATGTAAGTTCTCGATTGCGTTATATGTAATGGCAGTTTCTTTTTTTTTTTTGTGACTTATCGCATTGAAATAAAATTCTATGTTTTGGTTGATAGGAAATGAGTATTGGAAACTATAGTATTGAAATCCATGTTTATTTTGTGCGCTTTGAACTTTGAGGAACATTGGTATTCTTTTTGGTGGAAGCGAGAAGATTAAAATGATTTAGACATTGCTTAGGTTATTTTTTTTCCCTTGTTGCAATACTTTGTCGTAGTTTATCTAATATGGTAAATTGAGGTCTTATTAAAGCAACCAAACCACGAACACAGCAAGATATAGCCTTGGCATAGTTTTATAGGTCCACAAACCAACTGAAGGAAACAGAGACAACAGATAACTTTGTCATAGTTGGACTGGTTTTCCACTTGTAAGAATGGATGGCCCAGATTGTTAAGGGCAGTGACCTATATTGTAATTCCCTGAATGGTTGTTTCCTTTACAAAGGTGTTCTGATATGTATGAAATGTGGTTCTTTTTGAAGTATGTAACATGTTTTTTTACTGAAAATATATGAGTTGTACTTTAAGTTACCTAATGTTAGTCCTTGTAAGAAATTTTATTGCTCTCTATGTAAGAATGGATGTCCCAGACTGTTAAAGGCAGTGACCTATGTTGTAACTCACTGAATGGTTGTTCCTTTAATTTTACAAAGGTGTATTGATCTGTATCACATGTGGTTCTTGTTCAAGTATGTAACATATTTTTTTGCTGAAAATAAAATAGTTGCTCTTTAAGTTACCTAATGTTACTCCATGTAAGAGATTTTGTTGCTCTCTATGTAAGAATGGATGCTCCGCACTATTAAGGGCAGTGACTTATATTTTAACTCACTCAATGGCTGCCCCTTTACAATGGTGTGTTGATCTGTATCACATGTGGTTCTTGTTCAAGTATGTAACATGTTTGTTTGCTAAAAATAAAATAGTTGCTGTTTAAGTTACCTAATGTTACTCCCTGGAAGAAATTTTGTTGCTCTCTATGTAAGAATGGATGCTCCACACTGTTAAGGGCAGTGACTTATATTTTAACTCACTCAATGGCTGCCCCTTTACAATGGTGTGTTGATCTGTATCATATGTGGTTCGTGTTCAAGTATGTAACATGTTTGTTTGTTGAAAATAAAAGAGTTGCTCTTTAAGTTACCTAATGTTAGTCCCTGTAATAGATTTTGTTCCTCTCTATGTAAGAATGTATAACTCCTTGTAAGAACTTTTGTTACGCTCGATACACCAGACTGGTGTTCCTTAAAAGACTTTCTCCCCCCAACTAGACAACTGTACATTGACGATAGGAAGATGGAAAACATAAAACTATAGTCAAAATGAACTTAGATAAGGAAAATTTTAAAATAACAATTGTGGTTGATGGTATTCGATCGTTGTTGAAGGATATGTCCTCGAGTTCAGTCACTTCAGGTCGTAGTTTGATGAGAAAGTGCCTTTGTGGTGATGAAGCTGTTATGAAGCCTTCTGGAACTGATTTGAATCCTGGTAGGAGGTTTCTTGGGTGTCCTAAATATCCGGTAAGTTTATGTTCACTTATTATTTAGTTCATTCTTTGAGGAGAGAGAGGGTTTAGTGTCATTTGATGGTATCTTTTGTAGGATCCAAACCGTTGCAGTTTCTTTGAATGGGTTGATGATCCCATATGCAAGCGTTGCAAGTCTGTTATTCTTGAACAAAAGGAAACGATAGGCAATTTGTATGACCAGATTAACAATATGCAGGAGAAAGCCAAGTTGATTGAGGACAAAGCCAATGAGTATGAGAAGAAAGCTAAAGAGTATGAATCCAAGGCAAAAGAGTTTGATAACATGACTCAAGTTTATGAGTGGAGGATTAAGGAGATGAAGAGAGTGGAAAGAAAGAAAATTAAGGAGGCTAGGACAATGGAAAGAAATTTTTGGATGAAATTGTTGGTTGCACTGCTGGGTCTTGTAGGTGGATGCATTTTGTTTAATTATGGGGTTAGGGAGGAGGGAATTGCGTTGCCTCGTTGACTAACATGGGTTGAAATGGCATAATGTTAAGAATGCAACTTCTTTTGTATATTTGGTGGATGTAATTTACATACTTGGTAATATTTTGTGTATGTATATTGTTGACATGGTTAATGGTTATGTATGTTAATTTAAAGTTGTCGTATATGTTTGGTTTGACACGTAATATAATAAGTTTTTTGTGTTGTGGTGTACATAAGTTGGTCATGAATTAAATACATTAACCCAGTTTTCTTTTTAGGTTATGGAGAATGTGGAAAAGAAAACATTGACAGGTTTTTGCTATTGGGGTGGGGAACGTAAGGTAAATGCCGATGGCACCTTCTTGTACAACGGGGGGACGTGTGTAGCTGTTTTACTTCAAGAAGGAAGTAAAGTAAATGAGTTACGTGAGAAGATTTGTGGTGCCCTTAACATTAGTTTGGAAGGTAAATTGTACTTCTATAACACAAAGAGGGACAAGACGAAGTATGTAACATTGAATGACGACAACGGTGTTGCAATGTTGTTCCACCTGAACGAAGATGATGTTGACTTGTTCGTAGAAGATACAGGAAAAAATCATGACAATATCCCGACCTTTTACAATTCAACAAGGTAAGATGAATTGCTTCGTCTTAGTTTTACACTTAGAATTGATATGTTTGCATTTGAATAACCAATGTCATCTATTTTGTTAGGGAATCGATGGTCACTGACAACATTAGCTCGCCTGGAGGAACACTGGCAGTACCTTCTCCCAGTCAGGTTAGCAATAGTTGTAGCCACGAGATGGGGTTGGTGCCGTATTTGCCGGAAAATGCAAATGAGATATTAACCGGGAATGGTCAACTATTTGATAGCCCCGACCTATTCAAGCAATCAGTGCTAGTATTTGCTGCATCGAACAAGTTTAGTTTCAATTACTTGGATAATAGTAGAGCCTACTACCGATTGGTATGTAAAGTACCGGGCTGTCCTTGGAAACTGACAGCAAAATGTGAGGGTTCCACTGATTTGGTTCGTGTCATCATGTTTAGGAATGAACACGTGCACAATGCAGAAGATGCTAGTAATTACAGGTTGACCTTTCGCAGTAAACAAGTGGGGTTGCTTTTCAAAAATCAAATTGTGGACAAGCCTGAATATTTGCCGAGGGATATTTGCAAGGACTTCGAGCAAACCTTCCAGTGTCCTCTGAATTACAGTCAAGGATGGAGGGCGAAAGAAAAGGCTAAGGAAGCCATCACAGGACCTCCTTCGATGACTTTCCACCTAGTCCCATGGATGTGTCGACGGCTTGTTGAAGCCATACCAAACACAAGAGCAATATGGACGTCGACAGATGAAGGCAAGTTCAAGCAACTATTTGTTTCTTATGGTTGCTCTATTGCTGCATTCAGAAAAGGTTATTTAAGGCCAGTTTTGAAATTGGACGCATGTTTCTTGACTGGATACTATCGGGGCCACGTTCTATCGGCTAGTGCACATGATGCGGACGATGGGTTGTACCCCCTAGCATATGCCATTGTGTCTAGTGAGAATGATGAAGACTGGTTATGGTTCTTGATTAATCTTAAGGAAGTTCTTGGAGGATGTCAAGTCGTGTTGGTCACTGATCGGAACAATTCTTTATTGAATGGTATAATTAAGGTTTTTGGTGGGGATTGTAATTCATGGTGCCTCCGTCACCTAAAGGAAAACTTCAGCAAGTTTGCTAGCTCAAAGGGGTTGAAAGCTGAAAGACGAAACACGGCTCTAAAGGTGGTTAATGATCTTGCGTATGCAAGGACCGAAGACTCATTCAAGTACCATTTGGGCAAGTTGTATGGGATTTCTCCTGATCTTTCAAAATGGGTGGAAGATAACAATCCAAAGCACTGGTCTAATGCTTTTTTCCCTTACAAGAGATGGGACAAGATGTACACAAATCTGGCTGAATGTTTTAATTCATGGATATTGCCATTAAGGGAATTGGACATCATCCAATTTATGACAGGACACGTGTCCAAGACCACTGAGTTATTGCTCCGTAAGCATACCGAGGTTAGGAAATGGAAATTGCCGGTTGGGAAACACATTGAGGATGACATTAAGAAGTCTCAAGAATATGCTCGAAAATTTACGCATCGTAACTCCTCGCCGACTGAGTTCATTGTCGCTAATGACACTAGGCGACTTTATGCAATCAAGCTGATCCCACGTACTTGTAGTTGTCTTGCTTGGCAGATGTCTGGAATTCCTTGCGCACATGCTGCTCGTGCTATTCAGAGCTCTGGTTTTTCTATTTACGATATGGTGGATCCTTTTCTAAAAAGGGAGATGCAAATGGCGATATATGAGAATACCATGTCCCCAGTGCCGTTGCATGACATGCCTAGTGCATCATCATTTTTGGCAGTGATTGACCTGAACGATAATAACGTTGATGGTGTTTCTTGTACTGATCCTTTTCTACGTCCCCCCGCTGTGAAAAGGCAGCCTGGCCGACCGAAGAAGAGAAGGATTGAGTCACAGACACAAGATAAGGGCACAGTTTTTTGCAGCCGATGTCGCGAACCAGGCCACAACCGTAGCACATGCCAATCCGCAATACCAGGATGATAGGTACACTCACACAAAAGTCAAACTCTTTTGCCTTATCCTTAGTAACTTGTAATACCGTTGGCCTTTATTTGTGGTTAGAGTTACTTGTGTGTTGCATTTTGGGCTAACCATGTAGGTTACTGAATTAATTTATTTCTTAATTGGAGTTGGAGCATATGTTACCACATGTGACACATACACTTGCTGAATACATGCTTTGGATAATTTCTTTCAAGTACGATTTTTGTATTGGTATGTATTACTTAGAGAGTTGAAGTGAGAGCTGAATACATGGTTTGGATAATGTAACATGACTCAATTCCGGTTAAGATCAACTTGGATATGAGGTCGCATTGACTGGAAACAATGTTCGGTTACATCCTTCATGTTCATTGGTACTCTTTCGTCAAAGGCCCAGTTGGGTGGTTTTTGGGGATATTCTCTCCATATTCAATCAAATTTCTGTTATGTAAGTAATGCAAATCTATAATTCTGACCAAATAACAATTTTGTAATTGTGTTCCAGGTAACAAAGGTTGGTTCGGCTGATGATCAGTATCTTACTATTGGCGTACCGGGGTGCAATCGCACGGTGGGGATGCCATTTGGAAATTGTGTCAACTTCGTTGTACTAAACCCTTTTAAATTGAAGTATTGGTTTTTAAATTTTTCGTATGCTAATTAGCCCCCTCTCTCTCTATCTAACTATTGTTGAGAGTAAAAGTGTAATGGTCATATGTTCTAACCATGGTACTTAATTGCAGACTCTTTCTTTGTTCTAGTGATTGGTTTTCGTAGCTTCGGTTGTATGTGTTAATCAGGTGGTTTTGTAGTTGATTATGAAGGCTTTCTCTAAAGGTGGTTTTGTAGTTGATTATGAAGGCTATCCCATTGGGCCTTCCGTTTGATTGGTAATGTTGGTTATCGAAGTAAATTTTATTTGTGTTCGCTCTGTGATTCAATTCTGGAAAATATAATGGTATGTGGATTTAAGTAACACCAATGCTTAAACTCGGGTCGGAGTTTTTATTTAACTTATTTAAATTCAATTACAGCACTGAAAGGCCATATCAAACTTTCTTGGTGTTATGAGTAAGGTTCATCTAACTTTTCGTGCTTCATACTTGTCACAAATATGACATGCTCCTTTTGAATATATAATATGGTCTAAGAGTACTTAGAATAAAATCTTTTCCAATTATTGACTTGCTCTTGTTTACCTTAGAGAAGGTTGGTTCACCTAAGTTTTCACGTTTCTTACTTGTCACAAAATATGACATGCTCCTTTTCAAAATCTAATATGGTCTAAGTGTAGTAAGAATAAAGTCTTTCTGAATTATTGACTTGCTCTTGTTTACTTTGGAGAAGAAAGGTTCACCTAACTTTCCATGCTTCATACTTATCACAAATATGATGTGCTCCTTTTGAATATATAATATGGTCTAAGAGTACTTAGAATAAAATCTTTTCCAATTATTGACTTGCTCTTGTTTACCTCAGAGAAGGTTGTTTCACCTAACTTTTCACGCTTCTTACTTGTCACAAAGTATGACGTGCTCCTTTTGAAAATATAATATGGTCTAAGTGTAGTAAGAATAAAGTCTTTCTGAATTATTGACTTGCTCTTGTTTACTTCGGAGAAGAAAGGGTTACCTAACTTTTCATGCTTCATACTTATCACAAATATGATGTGCTCCTTTTGAATATATAATATGGTCTAAGAGTACTTAGAATAAAATCTTTTCCAATTATTGACTTGCTCTTGTTTACCTCAGAGAAGGTTGTTTCACCTAACTTTTCACGCTTCTTACTTGTCACAAAGTATGACGTGCTCCTTTTGAAAATATAATATGGTCTAAGTGTAGTAAGAATAAAGTCTTTCTGAATTATTGACTTGCTCTTGTTTACTTCGGAGAAGAAAGGGTTACCTAACTTTTCATGCTTCATACTTATCACAAATATGATGTGCTCCTTTTGAATATATAATATGGTCTAAGAGTACTTAGAATAAAATCTTTTTCAATTATTGACTTGCTCTTCTTTACCTCAGAGAAGGTTGTTTCACCTAACTTTTCACGCTTCTTACTTGTCACAAAGTATGACGTGCTCCTTTTGAAAATATAATATGGTCTAAGTGTAGTAAGAATAAAGTCTTTCTGAATTATTGACTTGCTCTTGTTTACTTCGGAGAAGAAAGGGTTACCTAACTTTTCATGCTTCATACTTATCACAAATATGATGTACTCCTTTTGAATATATAATATGGTCTAAGAGTACTTAGAATAAAATCTTTTCCAATTATTGACTTGCTCTTGTTTACCTCAGAGAAGGTTGTTTCACCTAACTTTTCACGCTTCTTACTTGTCACAAAGTATGACGTGCTCCTTTTGAAAATATAATATGGTCTAAGTGTAGTAAGAATAAAGTCTTTCTGAATTATTGACTTGCTCTTGTTTACTTCGGAGAAGAAAGGGTTACCTAACTTTTCATGCTTCATACTTATCACAAATATGATGTGCTCCTTTTGAATATATAATATGGTCTAAGAGTACTTAGAATAAAATCTTTTCCAATTATTGACTTGCTCTTGTTTACCTCAGAGAAGGTTGTTTCACCTAACTTTTCACGCTTCTTACTTGTCACAAAGTATGACGTGCTCCTTTTGAAAATATAATATGGTCTAAGTGTAGTAAGAATAAAGTCTTTTTCAATTATTGACTTGCTCTTATTTACCTCGGATAAGGTTGGTTCACCTTACTTACCATGCTTCGTACTTGTCACAAATATGATGTGCTCATTTTAGATATATAATATGGTCCAAAAGTACTCAGAATAGAGTCTTTTTCAATTATTGACTTGCTCTTATTTACCTCCAGCTCCCCCAGGTCATGCTTATTTGTGCAGGGAAAGAAAGTGGTGTCATGGATAGTTACATCAAGTTGTCCTACAAAGTATGTAGTAGACCTCTAAAATGGGAGTAGGCCTCACTACCATGGTTGGTTGCCGAGGAAGTGTCTTAGTTGTAAAACAATGTAAATGCTTACATGAACGAAAAGAGTGTCTTACGTTCTTGAGGTGGAGTTCTCTCTATTCAATAGATCATTTCTTATGAAATTTTCGGCTTGGTGCAACTTAAATGGTTTACGCGTTACTGGATCCCGAAATGAGAATATTTGTCTCCATGTAAAGTCGGTACTCTTTCTACATTTTTTAGCCCAAAAAATCATCTTGACAAACAAAATTGTAAATAATAAAAATAAAGAATTGACAGATTTTGCCTAAGAATAAAGTACATTGTCAATCAACCTGTATATTTGACTATCCATATCGTCAATGCAAATCAACACAAGAGAACAAATAAAATTACATCCACCACCAATTAAAGCATTAATAAGTCCAAAATCTTTCAACAAAAATTAGTTCTTTCACCCTCATGTCTATGACAGTCTGTAACGACCCTAACCCGTCCCTGGGGGTTAGGCCAAAACAAAGCGCCGGTGGAAATCCCACCAAGGCCATATCAAGTAACAAACCTTATAAGCAATGACAAAGGAACAAATATTGATTCAGCGGAAATGAAACTTACATTACCATATCAAACAACACAGGTTATATACATGGTTTTCCTTGTCAACCTCTCAGAGCTGTGCCTTCTACATATCTTACAAGATTCAACTACAAACAAACAAGCCTCTAAAGTAGAGTTTCAATAGCTACAACAAAAGTACAAGTCTTATAATTACAGCCTATCCACACAAAAGAGTTCACGTCAACCCTTTAATCTTCGCATCCTGAAAGGTGGAGAAAAATACATAAGCTAACGCTCGTACGAGTGACCAATACATAATTTACATGCTTTCCATGAAAATGATAAAAACATTTCATAGAGATTTCAAACATAGAAGCATAGCCTTTATAAAGCACATTCCCCATAGTTGGTGCATCTACCAGGCGTCCCCGGTAGTGGATAAGCTTCGACATCTTAGCATTACCCCTAGTGTATAAGTGTCACATAGTAGGAATGTCTTTCTAGATAGGAAAATATAGTCACCTTTCATTTATTTCCATGGAATTCAACTTGTAGTACAAAACATGTAGAACAAGTTTTGAATTGAAAAACTTGCATAAAACCATGTAATTTAGGTATTGAGTCACTCACCTCGATTCACGTGTCACACGAACCTCCTAGAAAATTAGGCAACAAAAACATGATTAGAAGATGCTAAATAAGCCTATCTTTAATGAACATAAGTTCCTAGAGTGAAAGATATGAAGTTAGATAACCAATCTGAAGAAATAATTTCAGAATTTGCAATTTCATCAATTTCAACTTAAAATCTGACTTTGCACAGAAATAACTAAGGTACGAACTCCACATACTTTTTAAGGTCTATGAATCTAGTTTCAAAATCAAAAAACGGTTCGCAATTTCATCGCTCGAGCTAAAAATTATGGTCGTTTTCCCAACATGCGTTGGTGCAGACTGCACAGTTCCGAAAATGAGTGATACTAGGTTAAGAATTTCTATAGAGCTCAATACTTTGAACTTGATCCTAAAATTTTTACTGTAGATAGAAGACTCATAGAGGAACTCTCAGTAAAATTCCCAGAAATTTCAAAACTTTTGAACTATCTCAATAAAATTCCCTAAAATCAGACAAACGTGAATTTTCCAATTCTGCAGAATTCTAAACCAAGTAATTTCTGTTCTAAACTACTTTAACTACACATGTGATCCAAGAAAGTCGCATTCATTAATCTCATGGAAGGTACAACCATACAAGTATTTGGCCTTTTTAGCATACTTGATACTTAAGAAAATAAGAACATTCAAAATAACAAACTACAAACAATAGCTTAGATAATGCCCTTCATCCATCTTCAATTTTTTACATTTGTCGCTCTCTTTCTCCCTTATTTCATCTTGCTGCATGCATGCATTTCCTTCTACCTCTCATATGCTTCCTGTTTTTTGGGCTCTTTTTAGGGGCCAAAGCTCAGCACATGGGATCGTTCGCCGATGACTTTGGCCACATTTCCGGAAGCCAATCAACATAAGACCATGAGGCAGCTAGATTCATATGGCTTTTATGTCAAAACTTTGAGCCTTTCAACAGCTAGGTTTTGTGTATTTGTGCTTGTAATGTACTTTCTTACTGATCCAATATCTCTAGCTTGAATTGGAGTTTTTAGCCTAGAAAATATGATAGTTCTTTTTAAGCCCCAAGTGATAAATGGTTGCAGCTAAACCCAGCTTCAGCACAATTACAGACAAAGAAGCATTAACCCAAAAGATAAGCATTTTATATCCTCATCCCCTTTGTTCTGAGGGGACCTCACACATACACACTTCTTCAGGATCTGACCCCAAACTAAGGAAGAGAATTGGCATTCAAAAAATAGGTGGTTAACAGGTTCCTTACCTCCACGACAAATCACAGTTTTCATCAGCAACAATCCCCACCATTCTTCTGCCCTGCTAACAATTACAATTAAGACTTCTTTAAACAATTAGAATTAGGAATTCTTTAGATTAAAAAAGAAGGCCAAGTCATATAACAAAATCAATTGTTTCACCAACAGGCATCAATAACAAATGAAATTCTCAGATATATTACATCAAGTATGATTTATTTTTTAACTTTTAGATTTTAGGACAAAAGCATTTGTAAGTCCTTATACATGCCATCTACAATGAGAATGTAAATTCATCTTTTAACTGCTCTTCCATCTAGTTCAAAAAACAAAATCGCTATTCCGTTCATAATTGTTGGCAGTTTTCAATAATGTTTTCACATGCTCTGTACTTGGCCTTTCTTTGTAAACAGAACTTGGGGACAAATTGACGTGGTAGGCTAGGTTAACCTACAAGTTTGTCAAAGTTAATCAAGTATCTAACAGGACAGCGGTTGTAGGTCAAAATGTGCTTATGGAGCACGTACATGTTCTATAAAGACCAAGTCACCTAATCATACAGATCAAAACTCTAAACCGACCATGGAAACCATAAACTCTGTTCTGATCAAAACACTCATGATTACACGATATCTGTATTAGAGCAAACTCACTTGCCAAACAAAAATATAAACTAAATAAGGAGTATGAAACAACCAAATCAAACAAAGTGACATAACTATGGACTTATACAAATGAAAACACAGTAAAATCACCAAAAGTAGTATCTGTCAAACTTTCAATCAGGGTTCACGCAACAATATGGGTCGAAATCTATGTAAAATAACCAAAAATTTGTCTCAAAATGGCCGAACATTAGAGAGGAGGGGACAGAATAATAGAAAGAGAGGAGAGAGAAGAGAACACCAGAGAGGGAGGAGAACGCAGAGATGGAGAGAGAGAGAGAGGAGAGAGTAAACGAGAGAGAGGTTAAGAGAGAGGGAATACCTGGAATCACAGAGGAGATGATCGAAGGGGGACCAAACCCTAGATAGAGGAAAGAGGGAGAGTTACGTTCCAATTGCAGAATCAAGAAGGGTATTTTTGTCTTCAATTCCATGTGTTGGAAATTAATAATTTCCTTCCCACGACTTATGAATTCCCAAAAAGTAGTCCATCAGTTGGGACTTATTTGCCCCAAAGGCCACTGAACGGCAATTCCCCCATTTTCTTTCTGGTTTCAACGAAGAAATGATGAATTGCAGTAGAGGGGATATCAGAGCTTGTTTAATTAGATTTTCTCCATTAGCAGCCATGACTCTCTGCAACACAAAATCACCAACCCATTTCCAAATCCAACCATAGTTTTAAATAGCGGTATCGGTGTATCGGTATCGGGGCGTATCAGCCATACGTCGCGGGAATCGGGTGTCGCGGTCGTGAATTTTTTAAAATCATTAGCAACTCATATAAAACTTTATGGTACACTTTTTGCCGTCTCGGCCGACATAAGCTCTGTATCGGCCGATACGCCGAGACGTATCGGGAACCGGCGAGACAGGGTGCGATTTTTCTTCCCAACGCTATATCGGCCCGTATCGGTATCGGTCACTCAAAATACCGGTACGTACCGGCCGATATTCAGAAGTATGAATCCAACAATCAAAACCATTTCTCTTCCTCAACTTTCTCAGGCTAATTACTATCTTCTTGTTTCTATTCTTCCCTTTTGCAAACTCTATGTCCTTCAACTTATTTCCCAGTTTCCAACCAAATGACCAAGCGATATACTACCAAGGGGATGCATTTGAAGCCAGCGGAGTAATCCAACTTACAAAGAACCAAGCGGATGGTATCAGAGCGGGGTCCGTTCCACCTCACATTTTATAAAATTCACAATCCACACTCCAGGATGACAGACCAGCAAAAAGGCTGTACGATGATAGGATCCAAAAGTGGCCACACGTGACAGACCTTAAAACGCGGCTGCATGTGAGGGGAGATATTAAGAAAATAAAGTCCCACATTGCTTGGAAGTGAAATGGGTGATCACTTAATAATATTTGGGACCTCTCCACTCATTGTCAATTGATTTTGAGATGAATATAAAGTTTCTACAACGGACACTTCCCTCTTGTTTAGTGTCGAACGGGCCACATACACACATGCCATACACCTATGGGACTCCGAAACCGGAAACTTGACAGATTCATCACTTAATTCTCTCTCAACATGAAAGCACTTAACCTCAGTTCTGCCGGTGATGGACTCGCCTTCTTCCTTTCTCCCTTCAATGTTACAATCCCTGACGACTACGTGTTGACCTACAATTGAGCCGGCACCCGGCATTGTTTCAACCTTAATTACTGGAATACGTGTTGACCTACAATTATAATAGTAAATCGTTTGGGGGTGATCAAAGTTTATTATGAGCGGATTTTCTTTTCGGTTTCAACGACTTAAGCAATGATGAAGTGCAGCAGTAGAGGGGATATCAGAGCTTGTTTAAGCTCCGGAGAAAATGTTAATAATTTTGCAGAATGGTTTGGGGTTAGAGAGGTGCATGCATGCATGTGGTCTTTCTAGTCAATAGTAAAAGCTTTCTGGTGCCGTAGCTTGTGCCTGTTAGGGATGGCAATTCGAACCGAACCGATGGGTATCTGAACCGATAACCGAAATTATCCCCGAACCATAACCGAATTTTTCTCCGTGGGTACGGGTATGGTTGGCATAGAGGATACTTGAACGGGTTTCGGTCCTGATTCAGCAGATACCCGAACCGAACCCCGAACCGAATAGTAGTAAATTACAAAAATACCCCTGCCTATATATATAACCCATACGTTTTAGGGTTTCCCAAAACTCCAGTCCAATTCTCACCCACTTCTCAGACCTCGGTCACTCAGTGAAGGAGGCGGCGATTCCATTTCAGATCTGATCTCTCTCTCTCTCTCTCTCTCTCTCTCTCTCTCTCGCCCATAAGCTCCCATCTCCTGCAACTTCCTTCTTCTTTCTTCGTTGCAGCACGTCGTTCTACAGGCTGCAACAACCATCGTCTTCAGCGACTGCGTCGACCGTCGTTGTCGTCTTCTTCTCCTCCCTTGTAGTTGGTCAGCAATGGTTGTGGTGTTTGAAGCCATTAGAAGAGGTGAAGAAGGAGCCATACTCGTCCCTATTGTCCCTCACTCGCTCGCCAGATTTGATGGCTGTGAAGCCGTATCAACAAGTAAATCAAGTGGGTTTTGACTTTTGATTACTCTTCTGTAAATCCATGTATTTTGATTACACTTCTGTAAATCGATGTGTACATAAGCAAGTGGGTTTTGATTACTCTCTGTAAAGATTTTTTTTTTTTTTTTGTGAACTGTCGGGGTTTGTCTGGGGTGTTCAAATTTTGGTGATAGTCTCTGAAATCGTGGGTTTAAGGCAGAGCTCTGACATTGTGGGTTTCCGGCGAAGCTCTGAAATCGTGGATTTCCGGTGAGTTTTGTACGTGGATTCGCGGTTTGAAATGCAAATTGGTTTGTGGATTGCACGGATTGTTGCTTTGTGAACTTGATTGGTGGTTTGATTTGTAGGGTTTCAAGTGAGGTTTTGTGGGTTCAGTTTTAGAGAGACTGAGAGAAGGGTTTCCGAACCAATTTCAGTTTTAGAGTGAAAATGAGTTCTGAATAGCACAATTTCTGGGTTTTGAGAGAGTGAGAGAGAGAGAAAGAGGTGACTGGCCGTAGAAGGGGAAAGAAAGAGTGGAAATGGTTTTTTGTGTGTGGAACGGAAGTGAAATTAGGTTTTGAATAGCCCAATTGGTTAGGCTGTTGGGTTCTGAGTTCTTGTAAAGGGCTAGCTAAACACTATTGGCCTTTTGGGTAGTCTTTTTGACTAGAATTGGATTGAGCCTATTGGAGATGCTTTTAGATGGTAGTGTCTACTAATTTTCCTATTTACTCGAGATTTAGCAAGCTTACACCTGCAGTTGGTAATGTTAATAATTTTCCGTTTATTTTTGTATAGATTTATGCTTTGTTCTCTTTACAACTTAAAAAGAATTTTTTTAAAAATATTCCATAGATTCCTCATACTTTTAACATTTTTCTCTCTATCTCTTTCCACTTATTACCCATATTATTTTTCAAAAAACTTTTCAAATATCAATCCAAACAAAGCAGATTGGTTAAAGTTTTCTTTTTTCCCCTAACCACTCATGCATGGAGCCTAGTTCTTCGTCCTTCTCTCCTATCCACTGGGCCCGAGTGGATGAAGGTAAAGCTCCCCTCCATAGCTAATCCGGGAGGATAAGGCGCCTTCTGTTTTTTTTTTTTTAAATTTTTTTTTAAAAAGAAGATAATTTCAAGTTCAAATATAATGAAAATAAAAATTAATTTTTTAATTTTTTTTTCACAATTTAAAAGATCTCAATAAAATCTATCAAATAAAATTTATATTGATAAAAACATTATTTATTTAAACACATGATTTTTGAGCTTGAAAATTTTCAAAAAATCGGAACGGCCCCTAAGGCTTGATGTGACTGTTTTTCCTGTGTTTGGCTGCAAAAAATCCCCCCTCCATATTTCTCTCCCCTTTTCCGGTTAGGGGGATTATTTATGGATGGGATTTGAGGTGGGCATAATTAGTCCGCCTTTATCCGGCTGATTTTTTACCAAAACACCCCTCCTCATCCGCCCTACCCCATCCCCAGCTTCAACAGATCACCACCACCGCCACCACGATCTCCGGCGATATTTGGGAGAAGAAGATCACCACCACAAGAAGAAGAACAACAACACTTCAACAGATAAAAGAAAAAAAAAACACCTACGGATCACCACCACCACAAACTCCTGAAAAGATCAACACTTCAACAGATCCCTGGCGTGAGGAGAGAAGGAGAAGGCGGCTTGGGGCAGAGGTAAGGGAGATGAGAGAGAGGATCAGGGGTGAGAGAGAGATAAGGGACCAACTGGATGCAGCCGGATTAAATTTATAGGGGCCGATCAGATCATCGTGTACTGCTCGGAAGGTGATCGGAGAGACAATCGGGCCCGGGAGTAACTATAATTTTGGGTGTATGAGGGTCTGGGTCGGAGAGAGAGAGAAATCAGAAACTGTGGGTGTGAGGGAGGAAAAGAGTGGAATTGTGGTGTATTGAAATGTGCGTGTGTGAGCTGTGTTGGCGTGGCGTTGTGTGTGTGTGTGTGTGTGTGTGTGTGTGGGGTTTGGGGGTGGTTGTTATCGAAATTATCCAGTTTTTCACATCATTCATCCAATCTTATCTCTTTTCATCCAAACTAACTATTTTTTAATCTTCTCTATAAATGTCACATAATGTGGGTTCACCTTCCATAAATAATTCCCCTATTATCTTATCTCACCTTCATAAATAATCCCCCAAAAATTATACCCGCATCCGATTGGGCCCTAATATCCTTAGATTAGACGATCGATAAATAGATTTTGTTCGTTTTGGGGTTTTAAAACTCTTGGGCACAGATTTCAATAAATTTCGTTTATCTATTTCTCTTCACTAATTACTCCCAAAAACATCCCTCAAAATAGTGGTGCTAAAATATTTTCTAAAAAAATTATGTAGTAGTATAGTGAGACAAAGAAAATTTTCTACTGAATCTTTTAATTCCGTGAAATCCAATTTTAGTGGCTTAAATTATTCTTCAAGCACATACTAGCTTAAGTATAACACGAGATATAGGTCATAATCTAAGCTGTTTATCTTAGTTCAGTTAGCATTAAGAATTAATAACTCAAAATGTGGTACGTATAGTCCGCAAAAGGATATGAATTAGTCTTCATAAGTTGTACTTATTAGATTTCCTAAAACTCGGGATGTCCGAGCTAGTTTATGCTTTGCACCTCGACTAATTCCACCTTTTACTTTTTTTTTTTTGGGGGGTCAACATTCCACCTTCTACCCACGTAGCAATTATAGGCGACAATTTTTTTTTGGTATGAACTAACCCCACAAATTGTTGATATTACCTATGAGTTTTTGAAAATGTGACAAAGGGCCGGGGTTGTTGACCTTGACAAAATTGTAAAGAGTACAGGGAGAGGATTACAATGGGGAAGGAATTAAGAGAAATTCTTGAACTGGCTAAAGCTTAGACTAGATTATTTGGATTTACGGAGCTCAGCCAAAATTATTACTAACATTTTACACACATGCATGTAGCTCTAATGTTCGTTTAGGGTCTCAAACCCCTTTGCACACAGTCTCCAATAAATTTTTTCTATCTATCTCTCTTCACTCATTACTTTTAAAAATCTCCCTCCCCAAACTAAACAGAGCCGGTTCTCTTTTTGTTTTAGCTAGCCAGTAATGGAGTCCAGTTCTTGGTACTATTCTCTAGAATGAAGAATTGAATATTGTTTGTAAATGACCATAGCAAATACTACTATAGTGTATAGGTGACGAACATAGTGGTGCTAAAATAAAGTTGGCAATGCGTCATTTGATTTTGAATCATTTTGACCTGGTTTTGGCACTGAGACATTAAAACAATTCACTTAAAATGTACTATTTAATGAGACTTTCTCTATACCTTCTCAAACCATCCTCATTCTCTCCATTAACAACAATGGCTCTCTGCAACTCAAAATCACCGACCCATTTCCAAATCCAACATTCACGACCAATTCTCTTCCTTAACCTTCTCATGAGGCTAATTATCATCTTCTTATTTCTACTCTTCCCTTTTGCAAACTCTATTTCCTTCAACTTTCCCAGTTACCAACCAAATTACCAACTGATATACTACCAAGGGGATGCATTTTATGCCAATGAAACAATTCAATTCAACATGGACCCAGAGGGCACTATCTTCGACAATAGCATGGGACGAGCCACATACGCGCAGGCCATACACCTATGGGACTCCGAAACCAGAAACTTGACAGACTTCAACACTCAATTCTCTTTCAACATAAACGCAACTAACATCAGTGATGCCGGTGATGGACTCGCCTTCTTCCTTTCTCCCTCCAATCTTATAATCCCTAACGATTCCTTCTCCGGACCATTTCTTGGTCTTTTTGACAGCTCCCTTGCCTTCAACAATCATACCAACAATCAGATTGTGGCCGTTGAGTTTGATACTTATCAAAATCCTTGGGATCCAAGCTCCAACCATGTTGGTATCGACGTCAACTCGATCGTCTCTGTGGCCAATGTCACGTTGAATACTAGTATGAAGGATGGAAGAAGAGCAAATGCTTGGGTGAATTATAATTCCACTACAACAACTTTAAGTGTCTATCTAACTTATGCCAACAATCCTGTTTTCCCAGGGAATTATTCCCTTTGCTATGTCGTTGATTTGAGGAACGTTTTGCCTGAATGGGTTAGTGTTGGTTTTTCGGCTGCTAGTTTTTCGGCTACTACAGGCGGTATGAAAGAAACACATAGTGTTTTTTCTTGGACCTTCAATTCAACCTTAGGGGGATCCAACAATCCGACCTTAGGGCCCCCGCCCTCAACGAGCACGGCTGCCTCCACGGGTATGGATCATAAGATGATCCCACGTCTGGTGGTTGGTTTGGCAGTGATTATTGGTACGTTGAGTTGTTGATGTCGGTTAAAGACCAAAAAGTCATTGCGTTGATCGAAGAGTTTTTTTAAGATCCTAAGTGTTTTTTAAGTTTTAAGAGTCAAACACATTTTTCTATTAGTTTATGGTCAAGTTCTTTCTAATTTGTGTCTTGAAAATGTTAAGTGTCTTTTCCTATTCTTGAAGGGTTGTTTCAGGTTGCCTATAAATTGTGTTGCTATGAATGAAATCCTAAGTTGTGTGTTGAATTAAAATATAGCCTTTGGCTAGTGAGAAGTAGATTTTCTTCTTGTCACTACAACACGCGAGGGATATAGTGAGGATTCAATTTTCTCGCCGGAGAACTTGATCTCCTCTCAAAATGTATCAGCGAGGAAAAATTTGCTCGCTAGTTTTCCTCGCCAAAGGATGGTCGCAAAAGATATTTACGAGGAGGCAGAGACTAATCAAGTGCACTACGTTGCGCTTCTGATGAAGATGTTGAACTTTTTGGTATATATCATAGTTTTAGCATGTTTTTCACCTCTCCAACTTACTTTCTTCAACATAAATTATGATCTTCTGACTTTTTGTAAATTCGTAGCACAAGTTTAATTTCTTACGTTCTTCAACATTAATTCTGAACTTTATTTGAACAAGTTTAATTTTTTGCTAGCACAAAAATTTTTTTGGGTTTTGTTTTTTCCCTTCATTAATCCTAATCTATACTATCCTAGAGGACTTTGGGGAGGGGTTTTTCAAGTTTTTTTCCTTTCCAAAATTTGAACTGAATGCCCGGTCGAGTTTGCATCCTCTACGTGCTGATAATCTCTCCCTCAGGCCTCAGCTAGCCGATTTACCATTTTTTTTTCATTTTTGTTCTAAAAATTTGGGGTTTGATGCTAATTTTTTACCTTTTAGATTCCATTCGTCATGACGACACAATAATTCCCAAAAAATTGACGCAAAACTAACAAATGCGAGAAAAATTTACATTAAAAAAAAGTCATTTTACTTATTTAGCCAAAATAGGCCTAAGGACATAAGAATAAGGCGTTTCCGGTAGTGAATAAATTTTGAGAAAGAATTTGTTGTAATCAACTTGTTAGTTGGATTCCCTTCCCCTTTTTCCCATTTTTAATAAAATTTCATCTTATGCCGATTAAAAAAAAAAAAACTTGTTACTTGTTTCTGAAAGTGAATAAGTTGTTGAAAAATGTCAAGTTATTTTCAATAATGAATAAGTTGTAGATGAGTATGTGAGTGAAATTTTTTTTGAGAAAGAAGTTATTGTTGACAAATTGTTTTAGTTAGCGTGAACAAGATGTTTTAAACGCCAAAACTTATTGATTAATGTGAGAGATGGTAAAATGGCCCAAGTTTTTTTTCCCCAAAAAACTTAGTGGAAATGCCCCTAAATTTTGTTACACCTGTTCTGTTCGAATTGTGATATTTTAGACAATTTATTATGAGAATTTTTTTTAAGGAGAAAATGCAACGTTGATTAAATAGATTTGGATTAAATTCTAGATTTGACTGGGAGGGGAAAAAAATTATAGGCTATGCATCGTCCATCTGTAGTGCTTTCCGAATCCTGGGAAAAGAATTGAACAGCAAATTGGAGAAAGGGACATCTCAAGCTAATCACATGGAATCCAAATTTACAGTAAGGATCAAGTGATTGAGAGGTGGCCAGAAGCTCAAAAAAGTGGTTTCGAAAAAAACTTTAAGAAGGATGTACTTGACTTTGGAAATTTTGTGGGGTTGATTTCTCATAGCCAACAAAATACTTCTTCTATGGTACCTCTAAGCTTGATTTTAATGGAAGCCCTTTGCAGGGAAGCCTGTAACGCCCCGACTTTTCGGGAGCAAAATAAAATGATTTCTTAAGAAAATTTTGCTAAATAAACATAATTTTCTAAAATAAAGATTTAGTTATTACAACTCAAGGGAATCTACTGATTCAAAATACATTAACTTCAGAGCTGACTCTAGATTTGATACGAATCCTAAGCATCCTCGATCTTCGTTACTGATATTCTTTTCGTGTCAAACTGTATCATTGTTGAATCTCCTCCATTGAATCCTGCGCCCTCTAGCAAATTGATCGCCGAAGCAATCGATTTGCCAGAATACGAACGTATCCGTGAGTGATAAATCACCCAGTAGAATAATCCAACCCAACCACCTCTCTTACAATTACAGCTAGCAAGTAAAACAAGATAATCATGATGCGAATAAGTAAAACAGAGATTTTTCACGTCAACCAGTTCATTACTATCCATTAGCCTAACGTGTGATCCAAAATCTCCCTACGAGATCTTTCCTCCCCAACCGCTAGCCATGCTCGGTCCCATAAGATCACTTCCCTTTGCTGTCGTAGATAACCTAAGTTACAATACTACAACAAGGGGATAGCTTATCATGCCTGAATCACAACTAGGGTTCGCCTATCTTATATACCACATCACAATCATCACTGGACACACGCCAGTCTACCACCACAAAACATCACTGGACACACGCCAGGTTTTATCGTCACAAAATATCTCTGGAACACTTACCAGGTTTTATCAACATAAAACGTCACTGGACCACCGCCAGGTTTTATCAACATAAAACGTCACTGGACCACCGCCAGGTTTTATCAACATAAAACATCGCTGGACTACCTCCAGGTTTTATCAACATAAAATATCGCTGGACCTCCGCCAGGTTTTATCAAAACATCATTGGGCTTACTTTGCCAAGTTTTATATCATCACTGGGCTTACTTTGCCAGTTACTGGGCTTACTCTGTCGGTTTTAAATCATCACAGACATCACTGGACTACCCGCCAGTTTCAAATCATATCACTGGACTACCCGCCAGTTTCAAATCACAATCCTAGGTCCATCGGTGCCTCGAAGGTCTGCTTCAGGCTACCCAATACTTGAGGTCTGTCGGTGCCCAAGGTCCCGCTGGCCCTTCTCACAATTCTAGGTCCATCAAGCTACCCTCAAGGTCCCGCTACTCAGGCTACTCCCGATCACACGAGGTCCTGTCACACCCCCGAGGTCCCGCTTGGCCACCCTAATGACACTGGTCTTTCAGTCGCCTCATGTCCTACTCAGCTACCCAGATCACACGAGGTCTGTTAGGCCACCCCGAGGTCCCGCTAAGCCCACGACTTTCATTTGTTTCCTTTTCCCTTAACAATAACAACGTCTGTATACTTTCTCACCACAAATCTCATCATATCTCAGAATCACGCCTGCAAACAATCTTCTAAAAAGAAAGAAATTTCACAATTTATCCATTACTTAGCATCGTCTAAGTTTTCTATCTCGTACACCACCCCATGTCTCTAGGGTCCCATTTAGCATTCAAATCCAGCATCGACATAATTTTATTCTCAATAATAATCAAAAACGAATAACAGACGGATCAAAACAAATATTAGGCAATGCAATCACATAACTTTTTATGATTGGACCGTTGCCCTTAATCTTGTACGGCCACGAAATCATTAATAAGGTATGAACTATTTAATAAAGATTTAAAAATAATTTTTCTAGGCTTTAATTAATTATTCTTAATTAATTAGATTGGTTAAATACTAATTAAATACATTAATTAGGTAAAAATATTAGAATAATTATCATAATCTTAATAAGAGTTCTAAAAGTCCTCTATAACAAGTTCGAGTGCTAAAAGTTAGGTTTGGAGGTCCATGGGATTATTTTAAATAAAAGGATTAAGATAATTAACGAAAGAAGAATAAATAATTAATAAATAGTTAAACAATTAAAAACCTGTTGATATTAACAAAGTATCATCTTAGGACAGTAAGAAGTGTAAATAAAATTATTCGGAATTATTAACATCTTTTATAATATTTTGAAGTATTTTTATTTAGAAACAATGCGTAAATAATAATAATTAGTTAATGAAATAAATAAAATATTATTTTAATAAAATATCATCTTTGAGATGTCAGAAGTCTAGGAAAAATAGTTTAGATGTTAAAATCATTGTTTGTAAGGTCGCAATTATTTTTCGTTTGTATCTTTAATTAAAAATAAAATAAATAGCTAATCACAAAAAAAGAATATGAAGTCAGCAAGTTATGATCTCTAATATGTTAGGAATCTAGGAAAAATAGTTTGGGGATTTATAGAGTAGTTTATAAGGTCGCAATGATTTTTAGTTTACAAACTTTTATACGATAACGAATAAAAATTTAATAATAGATAAATAAATAAAAAAATATGACCTTAACAAGGTATGAACTTTGAAGTGTTAGGAACCTAGGAAAAATAGTTCGGGGGTCAAAATCGAAGTCCAGGATGTCAAAAAATCGATTCGATCCATAATGAAACAACCCGCAAGGCTGTACCGAGTGAAGTTCGCGGCCGCGAGGTACGCTAAACTGGTTCTTGAGGTGGCAGAACCCGAAGGTCGCGGCCGCAAGGTCCGCGACAGTTTTCGTTTTTTTGATTTTTTTGCATGGTTTTCGATGCATGGGGGCATGAGGGCTATTGGGTTACGTCTATAAACATTAAATATACTTAGAGGAGGCTTCGGATCGAATTATAATACCTCGAATCGGATTGAATTTGTTTTCGATCGAAACTCGAACGTTGGAGAAGAAAGTTTCGGATTTGACAATTGGAAGACCTTGGGACCGAATTGAAAGATGTTTGGCGATACTCTAGGTTGTAGAAAGGGATTGGAATGGTCGGATCGGGTTCCTCTTGGTTCTTGATCGCAAACCCACTTTTCTCTCTCTAGAACTCCATAGATTTGGAGTTTCGATTTCCTCCGATTATCTCTCTTTTTTGGACTGTTGGGGCGTGATAATTTTCGTTGGGAACTCTAGGGTCGACGTAATGAAGTATATATAGAGAATTTTGATGAGATAGAATCAAATCGAGTCCTAATGGAAGTGGGTTTTGGAATGGACGAATTATGCACGGTTTTAGGGTTACGGAGGAGGTAGAGGTCGAGTAGGAGTAGGAGAGGGAGAGGTAGAAGGAGTGTGCATGCATGTAGGAAAATAAAAAGAAAATATGCATGCATGTATTTAAATGCTTGCATAATTGTATCTAAAAAAAAAATAATAATAATAATAATTGTATTAAGAAATATAATTTTAATAACATTAAAAAAAATTGGGTCCAAAATCCGGGTCGTTACAAAGCCCGATCTAAAAAGGGGCAAGAGCTTAGGGATTTAGCCCACATGAATATTTTGCAATCCCATCAAAAAATTTCTACATTTTGGTAACTCTTGCCCCTTTTTAGATTGGGTTTCCCTACAAAGAGCTTCCATCAAAGTAAAGCTCGGAGGTATCACAGAAGAAGTCTTCTGTTGGCTATGAGAAATCAACCCCACAAAGTTTTCAAAGTCAAATACATCCTTCTTCAAGTTTTTTCAAAACATCTTTTTGAGCTTCTGGCCTCTTCATTATCACTTGATCCTTACATGAATTTGGATTCCATGTGAGAGGTTACCATGAGATGTCCCCAGCTTTCTCCAATAATTTGCTGTTCAATTCTTTCCTTAGCATTTGGAAAGCACTAAAGATGGACGGTGCATAGCCTATAACATTTTTTTTCCTCCCAGTCAAAAGATGATCCAATTTCCAAAGAAAAAGAGAGTATTAACATAAACTTGTTATACATTGGTTAAGGTAAGAATTAGCACAATTATAACCAAAATCACGTCATGAATTGATGCATGTGAAGTAAGTAACGACATGTCGCAATTGTGTAGGAACACTCGTAATTTACCCTTTTTTTTATAAGCAACAAAATTTTATTAGAATTCGACAAAGAGTACATCGAAGAAGAAACCAAATACAGATCGCAAAGATTGAGGCATTGTAAGAGGCCAAAATGAAAAGAAAAGAAATAGAAGAAGGGTACTCATAATTTACTTATGCATAATTTTGTGTGCTTTTGTGCAATGCCTGCCTGTCCAAACTCAATCTAGCTCGATCCAGACAAGATCGCCCCCTAGTCTGGATCGGAGTGCGGAACAAGAAGAAACAATTCGACAACTGTTGACCCTGTATATTGATATTTCCACGAAACGGCGTGCTTTATAGTTCATGTTTTTGTTATCCTCTCAAAAGTTCCTAGCAATAGGCAAAACTTCTACCATGCTCTCTAGTGGTATGGGAGTGTGATCCTCCTATCACATATGGACTCTTAGATTGAAAAGTAGGTAAATTACAGCCCTTAAATCAAAATTACTCACAAAAAGTAGGATGAATTTGCTAAAAACAAGATGATTTTAAGAATTTTTGACCAAAAAAATGTACGTTGTGTTTGGTTGGGAGTTTAGTTTAGGTAATAGGTGGAGAGAGAAATAGAGTAATAATTGAAAATATGGGTAATGATTGGAGAGAGATAGAGAGAGAAATAAAAATAATAATTGGAGATATAGGATAATGATTGGAGAAATATATAAGATAATGATTGGAAACAAAATTAAAACTAAAACTAAGTTAAGAACCGAACAATACTTACCATATAAGTAGGTTTTATATGCCATTCTTTAAGGCAACACTTAGTCACTCACTATGTTATATGGCTACACTTCCTGAAAACACTTTACTATACTTGTTTACTACACTTACTACATTGCTAACAACACTTAGCATAGAATAAGGAAAAAACGACTTCCTCAGAGCATGATGCTCCCAAACCACTTGGGAGCATCATATATAGCCGGAGTAAGCAATACGAGGAAGTTTAAAGTCAGAGAGAGAAAAAGTTAGGTGAAGGGAGTAAGGAGGTATTCCACTTTCTGAAAAAGTCAACTTTTAGAAAAGGAAAGTAATTTCAAACTCAAATATAATGAAAATAAAAAATAATTTTTTAATTGCACCGTTTAAAAGATCTCGATGAGATCTATCAAACAAGATTCATATTGGTAGGAAAATTATTTGCGTAAACACATAATTTTTGAGCTTGAAATTACCTTTCTTTTCCAAAAGTTAACTTTTTCAGAAAGCGGAACACCTCCTAAGAAAGCAAAGCAGTCTATTTATAAACAGGTTTGCAGAAAAAAGGCAAAAAAAACAGTCATTTTATTATATACATAATAAATAAAGAAAGAGAGGAAAAGGCCACTAATGTTCAATTGTAGATGGCATAAGGAAATTTTAAAAATAAGGCCATGCGAGAAGTGGGTACTAACTCTAGCAATTTCCCCTGAAATGTATTTTTTAGTACATTCTAGAATTTTCCAAATACTTCAAGGGTGACACTATTCGCAGCTACGTATTTACTCTCATAGCCCGCTATATTTCGGTAGGTGCTTGTTGAAAATCATAAATAACATTTCGGTAAATAGCTGTTGAAAAACAAATTATATTTTGGCAACTGCATGTGGAAAATATGTTCAACTTTCGGTATGCAACTGCTAATACATACATTTCGGTAAATAGCTGTTGAAAAAAAGATTATATTTCGGTAATTGGGTGCTGAAAATGTATCTCAATTTCGGTAACTAACTGTCGAGTATAGTTGAAAATTTTTAGTGGGTTATGGGAATAAATACGTAGCTGCGAATAGCGCCACCCTACTTCAATTCATAAAAGCAGTTTGGACATGCAATTCCAAACACTTGAATTCATAAAGGCAAAAGTACATAAACACCCCTTCAATTATCATTTTTTCTCACAAAGACCCCCTCACATTTAAAAGCGCCCATTCTGACCCCCTCAACTAATCCCCGTTACCCAAGTGACACACTTCCGTCTCTAAACCGTTTGTGATGAACCCTTTCATCCATTAATCGGACAAAAATACCCTTGTTGCATTACATACATACACCGTCTCTAACCATTCTCTTTCTTCCCTCCACAAACAGGCTCCAATCAAAACTCAAAATCGGCAAACAGATATGAAACTTTGATATATATATATATATATATATATATATATATATATATATATATAGATATATGGGCAGTTCCGCGGAAAACAATTTAAAAAAATAAAAATAAACACTCTATCTCAACCATTAAAATCAATGGTTGGATTAAAACTTAAAAGGATTGTATTCTCCTCCCCCCTCCTCCATCTAAGCTATTCTCTCTCTATGCCCTAACCGACTAACCACTGGTTCCGGTGGCATTTTTTTCTCTCTCCTCCAATACATACAAACTCTCTCTCAAGAAAAGTTAAACAAATAGAGATGGAAAAAGCAATGCAGCAGCTGCTGTTGACTGCCACCACCATTCTCCTCAACTTCTCTTCTCCCACACATCTCTCCTTTCCCTCGTCCTCTTCCCTTCTCATTTCTTATCAACAAAAAAATGATTAGAACAATGATTGATAAAATAAGGGTATAATATAAATGTTAGGGGGCTTACGTGGAACAAAATGATAGTTGAGGGGGTGTTTGTGTACTTTCATCTTATAAAAAAAGGGTATCTTAGTCATTTCCTCCCTTCCGTTTACGGAGTTAGCATTTTTTTCGTTTTCAGTAGTTGAGGGGATCTGTATGAGCGCTTTTAAATGTGAGGGGGTCTCCATGAAAAAAATGATAGTTGAAGGGGTGTTTATGTACTTTTACCATTCATAAAAGTAGTTCGGACGTATTATATTAAAGATCGAACTGTCTAGTAGAAATTTTCAAATCCTTCAACTCGTCCTTCTTACTGGCGTTCGCTCGTGATTGAAGTTTGATCAAATTAAGTACTAGTTCATCAGATTCCCATTTAAAAGTTAAACATGATGGGGCCGGGGAGTAACAATAATGCAGCAGGCTGTAGAACTGTTTGAAAAGCCCAAATTGGGTTATTCCTTAGTAGTATATTAAAATAGATTTTCTACGGTTTTACGAAAATCCGATACTCCTAATTGTCATAGTAGTTAAACACTAAAGAATAACTCAAAAAATGGTGAGTACAGTTCTCAAAAGTCGCAAAATATGCGAATTAGTCTTCTTAGAGCATCAAAATTGAATAATCAAAAAAGTTGTCACATCACTTTTTTATTATCCATTTAAGGGGTTGCTAAGGTTAATAATGTAGATGTCCATAGTAGCATAATCAATAATGAATAATCAAATTTTGTCACATCATCTTTTCAACTTGTAAAAATTTAAAAATTGTCACCATATAACCATTTTTTAAATTGGTTTTCAAACTAATAAAAATAGGTTATTAGAAAAACAAAATATTTTTTGAAATTTTTTATTTTGAAAAAACACTTTTCAGAAAAAGTTTTTTAAAAAACAGTTTTTGATAAAAAAAGGGGACAGTTTCTAAACTACACATCATGTAAAAATCTTCTTTCAAAGAAGGTTAACTATGGCATTGAGAGAGAGAGAGAGAGAGAGAGAGAGAGAGAGAGAGAGAGAGAGAGAGAGAGAGAGAGAGTGTTTTGGTTATTGACAAAAGGTTGCTAATTTTGATAATCTAATGGCCAAAATTTGATGAGTTGCTAAGAGGTTATTAAGTTTAATTATGCCATTGTGATCACTTTTTTGAGTAAACATTAATGCTAAGGCTCCGTTCCAGAAACTTTCTTAAAAAATAAGCAGTTTATTTCACATTTTCAAACTCAAAAATAATGTAAATGAAAAATTATTTTTTTATTTTTTTGCACCGTATTAAAGATCTCGATAAGATCTATGAAACAAGATCCATAGAGATAGGAAAATTATTTGCATAAGCGCATGATTTTTGAGCTTGAAATTGCCTTCTTAAAAAATACTCCTAAGTACTTATTTTCATTTCCGGAACGGGGCCTAACTTTAGCAGATTTATGATTTTGATTATTCCACTGTGGATGCTCTTAGATGGTATTTATTAATTTTCCTATTAGTCTAGATTTAGCTAGCTTACACTTGCACTTGACTAAATCAACCTTTAGTCAGCAGCCAGTAGAATTAAATATGTGAGATAAAAATTTTGTATAAATAACTCCACAAAAGTTGATACTACATATGCAGTTCCGAAAAATTCCGAAAATGTGACGAAGGGGTTTGCATTTTAAAAACTTGTAAAGAGTCTTACGAGAGGATTACAAATAGTAAGAAATTAGGAGAAATAATAGGAAACAAAATAGTGGTGCTAAAATATTTTTTAATTGATGAAAACTTTGACTTACTAAAAACAAATTATATATGTAGTAGTACAGTGAGAGAAGCAAATTTTATAGTGAATCTTTAAATTCCGTGAAATCAAATTTTAGTGGCTTACATTATTCTTCAATCACATACTAGCTTACGTATAACTCGAGATATAGGTCATATTCTAAGTTGTTTATCTTAGTTAAGCTAGCATTAAGAATTAATAACTCAAAACCTGATAAGTATATAGTCCGCAAAAGGATATGAATTAGTCTTCATAGGTGGTACTTATTAGATTTCCTAAAACTCAAGATGTTCGAGCTAATTTATGTTTTGAACCTCGACTAATTCCACCTCCTGCCTACGTAGCAATTATAGGCAGCAATTCTTTTTTTATTTATGAATCCCACAAATTGTTGATATTACCTACGAGTTTCCGAAAATGTGACAAAGGACCGGGGTTGTTGACCTTGACAAAAAAGAGTACAGGGGGAAGATTACAATGGGGAAGGAATTAAGAGAAATTCTTGAACTGGCTAAATCTTAGACTAGATTATTTGGATTTAACGGAGTTCAGCCAAAATTATTAACATTTCACACACATGCATATATCTCCGATGTTCGTTTGCGGACTCAAACTCTTGCACACAGTCCCGAATAAATTATTAATATCTATCTCTCTTCACTCATTACTCTTAAAAACCTCCTTCCCCAAACCAAAGGCCGGTTCTTTTCTTTTTTCTTCTAACCCTAGTAATGGAGTCCAGTTCTTCATAATATTCTGTAGAATGAATATTGTTTGTAAATGACCATAGGAAATACTACTATTGTTCATAGGAGACGAACATAGTATGGTGCTAAAATATTGTCTATAGAAATAAGAGCGCAATTGGCAATGCGTCATTTTTTGATCAAACACAAACACAAACACAATATCATATCATATCACAAATGACGCAGTTGGCAATGCGTCATTTGATTTTGAATCATTTTGACCTGGTTTTTACGCTAATTAATTAATAAAATAATTCACTTAAAGAGTATTACTTTCTTTATACCATGCATCTCAATTAACCACCCTCATTCTCCATTAACAACGATGGCTCTCTGCAACTCAAAATCACCAACCCATTTCCAAATCCAACAATCACAACCATTTTTCTTTCTCAACTTTCTGAGGCCAATTACTATCTTCTTCTTAATTCTACTCTTCCCTTTTGCAAACTCTGTTTCCTTCAACTTTACCAGTTTCAACCCAAATGACCAACGGATATTCTACCAAGGGGATGCAATTGCAGCCGGTGGAGTAATCATGCTAACAATCTCAGAGAACCAACAGGGCTCTACCCGCTACCAGAGCATCGGAAGAGCCACATACGCGCAGGCCATACACCTATGGGACTCCGAAACCGGAAACTTGACTGACTTCAACACTCAATTCTCTTTCAACATCAATTTAGTTAACCTCAGTTCTTATGGCGGTTATGGCGGTGATGGACTCGCCTTCTTCCTTTCTCCCTTCAATGTTACAATCCCTAACAATTCCTCCGGAGGATATCTTGGTCTTTTTGACGGCTCCCTTGCCTTCAATCATACCAACAATCAGATTGTGGCCGTTGAGTTTGATACTTATGGAGATACTTGGGATCCAAGCCCCCACCATGTCGGTATCGATATCAACTCGATCGTCTCCGAGACCAATGTCACGTGGAATACTAGTATGCAGAATGGAACAACAGCAAATGCTTGGGTGAATTATAATTCCACTACAACAACTTTGAGTGTCTATCTAACTTACGCGGAGAATCCTGTTTTCCAAGGGAATTATACCCTTTCCTATGTTGTTAATTTGACGAAAGTTTTGCCTGAATGGGTTAGTGTTGGTTTTTCGGCTGCTACAGGCGCTTCGATAGAAATACATAATATTGTTTCTTGGACCTTCAATTCATCCTTAGGGGGATCCTACAATTCATCGGGCACGGGTCATAAGACGAGTCCACGTCTTGTGGTTGGTTTGGCAGTGATTATTGGTACCTTGAGTTCTGGAGTACTTGGCTTGTTTTGGTTCATGAAGTGGAAAAAAGTTAACTCGCGGGGAAACAAGGACATGGGCGTTGATGCTTCTACTGATGATGATGACGACTTTGAGAAAGGCACGGGGCCAAGGAGATTCACGTTCTGCGAACTAAGTCACGCAACAAACAATTTTTTCGAGGGGGGAAAGCTCGGACAAGGTGGATTTGGAGGTGTTTACAAGGGTGTGTTAAGCCCCACTCAACAAGAAATAGCCGTGAAACGCATCTCCAAAGGATCGAAGCAAGGGAAAAAAGAATACAAATCAGAAGTGAAAATCATTAGTCGGTTGAGACATCGGAATTTGGTTCAGCTCTTTGGTTGGTGCCATGAACAAGGAGAGTTCCTTCTCATCTACGAGTTCATGCCAAATGGGAGCCTCGATACCCATCTTTTCGGTGGGAAATCCAAGCTAACATGGACAGTGAGGTACAAAATAGCCCTCGGCTTGGCTTCTGCTCTGCTTTATCTACACGAGGAGTGGGAGCAATGTGTGATTCATAGAGACATCAAATCGAGTAATATCATGTTGGACTCAAACTACAATGCTAGGCTAGGCGATTTTGGCTTGGCCATGCTTGTGGACCATGAGTTGGGCTTAGAAACAACCGTTTTGGCCGGCACCATGGCGTATCTAGCTCCAGAGTGTGTCATCACAGGCAAAGCAAGTAAAAAATCAGATGTCTATAGCTTTGGTGTTGTTGCCCTTGAAATAGCATGTGGAAGAAAGCCGATTCTGGAGCTCAATAAGGATTTAGGTCGTCACGAAAGACTTTCAGAGTGGGTTTGGAGCCTCTATGAGAAAGGTCAACTCTTTGAAGCTGTTGATAAGAATCTCACAATGGACTACGATGAACATCAATTGGAGCGGTTAATGTTGGTTGGGTTATGGTGTTGCTACCCTGACTTCAACCTTCGGCCATCCATAAGGCAAGCGATCAATAGTCTTAAATTTGAAGCTCCATTGCCTGTTCTGCCATCACAAATGCCGGTAGCTGAATATTTTCCACCTCCCATGTTGTCACGACCCAACTCCATTACGGATCACGTGACCGGCCGGTGACGGAATGACCAAGGCCTCCAATTCTTATACCATTTAGGGCATACCAAACAACATATTAAGAGAAATAGCAGAAGCTTTTATTCATTCAACTCCAGAGTGTCTATACAACATAGCTAAACATAATTTACATTGTCAACTACTATAGTACTACAAGTCTCAAATCTATACAATGCTCTTGTTCTTTTTACAATCGTGCTACTAACTACAGCTACCCAACAACGCATCCGACCCACCTCTTGCTATCTACATTAACTTGGAAAAATTAGAAAAGGTTTTCATAAGTCGAAGCTCGGGTGATAAACGTATATCAAGTTACAAGTTTGACCATGGTAATACCTCACTTAGTATAACAGTTCAAGAGCAAAGCAACATTTCAAATATTCTCATCAAATTTTCCAGCAACAAGCATTTCGATTCATAAACTCATTTCTTTGGTCCAAAAGATGGATCCTTTTCTTCTTCCCTTGCACTTTTGCACATTCGAGCGATAATATCATTCAACGGTATTTTTTTTGCCAGTTGGTTGGGGAGCGACCCCATTGAAGAGTGGTAAGATATCGTTACTTGATGATGCCTGGTTGCATCTCCTACCTTATTACTTCATGCCGCTAGTTTCTTTACATGTCCACTAGCGCTCGAGACACCGTTCGAATCACTCATATTATCACAAGCATGTACTAACAATGAGTAGAATTCAAGTTCTCAAAATATATTGCCATGGTCAAGTATAACTGTAACATAAAAGATTTATAAACCAACCATTGCATGCATTAACATCAATTAAACCCAGTAGCAAGCTCAAATTCCATATTTAATTTTCAACAAAAACAAGCAATGACATTTAATTCCAAAAATTCAAAAAATACATGTAATTAAGGTATGCGCAACTCAACAAAAAGGACGCGCCTAACTTGACATGACATCGAACTAGTCCAAGGAGCTAGTACCTATACAAAACTTACCACAAATTACTACTTGATACAGTTGAACTTGATGGGGTACTTGATTTAAATTAATTTTCACATTAGGCCAACGAATCGGCATATGAACTGTTTTTATAGTTCTAATTATAATTATAATACAGAGGAAGTATATAACTAACCTATTATCATTCCCAGAAGAAGCTGTGGGTACAAAAATAATGTATAAGTTCGAAAAAGAATTCCTCAGTTAGGATAGGTACGAAGGATTGGTGGAGTCCTCAATTAGCTTAATCAAATTCCTATATTAATCTCCTAAATTTAGGGCTTAAAACTGTCAAAGCAACACTTGCAAACAACCTACTTAAGTCAATTTACGGCGGCAAGTTCCGAAGCCGAACTCTTTGCCCCAACTTTACATCCTCTGATATCTAAATAGTATACAGGTATACACCACGGATGTATCGCGGGTACCTTTAAAATCACGTTCTGAGCACATTGAACGGTTCGGATCATCAAGTTTGATCGAAAAAGTGGACTTCTGCACGAGATCCGTACCTAAGCCTATGTCAGGAATCCTGGACCAGATTCGGACTGATGAAGACTAATTCATATCCTTTTGCGTGGTATACTTACCATGTTTTTGAGTTAGTAATTCTTAATGCTAGCTTAACTAGGATAAACAACTTAGATTATGGCCTATATCTCGTGTTATACGTAAGCTACTACGTGCTTGAAGAATAATATAAGCCACTAAAATTTGATTTCATGGAATTAAAAAGATTTAGGAGAAAATTCCCTTCTCTCGCTGTACTACTACATAATGTTTTTAGAATACTTCATCGATAAAAAATAGTTTAGCAGCACTATTTTGTTTCCAGTAACCACTGTTTGCTGTGATCAGTAAAAAGACCGTGCCTAAAAATTTTAAGACTCCAAAACAAACAAGGTAACTCCTCAACATCTACTCCTTCACTGTCGATTTGCGTGGACAGTATGGTCAGGAATTGTGGATTGGTGGAATCTCCAGTGGGCATGTCCATCCTCAGTACGTAGCAGAGTTAGCGCCATGGTGGTTTGGGAATAGATTTCGTAACTTGGAGAAACATATATGGGAAGTCTGTTTTTTTGCAATACTATGGTCCATCTGGCTAACGAGGAATGACTACATCTTCAACGGAGCAACAACCCAGGCTTCGGAAGTGGTGGATTTAGTCAAGACTAGAGTAGCCATGTGGATGAAGCCTAAGTTTGACATCAAAATTTATACGGTGGAGGATTTCAAAGGTTTTTTGGATGGGATTCGAAAAGTGAAGGTGTAGAGTGAGTATATGAGGTGTTTTATCCGATTTTGGTTGGATAGATCTTTTGTACTTTTGGTTTCCTCATCGATGTACCTCTTCGAGCTTTAATAAATTATTTCGTTTGCCGAGAAAAAAAAAAAAAAAGTTTATCGACTAAGTTCCATTAGTTGATAGGAGAGAAGGACGAAGAACTGGGCACCATGAGTGGTTAGCAGAAAAGAACCTTTAAACAAAAAAATTTATTCAAAAATAAACGGCAAATCAGACCTATATGCGTGTATTTGTAATTTTAACTTCTTTTTAGCTTAGCTCCATAAATCCAAATAATTTAGTCTAAGCTTCGGCCTGTTTCGGAATTTCTCCTACTTTCTTATTCTTTGTAATCTCCTCGTAAGACTCTCTACAAGTTTTTTAAATGTAAACCCCTTCGTCACATTTTTCGGAACTTCATAGGTAATCTCAACTTTTGGGGAGTTAGTCCTAAGAAAATTTTGTCTCACATATTTAATTTTGCTGGCTAGTTGCTGACTAAATGTTGAATTAGTCAAGTGCAGGCGTAAGTTAGCTAAGTCGCGTATTTGCGACTTTTGAGTTATTCTTTAGTGCTTAACTACTATGAAAATTTGGAATATCGAATTTTCGTAAAACTGTAGAAAATCTATTCTACTAATGTATTAAGAAATAACCCAATTTGGGCTTTTCATAAAATTCAAATTGTATACTCTTGAAAATGTTCCAAGTCTATATATCATGGAACGGGCAAGAAGAAGAAATTTTGGGTTCCGGGTGGGTACCATGTGATCATGCTCACGTGATGTCCGAGCTATCCAAAAGTGTGTTAGATGGTTCAGATTGAAACTCTCAACTTTCTCTCAGCCCATCATTCTCTCTCCAAATCCGAATCATCCAAACTCCAAAACCAAAATGGACGGCCCGAATGCACTGAACGAACACCACATATTACCCACCTGGCACCGAAAAAAATTTCAACAGGAAGACAAAGCTACAAAGTAACAACAAATACGGTACAACACTAAACCAATACAACTACTACAAAATTATTACTAAGATTTTCCCAAGAGCTTAAACAAGCTCTGATACCCGGGAATCGGATCCCCCAATTTGCTTCGGACCCCTTTAAATTTGAGCCGTCCAAAACACTTTTGAATGACTCGAATGTACTAAATGGATCAAACTAGTCCGAAGTCAAATTGACCGGATCCTTCCCCATCATCATTGAAACCGAAACAATTTACTATACTACTATAGTAAACATTGATTACCACCGGACCAAACAATTTACTACTATAATTGTAGGTCAACACGTATTTCCAGTAACTAAGGTCGAATTTGCTCTAAACAATGCCGGGTGCCGGCTGAATTTTTTTAAGGCACCGTCAAACTATTAGTCTTGTATAACAAAAAACTCAATAGATTATAGTATCCACAATGGTATAATCAAAAATAAAATATTTTTAAAGTTAATAATGTTGGTACAAAATATGGTTCATAATGCTATAGTCAAACTTAATAACCTCCTTAGAAATAATCAAATTTTGGGATTTGGATAGCCAAAACTAGCAACTTTTTGATAATAATCAAATTTAATAGACCTTACATATTCTCAATCAAATACATCAATCATTATACAAAAATATTTTATCTCTCTTCTCTTTTCCTATCTCTTTCTTTTCGAACAATATTTTTGAAATAAAAAATATTACTACTAATTTATTTTTTAGAAAACTGTTTTTTAAAATAGTTTTTCTCCAAATTTTTTTTTGAAAACTATTTTTTTATTTCTAGTAAATTGTTTTTATTAGTTTCAAAACTATTTTCTACTGTTCACAATTTTTAGTTTTTGAAGTTTGAAAAGATGATATGACAAGTTTTGGTTATTCAATTTTCATTATACCATTGTAGGCATCTACATTGCTAACCCTAGCAATCCCTTAAATGAATAATCAAAAGTTGATGTGATAACTTTTGGTTATAGTGTTGTGGATACCCTTAGCCTCTGTTCGTAATGTCTAATCAGAACCTTTGGTATTGGATTGAGTAGTTTTTAATTTCTTGTTATTGGTTTTACATTTGCACTTAATATTGCAGCTGGCATCCAAACATAGCGGGAAGGTTAAATAACAAAAATTATAGGATCTAGTGTCATGGACCCGCATATGCAAGAGTGAGGCTCTTTGAGCCTGTGTCCTAGTATAGCTTTCACATCAAGAGTTTAGGTTGAATTGTGTGTGTGTGTGTTTAAGGGTTGACCTCATACTCTCTCTCAATCAGCAATTGTCTAGCTGAAGAGTAAGTGAAATTACCCTTCTACCCTCTTACCAAAAAAAAAAGAGTGTCATGGGCCCTATCAAATCTCGTTAAATAATTAACAAAATCTGACATGGGCTGGGCTAAAAACAGCCTACCTAAATATTTTTACGTAATTGAGCGAGCGAGAGGTTAAACTACCAACTAGCCTAATGGGCTAGCCCAGTCGTTGGGCTTATGAGTTATGAGTACTGATCCAAACCCTACCCCTTCCCCTACCTGTGTACGTAATGAAGTTTTTGGGCTCCTTAGTCCAAAAGAAAAAGTACTCCTATGTAATGGGTACTATAACAAGACGAACTATAACTACTTAACTGAACTCTTGATTATCAAAAAAAAAAAAAAAAAAAAGTTAACTGAACTCAAGGGTGCACTTAGGCGAAGAAACCTTTGGCCTAGCGGCATTAGAGGTTTATTTTATGTGCCAGGAGAAAGGAGGTCTGGAGAGCAAATGTTTTTCCACACAGATAATAGATCGGGATCTTCAGTTATAACTTCGGGTTTTCTCATTTCATGTTGACTACTTTATTGAAAATACAAGTTGATTACTCCACTTCCACCGAAGACAATCTTGATCAGAAACCTTAAGCTTACCCGTTGTAATCTTCTCCTAAGAGCATCCACCTCACACTTGTTACTTCCAGGGCCGGTTCCGGGGTAAGCCCCGCAACAGCCGGGTTGGGGCAACCAAAAAAAAGAAATTATTTACCTATAAATATAAAAAAAGTTCCCATTGTGTGCTCAAAATAATTGCTTGGTTGAGTGGCCACTGCATGCTCAAGTTCGTAACCTCAGCATTCTATCCCCCTTATTTTCTTTTCTCCATTTTCTACCACTTTTTCATGTCCTCCCCACACACCTCCACAATATAAGGAAAATAATATTACTAAATTGTTTTGTTGAAAATTTTTGATTTAAAAAACACAATTGTGGAGTAATGTTATAAGTGATATGTTCTTACATTTGATTAAAAAAAAAATCAAGCTAATACGGTTTTTATTTTTACCCGCTAACACGGTGGTTGTTTTTACTTGCTAACTACCATTTTTGCTTTGGCTATGATTTCAATTGAAAATGAAGCACCGTTCCACTAAAAGCAGTTTTGGGCATTTGGGACTTTATTAATGTAACGACCGGCTCCATCTTTGTACAATATTGTCCGCTTTAGATGCCCAAAGCCCATAGACTTCCCAGTAGGTCACCCATCCCTGGACTACCCCAGGATGAGCACGCTTAACTGTGAAGTTCTTATGCGCTTTGACCCGCCCTCACGGTTTTAAAAGGCCTTGTACAAGTAGGAGGGGTCTTTTCTTATAAATCATGACTTACCCCCTCCCGTCCGGACGGAGCCTGCTTCTTGCAGTACCGCCGGCTACCGGATAGCGGGGTGTCACAATTAACTTTTTATGTTTTTTGAGGAAGGCTATTCTCGTCACATATATCAACTAAAAAGCCCAAAAAGCCGAATAACAAAAAATTAGAGGAACAGGCCTCGAGTTCTTGGATAAGTAGAGTATGATGATTGAATTGATAAATTTGCTTCAAAAAATGCAAGGGGTTAAGTAGAGTTTTTTGAATCGAATCGTCCTAATCACAAAGCACTATAACTGGGGTTACATTACAATGTTGATTTTTCTGATGTTATTCAATCTAAAGAAACATTTTGAAACTTTGTTTCTGATGTTACATTACAATGTTGATTTTTCTGATGTTATTCATCTTGTTCCCGCCTCCCACCACCTAACCGCAGCCACGTTCTCCTCATCTCCCACTGGCTTTCCCCGGCTACACGGCTACACCGCAGAGCCACCGTCTTCTGCGGCCCTGCCTCTTCCATGATCTCTTTCCTGTTGTGCCCCAAGGATCAAAACCAAACACACACAAACAGAGAATATACGTGGTTCTCAAAAATCGGGTACTCCACGAAGATAAACTGGAGCTATTATCATACGGCGGGAAGTTTTACAAGTGAGGTCTCATACCTCACTACACTCTCTTCTACATATATAGCTAGTGCAATTGAACCTCACTGGTCTCTCTGATTTTCAGATGCAAACTACACAAGGCCTAAGCACTCTGCCACAGCCCGGCCGGAGAGGAGGTGTGGTTTCCAATGTTAGAGATTGGAGCTCAAAGCATGGATTGGGATCTGATATTGGGATTTTTTGGCACCGGAGTTTTTGATCTACCTTTTCTTTTTTGGGAGCATTTTTGTTTGTTTTTCCCACTTGATTTCCTTGTGTGGTTTTCTGTGTTGGGAATTATATGGTTCTGCAGTGCTATCTTTGATTTGATGAATTTAATCCACCCTTTTTTTTTGTTTTTTTTCCTCTTGATGACTTGCACTATTGCCCAACTTGTTTGCGGTCCATTTTACGGTATGTGTTAAGAGCATGAGGCTCATATCTAGATAAAATAGAAACTTCGCCTATTTTGTTTTATTTGTTCGTATTTCTTGACAGTTGCTATTAAATTCTCTTCTTTGTTGTTTTAGAGGTACTAATGCTTTTCTATGTTCTGAATGGCTTTCATGAATGAAAATATGACTAACTCTGCAAAAGTTGATATTACCTATGGAGTCCCCAAAAGGTGACGAAGGAGTTTGCATTTAAAAAACTTGTAAAGAGTCATAAAAGGTAAAAAATTAGGAGACATTCATGAACCGGCCGAAGCTTAGACTAAATTATTTGGATTTTATTTAGCCAAGCTAAAAAGAAGTTAAAATTACAAATACACGGACATAGGTCTGATTTGTCGTTGTTTTTTGTATAAATTTCTTGCTTAAAGGTTCTTTTCTGCCAACCACTAATGGAACCTAGTTCTTCGTCATTCTTTCCTATACAAGGAGGAAGCTATGGTACACAGGGTATACCATATGTTTAAATTACAACAATTTGTGATTTTCATTATGCCGATTTTTGGTTTTGTGATGCATATTTATGACTTCAGTTACGACTTGTACTTTAAAATTTACTTGTTGAACAGGTCACTAGCAGGTTACCCATAATTAAAAAATATTGTTATGATATAACATAATTATTCGTACCGGAATCCATAATACTTGTACCCTAACCAGATATATGCGTACAATATCAAAAATTAAATAATACTACCCACAAATGGTATAACAACACCATAAATTGGCATTATCTTACCACAATGAGTCGTACCAAAAATTCTTTGACTCGTATGATATTCCGTAACAAAATCAAAACATGTCGTATCAGAATCATCAATTGTTATACCCAAGCCAAAAATATTTGTAGAATGCCACAAATTTTATAAAATAACCACAATTGTTATGACAACACCTAAAATTGTCGTTTTCTTAACACAATGTGTCGTATCAAAAGAAAACATATTAAAATACCACAAATTATATAACAAACCACAATTGTCATGACAATATCATAAATTGACGTTTTCTTACCACAAAAAGGAAATTAATTAAAATATTTCGTAATAACACATGTCTAAAATACCACAAATTCAGTAATATAACAAAATTTGTTATGACAATATCATAAATTGACGTTTTTATACCCACAACGTGTCGTATAAAAAATTTCAATCAGAAAGTTCAATTAGCGATAGTTATAATCAGCAAAATATCATACCACAAATTGAGTAATATAACCAAATTTGTTATGACACTACTATAAATTGACGTTTTCATACTCACATCGTGTCGTATAAAAAAAAATTCAATCGGAATGTTCAGACGATAGTTATAATCAGCAAAATATCATTTTACAAATTCAGTAATATAACTAAATTTGTTATAACAACACCATAAATTGACGTTTTTATACCAACAACGTGTCGTATAAAAAAAATTCAATTCAAATGTTCAGTTAACGATAGTGATAATCAACAAAATACCATACCACAAATTTAGTATTATAACCAAATTTGTTATGACAACACCATAAATTGGCGTTTTCATACCCATAATGTGTCGTATAAAAAAAATTCAATCGGAATGTTTAGTAAACGATAGTTATAATCAGCAAAACACCATACCACTAATTATTTTCAATTCTTGCTACATTTTTTTTTCAAATTTTAAAATTTTCACTATATTATCTTAATTTTCAATTCCCTCCACACTATTTTTTCAAATTCTTATTTGTCCCTACAGAATACCTCAATAATTTAAATTAAAAATGAAGTTTTCGCTCAAAATTTTCATCCAAGAAATTCACCAAAAAGTAAGTACTATACCCAAATTTTTGAATACAACTACAATTTCCTCTCAAAATGTTAGTCTAAATTAAGTTCTTTCTCTACAAAATTCAAAAAATCAAAATTCCTTCAAATTTTCGTGGAAAAATGAGAAGTCACTAAAACAAATAATTATCCAACTGTCTCAAGATACGGATATTCAGGGCTGTGCATTTAACAATGGGCACTATATATTTGACAGGCAGATTGGTGCCAAACCTTCACCCTATGCATACAAATCCAAATTTAATGGTGGTCCTTGGAACTAAGTCATGGAACTACAATCTAAATAATTTTGTAAATTTATTGTCATTGTACTTTCTTTTAAAAAAAATTATTATAGTCAACATACTGATTTACACCAATGACATGGGCCATAATATGATCTACAAGTGAATTTGAGGCCACTGCCTTCTCAAATTTTCAACTGAAAATAAGGCCCGTACTTTCAAGAAAGTACTATATAATTAATAGTCTTCAAAATTTCAAATTCTCAATTGTGTACCACAATGATAAGGTGTTGGAGTTTGGACATTTTTCTAAAAGATCAGGGGTTCAAGTCTTGCACCCTTCATTCCTTTTTTTTTTTTAAGAATGTTGTTTTTTAAGGTTAAATTACATAGTTAGTCCTTGTAGTTTCATACTTCGACAAATCTAGTTGTTTAATTTCAATATAACAATCAAATCTAATAATGCACCATCTGAGCCCCACGTAAGGTGTTTTTTTTATAATTATTTTATCGAAATCGTCTATCTTTTACATAATATCAATTAGGTCATTCGTACCAAGAATGAAGTTGATGGCTTATAGGTAGACACTTAATTGGATGAAAAATATCATTATATTATTAAATTTGTGTGCCGATGATGGAGCTTCCTAAATCAGATCGAGGCAAAAATTTACATAGGTGACTTAATCAACAAACATACAAAATTCAACGGAATTGATCGTCATTATTGTGTCACGATCGCATGGCTACCTTACATTCAACTACAACAGAGGACTAGGTTTCATATCAAACATAAATTGAATGTACAATCTAAATATCGTTAGTGAGTGTATTTTTAGAATGATCGATCAGGACTGTTAGGATGCCAAGTTATATGATATTCAACATTGTCACCAAAATTAGAGATTATTGGATATCGACAACTACGTAATCGAAAGACTTTTAATGTATCCATATGCATATTAATATCTAATAATGCAACAACTGAGCCCCATGAAAGCAATTTTTTTCGATCGGACCCGTCTATCTTTTACAGAATATGAATTAGATTAAATGTACCAAGAATGAAGGTCATCGCTTATCGTTAGACCATTAATCGGATGAAAATATTCTTTTTTTATCGAATTAGGGAGCCGATGAAGAGGCTTTCTAAACCTGATAATAGCAAAAAATTTCGTGGATGATGTAATAAACAAAGATAATGCAATCAACGGTTTCGATCGTCATTATTGTGTCTCATTTAATGCATCCCGAAGTTATTTAGAACATCAGGTGTGCTCTCTCTCGCAGTCTCTCGGTATGTATCTTTTTTTTCCCGCTCTCTGTATGTATCTAGCAGCTAGGTATAATAAAATAGGGCGGTATCTCTAGGAGAATATGCCGATCTAAGGGCTCCTATTGCTAACTTATATTTGAGTCATTGGATTCAACGGTTTATTTCTTTTCATAATTGGAGTAAAGTGCTAGAAGTGGCAAATGGGCGGGTTTGGGCCAAATTGGGCAAGTTATAAGTGGGTTGGGTCTTTAACGGGTCATTGACCTATTTAGACCCGTTAACTATAAGGCTAATTACCCATACCCAATCCGACCCATTTATTGAAAAGCAAATCCGACCCGTCCATTAACCCAATTAAATACTATATACTAAAATTTAAAATGACTAAAATACCAATTTACACTAAAATTACCATACTATCCCTCTACTTGTAAAATGACCAAATTACCCCTATTTAGGATTACAAAAACAAGCCAATTGGCTTATTAAGCCGAACGAGACCTCAGTCTTCCCCGTGTCCGAGCCTAGGACCACTTGGCTAATCCTTCAGGTTAACTTCATCCAAGTTGCTGACATGTATCTGATCGTTGGAATTGGAATTGCAAAATGTCGGATCTCGGTGTCAATGATCTGTTTGAATTACATTGGTGATAAATGGGTTCTTTTTTTGTGGGTTTATTGAATAAGGACAAAAAAATAAGCCAGTTAATTTATTTAGCCGAACGGGACTTGAATCTCCCAGATTCTATTTTGGTAATTAGCTCCGTATAACGTTGAATCTCCCTTATTCCAATTTTTTTTACTGCAATCTCCCAGATTCTATTGGGTCATTTAAGTTGACCCAATTAAAACTTAATTAAGCCCAATTAATAAATGGGTTAGATGGGTTGGACCCATTCTGACCTAGCTAATAAATGGATTGGGTTGGCTCTATTTTCAGTGGATGGGTTTTGGTTGATTAATAGGTTTGGGTTTAATTTGTCACCCCTAGACTAAATCTAGCCCCCTCTCTCCACGTTCATACTGTAATCTTGAAAAACCCCAGCAGTCCGACGTTCTCTCTCTCTCTCCCTCTCTAGTCCGACGTTCTCTCTCTCTCATAACCTCATATAGACACTCTATAAACAACCGCAACCGGCACCATTGGCACCATCGTAAACCACCGCAAACAACTGCCACAAACGGTAAGAAGCCGTGTATCAATTAATCTTGGAAATTTTGAGTGTCTATTTGTTGGGATTTTCTATTGCCATTGTGCCTATATTCTTGTTAGGGCTCTTAATGGTGCATGGCATAATCATAACAAATTTAAGTGTCATTCTGGCCATGAAATCTTTGCTTCTAGAAAATGTAATGGTTGTTCTATGTTTGGTTCTATTATTGCATTGAATGTGTTTGAAAGAATGTCTCATACAATTGGAATTTAATCATAACAAATTTAAGTGTCATTCTGGCCAGATGGTTAGGACCATATATATTGCTATTTCGAGTTATATAATGTAAAGACTATGCTCTTTTTTTGAACTTATGTGACATGTCTCTTGGTGAATGCCTTTGAATTTCCCTCTGCTCAAGTTATGAAGAAATCTCATCCGAATTACTAATGCAAAATTACAACCATGGTTCCATGTTATCATTGACATATATTATATCCATCTATATAACAGTAGAACACCTCATAGGAGTGTAACTGATAAGGTCCTGGGAATAGAGAGTAGGTGGAAGGATTTTGGTCAAGAGTTGATTTATGTCTTCATGGGAAGTGGAAAGGGTGTGACGGCGGCTTAATTCTGATTCAATCTCATTCGTTCTCATAAACTAGATAACCAACTAAGATGAACTCTACTACATTTTTATGCATTTTTAAAATTGTGACAGTTATTTTCAGACCTCAATGGTTGCTACAAATCAGCACCTTCAGCCGAAACGGCACCATACCAATGCCTTTCTATTTTACAGGTACCTCTTACGAACTTCCTTCCTTCAAATTTTTTTTTTCCACATTTGCCACATGTTCTCATTATTGAATTGATAATGTTTGTAGCCATGAACAGTTGAAGCACAATAAAGAAAGAAAGCATCGACTAAACAGAGGAGTAAGCGTTTAAACAAGAATTCTTAACTTGTGTCCTATAAGTGATGCTTGTCTCTTAGTTTTGTTATTTTAATCTAATATTTTTAGGTCATGAAGAATATTGGGGATAGGTGGAAGTTGCTTTCATAGGATGAGAAACAGAAGTTCTTGGATATGGAACAGACTAGCTCAACGCAATATTTTTTAGACAAGGCTGGACTACCAAAAAAAGCTCGACAGGTAACCAACTTGATACATACTTATCATGGTAAGTGTATCCTTGAGTTCAGTTAATTAGCCAGTTAGTTCGTGTTCTTATATTACCCATTACATATTATGGGCTTTTCTTTTGGACTAAGGAGCCCAAAAACTTCATTACGTACACACGTAGGGGAAGGGGTAGTGTTTGGATCACTCATAAGCCCAACAACTGGGTTAGCCCATTAGGCTAGTTTGGAAGTTTAAAACCTCCGGAAAAATGACGGTTCAGGACGTGTTTTGATAATTAATACCCACCAAGGACATTTTCAACATTAACAAATGTTCTCAGCATGTTCTTGGTGGGTATTAGTTATCAAAACACGTCTTTGGCAGTCATTTTCCCTTAACCTCGCACTCGCTAAATGAGAGGCCCATGTCATGCCACACCGTAGATTGTAGGCCGAACCGTATATTGGGCCTCGACCGACCAATTACGTACAAATCCTTAGGTAGGCTGTTTTTAGGCCAGCCCATGTCCGATTTTGTTAATTAATTAACGAGGTTTGATAGAATCTATGACACTGGATTCCATTATTTTTGTTATTTAAACCTTCCCGCTATGTTTGGATGCAAGCTGCAATATTAAGTGCAAATGTAAATCCGATTACAAGAAATTAAAAACTACTCAATCCAATACCAAAGGTTCTGATGAGACATTGACAACTTAGGTTAATATATTGAGTTTGTTATACAAGACTATACTGTGCGGACGCGGGGACTGTGCTGTGCGGTGCGTGTTGTGTCAAAACGACGTCGTTTTGGCGCTGTGCTGGTCCCAGCTTTCAGCCAACGAGGGTTCCGTTTAGTGGGTTTTTTCCTCCCGTTTCAGATTATTCGGAGACGCCAAAACAGAGTATTCCAAACAGTTAGATATAGCTTTCATATGTATTTCCTTTTTTCCTAGATCGGATCATGAGTATAATTTCTTAATCTATCATTAACGTTTTATTCTCTAAAATAAAAAATAGCAATCAAATACACCGTCAATGATGTTCAAAAGTTCTTCTGTTAATTTGATGGACGATTTCGTTAAATTGTCTAAACGCTAGTTCTGATTCAAGACTAAATTCATGAGTTTGGTAAACTTGATGCCACTGAAATTTGTCCTAATCTTCTTTAGCAGTTAGATACAAATAAAAAAACAGAAGGAGGAATGGTTTTGGCATACCTTTTTGATGAGCGAGAAGGAGGAACGGTTTTGGAGACCTTCAGCAGTGGAGGATCGATAAGAGGTAGAAGGAATCGAAGATGGAGAAGCAACAAGAGTCCATGCATGAGGGAGAAGGAGGAACGGTTTTGGCGAGAGGAGCAGGAGTGGATGAGGGACTAGGGAGAGATGTTAGGATTTTTTTTTTACCGATTAAAAGGCAGTCGGAAAAACCCACCAAACGGAGCCTTGTTGGCTGAAAGCTGGGCACCAAAACAGTGCCAAAACGACGTCATTTTGGCGCACAACACAATGCACAACACGCACTGCACAGCACAGTCCCTGCTTACGGTGCCTTAAAAAAATTCAGCCGGCTCCCGGCATTGTTTGGGGGTAATCAATGTTACTGGAATACGTGTTGACCTACAATTGAGCCGGCACCCGGCATTGTTTCAACCTTAATTACTGGAATACGTGTTGAACTACAATTATAATAGTTAATCGTTCGGGGGTAATCAATGTTTATTATGAGCGGATTTTCTTTTCGGTTTCAACGAATTAAGCAATGATGAAGTGCAGCAGTAGAGGGGATATCAGAGCTTGTTTAAGCTCCAGAGAAAATGTTAATAATTTTGCAGAATGGTTTAGGGTTAGAGAGGTGCATGCATGTGCTGTCATTAGTAAAGCTTTCAGGTGCCGTAACCTGTACCTGTGTAGAAGTATTGGTTATTGTTGTAAAGTATTTGTTGTTACTTTGTAGCTTGTCTTCCTGTCGTATGGGGTCCAAGGCCATCCCCCCCTCTCTCTCTCTCTCTCAGGCTGCCGTTCTCAAAAAAAAAAAAAAAACGATGGAGCGCAGGCTGTACGTAGAATTGTTTGAGAACAATTTGGGTATAGTAGGGTTGATGCAAATGGTGGGGAGTAGAGTGGGCGGTTTTTTTTGGTTTAATTGGATTATTACTAATTTGTCCGTCCCATGATATAGACTTGGAACATTTTCTAGTGTAATAAATTGAGTATACTTGGAACATTTTTCTAGTTTAAATATGGGAAGCTTACGCCTGCACTTGAGAATTAGTCTTCTTAGATGGTAGTGTCTACTAATTTTCCTATTACTCGAGATTTAACAAGCGTACGCCTGCACTTGAGTACTAATTAAACCTTTAGTCAGCAGCAAGCAGAATTAAATGTGAGAGACAAAAAAATTTGTACGACTAACTCTACAAAAGTACGTTTGATAGGCGTTTGCATTTTAAAAACTTGTAAAGAGTCTCACGTACGAGAGGATTACAAAGGGTAAAGAAATTAGGAGAAATTCCTAAACCGGCGGAAGCTTAGGCTAAATTATTTGGATTTATGGAGCTAAGCTAAAAAGAAGGTAAAACTAGTAAATTACAAATACACGCATATAGGTCTGATTTTCCGTTTATTTTTGTATAGATTTCTTGCTTATCCCTAACCACTCATGCATGGCGCCTAGTTCTTCGTCCTTCTCCCCTATCCACTAATATCCTTAGATTAGACGATGGATAAATAGATCTTGTTCATTTTGGGGTCTCAAAACTCTTGGGCACGGATTTCAATAAATTTTGTTTATCTATTTTTCTTCACTCATTACTCCCAAAAACCTCTTCATTTTTTACTCCCAAAAACCTCCCTCAAAATAGTGTTGCTAAAATATTTTCTAAAAAAATTATGTAGTGGTATAGCGAGAGAAGGAAATTTTCTACTGAATCTTTTAATTCCGTAAAATCAAATTTTAGTGGCTTAAATTATTCTCTAAGCACATACTAGCTTGAGTATAACACGAGATATAGGTCATAATCTAAGTTGTTTATCTTAGTTAAGCTAGCATTAAGAATTAATAAGTCAAAATGTGGTAAGGATAGTCCGCAAAAGGATATGAATTAGTCTTCATTGGTGGTACTTATTAGATTTCCTAAAACTCAGGATGTCGGAGCTAGTTTATGCTTTGCACCTCGACTAATTCCACCTTCTACTTTTTTTTTTTTGGGTCAACATTCCACTTCTACCCACGTAGCAATTAAAGGCGGCAATTTTTTTTATATGAACTAAACCCACAAATTGTTGGTATTACCTATGAGTTTTTGACAATGTGACAAAGGGCCGGGGTTGTTGACCTTGACAAAATTGTAAAGAGTACAGGGAGAGGATTACAATGGGGAAGGAATTAAGAGAAATTCTTGAACTGGCTAATTAAAGTTTAGACTAGATTATTTGGATTTACGGAGCTTAGCCAAAATTATTAACATTTTACACACATGCATGTAGCTCTGATGTTCATTTGGGGGTCTCAAACCCCTTTGCGCACAGTCCCCAATAAATTTTCTCTACCTATCTCTATTCATTCATTACTCTTAATAGCCTTCCTCCCCAAACCAAACAGGGTAGGTTCTCTTCTTGTTTTAGCTAACCAGTAATGGAGTCCAGGTCTTCGTAATATTTTCTAGAATGAATATTGGTTGTAAATGACCAGAGGAAATACTACTATTGTTTATAGGTGACGAACATAGTGGTGCTAAACTAAAGTTGGCAATGCGTCATTTGATTTTGAATCATTTTGACCCGGTTTTAGCGCTAAGAAATTAAACAATGCACTTAATGAGACTTTCTCTATACCTTCTCAAACCATCCTCATTCTCTCCATTAACAACCATGGCTCTCTGCAACTCAAAACCACCAACCCATTTCCAAATCCAACATTCACAACCAATTCTCTTCCTCAACTTTCTCAGGCTAATTACTATCTTCTTCTTAATTCTACTCTTCCCTTTTGCAAACTCTGTTTCCTTCAACTTTACCAGTTTCAACCCAAATGACCAACGGATATTCTACCAAGGGGATGCAATCGCAGCCAGTGGAGTAATCATGCTAACATTCTCAGAGAACAAACAGGGCACTACCATCCACGGTAGCATCGGACGAGCCACATACGCGCAGGCCATACACCTATGGGACTCCGAAACCGGAAACTTGACTGACTTCAACACTCAATTCTCTTTCAACATCAATTCAGTTAACCTCAGTACTTATGGCGGTGATGGACTCGCCTTCTTCCTTTCTCCCTTCAATGTTACAATCCCTAAAAATTCCTCCGGAGGATATCTTGGTCTTTTTGACGGCTCCCTTGCCTTCAATCATACCAACAATCAGATTGTGGCCGTTGAGTTCGATACTTTTGGAAATACTTGGGATCCAAGCCCCAACCATGTCGGTATCGATATCAACTCGATCGTCTCCGTGGCCAGTGTCACGTGGAACACTAGTATACAGAATGGAACAACAGCAAATGCTTGGGTGAATTATAATTCCACTTCAACAACTTTAAGTGTCTATCTATCTTATGCCGACAATCCTGTTTTCCCAGGGAATTATTCCCTTTCCTATGTTGTTGATTTGAGGAAAGTTTTGCCTGAATGGGTTAGTGTTGGTTTTTCGGCAGCTACAGGCGCTTCGATAGAAACACATAATCTTGTTTCTTGGACCTTCAATTCAACCTTAGGGGGATCCAACAATCCAACCTTAGGGCCCCCGCCCTCAACGAGCACGGGTCCCTCCACGGGTACGGGTCATAAGATGATCCCACGTCTGGTGGTTGGTTTGGCAGTGATTATTGGTACCTTGAGTTGTTGATGTCGGTTAAAGTTCAAGAAGTCATTGCATCGATCGAATAGTCTTTTTAAGTTTTTAAGTTTTTAAGTTTCAAGAGTTAGACACATTTTTTTACTAGTCTATGGTTAAGTCCTTTTTAATTTGTGTCTCGACAATATTAAGTGTCTTTTCCTATTTTTGGAGGGTTGTTTCAAGTTGCCTATAAATTGTGTTGCTATGAATGAAATCCTAAGTTGTGTGTTGAACTAAAATATAGCCTTTGGCTAGTGAGAAGTAGATTTGCTTCTTGTCACTACAACACGAAAGGGATGTAGCGAGGATTCAATTTCCTTGCTGAAGAACTTGATTTTCTCGCAAAATGTATTTGCGAGAAAATTTTCTCGCTAGTTTTCCTCGCCAAAAGATGGTCGCAAAAGGTATTTATGAGGAAAAAATATATTTCCTCGCCTATATATTCTGACACAAAAATTCCTCGCTAAATTTTTTCTTCGCAAATTCCATTTGTTGTAACAGCTACGAATTTACTAATGGGCTACATTGCACTTTTGATGAAGATATTGAAATTTTTGGTATATATCATAGTTTTAGCATGTTTTTTAGCTCTCCAACTTCCTTTCTTCAACATAAATTATGATCTTCCGACTTTTTGCAAATTCGTAGCACAAGTTTAATTTCTTACGTTCTTCTACATTAATTCTGTACTTTATTTGAACAAGTTTAATTTTTTGCTAGCACAAGAGTTTTTTTGGGTTTTTTTTTTCCTTCATTATTCCTAATCTATACTATCCTAGAGGACTTTGGGAAGGAGTTTTTCAAGTTTTTTTCCTTTTCAAAATTTTAACTGAATGCCAGGTCGAGTTGGCATCCACTACGTGCTGATAATCTCTCCCTCAGGCCTCAGCAAGCCGATTTACCAATTTTTTTCATTTTTGTTCTAAAAATTTGGAGTTTGATGTTAATTTTTTACTTTTTAGATTCCATTCGTCATGACAACACAATAATTTCCAAAAAATTGACGCAAAATTAACAAATGCAAGAAAAATTTACATTAAAAAAAAGTCATTTTACTTATTTGGGTAAATTTTACAAATGGTCCCTCTAGTTTGCATGAATTCTCATTTTTGTCCCTCTAGTATCAATTGTTTTAATTTTAGCCCTATAATTAATATTTTGTCTCAATTTCGTCCCTCTTGCTTATGGCGTTAATGAAACAAACAGAATTGGAGGACAAAATTGTCATTTCTCCTCACAGAGGGACTAAATTGAGATTTCATGCAAACTAGAGGGACTATTTCTACAATTTTATTTTTTACTTTTGTTTTTGCAAATAAATTTAAAATACATCATATGTAATATATTTCTCATCCCATTTTAAATTGAATAATCAAAATATGTTGAAAATTTTCAATCTCGTTCTTTTCTTTGTCAAGTGATTAAAAAGAAAAAGTTCAGTAGTATTTAGAAATCTTGTAATTGTGTTTAATTAAGTAATAAAAAATACTATCGAATATTAAGAGATCAAATACATTAAAACATGGGTATAAGTGTATTTATTTTGGGACTTACTCATAAGATCACTCATATAACAAAAAAACACGGATTTTGAACATTTTTTTTATTGGATTAAAAAAAACAAGGAGATTATAAGAACATGATACAAAGACATTAGCTAAGGGGTTGATTTGTGCATTTTCTAATATTTTTCTAATGTGTATTGAAATATAAATATAAATTTTTTCAATATAGTTTGATTACCCAATAAAAAATAATTCAGTTGTCAAATACATTAGTTATGGTCTTTTTTTTTATTTTATTTGCAAAAAACGAAAGAAAAATGTAAAATTTTAGAAACAGTCCCTCTGGTTTACATAAAATCTCAATTTAGTCCCTCTATGAGAGCAAATGATAATTTTACCCTTCAATTCCGTTTGTTTCATTGCCGGCGTCAGGAAGAGGGACGAAATTGAGACAGAATAAAAACTATAGGATTAAAATTGATACAATTAATATTCGAGGGACGAAAATGAGAACTTATGCAAACTACAGGGACCATTTATAAAATTTGCCCTAATTATTTAGCCAAAATAGGCCTTAGGAGATAAGAATAAGGTGTTTCCAGTAGTGAACAAATTTTGAGAAAGAATTTGTTGCAATCAATTTGTTAGTTGGATTCCCATCCCCTTTTCCCCATTTTTAATAAAATTTCATCTTTTGCCGATAAAAAAAAAACTTGTTAGTTGTTTCTGGTAGTGAATAAGTTGTTGAGAAATGCCAAGTTATTTTCAATAATGAATAAGTTGTAGATGAGTATGTGAGTGAAAAAGTTTTTGAGAAAGAAGTTATTGTTGACAAGTTGTTTTAGTTAGTGTGAACAAGATATTTTAAATGCCAAAACTTATTGATTAATGTGAGAGATGGTAAAATGGCCCAAGCTTTTTTCCCAAAAAACTTAGTGAAAACGCCCCATAAATTTTTGTTACACCTGTTCTGTTCAAATTGTGATATTTTGGACAATGTATTATGAGAATTTTTTTAAGGAGAAAATGCAACGTTTTTTTTTTTTTTTTTCAATCGTCATACATCAGCGGGGGTTAGTGGGGGTGTTAGGATTAGCACGGAGTCCAGAAGCTATCCATAGCTTGGGACCCAAGGGTATTGCTCCAGCAGGAGTCGAACCCAAGACCTCCCCCTTAGGGGAGAGATGACATACCAACTGCACTGGGCTTGGTTAAATAGATTTGGATTAAATTCTAGATTTGACTGGGACGGGGAAAAAATTATACGCTATGCATCGTCCATCTGTAGGGCTTGCCGAATCCTGGGAAAGAATTGAACAGCAAATTGGAGAAAGGGACATCTCAAGGTAACCTCTCACATGAAATCCAAATTTACAGTAAGGTCAAGTGATTGAGAGGTGGCAGTGGTTTTGAAAAGATGTACTTGACTTCGGAAATTTTGTGGGGTTGATTTCTCATGGCCAACAAAATACTTCTTCTATGATACCTCTAACTTAACTTTAATGGAAGCCCTTTGTAGGGAAGCCCGATCTATAAAGAGGCAAGAGCTTAGGGATTTAGCCTACATGAATATTTTGCAATCCCATCAAAAAATTCCTGTGTTTCGGTAAACCTTACAGGTAGACTAAATCCCTAAACTCTTGCCCCTTTTTAGATTGGGTTTCCCTACAAAGAGCTTCCATCAAAGTTCAGCTCGGAGGTATCACAGAAGAAGTCTTCTATTGGCTATGAGAAATCAACCCCACAAAATTTCCAAAGTCAAGTACATCCTTCAAATTTTTTCAAAACCTTCTTTTTGAGCTTCTGGCCACTTCTATATCACTTGATCCTTAATTACATGATATTTGGATTCCATGTGAGAGGTTATCATGAGATGTCCCTAGCTTTCTCCAATAATTTGCTGTTCAATTCTTTCCCGAGCATTCGAAAAGCACTACAGATGGACGGTGCATAGCCTATAACTTTTTTTTCCTCCCAGTCAAAAGATGATCCAATTTCTCAAGAAAAAGAGAGTATTAACATAAACTTGTTATACATTGGTTAAGGTAAGAATTAGCACAATTATTACCAAAATCACGTCATGAATTGATGCATGTGAAGTAAGTAACGACATGTCGCAATTGTGTAGGAACACTCGTAATTTACCCTTTTTTTTTTTTTTTTATAAACAACAAAATTTTATTAGAACTCAACAAAAGGTACAACGAGGGAGAAACCAAATACAGACCGCAAAGATTGAGGCATTGTAAGAGCCAAAATGAAAAGAAAAGAAATAGAAAAAGGGTACTCATAATTTACTTACGCATAATTTTGTGTGCTTTCGTGCAATGCCTGCCTGTCCAAATTCAATCTAGCTCGATCCATACAAGATCGTCCCTTAGTCTGGATCAGAGTGTGGAACGCAAAGAAACAATTTGACGACTGTTGACCAGGTATATTGATATTTCCACAAAATGGAGTACTTTATAATTCATGTTTTTTTATCCTCTCAAAAGTTCCTAGCAATACGCAACACGCAACACTTCTACCATGCTCCTTAGTAGTATGGGAGTATAATGCTCCTATTACATATGGACTCTTAGATTGAAAAGTAGGTAAATTACAGCCCTTAGATCAAAACTACTCAGAAAAAGTAGGGTGGATTTGCTAAAAACGAGAGATGGTTTTAAGAATTTTTAACAAAAAAACGTAATATTACTTACCACATAAATAGGTTTTATAAATCATTCTTTAAGGCAACACTTACTATGTTATATGGCTATACTTCCTAAAAAACACTTTACTATACTTGTTTACTACACTTACTACGTTACTGACAACACTTACCATAAAATAGGGAAAAAACGACTCGGAGCATGATGCTCCCAAATTACTTGGGGGCATCATGTATAGCCGGAGTAAGCAATACGAGGAAGTTTAAAGTTAGAGAGAGAAAAAGTTAGGTAAAGTGAGTAAGAAAGCAAAGTAGTCTATTTATAAACAGGTTTGCAGAAAAAAGGAAAAACACAGTCATTTTACATAATAAATAAAGAAAGAGAGGAAAAGGCCACTAATGTTCAATTGTCGATGGCATATGGAAATTTTAAAAATAAGGCCATGCAACAAGTGGGTACACTCTAGCAATTTCCCCCAAAATATTATTTTTTAGTACATTCCAGAATTTCCCAAATACCTCAATTCATAAAAGTAGTTTGCACATGCAAGAAGTGGGGTATTAACTCTAGCAATTCCCCTAAAAATAGTACTATTTTTTATGCAGAATTTTCCAAATACTTCAATTCATAGAAGTAGTTCGGACGTATCATATTAAAGCACTGTCTAGTAGAATTTTCCAAATACTTCAATTCGTCCTTCTTACTGGCGTTCGCTCGTAATTGAAGTTTGATCAAATTAAGTAGTTACATGGAACTTGGCAAATTCACCTTTCGCTCGCCATTGATCAGATTCGCCATTAAAAGTTAAACGTGATGCGGGAGTAACAATGCAGCAGGCTTTAATCCTTAGTAGTATATTAAAATATATTATAGACACCCCAATTTGGGTCTCTGAATAATTTTTAAGTTTTCCCGATAACGAAATAAGGAAAAATATACATTTAAGGCTTGGATTGTTGCTCATTTGCAACTCCTTCTCTAACCTCAAGAAAATCCCATTTTAAATATATAGAGTGGCCCTCGGTTTGATTGCAAAAGAGAAAGATACGTATCATCACTAAAAACTTGCCCAGTGCCTTTGCCCCTTACATGGTTCTGTCGCAATCGTCTCCCGATTTTGAGACCTTCTACGATTCTGGATTGGTTGTTGAAGAAACTCTTAGGGATGGTACTCTCGAGAAGAAAGAACCGACCTTAAAAGGTAAGGGACTCCATCCCGACAATGACGAAATCCTTTTCGAAAACAACAATACCTTCCACATCGGGAACTCCTCAATTGCCAAACCCCTCGAAATAAACCAAATAACTGATAAATCAACTCGCACCTTCACCCAATTCAGCACTCCCCTATCTACACTCTATGAACAACTCCTCAAAGCTGGTCTCATCAAGCCACCCTTCAACTCCATATAAAGTTACTCTGTCATTCTCTAGACTCTCACTCTCTCTCTCTAGAAATACCCCCATTCTTCTTCCCCTTTTTAGTTCAGTAAATTATTGACTTAGGAGGACCTCCACCTCAAAGCATCCAAACAACCTCACATCCTTCAATCCCCATTCAAGCTCAAAACGGATTTTCAGTCCAAATCAACCTCCATTTCTCCATCTTCAAGTACATCCAAGTTTCGATCAAAAGATATAAATAAATTTCTTGGGCTAAACCTAGTTTTGGCCTTGAGGGGAGCTGATCGAGGCCCTTCTCGGTCTTTCTATACCGAGTTTGGGTCTCAAACGAGCTTTATATTCAAAAAGCACAAAAAATCAATTTCTGTACTGGATATGCTACATCGTGCGGCGTTTTGCGACACCGCACGGCGTAGCGTATTACACCATGCATTATTTTATTTCTTGTACATATTCCTTTTTATATTGTTCTGTTTAGTTGGTTTATTACTTTTCTGTGCGGGTACATTCTAGAGTCGAGTTTCATGTTAAAAGTCTTTTTTTTTTACTTTATTAAATCTTTCAATATTTCAAAAAGCTTTTAATATTATTTTAAATGATAAGATGAACAAAAGGGTCACGTAAATCATTTTTCAGAGATTCGGGAAATATAAAAGGCTATTTTGCGAACCTATGATTTGTTTTGTCATGTAAAAATGAACTGATTCTGGAATGTGTAAACAAGTACACCGCACGGTGTTATTAGTATGCGACACGACATTCCAGAAACGCAGTGCGGCATATTAAAACACTGCACGACATTCTGTTCACAGTAGCGGTTTCCTGTTTTTGTTTAGCTTCATTCTTGTACATTGTTCATCCATTTCATACTGTACAGTGTGCACCCACGCATGCCGATGTGTTATATTTAATTCCGTGTCCCTTTTCCGTACATGTTTTGAAGTTAAGTTTTTCAAATTATATTAAATCCCCCATTTAAAATGTTTAGTAAAGACCGGTTTTTACCGGGCGAGCAGGGTGCTTTTTCAACAAAACCTTCCCCATTCGTAACGTGGCTCTTGGATCCAAAATCTCAACATTTTCGTTAGATCAAAAGCTTATTTTTCTCAAACAAACTCTCAGTTTCTCGGATCATCCATCTCAAAAATTCGGGTGGAGACTTTTCGAGCGCGCACCGGGCGCGGGAGCCCACATAGATATTCTACGGTTTTACGAAAATCCGATACTCCTAATTGTCATAGAAGTTAAACACTAAAGAATAACTCAAAACATGGTAAGTACAGTACTCAAAAGTTGCAAAATATGCGAATTAGTCTTCTTAGAGTATCCACAGTGGACTAATTAAAATTGCATAATCAAAAAAGTTTTCATATCTTCTTTTGATTATCTATTTAAGGGGTTGTTAAGATTAGCAATGTAGATGCCCACAGTAGCATAATTAAAATTTGTCACATCATTTTTTTAATCTGTAAAAATCTAAAAGTTGTCACTATATAACAATTTTTGTAAATTGGTTTTCAAACTAATAAAAATAGGTTATTAGAAATAAAAAATAATTTTTTTGAAAATTTTTATTTTGAAAAAACACTTTTCCGAAAAAGTAATAAAAAATAGTTTAATTGTTTTTGCAAAAAAAAAAATTCTTTTAAAAATGTTTTCAGTTTTGATTATTCAATAGCCAAAATTTGATGAGTTGTAAGAGGTTATTAAGTTTAATTATGCCACTGTGATCACTTTTTTGAGAAAACATTGCTAACTTTAACAACGTTATGGTTTTGGTTATTCCACTGTGGATACTCTTAGATGGTATTTACTAATTTTCCTATTACTCTAGATTTAGCGAGCTTACGCTTGCACTTGACTAAATCAACCTTTAGCCAGCAGTCAGCAGAATTAAATATGTGAGACAAAAATTTCCTATAACTAACTCCACAAAAGTTGATATTACATATGAAGTTCCGAAAAGTTTTGAAAATGTGACGAAGGGGTTTGCATTTTAAAAACTTGTAAAGACTCGTACGAGAATATTACAAAGGGTAAGAAATTCGGAGAAATTTCTGAACTGGCCGAAGCTTGGACTAAATTAATTATTTGGATTTATTTAGGTAAGCTAAAAAGAAGTTGAATTTACAAATACAGTTTTAGGAAAATCCGATACTCCTAATTGTCATTGTAGTTGTTAATTAAGCACAAAAGAATAACTCAAAACATGGTGAGTACATGCAGTACTCAAAAGTCGCAAATATGCATGAGAATTATGTCTTCTTAGTATTTACTCGAGATTTAGCAAGCTTGCGCCTGCACTTGAGTACTAATTCAACCTTTAGCTAGTCAGCAGCTAGCAGAATTAAATATGTGAGACAAAAAATTTCGTACGACTAATTCCACAAAAGTATGTTTGATATTACGTATGAAGTTCCGAAAATGTGACGAAGGCGTTTGCATTTTAAAAACTTCTAAAGAGTCTTACGTACGAGAGGATTACAAAGGGTACGTAAGAAATTAGGAGAAATTCCTGAACCGGCAGAAACTTAGACTAAATTATTTGGATTTATGGAATATAGTTTATTGTAAAGTTTTATTCGACGTAATGCATATACATATTTTGTGGACGACTGTGGCCAACTTCACTTTTTCTTCTTTAGAGCATTCCATTACTCCAAAAAATTTCTCCATACTTAATATGTTTTTCATATACTAACATATTGCAAAAGAAGTAACAACTTATTTCAGTCTATCTAGTAAAAACGATTCGGCAAAAAACCTTCAACTTAGATTTCACCAAGATTATTTAGGGTTTTCAAAATCTTTTCTCCTTTGTTCCTATTTTCTCAAAATTGCCTTCAAAGACTTAACGATAGAGATTTTTGTGGGTGAAAAATTGGAAGTTTTATTAACTAAATTTTCTCAATGTTGACCATCAACTTTTATATTTTGCTATATTTTAAGGAAAATGATTTTTCCATTCCCCTTTTTGTTAATGCCACTTTTCTGCAAGTGTATTTTTAGTGCAAAAATACACTTGCAGGGGAGTGACGTTAACAAAAAAGAAAGTTGCAAAATTAGCAGCCTATTTTAACCCTTAGCTTTTAGAAATTAATATGATATCCTTATATTTCAAATGTAACTATTACTATTTGATTTTTTTTCCAAAATACTTGTGGGGGTGAGCCTATATATACTCTCATAGAAGATTTATTTTTTAATATAATATATAGTAGAGTTTTTTTTCCTTCTTGCAGGGGCGACTGCCACTACTGGCCTCTTCTTGGCTCCATCCGTGGTCATATCAGAGCTTGTTTAAGCTCCTGGGAAAATGTTAATAATAATTTTGCAGAAGGGTATAGGGTTAGAGAGGTGCATGCATGTGGTCTTTCTCGTCAATAGTAAGGCCTTCTGGTGCCTGTACCTGTGCCTGTGTTGTAGTATTGATTTAGTGTTGTACAGGGAGTATTTGTTGTTACTTTGTAGCTTTTGTCTTCCTGTTGAATGGGTCCAAGGCCATCCCCTCTCTCTCTCTCTCTCTCTCTCTCTCTCTCTCACAGCAGGCGGCCGTTCGAAAAAAAAAAAAAAAAATGGAGCATGCAGGACTTAGAAGTGTAGAACTGTTTGAGAATGAAACTTAGATATGTTTTGGTGTAAACTGCGTAGGGTTGATGCAAATGGAGGGGGAGTAGAGTGGGCGGTTTTTTTGGTTTAATTAGTAGTACTAGTATTGTGAGAGCCCATCCCTGGGCACAATCCCACATTTGGAAAATGGAGGAAGTAATACATGGTTTATAAGTAAAGGCCGATCAACTACTATATAACTGCTTGAGATTAATCTTTTGAGCCATGTGGTTAAATGAATGGTTAGCAGGTCAGCTGGGGCGGATCGTTACAGTTGATATTAGAGCACAACCTTAGTTTACATGGTGGGAGCCATCTATAGAATCTTGTACGAACACACTGATTGTGTTGTACAGAGCTAAGGGCACTAAGTGCCATATCATGGCCATTAGGGAAAGGTTGCTGGGCCAAGAGGGGCAACGGGGACGTTGCATCATAAGGTGGGACATTGTGAGAGCCCATCCTTGGGGCACAATCCAACATCGGAAGAGGGATAAAGTAATACAAGGTTAATAAGTAAAGGCCGACCAACTACTGTATAATTTGAGGCTAACCTTTTAAACCACACGATTAATTAGATGAATGGTTAGCAGATCGTTACAAGTATTTTGCCCGTCCCATGATAGAGACTTGGAACATTTTTTAGTGTAATAAATTGAGTATATGTTGAGGGGGTCTTTCGGTACAACTTTAATATATGAAAAGCCCAAATCATCGGTTATTCCTTAATATATTAGTACTAGAATAGAGTTTCTACAGTTCCAGGAAAATCCGACACTCCTAATTGTCATTGTAGTTGTTAATTAAGCACTAGAGAATAACTCAAAACATGGTGAGAACATCCAGTACTCAAAAGTCGCAAATGCGAATTAGTCTTCTTAGTATTTACTAGAGATTTAGCAAGCTCTTACGCCTACACTTGAGGAGTACTAATTAAACCTTTAGTCAGCAGCTAGCAGAATTAAATATGTGAGACAAAAAATTTCATACGACTACATTAAAGAACGTTTGATATTACGTATGAAGTTCCGAAAATGTGACGAAGGCGCTTGCATTTTAAACAATTGTAAAAAGTCTTACGTACGAGAGGATTAGAAATTAGGAGAAATTCCTGAACCGGCGGAAGCTTAGAGTAAATAATTTAAATTTATGGAGCTAATCAAATTTTGTCACATCATCTTTTTAACTTGTAAAAATTTAACAATTGTCACCATATAACCATTTTTTAAATTGGTTTTCAAACTAATAAAAATAGGTTATTAGAAAAACAAAATATTTTTTGAAATTTTTTATTTTGAAAAAACACTTTTCAGAAAAAGTTTTTGATAAAAAAAGGGGACAGTTTTTAATAAAAAACAGTTTAATTGTTTTTGCAAAAAAAAACTTCTTTTAAAAATGTTTTCCTTTGAAGCATTGTTGAGAGAGAGAGAGAGAGAGAGAGAGAGAGAGAGAGAGAGAGAGAGAGAGAGAGAGAGAGAGAGAGAGAGAGAGAGAGAGAGAGTGTTTTGGTTATTGACAAAAGGTTGCTAATTTTGATTATCTAATGGCCAAAATTTGATGAGTTGCTAAGAGGTTATTAAGTTTAATTATGCCATTGTGATCACTTTTTTGAGTAAACATTAATGCTAACTTTAGCAAATTTATGATTTTGATTATTCCACTGTGGATGCTCTTAGATGGTATTTATTAATTTTCCTATTAGTCTAGATTTAGCTAGCTTACACTTGCACTTGACTAAATCAACCTTTAGTCAGCAGCCAGTAGAATTAAATATGTGAGATAAAAATTTTGTATAAATAACTCCACAAAAGTTGATACTACATATGCAGTTCCGAAAAATTCCGAAAATGTGACGAAGGGGTTTGCATTTTAAAAACTTGTAAAGAGTCTTACGAGAGGATTACAAATAGTAAGAAATTAGGAGAAATAATAGGAAACAAAATAGTGGTGCTAAAATATTTTTTAATTGATGAAAACTTTGACTTACTAAAAACAAATTATATATGTAGTAGTACAGTGAGAGAAGCAAATTTTATAGTGAATCTTTAAATTCCGTGAAATCAAATTTTAGTGGCTTACATTATTCTTCAATCACATACTAGCTTACGTATAACTCGAGATATAGGTCATATTCTAAGTTGTTTATCTTAGTTAAGCTAGCATTAAGAATTAATAACTCAAAACCTGATAAGTATATAGTCCGCAAAAGGATATGAATTAGTCTTCATAGGTGGTACTTATTAGATTTCCTAAAACTCAAGATGTTCGAGCTAATTTATGTTTTGAACCTCGACTAATTCCACCTCCTGCCTACGTAGCAATTATAGGCAGCAATTCTTTTTTTATTTATGAATCCCACAAATTGTTGATATTACCTACGAGTTTCCGAAAATGTGACAAAGGACCGGGGTTGTTGACCTTGACAAAAAAGAGTACAGGGGGAAGATTACAATGGGGAAGGAATTAAGAGAAATTCTTGAACTGGCTAAATCTTAGACTAGATTATTTGGATTTAACGGAGTTCAGCCAAAATTATTAACATTTCACACACATGCATATATCTCCGATGTTCGTTTGCGGACTCAAACTCTTGCACACAGTCCCGAATAAATTATTAATATCTATCTCTCTTCACTCATTACTCTTAAAAACCTCCTTCCCCAAACCAAAGGCCGGTTCTTTTCTTTTTTCTTCTAACCCTAGTAATGGAGTCCAGTTCTTCATAATATTCTGTAGAATGAATATTGTTTGTAAATGACCATAGGAAATACTACTATTGTTCATAGGAGACGAACATAGTATGGTGCTAAAATATTGTCTATAGAAATAAGAGCGCAATTGGCAATGCGTCATTTTTTGATCAAACACAAACACAAACACAATATCATATCATATCACAAATGACGCAGTTGGCAATGCGTCATTTGATTTTGAATCATTTTGACCTGGTTTTTACGCTAATTAATTAATAAAATAATTCACTTAAAGAGTATTACTTTCTTTATACCATGCATCTCAATTAATCACCCTCATTCTCCATTAACAACGATGGCTCTCTGCAACTCAAAATCACCAACCCATTTCCAAATCCAACAATCACAACCATTTTTCTTTCTCAACTTTCTGAGGCCAATTACTATCTTCTTCTTAATTCTACTCTTCCCTTTTGCAAACTCTGTTTCCTTCAACTTTACCAGTTTCAACCCAAATGACCAACGGATATTCTACCAAGGGGATGCAATTGCAGCCGGTGGAGTAATCATGCTAACAATCTCAGAGAACCAACAGGGCTCTACCCGCTACCAGAGCATCGGAAGAGCCACATACGCGCAGGCCATACACCTATGGGACTCCGAAACCGGAAACTTGACTGACTTCAACACTCAATTCTCTTTCAACATCAATTTAGTTAACCTCAGTTCTTATGGCGGTTATGGCGGTGATGGACTCGCCTTCTTCCTTTCTCCCTTCAATGTTACAATCCCTAACAATTCCTCCGGAGGATATCTTGGTCTTTTTGACGGCTCCCTTGCCTTCAATCATACCAACAATCAGATTGTGGCCGTTGAGTTTGATACTTATGGAGATACTTGGGATCCAAGCCCCCACCATGTCGGTATCGATATCAACTCGATCGTCTCCGAGACCAATGTCACGTGGAATACTAGTATGCAGAATGGAACAACAGCAAATGCTTGGGTGAATTATAATTCCACTACAACAACTTTGAGTGTCTATCTAACTTACGCGGAGAATCCTGTTTTCCAAGGGAATTATACCCTTTCCTATGTTGTTAATTTGACGAAAGTTTTGCCTGAATGGGTTAGTGTTGGTTTTTCGGCTGCTACAGGCGCTTCGATAGAAATACATAATATTGTTTCTTGGACCTTCAATTCATCCTTAGGGGGATCCTACAATTCATCGGGCACGGGTCATAAGATGAGTCCACGTCTTGTGGTTGGTTTGGCAGTGATTATTGGTACCTTGAGTTCTGGAGTACTTGGCTTGTTTTGGTTCATGATGTGGAAAAAAGTTAACTCGCGGGGAAACAAGGACATGGGCGTTGATGCTTCTACTGATGATGATGACGACTTTGAGAAAGGCACGGGGCCAAGGAGATTCACGTTCTGCGAACTAAGTCACGCAACAAACAATTTTTTCGAGGGGGGAAAGCTCGGACAAGGTGGATTTGGAGGTGTTTACAAGGGTGTGTTATGCCCCACTCAACAAGAAATAGCCGTGAAACGCATCTCCAAAGGATCGAAGCAAGGGAAAAAAGAATACAAATCAGAAGTGAAAATCATTAGTCGGTTGAGACATCGGAATTTGGTTCAGCTCTTTGGTTGGTGCCATGAACAAGGAGAGTTCCTTCTCATCTACGAGTTCATGCCAAATGGGAGCCTCGATACCCATCTTTTCGGTGGGAAATCCAAGCTAACATGGACAGTGAGGTACAAAATAGCCCTCGGCTTGGCTTCTGCTCTGCTTTATCTACACGAGGAGTGGGAGCAATGTGTGATTCATAGAGACATCAAATCGAGTAATATCATGTTGGACTCAAACTACAATGCCAGGCTAGGCGATTTTGGCTTGGCCAGGCTTGTGGACCATGAGTTGGGCTTAGAAAGAACCGTTTTGGCCGGCACCATGGGGTACTTTGCTCCAGAGTGTGTCATCACAGGCAATGCAACTAAAGAATCAGATGTCTATAGTTTCGGTGTTGTTGCCCTTGAAATAGCATGTGGAAGAAAGCCAATTGTGGAGCTCAATAGGGATTCAGGTCACGTAAGACTTTCTGAGTGGGTTTGGAGCCTCTATGGGAAAGGTCAACTCTTTGAGGCTGTTGATAAGAATGTCACAATGGAGTATGATGAACATCAATTGGAGCGGTTAATGCTGGTTGGGTTATGGTGTTGCTACCCTGACTTCAAACTTCGGCCATCCATAAGGCAAGTGATCAATAGTCTTAAATTTGAAGCTCCATTGCCTGTTCTGCCATCACAAATGCCGGTAGCTGAATATTTTCCACCTCCCATGTTGTCACGACCCAACTCCATTACGGATCACGTGACCGGCCGGTGACAGAATGACGAAGGCGTCCAATTCTTATACCATTCAGGGCATACTAAACAACATATTAAGAGATACAATGGAAGCGTTTATTCATTCAAGTCCAGAGTGTCTATACAACATAGCTAAGCATAATTTAAATTGTCAACTACTATTGTACTACAAGTCTTAAATCTATACAATGCTCCTGTTCAACGTATACCAAAGTTACAAGTTTGACCATGGTAATACCTCACTTAGTATAACAGTTCAAGAGCAAAGCAGCATTTCAATTATTCTCATCAAATTTTCCAGCAACAAGCATTTTGATTCATAAACTCATTTCTTTGGTCCAAAAGATGGACCATTTTCTTCTTCCCTTTCACTTTTGCACATTCAAGCGATCATTCAACGGTATTTTTTTTGCAAGTCAATTGGGGAGCGACCTTATCGAAGAGTGGTAAGATATTGTTACCCGGTGATACCTGGCTACATCTCCTATCTTATTACTTCAAGCCGCTAGTTTCTTTACATGTCTACTAGCGCTCGAGACACCGTTCGAATGACTCATATTATCACTAGCATGTATTAACAATGAGTAGAATTCAAGTTCTCAAAATATATTGCCATGGTCAAGTATAACTGTAATAAAAAAGATTTATAAATGAACCATTGCATGCATTAACATTAATTAAACCCAGTAGGAAGCTCAAATTCCATATTTTTCAGCAAAAGCAAGCAATGACATTTCATTTCAAAAATTCAAAAAATTCATGTGACTAAAGTATGCGCAACTCAACAAAAAGATGCGCCTAACTTGACGTGGCACCGAACTAGTCCAAGGCACTAGTACCTATACAAAACTTACCACAAATTACTACTTGATACAGTTGAACTTGATGGGGTACTTGATTTAAATTAATTTTCAGATTAGGCCAACGAATCGGCATATGAACTGTTTTTATAGTTCTAATAATACAGAGGAAGTATATAACTAACCTATTATCATTCCACAGAAGCTGTGGGTACAAAAATAATGTACAAGTTTGAAAAAGAATTCCTCAGTTAGGATAGGTACGAAGGATTGGTGGAGTCCTCTATTAGCTTAATCAAATTCCTATATTAATCTCCTAAATTTAGGACTTAAAACAGTCAAAGCAACACATGCAAACAACCTACTTAAATTAATTTACCGCCGGAAGGGTTTCATTGGTGTAGAAATTACAGAGAGGTTCAGATATGGCGAGTGCAAGGAAAGAGAGTTGTACGGTGGAGATCGAGGTGAGGGGAAAAGGCCGAAGTGGTGCCGAGTTGGCCGGCAGCCATGGCTGTCGTTTCTCAGAGATATCAGATATGTATAGAGTTGTGCGTGAGTGTGTCACACCCCAAAATGGGAAGTGACCGGCCATGAACCACAAGACTGAAACTCGTAGAACATGCAATCTAAAAAAAAAATTTGATTAAAAAAAACCAAGGCAATGAACTAATAAACGGTCAACCATTTTTTTATTATTATTAAGAACAACTCCAACCAATTAAGTTAAATAAAAAGTATGGGGCACAACCATCCCATGAACCAACCAATATCCAATGATCCAACAATAATAAAGAGGAGTTGTTATCGACAATTGTTTCGAATGCGAAAGCGATTTTTAAAATAAGACTAGAATGAGACACCCTAAGGAGGTCAAACAAAAGAATCCCCGAGGTGCCGCCAGAGTCCTTGCCTAACTCCCAAACTTGCCTGAAAGAGAAGTTGGAATAAATCTGTCAGTTGACAAGCTCAGTGAATAACAAGTATGTATATTAAATAAAGTTGAAAGCGGAGATTAAAATAATTTACCATTAAATCATAATTTGGCATACGAGGTGTCCAGCAGAATAATAAATTAATCAATAAAGCTTTTAATCAATAAATATTCTTGGTGGTGATCACAACATTAATTCCATCAACAATGGGGAACCACAATCAAACAGTATCATGGCCAAAATAAATCTCAACAAAATTGGATCCAATATCGAACTTAAAGTCACCAGGGTTGGCAGCCCGTGGTACTTTTCCCTAAGACGATCCGGCGAAAGAAAGCCGTTGAGCATTAGGGTCACCGGCCTAACACGGTCTTTTCCCCAATGGCCAGGGTCACCAACACGAGAAGGAATAAGTTCCCTAGACTTCCGAAATAAATGTTCCCATTAATATCCACCAAGTTCTCACGAAAAAGAATATTATCAATTGATCTCAGAAAATTCATCGCATGCCAATTTATAGAACAACTTATAAACAGTTTCGAGTCTCTGAATAACATTCATATAAATTTCTAATGGAAATACTTTTAAGGGACAAAGGGAACTTTCGAAAATACGTAACATACTTAACTACTCACCTGGGTCCAAACGCAATACAATTGTACGCGCAAAAAGTTGCTAACCTGAATAAAAGAACAAAGCACGAAATGACTAACTACTCAAATATACACTTTGTAGATACAGAATACCTCTACTTCCTATCAAAATAAAACTTAGCCTAATCCTAACCAATACCCTCTGTAATCACCACCACTAAAACCAAACTCCATGCCTCCAACCACGAGCACACACCACTGTCTAATAGCATTAAAAGAAAATACCTTCTAGTGAAACTTGTACGAAACAAAACTATCCAAGTCTACTGCCACCATCAATTATTAAAATCATTCCAAAGAAGTACTCCTAACACTAGCAATTCCCAATTTCCCATACCACAGTGATCACCACCACACACGACGTCCAATATAATATAACCTGTTGCCGCACACACGACACACTCTCATCCACCAACTCACTCCATCCATATCAAACCCAATTAATTCCTAATACCACAAAGAGATTGTGCCACCCAACAACCTGCTTCGATCTCTCCTCCAAACGGCAGTGGCAAGTAATGGAAACATTAAAGACAAGATTACGTACCATAACAAAGCCGAGAGCAAGATCGGGAAAAGGAGTTCGACTGTCACACCGGTACCTCACAATCTTCGGCTGCTTCTGCTCTCCCTCTTTCTCTCATCCGAAGTTCTCTCAACTTCTTTCCTCAAACGCTCTGCCCAAATAAAACTCTACACCGTGAAAATATCTCATAACTTTGTAAAACTACCCACTACTCCCTATATTATAGCTAATTAGTTAATTAGATTTGTATAGAACGTAACACAATTTATAAAATTATTATCCGGTACCACTATTTTATCCAAAATCAATCTCATACCCCAAATATTACAATATGGACATCAATATTCATAGCGCTCGCAAAATAATTAATTAGGACCCAAACATAACAACAATTAATAACGGCAATATAATTAATTAAATAAATGAAAATGCTAGGCCGTAACAGAGTCTGCGTGGGTGTTGACTGTGTTTTGCCCCAACTCTACATCCTCTGAAATCTAAATAGTATACAGGTATACACCACGGATTTCTTGCGGGTATTCTTAGAATGACGTTCTGAACACATTAAACGATCTGGATCATCAGATTTGATCGGAAAAGTGGACTTCTGCACGAGATTTGGACCTAAACCTATGTCAGGGATCCTGGACCAGATCCGGACTGATGAAGACTAATTCTTATCGTTTTGCGTGCTATACTTACCATGTTTTGAGTTAGTAATTCCACTACAAGAAAAAACACCATTCCCGACTAACTGTTTAGTCGGTAATTGTAGGGATTTTAGTCGGCAAATACCTTTCCCGACTAAAAACTTTGGTCGGCACGTTAGTCGGTGGAAGAGAGTCGGCAAAGGTCGTTGCCGACTAAAAAAAGTTTAGTCGGTAAACATTGGACTATTTGCCGACTAAAGTCTTAGTCGGTGAATGTAATTCTATTGGCCGACGAATTGTTTAGTCGGGCATGTATACCCTATTTGCCGACTAATGGTTTGGTCGGGAAATGTTTATCTTATTGGCAGACTAAATATTTAGTCGGGAAATATGTTACGTTAGTCGGGAAATGTGTTACATATTGGCCGCCTAATTGTTTAGGTGGGGAATGTATTGCCTGTTTGCCGACTAATTATTTAGTCGGGGAATGTTTGTCCATATTTTGCCGACTAAATATTTAGTCGGGAAATGTGTGCGCAATTCAATAAATGAGTACCCTATTAGCGACCAAATTTTAGTCGGGGAATGTGTTATCATCCGTACCAATTGGTCAATATCCCATAATTTTCTACAAATTTTTTCTCCATTCAAATTTTATTTTCCCTCCATTTTCATTACATCCACAAAATTGCAACATAATGTATTTAATAAAAAATAAAATTCCAAGAAATAAATCTAAACTTCCATAAATAAAGATGTCCACCAAATACTTAGAAAATAACTTGTATCCAAATTTCTGAAACGCAAAATAACGACACATCAACCACGAGGGGGAAATTAAAAAAAAAAAAACTCAATAACAAAATGTATCCAAACCCCTAGATTGCAAAATACTAAAAAGTTCAACCTCGACAAATGGATAACCTAAAAACATTTGCACGTTCACAACCAAAATCCAACTTTGATCTTCATAGTCAATAACCATAAGTAGAACTGGAGGATACTCCGTTAAGCGTCAATCTGTAAAAAAAGAAAAGAAAAGAACAATCCACCATTAATATTTATGAACTAGTGTACCCCATTTCTCAAAGTATGAACATAGATACAAACTAATTACAAGCCAAAACGAAAAATTATCTTGACATGGAAACACCCCATACGGAACCAATTCAAAATTACACTAACAAGTAACAACAATATAGCCTGTGACCCCTGCAACCCATGGGTACAACCTACCACTAATTATATCCGTCGATGCCTCATAGCTATTTTACTAGGGGTGTTCAAGGTACAGATTGGTGCAGTTCTAATAAAAACCATGAACCAAACAACCTTGAAGATTCAAGAATCAAGATATATAAGATGAAACCACTGTAAAGAGTGAAACTAAACCACAACGAACCGTTCAGTTTCAAGGTCATTTCTTTCATCATATAAACAATCCAAAAAGCCATATTTTTTCGATTAATTTCCTTCTTCTTCTTTTCCCTTTTTGCATTAAATTTCACTAACTAAAAGAGATACCACGTCCATGAACAAACAAAGCTGGAGGCATAAGAAATAGAAAGCAGAGAGAGTAACAGGTATGGATTGAAAGATAAGGAAAAAAATGGCAGCAGAGGCAATTGAACCAGAAGAGGAGATATAATATCTGTCTAGGATAATAATGAACCATTTGTTGTAAAACCTGAAGAAATAAAGGACACACAGAACAACAAATATAGAAAAAATAATGACTATCGCCGACGAGCAAGTGTGGCGGTAGACAAGTAATAGTCACCATGTACTCCCATGCATTTAACAGAAGTTCAAACCTCACTAACTAAAAGTCTAAAACGAGCAATACTGACTCTCACCAAGCAAAAAAAAACAGATAGAGAAGAATTGGTCTTTAGGACCAACCAAAATATGATTGATATATTTCTCAAATTATCTTTCTTCACTCTTTATAATAGTAGTTCTCTCTATTTCTGAATAAATGAAACCAAGAACTAAGGTCCTAATAGAAACTTTTCTATTAGAAAAAAATCATGTTGTTCTACCAATCAGGATGCACCGTTTCCTTAATAGAAACTTTTCTTACTGGTGAAGCCATTCACTTCACAACACAATTAAACAGTAGGGGTTCGATTTGTAACCAAGACTTAAGAGTTCAAAACTCCAAACCGAATTGTGGCTATAGGGTTTTCCAGTGAGTAAACCAAAACAAAATCTCTCTTTCGATAACCAGATCTTGCAATGTGGTCGGTGGTTTGGTCGGTTCAGACAGTTTAGCTTCATTCTGTCAGACCCCTTTTTCATTCTGTCAAAACTAGCTCCCATGGGCATTTTCTTAGGCCCCCTAATCCTACCACTGGGACATCTCTGACTCGCCTCTGAGTCTCACCTGTGATGTCTCCCTCTCTCGTACTTTACTCAATCCCCTCTTTCGATAACCAGATCTTGCAACGAAATTTACTCAATGCAGCCAATACAAAGTTGATATGAATGGGTAGAAGTTAATGAAGCATGAATGACAGTTAGTAGCCCAAATGTGTGGTATCAGGATAAATCATAAATGAGATCCAAGAATCAAAGGGATTTTCAAGGCAACAGTTATAGAGTAAAAAGAGACATTGCAAACCATGGAATTCATAAGCCGACGTGAAAACCCCTATAACTATGAGACTCGAGCACAAGTGCCATGATATTAAGCATTCGCTTCCTTGACTATCCATTATTTTCCTCCATCATTTTCATGGGATCTTTTTCTAATAGATAGCTTCAAATTCATCTAAGATTAGGAATGTCATCTCCATTAGGGATACAGCAACTGATAATGTACATGTTACACGGGGCAGAGATCAAGGTAAGGGCCCTCCTTTGACACCATCAATCAAATTGGCAAAATATTGATATATAAAACTGTGCCGGCAAATAAAAATTCAATATGGATTAAAAGAATGGATTTTCTACACATTTACATTTCTAAGAATTTTCTTTTTGTCAACAAGACAACTAAGGAGACTCAAGCTTCTCACATCAAGGTCGACGGTGCTGTCAGTGATTTCCAGAAAACAGATTTTAGGCTAACTTCAAACCGAAATCTGTTATTAGTCAGGCACAACTAAGGCACGTGACTTACATATAGTTGAAGCTCTATGTGTCTAGTTTCCAACAAAGAAAGCGGAATGTGATTTCAAGTTTTCTAGGCCGAGTTATAGCCGTTTCCGTGAAGTGCGACGGTGCTATCAGTGATTTCCAGAAAACAGATTTTAGGCCAACTTCAAACCGAAATCTGTCATTAGTCAGGCACAACTAAAGCACGTGGCTTACATATAGTTGAAGCTCTATGTGTCTAGTTTCCAACAAAGAATGCTAGCACAGTCTTTTCACATCCAGGATAAATTTTACGTTGAGCAGCATTGAACAACTTATCAAAACTCCGGACATCGCCCCTCCCAAGATTAGCAGGCAATTCATCGCTATCGTCATCCAAGAGGCCACCAACAAAGACCTGTTCCAACATATTTTGCAATTGGCTACCATCCTTAGGGACCTCACCTCCAGTTTCATCCTGATTCGCCCATTCGGTAGTCGTTGAAGTTTACCAAACGGCCGTCAAATTCAATTATTTATAAACCGGACTATGACTAACGATTTGCATAGTATAGCGAGAAAGTCCGAGTCGATCCACAGGGAGCTCGAATATAGCTTGTTTGGATTTGTAGGTGTAAGGGTTTCCGGCGTTTAAGACGGCCAACTTTTGGTTTTACTTTGAATGGTGATAAAAGACTAGAAAAACGGGTTTTTACTAAATTAAACAAGCGGCATGGCAATGGATTCGTCAACACCCGTAACTTAGCCAACGAACAAATCTCAACGAAAACTCGGTTGAATCGCACGGCTTAGGCTATCAACCGGAATGTTTAGCTTTGAAACCAATAAAAGACTAGAAATTTAACATGGAGAACAAGTGAATTCTTTCATTCTTTTGGCAAACAAACCGAGACATCGCTCACGGAACCATATGAGCGAGCATATGATCACCGGAGATTAACATCAGCTAGTTTTGTTACATAAAGGTGAACTCATCTCATTTTCCATACAAAACGTCAAGCCATGTGTTGAGAGAAGCAAGTTAACACAAGTCACGAGGTGATAACGACCCCACGGCCAAGCCTAATCAACTACTCACGCATATTCAAAAGACTAGAAAGCATGGTAGAAAAGACAAACATATTTAACCGACGAAAACGAAAATAAACTTGATATTAAGAAAGATCCCAACCGTAGCTACAACATTAATAAACGAGAAAAGACGATACGACAAAGACTTACTTGAATTCTTAAGGAAATTGCAAAAGAGAAAGCTTGAAGAAGACAACAATGGAACTAACCTAAACTAATTACTTACTAGATACAAATGAGAGAGATGAAGCCCCTATTTATACAAAATGGGTTTCTCTCACTTCAAATATCTGAAAATATCCTAAAAGTGGCAACTATTCCATAAATGGAAGGCCCAAAAAGTAACAAATATCTGGCCGAGAGCTCCACGTATCGATACGGTTCTAGGGAGTGTATCGATACGGAAGGCTCTGATGTCCCACGTAACCCACGCGTATCGATACGCATAAAAAGCCGTATCGATACGGGGAGGTTATCTCCAGATCTTCAATTCAGCTTCAGCAGGCAGCTCCCAGCAACTTCCAGCTTCTCAGCACCTTATTTTCATTCCCTAAACTTAAGTAAATATTGCATTTTAAACCTTTCTTTTACCTTTTCTTTACTTTAATTTATTTAATGAAAATAAGAAAGTACCCCCCATTTGGAAATAATGGCATTACCAGAATTTTAAGATTCCAATTAAATCAAAATGTCAACCCCCCACTTTTAGTGTAAAATGGAAAACAGCACATTTTCTCGAGAGAAAATGGCTCAAAACATGACCTTGCTCTTTGAATAAAACCTTGTAACTTTGTAGTTACTCTTAGAAAAATTCAAGGATCAATTACCGCCATTTTTAATCTCGAAAATCGAAACTTTTTCAGAAAGTCATTTTTCCATACTTAGACAGATTTTAAGGGGCTGACAGGGTCTTCGGGTACTTGGAAGCACTTGGACCATCCATGGCATTGAAATGTGCCTTATTTGCACGTTTTACCTGAAATGCACAAAAACCTACCTTACGTGCAATATCACTATAAAAGCTAAATAAACACAAGATAAAACACTATAAAACGGGACTAGTCGTACCAAATATCTACAATATTGGGTGCTCATCACGCCCCCCAACTTGAACATTGCTAGTCCCTAGCAAACTAAAGCAAAACATATTCAACTAAGCTATGCAATCCACCCAAAATTCAAGATACAAAAGCTATGCCCAATAACTACAACTAGGCAAGAGTCCAAAGCACCCCTTCAAATCCGATTAATTGCAATCCATGCACAAGCATGCCATGAACTAGGATGAACGAACTTTGCTATATTAGAACAATCAAGTATGCATGCACCTCAACAAGTTTCGACTCCAAAACTCACAAAGATACACTCTTATTCGACTTTTCACACATTAAGACATAAGATACATCCCATGACAAGTGCTAGCGAGTAAATGCAATAGCCGAAGACAAAATGCTACGCATGCTATCAAAAGAGCGCTTAGAATGAAAGAAAAGCTAATTATCGACAAGTATGGAAAGACTAGGAATAAATCATACTCAAAAAGCAATAAATATCAATTATGCATCAAACGGAGCTAACAAGCGTACTGAAGATCAACAGAGGACTTTATTAGCTTATAACGACCTTGGATACAAAGAGAAAGGGACTACAAAATTGTAGTGGCCATATACTTGCATGGTTCATCTACCCTTGGCCACTACCGACCCTAAACTACCCAAGGCATGACCACATATCGGCCAAACAACAAACAAAATTACGAAGAAGAAAAAAAAAAACAACAAACCACACATAGTCTTCATCCACATCCGGCTCCTCTTGGTATTGAGCATTGAGCTCCCCCTTTCCATCGGATTCTTTCTCATCCGGAATGTATGCTAGCCCGGAGGTCACACCAATCCTCTCATCATAATATTGAACCCTCTTTCGAATATGCTTTTGCTCTTTATAGCATTTCTTTGATTTTTTTTTTCTTTGAGAAATTGGGTCATTTGAAGTGAGATTTGTAGTGAGAGAGATTGGAGCCAAATTTTTGAGGGCTTTGGAGAGGGAGATGAAAATTTGAGGCTTTAACATTTGTAGTGGGAGAGGAACGAACCAATTCTTTGGATTTTGCATCCCAACCACTTCTAATCACGTTCACACCACCCCCAAACCTCCTTGAAACATTGAAAACGGTAGACACACAACCCTCCGAACATCCGGTTACCTAGGTTTGAACAATGAAAGAGACTCGGACTATGGTTCAAAATAAGGACAAGATGACTCTTATGTGGTTAAATCAAGCAAAAATGCCTTGAATCATTTCCTAAGTACGCCAACAACTCCAACAAGATGCATGAAAGATATATACACTACTCAAGCATGAACAAAAGATGTTATTTACGCGCGGAAAATGAGAACAAAAAGCATGGGATGCTTCAAAAGTGAATCTCTACTCTAGCGATGCACACTACTTGACTTGACTTTTAGGCTCAACTTGTTCATCAATATTCATGTATATGCATATGACATGGATTCAAACACATAACCAAATTCAACGGGATACACGACTCTTGCCATATTGACACAATTGAGCATAATTAAAATATCTAACAAGCGAAATCACTACTAACAAGGGAGGATTGCACAAAAAATTTGAAAAATTACCAAAAGCAGAAAAATGAGACAAGTCTCATGAACATATATATAACATATATATCCCTCCCCCCAACTTAAACGATGCTATGTCCTCATAGCATGAAGAACAACAGTATAGAGAGGGAAAAGAACAAAAGATTGTACCTCCGGGGTGGAATGTCAACCACCCTATACCTCGACCAAGTTGGAGGCTTTCTTGTCATTGCTTCCCTTCGTCATTGGAACTGCTTCCAAGGCTCACTCTTTCGGCTCCTCCATTGGAACCACAGCTAGTCACACAAGGTCATCGCCGGGGCTTTCTTGGTCTTACAACCGCGACACATAGCCGCACCCATGCTTAGGGCTCATGAATGCCTCACTCACTCTAGCTTTTAGACCTAAACCACCAAGGCTGGTGTGGTAGCATGCTTACCCTGCAAAAGACTTCAGAACCAACTACCTACTAAGAAACAAATAACGTTAGAACCGTCCGGCTCGTGTTATTCGGACTCAAAAGTAACCAAAAGTAAAACGCAACCAAATCTTCACGCGATTACACGGATACTACTTTTCTTCCCATTTCCCAAGCGAGAAATGGGTGGCTATACCGGACCATCAAAAGAGGAAAAGAAAAAAGAAAGAAAAAGAAAGAGGTATGTACATGCAGCCAAACGCGGGCTCCGAACATTTAACATGCCAACTAGAGCTAATAAAAGGAACATAGCACTACACTCGACACTTTGCTTCAAAAATTGAATCCGACCATGCCACCAGAAAAGATACTTTGAGTAAAGCAATTGTCGAATTCGTTTCATACATTTAAGTGCCATCAAATGCATATTCCAAACTAAATCAATTTTCAAATTGTTGACAAAATCTACAAGAGAAGGATGATAAACTAAATCAAAATTATCAACACCAAGAAAATCAATCAGTTCGACTTTTAGAAGCTCTTGCAATGGAGACTCAATAGGAGGGGTGGCACCATCTAGAGTCGAGAGTATTGGATGGTTCAAAATTTCTATGGATGGTATCTCCTCAAAGGAAGGAGACAAACTCTCAGGTCTATTCACATTCTTCTCATCCTGCTCATTCAGCAGAGCATACAAAAAGTCTACCTCTGCATTCGTTTTCTCAACAATGAGAAATTTCTCCCCGGATCCTCACACATAGGGAAATCCAAAGGGGGAGAACATTGGACATCAGGTTCATCATTAGGCTCATCACTCCATTCAGACTCTAAGGGCGTTTTCAAATCTAAACCAACATCTTCAAAAATGATAAGTGGCTCTATTTCCTCTTCCTCAACATTTAAGTTGGCATCTTCAACATGGACATCATAAACCCAAGATTCAGAATTTTCAGCTAATTCATCAAAGTAATCCCAACTCTCATTAGCGGTTCTATCCAAGAATGCACCATCAAACATATGTTCTACAAGCTGACGCGTTGTAGAATTTAAACTCTTATAGAAAATGGGGATAAGGTGCATTGTTTCGCAGCTATGCTGTGACCAATAGAGTATGGGGTATGTAAACCGCCACCAACAACACGCAAAAGACTCGTCATCAAGTTGATAAAAATTTACGATTTCACGTAGTAGCATATGAGTCTCATGCATTGGGGAAAACTTTTTGAAAAATTGCTCCTCCATATCTTGCCATGTAAGTATTAATCTTGAGTTCAAGGAATGAAACCAACCCTTAGCCATGTCTTTCAAAGATGATGGAAATATCTCAAATAAGACATCTTTATCGTTCATGCAAAGCTCCTCGAGTTCTATGATGTGCCCACATGGATTTTCAGAGGATAAACCATGAAAATGGGGCAACACTGGAAGCAGGCCCGACTGAACACTTAGAACATTGGCGGAAGGGGTGACTATGCAAGAGGGTGTAAAAATTGGATTGGGATAAAGGTACTCCTGCATAGTCTTGGGGACTATTTCCTCAATGGCCCCCGCCATTCTACTACAAAGATAAGAACGAAATTAAAACAGGCTAGAGGGGCTATGCCGCCGCCTCAATATATATGCATACAAGAAAAGAAAAAGGAAATGAATACTCAAGCTAGCTTCGTTACACCTCAAGTCGAATTGGTGGCTCAGTTAGAGGTATCCACTAAGTTAAGTATACGTTGCACAAAGGAAAATCAAATGGATTACTTACAATGGTTTGTCGATCATCCAAATAAGCTATAATAAGAATTCCCCGGCAACGGCGCCAAAATTTGATTCGCCCATTCGGTAGTCGTTGAAGTTTACCAAACGGCCGTCAAATTCAATTATTTATAAACCGGACTATGACTAACGATTTGCATAGTATAGCGAGAAAGTCCGAGTCGATCCACAGGGAGCTCGAATATAGCTTGTTTGGATTTGTAGGTGTAAGGGTTTCCGGCGTTTAAGACGGCCAACTTTTGGTTTTACTTTGAATGGTGATAAAAGACTAGAAAAGCGGGTTTTTACTAAATTAAACAAGCGGCATGGCAATGGATTCGTCAACACCCGTAACTTAGCCAACGAACAAATCTCAACGAAAACTCGGTTGAATCGCACGGCTTAGGCTATCAACCGGAATGTTTAGCTTTGAAACCAATAAAAGACTAGAAATTTAACATGGAGAACAAGTGAATTCTTTCATTCTTTTGGCAAACACAAACCGAGACATCGCTCACGGAACCATATGAGCGAGCATATGATCACCGGAGATTAACATCAGCTAGTTTTGTTACATAAAGGTGCACTCATCTCATTTTCCATACAAAACGTCAAGCCATGTGTTGAGAGAAGCAAGTTAACACAAGTCACGAGGTGATAACGACCCCACGGCCAAGCCTAATCAACTACTCACGCATATTCAAAAGACTAGAAAGCATGGTAGAAAAGACAAACATATTTAACCGACGAAAACGAAAATAAACTTGATATTAAGAAAGATCCCAACCGTAGCTACAACATTAATAAATGAGAAAAGACGATACGACAAAGACTTACTTGAATTCTTAAGGAAATTGCAAAAGAGAAAGCTTGAAGAAGACAACAATGGAACTAACCTAAACTAATTACTTACTAGATACAAATGAGAGAGATGAAGCCCCTATTTATACAAAATGGGTTTCTCTCACTTCAAATATCTGAAAATATCCTAAAAGTGGCAACTATTCCATAAATGGAAGGCCCAAAAAGTAACAAATATCTGGCCGAGAGCTCCACGTATCGATACGGTTCTAGGGAGTGTATCGATACGGAAGGCTCTGATGTCCCACGTAACCCACGCGTATCGATACGCATAAAAAGCCGTATCGATATGGGGAGGTTATCTCCAGATCTTCAATTCAGCTTCAGCAGGCAGCTCCCAACAACTTCCAGCTTCTCAGCACCTTATTTTCATTCCCTAAACTTAAGTAAAGATTGCATTTTAAACCTTTCTTTTACCTTTTCTTTACTTTAATTTATTTAATGAAAATAAGAAAGTACCCCCCATTTGGAAACAATGGCATTACCAGAATTTCAAGATTCCAATTAAATCAAAATGTCAACCCCCCACTTTTAGTGTAAAATGGAAAACAGCACAATTTTCTCGAGAGAAAATGGCTCGAAACATGACATTGCTCTTCGAATAAAACCTTGTAACTTTGTAGTTACTCTTAGAAAAATTCAAGGATCAATTACCGCCATTTTTAATCTCGAAAATCGAAACTTTTTCAGAAAGTCATTTTTCCATACTTAGACAGATTTTAAGGGGCCGACAGGGTCTTCGGGTACTTGGAAGCACTTGGACCATCCATGGCATTGAAATGCGCCTTATTTGCACGTTTTACCTGAAATGCACAAAAACCTACCTTACGTGCAATATCACTATAAAAGCTAAATAAACACAAGATAAAACACTATAAAACGGGACTAGTCGTACCAAATATCTACAATATTGGGTGCTCATCACATCCCCAATACCTTCATTGGGGTCATGATGGTCATCATCATATGCTTGAGGTGCGGGAACAGATTCCCCATGGTGCACCCAAGTCTTGTAAGAAGAGTCAATTCCTCTTCGTATCAAATGGATTTTAACAACTGCAAAGCTATGTTTTCTGCCATTTAGACATTCATTACATGGACACCGAATCTCAGGCTGTGGTCCTAAATTCGCCATCGCAAATTGTAGGAGAGATTCCACCCCCAGTTTATACTCTCTACTTGCCAACCTATTTCTTATTGTCATCCAACTCTTGTCCATTACTTCTAACCTACAAAATTAATTAAAGGGTACACAACATTACTATGGATCATTGACCAGGAATAAGCAGTGACATGAAGCAAAAGGGTTCTTTCATGCACTTCCATGTGCATCTTTATCATGCTACCTTCAATATGACTATATTAATGAAAATAAGAAGGTGATAAATTAGCTGAAGTTATGATATCATTTTGGTGTGTTTGTGTAGTCACGTCAGTGTAATTAGCTAAACCAATTCAGAATGGTGATCTGATGGCCAAAATTAATACTCCTAATGTGAACAATTATAGTGGTGCTTCTTCAGTCTGATCCGACGGCTCCTACTTTCGTCGGTAAATGTTGTTTGCAGGAAACCTCAGGAAAATCTTTTTGTATATATGGTCATATAGCATATTGTGCTGAATCAGTATAGAAAATACAAGTGTTGATATTTTACGTGGTATGGTGTGTGTATATGCAATCTTGAGGAATTGTAGTAGGTTCCTATGTGTACAGAACTTTACAAGTGTTCATGCCTTAAGCAACATTTAGCTACTATGCCTAATGCCAATGGCAATCTGTTTACTGGGTTGGTTATCAGGGGGGAAAAAAATATGTGTAACTAGGTCTTATGATAAGCTTTACTCAGTTAGTCCTTCATTAGGTGGGTTGCTGCCCTGCTCTTTCATTTTCCCTTTTGCTCTCATTTCCCAATCTCCATAAAACATGTCTGCTGGCCAGATTTCCTAACTGAAATTCTAGTAACTTTGACAAAATGAACAAAATTGCTGCGTTTTCGAATTCAAAAAAACTACCCCCATTAAACACGAACAGAAATATGAAAAGCTAAGTACATTTACTTATGATAAAGAAACCTTAAAAACCATCCCTAGCGTGCAGGGGCAGAGATATGCACATTAGTTAGCCAGCGGCGCGCAAACCATACATAGTATAAGTAATCATGCTCTGTGAATTCTCATCCATCATACATGGATCCACTTATCGCTTAGAACTACTCCGGAAATCAAACGTGCCCAACTCGAAAACAAAAAACAAAATAATAAGAAAAAGTAAGAGTGAGTTTAGTCTAAATTAATTGCTCTAAAAGGCAGTTGCTATTATTTTCGTTTAGTTACTTTTTAAGCTTTTTGTCATAATTTTTACATTAGTCATTCGCCTCTATGCGGGAAATCACAAAGGAATAAAAGAAGGTACGAAAATATACACCAAAGTTGAAAAAAAACGTTCTTATGAGACTACACGACACGACAGTGAAAAGTGAAAACTGTCCTTTTCAGATTTTTTTTTTAAAATGAGTGCTTGTAATGTATTACAGGACAAATGCAAGCCCCAAGACCCAATTTTTGGTTGGAACTTGGAGGGATAGCATTCTAGGGACAAGGGTAGTAAGTAATAGCTACTACTTGGAAAAGGCTATACTGTTTAATAGTACCTAGAAACCTTCTCCTACGTATAGTTAAAGTGGGATAAAGCATGGTGTGAGACATGGAGAATTGCCGATCCAAAAAAGGACAAGAATCATCTACGGCCCTTGGATGTAGGAGAGTAGGGTATCACGATGGTGGGGAATAACTAACACCAGTAGGAGTGACAAGTAACACCAGTAGAGGGTGGTATTAGTAACGCCAGCCCCAACCAAACCCCCCCAAGCATCAAGTACATCCGCGCAAAAAACGACCAACCAACGGATTGGGGATATGCTAGACAAAGGAGGATGTTGGCCCACAGGATTTGAAATCCTACCCTCTATATCCTATCAAAGAAATGGACATAGAGTTGAATGAATTCCCATATTCATCAGATGGAATTTGCACCTTAAAATGAATTCCCAGATTTAACCATAAAAATGTCATTCTTAAGAATACATATTTAAAAAAATCAAAACAGAACATGTAACGTGAAAGTAAATTTGGGGGTTCAATGTGGGAATTTATAAGTGCTGGAAGATGTTTAGCACAATGCCATATCATAGGCCTTGGTTTTGACAAATGAGATACGTCACACTTTGCACAAAAAGACTATCTAGAAATGCCATGGACCAAGAAAACTATGCTTTGTTATGAAAAAAAAAACAAGATTGAAAAAATAGATAAAAAGAAAAGAAAAAATATCCATAAAAGTGTGCATTATAGTCTGTGGAAAGGGATTAACTGAAAGAATTCAACATTTCTTGCTCCAAAGAATGGGCTAGGAGTGTTCTTTTGGGTACATGCTTTCCATTTGTCACGTAACAGAAAACAACCAAAATGTCTAAAATAGGTGCCTCGGATTATTCGTCCAAGTTCACCCCCAATGAACATGTCACCCGCCTCAATGTCTAAAATAGGTTGTGATGCATTGGAATATCATCTCAACGCCCCAAGTCCCAAAAGCTTCTCCATGCGGCAATGCAGAAAGGCCAATGCATTGATTCTATAAAAGAACTTATGCCTAGTTTTTCAATAAACTACAAATGGAACGTACTGACAGCAAGGTAAAAAACTTATCCGAACTATAAAAGGAGAAAAACTTGTTATCAGTTATCACATAATTCAATTCAAGAAGAGATATGTCTCATAAGTCATCCTCCTAGTTCTAATAACAAAAAGGTGCAATTTGTTCATGATAGCATATCAGGTACGAAACGCACTCTAAGTTCATAATATTCTTCATCTATATTCTAACCAACTGGGATGAGTACAAGTAGTAGAAACTAAGGTCACTCGCATAAAATCATATTAACCGATTAGCGCACAAGCCCACTTCTTTTATCAGGTATGCATATGATAGCACATAACAAGCATAATAACGCCAAAGCACAAAGTTAATCCGTAAAGGTGTTTCTCACAAAAATCCTTACCAAGTACAACATGCATGATACTAGTATTCTCCTACCACATGCAATAAAACAATAAATCATTATTTGAATTCAGTTATCATATCACCAAAACTGACACAAATCTCTATGCGGAATTTAGTCGAACAGGTGGAATGTCTTATGCAGAAACCACCACATAACAATTTGGACCAAAGAACTGTAACCCATCCCAAGACCTTTGAATAACTGCTGTTCAGGAACAAATATATGTAATGGAATGCACTGGGAGAGAGGTAAGAAGGCAGTTCCAGGAGTCCTATACTCCTATTCCATAAATACAGAGACAACTAGTATATAAGGAAAACCCAGATTATGAGAGAAATCAACCAAATCAGTAGATAATCAGTATATTCAACACATGCAAAACAAAGATTGAGCTTGGATTGTACCTGTTGAGGAGAAGCAGAGCGACCTCAGCCTTGAATAACGAAGACTGGGCTCCGATTTCTGTTGTCGTTCGAAGAGAGAACACGGCTACAGAACACAGCGATGAGCTACGGTGGGAACGATCTGGATTTGGGGCAAGAGGAGGACAGCGTTGGGGAGAGAGAGAGACCTGTGTTGGGCGTTGGAGGGAGGGAGAGGGAGAGAGAGAGAGAGAGAGAGAGAGAGACCTAGCTATGTTCTGCGTTGGGGACAAAGTGACGAAGGCAAGGGTGGAGAGAGGCTTATCACCTGTGTTGAGACTAAACGATGTCGTTTGGGATAGAGAATGGCGCCAACAATTTTCGCGGAAGCGGAAATTTCAATTGTCCCGCAAAAAAATTTACAATTTTCCGACTAATAAACCTAATTTAGTCGGCAATTTTTTAGTTTGAGAATTTGGGGAAAAATGTTTAGTGAGCTCTAATTGCGCCACCATTGCATATGAACTCTATACTTTTTAACCATGGATTTTTTTATAATGCTTGATCTGAACCGTTAGGATTTCACGTCTTATTGATTATAGAATTGTCGCCAAAATTGAAAATCATTCAATATCAACAACCACATGATCGAAATAGTATTACTGCTTCCAGAAGCATTAAAGACTAATAGCACACCACATGAGCCACACTTGAGATCTTTTTGCAAGATCAAAACCATCTGTCTTTAATTTATTATGGATTAGATCATTCTTATTGAGTTATAGTTGAGATCGCTTTTGATTAGACAACTTATTGAATGAAATATACTATTTTCCTAATGAGTCTATGTCTCCATAAAGGAATTTTCTAAACCTGATCAAGCCGCAAATTTACGATAATGAATAATTTAACAAGTGCAACAAAATCAACGGTCTCGATCATCATGGTTGTCTCGCAATCATGTAGCTACTGCAACAACAAATGCAACATAAGTCTTAGTTGATTACCAATTAGATCAAAAGTATAAATTGTAAAGGTAACTGCCAAATCATTTTTTATAATGCTCAATCTGAACCGTTAGAATTTTACGTCTTACCAATTATAGCACTGTCACTAAAATTAAAGATCACTTGATATCATCGACTTCGTAATCCAAATACATTTTATGCATTCAGAGACGTTTAAGTATAATATTGTACTAGCCGAACCCCGCATGAGGTCTTTTTTGGCAATCAAAACCATCTATGTTTGACGTAATACGAATTAAATTATTCATCCTAAAAAATAAAGTTAACCGCGTATGAATAAACCCTTGATTGGACAACAAAAATTTTTAATTGATGAATTTATGTGTCGATAAAGGGATTTCCTTAATCCAATTGAGCCACAAATTTACGAGAATCTTAGAATTAAGAAGAAAAGAAATTGAAGCAGTTTTGATCAGAAAAGTTGCATTGTAATCAATGCACTTGGATTCCAAATATTCATTTCTTGAAATTTTTTGAAAAGGAGAGGGAAAAAAAAAGGACTCTTACTGTTTTTTAACTTAATATTCACCGACTAAATATAACTAAACTTATATTTAGTCGTCTAATATAATTAATTTCCGACTAAAATAATTTGTCGGGAAAATATATTTTATTTATTGAGTTTTTAAAGTGGTTTAAAATTAATATTTGCCGACTAAACCCATATTTAGTCGTCTAATGTACTTAATTTCCGACTAAACAATTAGTCTGGAAAATGCATTTTATTTATTGATTTTTTAAATTGATTAAAAATTAATATTGGCCGACTAAACTTATTTTTAGTCGTCTAATACAATTAATTTCCGACTAAAACAATTAGTCTGGAAAATGCATTTTATTTATTGATTTTTTAAATTGATTAAAAATTAATTTTGGCCGACTAAACTTATTTTTAGTCGTCTAATATAATTAATTTCCGACTAAAACAATTAGTCTGGAAAATGCATTTTATTTATTGATTTTTTAAATTGATTAAAAATTAATTTTGGCCGACTAAACTTATTTTTAGTCGTCGAATATAATTAATTTCCGACTAAAATATGTTTAGTCGGGAATGATTACAATTTCTACCGACTAATTAAATTTAGTCTGTAATTTGTCAATATTGGCCGACTAAAGTTTTTTTAGTCGGCAATTTTAGTCGGGAATTATGTAATTTGTTGTAGTGTTCTTAATGCTAGCTTAACTAAAATAAACAACTTAGATTATGGCCTATATCTCGTGTTATACTTAAGCTACGATGTGCTTGAAGAATAATATAAGCCACTAAAATTTTATTTCATGGAATTAAAAAGATTAAGTAGAAAATTCCCTTCTCTCGCTATACTACTACATAATGTATTTAGAATACTTCATCGATAAAAAAATATTTTAGCACCACTATTTTGTTTCCAATAACCACTGCTTGCTGTGATCAGTAAAAAAAATCGTGCCCAAAAATTTTGAGACCCCAAAACAAACAAGGTAATTTTATCGACTAATTTCCATTAGCTGATAGGAGAGAAGGGCGAAGAACTGGGCACCATGAGTGGTTAGCAGAAAAGAACCTTTAAACAAAAAAATTTATACAAAAATAAACGGCAAATCAGACCTATATGCGTGTATTTGTAATTTTAACTTCTTTTTAGCTTAGCTCCATAAATCCAAATAATTTAGTCTAAGCTTCGGCCTGTTTCGGAATTTCTCCTACTTTCTTATTCTTTGTAATCTCCTCGTAAGACTCTCTACAAGTTTTTTAAATGCAAACCCCTTCGTCACATTTTTCGGAACTTCATAGGTAATCTCAATTTTTGGGGAGTTATTAGTCCTAAGAAAATTTTGTCTCACATATTTAATTCTGCTGGCTAGTTGCTGACTAAATGTTGAATTAGTCAAGTGCAGGCGTAAGTTAGCTAAATCTGAAAAATTAGTAAATACCATCTAAGAAGACTAAATTCGCGTATTTGCGACTTTTGAGTTATTCTTTAGTGCTTAACTACTATGAAAATTTGGAATATCGAATTTTCGTAAAACTGTAGAAAATCTATTCTACTAATGTATTAAGAAATAACCCAATTTGGGCTTTTCATAAAATTCAAATTGTATACTCTTGAAAATGTTCCAAGTCTATATATCATGGAACGGGCAAGAAGAAGAAATTTTTGGGTTCCGGCCAGGTGGATACCATGTGGTCATGCTCATGTGATGTTCGAGCTATCCAAAAGTGTGTTGGATGGTTCAGATTGAAACTCTCTCCTCTTTTTCTCAGCCCATCATTCTCTCTCCTCTTTCTCTCTCCAAATCCGAGTCATCCAAACTCCAAAACCAAAATAGACGGTCCGAATGCGCCGAACGGACACCACATATTACCCACTTGGCACCGAAAAAAATTTCAACAGGAAGACAAAGCTACAAAGTAACAACAAATACGGTACAACACTAAACCAATACACTACTACAAAATTATTACTAAGATTTTCCCAAGAGCTTGAACAAGCTCTGATACCCGGGAATCGGATCCACCAATTTGCTTCGGATCCCTTTAAATTTGAGCCGTCCAAAACACTTTTAAATGGCTCGAATGTACTAAATGGATCAAACTAGTCCGAAGCCGAATTGACCGGATCCTTCCCCATCATCATTGCTTAATTCGTTGCAACCGAAACAATTTACTATACTACTATAATAAACATTGATTACCACCGGACCAAACAATTTACTACTATAATTTAATTATAGGTCAACACGTATTCCAGTAACTAAGGTTGAACTTGCCCTAAACAATGCCCGGGTGCCGGCTGAATTTTTTTAAGGCACCTTTAAAATAATATAGTCTTGTATAACAAAAAACTCAATATATTATAGTATCCATAACGGTATAATCAAAAATAAAATATTTTTAAAGTTAATAATATTGGTGTAAAATATGGTTCATAATGCTATAGTCAAACTTAATAACCCCCTTAGAAATAATCAAATTTTGAGATTTGGATAGCCAAAACTAGCAACCTTTTAATAATAATCAAATTTAATAGACCTTACATATTTTCATTCAAATACATCAATCATTATACAAAGATATTTTATCTCTCTTCTCTTTTCCTCTCTCTTTCTTTTCGAACAATATTTTTGAAATCAAAAATATTTTACTAATTTATTTTTTAGAAAAATGTTTTTTTAAAATAGTTTTTCTCCAAATTTTTTTTGAAAACTATTTTCTTATTTCTAATAAATAGTTTTTATTAGTTTCAAAACTATTTTCTACTGTTCACAGTTTCTAGTTTTTGTAGTTTGAAAAAATGATATGACAAGTTTTGGCTATTCAATTTTCATTATGCCATTGTAGGCATCTACATTACTAACTCTAGCAATTTCTTAAATGAATAATCAAAAATTGATGTGATAACTTTTAATTATCAACTTTTGATTATAGTGTTGTGGATACCCTTAGCCTCTGTTCGTAATGTCTAATCAGAACCTTTGGTATTGGATTTAGTAGTTTTTAATTTCTTGTTATTGGTTTTACATTTGCACTTAATATTGCAGCTGGCATCCCAAACATAGCGGGACGGTTAAATAATAAAAGTTATGGGATCCAGTGTCATGGACCGACATATGCAAGAGTGAGGCTCTTTGGGCCTGTGTCCTAGGATGGCTCTCATATCGGGAGTTTGGATTGAGTTGTGTATGTGTGTTTAAGGGTTGACCTCATACTCTTTCTCAGTCAGCAATTGCCTAGTTGGAGTAGTAAGTGGAATTACCCTTCTACCCTTTGACAAAAAAAAAAGTGTCGTAACCTCGTTAAATAATTAACAAAATCTGACATGGGCTGGGCTAAAAACATCCTTCAATATTTTTACGTAATTGAGCGAGCGAGAGGTTAAACTACCAAACTAGCCTAATGGGCTAGCCCAGTTGTTGGGCTTATGAGTTATGAGTTATGACTTATGAGTACTGATCGATCCCAATCCTACCCCTTCTTCCCCTAACCTGTGTACGTAATGCAGTGTTTGGGCTCCTTAGTCCAAAAGAAAAGCCCAAAAGTAGTAATATGTAATGGGTGCTATAAGAAACACGAACTAACTAATTAACTGAACTCAAGGGTGCACTTACGCCCAGAAGTCTTAGGCCTTACGCCCAAAAATAAGTTTGCAGTCTACGGTGGTTGTTGTAGGGAGGTAATCCCGAACAGGTACAAAGAGTGGCCCGAAGACGTGGTACGTGGGGCTCAGAATCAATATAGTCGGAGTATCAGCCGAGCAGCACGGTGAACGGCAGAGAGGACCGGGGACACGAGAGGTCCCAGGTCCGAGATACCCGAGCAGGGGTATGGTCCAAAGAGCAGGAGAAGTTGTTGGACCAATCGCATGCTAGAGAGACCAATGATATGAGACATCATTGGTCCAGATAGGCTGTTCGGCTATGAGAGGGCCGAACAGGAGCAGCAATCTAGGGGAAGTGCCAGAAGGCGCTCTAGAGTGGTCCAGAAATGGAAATACCTAGTAAGGAAACGAGATTTGGAGGAGATAACCAACGGGAATGGGGTGAACGGCCAATTAAGGAAAGAGTTCCTAAATGGTCTAAAAGGAAATATGCAGTTATGAGAACGGGAATCCCTGATATTCCAGGTTTCCTTTACGAGAAAGGAAACTTAGGGCAACGAGATGGCTTGGACAGCAAGTAGACATGGGTCTATAAATATGAGGTAAACCTAGAGGTAAAGGTACGCAATTCTTGGTTATTTTGCTCATTACCTACTGAGAATTAGGGTTTTTACTAGTATGAGATACTAATTTTGGCATCGGAGGGCCTTTGCCACGAGAAGGCAAAGGTGCGCTCACCCTTTGTCTATTTTACAAGTTCAAACTCCGGCAGTGTGCTAGGGCTCCGGCGAGGGGTTCAAGGTAGCCGTTACGATTTTGTGCGGTTCAAAGTCTCTTTCGTTTTCTTGCACTTACAATTGGCGCCGTCTGTGGGAAACGAAAGAGATCCCTTTGAAAAAGCGACCATGGTGGAAGAAGATCCAAAGACTCCACTTGATCCAAACAATCAGCTGGGCGGGGGAGGTGATAAATCCCCACCAAGTCCCCTGAGAAAGCCCGACAGTGAGCGCGCGGGGAGGACCACAAGCAAGGACCGCCCCCTGACGATCCATGGCGATTCCAGAAACAAGGACGGAAGGACGGCCACGGGATCCACGAGAAGGAGTAAGTCCCACCGTGGGAGGGAGTCAGTGGCACGTTCAAAAAGCGTGCACAGTAGGGAAGATATCCTGGACAAGAAGAGGCGGGAAATAGAGGAATACGCTCGTCTGATTAAGAGGCGAGAATATGAGATTCAACAACTGCAGCGGATACGAAAACATTCGGAGGATTCTGGACTTTCACGAAGAAAGTCCAGGAAGGAAAGGCTGGATATGGCGGAATACAAAAGAGCTTCTTCACGAAAAAGAAGGAGCAAGAGTCTCACTCCGAAACGACGGAGAGCTTCTTCACGAAAGAGGAGAAGTAGAAGCAAGAGTTCCACCTCCGAGGAAGGGGGGAGCAGGAAGCACCACAGGGATAGGTACGAGAGACCTGATTCCGACTGGGACAAAAATAATGCTAGGGCTGCGAAGGTGTCAGAGGAGGGGACCATGTCTGCACGAGAGGCGGCACGGAGAGCCCTTAGCAACATAGCAACTTCTCCTTTTGCAAAGAGATTGCAGGAGGTAAGGTTGCCGAGCAGGGTTAAGCACGGGACGTTTATCCTGTATGAGACCAACGCAGACCCGGTGGCACACATACAGCATTACCAGCAGGCGATGTTTATGCACGATGGTGATGACGCGATCATGTGCAAGATGTTCCCATCTAGTTTGGGAAAAGTGGCCCTATCCTGGTTTCACAAGTTAGGGCCGAACACCATACGAGGGTGGAGGCAGCTGGCCGAGGAGTTCACTGCTCGGTTTCTGACGAGCAGGAAACCACCCAAGACTTTTGAGAGTCTCTCAGTTATGAAGTAAGGAGAGAATGAGCCGATCAGGGACTACGCCAAGAAGGATTGGGAGACTTTTAACGAGATCGAAAGTTGCAGTAAGAAGTATGCAATAGCAACGTTCAAGACTGGGCTGCCTGTTCGGGGGGGAGCTACGAAAGTCCCTAAACATGAGTCCAGTGAACATGCTGGCAAAGCTGATGGAACGAATTGAGCAGCATGCCAGGAACGAAGACGACATATTACGGGAGGATGGCAAGTTGAGTGCCGAGCAAGTCAAAGGCCCCGCGAAGAAGGCGGATAAACCCGAGCCCAAGACTTACAAAGAGAGGAAGGAGCACCGGCAGACAAAGAAAGAGTCGTACCGGGAGAAGCATGCCCCTGACCCAAAGCCGTTCTTCTCAGTAACGACGGTTTGGAAAGAACCGATTTATCGAGTTCCTTATCGAATAAAGAACCGTCCATACTTTAAGTGGCCTCCACGGCTGGAGGGTGATAAGGATGCAAGAAGGGCTACGAGTCAGCATTGTAGTTACCACAAGGACTGGGGTCACATGACGGAAGACTGCGAGATGTTTAAGCAGCACCTTGATGACCTGGTCTCACGTGGGTATTTGAAGGAATTCATCCAAGAGGAGCACAAGGGTACCGAGAGAGTAATGGAGCTGGATTACGCGCAGAATCCGAGGGGCGTGATCCATATGATACATGGATTAGCCACACCTTATACGAGAAATGAGGTAAGATTGCTCCAAAGGCAGGTAAAACACGACCAGCACGTGATGCGGTTGGGAAAGAAACGAGAACGTGAAGCGGAAGGATGCAACAAGGGCATAGTCTTCACGGATGAGGACCGGGGAGGAGTCCAGGTGCCCACAATGATGCTCTTGTGATAACCCTACGAATTGGGGAATATGACGTGGAGAGGATCCTGGTGGATTCAGGAAGCTGCACCGAGGTGCTTTATTACAACGCATTCAAGAAGTTGGGATTGGCACAAGCAGACTTGGTACAGTCAGTAACTCCGTTGGTTGGGTTCAGTGTAGGGGCAGTCTGGCCATTGGGCAAGGTGACCGTTCCTATTCGGGCAGGAACAGTGGTGCTGAGAACCGACTTTTTGGTGATGGATGTGCCATCTTCCTATAACGCGATTATAGGAAGGACTTGGTTGCATAAGATGAGGGCAGTTTCACCCACCTACCATCAGATGGTGAAGTTTCCAGGGTCTAATGGGATCGAGAGAATAAGGGGGAACCAGAAGACAGCCTAACAGTGCCTAGTTTCCATAATCAAAAAAGCACCCAAGGCACAGTTGGTGCAAACAGTTGAGATTACCAACCAGTCGACCATCGAGGATGTCGGAGGGAATCCAGCCGAGAAAGTGGTGAAAGGATTGAAGAAAGTCCAGATCAACGAGAATGATCCTGAAAGGTATTTCCTGATTGGGGAAAACCTGTGCGAAGAAGAGGAGGAAGAACTGGTGAAATTTCTCAAAGAGCACGTGGACGTGTTTGCTTGGGTTCCCGAGGAGATGCCTGGGGTGGATGCAAACGTGATTTGCCACCACCTGAATGTGGACCCACAACACACAAACCTGTGATGCGTAAGAAAAGAAGATCTCGCCAGACAAAGATGTGGACGCTGTTATCGAGGAGGTCGACCGTTTGCTCGAGGCAAAAGCGATCCGAGAGGTATACTACCCCGAATGGTTATCCAACACAGTGGTGGTGAAAAAGAAGAATGGGAAATGGCGGGTATGCGTCGATTTCACATATCTAAACAAGGCTTGTCCAAAGCACAGTTTTCCCCTGCCCAGGATAGATCAGTTGGTGGATGCAACAGCTGGGTATGGGCGTATGAGTTTCCTCGACGCTTATCGAGGATATCACCAGATAGCCATGTACGGCCCCGATCAAGAGAAGATGTCCTTTATCACACCACGAGGATTGTACTGTTACAGTGTTATGCCCTTTGGTCTGAGGAATGCTGAAGCAACTTACCAGAGACAAGCAACGATTATGCTAAAGAAGTTGCTCGGCAGGACCATAGAGGTATACATAGACGACATGGTGGTCAAAAGTAAGGAGAAATGGGACCATATCGCTGATCTGAAAGAAGCTTTCGAAATACTAAGGGAGTACAAGCTGAAACTCAATGCCTCGAAGTGTGCGTTTGGAGTAAGTTTTGGGAAGTTGCTGGGTCACTTGGTGACCATTAGAGGGATAGAGGCGAATCCCGATCAAATAATAACTTTGCAGAAGCTACAGAGTCCAAGGACCACGAAGGAGGTCCAAAGGGTTGACGAGGATGGCGGCAGCCCTTAACAGGTATTAGTCTGGCGACAAGTGTAGACCTTTCTTTCGGTTGTTGAAGAAAAGAGAAGGTTACGAGTGGGGAGAGTGTGAGCAAGCGTTCTAAGACCTGAAGAAATACTTGGCGGTAGCCCCGCTTCTGTCCCACTCTCGAGCCTGGTGAGATCTTGACTTTGTACTTAGCAAGATCTCGAGCATCTTGTAAGTGCGATCCTCTTGAGGAACAAGGGATCGAACAAATCCAGTCTATTATGTGAGCAAGACGCTCAACGAGGCACAGATGAATTACACCACTATCGAGAAAGGTCCTGGCACTGAGGACGGTAGCTAGGAAGTTACCCCCTTACTTTCAAAGTCACAAAATTGTCGTCTACACAGAGTTCCCGTTGAAGTCGTTGCTCCGAAAGGCATTTCTCGCGACGAATATCAACGTGGTCGGTGGAATTGAGCCAAGATGATATTGATTATCAGCCGCGCGCGAGTCAAAAGGCAAGTTTTGGCAGACTTCGTTGCAGAGTTCTCTCCCACAGTGGCTCCACTACCTCCTACGAGAAAGGAGCGGTTGGTCGAGCCATCAGCCGAGAAGCGAAGGGCATCCGCCGAGCAGGACCCTTTGGAATGGAAGCTTTTTGTTGATGGATCCGCATGCAACACCGGATCTGGAATTGGGGTAGTGCTTTTCCCTCCTGAAGGAGTTATGATCGAGTTGTCCCTGCACCTGGGTTTCAGCGCGTCAAACAATGTGGCGGAGTACGAGGCACTCTTGGCAGGATTACGGAGCGCAAAGACCCTGAAAGTTAAAAGAATTCGAGTATTCTGTGATTCACAACTCGTGGTGAATCAGCTATCCGGGGAGTATGAGGCCCGGAATGAAAAAATGGCGGCCTACGTGGAAGCAGCTAAGGATTTGCTTGACACCTTCGGGAAGGTAAACATTGAGCAGATAAGCTCTCGGCAGAATGCCCACGCTGACTCATTGGCTTGGTTAGCAGCGGCTGTGCCAACAGAGTTCAAAAGGAAAGTGGCAGTGGATTGTCTTGCTGAGCCGAGCATTGGGAAAAGTGTGGAATTGGTCTTGGACGTGACCCAAGGACCAAGTTGGATGGATCCAATAGTGGAGTTCCTAAGAGACGGGACACTCCCCACAGATAAAAAAGAAGCTCACAAGATAAAGACAAAATCTGCAAGATTTTGGCTATCGCCAGAAGGGAAATTGTATAGGAAGTCCTTCACTGGACCATACCTGCTTTGCGTGTATCCCGAGATGGTGCAGAAATTCCTCCACGAGATACACGAGGGAACATGTCGAAGTCATGCTGGGGGAAGATCCATTGCACACCGTGCAATCACCCAGGGTTACTGGTGGCCGCACATGCAAGAAGATGCAAAAGTGTATGTGAAAATCTGTGAGAAGTGTCAGAAATTCTCACCCATGATCCGGACACCAGCCGAAGATCTGGTGCCCTTGACAAATCCTTGGCCGTTTGCGCAATGGGGAATGGACATCGTGGGTCCGCTCCACAAGGCTACTGGGAACAGGAAGTTTTTGTTGGTAGCAACGGACTACTTTACCAAGTGGATTGAAGCAGAACCACTGGCAAAAATCACAGAACCTATGATAAAAAGGTTCGTGTGGAAGAACATCATCACTAGATTTGGGGTTTCTTACTCTTTGATCACTGATAATGGGTCGCAGTTCCAGAAAAAGTTTAAGGCCTTTTGTGCCCAGTATGGAATAAGGAACTACTACTCCACACCAGCCTACCCTCAGAGCAATGGGCAGGCAGAGGCGTCCAACAAGACTATACTTGACGGGATCAAGAAAAGGTTGGACAAAGCAAAAGGCAGGTGGCCCGACGAATTGCCACTGGTCTTGTGGGCACACCGAACAACTCCTAGGAGGTCTACGGGAGAGACCCCCTATTCGCTAGCGTATGGAACAAAGACCACATTGGTAGAAAGTGGGGGCAATGATAGAGCCCTGGAAATCGAGCTGGACCTCACCGAGGAGAGGAGAGAACGAGCTCTTGTGCACCTGGCTTCATACCAGGAGCAATTGACGAAAAGTTACAACAAGCATGTCCACCCATGAGAATTTAGTGTTGGGGACCTTGTGCTACGAAAGGTGCTCGGCAACACCAAGGTGGCCAATGAGGGCAAGTTGGGGGCCAATTGGGGGGGCCCATATCGAGTTACAGAGGTTGTGGGCATTGGGGCATATCGATTGGCAGACCTGGACGGGAACCCGGTGCCAAGGCCCTGGAATGTTCACAACTTGAGGAAGTTCTACGTGTAAAGAACTTCGACTTCGTTTTTATTCTGTTTTAGATGCACATCGTGATTGTGTGGGAATTACGAATAAAATTCCCTTGTGTTTACTTTTACTAGTTACAAGGAGTACGCATAACGCCCCCTTGAGTTTTTGAATTAAGAATAAAATTCACAGATTTTGGCAACACAAACGCTATTTTTTACAAGTTTTTCTTTTATCATGCTTTGAATACGAAGTCAAGCTATGTCCTTAGTCCTCATTTCGTATTGGGGAGCAGAGGTATAGGGTAACTAAATGAAATTTCGAATGTTTCAAATTTTGCCAAGTACGAGTATACTTGTCTGTTTGCTCGGGTACGAATACACCCAGAATTAAGCCAAGTACGAATATACTTGTCTGTTTGCTCGGGTACGAATACACCCAGAATTAAGCCAAGTACGAATATACTTGTCTGTTTGCTCGGGTACGAATACACCCCGAATTAAGCCAAGTACGAATATACTTGTCTGTTTGCTCGGGTACGAGTACACCCAGAATTGAGCCAAGTACGAATACACTTGACTGCTTCCTCGGGTACGAATGCACCCAAAATTCTGCCAAGCACGAATACACTTGACTGCTTGCTCAGGTAAGAATGCACCCAGAATTTTCCCTAAGTGCGAATATACTTAACTATTTGCTCGGGTATGAATACACCCAGAATGCATTCGAGATTATGCACACTGTTATCAAACACGAATATGTTTGGGATAATTTCAAGTACAAATAGGTTTGATTACTTGTACGGGTGCACCCCCACATGAACTTGTAACTTAATCTGGGTATGAATAAACCCAAGATTGCTAAGTCCAAATACGAGCATATTTGGGTAAACTAAGTACGAATATACTAGGGAAAGTTTACAAGAATGAAACGTATGGGCTGCACACGTGGACACGGAGCAATATCTAAGTTCGAGAAAACTCAAAGGTTGCTCGAGTATGAATAAACCTTGAGCACATACGTGAACATACAACATCATACGAGTATGGTTAAAAGCTTGCTAGGGTTTGAACAGACCCTGAATACAAACAATTATACGTATTGCGTAGACAAGCTACGAGTGCAGTTAACACTGTTCTAAGGTACGAGAAACCTGCAACAGTATAAATGTTAATACAACAGGCACGAAGAGAGCTGGGGAGCACATGAGCGTGTGCAGATACAAGGCTAGAGTACGAAGACTCTCAGCACATAAGAAATGGCCACCTGTATTGATAGAGGCCACGAAGGGCCAGGCTAAACAAAAGTTTATGCCAAACAAGGCCACCAAAAACATGAAAGGCCACGAAGGGCCAGAACTACCAGAGTTAAAGTATGCAGAAATGTATCAAGTGCCACGCAGGGCAATACCAATGGCCACGCAGGGCCAGTCAAAACTGATTCAAAGTTTCAAATGTTATCACTACAAAGAGTCCAACTTACTCTTCGATTGTCAGGTCCTCAATGACAGGGGGAGAGGCTGGAGCGGTTGCAGAGGCAGGAGCGGTTGTAGAGGTAGGGGCAGTTGCATCATCCACGGCAGTGCTAGGTTCAGACGGACCGCCACCGACTTCCTTCTGGCCAGGGTTGGTCACTTCTCCAGTTTGATCAGCATAAGCACTTTGCTGTTCGGGAACATTGGCGTTAGACTCTAGGTTGTCTTCTTCTACAACCTCTTCCTGCTCCTCAACAGCTTGGATGCTCGGGAAGTCAATCTCTGTCCAAAAGGGAGAAGAATCTGCCGCACCAGATTTTTTGAGGCATGCCAACCAGTCAGCCTCGAATACTTGATCTTGAATCCCGGGCATTTGGTCCACGTAGCTCTCAGTGGCCACGCGGATTCCCTCATTGTAGCCCTGCTGCTAGGCGGCCTTGGCTTCATTTTTGCTCGCCTCCAGCTCCGTCAAGGTCTGGTTCAGGCTGTCCTCTGCACCCTCTAACTTGCCCCTAAGCTCGTCCGCAAGCCCGCGGGCCTGATTTTTCTCTCTCTTCAGCCTGACAATGGTGTTTTGAAGCTTGGCGTTCTCGCTGGCGAGCTTGGCACGTTGGGGCTCGGATTGACCAAACCTCTGGGCCATGGCCACCATCTTTTGCATCGCCTGGACGGACACATGGTTAGACGAGCGGCAGGAATAAGCAATTTGAAGCCATTAGCATGTAAAAACGGATACAATAGCTTTACCTTAGCTTGGTGGCTCATGAAAGAGCCAAAAAGGTTGTCTGGGAGCTGGCAATCTCTTTTTGCATGTCCCCAGGAAGCATGAATGCTTGGGACAGTGCAAGAGCAGTGCCTTTGGACTCCACACTGTCGTGGACAGTGACTGGCCGTCCGCCATGAGTAAATTGAGGTGCCCATAGGGGTGTTAGAGGTGCTGTGAGTTGAGAAGGAGGCTGTTCAACTGAAGGTTTCCAGCCTCTGGCGCTTGTCGCGATGACTGACCTCGATCTCCTCGGGAGAGCTTTGGAGGGCGTCAGTTGGTGGGCCCACAGCGGCCATGGAGCAGGGCTCAGAGGGAGCCCGCGGCCACGAGCGGTGCCGCGGCCTCTTCCACGGCCTGCCCCTGGGAGGTTGAGGAGGCTGCTGAGGTCGATCGGTGTCCATTTCTCGAGGAGGGGGAGATGGGGAATATCCGCTGGAGGATGTCGAGGCCTCTTCGGCAAGCTGAATGGGCTCGTTGGGAAGTGGAGGGGTTCGAGAACGCCTCACTTCCTGTTGCTCGGGTTGTAGAACAGGAGGATCTGGGAGGATGGGATTGTCCGCTGCTCGGATCCGCCGGTCAATGAAACCCCCATACAATGCCCTGTAGCTCAGGAGAATCTGCGCTGCTCTTGCTCGGCCAGCCAAGCACGTGCCTTGCCCGTTGAAAGCAAGTGCACGGTTGATATCAGTAACGTGGACCTGGGGAGGGTGATGATGGCGTGCCCCTGGTTGATGTTTGTGGCTGTAAAATACGAGAAAATTTAGCAGTCAATAAAGCAAAAACAGGTAATGCAATACGAAACGTTGCTCGGTAAAGACTTCTACGAGAAAAAGGACTAACGTGGTGTGCCAAATCTGTGCGGCGCGTGAAAGCCGATGACCCTACCATCCTCGTCTCTGGGCTCGAAATTCCCTGTGACAATGAGGAAGTCATCGTCGTCTCCTCGGGCAGAATCAGGCAATTCAAGAACGAGCCTTTTTCTAGAATCCCTACTTTTGAGATAGTAGGTCAGGGCATCTTTGGTTCGAGAGACGCTGTACAGATGGTGTATGCCGTGCAAACCTAGGGATGTGCCTAGCATTTGGTTCAGGGCATTGATGCCCATGACAACCCTAAAGCAGTTGGCTGAGACCTGCATTGGGGATAGTCTGTAATGGGACAAGACCTGGCGGAGCAGTGGCGCCAGGGGGAACCTGACGCCGCCCTCGACGATGGCGATGACAGGAATGTGCAGGGTGTCGTTGTCGAAACACTCGCGGATGGCATTTTCAGGGGCCAACGTAGAGGCCACTTTATCAGGGATCTCATAGCGAGATCTGAACTCAGCCATCCGTTGGGGGGTGTCACAATGCCTACGAGACCTACCCATATTGAGAACTGTGGGTATGGGTTTTCTAAAGAGAAGGATGGGTACGAGGAAGCCCTAAAAGAGGCTCTGGAAGTCCTCAATCGACAAGGAAAACGGAATGGAAAGGGGGAATAAGAACTTACGAATAAGTAGAACCCTAGAATCAGAGAAGAATGAGACCCTGAGATGGTGAGCAGAGCTTCGATGGCGGGAGCGCTTAAGCGTGCTTTCTGCAGAGGGAACTAAGGTGAGAGAAAGTGGGTTTGAAATTGGGACGAAAACCCAAGTATACCCCAGGGAAGGGGGTGACGTATGAGAAACGTCACCCCAGACGCTGTTTGGGCGTTCCGTTCCCCGAAACGTCTGCTCACATTTAATACGGGCAGTACAGAGCATGCCGCGTATAAAGGTGTTAGCTGGAAAAGCCTGTCCAGACCAAACGACGAGACGTTTGGGTTGGGCTAATGATGAAGTTTGCACCAAGTACGAGAAACATGGGTGCAGGAGCGAAGGACAAGAACCATGCTCATTGTTCAGAAGCTTTGCTCGTCACATTAAGAGAAAATAACGAGTAAAGCTGAGGAGCCATTGTAGGGAGGTAATCCCGAACAAGTACAAAGAGTGGCCCGAACACGTGGTACGTGGGGCCCAGAATCAATATAGTTGGAGTATCCGCCGAGCAGCACGGTGAACGGCAGAGAGGACTGGGGACACGAGAGGTCCTAGGTCCGAGATACCCAAGCAGGGGTATGGTCCAAAGAGCAGGAGAAGTTGGACCAATCGCATGCTAGAGAGACCAATGATATGAGAAATCATTGGTCCAGATAGGCTGTTCGGCTATGAGAGGGTCGAACAGGAGCAGCAATCTGGGGTGTGCCAGGAGGCGCTCTAGAGGGGTCCAGAAATGGAAATACCTAGTAAGGAAACGAGATCTGGAGGAGATAACCAACGGGAATGGAGTGAACGGCCAATTAAGGAAAGAGTTCCTAAATGGTCTAAAAGGAAATATGCAGTTATGGGAACGGGAATCCCTAATATTCCAGGTTTCCTTTACGAGAAAGGAAACTTAGGGCAACGAGATGGCTTGGACAGCAAGTAGACATGGGTCTATAAATATGAGGTAAACCTAGAGGTAAAGGTACGCAATTCTTGGTTATTTTGCTCATTACCTACTGAGAATTAGGGTTTTTACTAGTACGAGATACTAATTTTGGCATCGGAGGGCCTTTGCCACGAGAAGGTAAAGGTGCGCTCACCCTTTGTCTATTTTATAGGTTCAAACTCCGGCAGTGTGCTAGGGCTCCGGCGAGGGGTTCAAGGTAGTCGTTACGATTTGGTGCGGTTCAAAGTCGCTTTCGTTTTCTTGCACTTACAGTTGTTTTTACTTGCTAATTACCATTTTTGGCTATGATTTCAATTGAAAATGAAGCACCGTTCCACTAAAAGCAGTTTTGGGCATTTAGGACTTTATTAACTTTTTATGTTTTTTGAGACATGTTATTCTCGTCACATATATCAACTAAAAAGCCCAAAAAGCCAAATAACCAAAAATTAGAGGAACATGCCTCGAGTTCTTGGGTAAGTAGAGTACGATGATTGAATTGATAAATTTGTTTCAAAAAATGCAAGGGGTTAAGTAGAGTTTTTTGAATCGAATTGTCCTAATCACAAAGCACTATAACTGGGGTTACATTACATTGTTGATTTTTCTGATGTTATTCAATCTAAAGAAACATTTTGAAACTTTGTTTTTGTTTTTTTATCCTTGTATTCATTTTTTTATTTGTATGACTTAATAGTAAGTGGACAACAAAGCATGATGTCGGGTTTGGGCAACCAAAATGTCGGGGCCGGCACTGGTTACTTCTCCTCTGGCTTGGACAAGGTGGATTTGAAGGTGTTTACAAGGGTGTGTTAAGTGGCACTCAAGAAGAAATAGTTGTGAAGCGTATCTCAAGAGGATCGAAGCAGGGGATGAAAGAATACAAATTAGAAGTGAAGATCATTAATCAGTTGAGACATCGGGACTTGGTTCAACTCATTGGTTGGTGCCATGAACAAGGAGAGTTCCTTCTCATCTACGAGTTCATGCCAAATGGAAGCCTCAATACCCACCTTTTCAAAGGGAAGGGAAATCCAAGCTAACATGGACAGTGAGGTACAAAATAGCCCTTGGCTTGGCTTCTGCCCTTCTCTATCTTCATGAGGAGTGGGAGCAATGTGTGGTTCATAGAGACATCAAGTCGAGCAATATCATGTTGGACTCGAACTACAATGGCAAGCTAGGTGATTTTGGCTTGGCTAGGCTTGTGGACCATGAGTTGGGCTTAGAAACAACCGTCTTGGCTGGCACCATGGGGTATCTGGCTCCAGAGTGTGTCACCACAGGCAAAGCAAGTAAAGAATCGGATGTCTATAGTTTCAGTGTTATTGCCCTTGAAATAGCGTGTGGAAGAAAGCTGATAGAGAATAATAGAGATCCGGATCAGGTAGAACTATTAGAGTGAATTTGGAGCCTCTATAGGAAAGGGCAACTCTGTGAAGCTGTTGATAAGAATCTCACAATAGAGTAAGATGAACATCAAGTAGAGCGGTTTGTGGTGGTTGGGTTGTGGTGTTGCCACCCTGATGTCATTCTTCGGCCGTTTATAAGGCTAGCCATCAATATTCTTACAACTGAAGATCCATTGCCTGTTTTGCCGGTAGCTATATATATTTCACTTTCCATGTGCACGTCTAGCAATACATCATCGGTTGCCAAAACTCGCAGTTACTATCCATCACTTTCTGTTGAATCTTCTAAGGCTCCTTTACAATTGCATATATGAAGATAAGGAATAATGCATCCTTCTATAAATTCTTACTCACTTGAAAGAGGGATGATTGAGGTATATTACATACCAATGGCATGATTGTTCATTGTTGGATGCATCGTAGAATGTGATTTAGTCCGTATTAAAAATTGCAATTTCTGTTCACTTGCCTAAATAGTGTGTGAATATTGCTCACTCCATGTGAAGCTCATACATCCAATGCCACTTCGATGATCAATCCATTTTGTAGAGCTTGTTTATGCAATCCTGCAAAAAACCAGCTCAATGTCATATTAGCAAGTATTTGATTACATAGCACTTGTTTCACTTTCCATTTTAGGACAAATTTTTTTACATCAAGAATGGAATGCTTTGGTCAAGCATTTTGCCGCTATCCAACTGTGAAAGGAGTTACTTACAAAATTGAATTTTGTAACAATTTTACGAACAAAATAGAAACTTATTTAATTGAGTAACTTACAAAATGCATTAATCGAATGATTAGCAGTTAGAGAATCTCATTCCCAACTGAAACCCCAGTGACCCTGTCTCTCTCTCTCTCTCTTGCGAAGGGTCGCCTCCCACCGCCTAGACCCCGTCATCTTGTTCCCACTGCCTTTCCCCGGCTACACCACAGAGCCACCGTCTTCTGCGGCCCTGCCTCTTCCATGAGGTCCTTCCTGTTGTGCCCTAAGGATCAAAACCAAACACACACAAACAAAGAATATACGTGGTTCCTAAAAATCGGGTACTCAACGAAGATAAACTGGAGCTATTATCAGACGGCGGGAAGTTTTACAAGTGAGGTCTCATACCTCACTACACTCTCCTGCATAGCTACTGCAATTGAACCTCACTGGTCGCTCTGATTTTCAGATGCAAACTACACAAGGCCTAAGCACGCAGCCACAGCCCGGCCGAAGAGGAGGTGTGGTTTCCAATGTTAGAGATTGGAGCTCAAAGCATGGATTGGGATCTGATAATGGGATTTTTTGGCACCGGAGTTTTTGATCTACCTTTTCTTTTTTGGGAGCATTTTTTTGTTTTGTTTTTCCCACTTAATTTCCTTGTGTGGTTTTCTGTGTTGGGAATTATATGGTTCTGCAGTGCACCGGAGTTTCGCCTATTTTGTTTTATTTGTTCGTATTTCTTGACAGTTGTTTTTAAATTCTCTTCTTTCTGTTGTTTGGGCTGTAATTCTTTTCTAAGTTCTGAATGGCTTTCATGAATGAAAATATGACCAACTAAGTTGATATCCTACCTCTACTAAAGAAGAATCACTTTGGTTGATTTATCGCTTGGCAATTTTGGGCTGATTTGGACAATTATGTCCCTCAATTGTAAGGATGTTGTGTTTGTTTGGTTGGGTAGAAGTGTCATTTTACTTTGTGCATGTAGTGGGTTATGCATCGTGAGGAGGTGAAGGTAATGTGAGAGGTGTCATTGAGTTGGGTTAGATGGTTTGCACTCTGCATATACACCCACTTTCCTCTCTCTCTCTCTCTCTCTCTCTCCAGCGGATTTCACAGACCACCACGCCGTTTCTTCTTCTTCTTCTTCTTCGATTGGAGAATTCTCTCTCTCGATCGACTGATTCTGACTTTGCACTATCTCAATCGCAGAGCATATCTTTCCGTCTGAGATTTGTAACCTTCTACTCACCTAGGTTCATACCTCCGCCCAGCGCTCAAATCAACAGATCGTGCTCCTCCTGAAAAGGTTTGGCCCCGTTCGGTGACTTTTTGCCGATGTACTATTATGAAGGCTGGACCCTTGCATATTGCTGGGAAACTGTTGATCCTCAAGCCATGGGAGCCTCAAATGGTCCTAACTAAGGAGAAACTGAGTACTATTCCTATATGGGTGCAATTTGCTAATATCCCATTGGAATTTTGGACTGAACAAGGGCTTAGTTACATTGCTAGTGCCATAGGCAAACCCCTCCATGCTGATGATATGACAGAAAAGGGGCAGCGGCTTAACTTCGCAAAAATCTGTGTTGAAATTCATGTTGATACTCCCCTTTTGGATGTAGTTGAAGTGGAATATGGTAATGGTGCTTCTGCTTTTGTGAAAGTTACGTATCCCTAGAAACCCTTACGTTGCTCTGAATGTCATGTATTTGGGCACTCTGAGGCCAGTCATAAAGTGAAACCTACTGCGACTGGTGGCTCTAAAGATCCCATCCTTGTTATCCCTAAAGAACAGGTAGCTATGCTCCCTTCTGAAGAATCTGTGGACCAAGCCATGGTGAATCCTGAGGGTTTTGGGTTGCAGCGTATTGGAGCTCTGGGGCAGCATATCCACTCTCCTAAACTGGCATCTCCTGCTGTTGGTTCTCTCCCAAGGAATTCTGTTGTCATGACTGATGGGGTTACTTCCGGATGGGTCGGTCAGCATCAGGGTTTAGAAGTCAAGACTCCCTCAGCCCCCCCGGCAGTCTTTCCCCTCCCAAGGTCTCTTCTGGCCTTTCTAATATTTTTGCTATCCTGGACTCCACTGTGTTTGAGGATGAGCAATCTCTTCATGCCATGGAAATGGCTTCTGATTCTCCCCTACCTGATGAGTGCCCTAGTTCCTCTGTACTTCCCTTGGTCACTAAGAGGACTAAGGGGAATGCAAAGGGTAAAGGGGGAGGGGGGGCTGGAATTGGAGCTCCTCCTAGGAATAAGGGTAGGAGATGAATTTTGTTATTTCCATATGCTGAAACTTGCTGCATGGAATATTAGGGGGCTGAACAACCCTCTTAAATAGAAAGAAATCCTTTCTTTCGTGCAGTCTCAACGACTTGGTTTGTGTGGTATTGTTGAAACAAAGGTTAGAAGAGAGCACTTGTCTTCCACAGTTCATCATTGCTTTCCCCCTAATTGGGACCATATTTCTAATCTAGATGGTGTGGGTTCTCCCGCTCGAATAATTTTGGCTTGGGATTCATTAGTCTTTAACATCAGCACTATTTCTCTTTCTTCCCAAATGATCTTTGTAAAAGCTATAGGTGTGGAGTGTAAAAAAGGAATTCTATGTTTCTGTTATATATGGTGCTAATGGTAGCAAAGATAGGAGGCAGCTTTGGGGAGAGATTCGAAGTGCTAAACTGGTCATTGGTAATGCTACATGAATTCAACTTGGTGATTATAATGTTATGAGGAAGCCAACTGAACGTTTGGTGGGGTTTGATTCTACTGTTGCTGCTGAATTCAATTCCTGCCTTTTTTATGTAGAGATGGATGATCTTCTTGCAACTGGGTTCTGGTTTACCTGGTCCAACAAGCGTAGGGGTGCTGGGGATAATAAGAGCAAATTGGATAGGGTTTTGGTGAATACCACATGGATGGATGCTTTCCCTGACTCTGCAGCTTGCTTCCTTGCCCTTGGAGTCCCTGATCATTGCAAAATTCTGGTAACCATTCTTACTACCCTTGTTATGAGGAGACCTTTCAAATTCTTTTGTTTCTGGATGCTTCATGCTTCTTTTAAGCCTTTGTTAGCTCAATCTTGGGCTGATCTTGTGAATGCTCAGTCTTGCATGCTGCAACTCAGTCTTAAGTTGAAAAGGCTTAAACCTGTTTTGAGGGCTTTGAACAAGGAACATTATTCTAACATCAGTTTACGTGTTGAGCAAGCTAGGTTCAGTTTACACCAAGCTCACGAGGCCTTTTTTACTCATCCCTACGATACTGCTCTTTGTGATGCTGAAAAAGTAGCTTTGGGGCATTATATGGAATTGAGCTTGGCTGAGGAAGGATTCAAAAAGTAGAAATCCCGAGTGAAATGGCTCTCACTTGGGGATCAAAACACTAGATTTTTCCACCAAAAAATGCCTGCTCATAGGACTCAAAATAAGATCTTAAACCTGGTAAATGATTCTGGTCTTAGATTAGAGAGTCCTCTGGATATTCAGGATGAAATTCTGGGGTACTATCAAGGCTTGCTTGGTGCCTCTTTTAACTCTGCTGGTGAATTCAATACTGAACTAAGGCAAACAGTGGGTTCCAGGATCCCTGATGATATGTGTGCTGCCTTAGTCCTTCCTGTCTCTGATCTTGAGATAAAAAATGCTATGTTTTCCATCAATGGGGATAAAGCCCATGGGTATAGCTCCTCTTTTTTCCATAAAAATTGGGAGATAGTGGGGCCTGATGTCACCTTGGCAGTAAAACAATTCTTTAGTACTGGTTATCTGTTGAGAGAATGGAATTCTACAGCCATCTCTTTAGTCCCCAAAGTTCCTACTCCCTCTACTGTTAAAGACTTCCGGCCTATATCTTGCTATAATGTCATATACAAATGTATTTCCAAGGTGTTGGTTTCTAGGCTTCAGCCTTTGTTGGCTTCTATTATTCAACCTAATCAATCTGCTTTCATTAAGGGGACGTCTATTGTGGACAATGTTTTACTCATGCAAGGATTGGTCAGGGATTATTATAAGGATTCAGGGGTGGCTAGATGTGCTCTTAAGCCAGATCTTATGAAGGCCTATGATTCAGTGTCCTGGGGCTATCTCTTTGAAATTATGCAGATTATGGGGTTTCCTTCTCTGTTTATCAGATGGGTGCATCAGTGTGTCACTACAGCCATGTATTCCATAGTCATCAATGGGGGTCTTGTTGGATATATCCCAGGGAAAAGGGATCTTAGGCAGGGGGACCCCTTGTCCCCTTATCTTTTCTTCTTGGTCATGGAAGGGTTCTCTTCTCTACTTCAGTTCAGAATTGGACAAGTGGGCTTTTCTTACCATCCAAAATGCAGTGAGCTTCATTTATTTCATCTAATGTTTGCTGATGATTTGTTCATAATGTGTGAAGCAGATCCTTCCTCCTTTCACTTGTTAGAACCATGTTGAATGATTTTTACTCTATTTCTGGGCTAAAACCTAATCTCCATAAGAGTTGTGCCTACTTTTCTGGGGTCTCTAATGAAAACAAGGATGTTCTTATGCCAATCTTAGCTATTTCAAAAGGGAGACTTCCTGTTAAGTATCTTGGTGAGCTAGGCTTCGTGCTTCTGATTGTCAAGTCTTGTTGGATAAAATTGTGAGCAGAATTCAGTCCTGGAATAACAAAACATTATCTTATGGAGGTCGTGCTCAACTTATCCACTCTGTCCTCTTTAGTGTCCAAATCTATTGGAGCTCTATTTTTATGATTCCCCAGAAAATCCTTAACAAAATAGAGGCCTTGCTGAGATCTTTTTTCTGGACTGGAATACAAATGAAGTCTAGTGGTGCTAAAGTAACTTGGGAGGCTATCTATTCTCCTAAAGTTGAGGGGGGTTTGGGCTTTCGAGACCTTAAAGATTGGAACACGGCTGCCATGACCAAACACTTATGGGCTCTTGCCTTGAAAGCTGACACTTTGTGGGTTAAATGGATTCACACTTATATAATCAAAGATCAATGCCTCTGGACCATCCCTATTACTGCTTCTGCTTCTTGGACAGTTAGGAAATTGTTTAACCTGAGGCCTCTAGTTCATCCTTGGATAACTACTGTGGTGGGCAATGGTAAGAATACGTTTCTATGGCTAGACAATTGGCATCCTCTGGGTCCTCTTTTTGCTAGATTTGGCTCCAGGGTTGTTTATAATCTGGGAAGGCATCGCCATGCTAAAGTTGAAACCATCATTTCTGACCAGTCTTGGCAATGGCCAAGAGGTAGAAATTTTGTGACTAGGGACATTGTGAAGGCCACCCCTGCTCATTTTGTTCCTCACCCTTCGCAAGAGGACATCGTTATTTAGAACCTAACCCCTAATAACAAATTCTCTATCAAGTCAGCTTGGAATACTGTTAGACGGCAGCATCCCCAAGTTAATTGGTGTCCAATTATTTGGTTTAAGCATCATGTTCCACGCTGGTCCATTATCCAATGGCTTGCAAACTTGGGGAGACTTGCTACAAAGGATAGACTCCTTAAATGGGGGATGGCCATAGCTGACCAGTGTGTTTTATGTTCTGCTGCTATAGAGAACCATGAACACCTCTTCTTTCAGTGCCCTTACTCTTCTCATCTTCGGAAGTCTTTGCAAAAGAATTTGATGCCTCAGTGCCCTGTTGACGGGCTGCCCCAAATTATGGACTGGATGATTCAAGTTGATAAGGGGACACAATTTTCTTGCCTAATATCTAAAGTTGCACTTGCTGCTCTTCTGTACACGTTTGGGCTTTTCACTTAGTAACCGGGCCTCTTGCCTCAGTAAGCAATGAGTGTTCGCGTCAAACGGTGGAGAGTTCTTGGATTGTCATGTGTGGTTAGCTTGGGTTCGTAGCCTTTTTGACTTGAGTGATTAAGTCCGTTGGGGTGTTCTCTACATCTAGTGCCCTAAAGCCGTCTGGTTTGGGTGTCACTGGCGTAAAGCTCGCTACAAGGGTCAATTAGAAAGCTTAAGGGACCAAGGCATTGCACAACCACAAAGAAATATATATATAGAAAAAAATCATGAATAAGGGGAGGGGCCACCATAATTTGATGTGAGCATTTTGATGAGTATTGAGGTATTGAAAGTGCGTGTATTGTTTTCGAGGTTAATGAACATCTTTGTGTGAATTTTCACTTACACGCATGCCTGGTGATTTTTCCCTATTCAGATATATGTGGGAGGAACAATTTTTTGTGCTAATTCGGATTAAAATGTTCACTTGTTTAACTTTGTTAATGAATGAAATATCTTGCCTCTAAATTGTATTACACTCACATTAGTTACTTTGAGAGGCAATAGACTATGTTTTGGAATTCTGATCGAGTGTCATCTTATTAAGAATTTTGTGGGTATATTCACGGCAAACCCTCACGAGACTATAACTCGTCCACTAGGGCAACCTAGGGGTTTAAAGGCTTGTTGCATATGCTAAATGCAATCGGACTCCTCCGAAAAAGGATTATCTAGTATTGTTCTTTTTCTTTGTCTTAATTTTATTTCTCTTGCTCGAGGACTAGCAAAATGTAGGTTTGGGGGTATTTGATGAGCATAAAATATAGTATTTAAAAGACGTCCATACTTGCATTGTTAGTCTTGACTTTATAATTATTTATGTCGTACTATCATCTATTTATGTTTTGTAGGTATTTTGGGCTTTATCACGCAAAAAACGTTTCTTCCGAGACTTATGAGATGAAGTCTTATTCGTGTGGGCTCAACCGGGCCAATTTAAATTAGAAGATCCAAAAGAGCAGAAACCCAGAGTTCGCGCTTACGGAATTTTACAATATGATGGATTGCCACCGAATTCCATAAAAGTGTCAATTTTTAGTCCATAAATTGGGAAGAACTCTAAATCCAATGCTACGGGTCGAAAGAAGGAAATTAATGAGCTAATTCAAGCAGGTCCTGTGAAGAATTGGCATAGTGAAGTAGGAAGATTCGGATCCCATGAATTTTTGTTTTTGCACGTGGCTTTGTAGCAATAGCTAAGTGGGTGACAAGAGTTTATTGGCTTTGGCTAGAACTCTAAAGGAAAGTGCTGTTTAAGAAAAAAATACTACGCAATTGGTAGTGACCGAATTGACGGCAATCAGAAAAGGAATTTTCTTCCTTTTACAGAAGATTCTCGGCAGCTATTTGAGGGGACCATCAGAGACCACGGCTTGGGAAATTCCATGCAGCAGAGCATCACCATTTTCGGCAGCAGCAACTCTCGGCAGAGGAAAAGTTTGGGAAGAAAATAACTCTTTTCTTTTTGTAAGCTTTAGTTCAATGGAGTTCTTTTATTATACGATCATATTTTTGTACTCCATGAGCGGCTAAACTTTTAGACTAGGTTGAGGATGAAATCCCATTAACGATTATTATTTGTATATTCATGAGATTTGGTTTTACCCAAATATGTGGTTTTGATTATGATTAAATTGTTCCGACTCCAAATCAATTGTTAGGGATAGATTCTGGATATGAGTTCAATCATGTTTTTCTCATGATTTGGAATTGTCTTTAGCATTGAAAGCTGGTTTTTCATCGTTCACTATAACATTGGATATTTATTGTAATTTGTTAAAAGCGGATACAATTAATGATTTGATTTTATACTTGCGTGCGGAAAGGAACAAACATTAGACTTTTTGATGAACTTTCACGATAATATTTTCCGTGGTAACAGAACTAGCTTTCAGATTATCATGAAGAAATTTTGGGTAAAATCAATGATCATGAATATCTAATGATACTAGTTAATGGGTGTGGATTCCGAAACCCTAGTATTTTCTTCTTTGATTAAAAAAGATAATTTTAATTTTCTCGTCTTTCATAGCTTAGTTCATTATTTTTACTGTTCACTTTTAGTTCAAAAATCAATCACAACTTTTTGTCAACTAGGTTAGGGTTAATCGATAAAAGTTTATTTAGTTTTCCTACAAAAAATCACAAGTCCCTGTGGGTTCGACCTCGCTCTTGCATTACTATACTTCAGTACGATTCGTGCGCTTGCGAGTACATTAAAATTTCACAACAAGAGCAGAGGTGTTTTGGTAAATACCACCTCCCGCTCTCTTCTTAACTCTCTCTTGTCATTTTTTACTTTAAGTCTTAAGTTTTTAGTTTTCCTCCATTAGAGCTCTAAGCGCTCCTAAGCATATTTCTTGAAGAACACTAGTAAGTTGTTATCGTTTATTAATGTCGTAGTTACGGTTGTGGTTGTTATAAATATCAAGTTTATTTTTATTTCCGTCGGTTAAATATCATGTCTCATTTTTATGTTTTCTTTTGTGTTTTAGCTATGAGTTAGTAGTTGTTTGGCTAAGTCTCGGGATAATCTTTCCCGAGGACTTAGGTTGTTAGTTGGTTCTCGAGCCTTTGGGCTTTCAAGCATGATTTTCGGAATAGGGCTAAATTGGTAATTTCGGTCTTAACTTAGGGGTGTTAACTCCTCGGTATGCCGTTCGTCAAGCGGTCTTGGCAAATAGTATGTCGAGGGCTCGTGGCCTCCTTTGGATTCGACAAATGATTCAAACAAATTGGTTCGCCTTCGTTTAATCACATCTTTCGATAAACGTAGTCATTAAAGCTAAATCCTCCGGGCGTGAGCACGCGGTCGTGACTCTCGCCTGAGTTATAATCGAGAACCGGTAACGGCCTTTGTCAAGGGTTAGAAAATCCTTAGACTTGCCTCTTTAAGTTAATCAAGCGCAATTCTAGTCTTTATTTTAGTCTTTCCGTTTAAAGAAAAACCATAGTTGGCGGGCTTAAACGCTGAAAACCTACCATATTAAACCTTCAATCCGAATTAAGCTATAATCGAATTCTCTGTGGGAACGATCCCGGTCTTCCGGTTGTTATGCGTGCAACGACCTAACCCTATGCTTCGGGTTTCTATCAACCTTATATTTGAAGGCAATGTTTCGACGTAAGCACTCTTGATTTCCAATATGTTGCCGTCATTGTTTGAGCAACGATAACATAACTACGCATTACTATAACTAAGTCATTACAGATAGCCATACTAGGCGATGCCTTTACAACTTGCACAGGAACTTGCAATCATATACATAAATCTGTAATCAAAATCATGCACTCAATCAAACCTATGCAGCCTATGCTTTCAAAAATATTCAACACCGTTCAATTCAACGGGCATGACATACGTGCGTTGCACGTTGCGATGTCCCTAGTTACCTATAAAGTTCCAAAAAGTTGATGAAGGAGTTTGCCTTTAAAAAACTAGTAAAGAGTCATAAGAGAAGCATTTTGGCTCAATTAAGTCAGAATTAATGACTTATATTCTTCTCTTATTCAAATTTTTTTTTTTTTTGTATTTGTTAATTTTGTGTCAAATTTTTGTAACTTATTGATTTGTCTTAACGAGAGGAATCAAAAAATAAAAAAGTTTTGATTGAAAATCGTAATTTTTTTAAAAAGACAAATAAGTCGAAAAGACTGTCTTTTTTTTAAACCTTTTTTTTTGTCTTTATTCAAAAAATTATGAGTTTCGGTTATAATTTTTTACTTTTTCGATTCCTTTTGCTGAGACGAATCAAGAAGTCAGAAAAAATTGACGCAAAACAAATAAATGCAAATATTTTTTGAGTAAAGACAAAAAAATAAGTTACTGAACTTTTTAAAGCTAAAACAAGCCAAGGGTAAGAAATTAGGAGAAATCCCTGAACCGGCCGAAGCTTAGACCAAATTATTTGGTTTTATTTAGCTAAGATAAAAAGAAGTTAAAATTCCAAATACACGGATATAGATTTGTTTTGCCGTTGATTTTTGTATAGATTTCTTGCTTAAAGGTTCTTTTCTGCAAATCACTAATGGAGCTCAGTTCTTCGTCATTCTCCCCTATCTAATAATATCCTCAGACCAGTCGAAATAGTGGTGCTAAAATATTTTTTTATTGATGAAGACTTTGACTTATTCTAAACAAATTATGTAGAAGTATAGTGAGAGAAGGAAATTTTCTACTGAATCTTTTAATTCCGTGAAATTAAAATTTTTGATGGCTCGCTTATTAGTACTTCGTCCGTCTCTTTTTAAGTGTCCTGCTTCGTAACTCCAACTTATTAAAAAGACATCATCATTATACCTTTCACATCAACTTTTTCCTCCACTTTCTCTACTTTCCCATCATCATTACTCTTTTACTCACTTACTTTTTAAAAAAGAATCTACTTTTAGGGACAAAATAGACAATACACCAATTTTTACCCACTAACTTTACAAAATGGACACTTATTAACGGACAGCCTAAAATGGAATACTCGACAATAAAAAGGGGACGGAGGGAGTACTATTCTTCAAGCACATAGTAGCTTAAGTATAACACGAGATCTAGGCCTTACTCTTACTCGTTTATCTTAGTTAAGCACTAATTAAGAATAACTCAAAACATGGTAATTGTATATATGGTACTCAAAAAGATATGAATTAGTCTTCATAGATGGTAATTCCTAAAACTCAAGATGTCCAAGCTAGTTTATACTTGCACCTTGACTCTAATTCCACATTCTAACCACGCGGCAATTATTGGCGGGAAATTTTTTTGTATGAACTAATCCCACAAATAATGATATATCCTACACGTTTCCAAAAATATGACAAAAGGTTTGTTGACCTTGACAAAATTGTAAAGGGTACAAGGAGAAGATTACAACGGGGAAGGAGCTAAGAACTGGCAAAAGCTTAGACTAAATTATTAAGATTTACTGAGCTCAGCTAAAATTAATTATTAACATTTTACAGCAAGGCATATAGCTCAGATTTGCAGTTGGTTTCATATAGATTTCATCATTAAAGGTTCTCTTTGGCTAACCATTAATGGAGTCCGGCCAGTTCTTCGTAATATTCTCTAGAATGAACGATATAGACCATATTATTTGTTAATGACCATAGAAAACATTGTTTATAGGAGACGGACATAGTGGTGCTAAAATATTTGTGTATAGAACAAGTAAAAGAGATCGTGATAACAAAAATAAAAAACAAAAAAAGGAAGAAGCAAGAGAGCAGTTCGGCAATACGTCATTTGATTTTGAATCATTTTGACCTCGTTTTAACGCTAATTAAGAAACTCCACTTAAAAACTACTGTATTTAATATAATTAAACTTTCTTTATACCATCTCAAACCACCCTCATTCTCCATTAACAACCATGGCTCTATCTCTCTGCAACTCAAAATCACCAACCCATTTCCAAATCCAACATTCACAACCAATTCTCTTCTTATTTCTACTCTTCCCTTTTGCAAACTCTATTTCCTTCAACTTTCCAAATTTCAACCCAAATGACCCAGACATATACTACCAAGGGGATGCATCTGAAGCCAGCGGAGTAATCCAACTCACAAAGAACCAAGCCGACGGTTCCCTCTCATTTAGTGTCGGACGGGCCACGTACGCACAGGCCATGCACCTATGGGACTCCGAGACCGGAAACTTGACAGACTTCAACACCCAATTCTCTTTCAACATAAACGCACTTGACCTCGATACTTCCGGCGATGGACTCGCCTTCTTCCTTTCTCCCTTCGATGCTACAATACCTGACAATTCTTCCGGAGGATGTCTTGGTCTTTTTGACAACTTCCTTGCCTTCAATCATACCAACAATCAGATTGTGGCCATTGAGTTTGACACTTTTCAAAATCCTTGGGATCCAAGCTCCAACCATGTTGGTATCGATGTCAACTCGATCGTCTCCGTGGTCAATGTCACGTTGAATACTAGTATGAACAACGGAATAACAGCAAATGCTTGGGTGAATTATAATTCCACTACAACAACTTTGAGTGTCTATCTAACTTACGCAGAAAATCCTGTTTTCCAAGGGAACTATACCCTTTCATATGTTGTTAATTTGACGAAAGTTTTGCCTGAATGGGTTAGTGTTGGTTTTTCGGCTGCTACAGGCGCTTCGATAGAAATACATAATATTGTTTCTTGGAGCTTTAATTCAACCTTAGGGGGATCCTACAATTCACCCCCTGGAGGATCCAACAATTCAACCTCAGGGCCCTCGCCCCCGCCCTCACCATCCAACATTTCAACCTTAGCGCCGCCCCCGCCCTCAACGGGTATGGGTCATAAGATGAACCCACGTCTGGTGGTTGGTTTGGCTGTGATTATTGGTACCCTGAGTTGTGGAGTTGGCTTGTTTTGGTTGATGAAGTGGCAAAAAATTAATTCGCGGGGAAACAATGAAATGGGCGTTGATGCTTCTACTGATGATGATGACGACTTTGAGAAAGGCACGGGGCCAAGGAGATTCACGTTCCGCGAACTAAGTCACGCAACAAACAATTTTTTCGAGGGGGGAAAGCTCGGACAAGGTGGATTTGGAGGTGTTTACAAGGGTGTGTTAAGCGGTACTCAAGAAGAAATAGCCGTGAAGCGCATCTCCAAAGGGTCGAAGCAAGGGAAAAAAGAATACAAATCAGAAGTGAAGACCATTAGTCGGTTGAGACATCGGAATTTGGTTCAGCTCATTGGTTGGTGCCATGAACAAGGAGAGTTCCTTCTCATCTACGAGTTCATGCCAAACGGGAGCCTCGATAACCATCTTTTCGATGGCAAATCCAAGCTAAGATGGACAGTGAGGTACAAAATAGCCCTTGGCTTGGCTTCTGCCATCCTTTATCTTCACGAAGAGTGGGAGCAATGTGTGGTTCATAGAGACATCAAGTCGAGTAATATCATGTTGGACTCAAACTACAATGCCAAGCTAGGCGATTTTGGCTTGGCTAGGCTTGTGGACCATGAGTTGGGCTTAGAAACAACCATCATGGCCGGCACCATGGGGTACCTTGCTCCAGAGTGTGTCAGCACAGGCAAAGCAAGTAAAGAATCAGATGTCTTTAGCTTCGGTATTGTTGCCCTTGAAATAGCATGTGGAAGAAAGCCGGTGGAGCGCAATAGGAATCTGGGTCAGGTAGTACTACTAGAGTGGGTTTGGAGCCTCTATGGGAAAGGACGACTCTTTGAAGCTGTTGATAAGGATCTCACAATGGAGTACGATAAACATCAAGTAGAGCGGTTAATGTTGGTTGGGTTATGGTGTTGCTACCCTGACTTCCAACTCCGGCCATCCATAAGGCAAGCGATCAACAGTCTTAAATTTGAAGCTCCATTGCCTGTTCTGCCATCACAAATGCCGGTACCTGTATATTTTTCACCTTCCATGTGCATGCCTAGCTATACATCATCGGTTGCGACCACAGATTCAGACATTAATGATCGGATTCAATGTTCAAGTAGCAGTCATGCTCGCAGTAACTATTCATCACTTTCAGTTGAATCTTCAAAAGCTCCCTTGCAATTGCATGAAGATAACGAACAGAGCATCCCTCTATAATTTCTTTCTCACTTGAAAGAGGGAATGGTTGAGGTATATTAATTACTAATAGCAGGATTGTTAGATGCACTGTAAAGTACTGCTAAGTTTGTTTGTTTGTTTTTTTTCTTTTCTGTGATGTAGTAATAAGAGTACAATGTTGTTCTTTCTTTCTTTTATTTTTATTTTTGTCAAAGGGAGTACAATATTGTTCACTCACCTAAAAAGTGTGTAAAAATTGTGTGAACATTTCTCACTCTCTGTGAAGCTCATACTGGATGCCACTTCGATGATCAATCCATTTTGAAGAGCTCAATTTTTTATGCTCCTGCAAAAAACTAATTCCCCATATTAGCAAGTATTTGATTAAATAGTATTTGTTTCGCTTTAAATTTAAGAATTTTTTTGAATCAAGAATGGAATGCTTTGGTCAAGCATCTGCCCCTACCCAATTGATGAGTTATTTTGTTTGTCAAAGTACTGACAAAATCAGGCTTTACAAACAAAATAGAAACTTTACAAATTGAATAACTTACAAAATTCATTAATCGAATCATTAGCAGTTAGAGAATCCCAACTGAAACCCCAGTGAATCTCTCTCTCTAGTAGCCACTAGCCATGGGTTCTTCTCTTAGAACTTGCCCAGATTTGAGAGCCTTCCTCCCTCCCACCATTGCTGTGAATTCGCACCATAAATTCCATAAGACTTGCCCAGATTTATGGCGTGAATTCATTCTTAGTGTGTCCCGCATCAAACCTATTTTGAATCTATATGTGTGCACCTCGACGACTTTCTCCTTCCACCAGCTGGTCAAAGAAAGACGGATAGAATTCTGTATGAACCAACCCCACGAAAGTTGATATTACCTATGAATTTCCGAAAATGTGACGTAAGGGTTGGCCTTGACAAAATTGTACAGAGTATTAGGAGAAGATTACAACGGGGAAGCTCCAGGTTTCTGATCAGGATTGTCTTCAGTGGAAGTGGAGCAATCACCTTGCATTTTCAGTAAAGACAGCCAACTTGAAATGGGAAAACCCGAAGTTAAAACTGAAGATCCCGATCTATTATCTGTGTGGAAAAACATTTGCCCTCCAAATTAAAGGTGGAATTGTTTGTCTGGATGGCTGTCCAGAATTGCATAGCACATCAAAGTTTGTCTTGGTTTGGAGGGGGGTATTGTAGCTAATGACTTGGAGCTAAGCCCTCAGAGCAACTCTGAAAGGGAAACTCGAAACCATCTTCTACAACTGTGCAGGGTCTCCTGTGTTCTTTGGTCAGCAGATATGAATTGGTGAGGAGTAGAATGGGTGAGCCTATTCCAATCTAATGGCCTTACTGCAGGTGTGGAATGGTAACAACTTCAAGAACTTGGAAAGACTATGCTGGCAGGCTTGCTTCTACGCTGTTGTGTGGTCATTTTGGTTAGCTAGGAATGAGATTGTGTTCGAGAATAAAAATATGGACAAGGAGGAAATTGTAGATTTGGCCAAGACTAGGAAGGCACCTGGATTAAAGGGAAATACAAGGTTAATAACTCTTCTCTGTTGAGGGCTTCAAAAGAAGCTTGGAGGGTATCAGAAGACTGAAGATAAAGCTTATTGAGGGATCCATCACTGAGTGGGCTGAAAGCAGCTGGTTGATGTCTTTGGGAAGGTCAACTGAAGCTAGCTTCTTGTTTCAAGTGAAGCTAGCTTCTTGTTTCAAGTCTGTGTATAAATTAGTATAATGCTATCTGCTACTATTGTTTTAGTTCCTCTGGCTGGTCATGTTTTTACTTCTGATGCGGCTATGGCGGGCAGTATACCTGTGTTCTGGTGGAATCTTGCACTTGACCAACTACACTTGCAGGCCTTAGAGTACTTAAGCTGTTGAATCCTTTGTTTCAAGGAATTTGTGTTCTTTGCTTTCTTGTTCGCCTTCATATTTCTGCATTCAACATCTTGTTCGATGTTGTATTTTTAGTCTAGCACTTTGCTACAACAACATCATGGAGCTTGTGTTGTTCCTTCTCTTTTTTCCGAAGTACCCTTATCGAGCTATCAATATTTTTTTTGGGCTGATAAAAAAAAGGGGGAAGATGTGAGGAGAAATTCTTGAACCGGCCAAAGGTTAGACTAAATTATCTGGATTTATGGAGCTAAGCTAAAATTATTAAAATTACAGATACATGCAAATAGCTTTTGTACTTGGGTTTTGTGTAGATTTCTTGATTAAAGGTTCTCTTTTGCTAGCCATTAGTGGGCCAATTTTTCGTCACTCTCACCTCTCCAATAATATTTTCAGTTATATTCGATAAATATCATATTATTTGTTAAAGACCATAAGAAATATTGTTTATAGGCCCAAAAAAAGAGAGGTACACCAGTTATGCAGGAATTCAGAAAAAAGTAATGAACCATGAAAACACAAATTTATAGATCGGCATAAGTGTCACTCTACTAAAACATACATACTGCATCCCCCATTTGTTGGATTTTTTTGGTAATTTAATTAAATATTAAAAGAACATAGTCATAAACTTTCATATTTTTATTTTCGTTTTTAACCTTTAAGTCTTTAAGAAACATAGTCGTTGTCCTTTCTTATTGCTAGTAATTAAGTTCAAAAGTGAAGGGTAAATAATAAAAACTTTTGATCAGGAACAATTCTTTTGGGACAATAAAAAAAAGAATCAACTAATAGGGACTGCGGGCGCGTGTATATATATGAATCAAAAAGAGGAGGGAATATCGTTCAAGATACACAATCTATCGTCATATATATATTGAACATAATTCCACACAATCTCATTTCGTTCAAATAACGGAATCTAATCATTTAAAGACCCATCTTATTTCATCAGATACTGGCTTTGGGCACTTGGAATTTTTCCAATACCTCCATTGATTTGTTGCCTTTTATTTTGCAGATTTGTTTATAGACTTTCATAGATATATGACTACGTTTCTTTCATGGTGCCTTGTAAAATTCAGCTGGCTGAAGCTGGCATTGTTTAGAGCAGTATTGTTTGAACCAGCTTGAACACTTTATACTAATCGTTCGGTGGTAATCAGTGTTTATTTTAAGCGGATTTTTTTTGGGTTTCAACGTACTCATGATCGCCCACGTTGGACGAAGCAAGATCGGAAGTCCTACACCTTTTTTGGATCCGAGCAATGCTAGTACGCTCCTACCGACCACCCCTCTCTCACATCCTAAACTTATTGTTTGGATCCCCTCGTCTGAAAATGAAAATTTACCAAGATGATAAAATGTAGGTGGAAAGGAGAAGGGGCCTGGAGGGAACGTTGTGTTGATATGCTTAAGCTCCAAGACAAATGTTAATATTTCTACAGAACAGAATGGCATAGGTTTTTCTCTACAATTTTTACACCGGTGGATTAAAATCCTGTAGAGGCACCCCTGCTTGAAGAAATTGTGCAGAGAGTATTAGGAAAAGATTACGCCCGGGGAAGAATAGGAAGAGTTCTTGAACCGACCGAAGCTTAGACTAAATTATTTGGATTTATGGAGCTAAGCCGAAATTAGCAACATTGTAAGTACACGCATATAGCTCTGATTTGTAGTTAGTTTTTGTATTGATCTCTCGATTAAAGTCTCATTTCTACTTACCATTAATGGAGCGAGCTTTTCGTCACTCTCACCTGCCCAGTAATATTCTTAGTAATGTTTGATAAACATCATAAAATCTAGTAATATTTGATAAACATCCTTTGGACATGCTTAATTTCTTGACGTCCTGGAAGTCGACACAGACCCTAATCTACCCATTTTTCTTTCGAACGAATATGATGTTAGATAACCAATTGGTATAGATGAAGGGCTCAATAAAACCGGCCTTCTCCATCTTTTCGACTTCTGCAATGACAGGTAACTTCATGGTTCATCCGTCTCTATGGCGCTAAAATATCTTTTCTTGATGAAAACTTTGACATATTCTAAACAAAATATACAAGATAGTGAGAGGAGAAGATTTTCTACGTACTAAATCTTTTAATTTCGTGAATTTTAATTTTAGTAGCTTATTAGTACTCCATTATTCTTTGAGCTCAAGAATAACACAAGATATAGCGGCCATTCTCCTAGTTGTTTATCTTAGTTAAGAACTAAGAATAAGTCAAAACACGGTAAGCATAGAAGGAGAATATAGGACGAATTCTTCAACCGGCCGAAGGTTCGAAAAAATTATTTGGATTTACAGAGCCAATCTAAAATTACAAAATTATGCATACATGCATATAGCTGTGATTTGCAGTTTTTTGTTTTAATCGGCAAAAACATTTTATTAACGGGGGAAAGGGAAGAGGGGTTCCAACGAAAAGTTAGAAAATACAGCCAAATGGGACAAAGCCCAAACACCCAAGAGGGACAAAGTCCAAAATATCTGATTTGCAGTTGGTGTTGTATAGATTTCTTGATTAGAGGTTCTCTTCTGCTAACCATTAATACAGAGCCCAGTTCTTCATCATTCTTACCTCTCTAGTAATATTCACAGGAATAATAGATAAACATCATGATATTGTTTGTTAATGACCATTGGAAATATTGTCTATAGGAAACAAACATAGTGGTGCTAAAATATTGTCTATTTTGATATATACAATTAAGAGCAAGTTTTCCAACACATTCTTTGATTTTCAATCATTTTGACCTGGTTTTAATACTGATAAACCAACTCAGGCACTCAGCTAATAATGGGTATTTAGACTTCCTTTATACCATCTCAAACCACCTTCATTCTACATTTACAACCATGGCTCTCTGCAACTCAAAATCACCAACCCATTTCCAAATCCAACATTCACAACCAATTCTCTTTCTCAACTTCATCAGGCTTACTAGTATCTTCTTATTTCTACACTTTCCTTTTGCAAACTCTACTTCCTTCAACTTTCCCGATTTCAACACAAATAACCAAGACATACAGTACTAAGGGGATGCAACTGCAGCCAATGGAACGATACAAGTCACAACAAACCAAGAGAACACTCAGCTCCAGAGGCGGAAGTGTGCATGGGCTGTCATAGGCTGAAGCCTAGGTGGGCTTTGAAAAACCAAAAAAAAAAAAAATTTATATGTTAAATTTCAGTCTACTTATGCTCCCTTTATGTTTTGTCCAACCAATATGTTTCCAGCCCAGCCCAATTGCCGAGAAACCCCATAAGTCGTTTTCCTCCCTTCGTCATCCACGTTCTCCCTTGTCGTCATTCACGTCTGTTCCGTTGTCGTCATACACGTCCTTTTCCGAGCGATGATTTCAATTTTCAACCGGTGAGTAATTAGGGCTTTCAACGACGATTTCAATTTTCAAATGCCCCTACTGTAGACACCTCCCGTGCGGGGCATCACCATACAGTTAATCATCATGTGTTTGCTCGATTGGTTTCTTGCTTCATAAACCAAGATCGTGGACATTCCCATGGCTAGGAACATCGCCACACGATAGCGGTTATCATCAAAACAGAGTCGCCACTCAGTTTATTAAAACTAGGAAAATAGACAGAGATTCTGGATACGGAAGCCAAAAGTACAGTAAGGGGAAGGTGTTAGGCACCTCTTTCTGCCTAGCCGTGAGGCTAGCCCATAATTGCTCAACATAAGACATATAGATGCTTTATTCATTTCAAACACGTAACCTGTTTTTAAGCCTTAAACAGTAAATAAGGTGAGTCGAGACTGTAAATAAATCATGCATCAGAAAGCAGTAAATAAATCAAAACTGTGCCGGCAAAACTGTGCCCAAGCCATTGAAATTGAACATATGTTAGATACCGGTGAACGCGAGACGGGTAGAGGGGCTAATCAGATTGGTACTTTGCATCGACCTGGAACAACTCATTGGAGCTCTAATTTTGATTCTATTTGCAGTTTGGTTGACATGTTTATTGCAACTATTAAAGTTCTTGAAATGATGTTTGAGAAGGGATCCTCTAACTCTATACGTGGGGAAGCTAAAGGTGCTTTACTTGCGATGAAGTCATTTGAGTTCATACTTATTTTGCATTTGATGCAAAGAATTATGGAAATCACTGATTTGCTTTGTCAAGCATTGCAACACAAATCTCTTGACATCATAAATGCCATGGACCTGGTCTTTACAACAAAAACACTCCTTCACACCTTGAGAGAAGAAGGTTTTGACCCTCTTATGATGCATGTGAAATCAATTTGCATAGATTACGACATTGATATGCCCGATATGAGTGCTCGTTACAAAACAGCTACGGATCGTACTTGTCAGCAAAAGGATGTCCTCACAGTTGAGCATCATTACCACATTGATATATTCAACGCCGCAATAGATTTTCAGTTGGCGGAGTTGAATGACAGATTCAACGAGAGGGTAGTGGAACTCCTTGTCCTTAGCTCGGCTTTAGACCCTAAGGATGGCTTTAAATCATTCAACGTTGATCATATTTGCACTCTTGCTGAGAAATTTTATCCTGATGATTTCACATATCAGGAGAGACATTATTTGAGATTGCAGTTGGAACATTATAAGTTTGATGTACCTCGTCAACAGAAATTCCAGAATATGACAACCATTTCTGAATTATGTCGAGGGTTAGTTGAGACAAAAAAGTCGGAGAGCTATCATTTGATCAAAAGGTTGATTCACCTTGTTGCAACTCTTCCGGTTACCACGGCAACAGCGGAAAGAGCATTTTCAGCTTTGAAGCATGTGAAAACTGATTTGCGCAACAAAATGGAGGATGATTTTCTAGCGGATTCTATAATTATGTACATCGAAAGAGATCTTGTCCAAGACATCGACTCAGATTCGATAATAGATGATTTCTACTCTGTGAAACATCGTAGAGTACAATTTCGATAGTGTACGTTTTTTTGTACTTCTCTTTTATTTATTTTTGAACATTTACGTATTTATATATAAATTTGCCTCTTTTGGTTTATATATATTTAATTTGGGTTAGCCCAGGGTAAATTTTATTTCTGCTTCCGCCCTTGCTCAGCTCACAGGAAGCGTTGGACGAGCCTTTTACTCGCAGCCCATACACCTATGGGACAACGATACGGGAAGCTTGACAGACTTCATCACCCATTTCTCATTCGTCATATCCGCAACTAACCTCACTGCTGTCGGCGATGGACTCGCCTTCTTCCTTTCTCCCATGAATGCTACTCTCCCTGTGTCTTCAGGCGGGGGATACCTTGGTCTTTTCGAGAGCTCCATCGCCCTCAATGATACCGACAATCAGATTGTGGCCGTTGAGTTTGATACTTTCCTAAATTCTTGGGATCCGAGCATGAACCATGTTGGTATTGATGTCAACTCGATCCAGTCCGTGGCCACTCTCACGTGGAATACTAGTTTGGCAAATAATGAAACAGCAAATGCTTGGGTGAATTGTGATTTCCACTACCACAACATTAAGTGTTTATCTAACATACGAGGAGAATCCGGTTTTCGAAGGAAATTATAGCCTTTCCTATTTTGTTGATTTGAGTGGAGTTTTGCCTGAATGGGTTAATGTTGGTTTTTCGGCTGCCACGAACTCTAACGCCGAAATATATAGTATTGTTTCTTGGTCCTTCAATTCAACCTTGGGGGGCTCGCTCTCAACAGGTACGGGCCACAAGACGAACCTGCCCCTGATGGTTGGTCTGGCTGTGAGTATTGGAGCCTTGGGTTGTGGGGTTGGCTTGTTTTGGTTCATGAAGCAGAAAAAGATTGTCTTGCAGGGAAAAAATGAGGTGGACTAGAAGCTTCTATCGATGATGATGACTTTGAGAAAGGCAAAGGGCCAAGAAGGTTCACGTTCCAGGAACTAAGTCATGCAACAAACAATTTTGCTGAGGGTGGAAAGCTTGGACAAGGTGGATTTGGAGGTGTTTACAAGGGTGTGTTAAGTGACACTAAAGGAGAAATAGCCGTGAAGCGCATCTCCAGAGGATCGAAGCAGGGCAAAAAAGAATACGTATCAGAAGTGAAGATCATTAGCAGGTTGAGACACCGGAATTTGGTTCAACTCATTGGTTGGTGTCATGAACAAGGAGAGTTCCTTCTTGTCTACGAATTCATGCCAAACGGGAGCCTCGATAGTCCATACCCATCTTTTCGATGGCAAATCCAAGCTAACATGGAGAGTGAGGTACAAAATAGCCCTCGGCTTGGCTTCTGCTCTGCTTTATCTACACGAGGAGTGGGAGCAATGTGTGATTCATAGAGACATCAAGTCGAGTAATATCATGTTAGACTCAAACTACAATGCCAAGCTAGGCGATTTTGGCTTGGCCAGGCTAGTGGACCATGAAGTGGGCTTAGAAACAACCGTCTTGGCCGGCACCATAGGGTACCTAGCTCCAGAGTGTGTCGCCACAGGCAAATCAAGTAAAGAATCAGATGTCTATAGCTTCGGTGTTGTTGCCCTTGAAATAGCATGTGGAAGAAAGCCAATAGACCTCAATAGGAATCCGAGTCACATCAGACTTTCAGAGTGGGTTTGGAGCCTCTATGGGCAAGGACAACTCCGTGAAGCTGTTGATAAGGATCTCACAATGGAGTACAATGAACTTCAAGTAGAGCGGTTAATGTTGGTTGGGTTGTGGTGTTGCCACCCTGATCACAATCTTCGGCCATCCATAAGGCAAGCGATCAATGTTCTTATATTTGAAGCTCCATTGCCTGTTCTGCCATCACAAATGCCGGTACCTGTATATTTTTCACCTTCTATGTGCATGCCTAGCTATACATCATCGGTTGTGACCACAGATTCTGACAAGGATAGGACTTCAAGTAGCAGTCATGCTCACAGTAACTAATCATCAGTTTCAGTTGAATCTTCTAAAGCTCCCTTGCAATTGCATGAAGATAACTAAGAGAGCATCCTTCTGTAATTTCTTTCTCACTTGAAAGAGGGATGATTGAGGTATATTATTTACTAATAGCAGGATTGTCAAATGCACTGTAAAGTGCTAAGTTTGTTTTTTCTGTGATTTAGTAATATGAGTACAATGTTGTTCACTCACCTAAAAATTGTGTATCGAGGCTGTATATTTTTCACTTCCCATGTGCATGTATAGCTAGCTATTCATCATCGGTTGTGACCAAATAATTCTGACGAGTATAAGGCTCGATCGGTGTTCCAGTTGTTGTCCCAATCCCTGTTGCTACTCATCCTTTTTAGTTCGATCTACTAAAGCTCTCTTGCAATTGCATGAAGATAACGAATATAGCACCCTTCCACAAGTTCTTTAATTTCTCACTTGAAAGAGGAATGCTTGAGGTATATAATTTTCTGATAACATGATTGTTGGAAACACTGTGAAATTCAAAGTGGGTTTTCTCCATGATGCATATAGTCACCACCGAAGAGTGCAATCTTGTTCCCCCACCTAAAATGTGTGTGGAAATTACTCACTGTGAAGCTGATCATAATGGATCCCACTTCGATGATCAATCCATTTTGTAGGGCAAAGAGTGCAATCTTGTCCTCCCAATTCTGATTTTGTATTATTTTCTACCAAATCTCTACGTACGTAGTGATGGGGTTGTAATGATTTGATACAGATTATGGGATGGGTTATTTGCAGCTTTCAATTATTCTAGTATCAACTGCAATTGATTAAGGGGCTAGAGCTGTGTCATTTGCAGCTTCCATTAGGAGTTTTTCACTTTCCACCAGTAGGACTATGAAACGGGACAAAAATTTGGAATGGACTAACCCCACAAAAGTTGATATTACTCCAAGGTTCCAAAAATGTGAAGGGCTTGGCCTTGACAAAATTGTAAAGAGTATTACGAGAAGGTTGCAACGCGGAAGAAACGAGAAGAAATTCTTGAACCCGCCGAAGGTTAGACTAAATTATTCGAATTTATGGAGCTAAGCTAAAAATAGTAAAATTACATCGATCCATACTTATAGCTCTAATTTGCAGTTTACTTTGGTATAGATTTTTTGATTAATGGTTCTTTTCTGATACTCACCTTTCCTTTGTTAATGAACATTGCAAATAGTGTTATCGAAAAAAAAGCTAGAATTATTTTTCTTGATGAAGACTTCGACATATCTAAACAAAATATATAAGATAGTGAGAGGAGAAGATTTTCTACGTACCGAATTTCGTGAATTTTAATTTTAGTAGCTTATTAGTATTATTCTTTGTGCTCAAGAAGATATACAGGCCATTCTCCTAGTTGTTTATCATAGTCAAGAACTAAGAATAAGTCGAAACATGGTAGGCATAGAAAGAGAATATGCTCCTCAATGGTTTTGGTTATACACATCAGTGGTCTTGTTATGCTTCGTAATGGTCCGTTATGCCATTTTTTACGGTGTCCCCGTTTGGCGGGTGGACACCGTAGCATTTCCCCTACAAAAATAGTTCAGCTAATGAGTATTTAGACTTTCTTTATACCATCTCAAACCACCTTCATTCTCCTAAACACTTTTTAAGGCATAACACTTTTTGGTTATGGCTTGTTAAGGCCTTGGTCATACATGTCATTGGTCTTTGTTATGCTTGTAATGGTGAGGTTATGCTAAAAATTACAAGGTCCCTAAAATGACTGGGGACACTATAGTTTTTCCCTAGAAAGAATATACGAAAAATTCTTAAACCTGCTGAAAGTTAGACAAAATTATTTGGATTTATAGAGCAAATCTGAAATTATTAAATTAAAATTAAATTAAACATACATGCATATAGATCTGATTTGCTGTTATTTTTGTATAAATTTCTTGATTAGAGGTACTCATCTGCTAACCATAAATTAATAGAGACCAGTTCATCATTCTCACCTCTCTGGCAACATTCTTAGGAATAATAGATAAAACATAATATTGTTTGTGACGGAGAAGGTAGGGATGACAACGGGGCGGATCGGAGGCGGATATTGCAATATCCAAATCCGAACCTTCCACCCACCCCCGAATCCGCTCTGAACTCCGAACGGATATGTATCTTGGTCCTCCATCCCCGCTCCGAACGGGAAACGGAGATCCGATCGGATATCCGAATTTGAAAAAAAAAATCTGTAGGACATTCAAGCTTGGAAGGGTACTGGAAGATGGTGTACGGAGGTGAGATGCTCCCCATCGGCCATCACCGTTTCCAGTGGCTGATTATGATAGGTGCTGAAAAGCACCTATTTAATCCACTTAATTTACGCTTTGTCGGTCTGTTTACATTGTTACTTGATATATTTTAGTGTTTTGTGGTGTTTATAGGCCTTGAAGACCGATGGTACGAAAACGTGCAAATTGGAAGGTTTTACAATGGGCTAGCATTTATGCGGTAGAGAAAATAAAATACCAATATAATTGGATTTATGATTTGTGCTCCTTTCATCCACATGGGCCCAAGCAGTATTGTATGAGGAGCTTTGACCAAGACTTGGCCGGAGGAAAGTTGTTTCCTGGTGCAATTATTCGGTGCACAAACAAGGAAGGAATTTGATTAGGGAAAGAAGTCCAAAAGGAAGGAATTATCTTCCGAAGGCAAAATCTCGGCAGCAGATATATAAAGGAAAACTAGAGATCACAGAGGGGGGATTCGGAGACCAGACTACCACCGCGCAGACGAGAAGCTCGCAAACGCCATTAGCCCATGGCCGGCTAATTCCATTATCTAGGGGGAAGAGGAAGCACCGATTCAAGTAACTTTGTATATGTATAGGTTCAGGTTCTAATATTCGGATCGATTGTTTAACTAGAACTCGTTTCAGTTTTATGGAATGGTTTTAATACTTTTAATCTGTTCCGTATTTATATTTGCGGTTTTCAAATACGGAGTTAAACAATGGTGTTCATTGATTGTGGTTGGAGTTCTGAGATAGATTATGCTCGTAAGACGGATCGTGCCGTTAGGTGGCCAAACCGTGCTACTGAGAGACGGTCCGTGCTATGGGATAGTCTATGCCTTTTAACAACCCGATTATTTTCTTGACAATTATCGAAAGGGATTGCAAGCTCTAACGATAGTCTTTAATGATTCGAATGTTAAAACTAACCTATGCATATCGTTGTTACGCAGTCGGGGTGGATTCGAAACCCTAGATCCTTCCTCCACCAGTTTTCAATCAATTAATTAGTTGTTCTCTTACTCTATTCAGTTTTCTCAAATCAAACAATTCAATCTTTTCTTTCTGAATTAATCTAAAAGTTAATTAAAATTATAGTAACTTAGCCATACTGTCCTTGCGGATTCGACACTCGGTCTTAACCACTGTTCTACGGAATAGTAGTTAACTCCAAGGTTTTATAAATATATTTTTGACACGGTACGACGCGGTCAATTACCTAGGAAACGCCTTTATCACTAAAAAACACCCAAATCATCAAAACTCCCCTTTACTTATTATAATGCTTGACTGTTTTTGTACATGGCAAATGGAATTGGACAAGCGACTAGACTAGAGCTCTCAGCTTGACATTCGGTACACTACTGTAAGTAAAAGAAGGGCCTGAGATTCGAGAGAGAAAAAGAGAGAGAGAACGAGAGAGAGATTTTACCCTGGTCGACACTCAACGTCGACTGGGGAGGGAGATCGACTGGGATGGAGTGGTGAACGGTGGAAGTCGGCAGTAGAGCGGAGCTGCTGGGTGTGTTTTGTTTTTGTAACCCTAATAGGTAAAAATAAGAGATATTTATAGTCGGGCATTTGGAGCGGATCGGATCAGATCGGAGGCAAACTTACCTCTGAAACCAATCCGATCTCCGAATTGTTTTTAGAAAAAATCCGAATCTGCTCCGATATCTGAAAAAATCTCTGAATATCCGATCCGTTCGGAGCGGATAATAGATCAGATTCGGACGGATCGACCGAGATGGCCATCCCTAGAAGGTTGACTTGGATCCGCGACGTTATTACAGACTAGGACCACCAGAAGGAGAAAAAAAAAGGTCTTTTAAAGTTGTAATCAAGTATTCCCTGCTCACTTTTTTTCAATTCTTTTTGTACATATATCTTCTCCCATTAAATACCAAGAAGTCTCCAATTGACTTGATAACTTACAAAATCACTATAATTGACAATTTCTACAATGAGGATAAATCAGATCATAAAAATGATTTCGAAGAAAGGTCGAAAATTTCTACAAACGGAGGAGAATGAGAGGCCTTCTCCTTGAGTTTCGTCTGGGTTGTAATCAAGTGTACCAAGCTAACATTTTTTAATCTTTTTTGAAATATATCTTCTCCGCTTAATAACTTTTTGGTACTCGATTGAATTCATACTTAACATAAGCATTTTAATCGACAAGGTATACAATAAGGACAAATCGAATCATCAAACTAATTCGAAAGTCAGTTTCAAAATTATCAAAAAAGGGGGAGAAGCCTCCTTCTTGGGACTTTGGAGGTCGAAGTTGCGAAGCCTCTTCACTGCCGAACTCGCGTACGTTTTTTCATAGAACATATATTTGTTTCGTTTTCCAAGATTTTCCTCTCACTCCTCATCCTCCTCCTCCATTCAGATTCCTTTGTTCCATCGTACTTCTGCATCACCATCATTGAGGTGAATATCCACTAAATAATCCTCCGGATTATATCCTCTTACGATTCAATTTCTATTTTTTTTTGGGTAAATCAAACGATTCAATTTCGTTGCTGAAAAATTGCCTGAAAAAAAAAATTGACTTTTTTGGCCTATGTTTTCTCAATAACCGAATTGAAATGTGAATTCTCGGGTTTAGCAACGTTTGAATTTTGGGAGATTGATGATGGTGGCTCAGAGCATGAAGGAAGACTACGGGTTTGTTTGTGTGGCCGTGTAGTATTGTGAGTATGTTTGGCAACAAAGATTACGCTTTTCCGGGGTCAGCGTAGTTGAGGTGAGAAAAGTATCTACTTCCTCATCATTGTTTTCCACTTCAACAGTATGTACACAAATCTATTGTGCTGAAATTGGGCCACTATTTTGTCTTTTCCTAATGTTGTTTAGCCCAATAGTCATGGTATGTTAAATGCATTTGTGCCGAAAATCCTTTGTTATCATTGTAGCTCTATTTCTCGTTTATAAATTACCTGCGAGGGACAATATCTGCCACCCTTCCATTTTTTTTTGGTCTCTGCTGTAGCTTTTTTCTGTTTAGGGTGATTAACAAAGCAGAAACAAATTAATACAGTCAGTAACTTTGATCGAAACAGCAAATTAAGCAGTATCTTAGATTGAAACAGCAAATTAAGCAGTAACTTAGATTGAAACAGCAAGAAAAGAATATGCATATGTACTACAACACCTAACCAGCTGCATCTCATCGTCTCTACTTCATAAAATCGCCTTTCATTTTTCCAAAATAAAGAAATCGTAAAGACTGAGAAAATTCACAAGAAACAACTGGGGAAAAAAGGAAAAAAAAAATACTGTGTCACATTTTGTTGGCACGAAGACAACGAACTACAAGTTGGCTTCTCTTGGTTTTTCATTTTCACTACCTTGACCAAATCCTCTTCTTATTTTCCCTCTCCTTGATTGCTTGAACCGGATCTCTCGTGGTTTGGTTATGCGCAACTGGCCTTTTACTAGTCGTAACAACAGGCTGCTTGACTGTTGTTCTTGCAACTCTAGAAAATGGTTTAGGAGGGTCAGAATGCCTCCCCTTCTTGTCATTCAAGGAATTGTTTTCTGGTTCGCTGTTTCTGGATAAACGCTTCCTTGTACCGTGAAAAGGAATGTTTCCTTTAGGCAATGTCGACCCTAGGCTCATTGGGCGGTTTATGGAGTTTGAACTCCGGAGGATATGGTGCTCAGTATCATTCATAGTGTCATCTCTTATGCAGCGTTTTCCTTCTATCGGAGTGGCCCTTACTGTGGGATCTAGACTTAGCTTGGAAACATACTGCTGTTCCTGTTCTCTCAATTTGTCTTCAAGCTCCTTAACCTGAAATCAACATTTCTAGGTTATTCTTTAGCAGTTGAAAGAAAAGAAAAGTAGTCCGAAGACTGTTGTAGCCATTTCGACGAGTTCAGTCAGAAATGACAAAGTTAAGGAAAGTGAATGGGCTGAATTTAGGGAAAGCAACTATGATTTACTGATTATGGAAATGATGACCAAAAAAGAAAGGACAACATAAACTAGGAATCAATTTAGTGGAGATCATGTTATGTGTATAAGAGAAGCAGATGTCAAGGTTTTTGCGTATGTAGAAAATTCTGTTGGAAGAGGTTATGCGTTGACATGATGGCAAATGCTGCATGGCCTTAGAAAGAGGGTTGAGTAGCGGGAACAGCAATGAGGAAAAAGGTGGAGTAATATGCTATCTCTTCCGAACTGAAACAAAGAGTGGGAAATTAAAATTTTTGTGACCATTTTACGATCATGGCAATAAGAATCTTCTAAGTTATGCCTACTCCATCACTTGCTTTTCTTCTGAGCGAAAACCAAAAGAAAGAGAGGAAAAAAGGCAAGACCTTTTGATGAAGTAGGGGTTCTGAGTTGTGTTCATGACCTTCTTTCAGTTTCCTCTCTAACTCCTCAATCTGAAACAAGGAAGAGTATAAACGATTACTTTTAACTTTCACTTGCATAAAATTACAAGGAAAAGACCCGCTTTACAAGGAAAAAACCTTATGTTGAAGGTTAGCAGAGTAAGACTTGGACTCATTCACTTGCTCTTTCAGTTTGTTTTCAAGATCCTTGACCTGGTTGACAAGTTAAAAAAGCAGTTAGTTTCTACCGGTATGAAGAATAATATATATAGTACATTCCTAAAGGGCTGTTTAGTAATAATCTATGTGCTGTTAAAAAAAAAAGTCATAATATCTGTTATTTTCTACCTCAATTAACAGGTAATCGCCCAAGAATTATGTATGGGACGAAAAGACAATAAATTTTTGTGAAACAAATAAAGAGGGTTATCACAAAAACCTGTTGATAAGTCGTAGACTCTGATTGCTCTTGCTCTTTAAGCTTCTTCTCCAGCTCTTTTACCTTAAGTAGACACAAGACATCTGATTAACATACTTTACTTCACAAGTTATCGGCAAAAAGAAACATCAACCACTCTACTTCATATAAAAAACACACTTTCTGTTGAAGACTGGCGAAAGTTTCGTCGTTTCCCTTTAATCTTTCAGATAGATGAAACACTTGCTTTTCTGATTGGCTATGTAAAGATGTCTTCAGCTCAAGCTGGCTTTCAAGTTCCTTGATCTTTTCCTGTTGGTTTTTGTAAACCTGATCCTTGCCTTTAGCCTTACTTTCAAAGCTGTGTAAACTATCCTCTAGCTTCTTCAGAGATTCATCTTTTGTTCTGCATTCCTGCCTTGCTTTATCAAGCTTCAGGGAAACCCATCAAAGATCAGTCAAATGAAGTTAAAAAAAGAAAAAAAGAACTCGAGTTGAACATCACCAAGCATACCATCATTTTTAATTTCTGAAGCTCACTTGTATCGATTTGCTTCTTTGCAGGACCCAGCTCAACTCCTCGAGCCCGGGTGGCGAAGTTCAATGAACTCAGGGTCTCACTCAAGTCATGCTCTGAAGGGCTTATTTGCACAAACATTAACGTTTTAGAGTCACCTCCTGCAGCAAATAACATTTTCAGCATCAAGTAGAAAAAGAAGTTGGAAAAATTTAGGATAATGTCCATATAGCGAAAGCACTGGATTTGAATTGTAAAACATAATGGCAAAGCAGAAAACTAAGGATTTGATTTACCTAATGAATCCTGAAGTAGATGTGTTAGCTTAGAGTTCCTGAAGATAGAAACAAAGAAGAAATCAGACGCAAGTTCAAGTCAATATTCAAACAAAGAAGGCAATTTGTGTATTAAATAGTACCTATATGGAATGTGACTGCTTTTAGTTGCTAAAGCTGATATCACATCTCCAAGGGCTGAAAGTGACCTATTGATATTTTGAGCTTCCTTGAGGCGATCCCCTTGAACTTCAGTTTTCGCAAGCCTCTCACTGCCTGCCAAATCCACAAGCCAAAGTTTGCTCTTGGTGCATTCACCACTCATTAAGTTTCTTGTTTTTACCATTATACAGAGCATACTGAAGAAAAAGGAAAAAATGCAACTGCCATTAATACAACAAGTAACAAGCAACTGACACAAAAGAAACCATAACAAGGAGTCAAACAACAAAAAACAAAGTTGTGTCTTATTGATTACCAATGAGAACGACTGCTATGCTCATTGACATTATTGGATCCCACGGCCCTTGCACTACTTCCAGCCTGCAGTACATTCCAGACTTCCTTTGTGTTCTCCACTTTGGCTTCCACTATTCCAGGAACATGATGAAACCCTTCTGAAGCTTGCTTTATCTCGAACCTAATAGTCCCCAACAATAATATCATTAAGTATTCTACATGCATGTGCATGTATGCAAATTGCAAAGAAATGTCAAAAGTGGTTCTTACTTTTTCGATGTTGGTGATGCACCCAAAAGGTCCCTAATCTGCTCATTATATACTTCAAGCACGCTAACAGATATATCGTAGGAAAAGGTTTCGCTCCTTTCCTTGGAAACTCTGAACAACTCCTCGAGTGTCCTATAATTGACTCCCCGATTTTGCTCAATGCCCTCCATTGTAAAAGTTTTACCGGTTCCTGTTTGCCCATAAGCAAAGATACACACGTTGTAGCCGTCCAACACTGAGATCACCATTGGTGAAGCATCCGCAAAGACATCAACTGTCAACAAAAACACAAACTCTTCATAAAAGAGGATTTGGAAATATGGGATTATGATTCATCACACACTTCTAGCACATAGATGTTGTTATGCACAAATGAACATGAAATTCTAAGGTGTCCCCATCTATTTTGGGGACACCATAAAATTCTCAAGTCATTTTATAGTGAATGCATGTTATGCATCAATTGGGGCCAAAAAGCTACAGGTAGTGGTGCATAGATACGTATTTTGTGGTATTATTATTTTGTTACGCCTTGCATATTTTTTTTGTGGTGGCGTTATGGCATTGTGTGGTGAAGTCAAAGAAGGATATGGTATCACACTATACAAGCTCCCCAAGAAAACATTGGAATTTTTTAGTATGATTTATCACGTAGTCGTAGTCGAAGCCATAGAGGTACCTTGATCATCTTTTGGTGTATAAACTCGATCGAATTTAAAGTTCTTTTTCGTAGAACCACCAGTCAGTATCCCAAGTTCCCCATCCTTGGCTGAATCAAAGTCCACAACTGTTGCATGCCCAGATGCAACCTCAGTCTTGCTTAAAGGACGACATCGGCAAAATACCCGGATATTTCCTGATGTGCAACCAGAATAATTAGCACCTTTAATTTTGCATTCAAATCATAAAAAGAAGACATGTTAACATGCCTTTTGCTTCCTGAACTTGGTTATATAGCTTCCTTCTCTTTGCGTGCTCTTCATTGTACTTGACTTTTAAATCCTCACACTGAGAAACTGTAACATGACACCATGAAGATTAATGGATAATTCACCAAGCCACTGGAACTCTCCTGTAACTCAAAACTTACCCAACGACTGAACTGCAAAAACCATTTTATTTAAATCAGGAATTGAGTCAGCGCATTCATGTGCTTCACGCGAGAGCTGAGAATGCTCCTCTTTCATCACCTATGAAACAGTTGAAAAACGTTACATATCAGAGGATAAAACACAATTGTGCACAGCTGAAAATGAGAATACGAAAGTACTAATTGGTACCCTCTTTTTGTAAGGAGATTACCTTTATCTTTTCCTGCAAATTATTAATTGCCACGGCCCAAAACTTCTTATCGCATTCATACTTGCCAGAAATATTCCTCAGGTTTTCAGCTTGTTTATCCACAGTTTGGTCTGAAAAGAGAAGATAGAAAGAATAAGAAGGGTTCCAAACACAAAGGACAGCTGTATGAATACGCATGCATGGTCTTAACTACCATTAAAATAGCTAATTGGCCAAAAGACTTTTCCTTCTATATGAAAAAGAGGCTAACAACAAACTTATATGAGCATCTCCAAGGGACTCATCAAAGTTTAACACCAAAATCATACTTCACTCTGGTTGACAAATTGTTTTTTTTTGGGGGGTATCATATATTGTTGACAATTTGAAGGTGAATTTCTGTGCTGCGCTCCCCATTAGGCCTTACAAATGCTATTTCATGAATATGAAATGATGCTAACTACAAAAGACAAGATCTTAAATTGCAAAAGGCAAGAAAGGAAAAGTTACTATTATCTCAACATTTGAAGGTTTCTACCAAACATTCAAAATTTGAAGAGTGAGAAGCAAAATTTGAAGGGTGAGATATTGTTTGAGGTATTCTCTGGAGCGCAAAAAAAACACCAAAACCTTCAAAATTTTAAAGTTTGGATGTTTGAAGGTTCTCTTTTAGACGGTCTAATAGAAAACATCAATGGAACAGACCAACCTCTAGCCAACTTCTAGCCGTATCGAGACATAAGCTGGCAAGATGACTTAAAAATACTCCTTCCGAACTATCTCCGAATACGAATGATATTCTTGAGTAACAAAAACTTTACTGAACCTTTGACCCCATCTTACCAAGAGAGTATGTCTGGAACAACTTGTTGTCAAGTTCCATCCTAACCTTCTCTAGTTGTTCATTTGCAGCAGTTAAAGACATCCAGGCTTGATAACATTCATCTGACTTGCGTTGGCACTGGGCACTCAGCTCTTGTATCTTCTTCTCATACTTGGCAGTTGATTTCATTTGCATTACTTTGTGCTACAAGTACATAATTTTTCAAATATGAATTTAGAATTTACTCAACTTTTAGGTCATTCTTTTCACATTTAGCTTAATATCATACCTGAGCTGAACTAACTTCAATCTCTGCAGCACAGTTTTTACATACAAGATGCTCACGTTTCACCGGTAAAGCTATAACCAAGTCAAAGAAAGGCAACATTAGAAGTTAGTGAAAGACCCACAAATAACCCATTGAATACACATAACAATTAACTATTTGAAAGATTAAACAGAAAGCAACCTGAGAACTTTGGCGCTCTCCGTATACAGATCCCACTCACTTTTCACTTTTCTCTCATTCCAATCATTACCCCTATTCTCTTCCAATAATTACCCCTATTTCTCTCTCTATCTCTCTCCAATCATTACCCTATTTCCAATCATTATCCCTATTTTTCTATCAAATCATTTCTAAAAACCAAACCAATCACTAACTCAAAATTTTTTTTCCGAATCATTACCCAGAAATTGCAACCGAACTTAGCCTTACTATTTGAAAGATTAAACAGAAAGCAACCTGAGAACTTTGGTGCTCTCCGTATACAGATCCCACTAACCAGAGGACTTCCATTGACCCCTTCAAATCTTATTATAATCAGGCCATCATCCTTAACAGAAACCCTTGAAGCAACGAGCTGCAATGGTTTGTTGGCTCCAACAATGGAGAAGATGTCAAAGTCTGACAGGATCTACAAAGTTCAAAGACAAAAGTAACAAAATGAGTCCTACTGTTGTAGTGTATAGTTTCTCTGAGATCCCACAGTAATCAAGATAAAGTAATTCCACTAACTGACTTCACAAAGTAATCCAGATAATGTAATTCTACTAATTGACTTGCCTTCTCATCCTGCATGAATACATTGAACACCCTCATTCCTTTAGGACCATAAGTATTTATTATCTCTACAAAATGAAGGTCCACGTAATAATCCCCAGGAAGCATATTGTTGAACCGGTAACAGAAATTTCCTAGTCGTGCTGATTGGTATATTAATGAGTGATCACCGCTCTCAACTATGTGCTCGTCAGTTTGGAATGCATCCCCTCCTTGAAAAAAGCTATCAGCCACGAAACTCATAGTGCAATTTGCTTCAGTTGAACCCTCCCCGCCAGCATTTACAAACATCACAACTTTCTCTGATTCAAAACACAGTCATTAAATGTAAGTACTTCAATCCCAACGTACAGCCTGAATAGGACAAACTAAAGTGAAAAAATGAGGATCGAAATTATTAGCCATCATTTGGTTCTTGGAAAACATTACAAATATAAATTTTGTTTCTAAAAGCATAAGAAATGAAGCCTATTCAAACATTACCCCTCAGCTGATCTCATTATTTCCGACAACAAAGCAGGGTATACTTGTCGTTTCATTCGGAAATGGGTGGGAGAAAATACATGATGGATGAGTTTCGACACTGTTCTTAGTACCCAACCAAAAGGAAGAAAGTTGAGTGATCTTCGTACTAAATGATACATTGAGGCTTTTGAAAAAAATCTACTTGTTTGGGAAGTGATATTGCTAAATGAATCGCAGGCATGTTCTATGTTGAGTTCTGAGTCTTCTAACTACTAAGATAGCTGATTCATTACTCTGGAATCTGGATTGGCCAGATATTCTCAGTCAAGTACTTTTGCAATATGTGGGTATCTCGCGTGGTTTACTTAGGAGGTTGTGCATGTAATTGGTCTGACCTTCCTACCATCTTTCGAGATTGTGAATTGGTGAGGGTTCAACGGGTGTACTGCCTCCTACTCAATTATCTTACAACAAAATTATTCTTTCGGCTGATCAACGACAAAATAAAAAGGGAAATCCATTGTTACAACTTTCAACATTGATCTAAATATAAACCCAAGGGGTTGGCCAAGTGTTCTTGGCCTGGGACTTAGGTGTTTGCTCCATCCTAATGTCTCGGTTTGATTCTCCTTGCCAACAACTCTTGGGGCCACCTCACCCCACGCGTAAGCACGTGAAACGGCTGTGGGAGAGGCTGTAGGGATTAGTATGAGGTGCGCACAAGCTGGCCCGGGACACCTTGCGTTACCAAAAAAAAAAAAAAACATTGATCTAAATACGAGAACATGACTTCAACCCAAAGATCCAGTTGCAACAGAAACCCTAATCTGAGTTGGGTATTGTCAAATACATCTACCTTAAACCAAAAATTGAACCAAACCTAGAGCATGGCCACAACACAAAGACCCAATTCCAACAGAACACACTAATCTAACCTGAGTATTGTTACATTACATGCATATAATTTCACCATAATTGCACAAACTGCCAAAACATGACTACAACCCGAAGACCCAATTACAACAGAAACCCTGATGTGACTTGGGGTATTTTTACATACATCTGAGTTTAACCGAAAATTGAACTAAAACTATAGCATGGCCAGAACACGAAGACCCAATTAAAACAGAAACCCTCATCTAATTTTGGAATTGCTGCATACATACAATTTCACCAAAATTAAACAAACTACCAAAGCAAGGAAAAAGGTAAGAGACCCAATTGCAACAGAAAGAAGTCTAACTAACGTAAAGAACGAAATGAACACAAGATACACCAACCTCTACAATCAGGCTGTATAAACCCACTTAAAATCAGCCTTGCACTCGAATCGCAAACCATATGATCCGTGGAAGATTCCTCGTCCTCATCCATGGGAGATTCTTGGTTTTCCTCGTTGAAGGGTTTGTCCCAATCGAAAACAGTAGCAATAGAGGGGTCTGAGATTTGGGTTTCTGGGTCTTGACCGAGAGTGCTGAAATGGGTATCTTCCATTGGTACGAAAGATTTGGGTGTTTGGGTACTGAGAAAATCTTGAACTGTAAGAAGGAAAATTGCTTTCTTGCAGCGGAAAGAGCGCGTGGAGTCGGGAGAGTGGTATGCTTCTTTCGCCGGCGTGGTGGTGTCCAAAGATATTCAAATTTCAATTTTCCGTGACCGTTGTAGAGAATGACCGTTAATGCGTTGTGTCCTTTTATAACCTAGTACTAAAGTATGAACACATTCACTGCTGACCAACATATTCAACCATGGTAAGTAAAAAAATTTTTTTTTTAATAACTGGATGTCCGGTAAGTATTCCTTTGAGTTCAATTTTCTCTACGTAAAGTTGCTTAGGCTGTGTTCCACAAAGTGAATAAGAACTTATTTTTGTTGAATAAGAAGGGGAGTTCCTGAAAAATAAGAAGGCTTGGAAGAATTTATATTGGTTCCTTGAGGGCCGGCGGTCGGAAGGCCGATTCGAGCCGATCAAAAATTCTAAAAAAAAAACAAGGGGGCTTAAGCGGGAATCAACGGCATCCGAGGTGTGTAGGGTACTTGATCCGAGCACCTATTTTTCGTGTACATATGAAGTACCCTACACACCTCGGATGCCGTTGATTCCCGCGAAGCCCCCTTATTTTTTTTTATAGAATTTTTGGACGGCTTGGATCGGCCATCCGGTGGCCGAAGACGGCCCGCCGCGGCTACTGGTCGATTTCCGACCGCCGGCCCTCATTCTCATACCAACAGTCCTCTGTTTTGTATACTGCAACTTCCAGGTCAAAAACAATAGGGTTATGTAAAAAATTTTCCTACTACTATGGATCTTATTTGATAGATATCATTGAGATCTTTAATACGGTGCAAAAATTTTTTTTTTTTTCATTTATGTTATATTTGAGTTTGAACATGTGGAAGAAACTTTGTATTTAGGAAAAATAAGAAGGCTAGATTATTTTGATTGAGAAGATGCAAAATAAGTACTTATTTTTTAAGAAGAGTTCTGGAACGGAGCCTTACTCATCACTTTTGCACCAACCCGACTATGGCTACACCATATATATAGCAGATTGTGTGGGATCCATCTCGAGGTTTCACACTAATGATCAGAAACGTTTAATTGGTTTAAAACATTATGTAAGGGTTTGTAAAGCTCAAGTCGATATGGGTCAAGACTCAATCGAGTCATTCAACTGTGGTCTCTATGGATTTGGGGACGAAAAAGTGAACGAATTCATCAAGCCCAAATCAACATCCGAATGAGCTAATTTTATTAGAATTCTTTAAAAACACGTTTTAAATAAATTAACGGCTCTGATTCTTTGTATCTTTGTATGAGACATGGAGACATGGAGATGACTCTCATACAATCTGGTATATATTTGGTATACCCGTAACTTTTTTGCTTTTGTACCGGTAACTTTACCACTTTATGGGGATACTAAAATTTTGCATCCTACTTCGATAATAAGAATTGCTCATTTAATAGGTGTAGTAAGTTGGGAAGTAATGCAAAAATTTAGCTCAACCACTAACCAATATCTGATTGAATTGAGTTATTTTTGCGCAATCACCTAACCAGTCATTCCACAAATACAGAATAAAATTTTTTGATCATGGAAGTGGTATTCAAAATGTGTCAATGGCAAAAATCAATTTACTTTTGCTTCGGTGTTCACCCTTATGGTGTCGCCCGTTGTGCCATCTTTGGGTTTTATGCTATGCCATGTTATACCTTTGTGTGGTTTCATGTTATACCATTTTGTGGTTAATTATATATGAACAAAGGCATAATAGTGGGACACCAAAAAAAGCGAATTAAAAAAATAAAATTTTTTATGCCATTTTTAGGTTTATGTCAAACCACACAAAGGCGTACTGCACAAAAGAAAAAGGGTGACACCGTAAGGTACTAAGGCTGTGTTCCAGTTTCATATAACCTTCTTTTTTTTCAAACGGAAGAAATTTTAAGCCCAAAAATCATGTGTTTACGTAAATACGTAAATAATTTTCCTACCAATATGGATCTTGTTTGATAGATCTCATCGAGATCTTTTAAACGGTGCAAAAAAAATTAAAAAATTATTTTTCGTTTTCATTATATTTGAGTTTGAAAATTGAAGAAAACTGAGGTTTAGAAAAAGAAGGGAAAGCGGAACGGGCCCTAAATACCAAAGCATTTCCTGAATCACTAGAAGACAAAAAAGGAGAGCAATTATATTTAAAAAAAAAAAAGGTGTGAAAATTACTACCCATCTTTTTTATTTTTTATGTTTATTGGAACCGTATCATAAAATCAATCTTAGAGCATCCACAATGGGTGTGTTATATTTGTGCATCAAAATATTTGTTAAGGTATGTGTTAGAATAAAAAATGATCCCAAAAGTGCGTGTTAATTTAGAAGTGTGTTAGTTTATATATGAGTACCTCAATGGGTTAGTTAGGAATGTGTTAACTCTTTAAAGAAAGTAGTGGAGACATTTATGTTTTATGGTTGAAATTTGAATTTATAGAGATATGACTCACTTATTGTTTGTTAGTTTAGTTACCAAACTTAATAACTATGCTAACACACTACTAGATTTAGCATACTCTAACACACTTTAACACACATGCATTGTGGCACAAAAAATACAATTTTGTTTGTTAAGTCTTAACACACACAATTAACACACTAGTTAACAAACTCATTGCGGATGCTCTTAGCTTTTATGGCTTTAGATAAATCTAGTGACGCTTGGTGATTTCATGGTTATAATAACATTGAGTTGATTAATTTTAATTTTAAAGAGGTCATAATTTATTACGGTACTAATTTTTTTTGGTACAACTTTTAAACGCATATTGGCTACAATGGAACCTAGATCCAACCGAGATCGAACCGTGGTTAAATGTTTCAAATTGGTGTGGTTCCACGAATCTCCTGGGTCGGTTTGTTCTCAAATTCTTAAAATCGTAAACTATGATTTAAGAGTTGTTTTTTTAGTTCCCTGTAGAACCGGACCAATACAATCCCACTCATTCCGAGTTGAGTTTTGTTCACCCTCCACTTATGTAGAGAGTGAACATTACCCTTCTTCCTATTGATTAAAATAATGTGAATATTATCCTTCTTCCTATTGGTTAAAATAATGTGAATCCCATCATAAAGTGATGTCATGTTTATCAAAGGTTAACATTACTTTTACTTTGATAAGCCTAACATTACTTTTACTTTGGGGTGAGGTCCACGTCATTTCATTTCAATGAATAAGAAAGAGGATAAAATTGCACTCCACCTACCCCGGAGTTGGAAGGTCATAGGACAGGATCATCACACGATTCACACCACCACTTACCCTGGAGAGAGAGAGAGAGAGAGAGAGAGAGAGAGATTTGAATTGGTTGGACTTTGGTTGGATAGCACCCCAAGAAACAAACCCTACCCGTATTCCACTATATCTATACAGCCTCTACATTGAAACGGCCTTTCTCTCTAAAAAGTGTCAAAAGCTAGCACTGAGTTCCCGATCAACCATGACTGACATGGATGGTGGTATGGTTTTCTATCTTCCCTTTTCCTGTTTTGAATTTGCTATCATTTCTGCTTTTTTTTTTTGCCCTGCTTTGTCCTCTGTTATAACGCGAGTCACAGGAATTGGTCTACGACTCAAAATTGTCTTTTCGTGTCAAATATGCAGCTCCTCCGTCGCCTTCTCACGGTGACAATAATGGATTCAATTCTTCCGGTGTTCGTGATCACTTACTCTGGGGTACGTGCAGTCTCCTTCGATGGTCGTTAAATTATCGACTTCCTTAAACACTTACGACTTGCAAGAGAATCACTTTCACATTACAATTCCAGAACGAATCGTATGTATGACAATGAATGCCATGATCGTGGCTTGTACAAATTGTTTGAATTTAGATCGATTTCAAAAAAGTCTTACTCCGTATCGCAAAAAATGATTTTTTTCATAAGATATGTTTGACAAAAAATGGAGCCAAACACCAAAAATTAAGTAGGACCCAAACACCAAATGAGGTGGACCGCGTGAATTTCTGTACTCCTAGCTAAAGGAGTTTGAGTCCTTCGCCTCGATTTGCTTTTCCTTATTCCATCTTTTAATTTGAGCTTTTGCTTTTTGCAGGTCTGTCTTATGGTGTAGCCTCAGCCATAGCACTCAGGACCATTGATGCTCTGACTTCTAAACGAACAAATCAACCTGGATCTGAGAAACCAAAAGAGAGAGAGAAAGAAAAAGTGGAAGAGAAAAACTACTACCACCAATCCCACCGTTTGCCATGTTAATGTTTTTCCATCAGTCACCACCATAACCAACTCCAAAGATTCATCTACTCTTGTGATCAGTACTAAAAAGGAAGATCAAACTGCAACAGCTTCTTCTACTCCTACAAAAGTTAGTGAAATAAACGGCGGCAACACCGCCGCTGTTGCTGCTTCTAATGGAGGAGGAGTCCTAGGCCTTTTCTCTCGCCCTCAAGCCCCTCAAGCCAAGGCCTTTCGTCCTCCTATATGCAAGCATGTACTTGACTTCTACTACGATGTAAGTACTTTTCCGGGTTTTTCCCTTCCTCTGACTTCCACAACGATCTAAGTACTTCTACAATGACGTAACTCCGGACTTTCAGATTAATACCGGAGTTACAAATGTTGCGGTTTCTTGAAAACTTTTGAAATTCGGAACATGGGAAAGTTTGCGGCATGAAGCCAACCTCGTAGTTGGAGCTCTTTACGTGAACACAAAATGAACGATAAATCACTCTGGAAATCAAAAATAATGTATACTCGAGTAGATTAAATCATCAACGTATTGGTCATCGAAGAAATTAGACAGTATCAATTAAATATCGCTCTTCTTATTTTTAGCACCTCATAGGACTTGGAGGCCACTGATTTTTAAGTAAACTTTAGACGCTCAAAGTCCAGACATTGTCTCTTACCTTAGGGACGAACCAGATTGAGAACCTTGAAACAGTTCAAAAAGAAATCTATTGAAAATGGATTTTGAAAAATTTTAGGGGCTTAATTGGTCATTTTCCAATTTCCACCAACCTCACCAAGGTGAGTCATCTCTGGTTCTGTCCTCAATTCCGTTCACAACATGCTTCTAAAAGTTAAGATTTCTTAGCAGAGTAAAAAGGGGGAAAAAAAGATTTTTTGACGAAATATTTTGTCGTCAAAAGACACTATAGGGGATGAAAAAAAGATTTCCTCGCCAGGTGGGAATCCGCAACAACCTTCATACTATTTGTGATGAAAAACATATAAATTGTGACAATTTTCATTAGCCTTCAAAAACCTAATATCTTGTAGCGTATGCATGTAAATTTAATGTGATTGATACAATTTTTGACTTTTTTTTTCTTTTCATAACAGTGTCTTCACGTTGCCTCCGAGAAGAAAGGGAAAAATTCAAAAAAACTCCCAACCTTTAGGCCCAAGTTCAATTAGACTCCCAATCTTTTAAAAACTTCAATTTTACTCCCAACGTTATCTTCCGTTAATCAAAATGAGTCCTTCCGTCAGAATGACTAACGGATTCTGTTAAAGGCTCGGTTAAATATCGTCTCAATTGAATTTTGATGATCTGAGCCGCTCAATGTGTTCAAAACGTGATTTTAAGGATACCCGCTAAAAATCAACAAAAAAATGACCAGGAAGGGTTTCATCTGAACAGTTTTTTATTGAACTATTCAATAAAAAACTGTTCAGATGAAGCCCTTCCCGGTCATTTTTTTTGCCGATTTCTCGCGGATACCCTTAAAACCAAATTTTGAAAACATTAAGTGGCTCGAATCATCAAAATTTGATTGAAGAGGTGAGATTGATCAGATTTTGTTCAGTCGGACGTCGATTTTGCTTTGATGCACTTTTTTCCGATAGAATTTTATGATCGAGCCGCTCAATGTGTTCAAAGCGTGATTTTAAGGTACCCGCTAAAAATCAACAAAAAATGACCGGAAGGGCTTCATCGAGCAGTTTTTATTGAATAGTTCAAAAAAGTTCGGATGAAGCCCTTCCCGTCATTTTTTTGTTGATTTTTCGGGGATACCTTTAAAATCACTAAATACATTGAGCGGCTTCGATCATAAAAATTCTATCGGAAAAAGGAGGTGCATACCAAAGCAAAATCTGGACGTCCGGACTTGAACTTTATGGTGCGGACCTCACCTTTCTAATCGAATTTTGATGATCCAAGCACTTAATGTGTTCAAAATTTGGTTTTAAGGGTATCCGCGAGAAATCGGCAAAACGGGAAGGGCTTCATTCGAACAATTTTTTATTGAACTATTCAATAAAAACTATTCAGATGAACCCTTTCGGTCATTTTTTTTGTTGATTTTTCGCGGGTATCCTTAAAATCACGTTTTGAACACATTGAGCGGCTCAGATCATCAAAATTCAATTGAGACGATATTTAACGGAGCCTTTAACAGAATCCGTTAGTCATTCTGACGGAAGGACTCATTTTGATTAACGGAAGATAACGTTGGAAGTAAAATTGAAGTTTTTAAAAGGTTGGGAGTCTAATTGAACTTGGGCCTAAAGGTTGGGAGTTTTTTTAAATTTTTCCCAAGAAGAAATGTGAAGGTTACATAAATCTTACGGAGAAATGTCATCAAATGGGTAACTCAATTCCAATCTCGTTTCTCCTCTATAAAATTATTCCATTTTCTCTTTGTTTTTGTGTTTCTAGGAAGACATTTTAGATGTCGAGTTTTGGTGCATGTTAGCTGTTTTTTTACAGAATAAAATTTTAATGACAAGCATGAATCTTGGCAATTGCAATGTAGTATCACTTCTACATGATTTTCTTCTATCAGGTTTTTATATTAAGCTCTTTTCATAATATTTACTTCTAAATTATTGAATCTTATGTCTGACCACCCGCATTCTTAAGTCGTGAGACTGCAATGCGAACCGAAATCTCCTTTCCACTGCTATTTCGCCCAAGCTTTAGCTTGCGAAGAGTTTGGATGAAGATTATGCTATATTGTTTGACCAAAGTTTAGTACTGAAAGACAATTACTTGGGCCCTCCACTTTTAACATAAGTAGTCGAATGAATTACTTCCAAGCTTAACAGTAAGCAGAAATGTTAAGATATAAGAAAAAAGGTCCAGGAAAGAAATTTTCGTGAAACTGTCTAGGAAAGGAATTCGGAATTCCTGGACAGTTTCATGGACCGTTTTTCTTGTATCACCGGCGGAACTCAATATTTCACTTGCATGAATTTTGTTCCATGATCTAGTTCTAGTCTAGTATTAAAGGAGTGGAGTGTTGTTCCTTTGTAGGCCCAACATCTGCTGATATTTCCAACGTCTCTGATGATCATCGTCAAAATTCCACTCTACATGTTCCAGCTGAACTTTTGCATATGTCCTACCATGGGGTAAGTACTGCTACCTGGGAATGCAAATTATTTGGCAATATCTAACAACGGAAGTTCTCTGTGTGAGACCTTGTCTGGCCGAGTTGAGTTTTGTTCACCCTCCACTTAAGAGGGTGAACATTGCCTTCTTTCCTATTGGTTGAAAGAGTGTGGATCCCATCACGAAGTGATGTCATGTTTACCAAAAAGTGTATTGCATGATAAGCATGACATCACTTTGTGGTGGGATCCATGCTATTTCAACCTATAGAAAAGAAGATAATGTTCACCTTCTTTTAAGGAGGATGAACAAAATTGCACTCCGTCTGGCCGTCTTCCGGGGAGAGAACATTGGCAACGAGACAAGGACTTCGTACATCCAAGGGGTAGATTGGGATGTACGCATTCTCATACATTTTATAAGCCATTGCTCGCTGCAACCGATTTGAATTCAACGGTGACAAAAATGTATATAAAAATTTAGTGTACAAAACACTATATAAGATAACTATATTTACTTTGTTTGAAGGCTTATCGAGCCTAATTTATTTTACTTTGTTGAGCTATTTACTCACAAATTTTAGTATAGTTTTATTTACTCTGCTTTACACGACTAATTCAGTGCCGACAATTAGAAAAAAAATTATCAAATTATCCGCAAGAATGTACATTTTTTGAACCCAATGTTTTCACTTGATCTCCTTCAAATCCTAGTGGAGCCGCCCCTAATTGCTGGAGGCGTTGATTTCAATCATATCAATGATGGGTTCCATTTCATGGAAATGCAATAGGTAGAGTTTTATGTTACATTTTGCAACTATATATTAGATAGTATTACAGAAAATAAATTACATGCGTATTGGATACTTAATTTATATTTTATACAATGTAATCGTCAAAAATAAGTTTTATAATGCAAGTGCATTACATACGTACCCTTTCAAAATTAAAATTCTTCGACTCACAAATAGATTTCTTTGCCAATTTTTTCTTTTATCAGGATTTTTCAGCTAATTTATTGACTGTGGAACTTATCAATTGTTGTGTTGCTTAATTGCAGTGTAGGAAAAAGAATGACAGCTGCAAGAAGTACCTGACATATGTTTCGGAAACATCCCAAAACAGTTAAGAATTTCTTAAAATATTTAGAAACTCCTAATTGTCAGCGTGCAATATCCAGCCTGCAAGAAGTACTGCGAACTCAATAATTTTCAATTTTTTTTTTTATGGTAATTCAATAGACTTTCTTCTCGAATATTGAACATATGCTCCAAATGGGTTTTTGGAGTTCGAATTATGCCATTGGAAAATATTATTCGTTGAGAGGAGTATCCTTAGTATTGTCGCTTTTTTCATAGCTTCATTTTAGAATTATTTTTGCGTACCCTCCTAACCAATCATTTCATACAGAATAAAGGTGTGATATTCAAACTGAGTCTAATAACCAAAGGCAGGTAAAGTACACTCTACACTGTCGCTTCGCTAGACTAAACAAGTTTTTTTTTTAATGCTCGGAACAAGTGGCATGGCGAGACTTTAGCTTTGGTCTTGCCATGAATACAATAGAGTGCCATGCAAATGACTACGTGGTGCTCATACCAATACTTCTTGACAATTATGTGGAGTAGATTATTTTCGTATCTCTCCACTTGGGTGCACATAATTAAGATTTTTGAACTTTTTCTTCTAAGATTAAAGAATGCAATTGTCTATTTGGGGTAACCTTCAAAAAGACTTGGAAGCCATATATGGACCTCCATTATAGCATTTTCTTTTTGTTAATGGCAAAAATCAATTACTTTTGATTCAGGAAATCTAGAATTTGTTAAAGTTTGGTCTTGGTTTAATTTTCAGAGACTAACACAAACATCAAATGCTGCATCATCAAATTGATACGTGAATATGATCAAATGAAGTACCGTGTCTACCATTTTTCCTTTAGTCTTTTTTTTTTTTTTTGGAAGCCCCTAGTGCCACGACGCAATTGTTTAGTGCCACGACACAACTGTGCCATTTGTCCTTTTTACCCTCAAATCAAAGACTCTTTCCTGCTCTCTCTCATCCATGACTCCTTCCATAGGACGTACGCTCTGCCTTCTATTCAATTCCACCAGCAACCGAAACAAACCTCTAATTTACCACCTTCACTCCCTCTCTGCATCCATGTCCACACACATGAATCTAGATGTGCAGCCACGCATCAATACAAAGAACAGAACACTAATGTCAAAATTCGATCGACATCAAGAAACGTCGTCATCCTGGTCCCTTCCGTCTGGCAATCCCTACACCTCGTAATCGCTAAGTGAAACCCAATCTCCTTGCTTCACAGGTTTGCTTATATCTCTTATCCATCGAAATCTGACCATGAACGACCATAATGTAACAGGACCACCACGACCATAACGAGACCGAACCACCGGCGCCTCCCCTCCAACACCGCAGATGATATCAAAATCTCCCTAGGAGAAAGAACCCAGTTGTCCCGTTTCCTAAGTTTTCCAAACGTCTTCTATCATCGGCTATGCAAAGAATGTCTGTTGTGTTTGAATTTGAAAAATAACCAGAAGAGAGAGATCGAAGATGAGGTGCGGATCTCTAGAGAGAGAAAGAGAGAGAAGCAGGCATTCAAGTCCCGCTTTCCTTGAAGGGTAAAAAGGACAAATGGCACAGTTGTGTCGTGGCACTAAATGTCGTGGCATTACAACATTGATCTTATATTGCATCTGTCTTTTTCTTTGGCTAGGTTTGTTTCTCAATTTTGCTAAAGAAAGCCACATTGCCCACACGGGGCCGGCTCACATAGATGTGACCTTCTTTTTGTGGTCAAATTCATGAATCAGTCCAAACTAGTCCAATCTGACAGTTTGCTTCTTGTTTTTTTGTTGCTTGCTTCAGATATGGTTCCGAACTAGTCTAAGAGTAGTTTTTTTAGTTCCCTGTAGAACCGGACCAATACAATCCCACTTATCCCAAGTTGAGTTTTGTTCACCCTCCACTTAATAAGGTGAACATTACCATTCTTCCTATTGGTTAAAATAATGTGGATTTCATCATAAAGTGAAGTTATGTTTACCAAAAAGTGTATTGCACGGTAAGCATGACATTATTTTGTGGTGAGGTCCATATCATTTCAACCAATAAAAAAGAGGATAATGTTCACTATCTTTTAAGGAGGGTGAACAAAATTGCACTCCACCTACCCCGGAGTTGGAAGGTTATAGGATAGGATCATATGAGAGAGAGAGAGAGAGAGATTTGAATTGTTTGGACTTTGGTTGGATTGCACCCAAAGAAACAAACCCTACCCGTATTCCACTATATCTATACAGCCTCTACATTGAAACGGCCTTTCTCTCTAAAAAGTGTCAAAAGCTAGCACTGAGTTCCCGATCAACCATGACTGACATGGATGGTGGTATGGTTTTCTATCTTCCCTTTTGCTGTTTTGAATTTGCTATCATTTCTGTTTTTTTTTGTTTTTGCCCTGCTTTGTCCTCTGTAATTGCACAAACTGCCAAAGCATGACTACAACCCGAAGACCCAATTACAACAGAAACCCTGATGTGACTTGGGGTATTTTTACATAATACATCTGAGTTTAACCGAAAATTGAACTAAAACTATAGCATGGCCAGAACACGAAGACCCAATTAAAACAGAGACCCTCATCTAATTTGGGTATTGCTGCATACATACAATTTCACCAAAATTAAACAAACTACCAAAGCAAGGAGAAAGCTAAGAGACCCAATTGCAACAGAAAGAAGTCTAACTAACGTAAAGAACGAAATGAACACAAGATACACCAACCTCTACAATCAGGCTGTATAAACCCACTTAAAATCAGCCTTGCACTCGAATCGCAAACCATATGATCCGTGGAAGATTCCTCGTCCTCATCCATGGGAGATTCTTGGTTTTCCTCGTTGAAGGGTTTGTCCCAATCGAAAGCAGTAGCAATAGAGGGGTCTGAGATTTGGGTTTCTGGGTCTTGACCGAGAGTGCTGAAATGGGTATCTTCCATTGGTACGAAAGATTTGGGTGTTTGGGAACTGAGACAATCTTGAACTGTAAGAAGGAAAATTGCTTTCTTGCAGCGGAAAGAGCGCGTGGAGTCGGGAGAGTGGTATGCTTCTTTCGCCGGAGTGGTGGTGTCCAAAGATATTCAAATTTCAATTTTCCGTGACCGTTGTAGAGAATGACCGTTAATGCGTTGTGTCCTTTTATAACCTAACTAGGGCGTTGGACAAATAAGCCACTTTGGCTTATTTTTTGTCTTTATTCAAATTTTTTTCGCATTTTGTGGCTTATTGTCAATTTTTTGGGAATTATTGCTTCGTTATGACGAGACGAATCGGAAAAATAAAAAATTTCGATCGCGATCCAAATATTCGCCATTCCCGCCAAAATTTGGCTTTCCCGCCAAATCTCGTCGAAATTCCAAAAAAATTGGATGTCGATCGAAATTTTTTACTTTTTCGATTCGTCTCGTCATAACGAAGCAATAATCCCCAAAAAATTGACAATAAGCCACAAAATGCGAAAAAAATTTGAATAAGGACAAAAAATAAGCTAAAGTGACTTATTTGTCCAAACGTCCAAGTATGAACACATTCACTGCTGACCAACATATTAAACCATGGCAAGTAATTTTTTTTTTTTTTTTTAATAACTGGATGTCCGGTAAGTATTCCTTTGAGTTCAATTTTCTCTACGTAAAGTTGCTTACTCATCACTTTTGCACCAACCCGACTATGGCTACACCATATATATATATAGCGGATTGTGTGGAATCCATCTCGAGATTTCACACTAATGATCAGAGACGTTTATAATTGGTTGAAAACATTATGTAAGGGTTTGTAAAGCTCAAATCGATACGGGTCAAGACTCGATCGAGTCATTCAACTGTGGTCCTTATGGATTTGCGGACAAAAAAGTGAACGAATTCATCAAGCGCAAACCAATATCTGAATGAGCTAATTTTATTAGAGTTCTTTAAAAACACGTTTTAAATAAACTAACGGCTCTGATTCTTTGTATAAGACATGAAGTTAACTATCATACAATCCGGTGTATATTTGGTATATCCATAGCTTTTTTGCTTTTGTACTGGTAACTTTACCACTTTATGGGGAGACTAAAATTTTGCATCCTACTTCGATAATAAGAATTGCTCATTTAATAGGTGTAGTAAGTTAGGAAGTAATGCAAAAATTTAGCTCAACCACTTACTAATATTTGATTGAATTGAATTATTTTTGCATAATCTCCTAACCAATCATTTCATAAATACAGAACAAAAATTTTTGATCATGGAAGTGGTATTCAAAATGAGTCTAATCACCAAAGGCAGGTAAAGTTAACAACTCCAAAAGGGTGGGTGAATACTGAATAACTCTACATTGTTGCTTTGCGGGACTAAACAAGTTTTTTTTTTTTTTTCTCGTAACAAGTGACGAGATTTTAGCTTTGGTCTTGACATGAATACAATAGAGAGTGTCATGCAGTTGACTACGTGATGCTCATACCAATACTTCCTGACGATTATGCGGAGTAAATTATTTTCATATCTCCACTTGAGTGCACATAATTAAGAATTTTGAACTTCTTTTTCTAAGATTAAAGAATGTAATTATTAACTATTAGCGGTACCCTTCAAAAACACATGGAAGCAGTGGACCTCCATTATAGCTTCTTTTTTTTGTCAATGGCAAAAATCAATTACTTTTGCTTCGGCGTTCACCCTTATGGTGTCCCCCGTTATGGCATCTTTGGGTTTTATGTTATACATGTTATACCTTTGTGTGGTTTCATATTATGTCATTTTGTTGTTAATTATATATAAACAAAGGCATAACAGTGGGATGCCGAAAAAAGTGAATTAAAAAAATTAAAAATTTTATGCCATTTTTGGGTTTATGTTATGTCATGTCATGCCTTTGTGTGGTTTATGTTATGCCAAGTGGTTGCTAAATGGTAAAATGATACAACATGCACGGAACCACACAAACCACACAAAGGCTATCATTTTACCATTTAGCAACCACTTGACATAACATAAACCACACAAAAGCATGACATGACATAACATAAACCCAAAAATGGCATTAAAATTTTAATTTTTTTAATTCACTTTTTTTGGCATCCCACTGTTATGCCTTTGTTTATATATAATTAACGACAAAATGGCATAACATAAAACCACACAAAGGCATAACATGGAACCGCACAAAAGCATAACGGGAGACACTGCTAGATACCAAAGCATTCCTCAATCACTAGAAGACAAAAAAGGAGCGCAATTATTAAAAAAAAAAGTGTGAAAATCACTACCCATCTTTTTTAGTTTTTTATTTTTTATGTTTATTGGAAACGTATCATAAAATCTTTAGCTTTTATGGCTTTAGATAAATCTAGTGACGTTTGGTGATTTCATGGTTATAATTAATAACATTGAGTTGATTAATCTTAAAGAGGTCATAATTTATTACTAATTTTTTTGGTACAACTTTTAAAAGCATATTGGCTACATGGAACCCTTGATCAAACCGAGATCGAACCGTGGTTAAATGTTTCAAATTGGTGTGGTTCCATGAATCTCCTGGGTCGGTTTGTTCTCAAATTCTTAAAATCGTAAACTATGGTTTAAGAGTAGTTTTTTTTTAGTTCCCTGTAGAACCGGACCAATACAATCCCACTTACCCCGAGTTGAGTTTTGTTCACCCTCCACTTAATACGGTGAACATTACCCTTCTTGCTATTGGTTAAAATAATGTGGATCTCATCATAAAGTGATGTTATGCTTACCAAAAGTGTATTGCATGGTAAGCATGACATTACTTTGTAGTGAGGTCCACATTATTTCAACCAATAAGAAAGAGGATAATATTCACCCTCTTTTAAAGAGGGTGAACAAAAGTGCACTCCACCTACCCCGGAGTTGGAAGGTGATAGGATAGGATCATATGAGAGAGAGAGAGAGAGAGAGAGAGAGATCTGAATTGTTTGGACTTTGGTTGGATTGCACCCCAAGAAAAAAACCCTACCCGTATTCCACTAAATCTATACAGCCTCTACATTGAAACGGCCTTTCTCTCTAAAAAGTGTCAAAAACTAGCACTGAGTTCCCGATCAACCATGACTGACATGGATGGTGGTATGGTTTTCTATCTTCCCTTTTCCTGTTTTGAATTTGCTATCATTTCTGCTTTTTTCTTGCCCTGCTTTGTCCTCTGTTTTAATGCGAGTCACAAGAATTGGTCTACGACTCAAAATTGTTTTTTCGTGTCAAACATGCAGCTCCTCCGTCGCCTTCTCACGGTGACAATGGCGGATTCAATTCTTCCGGTGTTCGTGATCACTTACTCTGGGGTACGTGCAGTCGGTAAATTATATCGACTTCCTTAAAGACTTACGACTTGCAAGAGAATCACTTTCACATTACAATTTTCAGAATGAGTCGTATATATGACAATGAATGCCATGATCTTGGCCTCGATTTGCTTTTCCTTATTCCATCTTTTAATTTGAGCTTTTGCTTTTTGAAGGCCTGTCTTATGGTGTAGCCTCAGCCATAGCACTCAGGACCATCGATGCTCTGACTTCTAAACGAACAAATCAACCTGCTGGATCTGAGAAACCAAAAGAGAAAGAGAGAGAAAAAGTGGAAGAGAAAACTACTACCACCAATCCCACTGTTTGCCATGTTAATGTTTTTCCATCAGTCACCACCATAACCAACTCCAAAGATTCATCTACCCTTGTCACTAAAAAGGAAGATCAAACTGCAACAGCTTCTTCTACTCCTACAAAAGTTAGTGAAAAAAACGGCGGCAACACCGCCGCTGTTGCTGCTTCTAATGGAGGAGGAGTCCGAGGCCTTTTCTCTCGGCCTCAAGCCAAGGCTCTTCCTCCTCCTATATGCAAGCATGTACTTGACTTCTACTACGATGTAAGTACTTTTCCGGGTTTTTCCCTTCCTCTGACTTCTACAACGATCTAAAGTACTTCTACAGTGATGTAACTCCGGGATTTCAGATTAATACCGGAGTTACAAATGTTACGGTTTCTTGAAATCTTTTGAAATTCGGAACATGGGAAAGTTTGCGGCATGAAGCCAACCTCGTAGTTGGAGCTCTTTACGTGAACACAAAATGAACGATAAATCACTCTGGAAATCAAAAATAATGTATACTCGAGTAGATTAAATCATCAACGTATTGGTCATCGATAGTATCAATTAAATATCGCTCTTTCTTATTTTTAGCACCTTATAGGACTTGGAGGCCACTGATTTTTAAGTAGATTTTGGAGGCTCAAAGTCCAGACATTGTCTCTTACCTTAGGGACGAACCAGATTGAGAACCTTGAAACAGTTCAAAAAGAAATCTATTGTAAATGGATTTTGAAAAATTTTCGGGGCTTAATTGGTCATTTTCCACCAACCTCACCAAGGTGAGTCATCTCTGGTTCTGTCATCAATTCCGTTCACAACATGCTTCCAAAAGTTAAGCTTACTTAGCAGAGTAAAAAGGGGAAAAAAAAAAGAAAAAGAAAAGATTTTTTGACGAATATTTTGTCGTCAAAAGACACTATAGGGGATGAAAAAAAGATTTCGTCGCCAGGAAGGAATCTGCAACAACCTTCATACTATTTGTGACGAAAAACATACAATTTGTGACAATTTTCATTCGCTTCCAAAAACCTAATATCTAGTAGTGTATGCATGTAAATTTAATGTGATTGATACAATTTTTGACTTTTTTTTTTTTTTTCTCATAACAGTGTCTTTACGCCGCCTCCGTGAAGAAATGTGAAGGTTACATTAATCTTACGGAGAAATGTCATCAAATGGGTAACTCGATTCCAATCTCGTTTCTCCTTTATAAAATATTCCATTTTCTCTTTGTTTTCGTGTCTCTAGGAAGACATTTAGATGTCGACTTTTGGTGCATGTTAGCTGTTTTTTTACAGACTACAATTTTAATGCCAAGCATGAATCTTGGCAATTGCAATGTAGTATCACTTCTACATGATTTTCTTCTATTAGGTTTTTAGATTAAGCTCTTTTCATATTATCTACATCTAAATTATTGAATCTTATGTCTGACCACCCACATTCTTAAGTCGTGTGACTGCAATGCAGACCGAAATCTCCTTCCACAGCTATTTCGCCCGAGCTTTAGCTTGCGAAGAGTTTGAATGAAAGGATTATGCTATGTATATTGTTTGACCAAAGTTTAGTGAACTGAAAGACAATTACTTGGGCCCTCCGCTATTAACATAAGTAGTCGAATGAATTACTTCCAAGCTTAACGGTAAGCAGAAATGTTAAGATACAGGAAAAACGGTTCAGGAAAGGAATTTTCATGAAACTGTCTAGGAAAGGAATTCGGAATTCCTAGACAGTCTCATGGACCGTTTTTCTTGTATCATCGGCGGAACCCAATATTTCACTTGCATGAATTTTGTTTCATGATCTAGTTCTAGCCTAGTATTAAAGGGGTGGAGTGGTTCTTCCTTTGTAGGCCCAACATCTGCTGATATTTCCAACGTCTCTGATGATCATCGTCAAAATTCCACTCTACATCTTCCAGCTGAACTTTTGCATATGTCCTACCATGGGGTAAGTACTGTTACCTGGGAATACAATTTATTTGGCAATATCTAACAACGGAAGTTCTCTGTGTGAGACCCCGTCTTCCGGGGAGAGAACATTGGCAACGAGACGAGGACTTCGTACATCTAAGGGGTAGATTGGGATGTACGAATTCTCATACATTTTATAAGCCATTGCTCACTGCAACCGATTTTAATTTAGCGGTGACAAAAATGTATATAAAAACTTAGCGTAATATAAGATAACTATATCTACTTTGCTTGAAGACTTATCGAGCCTAATTTATTTTACTTTGTTGAGCTATTTGATCTATTTACTCACAAATTTTAGTAAATTTTTGTTTACTCTGCTTTGCACGACTAATTTAGTGCCGACAATAAAAAAAAATCAAATTAAACGCAAGAATGTACATTTTTTGAACCCAATGTTTTCGCTTGATCTCCTTCAAACCCTAGTGGAGCCACCCCTGATTGCCGGAGGCGTTGATTTCAATCATATCAATGATGGCTTCCATTTCATGGAAATGCAATAGGTAGAGTTTTATGTTACATTTTGCAACTACTCCGTATTACATATTACAGAAAATAAATTACATTCGTATTGGATGCTTTATATTTTATACAATGTAATCGTCAAAAATAAGTTTTATAATGCAAGTACATTACATACGTACCCTTTCAAAATTAAAATTCTTCGACTCACAAATAGATTTCTTTGCTAATATTTTATTTTATCAGGATTAATTTTCAGCTAATTTATTGACTGTGGTACTTATCAATTGTTGTGTTGCTTAATTACAGTGTAGGCAAAAGATTGAATTATTTGACAGCTGCAAGAAGTACCTGACATATGTTTCGGAAACATCCCAAAACAGTTAAGAATTTCTAAAATATTTAGAAATTCCTAATTGTCAGCGTGCAATATCCAGCCTGCAAGAAGTGCGAACTCAATAATTTTCAATTTTTTTTTTTTTTATGGTAACTCAATATACTTTCTTCTCGAATATTGAACATATGCTCCAAGTGGTTTTTGGAGTTCGAATTATGCCATTGGAAAATATTATTCGTTGAGAGGAGTGTCCCTAGCATTGTCACTTTTTCATAGCTTCATTTTAGAATTATTTTTGCGTACCCTTCTAACCAATCATTCCATACAGAATAAAGGTGTGATATTCAAAGTCTACACTGTTGCTTCACTTGACTAAACAAGGTTTTTTTTTAATGCTCTAAACAAGTGGCGAGACTTTAGCTCTGGTCTTGACATGAATGCAATAGATTGCCATGCAAATGACTATGTGGTGCTCATACCAATACTTCTTGACAATTATGTGGAGTAGATTATTTTCGTATCTCTCCACTTGGGTGCACATAATTAAGATTTTTGAACTTTTTCTTCTAAGATTAAAGAATGCAATTGTCTATTTGGGGTAACCTTCAAAAAGACTTGGAAGCAATGGACCTCCATTATAGCATTTTCTTTTTGTTAATGGCAAAAATCAATTACTTTTGATTCAGGAAATCTAGAATTTGTTAAAGTTTGGTCTTGGTTTAATTTTCAGAGACTAACACAAACATCAAATGCTGCATCATCAAATTAATACGTGAATATGATAAAATGAAGTACCGTGTTTACCATTTTTCCTTTTAGTCTTTTTTTTTTTTTTTGAAGCCCCTAGTGCCACGACACAATTGTACGTTTAGTGCCACGACACAACTGTGCCATTTGTCCTTTTTACCCTCAAATTAAAGACTCTTTCCTGCTCTCTCTCATCCATGACTCTTTCCATAGGACGTACGCTCCGCCTTCTATTACCAACAACCAAAACAAACATCTAATTTACCACCTTCACTCCCTCTCTGCACCCATGTCCACACACACGAATCTAGATATGTGCAGCCACACATCAATACAAAGAACAGAACACCAATGTCAAAATTCGACCAACATCAAGAAACATCGTCATCCTAGTCCCTTCCATCTGGCAGTCCCTACACCTCTTAATCGCTAAGTGAAACCCAATCTCCTTGCTTCACAGGTTTGCTGATATCTCTTATCCATCGAAATCTGACCATGAATGACCATAATGAAACAGGACCACCACGACCAGAACGAGACCACGCGAACCTCCGGCGCCTCCCTCCAACACCGCATATGATATCAAAATATCCCTAGGAGAAAGAACCCAGTTGTCCCGTTTCCTAAGTTTTCCAATCGTCTTCTATCATCGGCTATGCAAAGAATGTCTGTTGCGTTTGAATTCGAAAAATAACCAGAAGAGAGAGAAGATGAGGTGTGGATCTCTGGAGAGAGAAAGAGAGAGAAGCAGGCATTCAAGTCTCGCTTTCCTTGAAGGGCAAAAAGGACAAATGGCACAGTTTTGTCCTGGCACTAAATGTCGTGGCATTAGGGGCTTCCTTCTTTCTTTTTTTTTTTTCTTTCTTTTCTAGGACTTACAACATAATTGATCTTATATTGCATCCGTCTTTTTCTTTGGCTAGGTCTGTTTCTCAATTTCGCTGAAGAAAGCCACATTGCCCACACGGGGCCGGTTCACATAGATATGACCTTCTTTTTGTGGTTAAACTCGTGAATCCAATCCAAACTAGTCCAATCTGACAGTTTGCTTCTTGTTTTTTTGTTGCTTGGTCCGGATATGGTTCCGAAAAATAGAAAACTGTGTAAGATAGATTGGTTCAAGGTTTTGTGCTTGCGGTTCCGGATTGGAACCAATTTGAACCGTCTGTAAATAATCTTGTTATATATTTCTATAGTGATTGAAATGTACCCAAATAAACAACTATCGGGGTATGTTATACTAGTATTTTGTATAACCACACTTCTTATCTTCTTGTGATATGAATTTACATAATTAATATTTCATTTGTTACTCTTTCGCACAAGAAAGGACGGCATTATAAATTTACATCACTAGAAAGCAAAAAGGGCGTGCGGTTATAAAAAAGAAAAGTGTAAAAATCACTAACCCATCTTTCATTTTTATTTTTATTTTATGTTTATTGGAAATGTATCATAAAATTTTAGCTTTTATGGCTTTAGATAAATCTAGTGACGTTTGGTGATTTCATGGTTATCAATATAATTTCATCATTAGAAGACAAAAAAGGAGTACCGTTATAAAATAAAAAAAAATAAAAAAAAAGGGAGTGTGAAAGGCACGACTCATCTTCTTTTTATGATTATTGGAAACATATCAAAAAATCGTAGCTTTTATGGCTTTAGACGTGACTTTTGGTGATTTCATGGTCATCAATATAATAACTTGAGATTATTTTTCTAACGGAGCTTTCATGAATAGTTGTTTACAGAAGTGAATCATGCGCGTCCGCTATGGACAATTTGGAATTAAATAAACTTTTTTGAAGAAGAGAAAAACTCTTCGCTGGAAAAGCTTCATTTAAATCCAACCGTTCAAAGCCGAAATGGACGGCCGAGATCACGCGACCCTATGAATAAAGGAATCACGGCCCCTTCGTGAATAAGCCAATCTCTAATAACTTTGAGTTGATTAATTTCAAAGAGGTTGTAATTTCTTAATTTTTTCTACAACTTTTAAATGCATATTGGCTAAAAAGCCTAAAATGGAACCGCGGTCCGAACCGTGGAAAAATGTTTCAAATTGGTTTGGTTCCATGAATTTCCTGGGTCTCTATGATTCTCAAATTCTCAGAATCGTAAACTAAGGTTTAATTGATTTTTAGTTCCTTATAAAACCGGACCAATCCAATTCATGCTTATCTCGGAGTTGATAGGATTATGACGAGGAATTTTTCAGTGCCGCACGGGTATCACGTGCTGCCCGCTTAGTTCACCCGGGCCGTCCATTTCGGTTTTGGACAGCTAGGATTCGGAGAGAGAAAAAGAAGAGAGAGTGGTGGAATGAGAGGAGAGATAGCGTTTCAATCTGGACCGTCCAACACACTTTTGGACGGCCCATACGTGGGTGCTCTGCACACCGGGTGACAGTGGTATCACCCGGCACCCAAAAATATTCTCTCGGATCATCACACACCCAGAGATAGAGAGAGAGAGAGAGAGTTTTCATTTATTTTTGGTAAGAGAGGGAGAGAGACGTTTGGACTTTGGATTGCACCCCAAGAAACAAACCCTAGCCAGTATTCCACCATATATATACAACCTCTACTCTATATTGAAACGGCCTTTCTCTCTATAAAGTGTCAAACATAGCTCCGAGTTCCCGATCAACCATGACTGACAGGGATGGTGGTATGGTTTTCAATCTTCCCTTTTCCTGTTTTGAATTCGCTATCATTTCTGGGTTTTTTGTTTTATTTTTTTATGAGTTAATTACCTCTAAGTACAGAAAAGTGACACCTAATTCCCATTAAGGAGAGATGAAGTACTTAATTACCACTAAGTTCACTTTTACAAAAATACATTTATCATTAATAAAAGTGTCACCCTAGGGTTTTAGGGTATGCTAGGGTTTTAGGGTACCCTAATGGGTACCCTAGTACCCTTGGGTACCCTAAAATCTTAGGGTACCCTAGGATTTTAGGGATTTAGGGTACCCTAGGGTTTTAGGGTACTTTAAGATTTTAGATTTTAGGATACCCTAGGGTTTAAGGTACCCTAAAGTTTAGGTTTAGGTGCTTTCATAGAGCCCTAGGACTTAGGTTTAGGCACTTTCATAGGAGTTTTAGGGTGCACTTTCCTATTATAGGGTTTTAGCGATTTAGGCACTTTTATTGGGTACCCTAGAGTTTTAGGCACTTTTATAGGGTACTCTGAGGTTTAGGCACTTTCATAGGGTGCCCTAGGGGTTAGGCACTTTCAATATTTGGGGTTTTAGGCACTTTCATAGGGTTTTAGTGTTTCGTTAATTAGAGGAGACTTGGTGGGAATTACTTTCTATTTTCTGGACCTAGAGGTAAATTGCCCTTTTTTTATTTTTCCCTGCTTTTCCTCTGTTTTAATGCGAGCCACAGGAATCGGTCTACGACTCAAAATTGTTTTTTCGTGTGAAATATGCAGCTCGTCCGTCACCGTCTCATGGTTCTTCTGGGATTCGTGATCACTTACTCTGGGGTACGTGCAGTCTCCTTCAGTGGTCGGTAAATTATCGACTTCATTCACTAACATTTATTATGACTTGCAAGAGAGTCGATCGTCCGACAATGTAGCTATATGTCTGGATTCAGCAATGTCACACATACTAGATCGCTATCACGTTACAATGTTCAGAATGCACCATGAGTCGTACATATGACGATGAATGCCATGATCGTTCATCCAATCATGGCTTGTATAAATTCTTGGAATCGAGATCGATTTCAAGAAATCTTTTGCTACTTCCTCTTCTTTCTCTTTCTTTTCAAGTTCTATTATGAACAATATTCTTTTCTTTGAGTCCTTCGCCTCGATTTGCTTTTCCTTATTCCATCTTTTAATTTGAGTTTGATGTTAATAATTTTAGTTTCCCACAAATTGTTTTTTGTTTTTTGCAGCCCTGTCTTATGGTGTAGCCTCAGCCATAGCACTCAGGACCATTGATGCTTTGGCTTCTAAACAACTAAATCCCTCTGTTTGCCATGTTGATTTTCCATCAGTCACCACCATAACCAACTCCAAAGATTCATCTACCCTTGTGATCAGTACTAAAAAGGAAGATCAAACTGCAGCAGCAGCAGCAGCAGCAATTTCTACTCCTACAAAAGTTAGAGAAAAAAGTGGCCTTTTCTCTCGCCCTCAAGCCCCCAAGGCCAAGGCCCTTCCGCTTATATGCGAGCACGTCTTTGACTTCTACAGCGATGTGAAGTACTTTTCCCTATAACATCTACCACGATGTAACTCCGGACTTTCATATTAAGACTCCGGAAGTTACAAATATTAAGGTTTCTTGAAAACTTTTGAAATTGAGAACATGGGAAAGTTTGCGGCCTGAAGTGAACCTCATAGTTGGAGCTCTTTACGTAAAGAGAAAATGAACGATAAATCACTCTAGAAATCAAAATAATGTATACTCGAGCATATAAAATCTTCAAAGTATTGGTCATTGTAGAGATTAAACAGTCTGCAAAAGGAATATCTATTGGCCTTATATTTTCATGAGCTTAATTACCCATGATGGACTTACTTTTGTATATCTATTTTCATGTGCATTGTTTTTTCCTTTCCTTTTGGACTTGGGGTGGCATGTGTTTGGCGAGAGAGGCTTCACTGCTTCAGTACCAACATTGTTGGGATTTTCGCTTCTCGTTGTGACACCATCATTGTTCGTGTCCCTTTAATCATTCATCCTTCATTCAAAGATTTGTTTTTTACTGTTAAAAAAAAAAAAAAACTACCTCTAAAATATGTAAATATTTATTTATATTTCTATTCAAAAAAACAGGTACGTATGCATGTAAATTTAATGTGATTGACATGATTTTTGACCTTTTTTCATAACGCAGTGTGCTCACGCCTCCGAGAAGAAATGTGAAGGTTACATTAATCTTACGAAGAAATGTTATCAAATGGGTAACTCGATTACAATCTCGTTTCTCCTCTATAAGATATTCCATTTTCTCTTTCTTTTTTGTATTTCTAGAAATCGATAATATTGACATTTAGATGTCGAGTTTTGGTGCATGTTAGCTGTTTTTTTAAAGTACAGACTAGAAATTTAATGCCAAGCATGAATCTTGGCAATTGCAATATATTATCACTTCTACCAGCTTTTAAATTAATTAAGCTCTCTTTTCATAATTATTAATTGAATCTTATGTTTGACCACCCGCAATCTTAAGTCGCGACATTGCAATGCAAACCGAAATCTACTTCCACAGCTATTTCGCCCGAGCTTTCACTTGCAAAGAGATTGAATGAAAGGATATTAGGTTATATTGTTTGACCTAAGTTTAGTAAACTGAAGGACAATTACTTAAGTCGCGAGACTGCAATGCAAACCGAAATCTCCTTCCACAGCTATTTTGCCCAAGCTTTCGCTTTCAAATAGATTGAATGAAAGGATTAGGATATATCTATGATGCACGGACGCGGACATGAACACCGACACGGGAATTCTAAAAAAATGAGAACACGGACGCGGTAGGAAACACGTCACGTGTATATTTATTTATATAAATATATTTTTTCCCCAATTTTTCTCAAGTTTAAATGGCAAAATATGGACAAAAGCATAATAACATTCATAATTCTAATATCATTCAAATAAAAAAGACATCCATGATCGATTCATAAGGTCAATACAATCCAAATACCCAATTGAAAGCAAAACATGATAAACATCCATAGTTTCATAATAAATTATGGGACACGTCACGTCACGTGACGTGTCCCCAGCTGTGTCCCCTTAAAATATTTATATTAAATTATGGGACACACCACGTGGCGTGTCTCATATGCATCCCTGAGGTGTCCCCGTGTCTCCGTGTCCGGATACTGCGATACCTCGACCTCTAGAAGTGTCGGTGCTTCATAGGGCTATATTGTTTGACCAAAGTTTAGTAAACTGAAAGACAATTACTTGGGCCCTCCGCTATTAACATAAGTAACCCAATGAATTACTTCCGAGCTTAATGGTAAGCAGAAATATTAGGATACAGAAAAAAACGGTCCATGAAACTGTCCAGGAAATGAGATATTGACAGTTTCATGAACTGTTTTTCTGTACTGTAACACCCCCTTACTTGTCCCTTCCAAAACTACTAAAAGTCCAGTAATTTTTTTTCCTCCATTATCGATTCTTTATTTATTTCTGATCATAACCTTTGCACACGCAGTTTTTCTAAATTTTTGGCAGTTGTATTCTAATCTCATTCTCTAATCTTTGGTACTGAAGAAATACAAAATACCCGAGCATCTCCCCAAGGTCAAAGTGATAGCAATCTAACTCAAGGTATGTACAATGAAGAACAACTCTGATAGATATATAGGGAATCTAGCTACTATATATCTTCGTCGACTCGTATATACAAAGCTAGATTGAATTGATATCACCGGCGGAACTCGATATCTAGTCTAGCATTAAAGGAGTGGAGTGGTTCTTCCTTTGTAGGCACAACATCTGCTGATATTTCCAACGTCTCCGACGATGGTCAAAATCCACCGCTACGTGCTCCGGCTGAACTTTTACTTCTGTCCTACCATGGGGTAAGTACTGTATTTCTCTATAATTCCTTGTTGTTATTCACTTGTTTTACCTTCGTATTTGTTGTATTCAACAATTTTTTTTCGTTTCCAACCTATGTCGCGAAACAATTTGCATTCCCAGGTACGTAACCGTGGTAACGTATAGAGGGCTTGCAATCTAAGATCACAAGTCAACAAACACTTTTTAGGTTTAGACAAGTCTTCTGAGGTTCACATTATTTGGCAATATCTAGGAACGGAAGTTACCTGTGAGACCCCGTCTCACATAGGTTGCGAATGAGACATTCTTAGCACCATGTAATTGAAGACTTTGGACCTACCTAGCTACAACAAGGCATTTTCTTGGCTAAAATTCAGGAGAAACATAGCCCTGACTTTGCGGACGTAAGAGACAACCGTACGTTGCGCATGGCGGGTAAAACAGATATTACGATGGGCTTTGTGGCGGTGCGGTTCCACATCGCCTTCCGGGTGAAAGAACATTGGCAATGAGACAAGGACTTCGTACATCTAAAAAGGGATATTTTTCGGTAGTGAAAAATTTATAGATTTTTATCTGTGGTTGAGAAGTTGTTAGATGTTTCCGGCAATAAATAAGTTATTAATGGGTTTGTGAGTAGAGTTACTATAGCAAGAAAAAAAACAATTTTTTGTTAGTGAAAATGAGATAGAAAATAATGCTGAAACTTTTTGGTCAGTAAAAACGAGATGATAAAATGCTTTAAATTTTTAATGTTTTTTTGTTAGTAGAAACACCCCCTAAGTGGTAGATTGGGAGACCCCAATCAGATGTGGATGCTGTGCGTGGCAGGCGAAAAAACAATATTGTAGCCGGGGATGAGTAGTTACATTATTACTCCACGAGAAAGCCATAACAATCTGGAAAAGAATCACACATTCTGGGCCTGTGCATCGCAAAACTTTTTACAAAATTTATTCTAGTCAAAAATTTGAAAACATGTACATTTACAAATTCTCATACAATTTTATACGCCATTGCTCGAGGCGTTGATTTTAATCATGCGACTGTGGCGGCAGATGGCGGTAGGTGGTGAATGGAGGTTTGTTTGGGCAGCAAGTTTTGTGTGTTTCGATCTGTGCCGGGTTTGGTCTGTTGTAGTTGTGGTGTTGTTTGGCAGGCGCGGCGGTGGGGGTTGATGCAGTTCTCTAGGTTTAGGGTTTGTGGTTTGGGTTATATTTAAGTTTTTGGGCTTTGTCCTTTGGGTTTTTGGGCTGATTTAATTTGGATTGTGTTGGTTCCTTACCAACCTGGGCCGTTTGGATTTTTACCCTGGTTTAGATTCAGCCTGATGAGTCTTAATCAGTTTCCTCCGTGTAGTTAGCTAGGGGAAGAGGGGTCATGGATGGTCAGACTGGTATATCCATGACCCTAGCTATTAGCTATGTACTACGTGTTATGAGTCAATGAAGATTATTTTTTGCCGTTTCAAAAAAAAAAAATCATGCGTGTCATGATGGGTATCATGTCATGGAAATGCAATAGGTAGAATTTTATGTTACATTTTGCAACTATTACATATTACAGAAAATATTTTACATGGAGTATTGTACACTTTAAATTTTAAATACCATGTAATAGTCAAAAATAAGTTTTATAATGCAAGTGCATACGTACCCTATCAAAATTAAAATTCTTCGACTCGCGAATAGATTTCTTTACTGACGAAATCTAATGAATTATCTTAACTTTTAGAGCTGAACATGTAATTAAGAGAGAATTATTATTTACGTATGGCGAGAAGTTTTGCTGATTTTTTCTTTTAGATCAGCATTTTTCTGCTAATTTATTGACTGTGAAACTCGTCAATTGTGTTCCTAAATTACAGTGTAGGAAAAAGTACGGACGTGATGGTGTAGAAGTGTGCAACAAGTACGTGACATATGTTTCGAAAATATCTCAAAACAGTTAGGAATTTTCTAAGTATTTTAGAAATTCCTAATTGTCAGCGTGCAATATCAGCCAGCTGCAAGAAGCGCACGCGTACTCAACAATTTCCAACTTTCATCTCGGGTATTTTGAACAATTAGATGCTCCAAGTGCGTGGGTTTTAGAGTTTGAATTGTATATGCCATTAGAAAATATTATCAATTATTTTGAGTTTGTTACAATTAAGGATTGTCTTGAACTTATTTCATGGCTTCGTTTTACAATATAGAGATGGAGATACTGCACATTAATTTCACATTAAGACGATGGACTGCTATATAGCGTGAGAATGCAGAACTCTAATTTTTGTGAATTATTAGTTCATCTTGATGAAAGGAATCGAGAAAAATAAATAAAAAAATATGGTCCAAACTTATATTTATTTGATAAAGAAAAAAATTAATTTAAAAGTCAGGTTTTTTTTTTTTTTTTGGCTTTATCCAAGAAAATTGAGTCTGTATTACAATTTTTAACTTTTTGATTTCTCGAGATGAACCAATAATCCAAAATAATTTGACGTGACGCTTTTAGTGATAGCTCAGTGACAATTGTTTTGTCACTATCGCTCATTTTTTTTTGTAGTGACTTGAACATGAATTGCTAGATCTATGATCAATAACCCAAGCCATCTCTTCAGCCAACTCCGAACTCATACAATTAACGTTATTTCTCTGCAAGAATATTTTCCATACTGTATAAGAGTACTCACAAGCAAAGAATCATGTGACTCGTCTTCATTTTGACAAAGCAGACATCTTTGATCTTCATCCACCCAGTATTTTGTAATTTGACAGGGGCAATTTATGCCATTGGCCTTATCTATTTACAATGTCGTATTGTAATTAGGGTTACGAGTGTTTCCAGAAAAATAGAGGCAGCAATAGAAAACTGTTCTCAGAGAGAACAAAGAAGACTTGTACCCCGATTTCAATTATTATAGACCGGTGTGACTTGCGTAGTTTTTCCTCACGTTGAGATTTTCCACGTATATCTGTGTGTTCTTTTTTATCTGTTCTTTAGGCACTCTTTTTTCTTTTGATTTGAGATTTCATAAATTTTAGTTTCCAATATCTGTAGGGGCATAAATTTTAGTTTCCAATATCTGTAGGGGCACTGTGGATTCAACGTGTAGTTGATTCCTTAACATTGTAACCTTTGAGTTTGTAAAATTATTTAATAATTATGCAAATTTACGTTGTTTTGTCTACCATTCGGGGGGGGGGGGGGGGGAATTCTGACAGGGGTCTCTTTTTTCAGGGTCAAGTAAACCAATAACGCAACGTAGAGGACCATAATTGGAAATACGAAAACTCCTGCGACAATTGATGAAGCTTTGGAACGGTGGCTCCTATCAGTAATCCTTCCCATTTACGGTTGTACTTAGGACGTAAAGGTTGATGAAGCTTTGGAACTGTGGCTCCGAAATTTATTTTCTACTTATATACTTATCGATGTCTAATTAAGTTTTTTTTTTTCCTTGAATGAACTTCTTTGGGAGCCTACAAGATCAACGGTTCAAATTATTGTAGTGAATGCCAGGTGGAAAACATGTTGGCGATGGGCGTAAATCGATCTCACCATTCTGTGGCCGGCATAAAGAACTTAAACTAAAAAACTATACTGGCAAACTAAATGCCATTTTAGCTAGCAACGAAAATAAAAGAAAAATGGCAGTCTATCAATTGGAAAGGTAAGTGTATCTCGTATGAGAAAAAATTATTTATGGAGGGTTCCATAAACAAGTTTTACAGAGGTGAATTCGGACCGTCCAAGAGTAAACTCTTCCCCAAAAAAGTTTGATTAAAATTCGGACCGTCCAAAAAAACCGGAGATTCATCTCTGTTGTAGACAGCTTATTCACAGCTCGTATAGCACATCCGGGAGAACGAGAGAGTGTGTGTGTGTTCTCCACCGCTTACAATTGTTTGGATTGCACCACAAGAAACAAACCCTACCCATATTAATTCCTGTAAGGAATCCGGACCATTGAAAACATGACCCAAGGGCCCGTATTAGAAGTCCTTACATAGCTTAGGTAAAAGAGTCCTCAGAGGAAGTGGACTGCCCATATATATATACATATATATATATGTATACATACAGCCTAGCCATATATTGTGATGGACCTTCTCTAAAAAGTATCAAACCTAATAACACCAAGTGTTCGATCAATCATCTCTGGATGGCGCGCGGTATGGTTTTCTATCTTCTATATATTTTTCTGTTCTGTCGTTGCCATTATTAATATGTTTTGTTTTGTTCTGTTCTTTTCTTTTCTTAATGCTAGTCGTCACGGGCCTAGAACTTAAAATTTGTTTTAATTGCATAATTAATATATATATATAGATAGATATATGTATATGTATATATATGCAGCTTCTCAAGCCAAGGCCCTTCCTCCTATATATGAAATCTCATATATACACGAAAAAGGGGTGTTCGGATCAAGCACCCTACACATATCAGATGGCGTTAATTCCCGCAAAGAGCCCCTTGGTTTTTTTTTTTAGAATTTTTGAACGGCCCGGATCAGCCTTTCGGTGGCCGGAGACGGCCCGGCGCGGCCGTCGGTACGATTTCCCTCCCCGGCGCCCATTACTCATGGCACAACTCCTTATTTTTAAAGAAGGCAATTTCAAGTTCAAAAATCATGCTTACGCAAATAATTTTCTTATCAATATGGATCTTATAGATTTCATTGAGATCTTTAATATAATGCAAAAAAAAAAATTTTTTTTTTCATTTACATTATTTTTGAGTTTGAAAATGTGAAATAAACTTTTTATTTGGGTTTTGTGGAATGACCATTCTTATTTTTTAAGAAGAGGTTCCAAAATAAGTACTTATTTTTAAGAAGCTTTCTGGAACGGAGCCTCAGAGGGAGCAAGAAATAAAGATGGTGAGAGAGGCGGCTCTACTCTTTGGGTTCCATGGCACCCAAAAAAAAATTTTTTTATAAGAATACATGTAAAATTTTTGGATTAACTTTACTTTGAACACCCAACTCAAATGTCAATGAACACTCAACCAAAAAAGAATTGAACACCCAACTCAAAACCAATTAAACAGTCAACCACAATCAAATTACAACCCATCATTCCAAGTAATTCACATTTGAACGCCTTACACATTACTTCAAATAAAACTCACTATCATAATGAAAAAAATTGAAAAAAGAAAGGGGAAAAAAAAAAAGAATCTATAGGGGAAAGAATTATGCTCTGCGTTCTTTCTCCATCTGTATTTTCGATCGTCTAAATGTGTTAATTTCGCATTCATGACAATAACTACTTTTTTTTTGTTTACTTTGTTTATAAAATTACGGACAAGAGCTTTAAAAAAATTCAACTACGTCGCAAAACCGCGTTAACTTGAATAATATTTCTTCAACAAGGTCAGTCTCAACATATTCGCTATAACATATTTCTTCGAAAAGGCCAGCCCCAACATATTTTCAAGAAGGTCAGCCACAACATATTCGCTACAGTTTCTTTTAAAAGGGTTTTATTAATACGTTGGTTAAATGTTGACACAAAATACGAGAACTCCTTCCATTCTTGAAACAGTACTGTATAGTATGTAATACGACAATTTTCAACAAAAATTAATTTTTGTAAAAAAGATATTGTATATATTCTTTTGTTCTCATTTCACTGCATATTTAATTTTTGTAGAATAGCGGTTATGTTTATTGACCGCACTATTTATACTAATTTATGAGATTTTGTACATATATTATTGGTTAATAAATTAACTTGTAGAGTTAAAGTAATTTTTTAACACCCTACGTCAAATTTTTGGAGCCGTCACTGGAACTCATGGTGATATAATGGGGGTGTAAATGTGTAATTAAGGTGGGGAATTGAGTAATAGAGGTGAAAGTGACGTGGTGTGGGCGAGGCTGGTTGGAGTGAGAGGGAGCAGGAGAAATTAAGGAGGGCAGAGGGATGGGCTGGCGTTGAAAGAAGTGAAGGAAGTATATCTACAGACGCGAAAATGAACCCGGCCGTCTGATTTTTGAGTTCGGAAAAATTTGCAAATTAAATTGTAGCATAATAAAATATTTTTGAGACTAACCGCAATCTTTGTTTACGGTGGAAGAATTTCAACAGCCAAGAAAATATTTTTCGTGGATATTAATACATCTAAATTGAATTTAAACAGGAATTAATTAATTAAATCAAAATTTATTAACTAGCAAATCGGAAAACAATTAAAAATTTTGGGATATTACAATTTGGCATACGAACAGTAACATACGAAAGCTTTTTGAGAGACACTGTTTGCAAATGAGAAAGTCCCCTATAAACTATGTGCAATCTTCAAAGGAAAGAATATATATAGACCATATGTACGGTAGAAGTACATATGAATTAATTAGAAGTAGAATCCAATTAACTTGTAAAATTTCCTATTTTTTAAATTTAAAATTAAAAAGTGTAAAGAATTAAGGGAAACTTGTCACCTCCATAGGCCTCCTCAGTAAAAGACCATTTGCTTAATATATAAGTATAGGTTAGTAATTTTTTTCGACAAGTAATATTTAGTAACTAGTGTATGTCCGGGTCTGAAGGCACGACTCAAACGATCAGTACACGCAAATAAATACTAGATTCGCATGTAATAAATCAACCCCTGCCCATTTAATCCAACTATGTGAAATACAATGAGTCAATAACCCAGGCATATTCATTGATCTATTTAACTTGAATCAGCAGATAAAGAACAAATAATTTTTCAATCACTAACTTTTGCATGCACACACTGAAACACATAAGACTTGATAAAACACATAAACCATCCAAAACACCAATGAAAAAATTAAAAAAAAAAATGATACATAACGAAGAAAATGCGTGTCTCTAAGTACACATCAGTCCCAGTCAAGCACCGTTACTCACATCACCATATTCAGTCGCTCAGCAAGGTTTTACATTGAAAAATATTCCATAATATGAGGACGAAATTGAACCAAAACACATTGCAAGGGTAGTTTTGAAACCAGCAATATTTTATAGGAGAGAGTCATTTTACGCACGGTAATGAGAAGTTTTGCTAATTTTTTTTTTCAGCATTTTTTTTTTTTTTTTGGGTAATTTAGTTACAGTGAAACTTATCAATTGTTATGTTGTGTATGTCATCTGACAGTGCAGGAGCGAGCAACTTTACCTATCAGATTGCAAGAATTACGAGACATATATAACGGAAAATGCTGAACGCATTTACGAATGGATCCTCAAGAATAGATGTCTAAACACGAATGGATTCTCAGATGTACAAGGCCATCCTAAATTGGATGGCCTTGAACTTAATCGATATCTTATTTTTACATTATAGAAATCGATATTTTGCATGCAGATTTACATTAGAAAATGATACACCATTATTTATTTGCGGAGAGAATGTAAAAACGTGTACATGGAAAGCATGGACTTGCATAATGTTGTTGTTTTACATTGAGCGATACATAACATTAATCTTTAGGCAGCCGAAACGATGTCATCACCCTCCATCCCGTGGACTTTCGGAATGCCGTCCGATCTCCTTTCAAATTCAGATTCAGAGGACCTAACAGAGTTGATGCCCAAACCAGGGGGGGACCCAATTTTGACAGGGGTCTCTTTCTTCAGGGTCAAGTAAGCCAATAACGCAACGTAGAGGACCATAATTGGAAATACGAAAACTCCTGCGACAATTGATGAAGCTTTGGAACTGTAGCCTCTATTAGTAATCCTTCCCATTACGGTTGCGCTTAGGAAGTAAAGGTTGATGCCGATTGAGCAGAAACCCAAGAACCATGATGTGAAAGTCACCTACCATGGATTTCAGGGGAGGACTTTTAGTTGAAAAATAATGTGGCAAGAACATGTAGAATAAATTACACTTAAAACGAATGCCATGTGGATAGATTTGCAAACGAATCGAGTTGTGTTTGCGAGTAGCTTGAAGCTCTGATAAAATTTTAGACTTGTTTACTAAACGAGCCTTAGCTTGTATTTATGGTCTCAACTCATTGTGTACTCGAATTGAGCTGGTATTCGAGTTAGAATATTTAGTCTTGATTCAAGCTCAAGCCCAGCTAGAAAGCTCACTGAATTCTAAACAAGGCGAGCTGGACTACCCTAAAACTCGGCTAGGCTCGTTTGGACCCATGCACATGGCCTGGTCAAATGGAACTGTTAGAAGGTACCCTGCAAGAACAAGAGTTAAAAATCTCACCAATACAGAGCTCTTGTGGGGGCCCATCTTTGCTTCACTACTTGTGAACCTGAGGAGGGGAACCAGTGCAAATGGTAGTTCAAATGACAAGATCATCTGAACCCACCACAAATGCACATGCAATTGTTAGCTCTTTGTACAAAGTACACATAGTAATTGTGTGTGGGTAGATTTGGAAATTGAATTATTGATTTGACGTTACAGAAGCAATGATGATGAGCCTTGAAGCTCCGGACTCTCCCCCAATAATGCAAATTACTAGGCTTGGGGCAATTGCAATGAACCTTGTTACTAAATTTCTCAACCACAGCTTCATTTTCAGATCCAGAAAACCCTGCACCCAAGTAGTAGGAAATGGTCAGTTAAACTCTCAATATGTAGGTATACGTACATACGTGTTTATAGGTAGGGGCGGATCTAGGATTTCGATTTTGGGGTGCGAATCATTGTAGTTATTAGTACAATATGAAGTTATCCGATGTTCATAACCTAGTGATTTTGTAACATTCGTACGCAAGAATGAACAAGAAGGAAGTGAAAGTAGAAAATTTCTTGGTTAGAATAACAACAGAATCACATAGCGAGTGAGATTTTTTTGTCGATGATTTAAACAGACGAGGCTTTGAGGAATTAATCACTCGGATCAGCAAACTGAGGTCCATGGGTCTCGAGAGCATTCTACAGTTTATTGGAGACGAGCGATCTCATACTCTTATAAGTGCATTTTATTTGTGCATATGATTTGCTTAATGAGGATATATAGCACCTGCATAATGTACTGCCCAGCATAAGTGCCTGTAACAGTTGAACTCTGACCAGATGCAAGCAAGGATATTGCATACACCTTTGAGCTCCACTTTCCAAGAGAATTCTGTACCAAAACCATGGCAGACGTTACGATAAATGGCCTATGGAAAAGGATTTTATTTCTGTTACCAAATCTTAATAATCACTGGGGAAGATCGTTAGAACCTTTAACAAGAACGCAGCAGAGTTGAGGGTTATATTCTCGCATTGGGCCTTGCTTTCCGAAGACAGATTCCGACTCCAGCACACACTGCCACTAACCGATATGACCGCGACGTTGATAAGGAATGCTATGAACAACGCCAGGCTGCTTTCTAGTAGAAAGTACTTTCTTGCATTCTGATGGAAAAGAGAGAGGATATATACAGAGATCGTGCATAAATAACATAAGGTTCTTGAATTTGTTGCGATAGCATAAGTGAGTCTGTGAGTGATTGGAGTTGGTTAACTTACCCGAATGCCCTCAAAGGAATGAGGGATTTTCCTGGAGATGACCAACGCCGAATGCAGAAAAAGATTGTGCCTGCATTTGCCCATGGCTTTCCCAGTGGTCAATCTTACTACAAATTTTGTTCTTCTTCTCTTCTAAAGAACTTGTTTAAGAAATGTGTCGACTGGTTTTCACCGAGTCTTGACTAGCATATGAACCAGAAACACATGTCTCAATATATGATCGTGCAGTTGAGAGTGCATTAAGAAAAAAGATTTTCAAGGTAAAGGATCCCGTGACCAATAAAACGTAAATACGTATGGAAAGAGTAGCAAAATTAGGATTTGGGAAATTTACGGCATGATAAGAGCTCCTAAAAGAGCAATTGCGTTGCGGGTGGCCCTAGTACCACTCAATTTGGGGATGAACATTCCAGTCATAATCTCTTCTGGGCTAGGCCTTGCATGCACCATCATACTGAAGAAGCACCCTCCCACCACCAGTACCAGGATCCCTATTGCCACCTCCAGCTTCCTTATCTAGTTACCAAAATAATGACAGACAGTACTAACAATTAGATCATTCATCCATTAGAATGAATTTATTACGTATTGTAACCTACAAAGGTCTAGCATCGTGTAGCCTTTTTGTTAAGTCTCTAGTCGTGGATCAATTGATTGAGTTTTTTTTTTATTGGCGAATTGAATGAGTTCCATTGTCATAACATGTGAAGTAAGAACTTTAGATCTATTATATATATGAGAGGGAAGATAAGAAGAGTCAATAAACATGAACAAAAATCGGTAATGTTCGGTAATAGCAATGCTAGAAACGAAATCTTAGAAAACGACTGCGGACACCACTATTTCCAGATCCTTTCGATGCGTGTGCGTCCATCACACCACATGCATTGACGGCTCCAAATAAAGTTGTCTCCGTAGCTGTGTTTTGAAGTTATGTGTGTATACTTACGCCATAACGCTGCAATCCAAGGAGGAGGAGGGTGTTGAATCCAGCCAGTAGAACCCCACACCAAATGGGTATGTTGAAGAGTATGTTGAGTGCAAAAGCCGTACCTATCACTGCATCAAACATATAAATGAACAAAAATTCCATATGGCCATATGGGAACAATATGAATCAGATTCAACCCCAATACGCTCCCTTCTTATCTAATTGAATGCATTTCTCTCTTCTTGTTTTTCTAATACATCAAGTAGGCGTGTAAACAAGTCGAGCCGAGCCGAGCCGAGCCGAGTCGAGCCGAGCTTTTTGATGTTCGAGCTTGGCTCGTTTACCAAACATGCTTCAATAAACGAACCAAGCCTACAGAAAACTCAAGCCCTAACTTGGTTCGATTATTAAACGAGTCGAGCCAAGTCTCGAGCTGCTCTCGGTACGTTTGCAGTCCTGAATTAATGCCCAAATATTCATATTCACATGATCAATAGACAGAGTCCAACCTTCAGGGATATCGGCAGCTATCACTGCAACCTCAGCAAGTATCCAGAGGATGTAATTTACTGGGTTGGGGTACTCTGTCTTACAGTGCTCCGAGAGATGTTTCCCTGCACACTCAGCATTATAAGTATTGTTGGTAAATAAATCAGAACTAGTACTCCAGCCCTTCTTGTCCCATAATTGAATTAATTTTGCAATTACTTTTAGAAAGTTTTTTATTGCTCGGCATTTTTTTTTATTTAGAAAGTTGTGACATCTTACAAGTTAGAGTAGTTTTCGTAAACAAATTTTCATAATTTTTGCATCACTTTAAAGATCTCGTGACCTTCTAAAATGAACTAAAATTATAAGACAAAATTGAGGAGGTAAGACAAATAGGATCAGCCGTCTGCGTTCCACAAACTTAAATAAATACTAGTACTTATTTTTTGAATAAAATATGATGTATTATGAGAGAATGACCTGTCTCGTAAAGTAAAAATAAGTATTTAGAAAAAAGAAACTTCAGTGAACGGGCCTAAGTCATTTGTATTTTTTATTTTTTACGATGTTTCTGCTTCCTAGAACAGAGCATGTGAGTGATGTGACGACGATAGTAGGAATAACAATTTTGAGGATATTGGCTAGGTTGACAAGTAGTACTCAAATCTAGAGGAGTAAAATTTAGTGGAAGGATATAATACTAGCTGCGACAAATTTAGAGATAAGCAAGGAGTTGTCTATGTGCTAAACCTTTCTAATTGGATCCGGCTTCTCGGCAATTGGACTGCAGAGAAGCCTCTACAGTCTCATCTTGCTTGTTCATTTCAGTAATCAATTGTTCATAGTACTTTAAAAGGATTTTTCGCGGAGAAAACTAGTCTTTCTGTGAAGAACATTTCAACAAAATCTAACCATTAAAAATATTTTTGAACGGTTGAGATTACACAGATTGCAGAAGCCCTTTCCTTCCAAATGGTATGGTATTGGCTAAGCTGTACACATCAAGAGTACAATTATTTACCCTGATTGGTTGAGCTTTTAGAAAGTTATTTTTGAGAGTTGAGTGGTAATGAATGGAGAGAGATAGAGAGAGAAATTTATTGAAAACTGTGTCGAAAGTAAAAGTTACTCTCAAAATGTTCAACCAAACAAGGTCATTGTCTCTCAAAAGCATCAATATTCAATTCAGATAAAAACTTTGATTAGATCGTAAATAAATCTGGGGCGCGACTATTCGCAGCTACGTATTTTCTCTCATAGCCCGCTAAAAATTTCCAACTATACTCAACAGTTAGTTACTGAAATTGAGATACATTTTCAGCACCCAATTACCGAAATATAATCTTTTTTCAACAGCTATTTACCGAAATGTATGTGTTAGCAGTTGTATACCGAATGTTGAACATATTTTCGACATGCAGTTACTGAAATATAATTTTGTTTTCAACAGCTATTTACCGAAATGTTATTTATGATTTTCAACAACTACTTATCGAAATATAGTGGGCTGTGGGAGAAAATATGTAGCTGCGAATAGCCGTGCCCTAAATCTGAGCTGCTCATGTTTTCTGTTTTAGATTATACGGTGTGTTTCTATCTTCTTGAGTGCGTTGTCAGGCTAGGAAGGTTTGCACCTTGGGCTTCCAAATTTTTTTAATTTAAATTAGGAGCCCCATATTTTGTAGGGTATTATCATGTTATGTTAGATGTAAAAAAAAAAATTAGACGTGGCAAATTGATGAGTTTGGGCGGATTGAAATGTGTTGTGTGTTGAATATGGACGGATCGAATACAGGTCAATATTAGCAGGATTGAAACGAGTTGAATCGAATATGGGTCAAGCCGTACCCAAACCCGACCCGATCCGGTTCCCTTTTTCTCCCATTTTTTCCCCATCATACCTATAACATGTACTGGTTTTGTAGAAATACCATGTGCGGTATAGCAATTGTGTTTTGTAGGCTTTTTATCGTTTCGTCTTTTTTCAAAAAAAAAAAAAAAAACGAATTTGTTTGTTTCCTGACAAATTTTTTACCCTTATTGATTCGTTTCGACAAGATGAATGAAAAAAGTATATATTTTTTTTATTTTTACCCTAATATTTTTTTGTAATATCTAAGATTTTGGGCTTTATCTTCGATATTTTCAAAAATATTTGGATAAAAGTCATACGAAGTAATTTTTTATTTTTTTGATTTCTTGCGTCGAGACAAATAAAACTTTAAACCAACAATAAAAGTGGGAAATACAAAAGAATGTCCAATATTTTGTGCTTTATCTTGAAATTAATTATTTTTTGTCCTTGTTCAAAAATAATTTCACATTTTTTAGTTTTCCGTCAATTTGGATTTCGATCATAAGTTTTTATTTTTCAGATTTCTCCCTTCATGAGAACACAATAATTCAAAAAAAAACGACAAAAAAAAAAAACAAATGCAAAAAAAATTTGAATAAGAACAAAAAAAAAACCAATTGACTTTAGTAAAAACCAGCCTCAGTTATAATTATTACACTATAAAAGGTGTTTCGCTTTCATCACTTAAAAAATAAGTAACCCTGCAAAAAAAATTAAAAAATTATTTTTATAAGCTCATTATTTTTAAACTTAAAAACAAGTTATTATTTTTTAAATATTTATTTGAAAAAGCTAAACGGTAATTACTGTAGTAATTATAATTGAGACTGTTTTTTACTAAAGTCAATTCAGAGTCGACAGGAGCTCCAGGGGTTTGCCGGTCTTGGCGATAAGAAGTCTTTGAAAAGAGAAATTTTACCGTAGTGGGTGGTTATCACGTCATTCGGCTGATGTGGTGCTTGTACGGACACATTTGAGCCGTTTAAAAGTATATTGGAAGATTCAGATTGAAACATTCTTTCTCCTCTTTCTCTCTCTTTCTTCTCTTTCTAAATCCGAACCGTTCAAAATTGAAATGAATGGCCCGAATGCACTGAACAGACACTACGAGTTACCCACGCGGCACTGAAAATTTTCCTTTGAGAGTGAGAGACAGAAGGGATGTATCCCAGTGGAAGTGTGGAACCCACTCTCAATAGTTCAATGTTGTGGTCTTTTTTTGTCTTTCAGGAGGCGAGAGCTTACAGTAGTTCACTCTTATGCAATTATACAATTGGGTCTTTTAATTTCAGTTCATATTGAACACATTTTTAATTCATTTAAATTCTTTAAAAAATGAATTAATATGAGTTCAACCCATTATACAATATAGGCGGGTTGAGTTAGGTTGGGTTATAAGTGAACGGATTTGAACAAATTAAAAAATATGAGTTGAGATTGTCACCTCAAAAAAAAAAAACCCAATTTGCTAGCATAATTACTACTTTTGCTCTAAAAAATGCAAGAAAAATTACAACGGTGCTACGCCCACGGTTCTGTTTCATTGCTCAACATCTTACCATTCGTGTCCGCAATCAATGGTTCAGATTTTAAAAAAACTCTTCTAGAAAAGAGTTTCCAAAACATGTTTGGATGGTGAAATAGTGAGCGGCAAAAATAGAGCAGTAGACGTTGACTTTCTGTAAAAATTATACACGAGTGGAGTACTTTTATATGCTCTCGTAATAATTGCTAGTATATATTTGTCAAAATATAATCTACCTTATTTTATTTACTCGTAAAAAATACGTAAAGGGCTCTCTAACTTGGAAGTTCGTCTGCAACCCCCAAGATGTCACCCTGTGCCGTTCTACGGTTAAAAGTCAGACATGAGAATAGGCTACGGTTTGAAAAGGGGGGAACCTGTAACGACTCCAAGATTTGCTGAACGAGACTGGATTAGAAGAGCGAATGTCAGCCCAACGAGCACGATCCACAACAACTCGTACTTGTGGTTAGCTCCAGCTTGTAAATCTGTTTGCACTGCATCTCCGTTGACAGTCACCAATTAAAAACACAAAAGTTAGAAATAATTGAGTGAAAAAAAAGCACTGCAACAACAAAAACTAGTACTAGTCTACTAATGGAGAGAGAGAGAGAGAGAGAGCAGACAGTTGCCAGGATCAAGATAGGCAACGGAGACCAAGAAGCCAGGTCCAACGTAGCTCAAGAGCTTCTTCCACTGAGGGGTCTCGTGTATCAGCACCAGAGCCATATTTGTGATCCCTCTACTACTAAAATTCCTAGCTGCGTGTCAACTCAATTGTGTGCATTTCTCGGAGTTTTGATCCGAATTTATAGACTCAGAGGCTGGGTGCCCTCCACTGCATTAGGCCAACTAGGCGCCGAATGCGTCATCATCAAGGTCTGATTCAGAGAAGATTGGTCTACTTTTATAGTAAGTTTTCTGATTAAAATTCTCAAAACAAATAAGAGTATTTGACTCAAAACCTTCTACTAGTATTTACCTTGTGCGGCACCTAATTCCTACGTTTTCAAAAATTAGTCGAATTTACCTCTGCGTTTCGAAAATAGAAAGTAATTCCCACCAGATCTCTTCTAATTAGGGTAAACTATAGTTAACCCCCTCTAACTAAGCCTTGCGTGCACTTTGCCCCCTCTAACTTTTTTTTTGGCACTCAATCCCATCTAACTAACTGAAATTCAATCGGTCATAATTTCAAATGGTCATAACTTTTTCGTCCGGAATCGAAAACATACAAATTATATATCGATTTCGAGGTCTTGAAGTCAGCTTTCTAATGACACCAAAATCACATCATGATTCAAAACACACAGAAAGTTATGATCAAAAGAGTAAGGGCTAGTAGACAGAAGGACCATTTTGATCATAATTTTCTATGTGCTTTGAATCATGATGTGATTTTGGTATCATTAGAAAGCTGACTTTAAAACCTCAAAATCGATATATAATTTGCATGTTTTCGATTTCGGACGAAGAAGTTATGACCGTTTGAATTTCAGTTAGTTAGAGAGGGTTGAGTGCCAAAAAAAAAAAGTTAGAGGGCAAAATGCACGCGAGGTTTAGTTAGAGGGAGTTAACTATAGTTTACCCATCTAATTAATGAAACACTAAAACCCTATAAAAGTGTAAAATTCTAAATTCTGAAAATGCCTAAACCCATAGGGTACCATATGAAAATGTCTAAACTGTTAAAACCCTATAATAAGAAAGTGCAGCTTAAAACCCCTATAAAAATGTCTAAACCTAAAACCTTGGGCTCTATGAAATCGCCTAAACCTAAACCCTTGGATACCCTAAACTCTAGGGTATCCTAAAATCCTAGGATACCCTAAAATCCTAAAACCCTAAAGTACCCTAAAATTTTAGTGAGTACCCTAAAATCCTAATGTGACATTTCTATTAATGGTAAATGTATTTTTGTAAAAGTGAACCCAGTGATAATTAAGTATTTCGTCTCTCCTTAATGAAAATTAAGTTTCACTTTTTTGTACTTTGAGAAAAAAAATGGGCTCTTAACTTTTAAAAATAAATATGTAGACTCGGTTAACACGTTCCGGACGATGATGAGTTAAGATAATGTAGGTATGTTTTCTTCGGACGCGGGGGCTCTGCTGTGCCTCCTGGCACAGTACCCTCTACCCCCACCCAAAAACGGTACCGTTTTGGAGGAAAAAAAATTTTAGGCATCCTATTTGCAATCCTATGGAGCAGAAACGTGATTATAAAAGTCTTAGAGATAAAATTTTATTATGTCTCTTTAGAATAATAAGATCTTCATACTGGTTCAAACGGATTGAAAATTGGAGCAAATAATTTTTTAACTGTATTTGTAAACATAAATAGTCTAAAAAATTAGGGAAATTTATATAAATGATCCTCCTAGTTTCATTCGAGTCTCATTTTCGTCCTCCAAGTATCAATTATAACTTTTTTGACCTTCAAGTTTGATTTTTGTACCAAATTAGTCGAATTGATAACTTCTGTAAGCCAAACTGGACGGAACAAATCAGATTGATGACAGTTTAAACGTTGCAGTTCTTACAAAATTGGTCCAATTGATAACGTCTGCCATCAATCTGATTTTTTTTGTCTAGTTTGGTTGACAAACGTTATCAATTGGACCAACTTGGTACAAAAACCAAACTTGAAGGTCAAAAGAGTTGCAATTGATACTTGAAGGATGAAAATGAGACTCAGGTGAAACTAAGAGGACCATTTCTATAAATTTCTCAAAAAATTAAGTACTCCAATTTTTAATCCGTTTGAACATGTGCGAATATCTTTTTATTCTGAATATGTTATTCTAAAGGATCATAATTATTTTTTGTCTCTAGAACTCTCATAATTAAGTATCTACTCTTTATTTAGGATCCTGTGAAGTAGAAACATAATTATTAGAGCCTTAAAGACAAAAGTTAATTATGTCTTTTTAGAATAATATGTTCAGAATAATAAAATCTTCGCACATATTCAAACGGATTAAAAATTGGAATACTTAATTTTTTTAGATTGTTTATATATTAAAAATACAGTTAAAAAATTATTTGTTCCAATTTTCAATACGTTTGAACCAGTATGAAGATTTTATTATTCTAATCATATTATTCTAAAGAGATATAATTAAATTTTATCTCTAAAGCTCTTATAATCACGTTTCTGCTCCATAGGATTGCAAATAGAAGGCTAAAATTTTTTTTTTCCAAAACGGTACCATTTTTGGGTGTGGGTAGGGGGTACCGTGCCAGGAGGCACAGCAGAGCCCCGCGTCCGTTTTCTTCGCAAATAAACTCTTGAGAGGTTTCTATCTGATGCATGAAGAAAAATCGGGGAGGAGAAATTTTTATACATTACAAACCTTGGGGTTAGGAGGCTTCGTTCGGTCGTTAATTACTTTAAGGCTCCGAAATTAATTGAGATATTCGCAAGCTGGTTCAGACATAGAAGAAAGAAAGTGATTACTCAAACCTTTTATACAGCAATGTTTGAACAATAATTTTAGTGACACACCCAAACACACACACACCCACACTCACATGAATGGTGGGCCCCATAAACACACTGGAGTGTGTAATGTGTGTGGGACCCACCACTCATGTGAGAGTGTATAGTGTGTGTATGGGGCCCACCACCCATGTGATTGGTTGGTATGTGTTTGAGTGTGAGTTTGGGTGTGATACTAGCACCATTGATTTGTGAAATAGACAAAAACTAAACTCAATAGGTTCTTACTACCACGTCATCAAGACACGTCACCGTATTGGTTGATGGTACTCCCTCCGTTCCCATTTGTTTGTCCATTTTTTGACTTTTTAATGTCCCAAAATGGTTGTCCATTTAACTTTTTAATGAAGTTAAAAGGTATGTTGGAAAGTTAAATATTTGTAGGTGTAATCATTATGTTCCCTGAAAAGTTGAGTTTCCAAAATAAACAGACATAATCATTCATTATGTCCTACGGGTTTTTTGGTATTTCCTATGGATTCGACATGTAAATTTCATTTTCGACTTAAAGTTTATGTATTTTCAAAACTTGACAAAAATTTATCATCGAAAATATTATTTTGGAGGAGCCCGGTCTATAGGACCTAACCATTCCATAGGATCATCTGTTCTATCTTTGCTTTACATGAACGTTTTCAATTTTCGCTTTTACGAATTTTTATAATTTGATATGTTTTAATTAGAATGACACTTTCACGTTCACGCACGCTCGTGCTCCTCCTCGCTCTCCCGCTTGTAATATGTGACTTCGGCTGGGTGGCCCATGTCTAAAAGAAAAACAGTTGGAAAAAATCTGATTGGTATTGATACCCCTTTGATATTATTATTTTTTATTTATTTTATCATATATGATATACCCATTTGATTGGGTGATTAACTTCATAAACCCCACCATAGTGGGATTTGCATTTTGTTAGGAAAATAAAAACTGTATCACTTTCATAAACACATTGGCAAAGCATTTTTTTAAGTTCTTCCTTCTCCTTTCTTTCATTTTTCGTTGATTAGAAGCGATAGGAGAATACGAGTATCTGAATTATATCAAACAAGCTAGACAGATCACCATCACACTATATCCAACCGGTAGCCTTACAAGGGGATAGGGCCGGCTCATATATTTTGGAGGCCCAAAGTGAATTTCCTATATTGAGCCCCTTACATATTTATGAATTTTTTTTAAAAATGATAAAAGTACAAAAATAACAAAAAAATCAAACTAAAAAGATACAATTATGACAATATAGAACTCCGTTTGTTTGGACGTAAAATATTTTTAGGTAAAATATTTTATCTATTTTTCGGTGTTCGGTTGTGTAAAAAATGAGACATTTTACATGTAAAATATTTTTCATCAATTGAATGAAAATGACTTATACTTAAATCTTCTGTAAGTTATTTTCAAAAATATTTTAATATTAATATACAAATTACATTACAGTGAGACTCCAATTTTTGACCAAAATTTCGAGGGCCAAAAGCGGTCAATTCTCTCGCTTTTCGTATGAAGCGCTGCAAGGGGAACAAATAAGTAAACAATGAAATAATGAATTCTTTACTTTCGGGCAAAATTTTGGTCTCCTCATTCCATCTCGTATCTCTCTCTCTCTCTCTCTCTCTCTCTCTCCCTCTCTCTCTCTCTCCCTCTCTCTTATTTATCAAAATAACATAGCAGGCGGCTGATACGAACCATGCATGTCAATTTCAAAATAATGAAGAAATGGATACATCTAACGATGTTTATTGGGAGCCCACTCAAATTGGAACGAACAACTCAGGTATTAAATTCGGTTCATGGAATTCTGTGGACATCCATATACTTATTTTGTGAACCAGATGTAGTGATTACGAGTTTATCAAGATGGTTGCGAAAAAGTGGTGACCGATGTTTTGGCGGTGCTCTCTTTCGGGGGTTTGTCCTCCTTTTATTTTGTTATTTATTTTAATAATGTCCTCTCTTTGGAGATTTGTCCTCTTCCGGGAGGGAGGTTTGTCCTCATTTGGGAGGTTTCTTCTCATCTGTAGGGCGACGCATCGATGTGCTTATACGTTTTTTCTGTTAGAGTGTCCGATCTTTGGACTCCCAACTTTCCTCCACAGAGATCTTTTGATGAATATTCTATCTCTCAACTTTGGCACACCAAAAAAAAAAAAAACAAAACTGTGTAACGGCAAAGTTTCCCTTTACTCATTCATGTCCCATTCTAATTTCTTTCTTTCTTTTTCACTATTCCTTTCATACTTTTTCTTTTTCAAAAGTTATAGGAAAAATAAAGGAGTGGAGTACGTTTTTTCAAAAGTTATATTGATGTAAAGGAGTACTCTTTTTGTCCAAAGTTGGGAGAATGTTACCTCTGGGGAAGGGAACATATGTATAACAATAAGTCTAGGAACCAGGAAATCAACCCTGGCCCAACCCATGACGCCGACGTGGTGGGTGGATTCCACGCCACATCACCAACAACTTAAAATTAAAAAAAAATGCAGAAAATTTGTTCCTGGCCCCAAGTTCAGAGGGAGAGAGAGAGAGGGGGGGAAGGTCGACCAACCCCAACTCCGACGACCGACCCTCCGCCCATCAGGCCATCACCCCCACATCCACAACCTAGTCGCCGCCCGTCACCACTACCACATCCACCGTCGATCCACCCTCCTCTCCTCCTCTCCTCCTACCTCTGCCACCGCCGCCTCCACCAAAACCCAACAAGCCTCGCACCTCATCAATCGACAACGGCATAACCCTCCCTCTGCTGCCGTCGTTGGCCTCAACCACACCGCCGTCAACTCCTACCTAACAAGAAGAGAGAGAGAGAGAGAGAGAGAGAGAGAGAGAGAGAGAGAGAGAACTTGGCAGTGGATTATCGTTGGCGGTGGTGTGTCGATTTTGCCGAAGGGTTGGTCGCCGGCGGGGTGCGAGTCGCCGGCGTGATGGGTGTCGACCTCCTCCCCCCGCCTCTCTCTATCTCTCTCTGGAAAAAAACCAGACTTGGGGGAAAATTTCAGGGTTAATTTTCTTTTTCTTTTTTTTTTAATTTTTGACTGTTGGTGATGTGCCGTGGAGCCCACCCACCACGTCGGCGTCATGGGTTGGGTCCAGGGTTGATTTCCTGGTTCCTAGACTCACTGTATGTATAAACCACCAGAGTGAGTTATAAACCACCAGTGTAAACACTACAGCGCCTACAGCTAGCGAGATTTTGAACCCAAAGACTCTAAATTGGGAGCGTCAAGAAAGTGTCATCCGCAATAGCCAGAGCCCGTTGGCGGCTTTCCTTCTTGGTTGCTATGTGTATGTCTGTGAGAAGATTCATAACACAGGCAGTACTGGCAGATTCAGAAGATTCGGACAGATGGATTATCTTTCGAGCATAAACTTAATAAAAAAAAATACTTACAATCTAATATAAAGAGAATATGCAGCCAAAATAACGAGAATAAAAAATGAATATGCTCGTGTTCTTTCATTTTCTTTAGATGATTATTTAGGTTTTATTTGTGTAATTAGTACAATTATACGTGTCAGCCTTTTGTGGTTTTTCTTCAACGACCAAGAAACCAGGACAAACGTGCTTTTCTTTTTGTTTTGTTTTGTTTTGGGAAATGATTTTGCCACTCTATTTTTTTTGTTAACGGCACTTCCCTGCAAGTATATTTTTGTACATATACTTGCAGAGAAGTGCCGTTAACAAAAAAGGGAGCGGCAAAATCAGCAGCCTTTATTTTTTGTCAATCGTTAACTTAAGGAGGAACGTGGTTGAACCCCTTCCAAACGAGAAATTTTTCAGTGCCGGGTGGGTATCACGTCACCTAGCTGACGTGGTGTCTGAGCAGCACATTCGAGCTGTTCAAAAGTGTATTGTTCAAAAGTGTATTGAATGCCTAGATTGAAATACTCTCTCCTCTCACCCCACACTCTCTCTCCTTTTTCTCTTTCCAAATTCAAGACGTAGAAAACTGAAATGGACGATCCGGATGCACTCAGCAGACACCACGTGGTATCCGCTCGTCACTGAAAAATTTCTCCTTCCAGTTCCAGATACAAGTTTCGAAGAGGTTTTTTTTTTTTGGTCTTTTTCCCAACCGCATGTCGCAGTTAAAAACAAAACCAAAGGGCAGTAGCGAGTTTCAATTATTCTCTATGTTGCCTAGTTTAATGGAGTATATATTACTACTACTTGTTTCGATTCACACAAAAAAAAACCCGATAAACTTCAGGAAGGTCATGTGACCTTTCCGTGCCTTAGCTGAATCCGCCCCTGAACACAAGTATATCTGATCAACAATCTATTTTGCTGTCGATTAGACAAAAGTTATACCAAAATAATGGGATTTTTCTTTTTGGTTAATGTAGGATGTTCCGAGTCAGTTTGTGCGCACCTTTACCTAGTCCCTATAGCCCCTCCCAGCAGTTTCACAAGCGTGCTTAAACGTGGAGGTCAAATGATCCCAAAAGTGGTCTGCAAGGGAGGATGGGATTTTCAATGCACATCCGTACGATTCAATTTATATCTACAGCTGTAATTTGCTGTCTGATGTACCAATCTAGGGTCATTGGCTAATAGGTGGTCACGGCTGACTCATGACAAAGCATTTGAGAAAAATATCGTGGGAAGGATAGGAGTTTAGGACCCAACTCATATTCATATTTTTTTAACGAACAAGATCATTTCATATATATATTTAGATGCGAGAATGGTGATATTCGCCCTTTGATTTTTCGATAGCGTGGACGGGGCACGGTGTTGAGATTATGTATCGATCTCCAAATTACGGGAATGTAGCAATAACATCGATCGTGTGTGCGCCCATTGCAATTTTTCTGTTGGATCATCACTAAACACCAGCTAAGGTGACACAATTGGATTTGAGGTGTTGTAACGTCCAACCTTTTGTTGGATGCTTTTTTTATATGTTTTTCTGTTCTCGTGTGTTTTGTGGGTGAGCTAGTATAAGTTCATCTTCGTTTTTCGCTTTCGATATATCCCTTTCGAGTTTCATAAAATTGTTTCGATTTGTCGAGGGAAAAAAAAGGGTAACACAATATTTGGACCAGAACTCTTCTAATTGTAAATAAATTCAGGGCCGGCACGGGGTAAGCCCCGCAAGCCGGCCGGCTCGGGCAACCCCCGGCAAGGGGAAAAAAAAATCCAGCAAAAAATATATTTAGAGGCATCATCCAAAAAATTTTGTACAATTTTTTAAAAAAAAAGTAAATATGTATGGTTTCCACCCACTTGAAAAAATTATACTCCCTCTGCCCCAAAATGATTGTCCGGTCCGCAAAACGGAGTGTTAAAAATAATGCAATTTTTTCAAGAAAAAATTTAAACTTTTTTCACAAATTAAAACTACTCATTGATATCTAGTAAGTTGTTAAAAAACTTTTGATTTTTTTAATAAAAATTGTATTATTTTTGATACTCCGTTATTCGGACCAAACAATCATTTTGGGACGGAGATACTTAAGAAAATTAGGAGGGCAAAGAGAGGTTTTCTATACCTGGGGTAAATAACAGATAAAAAAAAAATTATGACGGCAAATTATTAAGAAAGAAAATTAGGAGGGCTATCAAATAAGAAGAAAAAAAGAAAAGGGATGCTATCACCAAAAGATTGTTTAAAATTTTTCTATTTCCTCTGCATCATAGATCAAGCTCTTGCATCACTTAAGGACCGGTTTGAGCAATTTGAACTTTATGAAGCAATCGTTGGATTTTTGTTTAACGTGAAATTCAAGAGTATTGTTGAAGAGTAATTGATGGAGCATTGCACTAAACTATAAAAAGTTTCTTGGAATACGATCAACTGTTGATATTCATGGGAAGGAGTTATTCCAAGAATTTAGACATTTGCAAACAATATTACCGAGAGAAGTAACAAAATCAATCAACATCCTTGATTTTATAACGTCTTATTGGAAAGATGGCGGTTTTCAAATGGTTTGGGTTGCTTATCGGATTTTGTTGACTATTCAGATCATAGTTGCTTCGGCTTAGAGGAGTTTTTTGAAGTTGAAGTTGATAAAAACTTATCTTCAAGCTATCATGTCACATGAGAGATGAAGTGGATTGACAATGATAGTACATGGATAAGTTAAAGTATGCTGATCTAATAATTGAAGAATTTACTTCAAAAAATGCAAGAAGTTATTTTCTTTGAATATGATCGTGTTAATCATAAAACACTATACCTGGGTGATGTAATTCAAGCTAAATGGACAAATATAATCTTGTTTTTTTTTTTTTTTTTTTGTATGTCTTCTTTTTTTTTTTTTTTTAATACTTAACACTAATAGCCAACCAAGCGGAAGGTCGGGCTTGGGCAACCCAAATATCAGGGCCGGCACTGAATAAATTAACTATATTGGTTGCGATCCTTTTTTTTTTTTTTTTTTCTTTTCACTTGTATCCCCTAAGAGCATCCACATTGTAATAAGCAAATGAGCGTGGATAAGCAAACTTAATAACAATTCTCAAAAAACACCCCACATTGTAATAAGCAAAGTTACAAGTCTTTTAGCAAATAACCAAATTTCACTCATTCCATAACCAAACTTAACAACTTTTACCAATAATCAAAACTCAATAACCAAACTCAGTAACCAAACTCAAAACTTAATAATCGAAAAATACCCCACATTAGAATCGTCTCACCGAGATGAATAATTTGGTGTGGTCGGGTGCGTGATTGGAACTTATTTGCGATTGGACATATGTGCGTTGTGTAATGTGGGGATTTTTTTAGTTAGAGATACAAAAATAACTAATGTGGAGGTAGAGATTGTTAAATTTGATTATGAACTAAATGGATAATCAAAAGCTGGTGTGACACATTTTGATGATTGGTTTTGACAATTCCCATTGCGGATGCTCTAAACTATACGAAATGTATTTTTATCGTCCCTAAGCTTTTTAGATCAACCTATTTCATCTCTAACAATTTCTGTCAAAATACGCTAGTTCCGTCACGTGTGGGTTTTCTCTATAGGAAAAAAGTTGATCGATTATCCATATCCCTCGTTTTACTGAGATGCCCATAATACTCCTTTCTATTTTTCAAAAAGTTGATCGAAATATTTATAGAGTTCAATAGCGTACATAAGGTTATTTCAGACTCTGCAGATCCATAATCCAGGGTTCTTAAGCTAGAAATTACTAAAGCTTTATCTTTGAGTGTGTGATGACTGAAACTAGAAAATGAGGGGACAATATAATCCTGATGCTTTATGCTTTATTAATTGTATTTTGGATTTTCTGTCTTCTGCTATCGATCTAGGGTTATTTCTCCACCTAATTTTTCCTTTTTCCAGACTGGTGGGGAGGGGTTGAGATTTTCTATCCATAGCTGCCCTGTTGAAAAGACAATTTTGCCATCCATTTTACTAGTACCAGGACGCATGTGATGACGTACAATAGTCCATTTCTTGTACAGCAAATTGAAATTGCAATAATAAGTAGTTTAGAGTGAAGTATGCTGACGTTTTTTTTTTTTGTTTTGAAAATGAAGTATGCTGACGTTGAAGGATGATATAAACACATTACAAATAGTTCAGGGGGATAAAAGTGAGGGAAAATTTTAAAAAAACCTCTGAACTTTTAGACAACTTGCAAAAAAACACTTGGACTTTCAATATTAACAAAAAAAACACCTAAACTTAGCATTCCGTTAACAATTAGGCCCCTGCCGTCCAATTCCGTCTAGTCCTGACGGATGGAGCTAACAGAAGGCATTAACTTTTTATTTAATGCGTAACGACTCGTCTTCTTTTAGAAATAAACTCTAAAATACACTGTATCTAAAAAAAGACGGGTCGTTACAAATGCCTTTTTCTAGAAATAAACTCCAAGATACACGATGATGAGGCGCGTATTTTTGGAATTTATTTCTAGAAAAAGGCGGGTCGTTACAATTAAATACAGTGTATTTTGGATTTTATTTCTAGAAAAAGACAGGTCGTTACAAATCCGTTTTTGGTCATCATTAATGCTGTTAGAGCATCCGCAATGGGTTTGTTATATTTGTGTATCAAAATATTTGTTAAGATATGTGTTAGGATAAAAAATGGGTCCCATAAGTGTATGTTAACTTAAAAGTGTGTTAGTAAATATTCCAGTACTGCAATGGGTTTGATAAGAGTGTGTTAACTCTTTAAAATAATATAAAAACAATGGCTATAATTAAAAAAAAGTAGTGTGGGCATTTATGTTTTGTGGTTGAAATTTGAATTTATTGAGATAGAGCCCACTTATTGTTTGTTAACTTGGTTGCTAAACTTAATAACCATGCTAACACACTATTAGATTTAGCACCAAAAAACACAATTTTATTTGTTAAATCTTAACACACATAATTAACACATTAGTTAACAAACCCATTGCGGATGTTCTAACACACATTAGTTAATAAACCCATTTCGGATGCTCTTAGGTTAGATTAGGTATGTACGTACATAACCGTATATAAAAGATTTCTCTTGGAACCGCCACTAGAATGCGACATTTATATATATGCTATAGAAGGATATACGGAGTATAGCTTAGTTTCATGATGATGATGATGATGTGTGTACAATTAATCTGCAATTAATTAGCTAAATCTGACAAATTTCAGGAATTGTCCACTGATCGATCGGGGTAGAGTCCGTACGTACGTTATCCGAAGTCCTGTCACGTTGATCGTTAATCCTTTTGGTGTAACAAATCAGTCCTTTGCATTTCCTGACCCCACGACCTTGTACCGTTTGTAATTATTCTAAATTTGTGTGGTTGAATTAATCACCTTTCAATTTTTTTATAAACCAACTTGTTCTCATGCATGCATCATATGCTAGAACATGTTCCCTCCGTTTCATTTTCATTATTCATCATTTTGTTTGTCTTTTTTTATATCTTTTGCCTATATCCCTTTGATCTGGATCTTGAAAAATATGCAATATAGATCTTATTTGATAGATTTCAATTAATTCTTACAATACAAAGTTTTCAAAATTATAAAAAAATTTATCAATTAAAAAATATAAGTAATTAAAAAATGACACGCAATTTAAAAATTGACAATGAAAATGAGAGACAGAAGGAGTAAGATTTTTCATGGCCTTAACGAATGAAAATGAGACTTTACATCATATCTGGCACATACGACAAAATATAACACTGACAGTGTACTTTTTTGATAATTGAAAGCTGCATTAAAAACTAGATTAAAAGAGTTTACAAGACCGGAGTGTACAACTCCAATTAAATTCGCATAAAGTAGATTAGCAATACAATTAGTAATACAAGGGTGGATATATAAATCTTCCGTCGAAGTTGTTAGTGCGTCGTTTGTCAATGCATCCAATAATTTGCTTCTCCATAGACGTGTTTAATAGACACCAGCTCAAGCCTCTATCAAGACTTGAACTCGCTGTTACTTTGATATCTTACTTTCCCCTGCCCCAACTCATCAATGGAGTCCTTGCCTTTAATCACATAATCCTTTAAAATGGTCTTCGCTCCCTCTCTCAATTATCGCTTTGTGTTCATGCTCTTAATTCTTACACTCACAAATTGTAGTTCTTTGGAAGATTTTTGAAAAACGCTTTCACGCTCACGCTCTCACATTCGCACACCTACGCAAGCAGGTTGTGTGACGACTTAGGTCCCTACGCAGAAGGAGTGCGGTTCGGTCGATGAACTCCTCACTCTTTTATCTATCTTGTATTTTGAAAGGTAGTTTTGTTGGGTACTCCATTAGAGAGCTTATCGTCATTATACTAGTTTTCTACAGCGTTTTACTGCATTGATAGCGTAATCCAGCAGTACTCTTCAAACACCAAATCACTTTTCATACAGACCAGACCAACTATGGATATCGATGAAATGAGTATCGACGATACACAAAAGGTAAGTGAGATCCACTCTGGAGTTTCACACAAAATGATTTGAGCCGTTCAATCATTTTAAGATAATTTTTCGAGTATATTAAAAAAAAATTAGCTTAATCGAATATCTATAAATGTTTGATCCAATCATTCAATATTTCATTTAGAAATTAGGATCACTCGAATCGTTTATGTGGGACTTCAAAATGGACTCCACACACCTTCTATCCACCATCGGTACTCGTTTCATCGATACCGTAGTTTTTCTGCTTTTCGTAAGACTTCCTATAAAAGTTTCTATTTCTTCTTAAAAACACTTCAGATAAATAGGCATAACTGCGCGCCAAAACCTCGCGCATGCGTCTCCAACCACATAATACACAAAACGCCATTCATCAAATGGTGATTTTGTGCAGGTTGCCGGGTCGAAGGATTTTTATTAGAGTCAAACAAAAAACTAGCTATCATTGCTAAAAAGATATCAAATCCTATAAATATTTAAATTATGTATATAATTGGGGTCGGGTGTGTAAGGGGAAAAAATCCGCTTAGTGCTAACTCAAGCTTTTTGGTGGATAGCTTCACGTGCCTCCTCGCCGGAACCCTAGCCTTCCGCCGGAATCCTAACTGCAAAACAAACAGGGGTGAGCGCATCTTTACCTCTCGTCGGCAAAGGCCCTCCGATGCCAAAGTCAGTATCACGTACTCTTAAGAAACCCTAATTATCAGTAGGTAAATAACTCAATTACCACAAATTGTGTATCTTTTACCTCTACGTTTACATCGTATTTATAGATGTTCGTATGCTTGCAACCCAAGCATCCTAATTGCCCTAGGTTTCCTACCTCGTATAGGAAACCCATAATATCGTGGATTCTCGTTTCCTTATCAATTTATTACCTTAGTCCTTTTACGACTTCTTGCCATAACTGAACGAACATCCCATTCTCATTGGGTATCTTCACCAGATCCTATTTCCTTATGGAATGTCATCGTTCTGTCCCTTACCAGACTCCTAGGCCAATAGCTCCTCGTGTTTATTGGATCAGGCCCCTGCTCGGATAGCTTGGACCAATGACCTCTCATGTTACTGGTCCTTTATCAACTGCTTGGACCAAACTACTTGGACCAGTGACTTCTCATGTCACTGTTCCTTAATTAGTCTCTTGGTCCAATAACTTCTCATGTTTACTGGACCATGACCCCGTACAACCTTCCTAGACCAATGACTTCACATGTCGCCGGTCCATATTGCCGACCACCGTCTTGCATGGCGATTGCCCCTATCATATTTATACCATGGTCCCATATACCACGTGTTCGGCTATACCAACGAGCACCTTTATATGGTTCAGTCGACACTGTTCAGCATCACTACCTAGCAACCTCTGGTATTGCGCACTTGTTCGGGATCTTGTCCTAGCACCCTCCGCCTACCAGCGCACCTGTTAGTCATTATCGCCTAGCACCCTCTGCCTACCAGCATGGTGCCGCCTACCAGTGCACCTGTTAGGCATTATTTCCTAGCACCTTCTGCCTACCAGCATGGTGCCGCCTACCAGTGCACCTGTTAGGTATTATTCCCTAGCACCTTCCGCCTACCAGCGCACTTGTTAGGCATTATCACCAAGCACCCTCTGCCTACCAACATGGTGCCGCCTACCAGTGCACTTGTTAGGCATTATTCCTTAGCACCTTCACATGGCGCCGCCTACCAACACACCTGTTAGGCTGTACCGTGTGCTTACGTCGAAACCTCGCCTTCCAATTTAAGGTTGAAATGCCCGGCGAGAGGCTAGGTCGCCAAGAAGATAATAACCTGTGAAGACCGGATCGCTCCCACAAAGAATTCGATAACAATACTTGATTCGATCAAGGTTTAATATGGTAGGCTGCGGGCGCTTAAGACCGCCAACTATCTGGCTTGCTTAAAACGTGAAAATGCTACGGAAAAAAAGACTAGAAAGGTGCTTAATAAACTTAAAGAGGCAAGTCTAGGGGATCTTCTAACTTGACAAAGGCCATTATCTGCTCATTATAACTCAAAGTAGTCACGCACCGCTGCTCACGCCCAAGATTTAGCTTTATTGACTACACTTATCAAAAGATGTGATTTTCCGTCGAAGGCGAACCAACTTGTTTTTAATATTTATCGAACACATAGGGGGGCCACGAGGCCTCTGGATGCTACTTGCCAAGACCGCTGACTAAATACTCATGCCGAGGAACACCCCTTTGCTTAGACCAAAATGCAAGTTAAGCCCTATTCAAAAAATCATGCTTGAAAGCCCGATGGCTCGAGAACCAAATAACCGCTTAAGTCTTGGGAAAGATTATCCCGAGACTTAGCCAAACGACACTCACACATAGCTAAAGCGTAAACGAAAGCATAAAAATAAGGCATAACTTTAAACCAATGGAATCGAAAAATAAACTTGATTTTATAAAAGAGCTTAACCACTGCTACAACGTTAAAGAACGAGAAATTTACAAACGACAAGTACTTACTTGAGTTCTATGGAAATTAAACTTGAAACCTTCAAACACCATTAATGGAGAAAACAACTAAGTTAGTAATGAGCTAGATCCAAGGAGAGAGAGAGGGTAGGTATTTATACAAAAAGGTTCCCTCTCTCCTTCAAAATATCAAAAATATCCAAAAAGTGGAAAATTGCCACTTTTGGAAAAGGCTGCATCTGGCAAAAAGTAAGCCGGTGAGTCATCCGTATCGATACTCCAAAACCGTATTGATACGGTTCTGTTTTTGGCTGCATTCCAAAGTTCCTCAGATCAATCTGTGACGATACGCTTTAAAAACTGTGATCGAGCATCAAGCTTGATTCTCGCTTCGCTTTGAAGCCGACATTCAAAACGTATCAATACGCTGGCTACCTGGTTTCTTCTGCTTAAGCCAGACACATTCAAAACGATCAATACGCTAAGGCCGGTTTCTGCTTAAGCCGTGATCAATACTCAAAACGATTAATACGGTTCTCGCTTCCTGGCATTCCAGTTTGTGCTTTGTTTTGACACCTGACGGCCCATGGACGCTTCGGCCACTACGGTTCTTCATCTTTAAACCCCGACGGGCTAAATTCTTCAAGGTCCCGCCTACTCGCTTGCCTTCAAGGGTTGTTCAAAACACCAAAACAAACTCTCTTATTCACGTATTACCAAACGCTCAACAGATAACCTTACGCGCAAAATCACTATAAAAGCTAAATAAACGCAAGATAAAATGACATACAACGGAACTAGTCACACCAAATATCTACAATATTGGGTGCTCATCAATTACCCCAACTTGAACTTTGCTAGTCCCTAGCAAACTAAAGCAAACATATTTAACTAAGCTATGCAATCTCCCTAAGCTTCAAGATACAAAAGCTATGGTCAACAACTACAACTAGGCAAGAGTCCAAAGCACTCCTTCAAATCCGAACAAGTGCAATCCACGCACAAGCATGCCATGAACTAGGATGAACAAACTTTGCTATATTAGAACAATCAAGTATGCATGCACCACAATGAGTTTCGACTCCAAAACTCACAAGGATACACTCTTATTCGACTTTTCACACAATGAGACACAAGATACATCCCATGACAAGCGCTAGCGAATAAATGCAATAGCCAGAGACAAAAAGCCACGCATGCTATCAAAAAGAGCGCTTAGAACGAAAGGAAAGCTAATTATTGACAACTATACACGACAAGGGACAAATCATACTCAAAAAGTAATAGATATCAATCATGCATCAAACGGAGTTAAGAAGCGTACAAAAGATCAACGGAGGACTTTATTAGCTTATAACGACCTTGGATACAAAGAAAAAGGGACTACAAAAATTTGTAGTGGCCATATGCTAGCACGGTTCATCTACCCTTGGCCACTATCAACCCTAAACTACCCAAGGCATGGCCAAATATCGACCAAACACCAAACAAAGTTACGAAAAATAAAGAAAAATATTACCACCGACTCCACCACACATAGTTGTTATCCTCATCCGGCTCCTCACGGTATTGAGTTTCGAGCTCCCCCTTTCCATCGGACTCTTTCTTATCCGGAATGTATGTTAGCCCAGAGGTTCGCACCAATCCTCTCATCATAGTATTCAACCCTCTTTCGAATCCAATTTTGCTCTTTCATAGCATTTCTTTGATTTTCTTTGAGGAATAGGGTCATTTGAATTGAGATTTGGAGTGAGAGAGATTTAAGGGGCTAATTTTGAGGACTTTGGAGAGGGAGATGAAAATTTAGGATTTTAGCATTTGTAGTGGGAGAGGAAAGATAGGGAATCGTATATCAATTTTTTCACCTTTTTACATCCCAACCACTTCTATTACATTCACACCACCCCCAAAACTCCCTTCAAAAATTGAAATACACTTCCACATAACCCTCCAAATATCCGGTTACCTAGGTTTGAACAATGGAAGAGACTCGGACTATGGTTCAAAATAAGGACAAGGTGACTCTTATGTGGTTTAATCAAGAAAAAATGCCTTGAATCATTTCCTTAGTACGCCAACAACTCCAATAAGATGCAAGAAAGATATATACACTACTCGAGCATGAACAAAAGATATTATTTACGCAAGTGCGAGAAATGAGAATAAAAAGCATGGGATGCTTAAGAAATGAATCTCTACTCTAGCGATGCACACTACTTGACTTGACTTTTAGGCTCAACTTGTTCATCAATGTTCATGTATATGCAAATGACATGAATTAAAACACAAAATCGAATTCGACGGGATACATGACTCTTGCCATATTGACACAAGTGAGCATATTTAAAGTATCTAGCATGCGAAATCCCTACTAACAAGGGAGGATTGCGAGCAAAAATTTGAAAATTTTAACTAAAACCATATGAGACATGTCTCATAAACCATATATATAACATATATATCACTCCCCCCAACTTAAAATAAGCTATGTCCTCATAGCATGGAGAACAACAGTATTGAGAGGGAAAGGACAAAAGAGATTACCCACGGGGGAATGTCAACCCCCTTATACCTCGACCAAGTTGGAGGCTTTTGCGTCACCGTCTCCTTTCGTCATCCGAACGGCTTCCAAGGCTCACTCTTTCGGCCCTTCCAACGGAACCACAGCTAGTCACACAGGGACATGGCCAAAGCTTTTTGGACTAACAACCGCGACACGCAATCGCACCCATGCTTAGGGCTCCTGAATGCCTCAATCACTCCGACTTTAGACCCAATCCACCAAGGCTGGTGTGGTAGCATGTTCACCCTGCAAAAGACTTAAGCTCGAACTACCTACTAAGAGACAAATGACATTAGAACCGCCCGGCTCGTGTTATCCGGGCTCCAACAAAGAGAAATATATACAAAAGAATGAGAGAGACACCACCCAATTTTCACGCAATCTCACGAGTCATACTTTTCTTCCCGAGTCCCACCGGGTAGGCAAGACTCGGGTGGCTATACTAGACCGTCAAATTTGTTACATCATGCCCGAAGTAAAATTCACCGCTTGACCTCGCCAAACAATTAAGCCCAGCGTTCCCAATGATCAAAGCAAAGTGAGCCAAGATAAACAAAGCTCACCCAAAGACCTAAGCTGCCCCCGATAGGGACAATTGCGGAGAGCACGGAGCATTAACGGTAAACTACCACAAAGAGGGCTAATGAAAGCCCGAAACAATGATGCATTAATGAAATCTTTTAGTGAGAAAATCCCGAAACACAAAAGAAACAAACAAAAACACCAAAAGCAATATCTACAATATGCACACTATGGACAATATATACAAACAAAAGAATTTAATATCAGAACTCGGAGCGTCCAAGTCACAGATGGACTCCGCCAAACAATTAAGTCCAGCGTCCCCTAAGATCGTAACTAGGCAGCACAAGATAGAGCCAAGTGCGGTAGTGGAGCACGGGAATACCAAGGCCGAACCTATGATCTATACCGGCCCCGTTGCGGCTAATCTGGTAGACGTGAGTGGTTCCCTGTGAATTACTCCTATCAGAAAGACTAATTAAAGTCCTATGTCACTAATATTAAAATTGCCCTTCGAACCGAAGCTGGGCACACGATCCTTTAGCAGCGTGCGAAGCTACAAATACCTAAGTCAATGGAGTGGTACCTCTTACATAATTAAGCCGGCGGGCCAGTCCGATAAACAGCTGTTCGGGACACGCTTTTCCCCGTGCAAATTAAAGTAACACAACACTAAGCTGACGGCCATCCGTGTAAACTGGATTGGCTAACACCTCGTCGGGCTCTCCAATTTCGAAGCCACCGAGGAAAGGCTTAAGCCTTTGACCATTGACTTTAAACGAAGAACCATTTTGCATACTTTCAACTTCAATAGCCCCATGAGGGAAAACAGTTTTGACAAGATAAGGTCCGGCCCAACGGGACCGTAATTTACCGGGATGGAGATGCAAACGAGAATTATACAATAGAACTTGTTGACCGGGCACAAAGGTTTTAACCACAATATTTTTATCATGCTTAGCTTTAAGTTTAGACTTGTAAGCACTAGAGTGGTCATAAGCATTGTACCTCATCTCCTCCACCTCGGTGAGTTGCAGCTTCCGCTGAGCACCGGCCTTTGCCATGTTGAAATTAAGCTTCTTGATGGCCCAATAAGCTTTGTGCTCGAGCTCCACAGGTAGATGGCATGCTTTCCCATAGACAAGCCGGTACGGAGACATGCCCAAAATAGTCTTATAAGCTGTCCGGTATGCCCACAACGCATCCACCAAATGAGTAGACCAATCCTTACGGTTAGGATTCACCGTCTTTTCCAGAATATTCTTAATTTCCCGATTTGCTAACTCCGCTTGGCCGTTGGTCTGAGGATGGTAAGCCGTTGAAACCTTGTGCACAATGGAGTACTTCTTCATAAGGGCGGCCACGGATCGGTTGCAAAAATGAGTCCCCTGATCGCTAATGATAGCCCTAGGCATCCCAAATCGTGCCAAAATGTACTCCCGAAGAAACTCAACCACAACGGCCGCATCGTTGGTCCGAGTCGGAATGGCTTCTACCCATTTGCTCACGTAATCAACGGCCAACAAGATATAAAGGTAGCCAAAAGACGACGGGAATGGCCCCATGAAATCGATGCCCCAACAATCGAACACTTCAATAATCAAGATAGGGGAAAGAGGCATCTCATTCCGTTGCGTAACACACCCCAAAAGCTGGCAGCGAGCACAACTCCGGCAAAAGGCATAAGCATCCTTGTACAAATGTGGCCAATAAAATCCGCTTTGCAAAATCTTGGCGGCGGTCTTCCGAAAAGAGAAATGGCCCCCACACGCCTCCGTATGGCAAAATTTAAGCACACTCTGTTGTTCGGAGTCAGGCACACAACGTCGAACCAGTTGATCGGCACAGTACTTAAACAGATACGGGTCATCAAAAGAGAACCGCTTCACTTCCACCAAGAACCGGCGCTTCGCTTGTAAATTCCAATGGGCCGGCATCAACCCGGTAACCAAGTAGTTCACGATATCGGCATACCATGGAGCTGTGGAGATTGCAAACAATTGCTCATCGGGAAAGGAATCACCGATCGGAATATGAGCCGTATGATCCTCGAACTCCAAACGAGACAAGTGGTCGGCTACCACGTTCTCGACACCCTTCTTGTCCTTTATGGTCAAATCAAATTCTTGTAAGAGTAAGATCCACCGAATCAATCTTGCCTTGGCATCTTGCTTCGTGAAAAGGTACTTAAGGGCGGAATGATCGGTGTATACGGTAATCGGAGCTCCCACTAAATAAGACCGAAATTTGTCAAGTGCAAAGACAATGGCCAATAACTCCTTCTCGGTGGTTGAATAATTCATTTGGACCTCATTTAACGTTTTGCTCGCATAATATATGACATACGGCTCCTTGCCTTTGCGTTGGCCCAAAACGGCCCCGACAGCATAGTCACTGGCATCGCACATAAGCTCAAAAGGCAACTCCCAATCCGGAGACCGTACGATAGGCGGGGAGGTGAGACTTGACTTTAGCTTGGCAAAAGCAGCCTCACAAGCCGGCGTCCACTCAAACGGTACATCTTTTGCAAGCAAATGGCATAGCGGGCGAGCGATGGCACTGAAATCCTTTATAAACCGCCGATAGAAGCCGGCATGCCCCAAGAAGGAACGGATATCCTTCAAACACTTTGGAGTCGGGAGATTCCCAATCAAATCAATTTTTGCTCGATCGACTGCAATCCCCTTCGAAGAAACAAAATGGCCAAGCACAATGCCTTCGGTTACCATAAAGTGACACTTCTCCCAATTTAATACTAGGTTCTTCTCCTCGCACCGGGCTAAAACGAGCCCCAAGTTGGCAAGACACGCTTCAAACGAATCACCGAAAACGGAGAAGTCATCCATGAACACTTCCATGATCTTCTCCACCATATCGCTAAACAAACCCATAATACACCTTGAGAAAGTACCGGGGGCGTTGCAAAGCCCGAACGGCATACGACGATACGCAAAAGTCCCGAATGGGCAAGTGAATGTGGTCTTCTCTTGGTCCTCCAATGCCACTTCAATTTGATTATACCCTGAATACCCATCCAAAAAACAATAAAACTTGTGGCCGGCCACCCTCTCTAAGATTTGATCTATGAAAGGAAGAGGAAAGTGATCCTTTCTTGTACTTGCGTTAAGCTTCCGATAGTCTATACACACCCTCCAACCGGTTTGAACACGTGTTGGGATTAGTTCGTCCTTGTCATTCCTCACCACCGTCACCCCGGACTTTTTAGGCACCACTTGAATCGGGCTCACCCACTTAGAATCCGCAATAGGGTAAATGATGCCAACATCCAACAATTTAAGCACTTCCGCCCGCACGACGTCCTTCATGATCGGATTTAAACGCCGTTGAGGTTGGCGAGATGGCTTGACATCATCTTCCATATAAATGTGATGAGAGCAAAGAGATGCATCGATGCCCTTTATGTCGGCTATAGACCACCCGATGGCTTTGGAATGCTTCTTCAATACCGCTAGCAATTCTAACTCTTGAAGTTCACTTAGGCCGGAGGAGATCACCACCGGGTAAGTTTGACTATCACCAAGATAAGCATACTTGAGCGTGTCCGGTAGTGGCTTGAGCTTAAGCATCGGGGGTTCCACATAAGACGGAATGGCTCGCTTCTCAATGGGCGGTAGCTCTTCGAATTTCGGAATCCACGGGTTTATACCACACGCCTCCTCCTCATCTAGCAAAGAAACCAAATATGCAACCTCGAGAGCATCAAGAAAATCGGCCTCGGCGGACGTAAGAGCCAATTCCAACTCATCCTGGCAAATGAACTCGTTGACATGGTCTTGAACAAGCGAATCGATCATGCTTACTCCGCAAACATCCTCATCGTCTCCCATTTGACTCCCAATATGGAACATGTTGACTTGCATCTTCATGTTACCAAAACTCATATTGAGTCGGCCATCCCGGCAATGAATCACGGCATCAGAAGTTGCTAAGAAAGGCCACCCGAGAATAATTGGAACTGATGACTGAGCCGCCAGCACTGGGCACGTATCTAGAACCACAAAATCCACCGGGTACACAAATTGGTCAACTTGAACTAGAACATCTTCAACCACCCCCTTTGGAACACGGATACTCCGATCCGCCAATTGTAATGTCACCCGAGTCGGTTTCATCTCGCCTAACCCAAGTTGCTCATATATCGAAAACGGTAAAAGATTCACGCTCGCCCCCAAATCAAGAAGAGCCTTTTCCACAATCTTACCCCCAATAGTGATGGATATCGTCGGACACCCTGGATCATTATACTTGGGCGGAAGGGTTGATTCAAAAAGTGAGCTCACTTGTTCGGTCAAGAAAACTTTCTTTTGCACTTGAAGCTTACGTTTGTGAGTACAAAGATCCTTCAAGAATTTGGCATATGACGGAATTTGCTTGATAGCATCGAGCAAAGGAAGATTGACAGTCACTTGTTTAAGCACATCATAAATATCGGCATTGAGATTTGGCTTGGCCGGCGTCTTTAGCCGGTTCGGAAATGGTGCTGGAACGGTGAAAGCTTGCGGAACCTCGCCAAAAATGCTTACGTCGAAACCTCGCCTTCCAATTTAAGGTTGAAATGCCCGAAGCGTAGGGCTAGGTCGTCAAAGAAGATAATAACCTAGAAGACCGGATCGCTCCTATGGGAGAATTCGATAACAAATTTGATTCGGATCAAGGTTTAATTATGGTAGGTTTAGGGCGCTTAAGACCGCCAACTATCGGTTTTGCTTTTAAAACGTGAAAATGCTACGGAAAAAAGACTAGAAAGGTGCTTAATAAACTTAAAGAGGCAAGTCTAGGATCTTCTAACCCTTGACAAAGGCCATTACCGGCTCTCGATTATAACTCAAGCGAGTCACGACCGCTGCTCACGCCCGAAGATTTAGCTTTATTGACTACACTTATCAAAAGATGTGATTTTCCGAAGGCGAACCAACTTGTTTTTAATATTTATCGAACACATAGGAGGCCCACGAGGCCTCGGGATGCTACTTGCCAAGACCGCTTGACTAAATACCATGCCGAGGAGTTAACACCCCTTTGCTTGGACCAAAAATGCAAGTTAAGCCCTATTCCGAAAAATCATGCTTGAAAGCCCGATGGCTCGAGAACCAAATAACCGCCTAAGTCTTCGAGAAAGATTATCCCGAGACTTAGCCAAACGACTACTCACACATAGCTAAAGCGTAAACGAAAGCATAAAAATAAGGCATAACTTTAAACCAATGGAATCGAAAATAAACTTGATTTTATAAAAGAGCTTAACCACGGCTACAACGTTAAAGAACGAGAAATTTACAAACGACAAGTACTTACTTGAGTTCTATGGAAATTAAACTTGGAAACCTTCAAACACCATTAATGGAGAAAACAACTAAGTTAGTAATGAGCTAGATCCAAGGAGAGAGAGATAGGTATTTATACAGAAGGCTCTCTCTCCTTCAAAATATCAAAATATCCAAAAAGTGGAAAATTGCCACTTTTGGAAAGTTAAAATCTGCAAAAAGTAAGTCGGTGAGTCATCCGATTAACATTCGAAACCGTGATTGATACGGTTCTCGCTTTGGCCGTGATTCCAAAGTTCCTCAGACCAACCGTGATCGATACGCTTTAAAAACCGTGACGATATCGGCTTGATTCTCGCTTCGCTTAAGCCGACACATACTCAAAACGATCAATACTGGCTGGCCGGGTTTCTTCCGCTTAAGCCGTGACACATACTCCAAAACGATCAATACGCTGGCTTGGTTTCTTCTTCTGCTTTCGCCGATCAATACTCAAAACGATTAATACGGTTCTCGCTTCCTGGCATTCCACTTGCGGCTTTGTTTTGACACCCGACGGCCCATGGCACGCTTCGGCCACTACGGTTCTTCATCTTTAAACCCCGACGGCTAAATTCTTCAAGGTCCCGCCTACTCGCTTGCCTTCAAGGGTTGTTCAAAACACCAAAACAAACTCTCTTATTCGCGTATTACCTGAAACGCTCAACAGATAACCTTACGCGCAAAATCACTATAAAAGCTAAATAAACGCAAGATAAAATGACATACAACGGGACTAGTTGCACCAAATATCTACAATATTGGGTGCTCATCACCGTGCACCCTCACTTAGTGCTCCGATGTGCTAATGTGTTATGCACGTGCTCATGCTGTATTTCCTCTGTTTGGGAAAACCTCCCTACAATTGCTCCCCAGCTTTGCCTTTTGCCATTATTCGGTGGCAATGGGTAAAGCTTCATTCGGTAATCCTCACTTATCTCTGGTTTTGCTCGTATCAGAGCAATGTTCATCGCTCGGGCCCCAAACTTCTTCGTGCTTGGGCCTTTGTCTGATAATCTTCGCTTGTCATGATTTGAGCAATGTTCGCTGCTCGGACCTCAAACCACTTCACGTTCGGATCTTAGTTTGTGCACGTCGCACCCATATCCTAAGTTGTTTCGTGCTTGATTGCGTTCTCAATTCTAGGCTCTCAACTCTGTCATTGTTTATGCTGAACACAACCAAATACAATGAAGTTTTTTCGTACTCTCACTGTTTGAGCCTATCTATGTCGGCGAATCTTCTAAGTTCATTCGTACTTAGGTAGTAGCCCAAGTGTATTCGTACTTGGCTTTTCTCAGCATTATTCGTTGCTGTGAGTGTACTTTAGCCAAATCTCAACACTATCATTGGCTTTAATCGCTTTTGGTAGCCCTATTCGTGGTCAAGCTCTTTCACAGTAAGCAGATACTTAGCAATCTTCATTGCTCTAACATAAATGTTTTAGCCATTATCCAAGCTTGTTCTCACTTGGTATGCCTAAGTATATACGCACTTAGGTTCTGCTCGTACTTGTTCAAACACGGTGAACTATCTAAGTTTGTCCGTACTTAGCTTCCTTTTAGTATTATTCATTTCTTTTGGCCTAAGTGTCTTCCTACTTAGCTAACCGTTGCTTTCAGACTAAGTGTATTCATACTCAGTAAGTTCCTAAGTTTCTCATACTTAGTATTCTCGCGCTTATATGCACACTCCCTAGTTTCGTGTGTTTATTCATACACATCTACGCATTCGTACTTAGTCGGGTTTGTATGTATCTTCGTACACCTCAACCGTACTCAATCCTTACCAGATTTAAATACAGACCTAGGCCCTTCGTGCCTGGCCAATTTCGTGCGTTCATTCATACACACTTAAGTTTCTCAAACTTAGCAAATTTGTGCGTCTATTCATACGCACTTAAGTTTCTCAAACTTAGCAAATTTGTGCGTTTGTTCGTACGCACCTAAGTGTTTCAGACTTAGCAAATTTGTGCATCTGTTCATACGCACCTAAGTTTCTCAGACTTAGCAAATTAGTGCATTTATTCGTACGCACCTAAGTGTTTCAGACTTAGCTAAAATTTTGAATTTGATCATACTCGATCGAATTTTGGCATTATTCATTGCCATAGCCTAAGTTTATTCATACTTAGCCAAATTCGGAGTATAATCGTACTTAATCGGATTTTGGCATTTATTCATTGCCATGGCCTAAATTTATTCATACTTAGCCAAATTTCGAGTTTGATCGTACTCGATCGGATTTTGGTGCTATTCATTGCCATGGCCTAAATTTATTCGTACTTAGCTAAATTCGGAGTATAATCGTACTCAATCGGATTTTGGCATTATTCGTTGCCATGGCCAAAGTTTATTCATACTTAGTCAAATTTTGAGTTTGATCGTACTCGATCGATCTTTGGCATTATTTATTGTCATGACCTAAGTTTATTCATACTTAGCCAAATTTCGAGTTTGATCGTACTCGATCGTATTTTGACATTATTCATTGCCATGGCCAAAGTTTATTCATACTTAGCCAAATTTCGAGTTTGATCGTACTCAATCGGATTTTGGCATTATTCATTGCCATGGCCTAAGTTTATTCATACTTAGCCAAATTTCGAGTTTGATCGTACTCGATCGGGTTTTGGCATTATTCATTGCCATGACCTAAGTTTATTCATACCTAACCAAGTTTCGAGTTTGATCGTACTCGATTGCATTTTGGCATTATTCATTGCCATGGCCTAAGTTTATTCATACTTAGCCAAATTTCGAGTTTGATCGTACTCGATCGTATCTTAAGCTTCTCATACTTCGTTGGGTTCTCAAGTTTCTTCATCGTATTCATATTTAAACTTGAAAAACAACAATTTTTCGAATGTCGTTTCATCGTTTTCATTCCAAGTTTATTCGTATTTAGATGCACACTCTCACTGCTCCCCAATATGGAGGCAAATTACGTGATTTTTGATCCGTACTTAGCTTATTCGTGCTAGGATTGAACACAAATAAAATTTTCATAATTCTGCCAGAAAGCCACTCGTAGCTAAATACTTTCTATGGAAATCTAATAATAATTCCCCTATAGCAACTCGTAGCTAATAAATCACAATAAGCAATAGTTTTCATGGAATTTTGTTCATAATTCTCCTTTAGCAACTCATAGCTAAAATATAAATTGCAATAAGTAATTCGACTACTTATCTGTATATTTCATGGAATATGCATTGAATTTCCATCCAAGACTTTGTGGCGATAAGCTTCAATCTCAGCTATCTTTGTAACCTTGTATGGTCTCTCCCAGTTTGGACCAAGCTTTCCATTCATGGGATCTCATTCAAAAACTTCCTTAGTTTCTTAGCCTTTAGTACTATGGGCACTTCGTAGCCCGACCAACAAGGCTTTGTATTCTACGACATTATTCGAATCACTGAGCAGATCCAGACTTCTCCACCCAATCTCCTAACAGATTCGGACTGCTCTGCGTTGCTACCGAGCAGATTCAGACTGCTTCTTAAGATCGCCTAGTAGATTCAGATCGCCAGCCGCTTCAGCAGATTCAAATCCGCACCTTAAGATCGCCTAATGATTCTGGATCGCTTCTACGTTGTCGCTAGTAGATTCAAATTGCACCTTAAGATCGCTTAGCAGATTCGGATCGCTTCTGCTGTTCCGAGCAGATTCAGACTTCTCCTTAAGATCGCCTAGCAGATTCGCATCGCTTACGTTGTCGCCTAGCAGATTCGGGACGCTCCTTAAGATCGCTTAGCATATTCGGACTGCTCTGCGCTGCTGCGACTCACACTGCACCTGAAGATCGCCTAGTAGATTTCGGACGCTGGCGCCGCTATCGAAAGCAGATTCAGATCGCTTCCCTAAGATCGCCTAGCGATTGATTTGCTCTGTGTTCTTGCCAGCGATTCAAATCGCACCTTAAGATCGCCTAGCAGATTCAGAATGCTCCTTAAGATCGCCTAACAGATTTGGACTGCTTTGCGCTGCTACCGAGCAGATTCAGACTGCACTGCACTGCATTGATGCCGAGCATATTCAAACTGCACTGCACTACACTGATGCCGAGCATATTCGAACTCCTCCAAATAGGCTTTTTTAAGCGCATAACGGGTACATGTTGCTCTTCGCGATTGTCTATCAAATTTGAATTGCTCTGTGCAATCGCCTAACAAATTAAAATACGCCTTCATGGCCGCCTAATAAGTTCAGATCGCTCTCGCAATAACCTAGCAGATTCGGACTGCTCCACGCGATTGCCTACCATTTTATCCTTAGAACTCTAGGATTGAGCCAACAACTAACTCGTACTCACCGCGCCCTTCTTTTTCTTTACCAGTAGCTTTGTCACAACCCACTCAGGACCACACGTGTTCTTTAGGTCGTATGGCTCTTCTTCCACCATGGTTTCAACGGGAATTCTATCGTTCCCACAGACGGCGCCAATTGTAAGGGAAAAAAATCCGCTTAGTGCTAACTCTAGCTTTTTGGTGGACAGCTTCACGTGCCTCCTCGCCAGAACCCTAGCCTTCCACCGGAATCCTAACTGCAAAACAAACAGGGGTGAGCGCACCTTTGCCTCTTGACGGCAAAGGCCTTCCGATGCCAAAGTCAGTATCACGTACTCTTAAGAAACCCTAATTATCAGTAGGTAAATAACTCGATTACCACAAATTGCGTACCTTTTACCTCTAGGTTTGCCTCATATTTACAGATGTTCGTATGCTTGCAGCCCAAGCATCCTAATTGCCCTAGGTTTCCTACCTCGTATAGGAAACCCAGAATATCGTGGATTCTCGTTCCCTTAACTGGACGAACATCCCATTCTCATTGGGTATCTTCTCCAGATCCTATTTTCTTACGGGATGTCATCGTTCTGGAACCTTCTAGAGTGTTCCCTACGGCTAAGGCTGCTTCCCCCAGAATACTGCTCTTATTCGGCCCTCTCATTGCCGAATAGACCATCTGGACCAGCGACTTCACATGTCACTGTCCCTTACCAGACTGCTTGGACCAAACTACTTGGACCAGTGACTTCTCATGTCACTGTTCCTTAATTAGTCTCTTGGTCCAATAACTTCTCATGTTTACTGGACCATGACCCCGTACAACCTTCCTAGACCAATGACTTCACATGTCGCTGGTCCATATTGCCAACCACCGTCTTGCATGGCGATTGCCCCTATCATATTTATACCATGGTCCCATATACCACGTGTTCGGCTATACCAACGAGCACCTTTATATGGTGCAGTCGACACTGTTCAGCGTCACTACCTAGCAACCTCTGGTATTGCGCACCTGTTAGGCATTATCGCCTAGCACCCTCTGCCTACCAGCATGGTGCTGCCTGCCAGTGCACCTGTTAGGCAGCATGGTGCCGCTTACCAGCGCACCTATTAGGCATTATCACCTAGCACCCTCTGCCTACCAACATGGTGCCGCCTACCAGTGCACCTGTTAGGCATTATTCCCTAGCACCTTCACATGGCGCTGCCTACCAGCACACCTGTTAGGCTGTACCGTGTACCCTCACTTAGTGCTCCGATGTGCTCATGTGTTATGCACGTGCTCATGCTGTATTTCCTCTGTTTGGGAAAACCTCCCTATAGGGTGGAGGTTATTATCAACACATCTTACATACTCTTAGGGCTGTAAATGAGCCGAACTTTATCGAGCTTGAGCTCGGCTCTTTTACTAAACGAGTCAAAAATTTGAGCTCGAGCTCGACTCGAACCTTAATGAGCCGAGCTTAGTGATCATTTACTAAACAAGTCTTTTTAATCGAGCCGAGACTCCTTCTTAACGGGACGAGTTTTGTCAAACGAGCCGAGCGAAACTCAACTCGTTTACTAAATGAGCTAAAAACTCGAGCTCGTTTACTAAACGAGTTGAGCTGAGCCGAGCCAAACTCGCGAACTGCTCAATTCGTTGACAGCCATACGTGATGATACCCTACCCAGTACGTCCTTACCCTAACTTATCTATCATGCACTTCCGCAACCTCTCCATCGGAGTGAAGCAGATTTCGAGACCTATTTACCAGGTACTGATAAAAAATAACCACACTTACTTTGAAGTTTGGAGAAGGGTAATCAAAGATATCTCCTTCCGTCCCAAAATATTTGTCCAGTTCGCAAGATGAGGACTAAAAAATAATAGTACATTTCCTTTAAGAAAAAATTCAAACTTTTTTCATAGATTAGCTTGTTCTTCTAAAAAAGCCAAAGTGGCTTATTTTTTGTCCTTATTCAAATTTTTTTCATATCACTTGGCTTATCATCATTTTTTTTTTGGGGATTATTGCATCCTCATGACAAGAGAAATCTGAAAAGTAAAAAATTTTGATTGAAATCCAATTTTTTTTGAATAAAGACGAAAAATAAGCCAATAAGCCACTAATTTCGTCTTTATTTAAAAAATATTGGATTTCGATCAAAATTTTTTACTTTTTAGATTCCTCTTGTCATGAGGATGCAATAATCCCCCGAAAAATGATGATAAGCAAAAAATAAGCCACTTTGGCTTTGTTGTTTTTGTTCGAACAACCCCTAAAAGAAGTCGTCAAGATCTAGTACATTGTTGGAAAAAAATTGAATTTTTTTTTGCAAAATTTGAATTAATTTTACGTCCTCGTTTTGCAGATTGGAGTCATTGGATAAATATTTTGGGACGGGGTAGTAACAATAATGCACACAGAAAGAGAGGGACCAGCGGGGAGTGATGGAGAGTAGTACTCCATTAATGAAAGGTGAAGACATTTCATTGCAAATTGATCTTCGGTTGGTAAAGAAAAAGACAATTCTTTGCCGTCCGCAGCAATCATCAAAGCAATGGAAGTTTTCAAGTCGAATGGCCTTTTCCGGGAAAATACGATACAGTATTTGGCACTGTCCTGATGTCTAAATATCCTATGCCCGCATTTTTCTGAATTTATAAGTCTGAGACTTATTTTGAATTTTTAATTTTCGTAACTTTTTATTTTGCTTTTCATTGTAATTTTTGAAATTTATCGTTTGGAATCGGAATAGTAAAAAAAATAAAACGGCACTTTAGACAAATAATACAGTTATTTGATATTTTTGTCTTTAGTACATGTAACAAGTCTTGTCCTCTCAAGCACATGTAACCCAATAGCATGTGGAAGTGATATAAAATAATAGAGAACATGCAAGCAGAAAATAGACTAGCTTGAGCCGAAATTTTGTGTACGATATTTCCATCGACCCAGCTTTGATATTTGGTCAAAAAAATTTAAAAGATTAATCTAACCTAAAGTCAATTGACGTCGAAAATCCTTCATGTCACAAATCCAAAATGGTGGGTAACCTGGTAAGAAAATCCACTAGTATAATAAAAATAATAAAGTTGATATATATATATTAAGTACTTCCTATTTTTCTTTTTCTTTGCGGTGCAACATAATTGCAATTCAGTAGCTTGACGGGAATAGGCTACAATACACTCTTATTTGGGTGTGCATTATATACACTCTCCAAATATTATGATTCATAGAGGAAAAGTTATGAATTATATTACGAAAAGGTTATGATTTTAGTATAAAAGTTATAAGACGTACCAAACTGTTATTTTGTGATCATAGTGAAAATTTTACGAATCCTAAACGTCATGTTTTCTATTACTGAAAAGTTACGATCATTTAGTATAAAAGTTATGAGATGCACTAAAATGTTATGAATCCTTGTGAAAATGTCATGAATTCTATTGCTGAATTAGAGCAAAAGTTATGAAATACACCAAAATATTACTCCCTCCGTCCCTTTTTTAGAGTCCGGTATTCTATTTTGGGCTGTCCCTTAATAAATGTCCATTTTGTAAAGTTAGTGGGTAAAAATTGGTGAATTTTCCATTTTGCCTCTAAAAGTAGATTCTATTTTGAAAAGTTAGTGAGTAAAAGTATAATGATGATGGGTAAGTAGGGAAAGTAGAGGAAAAAGTTAATGCGAAAGGTATAATGATGATGTCTTTTTAATAAGTTAGAATTACGAAGCAGGACACTTAAAAAGGGACGGATGGAATACTATGAAGTGACACAATATGAATCATACAATAAGAATGTGTATTGTCGGCTTTCTCATCTTGACGAGACAACTAACAACAACGCAAAAACAGGAAGGAAAAAAAGTAGTACATATATTAGGTTAGGTATTTTGGGTGGATTAGGACTAATATTCAAGGATTTTAAATGATTAGACATGAAGTAATGTTAGGCTTCTGCTTAGATCCAGTCTTTATCGATAGTCCCAACCCAAAGGAAATTTAGGTTACTACTTCATTTTCAATGAGGCAAAGAGGTAGGTGCCAGTCACTTGGCTTTCTACTCAAAGCAGCTTAGGGTTGCTTCACTTCATTTCCAGAATTGGTCCAAAGGCAATTTGCTGAAGGACCTGCTTAAAGTCACTTGGGTGGCTGGGGTGGCCAGCGGGCAGATTGGAAGGTGCTCTGTTTCAGTTTGTGCTTAATTGTAAGATTTGGGTTTGTAGGTCTTCAGATGTTTTTGGGCTGTATTTGCATTATTTGGGCTTTGTTGGCCTTTAGGTGTTGAAGACTTTGTTTCTAATGTGTGTTTGAGCTTTGTCTCATCCAGATGTATTTTTCAATCATTGATTGGAATCCCTCTTTTAATAAATGTTATTTTTGCCGATCAGAAGAAAAAATTTTGCTCATGCGTTTCGATGGGGTTTTGATGACGGGTCCCGTAGCGCAGTGATGGGCAAATATTTCCTTCCCGTCCCGGTGAGCTAGGCTCAAATTCAGACATTATAGAGTGGGTGGGCTCCTCTATGCTCACGTCAATGGGGGTCAACTAAGTCTTTGATTGATTACTCCAAATGTACGAGAAAGAAGCATAAAAATGCTTTTCTATGAGAGGTAACTGGGGATGTGGATAAACTTGAACAAATGCTGAAAATGGGAAGGTGTCGTTCCACTTTCTTTTTAAACATTCTTTTTTCTTTTTAAACATTCTTTTTTAAAAACAAAGTAATTTCAAGTTTAAATATAATGAAAATGAAAAAATATTTTTTTAATTTTTTTTGCACCGTTTAAAAGATTTTAATGAAATCTATTAAATAAGATCCATATTGGTAGAAAAATTATTTACATAAACATAAAATTTTTGAACTTAAAATTACCTTACTTTTACCGTTTAAAAGATTTTAATGAAATCTATTAAATAAGATCCATATTGGTAGAAAAATTATTTACATAAACATAAAATTTTTGAACTTAAAAATTACCTTACTTTTCTAAAAAAAATTTTTTTTTTAGAAACCGAAACATCCCTAGCTTATCACAACATTTTGTGATCATTCAGGTATAAATGTTGTGAGTTAACTGCTGTGGCAACTGTGAGGAAGTTGCTAGCAGAGAGAGAGAGAGAGACCAAAGTCGTACAAAATGCATCATATTGTGGTCATTTCATGATTGTGATTTGTGATGATCAATTTTTCTTTTGTTTTGGTAAATTTGTGATGATTCATATGCATTTTTCCACCACTGAATGTAGAATATTTTGAAATTCCGTTTGACCAAAAAAAAAAGAATGTAGAATATTTTGTGCTTAATTTATCTCCCATCAAGTCATGTGCAGTCTGTTTCATCACCTCCGAATAGGGCTCACCAACATTACCGTGATCACCTCCGAATAAATCATGTGTCTTTTTTCGATCGAATTTCAATAATTTGAGTAGTTCAATGTGATTAGATTGTGATTTTAAGGGTAACCTATAAAAATCAGCAAAAAAAAAAATGACCGAAAAGAGCTTCTTGTAAACAATTTTTATTGAACAGTTTAATAAAAAACGGCTCAAATGAAACCTTTTCCGGTTATTTTTTTTTGTCGATTTCTCACGGGTATTTTTAAAATCACGTTTTAAACACATTGAACAGCTCGGATCATCGAAAATCGATCAGAAAAGGAGAATCCGCATTTTAAGAGGTTCTCATTTGATATATATATACACACCTTACGAGTTTTGATTTGTAATAGATGACCAACACGGAATTGCTAAATAAACATCATCATATTGAGAATGGGAGATGGAATCTGGATAGGATAGCTCACATCATTGATGATATGTATAGAACTGCCTCTATTATTTATGTTCCCATGTTTTCTCAGACCCGTGACCAATCCTTGGATGGGATCTACTTCTGGTATGTTTTCCACGGCTTCTGCTTATGACTTGATTAATAAAAAAGAATCAGACTTGACAGGATGGGGATGGTTCTGGAAATTAAAAATTCCAGGAAAGGTCAATTTTTATTTTTTTTTATTATTTTTTTTGTGGTTCATACTCCTACTTGTTAATAAACTGTCTAGCTAGGTCCTGTTCCAAAATACCTTCTTAAAAGATAAGTATTCATTTCACATTTTTAAATTCAAAAATAATATAAATGAAAAATAAATTTTCAATTTTTTTGTACCGTTCAAAAGATCTCTATAAGATCTATCAAATAAGATTCATATTGTTAGAAAAATTATTTGCGTAAACACATTATTTTTTAGTTTGAAATTGCATTCTTATAAAATAAGTACTTATTTTGAGTTCGGGAACAGGCTTCGTACCCTAAGGATAGATCTGGATATATATATTATATGTCCCCAATGTAACACATGCTCTGAAAACTTAGGGTGTGTTCCACTATTTTTTAAAGTAAGTGTGATGTATTGTGAGAAAATGACCTATCTCGTAAACCAAAAAATAAGTACTTACAAAATACGAATCTTTGCGTAATGGAACCTTAGACCATCTGTTTAGAAGATATGCGAAGACTAAAGAGCTTTGGAAATACACTTATAGAAGTCGTCTGTGTAGAGAAAGAGAGGAAAGTCCGTTGGCTGGATTTCCTTAATTTCATCTTAAATCCAAAAGGAAGGTGTTCTGTGGGGAAGCATTGCCTTGGAATATTACGTTTTCATCTTAATGCGGATGGTTGCTGGTACCAACCCAATCGGAATGCAGGTTTTAGAGCAATTTTCAGAGCCTCAAATGTAGAATGGATTCAGGGATATATGCTATGACAAGGCTGTGTGCGAGACAATATTGCAAGATTAGGAGCTGAGCAGAATGAAGATTTAGTGGTTCCGGTGGATAAACCACTCTCGATGATTATATAGGGAATTCATGAATAGGGATAGCCTTAATTTAAGGCTGATCATCATTGATTAGGAAGAGCTTAATTTATTTGCTGGAACTGTATTTGTTCTCTTATGCTAGCACTTATGTTGCGCAAACTCCTTTCCGTTTAGTTTTATAAATATTCCGAAGTACCCAATAAAAAACAATATCCGTTTTTTATCAGCAAAGAAATTTGTGTTACAATGATATCATGCTAAGGAAGATCACACTTTCAGGAAACTGGCTGGACCGATTGAATCACAAGATCTTTGATCGTTGAAAAGTTAATTCATCTTGTTTGAACTCAAATGACTCAGCATTTAATGAATTTATTATTGAGCATGCCCGAAAATATCTTGTTCTAAATTCAAATGACTCGCCCGTTGTGTGGAGTGCAGTTGATGCCTTGCTTATACTCCTAGGTCATGTTTGATAAGTGAGTTAGAGGGTGGGATAGGATTACTAATCCTATGGGTCCCCTAATTCTATGTTTGATTGCACAAAATGGAAGGGGATTAGTAATCCCATGGGATGGGCAATCCCCTCACTAGGGAGGATTAGTAATACCTTGGGGGACTAGGTATTAACAATCCTATCCCATGAAATTAAATTACATTGACCCAATTACCCTTGGTTATTTGGATAAATTATGCAATTACCCTTGGGATCTCACCCGTGCACCAAAAACCTTCCGAAAATGTGCACCAAAAAACCGCCGGAAATTACCACTGATATAATGGGTATAATATTGGCTGTGTAAAAATTAGATTATCAATGCATCAGTCCATTTTTTAAGAGTGAGTTAAAAACATCCATTATTTTCCTACATTTTTTGCGCAATGATTTTAAAACTTTTTTTTTCATGTTTTGTAAATTTTTTGTTTTGTTCCACTTTTTTTTTTTTTTTTTTTTTTGCTTCGTGATATTTTTGGAACTTGTAAAACCCAAAAAGACAAACGGAAATGAAAAAAAAAAGGAATAATAGATTTAGTTAGTAACTGGAATCATTTCCGTGGAACTCAAAAATGGATTCCACAAACCTAGTTGTGCGCCGTTGGTGCATGGTGTTGGGTAGCCATAATTGTGTTGGACCAGAATGTAGTATAAAAATGTACATTAGTTGTATTTTCAATCCATGTTAATTGTATTTTCACAAAATGTTGGGTACTGGTAAAAAAGAGAAGAAAGACTAAAAAATAGGACATTTTAATTGTATTTTCTCTTTTACTTCATTGAGGGCAAAAATTAAAGAAAATTATTGTTTTAGTCCAATCTAATCGTACCCTAAATAAACATGGTATTAACAATTTCATCATTCTATATATATATTATTTTTGGTAAGTATTCCATTGTTTATTGCCTAAAAAACAAATTAGGTAAAATTTTGGAATTTATGCATGAACAAGGGTAATATTGGAACATCAATCTTCTAATCTTATCCTACGTGTGGGAAACAAACATAATATTATTAATCTCATCTCCTTACGAATCCCACTCCATAATCCATCTCCTTACGAATCTCATCCCGATCCCATCTCCTTACTAATCCTATCTAATCCAACACATTTATCAAACAAGGCCCTATGGACATAGACAGTGTTCGATTCCCGTAACCACCCATTCCCTTCCCCAATTCCCCTATGATATAGTAGACAAGGCCAGCTAATGGCATAGGCGGGAGAAGCACGAGATTTGGGCCCCAAAAAATATTAAAAATGAGTGCCCCCAAAATTTTAGGATCCCTATATATATATATGTATGTATATATGGCCCAAATATTTTTTTTTTTTTTTGCACTAAACATCCTTTACACAAATAGGCCCAATTGAAATTTAGAAGCCACAAAATAGGCTCAAACGATGGAATTACTCATAAGAAACACTAGGGCGATAAAAAAGAAACGCCAATTCAGGGACAGAAGAATACATGTGCCGATCCAAAAAAGAAAGAAACGCTGCTCCACACTTGACTGAGTCACTGGTGAAGTAGCTTGACTATGGAGACTTAATTAGTATGTTTGTAGCAAAAAGTGCGAGAAGACGAATTTACAAATGATAGATTTTGAGGTATGGTAATAGTTGCATTTTTTTTTTGATAATTATATGCTTCTATTTTGTAATTGTAAATCTTTTGTACCACTTTTTTTATGAAAAAAAATATAGGGAGGCCTCATTCAAGAGATTCGCTTTCGGCCTCCAAAACTTATGAACCAGCCCTGATAGTAGATTAGATTTAACAAATGAGGAAAAAAAAAATTCAAAATCAGCATAAAATGGAAAAGGAGTATTTTTTTTTTATTTTTTTTGGAATTAATGGGCTTCAATTGATCTCAACCTGGCCCAAACTCTATAATGGGACTCAACATGTGGACTTTATCTGGCCCCGAAATTAAAGAGAAAACGTTTACCTTTCACGAGCCCAACCCAATCCATGCATCCTCTCAAAACCCCCCAAAAAGCCGAACTAGAGGGACTATTTAGGTTCTCTTCTCCCCGGACATTTTTTTTTATTGAAAAAAGTAACATTTTTTTAGGGAAAGAGAAATGGAGTCCAACCAAAAGCTGAAACCGTATAGCCATAGGGACTTGAGGGTCTAAAGTGTCCAGATAAAACAGTGAAAATAAAAAGGAAAAATGATGACCCAGGACGTGTTTTGATAATTAATACCCGCCTAGAACATGCTGAGAACATTTGTTAATGCTGAAAAATGTCCTTAGTGGGTATTAATTATCAAAATACGCTCTTGGCTGTCATTTTCCCAAATAAAAAACAACTCAAAAGACCTAAAAAGTCTAGATACATCAATAAAGCCCGAACATTGCTCCTACCACTCTTCTCCCCGGACATTGCTCCTACCTCTCAGAAAAAGTTGTGAACGACACACATTTGGCAAGCCCACACACTTTTGCAAAAGGAAGATCGAGCTAGCAATGCCCGTAAGACACTGAATAATTTCCTTGAACTTAGGTGCATGGATCCTACATACTTGGGTATGCATACTCGTGTTGAGAAAATATGTACACTCGTATGTGAAATTAAACAGAGAAGTTATTATTTGATGATGTAAAGTAGCAAATGAATCGAGCTGCTTTTGATCACCTGGATCATGACCAAAGAGTTTTAAGATTATTTTCTTAACGAACCGAACTCAAAATCACTTTGCTTTGATTCAACCAAGCCAACCTCAAGCACTTCACAACTCAACTATGACTTGTTTGCAGGAGCGGACCTAGAACTTTATGCCATTGAGGTCAAGTCTTATATCAAAATTGCTATAGACACCAATGATGAACATATTGGCACGCAAGTCGATCTCCCTGCCGGTTCCGTACGGATAATCCGAGTCAAATATGAATGAAAAATTAGAAGATTGAATTAAGCACCTACATATATTCAACTAAGTTAATTTTTCAAGGGCCCACTCCATTTTTTTTTGAAATTATTGAGTGGCTCGGATTATCTATGCAGGACCCGAAGTGGGACCCGCATGCTGCTGTGCACTGTTGGTGTCTTTAGATTTCATTCTTATATGTGGGATTTGTTTCATGAGCTCTAATGGCATGACTATTAATTTCGTTTAATTATACTTCAAAATACTTGCAATATGGAGTAATTTCTATGTTTATTTTATTGTTCTAAATTATTTATTGTGAAATTTGTTAGGAGTGTAATTTGAAAAAATTCACTCCGGGAAAAGCTTGTGAAATTTGGAGAAAAACATATCTCTATGATACAAAATCTACTTTGACTTTGATTTTGCCCTTGATTGATTCAGGCGTAGAGCTTCCAAATTGGTGTATCATGTTTCTTCTTGTTTGCATGGTAAGTTTCAGGAGTGTTCAAAAAAATCGTCCAGACCGTGTGCATCATAGTAAGTTCTATTTCAGCAAATTCGGGCTCATCTACATGTTTAAAATCTCAAACTTTTCCACAAGATAGTAGCACTAAAAAAATGCACATTCATCTTGAACAAAACAACCATATAAAGAGAAATCCGTTACCTAACCAAATCAAACTGAGATGTCCCAATCATTTAGGATCAGCTACATGAATTATTTTCCTCCGTTACATGGGAAATAAAAATCCCAAGCTAATATAATTATATAATAAACCGGTGTTTCAAGTACTTTCCCTGATCCTTTTATGACTTCGAAGAAATCCCAACAAATTATCCACATAACGGTCTTGCCTGTCCCTATCTCCAAACAATCCACTCATCTCCTTGACCTTGTTCCTGTATATCTCCCCACCTTCCTCCACCATTACCAGCCTGAGTGACTCAGCCACTGACTCTCTATCAAACGACCCGTCTCGCTCATCTCTCGGTATCGAATAACCCAACTTCTTCTCCTCCAAAATCCTCGCATTTATCCCTTGATCCGACAGAAACGGCAGAACTATTAGCCCTCTCCCAAACTGTATCCCGTCCACAATCGAACCCCAACCCGCGTGGGTCAAAAACCCACCCACCGAGTTGTGGCTCAGTATCCTGGGTTGAGGCGCCCAGCTCGTCCACACCACTCCTCTCCCCTTTACTCTCTCCAAGAACCCATCTGGTAACTCGTTCGGACCGCGCTTCCTCAGCACCCAAAAGAACGGCAACTTGGACAGCTCTAGCCCGAGTGATATCTCAGTGAGTTCGTCTTGACTCAGTTCTGCCTCGCTCCCGAACGCTATGTACACCACCGACCCTTTCTCCTGTTTTTCAAGCCAATTCTCTATTTCACTCCATCCGCCGCCTGTTTGAAAAAATAAATTTGATTTATTAGGAGTATTTTTGTAGTATTTTCAGATTTCTATTTTGGTTACAGTATGTCATTTTATCTACTAACAGTGGCCAAATTGGCATATTACCAAATCATGCACCTATTACCACAACTTTAAATATAGGTATTTTGAGAATACGATTTACCGATCAATGGTTAACGATGGCTTTGATGAGCGGTTTTGCTCGAATAGACAATAACTCGATCACTGTTTTCGTAAATGATGCGGAGAAGAGTAGTGACATTGATCCACAAAAAACTCAGCAAACTCATAAAATAGCAGAAGCTAATTTGAAAGAATGCATAAGGCAAGAGACCAATAATTGAAGCAAATCTAGCTCTCAAGCGGACGTCGAGTTGGTGTTGTACAGCACAGCACTGTGCTGCGTACTTTCAAACTATCGAATCGTACATTCGACGGCTCGAATCTCATCTCGGCATCCAACGATCAAGAGCCGTTCCCTGCTGGACAAGATCCGAGCCGTCAGATGCATGATCCGACGGCTCGGAGATGCGCAGCATTGCCATCCCCCAATTCCTCTCGGATGAGTTTTTTTTTTTGTTTTTTGAAAACACTCTCGGATGAGTTAGACACGAGTCAAATCTACCAATGTGATTTCCTAACTAGCCTAGTTTTTGCATTCAAATAATAATAAAAAAAAAAAAGAAGTTCTGTTTATACTCCATTTGTTAATGGGAGACATAAGTAGTGGTGAGTTGTTTTTTTCAAAAGAATAATGCCTTGTTCTCTTTCTTTTTCAAAAAACATTTTTTAAAAAATTTCTTCTAGATTCTCCCTACTTTCGACATTTTTTTCTCTATCTTTCTCCACTTATTACTCCTACTATTTTTCAAAAAAAATTTAAAATACCAAATCAAACACAGCATTAAACTAGTAAAAATTCTTTAATAGTACTCGTGAAATTATTAATTCTGTACTCTGAGAACATCGCTACATGATACTTCGAACCACTCAAAAACTAAATATTCATGTGAGTCACAACTAAGTGTATGAATCTCGCATGAATGTGTCATTCTAGTTTAGAGTAGTCCAATGGCAGTGTTCCCGAACAACTGATAATTGCTCATATAATTGAGTGGAGATCGGGAGTGTAATTCACGATTGATGAGTTACATTTCCTATTAAAAAATGCATGTAATTTAGTCTTTTTAAAGTATGTGAAATAAGAGAAAAAATCTTCTAAATCTTTCCTATATCTTCATGTATCATCCAAATAGTCAGGAGTGATATTTTATGTTATCCTAGGTGTACCAGAATAAAATAAAATAGTAGAGTGATAGTATTTTAGAAGCTCTTGCCTTCAACACCATTGCAGCCGTCGTCATCCGCTGTTGCAGGGAGTAGACCCACCGCTAAAACGGGTTTCCGGTGAAGCTCCACGAGGAGTTCAAACCACTCCGGTTCAAACTCCGAACAGCTTTTCACGGCTACGACGTCACACCCTTCAATGGTGGCTCCAATCCTATACAAATCCGGAACATTTTCGTTGTCCCCACTCACACCATCTCTGAAAATCCTTAGAATTTCAAAAAGTCGAAACGCCACCGTGGATTCAAACGGAACCCACTTCGGCGAGATTAAGAAATCCTCCGGTTTAGTTCGGTAATCCTCTTCACCCTTCAAAACCGGCACAGGCCCAAGGAAGCCCAGAAACGCAGCGTTTAGGATGTTGAAATAGGCGGTTGAGATGTTAAGATCGGATGCTATTTGGGGGAGCCAATAAGGAGCGAAATCGAGGAATACCCAGTCGGGAATGGAGGATTTGAGGAACTGGGTGATGGGAGCTTGGAGCCGGTCATAGGCAATTTTGAGGTACTTGACATGTTCGTAAGGCAGGTCAATCGTGGCCTCTGCGTTTTCCGGGAGGTTTTCGATACGGGGAAGAGGGAGTTTGACAAAGTTGATGAGAGGGGATAGAGTGTGGGGTATTTTGGGAAGGCGATCGATGTTTTTAGGAGTGGAGAGGAAGGAGATTTTGTGACCCTTTCGGGCTATGAGCATGGAGAGTTCTAGGAATGGGATCATGTGACCGAAGGCGAGCCAAGGGAACATAACGATATGGAGCTTTTGGCCGGCGCCGGCGGCCGTTAACGGTGGAGGATTGGACTCCATGGTTTCTTCCTCTCGTGAATATGATTTTAGTTATAGGAAGAATATTTTTTCTACGCAAACATTATTGGAGCACTGTTTGGGTGGTGGGTTCATCAATTTACGCTAACATTATTGGAGCACTGTTTCGGTAATAATATTATGGGCAATTTACCTCTAGGTCCAGAAAATAGAAAATAATTCCCACCAAGTCTCCTCTAATTAACGAAACACTAAAACCCTATGAAAGTGCCTAAAACCCCAAATATTGAAAGTGCCTAACCCCTAGGGCACCCTATGAAAGTGCCTAAACCTCAGAGTACCCTATAAAAGTGCCTAAAACTCTAGGGTACCCAATAAAAGTGCCTAAATCGCTAAAACCCTATAATAGGAAAGTGCACCCTAAAACTCCTATGAAAGTGCCTAAACCTAAACCCTATGGCTCTATGAAATCACCTAAACCTAAACTCTAGGGTACCTTAAACCCTAGGGTATCCTAAAATCTAAAATCTTAAAGAACCCTAAAACTAGTGTACTCTAAAACCCTAAAATCTTAAAGACTCCTAAGATTTTAGCAGATGCAAAATCTTCAGAGATCCATTAGCATCTAAAACCCTAGCATACCCTAAAACCCTAGGGTGACACTTTTATTAATGATAAATGTATTTTTGTAAAAGTGGACTTAGTGGTAATTAAGTACTTCATCTCTCCTTAATGGGAATTAGGTGTCACTTTTCTGTACTTAGAGGTAATTAACTCTAATATTATAATATCACCACTTGGGAGACCCACCGCTCATGTGGGGGTTGATGCGTGTTTGGGTGTTATACTAACCAATTGAATTTTGGTGGCTTAATTGCAATAACACTCCTTAAACTTTATCTTTTGGCAACTTCACCTCTTTAAGTTTAAATTCGAGCAACTTCACCCTCTAACTATCAAATTTGTGCAATTTCACCCTCTCTCCGATTTTCCGTCCAATTTTGTTAGGGATTGGATGGAAAATTGGATGAAAAAGTACCAAAATACCGTTTATACACCCATTATAGACCACCCCCCCCTCTCTCCCTCTCTCTCTCTCTCTCTCTCTCCCCCTCTCTCTCTCTCGATCGTGGAGAGAGAGAGAGGAAGAAAGAGGAGAGAGAGAGGGAGAGAGTCTATAATGAGTGTATAAAGGGTATTTGGGTATGTTAAATTGCTTTTCTATCCAATTTTCCATTCAAATCCCTAACAGAATTGGACGGAAAATGGGGGAGGGGGGTGAAGTTTTTAGGTGCAAATGGGTATGGGGACATTTGGTGTACGGTATGAATTCGAACCTTTTAAACGTGTTTTGGATGGTAAAGATCCAAACATTCTTTCTCTTCGTTAGCTAAATACCCTCTCTCTTCTTTCTCTTTCAATCCTGACCATTTAAAACACGTTTGAACGACTTAAATGCACATTGGTCACCACGTGTTCAATCCATACCATATTTGCACCAAAAGCTTGTAAGATGGATGGTTCTTTTTTTTCTTTTTTTTTGATCTTAAGGATGGATGGTTCTATGATCGATGGTGTTTTCCGGAGTATTTTGAAATCATGGGTAAATTACCAAAACCATCCCTTAGGTTTCAAAAAATTATAAATTGCCCCTCATATTTTGAAAATTACAAAATATCTCCTGTCGCATAACAAATTACTCTATTGACCACTAAGAAATTTGACGGAACTTGACCAACATCAAAATCCTACTTGCAGTGGACCAAAGTATCTTTGCGTACTTTGTGAATGACTATCTTTAAAGGCTATTTTTCACACATCTACAGCATTTTAAAAATTACAAAAAGACAAAGTGATCTATTGTAATTAAGATTTGAAGATGCCAAACAGATTTCGTCGAACTTCTTGGCGCCTACATCACCGGAAGGGATAATTTGTTAAGCTCGTGGGTCGGCTCGAATTATTTAGTAATTTAGCCAAGTTTGAGCTTTGAGTTTTAGGTTTGTTTACTAAACGAGCTGAGCTCAACTCTCAGAAACTCGGCTTGGCTTGCAAAAATTTGGCTCATTTTATAGACTCGGTTCGTTTAAGGAGACGCGTAAAGTAAATTAGTCAGGGTAGGTTCATTAAGACCTGTAAACGATCGGAACTCGAGTTCGAGTTTTAAACTCGTTTAGTAAATTAGCCAAACTCAAATACTACAAATCTCGGCTTGGCTCGTTTGCACCTTTTCTTCCGGAAGTCCGTCTTTTCTTTTCTTTTTAATGGGTTTCAATTAGGCCCAAACTTTATAATCTAGCGGAGGGCTTGTTGGATAAGGTTGTTCCGTGATTTTTCGAAGCTAGGTGGTTGATGTCATGGTGACTTCATGCATCCTCTCATGCATAACCGCAGAAAGAAAGCTACTTACGGACGCATTTACAAAGACAATTAGAAGACGATAGGACAAGATTTACAGTTACATGCATTTTCAAAAGGGATAACAAAATCTAACTCGTTACTTCTAATCATCTTGCATTACGCTAGTGAACTATTATTTGAGGTTTTTTAATTACTAGCTTAATATTTGTCCAAAATAAACTGATCACCACTACTTAAAATAAAACTCCCATTAACAAATATACGTGTTTAACATAGTCGAAATGTAAGCACTTACCTTCAACACCCCTACCGCGATTGCCGCCATCGTCCACCGAGGCCGGAAGCAGACCCACCGCTAAAACCGGCTTCCGGTGAAGATCCACGAGGAGTTGAAACCACTCCGGCTCGAACTCCGAGCAGCTTTTCACGGCTATGACGTCACAACCTTCGATAGTGAATGCAAATCTATGCCCATCCGAGACATTCTCTTTGTCCCCTACGACTCCATCATTGAAAATCCGGAGAATTTCGAAAAGCCGATACGCGACCGTGGATTCAAACGGGATCCACTTGGGTGGAACCAGGAAATCCTCTGGCTTGCTTCGAAAATCCTTTTCACCCTTCAAAACAGGCACGGGCCCAAGGAAGCCTAGAATCGCAGCGTTTAGGATGTTGAAATAGGCGGTTGAGATGTTAAGATTGGATGCTATTTGGGGAAGCCAATAAGGAGCGAAATCGAAGAACACCCAGTCAGGATTGGAGGATTTGAGGAACTGGGTGACGGGTGTTTGGAGCCGGTCGTAGGCGACCTTGAGGTACTTGACTTTTTCGTAAGGTAGGTCCGTGGTGGCCTCTGCATTTTCGGGGAGCTGTGCGACATGGGGAAGGGGGAGCTTCACGAAGTTTATGAGAGGTGATAGAGACGGGGGTATTTTCGGAAGACGATTGATGTTTCTAGGAGTGGAGAGGAAGGAGATTTTGTGACCCTTTTGGGCTATGAGCTTGGAGAGTTCTAGGAATGGGATCATGTGACCGAAGGCTAGCCATGGGAACATGACAATGTGGAGCTTTTGGCCGGCGCCTGCGGCCGGCGGAGGATTGGACTCCATGGTTTCTTCCTCGATTTTGTGAATATAATTGTATTGTACTAGTCATAAACTTATAATCATTGCAGGAGGACTAGGCTTAGGGGGCGTTTGGACAAATAAATCACTGTGGCTTATTTTTTGTCCTTATTCAAATTTTTTTCGCATTTTGTGGCTTATTGTCAATTTTTTGGAGATTATTGCTTCGTTATGACAAGACGAATCGGAAAAGTAAAAATTTCGATCGGAATCCATTTTTTTTTGAAATTTCGACGAAATTTGGCGGGAAAGCCACGTTTTCGTCTTTTTGTGCAAAAATTTGGATTTCGACCAAAATTTTTTACTTTTTAGATTCCTCTCGTCATAACAAAGCAATAATCTCCAAAAAATTGACAATAAGCCAAAAAATACGGAAAAAATTTGAATAAGGACAAAAAATAAGCCAAAGTGGCTTATTTGTCCAAACGGAGCCTTATTCGGTCCGGTTTTTGAAAGAGTTTTTAAAGTGTAACAAGTAAAGAGAAATAAATAAAAAAAATTTATTAAAACAGTCCGCATAGATTTTGAGAATTTCAAACGAATAATCCCTTTTAGGCTCCGTTCCAGAACGGAAATAAGTTTCTTATTTTTTAAGAGTGCAATTTCAAGCTCAAAAATAACGTGTTTACGTAAATAATTTTCCTACCACTATGGATCTTGTTTGATAGATCTCATCAAGATCTTTAATAAGGTGTAAAAAAAATAAAAAAATTATTTTTCGTTTACATTATATTTTAATTTGAAAATGTGAAATAAACTACTTATTTTTTAAGAAGGTTTCTGGAACGGAACCTTATTTTTCTACTTTAACATTATTGTAGCACGGAACAAAATAAAAAAAAAAATTTATCGGAGCACTGTTTGGGCGGTGGGTCCATCGATTCACGCTTGCATTATTGTCCTCAGATCCCGTTGGATTTTTGTCGCCATGGATGGGTCTATGATGGTGTTTTCCGGAGTATTTTAAAATCATGGGTTAATTACCAAAACAATCCCTTAGGTTTCTAAGAAATACAAATTGCCCCCTATATTTTGAAAAATTATAAAATATCTTCTGTCGCATAAGAAATTAGTTCTATTGACCGCTAAGGAATCTGACGGAATTAGACGGACATCATTGAAACCTAGTTACAATGGACCAAAGTATCTTTTTGTAGTATGTGAATGGCTATCTAAATGACAAAATGATCCATTATAATTAAGATTTGATGATGTTGGAAAGATTCCGTCGAACTTCCCAACGCCTACATCACTGCAAAGTGTAATTTGTTAAGTTCGTGGCTCAGCTCGTTAAGGCTCGGCTTAAATTATTTAGTAATCAAATCAAGCTTGAGCTAGTTTTGATTTGTAGGCTTGTTTACTAAAAGAAAGTTAAGCTTAGCCATCAAAAATTCGGCTTGGCTCGTTTTATACGCTCAGTTCATATAAAAAGGCGCGTTAAGTAAATTAGCCAGACTAGGCTCATTAAGAACTGTAAACAAGCGGAACTTGAACACTATAAATATCGGCTTGGCTCGGTAAATGAGCCTAATACTTGAGCACTATAAATATTGGCTTGGCTTGGGCCATTCGCACCTTTACCAGAGCAATCGTGGCAATTTAATGTAAACCCAAAAGGCTGCAACAAAAGGGGGGAAGAAAAAGTTGCTAAAAATGGGCACTAAAAAATAAATTTTAAAGTGCCTTCATAAAAAAATGAAGTGCCAAAATTATTTTGCTTTTCTTCGGTGAAGGTCGTCTTTTCTTTTGTTGGATAAAATGGACCCAAAATGGTTTTCAAATGATCCCAAATAGGCCCAAACTTTATAATCTTGTGGTGGGTTTTGTTGGATAAAGTTGTTCCCCTGTTTTTTCGAAGGTTGGTGTTGATTTCATGGTGAGAATCACTACCTAACATCCCAATTTTTTGTGGGGTTGTAAGCTCGTTTAATAGAAGTGACCTTTTGCTACTCTATAGATTTCACATCTTTTTTCACCTTATACTTCATTCGCCATATCTATCTAAAAGTCGAAGAAGTCAACTTTAAGGTGTGGAGCGGTATGCATTTTCTTAGCTACGTGATTGAACTATCTTACTTGGGCAGATGGATCTACCATATCTAAAGTCGAGATATTCAATAGAAAGGAAGTCAAATATCTAGTTCTTTTTTTTCAAAAATAATGTTTTCACACGCGAGCGTTATGAGTACCATAATAAGGTACCATGGTATGGTCAGGAATATGGCATGCCAATCCTGCCTTTTATTTTATTTCTACATGGTAGAACTAACTTGCAAAAATCTTCACTTAGTTACCACATTTCACATTTCACAGTTACAGAGAGAATTAGAAGACGATAGGACAAGATTCACAGTTACATGCATTTTCAAAAGGGATAAAAAGAAAAAAAAAATCTAACTCGTGACTTCTAATCATCATGCATTACGCTAATGATTTCCACTCAAAATTATTACTTGAGGCTTTTTACTAGCTTAATATTTGTCCAAAATAAACTCACCACTACTTAAAATAAAACTCCCACAAACAAATATACGTGTTTAACATAATCGAAATGTAAGCTCTTACCTTCAACACCGCTATCGCGATTGCTGCCATCGTCCACCGAGGCCGGAAGCAGACCCACCGGTAAAACCGGCTTCCGGTGAAGATCCACGAGGAGTTGAAACCACTCCGGCTCGAACTCCGGGCAGCTTTTCACGGCTATGACGTCACAACCTTCGATAGTGAATGCAAATCTATGCACATCCGAGACATTCTCTTGGTCCCCGACGACACCATCATTGAAAATCCGGAGAATTTCGAAAAGCCGATACGCGACCGTGGATTCAAACGGGATCCACTTGGGTGGAACCAGGAAATCCTCTGGCTTGGTTCGAAAATCCCCTTCACCCTTCAAAACAGACACAGGCCCAAGGAAGCCCAGAATCGCAGCATTTAGGATGTTGAAATAGGCGGTTGAGATATTAAGATTGGATGCTATTTGGGGAAGCCAATAAGGAGCGAAATCGAAGAACACCCAGTCAGGATTGGAGGATTTGAGGAACTGGGTGACGGGTGTTTGGAGCCGGTCGTAGGCAACCTTGAGGTGCTTGACTTTTTCGTAAGGCAGGTCCGTGGTGGCCTCTGCATTTTCGGGGAGATTTGCGACGTGGGGAAGGGGGAGCTTCACGAAGTTTATGAGAGGTGATAGAGACGGGGGTATTTTAGGCAAGCGATCGATGTTTCTAGGAGTGGAGAGGAAGGAGATTATGTGACCCTTTTGGGCCATGAGTTTGGAGAGTTGTAGGAATGGGATCATGTGACCGAAAGCTAACCATGGGAACATGACAATGTGGAGCTTTGAGCCATCGCGGGTGGCCATTGACGGTGGAGGATTGGACTCCATGGTTTTTTCTTGCTCTTGTGTATATGATTCTATTTATAAGCATTGTATTAGTAGTATTCAGTTTCTTAGCTGACATTATATTCGTATACTCTTTGAGTGGGTTTGCCGTTAATCAATTCACGTTAGCAATATCGATCTTTTGGTTACAGTTTTGATGCTTTATCCTGTTAATCTTCCCCGTTGTTTGTCTTATTCTTGAATGACTCACGTTACGTCACACACTAGCGGTGCAGTGTGGGATGTGAATTAAGCATGTGTGTGCAATGTTGGTTAAGGAGGGAGCCTTAGTTTCGATACATAAGGTAAGTTAGAGCTGTCAGAGATCGACATGATCACCAATCCTGAGCGAATTCACTACAGGGCTAGGTGTAGTGACTTCTCTCAGTCGTTTATCTCAGAAATTCACGATCGGAAATTAAAACAAATTCTTCCAGAAAAAAAAAAAATACCCTTCCATAAAAGAGTCTCTTTCAAAATCCGAACCGCCGACAACACTTTTTGACGGTTAAGATCACTCATTATACCTTGTAGTGAGTTTGCTCACTACATAGCTAATTCACCGGATCTGGATATCTTTCAACTATCTCCCTCCCCCTAGCTCCCTCTCATATATGTCTGGAGCCCAAATCTACTTAAATGTGTGAGCCTCACACACGTGTGAGAGGGAGTGGTGGCCGGAGAGGAGTGTACCAAGCATTAGGGTTATATTAATTAATGGGAAAAAAGATCAATCAACATGGATCGCGTGAAGATTTGTTTATAAATCTAGATCTCTCTAGTCATTGGAAAACTCTTTAGCCACCAAAACAAGTTAATTAAATCTAAGTACCCATGCCACCCATTGAATTAAAAAAGGAAAAAGATTACGACACGGCATATTATAGTACTGAATATTCGTGAGCGTCGCGATTCATGAGTGGTTTATTGTTTGTACATAGAACCAAAAAAAAATTTTTTTTAAAAAAAAAAAGGTAGCACCTAAGATAACTACACTATATGAACGTCTTTAATTTACCACTTTAATACTATCAAAATAAATCTAGCTCAGAGAATTAGTACCGTTACGAAACAGATAAATGAAGTCATAATGTTCACTTTCAAAACCGATAACCCATAAACGTATCGTCGTAACTTATTAGCTTCCAAATTCATCACCTATAAATCCATTCCGTCAACTATACAAATATATATATACTTCAATTCGAAATTATACATCATTCTCTCCCTCCAAAATTCACCGTTTTTGCTTCCTATCCGTAAAAGTAAAATATCTACCAGTTATCAGACGATTTTCAGAATTTCTCACACACTTGGACCACACGATGTTCGAGTCACTAAAACCAGTAAATACCATGGCTAGTGATGGTAAGCTACACATTGTGCTATTCCCATGGTTAGCCTTCGGTCACATGATCCCATTTTTAGAACTCGCCAAACGCATCGCTAAAAGGGGTCACAAAATTTCCTTCCTGTCAACCCCAAGAAACATCGAACGGTTGCCAAAACTCCCTCCGAATTTAGCCCCGACGATCGCCTTAGTAAAACTCCCATTACCCGCCGTCGATGGCCTGCCAGAAAACGCCGAGGCTACCTCTGACGTCCCCTCCGAAAAGGTCCACTTCCTCAAAAAGGCCTTCGACGGTCTCGAGCCCGGGTTGACTCAGTTCTTACAAACTTCAAATCCCGATTGGATTATTTACGATTTTGCCCCTTATTGGTTACCCCCGATTGCGGCCAAGCTCGGCATATCACGCTGCTTTTTCAATGCGGTCAACGCCTGGTTTTTGGCCTTTTTGGGACCGTCGACCAACATGATAGACGGTTCTGATCCACGGACAAAATTAGAAGATTACATGGTCCCGCCTAAGTGGGTCCCGTCTGATTCCAAATTAGCCCACCGATGCTACGAGATCAAGTGGATCGTAGAGGGTGCCCAGAATATCACCGCGGATGTGTTGGACACGTATCGCCTCGGATCGGCAATTATCGGGTGCGAAGTGCTCGCCACGCGCGACTGCGAAGAGTTCGAACCTGATTGGTTGAAAATCCTCCAAGACCTAAATAAAAGGACTGTTTTACCAGTTGGACTATTGCCCCCCTCGGTGCAAGATAGCCTGGACGCAAACGACCCGTGGGTTTCAATCAAAGGCTGGCTAGATGGACAAACAACGGGATCGGTGGTTTACGTGGGACTCGGAAGTGAGCTGGCACTGAGTCAAGAAACACTCACTGAGTTGGCTCTTGGGTTGGAGCTATCTGAATTGCCCTTCCTTTGGGCTCTCAGAAACCCAACTGTCCCCACCGAGTCTGACCCGGTGCAACTGCCAGATGGGTTTGAGGACCGAATTAAAGGCCGTGGAGTCGTGTGGACGAGTTGGGTGCCTCAACTCAGGATACTGGCTCATGACTCGGTGGGTGGATTCTTGACTCATTGCGGTTGGAGTTCGATTATTGAGGGTCTTCAGTTTGGGCATCCACTTATTATGTTGCCTTTTATGGTTGAGCAAGGGTTGAACGCAAGGATTTTTGAGAAAAATCAAGTGGGAGTAGAAATACCAAGAGATGAGGGAGATGGATCGTTGAGGAGGAGCTCGGTAGCCAACTCAGTTCAGTTGGTCATGGCTCAGGACAAGGGACGAATTTACAAGGATAAAGCTAGAGATATGAGAGGTTTATTTGGTGACAAGATCCGACACGAACAATACATAGACAACTTTGTTGAGCATCTTCAAAACCATAGACAGATTGACAAGCGTTGACTCTGTTGTATATTTTTCTGTTCAAATAAGAAACGAAAGGTTAAATCCAAATACTAACACAGAGTCACGTTGTAACTCAGGGCACAAAAAACGGTTCTGTTTTATTTCTTCTAGGATCTGTAGTTTAATTTGAGATGTTCATTTTGTCGTTCGCGTTAGAAATGAGATTGATCGGATATCGGCATCCACATGTACAAAACACGTTTTATTGCGTGCGTGAAAAAGAATAATGGGCTTTATAATTTAAGAGTAAAGTCCCAAGATAAGTGTTCTTCAGGCTCCGTTCCAGAAAGCCAACAAGCTACTTATTTTTTAAGAAGGCAATTTTAAGGTAAAAAATAATGTGTTTATGTAAATAATTTTCCTACCACTATGGATCTTGTTTGATAGATCTCATCAAGATCTTTAATACGGTGCAAAAAAAATAAAAAAATTATTTTTCATTTACATTATTTTTTAGTTTGAAAATGTGAAATAAGCTGCTTATTTTTTAAGAAAGTTTCTGGAACGGAGCCTCAATCATTTAGTGTTGTTGTCAATCTCATCTTTTATGTGGACAACGAAATAGACAAAAATGACCTATCATGGATTATTAGAGGAGTAATTTTATAATCTGCACTCCTTTCCACGTTGTAGTTTTAATAATCCCAAGTGAATTGTTGGCGAAAATATTGTGATAATCTGTACGGTAAATAAAATTAGTCTCATCACCCATTATTATAAGTGGGAGTAGAAATACCAAGAGATGATGGAAACGGATCGTTGGGTAGGAACTCGGTAGCTGACTCAGTGTAGTTGGTCATGACTCTTGACAAGGGACGAATTTAACAGGGATAAAGCTAGAGAATTTGGCAACAAGATCCGACACGAACAATACATTGACAATTTTGTTGAGCATCTTCAAAGCCATAGAAAGATTCACAAGCGTTGAGTACTAAAGAAAGGTTATGTTCTACTTTGCAATAAAAACAGATCGAGGGAGGCTCCAAATTTAAAATAAGAGCCATATGTACATAAATAAAATTGAAGCTATTGAAGATTTTAGCTAAAAACAAAGAGGTAAACATATCCAAGTCATTTTGAGGCGGCATAAGAAACGCAATTTGCAAATTAAGAACACAAGAGTCACGCTGTGGCTCATGGCACAAAATAGGGTTCTGTTCGACTTGTTGAGTCTGTCGTTCGCGTAAAAAATGAGATTGATTGGATATATAAGCATCCACATGAACAAAATATGTTTATTGTGAAAAAAAAAAAAAAAAACTAATGGGCTTTGAATTAAAGAGTTAAATCCCAAGAAAAGTGTTCATTTATTGTTGTTGTCAATCTCATCTTGTATGTGGACAACTGTCACCACCGAAGATCTCCTGTCCCACTCCCCTGTCCGAATTCCCTGTCCGACTAATCTCGGCCGGTGATCTCTTAATTGGCCAAAAACCTTCCAAACGACGTCGTTTTGGAGCAAAACGCGTTCGGCTCATCTCAGCCGTTGATTTGCGAGATCAATGGCCGAGATTAGTCGGACAGCGCCTGTCCGAATCTGACTCGGACAGGGGATCCGGTCTCAACTGTATCCCTCTTTTTTGCCGAGTAGGTGTGAGCGAAAAATCAATGGCATATGCGGTATAAGAGCAGGCATGCCAAGACTTGTCGATGTCCAACGTGTGAATAGGCTAGGGCGTCTCGATCTAACTTCGTGCGTGTGCCCCAAAAGTTGAGGGCACAAAGAGGTTCGTGTTTTTGCCACGACGAAATGGACTTCAATATTTCCCAACCGTGTGGAAAAAAAGAGAACTAGAGTAAAAAAAAGAAGAAGAACTTTATTCGTACGTCGGAATAATAAAATTGGATTACAATTCAATGTAACATGAACCGGATAAAAACAGATACACTTGTGGAAAAAAAATGGTGCAGGATCCATTCTCCTCTTTTGGTTCTTGTATCTGAGGCCACAATTCCAGTAGTGGTGCAGTGTTCTTGGCTCCCCCAAGCATGAGTTGCCATGTGTCCCATGTCTCGCTTTTACAGATCTTAATTATTTTTATAATATAATATTTTTAAAATTACAAGACATAATCATTTAAATTGTAAAATATAATTAATTAAAAAATAACAAGAACCCTCTAAAGGGGCTATTAAATTGGGACGAAATTGTTTCACATTTGAAAATAACACAATTGTTCCACATTTGAAAATAGAACCCCACTGCTCACCGTGGCCTCGTAGGTCAATTCACCTTTGCAGAGAAATAGGCCCCATGTTCATAATTAGCACCCATTATATTTTCGTTTGACCAAAAAAAAATAATTAGCGCCCAATGGCATTCTAAAAATTGATACATACACTCTAAAAAATAAAAGAAAGTGACTTTGAAATTACATTGATTTTGGAGTGCTTGCATCAATTTTTAGGGTGTTAATATCATTTACCCCTAGAAAATCAATCTCAATAAAAAATTATTCGGTGCATCTCGCTCCATTTAGGCTTTTATTAATTGGGTTTTGCTCCAAATTACAAAATTAATATGGCCCTCTAATTTTCGTCCAAGAAACTCATAACTATTAGCGCAACTTAATTAATATCTAATTAAGTGATCCTCGCCCAAGATTTAGTGGAGAAAAGGGTGTAACAACAAATTAGACAAAAATGACCTATCATGGATTATTAGAATATCCCTATTGTAATAAGCAAATGGGCGTGGATAAGTAAATTTAATAACAATGCTCAAAAAATACCCCACATTGTAATAAGCAAAGTTACAAGTCTTTTAACAAATAACCAAATTTCACTCATTTCATAACTAAACTTAACAACTTTTAACAGTAACCAAAACTCAATAACTACACTCAAAATTCAATAACTCAAAAACACCTCACGTTGGAATCGTCTCATCGAGACAAATAATTTAGTGTGGTCGGGTGCATGATTGAAACTCGTTTGCTATTAGACATATATGCATTGTGTATTGTGGGGGGGTTTTTTTTATAAGAAATGCAAAAATAACTAATGTAAAGGTAAATGTTATTAAGTTTAATTTGATTATAAATTAAATGTATGATCAAATGTTAATACGACACATTTTGACTATTGATTTTGATTATTTTCATTGCGGATCTCTGGAGAAGTATTTTTATAATCTGCACTGCTTTCCACGATGTAGTTTTAATAATCCAAGGTGATTTGTTTATTCACGAGATAGCATGAATACTCCAGAAACAGAGATATTTTATGGTAACGGGTGGTATCACGTGGTACAGCCATGTGGTGTGGAGCAGCTCATCCAAACAATTCAAAAGAGTATTGGATGGTTCAAATCGAAACTCTCTAACTCCTCTCACCCAACTACTCTCTCTTCTCTTTCTTTCTCATTTTTTTCTCTTTAAATCCGAACCGTTAAAAACTGAAATGGACGATCCAAATGCGCCGAGAGGCACCACGTGGTACGTACCCGACACTGAAAATTTTCTCAAACAAACGATTACTAATACTGTACTAGTGCTATATATTATTCTGATATTCTCTCCTATCTTCTTCATTCACGAATTCCAATCTTTCACACTTAAGCTGGGGATGATATCTTAGTCGAATCGATCTCTGTATGTTTAAAACCTTAATTTTATTTGTTGGTGATCAAGCATTGTGAACCAGACGACACCCTCAAGCAAACAGCAAACTAGCCATGGCCGGAGATGGGAAAAAACTGCATGTAGCAATGTTCCCATGGCTAGCTTTCGGTCACATGATCCCATTCCTTGACTTGGCCAAATTCATAGCCCAAAAGGGTCACAAAATCTCCTACCTCTCCACCCCTAGAAACCTCACCCGCTTGCCAAAACTCCCTCCTCATCTCACCTCTCTCATCACTTTCGTCCCCATCTCTCTCCCCCGCGTCGACCAGCTCCCGGAAAATGCCGAAGCCACCATGGACGTCCACCCCGACGACGTCCACTACCTCAAAAAGGCCTTCGACGGTCTCGAGACCGAGTTGGCTCAGTTCCTCGAAACCGAGTCTCCTGACTGGATCATTTACGACTTTGCCCCTTACTGGTTGCCCCCGATCGCGGGCAAACTCGGTATTTCGCGTGCCTTCTTTTCAATTATCAACGCCTGGTTCCTCGCATTCTTTGGCCCGTCGGCCGCGATGCTCGACAATTCTGTCATGCGGCCGACAGATCCGGAGCAATTCTTAGTGCCTCCCAAGTGGATCACGTTTCCTACTAAAGCAGCTTATCGCGCCTACGAGATAAAGCGAACGTTCAAAACCGGCTCGGAACCCCAGAATGCTTCTGGGGTTGAGGATTTTTATCGTGTCGGGTGCATTATCACCGGCTGCGATGCACTGGCGATCCGACACTGTAGAGAGTTCGAACCCAATTGGTTGACCCTACTGGAAGAGCTCCACGGGAAACCGATTATTCCGTTGGGATTAATGCCACCTTTGGTAGAAGAATCGAGCAGTGACGACTCGAAGAATGACACGTGGGTTTCAATCAGTGAGTGGCTAAATAAGCAAACCATTGGGTATGTAGTTTATGTAGCTCTCGGGAGTGAGGTTGCGCTGAGTCCGGACGAACTCACAGAGTTGGCTCTTGGGCTGGAGCTCTCTGGTTTGCCTTTTTTCTGGGTGCTGAGGAAGCCATCCGGGTCGACCGAGGCAGACTCGTTCATGCTGCCAGACGGGTTCGAGGAGCGAACGAAACATCGCGGAATTGTGTGGAAGAATTGGGCGCCTCAACTCAGGATTCTGAATCATGACTCAGTTGGAGGATTCTTGACTCACTGTGGGTGGAGTTCAATCGTAGAGGGAGTCCGATTTGGGCTGCCACTTATTATGCTTCCCCTTGTGTTGGATCAAGGTTTAAATGCAAGGTTAATGGAAGAGCATAAGGTTGGGATTGAGGTACCAAGAGATGAGGCGGACGGGTCGTTTACAAGGAACTCAGTGGCCGAGTCGATCACGTTGGTTATGGTGGATAAGGAAAAGGGTAGCAATTACAGGGAGAGAGCAAAAGAGATGAGTTCATTGTTTGGTGACAAACTCCTGCATGATCAGTACTTGGATAACTTTGTCCAGTATCTTGAAAACCATAGGGGCTGAGATTGAGTTCTATTGTGTATTGAAATTCATGATGATGTCACAATATATGGCCGGATATGGTGATGTGATGTTGCAACAATATATAGATTGACTTCTATTGTGTTTTTCCTCCTATTGAATCATCAGCAGCTTAAGGGTTCTCAGTTCCCATTTCGGTGTTGGGCACGTACAACTTGATGGTCACGTAATTCTAGATTCTGTCCTTTCCTAATTATGATGTATTGTTCTTCTGCGAGAGAAGCAGATAGAGTTCAATTCACCAAGGCAACTTAGAGTGGTATTTTGTATGTTGTAATTCTAGCCAGTGCAACCTCACTACCTCGGTTTGCGGCGAATTTGTTTTTAAAAAAAATTGTGTGAAAGATAGGATTCAATTGGCTTTATGTGTTCCATTCCAATTATGTATTTGTAGTTATAGATTGTATTAGCAATTAAACTGTTTGCTGGAAATTCGCCGTTTGGATTTTATTTTTCCCCAACATGTCCTGGTCCTAAATGTTCCAACTCATCATTTGAATGTGTTTACACGAAATTTCGAAAAACAAAAATAGTCTCAAACCTTCTATTTGGCCTTCTAAATGTTCGAATTGAGTTCTCTAAAGAGAAGATGTTGAAGCCAAGATTAATGTTGATTAAAGATATATTGTTGAATGAATTCTGCAGAAAGAAATACGTACTATATATTTTTCCACCCATCTTCTTGAATCACCTTGACTACAATCTTTAATATAATTTTTATTTTTCACGAATGCCAAAATAATTGGCTCTCAAAGAAGGGATGAATGGCTAGCTGTAACCAAACCATTTCTTCAATTTCTTTTTGGTATTATGAAAAAAAGGTTAGTTGTATGTACCTTGTGCAAACAACATAAGCTTTATCTCGACTATTGGACGCAAGACGTACGTGTTAGGTTTGATTACAGAGCGGTGGGGGTAGACTTTCTCCTAGGCACTCTCTCTCTCTAGCCCAAGTCTACCCTTCAGGTGGCACATGTGAACCGCGAATATACTCTGGTCATGTCCCCATCGCCTGTGGGGCACCACCCGCGCACACTTCCCCTCTGGGCTTCCTACGTGTGTGCGCCTCACGAGGCCATGTGTCAGCTGTGTTGGGGTGGCCAAAATTTTGTCCGGGGTCAAACTTTCGACCATTAGCCTCCCCTTAGTCCCCTACAGTGTTTAATGAAAATATTTCCTATGGTGAGAAGGCTCAAAATAATTTGGTGTTTGATATTAATACTGTTCCTAATTGGAGGTGGGGAATTTGTTCAAGACAAGGGGTTGCAATTTGGATCAAAGGAAATTCGACATCGAAGAGTATTCTGTGCACGATTTCGAGGATTGGAAAATCTTGTAGTGCGGCTTTCTGTAAGGCGCCCTGTAGGACGCATTCGGACAGTCCATCTAGACAAGAGGTGTTTTAAAAGATTATGTGGAGGGTTTTTATCTCTCTCTCTCTCTATCTGTTTCTTTTGTCGGTGGTCATGTAACGCAGAAGATTAATTTGGATATAGGTGACAATATAGAAGGGATCTATCTCCTAATTATGATTTTTTTTTTTTTTACTTTTTTTTTTTTTTCTTGATACATCCGTTATTGAGTTGAATGAAACATTTCTTTTCGCCGGGGGAAAACTATTTTAAGGACCACCGCCACAGTCAAATAAATCTTACGTTATAGGACCGCCTATCCGGTTAAGCTTATTCTAAGGAGTAACGTATTCTTGATGGACGTTTTTCTTCTTTCTTTTTTTTTGGTAAATATAGTCAAACAAATCTTACGTTATAGGACTGCCTATTCGGTTAAGCTTATCCTAAGGAGTAACGTATTTTTGATGGATGAATTGTTTTTTCTTCTTGAGATCGATACGTGACATCTCTAATAAAAACAAGAAGTGTCGGCCACTCCGTTTGAATATTAGAATTCCATACAGAGACTTGTCCGCCACTCCGGCCATTTGTATTTTTCTACAGTCGATGGTCAGCCCCATTTTCAAGGGGTCCACCAACATAACAAGCTCCGTCTAGACAAGGTTCAGAATCTACGGCTCAAGTTTTGGACCGGACGGGACACACAAAATTTGAATCATTCGTTAAAAATCAAGTTGTTTTGTCTGTCCTCTTTGCCTAGCTAGCTCTCGTATGTGAAAGTTTCATCTTTTTCAAGCCTCATTATATGTAAAAACATTAAATACCTCTTTTTTTTTTTTTTTTTTTTTGCAACTTAGGAGTTAGGAGGTATCCCCGCACCATACGCTTAAGTACCAAAAAGAAAAAAGTACTGAAGAATCCAAATTTGTTCACTTTGCGTCCAGAAGTGCAAAACCTTTCTCCTTCTATTAGCACAATTTTCAATAAATTCTCTCGTTCATTATATACTAAGTATGTACTTCATTTTCAATTGTCTCACCAATGTGGGAAAACTTCACGGGTTCTCACAATTACTCTCATATATTCCTCTATGTATCTCCCCCCACTTAACCCTAAAGTTTTTTTCTCAAAATCTTTATCAAACAGCTGTGTTGCTATAAAACAACCTATTCACTTCAGTTTTTTTTTTTTTTAATATCTCTCCGCACCATTGTTCGTGTGTAAATTTTTACACATGTGCATATACTTTTAGGCTTAGGATTCAGGGGTTTTTTTTTTTGTTGGCACGCTAATTCTTGCACTATACAGTTCATGTGTGATTCATTTGGAATTTTATTCGGACGATCATAATCGTTTAATGTGTGATTTATTCGGATGGAGGATTTGATTTTCGGTGGATATAAAAGGAGGGTGGATATGAAATGAGGAGTGATATGTAAGAAGGATGGGCCCACCTCATAAGAATGGCGGATTTGTAATCCAGTGTTTAGATAGTTTTTGAGAGGGAGATATGGAAGGTGGATATGAAAAGAGAAGTTATCAAATGACTCAATTGCCCCCAGTTTATATTTTAATGGACAAATTAAGTTAATATATTATAATTCCAGTAAATACATACTCCCTCCGTCCCTAAATAAGTGTCCGACGCGCAAACCTAGGCTTTTAAAGAAATGCATTTGTTTCGTTAGAAAAATCAATTTTTTTTCACAAATCAATAGATGGCAATGGGTTCTATTAGATTGTTGAAAAAAATTAGATTTTTTAACAAAAAACATGCATCTTTTGTAAGGCCTAGTTTTGAGCGCCGGACACTTATTTAGGGACGGAGGGAGTATTTATTATAAATTGTGGAAAAAAATAAATTTGTTTTGTCTTATAAATGTTTAAACCTTAATTTTTATTTAGAAAAAAATGTTTTTTTGGAAAAATACTCAAAACCTTGATTTTTACATTCTTAATAATAAAATCTATACATTTTTGGCTGTTTGAACTTTAGGAACCCTTTCTTTGTCCATTAAAATATAAATACGTATTTAATGCAATTATAATAAATTAACCTAATTACTCCAATTATAAATATATACGTTTATGATTTGTCCCACCCACCCACCGACCCACTTACGTTTTTTTGCAGGTACCCACTTACTCTCTCTCTCTCTCTCTGGACTCTGATACAGCCGTCTCTCTCTCTCTCTCATCGATCAAAGAAGCGACCCAGAAACCAGTCCAAGCAACAGGGCCAAACCACCGGTATGTACTCATGACGCAGCGGAATTAACAAAGAGATTAGATGTGTACTAATCGAACGAATAATAAACTCGAATTCACGAGAGAAAAAGACAAAGTTTGAATATTTTTGATAAAAAGCTGCTTAAACATTAAGTTACAACTCCTTTTATAGGGAAAAAGGCGTAACCTTAGGCCTTAGCAAAACCCTAACTCAAAAACAAAAATTTTCAAAATTTGAGAAAAATAATAAAATTGAAAAAAGAAAAGAAAAACATGAATTTCCCAAAAAGAATCTCTTCTACGGAATTATACGCTAAAAGTTATTAACGAAACAAATATTGCCTAAAACGGCAAAAACGTCCAATTGGAGGGCTAAACGAATGAATTAGGCCGAAAACAAAATATCGACCGCAGCACGAAAATAAATCGGTCCACCAGGTTTGGGCCCGATCCGAGCTCGACCGAAAGTTGCCAAATCAGGTAATTTACAATTAAACAGTGTTTGGGCTTCCGAGGCTTCGACCGGTCCAATTGATCATGAAATTGAGCCTCCACGTATTCTACATCACCCTCTCTCTCTCTCTCTCTCTTCTTTTCGTTGTTACAGATAGATATGAGGAGATGAAGAGAGGAGGACACCTCACCCGAATTTGTGAGAGCAAAATCGTTCCAAAACACACGGATTAGCCAACGACAGGGATACCCTATCGTTACTAATCCACCCTCCAACTGGATATGTAATCCGCCTCCACACAAATCCACCTGCGCACAAGAGATGCCAAAGACCGGAGATGGTGTAGGACCAGAATTACAAATCAGGGCTCTTGCCAAATCTACTCTCATTATTGAAATCTACTCTCATTATTGATTATTGAAGTAAATCCTGCCAAATCCCACATCCAAACTGGCCGTAAGTGTTGGACATTATTGAAGTAGGAACCCCAACGAGGGCACTCGGTGGACCAGTTCACTGAATACTACTACTAGACAAATAGACCATCACTTTCTTTACAAGTACTATATAGTAGTAATAAAAGATACAATACCGATACAATTATGACTACAAAAGATAGACAACATATACTTCCTCCTCCCCTTTTTTAAAATTCAATATTTTATTTTGGATTCTTCCTTAATAAGTGTCCATTTTGTAAAGTTAGTAGATAAAAGTTGGTATATTGTCTATTTTGTCCCTAAAAATATATTCCATTTTAAAAAGTTAGTGAATAAAAGTGTAATACTGATAGGTAAGTAGGAAAAGTGGAGAAAAAAGTTGATGTGAAAGGTATAATGATGATGTCTTTTTAATAAGTTGGAGTTACGAAACAGGACACTTAAAAAGGGACGGAGTGAGTAACATATAACTCATTTGAGGTTGAGCTTTGCTCTAACTTAATTGGGCCTCTACAATAGAATTGGTCTTTCAGGATTAGTCGAGGTACACAATAAACTGACAACATATGATTTATCAAAAGATACAGATATATATAGATTAGTGGTGTGGATTGTAAACCAGACCACCTCAAACAAACAGCTACTAGCAATTAGCAAAACCATGGCCGGCAATAGGAAAAACCTGCATGTAGCAATGTTCCCATGGCTAGCTTTCGGTCACATGATCCCATACCTAGACTTGGCCAAATTCATAGCCCAAAAGGGTCACAAAATCTCCTACCTCTCAACCCCTAGAAACCTCAACCGCTTGCCAAAACTCCCTCCACATCTCTCCTCTCTCATCACTTTCGTCCCCATCTCTCTCCCCCGCGTTGACCAGCTCCCGGAAAATGCCGAAGCCACCATGGACGTCCACCCCGACGATGTCCACTACCTCAAAAAGGCCTTCGACGGTCTAGAGCCCGAGTTGGCTCGATTCCTCGAAGCCGAGTCTCCTGATTGGATCATTTATGATTTCATTCCTCACTGGTTACCCCCAATTGCGGGCAAACTTGGTATTTCGCAGGCCTTCTTTTTGATTATCAACGCTTGGTTCCTCGCATTCTTCGGCCCGTCGGCCTTGATGCGCGATAATTCTGTCATGCAGCCGGCGGATCCGGAACAATTCACGGTGCCACCGAAGTGGATCACGTTTCCTACTAAAGCAGCTTATCGCGACTACGAGATAAAGCGAACGTTCAAAACCAGTTCGGAACAAAAGAACGCTTCTGGGGTTGAGGATTTTTATCGTGCTGGGTGCACTATTACGGGTTGCGATGTACTGGCGATCCGACACTGCAGAGAGTTCGAACCCAATTGGTTGACCTTGTTGGAAGAGCTCCACCAGAAACCGATTATTCCGTTGGGCTTAATGCCGCCTTCAGTGGAAGAATCCGGAGGCGACTCGAACGACACGTGGGTTTCAATCAGTGAGTGGCTAAATAAGCAAAACATTGCGTCTGTGGTATACGTAGCTCTAGGGAGCGAGGTTGCATTGCGTCCGGACGAACTCACTGAGTTGGCTCTTGGACTGGAGCTATCTGGTTTGCCCTTTTTCTGGGTGCTGAGGAAGCCAGTCGGGTTGACCGAGGCAGACTCATTCATGTTACCACACGGGTTTGAGGAGCGAACAAAACATCGAGGAATTGTGTGGAAGAATTGGGCGCCTCAACTCAAGATACTGAGTCATGACTCAGTTGGAGGGTTCTTGACTCACTGTGGGTGGAGTTCAAGTGTAGAGGGAATCCAACTTGGGCTGCCACTTATTATGCTTCCCCTTGTATTGGATCAATGTTTGAATGCAAGGATAATGGAAGGGCATGAGTTTGGGATTGAGGTGCCGAGAGATGAGGGAGACGGGTCGTTTACAAGGAACTCAGTGGCTGAGTCGATCAGGTTGGTTATGGTGGATAAGGAAAAGGGAAGCATTTACAGGGAGAGAGCAAAAGCAACGAGTTCCCTGTTTGGTGACAAGGTCCTGCATGATCAGTATTTGGATTACTTTGTCCAGTATCTCGAAAACCATAAGAGTCAAGATTGAGTTCTATTTCAGACAAAGCTGAAGGCATTCATATTCAACACATCAACAATACTCAGCAGAAATTTCAAAGAGGTTGATGTGAATTTATGGATTAGTTGATGCTATGTTGCCACCTATGAATTCAACAAGAGTTTTCTATTTCTCCAGACGGGCTATATCCTAGTCCGTAATGTTCCATCTCATTAGTTCAATTTGTATACAAAATCTGTGAGAACAAAAATAGTGTATTTACTTAACCTTCTATTTGGCCTTCTAATAACTGTATGGGATGGGGTTTTCGATGTATTTGTTCCTTTTTTTTTTGGGAATGCCGGGTTATACTGGGTTAGCTTGCGCGCATCTCATACTAATCTCTGCAGTCCCATCTCACAGCCTTTCACACGTTTATGCGTATAGACTAAGATGAATCCAAGAGTTGCTGGCAAGGAAAATATAATTTAAAGTGAGGTTTAGGCCAAACCCACTTGGCCAGCAGCAATGATTGGTTCAGTACACTATCATAGCATGTTCAGTACACTATCATAGCATGTCATACAGAACAACACCAGATTACATTCTACGAGCAAGTCCACCATAGTAAGCCAAAGTTTGGCATCAAGGATGGCAGGGCCTTCTACACCCTTTGCAAATTCAATGCCAAATATTGACAATCCTATTCTTGGTGCAAGTTTGCATCAACTTTGACCATTTGCCAAACTTTGCTACTTTATCCAAGCCATTTGATTTGCATTGAAAAATGAGATGAGTTTAAATCAATCTTCTAATTTTGATTTTGTGCAAATGGTACCAAACCAGTGTAACATGGCTGGCCCGAGGAGAATCGCAACATGGGACCCATCTATTTTTATTATTAAATTCAAAAATAAGTGTGTGTGTGTGTGTGTACACACTTATACATATAAACACAACATATATTTTTTCTTGTCAGTTTTAGCTAATTTGAGCTTGTAACAAACTTAAATGAAAGAATACTCCCTCCGTCCCAATTTATTCGTCTAATCTTGAAATTTCAACTTATTAACCATACGGGCCTCAGTGTTTTTGTCTTTTCGGACCAAACCATACAGAAGTTAAGTGTAATTACCGAAAACAACTTGTCATATTCGACACAACATGTCAGTGGATTTATGTGCTAGCTGAAAACTGTATGCACACAAAAACAATGCATACATGCCGCATGCATTTCCCTACTCAAACCGAAAATGAATTTGAACAGCAACGAAACAGGGAAAAACAATTTTAAAAAAGGTAATTCAGAGTGTCTGAGTGAGCCCAGTAATATATCTATGACGACTATTCACCAAACATTGTCCTTTTCCAATAAAAGATTCATCATCAACATATAAAAAAGAAACTACAACGAAATAGGTTCACCTAACGTATATAATAATGAAAAATTGCAGGAAAAGGTTCCTCCTTCCAGAAGGAAGGCATCCTTTCATCCGTGATGCCATATACACATAATTTAAACTAAAGAACAATACAAAAAGAGAAGCTAATATCTACAACACCCAGCCCGAAAATTTGGAAAACAGAAGTGCATTATTGGTACAAGGGTTACCTGGATGTTAATATCGGTAAAATTTTCAATCAGTCCATGCACCATTTACTTTGAAGGAGAAGTCAACTTATTTTCCTCTGAATCATGCTTTAGTGAAGCATCCCCACCCATCAATTCCTGAAAGCCTTCGACCTTCACAGGTTGAGCCCTAACAGTGCTCATATTCCTGTATCAAAACAAGAAAATTCAGATTCCCGTAAAACAACTTCCAACGTAATCCATTACTCAAAAGCCATTCAACAAATAGCCTTACGGTGTCTGAACTTGAGGAATTTGAGTGGAAGCCAATTGCCTAAACTGAGTAGTGGGCTGAGGATGGAAATTTGACAACGCAGCAATTTGCTGCTGTTGCTGTTGCCGAAACTGTTGCATTTGAGGATGTCTAGCGTTCATTGTGCCGAAGGGATTACTATCCATCGGGAATTCGGACGGGTTCTCGAGCTTGACTTCCACAAGGGGTCTAACATTCTCCATATTTACGTTCATGCCAGGGCGAGGAGTGACTTGTTGACGCCTTCGCATAAGTTGCTGTTGCTGGAAAGCCAGGTTTTGGGGGTGAACCATCTGCTGCTGCTGCTGCGGCTGCATCTGGGGATGCATTTGTCTTTGTATCTGTAGATTCACCAGAGAAGTTATCTCGTCAATGTGACTTATGGTAAAGTCCTGGTATCTGCCAAATTAAGAGTAACATATTCCAAATCCCTCCTGCAACTTTTGTGTTATAAATGGGAAGTGCAGTCAATAATGTGTCTAATAAATGGAAGCTACATCCTTAGTCTATAATGTAACAGTCGAGTCTTTCGAGTGCAAATGAGACTTTTCCACTGATGTCGCCATGACAAAATGTTATTTGGTCTTGGCAAGAAAAAATGCCAGGATTACCCAGACTCTGCTGACTCCCGAATTAACAATGGTATGCAAGGAAAAGACAATATCTCGAGGATCAAGAATAGGCCCGGATCCCTTTTTTTTTTTCAGATTTTCTCGATTTTTTTTCTTTTCTTTTTAGGTGGGTGGCTGGGTAGGGGGGGCGTGTGGCAAAATATTTATAGCTTTATGATAATAAGAAGGAAAATCAAAATCCATGTCAGTCTTTCTTAATTTCCTCATTTGCATAATTGAACTAAATAATAAAATATAACTAAAGTCCTCTTATGATCAAGTAATCAATAAATGGCATTTCATGTCTATGTACAAATTTCATCAATAGGATAGATGCTATTAAGTAATAATTAATATGCGAAATTGTTGGAGTTCATCATATTAACATCTGAGAGATACTCATGACACGGAGGGCCTAAAAATGACTTTTCAAGTTATTAGGGGCACCATACTCCATATGCGTAGGAAAATACATTAATTGGAGGGCTAATAGAAACATTTTGCAAATTTGGGAAAAGATCCCTCGCAAACTATTAAAGGAAAGAAAAGTAGGTGGACATACATGCTGAGATTGTCGAAGGGACGCCTGTTGATGTGATTGCATCTGTGACTGGATAACCTGCATTTGTTGCTGAGAATGTTGCATCGAATTCCTGGTACTATCCTTCACAAGCTCTGCCAAAGGCCCAAGATTGCTACTGATGGAAAGGCAAAATCGGTTAGACAAGGGAATAAATCTGTGCACAAGCCAAGTAATTCACATGCGCTCACACGCGCGCACATAAAAGAGCACAAAAAAGCACTGAATATCAATAAATAGCAGAAGTTTGAACAGCGCATATCCCAACAAGGCAATTAAGGAGCAAAACCAACAAGGCTTCTATGCTAGAACAGGGTCCTATCTCAATCCAAGCATTCTAGTTAACTGCTTCCCAAAGTTCCCATATTTGTTGCAGGTGTTTCTAAGACACTTATTGTCAACCTTCATAGACCCATCCTCCTTTATTAAGAAACTTTAAATCAATAGTGGTAAACAAGAAGGGAAATAAAAACCCAACCAAACACTTCAAGCATATGATGTAAAAAGTACTCCACATACCTATACCCCGCTGTTTGAAGAAACATCTTTAGCAGTTCAACGGCTGAGCACTGTTTTCTGTAACTATCAGCAAGGACTTTCAAGATATGGCCTAGCTTAGACATATGACAGCTCAGCAACTGAGAGAAAACCTCCATCGGGACTTCTGAGGAAGCTTCAAACCCCACATTTGATAGCATACGAGCTATTACCTTTCTAGTCAACTCCGACGCTTGTTCTTGACCAAGAAGTTTCTTGTTTCCTTCAGATCCATTTCTTCCACGTCGTTGATTTCCTCTCTGTTCCATGCCAAGTAATTCTGGTCGAATACCAAGCCTCTCAATCATAATAGGGTTCCTAGTCATAACTTGGGGTAAGGTATCAAGAACACCATTAAACTCCACTTTATGGTTTTCTTTGACTCGGATTGTGGATGGAAGCGCACTATCAGGGACACAGTTCAACGGAAACATCATTTCAGGGAAAAAATAGGTCTCGTCATCAATTGCATCACTGTCTACTATAGCTGAGTTTTGGAGCATGTTTGACGCATTTTCCGGCATGCGATTACCAAAACCATTGATTTCATCTTCTTTAAATGCTACTCGTCTTCTCTTATGCTTGTCAAGAATTCTGAGATAGGTACACATCTGCTCAGGTGTGCGTCTGTCTGTTTCCCGGTCCACAACTGATAACCTATATGGTTTAGTAGCTCTATACTTCTCAAAAAAATGAGCGTACCATGTTTCTGGCAATTCTTCATGCCTAAATTTCTGGGAGATACCATCCGTATCTTTTTCACCATACCTTGATCCAGTACTGATGCCTGCTTTAGTTGGGAGCTGCAAAATTTGTCATATGCAACCATTTTCAAAGGAATGCAGTCAAATGCAACCATTTTCAAGGAAAAAAAGCACATCTCTACCAAAAATGGCTCATGTTCAACCAGACATTCAAAACAACCATTGCAGCACCATATTTTGCTCTTTGTCAAAGAGAACCGTTCAGTACCATGTATTACAGGCTAATGGCTAAAAATATTTGCTTCTCGATGACCTACATCAATGATATTGCCTACCAAATAACAGTATGTCAAATTTACGAACTGTTGAGTACCAAAAGATACAATCTCATAAAGCTACGAATGTTGATGGAAAAAGAAGCAACAACAAACATATCTATATTACAAAATTATTACAAGAAACACGCTTATGGAAGAAGTTCTACCAGGGACCCCAAACAAATGAACAAACAGAAATACTGTCATAGGAGGTTATGAAATAAAAATGAACATCTATACAAAAATAATACTCCCTCCATCCCTAAATAAGTGTCCGGCGCGCAAACCTAGGCCTTTAAAAAATTGCATTTGTTTCGTTAAAAAAATCAATTTTTTTTCACAAATCAATAGATGGCAATGGATTCTATTAGATTGTGGGAAAAAATTAGATTTTTTAACGAAAAACATGCATATTTTATAAGGCCTAGTTTTGCGCGCTTATTTAGGGACGGAGGGAGTAATAATAATAATAATAATAATAATAATAATAATAATAAAAATAAATTGACAAATTGCATTTGCCCTTACACGCTTCATGACATTGGACCAAAAAAAACCTCCCTACAAACTTAAAATGTTTACTTCTTGACTCCGTGTTGAGGAATACGCCAACAAGCTTATAGTAGTTAGAACTTGGAAAAAAATTCCAAATACTATGTAAGCGGAAAAGAACATTATCCTTGCAAGATAGGGGCCCTATGCTTACGTGGTTTGTCCATATGCCACGATCCTGATGTGCCACAAAAAGGTTCCTTAACACGCCACACGGATGGAGGCCACCTGGCAAGTACCCTACTTTGAGGAAGGTATTTCTCCTGAATGAATCGCTTACGATTGGACCAACCTGACCTTTCTTTTCTAATACGGGTAAGGATGCTAGCATATGTCATAGGAGCCATCTGCCATCCTCCCATGACAAATTTCAAACACAACCGGAGTGTTTCATTTCAATAAGAAAGAGTCCTCGACAAGTACCAAAAGTATTCTTTGCTTCATATTGTTCTAGTGTATTGCCTTCCCATTAACTCTCCAATTCAATTTTCGGCACTACCACCAAAGCAATGCTTCTACGAGCTTAGATACCTAGTATGTTGAGGGGGTTCAAACGAACCCCATGGTTTCAAAAATTGCATTCAAATTTTTGTATTAATTACATACAATTTGATTTTTCTTTTGTATTGTCGGCACTTAAATTTGTGAGGAGATAATATAACTCAACAAAACAAAGTAAACAATGCCCAATAAATTTTCAACCAAAATATATATTTTGTACGTTTATTTAATATCGAGCTATATACACAAAAAATTTATTTACGTTTTTGTCATTTGCTGAAATTAAATCCTGGAGCCACTCCTGTACACTGTAACGTCATATTGAGCACACACAGTGCTCCATGCAAAACTCTTAACCAACCACTTGACTATACCTTCTTTTCCTACGAACTACAAAGCCGCAGTGGGCCCCGGAAGAGACAAAAGAGCCATAACTTCTACCACCCGCCAAGGACTAGTGGAATACAACCGGATTTCACAGGAGGGCAAAGTTCGAGAGAGAATCGATAGCACAACTCGAACCTTGGACCTCTTGACCACCTAGACCACTTGGAATTGGGGGCGGAGCCATTAAGAGTCCCATGGAGGCACATGCCCCCACTCAATTCTCCAGAATAATTTTTGTGTGTGGATATTCTAGAGTGTTCGGACCAATTTACGTGCACCTCAATTGATCATGGGTGATCAAACCCACCTTCCACTACCGGGGCAACTGTCCTTATAAGAGTTCATAGCACCTAGAATATTTTGAACCTAAGACTGTAAGAGGAAACAAATAGTGATGGCCATCTTGGCCGACCCGTCCGAATCCGACCTATTATCCGCTCCGAACAGATCAGCTATTTGGGGATTTTTTCGGACATCGGAGCGGATTCGGATTTTTAAAAATAATAAAATAAAATAATTCGGAGATCGGATCGAATTCGGAGGTAGGTTTGCCTCCGATCCGAATGCCCAACTATAAATACCTCTTATTTTTACCTGTTAAAAACAAAACACACCCAGCAGCCCAGCTCTACTGCCGACTTCACCCCACAGTCCACCGTCCACCACTCCACCCCAGTCGACGTCGAACGTCGACCAGGGTAAATCTGGGGAGTGGGATTTTGCCCTTATTTTGGAGTTATAATAAGTAAAGTGGGTTTTTGATGATTTGGGTGTCTTGTAGTAGTAAAGGTGTTTCCTAGGTAATCAATCACTGGAAACAGTGATGGCCGATGGGGAGCATCTCACCTCCGTACACCGTCTTCCAGTACCCTTCCAAGCTTTTTTTTTTTTACTAGTCTCGATCTATTTGCATTCTGTACCCTTCCAGAATTTCTTTTTTTTTTCAAATTTGGATTCGGATATCCGATCGGATCTCCGTTCCCCGTTCGGAGCGGGGATGGAGGACCAAGATATATATTTGTTCGGAGTTCGGGGCGGATTCTGGGGCGGGTGGAAGATTCGGATTCGGATATTGCAATATCCGCCCCGTTGCCATCCCTAGAAACAAACCACCAAGTCTCAAGCCTTAACTACCAGACCAACTCCTTAGGGTTTAATTTTTCCAAATAACTTCGATACCCTTCTAATATAGTCTTAAAATTATGATAATGTCCTATATAAGTACACTAACTTTTCATAAGCAAATATTTATTAAGCTTCTTTTTTTATCAGTAAATTTTACACATTTCTTTTCTCAACAACTCCATTCTAGTGATCAATATATGAATGGCCTATGTTTTCATTTGTGAATATTATTGTAAGGCATTACACCTCTAAGAAACACTAAAAAAGTAAAAGTGATGGATGACATTCACTATCCTTTTTTTATGAAATTCTTCTTTACCACCGTAAAAAATATGTGCAAACACTAATCTAAATACAGGGTCCGCCACTGCTTGGGAGTAAGATGTAAGCCATGAACTACTAGGCTACCACCCTTGGTAGTAGACTGTAAAAAAACCTACAAAACCTAATTCCCAACATGAAAATCACATTCCTAAAATTTGTGGTAGCATCCTAAAAACGCTAGACACCTGAATTTGTCGACTTGCACTAAAAACAAAATGTCAGTCAAGTAACAAAAACCATTCAATTATTCAGATCAAACCTTAGACGCCGCCACCGTCTTCGTAGCAACAACGCCGTCTCTTTCTTGCGCATAATCTTCCAAAGTGAAGTAGACATCGTCCCCATGCAACTGCAAATCTGATCAATTCGCATCAATTTCAAAGCAAACGTCAGTTACCTAAATTAGATGTTCTCAATCACAGAGAGAGAGAGAGACGAACAGTTTGGATTGAGCTTGGAAACCGGGGTCGAAGAAGAAGAGGAAGAATACAGGAAGAGAGAGACGGAGGCTTTGTCGAAGAGGAGGGCACGAGCTCTGAGTTGGAGTTGGATTTGAGCCCTAGATTTGGAATCGTCGGCTCTCATGAAGGCTTCCCATGAGGAGGGCGACGATAGGAACATGACGAAGCTGGGGTAGAGTGAGTCGCCGAGCCACGACCGCCACACGCCGTGGCTCTCGAGCTTCCGAGCGAGGTCGTAGCCGCGGCCGTCGTCGCCGAGCAACGCCATTGCCTGCAAAGTGAGGAGGGAGGAGAGAGAAGGGAGGGGAAACTGTCTCGGAACTGGTTTCGGTGTGGAGGAGACCATGCTTTCAAACGTAGGTAACATGTTTGCTGTGAGCCACGTGTAGAAGAAGCTAAGGGCTTGTTTGGAATGGGAAAAAAAAAAAACCAGAAAGAAAAAGAAAGGAAAGGCCGCGTTCAGTTACATGGAAATGATGAAAAAATCAACTTTCGTGTAACTTGTAGAAAACTTGTAGGACTCTGAACTTCAACTTTCCTTGTGGAAAACACTTTCCCTCAAAATAAGTCTTGCTAAGAGGAATGAATCTTTGTTTTCCTGCAAGATTTCTTGTCGAGAGATCATACACGAAAATAAATTTCATTTTTCTTTATTTCACCCACTTCACTTTTGCCGGTAACCAATTTCTCACACGACATTACCAACAACTAAAAAGGGTCGAAAAGAACATGTGGAGGAAAATTATTTTTTGTTTTGTTAATTTCCTTCTTATTTCCTCTCAAATCAAATAAGGAAAAACTATTTCTCCTTCCTTTCTTTCTTTTTTTTTTTCTCATAGATTCCAAACAAATCCCAAAGATATTGTGGCTGTATACTTAGTTACATAATCCTTCTAAATACAGTATTGCACTTCCGCTCACAATTTTCGCTCTCGCAAGTTTAGTAATAAAAAATATATTTCAAAAACGATTTTAGTTTCACGCTATATGGAGTATGGACTATACTCTACAGGTGGATTGTTTCGGGGGGAAATTCCAGGCCGGTCCCAAATTTTATATGGAGTTCCATGCAAACCCTTTTTTAAAGTGCTATCCCATCTAGACTCTTTTTAAATATGCTTTTACTATTTTACCCCTATCACTTTTCATACCCTAAGAATTCACACCTCCCAGAATTCACACCCCGCCCAGAATTCACACCCCAAGAATTCACACCCCCAAGAATTCACACCCAATAGAATTCACACCCCTCCCAAAATTCACACCTCAAGAATTCACACCCCACAGAATTCACACCCCGCCCAAAATTCACATCTCAAGAATTCACATTCCACAGAATTCACACGCCTTTACAAAATTCACACCGTTTACAGAATTCACACCCTTGGATCAAGGGTGTATTCTGTCTTTTGAACATGTGAATTCTGCATTTTGGAACTTGTGAATTCTGCATTTTGTACAGTTTAATTGTCTCAAACCATTAAATCTCTTTGCAATAAGAAAATGAAACCACTAAACCACCAAATTCTCCCAAATTCAAAATCTTACTCCATGGATTTGGAATTTTTATTCAACTTCTCTCAAACGTGGATGTAAATATATATACATATACATATATACACATCACAGATAGAGGGAGAGAGAGGAAATAAAAAATTCACATTCATTTGCACTATTCACATCTCCTAAATTCATACCTTTGAAAAAAGACACAATTCGCAGACAAATGAGGAATTCACGCGTTCGAAAAAGACACAATTCACACCCAAATGAAGAATTTACACCTTCGAAAAAAAAAGACAGAATTCACATTCCAACTTCACATTCTCAAATTAAGAATTCACACCTCCCAGTTACACAATTCACACTTCCAAATTAAACCCCAAATTTGTTGCTGTGAATTCTTGCTGTGAACTCTTGGTCAGACACATCAAACACAATAAAATAAATGACTAGTTTTCATCTTGAATTCCATCACTAAAAATCATCTTGAATTCACATTTTTTTCCATGAATTCACACCTTTTTACAAGAATTCATACTTTTTGTAGAATTTACATCCGTTTGCACTACTCACGCTCCCATAATTCACATTTTTGAAAAAAGACACAATTTGTACCCAAATGAAGAATTCACATGTTCGAAAAAGACACAATTCACACCCCAAAGCAAGAATTCACACCTGCGGAAAAGACAAAATTCACATTTTTCATACCTCCCAAATTACACAATTCACACGCCTTATTTCAAAGTTCACACCCCAAAATTCACACCCCTGTATTCAAAATTCACATCCAAAAAATTCAGGACGAAACGCTAAAAAAATAAAAATAAACATAAAAAACATTCACACCATTAGGAAGGAACAAAAACCTTCTTATTGCTAATACACTTTAAGGACAAAAGACCAAACAAAACTTATTAAAGTTGAAGAATTAAATAGCCGAACGAGCAGGTTCAAATCGCTAAAACAAGAAACGAGATTCTTAATACGTACTTGCAAATACAACTCTAGATACACCAAAAATTCATATCTGCACTCGCTGCCACCATGACTCCCGCTGCCGCCACGGCTCCATATCCTCCACCACAGCTACCTCCATACTTGGCTCCACCATCGTTGCCTCCGTAATCACCACCGCTTCCGTAGTTCCCACTGCCCTTCTTTATCCGCTTGTTATTTTCGTCTTATTTGACCCAGGCGAGAACGTCGGCATGACCGGTGCGATCTCAAAGTTGGTGTGCACCTTGGACCCCTCAGCCGCCTCATCGCCTCCTCCGTCGTGTCAAATATGCGTAGCCAGTGGCGGCACCGCCTTATCTGGTCACGAATCTTCGCCGATCATCGTTCTATGCAGCCGCCCCAACAATCTAAAGACGAAGACGACGACGGCGGCGGAGAGAGGAGGAGCTTGGAGCTGTGCTACAACGACGACACCGGATCCGGTCTCTGGCCGCTCCCAACAGCCATGTTAGAGTTTCTGATGGGGTCGTTTTGAAGATTAGGTCGAAGAGGTAGCCACAGGGACAGATGAAGGGGTATTTTCGGTAGTTACTTAAAACAGGGTTTAAGTGGGTAGGGTAAGACATCATGTGGAGCTGGATGGAAACGTGAAGACAAAAAAGGGCCGGCTTGGAAGAACCCCTTGTTTTGGGCCGTGATGACCTTCTACCTGAGGCCCAGTGACCCATTGTCTTCAAGAAGCCCTCCAGAGACTGAACTACGGGCCAGAACACACCATGCGTGGTTCACGGGCCGGGCCTGTTGGGTTTTGCAGATTGACAGCCGGGCCTGTTGGGCTTTTGCTGTTCCTTATTGTGTAATGGTTTGTATTGGGATTTAGTCCGATATCTCTCTATCTTGTCCCAGACGGGATTCTCATATCGGCACCTCGTGTTGATTTGCATTTGCAGGGTGTGTTGGGGTCCCGGATTAAGTAGTTTGGTATACTCTTGTGTTTTGCGATGTAATCTTCGCTTTCGGACTTGAATGAATTAACATCTTTAAAAAGAGAGAGAGAGAGATAGCATGTTTGGTAGACCTTGCTTATTTGCTCAACTTGTTAATTTTGTATCTGAATTCAAAATAAGTTAAAATCCAGAGGCAAACTAAACGAATAATAAGTGGAAAATGCTAATAACCTAGAGTTTCCAGACATGATCGGCTGATCGCAAATACAAGGAGTACAATCGAGGTAAACCTCAGAAGAGGTGTCGTAGCGGCCGTGAGACGAACCCGAAGAGAGAGGCCAACGAAAACTTAATTATTAAGCTGAACCAATGAAAGGAATCACGAGGGGTGGTCCATATAGAAACATCAATTCTTTCATGACCGCTCGGATCTTGATGTGCCAACAGATACGAGAGGAGATCGCTATGATCATTATTGAATTCGTTGATTATTTTTACCGAGATAGTATCATTATTGTAGTACTCCTAAGTTAACTATTTTTTACCCAATATTATTTTGACATGAATAATAATGTTTGATATTGGGTTGGGTTGGTTCAATATATGTGCTGAATGACATTAGCATCCATCTAATGCACTTAACCCTCCAAGACACGTACTACATCCATTTATTTTATTTATCTCCATTAATACCCCCCCATATTGTTTTGTTAAAGCAGATCATGAGCCCAAATTAGGAAAGATCATCAGTTGAAACCACTAAACTGTTGATGCTTTCGGGCTAACCCCAACTAACCCACACTATCAAATATATCATATCCATCTCTCTCTCTCTCTCTCTCTCTCTCTCTGTGGGTCAGGTGGTTGCCCCACTTTGAATTGGATTACCAAATCCAGTTACAAACTACTACACCCAAAAAAAAAAACCCCAGAAAGTGAAAGTTGGACGGTGAATTTTGTTATGTAACAGATTAAAGTGTGTTTTATCTCTCTCACTAAAAAAAAAAAGGGTGACTAAACAAACAGATTAGTTCGAAACTTTTCTCCGGATGATTAACGGCTGTCCTTGAACGCCAAAAATGTAATTTCACTAGTTTTTTAAGTTGAGCCAAATTCTAATCTGACTGACATGCACTATAGTAGCTAGCATTATCTAAATCAGACACCCTTTAGTTATCTGAAAAAATTTAAGCCATACATGGCGACGACGGTTAGAAACCATAATTTTAATATTATACGAAGTGTGGTTAATTCGAATGAGTCACAGCTGACTTATTTCGTCAATGTATTACTGATGTCGACGAAAACAATAATTCCTTAAATAAGATATGCAAATTTTGTCGGCGCAATACTCGGGGGCGGTTGCAGTGGTGTTTCTGGGTGTTCAAGCAACGTACCCTCGAGATTCAAAAAATGTGCCAAAATTTTACATCTTTTTACGTATAATTGATTTTTTTGTTAAGAGGGTACCATTTAATTTGGTTAAAAAAAAAAAAAAAGTGTTGGCCGGATTAAAGTAGAGTAGCTGTTGGGATCAGTCAAGAAAGAACACCTTTTAATTACTTTGAATCTCATTTCTTTAGAATATCTTCACATTTCTTTTGGGGATTTGTTTGACTTGGGGGGGGGGGGGGGGGGGGAATTTTGTGGGTATGAGGATCCGACAATTCTGATAAACGTACTTCTCTAACTGAAATTGCCATTGGTGAGGTTGGTGGACTAAAGGGGCCGGGGCTTTGATCGATCGAGCTCATAAATATATGAAAAATTCATTTCAGTAGGTTAGTTCACCCACTTCAAACATGCAATTAATGAAACTTTATCCACCTCCACTGTTTCGATTTTTAGTCTTACTCTAATATACAGTAGTAATGCTAGTTGAGAGTACTGTGATCACTTGGTCATCACCCATAAACCAATTCACTAGCTACATCTACAATATGTGTTTGGTAGGGAGGACCAGTGGCGGAGCCAGGAATTGTAGTGGGAGGGGGCACCCAAATACGCTAATACATTCGATATCAAAAATAAGTACATGAGTCTTACGATTAACCATTACATAATACCCAAAAAAGACACACGTCTTAACATGTTAATGATTTGGAGTTTGAAGTTCTATCAAAACGGAACTCGACGATTATGTAAAGCACGAAAATCTATTACGATTGATTCTAAACCCAATTTTAGAGAGATTTCCTTTTCAATGTAGATAAGGGAACTATCCAAGAGGAATTCATTTTCCATTTTGTTCTGAAGCCTAGTTTTGATAATCTTCATGGCTGAAAATGATCGTTCCGCCGTTGCCGTTGAAATAGGAAAAGTGAGCACGAGTTTGATCAGTCGGAATACTAAGTCGTAGGTTGTTGATCTCAATCAACTGGTATGGCTCCCTTTAAATAATGGGATGCCACCCAATGGGCAACCCCATTACAATTTCTAGGGACCCAAGAGAAAGAACAGTGAATTAACGAAGCAAGGTTCCTATTCTCCTCAATAGAAACTGATACGTAGTTCCCCCAATTTATCATTGTCGTCAGAAGCTTTTGACCATAGTAGCTAGCTTTGTTGGAATGGAATTCTTTTTTTTGTTTTTTCGATCCGCTGCTGGAATGAAATTCAAAACTTGGATTTACCCGGTAGTAAGATGGTGTCTGTTCAAGCCCTAAAAGTTCAAACTCTATGTAGCAAGCGATAGTGTCTGTTCAAACCCTAAAGTTGCAGTAGTAAACAGTAAAATATACTAGTAATAAAATTGGGAGAGCTCAAATAAAGAACAAGTAGTGGATAAAATATTTCTTTAATTATTACCTGATTAAAGAATATAGCAATAGATTTGTTGGGGATTGCCAAGGGAAAACCCAAGCCAAGCTCTGTGCAGCCTCTCTCCGTTCAAGTTTTGATAGGTTTAGAGGTATGAGAATAAAAAAGAACGATTAAATAATCCTTTGGAATTTGAAGGGGCACTTTTACTAAACGAGAATTTGACACTGGTCGGAGGTTTCAGAAACTACACTTCTCTCCCTTGAGTTTCATAAACCAAAACTCTTATGTGCATAACCCCTCCCCCCAATCCCCAATTTAAAAAAAAAAAAAAATTTAATTTTTGAAAACCGGGGGGGGGGGTGCATGTGCCCCCTCCCCACCTAATCCCCTCCGCCCCTGGGGGGGACTTATCGTGTTGCTCCGAGGGTCTTCACCACCATACATTATTCACGAGGTGCCTATGTATAAAGTGTGTATGAACCCCACGTGACTGCGTGGTGGTGGAGACCCTTGGAACACCACGTGGCGGTGCTTCATGACCGCTGAATAATCACCCGTTAACAAATGGCGTTCTAGTCAGGTCGATAATATTATTTGCTCCTTTGGTATTGGACAATGATTTGTGAAAGTGAAAATTAAATTGGTTACTACGAAAAGTTAAGCTTAATTTCATGAAGTCAATTCTCAAAATTTTAGCTATAACCGAAACCTTTGATGTAAGCTGAGAAGCTTGAGTAGTCATTACTCTAGATGTTTTTCAACAATCTTGCGGTTAGTTAATAAAAAGTTTTTTTTTTTTTTTTCCCCTTCTAACGACAAACAACATTAATTTCTTGTATTGGTACCACGAATTCTATTTACTTAAAAGAAATAGGAGAATTAGTGCAGGTGCACGTAAACTGGCTCGAACAGTTGAACGCACTTGGTTAGAAGAAAAGGAAATTGATTTCGGTTCTAACTCGAAATGACAGATTCTTGCGTTACCTGAGGACCCTGATGTCCAAGGGACAGCATGAGTGTTAGCCCCATCCTGTCAGTCCATGCTCGGCAACAGACGTACGGCTCAGATTTCATCTCAACTGAGCGGCTAAGATATATGTTCCGCCGAAATGAAATTTGAGCCGTCTACTGCCGAGCATAAATGGCCCCAGATGGGAGAGCAAGGTTCCCCATTTCATGTTTTTTGTGATGGGTTTATCTGGTGAATTTAAACTTGGTCCTCCCCCAATCCCATGCTTGCATTAAACTCTCCCAACAAAATTTTACTGTATGAGTTTTCATAGTTGACCGAATTTGAATTTGGCATCTCTAATCTCTGGTGTAAAATTATTCTTTTTCACACGTGTGAATGTTTTTGAAATTGTTAACGTTATGTAAGTAACGTTGTACAAAACATATACTTCTGTAGTACCAAACCTACCCTCCAATTCCATAGCGCCAAATTGGCATTCGTTTTAGTTGGGTTCGCTATTTGCCCTGTCTGTTCCATTGTAGCGGTAGTTGCGCCAACAATCACGAACCTTAATAATCAACGGCCAAGATTGCATCACCCGACCACTAGAATCAAACTTCACTTAGAACCCCTGGGGTTTTAGTCAATGTGCTGATGGGTCTCTCAAGTCTTTCACCTTCATTTATTAGCAAATAAGTTATCGTGGTTTTCGGATCAAAAGAAAAAAAAATTCTCGTCGTGTGTGAATCTATTTGCACCATTAGTTAGTTTTTGATTGGACAAACTCCTCCAATGATTTTTTGGTCTTTTCGAACAAGCCAAAAGTTTTAGCGTTTGGGTTACATGTAAAGAGTCTTTGGCCTAACTTTTTGAAACGGTCTTTTTGGTTATTAATCTTCTCTTCACTTTTACTAGATTTGAGTCAAATTTTTACGTAACATCTAAAAAGTTTGTCCAAATTCACCTAGAGATTTTCTTTCGAAACTTGGTGAAATTGTAGCACAAACGCCTATGTGGAGAGCAAAAAAAGTTACATAAACATACATATCATCTGTATTTTATATATAGGCGTGCGAGCTAATTTTTTTGGCTTTTCCTTAACTCTCCACCCAACGGTGCACAACCCCAATTCACAAGAATTTTTATGCTAACAAATGAAGATTAGGGATCCATCCGATTATCAACTAAACCAAAGGGGGGTATAAGTGAAGTTTCCCATATACAAGATACATACATACACCTGGTATATATAAGCATGGAATCATAGATTCCAAGCACCAGAGAGCTGGTAATGCCCTGCTCTATCAAAGGAATAACTAACACGGGATACATTCCTTTCTCACTTCTCTCATTCTCTCTCTCTCTCTCTCTCTCTCTCTCTCTACACCTGAGAAGAAAGGGGAGAGATATACGCCTGAAATGTATATTGACCAATCCGGAACAACAAATTATCTGCAATAATTTGAGCAAAATCCCACAAGCCCATCACGATATCTATGGAAGGTAACACTTAATCCACATTCTATTTCCTTCAATACACTTCCAAAATTCATCTCTCTGTTTTCTAAAGTTTTAAACCCTGCTTCAGTTTCCTCTGTTTTTCTCACTAAGCTCCATGTCACGATCAATTAGAGTCAACTACATCAATTTTTTTTTCCTTTTTGATCTTTCAATTGATATATAATCAATTGAATTCAAAATAGTGATACCCTTTTGACATAAAGCATCCAATTGAATTCAAAATATCGATATATCATGTTTTCCGTACGACATTTCATTCTAATTCATGTTCTCTGTTTTGTCTGTAACATAAAAAATTTACAGAAAGCAAAGAGAACCCAGAAACAGAAACCCCAAAAGAAATGGAAAAGCAAGAGGATAGCGATGACCAATCGTCACCCAGAGGCGTATTGGAAATACCTGTTTCCGGTTCAGACTCTGATAATAGTAGTACTATCAGCAGCAGTTGGGGCACCGCGAAATCGGCGTCATATAGAGCTATATTTAAAGAAAGTCATGTGTTGCATTGGAGGAACTTGATTGAACACATAAAGTGGAAAAAATCGATGAGGCGATTTTCAGCAATACCTCTGTTACTGGGGAACGAGATTTCGAAGAGGAATTCGAGAAGGAAGTTGATCAGGAATCGCAGCGCGGATGATGAGATTGATTGTGGGGATGTCGTGGTCGCGCCGAAACCGTCGTGGAGGAATTTTACTCATGCGGAGCTCTCGGCTGCCACTGATGATTTCAGCCCTGGTAAGGAAGACAGTTGAGACTCCTCTGTTTTGTTCTTCATTTTTTTTTTTTTTTTCCAGTTTTTGATGCAGAGTACTCTGTTTTAGTTTTTCAGGGGAGAGAAGTATTTTCCATCTAATCCTATATTATTCTTGCCTTCCAAAATGGATAAGGGTTTCTGATGGCTGAAATTGGAGTACCCTAGTAGAGAAGTTTAAAATTGGACTCCTTTATTTTAAGTTTCATTTACTCGAATACAAGGATTTTACCAAATTTTGATGAAGTTTATTTTATTCTTTACTTGGGAGATACTTTGAAACAGTTATAATGAAAATTAAAAAAAAAAGAAAGGCGCTTTTTTTTTTTTTTTTATTTGAAAAGGCAAATCTTCATTAAGAAATCCAAACGGAATAGAGATACAAGATTAACAGGATTACAAGAAAGGACTAAAAAGCCCACCAAAATCTACTACACTTCCAAACACACCACAAGCAAATACAGGGAAAAAAGAGAGGCTTGAATGGGTTAAACTAGGGTACAACCAATAGTTATTGTGGGTCATGTTCATTTGGTTTTTGCATATATCGGTAATAGATTTGGTTGTATGAAAAATGAATACAAGCCCACACCCTTCTTAAACCCATGGTGGGTGCAGTACACACAACTAGAGATCTTAGGAAGCTTTTGGCACAGGGTTTGACTCTCACTTGTGTGATATCAATTTTTATGTAGAGCCAATTCATACGAAACTTTTCTCCTGATTGGTGGACAGTGAAATTGTTACCTTTGATTATCTCGCATGACGAATAATTAATGTCATCAACCACTTTCTTTGCTTGCATGCCAAAACAAAGCCATCACTTGAAGCCGCCTCGGTTGATAGAAAAGGCATGCTTTGAAGCACTTACTCTTTGACTGAGAAAAAGAAGTGGAGTTGTAGGACACGAAAGTGATTGTGGGAAATGACCACTTGACTTTCTCTGTCCAAAAGGGTTACTCCTACCCCTTGTTTGGATTAGTTAGACAAATGGGTTCTCACTTACTATTTCATCACGACCAGAGTTTTAAATAACGTCGTTGCGTATCGTATCGACTGTTATCTAATCGGATTTCGGAGCTTATTACTGTTATTTACTTACATATCAACCATCATGGACCTACACAGTCCAATATCGGCCGATATGTGATCGCATCACCGATACCGTTATGTTTTTCTATATCGCAATTTAAAACCCCGATAAGGATCATATATATTGGTACCCGAACGCTGTTTTGTGGAGAAACCTCACAAGTCACAACCCCATTATTGCTTGGTGATTGCTTCACCCAGTCCTTGACAATTTCAACCATATTGCCTTTCACGAGTTTAAGCTCCAGTGGATTCCATCAACATCAGAATCAAGCCCAACTTGATTCAGTAGTTGAGAATTTTTCGCAACCGTTCATATGTTGGGTTTACATCCCTGATGATTAATATATGACTTCGATTGCTACAAAGTTGTTCCACTTTCACAAACTACTTTTTCAATCCTATGATTGTGATAGTATTGACTTCGACTATTACAAAGTAGATCCACCTTAACCAACTTCTTTTCCAATAATATTGAATTTTGGTAGAGAGGTTGATTGGGAAAGGTGGTCATGCTGAAGTGTACAAAGGGACCTTACCCGATGGCCAAATCGTTGCGGTCAAGCGAATAACAAAGAAAGAAAAGAAGGACGAGAACAATAGAGTTGGCGATTTCTTGACCGAGCTGGGGATCATCGCTCACATCAACCACCCAAACGCTGCGAAACTGATCGGTTTCAGCTCTGATGGCGGTCTCCACCTCGTCCTCCAATTTTCCACCCACGGCAGCCTAGCTTCCGTTCTGCACGGTGCCCCATTGCTTAATCTTGGCTTTGAACTTCATATTTTTTCCTGGTCATATTGGTGATTTTTCTGAACAAGAATGTTTTAGCATTTTCTCAGGTGCAAATGAGAGTGTTTTAGATTGGAAGATAAGGTTTAGAGTTGCTATTGGGGTAGCTGAAGGACTTGGCTATCTGCATTGCGAATGCCAGAGACGCATTATCCACAGGGACATAACAGCCTCAAACATACTACTCACAGAAGACTATGAGCCTCAGGTTTTTATTTTCTGCTCTGTTTCATAATGTGGTAATAATCAAAGCTGGCCCTGAGATGAAGCTTGAGAGGTGGCCGCTTTAGGCCCCGAAAATTTAAGGGACCTCTCCTATTTTGGCAGCCTTTACAATCGTTCAACAAAAAGGCCTTCTCTTTCATCTCCGCTTTAGGCCCCCCAAAATCAGGGCCGGCTATGTTATAGGGAATTATTCGTATGTGGGTATCAGGTGTGGCCGTGTGGGTATGTGTCTTAAGGGTCAAATTGATCTGATTCTAAAGTTCAAGAGCTCGTTAATATGGCGAAATATATGCATTTCTCGACATAGAGACTATGTGCACAAAATACTCACTAGGGTGAAAGCCCTACAAATCTGTAGGTCACTGCTGGGTATTCCCTGCAGATTTTTATTCAGCAATCACCTGCATATAGGTGTTTTGTGTCACAATCCTTGGTCATATAATGAATGACATTCTAAGACTCTTGATCATGTGCTAGATATCTGATTTTGGGCTAGCAAAATGGCTACCAGAAAAATGGGTTCACCATGTTGTCCATCCGATCGAGGGGACTTTCGGGTAAGGCAGAACACAGCTCCAGCATTCCTCACTTACCATTATTCTAACTCGTTCGCTGATTTACTGTTATTTTGGATGGTTCAGATATATGGCTCCCGAGTATTTTATGCATGGTGTTGTGGATGAGAAGACCGATGTGTTTGCATTTGGGGTTTTGTTGTTGGAGCTTATAACCGGCCGGCGTGCTGTTGATTCATCTCGACAAAGCCTTGTGATGTGGGTATGATTTCGTTGCTATTCGGTTACTGGAACGGGAAACCTGTTGAATTTCCATGTTTAGTTTCCTTCCCAACTTTGTTTCCCTGACAATAAGCAAGTTCTATAACCGAATCTATTCGTTATAACCCCGGGCCAAAAATCCAAATGCACTACTCAAAATGTATGCGTGCGTATGCGTTTATTTGTTGATTTTGCATTGTGGTACAAAATTCCCCAATTCATTCGGTTCATAGTGTGCTCCATTACAGGCCTAGATTGGTTTGCACTGACATAAATAGAGGAGTTGTTGCATTTTTAGAACCTGGATTCATTAGCTGATACCTTACTGTTTCATGATCAGGCAAAACCTCTATTGGAGATGAACAACGTCAAGGACATTGCGGATCCCCGCTTGGGAGACGCTTACGACATGGGGGAAATGAAGCGAGCCATGTGGACAGCGTTGTCGTGCCTCCACCACTTACCAAACATGCGTCCAAACATGATCCGGGTACGAAATTCAGCCTTGTTTAGTATCTTCTCATTTGAGATCGTAAAACTGTCCCGAGTGTCGCTACAGACGACGGATAACATAAAGGCGAAATTCTTGGAAATTCATGCAGGTTGTGCAGCTATTGAGAGGAGAGGGGGGACAAGTAGAGCTGAAGCAGAAGACAATGGGAGGGAGAACAATCATATTGGATGCTTGTGATTTGGAAGACTATACAAATACAACTTACCTCAATGATCTCAACCGCCACATGCAACTTGTTTTGGAGTGACAAAAACAGGGTTTCCCGCATTTGTTTCTCCTGCTGCTGTTGATAGCTTTCTGTTGCTATTTACAGTGGAGAAGTTTTTCTTTGAAAGAAAAATAAAAAGATAAAAAAGAAGGGGGGTGTGTGGAAGGTGAGAATGGATGTAGCCTGAGTAGGGCTTTTGGTGAAATGAAAGTGATATTTTTCACCAACAGATATAAATTTAGGAAATTGATTTTCGCGCTCCACTTTTAACTTGGATCGCCTGCGTGAAAAACCAATGTGGGAGAACCAAAACAAATACGCAGCGGAAAATTTACTTATCTTCTGCCATGGTGTTTAAGTCTTAAGAAACCCGGAAATCGTTTCGATCTTGAACTAATATGCTTGACTCAACGAAACTCCCACTAAGTGATTCCGGGGAGCAAATTAAGGGTAGGATTTTCAATCTAATCTATATAAATTTTTCTTCACACTTGTAACTTGATGGTAATCACAGGTCTTTATATAAATAGATCGGGACCCTTTTCCAATGGACACAACCTTTCATACTTTCTTCCATCAAAGAAGTAATAAGCACCTATTCATTAATAGTTGCAACCTTATACATGAATGATCACTAAACCCATTCATGAATAGTCACCATATCTATTCATGAATAGCCACTAAACCTTTTTCATGAATAGTCACCAACTATTTAGGCAATACTTTAATTAAATCTAATACCCATATTTTAGTTACGAACATAAATACTATAATAATATATAAATAGGATTGATGTAGCATGTGAGTCACATAAATAAATTCCAACACTGCGTTCAAAAGTAGAGCGCCAACCATCAGCATGCAAGCTTAGTTTTCTTCATCCATTTCAACAAACAATGTCTATACAATACTTCGAAAACTTGGGCATTAAATGGATACAAAGTTGAAAAATGAGCAACAAAAGAAGCACGTGCAGACACAACAATCCAGTGATCCTTGAGCATGACCCAAGACCCAATGGTAACCACACAAATTCGCACCCACAATTACCGTTGTTCGTGCCATAATTTATGTGGAGTCTACCACCAAGTGCATGAAGCCCATATGAGTACTTAGGTGGCAGATCCAATGTATGAATAGTTGGTCACGTGTCCCCTGAAACTTTAGCTCTTTCACTAATGTATACCTATAATGAAAACGACATATGCGAGGTTTCTCTTGCAACATATGAATAAGGCTTTTATGCCCTCTAACTGCTTAATGTATTAACGAAATACCCCCAAGTTAGAAAACCAATTCACGCAAGGCACAATAGAGTCGTTTGCTCGCTCGGCGTGCATACTAGTTAGAAAAAACCAATTCACGCAAGACACATAGCGTCGTCTAGTCAGCGCGCATACTACTGGATGACCTCCAGCCAACTTTGGGGGACCCACAACATTTTTTTTTTTTGTTATTTTCAAGGTATATTAAGAATACTACGTAAAACACAAGTCTGGTCTTTTGGGATCAAACGGTAAGAGTGAAGATTTTCATAACCGTAGTAGGAGCAACAGATAATCGAGAAAATTAAAACATCTATATAGGAGTATTTGTCATCAAGAGTATTAGAGAGTATGACCATACGAAAACGACCATGGAATAGACTTTTTTGTTTTTTTTTTGGAAAATGATTTCCACACTTTCTTTTTTGTTTTCATCCACGTAAATTTACAATATTGTCCTTGCACGTGTGAAAAAATGTATTTAAATAAAGGACAAGATATTGAGTCCAAGTGGATAAAGACAAAAAAAAAAATAGAAACATAAATTGTAAAAAAGGAAGCAGGAAAATCAATTTTTTTTATTTTTATCTTAGGATGCAAAGAATGTTTGAAACCTTGATCTTAAACAGGGATTATGGAAGGATAGGAAAATGTAAAAGAAAATACTTAATTAGAAGTTCAGAACATCAAATTAGGCCCTCTCGGACCCTCTACCGGGGTTAGAAAGAACAAGTTTTGGTTCCTACAAAATTACCAGGTAAAAACAACAGAAAAAAGAAATCTGAAATGAAAAACCAAATTATGGAAACATCAGGAGAAGGAAACTGTGATTTCTGTATTGTTAACTTCAGCACTAGTACAATAACCATTAGCATGAGGAGCAACTCCAAGAAAACCAAAACTGGAAAAGAATCAAAACCTTTCCACAAGATGGATTGCCCTACACCCCATTTCAACAAACATTGTCATCAACCTACAAACAGAACTTCAGCTTTTCTCATCAGTTTTTCCTAAAGAAAGTAAACACTTTTTTATCTTTCATCCACACCCCCAGTGTACAAGCCCTGCGAAAGTCAAAATGCTAAGCTAAAGTTTACTGGGTCAGATAAGGTCAGATTTCAGAGAAGATCATCACAAAAAGGGCTAGGAAGTTAACATTAGCTGAATGGTAGTTGTTGATCAGGAAGTTAACTAATAGGTCATGTTAATGAGTAGTTTTTCATTAGTCCAAAAGCACCAACTTAGCACGCTGACATGGTGGTTTACGGGATCGCCACATGCACAGCGGTGGTTTACGGGACCACTGAATAATATCCTCATAGTTAATAGGATTGGTGAGGCCAAATGAAAAACTCAGCTGGTGGGGGCATGTAAGTCATGGGGGTTGTCACCATGGAGTTGGCCGAGTTAGGGGCATCAGAAGAGCCACCGTTAGAATGGAGGTAGAAAAGATTGTGGTGGTAACGAGTGGCGGCATCAAAAGGCACTCCACATGGGATTCCCGGAAGTGACTGTACGGGAGAGAAATTGATACTAGTGCTCGTGTTGCTGCTGCATTGGAGTGGTAGTTCATGGTTCAACGAAGGTTTCTGCTCCGCCTCAAGTGAGAGCTTTAACCTCTTAGCGGTGCCACCAATTGGAAGAGAACTGTTCATAATGGCTTCAACGTCATATCGGTTCATCTCAAAATTGGTTACTGCATTCAAACCTCTGAACTTTATTGCTGCTATGTCATATGCCTCTGCTGCTTCTTCTTCTGTGGCTGAAACCATTAAAACAGACTGGTAAGTCATGTCATTGAAGAAATGCTCCTAGAATCACTGTACTTCAGGTTCAACAAAATAGAATTGCGTAGAAAGACAACTCGGACAGCAATTATCCCTGAGGCTCAATTTGGATAGATGTAGATTTCCAAACAAGGGATTTGATGTTTTCAATAAATTGTGAAACTAGAGCCGATGATGAAATAGATTCAGACTAACAAATCTAAGTTCAAGTTGTCCTCATTTAAAATTTATGTCAAATCCAATAATCTGTAATCCTCATCTTTCAAAACAAGCCTAAATGTCTAACCACAAGGTGGCATATGAGCTTAAACTCTGGTGATTGAGACTCCAAACCATGATTGACATCAAATGCGATAGCGTGTTCTCTCTTCTGATCGTTTTGAGACAAACTAATCCATCAACGATGTTTCCCCAACTAATTAAGATTATGCCACTCCTACAATAATAGTGCAATGTACGACATGATGAAATAGAAAATATTACCAAATGTTCCAAGATACAGATCTTTGTTTCCCGCAACCCGACCTATCCTTGCTTGCCATCGGCCCTGTTGATGATGTCTGTAAAGCATCACCCATCCCAATGTTAAGCATATTATAAATGCATAGGTCGCAAATTATTAGACAGAAATGGGCCAATGGATTAAAGTGCTCAAACCTTGTTACACCCCTATATATAGATGCTCCCCTTGAAAACCCACTACTCTTCCTGAAAATTTAGGAGCCAACAATTCAAGGTCAGTTCTACCATGAAATAAAATGAACTTCAAAAAGAATTTTTTGAAGAAAATTGGAGAATATGGGCAGGTAATATAACAGACCTTCGCAGTGAGGCAATGAATTCTTGCTTGGTAGAATGTTTCATCTCCTCGAGTTCTTTGGTATAATTAGCAACCTAAAAGGACAAGACAGCCATAGTATTCAGTCTTTCCATGATCTTGGTGTTACGTAGATATCATGCAGAGACAAAGGGTTATCAGCTGAATGGAATTAAAAAACTAGAAAGGTAAAATATATTACCGGGAAGTTGGTGGTGGCAGTGGGACCCCAGTATTTTAGAGCTGCCAAATCATAAGACCTTGCTGCCTTATCTTCCTTGTCATATCCACCTAATTATTCAAACAAGTACATTATAATGAGTGCATTATATAAGCTGTTTACGTAACTGTTAAAGTCAGATTCTGAAAAACAAAAAAGAAATCAAATTAGGTAACTACTTACCCAGGTACACTGCAGAGCAAAATTTCATATTGAGTGAAAACCAAAGATCCAGAGATCCACATTCCATGCAAAAGTAGCAGAAATTCACATTAGCTTTGTAAGATAGTCAAAGATTACTGCTGAAGAAATTAATTACCAAAGCAAAGGAAAATGAACGAAGAACTTTGACTGCATGTGCATCCGAGGATGTTGTCCAATATTTTATATTTATTACTTCTCTTTTCATCTTCACACTCAAAAACATTGTAATTACGAGTTTTGCACATGAATTTCAAGAAAGCTAGAAAGCACATGCCGCATTCTGTCAATACTACATTATCAAGGTTACCAAATTTTCAGCCCAGTTTTCATCCTACCGACATTTCTTCCTCCAAATACATCCCGAAGTCCTCAGATTATATCTTAAACAACAACTCGAACATTACTTCCAGAATCATACATTAGAGCCCATTTTTTCCCAGCCTGGAAAGTGATTTCGGACCGAATAATAAGCCATGTTGATTTTTAGGACACTAATTAATGAATTACTTTTAATCATCTGCTCACACATTTTTAGGATATACTAACATTTGAGAGTCCGTTGAAGAATTTAGATGGGCTCTGCGTTTGGACTTTATTTCAGTGACTTGGTCAAACTTGAGAAACAGTGGTCCAATAAAGGAAGGAAAAGTAAAAGTTAAAGTCATCTGATTAAATTCCAGAGTTTCAGACACTAGAGTTCAGACTAGCTGAGGTACGTAGACATGGACACCTGCGCCTAAAGTCGTGAAAAGGTTTAACCCGAAAATAAGGATGAGGAATGAATGAACTGCCGGACAACGTCATTAATTTCCGGAGGGGCGAAAATTTAATGGAGTAGAAAAAAGGGGGGGGGTAAAAGGCAACAAGTTCAACCCCAAGCATGGAAAACTGGCGGCCCATAATCTGATCGAATCTAGTGAGAGGAAATAAAAGGGATTATAATTGTAGATATATTTCAGTCAATCAATCCTTCATTGAAATCTGATTTGAAAGAAAGAAAGAAATGGCCCACTAGCACCTGAGCCTCAGGACCCCATCACCCATTAGTACGAGTATCTTTCAATGCATGCAACCTTTATCAAAGGTATCGTAGTAGCGGAGTTAGAATTTAAAAATGGGAATAACACATTCCATAGCATTCAAGGATGAAGTTTCTAGGTTTTGTTCGGTTATGGGTTTTGAGCTGTGTTTTTGAATAAAGGTAGAGAGAGAAATGAGAGTAATGATTGTAGAAAGAGGTAAAAAGTAGAGAGAGATAGAGTGAAAAATGAAAGTAATGATTGAAAAGTTAGAGAGAGAAAAAGTAGAAAAATTACTTTATCCAAAACTCTGAGTTTGGAATTCCAAACCGAACAAGAGCTAAAATAATCACCTATTCGATGAGAAAGAAATAAATATACTGACAAAAAAAATGAACGTTACGGATTAAATAATTGAATCCTGAATGGGCTGAATAATGGATTCAAATCACCATGCTGTACACAGGATCGAATTTCACTATTATGGCCAAGTCACATCAGGCTTATTCGTTTTGCATTTTGAATGAGATATGAGTGAAAAAATAATAGATAAAAAAAATGTATTAAAAATCATATGCAGAAACTTTAAAACCCCACACAAACAAGCCCGTAATGGGATATGTGGGCAAATTGGACTCCCATTATTTTTTAAGTAAAATTTTGAGTTCTGCAGAAAGCTTTTTGACCACGTAGAGATAGACAGGGGAGCACCTTGACGTCCCTTTCTGGCCTGGCCCTCTCTTCTACAGCTGTTGTCCCATAGATGCGCTTCGTATCTACCCGTCCATCTATGCCTGCATCAACCCAAAACCATCTCTTTTCTGTCACACACATGACACTGCACACCCATGAAAAATAAACAATACAAAACCAAGAAACTCAAACAAAAAGTCCAGGAACACCCTTTGAAAAAAGAAAAAAAAAAAACTCAAGTCCGCAACCCTGAGATGTATCATGTATGTGCTTTCATGTGCATTTAACAATTCCGGGGCACAGCTGTGCTCGAAATTGCATTTTAAAGGTTTGTTGGAACCATTGCTCAAAACTGAAAACCCTGCAAGGATAAGAACAGGAAAAAATGTAGTACCGAGTGACTCCTCTGTAAATCGAAGTTCTCTGCCCAAACGTATCAGTGATCCTCTTGCAACTATCCGAGTCAACAGAAACCAGAGCCTTCTCAGATCTCTGGTTGTTATTGCCACCAAGGGACAAACCACCATTTGGGCACTGTGAAAGGGCCAACTCGTGGCCTGACTCAGTGTACTGACCCGTATAATCCACACAACCCAACTGAGTCCTGGCCACAGAGGCCGAGTCATCCACCTCGGATCCCGAGTTGGCCGAAAACGCCTGGAACCCGGCCGATCCGGGATTGATCGTTTTGAAGTCGTGGTGGTCGTTGAAGTAGGCAGAGGCGCCGCTCTGATCATAGATGTGAGTGAGGGAGGATGAGTCCTGGGTTTCTGTTTGGAAAGACGACGTGTCGCCGCCGAGGAAGTCTTCGAGCTTTGGTGGGGGTTGGTGGTGCAATTGTGAGTCGACGAATAGGCCTGTGAAGATGGATGAGTCGGCAATGCTTTGGCCTGTGACTTCTTTTACCACTTGGTTTTGTCCTCCGTAGAGTCCTTGAGACCTATTGTCCCAACCTGCGATAATGCAAAAAATAACCACAGAATCAAGTTTATGTGAGAGTAACAAGTAATCAACTCAGTAAACTGGCCCGAATACATGATCATCGAAATCAAAACTCAGTCACAAGGAGCATGGAAAGGGTCTAGCCCCTTGACTTGTTACAAAAAAATAATCAGAAAAAGTGTACGTCAGCTGGTCCGAATAACTGAGTTAGAACAACTGAAAATGCCCGAAACTTCTACTGGTTTAAGGCGAACTGGTAGCAGTACACATTTTGGTTATCACGGTAACGATTAGTTTCGCAGTACACATTTTGGTTATCACGGTAACGATTAGTTTCGCAGAACACATTCTTCAAAAATAACTTCCAAACTCAAAATTTCCTCATGCTGTTTATTAAACTGTTTTTGAAATTTGTAAAAAAAAAAAATCTTTTCTTGTCTAAAAAGTAGCTTATCTACACCATAAAACAGCACAGTTTTTGAATATTTTCAGCCAATGGATCAAAATCCAATGGTGCTGATTGGTCTTTGAAAATGAAAAATCATCTTGTGGTATTAAATAAAAAGTAGATAATTACTCCACACTTCAACAAAATCTCAAATAATTTCTACCGCTATTCGTTAAACAAGCAACCAAAAAACAAAAAGGCCTGAATCTTCATTTTCTCACTTTTTTCTTATTTCTCAGCAACCAAACAGGGAAGATCCATCTCTCCACGTGACTCCGTTACAACCGACTCACCAGTAATCACCATCGTCATCAACATATGCGCGTTTTTAGCTCAGAAGATTCTCTGAGCTAATTTCACAGGTAAAAAAAAAAAAGCGCCTAGCTCAACGGTAGCAGAGAAAAAGAAGAGAAACTAGACATTACATCGATACGTACCGCTAGTATTATAGTAGTTATCGTAGTAACAGTATTGCTGAGAATCAGCCGGGGCGGCATCGAAGGGCACGAGCTGCTGCTTCATCGTGGATTGTTGTTGCAGCATTTGAGACTGCGACGACGAGCTGAGCATTTCCATAGTGGAGAGAGAGAATGAAAGCCAGTTGTTATTCTCCGGAGCCATATGCAAAGTCTGCTGTCCTTGTCGATGTATCTATTGTGTTTGCGAATATGTTTCTTAAACCATTTCAAGTCTCAATCAAAGCTCTGCTCCACCAACTGAACACACAGAAAACGACGTTTCAGGGATCAAATAGTGCGAATCAAATTATAGTAATTAATTAACCAAGAGTCCCGGGCCGTAGTTTGACTAAATCGAGTCAAGAAAACGAAAATAAGCACCAAATCACACTCACTAAACGTGAATATAAGTGATTCCGCTACTGTTTCCAGCAGTAATCAGTGATGTTGAGTTTTAAGAAAAAAAAAAAGAGTTAGATACGTACATGCAGCTTCATTTGGGGTTTTATTAGAATGATTAACACGAGGTTTGTGGGGAGGAAGAAGCTTCGGGGTAAAGGCGAAGGAAATGGGAGACAATAGGATTGGAGTTGAACAGAGAGAGAGAGAGAGAGAGAGAGAGTAGATTTCTAGAGAGAGAGAGAGAGAGAGAGGGGAGCAGGGAGGTGCAGGAAGGGAACAGGAATGAGGAGCAGGTGGAGGGGGTTATAATGGGGGGAGGAGGGGCGGTTTCATCCGGCGTAAAACCAGAGGGACGCAGATGGGTGCGTGTTAACGGCCTTGTTCGTTTCCATACTTTATTTTGTTTTAATTTTGTTTTCCAATCATTACCCTATATCTTTCTCCAATCATTATCCTATTTCTCCAATTATTAATTTCATTTCTCTCTCTATCTCTCTCCGATCATTACCCCTCTCTTCAATCATTACCCTATTTCTCTCTCCACCCACTACCAAAACTAAAATACCCAAAGTATGGAAACGAACAAGGCCAACATTTTTTGTTTTTATTATGGCCGGATATTCGGACTAGTTCACACACAACTTAATTAATTTCCAGACTCTAAAGTTTAACAACTTACCCGATTCTTCAGCAGTCCTCGGGTTCTTTTTTTTTGGTACGTCGGAAATTTCGGTCCTAAAGTTTAAAATATCAGAAAGTGTAGTTACAAACTCATTACACAAGCGGATTAAAAAAAAAAAAAACTCATTACACAAAAAAATACGCACATTCATTTGTTTGTGGATCCACACATTGAATGTTCAGTGTGTGTAGATATTCGTGTGAATATGAGTAATTCTACAAAAAAAAAATGTTTGTGGCTGTAAATAAATTATTTGTTGTACGTAAGATTCGAACATAAAACCTCGTAAAAGAAAAATAATTATTTATTGTTCTTTGATGTTCATTTAACCAAATCTTAACGGCGTGTAACATTATTGTACTCGTAGTCTCGTAGTAGTAGATGCTGTTATTTTATTGTTGGTTTATTTTGCTGGCTCTGAGCAGTAGAAAATTTGTCGGGGAGCAAAGACGACGCGAAATATCCGGGCTAGCGGCAAGTGGGATAAAAATACTCCGACGAATGTAAATTTTTTTTTTGATCCGCACAGCGAGTGTAATTAAAGAAATCAATTCAATTCGCTGACAATATAATAATCTCCTTCAAATAAAGAGATTCTTATTTTTAATTAAAATAACTAAAATAAGGATCTCACCATTTCTCTCATTTTCCGATTGAATTTTGATGATCCGAGTCGCTCAATATGTTCAGAACGTGATTTTAAGGGTACCCGCAAGAAATCGGCAAAAAAAAATGACCGGGAAAGGCTTGATTTGAGCAGTTTTTATTTGAACTGTTCGATAAAAAATAAACAAAAACTGCTCGGATGATGCCCTTCCCGGACTTTTTTTTTGCTGATTTCTCCCGGGTACCTTTAAAATCACGTTCTGAACACATTGAGCGGCTCGGATCATCGAAATTCGATCGGGAAAGGGAGGTCCGCATTTTATTAAAATAAAGTAGTCCTTATTAGAAGGGGACTCTAGTAAGTATATAAATGTGTATTAAAACGTGTAAAAAGTACACAAAAATACGTATTTCCTTTATTTTTTAATGTACTTATCGTCAACTCGATGGGTTAACAATCGCAAGACCGTTTATTTTTTCGGTAAACTTTTCAGTTTTGAATTAATGAAGCTGGAAAATGACTCCAAGGGCACGTTTGGTCGGGGTGGAACCGAAAAATACAAGAAGCTAGCTAAAATAGGGCTTACCCAAATAGGAGGGAGTAATCTTCTGTAATTATTTTCTGGTTGTTTAACTATTTCTCGCTCTTAGTAGTATTTCGTTAGTGAACTGTGGTTATATATACTACTAAAATATAAAGAGCATAACAATTAACTGGGGACGAGACTAAAAACATAATACCGGTAGAATTAATTGAAATCTTTAGATATTACACGTGAGCCCACTATTAATTTGTGTGAACTGATTATTCGAATTATGTCTTCAGGTATGAGCATACACTAGTAGAGCTTGTATTTCTGGGAACAGTAGTCGGTCGATCCGTCCTTGTGGTTCATGGTTTTATTTGGTTGGTTGCTTATCATGGTTTACCATCCACAACCAAATAATTGTATTTAAATATTAAGAAGACGAAAAGTGAAAAACCAAAAAAAAAAAAAAAAACCATAGTAGTCGGTATGCTAATACTCCTTAGTTTGCGTTTTGGTTATTTTCAAACAGAATAAATTAAGAAATTAGTAAATTAAATGAGATTGATACAGTGTACATATTTTGTAACAGATATAAGCAATACATACAACTTGAAACTATAGGGTAACTATAATAGGAAAATTTACAAGAAACACTTTATATAGAGGCTTTGTTTGGTAAAGTTGTCAGTTTTTATAAATTGTTGTTTATTTATTTTAAAACAAAAACAAAAAACATGTTTGGTGACCGTAATAGTTTTTGTTTATTTATTTTCTGGGTTGCCGCGAAAGTGTTTTCAACATAAATGAAAACATAATTTTTTTTTGTTTTTTAAAATTTTCGTAAACTAATGGAATTGATTATGTATTTTGTAAACAAAAACAGTAATATAAACATGTTTATAGTGCCTGCTTTAAAAAATATCGGAAACAAAAAACAAAAAAAAACTGAAAATTAAAACTTTTTCAAACGGAGCCTAAAGGAACTATAGAGTTTTTTTTTTTTTTTTTTTTTTAAATAGATGACTTGTAGAGCGTATCATTTCATGCATGCTTATATTTATTATTTGATGATGATGTGAATAACATGACCTAGCTACGAACAAATATTTTTAAATGAAATTCTGTTGAGGCTGTGTGGCTAGAGCGTTTTTCCTTGACCATAATAAATTCAATATTTCTCCATATTCACACACTTGTCCTACATGCCGAGGTCCGGCCTCCACGGCCCTACCCTTGTCGTTAATGTCTTGTTAAGAGGGAGAGTTCGACGGCCATTTTAGTCTGGTTCAAAATGACTTCATTATAAACCAACTAATTAATCTCTCTTGAATGCCGATCAGAAAATACCATCATTGTACATCAAGATCCTACGAGAAAAAAAAGGCATATAACTCTCAGTGTCCGGTTTAGCTTAGTACACCTCGACTAATATTTGAGAACCGTATTTGACCATCCACTAGCGGAGAGTAATAGATTAACTTTGTTTCATTTGATGAAACACTTACGTTTTACTCATGCTTCAACATCGTACGTAGTAGATATACAACCTAGGCGAATTTTAAATTTTCAATTGAAGGATTGGAATTTACATTAGACGTATTTCGGGTCGAATTTCTTGATTATTTTAAACACAAAAATTCCAAAATGTGTAAATCTTGTAACGTCCTTCCCAAACACACTCCGTGTGGTCATTTTTTTATGTTTCATGTAAATCATTTAAAAATATGCTAGTTGCATGGAAATATCGATAATTACTTGGGAAAGCAATCCCATGTTTGATTGAAATAGACAGACAAATGTAGCCCTCCTCTTCAATAAAAAGTACTCCGTATATTTCTTTTTATTAATCGCCTAAAATAAAGAGAAAAATAACTTTAGCATAAACAAAATTGAAGGCAACGCTACTTCCGACTTCAATCTACTTAATGTCTAATACCAGGTTCAGATTTTGAATCTGCAAAACGAAACTTGAGCTTAATTAACTGAAGTGATTTGACCATTTAGGCATCTCGATCAATACATCGATCAGCAAGCATCTTATATACTTCTGGCACAAGAATAAAAATTTGCAATGTGAAAGAACAGAAGAAATCAATCCCTTGTTTTATTTTAGTTTCTTGAAAATAACGATAAAGAAAATAGGTGCATTTCTATGAAATAACTTATTTCTCTTCAGGGGGGGAAAAAAGAACAACTTACTTATAAAACAAGTAACCATTTCATTTCCTTTGTCTTGGGCACTTTGATCTTTGATCTTGTTCTTTCTTTTTTTTTTTTTCTTTTTTTTTTCTTTTTTTGCATTTCATGTTTTTCGATAACTCATGCGTTCGGGTCAATTTACGCTCACCTCAACTAATTATGGGACACAAATCCTGCTGTCAACTAGAGACAATGAATTAAAATCGAGGCAAAGTCTCGTATGAAGTAGTGAGCCCATGCGATCGAATTGATCATATCCAGCACCAGAGGGGTCCATTTCTTGTTATCAACAGCCTAATCTGTAGCTGAAGAATAGGACTGTTGGGAAAAATCCAAGTGCGAGACCAGTGAGCGGGAAAACAGGGAGCAAAGAGCCCGATCATCAGGGGGGCTTGATCTCGGTCTTGTTTTCCTTTTGTAAATTTTAGGACACCCCCCCACCCTCCCTCCCCTGCTTTTAAGGCCACCATGTGGATTGGCAATTTTGTGTGTAAATGTGAAAATCTCTCTCTCTCTCTCTCTCTCTCTCTCTCTCTCTACATGCATGTATGTATTCCTCTTGGGGTACCACATCGAGACCGGCGAAACCTACGTATGTAGACAGTAGTTTCGTAGATTCTACGTAGTGAATAAGTTTAGACTGTTTTTATGCCCCCACACGCGGGTAAGACCAAAGGACAGATTGGAAATTACCAAAGGGTGAGAAAAAAATATGGGCAGAAAAGAAAAAAAAATACAGTCAGAGATAAATTATAAGAAAATTTTAATCATATCCTAAAAGAATAAGTTAGAGATAAATTATGAGGGAGTTATTAAAAGGGGAAAGAAAATACTCATAACAAGTTAACCCCGATGTTTTAGCCGAGTGGCATGAGACATCAACCGAAGAGCTTATCTTCCAAGAGGTCGCAAAGTCAAATTTCAAGAAAGTCAAATGCTGCAAACCTTGGGACAAAGTTTTTCTGGTCATTAACTTTAACGAATAGTTGAGGAGCGCGCCAGCTGATCCGAACACATCACATTTTTCCTTTTTATTTGTTTCTTTTTCAAAATGAATAAGTTAAGAAAGAAAGGAGAAGAGAAAGTAAAAATCGCATTTTCCTCTTCTATTTGTTTCTTTTTTGACGCAAGTACTTTATTATTTTTATATAAAATAAAATACTCCTACAACTGAAAATGAACCATCATTATAGAACTTAGACATAGATAAAAGGGAAAATAGAAATTAGAGAGGAGTATATGTTTTTCTTGAAAGGGGAAATCGTAAGCTGCCCGCAAGAGGAATGTAGAGTTAGATTCTCTTTAGTAATTATCCCGGACAATCTAGCTTACTAGTAGTAGTTTGATATGGAGCTCACACTTTGTTTTGGCAATGTAAAGTGTCCGGGCCAGTTCACGCGTACCTCAGGCGATTGCTTCAATTGATTTCTAAATTAATTTGGAAAGAGATTTAATTGTTTGATTTCTAAAATGATGAAAACAATTGCCGAATACAATCACCGAAAAAGATTCATTTCCCTTTAAAATGGAATTGGATTCTCGATCTCCGTTCGTTAATTTAGAGTGAACCAGTTACTGGAAAGGATCGGACAATACAAATTGGAATCAGATTTGAACTGTCACGTCGAATCCAAAACTTGGACCGGAGATTATCTGGAGTAGTAAAATAGAACACGTAAACAAGGTGGGTTTTGATTGGTAGGGAATACGGCGGTTCACGGGGTTACGCCGGAAAGACGGTTCTGTTTGTTTCTTTGTTTTTTGTTTGTTTGTTTCTCCTTATGAGAACTGATGAGAAGTGTTAACTAGTGGGGTCCCCACAAATTTCGAAACGGGACGTGGCCTCTCGTTATGTTCAAGTGACGGGGACACCTTTGACTTAAATACATCCGTTCCATTTTTATTGTTTATTTTTGAATTATTTATTTATTTTTAATTGTTTATATATTTTAATTTATAATATTCTTTATAGTTTTCAAAATTTTGTATTATAGAACCAATCGAAATTTATAAAACAAGATCCATATTGTATATTTTTCAAGATCCACACTAAAAACGACACACAAAATAATGGACAATAAAAATTAAACGGAGGGAGTACTTACATTGTCAATACGTCTTCACCCTTTTTCCTTTTTTCCTTCTCCTATTTCTCTCCAACTACTTTTAATATTTCTACACCCTATTTGGCCAATTTAATTAATGAATCATTATTGTCTTTTTCTTATCTTCTGATACTTTTATCACTATTAAATTATTTTTATGGATTATTTGTCTCCAAAAAGTAAATAGTTATAACCAAAAAACATAAATAAAGATAAATAATCCATAAAAATAATTTAGTTCTAGGACTATTTCCTTAAGTGTTTTTTTTTTCTTTTTCTTTTGGGTCCTGAGGAGGGGTGTAAGTCTATTTTCTTAAGTTGTACTGTATATACTAATATATTGTTCCGTTATTATAACTTTTGGAATGTCGGTATTATACAGCTTGACATAAAAAAAAAAAAAAAAGATTAATTTTTAGCACTAACGTGTGCCATAACTCAAAAAAAATATGCAATTTAATTTCACCATAATGTAAGTCAAGATTGATATATAGATTTAATGACAAAACAGATTCCGCTAAATTTGAAATAGTTCTTCAAATACTGAGGCCAAACATTTATGATCAGGTCGCATGATCGAATTTATTGAGGCCAAATATTCTAAACTAGGCCTGTCAATGGACCGATCAGATAGGCCAGTCAATGAGACGGATCCGATCCGAATCCGATAACGCCGATCCGATAATCCGATAATCCAAATGGAACGTTATCGGATCCGGATCGGACGGATTAAATCTTATCAATCCGAATCCGAACTTTTTTTTACTTTTTATAAATTTTGAAATTTTTTTAAAAATACAGTAAATTTTTTATTTTGAAAAAATGTTTAAGAAGCTGTATTTTTATTTTCAATTTTTCTTTATTTTTTTGGAAAATATTTTTTTGAAAAAGTTGTATTTTTTTATAAAAATATTTTTTTGGCTAAAATTTTTGGAGTAAAAATTTTGGATCGGATTCGGATTTTCGGATCGGTTTGATTTCATCTGATTTAGTCTTTGCTTTTTCCGTATCCAAGTCTTATCGGATTCGGATCTATCGGATCCGGATCCGATCCGGCCCGTTGACAGGCCTATTCTAAACCTTAAGGCCACTATAAGATTTGTCGGGTGTTAACTGTTAGCTTTGGGATTCCAAAATTAATCGATACGTGCGCAAGCTGGCCCGAAATCAGATTATGATAAAAAGAAAAGAAAAAACAAGTTGTCAAGTTGCATCTTTCGTGTATCTGGTTTTGAACCAACTTGGGCCCTGCTGACTAGCTCTTAATACCATCAATTTCACAACGACACGTGACATCACACGTGGTGGTACTTCGTCAAGGATCCCACGATGCATATAAAATTCGGAGGGTTTCGGGGAGATATATATTCGTTAATTAAGGTATATCTTAGAATGAAGCCAAATCATCCATCTTGCCAACTACCTAATTCACTTACGTGGATTAAGTTTTTGATAACAAGATGTCCGGGCCGGTTTCTGCACATCTCAATTAATTCTGGGGCCTAAAGTAAATGATCACACAAATTCTCCAGTACTAGCCTAAAGATTTTGAATGTCTGGCATTCCTAAGATTCAAACATGCGATCTTACGAAAATGAAAACTTATTCGCTTTTTCATACTTACTTGTTCAAAACCCTTCACTTTATCACATGGATTTATTTCATTTCGAATATCTTCATTCTTAACAAATACAGTAAGTCTTAACGTTTGGTGTACTTAATTACCGCAATTCTCTCTCTTCCCTCTCTAAGTTGGCATGCATGAGGATTATTATCTTATAAAGCCATGTTCACGTATTGCTTAGAATCAAATTAGAAGACCCATAGAAAATGAGAGCCATGCATGCAGTAAGGTACAATATTACCATGAGAATTCTTTCAATGTTTTACATACTTATTTACATATTTTTGTAAGTTCAAAAAATTAAATAATCGTTTAGTTTTATTGCTTCTGTTTAGACTTCAAATGAACTTTAAAAATAAAAAAAAAAACCCCTCGAAATATATTGAGAGAATTTTTCTCAATATATTTCAAGAAAATATAGCGGTAAAATAGTTACCTCATTACGCTGGAACAATCGTCCTAGTATATGTTATAAGTGGTAGACGAGAATTTTTCTTCTTCATTTAAAGTAATTATAGCAAAACTAAGACTCAACGAACATACCAATAGTGTTTATTAAAGAGCATATATAGAATGATGAAAGAGAACAGGTAACTTCTTCTCTTCAAAAAAAAAAAAAAAAAAAAAAGAACAATTAAGAATCGATCTTCACCCCTTAACCTTGCCCTATGTCAGTCCTGGCCTAGATCATTCCCAAGTCTTTAAAGCTTTTCGATCCCCTAAGATTTTAGGTTGCGAAAAAAGAAAAGAAAAACTCACTATAAAACAAATTATTCTCCCTATCTCTTTGTAGTGAAAACATATCTGAAAATATTTTTTGAAATAAAAAGAAGCTGAAAATCTTGATCGATGATGTATTTCCCACTTAGTTGGTGAAACCCGTAAAGATATGGTCACATTTAAAGAAATATGGTTATGTTTTAAAACTAGTGCTCCCTCTCCCTCAAATTCCCTGGATCCGCCCACTGTCAGTCGAGGTGTGCGCAAGCTATCCAAACACTTATTAGTTATAAGAAAAACTAACAATAAAATGCCCATAAGACACTCATTAGTAGGAGTATAGATGGTTAATAGGTTGGGTTAGCAATCGGGGGATGGTCACTGCACAGTACTCTGCTGCGCACCTTCGAACTGTCGGATCGTGCATTCGACGACTCAGATCTCATCTTGACAATGAGCAGTTCTCGACCATTGATTGCCGAGATGAAATCCTAGTCGTCGGATGCACAATTCAACGGCTCGAAAGTGCGTAACACAGTAACTGCACGGCACCAACCCAAAGTCCGTGAGTTAGATATTGATCAACCGATCAAGGGGGTATGCATGTCCCCATAATTGTTCTTATCGTAGCCCTCTCTCTGATCAGCTTTTGTTTTTTGCCTTGGATTTAAATAACCTTCGCGGCACCTAGACTCGTGTAGTCGCTGCTTTTGACGTTTGACCGTGAGGCACGTGCGCAGCATCTTTTGACTCAATTACATTTCTCAGACGATTACGGGGGACGCACGTGCGTTCCTCTGTCCCCCTCCCTGACATTAATACGTTATTAACAATTAACATTTTATTAACATTCTTTAATTAAGAAAAAGGTCATTAAAATACCATATTTCTGTCTAGGATCCTCTCCCACCCTAATATTTAACTTCAAATTTGTTCCACATTCCCAATTCCGAAGTATGACTTTCCACTTTAGATATGAGTAGTAAGTTGTATGCTTTAAAATTTTTTGTTAAATTTTTAAACATAAATTGGAACAATATTTTTTTTTTTTTAAAGCTCCTCTAAGGAAAGAACACATACACGCATGTGGAGAGATTCGAACTCATAATTTCCTAATGAGATTCAAGAGTTCTGACCAACTGAGCTAACCCCAGTTGGATGAACAATATTTTCTTGAGTTCCACTCTTTTCTTTCTTGTTGACTTGTTAATCAAAATTCCGAAAAATAGTTTAGTTGTCTTAGATATGGTATTTAGTGAAAAGATAGGAGAGTATCAATAATTGTAGTTAGAACAAGGATAATGATGTTGTCTTAGATATGGTATTTAGTGAAAAGATAGGAGAGTATCAATAATTGTAGTTAGAACAAGGATAATGATTTTAAATCTCCAAAAATTACTATTTGAAAATCAATTCCCTAAACAAAGGTGTATAATGTTTTGTTCGGATGAGTTTTTGAAAAAATTTTGGGTTTGGTTTTTGGGGTAATAAGTGAAAAAAGAAATTAGGGTAATAATTGGAGAGAGAAATTAGAATAATACTAATTGGAGATATGAGTAATGAGTAAAGAGATAAATGAGAGTAATGGTTGGAAGCAGGGATAATGAGTGTTTTTTGAGTTGAATTTTTTTTTTTTTTTTCCTTTCCAAAACATGATCCAAACATGGCATAAAGCCAAACTGGTTTTCCCAAACGAAAAGGAAAGACTCACAATTGGGCAGAAGTTGGCCCAAAGCTTGCTGAGAGACAACAAACGGACTGGACTCCAGCTCAACGATGGGCTGTATTGTGCCCTAGAGCAGAGGATGGGCCTTCTTCATACCAGCCCCAACTGCTGCTTTTCAGTTTTGTGTTTCGATGAATAATACAACTATTTCAGCAACAGAGCTTATGAATCAAGCTTATTCAAATGCTCAAGAAAACGATTACTTAAAAATTAGAAATAGGAAGCGAGGCCTATAAAGGACTTTATGGTTCGATATTATTTGGGACACCATTCCTTCGTTCGGATACAAGAAACAAGATACGTCATATTTCAGAATTGCAGCACGATAGGACAAACTTCTATGAACAACTTAACTTTTTGCAAGAGATCATCGCCCTACATAACTGAGTATTATTCGTCCGGTTTACTTACATAATCCTGTCGATGCAAAAATGACAGGCATTCTTTTGTTGTTGTAATCTTTGTAAAGCTTCAAATCTTCTCTAATTTTCGTCGGGAAAGCATTGAATTGCTAATTCACCGCTTCTAAATGCAAGTTATATATATTATGTTTCAAAACGTAATGCGTGATATTTTCGGGTTAATTTTGACTTAATAAATAAATGAAAGAAAGGAGAAGAATTGTAACGAGTTACTCAAATTTTAAGCTTTAAAATAAGAGGCTCTGTTTTACTCCATTAGAAGCAAAAAAAAAATAGTGCACCGACCAGCAACCGATTCATTACGAGCCCGTTCTGCTTTCTTTTTAAACTTTCATTTAAAAAAAAAAAAGGTAATTTCGAACTCACATAATATGAAAATGAAAAATAATTTTTTTTTACATTGTTTAAAGAGAAAATTACCTCTAAGTATAGAAAAGTGACACTTAATTCCCATTAAGGAGAGATGAAATACTTAATTACCACTAAGTCCACTTTTACAAAAATACATTTACCATTAATAGAAATGTCACCCTAGGGTTTTAGGGTATGCTAGGGTTTTATGGTACCCTAATGGGTACCCTAGTACTCTTGGGTACCCTAAAATCTTAGGGTACCCTAGGATTTTAGGATTTTAGGGTACCCTAAAGTTTTAGATTTTAGGATACTCTAGGTTTAAGGTACCCTAGAGTTTAGGTTTAGGTGATTTCATAGAGCCATAGGGTTTAGGTTTAGGCACTTTCATAGGAGTTTAGGGTGCACTTTCCTATTATAGGGTTTTAGCGATTTAGACATTTTTGGTACCACAGAGTTTTAGACACTTTTATAAGCGCTGAGGTTTAAGACTTTCACAGTGCAAGAGTTAAGCACTTTCAGTATTGGGGGTTTTAGGCACTTTCATAGGGTTTTAGTGTTTCGTTAATTAGAGAAAACTTGGTGGAAATTACTTTCTATTTTCTGGACCTAGAGGTAAATTGCCCTTTTTGTTAATGCCACACCTTGCAAGTGTATTTTTGCACCAAAAAATATACTTGCAGGGTGTGGCATTAACAAAAAATGGTGTGGCAAAATCACTGGCTTATATTTTTCTCACTAATCAAACGAGGCTTAAAGATTGGTCAAATTTTCCAGATTAGGACATTTACTAGTTACTATCCACAGAGTAAAATAACTTTTCCAGTTAATTACTACTACCCATGCACACCCCCACCAGTTGTTTTGTTTTGAGGAAAATAATAGGGTGTACCTGAAGGAAATGACTTGTCTGCAATCAGGTTTGGACCGTAGAGATGTAGTGCAAGTGATCCCAATCGTAGGTTAGCGTTTTCAATAGTTCAAATTTGTTTTGATACTTTTACCGCTAGTAATATCCTTTAATTGGTAAAAATTTTCAACAATTTTGAACTATTAATTGTCAATATGAAGTGTCCAAAATAGATTGAACTATACATTGAGGGGCCGTATCCCACCAAAACAGTCCTGCCTGATGTGGACCTTTGGTGCATCGATTCTCCCATTACCGGACGTAGGTGCCGTTCCAGATGAACAACAAAAAGAATTTTAAGAAAACGAAAGTAATTTTAAATTCAAAAATTATATATTTACGTAGATAATTTTTTTACTAATATGGATCTTATTTGATAGATCTCTAACAAAAAATGGTGTGGCAAAATCATTTCCCAAAATATAATGAAAAGTGAAAATGAGAGAAAGTGAAGTAAAAAAAGAAAAAGAAAAAAGAAAATGTATTTTTTTTTCTCGCATCCATATGATTAAAATGAAAGTTTTACAAAAAAAAAATACAAAAGTTATAGTACTAAATGCTCATTCTTGCAAGAAAATAAAATTTATCTGCACTTTTTGTGAGAAAAAGTAAAGCACACTTCCTAGCTTTAGATAGTTGTATGAGAAAGTTTATTTTCTATCATTTTCTAAGACATTTTTGCTAAGTGAACACCAAAAAATCATATACGGAGTATATATTTTTAATCTTTCTTGCATTTTCTACCATTATCTCTCGCTAATTAAACAGACTAAGGGTTTTTTTCATTGGCAAAATATTATTGATAACTCGATAAGGGTACATCGAGAAAAGAAAAAAGGGAAAAACATCTACAGCATGATGCAAGATGATAACTCGACCAATTTTTAAGTTGTACGTTGGGATCTTCGTGGACCGCCTTACTCGTATTTTGTATTTCGACTAGAATTTAGGGATCAATTATCCCGTCACTAGCAAGGGGTTTTAAACCTGAAACCCTTTTTTCTTAACACCAAAAAATTAAAAGGATCTCGAGAAAGCCGGCATCACAACGCAAAACAAGCATCCCCATTTAAGTGGACAACCAAGCCTTACGACAATCATTTGCCACTTAGGCCTAAACAAAAACTACTGCAACACAGTTGATGAATTATACAATTCCTAGATTTTAACCAGGGAGTCGTTTGGGAGTTGGTCAGGGCGGTGGAAAGGTTTGTTGCACGCTTTTGCCTCTAGGCGTGCAAGAACAAGAAATTGCTGACTTTTCGTCTTCCGAACGACATTGGGGTCACATTCAGTGCAACAATACTATTGCAAATTGAATTGTGGTAGGTTTATTTCATTTTTCTCGTTCGATTATCAGGGAGTGTCTAGATCAACTTTTACCCACATCGACTGATCCTTTTTTTATCCGGTCAAAGGCAGGTCTGGGATTAGAGAATTCGGTAAAAGTTACTTTCTTCTGATTTGACCCAAAGAATCGAATTATGATCAATTCAATTATATGGGGATTAAACGCACCAACTAACCGGACTACAAGACTAATTGTGTTATGTTTCTCTCTCTCCACTAATTGCATCCTAGGTTGATCTAGGTAAATACAAAATGGTAGGAATCTCTCCGTCTCTCTCGTATCTTATCTCGATTACACCAAACCAAAAAAAAGGGTAAAAGATGCATTCAAGAAAGCACCAAGAAAAATTCAAACTTTTAATCAAATCATGCCAACTCTACTATGGAAAATAACCCACCAACTTTTGTTGATCCCATTCCTGATCTAGTTTAAGGCAGACATCCATGTTGGAACTAAAAAATTTGCAAAAATTACTTTCTTGCAGCTTTGATACCAAGATTCAAATCCTGATCAATTGTGTGGGAATCGAACGCACCAACTAACCGGACAAAGGCTAATTGTGTTATGTTTCTCGCTCTCGCTCTCTTTCTATCTCCACTAGTTGCATCCTAGGTTGATCCATGTAAATACAAAATGTTGGGAATCTCTCCATCTCTCGTATCTTATCTGAATTATTTCATCAAAACCAAAACGGGTGAAAGATGCATCCAAGAAGAATCCAAACTTCTAATCAAATCATGCCAACTCAACTATGGAAGAGGACTGCCCATGAACAAGAACTATGGACGAGGACCCACCTACTTTTGCTATCACCACCAAGGCGTCTAATTTTGTAAGGTTAACTAAGTTTACACTCCTCCTATTTCCTATTTGTATTCGCACTTCTTTTTGAATAACCCAGGTATCCGGATCGGTTAACGCATATTCGCACTTTCTTCTTTTCGGTCGTTATTCATGACATAAAGTCAGTTGACTTGTTTACTATTCATATACGAAATTGCATTGTCGCAAAGGTTTTAGATCTAAAAAATGCTTATACTAGTAGAAAGAGGAATGTGAACATCAGTTACTATGGTATATTCCAAGAATTTGCCGTCCTACTCCTATTCCCTTAAACAATCAAATACTAAAGGTCAAAGATTCTTTACAGGCCCTTTTGAAAACTTCTAAATTACCTTTGACAATAAATTCAACTCCACTGCAAAACTCTTCTTTCTTTACCTCAAGCCTTTCACACCGTGACATCTTTTCCACGTGATCCATATATTGGATTATAGCTCAACATTTGTTTGAGATAATTAAGCAATCCTGCGTGTTGGGTCCGGCCAAGATTCAACTTTCTCGCCGGATTTTTCCCAGGAAAGTTTGGGTCCGGCCAAGATTCAACTTTCTCGCCGGATTTTTCCCAGGAAAGTTTAGCTCTTCTGAGGGAGATGAGCTGGTGATTCAAGCTCTGGCAATGGGTAATGAAGCAGAGAAGGTCTATGTTGCCTTGGGAAACGATCCGCAAGACGGGTTGGCAACCTTGGAATGGGTTCTCAGAAAGTGGTCCTCTCATTCAATCTCCATAGTAATTCTCCATGATGCACCTATCGACACATCCAAAGATTATGTTTGCACACCATGTAAGTCATAAAACTCTGTCCATTTCTTGTTTGTGATTCTGTAATCTTTTTCTTTTCATTATTATCGATGAATTCATCACTTTTCTCAAAAAGAAAAGTAAGTTCAGCGAACGGTAGCTAAGCTACAATAAAACACTCCTTTACAATCAAGAGGATAACCACCTACGAGATACACTGGAGAGCAACAAGGTAATCGTTGCCTGAAAGATTACAAACAACATCATCACCAAAAACACAAAATTAAGTATAGAAACTAACCCGGTATTTGTCCGCCTCAATTTTGCAATCTCTCCACTTCATCATGGATTTCTCTCTGGAGCGTGAACGTAGGCAGGTTTATGGCGAGGCACGTAGATCCTCCATATGTTTTTCGATGGAACTGTGCTTAGAGACCCAACAATAACTCCTCCTTGTTTCGGGTTTTTCCTATGAATAACTGGAATTTTCATGTGCTGTGGTAGTGGGAAAACTCCCAGCAAGCTATTTGACAGAGGAGAAACAGGAAGCTCACAGGAAGATAAAGGAAGGGGAAGATGACAAATTATTATCTCAGTACCAAGCTTTCTGTGGTCAGGTTGGGCATCTGTGTTTTTTTCTGATGTATGCAACAAACTTATACCACATAACTTCTCACTCAGTTCTAATGCTCTCTATTGGTTCTCACATACATCCCCAGGTGAAAGTTGAACTTCTTAAGATTCAGAAACATGATGAGCCTCTCCATAATCTCTTAGTGGAATTGATGTTGGAGATAACCAAATTGGTCATTAGCATTTCATTCATGAGGTCCACGTTATGGTAAGTAACACATTTTCTTAGTCACGTTTCTGCGAAGTGATCGTTGTTTTTTTTCCCTTCGACATTGGAGGTAATTGCGGCGACTTGACAGCTGCAACTTATGAATTCTTTTTCTGTCTAAAAAGTTGTGTCAATCTGTTTGGTACATCTTCTGCGTTCCAGCCAAAACGCACTTAAATAGCTGATTGTAGAGAAGCTCTATTTTAAAGCTTTTTGCTTCTGCTTTTCAATAATCAGCTTTATTCTTCCTCTGCCAGGAAATCCCACCGTCTTAGTGGATTACTTCATGTTCACCGGCAAAGACCCGATTGGTGTGATATTTTCCTGATATCTGGAGGGAAATTGGTTTTCCTAAGGGAAGAAAATAACGAAGTAATCATAGAGGATGATCAAAGACACATGGTTGCTAAGTTCAGAGAAAAAGGTAGTTTTAGAACCTTGCTGGGGATAAAATTTCCAGCAACTGCCAATAATGCAAAAAATTCGCCATCACCTTCAATGAGCAATTATTCCCAAGATCAATACGGAAATTCTGAGGAAGAGATCGAAAGTTACTTCCACCAACTGTTACTTTCTATTTCTGATGAAGAAGGTTCAGAGATAGAGACTGACGCATTGCAGAATAGTGAAGCTGAAAAAGAGATACAGGAAAATATGGTAACTTCCCAATCTGATAATTTTTGTGAATGTGTGGTCACAAGGAGCCTTGTTTTGTTTAGATAAGTTAGAAAACTAATGATCGTAGCTTGTGAAAAAGAACTTGTATTACTTTTCTTTCTCTTCTTTTGACTTTTGGTACCATAACATACGGATTGAATGCTAGATTTGGCATGTTCAAATTCAAGCATGCCAAAAGCCTATTCATTACCCTGAGAGCCACACATTTGTGCAAGCCCCATACACTTTTTTTTTCGTAACATGTACATTCTCCCTGTTTTACAACTAGGCTTATTCGTAGTCAGATATCCAACTCTAAAATTGACCTTTCTGTAGTTCACATAAGAACTGACCAGAAGTCTATAATTTTTCATACTGATGGTTATGTACTTAGTAACACACTAACGCTCACTTTTGCCATGACGCCAGAGTGCTGGAGATGAAGTAGAAATGCTGAAGGTCAAAATTAGAAAAGCTCAAGACATGATCGAAATTAAGAGAAAAGAAGCTAAAGACAATATTGAAAGACATGCAAAAGCTGAATGGGCCATTTCCGTGTGTACTCGCCGGGTACTCTCTCAACTTCTTAACTATTCCTTTTGCTCCATAATACTTGTATATTTTCTATGATTGTGTTTTTAACAGGAACAACAAATAACGTACTTTGGTAAACATTTCCAACAAAATTCAGCCAAAATTAGTTCCATTCTTTGGTGAAAAAGAACTTTGAAAAGAAAAACTATTCGTTGAGATTAAAGGCATTACTACAGTAAAAAGACAAATAAAATGGGACAAATGGAGTACTTGACGTTTTCAATTCAACTCAACAGGCAAGAAATGAACAGAACCCATTCTTTATTTTGTAGGCTGAGGAGCTTGAAGCTCACATAAAGGAAGAGATCACTACAAGAGCTGATCTAAAGAAGGAGTTGGACTCTGCAAAGGATGAGGTGGAAGAAATTCAGACTGAAGTTGAAGACAAGAAGAATAAGCTCAAGACAATACTGGAACTCCAAAATGATCTCTCAAACAAACTAAGACTATCCTCCATGGCAAAATCACGAGTCGAGGCGAAACTAGAGGAGGCAGTGACTGCAAGAGTCGATATGGTCCAGAAAATCGAGGAGTTGAGATGCCAGAGAGATGTTTTGCAACGTAGAGTGGAGTTTTGTAGGGAAAAAGACGCCATAGGAATGGCTACTAGGAATAGTGACCTGGGATTTAGCTCTAGAAAGTTCACGTCTGAAGAAATTAGAGCGGCAACCAATGGTTTCTCAGAGCGTTTGAGATTGAAATCTGTAGGACATTGGACAACTGTGTACAGAGGAAGGATTAATAATACAGTGGTGGCAATCAAAGTGGATAGTTCAGCCAATGGGATATCACAAGATGCCTTTGAAGCTAAGGTAGAAGATTTTTTTTTTTTTTTTTGATCCACAAGGTAGAAGATAAGACGCCCTGATTTTGTATATACATACTTGTTGTCTAGAGCGAGAGAGGGGTTGATCGATCTGGTAGTTTGTCACTTACACTCCGTTTGCTTTCAGTGGAATTTTTTTTTCTCAAAATACTTCATATATTTTTTGTGTCTGGTGCGGCAAAAAACAAAAACTGGTTTCTGTGGTCATTGGAAAAAAATCCTGGTTTTGGCAGAAAATATTTCACTCTTTCAAGGTGAGAAAATTTGAATCAGCATTCTATCATACCACCTACCATTCAACCACACCCACTATCCTGCCTGCCACACTAGCCACTCTGCCACCCATTGTCGCCATCACTCTCACCATCATTCCCATATGCATTAACACAGAACATTTTCTTGGGGAAAATAGTTTTCTCAAAACACATTTTCAGCCGAAACAGATGGAGAAACAAGTAGGACTGACTGACCTTTATATTGCAGGTAAAGGCCCTCAGCCACATCCGACATCCACATCTAGTCGCCATGTACGGATTTTGCTTGGAGCTAAAATGTATTGTGTTTGAATACATGCACAATGGCTGCCTACGGGATGCATTATTCTCGGTTTGCAGCAGAGGCAATAGGAGTAGAATACAAGGGGGTCTCAATTGGCATGCTCGGATTCGTATCGCAGCTGAGGTTTCATCGGGCCTGGGCTTCCTTCACTCGGCCCAGCCCAGGCCCATTTCTCTCGGCAACCTCAACCCTTCCAAAATCCTCCTAGACCGTAATCTTGCTTCCAAAATCCATGGCTTTAGGCCTGGTTGGTGTCATGACCAATCCGACGTGTGGTCAGATATTCGGGCTTTTGGGAATATAGTGCTGCAGCTTCTGAGCGGGAGGAATTGGTTCAGGCTTGTTGATGAGGCCATGTTGATAGACCGGACGGGCCTCATTGAGGTCCTTGATGAGACGGCTGGAGAATGGCCAGTGGATTTGGCAGCAGAACTTGCTGGGATAGCAAGGAGATGTCTGGATGATGGCGGCAGGCTAGAGCAGGATTCATTGATGGTGACAGTGTTCAAAGAGATCGAGCAGGTGAGGAAAAGGGCTGATGATCTAGTGGCAGCCAGAGAATGTGAGGTGTCTGCCAGAGAAGGTGTCTATATGGAGGAGGACTCAAGAAATGTACCCGAAATGTTTCTCTGCCCCATATTTCAGGTAACCATCTACCTCCATCTACTCTTCTATTTGCAGCTATCCAAAAAGCTAAAACTCAGACATGGAAGGGTTTATGGGCATTTGCCTATAGAAAAGAGCTATATTTGAACAACTTTGTTTACAGATGGGGATACAGGTGGAGCTATTTATACTTCTTTTCACATATGAAACCATGAATACTCACTATATACTAATAAAGAAGAAACTCTGTTCGTTTTCTAAATATATCCTTAGGGTATCATATGAAAATTGATACTGACACTTTCATTTCTACAAACAATTGGGCCCAGAGTTCTCGATTGCAGGATCAGAATAACCATCCGTGTCTGTGGTACGGCCATAACACTAAACCCTTGAAGATGCCCAACTTATGAAAATAATCAGCATTTAGCACTATGGTACAGGCTTGGTTGAAGTTGTGGTCTTGCAGAACACCTAATGTGCTGATAGTTTAAGAATCTTTCACTATTCCTAGGTTGAGTAACCATATTGATAATTGCTAATCTGTTAAAATCAATTCTTCTTTTGGGTACAGGTTGTGATGAAGAATCCACACATAGCCGCGGATGGATTTTCGTACGAGCTAGAAGCCATAGAGGCGTGCCTAAAGATCCATGATACATCTCCAGTGACGAACTTAAAGCTTAAGCACAAACTCCTCACCCCAAATCAAACCCTTCGTTCCCTAATCCGTGATTGGCGTAGTAAAAGATCAATCCCTCTTACATGAACATACAATACCACTTGGTTAAATAATCACAAGAGCAAATCAAGCTCAGTAAATCTTTTTTCACCCAAGAGTAAATACCACCTGTTCTGTGTAACTTTTTGAATTCATTTTAAACTGATTTACTGATTTTAGAGCATCGGTCTTTTTTCTGGTGCTAACCTTGGCATATTCAATATCAGCTGAAACAAACAAAACCGTAGAAGAGTGTTGTACAGCAACTTCCATTTCCAATACTTTATTGGATTCATTAATTGGCGGGGGAATTGTAATCTATGGTTATCTGACATGATGTGTGAAATTCGTAATTATCTCATGAATAGCTAATCTTGCCATCTTGGGATGCTGCATGCGTCAAGTGATTCTCATCACTTGGGACTTTTCAAAGGGAAGCAGAGAAATTTGGCAAAAGAATCAAGTCATCCCAAAACTCCCATTGTTCAAAATGCACTCAATTAGCTTCACTGGACAAACACTAGACAACATAATGCCACTCCCAACTGCCAAGAGCCCTTTGGCCAATGGCATAAGGGTGCACTTACGTGCCAGGAGAAAGGAGGTCGGGAGATTTTCTTCAATGCCCATTGGCCAACAGAATAAGGGTGCACTTAGATGCGAAGAGAACGGAGTTCGAGAGTTTTTTTCAAGCCTTTTGGCTTGACGGCATAAGGGTGCACTTAAGTGCCAGGAGAAAGGAGGTCGGGAGTTTAACTGTTCTTCTAATGTGCTAATCTAACTATTCTGACTTTCGCAGATCAAAAAAGTACACAATCATCACGTCGTAAGCTAACTCGATGTCATTTTAATTCATGCCAAATTAAGGTACACACACTCTAAACAGTCACCACAAATCATGCAAATATCAATGATAAATCTGGCATTTTTTAAATGGCGGCTGATCTAATCAAGTAATCATCACTTAATAAAACAGAATCAAACAGTATTAGGTACCTGCACGAAAATCTCCACGACGGAGAGAGAGCCCTTCATCTCCTGCAGCCGGCGGCTGGGCTCAGCTGGCGGCGCCGGTCTCCGGCGGCAGAGTCCGACCCTTCGAGTTCTTATTAATCCACCACAGCCATTGAATCCGATAGTGGACTCGATTTTCACTACGGATCGAAACAAGATTCAAGGACTCGAGCAGTATTTATAGTTTTGGTAACTCAACAAAATAGTACTTTTGGCGCAAAAACAAGAGAATTTGCAACCAATTTTTAATTTTTTTAATTTTATTATTATTTATTTATAGTTTTTATTCCATATTCCCATCTAAACAAAAAAATTTTAAAGAAAAAAAAAGTAGTTCCTTGAAATTCTGATAGTTATAAACCAAACCAGTTTTTCTGTTTTTGTAATCATGAATTAAAAGTTAAAAACTAAAGTAAACGAAATAAGGAAAATTTTGATTTTATTCCAAATAACATTCACACAAAATTAACATGCACACAAAATTAACATGCTGAACTTTCCCTATAAAAATTATTCGATTGAATGTTTTTTTCTAAAGTTGTAGCGTGTTTCCGTTAATTTTGTGAATTAATTAATATCAAAATTTCATCAAAACCCCTGATTAAAGAATAACTGTCTTTCTTAGAGAAATTAGATTTATTCAACACATAGGGTGGGTCTGTCCAAAAGGTGCTAGTAGACACACAACCCAAAGTTGGCCAACAGGTCCCGAACTCCTGTGATTGATTGGAAACGGGTCTAAGAATCAATACTTAAACGCTTAGCGGTTACGAAGGGCATTTTTCATCCGTTTAACATCGTTTGTGCTTTCAAAAAGAGAATTCAGTTCTACATATAAAAGCATCTGTTTAATCTATAATTAAACTTAACAATTTCTACATTCACATTGGTTATTTTTGCATTCCTAACCAAAACAACCCACACAATACACAATGCACATTTGTCCAATCGCAAACGAGTTTCAATCACGCACCTGACCACATCAAATTATTCGTCTCGATGAGACGATTCCAATGTGGGGTGTTTTGAATTTGGTTATTGAGTTTTAGTTATTGGTAAAAATTGTTAAATTTGGTTATGAAATGAGTGGAATTTGGTTATTTGTTAAAATACTTGTAACTTTGCTTATTACAATATGAGGTATTTTTTTGAACATTGTTGTTAAATTTATTTATCCGCACCCATTTACTTATTTAAATGGGGATGTAAAAAAAGAGTAGAATTTGCTTCCAGATATCGGATCTCATCATACCCGACCCAAATGAGTCCAGCAAGTCCTATATAAAGTTGAAGGTTTGAGAACGTTCAAGAAAAAACCAGAAAGACCAGCCATGGAGGGAAAATTAGACGCCATCTTCTCCCACAAGAACTCCCGCCTCCCCGACGACACCGTTTTCTACTCCATCTTCCCCGACTTCTCCCTCCCCTCCAACACCAACACCACCACCACCACCACCACCAACGCCGCCGTCACCTCACAACTCCACTCCCTCCACCTCCAAATCCTCAACCTCCTCTCCCCCTTCACCTCCCACTACATCTACCAACACGAACCCTTCACCCTCTCCCCCCTCTCCTCCCCCGTCCCCCACCTCCACGGCAAGCTCCGCTACGGCGACAACCTCGACGACGAGTGGTTCGTCGTCTTCCTCCTCCTCCAAACCTCCCTATCCTTCCCCGACCTCTCCATCCGCGTCTTCGACTCCGACGGCGAGTTCCTCCTCATTGAGTCAGCCTTCCACCTCCCCCGCTGGCTCAACCCCGACACCGCAGCCAACCGCCTCTTTCTCCGCCACGGCCACCTCCACGTCATCCCCAAATCCCTATCCCCCGACACCCCAACCCTAACCCAATCCCTAACCCTCCTAATCAACTCCGGAGACCAAACCCTGGCTTCTGATCCAATCCAATCAGCCATTAAAAACCGGATTAAGAACTACCCGGGGAATAATATGAATATGCATAGGGTTAGGGTTAGGGTTCCGGTATCCGTAGCAAGGGTTTTGAAACACGAGCCGTACTTGATATCGTTAGCTGTGGCGGGGTTTTACGATCGGGATATTGATTCGATGAAGTACGCCGCAAAGATGGAGAGGTTTTGTGGGAGTGGGGAAGGGGAGGAGCTTGTTGAGGTGTGTGTGAGGATGTCTAGGGCAATGTACGCTCAGTTGGTGCAGCAGACTTTTCAGGCGCCGAAGGGGTACCCGATGCCAGTGAGGAGTGATGGTAGGGTTTATGTGGAGGCGGAGCTGGGGATGAAGATTGCGTGCGGGTTTGAGATGGTGTATCAGTTGAGGAAGAGGGATGGGGTGGAAGGGAAGGGGAGTACGTGGGAGGCGTTTAGGGAGAGTTTGGAGAGGAGTGGATATTTTGAGGGGTTACTTCCTGGGTCGAAGGAGTATCGGCGGTTGATGGAGAATGCACAGGAGTATTACAAAAGCAGTTCTTTGTATTCTAGAGCCAGGTATGTGGTTTTATCTGTTTGAAGTTTGTTTCTTTTCCATGATGTTTTGGGTGATATACTCGATGTTTGAATAGTTTGTAATGAAAAAAATAAGCTGGATATCTAGTATTTTACAGAGATGCAAGAAGTATTGTTGAGGACCCCATAAAAGGATTGATACCTTATGCTGTAATTGTGCAAACGAAATTCGACATTGTTCTGAATTCTTTTATGATTAGGATAGCTAATGTTGGCTCTTAGACTTAAAAGCAGACTCTTTTTGGCGTTTGGGGTAGCACATGTTGTTGTTGTCACCGGAAAGCTCTAACTATTCTTTTGGGTCACGCCAATATTATTTGTTGTCGAGTACTCGGTAGTATTTGCAAAGCGCATGTGTTAGTTTTATTGTATAGGTGCCCTAGAAAACATGCTGGGACTGCCTTTAGTCAGATTCAGTGATTTTTTTTTCAAATGGTAAAGATGTTAAACTTAGAATTGAACTTGTGTCCAACCCACTCACACCGTGAGATTAGGTTTTGGATCCCTGTGAAGTAGCTATATCATAATTCCATGCATTAATTCGTTGTAAAGTTCTAGTTTTTCCTGCAGCTGCTAATACATCTGTTGATGCTCTGTTATTACTATTGCTGTTGCTGCTACTACTGATACTTGTAGCAACTTTACACCATTAGTGTTGGTCTTCATTGTTTTTTCACCCATAGTAGTGCTAGCATTATGAGGATGAGTGTTCTTGCAGTGAGATGATGAGTGCTCCAGTGAGACGTATAGATGAGATTCTTGCTCTCCCTCATTCGGCTGATGATTTTCAGAGTCAGGAGCTTCCTCCTTCAGACGATGATTCATGGCTTTACAATGGGGAGGACGAATTGAATGCTGCTATTCTTGAGAGGCAGAAGGAGATGGAACTTTATAATTCTAAGCATAAAGGGAAACAAAAGCTGAAAGAGCAGCAGGACTCCGGTCCCTCGACTGAGCATTTAGATGATTTTGGTCTTGGGGACATAGCCAAATCTATGCAATCATTTGTGCAGAAGATGTCAAGCTATAAGGGAGCAGAGGTTCCTGAAAACAGGTTAGTCTGCCTTTCTACGCATTATCCCAGTATAGTTAATTATGTTGCCATTTCTTCTTATCTAGTGGTTGCAAGGATCTAACTGGGAAGGAGGTGTTAATTGGAATTGATTTTGGAACCGGAACTATGCCTTTTTCTTATTGGGGAAGGGGGAATATATTTGCTGATTCCCTTGAATAATAAAGAAAAGTATGTTGCAAATCTGTGAAATGTTGTTCAACTTTTGAGCAGAATTTGATATGAGATGCATTCTTTATATTGCTTTTCTGGTAACTTTTGATAGGGATAAATCTCCTTTTCCTTTGCGTTTCAATACTTTTTCAAAGTTATTATGGGAAGATCTGTCTCCAATCCTCTCTGATGCCATTCGGCTTTGATTTGGAGGCATGGTTCCGCAGCAAAACAGGTATGGGGGGCCATTGTTTCAGTGGTATTTTGAGAGCAGTCACTTTGTGTATATTCCCAAAGATTAGGTTTGTCTCCGATCCTCTCCCGCCCATACCCCCAATGATTGGGGACTACATGGGTTCTGTTGTTGTTGTATTACGTGAAGATCTAGGAAAAAAGAAACACTCTGAGACAGTTCAGATTGGGCCTAAGGTGGATCATCTCCTGTCAGTACGTTTCTGCAGCATGTCGCCCACCCTTCCAGGCTCTAGCAACCTATGGTGACATTGTTGGAGCAGGATACTGACCAACTTGAATTTTTTTTGGCTGATTGATCCTTTAAACTACCAGCTCTTGTTTTGATTTTTGTAACTTGCTTTTTTCGTGACCAAACTTTACTGCAAGAAATTAGGGTGTATACGAGTGGGATGAGCTTGTCTTTGTTCGGATTTAAAACCTCCAAATTATATCTTCTGCTGCAGTTCATATAAATGGGTATGTTATTTGCGATTTTTGTGGGAGGCAAACCCAATTTGAAGCAGCGATGTGTTATTTTTGTACTTCAAGATCCTTTTGATATGTGATGAATTTATTACTCCAATTGGTTTATTTTGTTGCTTTTCTCTGTGAAGAAACCTAGAGGGTGTGGACTTCGATGTGGACCGTTTTATGAAGGACCTGGAATCTGTAATAGGACATCAGGGTTCAGATGACACCCACATCAATGAGGATATTGAGGAAGGATCCTCATCTGACTCTGACATGGATTTTGGTAAATTTTATCTTACTCTATCGTAGGTTTATCTTATTTACCCTGTAAATGTATGGTTGTCAGTAGCTTGTTGGAACATATGTTATTCTCTTCGGTATTTTCCGTTATAATGATTGCGTTATCTGTACATGTAGATGACTCTGAAGATGGGAGTGACATAGAACCTTCTGAGAATAATGAAGAAGGGGATTCATTCATGGGTGCCTATTCCAATGCTCTGAGTGAGGAACTGAAGACGTCTACACTAAACAAAAGTTTTGTTCGTGCATCGCAATCTTTTAAAATAAACGAGGTCAGTTCTTTGACTTTCCCTTTGCGTTCATTTCATGGAGGATCCAAGTCAACTTAACTGAGCTATTTATCAACTTGGTTTGCCTTAGTGAGTCCCGTCTGTTAACTGAGCTCTACTTTACAATGCGGTAGAGGGAAACAAATTATGATCATATAAATCTTGCCTCTAGAAAGTTTTCATTGTTCTCTGATATGCTTGTGCAATAATCCTTATGTGCTTCTATTGAATGATGCAGGGAACTTCAAACACCACAGAAAGCATGGATGTGCAGGCAAAATCAAATGCCTCAGAAGACATGGACGAGGAGTTCACTCCAGTGGATGTGGATGTGAATCTTGTGAAGAGTTTCCTTGATTCGTTTTCTTCTCAACAAGGACTTCCTGGTCCTGCTTCCAATTTGCTAGGTCTTATGGGTCTACGTCTCCCACAAGATTCCAGCAAAGACAAATGAAATCTCTCTCTCTCTCTCTCCACTATCATCTACATGCCTTGTAATTTTCATAGAGGTGTCGTTTACAAAGTGTTAGCTTATGCCTGTATGCATATCAGGGAATGCAGTGCAGTAGAACATATTTGTTGCGAGAACTATTTGTATACTTAAGAGTTTCTCTTTACTAAAGAGAGAAGCCTCTACGAGCCGTGCAGCTTCCCAATGTCTTGAGTTTGGGCTTAGCAGAGGATATTCTGTCACCTAGCTTGTAGAGACAGTGAAGTTGATGTAGATAGATCCTGTCAAAGCCTCGGGTGTTTCTTCGAAAAGCACTTGTGGGTGGAGGTTTCTCGATCAACTGTGTTACTCCTTCCGTCCCTTTATTATTGTTCAGTATTCTATTTTGGGTTGTTCTTTAATAAGTCTCCATTTTGTAAAGTTAGTGGGTAAAAGTTGGTGTATTGTCTATTTTGTCCCTAAAAGTAGATTCCTTTTTGAAAAGTAAGTGAGTAAAAGAGTAATGATGATGAGTAAGTAGGGAAAGTGAAGGAAAAAATTGATGTGAAAGGTATAATGATGATGTCCTTTTAATAAGTTGGAGTTACGAAGCAGGACACTTAAAAATAGACGGAGGGAGTACTAATTATCTTGTGAAAGAAATCAATCTTATCAATAATTCTATATACTTCAAATCACTTGTACTGAAAATGTGTCTGCACGGATCAAAAAAAAAAGTGTCTGCATCTTTATTTCCGTGTCGTTTTAGGAATTCATTTTGGCACTCCACTTGTTGGAGCGCCGACAATAAATTTTGGAGTGTCAAAATCAAAATCCTCTGGCATATTGTCAATAGATGATCACGAGTCATGCAATCACGTTAGATCAATCTTGAATGGAGACAGATAAGATTGAAAGAGCATCTCTATTTATTTGGTAAATTTTTTAGTATTGCTGAATTTGACCGAAAATGAACTATAACTCCCCTAGCTGCTCAAGTCTCTAGTTAAAATATTCACACCGGCTGTAGTGCAATGTGCAATCCATGCAGTCCATTTCTGTTGTTAATGGTCCAAATTTAGAACGGTAAAAAAAACATTTTCAGACGACTCGAATTGCATACTACACCAGTGCACTATCATGGCGTGGGTTTTATCCCCGTGACTTTGCAGTGTTGTGCACAATCCGAACCATCCATCTTTACAATGGTCCAAATATAGACCACTAAAAATACTTTTGGATTGCTCAAATTTTGCACATGACTCCTGCATTATAGGGTCGTGAGTTCTTAAGGGTTTTTTGACTAAATAATTTATTTTTGGATTATTTTTTTGTTTTTATTAAAAAAATCACATTTGTTTGTTTTTCGTCATTTTTTTTATATTATTGTTTCGTCATGACGAGAGGAATTTAAAAAAGTAAAAATTAACATCGAAACTCAAATTTTTTTTTTAAAACGAAAATAAACCACTTATTGGCTTATTTTTAACTTTAGCCTAAAAAAAATTGAGGGGGTGTTCCCCTTTTAGAAAAAGTTTTTTTTTTTCAAATTCAAGTAATTTCAAACTCAAATATAATGAAAATGAAAATTATTTTTTCAATTTTTTTTGCACCGTTTAAAAGATTTTAATGAGATCTATCAAACAAAATCCATATTGGTAGGAAAATTATTTGCGTAAATACATAATTTTTGTGCTTGAAATTACCTTCTTTTTTCAAAAGTTCTTTTTCCGAGAAATTGGAACAGCCCTTCGATAGTAATTTTTTATTTTTTAGATTCCTCTCGTCATGACAAAGTAATAATTCAAAAAAAATAAACGAAAAACTAACAAATGCTAAAAAAATTTGAATGAGGACAAAAAATAATCGAAATAAATTACTACTAGTAGTATTTAGCCAAAAAAAAAAAAAAGGGAATTGATAATCCCAAAACCCTTTTTGCTCCCGCCAAAACTCAATGTTTATCTTTCATTGCATAACTTAATTGTTCTCCACTACACTATTTGCTTTACGAAAATGCCCCTTAAAATCCCAAGGAGTATTTTAACTTCTTTTGGCATTCCCTCAAATCGATGGTATTGACCAAAAGCAGTGTCCACATTGCTGATCTCCAAAATCCTCCCAGTTGTTTAAAAACATAGAAAACAATCTAAAAGCAATAAAACCAAATCAACCCATTTTGTACACACATTTTGCTTTTGTTCTGTATTCTCTCAATCTCAATAAAGCAATTAAGGATTTGTTTGGATTATTAATCTAATTGCTTACCAGGTTGCCTGGTAAAGGTATTCCATATGCTTGGCTCCTTGTTTCCTTCATCTACAGCACCTTCAAACTATAGTATATACACACATACTCTGTCATTTGTTAGAAACAGGGCAGAGGAAGAAAGCAAACGGAAAAGTACCAGGTAAGCAGAAGAAATTTCAAACACAGACCCAAGTGGGAAATCAAATTGGCTAATTGATTCCAAGTTCACAAACAGAAGAGGACTTTAAGGAAGAAAAAAAACACTTACCCAAAAAAATTTAAGGAGAAAAAGATGGGAAAAGATTGTAATGAAAAGGGTAATTCTGGTGAGAATTTCCAATCAAGGAAGGTTTTTCTTCGTGGAGTTTGGTAATATGTTTCTGGTAGTATTCTCTAACAAAAAAAAGCTGAAGCTGTGGAATGCCAAAATACGGTAAAATACTCCAGGGATTTTAAGGGGCATTTTTGTAAAATAAATGATGTAGCGGAGGGCAATTAAATCATACAATGAAAGATAAATATTGAGTTTTGACAGAAACAGGAACAAAAATGGTTTTGGCAGAAACAAAAGAGATTTTGACACTTATCGAACAAAAAAAAAAAAAAAGATTTTAACATTATCAGCTCTATAAAAAATTTAAAAAAAAGGCCTTGAGCATCAACACCAGATGAGGTATATGTATGAAATTAGTTAAAGTAGAGAAGCAAAACCCAAAAACACTACTGCAGCAGATTAGCAAAACAGGAAATGTAAAATACATTTCCATGGATGGGCCGCTAAAAATAGCTACGCACTATTCACCAGGTATCTGTTTTTATATTATTTTCCGAACAACTCTGAGTCTCCCTCTCTCTTCCCATTTGTACTTTAACAGGAATAAAGAAGAAGAAAAGAAAAAAGGAAATCAAAGTAATAATATTTTAATAGAAAATAGGTAAAATAGATAGTATTGATGTGGTGTTGGAAAAAATGTGAATAGATAAAATAAAAAAATTATACTACACATTAGCATTTTTACATAACAACTGGTGTACATGCTCTTAGATATTAGGAGTACGTTATTCCTCCGTTTGTCATATTCACATTTGCTTGCTTTGGCCTTTTATATTTCATTTCAATAAATATATATATCCTTTGTCGACTTGACTGGACTGGGGATTCATGAACCAACAAACCAGCCCCAGAGAGAGAAAAAGCCGGTTTTCTTTGGTTTTTTCTAGAGAGAGAAACATAGAAAGTACTGTTAATAGTGCGCCAAATATAATAGTCCGATCCTGTGCATATGCTCTATGGGTGACTTCTCTCTTATAAAAATGGGCATCATTGATACCAACGACTCATTAGTCATCATCAGTTTCTAGAGAGAGAGAGAAAAAAAAAGAAAAAGAAATAAGAATGGAGTCGTCGCAGGCGATTGACCTGTTAAAGGAAGAGCTTCCGGTGGAGCAGGACTCTCTCGTTTTGTCCGGCGACGTCAAAACCGGCCTGGTTATCGTCGACGTCGTCAATGGCTTCTGTACCGTCGGAGCTGGCCATTTGGTAATTATTTCCCCATCCCATACTCAATCAACATATCTCATGTTTATATGATCTATCCTTGCTTTCTGTGCTTTTCTTTTTTGATATGTCCCCGGACTACCTTAATAAATTCTGGATCAATTTTACGGTCCACCAGCGGAGAATTGAATCGATCCTAAGTTAATTTTGATTTTGTCCTATCCCCTGATTGCACGGTTTTCCGATGGGCGTGGGGTCCATGATACCGGCGCATTTACGTCCTGATTGTTGTGAGATTGGCCAAACCAACAAACACACATGGTGGAAAAACAATCAAGAAAACAAAAACAAAAAACCCAAGACACGGATTTTGTTACGTGGTTCCCTAACCGTATGGTTGACTACAGCCACCCCAAACCCCGAAGTGTGTCTGGACATCTCCGTAGAATTGCCGCCTGTAATTTCGTTTTCAGGCCATCTAATTTTGCTAATCTCTTAGGCTATTGTCTCTTGTTGAGGTTCTCTCCACTGAAAATGTTTTTCCTCTATGGTTTTCTTCAACCTACTGCGATAAGACGATAACTAGATTGGACTAGGAATTTGGCATGTTATTATCTCGCTACAACGATTATTTAACGCGGTAGGATGGTTGATCCCATATTCTCTGTTTTATTGTTTTTTTTACTGCAGGCTCCAACAGCGCCCGACAAACAAATTTCTGGAATGGTAGATGAGACATTGAGGCTTGCAAAAGTGTTTTGTGATAACAAATGGCCTGTCTTTGCTTTTCTTGATTCTCATCATCCTGATGTCCCTGAGCCCCCCTACCCTCCTCACTGCATAGCAGGAACAGATGAATCTAAATTGGTTCCTGGTATTTTCACCTTTTTCATCCCCCGTGCTTTCTATAGTTCTTTATTGGCACAACATTATTGATTTCTAAGTCTTATTGATTTCTTTATGTTGTATTCAGCCCTTGAGTGGTTGGAACATGAATCGAATGTAACTCTTAGATGCAAGGATTGCATTGACGGGTTCCTCGGTTCAATTGAGAAAGATGGTTCCAATGTCTTTGTTGATTGGGTGAAAACCAACCAAGTCAAAGTTGTAAGTATTCCTATCTCCCGCAAATTGACCATTCAATGTGGTCCTGGCATTCTTTTGGTTTAGCTAGTGGTGGGAATGCACTCGTGATTTGAATCAAATTTTCCTTTTGTAGATTTTGGTTGTGGGGATATGCACAGACATCTGTGTAATAGATTTTGTCTGTTCTGCTCTGTCGGCAAGGAATCGCGGTTTCCTCTCCCCTTTGGAGGATGTGGTTGTGTATTCTGGCGCTTGTGCTACTTTTGATCTTCCACCTCATGTTGCCAAAATAATCAAAGCCGCAGCTCATCCACAGGTAAACTGAGATCAGAAGTTGGAACTTACATTTTATGGTCTTGCTGACCTTATTGGAAACAAATAGAATTACGTGGTGAATTTCCGCGGGAGGGTTTTGTCAGGGAAAGAATACATTCTCGTAATGAGGATTCTGCAGGTAGCATATGCAAACTTTTACAGATTGAACTAAGCATCAATAGTAATACAAAATGAAATAGCATGGTTTGCAATTATATTCAAGTTGATATGGACAATCAGTCCTGTTATGGATACTTTGCTCTTTCGACCTTTCCTTAGCCTTACTTTGTGTTGGTTCTGGCAACAAAATGGATGCGCAGATGCGCATTGTAAACTGCACTTTCCCTGCTTTTTTCATCACTAAAAGATTAATTTATTTGTCAAATTGTATAAAATGAAGGCTTTCTTCTTTTTTGTTTCATTTTGGGATCTCCTAGTTATTTCCCTTTCTGCCTTTTCGAAGCATGTTATTAAAGATATAAGCTCTGCAAAAGTAATACATGTCTTCATATTGTCCACTTGACCTCCCACGTATTGTCGACAAAAGGCTAAAAGTTTCTCATCATCTTCCTTTGATTTTGGCAGGAACTGATGCATCATGTAGGCCTTTACATGGCCAAGGCAAGGGGAGCAAAGGTGGTATCAGAAGTGTCATTTTGATGCATGAATAAACTGTGACCATAACTGTGTTTGGGGATTCTGGAGTTCAAAAATTTGCCAAGGTTGGCCAGTGCTTGCTAATGTATAGATGCTTTCTTATGTCTGTCTAACTCACATATTACCGAGAAGTATATCTAGTATTCCTATCTTTGGTCTGTGGTTTGGTGCAATATTCACTGTGAAATGTCTAAAAACTGGTGTTTCTTCGATAAAGGTTCTATGTGAACTGAACGACAATGCACTTAATGAAATGCTGTTGATACTCGTTTGTCTAATTCTCCACGTGTATCCACTAGTGAATCGCTGTTTTCTGGGGAAATACTTCAATTTTTCCTCAACAATCACTTAATCACAATAATGTGCGATGTGATTCTTCTGGTTTATATGTTTATGTGTTTTGCGCTAGTGATTGATGGTAGTTCCTGTCAGCTGTTGAAACAGCCATGGAAGGCTGCAGAAAGTTCTGTTAAGTCTTTGTGTCTATCACTACTTGCTTCAGCAGTAGGGTTGTGCTAAGGTCCTTGTTAGGGATTGGTTGAGTTGATAGGTGTTAGAATATAGAATTAGTTGTAGTCCCACATTGCTTAGTTTATTTATTTAATATGTGAGTCGTCTATATAAATAAGATTGTTATGTGCTGGGCTTATTAACACCCTACACACTTATCCTTCATAAACAACATGGTATCAGAGCGGGTTCACCATCCACCTTAGATATACAAAACCCTAGCCGCCACCCTCTACCACCATCATCATTTCACCACGAAACCCTAAATCTGCTGCCAATAATCCCAAACCACCATAACCCTAAAATCACCACCCTAATCTTAGCCTGTCCTAACCCTAATCTCTTCCATTGAAATCTATCGCTATAATCACTATTCATGCACACTGTTCACACGTACTGTTCACGCAGATTGTTCATCCGGATCTCTGCGCAACACGTTTGTCATTCAGTTGTTGATTTGTGGTATATTGATCTAATGAGGGTTGGATATTCTAGTTGGTTGGTTGCCTCTCATTGCACGGTGACATATTTGCAATGAAATTTGATTCTGCTTCTGCTGTTTTGATGGGTTTGGTTCTTCATTCAGCCATGGTCATGGTCGCAGCCATGATTCTGGGTATCATAGTCGGATTTTTGGCCATGCTTTTGGTGAGCGTGGTAACATATCTTGTTTTGTCGTCTATTTTGTTGAAGTTGGTGGTTGGTGGTTGGTGGTTGTTGGTTGGTAATTGAAGTTGCTTGTTATTGATCGTTGAATTCGTTCGTCGTTTGTTGGTCGTTGAAATCGCTCGTTGGTCGTTGAATTGCTCGTTGTTCGTTGGTCGTTGAATTCGTTCGTTGATTTGTTGGTCGTTGAAATCGTTCGTTGGTCGTTAAATTTGTTCGTTGATTCGTAGAAATCGTTGATCGTTCGTTGGTCGTTGAAATCGTTGAAGTTGAAGTTGGTTGGTTGTTGAAGTCGTTTCGTTCGTGGAAATCGTTGAAGTCGTTTTGTTCGTTGAAATCATTGAAGTCGTTTCGTTCGTTGAAATCATTTCATTCGTTGAAGTCGTTTCGTTCGTTGAAATTGTTTCGTTGGTTGAAGTTGTTCATTGGTCGTTTATTCCATTGTTTGAACAAGTTGGTTGTTTTTCGTTATTGCTGTTAATAGTTGAGGTAATTGTTTCGTTGGTTGCTATGTAACAAGCTGGAGAGTCTCCAGCTTGAGGGAGAGTGTTAGAATATAGAATTAGTTGTAGTCCTACATTGCTTAGTTTATTTATTTAATATGTGAGTCGTCTATATAAATAAGATGGGCAAAGTACGAAAAACCTCCCTGAGGTTTAAGCGTTTGGCAGATCACCTCCCTGGGGTTTTCTAATGACCACATCGCCCCCCTGTGGTTTTGGAGTAAAGTGCAAGTGTAACTCTGTTAACGGCAGATAGCAAAAAGACATCTTTACCCCTTTAGTTAAATAAAGCACTTAACTCTCACTTCATACCCTTAAATCCTTTTTTTTGAAAATACGCTTATTTGGCTAACAATTTTTGGAACTTACTTCAAAATCTTATTTCGCTGATAAAATAAAAAATAATTTTTTAATAAAATTGAGTTCTCAAAAAATGTCAGGGACATTTTTTTTAATTCCGGAGAAAGGGGATTAAGGCTCCGTTCGGCTAAATAAGCCAATTGACTTATTTTTTTGTCCTTATTCAAATTTTTTTCATATTTGTTAATTTTTTGGGAATTATTGCACTGTCATGACGAGAGGAATCTAAAAAGTAAAAAATTACGATCGAAACCTTATTTTTTTTGAATAAAGACGAAAAAGTTGGCTTATTTTTGTCTTTTATTCAAAAAAATAAGAGAACAATGATTGGTCTTTGCTTTACAGAAATTTTTTAGTTAGAATAATCTTTTATTGTTTTATTCTTATGGATATAATTAGTTAGGCAATTGTTTTATTCTCATGTTTTTTTGCTTTATGATTAGACCAAAAATCACAATTTATGAATCTAAAGTAAAAAAAAAAAAAAAACCAGCTAAACAGGAAGAAATAATCTTTGATAACCCATAAACCCACAAATTAAAAATTCAGGCACAAATTGAAAACCCTCTTCCACGAAACCATTGTCTCAATCCACAGTCCATAAATTGAAAACGACGAACCGATTACACAAACCAACAAGCCAATTGATAACCCATAAACCACAAATTGAAAACTGACGGCAAAACCCACAAACCCAAAACCATACGAAGGAATTTTCTGTCGTCGTCATCGAGTCGTCCATTTACGCCGTCGTCGAGTTTGATTTTACATGCCGCCGTCGTCTTGGAGTTCCATTTTTCTGTCGTCGAGCTCGTAAAGATACCCCGTTCGATCAGTGCCAAACCACCAATCTAGCCGAAGGAAATCTCAGCCGTGTATGATGAGCTCAGGAAAAGCATGAGCGATAACCCGATCTCAGTCCAACAGATGACTGCCCATCGAGGATCCCAAACTGAATGTAAAAGACCGAATAATCAAGGAACACTAATCAAGTAAAACTACTAGATCCATATCCCATTACCTATGAATAACCCCACCAGGAGGAACTGATTTCTGTCGATGGACTCCACTGGTGTAGATGGGCTGGCCCGGATAGAACCAAATCCCATTACCTTCGTCTTGAACGTACCAAAATGGAGCTTAGCACTGCTATGGAGCTCCTCACGAACTCTGAACATCCAGAATCTATTGGAAAATGATTGACAGTACAGTTGCCGTGAACAGGGCCACGAGCGTAGACTCACAATCATCGTCGTGACCCATGAACTGGGATACCTCGCCGTCCGTTCCCAACCCTCCGGCTGGATGTGGAAGCTCGGAATACTCAGCTGTTGTGGATTGATGATGGTCGGAAAGGGCCCACGTCTGTGGTCGAACAACCCACCACACCGACGAGCTACAGACGATCGATTCACAGATGGCCGGAAATAGAGATAGATGTAGAAGGGTAATAATGTCTTCTTACATATAATTTCAACTTTATTTAATAAGTTTTTCGATTGCAACTCTCATAACAGGCGCGTGTACTACACCTTCCGTTAATTTGGAAGGAAAATCTGACGGTAGCACTTTAGTCCAAAACCACAGGGGGCGATGTGGTCATTAGAAAACCCCAGGGAGGTGATCTGCCAAACGCTTAAACCTCAGGAAGATTTTCCGTATTTTGCCCAAATAAGATTGTTATGTGCTAGGGTTATTAACACCCTACACACTTATCCTTCCTAAACAACAATAGGTTTCAATGATCCTGAACTGCTGTTTGAAGTTGACTGGCCATTAGGTTTTCCAACTAGAAGGAAATGTAGAGGACTGCAAGACTCCTAAACTCGAGCCATCTCAAATTTCCCCATGGTTCAAAATAAACTCAATTGGCTTCAAAGATTTTGGAGGAAGAAAGCAGTATAGTAGTAGGAAGTCTCATAAGGTAACGAACTCGCTCAAATTCATGAACTCTAGTCAAACTCCTCTCATACCTTGTTAAACAGCCACCGCAAACCATAGAAGAACAATTGTGCACATTTCAAATTGCAAATAATTCGCTGAATGTAACAGCACACCAACCACCCAAATCATCCCTAGGAAGAAAAACCCCGGATGAATAAAACAAATTGAATGGAACACATTACATTGGAAGCCTAGATCTTAGATCATTGTACTTTCTGTGATGCATACAAGCAAAAATGGACCTTTTCTTGGTCTTCGTTCCAAATATAAACGATCGTAAAGGAACTCTCGATCGGCTAGTCGAGTGCCTCAATTGCGATGGATTATCGCCCTTGGACCCTGAAATGCCGAATTCCTCGTTCAACTTCTCAAGAGTCTTCTCAATTTCAAGTTGAAGTGCAGTCACATGATCAAAACCCATTTGTAGTTCATCCCTAACCTTCTTGTTCTCTTGCTTCATGTTCAAAACCTCACCTTGGAATTTCGTAGCTTCGTAACTAGTGAACCTCATTTCCTCTTCCTCCGCTCCTGCTTTCAACGCTTCCGTTATTTCCTCTTGGATTTTGCACAAAGAAGAGAATCTCCGTTGCAATTCGGCTTTTAATGAAGCGCTTTGTTCTATCCAGACGGTTAATTCTGTCTGTACCTCTCTAAGGTGTGCATATATAGGCCTGAGATCCGATTTTATGTCGGTCCTGGCCCGAGAACTTCCTTCCTTATTCGACTCTTTTTCCTTGAGTTTTGATATTTCTACTTCTAAATCTTGAAACCCGGTTTTGAATTTCTGTACCTGGTGAAATGAAGTGCTGAATCTCAACCAAAAATCTAAGTTCTCATCCAACAGTGCATCAATATTCATTCGGAGCTTTTCTTCAATAGGTGAGAGGGAGTGAGGTTGATCAATCAAAATCAACTTGGCATCTTCTTCTACCCCTCCATTTCCCCTGGAGTCTTCACTCACTTCAGGGTCAGGATTTTGATCGTCAAACAGAATAGATATCGACCGGTTATATTCTTTGGAATCCTTATTTTCACCCGCTTTTTCTTGCAACCGCTTCAGTTTCTGACGCAAGGACTGAATCTCCTCATCCCTCTTGGCAATAGCACTCCTCAACTCTTTTAACTGTACTGTCGTTTCAAAGAGGCTTTCGCGATTTTTGTTTTCTACATCTCTGAGCTTCTTCTTAATGTCCTTGTAATTTCGCAAAATCGATGTATATTCTTTCAGCAGAATCTTTTCTTTATCCTCTAACCCATTCAACAGCATCTTCTGCCAGTTCAACTCTTCATCTTTCTCTTTTCCCACTTCATGTGCTTCAGTATTGTCAACATCATCCGGTGTTTTTGGATCTCCACATTTCTCCGAGATTGTAACCTTTTCGTCTGCTTTTTCTGCCCGGTTGGTGACAGAAATAGAGACAACCTTTTTGCTTTTATCATCTCCCACTGTTTCTTTCAAATCTCCGGAGTTTTTGGAAACATAGTTCGGACTAGGCATATTTTCTTTTGTTCCCAACTCTTCTGGTGTTTGAACTTTAACATAGGACTCCTCCTCTTTTAATGACTCCATATGCTCAACCTCTTCATCTGGCTTCACAGTGTGTAATTTCTCAGACAAGTGACCAAGACTGCACCTTGCTTCTGTGAAACAAATCTGGAGATTGTTGTTTTCGTTTTCGAAATTTTGGTTTAGATCCTGAAGCTCATTCAACTTTTCCTCCATTCCCCTCAACTTGTCAGTCAAGTTGTTTGTGCCATCAAGTAAAATTGCCTTATCATCTTCCAAGGCCTTCATTTGCAATTGAAGATCATCTGTTTCTGTCTTTAATTGGTCTATAAGCGCAGTTTGAGAAGAAACCGCGGTTTCTAAACCAATAACCTTACTCACAAGTTCATCAATCTTCTCCGCTAGTTCTGTCACACTGAGAGACTCTTTAAAGCCCACTTCAAAGTGCTCTTTAATTTCCTCTTTGAACTCTTCCATTTCTAGCTTCTCTTGTGTCAAATCACCTGCTTCTCGGTTCAAGCATTCCAGGTTTCCACTTGTTTTTGCTGATTCATCTTTGTCGTTTGCCTGTTCATCCGGGAGAAATTTGTTCTTAAGCGACTTCAACCTTTCACGTGTGTCCTCAACCCTTCGGAATTCTGCTCTTGCTTCCTTACTTGACTTCTCTTGTTTTTCCTGCAACTGAGCCAAGGCCTCTTCGCACGATTTCAAAGCAGCTTCAGCCATTAGATTCCTAGCCTCATCATCCTCAATTACTTTCCCCACCTTGAACTCATCTTGCAACCCGCAAACCCTCTCTTGCAATTCCGCAATCTGGTGATCAATCTCCCAATATTTAGTGAGCCCACTTTCGTAGGAGCTCCTCACAAACTCCTTAACCGTTTGAAGTGCCAGAATCTCTTTCTGCACCTTGTCTATCTCTTCCAGCGCCTCGGATTTGCTCAAACCAGATTTAGGAGCAGCTTTAGTAGTTTTGGACTCTTGTGATGACTTCTTGGCTTGGAGTTTCTTTGAGGCTGATGTGAAGAGACTCTTCAAATCTCTACTCGGATACTTTGGAACTTTGGGGACATTATTTGCTACGTTTTGGGAAGCATTAATCTTTTGGATTCTTGGAGAAGAGAAATCATCCTCGTCCTCCATCGCAAACTGAACTTGTTCTGGGAAAACGGAAGCGATGGTGGTGTTGGCATTTTGCAGCTCTTTTGATATATGGTCGTATCTTTCAGCTAAGGACCGATAAGCCCGGAAAGATTCTTGGACAAAGCTTATTAGCTCTGGCCTTCTCTTGTAGTACATTTCTGCCCTCTTTGCAAAAGAGTCTCCGTCCTCTTGGATGAGCTTGAGCATACTGCCCACTTTCTCTTCCATATCTGCACTATCAGGAAATAGGATGAGAGCTCGTGAATGTTAAACCAGTTGATTTGCAGCCTTTAAGTTTGAGTCCATTAATTTTGATTTTGTAGGTATGGTAATCTATAAATTGTGAAAATTGGTGGTCTATTATGTCTAGATGATTACATTATACCACCTGATCTAAAAGGGAAGAAAAATCAACACACTGAGAATAGGAAATATGTTGCCATTAGCTACTGGAAAAACCTGAAGGCGATATAATTTTTCCGACAAGAAATCTCAGGTGAAAGAGTATTGCTATGGCCTTAACATTGAAGAATATAAGTGACGATATCGAAGGACAAACTAGGCATGTATTTTGTTTCATCGAGTAAATTCTCTTTAGGCATAACGCTAGATCTGTCGATGAACCAAACACAACCACATAAGACGTCATCACATAGAAACATACGCTGGTTCCTTAAGATTATTTACGTCTATAGCTTAGACAAATTTTCAGAACATTCTCGAATGAAGAAGAATTGTAGAACAACTAGAGTAGATCCAGGTATCCAACTCACGGCATCATTAAGGCATCATTTTGCGTGGGGCTTAATTAAGGCATCATTTTGTACCAATCTGGTATCGGAAAACTTGTCAAGATCATCTAGCTGCATACAAATTACTGTAAATAGAGCATTCCCATTTCCCAGGATACCCATCATTTTCTTTATCAATGAATCAAGTGTGACATCTCTCTCGAATATTTTGAATGCTTGTGTTTCCGTAGGTCTAAACAGAAAGGACAAAACAGGTGCATAACAACTGCAGAGAATTATGGTAAAATCCGATGGCGAAATTTGTAATAGATTAAAACAGATCAACAAAAATCCATGACTGTTAGTTTGTTAATATAGTGTACCTTGAAGGCTTTGTTCGAGCCATTTCGATTGCTTTGTCCTGACATGGCTTGCCCACCACCATGAATACGCATTGCTTGCAGCTCTCTGCAACATTTCTCCTCCAATTTGGTCTCCTCTCTCTCTCTCTCTCTCTCTAGACCACCAACATGAAACTCTTTCCCAAATTTAGCAGTGCCAAAATTTAAGGTTTAGGAAGAGAAACATAGTTTCATGCAAAAGAAAACATTTTTGGGTTTTGAATAAAAAACATGGAAACAAAGAGAATGAATGTCTGCAAAGGGCCTCCCACCTTTAATATGGGTTTACGGTTGGGAGCTACATTCGCCCTGAAAAACTGTCATACCCTCCATTAGAAAAGGGCAAAAAAGGAATAATATTAAATTCGGCTTTACAGTTTACACCCTTGTTCAACCTTTTTCTTTTACTTTATACCCCTTCTTGAAATAGACTTTTTGCTCCATCCATTAGCATCCAAAGGCTGGCATGCCTGTTTTTTTTTGTCACAACGATATACATCAGCAGATGGGTTAGTGAGTTGGTTTGTTAGGGGGAAGGGGAGGCCACCACATGAGTGGGGCAGGCGTGGGAAACGAACCCAGGCCAAACGAATGGGTTCCCAGGCCAAACGAATGGGGCGAAAGGGTGTTCGACCAACTAATACACCTTCTATGAATATAGTATATGTTTTCGTTTCCTTTATATAAATAATAAAAAAAAAGAGAGCCTGGCATGCGATATGTATTTGCAGAAATTTATTTAGCGGTAAGGAGTGTTCTGTTATTGAGAATTATGGTGAACAATAATTGGCGATGAAGACTGGCATGAGAAAATAAGGTGTCTATTTGATCCATTCTCTTCGACCTTCAAAAGATAGATGATAATAAAAAAAGGAGAGAAGAATTTTTTTTAAAAATAAATTATTACTCTTTTAGCATAGAACGAATGCGTAAAAAATAATTTAAGGTAAAATTCTACCCTTCATTTACTCTCTCTCAAATCTTTTGTATTCATTTATAGTAGAGATTTTATCATTTTCTCAACTAAAGCCCCTAAACTAATTAGGAAGCGCATGATATAACTCTGCATTTCTCCCACCTACGTTCATATCTCCGATGGAAACTTTAAAAACTCAGGTTTTCAACATTAAAAACGAGTGTACCCTTAAAAACTCGAGCTCAAGTTTGAGCTTGACTCATTTGTAAACTAGTCAAATTTGACTAATTTACTTAACGAGTCTCTTTAAATGAGCAGAGCTTTTGCAAGCCGAGTCGGGCTTTTGAGTATTAAACTTGGCTCATTTAAGAATCAAACTAAAAATTCGAGTTTGAGCTCGGCTCGATTACCAAACGAACTGAGCCTTATAAAGTCAAGCCACGACTAGCTGATCGCGAGCAGCTTGGTTCGTTTGCAAAGTTTACGAGACTAAAAAAGAGGAGTTGTGGGGTGGACCCCACACACTGGAATTATGATGTGAAAGAAAATAATTATACTTCCTCTTCCTCTTTTCCTTCAAAAATCACCCTACAAATTACTAGCATCATCCACACAGCCATAAAAAAACAGAAAAGGGCCTTAAAAGTTTGCCTTTAACCGGGCACTTGCCCTGGAGGCCAAAAATTTCAAATCATGAAGCCACTGGAGGATTTGTTTGGTCTTCAAGGCTCCAAATTAATTGAGATGTTCGCAAACTAGTATGAACATCCATTAATTAAAAAAGAAAAGAAAAGAAAAGAAAAGAAGCACTTGCAATCAGTCTGCATATGTCAATGTCAAACATGTGATTACTGTGTGTATTTGCGGGTTGTAAATTGACCTGTTCCTCTTTATTGAATTTTCACCTCCACGTCCTAATTCCAATTCTAGAGGTCCAGAAATAACCTTGGAAGTGGTCCAAATTTTACTTTTCTCGGCCCACTTGAGCAGGTGTGGAGGGGGAACGAAGCCAACAATTTCACCAATCAAACAAAGAAAGCAACCTTTAATACAACTGGAATTGGTGTCACATAAATTTCAACGAAAGGTTCTCACAGAGTCCAAATTATCTGCTCAAAAGCATTTTAGGGAAATGGTCAAATACAAAGCGCATAACACCAAATATTAGTCCGGTTAGTTAGTGAATTTGCTCCACACAATTGGTGAGGTTTGATTCTTGAGGAAAGGCTAAAAGAAAGCAATTTATTTTGAATTTCCTAGGGGGTGGATGACCCGTTTTTTACCAAACCGGGGAGAGAATTAGTTGAGATACGTGTAAACTAACCCGGATGCCCCAGACGGTCAAACATTCAGGCGCTGTTGGCTTGGGATCTAGCTGGGCAAGTGGTCTTTGGGCTTAGGACCTCCTTTGTACCCAAAAAAAAAACATGTGAGAAATAAGATTCCAACTTCACTGTTTGTGTACACATCCTTGGAAGTGTTTCCACAGCTTCCAAGTTTAATCCATAGGGGAGAGAGAGAGAGAGAGAGAGAGAGAGAGAGAGCAATACAGATAATGAAAACAACATGAAGTGTAAGAAATGACTGTAAATTGACAAAAAACAAGTTGCCCCTCGATTCACAAGAAGAAAGGGATTATATACATCAGCAGGAAGTCAGTAGCAAGAACCTGCATAATCTATTCACAGAAGATTACAATAAAGAATCTGGATAACAAGTTCAATTTGTTTTGTTTGTAATGCTTGGCCAAATCCCATTTTTTTCCCAATAACCTGAATAACAAAACATAACGTGATCTACCAAAACTCATAGCAGAATGCAAAACGCCAAGATATATTTCGTCTTCGTCTTCCCATGGCTACTCAGAGATGCAAACCCTCTGCTTTCTCAAATAATGGCATCTCAGATTCGGCAGCTGTTAATCCTCTGCACTTGTTTTTCTTTCTCCTTTTTGGTATTTTAAAGTTGATTCTTGCCCTTGAAGATTCATAGTTTTCATAATAACATACTCTAATCTTCAGCAAGGGCAACCCCGATTAGTGTGCTTCAGCTATATTGGAGAGAAGTTAGCCACTGCTCCACATACTTCTTGCCATCTGCAAATGCAACCACAATATACAGAACTCAGCAAGGTTGGCAAATCTTTTTGTCCTATAACACAGTCAAAACGGAACAAACTTGATTTTCCTAGTCACTGTGAAAGCAACATACTAAAACTCAAACAACCAAAATTTGATTAATACGCAGCACAAGTGCCAGCAGGAAGAACCATAAACATCAACACAACCGTCAACCGCACGAACTACCATCTTAGAAGACACATGCAACCGACTCCAATTGATTGAGACATGGGCTCGATTTGGTTACCATCTCAGAAGAAATGAGAAGCAAACACTAGTTTGACAACTAGCATGTGAAGACCACAAAGGGTGCTTGGAATCCGCATGTGAACATAGAAAAGCATAACTACATTACTAGAAACATGGCCATGATCAAAAGATTAAAATGCACGAAGAATGTGCACCACTTGATTTATAACGCTCAATTAGCCCACGGCAGCTGAGGTATCAATTGTATAACTGCTAGTGGGATCCTTGCAATGTCAAATAACAGACCAAAAAAGCCTCAAAAGTTTGGCAATCGACTCCAACTCAGCAGATGACTCGCACAAAATTGGCAAGGGACAATGAAACCGAACCCACAATAACAAACTCCAAAATCTGTCCACACGTATCAAATCGTCCTAAACATTGATCAATGTCTATGTGGATTCAATACCATACCGTTCACCTTGAGGAAGACATTTCCAATCGCGTACTTATGAATAATAACAAACAACATTGAGAGAGGAACAAAAAGCTTCAGTAAAATCTGAAACTTGAGAAAAAGAGGATTCAACTTTATTAATTAAAGGAACCCTCAAAAGTGATCTATGCCATGACAAAAACCACCACTTTAGAATAATGTTCAGTGCGTCAAGCGTATCTTCGTCAGCTCTTAGGCATGTTTGAATACTTTAACACCACCATATTAAAATGTTCATAATCCATAAATATCTCTCAAGCCAAAGCTGAGACTCCCTCTGTTGATTGTTAGTCCACTACGAATAATCATGCAATATTCAGATAACTAAAATACTTCCGTGCATAATTCTTAAATGATTTTTCGCACCAAATTAAACTTCTCAATTACACAATTTGTGGACTAACAATTATGAAGAGAGGGAGTATTTCTTTTCCATATCTAGTTTCTTTTGAAAGCAATCAAATGCAAGAACTATACATCATACCAAGCAACAAAGTCAAACCAAGTACGATATCCACAAACACAGAAACAGATCTGAGAAACCATCTAGAAACTGTGAAGCAAAAGAACCCAAAACTTGAAAAGATGATTACAGATAAAAAAACGGCTCTTACCAGCATACTCATTTGAGAGATTCTTCATAGCACTCAAGAAATGACTACTCGGCCCCTCCTCCAACTCCTTACAGTCATGCCTATAACAAGGAACCAAAACAGCAAAACTATCATCTCCCTCATCATCACCCTGGAAATCAGGGGCATGTGGTTCCAGCCACCCAATCGACCAGTCCGAGTCATCGGATTCAGACCCCGACAAACAAACCCCATCTGATGGCACCAACACAGCATCATACTCCTTGTCTATGGACTTAATTCTCCTTTCTTCCCTGCTTTGCCATTTCTTCTTAACCTTTCTGGTCCGAGGGGCTGCAATCATCGCCCCTTTGACCGAAGGAAACTTCACATTATCAACTTCCCTCATACCCTTACCCCGATCCGAAGAAGGATTCAGGGAAGACCCATTAGAAAGAGGCTCCTTGTCTTTCCCGCTCCACAACCACCAGGAAAATCGAGTCAAAGAAACAGCCATTTTTGTAATAGGAAATAAGTTCAAGGGGTGAAAGAATTGAGATCCAAAAACAGAAGGGATGCAAGTGGTTCCTGCCAATTGCACCAACCACTGTCTCAGAAGATAATACCAACAGAAATAAACCAAATTTAGGAAGATATTCTAATGCAACTCAATGACTAATCTCACCTATCAATAGGAAAAGCTTTTCCTCAATCACTCATCTAACAACCGAGTTGTCCTTTAAAAGCACTCACACACATTTAAGTAGCACTTTTAATCCAACTTCAAACCCATAATTGAACATAGAAGTTTCTTCAATTAGCACAAAACATCCAATTTCAGAGTTAATACGAACAAGAACAAAAAAATGCCAAATTTGGGAAGAAAATTAACAATTTTTTTTTTTGGTAAATAAGAAAATTAACATTTAACACAACCCAATCAATAATCTCAACAATAGTTCTGAAGGGAAAAAAAAAAACCCAAAGCTTTTTAACGGTCGCCCGTCCACCTACCGAGTTCTCCTTTAAAACAAGCACAAAATTTTAGTCAACGATTAATCAAACTCAAATCCGTAATTGAAAATAGAATCTCCCCCAATTAGCAGAAAATCCCAAACTTGACATATCCAGTATTCTCATAATCGCTGAATAGCATCAGCAAACTACATCTGATTGAGTCGATGAAAAGGAAGACAGCTTTTTAAGAGCGAAGGTGAGGGCGAAATCGGGAGCACCCGAGATTGGAAAGGTTCAAACGGTCATTTGTCCCTTGTGTCACCTAAGAAAACGGAATTTCCGCCGACAAGAGAGAGAAGTTTCGGGGAACCAAACGGTGGTACAAACAGAAAAACTCGGAAAGATGAAGTTCTTTCAGAAAACAAACGGCATGGTATCACCGGAAAACCCGAAAAATTGTAGACGTAGAGTGAAAGTTACAAGAAACGAAACGGCGATAAAGAGAACACGAACAAAAAAATCAGAAGGGGGAGTAAAACAGAGAAGTTTTAGGGGCTTGAAGTTCGAAACCCTACTTCTCTCTCCAACACCTCCATTGCTTCTCTCTCTACTTTCTCTCTCTCCCTGAACCAACCACACACTCCTCTTCTCTCTCTACCTCTATGTGAGTATTAACCGACGGCTTCGTCCAGTAGCAGATTATATAGGCATAATTACATCTTGCCTCCCTAAACTATTACACTTATTAAAATCATCTCATGAACTATAAAACTTGATACTTGCCCTCCCTCCTTAAACTACCTAAACCTTTTTACTCAACCCCTTATTTGTCTTTTACGGAGTATCGTATAATTGTCTTCGACTTATTTTTTTCCCTTGATATATGACTAGAATCTGTAGAATGATAAGCATATAAACCTATATATCTAACAATATTAAGGACCACATCTTTGTATGGATGTGTTCTTTTATTCAGGACTCCTATTCATCAATCTCTTTCACTTTTATTCAGTCTGGGATTTGATAGATGTGCAGCTTTATATGTATCCTATTCTTGACATCCTTGTCATGTTTAGAGAGAAAATAATTCGAAAACATTTTAAAGATCTTTAACAACTATTAAGAGACTAAAGATTAGTAAGCGCCTCAAATTAATAAGTTTAGATAGTTTAAGGTGATCAAGTGTATGATTCTGTAGTTTAAAAGGCAATTTGTAAAAGTGTAATAATTCAAGGGGCAATATGTAACTAAGCCCAGATATACATGGACTTTTGTATACTACTTATAAAGGTGTACGGTGGAGATCTCGGAGGTACTACTACTGTGGCCGTCCGATCTACTGCGATCTTCTGCAATAAGTTTTAAGATATTGACGAAAGAAATATTAAAGAATATTGAGGTGAGTAAGAAAATGACGAATCGAACCATGGTGGGAACCACGGGACCAGTACGGGATGGATTTGCTGACGTGGGTGGCTGGGAAACCAATCGTTGCGTGTGTGTGCGGCTCTAAGAAACTGCCACGTCTGCGCGAGTGTCTGGTTCTTATTAATTTTTGAAGAAAATATATATTTTAAAAGAATATTGTTAATAATTGAACTCCATCGAAATGATTAGTAGTAGTTAAGATGATCAACATCATAAAAATGTTTTGTTTTGGCGCTTCACTTTTGTACGCAGGCGTTCTACTTTAGACGTAAAATTTATGTACCAAGTGAAGCACATGCGTACAAAAGTAGAACGCGGCGTATGATCAAGAAAAGAAAGTACTTAATACTTGTACAAGCGCAATTAATCTATCTTTAGTTCAAAGAAATTATGTTAGAGAGTGTTTATGACTTGTTTTGTTTTGTTAAGAGGCTTACCTAAAAAAAACAAGTTGAAAACAATCAAATGAAATAGTCTATTGTATTTTGCAATTTCTCAAAGGACAAAACAGGTCATAGACGGGAGGAAAAAAAAGAAAAAATAGAAAGAGAAGAAAGAAATGAACGCCATTAAATTTTTAATTTTGGAATCGATTCAATCCATTTTAACATGAAAAGTCCGAAAGCAATTACAGATTTCCTCACGAAATACAGATTTCGTCAATGAAAATTATACTAATGTTTTAAACCTGATGAAATCATTTGTTTTGACACACTGAAAAATTGGAAAGCGCACGCTAGAGCATGACCATTTTAACAACATGAGAGCATCCGCAATGGGGTTTGATATATTTGTGTGTTAAAATGTTTGTTAAAATGTGTATTAGGATAAAAATGGATCCCACAAGTGTGTGTTAGACATTGATAACATAGAAGTGTGTTAGAACATCCGCAATGAGTTTGGTAAATTTATGTGTTAAAATGTTTGTTATGATAAAAATGGGTCCCACAAGTGTATATTAAAAGTAGTGAATATTTATATTTTATGGTTGAAGTTTGAATTATAGATGTGGGACCCATTTATTGTTTGCTAACATCTTTGTCAAACTTAGCATACATGCTAACACTCTACTAGATTTAACACACTCTAACACACTCTTGCACACAAGCATTGTGGCGCAAAAAATATATTTTTGTTTGCTAAGTCTTAGCACAAAAAATTAACACACTACTTAACAAACCCATTACGGATGTTCTGAAAAAAATATCAGAGACTTCATGCGACCATTTGCCATTTTCCTTGGGGCCGAAATTGTGGACTTCTCCATTTGCACAAACATACATAGGCTCTTGGAATAGCATAAGTTGTCGCCCATGCCTCAAAAATTCCAGCCCTTTTTAGCCCTTCGTGTGTCATCTACCGTCCATTCTCAAGGATAACATTACTTTTTTTGTCCCTTTTGTATTCCAACCTATTACTTTTGGGTTCGACGTTTAGGGGAGTGTCGAGGACAACTTGTGTGTACCTTAAGTAAATCTCTTTCCCAATCCAGTTAAAGACAAGTCATTTACATTAGAACTAAGATGTTCACAAAAAATTAAATTGTTTTGCAACATGACTCCAAAAATCAAACTACGGTCAATTAGGGAGAACAAACCCACCTACCAATCGGACTAACCTTTGGGCCTATTCCAAAGTCATTATATTCTGCATCAAACTACCAACCGCACTAACCTTTGGACCTATTCCAAAGTCATTATATTTGCGATTATTAAACTATACGGGGAAGCACATTATCGTGTAAAAGAAATGTAAATTCAGCGCACGTAATTTGATTTAATTGTGCGTATCTATGGAGAAAAAATCATATTAGTTTGTAAAGATTGTGTCAGTAATTAACTGGGGAAAAGAAATTACTATAAGGTGGGAAACCTCTATATATATATATACAAGTTCTAAAAGTAGACAATTTCATAAAAGATGCTACGGGCACCATGGACGTACTTTCCTAGCTAGTTCCGAGACGACACGAAATGGTTTATGTGGTCTTAATCGATCTTAAAGCACTTTAATTTTTGTGGAGTCTTCATGTTTATCTCTTGGTAGGGCCGGAATCACACTTTTTTTTTTTCCAACCGATAAAAGGTGATATTATAACTCCAACCAACAATTACATCAAAATAAAAACTCGTTTTTAGACCAAGGACCAAATAATTAAGACCGCAGAAATTCATTCCACGGATTATACCCCAAACCAACTAAACCTTTTTCCTGCAAAAACAAGAAATAAACCAAAACAACCCAACTGGGAGAAACACAGTCGGGAGAAAAACTCACGGCAAGAAACCGGAGAGAAAATCTCTACAGATGGGAGAAGAAGAAGTAAAGGATCGCAAACCAATAAGAAATGAAAAAAAACCTCATCAGCGTCATTCAGCAACATAGATCTCCAATTCCGGCGAGAAAAGATGAGAAAAGAGATTTTGATTGGAGGCCTATAGAGAGAAAAACTTCATAGGGGAGGTCGCCTCCTCTCGCCGCCCATTTTAGGGTGGAAACCCTAAGGGGAGGTAGGGGAAGGAAGAAAAAAAAAAGTGCAATGGGCTAGAGTTAGGGAGAGATCATAATGTACTTTAATATGCTCGATTTTCTACAACATGAGAAAAATATCAAAGACTTCATGCGACCATTTGCCTTTTTACTAGTGGCCGAATTTGTGGACTTCTCCATTTGCTCTGATTGAAAGGAGCAGATTGGCGAGTTGTCTTTGATTAGATTGGTGTATTATTCTGATTGAAAGGTCTCATCTACTGTTTGAGTGGCGTTTTCGGTGGTTATGCGCTGTTTTTGGTTCTTGAGCTGTCCCTCTGCTTGGTTTAGCAAGCCTAGGGGATTAAGTTGATGGTGTAATAGTCTGGATGGAATGAGCGTGGTGTGCGGGGTGCTTGGGAGGGTATCCTTGTTGGATGTCGTCATCTCCAGTCGAGCCTCTTCTCGGTGCCTGTCCCTTTGTAGTAGCTGTTCTTTAGAAGTGGATTTTATGCTGGTTTTTTGGGTTTGGTTGGAGTATTAGTGTCTTGGTTTGCTTACCCCGTCTCTGGAGTCTGTGGTCGTTGGTAGTTGGCTAGGAGTGGTTTGATTTAGCGAGCCTTAGGATTGGATGAGGGAGTATTAGGCCAGATGGAATGTGCATGGTGGGGCCCCCTGTCGGATGTCGTCATCTCTGGTTCGAACATCTTGGTGCTTTGTTTCTCTGTAGTAGTTGTTCAGTCTCTCTTGTTGACGTATTGCTTTGTTGCTGCTAGTTCTTAGTGATTGTTATTATTTGGTCATTTCTGACCGCGACTATTGTTTTTATTTCCTAACCTGGTAGGATGTGCCAAGCAATAGTTCGCTTTCTTGTTTTACTACTCGTATCACCACATATCACATATCATTCCCCATTGTGCTATCGATTCAGTAATTAACTGGGGAAAAGAAATTACTATAAGGTGGGAAACCTCTATATATACAAGTTGTAAAAGTAGACAATTTCATAAAGAAGCTATGGGGCACCATGGACGTACTTTCCTTGCTAGTTCCGAGACGACACGAAATGGTTTATGTGGTCTTAATCGATCTTAGAGCACTTTAATTTATGTGGTCTCTTCATGTTTATCTTTTGGTAGGGGGCCGGAATCATGATTTTTTTTTTCCCAAACCGATAAAAGATGATATTATAACTTCAATCAAAGATTATATCAAAATAAAAACTCGTCTTTAGACCAAGGACCAAGTAATCAAGACGGCAAAGATTCATTCCACAGATTATACCCCAAACCAACAAACCTTTTTCCTGCAAAAACAAGAAATAATCCAAAACAATCCAACTGGGAGAAACCTAGTCGGGAGAAAAACTCACGGCAAGAAATCGGAGAGAAAATCTCCACAAAAGGGAGAAGAAGAAGCAAAGGATCGCAAACCAACAAGAAACGAAAAAAAATCTCGCCATCATCATCTACCAACATAGATCTCCAACTCCGGCGACCCAATAATGCACAAAAACTCCGCACCTATAGCCGCATATCTGAACCGCACCACTAAAGACGAGTCACCGGCAAACGGCGAATATGATAGAGGAGGTCCTGCAGTAGAGGAACCGGGGAGGCCAATGCGTTGGGAGGTGTGAGGGAAGGATGAGGTTGGAGAGTGATGAAAAGAGAAGAAAAGAGATCCCGATCGGAGGCCGACAGAGAGAAAAACTCAATAGGGGAGATCGCCTCCCCCTCCCGCCGCCCATTACAGGGTGGAAACCCTAAGGGGAAGGAGGGGAATGAAGAAACAAAAAGGTGTGACGCTAGAGTTAGAGAGAGAGAGATCATAATGTAGGAGTACTTTAATATGCTCGATTTTCTACGACATGAGAAAAATATCAAATTAAGACTTCATGCGACCATTTGCCTTTTTACTCGGGGCCGAATTTGTGGACTTCTCGGTTTGCACAACATATATAGCTCGTGGAATAGCATAAGTTGTCACCCATGCCTCAAAAATTCCCAGCCCTTTATTTATCCCTTCACGTGAATCATGTCATATATATAGTCCATTCTCAAGGATAACATCACTTTTGCCCCTTTCTTATTCCAAACTATTTTTTGTGGGTTCGACATTTAGGGGGTGTTCAGGGCAGTTTGCGTGCATTTTAACTAATCTCCTCTTCGGTTAAGGCAAAGATAGACCATTCACACTAGAACGAAGATGTTCACAACAAAATAAATTATTTTGCACCCTGACTCCAAAAATCAAACTATGGTCAATTTAGAGGAAGCAAACCCATTTACCAACCGAACTAATTAACTCTTGGGGCTATTTCAAAGTCTCTATATTCTGCATCAAACTTGCTCAATACATGTTTTAGTTCATTTGTTTGGTTTATAGTAAAAAGCATTAATGGGCTCTTAAATTATCACTCACTCGGTTGAGTTACGCAGGGACCAAAAACTTCACTCTTTTCCACTTAAAAAAAGAAAAAGAAAAGAATAGACGAGTACTTTGGACATCGATCAATTTGCAAAAGCACATTATCGTTTTAAAAAATGTAAATTCATCGCACTTAATCTGATGTAATTATCTATATATATATATATATATATATATATATATATATATAAAAAATAAAACAGGAGGCTGTTTATCCTACGTGGCACTTTTGTCCTATGTGGCATCCATTGTGCACATGCACACGCATTCACACACATTCACAAATAGGAAATGTGGTTAAAAAATTAAGTGCTCTAATCATATTATCCTACTTGGTCATAATAAATTTTTTTCTCATGCACACACGTTCACACATGCCGGTACACACATTCACAAATGGAAAATGTGAATAAAAAATTAAGTGTTTTAATCATATTATCCTACTTGATCATAATAAATTTTTTTGCTCTAAGGCCTTTTCAACGGGCATCCTAAAACTTTTTTTTCAATCGGCGTGCATAGTGCCGTAGGCACAGACAAGCACTAGTATGTATGTATATATATATATATATAGAGAGAGAGAGAGAGAGAGAGAGAGAGAGAGAGAGAGAGAGAGAGAAATATTAATTTGTAAAGATTGTGTCAATAATTAACTGGGGAAATGAAATTAGTACTAATTAAGGTGGGAGACCTTTATATGGAAGTTGTAAAAGTAGACAATTTCACAAGAAGGCACCATATATGGACAAGTTCCGAGACCACTCGAAATGGTTTATTTGGTCTTAACCGATCTTAAAGCACTTTAATCTATGTGGAATCTTCATGTTTATCTCTTGGTAGGGGCCGGAATCATAACTATGTATCGAATGGTAAATTAATATAAGTAGGATTGTGATTTTGGTACTCTAAAAATTGATAGAGGGGTTTCAAAACTAAACTGTGTTGATATACAAAACGACGTCGTTTTTATTAAGATTTGTCCCACATCGGTTAAATATCTCCTCCAACTCTAGTACTATATGAGTTTGGGCGGCTTCTTCACTCTTTGCCAAACCGAACTACGAAATATTCTATATATTTGATGTGTATATATATTTCAAAAAATTTCAAACAATAGCACTTTAATCCCTACAAGTTCTTTATGATCTTAATTACCTCTCTGAATATGGAACAGTCTTAGCTTAACCATCTAAACTCTTAATTATTTTATCATGAAACCGATTTAAAAAGTGTAAACAAACAAAATTGGATCGTAAAGAGAAATTATGATCCTTATGTGAAGCCCCAAGAATTCCAAGGAGTCCCACATGGGTGAGTAATTCAAAAGCAAAGTGGAATATAAGGATTTGTCCACTAATTACTGTATAATTTGAGCTTAACTTTTTGAACCATGTAATTAGGCGAATAGTTAGCAGGTCGTTACACCCTAATTAATAGAAATTATGATCCCTAATCAATTGTCTGTGTATGTTTTCACGTTTACATTATTAACTATACTTTAGAGCTTTCCACTAATGGGTTTGGACTGTGGAGGGCACAAACAAAATAATTAAGTAAATGATGACATGAAAATTTATTCTCCTCTCCATTCATAGTGTTACGTGTGGACTAACACACAGAATTTGTCTTAGCTTTAATTGCGTTGATTAACTCATTAATCTCTCGGCCTATACATTACCACATGGAGGATATCAATGCGCATGTCATTTTCACATCCAGCAATATTTCCTTGCGCGTGCAGTATAAGAGCAATGTTATGAACACAAACCCCCGACCGTCTGATCGATGCACGTAGATCCACATGCATCGAACGCATCCAGATACGATTGTGTTCAAGAGTTGTAGGAATTCATTTGTGGGGCCCACCTTGGTTAATTGAAGACCGGTGGAATTTTGATTGCTTGATTTTGCACATTTGTTTCACCACTAGCTTAAAACAATCATGTTGTTTTTCTCTTTTGATGGCTTTTTTATTTATTTATAGTATAGTATTTTAACTTACACCAATCAATTAGCTAGATATCACCTTAGTGGGTATGACGTGACGAATCATCAAGATCTTCAGTAGTACAGCTAATTGCCTCACACATTGAAAATGGGGCATCCTATGCAAGGGGTGTTCCAGTTTCTTAAAAAAGAAACATTTGAAAAATGAAGGTAATTTCAAATTTAAAAATTATGTGTTTACGTAAATAATTTTTCTATTAATATGGATCTTGTTTGATATATTTCATTAAGATCTTTTAAACGGTGCAAAAAAAAATTAAAAATATTTTCATTTTTATTACATTTGAGTTTGAAATTACCTTCTTTAAAAAAAAAAAAGGATTTAAAAAGAAAGTGGAACGGCACCGTATTAGTGCAGCTTTAGCTTTAATTAATTAGTGCTAAAGTCAGAAGCGTTAATAATGAACTAAAAAATGACAAATCTATATATCATTCCTTCCTCTAATGCAACAATAACTATGATACGGGCCACAAAATACACCCAAAATGATTTTAATCGTATTAACAACTTAATTTCTTATAGTTATGAATTAGCCGAGATGCGCACAAGTTGGCCTAGATTGATATCCGGTTATCAAAAAAGAAATTCTTATAGTTACACACAAAATGTTACGTGGTTCGATGTAATGAATCGGTCAAATTACTCGGTAATTACGAAAGGCTCTTATTCGTTATTTATCAATTCATTCGGTCATGTAGGTTGCAAACTAGTCACGCTCATAACTTGAATTGAACTCGAGATAACTAGCTGGTAAGTGCACTTTTGCACCTCCATCATTGCGTCCATGTGTTAGTACCAAAACTCATGTTCCACGCTCACATATTTTTTATTTTTATTTTTATTTTTATTTTTAATGGGGAATCTTTACTCTCGTTCTTAATTTGCACTCTACGCTTTCGCTCGGAAATTTCGCTCTCACGAACTTCAATAGTTTGTGAGATTATTGAAAGGAAATTCCGCGCCCTTATTCTCATTCACGAACGCGCATTAGGTCACTTAGCTCCCTTCTATGAACCTACAAGTACCTAACATTCTAGCTTCTATTGTTTTTAGCCAAGGAAATGGCATATATTAATTTATTTAATAGGAAATGGTATAATTAAAGCTGCTAAGTGAGGTAAGACATCAAGAAGCTCAAGTTACCATATATAAATATTAAGCCTTCAGATCATGCATTTTCATGGGATCGGCTCAACCAATTAGTGAGTTTCATTAAAATAATTAATATCAATAAGCACCAAGAGCCACCAATTGTTGGATACATGCTTAAAATTAAGCTGCCGGTCCAATTTAGTGACTTATTAATCCAATAATAAATTAAGTAGTAGTTCCAAAATATCTACTCCAACCCCTTATTTCCAACTTTTCCTTAATTATCAAAATAGAGATCTAAGTCAAAATACCCGATAACAAACCTTCTTCTTTCTTTTTTCCAAATTTTAAGAAGACCTTAATGCAAAACACGAGAACTTGTACGTGTTCTTCCGCAACAACAAACGATAACCGCATCAACGTTACCGATCGATCAGGTTTTGAGTTACATGTGGAATCAAATTAAACTTTTTAAATGAACGTTTGACCATCCACCTGCTTTATAGTTGGCAAAAAGGATACGGGGCAATTTATTAAAGTCTAAGCGCATATTAGTAGTTGATTAGTACTATATCTTTCAGAAGACATTACTCTAAAGTGGGAATATTGTGCTTTGAGTTTTGTGCACTGATTAACTTTTAGAGACTGTAGTTGTTAAAAGGAAAGAAAACATGAATATTTATACCCACTTGCAAAAATAAAAGGGGGATAAAAGAGGGGGCACCCCAGGTTGTATCTGCCTAGCTAGTTGCATTGACCATGAGGTTAGCAATGTTAACTCTTCTTTCCCCACTTTGCCATTTGCATGTGGCTTTAAGACCACCAAAAGACAAGAAAGACAAAGAGTGATGTTACCTGTCTTTTCTTTATATTACAAAATTCTGAGAAAATATCGAGATGAACTGATGTGATGTAAAATGAAAATCTACCGTAATCGCATTCGATTATTTGTGACGTTCGGATTGTTGACCTTGATAGAAGTTACTGTTATTTTCTTACAAAAAATTAGGCAGATAGTCGAATCATATTTGTCGTAAGAGAAATGAAACGCGACAGATATATTTTACTGAAACGTGACCTCCATAATAAGTTGAACGGGTCGTCAAATGAGACCATGGACGGTCTTATTCTACTCCCCATAAGAATTTACAGTGTGATATGCATTTAGATGAACATTAACTTGGTTTATTTTTAGAGTGGGACAAACTTCCAATTGATCTCAAGGGTTTTTATTCGTGGTTTGAACGACTTGATGGAGTACTTACCCAAAAAAAACTTGATGGAGTAAAATTTTCACTTTCACTCAACCAACCCACACCTTTGAAAGTGCTAAAGAGAAGTTACCATTCGTAAATATGCCTCTTAGATTTCGCTCCATATTGGAATAAATTACAGTTTCCAGGTAGGTGACCTATATATGTAGCTATTCTCTCTCTCTCTCTCTCTCTCTCTCTCTCTCTCTCTCTCTCTCTCTCTCTCCATATGTATAAATATACTAAATGCATATACATATACACTGAGGATCAAGTTAGGACGCCCTGATTTATTGTTAGGTCCGGACTTTTGATCTCAACCATTGGATTATGTTTCCAGTGGTCTAGATCTGCGGAAGGTTTATAACTGCTTACAATTAACTTTTCCCCAGAAAAGTTTTATTAAAATCTAGACCATTGAAAACACGATCCAACGGTTGAGTGGTGGTCAGGAGCTAAGCTCCGGGTCAGGGCGCCCTGATAAGAACCAGACTGTATACATATATTCAGTCCGCTTCCTGTAAGGACTCACTTACATAAGTTATATAAAGACTTCTGTTATCAGCCGTTGAATCGTGTTTTCAATAGTTCAGATCAGCGAATGGTTTATAACCATTTATATGACCGGTCATAAATGATTATAAACCATCCACGGATCTGAACCATTGAAAACACAATCTAACGGCCTTTATTAAAAGTCCTTACCAAGGGAGAGTCCTCACAGGAAGGCTAGTGTGCATATATTAATTACATATCTATGGGAATACAGTGCAGTTCCGAGTTAGGTGACCTATGTCTGTATTCTCTCTCTCTCTCTCTGTCTCTCTCTCTCTCTCCATATTATATGTATAGAAAACGTTTTATATACAGATTAATTAATCACATTCCTTGTCCCCGTGGTTCATTCAACCATTTCAACTTGTAAATGTCGACCGACCATGTTTGATACGTATCTATCTTGAATTGTACTTTTATTTTTCTTTATATTATATTATATTTGCGAAAAGAATTCACGACGCTGACCCTATACTATACTGGTAGAGTAAAACATTTTGCTTGTTGCACGTTTGAAACTTACCGTTCCGGTTGTAGTACATCCATGTACTCCGTCGCCTGAGGTTCTACAAATTATTCACAAGGCCTAGCTAATAAACCATACGAGAAAATTAACCAATTAAGCGATTTTCCTTCAAGGAAAGATGTGAGGTAATTATTACTCGTTTTCTGATTGAAATGTCTAAGGTTTGTTCAGATTACATTTCGATGCTATCCCATCTTCATCAACTCAAATAAACTAGGGTACGTAATTATCGGGATCGGATATCCATCTAACGGTCTTATATATTAATAAAATACCCATATGGGCCTGCATTTTGGGTTTGGTGTGGTGGTTAGATAATGCTTAGCGGTACCCCATCCTCTTAAGAGTAAGCTAGACATCTATCGAGTGACAAAAAAATGTCCATATATAATGTCACGTTTGAAGTACGTAAATATACTCTTTAATTGGAATACCATATCACTATCTCCCTATAAAAATGTCAGGCTCAATATTGTCCAATGAGTTAAACTTCCTCCTCCCCTTTTCTGTCAAAAACTAAAAAAAAGTTCGCTTGGCAACATGGATTTCGATCCGGACATTCCAGAACGGTGTGTTCTCCTACGGTCACGCCCAAATAGAGTCAGCGTAGTCAACTAAGCTAATCGCCCTAGCCGACCTTTTCACCGAGAAAAAAAATAAAAAAGAAAAGAAAAAAATAGTCGGCGAAGGCACGAGGGGATATATGATGCTAGAGATTTTGCGGCCCAATCATGGTGGCGCACCAGTACGTGACTCTATGAGGAATGGGTTTGGGCCATATCCCAGAAACACTGAACTTCATTGTGGCCCATGAGCCCTCTTGTTATATTGGGCCAGGCAGACGGCGTTTCATTGCTCCGCCGGCCCCACTCCTAACATACACTCCATTACTGTTTCAGCAAAAGTTTCATTCAAGTTCGTTGGAAGTTGAGAGAGAGAGAGAGAGAGAGAGAGAACAGCCAACAATCAAGCCAGCGCTAGTGGTTGATCTGCTCACCTACATTGATTGAATAATAATTTCCCACCGATTTCTTATACTCCTCCTCTCAAATACCCTCTCTCTCTCTCTCAAAACTTCACTCTCTTACTATATCTCCTCTCCATTCATTCAGATCTCTAAAATGGCAGGCTTTTCCTCTGTTCTAAGACGCACGTACCTCACCCTCTACAATTGGACCGTATTCGTCGGCTGGCAAGTCCCTCACTTCAATTCCTATGTTGCTCCCTGTTCTTATTCTGATCTGGTCTTAACATCTGGATTTGTATGTAGTTATATAACGCGAGCGCGAACGTGAAAACGTCTTTTAAAATATATTAAAATTCGTGAGAGCTTGAGCGCAGGGCGAGGAGCACCGGCCGAGTGTTCTACTGAATTATTGTGTGACACAGGATTTGATTATGTTGAATAATTGCAGGTTTCAAGTGCTGTATCTAGCTGTGAAAACCCTAAGGGAGTCGGGCCACGAACATGTCTACGACGCCGTCGAAAAGCCTCTTCTACTAGCTCAATCCGCCGCTGTTCTGGAGGTACATCTATCTGATCCGTACATAGAATAGACAACCTTAAAACTACTCTCCATAAGTCTTTGTCGATTCCGTGGCTCTGTTGTGCTTCCCAATAATTTTCAACTCTACTTTGAAATCGATGAATTTAGGTTTTGACCAAATGATTTTCATCAGTAATTATTTTCAATAATTGGGTGGAAGAAATTAAGCAGTAAGTACTAGTGTCCAGATGTGTATATGGGGGAGGAAGAGAATTGGGTGCGTATTTAATTTTCCAACTGCCCCTAGTTTTTGTTAGGTCAAGGGGTTACCACTATTCATTAAATGAAAACGAGAAATGGAGAAAAGAAAGAAAATTGAGTTTGACACTCTAGTTTTGGCCACTGGCATTCCACTTTGTATCTTGATCATGTGCAATTACAAAACAAAAAGTGAAGTGCCAAAACCACATCTTCAAACAGAAAATAAAAGGGATTTCGTGTTCAATATCAACCAACATAGAAGAGAGGCACTTTGTTGATTGATTGATAGTAAGTGCTACTCCTTTAATTAGTAGTTATTCAAAATCCATCCTTATAAAGCTTTCGAACTCAATGTCACAATATGGGGGTGTTTGGGAGCCAATTATTTTTTAGATTCACGTTTGTAGACGGAATGTTTTAGATTGTTTTTATTATAATTAGAATCTGTGGAAGTGTTTTCACGATAATGTGCATAATAGATTTTGCAGAAAGATAGTGTGTGAACTTAGAATGAAAATCTAAAAAGCTTTTCTGGAGATAATGTTTAGATTCTGCATTCTCTAGCTTATTTCGCAAAATGCCTTTAAAATCATCTCCCAAACACCTAAAATGCAAATCTGCAAAATGCATAATTCAAAACCACGGCTCCCAAACAGGCTCTAATTTTTATTACTATCAATTAGTAGAACTTAATTTGAGCTATTTTCAAAACAGAACAATGTCAAACGCTTCAAATCCTTTTGTTTGATGTCCACATCCATCTATGCAAACGGAGACTTAGTAAATAGCCAGATAACCAGCAGCAAATTTTCTTCCTCTGTTTAATGCAAATTCCGAGTACTTGTTTCGATAGCCAAACCCACCCTTAGTTTCTTGAAATTTCAGTTGTTGTACTATTTGATGTGTCTGACACATTTTTATGTTTTTGTTTGTGTTTTGTTCCTATTGGGCAACAGATATTTCATGGTCTAGTAGGTGAGAACTTTTTCCATTGATAAGCTGTACCTTTCATCTTTCATGGGTGAGAATATATTCTGTCAAACCAAATCAATTTTCTTATGCACCTATTATTTTTCTTTATATTTTGTTCCTACAAAAGGTTTGGTAAGATCTCCAATCACAGCAACACTGCCACAGATAGGTTCAAGGTTGTTTGTCGTTTGGGGCATCTTATGGAGCTTTCCTGAGGTTAGAAACCCATGTTGTGAACATTCCCCTTATGTTGGTTTGAGAAAAAAAGGGACGCAGGAATTGAACTTTTGTTTTTCAGGTTCGGACTCACGTGCTTGTTAGCTCTTTGGTTATAAGCTGGTCTATCACAGAGGTTAGCATTGCATCCTTGTGCTTTAACTTCAATATTCTTTAAAAATAAAGTATCTTTAATAAGTTCTGGTTTGAGTCCTGGAGCTGTTGTTAACGAATTACAGTAACCCTCATCAAGGTTACCATAACTCACCATTGATCACACTATCACAGCTCACACTACCTCTTCCATAACTGGTAGTCCCACTTCCTTTAGTAATCTTCTTGAATCTAGTCAGGTGAGAGGTGAGAGATTAGATTGTTTGCCCTTGACTCTCAGGTTTGCATACTTGGCTGTGGAAATCTTTGAAGTCATAAAGTTTGGATAAAAAAGAGCTGGACAAGAGGTCCCCCACTAATAGCATTTTTTGGGTTTCGTGATACTTTGTACAGAAAGCTGATATAAAATATATGTACAAACAAGAACTTTGTAATCTTAAATTATCCTTTGTATCTTGGTAGATAACTGGTGTAAATACCGATGCTCTGGACTATCAATGAAGGAAGCATGATAACGTGCACATAAATTGATTTGGGTCTCTTGGTCTGCCCTCTCTGATGCCATTTGGCTTTGATTTGGGGGCATGGTTCTACAACAAAACGTCCTGGTAGCTCCTCGGTTCTTGGAGGTTTAGGGGGGCCACTATTTCAATGGTATTCTGAGAGCAGCCACTTTGTGCATATATTGCCAAAGGTTAGGTCTGTCTCCAATCCTCTCCCGCCCATACCCCCAATGAATGGGGACTAGATGGGTTATGTTATGTTGTTGTTGTTGTAGCTTGGTAGATAACTATATGTACTAGCATTAGAAAACATTGCGTTCGCAGTTGTCTAGTCATATTAATAAACCATAATCATAATTGATTCGATTATTTCATTCCTGTTCGTGTTAGATTATTCGGTATTCTTTCTTCGGCACAAAGGAGGCTCTTGGATCTGCACCTTCCTGGCTCTTGTGGCTCAGGTTATACATGCATGCTAAATTTTAAATCTCTCTTCTTTACTTCTTTTATAGAGGATATTTATTGCAGGTATAGCACCTTTATGTTACTGTATCCTACCGGCATCACGAGTGAAGTAGGTCTAATATACGTTGCCCTTCCCTACATTAAGGTAATAAACTCATGATGCAGACATTGCAGTATTTCCACTAGATTTTGTTTGGTTGAAATTGTCCAAAATTCTGTGTTCTTCTAGTTTCTTTAACCAAGCTTTACTAGGTTGATCTGATAACCTGATACTTGTGTTAAGACATATTGTATCGCTCACACATTGCACAGGGCTATATATGCGGCTATTTAGCACCCGTGCGCACACACACACAAAAAAAAAACAGCGCATGTATAGCTCTGCTCCCCTGGAAGTATGCAAATACCCTTTGATTAAATGCGAGAGAACATTCGAAAATACATACACTGATTGAACTGCAATGGTTGCAGGAATCTGAGAAATATTGTATTCGGATGCCTAACACATGGAATTTCTCTTTTGATTACTTCTATTCTGCTATTCTTGTCCTTGGAATCTACGTCCCGGGTACGACTTCACCAGATACAATTTCATCCTTCTTGATTGGCTTGCAATCTGTTGACTAATGAATCCGATGATGGTGTGATCTATTGCAGGCAGCCCTCACATGTACACATACATGCTTGGACAGAGGAAGAAAGCTCTCTCAAAATCAAAGAAGGAGTAGAACGTCAATTTTAAGATTTTCACCGTGTCTTTTAGGTTTTTGTGTGTGAAACAGACTGCGGGTGTAACATCTTTGGTCCTCAATATTTACGCTATGAGTTGTAGTAAAAAAAGTCTGTTCTAAGCTTTCCGGGTGGGCTGGTTCTCTTATTGCCATATTGATTTAGTTCAGCGGTGTCTGTTCTGTAACTTATCTGGTCCTTGTAACATTGGTAGTAGTTTATAAAAACACTCCATGCATATCTCTATAACGTTGTTGAGTTCGAGTCCTTCATGGGATTTTGAATCGTTAGAACTTTCGCGCTGGTGCTTCGTGGATCTAAAAAGGGTAAATCCGATTGTCAATCTCGAACAATAAAGTTGTAATTAGAACATCGCTCAAGTAAAGGAAAGAAGGATTCTAACCTCCCCCCTTGTTGTACGCAAAAACTGCCGTAGTGAGGTGGTCACGGAGAATCGGGATAACCACGATATAAACGCGATATCGAAAGAGAAACAGAATTCAAAATAGGACCATAACAAAAAGCATTCTAGTCGCCTTTCAATTCCCACATACTACTACAGAGCAGCTGGCATTCACACGTACATAAGAGTGAACATTGGCACAATGATAAACGGGGGACTAATGAAAAAGTTGGAGTTAATCTAGCCATTCCATTCAACCCTAGTCAATCTTCACAAATTTCTCCCTCCTTTCCAGTTTCAGCCGGAGTAAGGTAACCTGCACAAGAATCGAAAATCCAATTGTTAAGTCCATGTCCGCGGCCAAAGGAAGCGTGAAAAGAATTAGGTCCCTACGGATAACATGAACCTTGAAAAGAAAATGAAAACGTGATTTTGGATATTCGCAATTCCTACATTGATAACGGGTTGGATCAAGGAAGTGATTACTGATGCGGGGTGAACTATCCAACCCAGAATGATCAACTTCCCCATCTCAGTAGGAATTTGATTCCAACAGTCCCATTATCTTAATTTCCTAACTCAATCCAATCAAAATGCAAGTGTCGGTTTCAGAGTTTATTGGCCATGTAAATAAGACCAAACTTATGGTTTCTGACCCGTTAGATTCAACTCGAGCCAATTTAGTTCGTAAATTCAAGAAATTAACTAACCCCAATTTGAGGGAGATTGTGTCTGAGCTTTCGTAGTCCTGTACACGGCCGGTAGAATTGCATACATTGGTGACAGACTCTGATGACTGGCCTTCTTCATAGACCATGTTATCCGAGTTAGCAACGACATTGTTTCGAGCATTAGATACTCCCATTACCTTCAATGAAATGTTACAGTATAGCCACGTTAAATCTCGCAGAAGAGTAGAACGTAATTGAAACAAAGAAGGGTTTATGGGTTAACTCATACTTGCCGTCTCAGTTTCTCATTGTCTTCCATAAGTTGCATTCCCTGCATGTTTGGTCAGTTTGAAGGGCAAGTGAGAAGAAGAGAAAATTGCAGATCCTAAACAATATATATAGGGATATAAATGTGTATCCTAAACAACGTACTTCCTTGGTCCCATATTGCCAGTCCGAAATTCCATTTTCAGAATGTCCCAAAATGTTCGTCTTCTTTTAAGATTAGTTAAACGAAAGAGTGTTTAGAGTTCCACAAACTAACCCCTACTAAATGACTAAAAAAGTTATATGAAGAAGATAAGAAACAATGTTGGTAATCCAATTAAACTTTCGAAGAAGACATGTCCCCATAGAATGCAGAAATACTTGTAGTGGACCAAGAATATGGGACGGACGGACTATGTTATTTTTACCAACCTACCCCCGATCAAATCTTTTCGCAATATTACGATGTTTGGGTTCTGACCTTTTGTTGAAGGTGGGTGATCTCTTTCATGATTTTTTCAGCCTGCCGCATTAACAAAATCCTGTTAAAAGATTATCCTTAACAAAGTTAAGAAATATGCCTGTATTGGAATAAAAAAAAGAAGGGAGACCTTTTTCTCTATCACGCGGGTCAATCCAACTTCAAGGGATCTCTCTAGCTTCTGTAATTCCTCAATACTCAGTCCTCGGAGCTCCTCTCCTCTCATCTTCCTGTTTCCGAAAGCATTACATTCCATGAGGTCTATAATCGGTACAGTAAATACATACATTTTCGCAAATAAGTTTGATACAACAACATGTACCTCAGTTCATGGCTTTTCTCCACCACTTCCTTGCTTAATCTGGTGTAGTTGCTGTCTTCTACTAGCTACAAGAAACATCTCTTGGTCTTTTAGAGAAAATGGAATGAAGGCTTGGAAAGGGATTCACAGTCCCTTGGAATACACTTTCAATGTTTTTGGTTCACTACGAAATGAAAGAATGAACATGCCAAATGGAACTGGGACTGCAGATCGATTAGGCGAATGACTATTTCCTTGGGAGCCTAAGGAATCGCCGTTTTATTCTCTAAAACTTTCCAGCGAACCAAACACTACGCAAGAGTTTGGGATTTGGCAAACTAAAAACTATTAATTACCTTAAACGATGAGGGAAAAAATAACTTACTTGCAGCTCAGTAGAAGGTTGCTCCAGTTTATCAAGATTCTTCGAGTGCAAGTCAAGCCTTTCGAGTATACCCTCCATACTTCAAAAGGAAAAAAAAATGTTACAAAGTCACTTGCTATGCATAGGGCTTGAAACAAAAAACATACTGTAAATGAAGTCTAATGCGGCTATCGGATGCGTAAGGAACAAATACATTTATGGTGTATTTGTGAATTATGAAGTCTAAAGTTTAATAAACCCATGTACTCACGATAGGGATAAGAATTAAACTCATTATCAAGCTTCTCCTCGTAGAGTCGTAGTCATTGTAACGGAAGATCAATGTGCCAAGATCTCCTTGAGCATAGATACGAGACATGGCACAATGCACTCAATCAATTCAAACCGACAGGCTTTTAATATAATTATACACGAATCCTCTCCCACATAAGCTCGATACTTGGAAATCTCTCCCGATCAAAGCCCGTTGGTGGGAGAGGATTCTCACCATATGCACCCAATTATGCTAGTCACTGCCAAGGGAATACAATTACATGGAGAAGTCACTCTTCTCACCTCTCTCGATCGTCTCTGATGTCTTCTCTCTCAACCCCTTCTGGGTTTTCTCTCTCAAACAAGCCCACCTGGGGTTTCACATGCTTTGGTAGAATCCCTCCATCCAAGGACTTCGGGCTGGTGCTGTGCGCAGCACCGTGCCGCGCACCTCCGAGTCGTCGGATCGTTCATTCGACTGCTGAGATCTTATCTTGGCAACCAATGATCGAGTGCCGTTTATTGCCGAGATGAGATCCAAGCCATCGGATGCGCGATCCTATGGCTTGGAGGTGCGCAGCACGGTACTGCGCACCTAGTGAATGTGTACGCTCCTAGTGAATGTGACTGGATTGCTATACAATGAATTCCCATGTTCGATTGTGAATGTGTACGCTCCTAGTGATTCTGTGGCTAGAAGGGTACTCTGGGAGGAATTGGTAGAGCTTAAGGTTGGTTCAAATGTCCCATGGTGCGTAGGAGGGGATTTCAATGAGATAAGGGCGATTTCTGAAAGGGTGGGATGCTCACGTTTGGATAGGGGCATGAGGGAGTTCATAGATTTTTGCAATGGCATGGAGCTGATAGACATTCCCATGCTTGGCAGAAAATACACCTGGACCAATTATCAAAACCATGCTATTCATATCCGGCTGGACAGATTCTTGGTTTCTCAACAGTGGCTTGAAAAGTTTAATATTCTGCAATGGGGCTTACCGAGGCCAATCTCTGATCATTGCCCGGTTACAATTAGAGATGATAGTAGGGATTGGGGTCCTAAGCCTTTTAAGTTTTTGGATATTTGGCTCTCCAACCCGAAATGTATGAGTTTGGCCAAAGAAACCTGGAATGAGGTGCAAGTGGTGGGGTGGGCTGGGCTGGATTCGTTCTCGTCCAAAAATTGAAGGCCGTGAAAGCTAGGTTGCGAGTCTGGAATAAAGAGGAATTTGGGGATGTTAACTCTGCCCTTCAGGACAATGAAGCTAAACTCCATCAGCTTGATATTGTGGCTGAAGGCAGACCACTTGATCCAGAGGAAAAGGCATTGAGATGCAAAACCAAAGCAGAATATTGGAGACTCTATAAACTCTCTGAATCATTATGGAGGCAGAAATCATAGGTTAGGTGGCTCAAATTGGGGGATAAGAATACAAAGTACTACCAAATTATGGCAAATAATAGATTTAAGAGGAATTTGGTTGGGTCCATCAAATTTTAATGGTAGAGTAATGGAGGACCCAATGGAAATCAAGGAAGCTGCCTTAGTCCATTTCCGAAATAACTTCTCAGAAGCAAGGAAGGTGAGACCAACGCTAGGGGGACAGTTTCAGAGACATTTTGCCCGGTGATGTATCATTACAGTTGGAAAGACCGTTTGAGGAAGGGGAAATTGTGGCGGCTCTAAAAGGGTGTAATAGTCTAAAGGCTCCGGGTCCGGATGGTTTCAACTTCTCGTTTATCAAGAAAGGGTGAGAATTCATGAAGGACCTCATAACTCAATTCTTCTCAGAATTCCATCGGAATGGAAAGCTCACGAAAGGTATTAACTCTACTTTTGTAGCTTTGATTCCTAAGATTGATTGTCCCACTACCTTTGAGGATTTTAGGCCTATAAGTATGGTGGGAAGCATTTACAAGATCCTATCCAAAGTGTTAACTAATAGGCTTAAAGAACCGCTTTCTACTATCATTGGTGAGGTTCAAGCTGCGTTTGTTGGGGGTAAACAAATATTGGATGGGGTCCTGATTGCCAATGAAGTTATTCATAGTTGGAAACACTCTGTTCAAGGAGGTCTCATTCTTAAATTGGATTTTGAAAAAGCGTATGACTGTGTAAATTGGGGTTTGGGCAAATTTCAGTTTGACCCCTCATGGTTTGGGCCGGGTGCAGATACACCCCTCCCCCTTTGAATATCACCACATAACACCCTGTGGTTTATGGACTGATGTGCACATCTAACTCTGTTAACAGAACTTGTAAAATGACTATAATGCCTTGTCTTCTTCCTCATCCCACCACTACCCCAGCTCTCTCTCTCTCTCTCTCTCAATTCAGTCTGCTCCTCCGTTCCACACCACCGTCTCAATGGAACCGATTCTCCATGGAAGATCAGTAGTTGACCCATTTCAGGAAAAAAACGGGTTTAACGGGGAGATCCCCTTTCTTTGGTGAACCTCAATCCTGTAAGAAATCAGTCCACAGCGGTGGGCTCAGTCGCTGGAATCCGAAGACCCCATAACCAGACACGAACCGCCACCGCCCGCACCAGATCCGATGTAGACCAACTGGGTTCACTCGCTACTGCTATGTGACTGAAGCTCCAAACGCCAGACCTTCAGAAATTGGTCGATCAGAGCTTCATAATCCCATTTCGTGAGGAATCAGAGCTGGGATTATCTCTAATTTTGGAGTGAAGGAAGTAGATTGGGAAGACCCATGTCGTTGTCAGATGAAGCTCCAAACGCCAGACCTCTACACGGCTCGGCTGGCGTGAGAGTGTAGATATAGCTGAAGAGAGCATAAATTACCTCTGGATCAGCCAAAAGTGAGGAATCTATGGTGGATTTTGACAGGGGGAGTGCATTCTCTAGAGAGAGAAGCTCTCAACCCACGTTCGTCTCCACGAACGAGTCAGTGGATCATTTCATTTCAGTTATGTGACTGTTTGGTAGTGGATGAAGGGATTGTGAGCAAAGGCAATGGCAGAGGGTTTCAATCTGTCAAATATAGTGGTTGGGTTTAGTGATTAGCGGGGCTAACGGTCGAGTGCCGAGTGGGTCGGCTTCAGGTCGACGATGAGAGAAATCATCTTTTTACCCATACAGAGGTTGCTGAGGGTTTCACCAATTAAGATTTGATTCCTGGTGAATGTTGGTCCATGGGGGTAAGGGTTTAGGTTTACACCAGTTTAGATGAAGAAGATGGAGGTGGGTAGGATGACACTTGTGGAATTTTGGGGATAGATTATAGTCTATTGTTTTAAAATTGTTGTCATACTCACAATCACTCTCAAAATAGGCGAGTGAATCACACCTCCCGTTAAATAAGATGGGAACTCTAACTGTGCATATCAATCCACAAACCACAGGGTGTTATGTGGTGATATTCAAAGGGGGAGGGGTGTATCTGCATCTGGCCCAAACCACGAGGGGTCAAAATGAAGGTATGCTTAAGAAGGTAGGTTTTGGGGATAAGTGGTGTGGGTGGATCAGAGAGTGTTGTTCCACAGTATCTATGTCTGTGTTGATTAATGGGTCAGCTACACAGGAGTTTCAAACTCAGAAAGGATTGAGGCAGGGGGGACCCCTTATCTCCTTTTTTGTTTAACGTAGTAGCTGAAGCTCTCAATATTTTGTTGGAAAGAGCTCGAGAGAAAAACATAATTAAAGGCGTCAATGTGGGGAGTAATGGAGTGACTATTTCTCACCTTCAGTTTGCCGATGACACAATCCTTTTTTGCAACAATGATTTGGAGGAGATGGGGAACATTAAGAGAATTCTCAGGTGCTTTCAGTTAATGTCTGGTTTGAAGATCAACTATTCTAAGAGCTCTGTTTGTGGTGTAAAGATTCAGCGGAAGGATGTTCAAGCACTTGCACAAGTGATGGGGTGTAGGGTGGAATCTTTGCCAATTAAATACCTTGGGCTTCCGCTGGGTGCTAATCCGGGGAGAATCAAAACGTGGGAGCCTGTTATAGAACGAACTCAAAAGCGGCTAAGTATTTGGAGAGCGAGAACCATCTTTACCGGGGGCAGGCTTACGCTTATCAACCACAACTCTAGCACTCTGCCTATTTATTTCATGTCCCTCTTCAAAATGCCAGTGGCAGTTGCAAAAATGCTGGAGAAGTTACAAAGGCAATTTTTTTGGGGAGATACACCGGATAAAAAGAAAATGCACCTGGTCCATTGGGAGAGGATTACTCTGAAGAAGGAAAATGAGGGATTACGAATTAAGAGATTGCTTCAACAGTACTTGGCCCTACTTGCTAAGTGGTGGTGGCGCTTTAGTAACGATAAAAATTCCTTGTGGGTAAAGGTTGTTCGTGGAAAATATAATCTGGATCGAAGGAGCTAGTTCCCATACACTCCACCCTCTGGATCAGTTTCTAATATATGGAAGGACATATGCTCAGTGGGGGAAAATGACTCGGTTCTTGGATTTTCTATTCGGGAGGCGTTTAAGGTGCAAGTAAACTCTGGCTGCGATACACTATTTTGGGAGCATACGTGGCTGGGCAATACTGCGATTAAGGACGAATTCCCAAGACTATATAGACGTTCTACCCAACAGAATGAGGTTCTAAGTAATATTTGTGGAGGAGGGAGTCATGGTGACTGGAATCTGTTGTTTAGGGGATTTTTGCGTGTACGGGAGCATCACCAATTTGAGGAGTTGAAGCAAAGATTGAATGGGGTGACATTAGATCCTTCAAAATCTGACTTGATGCAGTGGAACTGGACGACAAACAAAATTTTCTCTGTTAAGTCGGTTTATCAGAAGTGGGAAATGCAGTCACAATCACGTCCTACTACTCTGGGATCGGTGTGGAGAAATTTGAGCCCCCCTAAAGTGGAAATCTTCTCATGGATGGCCATTCAGAATAGAATTGCAACACGGTCGATTCTTCTTGATAGGAATCTAATTCCCGAGGTTCACTTGGCTGCATGCCCTTTGTGTGCCCTTCATGTGGAAACTCCTCAACACTTGCTATTCCATTGTCGATTTTCGTGGGTGGTATGGTCTGAAAATCTGAATTGGCACATCCAGTGGGTTTGTTCGGCCTCATTAGCAGAGTTAGCAAGTTGGTGGTTTGGGAATAGATTCCGAAACTTGGAGAAAAATATATGGGAAGTGTGTTTTTTTGCAACGTTATGGTCAATTTGGTTAACGAGGAATGGGTATATCTTTAACAGGGTAACAACTGAGGCTCTGGAGGTGGCGGACCTAATTAAAACCAAGGTAGCCATGTGGATAAAGGCCAAGTTTGACATCAAGCTCTACACGGTGGAGGACTTCAAAGGGTATTTGGATGGGATCCGAAAAGTGAAAATGTAGGGTGAGGTAGACAATGAGGATAGTCGGTGAGGTGTTCTTATCCAATTTTGGTTGGATATAGCTCTGTAGTTTCTTGTAATAGTTACCGTTTTGATCGATGTGCCCCATCGATTTTAATAAAAAGTTCTATTTGCCGAGCAAAAAAAAAAGATGATCCAGTATTAAATTTAGGAATGTTCCAAAAAAGATTGTCCACTTTGGAAAGTTTCAAAGAAAGTAATGCAACATTCCCATTTTCCCTTTTCTTTTTTCTTTTTTTAAATCTTTGGGTCCATTTGATGAGAGACAAAATTATGTTGGAAAGTGAAAATGCAAGAAAATAATGTAAAAGAAAACAAAGTGTAAAAACTTTATTTTCATACATGCTTTTGATTGAAAAGATTTTTTTTTGGGCAAGAATCTTAAATATATATTTACCAACTTACCCTTAGCATACACAATGGATGATGATACAAAAGAAAAATTATGGACATAATAGAAAATGTCATAAAATGTGGCAACTTTCAAAAAAAAAAAAAAATTCCCTGTGTTTTTAGCAAGAAAGTGTAATTATTTTCTCTTTCTTATATTTTCTATCACTTTCACTCTATTCAAACGAACCCTTAATAAGTTAAGATTGGAAAGTTAATTCTTATCCCTATCGCCAGTGTATTTGTTTGTTTCAATGATTAATAAAAATAAATTTGCCGATCAAGAAAAGATAGGAAAGTTAAAAAAAATAAAATAAAATGAGCTAATAATTATGTTCCCTTAAATAGTTGGTTTAGCCCAACAAAATCGATCAAGACATGAAGATGTTCCTCCCTATACCCTTCCTCTATTTAGTCGAACGGAAAGGATGAAAAAATCAACTTTCTTATAACTTTTCTTCTGTTCGGTTACCAGGAAAGTTATAGAACCCATAATTTCAACTTCTCTACTGAAAAACATTTTCTTGCAAAATTGATTTTGCTAAATGTAAGGAATTCTTGTAAACCTACAAAATTTCTTATCAACAGAATACACAAAAAAAAAAAAAAAATTACTTTTCTTTTTACTTCACATCACATTACTTTTCCTGAGAACCAATTTCTCATACAACAGTCTCGACAACTGAACAAAGCCAAGGGGCACTTGTGCGCTACAACTGGTAGCCCCTAACCAAGAATTGGCAGTTGACGCAGGAAGGAACTCTAGATGACTGACAACAGAAAGAGAGGTTGCTTATATATGAACCTTCTCCTCATGTCGAATTTCAAGCAGCACCAGCTAGCTTTTCTTGTATGTTTTATAGCCAACACCCTTACGAGTCAGCAATGTCAGCTCCCTTGATCAGCGCCCCCGAAGGCAGGAGTGAGAAGAAATGACTTGTCTAGAGGTGATTGGAATACCCTAAAATGGGACGGAGGGAGTACATTTTTTTGTTATTGCTTGGCAGTGCAGGGAGTACATTATATGACAACTAACTTCAAGCGGCAAATGGCAGCTCTGCTCATCATCTACGTCTATGGTGGTTGGTAATATATATATTTTTTATTGGCAAGAAGTGGATTCCAATCAAAAGTTGAAAAGTACAGCTAAGTTGGGACAAAGCCCAAACACTTCAAATGGACAAAGCCTTAAATACCTGTGGGCCTAAGAGCCCGGATCTTACAAAACCCTAACCATTTGAAGAAAATTCAAACCCTGTTTCATCACCACCGCCAACCAACGTCAAACAGCTACAGCCAAAGCAACACCGAACAACACTGAACAGCCACCTCTGCAACACCAAAGAGACTTCTCGTAGCTAGCACGAATCCAACACACGCTGCCGCGGATGCTCACCAAGCCGTTAGGCAAAAACCATGGCACCCAGCAGTGACCACGGTAGGAGCCGACGCCGGCCATGTCTACCACCCACCAAAAACTGTTAGACTTATCCCACATCGCTCATCTAAACCACTCAAGCTTGGTTCATAAATTCTAGAAGCTACTCCACCTATTGCCAATTGGTTTTAGGTTGGAACCCTCCAACAAATCTAACATGGTATCAAAGCTAGGTTTTGGGTGGCCTCTCCTCGCGTGGTCAAGTCTCTGTCGCCCGAGTCAATCGTCTTATTTCATCAATTCATACCTCCACGTGCATCCAGGCTGCACATGAAGGGTCGCCCAAGTCAAATCTCCTGATTTCCTCAATTCGTACCTCCACGTGCATCTGAGCTGCATGTGAGGGGGAGTGTTAGACTTGTCCCACATCGCTCATCTAAGTCACCCAAGTTTGGTTAATAAATTTTAGAGGCTACTCCACCTATTGCCAATTGATTTTAGGTTAGAAATCTAACATGAGACAAAGTCTAACAGGAACTCCTTGCCGTTAGGCCAAATCGAGACACCCAGGAGATAGTTTGACCGAAGTTCAAAGCAGAAGATGCGAGCACAGACGAGAAGGGGCGTCGAGGAGGTACACAGCATAGTTTTGAATATCGGCCGATACGTACCGTATCGGCCGGTTCGTCTCGGGATTTGGAGGCTCCGATACCGATACGTACCGTACCATATCGGCCGATACGCCAAAAAAGTTAAAAATTCACGACCGCGACACCCGATTCCCGCGACGTATCACCGATACGTCCCGACACCGATACCGCGACGGCGACCGATACCGAGATTTAAAACTATGATACACGGCGAGAGGAAAAGCACAAAGGACAAGGGTATAGGGTCGGAAAAAAGGAGAGGAAAAGCTTCAATCATCCGACACCCAATCAATTCTTCAATCCCTTGTCCCACAATTCTATCTTGTTCCCTAAAGAGTACAAACACAATCAATCTTATCACCACAATAAAGCCGTCCTTTTTACGTTACTCCTCTAAGAAAAATTTGACAATATGCAAAATAAGTAAACTTAATAACAGCCCTTTAAGATAAAGGCATTGATATAGTAGTAGTATCACTGGGACACAGCAAAGCCATTGGCTGATCTTTTGTCCGCTTCACGGCCGCTAAGGCCTCCAGCCGATGCTTGATTGCTACGATCGCTTTGAGCGCCCAAACTTCTCTCCCATACCCGATTTCCAATATGTATCACTCGATCCTCTCACTACTCTTATGCTGCCTACTACCGCTATTTTACTCCTCGGCTCAAGCACTCCATAGGCAACACAGAATAAATGAAAGCACTAAACATAAAAGTCTACCCAACTACTATTTGTCGTACTGATATATCTTCAAAGCTCGAACTAACAAACGGAAACAAGCAGACCCCAATGATTACAACTTTTGTATAAACTCTAGAGAGAGAACCTTCTTTTCGAGTTACTGGAGTTTTGCTGTACGTTGAAGCACAAGAGCGGGGGCATGGATTTAGAGACAGCAATAAATATTTGAGACCTTAAACATATCGAAAACATATCTATGTTGAACATATGCAGTACGGTGTATATTTTAGAGAGAGATAAACCTGGAGCTGGAGTACTGGAAGAGCTTGCCAGCAGAGGAGAAGATGATGAGGGCAACATCTGCATCGCATAGAACAGACAGCTCTTCTGCCTTCTTAAAAAGCCCTCTTCTTCTCTTGGAAAAAGTAACCTGCCTAGCCGTCGAGTTACTGATCTTCTTTATCTGAATCTTCTCTCTCGCCATCTCTCTCTCTCTCTCTACATATATCTCCTTGTATCTTCTTCGCTTATTCAATATATATATATATATATATATAGAGAGAGAGAGAGAGAGAGAGAGAGAGAGAGAGAACAGAAATCAAAATCAAAATCACGGCTTCACACAGAACACACGGAATAAACCAGCATAGAAAGCAACAATGAGCCAGTCAAAGACGAGAGTAATTAACCAAAAAAAGAAAAGAGGAGGGTAATTAATGTTTCTATATTTAGACCAGGGAAGGGACAGATTGGGACATTTTACCAAACTAAAAAGACCAATAAAGAAAACCCACATGGTCTAGAGAAGAAAGAAAGAACCCATTTGGGCATTGTTTTTCAGATCCAGACGAACAGGATTAGGGCCCCTATTGGGAAAGAGACAGTCAAAATATCCAAGACCCATCAAGATGCAGTGTCTGTCTATTTGAGTGAAAAAGGAGAGAGATTTTGCCAGAAGAGAATTTCTTACTTACCAGTTTGGGTTGAGGGAGTGGTGTGTTGGCCTTTGGGCTATGGTGGATGATGCTTTACTTGGTTTTTGGAGTGGTCGTTGTTGTTGGGAGGAAACCCACCAATGGAAAGATGGACACTAGACAGTGCCGAGAGAGAGAGAGAGAGAGAGTATTTGATGTTGTGAATAAAGGGGGAGGCTATTTATGGTGAAGCAAAGGTGCGCGCCTTGCTCTTTTCATCACTTCTTTAAGCTTATGTGTTCTTTTACATCTAACTTAAACTTAACTTAGGGCCCGATTGGATGCTGTATCTATCGGGTGTATTTTGTAATTTGGATGTATTGGATCCTTACTCCACCGTTTGGCAAGATTTAGGGCACCTGTATTCACTTCTCCCCTTCTTCGTTAACACAGGCCAGAGGGTACTAATTTATGCCCACCTCCGGAGGTAGGCATAACTAATCCGGGACAATACAGGTGAAATCTTGCCATTTCTGCCCTCTCTAATCCCCCCTCTCCATCTCCTCTTCGGCTTATCCTCTTCAGTCCTCCTCGCTCCAAACTCGGCATGCCATTCAAATGATGCAAAAAACAAAAATATGAAACTAGATATTTAAATGGAGATATGTGGAATGAGATAAGAAAAATGAGTGCTATTTATAATGAAATTAACCAATATTAATGAAATATAACAAAAATATAATAAACCATTTTTCATATTATTATAAAAATGGAAACATGTGGGTGGTATTTAACTAATTTAAAAAACGAATTATATGTGTAAAAAATGAATTTTTAATATTTTTAATATTATTATATTAGTTAACTAATTTATTATTGATTATTTGTGAAAAAATTTAAACAAAAGTTGGATTTCATAATTATATGTTTAATTTAATAAATAATCAAATTAAACACTGCACAAGGGCAAATAAGTCATTTGACAACTTTTTACCTCATACAACCTTCCTTATACACCCAATTTATCCTTCATCCAAATCAAGTATTATTTTATCCCCCTTCTCTAATATATCATCCAAACCATCTACTTTTTAATACAACCTCTATAAATGTCACATCAATGTGGGTCCTCCCTTCTTAACTAATACCCCCGACTATCTTATCCCCCTTCATAAATAATACACCCAAAACTCATACCGCATCCAATCGGGCCCTTACTTTTTTAATTTAGTCCATTCTTTTAACTTAACTTATTTTTCATTCTTAAACTTAACTTATATTGTAATTTTATGTGTTAGGTAATTAAGTTTAAGTTTATTTTTCATTCTTAAACTTAACTTATATTGTAATTTTATGTGTTAGGTAATTAAGTTTAAGTTTAGAAGAATGAATGAACTTAATTTGTTTTCGTTTAAATTTCAATAGGAGGAAAAAATAAGTTAAGTGTAAAAGAACGCAGAGTTGCTTACTTAAATGTACAATTTGACATAAACAAGAGTAATTATTCAATGACCTAAGATCACGGTTACGTGGCGGTCAAACACTTTTTATGCACCATACATTCTTTTTGAGAAACTATTTGGTGGCCTTAGTTACTGTCACGCGGTGCCCCAATCCTTTTATTCACTACACATTTCAGTAGGGCCCAATACCAAGGGTATGGGCCCCACGATACCACGTGGTGCCTTAATCCTACTGAATGTCCCATTCTTTTAGGGTTCATACACTTAGGCTCTATTCAGTTGTCGGGAATATTTTACCGTAAAATTATTCTCAGGAAAAGTTAAATAAAGTGAAGTAAAGGAAAAAGAAATCTATTTTCCTATGAGTGTTCATTTGACAAAAAAAGAAAAAGACACTTATGAGAAACTTCTTTATTTTTATTTCCGTGGCTAATTTTAGATAAAACTAACTGTGAGAGCTATCTATCATATTTTTAAAATTAACACATACAAAAAATGTATTTTATCTAATAGAAAGCCTTAACATGAAATGACAAAATCGACTTGCAATTGCCGATTCAATTTGCTATTTCTTCTGAATGGTCATGTAAATCTCCCATTTAAATTGTCATCATCCGATAATCAACCGTACAAATGAAGTTTAAAACATAAGTAGATGATAACTAAATAAACAAATGTTAAACAACCATGCTTGATTAGTTGTTGATACAAAAATTCACTGATAATTAGTTAGTACAAAACAAAATTGAAGACTAATGACTAGATAAATAAATACTTCCAAAAAAAATAAACTACCAATCTTTTTCCGCAATAATCATCTTAGAAAGCACCATATTAGTCGAAATTGTTGTTACTCACGTAAATCTCAAAGTGTCTTTCTAAGAACCTACTCCAATTCGCATTTTTTTAGTATTAGCATCATTCACTTTTTCTCACCCGCCAATTATTTTGGCCCCATAATGGAGAAAACTTTTCTCGTGACGCAAAATCCTATGCTTTTGACCGGATCACTTTGGCAAGAAATCTTGAAGGAAAATTTAAAAACATGTTTTCTACTATTTTCCTGCCAACTGAACACTACAAAAGTTATGGATAAGTTGATTTTCCCACTATTTCTTGTACTTTCCTGGCAATTAAACAGGTCTTAGTATTGAAACTTATAAGAATGTGTGAGAAAAAAGGATACTGATACATCACGTGGCGATGCTATAAGAATATTGAATGATCTTTCCATAAACAAGGGATAAAGGGCACAAACATTTGAAGTACTGTAATTAAGGAAAAGTCATGCACAAAAGGAGGTAGAAATGAGGAAGGGCATAAGCAACAAGGGATGGATCCATTTGCGTGATTTAAGGGTATTTGTTGAACTACTACCATTCTACCAACACGTAAAGACAATTTTTGTATTAGAAAATTTTGAAAACGTACCGAGATATCAAAAAAAAGAATCATTATTTTATAATCCTGGCATTATCTGATCCTAATAACGGCATTTTTGGTGGAGGAATATGTTTTGGAGGAGAAAATGGGATATGATAAGGGATCCCGGGGACGGATAAAAAAAAAAAGGGATCCGGAGGTGTTATAGTATGACGGGCACCGCACTATTGCACTTCCGGATCCGTTATAACTAGAAACACCTGTGATATGTAAAAAGTACCTTTTTTTTTGTCATCGAAAGGATGAGAGGGGGCGACTAGCGTAGCAATTCTCCTTGGGCGTGATCATAAGAACTCTCTACCCTCCAATGAAATATCCGGTTCAAACCAATATATGGAATGTCCGGTTCAAGGCAATAGATAAAGTACTTTGAAAGCCAACTTCAAACAAATGTCATACTTGGAGGGGAGTAAATTGTAGTTAATTTGATTATAAAAGAAGAAGAAGAAGAGGAGGAGGAGGAGAGAGAGAGAGTTAATTAATAGATTATTGATTGCAGTTTCTGACTTTTAAAGAAATTGCCTTTTCAACCCATGCTTTTGTGCAGATAAAGCCATGCCGATTTGGATGGGACACTGCATTGTCGTTAAGATCGCCGCAAAACTATTAATCCCACATTTTATTGTCGACACTCTGAAGTAGACAGATGAACCAAAAAGGCAATTTTAAGTTCAAAAATTATGTATTTACGCAAATAATTTTTCTATCACTATGGATCTTGTTTGATAGATCTCATTGAGATCTGTAATACGGTGCAAAAAAAATTAAAAAATTATATTTTATTTACATTATTTTTGAGCTTGAAAATGTGAAATAAGCTATTTATTTTTTAAGAAGATTTCTTAAACGGGGTCTAAATAAACAAAATACATTTTTATTCAAAACATTCAAAAAAAAAAAAAAAAACGTTTAGGAAACATGAAAACCACTTCTTCGTCGAGAAAACCAATAAACAGTTTTGATTATACGGGTTTACAAATAAAGAAACACCGATAATATGACGAATTTATTTAACAGCCAATCCCTAAAATATAGATAGTGTTTCATATAAATGAAGATATCTAGATAACAAATAAATAAGCAAGTGACACAAACCCAAAAAAAAATCCAGATGCGGTCTAGCACCACATCAGTAACATGATTTAACAAATCATTCAGACATCATCGACAAATTAACTCCAAATAAATCGCAAATGGGAAGGTCATTTGCGAACGTCCAGTTTTATCTACAATACACATCAGAATTTGCTCTAGTGCAAATCTAACATTTTTTTTCCCCTTTGTTCCCTCTCGAGTCTCTACAAGCAGCCGAAGCGGTCCGCCGTTGGATCACACTCGGCACTCTTGTGCGCTATATCGTGTTTTCATTTATAAGTAAACTCTGATCGCAAGTAATGGTGGGTTTTTCCTATAAAAAAAAAAAAAAATTGTCTATTGCTTAAGAAATTTAGAGGAATTTTTTTCGCTAAAAAGACTTTTAGTTGATGTATACGAGAAGAACGATCAATCTCGAAATTTCTATTGATGTGGATTTTGGCCCGTTTGATCTGTCTAATCCGTTTAGACAATAGAGAAAATCAAACCAAAGTGACTCTGGTGGTTATGGCAATGATGGAAAATCGACCGTCCACTGAGGATGAGTTGTCGTCGGAGAAGCGAGAAAGACCAGAAGTCGTGAGGAAAGGCCGGAAGGCGAAGTCGTCAAGGTGACAGTTAAACCTTTTCTTGCCCCAAATGGGCCTAATTATTTCTCTCCCTCTTAATCAAAATTCGTATGGGGTCTCATATCTAGCTAGGGAACCATTGGTCAAGAACCTCTGGCTGGTTTATTTTCGTGGGAATGGCGTGACCAGCTTTTTTATCAGTTCCCGGGATCTCGCTTGATGCGTCAATGGACGGGAACACTATGATTGATTAACACCTAGTGGGTGTAAAGGGTCCTTTCCAGTTTCTCACCGTCGAGTTCTGTCCAGTTTCGATTTTGTAGGCCCTATTTTAGATTCGTAATCATTTTGTATTGTAGGGTCCGTCATGATCTACTACCATGAAAAAAAATCATGTTAGTCGATTATCGATCCTGATCACGTCTAAACACATTTATCTTTCACGGGACTTAACAGTTAGGAAATTGGACAGGACCTTTTCTCCTAATGGAAGGTTTTCATAAAAAAACACCTAGTGGACGTACTCGTAGGTAGGGAGCAGAAACCTATTCATTATTGAATAAGAAGGACCTATCATTATTACCTACTGATTATGTACTCCTATCGCGGCAATGTTTAGCTTGTACTGTACAAATAATTACACCTATTAGGTGGCGTTCCACTTTTATAAAAAGTAATTTTTTTAAAAAATAATAATTTTAAACTCAAATATAATGAAAATTAAAAAAATTTTAATTTTTTTTGCACTGTTTAAAATTTTTTAATGAGATTTATCAACTAAAATCCATATCGGTAGGAAATTTATTTGCGTAAACACATGATTTTTGAGTTTGAAATTACCTTCTTTTTCAAAAAGTAGTTGTTTAACAAAAGTGGAACAACCCTTAGTATTTTGTAGAGAAAGCTGCTACCCACACAAACAAAATGCACAAATTGTCAATAGATTTTTTTGTAGAGCCCATCACGGGCTCACATAAATGATTCGAGCCATTCATTAAATGTAGAACACTTTTTTAAGGGTTTTCGTAAAAAAATTAGCTTAATCTGATTTCTATAAGTTTTCGATCCAATCATCTAACTTTTTATTGAGATTTTAGAATAATGAAAGGTTAAATGATTGGATCAAACACTTATAAGTATCGGATTGAGTTAATTTTTCACAAGAACCCTTGGAAAAATGTTTTACATTTAATGAACGGCTTGAATCGTTTGTATGAGATCTGTGGTGGACCCCATAAAAAAATCTGTGCACAATCTGTTCATGAAATGTTTGTGTGGACAGACTTTTTGTTCTATGGAGGACTGATAGAGGTACCAACCATTTATATACCGATGGGGTGCCGACGGCTCTGCAGGGCCCACTATGAGTCCTGCACAAATGATTCAAATTGTTCAATAATTTAAAAAAAAACGAGTGGGGCTTTAAAAAATCAGCTTAATTCGATATGTGTAGGTGTTCGATCCAATTTTCTAATTTTTCATTTAGATTTTGAAGATCGTTGGTACTCTTATCTTTATTTTTTTTTTGCTATTCAGTAATTCTAATATACACTATCCCAGGGGATTTGGGGGAGGGAGATCTAATCCTAATCTATATTATCCTCCGGGACTTGGGGGAGGGGATGAGGCTTACAGGGATCGAATTTTGCCCATGTATATGGGAGTATGTAAGGGAGGCTAATTGCACTCTACTCAACTTGTCGTCGGTAATCTTATCATTAACGTATTTTTGTGGTAGATTGTTTGATTACACAAGCAAGAAAAACAAACCAACTCTTAGACTCCGTTTGTTTGGATGTAAAATGTTTTACCTATTTTTTGGTGTTTTGTTGTATTAAAAACGAGAAAAATATTTTATATGTAAAACATTTTTCATCAATTGGATGAAAAATTGATGAAAATGACTTACCCTTAAATTTTTCGTAAGTTATTTTCCGAAATGAATCCTCTGCCTTTTATTGCAATTCTCACTGCTCAGTTTCCTCGATCGTCAGTCTTGATCCACGTTCAATCCCCCCCTCTCTTTACACTATTTTATTGATTTCTGAAAATATTTTCAAGCACCAACCAAACACCGGAAAATAAATGCCTGAGTTTGTTTTCTGAAAAAATATTTTACATGGTAAAACATTTTACGTTAAAACAAACGGAGCCTTATTGTATTTATTTTCTTTTTATATTTCAAGGTGTTTGAATCAGTTACATACACCTCGATTAATTTATTGGAGATTAATCCTACCCCATTATATATTCACATTCTTGCCCGTCTTACTTCTGTTTCGTATTTTGGTGTTGCAAATCGAGACTTAAACGGCACATTTAATGGATCTTTGGTCGTTCAAAATAATAATTTTGCAAGATACGAATATTCTCACATCAAATACAATTTCACAGAAAACAGACAAAAATAGCAATCTGTTAAACTAGGACGTGTTTTCGTTGTGGATCAAGAAAACAAAAATTCTCACCATTGATCACCTAAATTCTTGTTCCACACAACTTGTTAATTACTTGATCTAACTACGTAAATGTTTGACAATAAAAAAAGAGACATGTACATAAATGTTTGACAATAAAAAAAAAATATTTGTAAATGTTGGATAAGTTTAAAAAGGGTTGGAAGTAATAATCATGCTTAATCAAATTTCTGTAGCTTCACAATTTTTTAATTTTTGCTGCTCTGTTTTTTTTATACTAAAATACAAAAAAGAAAGTGCTTGTAAAAAAGAAAATGTAAAAATTATTATCCTTGAATTAATTTAAATTTATTACTGTATTGTTTTGTTCATAGTACTATTTGCAGTGGGCCAAACTTTATGGTCCGGACCACCGAGACCAGTCAAGCCACAGATGGGGCTTTTACGCTCAGCTCAGGGCAAGGCTGGGATGGTTATATGCCGACAATCGGGTCTGATTCCCTCATGCCCACTGAGGAGCTTGACTAAGGATACCAGTGAACCAGGTTCTCCAGAAGTCATGTTGCTCACCCGAGGCCGAGCTGCCATCGCCGTACAAGTAACTGCCTTATCCTAAGGTAACGTGTGTAACATTCCCTGCGACGGTTACTCCAAAGGATAATGATGAACACATATGAGGGTGGCAGCTCATGCTCAAAACGGTTGTCAAATCCTATCTGTGAACATCATATGTGATGTTAGCCGACGCGTGCAGGGCACATGGACGTACTCGAAGAGCAAACAAAGGAATTCATATAAATACCTAGGGGTGAAGTCCTAAAGAGGTACATGCTATCTTCCCACTCAAACCTTAGTCCTTTGTTTTCCCCTCTGCATTTTCTCATCCTCACGTCGGAGGGGCATAACGGAGCTCCTCCTATCCGGTCTTTTAGTCGTGCTTCGTAGTGCGGGTTAGGAAGTGAACTAGATAACCCCACACTATGGTACCATGCGTACTACTGTGCTAGTACATGTCCCTGATCATTAAATTCGCTTTATGTGTAGACCTTTCACAAGGAATTGTACTCTTTTCTTTGTCAGTTACAAATGCATCACAGTGACGAAAAAACAGTCCCCGCTCTTAATGCATGAACAGACTCGTAAATACTCAATGGGTAAATCCTGACAGATCGTAGGAGAATAAAAATTAAAAAGAATGCATCTTCCTTTCATCTTCAACTTCAACTTAGAGGATCTCCAATTCATCCAAAATAAAGGATGGATGTGACACATTGAGGGGATATTTTATAATTTATTCTCTTTTTTTTTTCACTTTTTGTACTTTTTGGGAGAATTTTTGAGGGACCCATCTTCCTTTTTAGAGTAAGGAGAAATTTTGTACTCCAAATTTACTTTTGATCCTCTATTTTTAAAGGACCAAATTTACTTTTGGAGGACCAAACTCTAAAAAGGACGGTGGGTCCCTTGAAAATTCTCCCAAAAAGTACAAAAAGTGAAGAAAAAATGAAATAAATTACAAAATATCCCCTCAATGTGGCACATTCATCTTCTATTTTAGAGAAATAGAGGTGGATTGGAGATGCTCTTAGAGGTGTCAAACGTGAGTGCTGTGCCGTGCCGTGCCGTGTCATTCTACTTCCGTGCCAACCGTGCTTCGTATCGTGCCGTGTCTATTTACTTAAATCGTGTTGTGCAATAGCCAATCGTGTCGTGCCGTACTATTTTTCAATCGTGTCGTGCTAGGCCAGACCCATTTACTTAAATTGTGTCGTGCCGTGCCGGCCCATTTTTTAATCGTGTCTTGTCGTGCCGTTTTTCAATCGTGTCGTGCCGGACCCATTTACTTAAATTGTGTCGTGCCATGTTGGCCCGTTTTTTAATCGTGTCACGCCGTGTCGGCTCGTTTACTTGATCGTGTCGTATCGTGCCATTTTTCAATCGTGTCGTGCCCGGTAGGCACAACAAAATTGCTTTGTTTTCGTTTTCGGTCTCCTACGGACGGTATTCCTTTAAATACTTAAGAACCATAAAAGAATGCTGTGATGTGCTGTGATGAAGTCATGTATTAAAAATAGGGCATGACCCATTTGCTTCTAAGGATCTCCGCATGAATTCGGGTGCCAAACACCAGGTTACTATCGCCAAATGAACAACTTTCGTTCGTTTGAGTAGGCAATGCCTTGGTGGTTTGTGATGTGTGTCAAGTTCCATAAGACTTGGTCACTTGGGTTTGAATCACATGGAGGTTTTTTTCTTTAAAATTCATTTTTTCTTCTTATTTATTGTTAGTTGTTCCAATTTAAAAGCTTATTTTTTATAAATAATGAAACAAAAATGTCTTGTTTTGTAATAAAAATTATTGTTAATTAATCACATTATATTTATGAGTCACAAGTCAAATTATTTAATAACTTTTTACCCGTATTATGTGTCGTGCCCGTTTGTGCCTGTCAACCTGAGTCGTGCCCGGCTAGAACCGTGTAGTGCTGTGTCCGTGCCGTGCCGTGCCCGTTCAACTACCGTGTCGTCTTTGTGCCTGGCTAAACCATGTCGTGTCGTGCCGTGCCAGGCCAACTTCCGTACCCGTGCCCGTGCCGTGCCCTGCCCACTTCCATGCCCCGTGCCAGTCCGCGTGCCCACTAAAACCCTACCGTGTCGTGTCGTGCCCGGTCAAGACCGTTGCCATGCCCCGTGCCGTTTTCGTGCCGTGCCAAGGCACGACCGTGCCCGTGCCAGTGCCATGTCATATTTAACCGTGTCGTTCCCGTGTCGTGTCGGCACAGCCCGTTTGACACCCCTACTTCAACTTGTTTGTTGGTGTCAAAATTCGACACAATTTATTTTTGACATAACATAATACTCCATCAAAGTGAAAAAAAATTAATACAGTAGTACATTGTTGCAGTGATTGAATGTCATTTCGACATAATTTTAAATCGAAATTAGTAAATGAAACTTATCTACGGATAGAAATAAAATGACTCCTGTGATATTGGAGAACAGAGAAATGACAATAACCGTTGTTGGTGCCAAATTTGACAGCAATGATGGAACTGTCATTCTTTGATGGTTGTAGACGATATTGAGTAGAATGGAATTTTGCAACACAAAAAATTAACCAAAACACTCACCAAAAAAAAAAAAAAAATCCCAAAACAAATATCAACTTATGACTGTAACAGCCCTTTTGGAGAGCGAAGAATGGAGGGGGATAAGAGCTTTGGGGTATAAGCTAATTCGGACCTCATATGCGGTGTTTGATTCCCCATTTGCCCCCAAGCTGCTTATATGATGGATAAGCTTAGGCCCTTGCAGAGAGCTTAGCAAAATCCAATACCCTACCACCCATTATTTACTTATCAAGGTGAACTTATTTACCCATTTGACCCTAAAACCTCACAAATTTTGTTTTGTTTTTTTTTTGTATTCTTATAGCAAGGGACAACTAACTAAGCTTGCATATGATTTTCTTTATCCACCCATTGTTATTCATCCATTTGAACTACCAAACAAACAATTTCTTAGCTAATTCTCATTTTGAACTAATTCCCCCCGCCCCCACACACACACACACACACACACACACACACACTATTTTTTTGGTTGTAAAGGTACTGCATAAATTAAGAAGTTAAAACCTAAGTTCTAGGGAATAACATCCCCCATTGAGTCTTAGTACAAATGCTGCTTAAGGCAGTTAGGGATGAAATGAAAAACAAGAAGGCAATGCTGAGAAATAGAAAGACTAGCAAGCGTATCATCACAAAAATTTACTTCCCCCAATACATGATTCGCTTCACCCCTTAGTGTTCGGAACGTTGACCTGCAATCAAAGATAATGTTTGATAAGTTCATGATTTGCAAGTTTAATTTCTTGTCCCGAAGTAGATGAACGGTTGCTAATGATTCAGTCTCCACAAGTATTCCCTTTAGGTCCCTGTCTAGAGCCAGTTTCAGTCGTTCTCTAAGAGGCTAGCACCCGGCCATGGTGCTGAAGTTGGCGAATGGAAGTTTGTGGTGGAAGCCGACAACCCACATGATTTTCTCGTCTAGAACCAGACCACTTGCCTTACCCATTTTAGAGCTATAATCGAACGCCCCATCTGTGTTGAGCTTAAATTTGCCAGAGGGAGGCACCATCCAACCAATCAAAAAAGAGTTCACCACTCTTTTTGTGTTTCGGATTATCCAAAAAGGTGTCCCACTCTACTGCTTTGCTGATGGTATTCTTAACTCGAACGGTTGTCAAAATGCTACTGCGTCCGTCCGGATTTAATAGTTCTTTTTTGGAGTTCGTGTAATTTTTCAATCGATTATATCTTTCCAATTTATAATGTTTTACACTTTTACGTGATTTTGGAAATATTATATTATGAAATTAATCGAAATCTATCAAACAAAATTCATATTCGATATTAAATTCATTACGAATTCAAAAATATAACTCATTTTTTAGCCGGTTAAAATAGAACTAGGGACAATTAAATCCGGACGAAGGGAGTACAATTTTGATTAAAAAAAATGGATAACTTACGAGCCAGTTCAAAAACTGCCCCTTAATTCTCATTAAGGAGTATGACCCATTTTTATTTACTTAGGAAAAGTATGAACCTCTTCTTGATGATACATTTTTAGATTGGGCTGGAGTTCTTGGAAATATGGACCAATTACCTGGACTAACCGTAATTTATTGAAAATGGTTTTGTTACAGTGGAGCCGAATGGCTCAACAGATGGCCGGGAAGTGTTAACTATTTTTCTGGTTTGGTCCAATCGACGGGGAATCGACGGGATCCCGTTTCGTGATTTGCTGGAATGTGGATGTGGTAAAGTGGAGTTTGGTTCCTTGCTGTGTTTCAGGACTTCTCTGGAAGCAAATAATGAAGTGGGTGGAATATGGAAGAAGTAAAATAAATGGATTTTATTAAATTTCAAAGTAGAAGAACAATCAAAGAGTTGAGTGAACAATTACAAGTTATAGCTACTCCTAGAAAAGAAAAAGATAAAGGCCTGATTGACGTTGTTTGTGTGTGTGTAATCTGTCACGATCTCAAACATAAATAGAGGTCTTCTCCAATTTGAATTTGAATCTTCCCTCCAAGGTGGCAGTTGAGCCTATTCTGACTGATAACTTTCACGAGCAGTTGAACCTTTTCTGCCGTAAACTGCCCACGTTGGAAAATTACTTCTAATGATTATGAATAACAGCTTCTGGATCGTGGGAATAACTGCACATTTCTCTTTTCAACACCTGTAAATTAGTTGTCATGAGTAGCAAGTCCAATAACACTCAGTGATTAATAAAAATATCCCATATACTGGCCACTCGACGGGTCAACCATATCTCAAACCTTGTAATAGTTTTATTTTACTTGATTGGGTTAAACCCATAATATTGAGGTGTATCATAATCACATTTCTATTTCCTAATAATCTCTTCTCCTACATGTCACGTATCATTCAATCGACGAGTCTAAGAAAATTACAGTAATGGAGCAAACAGGAAGAGGGTGGCCCAAGGAGAGCCCTTGATGAGTGACCTTACATAGATAAATATAGCATATTCGTCTTTTATCCATCCCTTTTACATAACCTTCAAAAACCTTATCCACCTACCGAACAACCTGTAATACTCTAACACCCGGTTTGGTAGGGGTCACAGAGACCCAAAAAGAAATGAACTTCTCTTCTAGAAGGACTCCTCATTCTGCTAAAAAAAACAAGTACTTATTTTTTGAATTAAAAGTAATGCATTATGAAAGAATGACATATCTCGTAAAATAAAAAATAAATATTTAAAAAATGAGAACCTTAGTGGAACAGAGCCGCCAGAGCCTAATTGACAAAACAAAACAAGTACAGTAGATACTTTGTGGAGTAGAGAGATCCACAGTAGTTTATTGTTTTTTTTGATCCGCACAGTAGTTTGTTGTTGATACCGATATTCTGTAAATAAATGACAGCCCAGGACGTGTTTTGATAATTAATACCCGTCAATGACAAGCTAAGAACATTTGTTAATGCTGAAAATGTCTTTTGCGGGTATTAATTATCAAAACACGTCCGTAGCCGTCATTTTCCCAAAAAAGATACCCCAAAGGCCCAAAGACCCACAAATGCACACTCGATAGGGCCAGTTGTGGGCTCAAGGGCCAATGACCCAATTTGGGTGTTTGGACTTCAGCCCACCATGAGAAGAAAAGCGACACAACTCAAACAAAACAAAACAATGGATTGCAGACCAAGAAATTGCGTGTGCCAGCTGGACAACAGAATCTCAGGTTTGTATTCCTTCCTCTACAATCCAAAACCTTTCCCCCCAAATTCCTCCCCCTCCTATTCTCTCTCTCTCTCTCTCTCTGCGCTCGAAATGAGTGGCAATGGCGGCGGCGGCCGACCCGGAACCGGTCCCGGGCCGGACCTCCTACTGACAGCATCCCAACACTTCCTTAACAGCCGCAACTTCGACGCCTGCCGTAAATACGCACTCCGAGCCCAAGCCACCGACCCAACCAACCTCGGCGCCGCCCAGATCCTCTCCGTCGCCGACGTCCTCTCCTCCGCCGCCGAATCCCGCGCCAACAACTGCCCAAACTGGTACTCCATCCTCGGACTGGGAAAAAACTCAGAAGACCCAAACCTCATCAAAACCCGCGTCGATTCCCTCAGTCTCCTCTTAAACCCTAGCAGGAATAACATCCCTCTGGCCGGTGAAGCCTTCGGGCTCGTGCGAAGCGCGTGGGCCGTCCTGTCGGACCCCGTTAAGAAAGCCCAGTTCGATAGCGAGTTGGGAGTTTGTGAACCGGAAGACATCAAAATCAAAATGGAGGGACAATGTGGATCCGGGACGGGTCAAGAGGGTACGTTTTGGACAATGTGTCCGTACTGTTACTACGTGTATGAGTATCCTAGGGTTTACGAGGAGTGCTGTTTGAGGTGCCATAATGTGAGTTGTGGGAGGGGTTTTCAGGCGGTGGCGATTCGGGCTCTGCGGCCGCCGCCGGCGGTTTTGGAGAAGGGGGGGTATTTGTGTCGAGGGTTTATTCCAGTTGGGTTTGAGGAGGGTGGTAAAGGGTTTTCATCTTGGAACCCTTTTGGGCCCACTCCGAAGGGGGCTGGTCAAGAAGAGTTGGAGGAGGCGAAAACTGATGTACCTAAGGGTAATAACAATGGGTTTAAAAATATGGACAGTATTGTTGAAATTTCTGATGACAGTGATGATGAACTCATGGGTGAAAGTAATGGTGAGAAACTGCAAGGAGAGGGATTGAAGAATGGGGATGGGATAACTGATGGGTGTGGGATAAGTACTTGTAAAATGGGTGTTACCGGCGGTGTGGTGAAGCCAGTGCTGGGGAGGAAGAAAACGGTGGCGAGGAATACGAAGAAGGTGATGGGGAAAGGGATTAAAGTTAAGATGCACAGGACTGTTGCTGGGAGCTGTGAAGGGGTGGAGATGGGTTTGGGTTCGGGTGAGAATGATGGGAATTTGGGTTGTGGGATCGCAATTGCTGGAGGAGTGGAGTTGGGAAGTTGGGGTGACTCTGGAATGGAGGAAATCCAGTTTTTTGAGGGACTGGATGATGTCTTTGTGGGTCTGCAGGATGGTTTTTGATGTGGGAATGGGAATGGGAAGGCATGGTAGGATGGTTGGTATAGCACATATGGGAAGATAAATGGTATAGCACAGATGCCAAGGTAGATAGCATAGCACTATAGTGGAGTAGATGGAAAGTGAGGTGGCAACTGATTTGTTTTTCTTCCGCTTGTTGCCTTGTTAAAAAGTAGTAGTAATACAAACGTTGCACTATGGTTCTAGTTGGTTCTAGTTTATACTTATTTTACGTATTTTTGCATTTTTATGTGCAGTTTTGTACATAACGTTGCACTTTTATGTGCAGTTTTGTATCCTCTGAATCGTGTTTCTTGGTTTCTTATTTTTGTGACTTTTTAGGCAATGGTTATACTAAAAGTAATTGGGAAAATGGCCAATTAAATTATTAGAGTTACTAAATTCTGATCTTCTCACGTTCTGTTTCTGTGACAGTAAATAGTCCATTCTTATTGATACTGCTGTAACCAGCAGTTGCAGAATTTAGACAATCATGATTGGACTGTTTAGATCCTCCTAATCTTGCATTTTCCATACGCAAGGCTGCATGTAAGAGCCCGTTTGTCCAAAGCATTCCAAACAAGTTGATGGTTCAATTCAATATGTATTTCTGCACGAGTTCTGTTGTAAAACCTCTTGGCTTAGGATTTTCACCTAGAACTTGGTAGCAATAGCATCAGAGGTGCCTGATTCTAGTATTTGTTCTTCCATTGGCATATTTTGACACAGTAATCTCCATGTTAATTAACCAAACCAAACCGAGCCTTGTGTCCCAATCAGTACATGAATCCTGTTTTTCCGTTGAGCTCTGTCTGATAAGTTAATTACAATTAAGTTTTCTATGATTGATGTTCTAGTGTATTTTCATACTCACTGACTTTTGCTAAACTTTCACTTACAACTTTGTTTTGTGCCTGTTCTTCTATGCCTATTTGTTCTCTCTTATCTTAAGTTATGTTGCATTGTGGAAACCATCGTCCTTCACTGCGTCCGTATAGGTATATAATTGTCAGAGAGTGTATAATTGTATAGCAGCCACAGGATTCAAGTCTGTGTTGCTTTCATAAAGCTTGACTTTGGATCTTTCGAAGCTTTGCTTTGCTTTGCTTTATCTTTGCTTAGACTCCATACCAGAATTCCAGTTTCTGGGAGTTATGCCTGTCTAGTTACTTGGGCTATTTCCATTTTGGTTAATTAGGGCAAGTGAGGTATACATTCCGGGTGCATAGCATTTCACATCTCATCTGCATACCCTATGGACTTACCTTTATGTTCCACGACTGTATTCACGAGCTATGCGAACCAATTAGGAGTTTAACAAGTGAAGGTCTTGTTTTGGTACTGCTTTGTTAACATTGATCTGATTGTAAGGCAATAATAATCAGCTATGTATCAGCATATTTTGAAAATGCATACCACAGAACAGTTCCTTCACGCCCAAATACTGCTTAGTGGTTACATACGCCATCTATGATACTCCCATTTCCCGAAAGGTAGACTCTTGGATTTAACTGAGAAATTCCCACCTTTTGCCTTCTGTTAGCTTAGTTGTGTCTGTATTTTGGTTCTGATGCTTACATTGTTGAAGCAGCACATGCGGGGATTGAACCCGCGATGGACTAGAAGAGGTTGATGCTGAGGAGTTGTCCAACTTCCACTGATAGTCTTGTAAGTTGTCCATCTAGTAATGCCTCACTTGCAGAGTTGCATTATGTTTCTCTTATGATGCTGGTTCTGCTTCAGCATAAACAAAAACATGATTCCATGTTCTTAAAAAACTCACTCGACCAACGAACACAAACTAATAAATCAATTTTGTAACAACATTCAAGTGTGGCTTTGATCTGACATCACTTTCATCCCATTATTTATGTGCGCTCCCAGTTTCTTTTTGTCCCCCTGAAAACAGAATTTATCATCTAGTTGCACCAGTAATGCACACTTTTATCTACATCACTGGGTCACTTTTCCCCTCACACTAAGTTAACACACTTTTTGTTATCTATTGCACACGACTACATCTTACTATTTTATGATCTTTGTAACACAGTGTTAACGCTGAGGTGGCCTTAATCATCAGTGATATTCTTCTATGGAGTCTGACTTCCATTGGTGACTACATGCATAATTTCAAGATGTGTCAGGAGCATCTTGACTAATTTTGTCTTGCACTTTTAGGCCACATCAAATGGTGACTACTGACTTGAATCTGGGCTTCAAATGTTTTTGGTGCGTCATAGTTCTGGTTACTGTCGTTCAATTATGTGTCTTCCCTCAACATATTACAGCAATACCCCCTGGATAAAAGGATTTGTTTCCTTTCCATTGCTACTACGTACCTTCAAGTTTCAGGGCAATGAAGTAAATTTAATTCTCAAATTTGGTTCTTACTGCATGTCTCCTAATTGGATTCAGCAATAGTAGAATCGATTTCGTATCCATAACTAATGTCTCAACATCTGAAATCTACAACGTTTATGTGGTATAGGATATCTCTAGTATTGGTGTGGTGAAATTACTCATAAGATGAGATATATATCCTGCATCGTAAGAGGAAAAAACCCATAGGATATCACTTTTTTTTGTTGATAACCCGATGTCCGGGCGAGCTTACGTGCACCTCAACTAAATCTAGGGGTCCGAAAGTTAACGGCCGGGCAAACTCTATAATTTTCCCAAGGTTTTGATAGTTTGGCCTTCGTGGGATTCGAACATGCAATCTCATGGAGGACAATCACTTATTTATTTTCTCATGCCTACCTGGCCAAACCCCTTGGGGTCCATAAGTGATGATTTAGAAAAATCAAGAAGGGACATACGGTCTGACTTAATTCTGCAAAATTTTGTCCTGTACAGAAATTCTTCTCTTATATTTCCCACTTTGTGTAGAAAAATTTGGAGCTAAGGCCAAAAGAATACTAGCATTCTCAGGGGCACACACAGGGAACCAGCAAGCCCTTTGTCATCTTTTGTCACCAAACTCTGCTCCAATTTTCTTATCTTTTGGTCAAAAGAAAGAAATGGGGAAAAGGAAGCTTTCACATGTGACACATGTCGGTGAAATGGCAAAAGTTTTTTTGGATTGATGCAGAACACTAGAACAGTGGTGAAAATGAAACATGCAGTATTGCAGTGCGAGTGTTGCATGGGTTAAAGGTAAGCTACGTACGTGGAGTTCAAATCGCTATGCAAATGGGTTAATTCTGCATGTTTTCATGACATTTATGCTAACAAGCTGAATCGATATGACACGGGATTAATCGAGATGTGTATGAGTTAGCCATGAAGAGTTTACAGAAAAATCAACATGCCAAGTCGCTCATTAGGGATGGTCTGGAAAGCTATGCTGCTAGCCCACCACCAAATAAGATTTCATTGGGTTGAAAAATCCAAAGGGAACCACCGGAGGTGGTAGCCTAGTTGGTAGGCCAGTTGCTTCCCCCATACGAGACTCAAGTTTGAGTCCTGGGACGGTCTTGTCCTGCAGAGGTGATGACGTACTACTTCCAGCCAGTACCTTAGTGGTGCTGTGGTGACGGTCTGTCCTCCCGAGAAGTAGCTATGGCTCAATCGGACATTCCACAGCGGGTAGGGAGCCCCTATGGTCACGCCCAGAGGGGATTGCTACGCTGGTTGCCTCGCCCACCCTTTTCAATGATAAAAAAAAAAAAAAGAAAAATTCCAAAAGGATTAGCCTAGCGGTTAAGACCGGAGATTTAGGGGATTTTGCTCTCCTATGGTATCAGATTAGAAACCTCTCAGGTGTTATTGACTCTTTGGGGCCAATTCATAAAAAACTTTGCTCTAAACTTAATTGAAACCTCATTAAGTAGGCAATGGGATTGGTCTCTCAAAATTAGTCGAGGTGCGCGTAAGTTGAAAACTTGAATTATAAACAATTTCTCTTGGATCACCGAATAATCTTTGGTCAAGGAGGAGACAAAGCTGTTATTTTTTCCTTCGGATCCCCCAAGAAAAAGGTACTATATTGCCAATGCCGTAATCAACTGCGCCGGAAAATGATTGCAAATTTTTTTTTTTTTTCCCACACTTTTTCACACCAAAGTTTACTCCACAACACAACAGCTTGTTGGAAAAATATTCCTTTATGTCCCCTGTCATCCCTTTCTTTCTTGTCTGGGTATCGTGATTGGTCTTGTTTAAATCGAGGACTTTATCATCATGTTTTGACGAAGAGTGTTTTGGTCAGTTTAATGTACATTATTTGTACATTAGCTAATTTTTTAGCTACCGATACCAAAGCTCCGTGCGAATTGACTCCGTAAGAATTATTAATAGCAGTTGATACTGCCCCAGCTCCGGTAATTCAGATCTCTGGAGCTCATATTTCTACAACTATTTAATTGGCTTTTAACGACAAATATACTCGGGATTTTGAAGGAGGGAGGGGCCCTCCAAGCATATCAGAAATTAATTTCAGAGAGCAGAAATTACCATCCGGAGGTTATTAAAGCAAAATCGTACCCAGGTACTATTTTTCTTTAATACTTCACTTTTACTGGTATTAAGTTTTGTAATCTCTCGATATTCTTCCAAACTTAATGCTCACCCTATTTGCATGCCCCTTAAATGCTAAGATCTCTCTCTCTCTCTCTCGCTCTCTCTCTCTCTCTCTCTCTCTGTGTGTGTGGTCAGGTGTACAAATGTATTCTATTCCAAGCTACTATGAATTGGGAAGCTGTTCCAGTTCTGGGAATTTTCTTCAAGGAGTAGTACTAAGCTCAAGTAGAACTGCAACAACAAACATGGGGAACTCCTCCTGTTCAACAGCAGAAAAGAAGGCAGAAGCAGCAAGCAAGAACCACAGCGAGGCCGAGAGGAGACGTCGAAAGCGAATCAACAACCACCTCGCCACTCTTCGTACCCTCCTCCCAAAAACCATCAAAGTAAGTTGCATCTACCGTATACATGTCATGCCGCGAATTGATTTTGCAGAAAGGAAAAGTCTAGGAACACATTTAAAATGCAAATCGGGACACCGTCTGATGCCTGATGCATGTGAGTATGGATTCTTCAAACGGTTTCGGATACAATTGTGTCCGGATATGTGTTTTAAATCTGTATAACTATCAGTGCTTTACTGCTCTTTGCAAAAGTGGCAATAAGCAAGGAGAATGAGACACGGAGGGGGACACAATTCGATGCCTGAATATGCTGCACGTGTCGGAATATATGCATACGATTATCTAGGCCCTTATTAGTTCTGTGTTTTTCAATATAGTTTTTCTGTTCCGATACCATGCACTTTTAACTCACAAGTTTTCATCCATTTCAATTTGTTTTTTTTACATGTTTTTTTGCGACAATCCTACATTATATTGAACTTAAAATCATTGTAGCTAATTCTGCATGTACCGGTGTTTCAGTAAATTTTTGCAATTGAATCACGCGAAAATCTTCTTTGTCTCTCGATATTTGTACGTGTTCCGATGACTGATAGTCCATCGGAGCACCGATACACACAAAATTAATTTGTAAGTTGTTGAAAGAAATGAAAGAAAAGATAAATTTTTCAAAAAAAGTTCTTTGTTGGTTGCTAGTGGAACTAGAGGCTTGAGAGAGTAGTAAAATTTTATCCTTATTTCCTCGATTTCCTAACGAACCCTTTGTACTTGAGTGGAGAATTAGGCCCCTCACTTTGAACCCACCCGTTCATATCAATAATTGAATTAATTATTTGGTAATTTCACATGGGGAAAATGGTAGACGGACAAGGCTTCACTGCTAGCAGAGGTAGTCCGACGCCTCAGGGAATTGAAGAAGACAACATCCGAATTCGCAGCCAATGGCACCAACAGCGAAACTTCCCAGTCTAACCTTTTCCCAACCGAATGCGATGAACTCAACCTATGTCACTCCGAAACAGAGCCAGGGACAGTAAAGGCAACCCTATGCTGCGAGGATCGGCCGGAGTTGATATCCGAGATAACCGCCGCGGTGAAGGCGGCGGAAGGGAAGGTGATCAGGGCGGAGATGGCGACGGTCGGAGGGCGGATCAAGAGCATTTTGTGGGTTCAATTCGTCTCACCCACCGGAGGCGGCGGCGGTGAAGGGAGGCTGAGGCGGGGTCTGAAGGGGGTAGTGAACAGGGCTGCTGCTTTGTCGAGTACTGGGCCAGGCCTGCAGGCTTTGCCGGATAATAAACGAGCTCGTCTCTCTCAATACTGATTTTATTGGGCTTGGGGTTTTGGACTTTGGTGAGGTAATGTTGGAGGGGACCGGTTCCGGTCGTAGTCGAATAATTATTCACTAGCCTAGGAGAACTGTCACGTGATGCTCTGAACTATTTCAAACCGCATATATATGCGAGGTTCATACATGTAATGTAGTCGTGGACTTCACGAGAATGCATGGTTGCAGAGTAGTTCGGAGTACCAAGTTGTGGTGCTCTCGCACTGTTGAACAATTCCGCGACATAGTCCGTGGAGCTTTGTTGAACTGATGTATATTATGAATGTACACAATGATTAGTCATTGATGGGAAAAGGTTAAGAGGAGCAGGGGGAACGAGGAACAGTACCGCAAGCAGGGAGGATTTTGGGAGCTTTTTCAAGATTTCATTAGTGTTGAGGAACATGAGTTTCCAAGTTGATTTTGCATGGCTGTGGGAAACCTGTATAAATAATGTTTTTCATTATTTGTAACGTAATTACAATGGTTCTTTTGTAATCGCTGAAAACTTTATCTGAATTTAGTATGGGCTTAGTATTATGGAACAGTAAGTCAAAATATTGGGATCAACTCTAGTTTTTTCAGGCCAAATTGGTCTATTTCCACGGGCGAAGGTAGAATTTCGTCATGGCAAGTAAAATTGTACTCCCTCCGTCCCATAACGAATGACGATTTTTGAAATTCGTGTCATTTTTTCATTACTTATATTTTTCAATCTATAATGTTTTTCATGAGTTTGAAAACTTTGTATAATAGTATTAATCGAGAATTATCAAACAAGATCCATATTGCATATGTTTTGAGATCCATAATGAAAGATATAAGCAGTTGAAATTGGCACGGATATCAAAAATTGACATCCAATTTGGGACGGAGGGAGTATCACTTTGTACAGATAAAGGTAATTATTTAAAACTTGGAGGGTCTAAAAGTAGTACTCTCTCCGTCCTTTATTTTGAGTCCAATATTTCATTTTGGGTTGTCCATTTTATAAAGTTAGTGGGTAAAAGTTGGTGCATTGTCTATTTTATCCCTAAAAATAGATTTCATTTTGACAAGTTAGTGAGTAAAAGTGTAATGATGATGGGTAAATAGGGAAAGTGAAGGAAAAAGTTAATGTGAAATGTATAATGATGATGTCTTTTTAATAAGTTGGAGTTACAAAGCATGATACTTAAAAAAGAACGGAGGGAGTAATAAAAAAAACACCAAATCACCTTCTTAGATGGACTAAACTTGCGCATAAATATTGAAACCCACGTTTGGGGAAATGGTGCCCTTAGACCAATAGTAGTAGTCACGGATGAGTGTCCACGGATTTACCCACCGTAGTTGGTTGGCCTCACAAGTTTCCTTTCGTATTTCTCATAGGCCGGATGTGCAAAGTTCGAGCCCGCTAAACATTCCAAATTTTCGGACTATTGGAGGTTTATTTAGTCATTAATTTTAGAGCTCCGGAATTAGTCGAGGTGTGCGCAAGCTGCCTCGAACATCAATTTATAAAAGAAAGTGCATAAACCAATATGTTGACGATGATGCAACCCGACTTATGAATTTTCCATTAAACTCTGACCATAAGATTAACTTGTTAAATTCATGTTTGGGTGTTGGCCCATAAATGCAAAATTCCTCCATTTGGTATACCCTTCGGCCTTTGCATTCACAAGTTAATTTGGGAGTTGAACAAAACCAGAGCTTACCAATAACCAGCCCAACCACATCTCAACAAACTCTCAATCCCCTGGTTTTCCCAATTCATTTGATCCTCTCAAGTCTAAACCCTATAAATATCCACAAAAGCATGTTATCATCCTCATCTCTTTCATACATTTCAGGGCATCTCAATTTCCTAAAAATACCCTCCACTCCTTTCGCATTACAATGGCTTTTCTCAAACCTTGCTTGGCACTAGCTCTCCTAGTCGCGCTGATCTCACTCTCCACTGCACCGACAAGCACGGCGGCAGCCCGCCACCTGCTCCAAAATATCCCTTCCGTCCAAAATAGCCCTTCCATCCAAAACATTCCATTCAATTTGCCTTCCATTCCAAATATCCCAATCACTCAAATTCCGTCAATTGCATCTTTGCCTATCCCGACGACGTTGCCAAACCTGCCTTCGATTCCAACAACAATTCCTACAAATCTTCCATTTACCATTCCCACCACAATTCCTACGACACTTCCCACCACAATTCCTACAACAATTCCCACCGCAATTCCAACATCCGTAGCCCCACCTCCATCTGATGATTAGACCCGATCCGTACGGTCACATTCCATACATCTTTATCTATATTAACTTGTTGAGTGTTAGATAGCTTGCTGCTTGCCTATGGTTTTTGGCCAGCTTGATTTATCGATCGCCTTGTACGTCGTGCTTTAATTAAGAGTTATACTGTTATATTGTTTTCTTTTATCAGTGATCGATGTGTGGAGTGGGTTTTGTGTTGCTTTTCATGAATGTTACTAGCGAGCAAAGTTTACCGTTTGCTCACTGTTTAAAGATATACGATTATTAGTACTCTCTTTGTTATCAATGAAGTATCTTATCATTTGACGGAAAAAAAAAAAAAAAAAGAAGAAGATATATTAGTATACATCTTTTCGCCTCATCTATGGAGTAAGTGCTTTTCAAGTTGATTTCATGACTTCTACGTACTTTGTCTTCACTGATCAGAGCCCTCGTTTCAAAAGTAACATGAAAGAACTAAAAGGAGAAAGAGAGAATTAATCGTTGCCTTGCTGGAGGGGGGGTGGGGCGGCCTAGTTTCGAAAGAAATTTGGATAAGGAATTTATCGGAATTCTTATGACTTCATTTTTCACCCAATTGATGAAAAGATAACAATTTAAAAAATAAATAATTGGTGATAGGTCCACTATTATAGACTTCCAACTCCAGTAGTCCACCATCCAATTCTCAAACCTCTCTAGTCCACTTTTTTAAAAGAGGAAGTTTTGTAAGACAAAATTGTCCTCTTATATATAAAACCTGACAATTGGAGAGAAACCCTAATTGGGTTTCAAATGTTCTGGACGCCACCTCCTCTCTCTCTCTCTCTCTCCAACCTCCTCCATTGACAAAGTTTATGAAGTTTATTGAAGACAAACAATTCAAAATTAGTTACTTGTATGTCTTTGTAAAAATTTTAAATGTTTTTGTTATAGCTTGTACAGGTTTTTTTTTGCGTTGAGGCGAAGTATCGCGTTGACAAGTAGTTATGAAAAAAATTACGCAAAATTTACAAAATAGCAAAATTAGGTCAAATAGTCTCAGTGGTATTTTTCTTTTTGAACCCCTGCTTCAACGCACGGCTCAAACATATTGTGAATCAATCTAAATGAACAATCCTTCTCGACTTTTGTCCACCGCCACCAAACCCAGTTTCTCCGTATGTTCACTCCTGAGAGTAAGTTTATACGGGGATCTAAATAAAGCGATTTTGAATTGCCGATATTTAACAAAACCAACTTAACTAAAGCTATCTAATTTTAGTGAGTGCATGCATTGAATAATTATTCACAACCAAATAATAACAACCACAGAGAAAATCGGGATCGATGTGTAATCCAACAGGATTTCAGATTTCTAACCAACTTTTATGCGGTAGCAACAACCACTGAGCAAGCAAATTATTCATGTTGCACCCATATGCACGTACAATATGATTAGCGTAACAATGAAACAAACGAAAAAAAAGAAAAGAAAGAGGAATCCAAATGAAACAGGAATGATCGTTACTCGTTAGCTCCGTAAGGATTCACATATATATATATATATATATATATATCTCATTGCAATTGCATGCACGCACGTTCCTAATTATCTGGCAGCAGGCCCCAACCCAACTGGCTTGAAAATAAGGTTCATATTCTAATTGGTCAATTCAATTTAAGCATTATGAAGGAGGAAAAACATAAACCGCTACACATATTAGTAACTCAACAATTGAACCCAAATGGGGGATATCCATTAATCCAGTATGTGTGTTGTGTATGGCTTGTGACGAGTCTCATGCCCATTTGTTTTTTGAATGCCAATTTTCTGCACTGGTCTGGAGCCGTGTTTTGCGTAAAAATAACATTTCTAGAGGGCCTCTTTCTTTGCATCAGGAGCTTATTTGGGCTAGTGCTCAAAGGAAAGGTAAAAGTTTTTGTAGCACTGTATACAAGTTATCTTTGGCAGCAACTTCTTACTTCCTATGGGGGGAGCGTAACATGAGGATATTTCAGAACAAGAGCAGGGATGTAGTTGGCCTAGCTGCAGCGATTCTTGATGCGATTAGAGTCAAGCTTTGTTCTTTCAATTCTGTAAAGTTTTCTTGCCTTAATAGACAAATTTGTGATGATTGGTTACTTAGCTCTAGAGTTTTTAGGATAAATAATGGCTGACTTGTTTAGCCTTGTTGTTCATTGTTTTGTTGTTCAGGGGGATGCCCCGTTGTTTTTGTAGTTGCCGTGTTTTTGGTGAAATGAAATTACTTACCAAAAACAAAAAAAAAAACAATTGAACCCCAAATTTGCCCACAAAAATTGCAGATTCTAGCAAGTATCTTTCGAGCAATACAATTGAGACTTCATAAAAAGCTAAAGAAATCTACATACAAATGTTCTGTTACGAAACGACGACTCTAGGCCACCATTGATCAGGCCCTAAAAAAACACAAGAGCGTTATGTGTTTTGTCTTCCCTTATGTATGATCCGCATCCAGCCATTCATTATGCCTGAACAGGATATATATCCAATTGACGTGATCAAGTGAATGGAGCATCTCTCTTCATGACCAATATGGTTCAACAAATTCAAGAGGAATGAAAGTACATATAATCATAGTTGTCAAATCGTGAACCGAATCGATAATCGAAAAGGCCCAGTAGCGAATCGTGAATCGAATCGAATCGTGAATCGCTTCGATTCGGTTATGATTTTTAAAATGCATACAAAATGTATATTTCATGTTTGAATCAATAAAGAAAGTGTTTCAAAAGATAAATAGATGATCACGTGGTCTAAATAGGCAAGACACTTGCTTTTATCGCAAGAGATGTGGGTCCGAATCCCTCCGTGGTCTATATTTCTACATAAATGGCAATAAAAAGTTCAAAAACCAATATAGTTATGCCATATATGCACTTATAATCAACACAAGATCCACAAGTTCCAAGATTTCAAATACTTAATAGCATAACGTAAGCCCTAGCAAATAACGATAGTGCTTGCAACTTGCAAGTTGCATCAAAAAAGAACATTCAAAGTTTCAAACACAATTGAACTAGTAAATAAGCTCCAAGATAGTTTTGATTGATCATTCCTCAATCATCTTCAAGGTCAAGTTCCGCCACATCATCATCATCCTCATCATCATCCACCATAGTTGCTTCATCAAACTCTTCTTCCTCTTCTTCCTCTTCCTCTTCCTCGAGTTCAATGACTTCATTATCATCAAGCACTTCAATTTCATCTTCATCATCCAACTCACTTGCTTTCTTTTTTCCTTTTTTTCGGCCATAAGCATTCAAGTTCCTCGGGCCTACATTCAAAGTAGTTCTTGAAGTAAAACTTTACTCATATAAACTAGAAGTTCATAATAATATAATAGAGATCCTAAGTATACCTCTCTTTCTCTTTTTCCCAACCATTCCATCATCTTTAAAGCACTCTTCAATGTCCATCCATGAATGATCTACGGGTAGTACTGGACCTTCTTTTTCAGTGATCCATTCATCGTCGGACTCCATATCAGATAAACAAATTGGATCATATGTATCACCCTTCTTTTGCCTCTTCTCTTGCCTCAACTCAAGTTGAATGTTGTATTTTACAAACACCAATGCATTCATCCTTTGAGTTTCCAAACGGTTCCTCCTTTTTGAGTGTACAATATCAAATATGCTCCAATTTCTTTCGCATCCAGTTGCACTACAAGTGCCGCTTAGCACTCTTATTGCTAGCCTTTGGAGCTCCTTGCACTCTTCTCCAAAACTCTCCCACCATAATGCTATGATATATTTTCATTAAAAATAACTTATTAGAGTACAATTCATAATCATTTGAAATGAAAATATTGATGTAACTTGTAAGTAAGTAACTCAATAAGTATTAAAACTTTAAAATTTACCGGGTTGCTTCTTATCTCTTGTCAACTTGGCCATGTCCATACCAAACATACCCTCGGCATTTTTGAACTTCTCTAGTTGCTCATCAATGATAAGCCTTGTGTCCATATCTGGGTACATCCTCTCTATGGTGGTGTATAAGCCCTTTCTAACTTCTCTATCGGCTTTAAATGTTTCACTATATTGAAACCTACAACAACGACCAAACCAACAAGTGAGAACCCTTCAATAAAAAAGCAAATACATACATGAAACAAAAGTAAAAATCAATAACTTACTTGGGATTGAGGTAGTAAGCCGCCGCATGAAGGGGTCTATGGAGTTGATAATCCCATCTCGTATCAATGACATTCCATATTTTCTCATACCTTCTCTTTTGTTCCCCCAAGTTTTTGGCGATTTGTTCTTTCGCCCTATCCATAGCTTCATAAATGTACCCCATGGCCGGCTTGGAATCACCATCCACAAGCCTCAATACTTTAACCAAAGGCAAAACACACTTCATGCAAAATTTGATTGCTTTCCAAAATCTATGATCATCTAAAATTATGCTTTCCACTTTTCTCCCCGCCGCACTTTTACCATGAGAGCTTGTAGACCACTCCACCGATGCGAACATAGCCCTAATTTGAATCTTTAACTCATCAAATCTTTTCAAGGTGAGATAAGAGGTAGCAAATCTAGTAATTGCCGGTCGTGCCAATTCCTTCTTTTTTGTGTATTTTCTAAACATGTCAAGTACCCATTGATGCCTATAGATGAACACAGTGACTTCCTTTGCTTTTGTTAAGGTATCCTTCAAGACTTCAAACTCGCCGATGTCACTAAGCATCAAATCAAGGCAATGAGCGGCACAAGGGTTCCAAAACAAATTAGGCCTTTTCTCCATTAGCAATTGCCCGGCACTTACATAAGCCGATGCACTATCGGTCACCACTTGGACTACATGCTCTTCCCCAATTTCTTTCACCAAGTCATCAAGCAAGTCACACAAATTATCCGCATTCTTGATAATGCCGGATGTGTCAATAGATTTGAGGAAAACGGTACCCCGTGGACTATTGACAAGAAAATTTGTAATGCTTCTATACTTACCATCGCTCCACGCATCGGACATAAGGGTACAACCCGTTTTCTTCCATTATTTATTATACACCTCTAATTCCTCTCTCACAAGATCCACCTCCTTTTTCAAGTATGACACCCTAGCCTCATGATAAGTAGGGGGTTTTAACCCTCTCCCATATTCACCAATTGAAGCTACCAATCTCTTAAATGTAGGGCATTTAACACAATTGAAAGCTATGGCGTTCTTGTAGAAAAACCGACAAATATCTCTAATCACGGGTTCCCTCTTCTTTACCATTTCATTCAAAGTAAGTTGTTTCTCTTTCTTCTTGCCTTTGGTAACATAAGCATCCATCGTCCCCTTACTTTTGGAATTAACTCCCACATCTTCCTCTTCATCAAAACATTCCAAATTCGCGGCTTTTTTTTTGTTCTTCCCTTTTAGATACTCAAGGAAAAAATCTTTAACTCCCTCGGAAAGTTGAGGACATTCGCATACCTCGTTGTGAGTTCCCGCCAAGTGATTTTTCATGCGAATGACCCCACCCCAAAAAGTTTGACCACAAAAATTGCACATTAAATGCATTCGATTGTCCTCACTAACCCGAGTACAATGTTCCCATGCAGGGTCTTGAACATTGCTAGGTTTGCCCCCTTTCTTTTTCCCCATATTTCCTAAGTCACAAAGTTAAACTCAAATTTAATAATACCAAAACAATAAAATACTTTATCAAAAGCATTAATGTTGACTGGTTTACAAGTGCATTATCTTTATGAGTGTGTAAATTCACTAAACTGTAAAATACTCTATAAAGTGTATAGTGCCATAGTGGAATCAGACTATCAGTCACAAAGAAAGTAAAAAAAAACTGGTCTGGAAAGAAGACAAAACTCAAAAGATATATTAACTTTGGTGGTCCAACAGCCAACTGTCCAAGTGGAGCACTAGCACATATAATACACAAAATACTCACTGTATAAGGGTTGATTCGGTGGAATGGAATCAGTCAAAAGAAAGTGGACAAAACTCAAAAAGGTGTATTAAATATGGTGGTCCAACACTCCAGCTACTTCAACTACAAAAGCCACTTGAAAACCCACCCATATACTCCTCTTTTTACCCATAAAAAACAGGGGAGAGAGAGAGAGAGAGAGAAAAAAAAACCTGTTCAGCTGTTCGACTCAGTGAACAGTAGGCTACGCAATGAACAGGTTCGGTAGAATCCAAATCTTCCAAGAACCGAAGCCAATAGCAGATCCACGTTGAAGATCGGAAGAGCAGATGAAGGTCGAAATCAAGATTGGAGAGCAGATGAACAGTGTAAAACACAGGTCAGCATCTTTCGAACCCTAGATGATGGACTGAGGTTGGACCCAGTTGAAATTAGTTACTGTCGAGAGCTTTTAAGTGGGTTTCGACCCACTTTGAGGGAAGAAATCACGGAAAACCCCCCCAAAAATATGTTTTTTGCCTTTCGGGCCCGTCGTACGCGAATCGTACGCGAATCGTATGTATCGTACGATTCAACGATTCTTGAATCGATTCGATCGATTCCGTTCACGATTCTACCCATTTTCGATTCTCAGTATCGGTTCGAATCGATTTTACCCCGTATCGAACCGAATCGTACGATTCGAATCGCGAATCGTACGATTTCGACAACTATGCATATAATTAAGAAAAAGAAATCTGTTTAATGTGCACCAAAATCACGAAGAATAGGAGTTTAACTAACAAACAAAGGAAAAGAGAAGTACCACTTTTTAATAGACTTGATCGAGAAGCCATTTATTACATCAATGCCGACGTTTGTTTCTTGAAGAAACTGAACCAATGCTCGTATACAAAGACATTTGATAGCTTCATGCAAACTCTTCACTTCTATATCAAGAAGCAGCACACAATCTCACAGATCTGCCATTCATTGTTGGTAGGCCATGCTTGCGAAAAAGTTCCTTCAAGAAGAAGAAAAGGTCAGGAAAAAGCAGAGAAAAAAATGTAATAAGGGCAAATTAAGTTCATAAACAAAATGAGGCTTTTGTTCTCCTAGTTGCTTTAGCAACTTTTTGAATAGTACCGTTGGGTATTTTGACGAGACGAATTGGAAAACGTGTTTAGTGAGACGCAAAACTAAGTCTCGCGGAAAAAATTTTGAATAATGACAAAAATACCCAGTGCTATTCAAAAAGTCCAAAAAGTTATCGATGTTGATCAGGTTTGACTATTGCCTTTTCTATACACTTCTTGTTGCATCCTTTAGTCACCAATAATAGAGAAGGGCTTAATTAATGTAGAGTTTAAATTTGTTCACACTCCAAGTTTGTTCATACTCGGGGTATATGGCCATCTTGGATCGCATTCTGGAGATCGGAAACGTACATATTGTTTAAAATGATTTGTTAGGAGACCTTGCAAAAATTAATCCAAATCGAATATTTGTAAGTGCTCGATCCAAACTGGGGTACGAAGAAAGTTTAACGCCTTAAATGTAACATGGAGTTGTGAAATAATGCCTGTTACAATCCCAAGCTATTGTATGCTAGCGGTTTAAAATTGGAGTACCAAACTTTACAAATGCTATGGACTACGTAAGTACTTTCTAATTGCTTGATGTTATCCTTGTTGGTATATTTCTTGCGGACGACTAAAATGTGGGGGTTATTTGCTATGCGTAAAATAAAATAAAATAAAATAAAAAAGCGTTATTGGTAAAGTGGTGAATTTTATTATTCTGACCGAGGACGTTGGGGAATTTTGCTGAACATCTCTCACTAAATTAGAAGAAGTGCTGTAGTGTGGCCGGGGGGGTTGTGGTTTCACGTTGCAAAGCTTATAGTGAATTAAATAAATATTTTGTGGATTTACAATGCATTAAAATATAACTGTACGTTGTTGTGTTGGAGATTTGCTAGTTTTGATCTCACCCCACGACAACACAATAGTAAGCTGATCAATTGCAGAGCGAGCAATCAACGTCGAGAATATTTTGGGCACCGGACTAGTGTCTGAGGCTAGATCCGTAATTAAAATTATTAATTAATTGTGGACTTGACTAGCGATGAGGCCAGATCCATGTAAAGAATCGATTCCACGTGGAGGATAATTTCGACCCAGGACCAGCGATGAGGCTACATCCATATAAGAATTGAATTTATTGGGGCTGGACTAGCGTCACAGCTAGATCCGAATTTGTCGAGGGGGATGGGCTTAAGCCCATAGAGAATCACCTAAGGAGGTAACCCGTATTCTGTGATTGGAGATCTCACGAAGGAAATTCAGCAGGTAAAAACAGTCCATACTGCGTGACTCGTTCCAGCACCTTTTAATGAAAGGAAAGGAGATTGTCATTTCGACTCTCCTGCTCATCCCTAAGGCACAATGTTGAAGAAGTGATGGGTTGAGGATGGGTTTTAACCCTTAATGAATTCGAAGCGAGAACACTCTCGCAAGGTACATTTAGTCACTGTACTCTTGAAGAATTCACTTAAGCGAAGGCCGTCGTGAGGCTGTGACTATGAGGTTCGGGCTGACCTCTAGTAAACCTCATGAGAATCAAGATTCAATGCATGGCCATTAATAGCACTAACCTACGAACTGATGTCCAATACCGGTACTGTGTGCGTGACATGTTGTCGTTCTATGGGAAAAGATTACGTTTTTATGTGAAAAAACCGTGGTTTAATGCATTATGCTTTATGAATTAATAATTAGTGGTTACTATTACATTGTCCAATTATATAAATCACTCATTAATCACCGTCAACTCACACTATTATTAACTACTATATCTACCAATGATATTGGTCACTATCAACTAATTGAAAAGTCTAATATCAATTTAAAATATTAATCGTTAAAATAAATGTTAATTGATTGCAAAAATTAATTTAATTTTTTTCAATACCTAAATCTATTTGAATACTCCAATTAAATTAAATACTTTATCTTAAATCTATAAAAGGTCCTATTAAAAAATTATTTAATATTTGGTAAATTCACTGATTTAATATTTCTCATTTAATATTATAATTATAATTATTGTAGTATGTGTTTAAATATAAATATTAATTTTAAGTTATCAAAAATAATAAATACATATTAACATTTCTCATTCAATATTCATTGATTTAAATATCATAAAATTTATAGCTATTTAAAAATAAATTATTTTATTTTCTTAATATAATTTGGAGATTATTATAATTTCATGGTTTTTATTTTTTGTTTTTCAAAAATTGTTCTAAGAAATATATACACACAATTAATTTTTTTTAACTACATTTATATTTGCACCTCATTTTTTATGTGTCCATTACACAATAGCTTAGGTAAAAGACAAAATTCAAAGTGGATTTAATAAAAAGTGGTGTGGTTTTATAAAATCCCAAAAAGGAAGAACTTTCCCACCTAAATTATGTGACCTGCTACTGGAATGACCAGTCAACCATATTTTGTGGTAAGTATTTCCATAGTTCATGGTAAGTATTACCATATTTTGTGGTAAGTAAAAGTGGCGGGAAAACAGCAAAACCACCACCTTTTTTTTCTTGTGCAAAACCACCTTATTTTTTAACTCCGACTTTGATTCAATGGCTCAGATTTATTAATTTTTGATCTACTGGCTCAGATTTCATGGGGGCATGATGACCCAATACCACATTGGGACATCATAGAAAAATGATCAAAAGTGTGAAAACACTTGAGAGTGTTTTTGATATGTACTATATACTAAGCACGTGACATGACATGTCACACATTCTCCTTTACATACAAAAGAAAAAGCACGAAACTCTCACAAAAATCCATCTTGGCCACTAATTTTCTCTCTTCCTCTATCGGTTTTTCACTTTACAACTTCAGAAAATCTTTCACTTTACAACTTTAGAAAATCTTTCAAACTTCTCCTCACATTAAACTTCATCTTTTACTTCCGCAGTCTCTTTTTAATTATCCAACTTCGTAATCTCAATTTACTAAAAGTACATTATTATTACACTTTTTACGTCAACTTTTAACTTCACTTTTCAAAATTATCGTCTACTTTTACCCATTAACTCTTAATATATTAACTTTTTAAAGAGACAAAATGATAATTGTACAAACATTTGTCTATTAACTTTTCAAAATGTACACTTATGATTAAGAGACAGACCAAAATAGAATATTGTTTTCTTTTTTGGGACAAAGGGAGTAATACAATTTTCATGTAATAACCCGAAAATTTAACTAATAAAAATATTAAAAAGAATTATTTATTTATGATAATATTATTTTCCTTATTTAATAATTAGTAGATATTACAAAAAATAGGTTATTCTATCTAATTATCTCTTAAAAAATTATTTTATCATTATATACATACATATAATTGCATGCATGAACGTCTCTCTTCTCCCTCACTCTCCTACTCGATCTCTACCTCCTCCGTAACCCAAAAACCGTGCATAATTCGTTCGTTCCGAAACCCAATACCATTAGGACTCGATTTAATTCAAAACTCATCTAATTCTCCTATAAATGCACACCACTCCGGTAGGGCACATACATCATCTCACCACCTTCCACGGAGCCAAGAAAGGAGAGAAAAATCCGAGAGAACCGTCCGTGCTACGATTCATAGATTTTTAGAGAGAGAAAGAAGGAGAAAGAAAAGTGGGTTTAGTGCGGGTTTCGTTCACCCGAGACTCAAATTGATCATTCGAATTACTTTCTACCCCGAGGATCACCAAACATCAACCAATTCGGCCCGAAGTCCCCCGATCGACGGAAGGTCGTCTTCTCAAAAATTCAAGTTTTGATCGAAACGAATTTAATCCAAACCGAGGTATTATAATTCGATCCGAAACTTCCTTAAGTATATTTATGATTTATAGACATAACCCAATGCGCCCTGTGAGTCAGTAGTCCCATGCATCAAACGAGTGAGAAAGCGAAAAATCCAAAAGCTCGCGACCTTGCGACGCGAACCGGGACTGACTAGCCGAAGAACCGTTCGACGGATCGCGTATGAGCAAACTTCTCTACGTCTAGTGCGGTTTGCATGGTTTCGTTTCGAATCGATTTTTCGACCTCCCGAACATGGTTTTTGATCCTTGTACTAATTTTCCTAGGTTACCCACACTCTAAAGATCATACCTTGTTAGTTTCATATTTTTTTTATTTAATCTGATATTTATTAAATTTTTATTCGTTATCTTGTAAAAATTTACAAACTAAAATTCATTGCGACCTTGTAAACTATTCCATAAATTCCCAAACTATTTTTCCTAGTTTTCTAACATGTCAAAGATCATAACTTACTGATTTCATAAACTTTTGATATTATTAGCTATTTATTTTATTTTTAATTAAAGATACAAACGAAAAATAGTTGCGACCTTATAATTAATGATTTTAACATCTAAATTATTTTTTTTAGACTTCTGACATCCCAAAGATGATATGTTATTAAAATAATAATTTAATTGTTTCATTAACTAATTATTATTAATTACGCATTGTTTCTAAATAGAAATACTTTAAAATATTATTTAAGATGTTAAAAATTCCGAATAATTTTATTTAGACTTCTTACTGTCCTAAGATGATAATTTGTTAATATCAACAGGTTTTTAATTGTTTAACTATTTATTAATTACTTATCCTTCTTTCGTTAATTATTTTAATTCTTTTATTTAAAATAATTCCGTGAGCATCCAAACCCAATTTTTAGCACTTGAACTCATTATAGAGGACTGTTAGGACCTTTATTAAGGTTACGATAATTATTCTAATATTTTTAACTAATTAATGTATTTAATTAGTGTTTAATTAACTTAATTACTTATAATTAATTAACGAAAGTCTAGAAAATTATTTTTAAATCTTAATTAAATAATTCTTACATTCTTAATGACTTTGTGACCATACGAGATTAAGGGCAATGGCCCAGTCATAAAAGGTTATGTGATTTCATTGCTTAATAATTGTTTTGACCCGTCTGTTATTCGTTTTTAATTATTATTGAGATTGATATTGTGTTGACGCTTAATTTGAATGTTAGATTGGACCCTAGGGACATGGGGTGGTATACGATATAGAAATCACGTAGACGATGTTAAGTAATGGATAAATGGTGAAGTTTATTTTCTAGGTTGCCTGCCGGCGTGATGTTGTGATTTGATGAGATTGTGATGTGAATGAAACTGGTCAGAGTCCAGTGATGAATTGATAGGCTGCGAGAGTCCGGTGATGAATTGATAGACTGGCAGAGTCCAGTGATGATTGTGAAGTGGTTTATAAGATAGAACGAACCCTAACATATAACGGCATTTATAAGCCTTTGCTTTTGTTGTTTATTGGGACACACTTTCGTGACATAACTTAGGTGTATGATCTGCGATAAGAAAATGTTGATCTCGTGGGGCGGGATATGGCTAGCGGTTGGGGAGAGGAAAGATCTCGTGGAGAGATCTTTGATTTTATGTTAAGTTAATGGATAGCAATGAATCGAGTTATGTGAATTATCTCTGCTTTTTACTTTTTCGCACAATATATATTCTGTTTGCCTGCTTAGCTGTAAAGTAAGAGGGGGTGGTTGGGTTGAATTATTTTATCGGGTGATTTATCACTCACGGATACGTCAGTATCCTGGCAAATCGATTGCTGAATCAATTTGCTGTAGAGGCGCAGGATTCAATAGAGGAGATTCAACGATGACGCGATTCGGCCACGAAAAGTTAATATCGAATGAAGCATCGAGGATGCTTAGGATTAAGACAAGATTGTGAGTCAATTTCTGAAGCTTAATGTATTTTGTAAAACTATCTTGAGATTGTATTAGCAAAAGCTTTATTTTGGAAAATCATATTTATTTAGCAAATTTTCTTGAGAAATTATTTTATATTGCACCCGAAAAGTCGGGGCGTTACATTTCACACTAAAAGTTAAATAGTGCATCGATGAGAAATTAATACATCATTAAACATATTCGTGCTCTCATGTGTAATGCGCGCGGGTGCCGCACCTGTTATTGAATAGATGAATTTGATGGGCGAAATTTGGTACTTTTTTGTTTGTGACCTCCCTATTGGAAAAGTCTTCAAGACCTAAAGCTATCTCCCATTTTCAGTACCCTGACAAATTTTCATATCTTATCCAGATAGTATCACACATTCCACCCACGAGACTAATGTGGTCTACCCACCAGATTAGTCTATTCCGGGGCCGTTCCTGTTTAAGAGAAAATTTCTTTTTTTCTTGGTCCAAAAAGAATGCTTGATCTAGAATTTTGAACCTTCCTTTTTAAAAAAAAAAATTGTTAAGACCAAGGGGCAATATGGGTGTCCGGAAAAAGGGGAGGGGAAAATGCCAGGGTTTCTGGAAAAGTTGAATAAGTTCAAGGGGCAATATAGTCATTACGGCAATAATCTTTTTAAAAAAGAAGAAGTTTCTAAGGGAAAGTGGAACTCACCTTCTTTTCTTGTACTGTTTATGACCGAAAACAGAACTTTTAAAAACAGAAGGCAATCTGGAACACCTTCTCCACCCACGAGACTAAAAAGGGCCGACTATTTGCAACCACAAATTTCCTGAACGTAACCTGTTTAACTTATGGTAAACAATTCATGTGCATATGATAACGGGTTACGTTCAGAAAATTTGTGGTTGCAAATAGCTTGCCCCGACTAAAATTTGATCTACCCACTAGATTAGTTTTGTCTATAGACTGCTTGAGTATTTGTGGTGCCTTGTCAACTCTGATATGGACACACCAAGCACAACATAAATGACTTTCGGGTTCTCCGATTGGTTACAAACAAGATTCACGCTAGCCTTTCCTTATATATCGAATTTAACATAGAGTAATGCGTAAAACAAAGTATCTATCCTACGGCTTTGCATCACCAATTACTGCAACACCTCGATGTGCTACCCTCGAGCCCTTGTCGTCAAAATTCGGCTGGATAGGAATTAGCACAGAAATACCAACCAAATCGAGGCATATATACACCAGAGTTTAATTCCTGCTAAAAACTCTAGCTGGGATGTAACGGAGATGATCCTTGTTCTATTCGTTTAACTTGTGGTCCACGTGTTTCGTGTGGTCGTCCATTCTCTATCAAAGGATAACCTAAGAAAATCTCAGAGTCAAGTTATATTAATCATTGACTCAAAGACTTTTGTTTTATTTAGCTGACCTGAGCAGCAGCCGTTGTTGACTCCCCGAATCCCCGTTATACCCTTGGAAGGAGACCCTGATATTTAATAATAATAATATATAACAAAGAAAAGAAGAACCCGTCTTCCAAACAAAACTAACCATCCATTGCTGCAAGCGAGAAGCTCTTCCCAATTTACCCAAAAAAACAAAGAAGAAGCTCTTCCCGACATTATTACATGACTTCCAAATCAGTGTCGGTTTATTTCCTGGTACTTTTATATGTTTGCTTGAATCCCTTGGTCAAAGCTGTAGATGAAACCCAGTTCGTATACAATGGCTTCAATGGAGCCAATATTCACCTTGATGGGGGTGCAAAAATCCATTCCAATGGACTTTTGCAGCTAACCAACGATTCAATATGGCAAATCGGTCATGCTTTATACCAGCGTCCTGTAAGATTTTACACATCTTCGTCCCAAGATCTTTCATTTTCCACCCATTTTGTTTTTGCCATTGTTCCTGAGAGAGCAAATCTGAGTGGTGATGGAATGGCCTTTGCGATCTCACCATCTTTGAACTTCACCGAAGCCCTAGGAGGCTCGTATCTTGGGCTCCTCAATTCTTCTGACGATGGGCTCCCTTCCAACCATCTGTTGGCAATTGAGCTCGATACCTTTAAGAATAGTGAAATCAATGATACAGACGGTAACCATGTTGGAATTGATGTTAACAGCGCAAGATCAAATGTATCTGTGACAGTCACGTATTACTCCAACGAGGAAAGAATTAACCGGAGCTTGGATCTTAAAAGTGGTAATCCAACGCAAGTTTGGATAGAGTATGATGGGTTTGAGAATGTACTCAATGTTACACTAGCTCCTATTTCAAGCCCAAAACCAGATCAGTCTCTCCTGTCAACACGCATCAATCTTTCTTCAATTCTGTTGGATTCCATGTATGTTGGTTTCTCTGCTTCAACGGGAATAGCTTCCGGGAACCACTACATTCTTGGTTGGAGCTTCAATAAAAGTGGGAAAGCGCAGGGCCTAGAAATTTCAAAGCTTCCTTCACTTCCTCGTCAAAGAAACCCCAGTCGAGGAATTAGAGGTCTAAGAATAACAGTGTCAGTGACAATAGTACTCGTCGTTGGGCTGACCATCACAATTGCAGGGACATTTTACGGGTTGAGGAGGAAAAAGTATGAAGAAATACGTGAAGATTGGGAGAGGGAATATGGCCCTCATAGGTTTTCCTATAAGGATCTCTTCAAAGCTACCAGAGGTTTCATTGACAAAGAGCTTCTTGGAGTAGGAGGTTTTGGAAAGGTTTATAGAGGAGTACTTCCCTCTTCGAAGGAACAAGTTGCAGTCAAGAAAGTCTCCCATGATTCAAAACAAGGGATGAAGGAATTTGTGGCTGAAATTGCTAGCATCGGAAGGCTAAGGCACAGGAACTTGGTGCAGCTCCTTGGCTATAGCCGGCGGAAGGGAGAGCTGCTCTTGGTCTATGATTATATGCCGAACGGAAGCCTTGACAAGTTCCTATTTAGCAATGAAAAGCCAATCCTCAATTGGGCACAACGTTATCATATCATCAGAGGAGTAGCATCTGCCCTCCTATATCTGCACGAAGAATGGGACCAAGTTGTTCTTCACAGAGATGTTAAGGCTAGTAACGTTCTCTTGGATGCTGATCTAAACGGAAGGCTAGGGGATTTTGGGCTTGCTAGATTATACGATCATGGAGCAAACTTCACAACTACCAATGTTGTGGGGACAGTTGGGTACCTTGCTCCAGAGCTTTCTACAACTGGAAAGGCAACCACAAGCACTGATGTGTTTGCTTTTGGTGCATTCATGCTTGAAGTAGCTTGCGGAAGGAGGCCCATAGAGCCACAACAGTCGCCTGACGAGGTTGTTTTGGTTAGTTGGGTTTCAGAGAAATGGAAGGAGGGAGCGATTCTCGAGACAAGTGATCCTAGATTGGGAGGAGATTATTTGGAGGAGGAAATGGAGTTGGTTTTGAAACTAGGCTTGCTTTGCTCCAAGTCCGATGCAGCAACCAGACCTAGCATGCGCCAACTGATACAATACCTAAATGGAGATGTCCTGTTGCCGGAGATAATTCATGTCAGCACAAGTATTGGTACAATAGGTCTCGGTAATGAAGCATCTTCTACATTTGTCAAGCCAGTTCTGTCATCCATTGTGATGTCTTCTTCTCCCTCCATGTCTAGCACAGACTCGATACTCAATAGCGGTCGGTAAATTAGGAAGTTTGTAGCGCCTTGGAAATGCTTGATCATGGCTTTGTTTTTTGGAGGAAAGACAAGAAGTGTTGGTTTGTTAAGGGGAGTTAGAAGAGTTGAACCTAAGACAGGATGAACTTGGAACAAGCATGCAACCGCTTGGGCTAGCTCGCAAGTTCATAGTTATAATGTGTGAGACTAAATAGAAGGATAGCTGATATTGGGTGAAGGAGAAATAAGTACTTCAAATTTCGGTTAGGAAGATAGTGGAATATTACTGATTTTGGTGTATATATATGAGCATATGTATCATGTATGTTAAATTCTGCAGCTTCTATAGCCCACTTTCTTCAACTTTCATGTATCGAATCATTAGCTAATATCATCTTTCGATATATGTTTGTGTACAAACCTTGACTTGGTTGCCCAAGTGTGCTCATGTAGTCTGGTCCTGATTTATTGCCTTAGCTATTAGAGATGCTGAAGGATCGTTCCTATCCTATTATTGTACTATAAATTGGATTATATAGTTCAATACAAGTATTGATATTGCATTTATAAAAAAAGTGATTGATATTCTGCAATTTGCATGGTATCAGAGCCCATTGTTCTGTTTGGTGTGTTCCCCTCCTGATTGTCTCTTGTTCTAGTGCTAGCCAATCTCAGTTAGGTTAATTGTTCTGAGTTCTACTTTGTTTTTCCTTGAAGCCCTCTTTGATGTATCTAGACCCGGTAATCAATAGCATAACTCTTGCATTCTTGTGCTTATATCTGTTTTCATTAGTCTTTTCCGACCAATTGGCCTCATCTAACATTGTTGAAACCATCTCTGTCAAATTAGATGGTCTCAATTACAGCCATTGGTCTCATCTCATGTATAGTTTCCTGAGAGGAAAAAGGCACATGGAAGTATGTTGCTGGTAGGAAAACGTGTCCCATTTATCCAATGATCAGAAGGATGATGCCTGCCTTTGAAAATGTATTGGATGAATGGGACATGGACACCAGTAAAATCATTACCTGGATTGCACACTCTGGCAGTGTCTCTGTTAGCATGCAACTAGGTAATTTTGAGACTGCATAACAAGTTCGGGATATTCCTGCAGGGCATTATGTAACTTATGTTTAGACCAACTTTTCAAGAAAATTCAAGCTTGAGATGGATATTTGAGATCTGAAACAAAAGAAAGGACAATCTGTCTCTTATTTTTACTCTGAAATGCCCATCATTTGGGATGAATTGACACTCATGGAACTGCAGTAGACAGTGGATGCTGAATTATACTACGAGTTTAGAGAAGAAACTCGCCTTGTTCAGTTTCTAATGGCCCTCAAAGATGATTTTGAGGCAGTCAGAGCTTCCACACTCCATCGCTCTCCCCTTCTGTCAGTTGATGCTGTTTTGTCTGAGCTATTGGCAGAAACAGTTGTATTTTAGTAAATCTAATCTTGTCTTTAGGTGTTCTGTGGGCACACAATGAACAAAATGCCCAACTCTCCATCGTGTTGCAGAGAAAACACTTTGTCCCAGAAAAATTGGTTTAATTTTTTGTTCAAATTGCGTCCAAGTTGAATTGCTTGACAAGAAAATGAGACTTCTGTGTTCAAAACTAGTCTTTTCTTACCAAGAAGGTTAAAATATAGTTGTACACAACCTCACTCCAATAATGAACACACAACGACATTGGCCACATCATCTACTGTTGGGAGGGGGCCTGACAGGTAAAATTATAGAGTTTTGTGTTCAAACATCTTCATACCCAGAAGGCTTAATAGAGTAGTACACAACCCCAATCCAACAATGAACACAGAACAACATTATTAACATCATTTAACTGCTAGCTGTTAACTTCTTGCATCTTGGTAGCTTTAACTTATAGTAATTGCAGTAAAAAATGAAACTCGTATCTCTTTTCCTCAAATTCTTTCATGACAGAGAAACTTGACAAGAGTTTTTTTTGATCGGCTCGAAACTTGAAAACTGTTGGGGATGTGTATTTTTCAAGTGAATATTCACCAAGTCGGTGAGCAAGCAAGTGAATATTCACTAAGTTAGTGATCAATTTGAGAAGTTTTATTGAAATGGAACAAGTACACAAGAGTTTTTAGGGATTTTGTACCAAAGTTGAAGTTGGACCACCCCACACCACATGATGATGTATGGTGAATTGATAACTCTATTAAACCTTGTTTTTCATCAATAAGCTGAAAGTTAATCATCAGACAGCAGTTGTTGAATGCAGACTATTGCATGTTCTTATTCCTCGGCTTTCTTTCTAGAAGGGTATTTCTTTTCCCGGTTTAAGTTTTTTGTTTCCTTTACACAGTTACTTGCATTCTGTCTTCGACGTTTCGTCCCACATGTGAATTGCTTGGTTTATGTTTTGATTCCAGTGGCGTTTTAGCAGTGGAATGTGGTTCCTGGCATATTATTTCTGGTCTACTATATCTCATGACCGCTAAGCGTTATATTAATACGTGTAAGGTGTACTGAACTCTTTTTGCAAAAGTTGCAGCGCGTATTTCTTGATGCAGTGATTCAGTAAGTCACATAATTCGGGTGCGGGTACACGAGTGCAAGCGCAAGCATGAAAATTCTCTGAAATACATTCCAAACTGCTAAAATTCGGGAGAGTGAGGATTGAGAGCGGGAGCACATGACATTTTGCAGGATTATGTGATAAGTGATTCCCCTTGGCTTTGTCTCGCCCAAATACTCCATCCGCGGTATCCAGAAGCTTGAAGTCAAGTCATGGTGAAATCATTCTTGGGTTTGCTTCTATTCGATGACATTAGTGCTATTACCAATCCCACACATTCCTACAATGAGATTTTTTTTTTCTTCGTCGCAATCACACCGTGTCACCTTCACACGTACTCTTTCAACACAATTTTCAAACTAAAGGTTAGTAATTAATAGTGCGTCGCTTGCTTTCGGCTCTTAGTTGATAAAGACATCAGCTTAATTTGCTTGGCTTTTTGCCTACTTTTACTTCTTGCTCTGTTAAGACTAATACAGTAGCATATTTGAAATTATTTCCCTGCCTGCTTTGTCTGACTATTCAGATTTAGGACCAATGGGCTTCCTTTCTTGCCTACTAGAAGGCCAGGAAGTAATACTTAATGACTAAACCAACTTAATGGGTCTCCTTTCTTACCTACTAAAGGAAATAACAATAACAAAACTTAAGAAAGTCTTGAGAGTTAAGCACATCCCTCCAGTAGTAAAGTTAAGTTTATGTTGTTAAATGACACAAAAGTATCGAAAATGGAGTCCACATATGTGTTGTTACTGTGTAGTTAGTTCAATTATGTGTTCTTTTTGTTTGGGGTAAGTTAAATTTCATTGAGAAAACCCACCAAAACAAGACCAAGGGCATACCCTCGAAGTCCAAGACCAGTTTTGTGTTCTTGCTCCAATGTGTGGTTAGCATTTGCTAAATTGTGACATTAAGTGGGACCCAGTCCCCAACCCTCGGATGAAATTCTCTCACCCCAGTGAAAGTCTTTCCGTCTCACCATCTCAACTTCGCCGCCCGCAAACTCACCGACCTTGATTGTATTTTTTTTCTCCATTTCTTCTTTTGTTATCTCAATCTACAAACCCTCCCCTTGTACCCAAAAAATTGCAGAGAGCCATCAAAGTTCTGGTTCTCTGGGATTCCCAGAAACTAGTTCGAAACTAATAGATCGGAAAACCCACTCTATGGGATTTAGAAATCATATCGATAACTCAATTACACTACAAGAAATTCGGTCTTTTGCGAGGAATTCAACATCCTAAAATTTCCTCGCAAGGAAATTTAATTCGTCACCCGTTCCTCGCAAATATATAGTCTCTAATTCTTTTTTGCGACCAAAATTGTGTTTCCTCGCTAAAAGTTTTTCTTTTGCAAGGAAATTTTATTTGTCGCAACCGAGAATACCATTTTGCGAGGAAATTCATTTGCGAGGAAATGTTGACGTTTGGCAACCAAGGGTTTTCCTCGCAAGAGCAATATCATCAGTGAGAAAAGTATCTCCTTGCAAAAAGAATAGACCTTTTTGCAAGGAACTTATACCTCGCAAAAGATTATGCTCCTGCCAAAGTAGGCCATACTTTTTGCAGGGAAACTTTTCGTCGCAAAAACTTATTTCTTTTAGCGAGGAAGAAATACCTCGCAAAAGGCGATTCCTTTGAATCCTTTTCGCAAGGAAACTTGTCTCTCGCAAAAGAAATCTCTTTTAGCAAGGAAATATTTTTGGAAAAAAAAAAAATCATTTTGCTACGAACAAAATCATCACACAGAAAAACACGTGGCTAGATGTTCTCTTTTTGCTTCCTGCCATGATTTCAAAGGGCATAATTTATTAAACTCAATGGCAATAGCATAACATTAACTTAAAACCATTTCACACAAGTCAATACATGGTATCTCAATCCTAATGATCTTCAGTGCCCAAAACAAAAACCAAAACCCTGCAACATAATATCAAATATCAAAGACAAAAGCCCCTTTGCATTTTATCTTGCACACCCTCTTTCTCTTCCAAAGATCATGAATGTTGTCCAACATGTTGTGTGTCAAGCCATCTATACCTGTAAAGAAAACCCAAGAGAGCATTAAAAGCTAGACTGAAAACCTACTTATGTGTCCATGCATTCATGAAAAACTCCTAGTTTAGAAGAGGAGGGAGGACACTCACATTTTGCCAGTTCTTCTTCAACAATGAAACTAAGAAATTGACGCTCATTTGCACATTTTGAAAGATCTGCTTCTCCTCCATACTGCAGTTCCCAACAGGAACTCCCGTGCATAGAACCTTCTTTAGTTGGGACTTCACTGTTGCTTTGGTCTGATTAATTTTAGACTCGAGTGATTCCTGGTGACGAACGAGGGTAGGAAACTTCCCTGCATTCGCATATGAATTGATTAGACACGAAAAAGATAAGGATCTGATCCATTCCATTCCAGCAACTAAGAAAATGTTACAACAGCCTTGTGAATCTGTATACTGACACAAACTCCCTGCATAACCTGCTCCTTCTCCAATTGGGTAGAGTCCTTTTAACGATGTGCACTCGTATGTTTCAGCGCTGCGGGGAATTTTGACAGGAGAACTAGTTCTTGTCTAGAAGAAAAAATGTAAGTATTGTAAATTGCTCAGTGATTCATAAGGAAAAAAAGTACTATGATACGTGACAATGGAAAATGAAACTGCAGATCCAAAAACAAGTGCCAGATAATACCATTCTGAAGTGAAATGCACATTACGTAAATAGGAAGGCAGAAAGGAAAGTAGAAAACAGGGGGTGGGGATTATGTACACTAGCCGGGATCAAAAGAGCCAAAAAAGAAGCTACAAAAAAATAAATGCTTAAAATGGCAAAACTATCAAAGCCAACTTTCAAAATTGGCAAAACTATCAAAATTCTCATAGCTTTACAATATGAAAATTTTTTGATCACTATGAAACCTGTTTCTATTTTAAGATTCAAAATTTTCTGCAATAAAAAAGTAAACATAAACTTCACCACACATCAATGAGGAGATATACAATGCAAAATCAAATTTCATTTCCCTTCTACTGGATACTCTGTAATCCCCTGCTATCCCAACTCACACCCAACCAAATGCATTGACACGAACAGTGGATTTCTTTCTTGCACCAAAACTAGCACACAAATACATTCTACATTAAAAAAGATACCTGGACATAGGGTTAAACTAGCGCACAAATGCAAGCATATACCATAGTCAATGGAGCTTTGCCGAGGTTTGTGCATAAAGAAAGACGCTAGCACAGCTGCCAGTTTAGCCTGTCAAAAGAAACATAACTTGGTTGATGAGGATATCTCAAGGAACACAAGAAAGGATCCAACAAAAAGCACGATCAAATACATGGCCTTTTTTGCATATATCCCGGATTTAAAGAACCACAGAAATCACAAAAATGGGTGTTTGTTTGGTGCTGTTTATTTTGGTAGATTCTAGGTTCTGGATTGTGTTTTTAGGTTTTGAGATTCTGAAAAACTTATAATCAGAATCTGTAAAAGTGTTGTGTTTGGTGAATGTATGAAAAATAGATTATGCATGTTGAAAGTGTTTGGTAGCATAATCAGATTATTGGATTGTGAGTGTACACGTGACCATGATGCTCTTGCTATCGTTTATTTATTATCTATAGACATGACCTTTATTTATTTATTTTTTTGTAGATAATTAAAAAATATTTACGTAATGTACAAAATTAATTCACTCCCCATGTTGTTTTGATGAAACTAACGAATAGATCCAAAGACCGATCAACAACTAGAGTTACACCAGATCAAACAAAAATTACCTCTGTATCTACTATCGTGGTGTGGTAGGGTGGGGTGGAGTTGAAGGTTGGATTTATATAAATATAGACGTGAAAAGAGAAAAACTTTAGGCCAGTTAAAAAAAAAGAAATAAAAAGTGGGGTTGGAAATAATTAAAAAGGTAAAGGATAAAGTTATCCTCAAAAGTAAAGAATCCAGAATTAGAACCCAAAAGTACATCCGGAGCTACTATTGAGATTGTGGCTGTAAATGCCTGTTTTGAGAAGTGGTTATGCAAGAATTAGATTTTACAATCTATACCAAACACTTTAAAAAGCAAGAATCAGAAGAAGCCAGATATCAGAATCAGGCAAAAAAAATCTGCACCAAACACCCACTAAAGCTTCTTTTTAGACCACAGAGATTAAAGCTTCTTTTTAATCTCGGTTTTTAGCATATAAGTGAGATTATATTCATAGTCTGTATTTTTTAACCACGTCTTCACAAAAACTGAGATCTTTCTAAAATTTGGAGCGTAATCTTTTCATCTTTTTGTAGTAGTGCGCCCATTGCGCAGTATATAGTTGCCCAACTTTTCTTATATAGTTGCCCATTATATATATATGTATATATACATACCAAATGTTCTTACTATTTATAGTATTCTTCAAATCTGCTTTTTAAAGTCAAATAGTAATTGTTTTATTTTATTAAAAAGTGGGGGATTGTTGAAACATTTTCAATAAAATAAAATTTGAATATTAATTATCCCCTCCATTATTTTACCGTTACAAGAATAAGTGAGTCTTAAAACCAATATCGGTTACAAATAAAGCAATTTATACTATTTTCTATAAAAGTGGGCAACTTGATCGTGACTCGTTCAACTCTTCCGGTGGTCGTGAACTATGTAGCACCGACACTCCAAAAGGGCGCCGTATCCACGTATTGGACACGGGGACACGGGGACACGGCTTGCGGACACGGGGACACGTATTGGACACGCCACGTGGCGTGTCCAATAATTTTTATTATTTTTTGATAGGGGACACGGCGGGGACACGGCGGGGGACACAGCTAGGGGTCAAAATGTAATAAATTTTAAATTTTTGGGGGTTAATATGAAATTATTCAAAACATTTGGGTTAAACTATAATTATGCCTTTGAAAAAAATTTATACAATTTGTGAAATTATTCATATACAATGGTTCATAATTTTTTTTTATATATGTACATATATTTATTTATTATTTATTTATACACGTGGCGTGTCCCCCGCCGTGTCCGTGTCCCCATTTTTTTAGAATTGCCGTGTCCCGTGTCCGTGTCCTTATCCGTGTCCGTGTCCGTGCTACATAGGTCGTGAACATCGGATGAGGAATGCTTGTGAGCTCTTGAGTTTAATCTTGGGGTTAGTACACTCCGGTAGAACCTTCACGAGGGGAGGAATATTAGCCTTAAGACAGTGACTACACGACTCTCATTCTCATAGGCAATATCTTTCCTATTTTCACTATTTATTTATTCTTTATTATATTTCCATGGTTATGTGTTTTTTAATTTTCTTGTGATAAAATAAGTTTTTATGAATAAAAGTTCTAATAGAATAGGTGGTTATCGATAACGTTGAAGGATGAACAACACTGGAAGAAGGATTGTAGGAGGAAGTGGATCTGAAGGACGGCCGGTTATAGAGAGGGGGGAAAGGAACGGGGGATCCATGCCGACGCTTGAGGAGAAGTGGAGGTGTGAGGCTCTTGAGCAGGAAAAGATAAAAGTAGACAAAGAAATCTTGAACATTGCTATGTAGAAAAACTAAATCGTAGCCGTTAAATCGTGAGTAAAGTCAATCCTGGCCATCAATTTTGAGCCAAATTATTTTAGAACGTTGGATTTATGTCTGGATTAAAAAACTTCTCTTCCTTGTTACTATACTAGCGCATGCCCATGCCTAAAGGCACGACTCAAACATTGGCCTTCAACAAATAGGCACGACTCAAACATTGGCCTTCAACAAATAGCCAGAATCCAAATCGCTCGATCTCAAAATTTACTTTTTAGCAAGCTTTAATTGTCTGTATCTAAAATTAAAATTAATTACCCATTGTTGCTATTGACTATGATCAAACCCTTTTCCATATTCATCTGACCAATTACAGTAAATGAGCTCTAAAGAAATTAACCCAACTTAAGACTAATGAAGACAAACATATAGTTCATATAGTGTGTAATTAAATTGATCATATCTAAAATAGAATTAAAATTTTCCAACTAAAGTTCTTTTATATTTTTTCCAGATCACTCATACTAAATTCCATTTTGGCCAACATTTATTTTACTTTTGCTTACTTCGTGGTCAACTCTCCGCGCGTGGACAAATCCTCATCTAGTGTCAAACTACCCAACAAACAATGCACGTACTCTTGATCACTCGGCCCACACATGTATGGTTCTACCGGTTCTCGATGATCCCCATAGAATTCAAAACATTCCCCTTCGGTTGACAAACTCGCACTCTTCAAAACATTCCCCTTCGGGTGGACAAACTCGCACTCATCACTTGAAACAATCTATAGTCGCATAATACGTCGACAACCAATCCATACCCAAGATCAAATCAAAACCAGACATTCCCAACACTATGAAGTCAAAGACAAACCGACGGTTAAGGATAAACAACTCACAGTCACGACCCAAAACCTACCTTGGAAGTCGTGATCGGCCAAGCGGGTGTTAAGCCGCCGAAGGCCTGCTCATACTCTCGTTTAGGGATTTCTAACATCGCCGTCTTTTTAAACCATAGAATTCAAAGTATGCGGAAGCGTAGAATAAATAAGATAATCCGAGAGCTTCTAAGTGTACAAGTATAATAAATACAAACCATTAGACACAACTTGATTCTCCACGGTTATTCTAACACTTCAATCGGCCCACAACTTGCTATCTACCTTAACCTGGAAAGATTGGAAAAGATTTTCATAAGCCAAAGCTCGGATGAGAAATGTATACCAAAGTTACAAGTTTGACCATGGAAATACTTCACTTAGTACAATAATTCAAGAGCAAAGCAACATTTCAAATATTCTCATCAAATTCTCCAGTACATGCATTTTGATCCATGAGCTCATTTCTTTGGTCCAAAAGATGGACCCTTTTCATTTCATTTCTCTTTCAACTTTTGCATTTTTGAGCAATAATATCATTCAACGGTATTTTTGCCAGTCGGTTGGGGAGAGACTCCATTGAAGAGTGGTATGATATCAATACCCGGTGATGTCAGGCTACATCTCCTACTTTATTACTTCTCGCCACTAGTATCTTTACTCGTCCCCTAGTGCTCGGGACACCGTTTGAATGAATCATATTATCACGAGCATGTACTAGCAACCAGTAAAATTCAAGTTTCCAAAACATATTGTCATGTTCTAATTTAACTGAAACTCAAAAGATTTATAAGCCAGCCATCGCATGCAATAACATCAATTAAACCAAGTAGAAGGTTCGAATTCCATATTTTTCAGCAAAATCAAGCAATGGCATTTCATTCCAAAATTTCAGAAAACCACATGTAACTAAGACATGCGCAACTCACCAAAAAGTAGCGTTTAGCTTTAACACACGATCACTTCACTCCACAGTACTTGCACCTAAACACATAATTATCATGACAATTACTCACAAAATCACCTTTACTACCAACTTAGCTAAAACTAGAATAGTATCATTTTTATAACTTAGTTTCAGTCATATTTCCATGAAATCCATCTTGGGACAAAATTCCCAAGTTAAGGCTATTTTCCCATGTTCCAAGCTCGGGGTCGTACCATCATAAGTAGAAGGCTAGGGTTGAATTCTGTCTTCTTTAATAGAGCAGGGGTTTCAATAGGATTTCTGGGAAAACCAAACCCCAAATTCGCTTCAGTTAACTAAGTCAATATTTTTGTTTCCGGTTTCGACGGCCAACAATGATTGGGTAATCTATACAGGCAACTAGATTTCCAATACTTTAGAGACTTAGTTATTGATAATTTAGTGTTAATCATGTCGAGTCGTGATTCCAAAATTTGCCGGCCGGAAAGAGGGGTTTTCTGTTTTGAGCAGATGGCGGAGAGAACCCGAGAGAAAGTGAGGAGTGCGGTGGAGAAGCGATGGGTTTGCGATGATGTGCGTGATTTGTGTGTCCTGTACTAGTCACTCTATTTCCTAATGCAGATACATGAAAGACACATTTTAATGTAAACTAGAGAGTGAGAAAGTGAGATTACCAGAAGAGAGAGAAAAAGGGAGTTCGGCAATGGAGTCTTCCGACGAGCTGCGTGTTCGACGGGGTAGTAGTCAACTACAGGAATCGCCCTTCTTCTTCTCTTTTTTCTTCCTTTGCTTTGTACAGTAAAATAGGGGTTTATCCCCTTTTGTCTGATATATGAAACGGTGAAAAGGTGAAACGGGATAAAGTATTACACCTGTTTCCTTCCCCTATTGACACAGCGTATTACGTGTTGTGCTAGCGCGAGTTCAATCCATACGCGTTCAAATTTTGGTCTCCGAAAAATCTTGAAAATTCAACATAGACTAATAAAAATATGTGGATTATCGTGGCGGTGACCGATTATAAAGGAAAGATTCCAATATCGCGTAATTCGTAAAGTGTATCAAATGTAACCCAGTTTTTCCATAGTATTTACAAAATTAAATCAGAATTCTCACATATACTCGAACCACGATATACTTCGCGAAGCCTAACCCACTATCAGATTTAAATTAAAGTGTCCAGTTCCTATTTGGACCACGTGACTAAAATTTTAAAAGTCAGGATTTTACAACGACAAATACGATTCAAGGGTGCTTTGCCTCCTAACGGTGTCTCAACAAATAACGGAAGGACTAAGTTCATCAGTTTCCAATTCCAATGCACGAACAAATTATGAAGCAATAAATGAATGAGATGCCTCAGAATCAAATAGAACTTTAGCAAAATAATTGAACAACAAGAATGTCCCTCACAACGGAAGTCTCTGGGGCCTGAGAAGTAGAAGGTTGTGGAATAGCAGTAGTGATAGCAAAAGGTCTCCCCTGAGTAGTCTGACTAGCACCACCCCTTTGAATAGAACTCTGACCCGGAGCAGAAGAAGAAGCACCCCGGTCGACATGAGAACCCTGACTACCAGAAGGCTGACGAAACTGAGACTGTTGTGACCATTGCGGACCCCTCTGCTGCTGACTAAAACCCGGTCTAAACCCTGATTGCTGCACAGAACCTGACTCACTCCGCGCCCCACTACCCTGCGGACAATTCTTAGCAATATGGCCCTGTTGGCCTCAAGTGAAACGCTCCCACCGGGCACTGAGCTCGCATATGACCCGGCCGACCACACTTGTGACAAGTACTAAAGTTCTCGATGCGTCTCCCCGAAACCTCAAAGCTGAAGGTGCCCTGAAACTCTGAATCGGAACGGGCTGAAATGAATCTCTAGACCTCTTCTTTTCAGATCTCCCTGTAGTACCCGATGATGATCCCAAAAGCAAGGCCGGTTGCCTAGGTTCCCATACTTCCGCACCCTTAGGTCCATCTCGATTCCCTTCCATGGCTCTAGCACTCTCCACCAAGTCTTGGTACCGATTGTACCGCGAAGCTGCCACATGTACCCGGATACTCGGATTCAACCCCTTCTCAAAACGCCTACACTTTCGCTCTTCATTCGGGACAAATTCTTGCACAAAACGAGACAAAGATTGGAATTTGACGGCATACTCAGAAATGGTCATTTGGCCTTGCTTAAGATTCTCAAACTGATCTCGAAGCATCTCGCGACAAGTCTCGGGAAAGTATTGATTCTCAAACAACTCTTCGAATTCATTCCACGTCATATTATCCACATCCACTGCATTTGGAGTGTTAGCCCTCACCCTAGCCGCTCTCCATGCGTCTCTCCTAGCCCCAAGAGTCGCTTCCCACCACTCACCCGCTTCTTCGGTAAGTTGCATACCTATGATACGAATTTTTGTGTCATCCTCATCGATAGCTAGCGAGGTGAAAGTCTTTCGCATCTCGGTCAACCAATGATTAGCCGTAAGAGGATTGTTATCCCCACCTGTGAACTTCAGCGGATCCATACGACGGAATTCTCTCATGGCATTCATCACCCTATCGCTCGCGTTAGCCCTATTGGTTTGATTTAAGGATGCGGCAATGGCCGCGGCAAGGTCCAAGGCAAATTGGTTTCGCGCTTTCGGTGTTTCTTCATTTCTCTCATTTGCATTGTCCCGCGGGTGGCTCTCCATGTGCTCGCTTCATCCCTAGTGTGTGGCCCACGACCATGGCCACAACCCCCTAATTGATCCTCGTTTAGGCGGCATTTTCACTAATAAGAATATCCGAAAGGAAAAAGGGTCATCCACAATCTATATATGAGGTTAAAGCCTCCAACGCCTTCCCAACACGGGTTACAACTCAACTCTACACGCACATCAAGTAAAATATCACATCAGCTCATGTTATGCACAACATTCACATACAAGCATACATATGCCAAACTTGATGAGAAATCATGCCGTGCTTTTGAAAACCCCAAGGCAAGCCTCCCCATGATCCTCAGGTATTCTAATTTATAGCTTTGATACCAAGTTGTCACATCCTGCTTTTAAACATATTTAAAAAGAAAAAAAAAGATACTAATTAACCAATAAAAGATGACAATATTACCAAAAAGGTCCTTTGAGTTTAGCATAAATCGGAGAAAGTTCAAGTATCAAAGTTAACGGGCGGAAATAACAAAGTTAGTTACATTTTTCCAATGTCAAAAGTAACGTCAAAATACGGTTACAGAGCCATCTACCCAATTCCCAAAAGACTATAAGTGTAGATGTACAAATAACTGTCCAATAAGCTCACAAAAGATGCATTTTCTTTGCATGCACACACTCCATGCAACAAGAACTAGTTTCCTTGATTTGTACCTGAAAATGTTAAGAAAGGGTGAGCTCACTAGCTCGTAGAGAAATCTTGAAATGAAATACATGAAAACATGTTATATTCAATTACCGAACAAGAGGCTCAATGAGGAAGGATAGTAATCCAAGATACAATTCAAAGTCGAATGACAAGCCAAACATTAGATTAACAACTTTATCTCTCTTTTCATTTTCCAAGCAACACAGGTCATAACTCTAGCTCAACCAATCAACAATGCGTGAAATGTGATGCAAGGCAATGCACCGGGTAATGTTAGGCCCCGTAACCCTCGCCAAGGTCCCACCAAGAAGGTGAACCGGGTTTCGTCCATATTGACGTGAATTCCGGGAGGTGTTGGGTCCCGTAACCCTCATCGACATCCCACAAAGTGAATGCGACTCCACATTCCGGGCAGTGTTAGGTCCCGTAACCTTCGTTGACATTCGAAGTTGGATACGACTCCATCCGTTGTCCATATGCAATGACATGCCACACCACGATACATACAAAGTTCGATATCACACGTAGCCATGACACTCAAATCATATGTTCATAAACATCCTTCATTATGCACAATCCATCAGTAATCAATCTCACACCCATTATCGAGTTAAAACGATTATACAACATTATTAAACAACATTCGATATCCAATCTACATTTTCAAGTTTGTTAATGTTCATTTCACTTTCGTTTTTAGGTTCAAGGGTCAAGAACAAGGAATTCATAACTCGAGTCAAATAGATTTCTCGATGAACGTTATCAAGGAAGCCAATTTTGAAACGCTTTTTGCTCACGCTTGCTTGATTTGAAAAGGCTTGTAGATTGGACCGTCAATCGATATCTGAGGTTCGGGAGCCACATTACGAGAGGAAGGGTTTTATGGCACCTCTCTCGCAATCCCAAGATCGGTCTCTACTTAGGCATTTTGTAAAACATTTTGCATTTTTCTCTCTTTTAAACATTTATTCAGCCAATTAGGGCGGGGGAACAGTTAATGGGGATTGACAAATGACAAGTGATATTCGTATGGCAAAATGAGATGTATGATTTAATGAACAAAGTATAATAGATTGAGAACAAGCACTTCGTGAGTGTTTTGGACAGACTGGAGTGCGCTGCGACAAAGTGACATACGCAGCAACGCATCTTGGCATGCAATCGGATTGGCGGTGCATGCCAATACAATCGCGACGCCACCTATTAGTGGCGCGCAAGAAGCCCAAACCCACAAACTCGCTCTCAACCCTCGGGCTCGGAATGGACCGCACACCAGGACAAACTGCGCAGCTTGATATAGCAACATATATACAGTTTCAGGGTACAACAACAAATCAAATAAAGAATAAATAGATCAAAACCCCATAAACAGTGGGGGGATCAAATAGAGGCTAAGATTTAAACAGAGGCAAGAGCCCACTGGATCTCCAGATAGGTGGCGACGCCGGTCATTGAAACTCGGCGCCACTTGTTTCTTGTCCGCTGCTTGGCTTTCACTGGTTCTGAGCAGGACCGTAAAGATCCTGTGGACCTTACTAAACAGTTTAAGCAGATAACAAGCTACACAATTATAGAAAGCAGTAAACCGATTTTTAGCATGCTTCAAGGTGATCGAAATAAGAGAATCTGAAATGAGGATGATCGGTTGATCCCACACTAGTCTCGCCATGCAGCCATATGATCATGACGCACATGAAAGATCGGCGCGCAACGATTTTCCACTACATTGTTTTATTTGCCAGCTTTGAACTCAGGCTTGGTATTGATTACCAGCCTGGGTTCTGCTGGCTCCCCTCAGGGGTCGAAATGAATTCCAGAACAGAAGGTGGTATACCTTTGGTTTGAGATTGATGGATGGTTTGAACCTTGAGATGGATGAATGAATGAATGGAAGATGGAAATGTAGGTTGTATGACTGATCAGTGGAGTGGTGTGTTGCTTGCTTACTCTTTCAATGCATGAAAGGAGGAGACAAGAAAAACTAGAGAGAGAGAGAGAGGGAGAGCATTGAAGTTGTTGAACCCTTTGCAAATAAATGCAAGGGTGTATTTATAGACTGAGATGGAGGGCTGATCCCGGCTGGCCTAAGGGGCTGTTGGGGGTGGCAAGAGAGAAGGGAGCCTCCATGCATTGAATGCATGAGACTTGCCTTGATGGAGGGTGTAGGAGAGAGGGGAGACCGTTCTCGACGATGTAATCATCGGGAGCCATAGGTCAGGGTGGCTCAAAAGTCCTGGGCAAGTGGTCCCGAAAAGGTGATTTGATCGGCAATATGTGGCGCGGAGAGTGGTGGCGTGCGCCACTGGAAATTGGCTGCATGCTCGATGACGACACGTGGCAATGAACCGGCGTCAGGCGTCGCCAATCATACAGGTTGCGTTTTTTTGAGGCCATTTGGTTCTGGCTCGAAGGATTTGAAAAGGGTTTTTGAAAGGGTTCGGGACGCTCAGAGCTCAAACACACCATCAACCTTGAGGGTTCTCGACCATTAATCATCATCGGGGAAGCAAAGACCGTAAGTAAACTTATCCGGACAGTCCAAAATAGGGTGTCTACATCTACATTTTCAAGTTTGTTAATGTTCATTTCACTTTCGTTTTTAGGTTCAAGGGTCAAGAACAAGGAATTCATAACTCGAGTCGAATAGATTTCTCGATGAACGTTATCAAGGAAGTCAATCAACGATACCACGCACGAGAAATGATGTAAAGGATGGCCAAAAACCAACCCGAGACCTCATGGAAACAAGAAATCAAAACTGGGCCAGATTATGATGTAGGTATCGATACTGACTCAAAACAGTGTCGGTTTGTGAGTTTTTGAAACAAGATAGTATCGATACTAGGAAGAAAGTATCAATACTTGGAGCTGTTTTTTAGCACGAAACTCAGATTTTGATGCGAAGTTCAAATCAAAGGAGGGAGGTCTCAAACACGAATATTGGGCAACAAATCAACAATGTAACCTCAAATAGCACGCCAACATGTATATCAAGTCAAGAAATCCCTACCTCATGGTCGTATGAACTTCCCCTGAGCCAATCGAGCCCTAGATCTTGAAATATTCCAAAACCGAGCCGAACCAACTCCCACCAAGCTAGACCCACGAAATTATAGCTTGGAGGAGCAAGGATTGAAGGTTTTTGATGTGGGTTTTGTGGAGGAATTGTGGGAGATGAAGTTTGGAGAAGAGGGGTATAGAGAGAGAGGGAGACGTGAGAGAGAGGGGGAGAGGAGATGTTTTGATTTTTGTTTTGTTTTGATTTCTACCCCACCCCTGTACATATATACATATTTTCCCTCTCTTACACATTGGCCCTAACCCCAAACTAATTACACATTACCCCCATTGCCGCACGTAATATTGACGTATTTTCCATGAAATAATTATCCAGGTCGCTACACATATTCTTATTCAACAACTTATTCCTGTCGCTAAAATCATTACCAAAGAATGTGGTTGAAGCCTTGATTGAAGTAAGCAATTTTTTCAGGCAGCTATGGTCTAAAGAGAATCGTGCATCAGACTTAGAGAATATTTGAGATCGAATGGCTACAACACTTTGTCATCTTGAGAAAATATTCCCACCTTCCTTCTTCGACATAATAGAACACTTGCCGATACATCTAGCTGATGAAGCATTGATCGTTGGACCAGTGCAATTTAGATCGATGTACCCAATCGAGAGGTTTCTCCTAACCTTGAAACAATATGTGCGCAATCGAGCTCGTCCAGAAGCTTCAATAGCTAACGGTTATTTATTGGAGCAGTGCATGAATTTTTGGGCACAGTATCTCAATGATGTGGAAAACCAAGTCTAATCGACCAATAAGAAATGACGACTGGGTTGATATTTAGGGGTCGTGCCTTAGGGGAAACTACGACTTTTTATCTTCAGCAGATAGGATGGATGCAAGCTCATTGTTATGTCTTATTCAACACAACTGCACTTGCACCATTCATAAGGTGGGATTGTCATCTACTCTAACTTTAAAATTTTTATTATACAATGTATATCATAAATATGTCTTATGAAACAAATGTTTGAACCTATACAGCAAGCACCTGGAAGTCCTCAAGAGCAAAATGCCCCGTGCAGATGATCATTAGATTTGATGCGAACACTTTGAACAATTCCACACTTGGTTTATGGAGCATGTAAGTAATTATAGAAAACGTTTATCTTACACCTTATATTGGTTCCCATTCTGAAATATATTATCCTTCTTAAATAGGTTCGAACTCTCCGGAGCACGAATAATGCTACATTGTCAGAAGAAATTATTTCGTTGGCAAACGGTCCTCAATTCATTTCTAGGAGATACAAGGGTTATATTATTAATGGCAATCGTTTTAGGGTGAAAGCCATGGATAGCTGTCGAACTACTCAAAATAGTGGCGTGGCTCTAAAGGCAGATACTATGAGTTATGCTAGTCGAAAGGACAGGAATCCACGAGTGGGGGCTGTGCACTATTATGGACGTTTGACTGATGTGGTTGAAATCCAATACACGAATGATATCAAATTTGTATTGTTTAAATGTGATTAGATTGATAATGTTCATGGAAAAAAGGAAGATGTCTTCAAATTTATGCTAGTCAACTTCTAACCGGCTGTTATACCGGGAAGATCGACCTTCAAATGAACCTTTTATCTTGGCATTACAAGCGGAGCAAGTTTGGTATATTCCAGATCCCATAGAACCAAAATGGGAAGTTGTTATGAAAATGTCTCATAGAGGTTTTTATGATTTGGGTTCTCATGACCCTCAAGCCGAGCCTTTCACGAGTCAAGAAATAGAAGAGAATATAAGGACCCATGATGAAGAAGTTGGTTGGGTGAGAGAAGGAACAGATCGAAGGAGAAACAGTTGATCTAACGGAAGAAGAAACAATTGATCTTCCAATGGAATAGTGCTAAGCTTTTAATCATTTTAGTTTACGTTATCATGACAACTGTTATGGTTCCAATAGAAGACTTATTTGGTGCTATATTGCAAGAATGTTCCATCTTGTTTAAATGGTCATGTATTCTATTTCGTTAATCATTGCCATACATTTTGTCTTCTTTGTATAATGAAAACCTGTTATTGTACAACATCACGTCTATGCTTGCTTGCAGATGAAGGAGAAGTCCTCGGACTATCGGGGAGATGTTACGCAATAAAAAACTTTGCCCAGGCAACATAGGTGCCTCTCCCTCAGAACTACTGTATCAGGTTCCTATGTCACAATAATCATCATCGCTGCTATTAAACCAACCAGTACCACAGCAGTTACCATCACTACAGTCACAACAGCCCCCATTGAGGAATCCAAGCATAAGATATTGGCTTGAATACTATAAATTTTTTGTTCTTGTTTCTTGGGATGGGATCATGAATATTACTGTATTGATATCTTTCTTTTTATCATGGTTCATTCTTATATATCCGTTCCAATTTTTTCCCTTTTACAGGTTAGCCAAACCAGGAAGCTTAGTAGTCATACCTCCCAAGCACTACAACAGCCACCAGTACTGGATGCCACCATTCGCCCCCCCTCTTCAAACATTTCGTCTCCTGTGACTATGTCAAGCGCCTACGATAGGTCCTACAACACTCGCTGAGATTGTCCAAAACATTCACTATTAGGTAACTCAAAGAGTCGAAGTTGATATTGACCAACGCGCAAATGAAAGAGTTGAAGCAAAGTTTGAGCAACTAAAGGCTCAGATGCTTGAGAACATGGACTCTAGGGGCTCAGAAGTCTATAGACCGGTAACTAGATTATGTTGGCTTTATTTTGTACATTCTACATTTCTTGGAACTTGGACGCATGCATATGTTTGCTAGTTAATCATGTATGTACGTCGTAGGTTTTGGATGCAGCAAGTGGACATCAAACTGTGACAGAGTCTATTGAAGATGACAACGCAGCTTTGGAGCAAAGTCATAGGACACCGCCACTTTCTTCAATACCTGATCGCCAGGTATCTTCTATATAAATGCTGAAACTAGTGCTTAATTGTTGATGCTAGCTAGAAACTGAAGTGACATCATTTAATTTGATGAGTAAATTTTAGACTTCAAAGGCTAGATCGGAGCATTTGAAAGTTTCAACTGAAAAGGTTAATGGCACAAAAATCTGCTAGTATTCAGTTAATTGATGAGGGAAGCAAAAGTAAGGATCACGTTGGGAAGTTTATTCACAGTATTCAACTTCCTCTGGTACTTTATTTATCTTCACTCCCCTCATATGGGTTCATTCAACTAACCCCTTTTCAATAGACCTAACACTGAAAGGCCCTGATGATGAGCATAAAATGTAGTACTTAAAAGACGTTTATACTTGCATTGTTAGTCTTGATTTTATAATTGTTTATGTCGTATTATCATTTATTTATGTTTTGTAGGTATTTTGGACTTTATCACGCAAAAAAGGTAAAGTCTGATTCGAGTGGGCTCAACCCAATCTAAGCTGCAGATCTAAACCCGGAATTAGGGAATTGCAAAGATTTCGAATAATGCAAGGATTTTGGTTCTCTGCTTGTGGCCTTGCACAACTAATTGGGTGACTAGAGTTATTGGCTTTGACTACAACTCCTAAGGCAAGAATTATTTAAGGAAAAGAATATTACATAATTGGTATTTACCGATTCAATGAGAAGATTGATGGAAGGCTTGGCCTTATAAATAGCAAGTGAAAGGAGGGTTTTGGAGATGACCCTTTTTGGACCACGCAGCAACAGCAACATCACGGCAGAAGAGCTTCATCAGAGAATTTGGCTTGGGAAATTGCATAGGAATTAGAGAATTCTCACGGCAAAAACAGCAAGAAGAAATTAAAGCTTTGTGTCGGAAAATATTCATATCTTTCGTAAGCTTTATTCGATGGAGTTTTATCTTTATTTGAGTATATGTTTTAACTCCATGAGCGGCTAAACTCTTAGACTAGGGTTGAGGATGAAACCCCATTAACGACTATTATTATATATTCTCGAGATTTGGTTTTACCCGAATACGTGGTTTGATTATATGATTAAATTGTTCTTACTCCAAATCATTTGTTAGGGATATATTCTGGATATGAGTTCAATCATGTTTTTCTCATGATTTGGAATTGTCTTTAGCATTGAACGCTGGTTTTTCACTGTTAACTATAAAACTGGATATTTATTGTGATTTGTTAAAAGCGGATACAATTAATGATTTGATTTTATACTTGCGAGCGGAGTGGAACATACATTAAACTTTTTGATGAATTTTCACGATGATATTTTCCATGGTAACAGAATTAGCTTTCAAATTATCATGAAGAAATTTTGGGTAGGTCAATGATCATAAATATATAATGATATGCGTTAATGAGTGTGGATTTTGAAACCCTAGTATTTTTTTTTCCTTTGGTTAGAAAGAAACCTTTAATTTTCTCATCTTTGATAATTTAGTTCATTGTTTTTACTTTTTACTTTTAGTTTAAAAATCAATCACAACTTTTGTCAACAAGCTATAGGTTAGGGTTTAATGTTTAAGTTACTTATTTTTCCTAGAAAAATCACAAGTCCCTATGGGTTTGACCTCGCTCTTGCATTACTATACTTCGGTACGATTCCTGCGCTTGCGAGTACATTAAAATTTTATATCAAGTTTTTTGCGCCGTTGCCGGAGACTTTATTTTTTTTAGGATAATTGAAAAACTTTGAATTGATTTTCCCCTTCTACTAGTTGAAGTTTGGATCTTAAAATTAAAATATACATATATATATATATATATTGCACTCAACTTTCCAGCAAGTAGTTTTGTTTTATTTCTTAGTTCTACAGTCAATTCTCCCCCCCGCCCACTGTCTCCTCCATTTTTTTTTATTTTGTCATTCATTTGCATATTTTAGGATATATTTCGCTTTTATTTTTCTCTTTGTTTAATTTGTTTACTGTTCTTACGGTTAGTTGGTGTCCTGGCAATACAGTGGGAGTAAGATCAATTAAGCGCTACAGGTTTTTGATTGGGATAACTTTTGGAACCACTGTTATCAACGGGCACCGCAGTGGTTGGAGTTAAAAGCAACGCATTAAAGGTTAGTCAGTAGCTAGAACTTAATTTACAGTGACTATTTATTCATGTTTTTTTTTTTTTTAACGTGTTAGTGAGTCAGTTTTTGAAAAGAAAATAAAAATTATCATTGTAGCCATTGTTAGCTTACTTTACTCTACGTCGTGACGCGTTGGAGTTTCTGACAATTGACGTAAGCTACCTTAGATTTTCATTGTGATTAGTAAAAGAGCATTCTATCATTCTTAAGTCTTGACTGTTTGTCCGGAAAAAAAAAAATCCATTTTAGTTCTGTTGCAGTAGGTGAGTTGCTAACTTGAAGGAAGTTCGGCCGTGAGCTACTGTACCCGGAGTAAAAAAAAAAAAAAACAGAAGGAGATTTTTAGTCACTGTAGCATTAGACACTTCTGTTGCATTTTATTTTATTTTATTTGGTCCCGTAGTTGCTTTCGCTCATAAGTTCATGTTTGGTTGCCGTTCGAAAAACTTAGAATTAATACATCTTGATCAGGAAATTGAAAGTGTAAAGACCCGGTATTTTTAATAAATAATAATAATCATTAAAACAAAAATATTATTTTTGCTCGGAAAAAAAAATTATTTTTATCGTACACAAAATTTTATTCCGAAATCGTTTGAGTGCACGCGTGTAGCCGGTGAGCAATTTTCTTAGCGCGTGCATGTGTTGCACCACCGAATCATTTTTTTTTTTCTTTTTTTCCAACCCACCCCTTCCATTCTTATAATTTCCGGCAGAGAGGGAAAGACAAAATCCCTTGATACCCTCCTCATTTCCCTCCAAACTTGACAACACATCTTTACCCTTAAGTTAATACCTTCCATACAAAATATCCAAAACCCATTTTTATATCCTTTCATCCCTTTTCATTTTGTTCCCAGCAACCTTTCGGCAGAGAGAGAGAGACAGGGGGGCAGCCGGCCACCGCCACCCACATCTCGCCACTGGACCCACCATCACAACTGGACCTCGCCTCCGCTGAGCACAATCACCACCGGAACACCCCACTGCCGTGCTCACCACCAACTGGGTCACCTCCTCCAGCCGAGCTCCTCCGTTGCCGTTCCGAACCGCCGCCTAAATCACTCCGTAAACCGTTTTTCCGGACGAGAGGTAGTTCGGAACTCATCTCCCTAAATATATTTTTGTTCCGTATTGATTGTTTCGTGTTTTGGTATGAAAATAATCAAACCCGAAGTCGCCGATCGTAATCTGGCCGAAACCCGCTGAAAATCCGAAACTCCCCTGTTTATTTCTTTTTCCTTTTTGCCGACTGTTCCAGCCACTGGAAATATTGAAATGGTTTTGGTATAAATACAGTTTAGTCCCTGATTTATGGTCAATTGTAAAACTACCCTAGCGTACTAAGAAATGATATTTTTTTTTTGTCCCGGTTGGATCCGGCCCGGAACTCCCCCGTCTGCCGAATTGCCATAGCTACTGGAATGAAGTTTATTTTGAATAGTGCAGTATAGTCCTTCAAGATAGCTTAGCTTATGAATCGAACCCTTAAGTCTTAGAAGTTAATTCTATAAATCCCAAGTTAATTAATTTCGGTTAAATCCTAGCTTTTATTGCAATCATGAATTATTTTAGCACCGACAATACCCTATGACGATTAATAGTAAACTTAGACCTTCGTTTTGGAAAGGAAAAGAGAAAATAAAAGGAGAAACTTAATTTATTTTAATCGCATGATTAGTGTTATCGCACGGTTAAATAGTTTTAGCAGGTTAGTATATTTAGTTGGATCATTGAATAGCATGATTAAATTCAACGTATGATAAATTAATACGTGTTTAGCTTTATCGCATGATTTGTTATTATCGCGAATTTAATTGTTTTAGCATTTGAGCATGTTTCGAAAAATATTGAACTGTGTGAAATGTTGTTGGATTGATAGATTGGACAAATAGGTTCTTGGGTTGGTTGCGATGTGCGGATTTAACATATTAGACGTGAAAGTAGGTTTAATGGAAAATAGATAATGTGAGAGGATGTGATTTTTGGATTCCGGGCAATCCTGGTTTGGAACCCGTGGTGATGAATTGTTGATAAATGATTGGTGGTGATCTGTTGAAAGTATGGATATGCGAACCCTGGGTACGGCATGGTGGTGGTCGGCTCTCGGATGTTGGGACGGGACATAAGGGTGGTATTGTGCTTGTGTACCGGGACAGAGTGTGCTCGCGTGCGCACCCGGAAAGTTTTATCCGAACTTATGGTCGCGGATGGGATACCCGAGTACATAACTTAGGTATCTTTCATCCGGATCCGGAAAAAGGGAGTTAGACCACACCAGTGTCTTGTGCCAAAGGTTAAGGGTAGGAACGGATCTGTGGATAAGATCCGCGATTTCACATAAGTTAAAGGATATTAATTTTTATGTTATTTTAATGCATGTCAATTATATTCCTACTGTTTGTAAGTTATGGGTTCGGGTGAGTTTTGGCTACTGAGCGTCATCGCTCACGGTACTACGTTGCCCTGGTAACTCGAACGCCAGGTACCGAAGACGGAACAGAAGTGTTGTACGATTCGATTGAGTTCAATCCTATTGAGGAAGAAGCTGAAAACCTTGGTTTCCGTGCGCATAGTTGCTCTGATTAATTTACGTCGACTTTATTTTGGAAGCTTCTAAATTAATTGAAAGTTGTAATATTTTGATTTATTTGAATGGTTGTAATATAATGACATATGCTTTTGAAATGGTGACGTAGTAGATTTAATAAATTTCTTTTGTGAAAATAATCTTTTAAATATTTTATTAATGTCTCCGAATTTTCGGGGCGTTACAGAAAGAACCTTTAGACGCAGTTTAAAAATTCAAAAAGTAGAACATAGTCAATTGAAAATGGGAGAACTTGTAGAAGATACAAAACCTTTAAGGGAGTTGTTCTCACCCGTGACGACAAATCCTCCTTCTTGTATTGTGTTACCCACGACAAATGCGACACATTTTGAGCTGAAACATCACATAATACAACTTCTTCCTCAATTTCATGGGGTTGAACGAGAGGATCCTTACATGCATGTCAAACTTTCTTGAAATTTGTGCTACCTGTAGATTTCAAAATCTTTCCGATGAGTCTGTTAAATTGCGCCTTTGTCCCTTCTCACTGAAAGATAAAGCAAAGGCATGATTAAATTCTCTACCCTCTGGCTCAATCACTTCATGGGACATCCTTGTTAAAAAGTTTCTTTCAAAATTCTTTTCAATGTCTACAACAACTATTTTAAGGAGGGACATTACTGATTTTTGTCAAGAAGAACATGAAAAATTTTATGAGAGTTGGGAGAGATTTAAAGATCTTATTTTAAAATGCCCCTCTCATGGTTTTGAAACATGGAGACTGGTTCAATTTTTCTATAATGGTTTAACTCAGTCTAATCGCAATATGATTTGAATCATTGAACGGTGGTGATTTTTTAAATCTTACGGGTGAGGCAGCTTATGAGTTTCTTGAAAATTTGTCTGAGAGATCCCAACAGTGGGATTTTACTTCTCATCGAGACAAACCAACTTCCGCACCTAATGCTTATTATTAAAGCAATAAAGCCCAATGCTTATTTGGAAAGACCTCGCCGAGGTCTACAAACAGTTGCAGATGCTGTTGGACAATCTTTCATTGCTAGCTTGGCAAGTTTGTGATGTATGTTTTGCTTTCAATTTCATTACATTATCTACCTTCAATTATTTTTTTCTTAACTTGGCTTTAAAGTACGTACTTGTGTGATATTTCATTTTCAGATGATCGAGAAGGCGGTGGATTATTACTGAGTTCGTGCTTCATTAAAAGAGTTCTTCATGGTTTTGGACTTGCTATGTTAACTAAGTTCGTGTTTCATAATTAAGAGAGTTCACAAAGTGGGGCTGTCATGTATGTTGCTGCTTTTGGGACTTGCTATGTTAATTTGATTTAATTTTTATTTTTAATCTTCTTCCATGTCTTCAAATACTTTTGTTTATGTATTAGAAGAGCTTTGAAATTGAACACTCTTTATTGTATTTATGTTACGAATTCGGAATTATTTTTTTTTTTTTTTTTGAGGATGGATTATATATGAATGGTCGTGGGATTTTGTTATCTTTAGTTTGAATGGATTTGATTGCATGGCTTGAATTCGGAATTAATTGGTATGTATAGGGAACGAAGTATATTATACGGTTACGTACGTATGAATGAAGAAAATATTGTACTTTTTTGCGACGGGAAACTCCCGTAGCAAACGATTCTGGGTCTTATTCAAACTCAGTTTGCCACGGGAAAATGACTTGCGAAAACTCACATTCCTGTTGCAAAAACCTTTTTGCCACCCCACCAGTCGCAAGCCCTTGGTCCCGTTGCTGACCTGTTGCAAATAACATTAGCAACGGACTGAAATCATACCGACGGCAGCGGCCGGCCGTCTCCGGCCACCGGACGGTCGATCCGAGCCGTCCAAAAATTCTAAAAAAAAAAATCGAGGGGGCCCTTGTGGGAATCAACGGCATCCGATGTGTGTAGGTGCTTGGATCAAGCACCTATTTTTCATGTATATATGTACACACACATCGGATGCCATTGATTCTCGCAAGTGCCTCCTCGGTTTTTTTTTTTATAGAATTTTTGGACGGCTCGGATCGGCCATCCGGTGGCCGGAGATGGCCGGCCACGGCCGTCGGTACGATTTCGGTCCGTTTTTGGTCGGTACGGGTATCATTTTCGTTTGACTATTTGCAACTGTTTTTCCCCATTGCAAATGGTATTATTTCTTGTAGTGTTGGAATTTTTTGGTATCTTTTACTTTTCACAACGTTTCGTTTAACTTTTTGTTATAATTTCTTGGATTAATTGTTCGTCCCGACGAGACAAATCGAAAAAATATAAAAATATAGACCGAAGTTGTAAAAAAAATCAAATAAGATGCCAGTCAAACTTTTCGTCATCTTATTTGTTTGACCGGCATCTTATTTGAATTTTTTTCAATTTCGGTCTATATTTTTAAACTTTTTCAATTTATCTCGTCGAGACGAACAATAAATTCAAAAAAATTATGTTGAAAAATTAAACTAAACGTTGCGAAAAATAAAAAAAAATACCCAAAAAATTTCAAAAAAATGCTAATAAGTTCACAAGAATACAGCCTAAATAAATTTTGTGCGGCCCAACTACCATATGAGACTCTATAATTGCTCTCTCTCTCCAATGACAGGGATTTCAAGGAGAAGGGACCTCCATTGTTCTTTTCACATTGCTTTTCTTTCATTCAATTATTCAATGCAAGACCCCACAACCACCAACCTCGTGGAATATTGCTAGTTGTGTCTTTCTCTTTCATTATTATTTTCTAGGAAAAAGAGGATAAAAACATTTCTTTTACTAATTGACTTTTTTGGCAAGACGATATATATTAACGGGGATTTAAGGGGTGTTAGTATGTTAGTAGTTAGTCCACAGAGAGTTTAAAAGCTATCTTTAACCTTGGCCCCAAACCCAGCCCCTCGAGGGGCTCGAACCTTGCCAACCACGGATGGGGGAAATGAACTTACCAATTGTGCTAGCTTGGTAGTTCACTTGATCTTTCTTTTCTTTTTTCTTTTTTTGTCACATATTATACATCAGCAGGATCGGGAGAGTTAGTAGAGTTAGCTGTTAGTCCACAAGAGTTCAGAGGACTGTCCATAGCCATGAAAACCACGAATACGCCCCTCGTGGGGCTCGACTCAGCAACCCTAAAATTGATGAACATTTTCACTTCTCCTTTCCCTATCTTGTGGAAACCCCGTTTTTTTTTTTTTTTGCCCCTCTTTGGTTCCAAAATACTGAGATAGTTAAGTTTTCAATATATTTGAATTGGGGAATTAGATACGAAAAGTAAAGACAATATTCTGAGTTTCTTGACAAAATCACTCACTAATTTGGATTAATAATTTAGTGAGAAACCGAGGGGAAAAAAAAAAGTACAAAATTTATATTTCTTGATTGGTTCCTTTCCACTTTTGTACTACACCCTTTCTCGATCACAATCTAGAGGGGCTATCAATTTAGATAATTAGTTGATCTTGATAATGCATATTCTTCGAAATCTTTATAAGTAAGTAAAATGCAAGTATCGGTAAATAAAGGATTTAATGTGGTCACTACTACTTGCAGATATATGAAAACAAAATATAAAGCAGATTCCTCTAGCTAGGGGCCATACTCGCCTCCACTTTCCACTTTCCAACTCCAAACTGGTGAAGACTTGCCAAAGTTCAAGTACGGCAGTCATTGGTTTCTCTATACAACACAATTCCTTTTTACACAAAGCAAAAAATAAAAATAAAAAATGGCTGAAATATTTCTCGGTGCTTTATGAAAGTTTAAATTTTATGGAATGTCTTCGGATCGATGATTAAAAATTCATTTAGATGAGATTATTTGAAAATATTTATGAAAAATTAAATTACTATGTCGCTCCATATAAAGTACTCTCTAATTAGAAATTGTTATTGGTTATTGCCTAATTAATGGTGTGATTTTGAAATCACCTGTTTAATTATTAGTGATATTATTAAGGTAATGACCAGTACTTTCCCGTCAAAACATATAATCCTACGTGCTTGGCCGTTTTTTTTTTTTTTTTTTTTGCAGTCAATTATTTCCTTTCTAATTTTTCATTCAATTATTTCCTTTCTAATTTTGCTGTCAAATTTTTGCATGGCACATTTTCAAGTAAATTGTTTCCTTTCTAATTTGTTTTTTGCTCGCCGTTTTCCTTTCTAATTATTTCCTAATTGTTTCCTTAATTAATCACAGAAATCCTACCTTTTCCTTTCTAATTTATTTTGCTCGGCCATTTTCCGTAATTGTTTCCTTAATTAATTCCGCAATTGTTTTCATTAATTAATCACAGGAAATCCCATGTTTTCCTTTCTAATTATTTTTTGCTCAATCGTTTTCCTTTCTAATTTTTTTTCAGCCAATCAATGCTTTTTTGTGAAATAAGAAAATATTAAAATTCTACAAATTTTGACATTGTGCCACTTGTCTTCACGTTGTGCTTTCTCACTAATAGGCACTGGAGAATGAAATCAAATAAGAGATGAACGGGTTTGAGATAGAGAGGAAATCAACGTGTTTAAGCCATAGAATTTGGGGAGAAGGAAATCAAATAAGGGAAAGAGTGGTAAAAAATTAAAATTATAGAAGAGTTCATATTATAGAAATTCATATTTCGCGCCACTTGTCACGACGTGAGGTAGGATTCGAAAATACCCTTTTTGTTTAATATATATATATATATGGGGACGGTTCTAGAGACAATATATTTGATAATACTTTTGACAATAGATTTTTCGGAACCTCACGCAAATAATCGGAGTCGTTCAATTATGTATATATGTGCTCGCCATAACCTTTTGCACGATTTTGATCAACTTGATGAGACCGACAAAGTACACAACCTTAATCAAATACTCCACGAGACTCTGATGAGCGAGTCACTCTACTTAATTTCTTGATCCCTGAATCGATTTGGTCATTGGATAAATATGCTGGCAAGCCGAGCACATCTCTCGTCCGGGAAGGGTTTTGTGGCCGAGAAGGATTAATGAAAGCACCTAGGGGTGTAACCGGTTCGGTTCGGTTCGGTTCAGGGGGGTTTTGACGAAACCGGATGAAACCGGTTCAGGGACTAGAAGGAACCGAAACCGAGTTTTGATGGTCGGTTCGGTTCGGTTCATTAACCGGTTCGGTTCGGTTCGCCGAAAATTTTGAAAATATTTAAAAATTATTTAATATATATATATATATTAAGAAATTTTAAAAATATTTAATATATTTAAAAAATATTCAATATATATATTAAAATATATTACAGCCCATTTAAAGCTGTTTAAGCCCATTTAGAGGTATATATTATATTTTAAAAATATTTAATATATATTTATATATATTAAAAACCAGTTCGCCGAAAATTTTTAAAAACCAAGAACCGAACCGGTTTCAAAACCGAACCGAGTTCAAGAACCGAACCGAACAGGAAAATGAAAAAAACCGAAAAAATGAACCGGTTCGGTTCGGTTCTTGAAATCGGTTCGGTTCGGTCGGTTTTTTGTTCACTCCTAAAAGCACCTATTAATGAAAGCACCTATATTTGTTTGTTAACTGTGACATCAGCAATCTCAATGAGTAATTTAATTCCGTCATTAGCAGAAGCCTAAACACGTCACCCGCACTATGTATTGCTCCTAATAGAAAATTATGGAGTGCTTCTATGTTAAGTGTTTGGTCAGAATTGCTACCGTCCGGTCAAATACTCGTAAATAATAAAATGAAAAAACAGATCCCCACTAGATATGGAGTTTGAAATTAAGAAAATGGCATATTCCTCCATTGGTTACATTTGATCATTTGTCAAATAAAGGGGAAAAACACCTCTTTTTACCAAATCCAACCGGCCTGTGTAAGATATTATATTATATTATAGAGTCTTATCTATTGATTTGGTCCTCAAAAAAATAGTCCAAGTTTCAATTTCGTCCTCGGGAAATTTTGAGTTTCAATTCTACCCTTGAAATTTGTAAACCAATTGCAATGTTACCAAAGCGGAATCCATCGGAGTCCCAAAATTTGATCTAAACCATAGACCGTACGTGTAGAGTTCAATGCATACAACATCTTGACAAGAAGTCAGACTAATCGAATATTGATAATTACATGATGGAATCATGGAACATAATTCATCCTGAAGCGTGTTTTCAAAAATCATATGTGCCTTTCATTTTTTTCCATGAACAACATTTTCCAATCATCGAGTCATCGGTACGTAGCAAACTCTCTCTCTCTCTCTCTCTCTCTCTCTCAAAACCCTAGTTGCCACATTTACCTTTAATTCTTCTCCCTCCACCTCCCCTTAGGGTTTCACAACCTTAATACCACGACAGAAGAGAAAGGCCATGATACTAGTTCTCAATCTCTCGTTCTATTTTTTAGTCTTTGCTTTGTCTTTCTCGTGTAGATCAATGACTTGTCGTCTGATCTGTGAGAGTTTTGTTTACCTTTTTTGTAAGAGTTTTGTCTCTCCTTTTTGTGAGGATTTAATCTTACGTTGACAGATCAGGTTCTTTCAGATGATATTGCTTCACGACGGCATCAGTGTCAGCAGTGCTCTACTACCACTGTATGATGTCTTTGCTGGAGCAGCTCATGGTGGTTTATCAAATTTGTAGCTTTAAGAGTTCATTAGCTCGTTTCTACTTGGTTGGAGTTCGTATGATCGGGATATTTGTTGTCTATTTCTTTGCTATCACTTTTTGAGACTGGTATGAAATACAAAATTTAAGCAAAATGTGCGTCAGGCAATGCCTGAATTGAGATGAAAGACATTAACCGCCTTGTACTATTTTCGTTTTGTATTAGTTAGACAATTTAGTTTGAATTTGTCCAAGTGTCATTCTTTCGTCGGTGCGTACAAAAGAATCGTAGTTTCTAGAAGAACGTAGCACGAAGTTACCCAACCAACAAACACGAGGATCGCTATCGATACCTACAAAAAAGGATGCGACTTTTCGTCGAACCCAAACAAAAGACAAACAAATAATAATCACAACTCTACCATTGCCGGCTTCCTCCTCCTCTTCAATCTTCTTCATAACAACAGTATACACACACGCAAATACATAAATACATATATATTTTTTAAGCAGGCCAAGTATGTCACAAAACAACTCAGATTCACCCTTCATTCTATCTCCCCAAAGAGAATAAATTCCCTCCGCCAGGGGAGGAAATATGGCCTTTTCCTCCAAACTAAAAACTTCTTGCCACGTCATCGAAAGTACAAATTCAAAGGATTACGTGCTGTGCTTAACTTGGATTACTCCTTCAAGCCAAAACTTAACTCTTAAAGATTTCAAGAATAACCCACATGCCACAACACCCTATTATTGGAAAATTGGTGCTCCGTGAGTTTCGGAGGAAAATTGATTCTCGCACGCAAAAAGTGTTCCAAATTTCAATCCGTTTGAACCGGTGAAAGATTTTAATTTTCTAAAATTTTATCCTAAATAGTAATAAATAAATTTTGACTATAGGGTTTTCGTTGATTAGCCTTAAGAAAGTCGTAGAACCAAATATCTCTTAGGGCTAACCAACGAGAGCCTTAAAGTTAAAAATTAATTATGACCCTTTAAGATAAATTGATCAAAGAAATAGAATCTTTGTACCGGTTCAAACGGATTAAAAATTTGAACACTTTATTTTGTAACCATATTTGTAATATATAACTGTAGGTTGAAAAATTAAGTGTTTCAAAATTCAATCCGTTTGAATGGGTAGGAAGATTTTATTTCTCTGATCATTTATCCTAAAGGGTCATAATTAATTTTTGGCTTTAAGACTCTCGTTGGTTAGCCCAAAGAGATATTTGGTTTTACGACTTTCTTAGGGCTAATCAACGAGAGCCCTATAGTCAAAATGTAATTATTATCATTTAGGATGAAATGATCAGAAAACTACAATTTTTTCACCGATTCAAACGAATTGAAATTTGGAACACTTAATTTTGCCTGCGAGAAACAATTTTCCTCCAAACTCACAGAGCACCAATTTTCCAATAATACGGTGTCGTGGCTTGTGGGTAATTCTTGAAACCTTTAAGGGTTAAGTTTTGGCTCGAAGAAATAACCCAAGTTAAGCACAGCACGTAATCCTTTGGTATGTACTTTTGCTGACGTGGCAGGAAGTTATTAGTTCGGAGGAAAAGACCACATTTCCTGGCGGAGGGAATTTATTCTCTTCCAGGAGAAGAGAAATGGCCAACTTCAAGCCCCTAAACCACCACCGGAATTCCTCCCCTCTCCTCCCCTTCTTCTCTCTCCTCCTCACACTTTCATCACTCACCACAGCCTCAAACAACTCTCCAATGACCACACCAACCGATTCAGGCCCTGTTGTACCCACAGACCCATTAATCACCCTCCTAGAACGTCTCCAATTAACCGCACTAAACACATTCGGCAGCAAAAACTACGACCCAAAACACTACGTCGACCTCTCGTTAAAGCACAATCTCTCCGAAACCCAACTGGCCTTCGATGACCTCCCGAAATCCTCGACCGGGTCGGTCTCGGCTGTCGATTTGAACGGGTTTATAACGAGTTACTTCAATGGGGCAGGGGAGGACTTGGTGTACGCAGAGCCGCCGGACTTTGTGCCGGAGCCGGAGGGGTTTTTGCCGGCGGTGGAGAATCCGGTGATGAGGGAGTGGGCGTTGGAAGTGCATAAGCTGTGGAAGAATTTGAGCAGGAGGGTGGATGCAGGGGTCTTTGAGCATCCGGAGTTGCATACTCTGCTTCCCCTGTCTAAGTCTGTTATGGTTCCTGGGTCAAGGTTTAGAGAGGTTTATTACTGGGATTCTTACTGGGTGATAAGGTTAGTTTTCTGATTTTTTGTGTTTGGTTTCTCAAAAATTTGGGAAGGAAAATTTTCAATTTTCGGAACTGGTACAAGATGAGATGAGAACAAATAGATAGTTAAAAAAATTGACTGAAGGCGGTAGGTTTCCTTGTATACCACGAAGTACAAAATGCCCTTGACAGAATTCGCGTGGGATAACAAATTCATGTAGTCAATCTCAATTGATTGAGACTAAAGATTCGGCCTTTCATCTCAAGATGATAGTTTGTTTGACGAAAATCGAACCATCTCAGAAGAATCCTGTTTCCAGAGAAAAAAAAGGAAGCCCGGAAAACGTTCTTAAATTCTCGAGGACTATTTTTGCAAGTTTGTGTTTAAAAATGTTTTCTTTTGAGTAGTATTTTGGGAAACTTGTTGTTCTCTTCCTTTTTCAAAGAGAATTTTTCAAATAATTTCTCCTAAATTCCTCCTAAATTCTCCCTATTTTTAATATTTCTCTCTCTATCCCTCTCCACTTATTACCCTTATTATCTTTCAAAAAAATTTTCAAAACACAAATCAAACAAAGCATTAAATTTTGAAAACAGAACTAAACAGAGAGTTTGTTTTTCTGTGTGGGACTATACAGGAGTTCCGCAGTGAGTGGTGCGGTAGTGGTTGCTTTTGCTTGCTTTAATTTTTGTCCACGAGTTTGTTTCAGCTTTTCTTTGTTTACTGGATAGCTTGTGGAAATTTGAAAAAGTCCTCCATGGTTAGGGGAAAAGTTCATCAATTTAACATGTGATTGTAAAAGACCGAATTGATGTGACTAGTGTTTTGTCATCTAGTATAGACGGACTTGATGAGTTGGAAAGATTTGACTAAAGATTATATGGTTGTGAGTTTAGAGCTTTTAGGAGGTTTTTGGGATACTGGCAATAGATAGAAAAAGAGTAATAATAAGAAGAAAATAAACTGTTATTGGGGACCACGTGCAGAGACAGGAGTTGAGTTTAGGGACCGAAAACGAACACAATTCATTGAAATGTCTGACGACAAGTCGAATAAGGGCTTCCTGCAGCCGTCCAATTGGATCCCCAACGGTTCAGATCTAATCTCCCGCCCCTCCAAATCTATGGCGTCCATTGCCGAGCTGAGACTCTGACGTTGATTGCCAATCGAACGGCTCGGAGCCGCTCTACACGCCCTGTAGGGCAAGCTGCCCTACAGGATCCTCGGTCTCGACAAGTCTTGTTTATTTTCTTGTTTTGTATGTGAATCAAGATGCAAAATAAGGAAAGATTCATTGTTGAACTTAACTGCTACAGTACGCTGGCCTCTGTAGCCTACGAACACTGTTCGACCGTACCTTACGATCTTCTATTGTATTCTCTTATAGCTCGATCACGAGCCCAATGTGGACTTCTACGTGTTCTCTTTATTCTCTCTTTCACAGCTCATCTTTTGGTCTTCTCCAATAACTGTTTCAGACCTAGAGAATATAATGGTATATGTATGGGCTAAAGCAGGGACCTCAGGAGAAATAAATCTGGGCTCCTTATGTAAATAAGAAAACTTAATCCCACCCAGATTCTATTCTTATTTCACACCACTAAAGAATTATAATTGCACTCACATCCTTATCTCAATTTTATTTTGAGTTCCACGTTATTAAATATTTATTAATCTCCCTACGTTAAGATTACAAATACCCGTCGATTAAATTAAATTACTGACAATTTTAATTAATCAACATCTTATTATGGCTTTGAGTATAAAAGACTAACAATCTCACTTAGACTCAAAGCCATTCCTTGATATCTTTCCACTTAACTTATTCGATATGTCGAATACAAATATTTACATACAGGGTTTGTCATAGTCGAAACTTATAAGCTTACTCAATGGGGTACTGGGACGTGGATTTCATTAATAATTAATATCGATATATATCTTGCATATAATATCGTGACCCAACTCACCAAGACTATTGACCCTAAAGAGGATCTCACTTTATAATGAATCAAAGTCATTGACATTAAATGTACAGTATATCTATTAATTATCGTTGGATTAAGAGCATAAGTATTCATAATAACTATAAGGTTCTTATTGTCTTAAAATGTCAGTATTAAGACAATTACCTTAAAGTGGTCCCGTTCAATACACAAAGTGTACTAGAACAATGAGTTAGAACTAGAACTGCTCTCTGTAGTAAAGAGTAAAGACAGACCTACTAAAATATTGTGCTACAATCCTACCGATGGTGTGTCAAATTCCATCTAAGACTGTGAACCAAAACTTATATTCTCCAAGAACCGATGATCTAATTCGTGTGTAAGCCGTATTCTACACACTGAATCATCTATTATGTAGAATAAAAGACACATGCATAACATACAATAATATCATGCAAATATTGCTCATAATAGATTCTCATAAAAAATGAATTAAATTGATTAATAATTAACTAATTAAATATTAATCCACTACATAAAAGAATGGCTTTTAGTATAATCATCTATCAATCTCTCACTTAGACTCAAAACCATGTTGCCATGCATCTCACTCCCATTTCCTCTATGTAACTATCAAAAGTCTTGGCTTGTAAGCTCTTTTTAAGAGGATCTACCAGGTTGTTCACTAATGCAATCTTGGTCACAGCTACATCACCTCTCTGTACGATTTCTCGAATCAGATGATACTTACACTCGATGTGTATTCCCTTCTTATGAGTCCTTGGCTCCTTCACGTTAGCAACTGCACTACTATTGTCACAATGGAGTGTAATGGCTGACTGCTCCGAAGGCACCACTTCTAGATCCATCAAGAAGTTTCTGAGTCATACAGCCTTGTACTCGACCTCCATGGTGGAATCAGCAATGCATAATTGCTTGATACACCTCCAACTTATGGCTCCACCTCTTAAGGTAAACACATATCCTGAGGTAGACTTTCTGGAATCCTTATCTGACATAAAGTCTGAGTCTGTGTACCCACAAGGTACTAGACTATCTGACTGGTGAACCAATATATAGTCACTAGTTCTTTTCAGATACTTGAGTATATGTTTCACAGCATTCCAATGCTCTTGCCCAAGACTAGACTGAAACTGCTAACCATGCCAATGGCAAAAGGAAATATCAGGTCTAGTACACAACATAGCATACATGAGGCTTCCTATTGCTGAAGCATAGGAAACTGTCTTCATTTTTTTCATCTCCTGAAAGGAAGAAATCCTTTCTTGGAATCCTGCATGCTAAAACGAGCAAGGATCGTACTAATATAAGTAGCTTGAGATAAGCCTAACATCCTTTACTTGCGATCTTACACAAAGTTTGATCCCAAGGATGTGACCTGCTTCTCCCAAATCCTTCATATCGAATTGGCTGGATAACCACTCCTTTACCAAATCAAAACTCCCACATCACTTTCAATGAGCAATATATCGTCCACATATAGCACCAAGAATACCACCACATTTTCGTTGCGCTTCTTTTACACACAAGACTTATCCGGACATTGATCAAAACCAAAAAATTTGATTGCTCTAACAAACAAATGTTCCAAGACCTAGATGCCTGCTTAAGTCCATATATGCACTTCTTGAGCTTGCACGACATGTGCTCTTCTTGATCCTTTGCTATAAATCCATCTGGTTGCACCATCTTCATCCAGATAGCAATTAAGAAATGCAGTCTTCACATCTATTTGCCAAATCTCATAATCAAGATGAGCCGCAATGGATAAGAGAATCTGGATGGACTTAAGCATGGTTACCGGCGAAAAGGTTTCGCAACAAGCCTAGCTTTTTAGGTTTTCACCTTTTTGTCCGCTCCTCTCTTATTCTTATAGATCCACTTGCATCCTATGGGTTTTCTCCCTTCAAGTGGGTCTACAATATCCCATACCTGATTGGAGTTCATAAACTCTATCTCTGCATTCATAGCCTTTTGTCAAAATTCTGCATCTTTATCTTGTCCTGCCTCATTGTAGTTTCTGGGATCAACACATTGTTTATCAGGGATCACATCAATAGACTCCCAACAACGTATATCGACTAGGTGAAACAATAACCCTCCCACTATGACGAGGTACTGGTGTATCAACAACTGTGTCTTGTGGTGGTTACTCTTGTATTACTGGTGTTAAAGAAATTTGTGCTAGTCTCTTTCCTCTTAATTCTTCCAAAACAATCTTACTTTTAAGTTTGTGATCTATGACATAGTCTTCTTCTAAGTATCGGGCATTGGTACTAACAATGACCTTCTGATCCTTAAAACTATAAAATTGAACACATTTCATTCCTCTAGGGTACCCCACAAAAAGAGCGGACATTTATCCTTAATTCCAATTCATCTGAGTTCCCTTTCAACACATGGGCTGGACTACCCCAAATCCGAACATGCCGCAGAATAGGCTTGCACCTAGTCTACAGTTCTTTGGGTGTATTTGGTACTGACTTAGATGGTATCAAGTTAAGAATCTACGCTGCCGTTTTCAGTGCATGTCCCCAAAATAAAATTTATAAATCTGAATAACTCATCATTGATCTCACCATATCCATAAGAGTCCTATTCCTTCTTTCTGTGGCATACCTGCTGTTGACAACTGGGATGTAATTCCCTTCAGCTAAAAATGCCTCTAGGTCATCTTACCTTCTAAACAAGATTCACAAATTGTAAGTGCCTCCACTTTCAATGGACCTAAAGGTCCATCTCTAACCAGTATTTAGATTAATATGACTGAGGCGTAAATGTCAAAGATACGTTTGGTTCAACTAAGAAGGATCTTTTCTCTTATATGACAATCTATTAATGTTATTCAATTCATTCAGTTGCATCGTAGGAAAGATAGGATTAATCACATAGAGATTGTCAACTAATAAACCAGAACATATTAAACGTTTATTAAACTTAATGACTACAGAGTTATTAAAATAAACAAAATAACCATCCTTAATCAAATTAGAAACCGAAACCAAGTTTTTTTTTTTTCTAATTAAAGGAATATAAAGACAATCTCTTAAAATTAACCTCCTATCACTACTGATATTAAGAACTACGTGTCCTATTGCAATTGTCGCTACTCTCGTAGCGTTTTTCATATGAAGATAAATCTCTCCATCACTAGTTTTATGATTTCCTAGAACCTTTGCAACGAATTACAAACTTAATTAGTGGCTTCTATATCTACACCCCAGGTACCAGTAGATAACACCGCTAACTATGATTCAACAACTAGTGAAAAAGATTTATTTTGATTGTTCACTTTATTGAGATAGACTGAATATTCCTTCTTTCAGTGTTCTTTTTGCTTGTCGTGAAAATACTTACCTTTAGGCTTTTCCACTACACCTTGAGGTCCATTAATTGCCTAAGAAACTTTTACTTATTTCTGACCCTTTTTTTGCTTGTTCTTGCCCTTCGACATATAAGCAGAAGCCTTTTCAGTCACAAGCACAGTTACTGGTTTTTTCTTCAGCAGACACTCAGCTACTTGAGCCTCTTTCATTAGTTCCACCAAAGATAATGCATTTTATTCATATTGTAATTAAGGCGGAAACTCTTAAAAGATTCATGCAGCGACTGGAGCACCATATTGATCTGGGTTTCCCCATCGATTTCAGCTCCAAGGATCTCTAATTTATTCAGAAGACCTATCATCTTCAAACATGATCCCTAACTGGGTCTCTTCAACCATTTTTACGCTCCACAACTCCCTCATTGCAACCTGCCTAACCGCACGATTCTATTTCCTAAATATTTCATTTAAGTCGAACATCATGTCATAGGCAGTTTCCATAGACCGATGCTGATGAGCAATACATTTGACGTAGAAGCCAAAATGTAACATTGTGCCATCTCATCAGCCTTAATCCAATCCTTAAAATACTTAATTTGGATTTTCGTACCATTTTTTATTTTGGGCCGGGTTGGGAGGAAACACCTTAGACATGATATACTTATGTCCCTCAGCAGTTAACACAATATTCAGATTTTTTTTTTCAGTCAACATAATTAGGTCCAGTAAGTTTTTTTTTCCCTTGAGAATAGCAATAAGTGGATTGAATAAAGTCATATTTGAATCGGAGAATCACATAACAATCAATTATGAAGAGCAAATAAAAACTTTTTATTTTTCTATTAATTGGTTCCCTCAATCAGTCTATTAAAAGAAAAATATTAGCAACCCTACACACCGTGAAGAGCATCCCTCGATGGGAAGGGCTAGTACTCTTCATCATTCGTGTAGATGAGCACAAACCTTTTAATTTAAATATCTAGACACTAGACCGTGCCAAATAAAATAAAATAGCTACTTTGGCTTCAATCCTATAAATAATAGCAGTGACTCAGATGGAGAGGATATTATTATTCATAGCTAAGTGTATACCATTACCTAGCCTTTAGACCCATTGTTTCGTAATGAACTACTTCAAATGGAGAAATAATTCACACAACAATTAGGCGATTGCTATTGAGAGCCAACGATTTGCTAAATACATCCAAGTTTCGACGGATTTTAAATCCGACAATGTAAAATATATGGTCAGATTTTAAAATCCGTCGAAACTTGAATGTATTTTTCAAATCGTTGGCTTTCAATAGAATTTCCCAACAATTATCATAAAGCTATTCATTAAGAAAGTATGTGCCGATGATGCCATAATTAATTTCGTCCGATGGGGAGGAAGGTGCTAATACCAACGCGCAATACTTAATTATATCATCTATATACTAGTAATGGAGGCCATGGGTTTTACACAAAATAAACTCCCTCTCCCACTTAATAATTTAAAATTTTTGTGAGGGTTATCAAAATTATACATGTTTGCAAAAAATGTGATCCAAGTCAAAAGCCAAATATTACCATGTTGTCCCAATATGGTAAACTATCACAAATGCAAACAATAAGGAAAAAAACATAATCATAAATAAGGAAACATAAAAAAAAAAAAAAAAAATTGAATCCCAACTATTATGGTCAAAGGTGCAATCCTTGAACAATAAGGAATTCTTCCATAGTTTGAAATCCTTGAGCAATAAGGAATTCTTCCAAAATTGAAATCCTAGTGCAATGAGGAATCCTTCCATGCATGAAAATCTTAACCAATAAGGAATCCTTCCATGTAGATACTTTGAATCAATTAAGGAAACCAAAATCCATCCATGCTTAAACAGGGAAAATCGGATTTAACACATTCCCGTGTAAACTGCACATCCTTCAATATTTTGGCCATATCTTCCTCATCTGACCTGGGATTGAAGCGATTCAAATTGGGTTGGATGCGAAATTCAATTATCTACAACTTTCATGAAGGACAGATTTTCTAATTTTCTAATTCCAACCTATACTGGGTCAAAACAACCCTGGAATCAGACCCTACGAATCTGAAAAAAATCTATTGCGAGTCAAACTCCATTTATCTTCTGTATCTATTATCTTCGACCTCCGAATATCCCATTGAATGCCATTCGAATCGAAAAATAAATACATACATTGATCTTATGCCTCCATTGGAGTTCACATGCTACTTTAATTATTACAACCACGAAAACTAATCGTGGTACCCAATAACTAACAACAAGCACTACATTATTTATTACAACCACAAAAAATAATCGTGGTACCAAATAAATAACAATAACCACGAATAAAATATCGTGGGATCCAATCACACAAAATCAACCCAAAAATCATGTGACCATAATAGTTGGGTAAGAACGTTGCAAAATAAGGGTTAACACAGTTCTACATTCTACCCTCTACAATCTATGAACAACATGGCATGTATAATTCATATGCATGATCACTGTGGGCAGCATGCCCTGGAATTTCCGGATTCCAAATGCAAGAGGCCTGAATCGAGGCGAAGTGAAAAGAGGCAAGCGCTTCGGAATACAGTGCACTGGGTTTGAAGGTTCGACACCCAGGAACCGTATTTGAAAGCACCTGCGCTGCTTGATTTGAAAAAGTGAAGGCACAAGTCCGTCATAACCATATCTGGTTCGGGAGCCAAGTTACGAGAGAGGAAGGGTTTTAAGGCACCCTCTCGCCCAATCCGAGATCGGTCTCTACTTAGGCATTTGTGAAAATATTTGTGATTCGTTTTCTTCTTTAATCAATTTTAAGCCACTTAGGGGCGGGGGAACGATTAATCGGGGATTAAACTGTGTAACATATTTGCAAGATGTGATAGATGACATGTTTGCTCTATTGAAACAGCTTAGTATAGGATGAAAGCAGATCATTGCTGTGAATTAGGCAGGTCGAAAGCTCGCAACTTGAAAGCCCCTGTCTTGGAGTATCGTGCGCGATCAAGTCAATGCATGCTTGACTAAACCCTGCGCCGCGCTCTACAAGACTACGCGCCAAGATGCTCCAAGCCCACAGCCTGACTCTATTCTCAAACCTGCAGGCTCTGGAAGGACCACACTCCGGGGACAAACCAAGCGGTTGATAGCCCGGTTATAATATACGGTTTAAAGGTTGAAAAGCCCAACAAATAGACAAAAACACCCATAAACAGTGTGGGGACAAAATAATGGCCTAAAACCAGGCTAAACATGCAAAGGCCACCCAACTGAGAACAAGCAAGCTTGCGAGGCATACCACTGTCGGCAGGTGCGCCCTGCGCGAGGGTGCTCCTCAAAGGAGCGATGGTGCGCCCGAGCGCATCATCGCGCGATGGAGTCGATGCATCGCGAGGGCATGAGGGATTGGTGCTAAAGGTTCACATGTTTCAGGTCTGAGACATATTCCGAAAGCTCGAGGGTACTCCACGAACGTAACGAAGTATTGAAGTGCAAACTAACAGTGTTTAAAAAAAAGCAATAAATTGGTTATTTTCATGCTTAGCAGTGATCTATATAAGAGAAAAACATAAACCAGCAAGACACCAATCTCACGCGGATCGTCGCGAGCAGCGGACGACCGTCGCGCGATGCGATGGAAGTCCATCGCTGGTTCAAGCCATATATGACGGTTTTGAAACCTTCTTAGCTTTTGGGCGATCGGTATTGATTACCGACCTTGGCCCAGCCAGAGAATAGAGAACCGAGCAAAAGTAAGCTATACCTTTGGCTTTTGAGGTTTGAAAAGTGTTTGAACTTTGAGTTGAGATTGAGATTGATTGAGGTGTTTGAGTGGAAGAAAAAGAACAAGTTATGTTCTTGGGGTGTCTTTGTATCTCTTTTATTAGCTTAAAAGAGTACAAAGCAAAAACCTTTTGAAAATGAAATTTGGTAACTTTTTTTCTACCTTTTCCAATGAAAGACCAAGGGGGTATTTATAGGAGGCTTGGAAGGTGTAGGAGGGTGGCAAACAAGTCTTAAGGCCAAAACTTAGTGGTGAAGGCTTGCAAAAAGGTGATGGGAGAGGTTAACTCGTGACCGCACAAAGACTGTGGAGAAAAACGGGAGTTGAGGCCCCAGAGCCCCAGGGCAAGCAAACTAATCGCCGGGCAAAGGTGAAAATTTGTTTTGGACCCTCGCGCGAGTGGGACCGTCGCGCGAGTGACAGCTGTCGCGCATGGTCAACACCATGGCGTCGTCAACTGATAAATCTTTGACTTTGACCCGGGCCAATCTTTGACTTTGACCCAGCCTGACTCTCGCGCAAGGGAGTCAGTCTGTCAAAGGATGTGCCCCGCGCCGATGGAGTGGAGTCTGCTGCGCGATGGTGCGCTCGGGCGCTGGGATGGTTGCACCCTAGCGGATGATTGCGCTTACTGGCGGCGGGTCGATGGGTTTTGGCTTTTGGAAGTGGCTTAGGCTAGGTTAGGTTCAAGGGTTTCAAACACTCAAAGCTCAAACACCTATCATTCCCGGGGTGTTCTTGATCCAATTCATCATCGGGGAATCAAATACCGTAAGTAAAGTAATCTGGAAGCCCAGATTGGGGTGTCTACAATCACAGTCTACTCTGATACCACTGTTAGGAAACCGATTCCCAAGACCCAATTATGATGCGTACGGATTATACAAAAAACAAACTGCAAAACCCTATAAGGCAGAATTAAGGTTTTACCTCAACTCCCTGTGACACGAAGCTGGTTGACTTGTTACAGCCGTCTGCTGTACGCCACAAGCTTTTTATTTGTTGAATTTAACTGCTACAGTACGCCGGTCTCTGTAGCCTACGAACATTGCTCAACCGTACCTTACAATCTTCTGTTGTATTCCCTTATACCTCGATCACGTAGCCAAGTGTGGACTTCTACGTGTTCTCTTTATTCTCTCTCTCATAGGTCATCTTTTGGTCTTCTCCAATAACTGTATCAAACCTAAAGAATATAACGGTATATGTATAGGTCAGAGCAGGGACCTCAGGAGAAATAAATCTGGGCTCCTTGTGTAAATAAGAAAACCTAATCCCACTCGGATTCTATTCTTATTTCACAAATTATAATTCACACCACTACAGAGTTATAATTGCAATCTCATCCTTATCTCAATTTTATTTCGAGCTAATCCCACTCGGATTCTATTCTTATTTCACAAATTATAATTCACACCACTACAGAGTTATAATTGCAATCACATCCTTGTCTCAATTTTATTTCGAGCTCCACGTTATTAAATACTTATTAATCTCCCCACGTTAAGATTACAGATACCCGTCGATTAAGTTAAATTACTGACAATTTTATTTAATCAACATCTTATCATGACTTTGAGTATAAAAGACTAACAGGTGATTGGTGGTTTTGGTTCATTCCTTAGGCTCAGTTTGGATGACCGGAATCTTCAATAGGAATAGGAATGTGATTACTAGAAATCAAATTCCTAGGAATATTATTGAGTGAGAATAGGAATATGATTGCTAGGAATGAAATTCCTAGGAATATAATATCTGAAGTAATTTCATTCCAATGTTTGGATTAGTTCAGTAATCTTCTGCAGGAATTTGGAAATTATCAAAGTCAATATTTCCTTTTTTTATTGATTGAGCCAGGAATCTAAGATTTTCATGGGGTAAGGGAGGGATCAAATTCCCACTCTTCTGGTAATGTGATTCCTGGTCGAATGTGTTGTTAGGAATCACAATCCTATTCCTGTCTCTCCCAAACATGGGAATCCTGAGAGTGCGGCATCACATTCCTATTCATGTTCCTTCCAAACGTCAGAATCATGGAAGTATGGTATCACATTCCCATTTCTCCTCAAGATTCCTACCATCCAAACTGAGCCTTATTATGTGATGAAATCGCTTGTAATGCCTTCGGGCTGTGAATGAAGTTTGCCATGTTCCAAAAGAAATTTACTTCTTAGGTTTATATCACTGATGTTTGTGTGCAACTTGGACTGAAATGTGCTGCATAGCCAATGTCGGTATCTTAATAAGGCTATTATAGGTAGACAATGCAGCCATGGGCATCCGAGTTTTAAAGTTCCTTCTCAGGCATGTTTCTCATGGAACCAATTGATTTTTCATGCAGGGGCTTGTTAGTAAGTAAAATGTACGATACTGCCAAAGGGATAGTGAGTAATCTCATTTCGCTCAGAGATGAATTTGGATTTGTTCTTAACGGCGCAAGGAAATACTACACTAATAGGAGGTAAGTCCTTTTTCAACATCTAACTAATATATCTCTAATCTCTGTTTGCTATTAAGTTCACATTCTTTTTTAGTATTATCAAGTAATTGGTTCTAAATAATGTTTCTTGATATCTTATATATCTTTAGATGCACAGTGAATGATGCAGTTCATGTCGATAAAGAAAATAAAATCATTAGAATTTGGTATTTGGTGTCGAAATCATCTTGTGGATAAATTAACAATAGAGCTTACACCTTTTTCTCTATTTTTTCGTGGAATTCACTGTCAAAATCATCTGCTTATTTCTAGAACCATAATCTTTCCTCATGCACCATGCTGTTCATGTTGATGAATAATTAACCTGTAGGTTTTAGCATCCTGTTTTTCTTACCTTTACGGTCATGTAGTATTTTTTCCTACTAACTAGAAGTCTCACGAGGCTTTGCAGCCAACCTCCACTCTTGAGTGCAATGGTATACGTGATTTACAGCAGGACAGGTGATATGGACTTCGCCAGAAAGTCTCTCCCGGCTTTGTTAAAAGAACACCACTTCTGGAATTCAGGTGAATTGGAGGTTTCATTTCTCTCCCGTATCTGCTTATTCTTGATCATCTCAGTTGGGTTGTCACTTGTCTACTTTCCTTGGAGCTTACGACTTCATATGTCAATCTGGTTCAATGTCCATTCGCTTGGATTATTTCAGGATTTCATAGCGTGACTATTCTTGATGCTGAAGGATGCAAGCGCACTTTAAGCCGGTACTATGCAATGTGGAATAAACCCAGGCCAGAATCTTCAACTATTGTATATGCTCTCTAGCCTGAATCTCATTTTTCTAACAAGCGTAAGACCGTGTACTAAACTAGAAGTGCCACAAGGGGTGCAACTTTTACCCCCCAAAAAAACTGTGAATGGTCGAAAGGGCTCTTACCCTGAGTTGAGCCCTGCTATAAAATATATAGGGTTGAATGAGGACCAAAAGACCCTCTACACGAAAAACAAAAACTGGGCAAAGGGCTCAGTAAACATCGGGAATACGTTTTTCTTTTGGTGTCATATGCATCGTTTATAAAGACATAATGGAGTTCTTAGCTCGAAAACTTGTAACACTTTTCTTAGGACATGGAAACTGCTTCCAAGATATCAAATGCTTCCGAAAAACAGCATCTTTACCGGGAATTGGCTTCAAGCGCTGAAACTGGATGGGATTTCAGCTCAAGATGGATGAGGTGGTTTTTTCACTTTGGACTTTAGGAAGCTTGGTTATAGGTTTTTCACTAAAACATCTTTTTTCAAAGTGTAAACGGCATCGCATAACCATATATACCTAGGACACCCTTAGTATCTTAATTCTGAAATTGGGATTAAGGAAGTTTGTTCCTATACGTAACAGTGATGTTATGATAGGTTTTCTGTTGCATTGCAGGAATGCTTCCGATCTCACGACATTGGCTACAACCTCAATCATCCCTGTGGATTTAAATGCATTCATACTCCAGGTTTAGCCCAGAACACCTCTAAAGGCCAAATTCAAACAATCTGTATAAATAAATAAACATTATGTACATTAACGTGAGCTAGCTTTTTCCGTATTGTTTCAGATGGAACTTAACATAGCTTTCTTGGCAAAAGTTACTGGAGATAGGATTACTGCTGCACGTTTTCTTGAAGCGGCTGAAGCAAGAAAACTGGCAATGAACTCTGTCTTTTGGAACGAAGAGATGGGACAATGGCTAGATTACTGGATCAGCGATAAAACTAAGTGCAAGGTGGTTCCTGCAAGTGAGATCTATGACCGCAGCCAGATAACAAGCTTCATCATTTTTGTGATTCTGTTTACTTTGATGCTTTTAGGATGCTTACACTTGGGTGGCCTCGAACCAGAATCGGAACATATTTGCCTCAAACTTCATTCCTCTTTCGGTTGAGTTGTTCAACTCAGGTTTGTGATACTTCATATGAGATTTCTTGATGTCCTCTTTTGTGTAATTATTTGAAAAGTCTCAAGATCAGCTTGTCTTACTCTTTACTTGTTTACGAGCAGAATTGAAACTGCCAATCAGTACCTCTTTACCAACCCTTAACCATTAAAATAGAGTCACCCAATGCACGAAGCTCCCGCTTCAGTGTTTGGGAAAGGGTCGGATGTATGCAACCTTATCCCCACAAGCGGAGAGGCTATTTCCGCTACTCAAACCCATGACCACTAGGTCATAATAGGGCAATCGTATACCATGGAGTTTAGGATAAGTTGAACATAGTTTCTAATCCACTAAGAATGCGTTTTTGTCTCAATATGTGAAGATCTCAAATTGGTGGAGAAAGTTAGGCAAAGTCTTCAAAGGTCCGGGCTGATCCGTGCTGTTGGGATCTCAACTTCTCTAACGAATTCTGGACAACAATGGTAACATGTTCAAAATGTACCCTGCAAAGATCAGTCTTTTGTAAAGCTTAGATGAGATTTCAAATGATATCACATTTCTATCGTGTATTTCTTGTTTCGTATAGGGACTTTCCAAATGGTTGGGCCCCGATTCAGCATCTCATTGTTGAAGGTTTGGTGAGGTCTGGATCAAAGGAAGCAAAGTCCATGGCAAAAGACATTGCTGCGAGGTGGATCACGACCAACTATGTCTTTTACAAGAAAACAAAGACTATGTCAGAAAAATACGATGTTGAAAAGTGTGGAGAATATGGAGGAGGTGGTGAATACGTTCCACAGGTAAGGATTATATTTGGCAATTCATACCCAAAAACAACGAAAATTTGTCCGAGTATTAATCTCAAACTGCCTTTGAAGTGATTTTTTTGGGTTGATAACATAGAGATTAGTTGGTTTCATTACACTGTCAGCTCAACAAAATCACATTTGGAATGCAGAGATTACCATTTTTTTGTCCCCATTTTATTTTTCATCTTTTTGTGGAAACCTGTTTGTTTTTTCCGCGACCAAGGTTCTCAAAACGTGATATCTGTTTCTGGTTTGCTATATTGCAGACGGGATTTGGGTGGTCGAATGGAGTTGTTTTGGCATTCTTGGAGGAGTTCGGATGGCCTAAAGACCTGAAGATACATTGCTAGCGTGCAAATAAATTCTTAGATTTTGTTCAGATTGCTATTAAGCAAGGAAGTGAAAGATTTTCATTATAACATTTTGAGAAAAGCCAATTCAAAATAAGTACACAAATATCAAATCCTCTACCAGGTTTCTGGTCTGATTGTGACAAGTATAAATAACATTCGAACGGATTCAAATCTATTCTATTTTACTGAGGTCTACAGATTTTCATATTTCTTTCGGTCTCTGGGCTATTTTGGGGAATGTGAATGTTGATTTTTTGCTATCATATCTTTCACTGAAAAACAAAATTTGTTTTCACTTTTGTGCAAATTCAATCTCTTCTGTCCTTTAACATGAAATAGCAAAACATATTGAGGGCCATGAGTACCTGTCGAGGCTAAAACCAATAGAGAAACAATTTGTGGTCGACATGGCCAACAGCACCGCGCCTCGTGAGATTCTTAATATTTTGAAGCAAAAAGACCCGTCAAACACTACAAGAATCAATAGCGTTTACAACGCCATTTTTTCAAACAAGCAGCCAAATCGGAAATGCAAAGGCAAATTTAACAAGTCTTCATGGCCTGCAGAGTTATTTTCCATAGGTGATGGGGGAATTTGTACAAAGTGCAAACCTCAAAGGGTGTCGGTGAAATTTACCCTAGATATTATTAGTCCTCCTAAAAGCATCCCCAATAATCTAATCAAAATTGGATAGCCAAAATTTGCCTCATCATCTTTTCGTTATTCATTTACCAAACTTAGCAATGTAAAGTCTCACAATTGTTCACTTTTGGCCGAATAAAAAATAGTACCATCCAATTTATTTTTATTCATATAATAAGCATAATTTTAAGTATGTACTTTTGTTTTTCATAAAACTAGTATCATTTAAAATATATTCAAAATACCTTTAAAATGAGATCCATCATGGATATGTTTTATAAAAGTTTGAAAAATTCAGGTAATTCAAATTTTGGAGGAAAAGTGAAAAACATTTGAATCTTGAAGCTAGTAGGGATTTAGTTTGGCTAGAGACGAGGGCAACACATATAAAAAGGAGAAAAAGGGGCTGCGCACAAAACATTCGGAACGGGAGCAGCAGCAAGAGACGAATTGGAGAGCAGCAAAATCGATGGCAATCTTCAACCCAATTTTGATGTTTCCCGCTCCCATGTCCGGCTAAATTCCTCATCTAGGTGGAAGATGAAGCCCCGAATCAAGTAACTTTGCATATGTATAGGTGTAGGATTTCTATTAATTTTGAATGAATTGATTAACTTAAGAACTCGTTTTCTTTATGATCAAGTGGAATCGTTTCAATTCTTTCAACTTGTTAGAGTATTTGTGTGAGCTCTCTCAAATACCTTGTTAATCAAATGGGTTTCTTCGATTGTGCTTGGGTAACTGAGGTGGATTATGCTCGTAAGACGGATCATGCCACTGGACAACCAGTGAAAGAGACGGAATGTACCAGCGAGACGATCCGTGCTATGGGATAGTCCATGCATGTTAACAACACAATTATTTTCTTGACAAATTGTGATTCGAATGGAAATCCCAACAAATACATAGCTTAGTTACGTGGTCGGGGTGGATTCGAAACCCTAGACTTTCTCTCCATCGTTTTCAACTAATTACTTAATTGCTTGCTTTAGTTTAATCAATTCTCAAAAATCAAACCAGTCAAACTCTATTCTTTCTGAATTAGATTAGCAATTCATCGAAATTATAGTAACTCAACCAAACTGTCTCTGTGGAATGACAACTCGGACTTAGCCACTATTCCTTGAGTAGTTGTTAATTCTTAGTTTTATAAGTTTATCCGGTACGACACGGTCAGGTGGGGTCCATTAGATTTGGTTATTGGCAAAAAATTGTAAGTTTTAATTATTCAAAGGCCAAATTTTGGTTATTAGTTAAGAGGTTATTAACTTTGGTTATTGCATTGTGAGAATTTTTTGGGACAAACCTAAAAAATAAATGCATGGTTCGGATTATTTAAACATGTAGAGCCCCACATCGGGGAATAAAAGAAAGTTGAGGTACTATATAATAAGGAAACGCGAGCAGCTAACCTGTATAACTTGAAGTTAGCTTTTTGAATTACATGGTTAGACTAAGGGTTAGCAAGTCAGCTGTCGTGGGTCGTTACAAAACAACATGTCAATAACTTTCTATGAAAGATCATAAGAGAGTAAATGAATCAAGCTTTTGTTTTTGGTTTAATAAAAAAACTATGTCCGTCCAGGACAAAGTCTAACTTTACAGTACTTAACCTTCTCATCGTAGTTTAGTCTTGCTAGAATATACTACAACAATAGCAATGGGCTCGCATTAAACAATGCCACCTCTGAACCTAAATCCTGACTTCACACCACTACTGGACAAGGCGTGACTCTTTGTCCTTCAATGGGGTGGTGCTTATCCAGAATTTCTTCGGGACCTCCGAATGTGGATATGGATCGTTTGGACCGTCCTCTACCTGGATCTGCAAAGCAAAACCATCGTTAGTGCCTGGTCGATCGGAATTGATCGGGAGGTATTCCATTGGCTAAGGGAGAATCAATTTTAGAAAGGAAAGTATCCAATAATGACGGCGTACCTCTTTAGGGTATGGACCTGTATTTTATCAAGGGAAAGACTTGTCTTAGCCTACAAGTTAGCTCGTGCCTCCCATGATGCCCCAAATAACTGCTTGGCTTCATGCATTTTACGATTGCCAAGCGCAACGTACATAGGTATGACGTGGCCACACCGACAATTTCACTTGGTCTGATGTGGCTCGTTATCTTGTCGCAAGTGAGTTAAAAATGTTCAGACTTAGAGCATCCGCATCAGTGTCTTTAAATTTTGGACCAAAGTACACCTTAAAAAACCACTTTATTACTTTAGCTACTCACTTTAAAATGTCTACTGCATCAGACTCTTTACTCTCACTCTCTACTCAATTAAATATTCATACTTTTATATTTCCTTCATTTATTCTTACATTTCTCTACTCAATTAATAGTTAAAAGGGTGAATAGTAACTCTTTAAAACAAAGGGGAACTTAATTAGCCATCCTTTTTATCCTACTTATTTAGGTGTTCATCCTAATGTGTTTAAATACTTATTTTTCCATCCTCAAATTCAATTAAATCCTAAACTACCCTTTTTTTCTCCTAAGTTAAGTTTTTAAATCTTTCTTTCATTTTTCTATTTTATCTTTTCTATCTCAATCCTCTCTCCTCTTTCAAACATTTCTTTCACCTAATCTGCTGAATTTTTTCTCTCCTAATGTTCTCCATATTTTTATTCCCCTAAAATCTAAAAAGAAAATACTACTCTTACAAAAACGAATGTGTAAGCCGGAAAATATGGCAAAACAAACATGGCAAAACCTGATCGAGGTAGATGAACAAAACACGATCAATTAAAAAATATGGCAAGTTTCGAGAAGTATAGGTTTCAATCGAGGTAGATAAACAAAACATGATCAAATAAAAAACATGACAAAAATCAAAAAACATGACAATTTTCGAGAAGTGTAGGTTTCAATCGAGGTAGATGAACATCATCAATTCACAAACATGACAAAACTCGAAAAACATAATACCTAAAATTGATATTCCAGTAACGGTGGCGATTAAGAGGACGGAAGCGATGACAAGTTTTACGAACATGACAAATTTCGTAAAACATGATACAAATGAGGTCAAACATGACAAATTAATTTCAGGAACAATGACAAAATTTGTAAAACATTATACCCATTGTAACCCAAAATTTTGGCCAAAAACTTACTACAATTTAAATTCCTTTGAGCTTCCTGCAAAGGGATTTTGAAGAGGAGAATTTCCACAAAACCAATGGGGACACCCAAAACTGAATCTTTTCCACCCAAACTTCAGATTGCCGCCTCCACCGAGATCGACATCGTTCGAGATGCCGTCCAGGTGGGGTGTAGATCGACACCCCCCTGCTGTTTCGACATGGCTTCTGTTGATCCAGAAAGAGAGGGTTTATGTATTTGAAATCTTCTCTCGATCGACGCTGTTCTACTCCCTTGTTTTTTCCCCCTGTTTTGAACGAGATAAGGATTGGGAAAGTGGACTATGGGATTGACGGCGATGGTGGGTACGTTTACGGCAATGGTGGGGTTGATCGGCGACGGTGGGTGGAGATAGTAGGGGTGATCGGCGGCGGTGGATACATGGGTTTCTCGATCCAGAGAGAGGAGGATAGAGAGAAACAAATTTTTTGGAGGGATTTGCATAATGCCTATTAATGTGGGAATTGGAAACCACGTCCATGTATATATAATGTATATCCCTAGTATTGTGGGGGAATTAAAAATCACGTCCATGTAGTATATATCTCTCTTTAGAGAGAGAGAGAGAGAGAGAGAGAGAGAGAGAGAGAGAGAGAGAGAGAGAGAGATGAGGGTATAATAGGGCAAAATGACAATTTGAGGATGAGAACATAAGTATTTAAAACCTCTAGGATTGACACCTAAATAAGTCTAGTAAAGAGGATGCCTATTTAATTTTCTCTACAAAAGAGTCACTGTAGCAAAATTATTTATTTTGCAAAGCAAAGAGGAAGGAAGAGAGGCTGGTGCAGGGCACTTTTTGTCCATTTTCTCATTTTTCTTTACTTTAATTTAAAGAGTCACGTGCGGATGCTCTTAGAACAAAAGAAGGTATCCCTAAATAACGGTACCCGTGGAGCAATAAGCATAACAATTACGAAAGGTTGTCTACGATTTCATTCACCTTAGTTGGTCGGCCTCATTCATTCCCTCTTCTTTTATAATCTCGTTATTAGATTGTTAACCATCAATTCATATATACATATATAAAAAATTAACGTGTTAGAGACATGAATAACTTGTATTATTTGTATACTCAATATTGGTACCAGCTATTACAACTACGTGCGCATACCAATATTGCGATTTATCCGATACCAAGGAATTGTCCGTTAAAATATGGCCATGAGATTAACTAACTCGTAGCTTACATTTTTTCTTTTTTCTTTTTTCTTGTTCCGCTCGTGGCTTACTCAATCCATCGATCCTAACTAAGACTGTTAGGTGCTGGCCCATAAATGATAAATTCCTCTGTTTGGTTTAGCCTTTGGGCTCGCATTTTCGTAACAAAAGTACGGGAGTTGAACAAAAACCAGAGTTTAGCAAGAATCCACCCCAACGACATCTCATCAAACTCACTCTCCTGGTTTTCCCAAATCATTTGAATCTCTCAACCTATAAATGCACACAAATAACTTTGAACGACAGACAACCGATAGTAGTTCGATGGGATTTTATGCAAAATCTTGAGGAAGTTTTAGAGTTTCCAGTTACAATAAATTCTCAGCACATATAGCTAGAACTAGAAACCTTATTTTGGGAAAGAAGAGGGGCATGCTACGGCATATACGAAAGAATCGCTCTCTTCTATGAGAGTGGACCTCGGGTACCTGCTGTGCCGGAAGACACTCCCCCTTTTACCACCAATCCTGTCCAGGTTCCTTGGAGATGTGTTTGGTTCTTGGATTCCATATGGGAAAGGAAGAGAAAAGGGCAAATTAAGGCAAAGAAAAATGACATGAGAATTAAGTTCCCGACTTGGGTTCAAAAGGGCTTAGGAAATCAGCAAGATTTCCCAGAAAGTCATCTCTTTCTTGTTTAGTCCATTTTACAGAAAAAATGATAAGGTGTAAATGAGTTCCCTTCATTTTCTATCTAAACTGAAAAAGAAGGAAGAACATAGGAGTCGAAACTGATAGAAAGTGAAAAGGACAAATGTATTAATGTACTCGTACACAAGGAAATACTCTTGGATGCAAGGAAATGATATAAAGTGAATCCACTTGTCTACAAATTGAAATTGAAAAACCTCAACCCATAAAACAAGGAATTACTCTCGGATACAACAAAATGATACAGGTGAATCCACTTATCTAGTACACATGAACGGACTAAAATTTCACAAATCCACGCAAATTTATAAAACCTTACAATAATCCTTCCTTCGTGTATGTAACATATGGTGTGCTATGTAGATAAAGATGATTGATGATGGGGCTTCTGGTGGCTTAGTTAGATGGAGGTGATACGAGGAAAGGAATTGCTGGCTTAGTCGTCGGGATGGTGGGGGAAGAAGGAATTGTTGTTGGGATGGTGGGCAACGGTGGTAGATTCATCTTAGGAATTGTAGGCAAGGTTGGCAATGTTGGAATTTGGGTGGTTGGCACAGACGGCAATGTGGGCTTTGGCAAGGTTGGGATTGTTGGCACTTTCGGCAAAGGGGTGGTTGGCACAGACGGCAATGTGGGCTTTGGTAAGGTTGGGACTGTTGGCACTGTCGGCAAAGGGGTGGTTGGCACGGACGGCAACGTGGGCTTTGGCAAGGTTGGGACTGTTGGCACTGTCGGTAAAGGGGTGGTTGGCACGGACGGCAATGTGGGCTTTGGCAAGGTTGGGACTGTTGGCACTGTCGGTAAAGGGGTGGTTGGCACAGACGGCAATGTGGGCTTTGGCAAGGTTGGGACTGTCGGCAAAGGGGTAGTGGGTAGTGGCGGCAATGTGACTTTAGGTACAGATGGAATTGCTGTCTGCAGAAGGCTGCGAGTTGCGAGAGTCATGTGGATGCTTGAAAGTGTTGATGCCAAGATCAGAGTTAGAACAAGATTGTAATGAAAGGCAGCCATTGTTTGATAGGAGTACAGGGTTTTTAGTACTAAGTTTTTCTCAGATGTGGAGACTAACATGTATCAGTGGGTATTTATAGGTAGAGAGAGGATTAGAATCAACAGATTGGGCAAGACCAATGTGAGTCTGATGAGATTTGGTTGGAAAAAGTGTGGAGAAACACTAGTTCGTTCACCTTCCAAATATTTACCATTGCAAATAAACTACTCCTACTTTAATCTCTAATATGGGCTAACTGAGGAACACGTTGCCCAATGACATTGGGTGGGTGGGGCCCAAAAACCATATAGTACAATACAGAATACGTGTGAGGAACAGGTTTGTAAAACTATCTTGTAGCACAAAATCCTTCCAGAAGTTGCTAGCCTAGATTTAGTGCAAACCAAAGTATCATCCTTAGATATGCTGACGACAATACTTGAAATGTTTTTTTTTTTTTTCTTTGTTTTGAATACTGGCTAATGCATGCGGACAGTCTAAAAGGAATGAACCTCACTATAGGGACCGATAGTTTTTCTACCGATGAAGTACCGACGGGTTTGCGGAGTCCACTCTAGATCCTGCACAGATGATCCAAGCCGTTCGATAATTTTAAATGAAAAAACCAAGTAAGTGCTCGATCCGATATGTGTAAGTGCTCGATCCAATCTTCCATTTTTTCATTCAAATTTCAGGATCCATCAGTACTCTATCGGTAGAAGAGCTATCGGTCCCTTTAGGATTTTCGAGAAGAATTTATCAAATATCAAGGGTGGTGCTCAGGTGCTCTCAATAGTAAGGGCCTCATTTAAAGTTAGAGAAAAGCTTTGTATGAACTCGTCCCAAAAGAGTTGATAACATTTAAAAGGTTTCGAACCTCATTATCTGTCAATATTCAGTGACGGAACATACGAATTTTTAGTGCATCGCTGTCTGGGATCTAGGTGAACGAACCAGTGTTCATCAAACATTTCGTCCAACTACTTCTCTCCCAAACTCACTAAAGTCTTGCCAAATCATCTGACCTTTCAAATATCTGTTGCCTATAAATACTCACTTACGAATGTTCTCTTCATCCAAATTCAGAGTAAACCTTCCTCAAACCTCCATCTCTTCAAACAATGGCTGCTTTTAACCCTACCTTGGTTCTATCTCTAATCATGGTTCTATCGTTTTCCACCATCCAAACAAGCCTCGGAGCTCGCCACCTCCTTCAATCAATTCCTACATTGCCTACTATACCTACAATGCCTACAATTCCTTCAATTCCTAAGGTCGCACTTCCACCCCTTCCGGCTATGCCAACGGTGCCTCAAGCCACTCTTCCCACACCACTGCCGACAACAATGCCAACGGTTCCAACCACGCTGCCACCACTGCCAAGTGCCCAAATTCCACCGGCGTTGCCAAATCCAACACTACCAACCTTGCCCACAGTTCCTAAAGTGACTCTACCCCCGATGCCATCCATTCCAACCACGATTCCTTCGATCCCAACCATCCCCTCAACAATGCCCACGGTTCCTTTGTACTCACCACCTCCATCTAACTAGGCCCCCTGCCTTATGCTATACCAGTCCGGCCGTTCTCCTTCCTCTCACATACATTGCGAATTATAAATTTCTGTGCACTTGGCGGTTGTTTGAGCTTGTCTTTATTCAGCAGTTATCTTCAGGAGTCTTGAATTTTTTTTTCTTTTCTTTTTACAACATGTGGTGTCCTACTGTATTTGTTTTGTTGTACCTTAGCAGGTACTATTCACTGTTCAATATATACGAGTATTTTTATTTATGGTTTCTTGTTTATTGAGTATTATCTCTAGTATTCTCCTGTAGCTATTGCAAACTTGACCTTTTTCTGTCCTAATTTTTGGGAGGGTTGTACTAGATAAAAAAGGGGCAATAAGAAAATAACTTTCCAGGGAATGAATTTGAGTATTGGTATTACGGCTCATGCATAAACCAGGGTGAATTAGAAAGAAGGATTAATTTGGCAGAAACCAAATATTTTCCTTTATGTACGGAAGGGGAAAAAATTCCTCTTCTACTTGTGAGAAAAACAGCAAAACCACGGGAATGAGGAAGAACAAATTTGCCATGATATTCATTTCATGAATAATATGTTTTAAAGGGAGATGTAAATACTCAATCAAAATGGCTAGGAATTAGTTACTCAAAAAAAAAAAAAAAAAAACTGACTAGCATTTACGGTTGATAAACGAGCCAACGAGCCGACCAATTGATTGTTCAAGTTTGGTTTGAAAACTTAACGAGCTTCAAAAAAAATTTTAAGCTTAGTTTTTTTATGAGGCCAGCTTATATCGAATGTGCTTTACTCGAGTCAATTTTGATTAGCTTAAACTCTTATACATCCTAAGCCAAACAACCCAACCAATCAGTTTGCTTGAGGTTTGTTTGACCTTTCAAAAATATCTTCAGGCTTAGTTTGTTTATATGGCATATTGATCTTGAATGAGTTTTTAACGAGAGAACACGAGTAACTTGGTTCATTTATTAGCCCTATTAGCAATATTATAAAGTGCATAAAGCTGGGTTTTCACTTGTATTCCTTCAGATTAAAATTTTTTTTTTATCAGCAAAAAAATTTATTAATCACCTTCAGATTAAACTTATTGATAAGCTCTTGTGGAAGTGTGATGCATGGTCTGTTGTACGTCCTGACAAGAGCTTCGGTTAAGTCAAGTAAACAGACTTCATGCATCTTCTTTCTGGATCTCTTCCGCAGTCCATCATCATTAAATTGTGCAATAAAGCAATCATGTGGTTGAAGCAAAAGCAAATGAGAAATAAAGCACATAAGAACTTGAATTCAACTGGAGGGATTATGTTTGTGAAGCATTTTTTTATTATTACTCAGGTGTCCGGCTAGTTTACGCTCTATAACGCGCATCATGAATAATCCTGGGGGATCAATCCCATATGTTGTGAAGTATTTTTTTTATCATGGGAATCATGATTCAAACTTTGATTTATGTTGCATATGGCATATATTGAGACAAGATAATCAAAGCTCAATTCTGGACCAAATAGTAGTACTAAGTTCAAAAGGAAAAAAACAAATAATCATTTCCACAAGGTAAAGTATAGCATATGATGATACGAAATGACTCACAAATCCACAAAAAAGATCAAGCAAAAACAAAGGAGAAGCACTGCAAACTACTCAAGACACAAATGGAAGGACTGCTCGAACTGCCGAAGACCATAGCGACTTTATTATACAGCACAAAGTAGAAAAAGATCGGATGGTCTAGTTAGATGGAGATGGAGATGGTGAGAATGAAGGAGTAGTTGGCACTGTGGTCGGGATAGAAGGGAACGTCGTTGGAATGGTTGGAAGTGGAGTAGCGGGCAATGGCGGTAGAGTCATCTTAGGAACCCCGGGAATGGTCGGCAGTGTTGGATTCGGCAAAGCTGTCGGGATTTGGGCACTTGGTAGTGGCGGCAACGTGGTTGGGATCGTCGGCAGTGGTTGCGGCTGGGTGGCTTGGGGCACGGTTGGTATAGCCGGCATTGGAGGAAGCGCGACGTTAGGCAATGCAGGAATTGTAGGAATGGTAGGCGTTGTTGTTTGGAGTAGGTTTCGAGCTCCGAGGCTTGTTTGGATGGTGGAAAAAGATAGGACCATGATGAGAGAGAGAACCAAGTTAGAAGCAGCCATTGTTTGATGATGATGTTGTCGTGTTTGAGATGTGATTTTCTGAGATGAATACAACAGGTTTCATAAGGGGGTGTGTATTTATAAGGGATGATCGGTAGGTTGGTACAGGAGTCGATTGATTAGGAAAGACTAAAGGTGAGTTTGATGACTTGTGGTTGGGCCAAGTGTTGAGAATTACCCTGTTTGTTTACCTTCCAAACACGCCATTTTCAAGTCTTCATTTAAACCAAGAAAACAGAACTCAGTTTACATACTAGCTAGCAAATGACCGTGCCTGAAGATACGGGTTCAAAATGGACAAACCTTATATTGTCCAGTGTTAATTTGAGAGGACAAAAATTACTCTAATGGGGAAAGAAAAGAGAGGCCCCTAGGACTTGAACCACGACCTATTGAATAGCAAAGCTAAGTTTTTCCATAGGACGAACTAACTCATTTGTTATATAAGCGCTAAATTATGCCTATATCCATCTGCGGCCCTAATTTTGAACAACAATTAGAGGATTTAAGTCCGCCGCCTTATCTGCCTTAACTCATGGCCGACCCTGATATCCCCTCAATTGACGTCAATTAGCAAACCTTGCTCAACGAATCCAATTTTAACTTTAAGACCATCGATTACCCTTTTAAGTACACTAAAATGTTAAAATAAATACAATAAAAGTCATACGGACGTGTTTTCGTTCCCTCAAAATAGAGGTTACATTTATTTTTCCGTTACACGTCTTTTATTTCTAGCGAATTTGTCCTTACCTCACAGGCACTTACCAAAAATTTGGCCTACCATATTGTTGTTTATAAGTACCTACCTAGGCCTCCAATTTGATACAATCAAGGGGGGCAATTCACTGATTTCGAATAATAGCTAGAGTTAACAAAATAAACAAAAAATGCTTTCTTAGGAATTTGTGTTGTAACAAACCCAATGTGACAAAGGAACGACACACCAGTTTTTTCTATCCAGAGACTAAGAATACAATTCTAAAAAAAAACTACTTACCCCAAAAAAAAAAAACTCCAAATAAAATTCCCATAACGACCCCATACCATTTTTATTACATCACAACCCCAACCTTCAGCCATTATTGCCTAAGGAGGAAGTTTGTAAATCTTAAATCTTACCAATAGGTTCTATTAAAATTTTAAACTTGCCAAGAATTGTATGCACTGATTTCAAGGCATGGATCGTGGACTTTGGGTTGGTGCACCTCCACGATGGCTCGGATTTCATTTCAGCAACCAACGATCGAGAGCCGTCCATTGCCGAGATGTGATCCAAGCCGTTCGATGCACGATCCGATGACTCGAAGATGCGTAGCAAGATGCTGCGCACACCACTGCACAACACCATCTCCAATTCATGGATCGTAAACACCATCCCCAATTCATTGAAAATCACATTGTCACAAAGATAACCTAAAATAAATGCCAACTCATAAGATCTACCAAAAAATATGAACTACATACAAATCAAATCGTAAAATCTTTAACATCAAGAATCCTTCTTATTCTAGCACAAAAATCTAAAACACAGACAATACCTAACTTAAGTTGGAATTGTTATACATCCGTTGAAATTGCCTAATGAGGAGTGAGAAGAGAGGAGAGAGGAGAAGAAGAGAGGCAGAGAGCGTTGAGTAATCTTACTGGTCGATTGAGCTGTCAACGTTATCAGGGAGTAAGGGCTAGTGTGGTTCAATTGAGCCGTCGGCTTCGAGGGACTTAGGTCTACCGAGTCACCCACTTCGTGTACAGTCTTAATTGGGAGATCAAAGATTCGCAAGGTGTCCAAGGCAATATGTTCTCTCTTCCCTTTTCAGTTCTCTCATTGTTGATCAATTTCTTTCTAACTACCTTCTTAAGCTAGTTTCGATTTTGGTCTGTTTCTTCCCTTTTCAATTCTTTCATTGTTGGTATATTTCTCTCGGAAATGAATGAAGCCTTAATAAAGACAAATAGAAGTCATGATTAGTTCAAATAAAAAGGAACCAACAGACGAAATAATTAAGCAAGACCAAAAGATGAAATATATCATTTCGCAGTGATCAACAACTGTAGGCATTTGCTTGCTAAGATACATGAAAACAACACAATATACCCACTCTACAAAAAAGTACAACTCAAAAAAGCACCATGCAAATGGCGATAATCAAGCTGGCCAAAAATGTTAGATTATATCAGTTTCTGTTAGAATATATCAGTTTACATGTAATGAGACATGTCTCATTTAGTCAGTTTGTTCAGCTAGGGTGTTATTTGTTAGATTCTTTATACATAGGGGTTCTTTAGTCATTTGCATTGTAGAGTTGTATATATTCCCTTGTTTCTCTGTTAATGAAAAGTGAAGAGAAAAGTTCACGCTCAATTCTATCTCTCTCTAAATTCTTTCATGGTATCAGAGCATGGTTGCTCCTGTTCTCTCATTGCTTCCATTTCCGTCGCTTCCGGCGGGCCCCTTTAGACTCCAGCTCCGACAGCCATGTCGATCAACTGGGTCTGAGATTCCAAAGGTTTTCCTGAACCCTTGCTGGCTGCATATTTTACGAGCAAAGCCCTTGCCTATTCACCCCTTTCCGACCTCTCACGAAGACTGGGTAACCACATACAGGTGAGTTCCTCAGTGTTTTGAACCATCTGGAGGTATTTCTTGTTTGGTCAGAGGCTGGATTTGTTGATTTAGGGCTTGTACAGACTCGTAAGTCTTGACTGAGTTTTTCTCCATCTGTTACTTTTTCGATCAGTTTGGTGTTGCTTTTGCTAAGCTGTTTGAGTAATAGTTAGCTGGGTTTCGCTTAATTGCACGTACGTCGACTTTCTCTACTGTCAAAGAGGTTGTTTGGACTTCATCTGTTACTTGCAATACAGTTTGAAGGGTTTGTGCCTCTTTTATTCGGAGTTTGCAGTTCATTATTAGGGCAATTTCGCAGTCCCTAGTTTTGGGAGCTGTTTGGATTGTATTTGCTCTTATTCTGCAATATTGAGACTATTTGGGGCTCCTGATTCTGTTTGTCGACAGTCCACAGTGGTTTGTTTGTTGCCTTCATTATGTCGGAGATGAATCGACATCGATGTGGTCGTAGTGGTGGTTCTGTGCGCTCTGGTGTGTGTGATTCTTTTTCTCCTGAAGAGATGCGAGTTCTCAGGCGGCTCTTGAGTAGCCAAGGCCCTCCATCCTCTATTGCTTCTAATTCCACTCCTTCCAACCACTTTGCCAACTCAGGTATACAAGCTAATAGTTCCACAGCTTCTACCTCTATTCATTGGATAATCGATTCGGGTGCCACGGACCATATGACAGGTTGCTCTTCCTTGTTTGATTCCTACTCTACTTGCTCTGATAAGGACAAAGTACGAGTAGCTGATGGATCCCTATGTGCTATTTCAGGGAAAGGTTCCATTCGCTACTCACCTACCTTACCTCTTTCTTCCGTTCTCCATGTTCCAAATTTTACTACTAATCTTATATCTGTTAGTAGTCTCACACAATCTTTGAATTGCTCAGTGACATTTTTTCCCACTCATTGTGTCTTTCAGGAACTGGGAACGGGAAAGACGATTGGTACTGGTAGAGCTCAGGATGGCCTGTATTTTTTGGAGTCTGTGCCTCGTTCATCTTTTACACTCTCACCATTGGGACATGTTCTTGTGGCGGATACGGGTTCAACTTTCTCCTCTTTGCATCAGTGGCACCGTAAACTAGGCCATCCTTCTTTTGGTGTTTCAGAGAAACTTTTTCCTACTTTAACTAAAAAATGTTCTAGAAGTAAGTTCTTTTGTGAAACTTGTGAACTTGCGAAGCATAGACGTTCTTTTTATGCACCTGTTCATCAGAGGAGTGCTTCTCCTTTTATGGTTGTCCACACTGATGTCTGGGGACCTTCCCCCATTACCTCTATTTCTGGTTATCGTTATTTTGTTACCTTTATTGATTGTCATTCTTGTATCACTTGGGTGTATCTCCTTCGAGCAAAAAGTGACGTTTTCTCATGCTTTCAGTCCTTTCATAGGATGGTGCACACACAATTTGATACCAACATCAAGATACTTCGTTGTGACAATGGAATTGAATATATGAATGGTCCCTTCAAGTCATATCTTGATGGTCATGGCATTCTTTTTCAAACTACTTGTGTAGATACACCGCAACAAAATGGAGTAGCGGAAAGGAAAAACTGGCATCTTGCTGAGGTGGCTCGCTCTCTTATGTTTACCATGAATGTTCCTAAACATTTTTGGGGCGAGGCCATCCTTACAGCCTCTTATCTTATTAATCGAATGCCATCCAGTGTTCTTCAATTCCGGGCTCCCTTAGATTTCCTTCCTGGTAACTTTAAGGTCTCCACTCTTCCTCCTAAGATTTTTGGTTGTGTTTGTTATGTGCATGCTCCTCATCACCCCGGTGGAAAGTTAGACCCTAAAGCTCGCAAATGTGTTTTTCTCGGCTACTCCCCTACTCAAAAGGGGTATCATTGTTATGACCCTCTTTCTCGAAAGAAATTGGTTTCGATGGATGTTACTTTTTGGGAACATCAACCATTCTACCCTATCTCGTCCCCATCTCTTCAGGGGGAGAGAGATGTTGACATCTTGTGAGCCTGAGCCTACCTCGTGTTATTTTTCCCCAACTGTTAGTACAGAGGAGAATGTTGGTGAGGAAGAGAACATTACTGAGGAGAATGCTGGTGAGGGGAAGAACATTGGTGAGGGGAAGGAGGCATCTCCTAGCCCTAGTAATCCTGAAGGGGAAAGAGAGGAACCTGAATCTGGAGAAAGAATAATGCCGGATGCGAGAGAAAGATTGGACAGGCCTGATTTAAAAACTTTCACTCGCAAGAACAAGGGCCAACCTGGTGCATTACCACAGTACCAATCATCTTCACCAGTCTTAGTTCCTGACGCTTCAGCCGAGTCTTCTGGTAATTCTCCTTCCTCTATATCTCCTCCTTTTGATGATCTTGATGTGCCTATTGCTCATAGGAAGCCTGTTCGTACACATAAAGTGCCGGCTCGATTATCTACCCAACATCCCATTTCGCAATTTGTTTCATATTCTCGACTGTCACTTTCGTATTCTGCCTTTCTTTCTTCTCTTTCTTCTATCCATTCCACAGGGGTGGAAGGAAGCTTTTGCTACTCCTAAGTGGAACGAAGCTATGGTAGAGGAGATGAAGGCCTTGAAGAAAAATGGCACCTGGGAGTTAGTGTCTCTTCCTCGGGGAAAGAATGTAGTGGGGTGTAAATGGGTGTTCACGGTTAAGCACAAAGCTGATGGCACTGTTGAGAGATACAAGGCAAGATTGGTTGCCAAAGGCTATACTCAGACGTATGGCATTGACTATGAAGAAACCTTTGCTCCTGTGGCCAAGATGAACTCTATTCGCACCTTGTTGTCCTGTGCTGCTACTCTAAACTGGCCACTTCAACAGTTTGATGTGAAAAATGCTTTTCTTCATGGTGATTTGGAAGAAGATGTGTATATGGATATACCTCCTGGTTTTTCTTCCTCTGTCACTGAGGGCAAGGTGTGTAGGTTGAAGAAGACTCTCTATGGCTTGAAACAATCACCAAGAGCATGGTTTGACAGATTTCTCAAGGCCATGTTGAGACTTGGGTACACGCAGAGTCATGCTGATCATACTATGTTCACCAAGAGGAGTGATGGTAAGATCGCCATCCTTATAGTTTATGTGGATGACATAATTATGACAGGTGATGATGTGAATGAGCTTCAGAGGCTTAAAGTTCTTCTTGCCAAGGAATTCGAAATTAAGGAGCTGGGGGAGATGCAATACTTTCTCGGCATGGAAGTGGCTAGATCTGGGAAAGGGATCTTCATTTCTCAAAGGAAATACATCCTTGACCTCTTGGAGGAAACAGGGATGCTGGGGTGCAAGCCCGCCGATACTCCTATTGAAGTCAATCACCATCTTGGCAGTGTGGGAGAGCATGCGGATAAGGAAAGATATCAGAGACTTGTGGGTCGTCTGATATACTTATCTCACACACGCCCAGATATTTCTTATGCCGTGGGGGGTTGTCAGTCAATTTATACATGATCCTCGTTCTTCTCATCTTGATGTTGTTTATCGTATCTTGAGGTACCTAAAATCCTCTCCAGGCAAAGGCATTTTGTTCTCCAACCATGGTCATTTGAGGTTGGAATCCTTCACCGACGCAGACTGGGCAGGTTCCATTGATGATAAACGTTCTACCTCTGGTTATTGCACTTTCCTTGGTGGGAATTTAGTTACGTGGAGAAGCAAGAAGCAATCTGTGGTAGCAAGGTCAAGTGCAGAAACTGAGTATAGAGCCATGGCACATGGTGTGTGTGAGCTTTTATGGCTTCAAACCTTTTTGCATGATTTGGGAATTGTTGATCACAGTCCTATGAAGTTGTACTGTGATAACAAGGCTGCTATCAATATCGCTCATAACCCTGTTCAACATGATCGGACAAAGCATATAGAGATTGATAAACACTTTATCAAAGAGAAGCTGAACAGTGGTGTAATATGCATGCCTTATGTAAAATCCGAGGACCAATTAACTGATGTGTTTACTAAAGGTCTTAGTGGTAAGGTGCTTCATTGTATCCTCTCCAAGTTGGGCATGATCGATATCTATGCACCAACTTGAGGGGAAGTGTTAGATTATATCAGTTTCTGTTAGAATATATCAGTTTACATGTAATGAGACATGTCTCATTTAGTCAGTTTGTTTAGCTTTTGTTAGATTCTTTATACATATGGATTCTTTAGTCATTTGCATTGTAGAGTTGTATATATTCCCTTGTTTCTCTGTTAATGAAAAGTGAAGAGAAAAGTTCACGCTCAATTCTATCTCTCTCTAAATTCTTTCAAAAAACCATAGGCAAGCCATCAACACTCAACAAGTGAACATAGATAGAGATGAATGGAATGTGACCATACGGAGGGCGGAGGTGGGGCTACGGATGGGATATTCGGCATTGTTGTAGCCTGTAGGAAGTGTGGTCGGAATTGCTGCAGGTATTGTGGTAGGAATTGTTGCAGGAATTGTGGTGGGAATGGTTGAAGGAATATTTGCACGAAATGTTGTCGGAATTGAAGGCATGTTTGGCAACGTCGGAATTGGCAAATACAATAGCTGTCTGGCCCTGGTGCCATTTACATCTCCCTGTAAAGCATATTATCCATGAAATGAATTTCCATGGCAAATTTGTTCTTCCTCGTTTCTGTGGTTTTGCTGTTTTTTCACAAGTAGAAGAGGGATTTTCCCCCCTTCTGCACATAAAGAAAAGTATGTGGTTTCTTCCAAATTAATCCTTCTTTCTAATTCACCCTGGTTTATGAATGAGCCACAATACCAATCCTCAAATTCATTCCCTGGAAAGTTATTTTCTTACTGTCCCTTTTTTATCTAGTACAACCCTCCCCAAACTTAGGACAGAAAAAGGTCAAGTTTGCAATAGATACAGAAGAATACTAGAGATAATACTCAATAAACAAGAAACCATAAATAACGATCCTCGTATTTATTGAACAGTGAACTGTGCCTGCTAAGGTACAACAAAACAAATACAGTAGGACATCACAACATGTTGTAAAAAGAAAAAAAAAATTTCAAGACTCCTCAAGATAACTGCGGAATAAAGACAGGCTCAAACATCCGCCAAGTGCACAGAAGTTTATAATACGCATTGTATGTGAGAGGAAGGCGAACGGCCGGACTGGTATAGCATAAGGCAGGGGGCCTAGTTAGATGGAGGTGGTGAGTACAAAGGAACTGTGGGCGTTGTTGCGGGGATGGTTGGGATTGAAGGAATCGCCGTTGGAATGGATGGCATCGGAGGTAGAGCCACTTTAGGAACTGTGGGCATGGTTGGCAGTGTTGGATTTGGCAACGCCGGTGGAATTTGGGCACTTGGCAGTGGTGGCAGTGTGGTTGGAACTGTTGGCATTGTCGTCGGCAGTGGTGTTGGAAGAGTGGCTTGGGGCACCGTTGGCATAGCCGGAAGTGGTGGAAGTGTGACCTTGGGAATTGTAGGCATTGTAGGTATAGTAGGCATTGTAGGAATTGATTGAAGGAGATGGCGAGCCCCGAGGCTCGTTGGGATGGTGGAAAACGATAGAACCATGATTAGAGACAGAACAAAGGTAGAGTTTAAAGCAGCCATTGTTTGAGGAGATGGAGGTAGGAGGTTTGAGGAAGTTTTACTCTGAATTTGGATGAAGAGAACAACATTCAAAAGTGAGTATTTATAGGCAACAGATGTTTGAAAAGTCTGTTGATTTGGCAAGACTTTATTGAGTTTGGGGGAGAAGTAGTTGGACGAAATGTTGAACACTGGTTTGTTCACCTAGATCCCATGACATCGATGCACTAAGAACTCATGTTTCATAACCAATATTGACAGATAATGAGATAATGAACCTTTCGGGTGCTATCAACTCCTTTTGGACGAGTTCATACAGAGTTTTGCTCCAACTTTAAATGAGGCCCCCGCTATTAAGAGCTCCTAATCACCTCCGTTGATATTTGATTATTCCTTTTAGACTGTCCACATGCATTAGCCATTATTGAAAACGAAGAAGAAAAATTAACATTTCAAGTATTATCCAGTGGTGATGCCACTCCAACAGTAGAGGGGTCGGGCGACATCACAGAGAAAAAAAAAAAAGCTATCACTATACCGAGTTTTTTTCCAAATTAATGAATGATCCCATTACAATTTGATGATGACGTACACCATACTAGGTTATTTTTTCACTTAAACCCACCATCCCCTTCATGAAAGTTAAAACTTAAAGCACCACCCCTTTACAATCTGATGACCACAATAGATTATTTCCCCACTTAAAACCCACCCTACTTGCAGAAAAATTATTTGGTGGTCCGACACCCCAAAACACCACACATTTCCAAGGAGTCCCACAAAAATGTGTGTTATTGAGGAGTGTTGGGGTACCACGTGGCGGTGTGCCGGTGCCCCAAGAGTCCGAGACCACTAAAAATTACACTCCTCTTTGTAACCTTTTGTAAAAGTTAATACACTACCAACAGAATAAAACGCAAGCGTAAAATAAGAAGTACTCCATATTTGATGTTATCGACAAAGAGACTATCATGCAATTATTTCAAATACGAACCCGTCAAATAAAATAGTAGAAGTTCTTGAGGCTCTTTTTTCTTTTTCTTTTTTATGAAATTGAAAAGAAAATTATTGTTTTAGTTGAAATGCTTGTTGAGCTTTTGATTTGTTTTTTTATCGAAACTAGATTATTAATTGTCATTACTAATGATTTTATATATATATATATATATAATTGGTAAGACAATTTAACTTATAAATGACCCATGGTTCAAAAATCTTGGAGTCTCCGCATATCTAAGGATGATACTTGGGTTTGCACTAAATAAATCTAGGCTAGCTACTTCTGGAAGGATTTTGTGCTACAAGATAATTTTACAAACTTGTTCCTCACACGTATACTGTATCATACTATATGGTTTTTGGGCCCCACCCACCCAATGTCATTGGGCAACATGTTCCTCAATTAGCCCGTCTTGGAGATTAAAGCTAGTAGTTTATTTGCAATGGTCAATCTTTGGAAGGTGAACGAACTAGTGTTTCTCCACACTTTTTCCAACCAAATGGTCCAAATCTCATCGGACTCACATTGGTCTTTCCCAATCTTTTGATTCTTCTCCCATCTCTGCCTATAAATACCCACTGATACATGTTAGTCTCCACATCTGAGAGAAACGTAGTACTAAAAACCCTGTACCCCTATCAAACAATGGCTGCCTTTCATTAGAGTCTTGTTCTAGCTCTGATCTTGGCATCTACACTTTCAAGCATCCACATGACTCTCGCAGCTCGCAGCCTTCTGCAGACAGCAATTCCATATGCACCTAAAGTCACATTGCCTCCAATGCCCACTACCCCTTTACCGACAGTCCCAACCTTGCCAAAGCCCACATTGCCGTCTGTGTCAACCACCCCTTTACCAACAGTGCCAACAATCCCAACCTTGCCAAAGCCTACATTGCCGTCTGTGCCAAAGCCCACATTGCCAACAGTCCCAACCTTGCCAAAGCCCACATTGCCAACAGTCCCAACCTTGTCAAAGACCACATTGCCGCGGACCACCCCTTTGCCGACAGTGCCAACAGTCCCAACCTTGCCAAAGCCCACATTGCCGTATGTGCCAACCACCCAGATTCCAACATTGCCAACCATGCCTATAGTTCCTAAGATGACTCTACCACCGTTGCCCACCATCCCAACAACAATTCCTTCTTACCCCACCATCCCGACGGCTAAGCCAGCAATTCCTTTCCTCGTACCAACTCCATCTAACTAAGCCACAAGAAACACCATCATCAATCATCTTTTATCTACATAGCACACAATAATCTTCGAAACCCTAAACCCTAATCTTCGACAGCCACCCCCACCATCGTCCACAGCCACCGCAACCCTAAATCCCAACCCAAAACCTCCACAATCCTACAATCATAGCCGTACAGCCCAACCTCTTCTTCGTACAGCCCTTCATCTCCAAACTACAGACCAACATCACTGCTCGAAAAATCCCTCCTAGCCCTCGTCTGCCGTCAAAACCCCTAAACCCATGCTCGAAACTCCATTTCGAGATCTGAATTTCCAGAAACATACCTTGATAATCCAGTTCGGAGTTCCAAAACCCTAAAACGTAGATCGAAACCCTTGTTTGCAGCTCGAAAATCCTTTTGCTATGGTCGGAAACCCTCTTGCTGCTCTGTTCTTGTGGTTGCCGACTCTCGGTGTTCTATATTCCTCATCATCAGTGGTTCAATCATGTCGATTGGGTGTCAGTGTGCACTATTGATCTGATGTGGTAAGATCTGTCTTGCTTTGTGCTGTATTTGGGCCTGTTACTACTATGTTATGTCTCTTATTCCGCTGAGTTTGTCGATTATTACTTCTACTGTGCGGGTGTTGTTCTCGTCGTGGACTTATGTTGGCCAGATTCATGTTGATATGTTGGATTGTAGTGGTGTTTGGTTTGAGCAGTGACAGGTTCATGATTATTGGTTGATTTAGTTGGTTACATACTGGTCATTTATTAGTTATTTTTTCATTCTTATTGGTTGTTGCCTCTCCATTGTTCGATAGAATGTCTGAAAAAAAGGATTCTGATTCTGGTACTGTTTCTGGCTCCACTTCTACTGTTATTGGTAGTTCATCTAGCTCCTCTCGGTCGCGTGATCGGCGCCCAATTGCTTCTACACTATTAAATGGGAAGAATTATGTACTGTGAGCTAAGGCTGTTGAGGTATATTATTTGGGTGAGTCAGAGCGTTCCTATCTAACTGATGATCCTCCTGCCGTGTCCTCTTCCACATATGCGGCATGGCAGGCTGTAGATGCTCGTATTCGGACAGAATTGTGGAATAGTATGGACGAGCAGATTTCTAGTACATTGATGTTTTGTGACACAGCCAAGGAAGTGTGGACCCAGGCTCAGGAGCTGTTTTCTGGGGTGAATAATCTCCATCGCATATATGATCTTCATCAGTCCTTCTTTTCAGTATCTCAGGATGATTTATCTTTAGAGGCTTATTATGCGAAGTTTAGTCGCATTTGTAATGAATTGGATGTGTGTGAGCCATTATCGACTGATATTCACATTATTCGCCGCCAGCTTCAGCGTATGCGGGTTACTCGATTCTTGTCAGGTGCTTCATCAATTTATGGGCCGATGAGTAAGCAAATTCTGGGCTCTCCAGACCTTCCTTCTCTTGGCGAGGTATTCAGCCGTCTTCGTCAGTCGACTGCCTCAACTCCTATCCCACCTACCGTTTCATCTTCTGATCGTTCAGCTTTGGCTTCTAGTTATTCAGAGAGTTCTGGGTTCTCAGTTAGTAGTGGCCATGGTCGTGGCCGTGCTTCTGGATTTCGTGGCCGTGGTCGAAATTCTGGATTCAGTGGTCGTGGTGACTTTGGTGGGCGGTCCACTAATTCTGGGGGTCATCTGTTTGGTCGTGGCCGCTCGACAGGAGGTGGTGGCCGTGGTCGTGGTCATGGTTCTAGGTTCTGTACACATTGTGAGGGCACAAATCACACAGTGGATACTTGTTATGATCTTCATGGTTTTCCTTCTCAGGCTCACCAGGTGGCTTCCTCTGAGGATATTAGGCAGATTGCTAACCCACCTACAGATCCTATGGTGACTATCCCAGCAGCTGAGTACCAGCGTTTCCTGTCCCTTCAGTCTTCCCTTGCAGGTTCATCCTCCACTGCTACGTTGGCTCAGACAGGTCCTTCTCTTGCTTGTGCTGCGTCTTCCTCTTCTCACAGCCCTTGGGTCCTTGACTCTGGCGCCACAGATCATATGACTGGTATTTCTACTATTTTTTCTAATTATCAGTCTGTTGGTACCCATTCACATGTTCGATTAGCCGATGGTTCTAACACTCCTGTGACTGGTTTGGGTTCTGTTCCTGTTACTCCCCTACTTACTTTACAGTCTGTCTTACATGTTCCTCGCCTACCTTTTAATCTGTTGTCCATTAGTAAACTACGAAATCCTTAAACTGTTTCGTCACATTTCTTCCTCATGGTTGTTTGTTTCAGGATCTCACAACGGGGAGAAAGATTGGTGGCGGTGTTGAGCGTGGTGGCTTGTACTACCTCTTGGATAGTGTGCCTTCTCAGTCTGTTGCTCTTCGGACCTCTACCTCTCCTTATCAACAACACTGCCGCCTTGGTCACCCTTCACTTCAGAGTTTGAAACGCCTAGTGCCAGCTTATCGTTCCCTTCGAGAATTACCTTGTGAAGTGTGTGAATTCAGTAAACACCACCGTGTACCCTTTTATCCCAGAGTAGAGCGTCGTGTGTCTAGACCATTTCAGTTAGTTCACTCTGATATTTGGGGGCCTATCCACGTTCCCAGTGTCTTTGGATTTCATTATTATGTCATTTTTGTTGATGATTTTTCCCGTATTACATATCTTTATCTTATGAAGGAAAGATCTGAGTTAAAGTCTGTTTTTCTATCATTCTTTAATGAAATAAAGACTCAGTTTGATACTTGCATCCGTATTTTTCGTTCTGATAATGCACGCAAATATTTTCATGGTGTTCTTTCTCAGTTTTTGATGAACAAGGTATTATTCACCAGTCAGCTTGTGCACGGACCCCACAACAAAATGGGGTTGCCGAACGCAAGATTCGACATATATCGGAAGTAATGCGTGCCCTGTTATTTCAAATGCATGTTCCTAAGTCCTATTGGAGTGATGTTGTCCTAACTGCTTGTCATTTAATTAATCGCATGCCTTCTACAGTTCTTAGTAGTCAAACACCTCACGAGGTCTTGTATCCTGGGCGGCCTCTCCACTTATTACCACCTCGAGTGTTTGGGTGCACCTGTTATGTTCATGACCTTGATCCTGATCGTAGTACACTTGACCCACGGTCGATTAAATGCATCTTTCTTGGTTACTCACGGACTCAAAAAGGATATAAGTGTTATTCCCCATCCTTACGGCGTCATTTTGTGTGTGCTGACATCACTTTTAATGAGTCCTTACCATTTTATTCAGGGTCCGTCAACCCTGCTAGTCCTGTCTCTGAGAGTGTTTTCCCCATAGCTGTTCCATCTGGCTCCCCCCCTCCCCCCAAACCCTTGCAGGTATATGTGCGTCGTCCGACGGGTCCTCCAACACCCCCGGTAGGCCCACCTCAGGCTGAGCAGGTGCATCCCCCAGCAGGCCCACCTCCGGCTGCACCTCCGTCTCCACCCCACCCGTCGTCTCCCCCCCGTCGCAAGATCCCCATGCTCGTCGTTATCCTGTCCGTGACAATCGTCGCCCTCCGGTAAAGTATAGTCTCTCTACCTTTTCGAGTACTTCTCATCCTATTGATCGTTTTGTTTCTTATTCTCATCTCTCTCCGTCCCTTCGTGCTTTTACCACTATTGTTTCTTCTATTTCTGTTCCTAACACTGTTCAGGAGGCCTTATCTATGTCTGAGTGGCGGACAACTACGGAGGATGAAATGACTGCTCTACATCACAATGGTACATGGGACCTGGTTCCTCTTCCGGCTGGTAAAACCACCGTTGGTTGTCGGTGGGTATACACTGTTAAATATCTTCCCGATGGTACTGTTGAGCGCTATAAAGCTCGCCTTGTTGCCAAAGGATACACTCAGACCTATGGTGTGGATTATTCTGAGACTTTTTCTCCCGTTGCCAAATTGGGTTCCGTACGGATCTTCATCTCTCTTGCTGCCAATCTTGGTTGGCCATTGTTCCAGCTAGATGTCAAAGTTGCCTTTCTCCATGGGGATCTCCAAGAGGAAGTCTACATGGAGCAACCACCTGGGTTTGTTGCTCAGGGGGAGAGTCATCAGGTCTGTCGTCTTCGTAAAGCCTTGTATGGGCTTAAGCAGTCACCTAGAGCCTGGTTTGGTAAGTTTAGTGATGCAATTATGAAGTTTGGTATGCGACGCAGTCAGTCTGATCATTCTGTGTTCTCCCTCACATCTGATCGCGGGAAAGTACTGTTGATTGTTTATGTGGATGACATTATTATTACAGGTGATGACCAGCAAGGTATCGATGAACTCAAATCCTTCTTACATCAGCAGTTTCAGACAAAGGATTTGGGCAAACTACGATACTTCTTAGGTATCGAGGTAGCACGATCCAAAGAAGGTATCAGTTTATCGCAAAGGAAATATGTGTTAGATATTCTTGAGGAAACAGGAATGTTGGGAACGAGGCCTGTTGAGACTCCTATGGATCCCAATGTTAAATTGTATGTTAACCAGGGGGAGCTACTTACTAGTCCTGATCAATATCGTAGGTTGGTTGATAAACTAAATTATCTTACTATTACACGTCCTGATATCTCATTTGCAGTCAGTATGGTGAGTCAGTTCATGGCAGCCCCTCGTCTTCCACATTGGGAGGCAGTTCTCCGGATTGTGAAGTATCTTAAGTCACATCCAGGGCGTGGGCTGTTTTATCGAGCTAATGGGCATTTACGAGTTGAGGCGTTCACTGATTCCGATTGGGCCGGAGGACCGTCTGATAGGAGATCCACTACGGGTTATTGTGTCTTTTTAGGTGAAAATCTCGTTAATTGGAGGAGTAAGAAGCAAACAGTGGTTGCTCGGTCTAGTGCAGAAGCGGAGTATAGAGCAATGGCACATACAACGTGTGAGATTGTATGGTTGCGATCGTTCCTCGAAGAGATAGGATTCAATGTGAAGTTGCCCATGCCTTTGTATTGTGATAATCAAGCAGCTATTCATATTGCATCCAATCCGGTGTTTCATGAGAGAACTAAGCATATTGAAGTTGATTGTCATTTAGTGCAAGAGAAGTTGACCGAGGGTGTGATAGCTACTCCGTATGTGTCTACAGGCGCTCAGTTAGCTGATTTATTTACTAAGTCATTATTTAAACCACGGTTAGAGTTGTTATGTAACAAGCTGGGACTTTGTGATATTTATTCTCCAGCTTGAGGGGGAGTGTTAGAATGTGTAGTATTAGGTGAGTGGGGGTTTGTCCCACATCGCCTATTTGACTTAATGTAAACTCCTCCTCAAATATAAATATATGTTATGTGTGTGAGGATTGATACATCCTACATACTTTTCCTCTCCAAACAACAGTAATGATCAGTTCAAATAGAGAGGAACCAACAGACGAAATAATTAAGCAAGACCAAAAGATGAAATATATCATTTCGCAGTGATCAACAACTGTAGGCATTTGCTTGCTAAGATACATGAAAACAACACAATATAACCACTCTACAAAAAAGTACAACTCAAAAAAGCACCATGCAAATGGCGATAATCAAGCTGGCCAAAAACCATAGGCAAGCCATCAACACTCAACAAGTGAACATAGATAGAGATGAATGGAATGTGACCATACGGAGGGCAGAGGTGGGGCTACGGATGGGATATTCGGCATTGTTGTAGCCTGTAGGAAGTGTGGTCGGAATTGCTGCAGGTATTGTGGTAGGAATTGTTGCAGGAATTGTGGGGGGAATGGTTGAAGGAATATTTGCACGAAATGTTATCGGAATTGAAGTCATGTTTGGCAACTTCGGAATTGGCAAATACAATAGCCGTCTGGCCCTGGTGCCATTTACATCTCCCCGTAAAGCATATTATTCATGAAATGAATTTCCATGGCAAATTTGTTCTTCCTCGTTTCTGTGGTTTTGCTGTTTTTTCACAAGTAGAAGACGAATTTTTCCCCCTTCTGCACAAAAAGAAAGTACTATGTGGTTTCTGCCAAATTAATCCTTCTTTCTAATTCACCCTGGTTTATGAATGAGCCGTAATACCAATACTCAAATTCATTCCCTGGAAAGTTATTTTCTTATTGCCCCTTTTTTATCTAGTACAGCCCTCCCAAAAATTAGGATAGAAAAAGGTCAAGTTTGCAATAGATACATGAGAATACTAGAGATAACACTCAATAAACAAGAAACCATAAATAAAAATACTCGTATATATTGAACAGTGAACAGTACCTGCTAAGGTACAACAAAACAAATACAGTAGGACACCACATGTTGTAAAAAGAAAAAAAAAAATCAAGACTCCTCAAGATAACTGTTGAATAAAGACAGCCTCAAACAACCGCCAAGTGCACAGAAATTTATAATACGCAATGCATGTGAGAGGAAGGCGAATGGCCGGACTGGCATAGCATAAGGCAGGGGCCTAGTTAGATGGAGGTGGTGAGTACAAAGGAACTGTGGGCATTGCTGCGGGGATGGTTGGGATTGAAGGAATCGCCGTTGGAATGGATGGCATCGGAGGTAGAGTCACTTTAGGAACTGTGGGCAAGGTTGGCAGTGTTGGATTTGGCAACGCCGGTGGAATTTGGGCACTTGGCAGAGGTGGCAGTGTGGTTGGAACCGTTGGCATTGTCGTCGGCAGTGGTGTTGGAAGAGTTGCTTGAGGCACCGTTGGAATAGCCGGAAGTGGAGGAAGTGTGACCTTAGGAATTGTAGGCATTGTAGGTATAGTAGGCATTGTAGGAATTGATTGAAGGAGGTGGCGAGCCCCGAGGCTCGTTTGGATGGTGGAAAACGATAGAACCATGATTAGAGATAGAACAAAGGTAGAGTTAAAAGCAGCCATTGTTTGAGGAGATGGAGCTCGAGGTAGGAGGTTTGAGGAAGTTTTACTCTGAATTTGGACGAAGAGAACAACATTCATAAGTGAGTATTTATAGGCAACAGATGTTTGAAAAGTCTGTTGATTTGGCATGACTTTATTGAGTTTGGGGGAGAAGTAGTTGGACGAAATGTTGAACGCTGGTTTGTTCACCTAGATCCCAGACATCGATGCACTAAGAACTCATGTTTCATAACCAATATTGACAGGTAACGAGGTAACAAACCTTGCGGGTGCTATCAACTTCTTTTGGACGAGTTCACAGAGTTTTGCTCCAACTTTAAATGATGCCCCCGCTATTAAGAGCACCTAATCACCTCCGTTGATATTTGATTATTCCTTTTAGACTGTCCACATGCATTAGCCATTATTGAAAAAGAAGAAAAAAAATTAACATTTCAAGTGTTATCCAGTGGCGACGCCACTCCAATAGTAGAGGGATCGGGCGACACCATGGAGAAAAAAAAATTGCTATTAATATGCCGAGTTTTTTCCAAATTAATGACGGACCCAATTACAGTTTGATAATGACACCATACTAGGTTAAAACTTAAAGCATCACCCCCATACAATCTGATGACCACAATAGATTATTTCCCCACTTAAAACCCACCCTACTTGTAGAAAATTATTTGGTGACCCGATGCCCCCAAACACCACACATTCCAAGGAGCTCACTAGTAAGTGTATGGATCCCACAAAAATGTGTGTTATTGAGAAGTGTTGGGGTACCACGTGGCAGTGCCCCGAGAGTCCGAGACCACTAAAAATTACTCCTCTTTGTAACCTTTTGTAAAAGTTAAAACACTACCTACAGAATAGAACGCAAACGTAAAAGAAGTACTCCGTTTTTGATGTTATCGAAAAAGGGACTATCATGCAACGATTTCAAAAACGAACGTGTTGAATAAAATAGTAGGAGTTCTTGAGTTTTTTTTTTTTGTGTGTGAAATTGAAAAAAAAAATTATTGTTTTAGTTGAAATGCTTGTTGAGCTTTTGATGTGTTTTTTTGTAGAAACTAGATTATTAATTGTCATTACTAATGATTTTTTTTTTTTAATAATTGGTAAGACAATTTAACTTATAAATTACCCATGGTTCTAAAATGCTGGAGTCTCCGCAATTCTAAGGATGATACTTTGGTTTGCACTAAATAAATCTACGCTATTTCTGGTTTAAGGATTTTGTGCTATACTCACACGTACACTGCATTATACTATATGGTTTTGGGCCCCACCCGCCCAATGTCATTGGGCAACATGTTACTCTGTTAGCCCATATTGGAGATTAAAGTAGGAGTAGTTTATTTGCAATGGTAAATATTTGGAAGGTGAACGAACTAGTGTTTCTCCACACTTTTTCCAACCAAATCTCATCAGACTCACATTGGTCTTGCCCAATCTGTTGGTTCTTCTCCTCTCTCTACCTATAAATACCCACTGATACATGTTAGTCTCCACATCTGAGAAAAACTTAGTACTAAAAACCCTGTACTCCTATCAAACAATGGCTGCCTTTCATTACAATCTTGTTCTAACTCTGATCTTGGCATCAACACTTTCAAGCATCCACATGACTCTCGCGGCTCGCAGCCTTCTGCAGACAGCAATTCCATCTGTACCTAAAGTCACATTGCCGCCACTACCCACTACCCCTTTGCCGACAGTCCCAACCTTGCCAAAGCCCACATTGCCGTCTGTGCCAACCACCCCTTTACCGACAGTGCCAACAGTCCCAACCTTGCCAAAGCCCACATTGCCGTCCGTGCCAACCACCCCTTTACCGACAGTGCCAACCTTGCCAAAGCCCACGTTGCCGTCCGTGCCAACCACCCCTTTGCCGACAGTGCCAACAGTCCCAACCTTGCCAAAGCCCACATTGCCGTATGTGCCAACCACCCAAATTCCAACATTGCCAACCATGCCTACAGTTCCTAAGATGACTTTACCACCGTTGCCCACCATCCCAACAACAATTCCTTCTTACCCCACCATCCCGACGACTAAGCCAGCAATTCCTTTCCTCGTACCAACTCCATCTAACTAAGCCACCAGAAACACCATCATCAATCATCTTTATCTACATAGCACACAATATGTTGCATATACGAAGGAAGGATTGTTGTAAGGTTTTATAAATTTATGTGGATTTGTGAAATTTTAGTCCGTTCATGTGGACTAGATAAGTGGATTCACTTGTATCATTTCGTTGTATCTGAGTGTAATTCCTTGTTTTATGGGTTGAGGTTTTTCAATTTCAATTTATAGATAAGTTGGTTCACTTTGTATCATTTCATTGCATCTATAAGATTATTTCCTTGTGTACGAGTACATTAATACGTTTGTCCTTTTTACTTTTGAGTTCGACTCCTATTTTCTTCCTTCTTTTTCCGTTTAGAAAATGAAGGGAACTCATTTACACCTAATCATTTTTTCTGAAAATATGGAGTAAACAAGAACGAGATGACTTGCTCGGAAATCTTGTTGATTTCCTAAGCCCTTCTGAACGGAAATGGGGAACTTAATTCTCATACCATTTTTCTTTGCCTTAATTTTCCCTTTTCTCTTCCTTTCCCATACGAAATCAAAGAACCAAACACATCTCTAAGGAACCTGGACAGGATTGGTGGTAAAAGGGGGAGTGTGTTTCGGCACAGCAGGTACCCTAGGTCCACTCTCATAGAAGAGATTGATTCTTTTCTATATGCCGTAGCATGCCCCTCTTCTTTCCCAAAATAAGGTTTCTAGTTCTAGCTATGCTGAGAATTTATTGTAACTGGAAACTCTAATACTTCCTCAAGATTTTGCGTAAAATCCCATCCAACTTCTATCAGTGGTTCAAAGTCACAAGTACCATCAACTATTAAAAAATATCTCAGCAGATATATAATCAGATACTTTCAGAAGTCGAAACAAGTAAAAAAAGCGCGGATGGAATATAGGCATAACGCAATATAGGCAATGAAAACAGATTTCAATACTCATACCCTAAGAGCTCCATATAGAAGCAACATTTATCTGGACGAACAAACACCAACTTTCCGGCAGCAGCATAGTTCTCAATTTCATTCAAAACGAAGCAAATTCAGTGTGATATCTCAGTTTGATCTGAGAGGGAGAGGATATGTAACTGCTCCTGAAACAGTTGCCTTCATGATGCATGACTGCATGAGATTTGTATTATATCTGAGATTGCAACATGCTGTAGTTACGTTTTATAAAAATCAGGTTATCCTTTTGGAAATTAGAAAATAAACGAAGCTTCGACAAAATATGAATCAGGTTGTCTTGGCATCCCTACACATACTTATTTGATGGCATGTCGATATTTGGACACATACCTGTCCTTGGCACCCTTATCTGAGCTCATGTAACATAGTCACTAGAAGCTAGAACAGTCATCACCATACCTATTGTTTGTGTTTCATAAACTCTCTCCCTCCTAACTTCCTGGACTCCACAACTTTCTTCTCCCATCAATTGGGGATTACATTGGTATTGTTATAAATGCAAAATCTTCGATGTAATCCCAAGGGTCTCGAACTACGATGTTCCAATAAAAACTGCTACCTCTGTGTTCCCTTTTTCCTTTTTCTTGTTTGTGAGGACATTCTTTTCTACTTCATCGACTTCTTAATCGCCCAACGTGGTTATTTTCATACAGGGTTTCATTGGTTTAGTAATCTGGAAAAAATATGGAGCTATCGGTCAGGTCCTTGATTTTGGCTATTCTTGAAGATTTTTGACATTTGTGTTACAAAACCATAAACAACAACCTGATGTGGACATAAACTATGCTTTGGGTCACACTGTTCCATGGCCAGCATCTATTGTATTTGCCAGGGTCAAAGTTCGGAAGGTGAACAACAAGAGTTTCTCCTCACTTTGTCCAACCACATCTCATCAAACTCTCATTGGTCTTTCCAAATTGATTTTCTTCGATGGAGTTTTCTCTATAAATGCCCACTAATACATAATAGTATCTTCATCTGAGAAAAACATACAAAGTCAGACCCCTTCTTCACTCGTATATCAAACAATGGCTGCTTTTCATCAAATTCTGGTTCTTCCTCTGATCCTGGCATTATCCCTTTCAAGCATCCATTTGACCTTGGCGGCCCGGCAGCTTATGCAGGCAGGGCCTGCTGCAATTCCATCTATGCCTAAAGTCACACTGCCTCCACTGCCGGCAATGCCAACCATTCCCCAAGCCACATTGCCGCCACTACCCACCACCCCTTTGCCTACAATGCCAACAATCCCAACCTTGCCAAAACCCACATTGGCACCTATGCCAACCACCCCTTTGCCTACAATGCCAACGGTCCCAACCTTGCCAAAACCCACATTGCCACCTATGCCAACCACCCAAATTCCGTCATCTTTGCCAAATCCAGCACTGCCCACCATGCCCTCGGTTCCTAAGGTTACTTTACCACCACTGCCAGCTACGACCATTCCTTCAATCCCAACCATTCCTTCAATCCCCACAACTATGCCAGCAATTCCGTTTCTTTCACCACCGCCATCTAACTAAACAATCTTTACGACACCACTGCCACCAATTCATCTTCTCCACAGAGAGTATGATGCGTTTACATGTATGGAGGAAAGATTGTTGTTATCGAGAGTCTAAATTTTCTTGTATTTGAGAAGCCAGTCTGTTCATGTATTCTGATTTTTTGTTACAAGGAGTGTGAGAGCTTTCAATTTCATTTATTAATGGGTTGTCTCAGTTTGTACCGTTTCATTGTTTATCGTGTGATTCCTAGTGTACAAGATGAATACGGTGGTCTTTTTCACTTTTGAGTTTCGATTTCTCTGTTCTCCTTCCTTTCTATCTCTAGGACTAAACTTCTGAGTGAAACGGGAAATTATGTAGTCATATCAAACCATCCACAAGCATACAAATTTTCGCAATATTCTACAGAAAAACTTTAAGATAACGCGTAAAGACACTACGCATTGCATATTATATGCAAATCTATAAGTATAATAACAAGTGAACAAACTTATTGACAGCAAACAAAGCTATACGTAAACATGCATACACGGAACGGAAACCAGTTAATTAAGAACCAGTTGGTAAAACATAAAAGCATTATCAAAAAAGGATAAAGCATAAAAGCAAAAACATGTATCTTTTCACCGACAAAGCCGATGAAAAAAGTAAGAAAACAATTTAGTTTGGTTCTATGCTGTTCGAAGATAATTCCATGACGAACCTTTGATTACTTGGAACCAAAACCTAACCGGATAATCGAGAAATAGACCAAACCAGACGTTTTAGACTTGTCCGGATTGGAAATACTAAAACTCGTTCCAAATTTTGCCAGTGAAATGTTAGCAAACCTCTAACGGTTGGTCAAAATTACAAGTATGAAGTACCCTTCAAACATTCAAAAACAAATAGAACAATCAAATTAAGAAACAGAATTTGATAGCTTTGTCAAAAATAAGATACCGCACCAATGGATTGAATTCAAGATAGTCAATATGCGTAAACAGCTTAATCTAAACAAGATCCCGACATAAGATAATGTAAACATGATGCAAAATGCTACATGCATGGACTTTAGTCTTTCGTGCACAAATCCAAATATATCAGTGTTTGGAACCGTCCGATGCACATAGGCCTCTCATTCTATTGCAAGGCCCACGCGCATCGAACAGTTTGGACACTTCTGCGCACGAGTCAGTTGTAGATCGATTCTTTTTCTAATCGCTATATGCACAATTCCCGAGAAGCACTACCGAGCACAACTCGTGATGACTTGAGTGGGCTAGATCTGTAGCATTCAGAGTTCATCGGCGCGTTCGTGTTTGGTCAGACATCCGTTCGTCTGGGTAATTTGTTGGTTTTTGCCTTCCACTAGCACTTTACCCCGGGAAAGAAATATGGAACTGTTAGTTGGGTCATTGCTACTAGATCACAAAGATGTTAGTTTTCACTTGATTTTTGGCTATCCTTCCTATTTTTTTCCCAAGAAAAGCAACACCAATTCATGAAGAAGTTCCATACTTCCATGCACATAAACTGTGATTTTTGGTCCCACTCCCACCCACACCAGTCACCCACCCACGCCATTGGACAAGATTTTTCTACTGAAAGCCACCATTGTAGATTAACTACATCATTTGGACGAGTCAAAACTAAGGAAGGTGAACGAACCAGTGTTCTCCACACTTGGTCCAACCACATCTCATCAATCTTCTGTTAGTCTTTCGAAATTTGTTGATTCTTGTCTTCAGTTTCCTCTATAAATACCGACTAATATTGCTCTCTTCATTAACTTGGGAACCACTCTTTAGCCAACCTCCAAAAGCCTTCTACACCTATCAAGCAATGGCTGCTTTTCATCACGATTTGATTCTGCCTCTGATCTTGGCATTATCACTTTCAAGCATCCACATGACCCTTGCGGCCCGCCAGCTTCTGCAGACAGTGCCTTCTATCCCTAAACTCACAATGCCTCCAATGCCGGCGATGCCAACTGTTCCCCAAGCCACATTGCCGCCTCTACCGACCACCCCTTTGCCAACTGTTCCCCAAGCCACATTGCCACCACTACCGTCCACCCCTTTGCCAACGGTCCCAACATTGCCAAAGCCCACAATGCCGCCTATGCCAACAACCCAAATTCCGTCAACTCTGCCAAATCCAACATTGCCAACCATGCCTACAGCTCCTAAGATGACTCTCCCACCAATGCCAGCCGCTTCGCTGCCCACCATCCCTGCAATTCCCTCTATCCCGGCCATTCCGACGACTATGCCAGCTATTCCTTTCCTCTCCCCACCACCATCTAACTAATCCTTCGAAACACCACTGCCATCATCATTCTAGTTTGCATTTATTTTGTGAAGTTTGAGCAGTTCTTATGTATTTGTTGTTTTAAATACGGAATCACTTTGTACTGTTTCAAACTTTCTTGTGTTTTCATGTATATACGTTTGTATTTTTCCACTCTTGAGTTTCGAATCCTCTGTTCTCCCTTTTTCTACGTTCAGAACATGAAGACATTAATACATCAGTTTTCTGTCAGCGACCAAACAATTAAAAAAAAAAAGAACATTTTCTGAGAAAAATCGTATACATTTACTCAGCCCTTCCGAACAAACGTAAAGCATGGACATATACAGATCTATCAATTGAAATCAAATAAAAATACAATATGGTTCGGTGGTCCAATGCGGTTCTTAAGGCTAAAATCTGAGAACGTAAGAGATTGCTTTTGTTTAAAGCGGACAAGGATTGTTAAGTACTTGGAACCAGAAACCTTTTATTCAAACAAATCAGGCCAATCCTAAACAGTTTACCAGTACTACAGATTCTTGAAGACTCCTAGGAAAAATTTACCGAGGATTTTAGATTGTCACTTTAAGTTTCAATATGCAGTGACAGCACATGGAAGCCCTAAAATTTGCTCCAACTTTTGCCAATCAAATGCATCGAACTCCTGTTTATTAAAAACTTAAAACTAAGTTTCCTTCAACCATTCAAGAACACAAAGCTCAGTCATATTAGAAGCGCAAGTAGATATATAGCTTTATAAGTTTTCGTTAAGTTGCTACGCCAATGGATTGAATTATGTATATAACTAAACGTTGCAACATGGTCAATGTAAGCAGAATTCAATGTAAATTGGTTTTACTGAAGGGTTCAAAATACAGAAGAACGATTTAGCAGGACGGACAAGCACCCTCTTCAGAGCATTTTTCTTCATTTAAACAAGCAAATCCAGCTCACTTTTGTTTGACAAAGTAACCTTAAAATCCAGGGAACTAATAATCTCTCTCTCAGCTTCGTTACTAGGACTCCACATTTCATGTGTTTTCCAATCGTATGCTTCTCCCTAAATTGAAAAACAAATCTTCTATGTAATCTCAAGGTTCATAGAGTAAATATGTATAACAGAACGATAACTCCAATATGACAAAAACACAAACACACACACACACACACACATTCTTTTTCTGGTCAAATGCTTAATCTGACCACATTGTTATTTCAATTTGATTAGTTCCAACAAAAAAAACATGCGGAGCTCTGAGTTGGGTCAATGTTATAGGACAACCACCCTAAGGAGTTGGTCTGGTGATCAAAGCCTGTGACTTAGGGATTTGCTCCCGCTCCTAAGATTTCAAGTTTCGAAACCTCCCACGTGCTATCGACTCCTTTGGGGCCAGGCCATACAACGTAACGGAGCTTCGCTCCAACTTTAATTGGGCTCCCTGTAACTGGGTGGTGGAATTGGGCCCTAAAAATTACTCGACGTGCGTGTAAGCTAATCCGAACACCTGAATTATCAAAAAAAAAAAAAAATGCTATAGGACAACAATGATTTTATGTTGCACTTGATTTTGTCTTGTTCTTGAAGAGTTTTGTGCTAGAAAACCATCTCCAAGTACGTGGTTTTCCTTTGCATAGTTGCATATAAAATGTGATTAGGTCCCACTCAATGTCATTGGCAACAACATAACACGTTGCATGGCCAGCCAGAATTGTAGGTTACCATCATTTGCAAGGGTCAAAATTTGGAAGGTGAACGAACAAATGTTTCAACCACATCTCATCAAACTCTCATTGGTCTTTCCAAATCTGTTCAATCTCCTCATTAAGTTTCTCTATAAATACTCACTAAAACATGTTAGTCTCTTCATCTGAGAAAAAACGTACGAATTTAGAGAACACCCCTTCTTCAGTATCTCCTAAAACCTCAAACAATGGCAGTTTTTCATCATATTCTGGTTGTTCCTCTGATCCTGGCATTATCCCTGTCAAGTATCCATTTGACCTTGGCGGCCCGGCAGCTTATGCAGGCAGGGCCTGCTGCAATTCCATCTATGCCTAAACTACCTCCACTGCCAGCAATGCCAACCGTTCCCCAAGCCACATTGCCGCCACTACCCACCACTCCTTTGCCTACAATGCCATCGGTCCCAACCTTGCCAAAACCCACATTGCCACCTATGCCAACCACCCCTTTGCCTACAATGTCAACAGTCCCAAACTTGCCAAAACCCACATTGCTGCCAATGCCAACCATGCCTTCAGTTCCTAAGATGACTCTCCCGCCGCTGCCAGCCACTACGCTGCCCACCATCCCAACAACAATTCCTTCTATCCCAACCTTTCCAACCACTATGCCAGCAATTCCTTTTCTCTCGCCACCACCATCTAACTAAGTCTCTGAGACACCACCCACATTGTTCATCATTATCATTATAGATTCTAAATTTGCTTGTATTGTGCCATTACAGTCGGTTCTTGTGTTCTACATTTTTATTTTATTTTATTTGTCTTTTTTAAGGAGTCTGAGTTTTCCAATTTTTTATACATGTGTGGTCAGGTTGTACCGTTTTCTTGTATCTACTGAGATTGTTGCTTCTTGTTTACTACATAATACGTTTGTCTTATTTACTTCTAGGTTTTGCTTTCTCTGCCCCCTACAATCCAAATCTTTGTAGCTTAACCTTATGCTAAGGTTAGATTCTAGACTTGCTAAGTGAAAGTGGAAAAAAAATGGAAAAAAAGAATTATGTTTTACACTGTTCTAATCTTTTTTTCTCCAGATACCCAAACAATAAAATAGTAGATTGTCAAGACATGGTTTCTATTTTCTCCTCATTTTCTTAACCCAGCCCAACAAAAGCAAGAAAATATTGTCTCATTCCTCTCCTTTTAAATTTGGTAGGTTAAGCTTTTATAGAACAAACCACGGGGCAACCCCCTGAGAACAGGCATACAAACAAAGAAAGCAGGAACAAGACCCAAATAACAGAGTTGAGCTTTGTTCACCCTCCACTTAAGAGGGTGAACATTACCCTCTTTCTTATTGGTTGAAATAATGTAGACCCCACCACAAAGTGATGTCATGCTTACCAAAAAGTCTATTGCATGGTAAGCGTGACATCACTTTGTAACGAGGTCCACACCATTTCAACCAATGAGAGAGAGGGTAATGTTTACCCTCTTTTAAGGAGGGTGAACAAAATTGCACTCCAAATAACAACTAGGACATACTAGACCAACTGTTGGAAATTCGTGATGGACGAAATACACTTAAACAATTAAGTAGGAGAGACGAGAGGGAGGAGATTACACACAATTGGTTGATAAAATACTTCAAACAATCTTTGTCACACTTGACTAGTTATAGTAGTTCGTCCACTCTACTCAACCTCACTCTTTCTAATTACTTTCTCTCTACTTTTCCATCACACATTGACCACCCCTTAGAATCACTGGAGTAAATAGTTTATATAGAGTTACATGAACCTAGCCAAGTATATGAACCACACCACTCATGAACCATACATGAACCACACCATTCATGTATCACTCACGATTTCCTAGAATATCTAATTATCTAAAATCAAGTTTATTTTTCCAACACAAACTAGGTAGCAGGAATAGCATACTACTAATACTGCTACCAAAACATCAGGCCAAAAACAAAGGAAGAACACAAAACCAGACAAGACCAAGACCCAACAAAGATTTTTGCTTGATACATTCCAAACCACACATAAATGTTGGTTGGCATGAGAGTTCTGATGTTCCTCCAAGAGCTGATGCAGTATCTTAACTCAGAGGAGATCTTCTTGACCACTCAGATGAGTTCTTAATGTTTCCTTTACCTTTCTTTTCCTACTTTCACGACCAAGACCCAGCAAAGATCTTCTAGTTTCACCCTACTAATTAACACCTTCGTATAAATAAATCCCTATCCACAACCTTCCTAAACACATGCTCCATTATTTTGTTCTCCAATGGGATGTTTCCACCCCAGTTTGAGTTATAAAATCTTCCGTCAATCTTAAGGGTCTCACTAAGCAAACTGGAATAATCCAACAATTACTGAGATCCTGCGAATAAAGACCATCACCTGAGCACTCTTTCTGCATTTGAAGTCAAATGCTTAATATCACAACATGGTTACTTTGATTGGATTAGTACCCCAACAGAAATTCGGAGCTCTCGGTAGTCATTATTAACTTCATACTAGACAACAAAGATGATAACTTTTACACTTTGATTTTGGCTACTGTTGAAGGATTCATCACCAAGTGCATGATGTTCCTTAAACATAATATACGATTTGGACCCTACCAATGTTTCATTACAAGACAGTGTTTTAATACATAATTTCCAAAGGTCAAAGTTTGGGAGGTGAACAAGCCAGTGTTTCTCCACACTTCGTCCTACCACATCTCATCAAACATTCAAACCCACATAGGTCTTTCCAGATCCATTGATTCTTCTCATAAATTTTCTCAATAAATACCCAAGCAATAATACATGTGTTATCTCTCCATCTGACAAAAACCTGTTCAGTTAGCAACCAAACCATCTTTGGCCCCACTCCTAAAACTGCCTACCATCTAACACTGTCTGCTCTTTATCATAGTTTGGTTCGACCTTTGATCTTGGCATTATCACTTGCAAGCATCAACACAGCCTTGGGGGCCCACCAACTGCTGCAGACACCGCTGACAATTCTATCTCAACTTCTCAACCCAACCAAACAAAACCAAGAAGCAATTTACCTTCCGTTTTTCTTTACCTTTCTTCTCCCTTCCCAGACTAAATCTCCAAACTAAACAACAAAGGAACTTGGACAGAATAGTGGTAAAGGACAGAAGAACGGAAAAGTATAGTCAAATATGGAACTTTAAAGAGCGTATAGATATACTGAAAATTGATTACTAATTGCTCCTTCCGCGTTCTCTGTTAAGGAAGTTTTCTTAATAGTTCAACATTTCAACTTCAATAGCATGCGAAACAATCCGCTTTCGCTGAATGAACAAGTTCACCACAAAGATTTCTAATCAAAAGAGAAGGTTTAGAAAGATTTGACTGCTTCACAAGTTCTATAATCATCTGGCAAACAGAAGTAGAAGTAATGAAAATTCCAACTTCCATTCCACATAGTAGTCTTAAGTTTGAACTTTGCAGTGAGAATATATTAAAGGATCCGTCAACCATTCAAAACCACACAACAGCTCAATCACACAGCAAAATTATCACATAGGAAGTCAAATTAAGTCACTGCACCACTAGATTGAATTGTATAATCAATAAACAGCTTCACGCTGACGAAGCAAGATTGAAACGATGTAAACGCAAATAATATTAGTATAATTTTTATTCAACTGAAGAGACGCATATACAAGAAAGACTTATCAGGTCAAATCCACATTTCCGGCATATTTGTCAATGCCATCTAAGCCGAACATGCATGCTTATATCAGTTAAAATTCCCCAGATTGCATCCATATGTGAATTGGGTGGCTATACAAAGTGCACAATTCCATTTTAGAGGGGAGGGAAGATGCAGTTACCGGTCATGAAACTGTTGCCTTAGTGACAAACTAAAAGGTAGTCATGAACTGGACAACTCTCTATAAAAGGGACCAAGAACTACAAGGAAGATTGCATCAATCTGTTTCAGCTTTTGTAGAAAACTATTTCTCGGCTACAACTGGCTTTGACAGCATCCTCCAAACTCTCAACTCGATCAAAATCAACTTTGAAAGTGACCATGGAGATATTATATTTCCCAGTTTCATAATCTTGCTTTATGTCCTGAACTTGGAAAGACTGTAGCTGCAAGTCACCAAGCACAAGTAAAAGCTCAACTTGCAAGAAAGTTAAAATTACCGAAGAATTCAGAGTATTGGCTATTTCTAGAACCTTGCGCTATTCATTAACTATTCATAGACAACAAAATGAAGTACTATAGCCCAATAATGCATTTCCGGTGGAATAATCCCATTGACAAATAATAGCAGTAACTATCGGAACTTAGCAAGAAATAGAAACTATGCGGCAAATAGGGATGGGGGGTTGCAGGTGAGGAGCATATCGATATGTTAATACACATTAACATTTTCATAAATAGTTCCCAACCTCAAAACAAGTTAGTACTGCGTCTGACCAGTCTTACCTGATGGTAGACAACTCCCAACAGATCAAATGGAACCTCCATACCCAACCGAACCTATAAAGAAAAATGCTCATAAGAACTAGTATAAGTTTTTATAAAGGAAACTACAGTGATGATAAGATATGAAGCAAACGCCATAAAAACAGAGCAATCGTCCTAATATAGGAATATTCAAGATAGATCCATTGAAGTTTCAAAATGCAGCAAATAATATCAGCAAAAATGTTAGCAAATAATTGGGGGAAAAAAGCAGAGAAATAGAGAAAGAGAGAGTAACTATTACTTTAGATTTGACAAGAACAGGTGTCGAATTTTTAAGGCATTCTGCAGCTACTCCACCATAAGCCCTGACTAACCCTCCTGTTCCTAGCTTGATACCTCCAAAGTACCTGAAATTAACAAATAATCTAGATAAACCAAATTCGATTAAGTTGGAGGACATCCTTGGTGCATGCATAAAATAGAACAAGATGTCATGTTTTTTACTTCTTCAATCATCAACTACTGATGAGTATGATAACATGCACCTACAGTAGCAAGATATATCGTTAATAGACTTGTTCAAGGAGATTATGATATATACCCTTCATCAGCAATTCTTTTTTTTTTTTTTTTTTGATCAGCTTCATCAGCAATTCTGAGACATACCTTATCACAACCACCATCACACGATCTACTCCTGAAGAAACTATTGCAGAATGTATAGGTTTGCCAGCTGTACCGGAAGGTTCACCATCATCATTACTCCGGTATTGATCACCGACCTAGGATCCACACCAACAGAATTGCGCTAAATTAAGGAACAAGGTCACAAAGATAACTCCGCCCGAACATGCTTCCCATGAGCTCTCCCTTTGAACCATATATTGCTAGAATGATTTTTAATCTATGCACACCACAAAGGAACATGCAGGTACAGCCACCGAAAATTTCACATTTTACATCAAAATTCCATTGGAGGCAACTAGGGACTAGTCACAACTCTTAGTATAAATGTTGTCACATGCTCATTATGCACACAATTGTATGAAACGGGAATTTAACAGTCATATTCCTAAAACTTGCTCAAGTACGTGAATATCTTTGGCATTTCGTATGAATTACATTTACATGTAGTTCATGGTGAGGACATTGGGATCCTAGTCTATAAACGAGTACAAATTAAGCTTATATTTTTAAGGAAAAAATCTACTCAACAACATGGCCTGATAATACATACCTTATATGCCCAACAATTATGAGTAGCACGTGTATCCCGGACCTATACATAAACAGTTAATCAGTAAAAAGAAGTAGCTTATTAATGTTGCTTCACAAACTGGTATCTTGGACAAATTAAAGGGGTATTGAAAAATGTGCGGCAAAAATGTGCAGCCAAACAGAGCATGCACGAAATGAACAAATTGAAAAACCTGGATATGGTCTAAGAGCAACGAAATTAAACTCCATAAAAGCAAACAAGACTTCTACTTTCGGCTCGAAATAGTTATCAAAAAGAGGGACCAAAACTTTTTTTTTTTTTTTTTTATAATTGGGGTGTCGAGGCCAATTTACACACACCTTAACTAATCTGGAACCAACTCTACCGGCCACTAGCGAGGGCCAATTAAAGCCAACGCAAAACCCCGCATGGACTCACCCAATTAAAAGGGCACAAAATCTAGTGCCAATCATCAGACTATTCAATATAAGTGATAAGTCCATCAAATACCAAATAGCAGTATTTTTCCTGCTAAAAATGTGATCTTTTCAAATCTTTTTGCACAATGCCTGATACTTAATTTTTTTTGGAAGTGAATTTACCTTCTTTTTTTTTATCACTTTGTTCGTGAAAAACGCAGAGAAACCCTATGCGATTGTAACTAACCTCGGAGAGGAAAGAGTGGGCGGAGCCCTCGTCGGAGATGGGGCCCGCAACGGCGATGAATTTGCTCTTTTTGATCTCTCGTTCGAAGGTGACCCTCTCCTTGATGGTCGTGAACGCACCTGGGTTGTTTCCTCCGCCGCCGCCGCCGCTACTGCTGCTGCAAGCGGTGGTGGTAACCATCGGTTTCTTAGCTCCGGCGATTAGGAGCAGTGAGGCGTACAGAACTTGACGACGATGGCTACGGAAGGGATTCAGTGGTGAAATCGCCACCTGCATTGGCTCATTTGGGCGGGGTTTTTTTGCGATGAAAATTGGCTGGATTATCTCGGTTGGATTATGCACCATCAGTTGCCCCCGCGTCTTTTGATTTTGGCTAATGACAGTTTGGCCCAAAAGTTTTGTAGTAGTTCCACCATTACACCGTTGTGATAACTGGGAAAACCGGAATAACCGATAAAACACCGATCCGGACCAAACCATTCTATTTGGTCATTCTATGGTTCGTTGACCTAGTTATGGTTCTGCAAAAATAAAAATCGATAATTTTGATTCGGCTACTAATTCTCAATTTAAGAACTGTGGTTAGAATCAAACTGGTCCGTTTGATAGCAATGTATGTGTGTGTGATACAGCAACTTTATTGGTTGTTTTCATCAACTTTAAAAGTTGCTTTAGTGATGGTAGATTGTACTAAGGGCTCATTTGAATGAGATATTAGATTTGGAGGTATTATATAAGAAGGGATGATTGGATAGTATGGGGTATTATGTAAAAAGGATAGGTCCACATTAATGTGATGGAGAATTAAATAAACTTGGTCTAGGTAAGGTATAAAATGGGAGATAAGGTTGTTTTATAGTTAAATAGAAGAGAGATGGGGTATTATAAAGGGGATTCCACATGGCCGGCTCCCACCTTAGCAATGTGTAAGCCCCCCATAAGGTATTGGGGGGATTATGGAGGAGGCCGTGTAAAGATATCCATCCTAGTTTTGGACCTCTCAAACCACACCATATGCACGGGCCCTCGTATTAGGAAAGGGATCATAACCCCCCTTTACATTGCTGCTTCCAAGCAAGCCCTAAGTGTTTTGAGGACCATATTTGTTTTTGAATCTTGATAAAATTCTTATAATTATTTTTTGGTGCTCTAAATTCTAAATAATTTTATAAGTTGATCTTGGTTTGCAGAAAAAAAGTGCTTGGATGCTAATCGTGTAGAACCAAAACCGGTCCGGTCTTGCAATTTGGATCCGGATACACGTATATTGATTCTATTTTGGTTCTCAATTTTCTAACACCATTTGGAATGGCCTGATTGCTGAATTTTTAGAGAATAGCACCACTCCGGATCGCATGCACCGCACCTTTTTAAGCTCGAAAGTGGAATCAGTCGAAGTATTACACTCTCAATTTGTAACAACTATTGCGGTGTACCCCCATTCATATCAAGCACGACACATCCACTATAACGTGCGTAGTACTGCGTACGCTTCTTGCAAAAGGGTTGTGAAACAATGCAATTTTACCAGCTGTACAAGGGTGCAAGGTCCACTTTGCCTCTTTCAGGTATGAAAAATGAATCCGGTGAAATCAACTTCCACAGCCACAGGCAAAGGACGTCCGAGGAACAAACTTGCGTCCACGCACAAAGGCTATAAAGGAAAGCAAAACAACTAAATAAAGACATTGATCTTCCTCAAATGTAAAAAGCGAGAGATAAAAACCTATTCATCCACAAGCCGGCATGAAAACTGCCGGTACTAGAAAACTTGTTTTTTAACTCTGTATCTGTCTTAATGCAGCAGACCATACATTAACAGGACAAAGGCTCCACCAGGAGTCCAATGTCAATCATCATTTGAACCTAGAACCAGCTCCTTAATCTCTTCAATTTTGGCAACCAATTCCTCCCTATTTTTCTGCAACATTCCGATAAGCCAATTAGTGTATTTCCCTTTATAATGAGGTTAAAGAGAATGTCATTATCTTTAACCAGAATAATGTAGCAGTGGCATTATGGAACTAAATTCCCACTAGATGGATTCTTTTTTTAACATTGACGCCTACAGCTCGGCCATAACAGTCCGCTTCAAACATAATGAGAGCACATACAATGATTACCTTGAAGATTAGATAGCGGGTGCTAAACCAGACTGTGTAGCCAAGACCCACAACTTCCAAAAATTTAGGAAACTGAATTTATGAAATCAAAGAAAAAGGTTTGTCAGTAAAGGAATCAAACCAAATTTCAAAATATCATAAAACTCATAGTCCTACGACTCGTACAATACTGAAGGTATACAAATACCTACCACTGGAATAGAGTCAATGGCAGAAACGACGATCGTCGCTATCCACAGAGAAACCAGGGCACCGCCACCAAATAGAAGAACAGAAAATCTATCATCAGAGTCCAACTGCAACAATGAAGAAGAATGTCATCAGTGCAGCATCTCCAGAGAGGCTTTTGGAGAAAGAACCGCAAATATTTGGAAGTTAACATAAACCTACAACAGCCACTCTATCAGCCAACACAAAAGCAAAACAAAATGCTATTTTAGTTCAATCTTTGCTCCTTACTCTTTTCAATCCCAAAGAAACCAACCCTTTTGATTCCTTCACCAAAATATCTGGTTTTCAATTGGCAGCAGTTACTTTTAGCAACTTAGGCAATTAACAATTACATTAAAGCAAAGCAAAAAGTCCAAAGTATAAGGTGCTTCGGTTCCCTATAGTCTCATACAGACAAGATGTTCCCATTTCCTATGTCTTTGTTGCTTAAAAAGGCTGAGTACCAACAATAGATTGCTTAAATGGGGCATGTGAGTTGATGAAAAATGTCTGCTATGCAACCAAGCCGCCGGAAAACATGACCAACTCTTTGTCTATTGTGAGTTTGCTAGGAAGGTCTGGTGGTCTATGGTGCTTCGTAAATGCAATGTCAGCAGGCTACCTATGGGATGGGATGGTCAGATGAGCTTTCCAGGGCCATCACTAATTTGAAAGGGGGATCCTTTGTGAAGGTTATTCTAAGGTTGGGACTGGCAGCCACGGTCTACCATGTCTCGTTTTGAGAGAAATGCTACAATTTTCAACAAGGCCAGAGATCCTTCTACTCTGCTTCAAGTCTTGGCATCTGATATGAGGAATAGAATTTGCTCTTGGAATACAGTGGAGAACAGCTATGAGAACTGGAATTTGTGCCTATCTTGGAATCTTCCTCTGAAAATTTTGCAGTCTATAACTAGTAGAGTTTGATCAAAGGTTTAGGGATTTGTGTTAGCTTTGCTCTGTTTGTGTTGTAGGGGTATGCCCATGTTGGTTCTTGTATTGGTTTTTGGTTTGGAATAAAATGATACCACACACACACACAAACTAAATATCTATCCTAACATAGATAGATATTTTTTGCCATGTTCCCCAGCCATGTCCCTGTTCCTATTTATTTAGAATTTTTGTTTCTCGTGTCCGTATCTGTGTCCATCGTAGCATATAACCTAGTATGTACCATAGGCATCAAAAGCAGTCTCAAGTCTTCTACTTCTCCGAGAAACATTGAAAAAATGTTCTTAATTCTTATTTCAACCTCATTGATTATCGTGAGGCCTTACCACATATCAATAGTTCTTTGGTTAGATTAGTCAACATCCCTATAGGGCCAGCGCCTAAATGATTGCCATTCTGGTCGTCCACCCAAAAATAGGATGAAAAAACTAGGGGATGCTCTACAGCAAAATGAACAAGAGATTCATATTAAACCTTTAAGTCAAGTTTGTCTAGGAACTGAGATGCCAGCACTTGCCCATCCGTGGTAGAATTTTCTGTTGGCACTTCTTCTGGCGTTATTTCTGCATATGCATTCTTCTCAACCGGTTGGACGTCTTCCGTTGTTACTAATCCAGGTTTTTCTCTAACATATTGGTAAGCACCACTTGATGTTTCTTCAGACGTCGATTTTAGAGAAGAATTACTGCAATAGAGCAATCCTGCAAGGGAAACATGAAAGTGCTGACTTGTAAAAAGGAGAAATACTACGAACCCCTCTTCAAAGCTATTTATATATAGGTTGAACTCATCGGCAAGGGTGATTTAAAATGTTGTTTAGTGGGGCGTCCCTGAAAATGGCGCCAGATGGGGCCTTGAGCCTGCCATAGTTCTTTCTGGTAAAATAATTCACAGGAAACAAAACCAGCACAAGATCACAGAGGCATTCCCCAGAACCAATAAGCAATAGCAAAAACCAACACTGACAACCTCAGCAAACTCTCACAAAACAGAATCAAAAGGAGAAGATTGGAAAACAGGTCATAAGTTAGCCTACCAGATAACGAAGGAGATCGATTTTCCACATTTGTACAAAAACTTTTAGCAGTTTAAAACCAAGACTGCCAACATTTTCATGCCTGGAAGTTAGTACAAATGCGTCAAATGCCTAATACGATACAAACAAAATAATTTCTCCTCTTTACAGCACATATTTGTGAGACATTTCAGAAACATGTAAGCCCTTAACATTTAAAACAAACGAAGCTACTTGAATCTGGTTCGCTTAAAAGTCATTTTTCATCAGCACAGTACATAAAACGATTTCAATTGAACATGCCCAGCTCGATTAATTCAGGATGGTCTGAAAACAACCGAACCTGCTTAGAGCTAGACTCTTCGTCAGCTTGATTGAAACTCGTCTGAGATCAGCTCAAAAGAACGTGAACACAGTTTGCAGACAATATGTACGTGCATTCATACACATCAAGCAAATCGCAACCAGTCAAAAAAAGTTAGAAAATTTCTACCAAAAAGTTGCACTGGATAACCAAGTACAGCAAAGTAAGTAGAAGTGCCAATCATTCAGGGTGTCTGCCGATGTAAACACAAAAAAATCTTACACGAAATCAAAGCCTTTTAATTACAGTAATACAGTATTTTGTTGAAAAAGTTGCAAGAGCAAACCTGGATTGGTGCGAGAAATTGAGGGCAGCTTGAGAGAGAGAGAAGATTTCCATGGGAGGAGACGAGTGGCGTTCGAAGTGAAGAGCATGCGGTGGTAAAGATTCGAGATGGTTCGAGAAGTGCAGATCTCCATTCTCAGTCGATCTAGGGTTTAGGGTTTTAAGAAATTCCTTGTGCTAAATGGAACAAAGGACTCCTCGGGACGTGAAGAATCGCGGTCCCGGTTTCCAAAATTGGCTAAACTTCACTTTAAACCCCTCAATTCTTTATTTTGGACTAATCCGTCTTAAAATTCTCCAATTAAACCTATTGCGTCCTTAAACTTTTCAAATTCTATCCGGTTAGTCCAACATCCGTCTGTTTACTTGGTGACAGCCACTATTCTTTCTTTTTTTTTTTTTTTGTTCGGCACAATAAATTTTATTAATCTTAAAACCAAAGTTACAAAGATTTAAAACCGGGAGACAGCCACTATTTTTTTTAAAATATCAAAGGAATTTTTATCTCAATTATAAATAATTATGGATCAGAAATTCTTATTCTCTTGGAACAATGCTATTTTAATGGGGAGGGTCCTTGATTTCCATCTTGACATAATTAAATAAGTGTATCGACTCTAATCAATAGAAGATCCGATATAAGGCCTGTACAAAATTGAAGGTTCAGTACTTTAAATTAAATGAATTTAAGCGAAAAGCAGTTAAGTTGATTTGATAATCATATTTCACATTGCTTAAGAATTTAAGTATCGCTTAGAACATAAGCTGAAAAATACACAAAATTAAGTAGCTTACTGTCTTCTTAATTCTGATTGAATTTAGGAATACATGCATATTATTGCCTCTTCTTACGCCACCACTACCATCCATGATCGGCACCACCGCTACGACATTGACCCCTCCACCACCACTACGACATTGACCCCTCCACCACCACTACCATAACTCTACCGCCTCCTCCCACCCGCACAACTACTCCACCGTTGCCGCCAATACTACCACCACTACTTCGTCCCCACCTCTCACCTTCAGTACCACCTCTACCTTTCCACTACATTTCACCATTACAATCATCCATCTATTGAAGATATAAAAATAAAATAAAAAAATCATCCATCTCTTTATCACCGCAACTCGTTGACTTTTTTTTTTTTTTGGGTAAGTAACTCATTGACTTTTTATTCAAGTATATTTGTTTTACACCCTCAAAATTCAAGTAAATTTATGTTACTTTTTGAATTTTTTCCCTAATTTCGTTCTCGACATAACTAAATGACAGTATAGACACTGGTCAATAGAAAATCCTATATTGCCATTTCTCTGAATCTTATGTTGATGCTAGTGCAGTCCTCGCAATGGCAAAAGGCAATGCCCTCTCCTTCAAAAAAGCCTCCTCATCTTGGACCTCTCGAGTTCAAAGGGGACCATCACAATCAAATTCCTTTGAGAAATTTCCTACTTTTGTCATAAAGCAATATCCTGATTCACCCGTGGTGGTCAGTGTTCGAGCCCCACGGAAAGCAAGTTTGGAGTTTAGGGCTATGAATAGCCTCTGAACTCCCGTTGATTAACATATTAATATCCCACTCATGTATAAACTATGGCAAAAATAATAATAATATCCTGCTTCGACTATTACCCAACAGAGATCTTAGCAATTCTCATAGCTATAAAATGGTCATTAACTTCACAATTACACTGTAGTTCATATTTTTGTGATTGTTTAAATGTACGTTGTAGTAGTGCAGGTAGAAGAGAAAAATGAATGCCACTTAATCTGCAGATAGATCTTTGTTGCACAACCTTAGACAAGAAATTTTCAAGCTTTCTTTTTGTAGTAGGAACAAGAAGGTTGAGCGCAAGGACATTCACCGGACACATGCATTGTCTTGGTAGGAGAGTTTTGTTGTCATTCCCACATGCCACAATCACAAGGGATCAGCAGTTTTAATTTGAATAGTACGTACTATATATGTAGAATATTATACATTTCAAATGTAGCCTTATTTTGTGTTGAGATTTCTCTTGTAAAGTACTCCCTCCGTCCCTTTTCAAGTGTCTTGTTTCGTAACTTCAACTTAATAAAGAGACATCATCATTACACATTTTACATCAAACTTTCATCATCATTACACATTTCACATCAAACTTTTATGTCTATAGAGGCGTCATCATTACACTTTTACGCACTAACTTTTTCAAAATGAAATCTACTTTTAAATGAAAAATGCACTAACTTTTACTCACATACTTTACAAAATAGATACTTATTAAGGAACAATCCAAAATAAAATACTGAACTCTAAAAAAGGGGACGGAGGGATTACTGCTTTATTCATCTATTGAAGTTCTTCCAATTAATACCACCCAAAAAGAAATCCAAGGCTAAACCAACATCATCAAAAGGTCGGAGGTGGTCTACGTACGGGAAAACCAAAACCACATGAATGATTGATGTTATGTGGAAAAAGGCAAAAAGGCTCTCTTTCTCAATATTCATTCACCAAAGAGAAGATCGATCAAATACTAGTACTAAAACAGAAGAACATGATGTTTGGTCCAAGTCTACCATGCCAGTTTCTGATGTTCAAAGCAACCATGCTTTGACCATGAGGTCATAACTCTGTAAAAGAGTCCGACCGAAAGCTCTCCTTGAATTTCTCCACCATTATTTCCGCTCATGTGATTTGGTAAAACCATTGATGAGGGCATGTTTGGGAACCCGATACTGGATTATTTGTGCATGATTATACGTTCTACAAAATTTCCAGTTTGAGAACTCCATTTTGGGAATGGATTCTCCCCCTCAATGCATTATGAAAATTATAGTACTTTAGAGGCACAATCTGAGAATCAATATTGGATAAGCAAGGGCAACATGGTAAAAAATTATTTCATAATCTATTTTCAGCAGTATCCTCTCAAACACTACTCTGTTGCAAAATCTATTCTGCACATATCTCACAAATATTCTGTCAGATTCATAATCTATTTTGGTCACAATCCGGCCAAAATCAATACCTCAAAATCCAAAATGCCAAAATAATTAGGCTCCAAAACGGGTGCATTTATATTTCTAATTGTGGGATGTATAAGTGGAAGACATGACTCGAATTAATTGAAAAAGCTGGAATTTGTACTTTTTCAACAAAAAAAAAAAAAATACTATAATCCATATAATTATTTGAGCAACCATATATACAAAGAGTCAACTTATCTGCCGTAATGACAACCACTGTTTAGTGCAGTTGGTAAGTCATTGCCTCCCATTTGTGGAAGGTCTTGGGTTCGAGCCCCACAGAGGGCAGGCCCTTTAGGGGGCCAGGGCTATGGATAGCTTCTGGTCTCCCCGCTGATGTATATCGCTGTGGCAAAAAAAAAAAAACTTATCTGCCGTAATGGTAATGAAACTTCATGTATTCGGTACTTAAGATAATTTATTTGTATAGTAGTAGTAGTAGTAGTAGTATTTGTTATCGATCGAGTTGTATGTTTATCTTAAATATCACTTGATTAGTTTTTCCAGTTGTATAATCTAGTTATATAAGTTGAATCTTTAAAACAACAAAAGAGAATTTTTCTCAGGTCCACTATACCACTTTCCAAACCCACTAAGTCCACTTCTAAATTCTATAACCTCTTAGGTCCACTAATCTGTTAGTAAGGATATAATAACCCTAGTTAGTCTAATATACCCCTACTTCTTTAAAAAAATACTGCCCCGTTTTTTCCTCAATTTCCGTTTTTTACTCCCTGTCAAACGTATTCATTTAATCCCCTTATAAAACCCCTCCCCCCTCCCCCCCCTTTTTCCAGACGACCCAGATTCTTCGGCGATTTTCCATTACGAACCAGATTCTTCGGCAGAAACCATAGACGATTTCCCAGCCTTCTTCGTCATCGGCGTTCTTCGTCCTCATCTGCCCTTCTCCGTCGTCGTCAGGCTTCGTCGTCGTCAGCCCTTCTTCGTCGTCGGCCCTTCGTCGTCGTCGACCCTTCTTCAGTCGCGATCGTCTCCATCGCACTAGTCGCCTTTGATTCGCCCTAGCTTCAGTCGGACGCTGTCGCCGTCGCGCTAGTCGCCGTTCTTCGCCTTCGTTTCTCCATCGCCTTCGTCAGATCCTACGTCGTAATCGATACACTAGGAATGTTTCTCTTCGTATATATGGTTAAATGAATGGTTTGGCTAAGTTAATTTAGGGTTTTGATTGCGAGTATATATGGTTAGAAACCTAAGTTACATGTGATTGAGGGTTTTGTACATAGCATCCTGGGAAAATTTTATGATTGGTATACATGGTTATAAATCTAAGTTATTTGCCCTGTGATTGCTAAATATAGGGTTTTGTATTTTGTACTTTTGTTTAGCTGCTGTTGGAAACATATATGGTTATATGTTCAGATTTGTTAGAGTTTTATTTTTTGTACTTTTGTTAGCTGCTGTTAGGTAACATATATGGTTATATACTCAGATCTGTTAAGCCGCTGCGCGGACCAATTCATATAAGGTTGTCTGTGGTTTTATATATATATAAGAGTCGATGATTATATAACCCTAGTTACAAACCGACTGCAATATAATGTTATATGTTATTGTGTAACATTATATAACATTGGGTATATATGGTTATATATATTTGATAGGTTGGTGTATGGTATGGTTGAATTAAGTTTGTAATTCGATTGATAGTATATATGGTTATATCAATGTCGATTGACAGTATATATCAATATTGGTTAAACTGTGTGTGAATAGATGGTTCTATGTGGTATACTTTTTTAATATGGTTGTATGATGATATATGTTATATAATTTGATATATTTATTCATAAAACTCCAAATATATCAGAAGCAATTCTGAGAGGCCGCTGTGCGGACCAAATCAATAAGTGATTTAATATGGTTATATGATGATACAGGTTATATAACCTTATATATTTATTCAAAAAACCCTATCTGATCGGTTAAGATAGGGTTTTGATTGTGAGTATATGTGGTTATATCAATCTTTGATCCGGTATGGTATGGTTGAATTAAGTTAGGGATTCGATTGATAGTATATATGGTTATATCAATATTGGTTATATACTAATTTTGTTAAAGGCTGTTATTTGTGCAGTTGTTCAAGGGGGTGAAGAGTATTAAGTTACCTGTGAAGTCGACTGTGAAGAAGGCGACGGCGACGAAGGGAAAGAAGTTACGAAATCTCCTCTTTTTATTTTTTTAGAGTTAGAAAGGACAAAATCTCATGTATAACGTTTTTTTGTGTGCATTATTATTACTAGAAGCAAGTTATTGAGGTCGCTGCGCAGACCAATTCAGTAAAGTGAAAATATAATGGAAAGAAGTTACGAGATCTCCTCTTTTTCTTTTTTTAGAGTTAGAAAGGACAAAATCTCATATATAACGTTAGAAGGTTATATGTTTATTTTTTGCCACATGTATTACGTTTTTTTGTGTGTATTATTGTTACTAGAAGTAAGTCATTGAGGCCGCTGCGCGGACCAATTCAATAAAGTGAAAATATAATGTTATATGAGAGTTTTTGTGCAGCGAAACTCAAAAAAAATTCAACAAAGCAGTTAAAATCAAGATGTAACTCTACAAAGCAAAATATACAATGTTATATAACGTCATATAAGTACAATAAAGTTATATATGAAACTGATCCAACGTAACTGTTATTTTCAGAGAATTTTGCGTGATTTGAAACGTATAAGGGATAATGGGCTAAACGGATGGGATTTGAATGGAAGGGTAAATCTGTTAGGCACTATTTTCTTTTTTAAATGTAGTGGACTTTATACGTTACCAAATACATATTAGTGAACTTAGTGGGTTAGAAACTTAATCAGTGGATCTAGTGGATTAGAAACATGCTATAGTGGACCCTAGACTAATTTTTTAAAGAAACAATTACATTACCAATACGCGCGTACTCCCTCCGTCAGCTTTTATTTGTCTCTCTTTGAAAGAACTTGCATTTCAATGTCAAAGAAAATATTTTCCGTAGGTTTTTTGCTTACCAAAATAAAATAAAATATTTCCAGGTAAATCTTAGAAATTGTTATGCCAATTAAAAGAGCTCAATTAATTAAATCTTCTAAATGGTGCAAAAAAAAATTCAAGAAAATGTACATGGAAATATACAAACAAAATTTTTTTTTTTATCCGCCAAATTGCATGTTCTCGATCTCAGGAGGAACAAACAAAAGTGGATGGAGCTAGGAAGTAAGATACATGTCACAAGAAAACTCAAACACAAGTTTTGCACAAGACAAGGAGTATAAAACAATTAGCTATTTCTTTCCATTCAAAGGGGCTATTGGAAACTTAATTATACTACTGTAATAAGCAGCCGATTTACCAATAGGGAGAGACATTTGGTATTTTAAACAATTATACGTTTTTTCTAAACAAATAACGTATATCAGCGCTTATGGTGGAGAAGCAGAAGATATGGCTGGTCTTATGGATGCTTTTGATGGCCAGCCATGCCATTTGAGAGAGAGAGAGAGAGAGGGTTGTGGTCCAAACTCTAGTCTTTTTCTATTCCTACTTCAATAGTCTTTTTCTATTCTTACTTCAATAGTTCATTAATTACTTGGTTCGAGAATTGAGATTCGAGCTCTTTGGAGAGTATTACCCTAGTGTCACCTCTCTCTCTCTCTCTCTAAATATATATACATGCAAATCCAAGAGGAGCTAGCTTTGTTTTCGTAAGGCTGGATGCATGTGTTGTTGGAGTACGTATTTACACGTGATTTATGGGCTTTTTTGGTGGTAAAAAGTGTTAGTACAAAATTTGGTCTGAGAATTTTTGGGAGGTAGGTAAACAACCCCTTAAAAAGAGGGTATGGTAGTAAGGTGAAAAGTTTCACATGCATGAGAGAGAGAGAGAGAGAGAGAGAGAGAGAGAGAGAGAGAGAACTCTCGATCTCTATAATTTTTTATGCTAATGCGCCCCTATGAATGGAAATGAGCATGTGTGTTTTAACTTTCTTCGGCTAATGCAAGATTTTACTATCCCAAGTGGTTTGCTTTTATATATTTATGCACCAAAAATAATTAAGAATAAGTTAGTTACTCATCACTTATTTGAGAATTGCTTAATTCCCTGTTATTGATTGACTTATCGCCATAAATGGCCCCTGATTTTCTTGATTATCATTTTGTTAATAAAATTATTGGTTTTCCTGAAAATATTAAATAAAGATAGGAAATTAAAGATTACTTGATAAATAATACTTCACCCTTGCTAACTAGTGCGGATAGGAAATTAAACCATCAGTATCTTTTCTTATCAACATGTAATTTGTTTGACCTTTATTATGGCAAAAAAGTTATTCTTGTTTTTTGTTTTAGGTAATAAAGTTATTGGTATTTTTTTGGGTCAAAAAGTTATTGGTATTTTTCGGTTTAATTAGTGTAATTGTCAAATATTCACAATGTAATTCGAAATTCAAGAATATGAAGTTATGTACTGCATGTGATATTGTTGTTGCCATGTTTGATGTCCTAGACTCCTTTGGATGTGGACCATATAGTCGGTGTTTGGTTGCTTTCGTTGAGTCTCGGAGTGTTATATGTTACGGGCAGAATACGAAATTAATTTCGGATATTTCACCACTGCTAATTAATTTCAATCACAAATATTATTTCTTCTTCAGTAGCTATCAATTCCATACATTCTATAACACGCATTAAACGACGCTAAAAAAAAAAAAAACAACAACACGACTTCTTTAACTTGGCACGTGGGGGCCACATTGCAAATTTTATGGTCCCACATGATTAGTTCTTACTCCTTCCGTCCAAAAAAATGAAGACAATTTTTGAAACTCGTGTTGTTTTTCATCGTTTATATCTTTCATTCTATAATATTTTTCATGAATTTGAAAATTTTGTATAATGGAACTAATCGAGAACTATCAAACAAGATCCATATTGCATATTTTTTAAGATCTACATTAAAAGATATAAAGAATTAAAATTAACACAAATATCAAAAATTGATATTCAATTTATGACGAAGGAAGTAGAACGTATCCAAAATTTGACTATTTAAATATTCTATCTCTCTATTTCGGAAGAATCATAACTACATCATTAATAATTACCTCATTCAACAAAAGGCCTTAAAACTGTCATAATAAATAGCCATGAGACTACCATTTGACTGCATATTGCCCCACCAATTCCCCCAGTTTAGAAATGTTACATCTAGGTCCCATAAAAAGTAAAAGAAAACAAAAAGAGGTTAAGTATATTGGAATATTGTGGTTACTGTACACCACCATATATAGTGGGCCTACTCTGAAAAATATAGTAGGAGTTTAGCATTTGCCATTACTTTTATTTTATTTTATTTTATCTAGGCTGTTCATGATGATTTATACGTATCTCGATTAATTATGTAGACTTTTAACTTTTTTTCCTTATTTTTAGGGGTAAATTGGACACTAATTACCAAATACATTTTCTATTATCCTTTAAACGTTTCGCTCAAACGTGTTTATATATGCAACTCAATTGAATACAAGTACTATTAAATAAAGTCTAATTAATCTCAATTGATAAGATTTTATGTAATAACGTCTTGACCATTATTTACGGATCTAATATTATTTCCAGTCGGTTGTATTTAGATTCATTCGCCGTCAGCATTAGATTTGAAGTAAGCCGCGTCCACCGCCATAATATTAATGGCATAAATCGCATTCTATTTATCATTGTAGAAATAATAACACATTTTATAGACCATTTATAGAACTTTATGTATAGTTACACCCATCTATAATGAGAAGTTAGGCAATTACACACTCGGTTGATTTATGCCACAAATATGTTTAAACCGGTCTAAGAACGCGGGTTCCATATCTTCCGCGTGGAATCTGTGTGCACTTGAATGATTTTGGATACACCCGTCTCTAGATTATTAGTATTATTTTTTTTGGTAAGTAAAATTGTGTGTATTTTCATACGCGTTCGTGGTATTGGTCCATATTTTTTAGGCTCTTGTCATAAGTATTTTTTCTTTTTGGTTCCCCTTTTCCTTTTTGTGCATCTACGAATCCACAGCCTTCTTTACTACCATCCCTCGTTTACCTACGTATAAAGTTCCTCTCTTGCAACAGCTCCACACCCCTCTCTCTCTCTCTCTCTCTCTCTCTAAAACCCCCCCTCACTCTCTCCCTATCCGGCTTATTGCAAGACCAAAATGCTATTCATTACACAAAGAAACTTCTAACAAACCTCTCATTTTGATGAGATTTGAATGGGATTCAAAAGAACCACACTGAATTCAATGGCTTATTCCAGTTTCGACTGTGCAGCCTCAAGCCTTTTGTGTGAAGAAACCAATGGCTTGTGCTTTGATGATCTTGATTCTGTCACAGATACTCAAAATCTGGGCTTTATGAATGATGACAGATCAAAGCCATTGGTTGATTTGCCATTGCTGAGTGAAGAGATTTTTAGTTTCCTGGTAGAGAGGGAGAGAGAACACTTGCCCAGAGAGGATTATCTTAAGAGAGTGAAAAGTGGAGGTCTAGATTTGGGTGGTTTGAGAAAAGAGGCTCTTGATTGGATTTGGAAGGTCTGTTTTCTCAAATGGGTTTGTGGGTTTTTTTTTTCTCTCTCTCTTCTTCTTTTTTTGCTGGGTTTTAGTCATCTTTGGATTTCGTTGATTTTTCTTTGATTTTTTTGTACCATTTTCACTAATGGGTCGTCGATCTCACACCATTTTACTTCTCTGTTTCAAATCTTTTCTCCACATAATAATGCTCTTGGCAAATTTGGTTTTTTCGACCAGTTTCAATTGATTTCAGAAGGTGTTGTCTTTTTCCCCCTTTCTTTGGATCAGTTTCTACGAATTAAAACCTAATCAACACATAATGCTCATTCGTACCTTGATTGGTTTAGTGGCACCACATTGGGTATCTGGGATTTGTGCTACATTTTTCCAGTTACATTTCAATTTACCTGGTTTTGCCTTTTTAGTTGAATAGTTTTAATTGATAATGCCTTGTGAAGGTGTTGCCAATGAAGCCATTCCTGAAATGTGTTTTTCTGTTTTGTGTTCAACAGGCTTATGCCCATTACAGTTTTGGACCATTGAGTGTTGGCCTGTCTGTCAATTACTTGGATCGATTCCTATCAGTTTATGAACTACCTGTAAGTTCAAAACTTGGACTTTGAAATTCTGGTCTCTTTAATTCCAATTTGGTGTAATCTGACTAATCTTGATTCTCTATTTACCTAATTGTTTGTCATTTTTTTCCCATTTTCTTTTGCCTTTTCTTATAGAGAGATCAAACTTGGACAGTGCAATTGCTAGCTGTAGCCTGTTTGTCACTGGCTGCCAAAATGGAGGAGACTATGGTGCCTCTGAATGTAGATTTACAGGTGATTGAAACTAAGTTAAAGCACCAAAAAAAAGTTAGTTTATTTTAGCTAGCTGTTTGATGTTTTCTTGGGAAATTTGCTGCTTCTCAATTTGATTATCCGAGGGACATGGGAATGTGGACAGGTGGGTGAGCCCAGGTTCATGTTTGAAGGTAAAACCATTCAAAGAATGGAGCTTCTGGTGATGAGAACTTTGAATTGGAAGATGAAAGCTTGCACTCCTTTCTCTTTCGTAGACTACTTCATGGCAAAGATCAATGTGGATCATCAACCTCCATCAGGGTCTCTGATTTCTAGCTCAGTTCAACTCATATTAAGCACAATCAAAGGTCGGTTTGTGTTATCGGTTTGTTATTGTAACTGTGCTTGATGGATTTTCCTACATTATTGTCATAATAGTATCAAGTGTCTTGCTGGGAATCCTTCTTTTCTAACCAAAACACTTGACAATTAACAATATGATGAACAATCTAAAAATACCAAAGTCGCATCATTCTGTTTGATTTTCTTTAAATGCTGAATCATTTTGGAATATCACCGTCACATCATTCTGAACAAATCAGTTTTCAATTTTACATATTGAGATCTTGTGTTTGATTGGTGGTGGGTGGGGATTGAACGCAGGTATTGACTTCTTGGAATTCAAGCCTTCTGAAATTGCTGCAGCAGTGGCAATACATGTCTCACGGAAAATTCAAGTAGTAGACATTCCTAAGGCAGTGTCTTGTTTCAGACATCTTGAAGAGGTAAGAACATGTGGTGCCCAATAAATGACGCCCCAAGCATGAAACCAATCTATCTTTCCGTGTTTATTCTCGGCTACTCATGTTTTGTCACGTTGGACAAAGTGGTTCTGAGATTAACTACTGGGTAGTTCTTGGCAAGTGAAAAACCACTTCCGGAATGTGAGAAGGTCTCAATCTTCAATCCGGTCCGGTGTGACGAATTATGAGTAGAAACGATAAAATCCGGTGTGACGAATTATGAGTAGAAACAATAAAACTGATGTGATGTTCCCAAACCACAGAACAATGAATTCAAGTATTAAGGCAAATTTGCTCTTGCTCTAAAAAGTTTGACCGTTTACCAACTTGGAGAGTTCATGAAAATGTGGGTGTTTTGCTTGTGGAATTTGCAGGGAAGGGTGTTGAAGTGTATTGACATGATCCAACATCTGGCATTTGTTACTACTTCTACTACTACTACTAATGTGGGTATTGGTGCCTCAGTTCCCCAAAGCCCAATTGGGGTGTTGGATGCAGCTGCATGCTTGAGCTATAAAAGTGATGATTTAACAGTTGGTTCATGTGCTAATTCTTCACATACCACTCCAGAAACCAAGAGGAGAAAAGTAGACCACAACCCATCTCAAGAAACCAATTTCAAGTCATGAATTGTCAATTTTTCCCTTTACACAATCAGTTTGGTTGGTTTCGTTTTCAGGGTGCCCCTTAAAAAGAGTCAGTTTGGTTCAATTGGGGGGGGGTTTGTTCTGAAGGTGCCCCTGAGCGGAAGAGAGAGGTTCCATGGTTTCCAGCTGTTTGTAATATCATAGTTTCTCAATAGCCACAGGCCCAAAGTAGCAGAGAAGGAAATGGACACAGAAAATGGAGTACAGTTTTTGTTGTAGCTACAATTTTAATTGCAAGAATGAAGGGAAGGGGGCGGGGAAACAAGTGATAGTGGGGATGAAAGTAGAGACTAGAGAACATGTATTTGCCTAATTTTTGACCTTTCCTTTGAACTTCAGAATCATAGTGATTTACTAGTACAATATATCAAGTCCAGTGAAGAACGAATATCTCTTGTCCTAGTCAAAATGCAGCATACCATCTCCACCCTAAAAAGATTGTCTTCGCAAAACACCTTATAAATTATAGTACATTTTTGTCAAGATTATTTTTAAGTTCTCTTTTTGCGGATCGAATAACGTTTTTGAGACTGAGGGAGAATCTATAACGCTAAGTACTCCGAAAATTTATCTCGAAAAAAACAACTAGTGGTTGAGATTCACTTTGATATTTATAATGCTAAGTACTCCGAAAATTTACCCCGAAATTTCCCCGAATAAAACAACCAGTGGTTGAGATTCACTTCTATGTTTGGGTTCCACACATCAAATTGAATCTCAACTATTGATTGTTCTTCCCGGGGTGCTTTCTGGATAAGTTTTCGGAGTACTTGGCATTACTCGGGGGAGTATTTCAAAGTTCTAACACAACGCTTTTCAGCAATGATTACGGTTCACGGTCCTTTTTTGGGATCCAAAATGGAGACGGTACTGGGCCCAAGCGAGCAGGCCCACCAACCTTTCGGGTACTATTTGACTGGATGCGGTTGTGACCGATCAGGTCAATGCCTGCAGCTCTTTTTTCTCTTCTGGTAAAAAGAGATTCTGGGCCATGAGGAACCTTGGGAATGCCTTGGCATGAGCAATAGTCTATTCGAGTAATGCCTGCCAACACATATTTAAAACGTAGCTTCGGAAATAATTATGCTTAGAATCGCTAGATGCATATTATGAGCCTATCAAATGAGTTCGAGTACGATTGCGTACAGCATTGTGTTCTAAAATTGTGTTTGTTTCTAAACTTGTAGTTGTCGAACTTTGCCAAACAACTAAACAAAGCACCCAAAAGTAAAATATGCCGGCCATTATTTATTCCGAGTGCAGAGTAATCTGGGTTAAGCTCTCTCCTAATTACTATCCCCCATATTCTACCAAATCTTTTATTCTTTGGCTCCACTTTGCACTTATTGCAATGATCCGAATCATTCATTTCGTAGGTAATCTCTTAAGTTTTGAATGAAAAAAAAAAAAGTATGTAAGAAATTAGTTTGATTACATATCAATAAATACATGTGTAATTCAAATTAAGCTGCTTAAGATGAAAGTCGTTTGTTTTCTGGTAAGAATACGAACACTTCTCTCCAAAGCCCATGAAACGAACAATATCAATAATCATTAGAGAGCTTAGCGCATTTTATATAACCTTAATATTTATATTATTACCTCCGTCTCAAAAAAAAATTTATTTCGTAAATAGAAACTTAAAAAGAATAGAATTTGGTAAAAAAAAAAAAAATTTAAAAAGTTCCCCGCAAATTACTGAATACTCCTCAGTGATTTTTTTGAACAATTTTGAATTCTTTTTAAGTTTTTCTTCTGCGTACTAGGAAAAAATTTCGAGGGAGGATTTTTGAAGGAAATTGTTACCCTAGGATGCGGCCAAGGGAGGGGTGTTTGGCAGCGGTGCTGAACGGCCAATCAGGTCGTTCATTTCGGCGATCGACAACTTTGATCATAATTCGAGCAACGAATGGTTTAAATTTTTATGCGCTTAAATTAGGTCCGAGCCATTCATGACAAAATAAACGGCTTGATCGGTCGCTCGGTACCCATGCTTGCAGCATCTCCCATTCCCCATATACCACGACATTTTGGCCATAATTCCTGCGTTAGCCTTTTTGTTTGGATTTGATATCTTCGTGCATGATTCTGATAGGGGAGAGAGTAGTTGCGTCATTTTGGATTTGTGAAGTTGATTTTTGCAGGTGGATCGATGTACCCTCAAGCTCATCTTTCTTGGGTCCCTCCCTCTCTCCCTATCAGATGATCTGATGATGTTGATCCCATAAAAAATTCATACTGTTTGGACCAGCTTCAATCTTTTTTTTATATTTTTTATTTTTGTCTTATCCACTCAGGCTTTCGGACCTCCTCCTGGTCCAAAACCAGTGTACACTCTAGTCTAAGGTCAGTATTAATTAATGCTTTTGGCTTGGAAACAGATCGTCTCCGGACTGTCCTAAACAGTTGGTTGGAATTTCTGTTATGTCTGGTTTGGATTTTGAAAGAGATTTTTGAAAATAATGAGTGGAGAGAGATAGATAGAGAAAATTTATTAGAGATCATATGCAGAAGTTTCGAGACCCTAAACGAGCAAGTCCGTTGACGATCGAGAATAATACTACTATTTGTGTTTAAATTTTCCTAGTCGCTTGGAAGAGCACAACCGAGATGCGATGTAGGGTTTTCTTACATTTTTATAAGGGGTTTGTTTCAATGAATGAAGAGAGATAGATAGGTAAAAATTTATTAGAGACGATATGCCGAAATTTTGAGACCCAATACAAACAAGCCCGTCTCGTAGAAGCTCTGATCAGTGGGAATCTTCCGCCAAATCTTTTCGGAATCATGTTTTTGAGCTTTCAAAACCCATGTATGCGCCTGGGGAGGAGCCGGGGGACAACATAGAAATAAAAATTAAAAAAAGAAAAGAAAAGCCCTATCTATCTATTATTACTAATATATTACAGAAATGTGTTTTGTCTTCAAAAACCTCCAAACTCCCGTCCCTAAATTCTTAGAATTTTGTCTTTCTTAATTTTTAAAACCCTGGCTACTTTTCTATACATAAGATTGTTGCACATGTTGCAAGTCTTTTTATACACTGTACCAGCAGCAAATTCGTGCTATGCATAGAAGTCGCAACACAAACCAAATCGAACCGAATCGAATCTTATGTTCCAATTAAATTAATTAATTGGGGTTGGCTAAACATAGTCACAACTCACAAAATACGGAAGTCGCAACACAAAAAAGAAAAATAAAAATGTGTTTGAGTCCCCTAAGCCTCCAAATCCCCAATTCTACTTTCTTAGATTTATCTTTTATTTTTTAAAAAAAAAAAATCCAACACCCACAGATATATTCCTCCGAAATTATCACATCTCAAAACACTTATATTCCCACCTCCAAAATCTAATTGCACATCTCACATTCTCCGAAAGTATCACTGCAATTCTAACATTCATCCCCCGCTAATGATTTCCATGGACCACACACGCCATATAATTTTTTGCGAGAATTTCCTCATGAAAATTTAAGCAGCAAATTGACTCCAATCAATGAGACCAATGCTAGCGAACAAGGGATTGAAAAAATATTAAACTAATTTTTTTATTAACTAGTATTATGTCCGTTCGATGCATGGAATAAAAAAAAAACTACATTAATTTTTTTCAGCTCCGTGTATCGAATGGGCACAGACGCTAGTTAAGGGGTTGATATAATGAGTAAGCGTTTGTGTTTTCTCGCTTAATATTTACGTTTAAATTTTCATAGTCGCTTGGAAGAACCAAAACCTATAGTTTACCATTCAAATTTCAGAGCACGCCGTGAAACTTAACCTTTGCTCCTATCATAGGTGTGATGAAGTTCAATACAGATAGCTATATGTGGTGAGGAGAATATTCAATATGCGATGTAGTCTAAGGTTAACAAACTTAACCTAAGGGGCTAACTTAGTAGTGGTCAAGATTTAAGACTATCCGCAATGGGAATAATCAAAATCAATAATCAAAATGTGCCACATCAGCATTTGAGTATCCATTTAGTTCATAATCAAACTTAACAACCTCTATCTCCACATTGGTTATTTTTGCATCCCTAACCAAAAAAAATCCCAAAATACACAATGCACCTATATCCAATCGCAAACGAGTTTCAATCACGCATCCGATCACACCAAATTATTCGTCTCGATGAGACGATTCCAATAAGGGGTGTTTTGAGTTATTGAGTTTTGAGTTTCCTTATTGAATTTGGTTATTGAGTTTTGGTTATTGGTAAAAGTTATTAAATTTGGTTATGGAATAGGTGGAATTTGATTATTTGCTAAAAGACTTGTAATTTTGCTTATTACAATGTGAGGTATTTTTTGAGCATTATGGTTAAATTTGCTTAATTCACATTCATTTGATTATTACAATGCGGATGCTCTTAGGAGTTTGCTTCTTCTTAAAATTCCAGGTTCAAAACCTCTTACGTGCTATCAACTCCTTTGGGGTCCGTCCATGAAAAACTTAACCCCGACTTTAATTGAGCTCCCCACAAGTGGCCGGTAGTATTGGGCCTCAATGATTAGTCGCCGCGCTCGTAAGCTAGCCCGGATACTTGAGTTGCTAAAAAAACAAAATGAAACCCAAAAACCCTTGATGAAGTGAAAATATATGGACAGTAGTAATTGACAACATGGGTGCGAGTGAGATAAGGATTAGTTTGGGCACTGTAAAAGCATATTATCAAAACCAAAAAAAAAAAAAAACCAAACGTGCCACCGAAAGTCTGTAACAATAACAGTCCCTTTTTACTACGTGGTTGTAACATGCACTCACTGCATAGTTAAAGATTAAACAGCAGTAACATAATCTCATAGTAAAAAAAAATGTCACCTTTGACTGGGTAATGTTAAACAGCTAAGCAATGGTCAAATGGGTCAAATGGGTTATTAAAATCAAACCGTTATTGGTAATTGTACCAGTAAATGATCCCAACGACATGTACTAACATACACACATAAAAGGAATACCAGACAAATTCATTGAAGGAACACAAAGACAATTGTCTTGAGTCTCTGGAAAAGCCCGACACTTCCTTACTTAATCCGAAAGAAATTTACGTGCCCTATCCTTAGCTAGTTAGCTTCAATGCATTCTATTCCGGATCATGGAACCTTGTAGTATAGTGGTGCATGATAGTCGAGATGACAGCTCGAATCGCGCATTATACCCTTGTAATAAAGAGGTGCACTTCCTTACTTAATCCAAAAGAAATTTACGTGCCCTATCCTTAATTAGCTAGTTAGCTTCAATGCATTCTGTGTGACCTGTGATCCTTGATTTGAGTCCTTCCTCCATAGGTTCAGGGGTTTCCTAACCTGCACAGGAAATGCACGACTAAGACCTGGCCGGGGTTGCTCTGCAAGGCCCTTTGGCGAGAGGATGAGAGTGTGCAGAGAGTAAAGCAAGAGACTAGGGTTTTAGTGTAGGAGTGTGTGTACCTCTTAGAGCATCTCCAACCCATACCATATATCTTCATTTTGGAGGAAAAACATTCTCCAACCCATCCTTTAAAACTCTCCTCCATTTGGGATGATGAACTTTAATCCTCTAAATATAGAGGATGAAAGAAAAAATAGAGGATCTCCTTCAAATATGTGTTGGAGTTGAGAAATAGAGTGTTGGGTTGGAGTTGAGATAAATAGTACAATCCTCTAAATCTACTTTTCAAATAAAATAGATTAATTTGATCCTCTCAAATAGAGATTTGGAGGGTCTTGGATTGGAGATACTCTTAGGGTTGTCATCCTTCAGTATTTATAGAGTCTCCTTGACTTGCTCTCTAAGTACGGGCATGTGCCTCGCACGGGCTGAGTAACGTCGTTGTGACATCACGAAATAGATCTGGTAACCGTTTTTTGTGTGAGTTGGCACCCCATGTGCGCTCATCATTATCTTTTGGCATAACCGCCAAAGCACGTAGAGTGACACGTGTCATTAAAGTTAGCCGAGGCTGGTTAGCGACCTGCAGGGAGAACCTGCTGATGATGCCGCCTGTCTCAAAGGTGGCCGAACCCGAACGGTTCTCTCCTAGCGCCGAACGGAAAGTGGGTGCATTGCTGGTGATTGACAAGTCCCAGCTAAAAGCCGAGCCTCGGTTCACGTACAGCCACAATGGCCTTGGTCTTGTCATTCAAGACACGCTCGGGCTGTTCGGTTCGGCCTACTACACATCCTATTCCGGATCATGGAATCCTATTGTGTAGTGGTGCATGATAGCCGAGACGAACGGCTCGAATCGTGCATTATATATACTCTGGTAATGCAGAGGTGCACCACAAGGTCCCCAGCCACAGGTGATATGAAATTTACCTTGAGATGAATGAACTTTTGATGGCAATTGAGCTAAATATGCCTATAAACGCAACATTCCCACTGGTGCAAGGAGATTGAGAGTCATATTTACTCACCTTCTTTTAAACATGGAAAAGTCCAAAAACATAATAATTTTGTACAATATTGTGCACAACATGTCAATGTGACACTATTTCATTGTTAATTGGTCTAATAAGTTTTAATACCCAAGGAAGCAATGCCAAACCAATGTTTTGTGCAAGTGTTGTGCAAATTATTGTTTTCATTGCACGACTCTTTAAACATACATATAAGACACTCTAGCAACTCACCCAATATGATCCTCTTGTCGTGTTGCTGAAGTTAATCAAACAATAAATCAGAGACGATAATGGATTGTAAGTCGTGCTGTAGCCAAAAATATACATCAGTAGGGCCATTATGAGTCAAAACTCGGGTGACAACCAACCTCTGGCAACGTCAGATTTACAACTTGAGAGTTGTTGGCAATGCAACGATAGCTTGAGTGTTACATCATCGGAGACGAATGGAAGTTTTCAGGTTTTGGAGTTTGACTATTTTGTTCACCCACTAGTGGATAAACATTACTCAGTGTCATCGCTCATTTTTCAGAAGGTTCACATTGAATTTTTATTTTGATGATCAGAAACATTCATTTGGTGGGGTTTATTTTGTAACAATTCAAGCAAAGTATTCTTATTTTGATATAAATATTTGATCGAATAACATGTGTCTTGCTTTAAATTCTTTAGATAATTTGATTAAGCATTTACAAATATCTAGTTGAGATATTTTTCTACAAGATTGAATTAAAAGGTTAAGACGTTAAAAATGGCTTTAACTATTGAAATAAACTAACAAGCAAAAATTCATATACAAGAGAAATACTTTCTCCGTTCCATATTGAGAATCCACCATGAAAAGTCGTGTCATTTTTCAAATCAAAAAATCAACTACTTCCGTGCATAATTTTTTAAATTTTTTTGCACCAAATTAAACTACTAATCAAGATCTTTAAAATACGGTGCGAAAAAAATTGAAAAATTATGCACGGAAATATTGTTTTGAAAAGAGGTAAGAGAGAGAAAGTGGGACTGTCATTGTGAAACGGAAGGAGTAATAATTAAGATCAATTGATCTCTCAAGAGAGAGTGTATAAGCCAAGTCTAATTTTTAGTTAAAAGTCCTTCAAATAATAACGAAATCGTAGGAATATGGCAGTTCTTGTCACCAATTGAATTGGGATTATAATGACTTCCATCACCACTACAAACAACAGCAGCTCCAACCATGATGGGAAGTACTATATACCCGACGAGTTCTATTAGTCAGATGTCAGTTTTGACTGGTCATATTCCACATGTGACCCTTCTGCTAAGCCCCAGTAAATAAAGAAACGAAAGTCATTTATTTGCGTGCACCTCGATTGTTCTTGGGGAACCAATCTCACCGTCCACACGTAGGATTAATTGTTACTTAACGAACATGTAACAACATCTTGAAAGGAAAAGAAACATAGCCAGGGAGGATGTGAATTTTCTATAGAAAGGAAAAGAAAAGTTGCGAAGATTTGGCCTGGTCAAAAGATTTGAAACACGTTGAAATTGAAACAAAAAAGCATGGGCCTTAATCCAGGCCGATCAAAAATGCACTGATTCTTACTTAAGAACATAATACGATTCAGGTAAGTAAACGCCTTGAAATGCGAAGACTATATTGAGACGGGAAAATATGATTTCCTCCATAAAAATAACTTCTCGAATACGAATAAACACTTTTTGCAGCATGAACCAAGGGTGGTTTCGAAGATATTTTTATTTATTAGTAATAATAATTAGTCCTACAAGAACCGGTACTGCAATGTTGTACAGCGAAAAAGAATCATGGGATTCAGAAGAACCTGTCCTCTGTTTTATTTCTATTCCTCTGAAGCTGGCTCGCTCTGTTGTAAGTTGTAAATATAATTTGCAAAAATATACGCTGAGGCTTCTCAAATCTGCAGTATGGCATATAATACATTCCTTGATCATACAAAATCTGGTTGGCCCGTCGATGTCAAGCAACGATGCCACATCCGGCTGTTTGGGTCCACTACCCTAGGGTAAGAAATTACTTCAGGGATGGGAAGATAGACATAGTGTGTGTTGCATATTCCAACCGTGATGCCGCTATATCCAGCAAATGCACCATGAACCTGCCAAGAACAAAAATCCAGATTGTAGTGGGATTCGTTGGATAGATGAAGATTGTAAATCAATGGATTTAAAGTTCACTGCCACATATCTGTACTAGCTTTATGTAGAACTGTGGTTCTAGGTTTGGTATGGGGTTTTGATTAACTTCACATTTGATCCATTGAGATTGGGAAAAAGACCAGGAATATCCAATGCAGAAGTTTCAATTGTTTTAAACAATTAAGGCTAAATGAAGCTTTTTAGCATACTTATTAATGCCCCAAATTTACATAGCGGTCTACACGGCAGAATATGGAAACCAGATTTTTTTTTTTTTTTTTTTGGGGGGGGGGGGGGGGGCGGGGCGGCGGCGGCGGCGGCTGGGCTTGACATTATCAGCCAGCACTTTCAAATATGGACAAACAATATAAGAAGGAGAGAGCAGAAAATCAGACATGCTACAAAAATTACCTAACGAACCCAACCCCAGTTATGAGCAGTTTTGCTTTAAAATGAAATACGACGCCAACATGTCTATTTATTCCCAGCTACTATCTTCGTCATTTTTCTTGGGTTTAATGTTTGACCCAGCCGGATAGGGCAGGGGACCTCAATTTTCCAGCCAATTAAACTAGTTTTTACTTAGGTTTGCTCCTATGAAGGGATTCAGAATCCTAAAGAGTAGTTCACCATATTTAGGAACTACATGAGGCATTGTTTCTTTCACTAAACATTGCACAGTAGAAGGAGCACGAGAGACTAACCGCATTTTGGCCGAGTACAGCGCAAAGAATTCCATCTGACGCATTTGCACGGACTGCTCGGATCATGTATGTCGGATCAATGTACTTCACATCAGCTGGAGTACCCATCTCATTGAAGTATCTCTTTATCTGCAGAGAACAGCTAAATGATATCAGTACCATAGTAGGTGGACGGAAGGCAAGGGGATGTACAGAAATTATCCAGTTACGAAGAAAATCAATCAAGAAGTTCAGAATATCAGATGTCTTCCAAAATCCATAAAAAGCAGGGGGTTAAGGTTCAATTTTGGTAATCACAATCTTGTGCAGCTGCTTTAACATTACTTCAAACACCAGCACTAATCATTGCCACCCTAATAAAGAAGTTGCAAGCACCATTCATGGAGGATTTCTCTGTAACACCCCATAAATGGTAATATACAACTTGTTTTCTTTGTTGTCTCGTGTAAATAACTCCATATAGATTTGTGCTTCAAAAGACCAGGAAACAAATGGAAAAGAGGCGAGTTATTAAAGAGAAAAAAAGACAAGTGGAATTAAGTGAATCATCTAATCACTCCTCGTCACCATGCTAAAAAAGAAGTTGAAAGCACCATTCCTGAGGGATTTAAAAATGGACAGAAAGGCACAACCACTAACCTCTTGTTGTAGATACACACCAATATCTCCGAGGACAATATTTCCAGATGCATCTTGGGCGTTGGTTTCTTGGAGAAAAACCTGCATCGAAGAACAATAACAGAAAGGCCCCAATCAAAAAGTCAGTGTCACATTGTTACCAATTGTCACAAAAGCTTAAGCTGTCATGAAACGGGTCCATCATATGTAACAAGCTATCCAACAACATTTTGATATAACTTAACAAACGAAATTACATTCGTAAATGTTGAAAACCAAATTCTTCTACTTCCAGGGGGAAACATTGAAGTTATTCTCTATAAATGTTCTTGCTTTGCAGGCTTTTTAGCAATTTCGGGTCATACTGGACCGGACTATTGAAATAAACGTAATCCAAAGCTGGACAAAAGCATCGTTTTATCACATGAGAATAATTTCAACAGGGTTCATTCCCAGGTGCCGGAGAAGAGGGTGGTGGTATTAGAAAGTATGGTATGCTATTTTGCCAAGGGATTCGTAAGTTGAAATGCAAGACAGAAGTTAAGGAACTAAAAAAGTCAAAAAATCAGAAATTCTGCAATGACGAAGTCACAAAATTGTAAGAGCTATGCAGAAGTTCTTGAATTAAACACCAGATACAGTAACTACTAATCTATGCATCCTTCAGAACATAATTCAATTTACGGTGATGAAAACAACTCAAACAGGCATGCATATTGTGAAGTAGACCACATTTACAGGAAAGAATAAAGGAAGGAATTAATACATATAGATAGAACAGAAATAGATGCATAAAGATCATTTGTCTGAATACGTTTAACCTAGAAGCCTTAAATGAGAACAAAATGTAACTGACCTGCCCTGCTCCCTCTGCTATACAGACCACAGCTGATCCCTTTTTCCCCAGTAGGTACTTCAGATGGCCCAGGACACCATGGGGTCCACGTAAATTGAAAGGCACCTAAGAGGAGAAATATAGAGAGAGTAAAAAGCTAGGCTGGCCTACATGAAATTGTATGAATATCCTGTGGAAGTACCTCCGGGATGAGACATATATCAATTTGTCCACTAGCAAGGGAGGCGTGCATGGCTATAAATCCACTACTACGACCCATCAACTTCACAATCCCAATACCGCGATAAGCACTATGAGCCTGTTGGAAGAATCAATGAAATAAGATATCAAGAACCAACATTATGGAAGAATTCTAAACTTCTGAGCACAGAACTTAATGGACAGTTTGACTTGGTAAATTGCCTTCAAATGCACAATGGACTAGAGAGGCAGTAAGACTATGAGAAACTTTACCTCAATGTAAGCAGAATTTATTGCACGTTGTGCTTCTTCAACTGCAGTATCGAAACCAAAAGTTTTGTCCATCAGCAAAATATCATTGTCAATGGTTTTTGGTACACCAACAACAGCCACCCTCAGCCGTCTTTTACGGCACTAAACACCAAAGAGTGAAGAAATTAGACTCTGTAAATGAAGTAGGAAACACAAGAAGTGAGTAAACCAAGTATTTCATACACACAAATTGATTAAAAAAAACCATGTCTATCATTCTTTTCTTGTTTTTCTGCTAAAGATAGATAAATCACAAAGCTTTTTCGCCTATTCGCACACTTTTCAAGTGAAAAGCAATAAAATGAACTTGAACATGAGTGCTTACAGCATAGTCCAGGGATTGATAAAGTAGAAATATTCTTGCAAAAGATAAATTACTCACAAGTTACAACGCTTTGAGATGAATAAAATGAGCTGGAATAAAACTGTTCTGAGGAATGATAGTTTGCCAACTAGGATTTTTTCCAGGTGCAAAACATTTAAAGTGGAGTAGAGAATATAAGATAAAGCACCAACAGAGTAAAATGCTACAGGCTTATCAACCTCATTGTGTATTGCATTGGCACCGGCATGAGTTCCATTTCCACCCAAGACAAAAAGCATGTTGACTCCTCTTTCCTGACGTCAATTCGGAACATACATGTATAAGAACACATAAATACAGCCACTTGTAGTTTCAATAGAAACAGTAGGGAAAACTTGTGAAAGATCTTCCATTGAAAAGATATTGATAAAACACCTCCATACTGTCCACGATATCGCTAACACTGGGTCCTCCGCGTGAGACTCCTAACAAGCTTCCACCAGAAAGATGGGCATTTTGAACCACATTCCTGGATAGCTGATAATCAAGAAGATAAATAAGCAGATATTACTAATTATGTATGTAATTTTGAAAGGGAGAGACAATCATATCTTATCTGAAGCCTATTGGTGGCTTTGCAGATCTAAACATGACCCATCAAAAGCTCCCTCACATAAACTGGAGCACATTGTTATCAGGGCTATTTCACTGGCTAAAGAATGGCTTGCCACGAACCATGGCCAGAAGCAGTAGGCAGGTGAGCAACATCATGATTTAATTAGCCTTAATTTAAAAAACTGAAGCATCATTGATTTGTTCTACTACAGAAACACGATCTATCAACCCACCCACTCATTGTTTACCGTGGCATCATTATAGTTTATGGTCCTTTCAAAAGATATGGCAGCTATGAAGCCCCGACACTCCAAACTGCTTGCCGTATACGTGTCGGACACTCCGGGGACACATGACATGCTAGGGACATGCGGGGAAACATATGGGACACACTAAGCGGCGTGTCCAATGAATTTAACCATTTTTAAGCAAGGGACACATCAGGGACACCCATGTCTCAATTTGGACGCAGATGGAAACCTCAAAAGGACCAATTTCAAATATTGAAAGCTTATTTCCAGGGTATGATATTCCAAAAATATGAGGAAAAAAGTACAAATAAATGAATTATGACCAAATAAAACCCTCTTTTGACTTGCAATAATTAGAATGAAACAAAAAGAATTTTAAAGATACCATTAGTTTTGCTTATTTTAGTATAGAGTGGTCATATAAATAATAATACTCCCTCCGTCCCATAAAGTTGGTCTTCTACGAAACAACGTGCACTTTTTAAGCTTATAATATACTTACCAAAATAATTTTTTTGGCAATATGAATCTTGTTTGATAAATCATATGAGATCCTTTAAACAGTGCAAAAAAAAAATGAAAAATTATTTTAGAAATACATTATTTTTAAGTTTGAAAACTGCACGTAGTTTCGTAGGAGACTAACTTTATGGGACGTAGCCACGGAGGGAGTAACTAAATATCTATCCTAACATATATACACAATTTTTGCCATGTTCCTCGCCGTGTCCTATGAAGCACGGATACTCTAGTTTGGCCTCCGTATCTCGTACTGTACGCGTATCGGACACGGATACGCTCCGGATACGTGTCCGATACGTTTTTTAGAGTATCCAGTTTTTGAAATTAATTTTTGGTGTTCGGATACGCTTTGGATACGTTCGGATACGCTATGGATACGTTTTGGATACGCGCAGGGGTTAAAATGTTATAACTAAAAATATGGGTGAAAACTGTAATTTGGTCTTCCTATATATACTCTGATACGACTTTAAAAAAGAGAAAAAGAGAAAAAAAAAAAGGAAAGATAGAGAACAACAGATCGATCTTTCTCCTCTCGTCTCTCGACAACATCAGTAAATCTCTCTCTTCTCTCTCTCTCGTCTCTCTCTCTCTCATCTCTCTCACGTGTATGTATCAGTTTATATATATATATATCTTGTCTCTCCCTCTCTCTCGTCTATAATCTCTCTCTGATTATCTATTTATCTGATTTAGGGTTTGTTTTGAACCAGTAAACTCTGATTTAGGGTTTGTTTTGGAACAGTAAAATCTGATTTAGGGTATTTTTTTTTTTAACAGTATAACGGTGTCTGATTTAGGATTTATGATAATGTAAATGAACTTTTGTAATGGAAAACTTCAATCTTTAATGGAATTTTATGTTTATTTCGGGTATATATTTTATTTTTATTTATTTTTATATTCAACGTATCCCCAACGTATCGTATCCTACTTTTTGGAAAAATCACGTATCCGCGTATCCGTATCGTATCGTATCCGTATCTCGTATCCGTATCCGTGCTTCATAGGCCGTGTCCATGTCCCGATTTATTTAGGATTGTTGTGCCCCATGTTTGTATCCGTGCTTCTTAGTATGGAAGTTGTAACATCAGACCATTTGTCAAGCCACCAAGTAATTAGGATTTAGGACAGCATGGTTGTGCAAAATCCCACCAAACTAAACTTTATCTCACGGGAGCTAGGTTGAGGCTAAAAATATGGGGTATATGTTAAAAACTATGACTACCAAGAATTTTTCAGAAGAAACGTGAAAAGCACAACTCAAGAGTGTAATATTTTTATTGTCAATCAATTTCAGGAAGGCTGCCTGAAGGATAGAAATAAGAACTCACTGGCATTTCTCTCAAGTCTTTGTCAGCAAATCCCCGATAACCGAAAGGAATCCCCACAATCTTTTTCACACCGTATATTTCAAGGGTGATAACAATCTGCAGCAATTACCAAAACATCAATGAATGATGACAATCTGCAAGTAGATATTAGAATAATAACTTGACAGGAAAGGAGTGATTTAGATCTCAAGGTATCTATTGCACTACTATATTTAGACACATAAACGTTTAAAATGAAATGAAAATGCGAGGTTACATTCTTTATTCTACATGTAGAAGACTGAAAAATCCATAACCAAGCAATCAACGAGTGAAAGTTGAAGAAATGCATTTTTCCACCTTTTTAGTTTAACTCAATCTTAATGTTTCCATAGTTAGGTGTCGGGGAGATTCGGCTATGACAATTCCGTTAAGAATACCCACGTTGATCTGGATCAAACTCACAAGAAAAAGAAAATTCAGAACAATCACCTGTCTGATGACATCATTGAGACCAGGGCAAAGTCCACCACAGGTCACAATCGCTGCTTTCACTTCTTCTGGATTGAAGTATATTTTCTCCCGAGGACCAGCTCGGTGAACCCTGGAAAGTTATCAAATTAGCAACAATGTGTCTACCAAAGAGACTCTTATAAAATCATATTATGTCAAAAATTCCAAAGTACATTTATTAAACCAAAATAACACTACCAGAAGATAAAATATGCATTCAATATTGAAGTATTAATGAAATGTTTCTCATTTTGTACAATTGATTTTTTCTTGTACTTTCAAAAGAAGGAGGAGGAGGAGGAGGAGGGGAGAGGGAGAGAGAGAGTCATTGATCGATTGTACCCCTAGTCTTGAATGTAAAACAATACTTGAATGTAAATGCATTGGATGCCGTTAAAGGCACACGATCAACATATTTGGCCTTTCACAAAAACCGTATTTGGCACATATGCAAGAGAGACTAATATTGTGAAAAGGAAACAAAACTTTTAAAAATAAATGGGGCTTCCCTTTCTCTTCAACAAACAAAACCGAAAACCTAGCAGATACCATAACAATACTGCTTGCCCGCCTTCCTTGCCCTTTCCAACTTCCCACCCTTCCCCAAGCTGTCTGACCACCACTAACTCTCTCTCCCTTCCCACCCTAACCTAGCCCCTCGGATATAAATTAAGATGGCGCCCCACTCTTCTCTGATATTGATAAGAATGACAAAGATGTTGCATCAGACAGAGGACAGAGATTGCAAGGTTCAAGGTGGAGCATGGTTTAAAAAATGTGCCAAACCTTCATGTAACACCGCCACCAACTGGTATGGGTGATTACCACCTGCAGAAGCAGCCACTATAGTTGTGTAATTGAAAAAACTGCCGCAATGTCCGTCAACATTACATAATGTCCCTAACAGCAATGCGGCACTATTATGACTCTCTCTCCCCCAACAAATGATCATTCCTATTTTACCTGATTAGTTGATCACTAACTTAGATTAAAGGTTAGATTCCACAGATAATTGCACTTTTCCTCTGATAAAAAAAAGAGCAAAATCTCCATATCTTGACAGATTGCTCAACGAGTTTATGTTTGCTCTACAACAAAACGTTCCGATACTCATGCTTTATATTTTTTCTATAAGTAACAACAGACAAGTTATCCATCAGCTTCACTACTAAAAAATAGCAAACGAATAAATACATTGAACAAATGGAGAAGTCTTCATAGAGACTTAAAGGTAGTAAAAAAATTTGCACACATTTTAGACGTAACTAAAAACTGAACAAATCAACTAAAAAGTTTTTAAATATCCACCAACTGAAAATTTTGAAAGAAACAAGAGTATTGGTCTGTTTTCTCAAACTTTTATGAGGAAAATATTACAATTCAATTGCCGCTACTGTTATGCCACTTATGCTTATATCCCACAAATGGGAGACCACCAAAGTTACTGGAATGTGAAACCCCGAGGGGTGAGGTTGATGACTGGGCGATAGTATTGTATGATCTGATTCATTGTTCTATTAATTTGGGCGTTTATTGAATTAGACATTTCTCTGGCCTCTATAAGGCTAGTTTGCTGTATTGGAGTGGAGTTTACTCTAACTTGGTCCATATTGGATTATGCATTATCCTGTCTTGAAGATTTCCTGTTATTAAATGCAACCCATATATGGCACTTACCATTGTTCCACCCAAGTACAGTCAGAGTCAATGCACTCAGCACCCGCAGATGTAGGAGAGGAATATTTTATGACCTGAAATAAACATACTTAGAGCAACCAACATGACAGCTAGAGAGGAAAAATCCCCGTGTTCAGAAATTAACGTTTCCGTACAATTATAGTCTAATATGAAGAGAGATGAAGAGTGAAAAGAAACAAATAAAGGGGAAAGCGTTACAATATTAATATTGAACCCAGAAGTGTCCCGAGTGATGAGACAACGTGGAAAACACGAAAATTATGTTTCTGCGTCCTTCTTTCACCTTTAAAATCATGAATACTAAAGTCATGCAAAAAAATGTCTGCAATAAGTATTCAGATGCAGATTGCTAGCAAAATTAAAAGCTGGTATAAAAAATGGCACATGGAATCTCTTATCTATAGAATAAACTAAAAGACAGTGAATAATTAGTTAACAGTTTCAAGTGAACACTTGCAACAATGTCTGTTTTGCTACTAATTCCAGCTATCACCTACTTTAAGAAAGAGATCCAATGATGTATATCAAGGAAAAGTTAGCCAGAAGTCCACAAACCTTCAGAAGTACTCTGTCATTGTTACTAATGTATCCATGCCACTTCTCATCTGATGGATAACCATCCGCAAAATCTTCAGTAGGACTCCTACAACAGAGAATATTTAGAGCGACCAAACAGAGAATGGACATATTCAATGGTCCCAGTGTTCTTGCTTACAAGTTACAACCACACATTTGTGTAAGCCCCGTATATTTGGCGATAGCCCCTTGCAAAATGTTTTTGCTTCTCCATTTTAACCCGAACGTGAATTTGCACTAATTTCTCATCTACCTCAACCGGTCTCCTGATGTCCCTAGCATATTTCTTTCACTTTCTCCTCTATGTAGTTCCTTATGATCTATCATGCCTATTGTTCAAGTAATGAAAAGTCACAAATTGCATTGTAAGCCAAACTATACCAAACTTACAGGCCCTTGGATTGTGAGGAAGGGAGAGAAAAGAAAGGGTCATGATTTCTCATTAAATCTCACCAAACGTCAGGAGATTTAATGATTTACAAAATGGACCAATAAAGATTCATCTTTTTGTTTATTCTCATCCTTTCCCTTCTCTTTTAGCAATCCAAATAAGAGAAAGGGTTCTCTTTTCTTTTCTTTTCTTTTCTTCTCTCACCATCCAAAGGGCTGTTGCTGTGTTTTGAGTTCAATATGTTTGCTTCTTTGACTAGTGAAATAGGAAACAAAGAATGTAGCATAATTCTGCCCCAGTGGACCACTAATTCATTTTCCAGAGAATGCGGGTAGACAAATGCATTAGACATTTAAGACTACAGGCAAACTTCTAGTTGAATACAAAACACACAGGTTATTTGAAGAGCCTACTAGTAGAGTTCAAGAAAGAAAAAGGAAACAACACGTACTTGTTGGGTAGCTACAGATTACTCATGCAGAGTTCAACTTGACTAGCATTGAATAGTAGTTACGGGGAAGAAAATTACAGTTCCAGCTGACACAAATTCAAAGTCATTCGCAAAAAGGACAAAAAAAAACAGCACAGAAATTTCAAATCCTCAGCTAATCAGAAAGAATTGAATTACAAGAATAGAAACCACTAAAGTTCAAAATCATGATACTGTAAGGCCCCATTAAGTTGCAGGGGAACCTTTGTTTGGTTGTCACTTGTCAGTTTTGAGATAAAAATGCTTTATACGTTTGCGAATATTTTCGTCTTTAGTCAATTCTTTTAACATTTTAACCAAAAAAAATACTTTTTTAATAGAGGTATGCAATATACTTCTAAAAAGTAAAATTTAATGAAAAATGTCGATAAAAAATCAATAAAGACGAAAAATACAAATGATGAAGCCATCAACTTTTTTCGAGATAAGATTTTTAAGAGGAGAAAACTTGTAAGACCATCAATTAACTTTTCTGCAATGAACTGTTTTGGAGCTGTCTAGCTAACCTCCACCATTAGCGGAGTATAATACACAAATAATTCCAAACAAGTTCGGAGATCAATACATAACTTACCAAGTACACTTCCGTAAATATCAATACACTTTTTGCGGATTGATTTCGCGGATATCAATGTACATTTGGCCTCGTTTGATAACAGTGATAGATGGATGGGATTCGTAAGGAGATGGGATTAGGATTGGGATTCGTAAGGAGATGGGATTGGTAATGAGAAGGGATTGATAATGAGTATGTTTGTTTGGGATGGGATTAGATGATGGGATTATTAATATCATGTTTGTTTGAGATGGGATTAGATGATGGGATTGGATTGTTAGAAGAAATTGGTAATGAAAAGGGATTTGTAATGTGAAGGAGTTGGGATTGGACTATTAATACCCTGTAATACCAAGTCCCACGGGGTATTAACAATAGCCCCTAATACCCCCTCTATTAATCCCATCGGACTATTAGTCCGAACCAATTTTGGTTACCAAACAAGGTATTACTAATACCATCACCTTCACAATCCAATCCCAACCTCCAATCCCTTTATCAAACGGGGCCTTACCTATTATCCTCCGCCCTTAGTGTGGATGCGGAGGATAGCATTTTCCTTTTTGGAGATATTTTCTTGCACTTTTTAAATGTGCTCAGTCAAGTTGTAAGACCATCAATTAACTTTTCCTCATAACTTTTCCGCAAAAACACAACAATCTTGGTTCTACACTAGTTTCTACATAATTAAACAGCTAATTTTCCACTTTTCCTTCAATTTCTTGTATCATCTCATATCAAATGAACGCATAAAAAGATAAATTTTTATCGGGAATAACTTTAAGTGTGCTTGAAAAGTGAAAGGAGCCTTAAGTGAAACTCTTGCAATACTCCATCGGCGGTGTTTAGAATTCGAGTAGTACCTCATCCGGAGACAGAAGGTGGAGGGAATGGGCACGGCGTCATGAATTAGGTCGGTGAGGTGAGGAATATCGTATCGAGACTCGAATTCCTTCTGGAACTTGGACTTCCAGCTAGGATCGCTGTAGTCGATCGCTGCAGCGGCTGCGGAGGCGGCTGATGACGGCGGCCTCGTGTTGTCCGCGTGCGCGCGAATCCTCCGGCGAACTCGGTTCGATTTCGGCCTCCAGATAGGGAGTAACGGGGTGAGAGTACGGAGGCCGGAGAAGTGAGGAACTCTCGCAGGGACGACGACGCTGATCGCCGGCAAGAGCGATTCCATCAAACGACGAAGTCAGCAATTGCGGAAAACGCCGGTGATGAGAACGAAGTGTAATGAGTGTGTGTGTGTGTGTGTGTGTGTGAGAGAGAGAGAGAGAGAGAGAGCCGGAGAGACAAATAAGCAGAGTGGACAAAGAGACGTTCCTATGCTCTGAGATGTTTGACAGAGACAAGGAGAGTCTTTTTCAAGTTAAACGACGTCATAATGCATAAACAAAAATACAACGTCATAAAGGCGGAATATATTTAAAAGGCAAGCTATTTGCAACCATAAATTTTTTGAACGTAACATGTTATCATATGCACATAAATTGTTTACCATAAGTTAATCACGTTACGTTCACAAAATTTGTGGTTGCAAATAGTCGGCCCCGTGTTTAATTCGATCACAACAACTAATCAGATAATCACCTCGGTGGGAAAGGAAAACTGATTGCTATAAGGATACGAGTTGAGCTTATAACTTGAGGTAAATTTTTTGAGTCATGTATACATTTGGTTAAGGTTTAGCACGTCAGCTGGCGCGGCGTTACACACACAATGATTCAAATGATATGTGTGATTTTCGACCTGGAAAGACTACAAAATATTTTCTCCGTCCAGATTAATAATCTCTCGTCCAATTTTAACCAGATAAAAAATAAGTTATATCTATAAATTAAGTAGTGGATTTTATATCCAATATGGATCTTGTTTGATAGATCTCAATTAGTTCTATAGGAAGAAAAATTTTAAAATTACATAAAACATTAGTATAAATTACATGGTATTATAATAGATTGAAAAATAACACGAACTACCAAAAAATACTATTAAATTCGGACGGCAGGAAGTAAAAATTCGATAATATACGAGAGATGCAATGTGCGGGAGGTGATCATAATGCTCAAATTCTTTTAGTACATTGAGGGACTTTTGAAAGGGTTGCCATCATCTACTTTTCAACTCAGAAGATTGCATGAGACATGAGATGTATTTCTGGACCCTACAAACGGAAAGCAAAGGCCTTTTGGTAACTATCCTCTGTTCGGCTGCCTACCATGTGAAGAAGACCCATTGGATAATGAGGCTTTTACCAGACCAGCATTTCATGCTCTCACTTTTCGCAATTACTCACACGCTTTGGGTTAGTTCAATTGATTGGTGAGCTTGTTTTCTACCCGAGATTTAACATAGTTCGTTCTTGGAGTTGGAGACAGGCTGTATAAAGATAATTTTTTTTGTGAATCTCTTAATCCCGACGAACACTTAGAAAGAAGGAAACAAGAATGTATTGATTCGGCTTCGTACAAGGAAAGCCAGCACAAGCTGCATAAAAGGTTGGTTCCCTTATGATTCCACGTGCTTGCCTAATTCTCATAAAACCGTCATATTCACAATTTCGCACGTGACACATGTTCAATCTTTTATTACTCCAGTTTTCTTTTTTTCTTTTTCTTTTTTTTTTTTTTTGTTTGTCATTTTCCACGGGTCATTTCCATGTGCTTTTGATTTTACTTTACGAGATTATGTCGGGTAATTAAAGCTTACGCACGAAAATAACCGTTCGCGGAGATTTTGAGGCTCAAAATTAACAAAAACACTCAAAAAGAGGGTTTTTTAAATTAGTAATTATTAGGTTGAGAAAAATGCCTATGAACTCTCGACCTTGCCGAAGTTGACGAAACAACCATGCGCATGCTTCGATCTGGTAGCTTTCGTAAGACAGCATGTTGGATAATCAAGGCATTTGTTTTGCTTGTTCGCATTCTCTCCGAGTCAATGAACCTAATTGGCACAATCAAAATAAAATTGGCAAATCAATTGGGGGCTAGTTCAGTTAGCCAGAACTCTTGCACCTTATTAGGAGGTCAGGAGTTCGAGTCTTCTCGGTTGCATGCGGGTGTTCTTTCCTTTGTATTTATTGGGATTATTTCTTCCCTTAATGTGGGCTTGTAGTTGAGTTGGTCTTACTTAGAGTGATTGGATGTAGTGTCCCGTGATTTGTATTTTTTTCTTCATTCATGATGTAATGTAATGATCTCTCCTGCCGATTGGCAAAAAATTAAAATCAAACTGGCAAAGAACTTAATTGGATTCATTTGAGTTACTATTTTTGGCCGATCCACATTTAATTAGGACAAAGGATTTTTCAGAAAAGAAAAACAAACAGTGTGGTGGCCTCGGTTACGAGCTCGGTAACCTGGCCACATGATGTGATCCCGGCATTCGAGGATCCTTTAACCGAAGACATATATGGATTTCATCCCTCGGTTACCTCCTTGGTGATGCCCTCGGGATCAATCTCCTGTGCTGCATTGCTGTCTGCTACCGTGTCTCCGCTGAAGATAGCCCTGGAGCCATCAACAGAAAGTTGTTACACCATGCGGTCCCTACAAAGATCATGCAACGGACGCAATCATTGGGATTCCCCTCTCCCATGTGCTCCGTAACCGTCTCCTCTCTTCCGTCACATATGACGTCACCCGAGGCGGTTACCTGAGCGTATATTTCACGCGCTAGCTTGGAGTCCAAGAAACCCTAGGTCTATAAATACAAAGGGACTCTAACCTAAAGAGACGCCAAAAAATCCTAACTCTAGACCTAAACTCTACCCCTGAGATCTAACTTGATCGTCGGAGGGTCACTGGGGTGACCAACCCCTAGTGACTTGTTGCAGGTCTTCGCGGCGGGAGCACGGAGCAGCTGGAGGAAGATCCAACCTGAGCCATTGGATCTGTTCCCGATAATTCGAACCCCCACAAACAGAATAAACATTTATTGAGTGAAGCCTAACATAACAAACCCATTAGTGTTAATAGACCCTTACCGTGTATATTGGTCTACCATTTTTTTTAAAACGGATGTTTGGATCGGTTTACACACCTCGATTAATACTAGAATCGTTGAAATTAAAGATCAGACAAATCATCCAGTGAATCCAAGGTTTGAAGTATTTGCATCCGTGTGATTCGAGCATATAATCTCATAAAAAATGAACATTTATTTGGTTGGCCATGGACTGATTGGTCTACCATTTTCATGGTTATACGAAACATGAAAAGGGCAAAACACATCACGTCAAATCTTGGAGCCAACCCTCTATAAAATGTTTCAGTAAATTTTTTTTTTATTGTCAAGCAATATGAAAATACAAGCATAAAAAAATAATAAAACTGAAAATAATTCAACAATCACACAAGCCCTAGCTCTATTACGAGGGAAATGATCTCAAACAATCCCACAATCCATGTAAGTCCAACCCAATTATAAAGGAAAGAACACCCACACGTAAGCGAGGAGATTCGAATCCCTAGTAAGATGTAAGAGTCCCAACCAACTGAACTAGTCCCAATGGGTTAGTAAATATCTTTAATAAACATGGCTCTTATAAGGGGGTGTTCCAAATTCAATTATTTTTTTAAAAGTTCTTTTTTCTGCAATGAACAGTACAATAAAACAATATGTGTTCCACTTTTCTTTAAAAACTACTTCTTTTTCAAAAAGCTTATTGTCAAAATGACCATATTGCCCCTTGGACTTATTCACCTTCCCCAGATCTGGGCTTTCTCCTCTCCTGCCCCTGGGACGTCATTTTGGCCGAAAATTTTTCAAAAAAGGGAAGGCTCTGGAAGTGGAACCAGCCTTCTTTTTGGGCCCAAAAAAGGGCACTTTTTCTAAATGTAGAACGGCCCCTAAGACCCAAAAAAAGACTTTGCTTATGCTTACTATTGTAATTTCAAAGGCTTTTAAATGTTAGTATTACCTGCACTTACAAACAGAACGGAACGATGGCTTTGTTCACTTGAAATTTCCAAAACCACCCTCCTATCTCTTTCTCAGCACAGTTTTCCAAATAAAGTAGGTGCCCCTTTAACCAAGGTTATGGAGGAGGGAAAATACTGTCCAATGACGTTCACATCAACATGTGTAAAAATGCACCCAATATATAGATTGTGCTTTAAGGGCAACCCAAACCCACAATCCCTTCAAAGTAAAGTAGTAATACTAAAAACAGCAAGCATTGTCCCACTTTGAATCATATGTATTTGGCCTTAACTTCCCATTTCAAATAAGAGATATTTGGCGCCTAAATTTGGATAACCCAACAGAAATAACTACTTCCAACGGTGAATTCTTTCCCTAAACATTCCATCTTATGGGTCATGTCTTCTTCAATGGCAGGTCCCAAAACCAAGAGTCTCATATTACATACTAGGGTTTAAAAGGATAACCTCCTATGAGTAACAGATGGAGCATCAAGCCATCCGCTACTAAGCAGATTCACTAGGTTCGGTTCTGTTGTTTACCTCGCACCGATAGATTGAATTTTCTGTACATGTTTCTCATCAAGATTTAATTTCCAAAAGTAAATGGGTTTTGCAGGCACATCGCTTCTATAGCGTCAAGTCCTCAGCCCTAGCAACACTGTGTGTTTGATCGAGACGGTAATACTTTCTTTTTCCTTCTCTTTCTTCCATTTGTCTTGAACAATGCCATTCGTAAGAAACTCCCATACATAAAAACACTACAAAGTGACGTTGCAGTAACATTGCCGCAATTTTGAACCACAGTGATGCTTGTTTAGATCCTAGTAAATGAATGTTCTATTTGTATAGCACTACCTTTCTTGTATAGATAGTGGTTGGTCATAGTGAAACTGAAGCCTCGCAGCGTGTCATGTCCATTGAGGAATTGAAGATCCGCGGTGAGCTGGAGATGGATGTGGAAAGAGATTTAGAGGCAGAGATCAAGGATGGGATCTATCATCTTGCTCTTCGCTTGCACCGGCTCTATCAACACCAAAAGGAAAGGAACGAAAGAGAATTATCCGAGCCTGGTCCCAAAAGTAAACAAGGCCTGACAAAGAACAAAATACTTTCTGAGGTGAACATAAGCATTAGAATGGATGGAGGAACCAAGGTTGAGATAAAAGAGATAAACAAAGAAGCTCGCAAACATGGCAATTCGCGGGCTTCATCAAGATCAGAAAATTCGAAAGGAATGATTGGTTCCAATGGAACGAAGTTCGACTGGGCGAAGAGTCTTCGATCAGAAGCACGCCCACATGTGATTAAGAAGAAGATTAATAACTGTATGTAATCATGGTATTTGGGTGATAATAAGCTTCACTTACTGGGTGAAGAGTCTTTGATCATAAGCACGCCCACATGTGATTAAGAAGAAGATTAATAACTGTACGTAATCATGGTATTTGGGTGATAATAAGCTTCACAGGCATCACTTTATTGTTCTGCTGATCTATTCCGGTTTGTAATTTTATATAGCCGATTGCTTTGAATGAAATAATGTGACTTTTCCTACTACTGTACATGTGAGATCATAATTTCTGTTCCCCTAGTATTTAGGATGAAGCCTGGGAGAAGACTTCAATGTGAATAGTTTAAGTAAATTTAGGATCTTAAAACAAATCAAGCACTTAGTGTAAGTTTTAACGACCACTAAATAGTATTAGAACACTAAGCTAAAAATGTATTCTTCCTAACTTGAGATAGCTACACTGCAGAAAAGGCAGTATAAAGGAAGAGTGAGAGAGTATGAATACAACTTCAAGAAGCCAAATGTGTATTTAAAATTACAACCACATGGACTGAATACATTCAAGGGGTCAACAACCTATTTTGTCTATCATCGCAAAAACTGAACCCAACTCCACAATCAACTAATTTCATCGTATGCCATAACAGAAGAATACCTCAAATTAGACATCCTATCTTCCATCTATTATCCTTGAGACTTTGAGAAAACTATAAAAAGTGATGGTACCACAAAAAGCGTACCATTATCAGACAGGCGAGTAGTGTGCTTGCAGAACATCTTGTAGGCACTTCACTGCGCTATCATAGTTCAGAAATCCCATGTACCAAAATTCGTGGTTATCCACTGAGATAACCTGGATGTACTTTTCAGCGGGATTAGCTCTGCTTGATGAAGGATTGACTGCTTTAAGCTGGTGTAATGGGATGACTACCTAGTAAATCAAAGAGCAAACATAAAACAAGGTAAAAAGGTATCAAAATAGGGTCCTACTATTGTTTGCCTGCTGGGCTGGCATTAAGGCAAGACAAAGTCCAAAAATAACACACTTCTCGATGCACACTTCACATTCTTAATAAATTTTCACAAACTTCAGTACAATTTCACATAAACCAACACACTCTTTTAACTTTGATAACAACAGCCCTATGGGCTGTTTTTAGCATTTTCTGTATCAAAAATATGCTGCAAGGCACCTTAAAAAAATGACGTCAGAATAATCTTGAAACCATGAACCTGAACCAAGCCCAACCGCATTCTTTGGTTCTGTCTCACAGGTTCAATGGTTCAGCCCAGTGTTCAATTTTCATTAACAGTTGAAGCGATCAGTTCAGGGTTTTCAATTAAACTTAATCCGAACAGTGACTACCCCTGAAAACAATATAATTGTGCTATGAATCAATGGCTACATTGACTGGAATCAGGAAAGTGTTGCTCCATCATCTAGAAGATTAAATGATTTTGTTCGTTCTGCCCTCATGCTTTCTATAGTTGTTATGTTCTACATATAATGAAGTCCCCTTCTTGTACTCGTACTTATTATCCATGTGGTAAAATCTTTAGAAAATTAGTCTTAGCTCCATTATGTGAACTTCATAAGCTCACAAGTCCACCTATTAATTTGTAAGGTCTCAAGTCCATTTTAGGGTACCCTAAAGTTTAGGCACCTTCATAAGATTTTAGGGCGCACTTTTTAATTATAAGATAGGGTACCCTAGGGTAGGGTAGATTACTCTAGGGTTTAGACACTTTTATAGGGTGGTTTTAGGGTGCACTTTCCTATTATAGAATTTTTGTGGTTTAGGCACTTTTATAGGGTTTAGGGTTTTAGGCACTTTCATAGGGTACCCTAGGGTTTAGGCTGTGTGGACTTGTGGCTTTACAAAACTATTAGGTGGACTTGTATGCTTATGAAATGTCTATAGTGGACTTGTCACTAAATCTCCCTAAAATCTTTCCGAATTTGTCTTTATAGTTATAAAGATGCATCTAACCTTGCTTATTAAACATGGATTAAACATAAACACAAGCGACATTAAGAACCCTAGATAAGGATAGAATGTATAATATGCACTTGGGTATGTATGCCGTTTCGCAAGGCCTTAATGTTTTTGGGGCCGTGGTGATATTGACATGGCTCATCTCACATCTACAAATCATAAATCACAGCAACAACTAAGGGTCAGACACTCCTGCCATTGGATGTAAGAAACTCCATTAATCACCATTAAAATTCGATCATACAAACCATAGATTCCCCCTACTATAACCCTCTATTTTCTACACTCAACTTCCAGCTTTAGATAAGTTATTTCCAAAGGCTACTGGTTCTCATCCAGGCGTACCTTATAATAGCTCCACTCGGTCTTGTCCTCAGTTTTATATGACAGTGGAGCATCACTGCAAAATGCAATCTTTGCTGTAGATACATACACAGTACCCATCACTGGACCAGCTGATGTGGACAAATAACAGGCATATGAATACTGAAGTTGCTCCTCAGGAACAGTCTCAAAAGTTTGCCTGAAAATCTTCTCGTAACCACCTTCTGCTAGGATCTTTGTTCCTTGAGCAATTCTACCAACAGCAGCATCAGCAAAACTAGGGGCCGTTTTTACTGAATTTAACAGAAAAAGGAAGACCAAAAAGAGAATTTTAAAAATAACGTGCCAACAAAATATTGTCATCATAATTTCTATCAAGTAAATATTTACATTAGAAATCAAAGGAAACGGAATTCGAGATTCAGCATGCATGTGCAGGAATCCATCAGACTCTGAAGTAAAATAGAAATAGAAGAATCAAAACACAGCTAAAGGAGAAGCACAAGGACCCTGAAACGATGATATCTTATTGAGAAGAACATTGAAACTTCACACGAAGGCTTTGTCAAAAAGGAATGTTGGGAAAGGTATCTTTTTAAAAATTTCTCTACAGCAGAGGAGAACAACACTTCAAAATTGGTAAAGAACTTGATCAACTCATACTTCACGCCAATAGGAGGTAATAGGTATCAATAAATTGACGATCCGTATGTTTAGCCAGATACAAGATCGGATTGGATGATATAATCCAAGCCAACCACATATTCGGCGTTTGGTTAAATTTTTTACGACCCAGACGGAATATCCATCGGATATTACACCCCACATACAATCAGATATAGATACAATATCATGAAAGGTATGGTATTATTAATCTCCTCCCTCTTAGTCGTATGGGATTACATGTCCTGCTGGATTATATATCAAACTATTAGTCCCGTCAAACAAACGGGTCTTATCAAATTTCTAGCTTTGCCTATTCAGTATCGAACAAGATGATACGGACCCCGAAAACAAAAGTTTCAGTTCTAGAACATTTCGAGAGAAAGCCACAACACTTAATAATAAAGGGTTCCAGTTTCTATATACTGGAGGGCGAGTACATGAAAAAAAATACGAATAAGTTTTGACTAACACTACAATCACACCGGAATGGGGTCTACAAGGTTTGACTAATGACTACTTTTACTAGTGAAAAACAATGCATTTCTGGCTGTGCTGCGATTTCTGTTTTAGGATTTGGTAGTAAGTGTGGAAAGGGACATGCAGTGAGAAGGACAATTTTGCCACCAAATTCCATCACAATAATTGGAAACGACAATCAAAATTCACCAAACCTGATGAGAAGTAAAAACCTTCAAGTGCCATGGATTTGCAGAAGTATTAAAATGGAACAAATCAGATTTTATGAAAAATACGTACAGTGTTGCCAAGCGTTTCCAGCGAGATCCTCAGCCTTCCTCGTAGCTTCTCCAACCTTCTTTCCCCATCTCCCTAGCACATCTCGAGCAGTACTCAGCGAATCTACCACAAAAATCAAACAACATAAGTCCAAACTACAACAAAAAGTTTCTCAAAAACTCACCACAAAACAATCCTTAACATCCCTCTCAAATTCATCATCAATGATCAAAGAAAACCTATACTAATTAGGAAACTTAAATAACAACCTAGACTATACAAGAAACATATCTTTAAGATCTAGTAGAAAATATGCCAACATAATAGTAACATCCTCATATTATGCTAACAAGTTCCAATGTCTTCAAGCGAACGATAGAGAGAATGTATAGATATATATAAACAAACTCAGATATGTATACATATATAGAAAGAGAAAAAAAAAAAGCAGCGGACTCACCCTTGAAGGAGGCTGAGCGGGAGGAGGGCGCAGGAGAAGGAGAAAACGTCGACTCCATCACCAATTCCTGACTCCAACTCACCGATTTCTTCGACCGAGTTTCGTCCAACGTCGGTTTCTCGTTATCAAGACTCCCGTTTTCGTGAACGTTACTGGCTACATTATGATCCCCCGTAATATTATGATGAACCGGCTGTTGCATGAGGGTCTCTGATTTCTCCGACTCGTCCTTGGCTCCAGTGGAATCTGCGCCGCCCTCGACATTCGGATCCGGGGCAGGGTTCGGATCGTGAACCGAGCTCTGACCCGCTTCCTGCTTCTTCGCGTCGCCGCTGGGCTGCTCCATGGTCTTCAATGCGACCCGGATCTCAACGGTTGAATTATGAGCGAGGAGAGGAGAGTTTGAAATAGAAGGAAACGATTGGCCTTGCCACGGGAAAAGTCCGGCGGCGCGTGGGGTTGTGCGTGGGATTTCTACCCCCAATGGGAGGTTTTAATGGATGGAGGAGTACAAATTTGTTACACACGCGTCCGGGCTGGGCACCTTTAACTAGGAGTAGTTTTTCAATAAAATGCGAGAAATGATTTTGCAGCTTTTTTTTTTCTTTTTTTTTTTTGTTAAAGGCACTTCCTTACAAATGTATTTTTATACCAAAAATACATTTGCACGGGAGTAGCATTAAAAAAAAGTAGTGACAAAATCATCAGCCTAAAATGCACATCAAATTTTTACATGTATTCATAGTATTTTTTTAAGTAACCGGATGTTCGGACAAGTTTGCGTGCACATCGATCAATATCAGAACCTTAAAGTTAATGACCGGAAAAACTCTTCTGTGATCCCAAGCTTTAGAATATTTGACATCCGTGAAACTCGAGCACGCGATCTCACATAGGATAAGCACTATTAATTTTCTCATGTCCATCTTGCCAAATACTTTTTAATGTATTGTTAGTTATAGAATGAAGTGAAAATTTTCAAATTATCTTTATTAAATTTAACAGTCGAAAATATAACAAAACAACAATATCAAAGAATTTAACTCCTAAACTATTTTCCCAATCCAAAAAAAAAAAAAAAACCCCCTAGTCTATTTTCCCTTAACTCAACTAGGTCATGCCCATGGTCCTCTTTAAATCAAGAATTTAGTGAGGCAAAGAAGCAATAAAAAAATACGTATAAACTTTCATTTATACTAAATATTGTTTGATAAGTACTGCTCCAAGGAATAATATTGTTGATTCATTTATTTTTCCCTTTTTAATCGGCTTTATTTTTCCTTTTTCCGACCCACAAGCGAAACAAACAATATATACCCGAGCGGAGGACCCTAAATTGTCCCAAACAGAGGATTATAATCCCCAATTCCCCATTGACAGGGATGTTAGTTAGCTCATGAAATGTAGTGGTAGTCAAGCTGGCATAAGGGAAGAAAAATCACAGGGGAGTAGAGATTATTGATGTTGTTTCTTGTCAATATTGGCAGCATGATTATGTACCCATTATTTTAATTAGGTCCCTCAAGAAGTAAAATCAATTTTAGAGAGCTGCCATCACCCCATTTGCCAGGAAGGTCGTTCAAAGTCCATACATTGGCACTTCATTTGAGCTTTTTTGAATGCCATTCCCCTTTTTGCTTTAGTTCTATTTGCTTTTTCTTTTCCTCGACAAAGCAAGAAGGAATATTTGTGTGCTTTATTGGAAACTTATAGTTGTTCTTGGGCATGAGCTTCTGTAGAACAGTAGAAAGATATCTCAAGGGTGCGGGAATTCGAACCTAGCATATTTATTGGCAGATTGCTTAAAAATCTAGTGATCGATTTCGATCAGCAGAAAAAATAGATGCAAATGTGTCAGAATATTGAAAGAGACCAATTTGCAGTATTCACATCTAAGCAGGGCTTCTTCTACCCTTCCTGCAATTGCAACTTCTCTATCTTCTCGACAAAGCGAAGCATAGTCTCCTCACCTTTGTCATCTGTACAATTGTGAACCAATAAAGCAAAAACAAATGGATAGTTTGAGCACACTAATGATGAATACATTCACTAAGTTGAACGAAATGCAAATGGAGAGCTCCCGTACCAGAAAGAACCAAATTGGGCTGGTCGAATGAGAGCATGATAGCAATGGCTTAATTTCCCAAGCTTGCAAGTTCGACTTTCACTACCAGCGAATTTTTTTTGGGGCCACTAGAGGTTTGTGTGATGATTAACTAAGGAGTTCGGAGTTAGTTGCCAATAAGTTGGCCTGGACACACGGTTATCAAAATAAATTTAGTCGAAAAAACTAGTTCGTCTGTGAGCTTCAGGCAACCAACAAGCCAGTTTTGCCAGCAGATGGGACTTGGGAGAAGTACTTTGTTTCAATTGGGATGGAAAACTTCAAATCCACCAAAGGTCCAAAGCTATAACTGCAAAGAAGCTGGCAATGCTACTGCTTTTCTATTCTTGCCTTCTTGGGCTTCAAATAAGTAGGGGTCGGTGCAATAGTAAGATTGTTCCATTAAGATTCAAACGGCATTAACTTTCAAACGAGAAAATAGCCACTCTACCAACGGTGCAAGGGTTCGAGTGTTTGAGAAAATAGCCTCTCTACCAACGGTGCAAGGGTTTGAGTGCTTGAGCCTTAATCTTGTGCAAATCTGGAGGGAGCCTCGTGCACTGAGTTCCGTTATTTCTATTGTTTTCCCTCTTAAAATTAGGAACTATCTTCCTATATGCAAACCAAAAAATCCCAAAGAAAGAGTTGCATAATACTAACCAAGTCTTGGAACCACATGTCCATTGGGGTGGTAAATTACAAAGGGGTCCTGAAATGATTCCAGTAACGCAATCCCTGGTTCCTTCAAGAAGTCTTTCTCACCTGCACATCAGTTGTAATACTAATATTAGTAAAAGCATCATGTCTCTTGCAATATATGCTTTCCCAGCCAAATTCCTTCACTGATCAAATATCTTTCATCTTGATACTCCAAGATTTATACCATTGCGCAGCAATTGCTCTCTTCTTCCTATCATGTACGGATTTCCACTCTGCTTATTCCACAAAAAATAAACTAACCTTCTTCATTTATATATGGTCATTTACCGTATTCCTTCCCCTCATTACTCAACTTACAAAACTATGACCATGGCTCCATACCGATAAAGAAAAATAGTTGGATGTCCATTTCAGGTTTCCACCTCTATAAAGGGAACAATATGATTGTAACTTCTAAATTTCAACTTGCCAATAATGCCCTTCAACTTTAAGGGAAAAAATCTATCCAAAAAAGTTATGCTTGTCACTCTAAAGAGAAGGGTAAAAATGGGAAAACATTGACCTTTCATTTGAGTTTTTGAATAGGATAAAAAATGTACGACATCAAGAAGTGAACAAATGATATCCCAATCGGGACTGGGGGCGTAGGAAATGATGAAAAGTACCAATAATGTGAAGGGATGGCAATTTGATTGGGGAGGAATATGCATTAGCAGCTTGTTTGGGTACCCCAAATTTGATTCCCCCAAACATAGCCCCTGATATTAGTATCAAAAACTTTATCATTGGAACCCTTGTTAGAGCCGTTCCCTCTGATTGCATCCTGGGAAATGCCGCCGACAAAATTGCTCCCTATATTTCATCAAATAAGCAACACATAACAACTAGAGAAAGAAAATTCCACAAAAGAGTAATGCTATAGACACGGACAAAAGGACACAGATTTATTCAGAGTTGGCACATGGATGCCACCCGATGCACGTGGGCCTATACACGTTTGATGGTTTCAAACACATTATTATGTCATTATGTCCCATCAGTGTCCTCCCGTTTATGTCCATAGTATTTTTGTTAGGGTTTTGTTAACGTATGTCCCCTAGGCATATGATAATATATATTCTTCTTCATTTATTGCTTTTTGTATGGGAAATTTAAGTTTCAAACACTAGCCACAAGCTCTTCATTTATTGTTTTTGAAAAGATCAACTTTTTTTATTTTGGACAGAAATACCCTAACTAAACATTCACTTTCCCTTCCAAAAAAATTTCGGCTTCCCTCATTCCCTCCCTTCTTGGAAAAAGACAGAACTAGAATTTCAGAGAACATATCCAAATTAGGTTAACTTTGAACAAAACCCACCTGGGAAAAACCCAGCAAACCATCAAAAGGTCCATGCTTCATCATATAAACTTCAAGGTAAGCAAGACATTCATCAAAATTGTAGTACTCTGTAAAACCCTACAAAAACCACAGGCTTCAGAAATTGCATGACATGGCTCAAATAAACTAATACTAGCAAAACCATCCACAGCACTTTTAGGGCCACGTTTGGATGATGGATTCATGCACGAATTGATGAAAAGTTGATCAGAAAATCGAAATATTTGACCTTGCTAGATTGGAACCATTCGTAGTAGGGAGGATCGAAGAGGCTTTCAATGCCGGATCTGCCACGAGCCGGAAAAGGCGCGTCGATGAAGACGAGGTCCAGCTTTCGGAGCACGGGTTCGGGCCACCTCTGGATCTGTTTCCTGAGGATTTCGGCACTTGTCCTGAAGCCATGGAGGCAGAGGACTCTGGGTTTCCACTGGAATTGAATTTCCATGTCGATTTTCTGGGTTTGGGTTAGATTGTTTTGGCCCTTTCTTGGGGTGATTGCCGGGTAATGAATCGATTGAAGTGGGGAGAGTTTATGGGAAAAAGCCATGGATCTTTGCCCAACTCAAGTACGCGAGTCCTGAAAAACGTGCTATAAATATTAGAGCAAGTTTATCAATGATAAAGGTAAAAAAAGACAAAATACTCTGTGAATAGTGCATTTTTTTCATTTTATCTACTCATATTTCTTTCAACACTATACCAATACTATCTATTCTACCTATTCTCTAATAAAATATATTTCTTTCTTTTTAAAATAATGCAACAAAGTACAGTTTAAAAAAAAAAAAAGAACCAGGAAGAGAGAGGGACGGAGAGAGGAGAGAGAAAAAAATGTTTTTTATCCTATGCCTGATGTACAGTTGCAAGGCAAAAGTGCCTAAGCACTGTTCACATATTTATTTTACCTCTTTGTTTACCTAATCTAGTGTAGGGTTGTTTTTCCTTTTTGATGAGTTAAAATAGCTAAAAAGCTATTTTACATTTGCCGGTAAAGTTGCTCTTAGAGCAAGTTTACCAATGGGTAGTCATACTACCTTGTGAACAATTCACAATTCTATTTTAACTATCAACTTTTTTTTTCACAACTACACCAACACTATCTATTTTATCTAACATTAATTAAAATATACTTTTTTCTTTAATAGAAGAGAGTGAGGGGGGGAGTGAGTGAGAGAAGGCAGAAGAGAGAGAGAGAGAGAGGAAATATTAAAATAATGAGTACCTTGTGAATAGTTGCTATGTAAAAGAAGCTAACAACTGTAGACAAAGCAATAATACCTAACAGTTTACGTATGCTGCTGCAGCCGGAAATTCCTCACTTTGGTTAGCAAAAATAGCTTTAAAGGTTGTTTACCTTTGCTGGTAAAGTTGCTCTTAGGCCTGGTTTGGCCAAAAAAATAGGGAAAACGACGGCCTCGTGTTTTTTTTAGGAGTAATTAATATCCACTAAGGATAACTTAAAAATATTTGTTAATATTAAAAATGTCATTAGCGGGTATTAATTATCAAAACACGTTATTGGCCGTCATGTTTCTGAAAAATAGAGTCTGAATTATTGAATTATCTCATTTTAGAGGTGTTAGGAGAAATAAAATTAATGCATTTTTGTGGCAACTTATCCAAAGTTGTTAATAAACATATTTTTCTTGTTTGAATTTGCGAAAAAAGAAAATAAAGAAAAGTTGACTGGATTCTACATCTTTCCTTGTTTTTTGTTGGCCCCAAAGGATTCCAGACATTTTTCTTGTTTTTCTAATAAGCAACATTTTTAATTTCTTGTTTTTTTTTTTTTTTGGTCAATCGGAAGAGATTTTAATTTCTTGTTTGGTTGAAAGAAACTAGTAGCATAATTTATTAAAAGATCAAGGCAAGAAAGGAGATAAAAAATAAGAGAGAGAGAGAAGTTAAGATAGATTAGAGTTTTGCGCCTTCTTTCTTTTCCTTTTTCTATTCCTCATTTTTCTTGAATATGGAACCAAACTAGAGTAGAGTCCTAAACCCTAATGTTTCTCCTTTGTTTCATCGGTAAATTGGGCTAAGGTCCATTTTGAAGGTGTTTTTGGACATCTAGTCCAACCCAAATTGTAATAGTGATGTAGGTCCATTACTGTAACATTTATAGTGGTGGAGATCCATTACTGGATAAAAATGCCTCGACTGCCCCTTACTATCTATATAATGTGTTAGGGTACCTTAGGATTTTAGGGTTTTAGGGTACCCTAGGGTTTTAAGGTACCCTAGGATTTTAGGATTTTAGGCCCCGTTTGATAAAGGGATTGGAGGTTGGGATTGGATTGTGAAGGTGATGGTATTAGTAATACCTTGTTTGGTAACCAAAATTGGTTCGGACTAGTAGTCCGATGGGATTAATAGAGGGGGTATTAGGGGGTATTGCTAATACCCCGTGGGACTTGGTATTAAGGGATTAGTCCAATCCCGACTCCTTCACATTACCAATCTTTTCATTACCAATTTCTTAACAATCTAATCTAATCCCATCTCAAACAAACATGATATTAATAATCCCATCATCTAATCCCATCCCAAACAAACATACTCATTATCAATCCATTACCAATCCCATCTCCTACGAATCCCAATCCTAATCCCATCGCCTTACGAATCCCATCCATCTATCACTGAGGTATAGGATAGGATACCCTAGCGTAGGGTACTTTCCTATTATAGGGTTTTAGCGATTTAGGCACTTTTATTGGGTACCCTAGGGTTTTAGGCACTTTTACAGGGTACCCTAGGGTTTAGGCACTTTCATAGGGTGCCCTAGGGGTATTTTTGGAACGCGTGTCCATATAAGAACTGGAACCACTACGAAAAGTTTAGGTGGACTGGAACCACTACCAAAAGTTTAGTGTGTCCTTATCAACAAGGCTCCCTTGTTTCATACGCTATTCAAATATGGACTAACTCGGTAGCCGCAAAGTAGGATTGCATGGACGCAAGGTAGAACTATAGGGCCGCAATGTCAAACAACAATAGCCGCAAGGATGGATTGCCTAGTCAGTAAACAAGATCATGGGCCTAGCTAGATTATATGGGGAAGGATGAGAAAGTCATTCGCAATATAATGACTATGGAAACAAAAGATGATGAGAGGGCAAAGGTTCAGGCTCCCTAGCATGATGTTTGATTCTTAGCTAGGTATCTTGGTGTTGTTTTGCCTTGATGGGCTTTGGGTGTGGTATTTCCTTTTGGGTTCGGTCTTGGTTGGCTTCTTGATAGTCTCGGATTGTTATTAATTCTTTTCCTTTGAGTCCTGGCGGCATATGATTGTCGAAGTAAGGTGTGGTCTTTTGTGTATATGCTCTTGCTCTAGCTCAATACCTCATGCTTAGGGTCATTTTAATCTTTATAATTTGTTTTAAAAATTAAAAAAAAAATTTGCCGTTTAAAAAAGAGAGAGAGAGGTTGGATTGCATAACCGCAAGGTCAGTCTGACTATGTGGCCGTAAGTCTGGACTGTGTGGACGCAAGGTGGAGGTCAGTCCTGGTTTTCAACTTTCTTCAGAGAACGTGTCCCAGCCACCAGTCGAACTGTTTCCTGAGGACTTCAGCACTTGTTCTTAAAAGCCATCCATTTATGAAGACAGAGAACTCTGGGTTTCCACTGGAATTGGATTTCCCTCTTGATTTTCTGGATTTTGGTTCAACCGTTTTGGACCTTTCGGTGATTGTCCGGTCATTAATATCTTTATTGTTTTGAAATTAATCGATAAGCACACAAACTGGCTTAGACATCTACTTTTAAAATAAAATAAAAACTTGTCATTTGCGTTGAGCACAGTTTTACGCTCTGGCTACAACAGGAGAGAGAGAGAGAGAGAGAGAGAGAGGGGTGAAGTATTGTAATGGATTTGGTATACCTAAAACACGTTAGCACGTGCATACAGCGTATAAACTCCTGGGCGAGGTAAGAAATGAGCATATAGTAACACGTTTCCCCCTCACAATTGGGTTTAGTTTAGTATATATATTCTCTCTCCCCAATTAATTATCTCCAATAATTAATTAAACAGCTATAATACAGCTATAATCTTTTAGACATGGAAAAAAACAATACAGCTAATCTACCAAACAAAACTCTGGAAAAAATAAACTAATGCACGCTTTGAAAAACAATTAAAACTTTCCAAACACGGATTATTTCATATATATATACCAGGCATTGACAGCCTCTACGTAGCTGTTTTATTGGTGATCCACCAAACATTTAATTTGGCCTCTAGAAGCTCCAGATCATGCCATGTTTTTATTATCCTTTCTAGTATCTTTATTTTTTCAAAAAAAAAAAACAAGATATAGAGAGAGAAAAATGTTATAGATCAGTGAGAGTTAGCGGTTATTATGAGTTGAGCCCCTAACTTAGATTAACCTATTCAAACACCCGACTTGCTCGGATAGGCTTGCAAGTTCAATTATCACGTCGCCAATAGTACTGCAAGTAGAGTTTCGATTTCATTTGTTAACTGTTAGAGCAGCCTCGCGAAAAGAGGAATTTTCAAACGGACTTGTCGTAATATTTATCGTTATATAATCAAACAGATCGAACTACAGACGAAAAAAGGAGCATGAATCTCAAACGCACCATGTCACATGCATTGTACGACGAAATATACCTACTATTTTTTAGTGATGAACTTTTTCTTTTGGGTAAGCATTTTGCGATTAAAAGACTTGAAGAATCTCAACTAACTTTTTAAAAAAACAAATGAAAGACCGTTGCCCCTTCCTTGATTGAATGAATGAGTTAATTACCTCTAAGTACAGAAAAGTGACACCTAATTCCCATTAAGGAGAGATGAAGTACTTAATTACCACTAAGTCCACTTTTACAAAAATACATTTATCATTAATAGAAGTGTCACCCTAGGGTTTTAGGGTATGCTAGGGTTTTAGGGTACCCTAATAGGATTTTATGCATGTTCTAAAAATCTTAAAATCTTGCTAGGATTTTAGGGTTTTAAGGTACCTTAGGGTTTTGGTACTTTAAGATTTTAGATTTTAGGATACCCTAGGGTTTAAGGTACCACTAAAGTTTAGGTTTAGGTGCTTTCATAACCTTAGGGTTTAGGTTTAGTGACTTTCATAGGAGTTTTAGGGTGTTTCCTATTATAGGGTTTTTAGCGATTTAGGCACTTTTATTGGAGTCTGCTGAGTTTTAGGCACTTTATAAGTCTTTACGAGTTTAAGACTTTCGTAGGGTCTTGCACAGGGTTAGGCACTTTCAATATTTGGGGTTTTAGGCACTTTCATAGGGTTTTAGTGTTTCGTTAATTAGAGGAGACTTGGTGGGAATTACTTTCTATTTTCTGGACCTAGAGGCAAATTGCCCTCGATGAAACCCATTCGCTGTCTCTAAAATGGAAAAATTATTGGGTGGTTACCAGCTAGCTTCTCCAACCTCCACTCTATTGTATAATTTCACCTTCATGAATCAAACCTCTACTCTCCTCTCCTCTCCTCTCCTCTCCCCTTTTTATATACCCCTTTACACTCCCACTTCACCTCAAACCCCACACACTCTCTCTCTCTCTCTCTCTCTCTCTCTCTCAAAGTGTGTGGAGTGGGTGAACCCTTTCCCACTCTCTCTCTCTCTCTAAAACTCTTTCTTCTCTCCCCAACACCACAATGAAGATCACTTCTTTTGGTTTCCATCTCCTCTTTCTACTTGCTCTATCCGCCACCACATGCCTGGCACAATCCCCGGCGGCCTCTCCGAAAATCTCACCCACCGCCACTCCCACTCCTTCCCCAGCGCCAGCCACTCACACACCAACTCCCTCTCCCTCTCCAACGCCGACTCCAACTCCTTCCCCTTCTCCGTCGCCGTCTCCGATCCACACCCCAACCCCATCACCTGCCCCCGCGAAGACTCCCTCCAAGTCCCCCACCCCGGCGCCCAGCATCGCCTCGCCGCCAGCCCCAACCACCGTCGGCGCCTCTCCTGCGGCGGAGCCCACCACGGCTGATGTTACCCCTTCTAGTAGTGCATTTGCAGTCAGCAGAGTTGCTATTGCTGGGACCGCAGTCACCGGAATATTCCTCTCCATGGCGTTGATGTGAACCGCGCAAGGGCCCACGTGGAGGCACGTGTGCTTTAGATCTGTAGTTTTTACGGACGAATGAGATTTGTTTTATTTGTTTTTTTTTTATTTTTTTATTTTCATTAAAGTTTGTTCTTCTTTCTCCATTTTATTGTACTTCCTAAATTGTTGTGGTGCTTAATTGTTGTAGTACAATGAATAAGGGGTATTGTCTGTTGATTATATTATTTTTTTGGGTGATTGCGGACTCGTGTGTGTACATAAAAATAAAATAAAATAAACAAAATATAAATAAATCATTTCGTATTCTTTCGTAGACTTGTGGATGGTATTTTGTTGTTTTTTTTAAGTATGATTTCACAAACAAATGGGAATTTTAACATTTTATAAGATCAATATTCGACAACCACAAATATTTACATAAATATTTACACAAATTGACTCACAATTCATATTGGGACCCACACACACTACACATCCAGTGTGTATGGGCCCCACCAAAAAATGTGCGTGTGTGTAAATGTTTGTAGTTGAATAATAATTATTAATATAAAGATTAGCTCACTGTCATGATTAATTGGGACTTGGCCCAATACGTGTAGGTTTGTCCCAATGGGTGTTTCTTTGGTTTTGCTTTTTGGCAATCTCGAATTTGTGTCTCGAATTCTCGGATCGTTAGTCTTTGTAACAATTTTAAAGATTAAAAATATTTTTTTCGCAGATAAAAAAAACAAACGATCAAATTTCTTGTATAAGTTGTCGTTGATGTGAAAAAATCACCAAACCAACGGGCCGCTCAAATCAATGGCCAAGATAGGCCAAGTATGTTTTGCTTTGTCGTTAATCTCGCAAATCAATGGCCAAGATAGGCCAAGTATATTTTACTCCAAAACGACGTCGTTTTGAGAAAAATGTGGGATAGGCAGGTCGGACAGGAGATCTCATAGCAATAGTGGGACCCTCTTATTTTATGCGAGAATGTATATTTAGATGTGTAATCTTAGGCGTGGTTGTAGCATATCTCACTAAATTAATTACTTTCGGTGTGTTCCGTTGTATTGTAAAATGCATTTCGAATTACTCCGTTTTGATCAAAATGACTCGTACACATAACTAAATCGAACCGACACTTCTTTTCAGTTGTGATTAATAAAACCTCTCGTATAGTAGTATTATTTAATTTATATATTACATGAGGCATGAGGGTACTGGACGAGATTTATGTAGTCCATAAAATGCGGAATTTTTCAGTGCCGAGCAGGTATTGTTCAAGTGGCACCCGCTCGGCGAATCCAAACTATTTGGTACACTTTTGGATGGCTTGGATTAAAACACTCTCTCTGTTCTCCCCCAAACACTTTCTCTCTCCTTTTCTCTCTTCAAATCTAAGCCGTTAAAAAAGAAAATAGACGGCTCTGATGGCTGAGCGGACACCACGTGGTACCCGCTCGGCACTGAAAATTTTTTCCCATAAAACACATCACACGCCAACAGCCTAATCAAAATGGTTGTTCAACATCCAAAATGGCATTTGCAATTTAAAGGGGTATTATCGAGGAGAAGGCGAAGCATCCCCGTTTCAAAAATCCGAATAAGTATTTATTTTTTAAAAATATAATTTCAAACTTAAAAATTATGTATTTATCTAAATAATTTTTTTATCAATATTGATCTTATTTAATAGATTTCATTGAGATCTTTTAAACGACACCCAAAAAAAATAAAAAATTATTTTTGACTTTAAAAATATAAAATAAGCTACTCCCTCCGTCACTTTTTAAGTGTCCTGTTTCGTAACTCCAACTTATTAAAAAGACATCATCATTATACCTTTCACATCAACGTTTTTCCGGATCAATCACATCTCCTCTTTCCCATCATCAATTTTGATGATTCGATCACTTACTTTTCAAAACATGATTTTTACTTTTAGAAATCGGCAAAATAGATAATACACCAGCTTTTATTGAATTCAATAAAAAGCGTTTGACAAGTCCGATTTCTTCAAGGTACCTTTAAAATTACGTTTTGAACACATTGAGCGGATCAGATCATCAAAATTCAATCGGGATGCTATTTAACGGAGTTTTTAACGAAATTCGTTAGTCATTCTGAAGGAAGGGGGCGTTTTAATTAACGGAAGATAACGTTGGGAGTAAAATTGAAGTTTTTCAAAGGTTGGGAGCCTAATTGAATTTTGGTCTAAAGGTTGGGGGGTATTTTGAATTTTTCCCTTTGCAATTTAAAGGGGTATTATCGAGGAGAAGGCGAAGCATCCCCGTTTCAAAAATCTGAATAAGTATTTATTTTTTAAAAATGTAATTTCAAATTTAAAAATTATGTGTTTATCCAAATAATTTTTTTATCAATATTGATCTTATTTAATAGATTTTATTGAGATCTTTTAAACGACACCCAAAAAAATGAAAAATTATTTTTGACTTTAAAAATATAAAATAAGCTATCTTTTAATAAAGTTTCTGAAACGGGGCCAAGTTTGGGTTTTAAGGGGTTTGACTCGGCAAAACCTCCAAATGGAAGAAGCAGCAAGGCTGCTGAAGATGTTCTCAACACTCTCTCATCTCTTGCTTAAAGTACCAAGTAGAAAGTATTTTTATTGTCGCTTTGACCATTTCAATTGAGCTTATTAAGAAAATTTCCATACAAACAAGGGAAATGATAATGTCAAAACCATTTTTGTTTGTACCAAAACTGTTGTGTATAAAAAGCTTGTACCTTGCATATGGTACAGGGGTTCTTAAGCACAACAATTTTAACACAAACAAAAACGATTTTGACATTAGCACCGGCCACAAACAATTGTTAAGTTAATTCTATTAAATTAAATTTACGGGCCAAATCAATCACATCGAATTGCTACAATACAAAGTTGTTTTAAGGCTTCGTTCCGCAAACGAAATAAGCTGCTTATTTTTTAAGAAGGCAATTTCAAGCTCAAAAATAATGTGTTTACGCAAATAATTTGCCTACCACTATGGATCTTGTTTGATAGATCTCATCAAGATCTTTAATACGGTGCAAAAAAAATTAACAAATTGTTTTTCATTTGCATTATTTTTTAGTTTGAAAATGTGAAATAAGTTGCTTATTTTTTAAGAAGGTTTCTGGAACGGAGCCTAAGTTTGATTGGAATCACTAAAAGTCATCGATTGAGTTTGATCTACAGAACAACAAAAGTGATAATCAATTGTTTCAACGCAAAATCGTCTCTGAGAACCCGACCAAACCAAACCGCTAGCGTTCTAAAATCGTTACGCCATTGATATCTAAATAGTACTACTTGACATCTAAACTGCAGAAAAATTGTAGTACTACAGTAAATTGTTCCATTAAATACACCTAACTTAACATCCTTATCCTCCAAATAAAAAATTAGTAGTAACTTAACACTGGAATTCCATGATTCCATCAAGTTAAACGGGAAGTCCACTAGACATTTGCTCGTTCTCGCCGGCTACACTTTCAAACGGCGATTTCACGGACGTCGGAAACACCTTAGAGGTCCCAATCGCCGTTACCTCACCATCAACGAAGCCCACCTTCGCCAACCATTGAGAACCGGTTCTAGAGAAACATGGCTGCGTCATAGTAAAAAACCACCGGTCCGGTGTCCCACCCCGGTCCACCTGCCTCCTCAGCTCTTCCGGTAATCTCAGCATGTATCTCTCACAGTCCTCCCCGAGTCGAACCAGTGAGTGACCCGTCGAGTGCGGCCTCGGAAACATTACCCTCGCTCGCTCCCTCGGTTCCGTATCTACTCGGTGATTTTCGTCCACCTCAAGTGCAATCTGATCACTCTGATTTTGTACTTCCCTGAATAATATTTCAGCTGTCGAATTACAAGCCTCTGTCGACTGAGTCGACTCAATTCCTTGACTCAGGTTCGCTCGGCAAATCGGACAGGTGGAGTGAGAGGCCAGCCAAAGGTCGATGCACTCGGGATGAAACACGTGGTCGCACTTGGGCAACCACCGCAGCCTCTCGCTATCTTCGAACTCGGATACGCACACGGCGCACGATAGCTCCCCTTTGCCGAGTTTGAGGTGTTTGATCTCGGAGTAGTTAAATATCGGGAACGAATTCATCACGGCGGGATCGAGGCCGCTTGGGGAGAGCCGGCGCGGGCGGCTTGCGGCGGTGTAAAGAGGAATTGCTCCGCCGCCGGCGGTGTCGCCGTTGTAGCATTGGTGGATGCAGACGGAGACGAAGCCAGTTGTGAGGAAGGCGGCCACCACGATTACGAAAATGAGTTCTGCTGTCGAATTGAGGTCGGAGTTGGGGTAGTACGTGGGGGGATCCGGGGCTGTTTGCGCGACGGCGAATGGCGGCGCCGTGAGTAATAGGACAAGCAGTAGGAGAGAGACTCTCATCCTGGAGCGAATTTTTTTTTATTTCGAGGTGCGGTTTATGTCGCAATAATCCTGGGAGTGAACGTGGGTTTTTTCTTCTTTTTATACTAGCACGGAACAAATTTGGATGCTGTTGACAAAACTCAAACTAAAAAAGTATATACTCCTATTTGGTTTGAGGATAGGATTTGGATGGAGAATAACTTATTTACAGAGGAGGAGCTGTATATAAATTTTATCGAGCTCAATCTCGTGCGCAATGTTTGAACAATTTGGATTGAAAATAAAATTATTACCGATCGAAATTTAAAAATATATCTCATCTATTGAGGTCCCGTTTGATAACCCTCCAAGGAGTTGGGATTGGATTGATAGGATAAGGGTATTATTAATATCTTGTTTGGTAACCAAAAATTGTTCGGGCTAGTAATCCGATGGGATTAATAATCCGGGTAATAAGGGGTATTGCTAATACCCAGTGGAACTTGGTATTAAGGAGTATTAATAGTTCAATCTCAACTCCTTCACATTATCAATTCCTTCTTATTACCAATTTCTTTTATCAATCCAATCCTATCATCTAATCTCATCTCAAACAAACATGATATTAATAATCCCATCATCTAATCTCATCCCAAACAAACATACTCATTATCAATCTCTTCTTATTATCAATCTCATCTCCTTATGAATCTCAATCCTAATCACATTTCCTTACGAATCTCATCTATCTATCACCGTTATCAAACGGGGCCTGATTGCACAACTCTGAAAATAAATACTAGCAACTCCTCGTGGATGACACTAGAAGTCTAAAATATGATAGGGCCATCTTTCTTTTGTTTTTATCTTTTGAAATTATGATTGGGAGCATTTGGTAGGTATAAAAACCTCGGTATTGGGTTTGATGGTTTTCTGGCATATAGTATTAATTGTTGGATATTGGTAGTTCGTGTGATGTGGACCGTTCATTTCCTCCCCTAATCGATATGAAAATCTTGCAGTCTTATTTGATGAACCAAGTAGCTAATTTTGGGTGCTTTGGTGTGAATTATTAGTAATTTCAAGATAAAAATAAGTCGGAAGATTTGATGAAAAGTTATATGGTTTGATGAGTAGCTTGTACACAAATATGGTTCATTTAAATCAATTTGGATTCTTTTTTGCATTAATAATATGTAGTGAGATCTAGAAAATAAACGACTTTTATTGTTTCGTGAGATTAAGGTGGTTTTTTTTTTCTTTTTCTTTTTTTCACAAACATACGAAGATTAATTTCAATTCGTAATTATCTTTTTCCCTTCATCTCGACTAATTTAAATTCGTAACCACGACAAACTCGTGGGTATAGCCCAGGTAAGATAAAGGACATAAAAAAAGACAAAACCCTAAAGGATAGAGCATTCACGTCAGCCTCAACAAATCGCGGACCAAAATATCCTCCAAAATTCAAGAATTTATATCTAGTTTATTTTCAAACCATTTTATACTTTATATACTGTAAGTTTTTTTGGAAGGCAACACCTCTCCCTTACCCTTGCAATTGCAGTCACCCTCATGCATTATGTGACTCCGGCTGATAGGAGTATTTTTTTTATTTTTATTTTTTGGTGCGTGAAGGTTTTTTCTCCAAATTTCAATTAATTAACTAAGTTGTGTACACTTGTCGTCTTGGATGTAGCCTTTGCCAGATATTATTTTTTTCCCACAGGGTAGTAGCAGTTCTAAAATATTACTACTCCACTAGTAATGAAATATCGGCGATAAGTCTACCAGCTCATACGATATCCACAAACATTTAACAAACAAATAAAAAGTTAAACACTCAATCATTCTACTAAATAGAGTATACCTGAACGAAATAAATTCTAAATTGAACACAGATGGCAGAGCGAATCCTCATGCGGGTTTTTTTTTCGAAAACCCTGTAGGTGTTGGTTACTCGGATTTACTTAGAATATTGGTGCCACAACCGGCCTTATATAGCCCAACTCAAAGCTATTCATGGAAGTCTCTCAATGGATTGGAATTAGTGTTTTTTATGAGTTGATTTGGAGGCTGACTCACGTACTAGTACTTTGTGTTACTTAATAATTTGCACCGAGCCGCAGAAAGATTTTAATATACAGTATATATAGCTTGGATGTTGGAATCAATTGCAATACAAATTCCATGTAGTTAAACAGGAGATCGAGTGGGCATTTTGTTCAAACATTCAAACCGCGATTTCAAAAACTCCTTAGATCATTTCCCCTTTCAAATCTCACGTGGCGGATTAGTTATCATTTTTGAAACCAATATGAGTTCCAATCCAATGCCATTTGACAAGTTAAGTGAAGTCCTACATGGATTTGACATGATCTTTGCCCATGTCATCATTGAAAACAATATCATATGTTTATTTGTTAAAAAAAGTGACCATTTCTCGAATTATTGTGGAAGGAGATGCGCTACAACTTGTTCAATCTCTCAACCAGTTTCAATCTTAAGTTGATATCAACACTATAATTCTAGATTGTATTTAGCATGCTTTGAATTTTTCCTCTCGCAACTTTTCTCATGTGAAACGATATGGTAATAGGATAGCCCATTACATGGCTAGGCAATCCCTTTTGGTTATTGAATTTGTTAGTTGGAGCTCAAAACTCAACCGCTTTTCACCGTTGGATTTTTCCGAATTTTTGCATGCCCTCTTAGAAAATCGTTTTAAACAGCATGAACGGGTCCGATCGACGATGTCGGCACCGGAGGTAGGAGGGTAACGTTCACCCTCTTTGGGAGAGGGTGAACAAAATTGCTCTCGATGTTAGGGCCTTTGGGCCTCTTTTCCTAATTTGCAATAAAATCTTCTACTGTTTCTTAACACACACACAAAAAGAAGAGAGAACAAAACTTTTCGTTAAAAAATATACTCTTTCTGTTCCAAATTAAAAATGCCTTTTGGGAATTTCAATTATTTAAAGAGATATGCAATAATTACACTTATAATGCCTATCATTTCCACCATTACCCTTATATTCTACTTATATTACTTATATTCACATGTGGAAGACACTTTTGAAAAATCACCAATTTTTTTTTCCCCATTTTTAGAAAAGGACTATCATTTTGAAAAATTCCCAAATGGAATAATAGATTTTCAATTTGGAACGGAGGGAGTACATGTCAAGAACTTTCCGTTAAAAATTAATACTCCCTCCGTCCCTTTTTAAGTGTCATGTTTCGTAACTCCAACTTGTTAAAAAGACATTATTATTATATTTTTCACATCAACTTTTTCCTTCACTTTTTCTACTTACCCATCATCATTACACTTTTACTCACTAAATTTTTAAAATGGAATCTACTTTTAGGAATACAATAGACAATGTACCAACTTTTACCTACTAACTTTACAAAATAGACACTTATTAAGGGACAGTTCAAAATGAAATACTGAACTATAAATAAGGGATCGAGGGCATACATGTCAAAATTTGGAGTCCAAAAAAATAATTCATACATCCAAATTTGAAGTTAAATGGTGGAGATAGGTCCCAACCGGTATGACGTCACTATCAACGACACCAACCTTTGCTGACCTAAGAGAACCGGTTCTGGTGAAAAATGGAGGCGTCATACAAAACCACTTGGCAGACGTCCCGCCCCGGTCTAACCGGTCCACCGGCCTCCTGGCCTCCTCCTGTAATCTCAGCGTATGCCTCTCCCAGTCCTCCCCGAGTTGAACCAGTGAGTGACCCGTCGAGTGCGGCCTCGGAAATACCCTCACTCGCTCTCTCGGTGCCGTTTCTATCTCATCAACAGTAATTGAAATTTGATTCGGAAGTGGTGCTTCACTGACTTCAGGTCTGGAATCACAACACTCTGCCGTCGACTGAGTCGACTCAATTGCTTTACTCAAGTTCGCTCGGCAAATCGGACAGGTGGAGTGAGAGGCCAACCAAAGATCTATACACTCGGGATGAAACACGTGGTCGCACTTGGGTAACAACCGCAGCGTCTCGCTATCTTCGAACTCGGATACGCACACGGCGCACGACCGCTCTCCTTTGCCGATTTTGAGGTTTTTGATCTCCGAGTATTTAAGTATCGGGAACGAATTCATCACCGCCGGATCGAGGCCGCTTGGGGAAAGCCAGCGTGGGCGGCTCCCGGCGGCGTTAAGAGGAATAGCTCCGTCGACGGTGCCGCCGCAGAAGCAGTGGCGGATGTAGACGGCGAAGAAGCCGGTGAAGAAGGCGGCGGACACGACGACTATGAAAATAACTGCCGCTGTCGAACCGACGTCGGAGTAGGGGTAGTTGGTAGGGGGGCCCGTAGGTCGTCTTTCAGCGGCGTCGAATGACAGCTGGGACGCCGCCACCGTTTGTGACAGTATCAGCAGTAGCAAAAAGGTTTTCATCCACGAGCGAATATGTTGGAATTAGAAAGGATGGTGGAACAAAATTTTGTTCTGTTTTTTTTTATACTAGTAGGAGCTAGCGCGCAGTAGTAGGTAACACAAGTGGATAAAGGGGCAAAAGCCATGGCCTCCAGCTGGTTTGTGGGTAGATTTTGAGAGGACGCTGCTCGAAGATGATGATTGGAACACTTTGCCTTATTCGGTCTGGAACTCTAAACTCAAAATTTTGAAAAAAATAATTTTTCTACTCTTTCTCTAACTTTTTAATCATTATTCACATTTTCACTCTATCTCTCTCTACTTTTTGCCTCTCTCTACAATTATTACTCTCATTTTTCTCTTTATCTTTATTCAAAAATACTATTCAAAACCAACAACCGAAGAGATTTGTAGGTAGTATAAAAATCTGGGGGTTTTGTTGGTTTTCTCGGGAGTCTTGGATCTTCTGGCAGTCCTTGGTCAGAATGCACCATATGGTAGTCCTTGTGATGTGGAAGAAAATTACTATATAGTATAGTACGCAATAGTAACTAAGTTAAAAGGAAAATGATTTTCGCATCCTACTTTGTTTTATGGAGTAATTTCGCGTACCACTTCTATTAGGCTTTTATTATGGTATTTTAAAATTTGATTTTTATTGCAAAAATTGTATATGGCAAGGTATACTGAAAGAGATAAATTTTGAAATGTCATCATAAAAAATTGAAGTCCCAAAATCATTTTCCGATAAGTTATTCTGCATGCTTTACAAACCAACACTAGTGCGTGCTTGCGAGATTTTTTTTTCCTTCAAATTTTGAAATTCTAGCTTTTCAAAATTAGTTTTGAATGTTTGTTAAAATTCTTACAAATGGATTCTCAGATTCTACAAATTCTGAGAGCCCTAAGATAACCGTAGAACAAAACGAAAAGCAAATACTACTTAATTATGAAAGCCGTAAAGCCAAAAATTAATCATGACCATTTAGAGTAAAATGATTAGAAAAATTAGATTTTCTTACCGGTTCAAACAGATTAAAAATTAGAACACTTAATTTTTTAATTATATTTTTTAATATTTAAGCAGCCGTGGTTTGGGGAAACGTGTCATCTGTTTTCAAAATTTTCATCTTTTCCTGTCCAAAATGGGGCCCCTTTTTTTGGCGCCACAAACACCTTCTTCATGGAACAGCCGAGAAAAAGTTAAGGCCTTGTTCGGTTTGGAACTCTAAATCCAAAATTTTGAAAAAAGTAATTTTTTTACTTTTTCTCTCTCTAACTTTTCAATCATTACTCTCATTTTTCACTCTATCTCTCTCTAATTTTTACCTCTCTCCACAATTATTACTCTCATTTCTCTCTCTACCTTTATTCAAAAACACTACTCAAAACCCACAACCGAACAAGAGCTTTATCTCCTTCTTGGATCTGTACATTGTGTTCAATTTGCCCTTATCCATTTAAATGGGCCGAAAAATTTGCACAGATTTTTTTTTTTTGTAAGGCTTGCTTTTGGGTCTCACACAAATAAATCGATCCATTCATTAATCCGTGCAAAATTGTATGTGTCACTTGCACGATTTTATTTACGATAGCCTGGGTAGGATTGGCAGTTTAGAATCACTTGCTTTATCATCGGTTAATACTCAAGATTTCTCCGGCCTAACTTTTCGTCAATTTTTTGCTTGGTCTTTTTTTCTTATAATTTGTAAGAAATTCAATTTAAATTTTTACATCATATTTTCCGTTTCGATAAGAGGGGAATCGTAAAATCATAGACTAAACTTGAAAAAAACACAGGTAAGACAACCAAAAATGCCATGAATCTTGTAAAGATTAAGACGAAAAAAAAATTAAAGATCACTAAGACTAGCAACATAAATTCCATCCAATTAAACAGGAGGTCGACTGGGTGTTGGTTCGCTCTTGCCCGCCAGACATTCAAAGGGCAATTTCGTAACCTCTGGTACGTAATCGCCCTCATCGACACCCACCTTCGCCGACCTAAGAGAACCGGTTCCGGAGGAAAATGGCGGCGTCATACAGAACCACCGGTCCGACCTCCCAACCCGGTCCAACCGGTTCACCTGCCTCCTCACCTCCTCCGGTAACCTCAGCGTATACCTCTCACAGTCCTCCCCGAGTCGAACCAGTGAGTGACCCGTCGAGTGCGGCCTCGGAAACGTCCTCACTCGCTCTCTCGGATCCGTATCCATCCGTTCATTTTCATCAACGGTAATTGAAATTTGATTTTGATTCTGATTTTGCACTTCACAGAGTCCAGGCCTGGACATACACTCCTCCTTCGACTGAGTCGACTCGATTCCTTGACTCAGATTCGCTCGGCAAATCGGACAGGTGGAGTGAGAGGCCAGCCAGGGGTCGATACACTCGGGATGAAACGCGTGGTCGCACTTGGGTAACAACCGCAGCCTCTCGTTATCTTCGAACTCGGATACGCACACGGCGCACGATAGCTCTCCTTTGCCGATTCTGAGGTTCTTGATCTCCGAGTATATAAATAACGGGAACGAATTTATCGCCGCCGGATCGAGCCCACGAAGGGAAAGCCGGAGTGGGCGGGTCGCGGCGGCAGCGTAGGCGTGACGAGGAATTGTTCTGCGGGTGGTGTTGCGGCTGATGCCGCAGCAGCAGACGCAGATGCAGGCGCAGAGGGCGCAAGTGATGAGGGAGGCGGCCAGCACGACTAGGAAAATAAATCCTCCTACCGCGTTGATGTTGGAGTGGGGGTACGGAGGGGGAGCCGCAGTTGTTTGTGCGGAGGCGAATGGCGGCGGCGGCGCCACAGCCGCCACCGTGAGTGATAGTAGTATCAGCAGTAGCAGATAGATTCCCATCCAAAAGCGGATTTCCCTTTCAGATTTTTATTCAGATCGTTTTTGTCTTTTTATAGTACGGAACAACTCTGGTTATTGGGAGAAAACCATAGCTGGTTTGAGGAATAGATATTTTGATGAGAGTTGAAGAGGATAGGAACACTTCGTCGGGGTTCGATGGTTTTCTGGCATACTGGTTGTATCTTGTGCAGTTCCTATTCACAAACTCTTTCTATACAATAATATCTATCGTTGTATACTACTCCATGTACTTCTTCCGCACGGATTTAATTATTCTTAGTTCTATTCTGACCGGTTAAAAAGTGGGTTATATCTTTGAATTCGTAATAAATTTCACATCAAATATAGATCTTGTTTGATAGATCTCGATAAGTTTTATAATATAATGTTTTCGAAATCACGTAAAACATTATATATTAGAAGATATAATCGATTAAAAAATGACACTAACTCTAAAAAAATGACTATTAAATCCATAGGAAATGAGTAATACAGAAAGAGCACCCGTCAGTCGGCAGGTGTCACCATTTTTTAACATACGTGCGATTTTTGTAACCACCACCCCGCTATGCCCACCCATCCCGAAAAATATGCACACACATAATCAGTGTGATGTGGGCCTTTCACTTTCCCTTATCGACGTGGAAAATTAGAATTACCAAAAAATATCGAAAATCCTATCAGTACAGAAATCATCCCCATCGAAATCGTACAGACGGCCTGGGCCGGCTGTCTCCGGCCACCGGACGGCCGATCCGAGCCGTCCAAAAATTTTTTTTAAAAAAAACCGAGGGAGCCCGCGCGGGAATTAACGGCATCCGATGAGCGTAAGGTGGTTGGATCAAGCATCCATTTTTTTCGTGTAACAACCTTACGCTCATCGGATGCCGTTAATTCACGCGCAGGCTCCCTCGATTTTTTTTAAAAAAAATTTTGGACGGCTCGGATCGGCCGTCCGGTGGCCGGAGACGGCCGACTGAGGCCATCTGTACGATTTCGGTGGGGATGATTTCTGTACTGATAGCAGGAATCAAAAATATCTAGGCATGATAATTTATACTGACGTTTCTTCCTATCACATGCATGTAAGAAGGTTGGGAAAGTACTATATGTAAGAAAGTAGGCCTAACTACTTAAATGGTCCTTACAAAATATAAGTTATGTTAATTTCGTCTCTGCAAAATTTTTTATTTCAATTTCATCCTTACGTTTTTAAAATCAATTCAATGTTGTCCTTGCCGTCATATCCCTAACGGCAAAACCCCCTCCTTTGCACGGTGCGGACACGCGCTTCCTTTGCACGGTGCGTGAGAACACTTCGGTGATCGGTTGAGGACGGTTCTTGCGGGGTTGTAATCGTCTCACTGAGCCGAACCTGGGTATGCTATCCGAAAATTTTGCCGATCACGTTTTGGAACTGGGTTTTACTGGACAGGTCTCGTGGTGCATGCTCCTCCGTTGAACAAAGCGTGTGACTTCTATAGTGCTCGATTTGCGACGGGCCTTGGTGCGTTAGAATCATCTCAGAGAGACGCACGAGACTGTAATTACAGAGTTTGTTCCACAAAACAGAGAAGAAACGGAGTTTGTTTCGGCTCTATTTTCCGTTTCTGTCTAGAAAATTACAGTCACAGAATTCTGATCAAAAACTCAGTTTAAGCACTGAGTCTCGTGCGTCTCTCCGAGACGATTCCAACGCACCAAGGCCCGTCGCAAACCGAGCACTACAGAAGTCACACGCTCCGTTCGACGGAGGAGGATGCACAACAAGACTTGTCCAGTAAAACCCAGTTCCAAACCGTGATCGGAAAAATTTTCTGATAGCATACCCAGGTTCGGCTCAGTGAGACGATTACAACCCCGTAAGAACCGTCATCAACCGATCACCGAAGTGTTCTCACGCGCTGTGCAAAGGAGGCGCGTGTCCGTGCCGTGCAAAGGAGGGGGTTCTGCCGTTAGGAATATGACGGCAAGGACAACATTGAATTGATTTCAAAACGTAAGGATGAAATTGAAACAAAAAATTTTGCAGGGACAAAATTGACACAACTTGTATTTTGTAAGGACCATTTAGGTAGTTAGGCCAAGAAAGTACTATATGTAAGGGAACCTTCAGGTGGGAAAATTTTTCAGTGCCAAGCGGATACCACGTGGTGTCCGTTCGAGCATCCGAGCCGTCCATTTCATATTTGAACGGCTCAGATTTAGAGAGAGAAAAATGAAAGAGAAAGTGTTGGGATGAGAGGAAATAGAGGGTTTCAATCCGAGCCGTTCAAAAGTGTATCGGACGGCTCACATGCACCGAGCGGGTGCCACGTCAGCAATATCCGCTCGGCACTGAAAAATTCCTCCTTAAGGTGAGTTTAACTCTCAACTTGTACAATTTGTTCAAATCATTAATAAAATCGTTGCTTATAATTTCGTTTGGATGTTGTGCAAGATTGTGTCACTTTTTGTTGCTCAATTTAAGCTTTGTTAATTGGTTGCTTGATCGCTGTCTCGTTTAACATCTTGACCCAGATGCTTTACTTGTGCTTACTTGCTTTACAAACACGCTTTATTCAAATCTGACAGGCAAGCTATCGAGACTTGATTAGCACCACACGATCGTGCCCGTTTTGCAAGGCTGCCATGAGGCATATTGGCATGTGTAGGCTGCTTACGAATTGCATCTTCACATCATATGAAGATTCACTTGATAAATTGTCAGATGAAATGACCTTAATCTCTCGTGACCACAGCAAGCTTATATGTCTTAACTCACGATAAGAAAAGAGGTTTAAAATGATACAAGCATTCACATCAACCACAACAAATGGTTTACCAAAACGTTCTTCAAATTTTATTTCGCTTACCCGACTCGACTCACATAACAGGAATAAGCCGGCGGAACCCTTAAATTCATATCTAGTTCTACTCTATATGTTCATCAATACGTCATCATGCAACACCCCTCTCTCTCTCTCTCTCTTGCAAACACATTCATGCACTATACGGCTTAGGCAGATTCTTTTTTTGTGCATGGAGGTTTTGTCCAAATTTCAATTAATTATAGTTGTTTGCTTGTCGTGTTGGATGTAGTATATCCGAATTTTTTTCCACTCCATAGTAGCAGCTCTTTTTAATGTTGCTCCATTTGTCCCAGTAGATTTCTATTTAGGAATTCAACTTTTTAAGAGAACACAATCATCACGCTTTCAAATAAATGAATTTCTCAAACTACCGACCTCTTTAAAATGCAATAGATTACTTTTTTAAGCTCTAAATTTCTTTTCCCTCTACTTTCGTGTTTGCATTTCGTAGTGGTCTCCAAATGGCTTGGAATCGGGGTTTTCCGGGAGTCTAATTTGGAATCTGACGCATTTTTTTTTTATCGGCAAAAACAACATTTTATTAGGAAAAAGAAAATGAAATCCAATCAAAAGTTTAAACGGTATAGCCAAAGGGGCAAGTTCCGTACAAATTGAGGGCCTTTAGGGGGCGTTTGGACAAATAAGCCACTTTGGCTTATTTTTTGTCCTTATTCAAATTTTTTTCGCATTTTGTGGCTTATTGTCAATTTTTTGGGGATTATTGCTTCGTTATGACGAGACGAATCGGAATTTTTAAAAATTTCGATCGAAATCCAAATATTCGTCCTTCCCGTCAAAATTTGGCTTTCCCGCCAAATCTCGTCGAAATTCCAAAAAAATTGGATTTCGATCGAAATTTTTTACTTTTCCGATTCGTCTCGTCATAACGAAGCAATAATCCCCAAAAAATTAACAATAAGCCACAAAATGCGAAAAAAATTTGAATAAGGACAAAAAATAAGCCAAAGTGGCTTAGTGTCCTGATAAAACAGTGGAAAACATAAACAACCCATTTTGACGCATTGGTACTTTGTTCCTTGTAATTTGCCTTGTGCTTTACCATAACTCCGTAGCCGATGTATTGAAAATAAAATAATAAAGTATTGGAATTAGATGGAACTCTACACATGTTTTTTTTTCCCCCCTAACTTTTATATACCAGTGCTTTTCCTTTGGGGTCTGCTTCTCTGCAGTTACCAGTGCTTTTCCTTTGGATCCAGCTTCTCTGTAGTCAACTGTAAAGGACTGCAGAGAAGCGTGTGCGGTTCAATATGATCCGTTCATCTTAATAATCAATGGTTCAGATTTGTTAAAATTTTTACCGGTAATAATATGAATACAAATTTGGACCATTAAAAATATTATCCGACAATTGTGATCGCTTGGACCGCATCTCTGCCAGCTAGATTCTTTCCTTACGATGTTTGTAGCATGGCGACCGCGCACATTTTCATGTAGCCCTCCGCATGTACATTAATTGTTCTATTTTCGCCAATCCATTGGGCTAACCAGTCTTGACAGCCGAATTACTCCGCCAATAGAAATTCCATGCAGTTTTAAACAGGAATTCGAGTAGGCATTTGTTCGCTCTTGACAGCCAAACATTCAAGCCGCGATTTCATAAAACCGCGGTCGAAAATAATCCTCATGAAGCTATATATAAAAAGAATCAGAGGCAGGTTTAACGAGAAAAGAAGACGCCGTTTAAAAAAAAACTGGGAGAGGAGACACTAATGTAATTAAGAAATATTTAAGAAGTGATTGGGTGCTTATAAAATACTATATAAACTTTGGAGTATTAAGATTATCTTGATTATTGAATTAAAATCGGAGAATCTTTCAATGAACACGAAAACCTGGTACTGGGTTTGATGGTTTTCTTCGAGAAACATCTTTGGCGGCCGAAAATTTAGGCCTACCGTGGATCACATCAGTCGCTTATTACAGGAAGGCAAATGCTAAAATCAGCCCAAAGGGCGGACGGTAGTGTTTGACACGCGCGTACTTTTTCGTTGTTTGTCGTCAGCCATCAGTACATTCTGTCAAGTAATACGCAAATGCCCATCTTTAGGACAAATGACCCCAAACCCGTACAAACCCCTACTCCCCTTCCCCTAGCATAAAATAGCACTGGGCCTATTTTCGTTTGACAAAAAATATAAAAAACAGTACGGGGCATGCAGCCTTACACCAAGCAACAGCCATTCATTCGGAGGACAGATTATTGTATTAGGCACCACGTGACGTGTTTTAAATCTTTTTTCACATGTTATGGGGTTCTATTATCCTATACAGTTTCACCCTATAAAAATGTGTGGTTGGAAGGTTTGGGGCACCACTTGACCAGTGGCGTAGCCAAAATTTTGATCTAAGGGGGCCCGGCATAATAGACATGTATATTTTATCAGAATATACTTATTAAATCATAAAGTTTTTTAATTTCAATACATTAAATTTATAAATGGAAATAATTTTAACCTAATGTAATTAAAATATATCAATTATTTTATTTTTTGTTTAGACTACATCAACAATCATGTGTTTCTTTTTTATTTACAAAAGAAATTGAAAAATAAGAATGTAAAATAACTGATTTTTTATTAAATCAAACCAAAATTATTTAAATTATAAGTACCTACCCATACATGAATAATTATCGATAATATTTATAAAAAATAGGTATATAAAAAAAATAAAAACTCAGAGTCGGGACCGAGGCTCCCGAGCCCCAATCTAGGTCCGCCCCTGCACGTGGCGATTTCCAGCGGCATTGATTAATTTTTCCATTTGGAGATCCATCGCCAACAACAACCCACTTCGAATTCGACATTTCCTTCCGTATGTCATCAGTTTAATCATAATTATTTAGTTTATATTTCTAATTAAAAAAATTAGACAATTGAATTCGTTGGATAATCTTAAGTACTTTTTTAGTTTTTGTTCAAAATTTATTCAGCTTCCAAGATCATTAATTCTAATTGGAAAAATGAATAATTGAATGAAGCGCTTATAATTAATCAATTGAGTTAATTTTTTAAGTATAACTTTAAAAAATTATTTGAAGGTTCGAATTATTTGTCTGAGATCCTGTGACGATCTGAATTTTTACATTATCTCAAAAAAAAATAATTGAAATGGAGCACTTATGATTAATCGATGTTTATCAATTGAGTTAACTTTTGTTAAAAAATTATTTGACATAGGAAAAGCAGTAATTTTTGTATCCAAGCCTTTTGATATCCATTCATGCTTGTGATTACCTTATGTACCACAAATTTTTGGTTTTGTCTCTGTTCAATTTTTTTTTCAAGTTTGTTAGTTTTACGCCACACTTTTATGTGATATGGCTTCGTTTCGACGAGAGGAATCGAAAAAGTAAAAATTTGTGACTTTTACACAAATATTTTAGAAAAAAAATCCCTGAAAAAATCCAAAAACTAATTTTTTAAGCTTTTTTTGGATATTCCCCAAAATACTTGGGCAAAAGTTATAATTTTTTACTTTTCCGATTTCTCTCGTTGAGACGAACCCATATCACATAAAAATTTGACGTAAAAGTAACAAATGACAAAAAAAATTTAATAAAACGAAATCAAAAAAATTATACTGCATAAATTAATCAATAGCGTAAAGATTGTCAAAAATTTACTCGGGGACCGATCGGGTAAAAAGGTTTCTCGGGGATCTTCAGACTAGCCTTTTTATCTTTAAAAAATAGGGAGGCGGGGGGCCTGCTCCCCCCCAGCCTGCTCCCCTTCCTGCTCGTAGAACAATCATGCAAAAAATCAGCTTAATTGGATATCATTAAGTGCCTGACGGAGCCCATATAACTCTCGGTAACTCTCGGTCCATGGGTTCAAGTGGATTTGATCCAGTGTTTCGGATCCATTCTTTTCAAGATAAAAAGGTTCCGATCAGGCACTTAATGATATCCAATTAAGCTGATTTTTTACATGGTTGTTCTACTCGACAAGCTCTACAAAGTGAACGATCGCGATCATCGGAGCGAGACCCGGAGTGGGCCCCACTCCGGGGGAGCAGGAAGGGGAGCAGGCTTGGGGGGAGCAGGCCCCCCGCCTCCAAAAAATAGAAAGCAAAATTTGGTGAAGTATAATGAAGGGTATAATTGTCATTTCAAAAGGAAGAGGCATGAATGATTGTTTTTAAATATACAATAGCGTAGGGTGCCAGAGTACAAAAGAAGACAGAACGACAGAGGGTGTCAGTTTTGACTCGGTCGACGAGAAAGGACTGTCATTATGCCCTGAAACTAAAAACAATCGTCCGCCCAGAAGGCGGACTATAGAAGGACCGTTACAGGAATCAACAGTCTGGATTTAACCACCTAATACGTACATGTTTAATAATACATACTGGTTAAATATGAATAAGTATAAATTCACTTCAAAATACTCTTTTCTTGGAAGAGTTTATTTTGAAATTTGGACTGTTAAATACATTTTTGGACGACTTGAATGATATCTTACAGCATTGTAGTGCATCCCTATACTATAGGATTTCCCGAATCCCCTACTGAAATATATCGATCGCACGGTGTACCAATAATATATCAAAGAAAATTTGGTGAAATGTCCCTAATAGTTGATTGCTCTTGGGAAAGTATAATGACATCACATTATGACACCGTATTTTTTTTAACTCCATAGATACAAATTTGGTGTCCCCACGCAAGTGTTTGTGTGAAACCTAATACACCAGTGTCTATAAAAATAAAAATAAAAAATACGGTGTCAATTGCTTGCTCATTGCCCCTTAATCCTTATATATACCCAGACAGAATGTCTTCAAATGAATAGGTATATTTTTCATCAACTTAAAATAAACTTAAAATTTTATTTCATTTTTTTGCATAAGTAATATATGTGTTGAAGAATACAAAATGAACCAATTGTTAGATGAAAGAATCTTTTACAAAGTCATCATAGATAGGAATATAGGATTGAAAAACTCAAAATTATGGGGTTGGATCGATAATCCTAGCTCCTCTCTCCGGCTTGCTTAATTTCAATTCGCAACTACGACACAACAAATCTGTGGGTATAATCCCATGGTAAGGAAAGGGACGTACAAACAGACAAAGCCCTGAAGGATACAGCATTCACGCTACAAATAGTTTTTTAAAATTGTTAATTTAGGTCAATTTTAAACTACTGCTCTCTCGGATTTTCTATTTTCCACGCTACAATATATAAATATTCTCTTTATCAATTATAATAAACTCTTTACCACGTCAAACTTTGAGCCGCCTTGAGGACTCGATCTCTACTCCCAGGAACAGATTTTTTGGGTTATTGTTACATAATTGAAATATCGCTAGCTAAGCAAGTTTAGTACAGGATGATATTTATTTGAGTTCTAAATAAATAACAGTAACAAAATTATTTACCCACATACACTGATGTGGATGCTCTAAACTATAGTATATCGCATCAATTTATTTAGAATTGGAGTATTCAAATAATTAAGAATACATTGACGGAACCGGGATTTTACCCGAGCAGTGGCGAAATGTATACTAAAAAAATAAAAAAAAAGATGCATTATTATAATAATAGTCATCGGCTCAAAAAAAAAATTAAAATAACATAACAAAAACTATAGTAAATGATGTTTTTCATTTGCACAGAGCATGAAAAAAGATTTAATTTTGGGCATCGATAATACTACTCCAACAACAACAACAACAGAACCCATGTAGTTCTCAATTATTAGGGGTATAGGCAATCGAGGATTGGAGACAGACCTAATCTTTGGCAATATGTACAAAGTGACTGCTCTCAGAATACCACTTAAACAGTAGCCCCCCGATACTTGTCTTGTTGCAAAATCATGCTCTCAAATCAAAGCCAAACGGCATCAGAGAGGGTAGGCCTAGAGACTCAATTCAATTTATGTGCACATTACCATACTTCCTTCATTGATAGTCTAGAGCATCGATATGCACAAAGATAATGTCACTCCCCAAATTTATATTGTTACTCCCCAGATCTCTATATAGATTTCTCAAATTAATAACCGCACTCCTTTTTGGAAGTGACATTATAATTAAATTCCCTTAATTTTTTAGGCTAAGTTATTTTAGGGTTAGAATGTGGAGTTTTTTTTTCTTAATTATACATCATCATTTATAATATTTCACTTTGGCCCAATAGATTTTGATTTATAACACTTTTTTGGGTCTCATTTCTTTTAAAAAAAAATAGAAGATTTATGACTAGTATATAACAAAAAATAAAAAAAAAAACCTAGCAGTAGCGAGACTATATAAATTGGGGATAAAAAAAATTTTCCACATATAATAATCGCATTTTCTAAAATTCTTGTCGTGGTGGCCGCCGCCACAAAACCCCCTGATCCCATCCTTAAATACATACATAAAGAATAGTGTAACTCAACAGATTGTTGAGTAACTGTTTGCATTTTCTTATTTTGGCTAGTATTAACTGGCTAGTCTAACATACGATGACGCTTTAATTCTTTCCTTCAAAATTATGGCAAACAGAAGATATATGTGAGAACCCAAGTCCCACATTGAATCAGAAGTGGAAGTAATATATAACGAATCATGAGCGGCTACTGTCTAATTCGAAATTAATTTTTTGAACCTCGCGTTTAGTTTAAGAGTTAGCAGGTGCGAGGTTATTATAGGTGGTATCACAACATATACCAACCAGAAGTGTAGGGCGCTGGGTCCCGCGAGACGTTGTTCTTAGATGGGCTCGGAAAGGGAGGAGTTTGAGGTGCTTGTCGGATTGCTTTTAGGATGACAAAAGATCACTCCCGAGAATTTAGTAAAAAGAAAAAATTTATGCCTATGTTTTGGAGAAAAGAAATTTATGCCTATGTTTTGGAGAAAAGAAATTTATGCTGCAAATAATGTACGTGCTAACAATCCTCACGTTTTTTAAATAAATTTGTTTTTTTTCTAATCGATCGAAACCGGAAAAAATCCGCTCCCATCAACTACTAATGTCAGGGTGAGAAAATATCTACTCAACTTTCTGACTCTCCATCGAGTTAAACAGAAAGTCGAGCAGATATTTTCTAGCCCTCAGCAGCCGGACAATCAAACGGCACTCTCACGGACGTCAGAAAGACGTTCCCACCGCTGTTACCTCACTGTCACCGTCAACAACGCCCATCTTCGTCGACCTGGCGGAACCGGTTCTAGAGAAAAATGGCCGCGTCATAGTAAAATACCGCCGGTCCGGGATCCCACCCCGGTCCACCTGCCTCCTCACCTCCTCTGGCAACCTCAGCGTATACCTCTCGCAGTCCTCGCCCAGTCGAACCAGTGAGTGACCCGTTGAGTGCGGCCTCGGAAACATCCTCACTCGTGCTCTCGGTTCCGTATCTACTCGTTCATTTTCATCGACATCAATTGCAATCTGATTCTGAATTTGAACTTCAGTTGAGCTAGGCTCCTCCGTCGACTCGATTCCTTGACTCAGGTTGGCTCGGCAAAGCGGACAGGTGGAGTGAGAGGCCAACCAAGGGTCGATACACTCGAGATGAAACGCGTGGTCGCACTTGGGTAACAACCGCAGCCTCTCGTTGTCTTCGAACTCGGACACGCACACGGCGCACGATAGCTCTCCTTTGCCGATTCTGAGGTGTTTGATGTCGGAGTAGTTAAACATCGGGAACGAATTTATCACCGCGGGATCGAGGCCGCTTGGGGAAAGCCGGAGCAGGCGGCTTGCGGCGGCGGCGTAAAGAGGTATTGCTCCGTCGGCAGCGTCGCGGGCGCAGTGGCGGATGTAGATGGTGACGAAGCCAGCCAAGAGGAAGGCAAACGCCAGGACTGCGTAGATGGCAGTTGCTGTCCAATTGAAGGAGAAGGAGTAATCCGCAGAGGTATCCGCAGGTGCTTGCGCGGCGACGGGCCGAGCCGCCGCCGCCGTGGGTAATAGTAATATCAGCAGTAGCATATAGATAGGCATCCAAAAGCGAATTTTCTGTTTGGATGAATTTTGGCGGGGGTTTATGTAGCAATGATGTGGGAAGAGAGAGAGGGGGATGGACTTTTTTAGGCTCTGTTTGGAACTTAGGGAAAAGAAAGAAAAATTAAAGAATTTTTCTTCCTGTTGTTTGGTAGGAAGAGAAAGAGAGAAGAAAATAAAAATTTTAAATGTAGTAAATAGTAAATTTTTTCCTCCTATTTTCCTCTCATTTTCCTTCCCTTTTCTTTTCTTTTGCTTTCTCTAAGTTCCAAACAGAGCCTTAGTCTCCAAAGCATTTTTACCGTGCCATTTTGGTCCCCAATATTTCAAATATTAACATTGCATCCCCAAAATATCAATTTTGTCTCTAAATGGTCCCTGCGGCTCACGCCGTTCCTTCCCTCCGTCAAAACTAAAGGCAAGCTTGATATTTCACATCAAAACGGTGTCGTTTGGTTGGAAATATCGATTTTTCGCGCTGGTTCAAACGAGTTGAAAATTGAAAAACTTGATTTTTTTAGGCTATTTATATATTAAAAAATATGGTGAAAAAATTAAGTGTACAAATTTTCAATTTGTTTAAACCTGTGCGAAGATCTTAATTTTTTGATAATTTTATCCTAAAAAGTCAAAATTATTTTTTTGACTTTGAGGCTTTCAATGAGAACCGTAAGAAAACCATGGAGAGAAAAATCAATATTTCCAACCAAACAACACCGGTTTGAGGTGAAATACCAAGCTTGCCCTTGGTTTTGACAAAGGGAAGGAACAGCGTGAGCCGTATGGACCATTTAAAGATTAAATTAATACTTTGAGGATGCAATGTTAGCAATTGGAATATTGGAGACCAAAATGGCACGGCAGAAATATTTTGGGGACCAAAAAAGTCAAAAAGGCGAAAAATCAATATTTCCAACCAAATGACACCGTTTTGATGTGAAATACCAAGCTTGCCCTTGGTTTTGACGGAGGAAAGGAACGACGTGAGCCTTAGGGACCATTTAGAGACAAAATTGATACTTTGGGGATGTAATATTAGCAATTGAAATATTGGGAACCAAAATGGTACGAAGAAAATACTTTGGGGACCAAAAAAATAAAAAAGCCGAGAGAGATTGCTCTTTTTATACTCCACTACTAGTACTATACTATATAGTATTCCTATGTAACAAGGGAATGTTGATTTTGGGACAAAACCATTATCTGGTTTTTTGGAAGAAAGCGGCTTCAAAAATCAAAGATGATCGTCTTTGACGGCCTAAAAAATCAGTATCTAGGTTGGCATAAAAATCTGGGTACTGAGTTTGACGGTTTTGTTCATAGATTTGGATTAGTCCACTAGAAGTGCGAGTATTATACTGGAGTATTTGTTTTAAAAGCACCCATCACCCTCATCGCTCATTGTGTTTCTAGCCTTCTACGCAAAGTTATAAGTGGATAACGATGGTTAGTAAATAAAATTTAATTTTATGTATGGATAGATGACATACGTGTCAAGATGTACAAATGAACGACCATAAACTTGTAATGATCTTAATGGGGATTTTGTTTTTACAGGTACATGCATATGATGGATAAGCCGGAAAATGAAAGGATAGTGATATATAGGATTGAAATGCTCAAATTATGGGGGTTGACTGGAATGGCCATATAGAATCATGACCTTCTCTCCGACCTGTTTATTTCCAATTTGTAGCACAAGGCAAAACTATGGGTAGAGTAACAACATACACAAAAGCATTCCAGCCCAAACTACCCAACAGGCTTCGCATGCAACAGGGAGGAAGCCCATACGTACGATTTGTTTGGGAAGGATCCCAAGGACTATCCAAACCGAAGGTATATAATAAGAGGCAGTCTCCAAACCGAAGGTATATAATAAGAGGCAGTTGATGGGTTGTTTTTTGTCAATTTCGGACACATTTGCCCCTCAATTGCAAACAGTGACTACTTGGGGTGGTGGGTTTTTGGTCTTTTCGGGTAGATTGACAGTGTGCGGGTGGGGTTGGTCCACGTCGTCGCTGGAAGGATAACTTTCATTTTGCCCTTTAATCTCGGGCATATTACGGATTGCCCAGGCCAGATGGGGGTAATTCCGTCATTTTACGGATTGTCCACGTGTCATATGGATGCTGAGCGAAGAATGAAGATGCTTCCAGACCAGTTCTTCACTTCTTTGGCATTATTTTCTCTGCAAAATCTCTCTCATCCATTCTCTTCTCTTCTTACGCCTACAAACAAACCCTCTCTCTCTCTCTCTCTGGTCTCTACCTTGCATCTGTCGTTCGCTTCATTTCGATCTGCTACATCGTCGATTGTCACACCACCACTCTCGATTTTTCTCCCACGCCAAACCGTCTCTCACATCACCACTCTCTCTCCTCGCGCCCCCGCCTCCGATTCACCCCCGCCGCACACCGCGATCTTAAATTTCATAGCGGCAATCGAACACAGGTATCGCAAATTCCTTCTGCTCTTTCTCTTATCATTTGAATGCACAAGTTTTACGTAGTAAGTTTCGGGTTGAACTGAAAGTTTTGTAACTTGTGTACCTTTTGGTGAGCCTTTGCTCGTCTTGAAGCTTTGGAGAATGACAATCCAGCAGCAGAGAGGATAGAGATCTACAGCGATGACGATCTTCTCTTGACGATGAAGACCAAGGCTTATTCCAAATTGCTTTTCGTTTCCTCTTTAGTAATCATTTTAGTAGGTTTTTGTTTTCGCAATCAAAGCGTAACAGTGATTTGGAGTTCTTTTCCCAAGTCCCGGTTCTGCTACTATCTTTGATGTTCTGAATTTTATTGTTGGATTTGAAAATTTGATTTTTTTGGTTGATTATGTATATTGCTTTAATTGTGCATATTTTGGGGGCTTAATATCACGTATTAAGGTTTAAAAAAAAAAGGTTTCGAAAATTTATTGGCGTATCAAGAGATAAATGATAGCTAGCTTGTGCTTATTAAATGAAGAACATATTTAAGTTGCACTTCGAGTGATACTATGATTTTCACTTTTGAATTATAGAAAAACGATAGTGTGTCTTCTATAGATTAAATGTATATCCTATCAAAGAATACATGAAACTTAGGCAACAGATATAGACAAATTAGTGTTCAATGTCATAGAGTAGCAAGTAATGGGACCGAAGATCTGGTTTTTTCCCTCCTGACTGGACCTTCTTCTGTGCGTTTGGTGGGAAGAGGTAACTGTTGCGATCTGGGTTTTTTTTCTCCCGAACTGGTTGGGGGGTTTGGTTTTGGGTGTTAGGTAGGTTTTGGTGGTTGTTGGTTTTGGGTGTTAGGTAGGTAGCTTTGCTGCAAACGCGTTGAACCTTCTGTTGTAGCTATAGACAAGTGACTCCTCGACATCAAGATCACTGTCTCAATCAAGAAACCGATACGTTTATCAAATAATACATGCACCATGCCACTGAGATTTCTTGCATGAATGCATACAATATATATACACACATGAGTAGAACAAAGTAACAGAAGCTAAACTAACCTTCCCTTCAAAGTTGAGAGGAGATTAATTTGTGATTGGAATACAGATTCTACCTCATCCGGTTGATCCCTCAAGAAAGCAATGTAGAATTCGTGAAATTCATTTGATCAAATTAGTTGGCGTTAAAAACTCCACCTATCACTACACTCAAAAGGTAAGCAAGCAAAGCTAAGTACTGAAACCTTCTGAGTGTCTCCGTTTATAGCGACAAGACCGATCAGTGTAACGAAAACATGAGAAAAAAATAGTATAAGAGAAAGGATGTATGGCTCTCTTCGCGACATTGTTTTGTTGCAGTACAAAAGGTTCGGGTTTACATTTGTTGAATTGAGCTATCCATCTGCTGCTGATACTCCTTTCTATAAATACCAAGAACCCTGCCAAACACTGAATTAGAAGGAACAACAAGGATATCTTTAGCACAAAAACAGGCTTAGCTTCTTAGCTGCGAAGATATATCAAATCAAATATCTACACAAATTTTGGTTGTTTTGTACTCTTGGCCTAAAGATAAGTATGGCTCACGACTACTTTTACTTCTATTTGGAGGAAGAGGAAACCTTGTGCACCATTTGGATGTTCTGTGTCTTATTAAAGCTCTGTTTGGATGGTGCAATTTGGGGGATAAATTATATGGTCCTTGGCCTAACAAACATGGGGGCATCCTAAATGTCTCTGATCATTGGATCAGATAACTTACTTTTCTAAAAGATTAACCTGTTTTCAGTGTTTATAGTTAACAATTTAGAGTCACATAGCATGATAGGCATATTGCTTGTTAACTGGGCATCATGTTGTTTAGTGGTGATCAGAAAGTGTGAATTTATTGCTCCATTAGATATTCTAAATTTGAGTGCTCATCCACCAATTTAGACATTTCCAATTGCATTTGAATACCAACATAGAATGCGTATATATGTTTATGCGAGCACTATTGACGCGTTCAATGTTTTCCATTTAACAACCGTCGCAGCAGTAAGGGTACCCGTGTAATCCATCCGCCATCGATGAGGTATGGGCGGGGGATAACGGAAAACTGACATAACATTTGGAAATATAAGCACAAAGTTGGCTGCTCCACCACAAAAGTTTACATCCTTAAAAGTTGAGGAACTCAATGGACTTTGTATTATGGAACCATGCTCCCAAATTAAAGCCAAAAGACATTAGAGAAGGCAGGCATAGAGGTACCCGATTCAATTTGTGTGCTCGTTACCTTCCTTGCTTGCTTCCTTCCTTCATACAGTGTAGTGCATCGTCAATGCACAATATCAATGTTTCTTTAACTTATATCTAATGATTCTAGAATGTCACTATGCCAGTATATATCTGATTAAAGAAGTGGCTTTTAAACAAAGAGGGAATTGCGTCATGAAACCTTTTTGCTAAGTTTGTGTATAGGTGTAGGCAATTGTTCGCGTTTAAGCTATGTTAATCCTGTCGATATTGCTTAGGTTTGTTCTATTGTTATTTTAATTATATCTTTTCCATTTAAATATTCTTCCAAAGATTGGGTACAGAGCCATAACCTACATATTATCTGCAGAGGTTGGCACGATAGCTTCAGCAATACTTTCTTGCTAATGCTCCAAGTACGTGGAGTTTACTTACGCATGGACATAGTGATTGCCCATGGACATAGGGATTGCCCAGTTGATTTTAGCAAGATTTTAGAAAATCTGCACACTTTCTGTTTGCCTTCAGCCATTTCAGACCAGCAGAGTATGCTCAAATTTGGTCATTTGTATCTTCCTGCGCTGCAGCTGTGCTCGGTATGTAGCTCTCTAGTTTTGATCATATTTATGGGTTTGCAACAGAAATTTATCTTGATTAATTATTGCATTAGGTAAAGTTATGTTTGCTTTTCTGTAGGGGTTTGAGCTTCGTCTCAAACAAACCTTTCGCATATTCCATCTTGAGGTCTAACTATTTTATTCATGCTGTACATTTCCAGATAGAACTTGATTCCGAGCTTATCTTTTGGAAGCCTTCTATCCGGAAGTAAGGTGGAGATATCGCTTTTGTGTATGCCCAACAATTTAAATGCTTCAATTATATCACTTTCTCTTGTCACGAACTCAATCATGAGTATTATCCTCTTCTATCAGCATTGAAATCTTTTTCTTCCCATTTTTTCCTCCCACTTAAACAAAAGGAACCGTAGTTCATACTGAGTTTACATGGCTTTAAGTCATAGTTTCATTTGCAGTACTTAGCATAGAAAATTTACGATTTTGGACTGTGTTATTTCTTATCTTGGAGTTTGTTTTTGCTGTCTAATTTATGTTTGGATCTACGACAGGATGTTTGTTGATAATTTCAAGAGGCTGAGGATTATGAAGAGTTCTGACGCCATTGGCCTAGGTGTGTTTATTTGCCGGTCCATTTGTTTTTACGTTACAGCTTTTGTTACCATTTCTTGTTACTGGCACCAAATAAGTATCCTGTTTTGAGAAATACAGTTCAATGAGTAGATGTGCATTCTTTGGGATCCCACCTTTTTTATATCTTTCTTCTAAATGATTGATTATTGCCAACATCTTTAACTTCGGATCTTGTCAATATGTTAGAGCTACACACACACAAATAGGTTGACGAATCGAAGAGGGGTTTAAATGTTTTTATCAATGGAGGTTCCTCCTCCTCTCTCCTCTTCACTTCTCCCACCTCCACCCATCATCCCTCCTCCTCCTCCTCTCCCTCTCTCTCCTACTCCACGCCTCTCTCTCTCTCTCTCTCTCACACACACACACACACACACACAATCCTTGTAGTTTGCGTAGTGTTAGCTTTCGTGAAATAGGCCAACCTAATGCAGACCGTGTACACATAATCACTTTTTCTGGGAGACAAAACCACAACAGGTATATGTATTTTCCATACACTTTTCAACATGTGTACACATAATCACTTATTCTGGTTTGTTTTATCATCTCTGCTACTGGTGTTATATAACATACATTTTTGTCTTGTGCTTCTCGTGTGTGAATGTTTTTTACCTTTTGCTCCCATCGTATTATGTATTTGTTTTCCGGCACTTACCAAAATTAAACATGTCCTTGACCTTCATTATGCATGAACACTAGGCTATACCAGACAAGTACAATCTAAACAAACTATAAACTTATGTGTAGTGAGGCAAAAAAATGCTTCCAAGCAAGCGTAGCAGAACACCATATTCACAGTTGTCACGGGAAGAAAAAGATTAAATAAGTTTAGGAGAAAGACTCCATATTTGCGAAATAAAAAACAGACAAGATACCCTCTTCCCAGTTGGAATTGAAGAGCAGATTAGCACCAAGGAAAATATTGCCTCAGCCATGTTTCTCGACAGTTTACCACACCACATCAGTGGCGACCACTACATGTCAGCTAAACACTGTTCAATTGAATTTTTTTTGATCAAAATCAATTGAGTGTTATAAATCATTTAGTTCTATCTCCTCTCCGTTTATTATAGGAAAAACATGTTTGTGAAAGTGTGATCCATGTAGCTTTTGTTTTGAATTCCAAAAATTGAACTAATTAATGGTGCCACCAGTCTATTTAATAATTAGTTGCTTTGTTCTTATTTTTTTAACAGCAATGAGACGCCAAATTGTGCGACAATGTCAATGGTTTCACCAACAATGATAAGGATTTGCGACCAATTTTCAAGCAGCCAAATAGGTAAAAAAATTCGAATGGCTTATTTTCTCCTCCAGTTTGATCTGTTGTCTTTGTTGCTACAACTTTATGCGATTGTTTAGTGGTGAGTTGGCGATCATATTATGCATCTCTTTTGTTTATGTCCCCACCATGTCCCCATGTCCAACGGTGCCCTTTTGGAGTGTCGGTGCTTCATATGTATGAAGCTTTCTTTTACCAACTTTGAGGGCAAATGTTAGCCAAAATAATTTTGATACAGATAGGTGGGCTATTTGGATAAATCACTTGAATTCTGAAAGGTGTTGATACATCTTAGAACATGTTTTACTCAGCTTTTTCCCAAAAAACTTTCTCCTAAAGCTGAATCAGGTTGGCATATTTTTCTTTTTTTTTTGACCAGCAAAAATAAATTTTATTAAGTTAGCACATTTTGGAAGGTGCCAAAATCCAAAACCTGGGAATTATAAGTGTTTTAAGTAGTTAGACCTGTTGTGGCTTCTGATTTCCCCGATAATAGTTATATTTTGCTTCATTTTGAGTTTAACAGAGATCCTACGATTGTTTTCGCGTTTAGGTGATTTGGATTGGCCTTCTAATTTCCCAATTGGCATGATGGTTCATTCTACTTGAGTAAGGATTTAATACAGAAACCAAGTCCTTTTGTCTCCATGCTAAAAAAATTGTTCCTCTTCTTCATTTAGCATCCCTCTGAAAAATTATTTTGCTATGTTGTGTAGAAAATGTCCAACTCATCCAATTCAGTTGTAAACAAGACAAGGACACAGTTTTGGATTCAAGTAAAAATGACTGACCAAGGAAAATGATTTATTCTATATAGTGTTCTAATTTGGCCTCCGTATCACGTATGGTATACATATCAGATACTCTCCGGATACGTATCCGATACGCTTTTTTAAACTATCCTGCTTTTAGAGTTATTTTTTGGTATGCCGATACGTTTTAGATACGCGCTGATACTCTTGGATACACTCCGAATATGTATCCGATAGGTTCTTTTAAAATATCCTACTCTCAGAATTATTTTTTGGTATCCCGGTACGTTTTCGTCCATAATAAGAATTATTCTCTTTTAATTTGTTTTGTTCCTAAATATTGAGCTTCACCTTTACTTCTTGATCCTTCGTACATGAAATTGGTGAGTACATAGCTGGGCTTCAGCTATTTTATATGCTACTTTGTGAGAAGGTATGTTTATTTTGGTGCAAAATACATTTTAGTGAAGGTGGGAGGTATGGGTTCCTTATGCTAAACATAAATCTCCAAAAGGGCTCCCTTTTTTACAAATTGACCCCACAAAGGGGTCCCTTGATGAAGTGGACCGCTTTCTGAAGTGAAATTAATGATTCTTGCTCTGTAAGTTTATTTTCAGAACTGAAAGTCAGATTTTCTTACTCTTATTTTAATGGGTGGTTATCAGATTTTATTCATTGATTTTTATAGAGATTAAATTCTTTCCACCAGCGGCGGAAAGGGTGGGTTTTCCACTACTGCCATTGTAGGCCCTACCGTGCGTTTATTATTATAATCTAAACTATAGTTATGTATTTAAGAATTCTATGAACCCATGTTTGAACATGTACCGTACGCACCCCTTCAATCGCTTTGAGTTTATAATCTATGCATAAAAGTTCATAGCATTAAACATTAGTCTTGCATTCAAAATTTCATGGATAGAAATTCTTAACATTACATTCTGGTTCGCAAAATTTGTATGTTAAGAGTGCAGGAAAATTTATAATAAGAAGTAGCAGAGTATATGTTGCGGTAAAACGAAATTGTAATCTACAAAGTTGTATTGATTAGTAATTTTTTTTGGTAAAAATACTGAAAATGGTAAAAATACTGAAAATACTCATTAGACAATAGTGTGTGTGCGCAGCCCATAGGCTTTGTGCTATTCAACCACTCGGAAGCAGGAGGAGTCGACGGTGCGTGGGAATCTGTTTGGCCAGGCGGTGGGCTATTGACTCTACAAAATTGTTTCGTTTTTTCAAGCCAAGAAGTCATAGGGTTACTTTGCAACAGTTTCTTCTCCATCTGTTTGGGATTAGATTTGCGTGTGCGCTTGCGTTTCATTTGGATTCTTGTGCTTTGAATTTGTTCTATATCTATATGGGATTTGGTGCTTGATTTGCACGTGTTCTTGCTTTATCCGGGCTCTTGTTTTGTGTTAGTTCAGAGATTTGCTCGATTGGTTTCTGCACCCACTAGCTTATACATATAAATACACATTTATATGGCATGCAAGTTTTTCCCTGACCTCTTTTATCATCGCCGGCTATAACTTCAGGCAAATACGAAAATAAAATCCAAGAGTAAAAACCCCAGCTTTAATAGTTAGCTGGTGGTTGCATTATCATGCGCATATTATATGTGCTCCCAATTTATAAGTAAAAATTTCAATTCTTAAGTTCTCAAATTGCTGTTTTCCCTACCCTGTAGCCACTAACTGCTTTGACTCTGCTCACACATTCCGACCCTAGCAATTTAAAACACATCCATTTAAACTCTATAAAACCAAAAAGCCCTCTTCAACGGGCATAATTTTCGTGCCTTGCACGAGCCTGGACCTAGTAAACTTGAAAAGCGGGATCGGCTCGTTATTTTCTCATTTGTTTGTGATTAAAATTAGTACATATCGAACCTCGATTTCCCCTGCAAAAGAAATCTAAGGGCATCCGCAGCCTATATAGATTTTGGACCAAATTACATCTTAAAAACTCACTTTATTACTTTAGCTACACACTTTTCAAATGTCTACTTCATCAAACTCGTTACTCTCACTCTCTATTCAATTAAATATTAATAAAATAGTCCCCAAACAGTGTCGGATTGGAAACAAATAAGAGTGGGTCAGACAAAGTAAATTAATATAAAAACCTTTAACGGATGAGCAGTGCCTCTCTTAAGATAAGAGGAACTGTTGCAAAACTAAAACTTTGGCGAGTGGTCCCTACTAGAAAGAGGTTGATGTGAGGGTGTTTCTACTATTTTGCTCACTAAAGTGAAGTACATGGTAGTTTAGCTACTCTATTGTGGATGTTCTAACGTAGGAGAATAAAGCTACAATAAAAATACTTCTATTGAAATGAGATTGGTCCTGAAATTAATCAAGGTATGTCCGTGTAAGTTGGCTGGGAGAAATTATTCCGTGCCCTTGGGACAACACGTGTTCTTGCCCCACACATTCGAGCCGTCCGTTCGGTACCTGGACGGCTCGGATTTAGTGAGAGAAAGGGGGAGAGAGGATGTTTTGATCTCGTCTGTTCGGTATCCGAACGGACGGCTCGGATGTGCCAGAGGGGCACCACGTCAGCTCCTGCCCCAAGGGCACGGAATAATTTCTCGTTGGCTGGACAACTGAGTAATCATACAAATCTACTACTTTATTTACTACTTTATTAGAAAAGTAGTGTGTCTCTACTTACTAAAATCTTTTGGTCGAATTTCGCGGAAGGTTCGAAGTACAATCAAAGGTTTCTTCAATTCAAGTTTATAATTCAATTGATGTGGTGCTATCAATATCATCAATCAATCAATCAATTAATACTGTATATTTATGCAAATGGGTTTGTGCCTCTCAAGTTTCCAAACCCTCATCCCTAATTTTTTAGATTTTTCTTGTTCTCTTGTGCTTTGTTTGGATTGTGTTTTGAAAAGTTTTTTGAAAAATAGTATATAAGTAATAAGTAGAGAGAGATAGAAAGAGAAATATTAAAAGTAGAAAGAATCTAGAGAGAATTTAAGGGGAATTTTTTTTAAAATTCTTTTTGAGAAGGAAAGAGAACAAGGCACAATTTTTTAAAATTTGGAGGGGAGAGAGAGAGAGAGAGAGAGAGAGAGAGAGAGAGAGATTTTAAGGAAATTGGGGAAAAATTATCCAATTTTCCGGCGACGTTTTTATGTGGTGGCCCAACTCATATCTCCACCATACATTTGCATTGTTCCCACTATAAAGCTCACACAAATTATTATTTTTGTCTCGTGCATGAACAGGTATATATTGTTATGGTCACGTCCAAAGAGATTAGTCGAGATCTTTCGAGGATTCGATCGACAAGGACAAGGTAGTTAAAAAAGGGGGCAAAACCCTAACATGGAATGGAAACATTAGTTTACGAGTAAAAATCAACCAGTACAAATAAGAATTAAACTCGAAACTCTGTCGTTTTTCCTCCTTACCTAAATTTGAAAGACTATCGGTGAACAAACAACCCAATGCGCGCATTTTTTTCTACACAAGTTTTCTCATCAAACGTCTTGCCTATTACTTTGGAAAGAAGCCACAAGAGAAATTGAAACTGAATCATTATTTATTGCATTTCAAATCAAGAGCCTTCTTTTCTTTTTTCTTTTTATCTTAATTCTAATGGACTCTCAAAGATTTTTGGTTACTTTGATTTGGCTTTAACGTATAAGTGGTTTCGAAACTTATTCAGTTTCCGGTACTTATTTATCAATTTTTTAGCTTTATCAAATAGAGCCTTATTGTTTGGCCTTTTTTCTTCCATCCTAATTACTATTTGATAAAATAATTTGAAGTAAGTAATTGATTTTGACAGTCATCCAATGGGAGCACCTATATCTCACAACTTTATTTATTCTCAATAGTTTACTCGTTGTTCAATTTTTTCAAGACAAACAGTCTTTAATCATGTGACTCTCAATAATTGATTTTTTTTTTTTCCCTCCATGGACAATAAATTTACAACTCAATAAAATTTCAATAATTACGAGACCCGTATAGGAGTTTAACTCCCATGTGGTTTAGCGACGATGAAGAGATTGATTCGGTCTCTTTGTTAACGTTTGAGGACGGGGGAGGCATGCCCATCTATTCTAGCCCGTCAGCTTCGATCTTGAATACATGTTAATTTCAGCGTTTGCATTATTGTCAGTTGTTGGGTCTGTTTAGCATCATCTCTTGTATAGATAGACCCCTTAATAAAAATGGAATTACCGAATTTTATCTCGACAAGAATCGACCCTTTTGACCTTTTCACATGTTTCACTGATCGTACTTGACGCAATTGCAAACAATGAGGAAACAGATTTTACAATTGTTTGGGAAAACACTATTCAACTTGTTAGTTTAATTTGAGTGCTTAATTCCTGAATGCAAGTAAAATTATGTCTCAATAATTCCTCAACTAATAATTCATTCGTATTTTCACGTGTAAAGTTGTTATAAACACACATGATTGGGGCAACTTGGCTTCCCCGTCCGATGAGATCTTTGGCCAAACAGCATTAGAATAGAGGTTACACTTAAGTGACAGGAACCTCCTACTCCCTCCGTCCCTTTTTAAGTGTCATGCTTCGTAACTCCAACTTATTAAAAAGACATCATCATTATACCTTTCACATCAACTTTTTCATCCACTTTCCCTACTTGCTCATCATCATTACTCTTTTACTCACTTACTTTTCAAAAAGGAATCTACTTTTAGGGACAAAATAGACAATATACCAACTTTTACCCACTAACTTTACAAAATGGACACTTATTAAGGGACAACCCAAAATAAAATACTGGACAATAAAAAAGAGACGGATGGAGTAATATTTTGGCAAAAAAAAAAAAGAAAAGCGACAGGATTAGAATAGAGGTTCAACTCCCATTGCCCTTTTAAAACGTTAATCTATCAATTCCAACGACTTTGTCTATAGAAAAAATGGTTTTCCCGCTTTAATTGTTTGCTTCTTTAAAATAAAAGAAACCAATGCTTTTACTCCACGCTCTCTCCATATTTGTCTCTTTCCATCCGAGAGAGAGAGAGAGAGAGAGAGAATGGCGTTAGAAACTGTGGTTTTTCAACAAGACCCATTTAGTAACTTAAATAGTTATGGGTACAAAGGGGTGGAGGAGTACCAATGCCTGGACACCAACTCTTCTTCGCCGGAGGTTTGTGCCGGCGATGGGTTACTTGCCGGAGCCTCGGTAGAGGCGCCAGCACGGCGGAAAAGGCAGCGCAATTATAAAAGCTTGAAGAACAAGGTAGAAATGGAGAACCAGAGGATGACTCACATTGCAGTGGAGAGAAATCGCCGGAAACAGATGAATGACTACCTCGCCGTGCTCCGGTCGTTGATGCCGCCTTCTTACGCTCAAAGGGTCCCTCTCTCTCTGACTCTCTCTCTCTCTCTCTCTCTCTCTCTCTCTCATCTTATTTTAAAAAAAAATAAGTTTCGAGAATAATCTTGGGAAATTTTTCTACTAGTTTGATTAAGTAAGGATAATCTTTATATTGACACAAACTTCTTTAATAATTGCACAGAGGTATTCTATTTTTATTCAAAAAATGATGCAACCGTTTAGAAAAAAAAAAAGGCTAAAATTATGGGACAAAAGTGTATTATTCATTTATTCCATTGCATAAAAACTTAGTTTAGAGATGGATTTGAATTCTCTCTTCAAATCAGGGTGACCAAGCATCCATAGTAGGGGGAGCCATTAATTTTGTGAAGGAGCTAGAACAACTCCTCCAATCCCTTGAATCCAAAAATCAATTGAAGCAACAATCCGAATCCCCTCGGCACTTTGCAAATTTCTTCACCTTCCCTCAGTACTCGACTCACCAGAGTAATCTACTGCTCACGGGTCACGAATCAAGGATGGCAGCAGAGAAGGAATCCACCATTGCTGACATAGAAGTGAGCATCGTGGAAAGCCATGCCAACATCAAAGTACTATCAAGAAGACAACAAAAACAGCTTTTGAAGATGGTTTCTTGGTTTTATTCCATAGGCCTCACCATTCTCCATATCAATGTCACAAGTACTGTTGATCAGCTGGGCCTTTATTCATTCAGTGTTAAGGTTAGTTTACTAAATTAGCCAATTCAACATGTCAACTTCAGCAAGGATAAATTGTACTTTGCACTCTAATTAACCATGCATAACATTTTGCTTAGTTTGACCTGTAAATTGTTTAACTTTTATAAAGTTTGTACTTTTTTTTGTCAGACGAAAATATGATAGTATTTGTTATATATATTACCATACGTGGGCCAATATTCTGTCAAAATGAGTCGAACTCTAGATCTCACACTCCTTAATACTCGATAGTTGGGCCAAACCCAAAGTCAAGTTTGTACTTCATATGTGCAATTTTATCAATTTGGTAAAGATGATAGCTTGAGTGGCGCTAAAGCTTTATTCTACTATGGCCATTTATGTGTGACAGTTTCCTATTTTGACCCTATAAGGTTGCAGTTTACGCTTTTGACCCTCATTCGTTCATGTCATATGTGTGTTTTTCATTAGAGTAGTAAGGAAAGAAATCGAACAATTAATACCCAATTTTAATAAATGAAAGTTCAAAAACAAAAGTAGGGTTAGCGCAATGCTTTGGCAGTGTCTAGAATCGCCCTACTCTGGGTTCCTCATAATCTAAAGAATTGTGGTTGCAAAGTGTAATCCATCCGAGTAAACAAAAACTAAGAATTATCCGTGCTTTTTAATCTTGGATTAGTGTTGTTTTGATTCAGGTTGAAGATTATTGCCAGCTCAGTACGGTGAATGAGATTGCAACTGCAGTGCATGAGATGATGACAAAGATCCAAGAGGAGGTCATGCCTAGTTACAACTAAGATCGATGTTGTAATTTGCACTTGATTAATTGTTTTGAGATTTGGTGGGATAGAGAATCATTGGTGGGTAAAACTTAGGTTTCAAGTTTTAGGTCTTTTGTGTCCCTGTAATATGATAAGCCTTGAATGCAATACATGCCTAGCTATGTGTGAATTCTCCATGAGTAATTGGACTATATTATGGCAATCATTGAGCTTTCTACATGAGGAGACAAGAGAATGAAAAAAACTTGGATGAAGAGCACCAGCATTCCATTTTGGTTGGTTTGGAATTGGATGGATGAAGAGCACCAGCATTCCATTATTGGTCTATCACTTCCAAAATGTGGGCCTCTCTTTTTCCCAATTTTATAACCTGGGCCTTTCTCTGTCGGCCAGGTTTTGTTCAGGATTTGGCCCCAAAATGCATTTTTTTCACAGGGGGCCCAAAAGTACTTTGTAGTTCCACATATATCATATTTGGACAGCAGGTCATTATCCGATAATCTTAATGCACTTTTTATGACAGAGGGCCTGGTTAACCATCGCCAATTAGGCGGTGGAAAATTTGGACATAATATTAAATATGGTTAAATTTCAATTTACATCTCAAGAATACGAATACACATTCGCGCATATTAACTCATTTTTTTCGGACATTGATAAACCTTTAAGAAATCATCCACTGCCCTTAAGACGGTGATTACAGTTTCCTTTTTCATATCAATTTTTTTTACTTCGAAAGACTCACCTACGTATTGAACAATCACGTTCGATGTGGGCCTAACTCAAATGGGTAGTTTCTTCAGAATCTTTTAATATGAGTAGTGCTATAGATGTCCAGACACATATTCAAATACAAATGTTTTTTTGTAGGCATTCTTCTTCCTTTTTTTTAAACAATTTCATACGAAATTTATTACAAATACAAATGTTTTTAGAGCCATTCAATATTCGTGAAAAACTAAAACACATATTGAACAATTATAGAAAGCGATGCCCAAAAAAAATGAAATCAAATAAGGTGACAAAGATGATCTTTTGGCCATCGCTTAGCCGTTCAAAAAAAACGTGAAAAATCCGGACCAGTCGGTAAGTCGAGATTACTCGGCGAGTCGAAAAGTCGGAAAAAGAATCGGAAATAAACGAAAAATATCAAGGTAAAATACCTAATATTCTAATTTCAGGGGGCTTTAGTGTAATTTTAGGGTTAGTTTCACACACCCTAAATCGATATATCGATCTGTTCTGCTGCTGTTCCTCTTTCTTCTTCGACGACGACGCCTGCTGCTGTTGCTGTTCCTGTTCCTCTTCACGACGACTGGTGAGCTCGTCTCTCTCTCTCTCTCACACACACACACTCTACTAATTCTACTGGTGCGGGGTATTGGTGTATACTGTTAGATGTAAATGGGCCAAGGACAGGGTTTACTTGTTACTGCGTTACAGACCATTTTTTTCCCGGTAAATGTGCTGTGTTGGTAGTAATATCAATGTTCTGAATTAAGTTTTTAATCAATGGTATTAATCATTTGGTTTGAACTATGAACATTGAAGATGTCATTTGGGGAACATTAAAAAAAAAAACCCGAGGGTGACGATTAATCGCCGGTGCTCGGCCTCGAAGGTGGAAGGTTTCTGGCCGTCCGATTACCATCTAGCAAGTTTTAGAACACTGATATATATATATATATATACACACACACACACACACACACACACACACACACACATATATGAATTGCTTCCAAGTCATTAAAATGGACATCATAGCTGTTGCACATTGCTCCGTCATGATGACAGAGCTGTTTGATTTGGGTAATTTGTTCCCAATAACGCAGAAAAGTTATTATGAATTATCCCAGTCTTTTATTGTGGTTTGATTCAGTAAAACCTGATTTAAGCCCCTTTGGATTGTGAGAAAGGTTGTGAATCGTGTGATAAGAAAGGGAGCCATTTCTCACAAAATCTCACCCATTTTGAGGAAATGTGGTGAGAAAGGGGAAGGAGGTCGGAGGAGCCAATCAGGAAAATATAAATTCTGTATTTTTCTCACCAAATTACTAAATCCAAGTGCATATGGAAAGAAACTCTAATCCTTTATTTTCTTTTCGCATCAAGTCCCTCAATCCAAAGGAGCTTTAGTTAAGAATTAGGAAACCTAATTCTTTCACCTGTTTTAACAAATTGCGCTACAATCTACGAATTGGCAGATTGGGAGCAAATCCAAGTATAGGAAAAACAAGATGCCTTTGGGACTACTCTTAGGTTTAGGAAGGTCGTGGAGAAGAAAGAGAACATCATCACTTGACATTCTATCGTCAAAGCGGGGCCCACGGGATTATTACAAAGGGAAGAACTGCAAGCCTACTGGTTTCCATACACGTAAAGGTTGGTTGCTCACTTACATTATAGTCTCAGAAAATGGTGTTTAGGTGGGATCTATTAGCACGTGTGCTGGTTAGGGCGAACCGAGTTTCAGAATGTTTAGGTTCATTTGTTATGTTTTTTATCTAACTTTTTATGAGCCAAGCTGGCGTGCTTGAGTGAGCTCAAGTTTGTTCACAAGTATTAACGAGTAAAAAAATCATATATTTATGCTTGCATACAGCATACGGGTCAAAAGCTGCAAAATAAAGTTTTTACTATTATGCGCAGAAGTAAGTTGATACATACTCATACAAGATTATAAAGTACATATACTCTCTCCGTCCCATATTACTTGCCATGCATGGGGAATCCAACTTTTTAAGAGGACATGCATTAAGACATGCAATTAATCTATGTCTCCTGAAAAACTTTTATTAGACTTCTAATATTACCCATTATTCTCTTTATTGGGAACAATTTTCAATCATTAATCAGGGGGTAGTTTGTGTACTTTTTGGTTTGACTTTTTAAGAAGGACAAACATTGTGGGACATCCCAAAAAGGAATACATGACCTGTAATATAGGACGGCGGGAGTACAAGTTTATAGTACATGTCAAAGTTTACACATATTTAAGTTATATAAGTTTATGCACATTTAAGTCCATGCATGAAATTTTCATTCTATACAATATACACGTACTCCAGGTTTGTGTGCCGAATACTGTCTTGCATGGTCTTGGTCCATTTATTAAAGGAGCTTACAAGTTACAATTGAGGCTAAGGTTTGGCTCGTTTAATAGACGAATCGAATTCAAACGTGTGTTTATTGAGCCGAGCCTCGAACTGTTTGTGAACGAATCGGTTCCTTTGTAGCTGTAGTTCTGATTCTTGGGGAATGGTTTAATTTTTACTCTTATTACTTCTCATGTAGTTGCTTATATTTGGATTTTCATACTGGTGCAGGTGGGTATGTTGTGGTGAATGAGAAACTGCCAAATTATGTTGTCCCTGATTTAACTGACTTCAAGGTACTCTTTTCCAAGCCATGTAAATGATTTATATGATAGATTTGTTGTGCGACGAGGATCAGCAAACCAAACACACACGTGAATCAAATCAAACAGAGTGAAGGGGAGTTATGTGGTTCCCCAAAATCGGGTACATCCACGGGGGCAACGGATTCACTATTTGTAGGGAGGATTTACAATCACACTCAACCTCACTAACACTCTGCAATTGTTCTCTCAACTCGTTGTATACAAGCCCCAAACTATACAAGAGGAGTACAATAGTTATATAGGCAAGAGGGGAGCCTATTTGCAACGGCTCTGAGATGATAAGGCACCATTTCAGGAGACCTTCAATGCTCTGCAGTCTGCATCTCCTCAATGCTCTGCAACTGAAGACTGATTACCCATAGCTTCTAGAAGCCCAAAAACTTGGTCCTATCATTTTGAGCCAATTCTCCACGAGATTAAATATACTTAAAAAGTTCAAGGAATTGGATAGTTTGCATCTACTGCAGCTTCACATGGTGCACAATATGACATTCGTGTTTTTTAGATTCCTGCTCATGAGACATTGTTTGTGAAATCTACTTCCCCACAGTTTTTATTTTCTTTGCTAGTTGGTCATCCTTTGTCTGAAAGTTAAGATTGTGTCAGCACCTGAACTGCTTGTTAGTGCTTTGGTTTTAGATATGGGTTGTTTCCATTGGAACTTGGATTGAAGTGATTGTTCCTGTGACGCTTGTGACTCTTATTTGCTTAACTGACATTTTAATAGATCAAGCGTTAAGATCATGGATTTCTTGTATCTAAAAGCAGAAAAAGGTAAAAGCATCCTTAACATCATCGAGACTCATAGGTCCACGCTCACTAAATCACTTAGCACATGCAATTTTGTTCACCATGCAAGCAGAGCTAGGTAGCCCATCTGCCACTCTCCTAATTGTTGTTGAACTTTTATGCGTCTAGAAGTCAAACATAGGTGGTGAAGGTTGTTGGATTCAGATGATAGGTGACTGGTCTAGATAGCTTGGACAAAAAACACAATCTTTCAATAAAAGAATGTCAGAGTCAGAGATCATGTAAAGGTGATGATCTGAGTTTAAGTCCACTCCCTTCATCTCTCAAAGTATCATCTCTCTCTGTCGATATGGTTCACACTCTAGCATAAGAGTGCTCTTGTGAAACTGGAGCAATCCTTTGAGATTATACTTTCGAACTGTCAAAAAAACTTTTTCTTGCTTAACTCAAATTTAACAATCCTTTGTCCCAATTTGTGGTGTTAGATGCGTCAGGGATGGGGAAAGAAAGGCTATGTTTCTGAAACTTGTTATCGTGAGTTTTGTGTGACCAGTTAGATAGTGCAATTCGTTCCATGCTTCTAATCTGTAAGAAAAAACAAAAACTTAAACAATCACAATTGTGGCAGCTTTCTTATTTTAATGAAATGTTTGCACCCTGAATTTTTTTTTTTTATTCTGAAATATAAGGTGGAAGAAGACTACACTTTCTAACTTGTTCAACTGTGGCCTCCTGATTTGCTCTTATCAAGAATATGATTTCATTTGCAGCAGTTCAAAATGCTCTTTTTTGATGTTCATGTGCAAGCTTCTAGTTGATGTCTTCTCAGAATACTTGAGTATGCTTTTATTTTGTTTGTATAGATCAACTCATGTTATTCCTTGCAATTATGCAGCTAAAGCCATACGTCTCTCAATGCCCAATAAATGTTAAAACCACCGAGGCTGCTGATTCTGCCAAATAACCAAATATATGTGGTCTCTCGGTGAAGAATGATTTTATTTTCTTCGTTTTTTTTTGGGGCTTGAAGAAACATTTAAGAACACGTGTGAAATTACCAATTGTTGGTGCCCTTATGCCTTCTTTTTGGCTTTTAGAAACGCTGAAGAACAGTTGAATTGTACTTTCACTGAAGAACTACGGAGAATTCGACTGGCTATTCAGTATTCACCCATTCTTTGATCCTTTTCATGCTGATGAAATAAATTATAGTGGGTTAGGGCAAATAATACTCCTCACAGATCCCTCTGAACGGATGGTGACCAAGATCGCTCTTCCACTCAGTAACGCTGTAAAACAGATAACCAGTTTAGTGCGTGCTGGTTGTATTCTAAGCCTGAGAGCGCTCCAATGCCCAAGTCAATTCTCACTCGAGGAGGGAAATATGCAATGCTCAGATAGCAAGAAATGACGCACGTTTTTGGGATTTATATTGTACCAATTATGGAGAAATTGTACTTGGACTCCGGGTAAGCACATGCCCTCGTGACATCACTTGTAATCATTTTCCCAAATAAAAAGATTCAAACTATCCACGTAGTTGGCTTCCGAGTGGCCAAGCAATACCATACGCCGTGCTGACATGTCAGTTTGGCGGCCCTCGGGCCTTTAGCCATCCACCTATCATGCCATGAGAAGTTCATTTGTTACCGGATTGTCCAACAAATAACAATTGGTCCGACATCGAAGCTAAGCATATTATGTTTGGAGGTGTGTTTTTGTTTTGTTGTATTTGTACTTGTTTTGATATATATATATATATATATATGGGATTATCTTATTTGTCGAAAAAAAAATAAGTCGGTCTGCCCGCGTTAGGGTTTGCAGTCCTTCGCCTTTCAATAAGTTGGGCTCAGCCCATTCCATGCGGCCCAAACCATATCCAGTTCAACCCACTACAATTATTATGCCAATTTATGTAATTTTTGGAATTGGGGGAAAAAAAAAAAAAAAGAGATGAGAAATGGAAGGAAGATAAATGCGTAGACTACAGTACAAATTCTTGTATAGGCAGGAACTATTGCATTTCCCACTCCTATATTCTACGAGTTTCAATCAAATTTAGTTTATCAATGTACAGTTTTCCAGAGGAATATGAAGAAATCCCCCAAAGGCTAAAGCCAGATCAGCAGAATCAACTGCCAAAATGATCCATAAGATCTTCCATCATGCTTAGGCCCTGACCTCCCGATTTCTGTTCCATCTTCATCACTATCATTCCCACGCTCCAAACTAAGAAAAATTTTAAAAATATTTTTTCCCCTTGTGTGGTTTGATGAAATAAATGAGAGAAAATAGAAAAATAATTAATAGCCCGTTCCCCCTCTTTTAATTTGTTTTTTTTGTTTCTTTGCAAAATTTTTGTTTGTATTTTTTACACTAAAAGACCAGAAAAGAGTGCCATTAACAAAAAAGGGGTCGTGAAAATCATTTTTGGAGAAAAAAATAAAAACAATACTGAGCAAGGTATATTTTTCTTACCACTTTTCTTCTTAATTCCTTAATTTTTATTTTATTTTTCCCTTTTTGGAAGTTCCAAACAGATCATAAGTGTGATGCTTTGCCCATTGGGGATTCCCAAAACCACCCTTCTCTCAAATGGTTTTTCAGTGGACTTTCTTCCCATTCATATTCCTATTTATTTTTCTCCATTTATTACCCAATTCCTCCCCCCAAATCCTTTACCAAACATTAATCTTAATGTTTTGTTTTGGACAGTGATAATCTCAAAACTATTTTTGTTAGTGCCAAACTTCAATGAATAAAATTTTTGTACACTGCACATGGTACAACTCTTTTGTGCATTAGACTTTGACATTAACAACAGTTTTGACATATTATCATTTTCTTTTCTTTTTTTCTATTTTATTGGAATGCTATACACTCTCATGAGTGTTCATTTCCGTTTTATTATTGGACTACATGCTAACGACAACAATCAAATTATTTTCGCTAAATATATTTTAGTTAATGTATGAATAAAATGATCTGCCTAAAAAACGCGTAAAGACAATTAGGTCATCTCAATCCATTTAATTTTAGTGGAAACGGCCCAGCGTAATGACCACAATGCACTTTCTCAATACTTGGAGGACTTTTTCAAAATAAAAAGTCAAAATTCTACAAGATCCGACTAGGACTGGGTCACGGCTTTTAACTTGGCAGCACGCCAGGTAGCACACCCGCCTCAACTGCCACTACTTCCCATTGGATAACAAAAACAACCGAAACACATCAGCCAATAGAAATCCCGTATATTACCCCATCGATCCGAGTTCAACCCCCGACTTCGCATCTCAACCGTCCGCTTCATTACAGGAAACACAACAAACCCCTTTCGTAACCGTCCGATACCGTACTGGAAAAGCACACGAATAATGAACAGCAGCCGTCCGATTCGCTCCCCGTGGCCGTCCCCCACACGCTATATATACCCGTCCACCTCTCAACGTTGCAAAGTTTCGATCGCTCCTTGTTTTGAGAGAGAGTTATAGAGAGAGAGAGAAAGGCAATTGTTTCGTGAGAGGTAAGTTTGAATCTTTTTGCTGCGCATAGCTGGTTAGGGTTTTATTTGCTTTTATTTCTCGAGATTACGTGTGTTTGAGTATTTTTCCTGGATTATTATTAACTAGTGATTGTGGGCTCTGCGCTTTGATTTGTTACCTAAAGGTTCGATTTTTACCCTTGATGATGTGCAATTTCTTGAGATCTTGCGGTGTTTTGATGTAAAATGTTGATTCGTTATGAATGTTTGGCGATGTATGTTTGGTTCTGTACCTGTGTTGAGAGTTTACGTCATACGTTTCTGGAAATTAGGGTTTCCATTTACCGATTCTTCATATGATGCTTCATTTTGCTACAGTGGCCTCTCTTTTAGGGCTTTCAGGTTGTAGTTTCCTTTGATTTTTGTCTATGTCGAAAGAAGTATAATATATATAATAATCTCTTGCTTTCAATTTCCTTTGATCTTTGGGTTTTTTTTTAAACGAATTTGTGTATTAGAATGTGTGCCTTGTCGATTCATTTGTTTGTTGAGATTTTCCTGTCATGTCGTTTAAGGAATTTGGGGTTCCGTTGATATCGTTGTGGAGATCTGATAATATCTGTATTTTATGCTCTGGTTATATATTTCTTGAAAATGCTTCTCAGAATAGGAACATGGATGAGATTGAATGCCTATTGAATTCCTTTTCAACACTTGTCAGAAATTGATGGTTTAGGGCTTTGAAGAGTTGGAATAAGGGTTGTGAGAATGAATGTCTATCAAATTCGTTTTTAATTACATGTGTTTTTTTGTTTTGTTTGGTCAGATGGCTCGTACCAAGCAAACTGCTCGCAAGTCCACCGGAGGAAAGGCACCTAGGAAGCAACTCGCTACTAAGGTTTCTTGCATCGCCTTGTTTATTTGTAATATGTGTTAACTACTTATGGAGGTAGTGGTTGTTTCATGGTTTTAATGATGATATGGGTTGTTTCAGGCTGCTCGTAAGTCTGCCCCAACCACTGGCGGTGTTAAGAAGCCCCACAGATACCGCCCAGGAACTGTTGCTCTCCGGTGAGTTTGAACTTTAGTTTGTGAACTTATCTTTTATTTTCCCATTTGAGTGCCATAGCAGATTAATGATTCATGGTGGTAGAAGAGTTGTGGATCTCTGTCTTACAAATTGTGTGTTATTCAATTGATATGCAGTGAAATCCGTAAGTACCAGAAGAGTACTGAGCTCCTTATCAGGAAACTCCCATTCCAGAGGCTTGTCCGTGAAATTGCTCAGGACTTCAAGGTAATTGATGGTTCCTTACAATTGATTTTCAATTTATAAGTAATCGGATGACTTCCTATGTTGCAATTAATTTGTTCATATTGAGTGATGATCTAACATGTATATTCTCTTGCAGACTGATCTGCGTTTCCAGAGCCATGCTGTGCTGGCCCTGCAGGAGGCTGCCGAGGCTTACCTTGTCGGTCTCTTTGAGGATACCAACCTCTGTGCCATCCACGCCAAGCGTGTGACCATCATGCCTAAAGACATCCAGTTGGCCAGGAGGATCAGGGGTGAGCGTGCTTAAGAAGTTGGGGGGAACAAAGGTGGTGCTGGTGGTGTATCGCTGTTTTGCGGTTTTCTAATGCTTAGTGTTATATATAGCTGTTCTTAATTTTAGTGAATGGGTAGTTGTTGCTGATGGTGTTTAGAATATTTGTGACTGGTGTTTGTTCTTTAGGGGATGGAATGCTTGCACCTTCAAAATTTGGTATTGTTGAAACTGGTTTTTTGTCGACACCAATTGGTGTTGGAACGATCTTTTATCTAGTATTTATGTGTTAATCGCGTTTGTTTGGTTTATTTGTTTGCTTTAGGCTCCGTTTCAGAACGAGAATAAGCTGTTTATTTTTTAAGAAGGCAGTTTCAAGTTCAAAAATAATGTGTTGTATGTAAATAATTTTACTATTACTATGGATCGTGTTTGATAAATTTTATCAAGATTTTTAATATAGTGCAAAAAAAATTAAATTATTATCTTTTGTTTACATTATTTTTTAGTTTGAAAATGTGCAATAAGTTGTTTATTTTTTAAGAAGGTTTTTGGAATGGAGCCTTAGTCTTTAATTATTGTTAAAACACTTAATCTTACCTGTTAATTGCTACGAACATTTTGTTATGGAAGGGAGTTGGAGTTGGTATTTCTGATCTGGTTCTTTCTTTCTGGATGGATGGATTCTACGACACTATTCTTTGATTGGTTAGACTGGTAGCTGGACGATGGCTTGTATATTTCAACTTGGAATATGCTGTATAACCTGCAAGACGTGTTTGTGGGATCCCTCTTTTACGTTATATTGGCCACTTGGCTGCCTCGAGCCTCGAGTAGGTGTTCTTCTGGGAGCATATCCTTTCATGTCAATATAAACGACATCTACTCTTTTTTTTGAAACTTTGAACTCAAATAGAGGCATATTACTCACTCGTACATTGTCTACCATATCACTATTTTAACTTTCAACTAAACCTATTGCTCGTACATTATTTCCAACGCTGCTATTTTTTTTTTTTTTTATGGAAAACAATGACGAACATTTGCCTTCAGGATAACGACTTGGCCAAAACCCCTATTTGCGACAAAAGGTTTTTAATTTGACTTTCCTACTTCTAATGTTTGTTTTTGATGACCGGTAGACTGGTCGGCAAATTTTCCCAAAATTAAAAAACTTGGAGTAGTATTTTCGTCGATAAAGCATTGTGCATTTGAATTATTTTCTTAGCCTCACATTGGGAAATTCCTCGGTTCCATCGGTAAAATTGCAACACCATATATTAAGCTTGAGTTGTTTAAGGGGCAGTTTATCTCAAATAAGTTTTAATAGAGCCGATTACAAACTAATCTCAAGTGGTTTGAAAGTTTTAAGCATCACAAGTTAAAGGAGTTGAGCGATGGGCTGCTCGAACTTAGTTTGAAAGTTTAACGAGCATCAAAAAAAATTCAAGCGGTTTCGTTCGTTTAGTAGGCCGAGTTGTGAAAGAAAAATAGAACTAATCCTCTTTCAAGCATGTGGTTGTTATAAACTAACTCCTATTTTTCTTTCAAGCTACTGATTCTTCTTTCAAGCCCTACGGCTGATTAACTAACCAAGCATGTGGTTGTTATAGCTTGATTTGAAAACTAAAAAAGCATAAAAATTTGGTTGCATTTAATTTGTTTATGAGACGAGTTGATCTAATAGAGTTTTAATCGAGTCAAACATGAGTAGCTTGGAATTTTAATACATAATAAGATGAACGAGTCGAGTAGTAATTTGTGCAAGTATGATTTAAAAGCTTAACGAGCTTCAACTTAACGTTTTAGTTTGATTTGTTTAGCTAATAAACTAAACTTAGACAAGATTTTAACCAACGAACACGAGCTCAAATTCAAATAGCTTGGTTAGTTTATCATCTGACATCCTTAAGAATAGTTTCTCAAAAATGAATAGATCCCAACCATAATAACTCGGACCGATTCCAAAAACCTTCCCCCTCTTCCTCTCTCTTGTCGTGGGGAACTCGTCAATACCGTGTCTTCGTACTTACACAAGAGCGGTAATCGTGGTATGCAAGAAAGCACAAAAACAAGTCTTTTTATGTTATTCGTTTTTTGTTGATGTACGATTTGACACAAAATGTGAAAACTTTAATTTCCGTTTTGACCAAAAAAAAAGTGAAAACTTTGTTAAGAGAGAAAACGTGAATGGAATCGTGAAAAGAAGTTTGAAATGTTCCTTTTCGTGTTAATTAAGAGGGAAAACTCACAAAGGGAGGGATGAATATTACTCCGTAGTGGCTAAGATGGATTTTTGTGAGATTTTCTAATTTTTGTTTTCAGGAAAAGAGATTATTCCTAGTGTCACACACATGATTAGTATATAGTATATACCCTATTCGTCTCAAAAAGGTTGTACAGTCCGAAAATAAAAACTTAAAAAATTCATCTTTATCCAAAAAAATTCAGACTTTGTTTCGATAAATTAAAATAACTAATTGATATTTTGTGACTAGTTGCAAAATATTTGATTTTTTTTTAAAAATAATTAAGAGTATTTTTTAGTTCTTATTTTGCAGACCGGACAGTATTTTTTGGGTACGAGGTAATGGTATGGATACAATGATAGAGACGGAGATGGTCAGATAGATTAGAGGAAGGATCCGTCTTAGAGGAAAAAGCCCGCCAACGCGGTCATTGTTCGTAGCCGGCAATAGGATTTTTAACGAACTTTCTCTCTCTCTCTCTCTCTCTCTGAAACGTATATACATGTCCTAATTTTGCCGCGTACTTGCCCGATTTTCCAATGATAGGGTGGTATATTTAACAAGAAAATCCTGGGAATATTCAACAAAGTACGTTCCAAATCAAGGTATCAAACTTCTCTCTCTCTCTCTCTCTCTCTCTCAAATTTGGTGTCGAATGTCAATATTAACTGTCTTGTCTGTATCATCGCCGTTCATGCATAATTGACATGATTGTGCCAATTTGGGTATTCATGTAACCATCAAAAGACGTGATCTTAATGCGTTTTGGTAGTTGAATTTGTAGATTTGCCCTGTTTTGTTGATTGATTATGGGAGAAAGAACCACGGATCAATTCTTCCCTTGACTATCTCTAATTCAAACGCCTTAATCCCCAAGGTTGCTAATTTACCCGAGGTACTCGTTTCGATCATCGTATTTGTTGGAATTTGTCCTAGATCGGTTAATTATCTCCTCGAAAACTAGCATATGAACCTGGACAGCATATCCGCTCCCTGCCAATTGGTTCTGAGTTAGATTTTTTTTTTCATCTTGTGATTGAATTGAATTGTTTTGTACAAATTGATGGCAGAGCTTTTGTTTCATATGATCGGACTGAATTGAATTCTATGAACTTTTGTTTCATATTATCGGATCAAACTCAATACATGGGTTTGGATTGTTGATGGGTGCTGTACTGCTGTGCAATTTGATTTAGAAACAGATTGATATTCGACGGAGCTTTTGTATTAGATCGAATTGAATTTGTTGGTTGGATTTCTGATGGGTTTTGAGCAAGTTGTCGTAGAAACAGAGATTTTTCTATGACATTTTTCTCTCTTCAATTTATTGGATTGAATTGGGCTATATGGTTTTGCGCAATTAGATCTTAGGTGACCTCACCTGAGTCACATCATGTGGTCGTGTTTCTGCTTGTGTCAACCGCCTCACCTCATCAATTCATACCTCCAGTGCATCCGGACTGCACGTGTGACGTGTGGGAAAATGTTAAGACTTTATTTTACATCGCTCACCTAGCCCACCCTAGGCTGCTCCAGTTATTACCAATTGATTTTAGGTTGGAACATACAAGAAATATAACATGTTTCATATCATCGGATTGGATAGAATCGAATCTGTGGGTTGGGATTCAAGATGGGCTTTATGTATTTGATGGACAACTAGATTGGAAGAGCTTTTGTTTCCAATGAATGTGATTTTGTGCCGCACGAATCATGTACTATGTATTGAATTGAATCTGTGGGTGATGGGTTTTGTGTTGCTTGATGTAGGAACAGCTTGATAGAGACTTGAAGATGCTGCAAAAAATGGGTCAGATTGAGGAGGAGCTGAAAATGACGAAGGAGCAATTAGGTTTGGCTCACAAACAAAGAGATCAAGCCCTTGATGAGCTCAGAGAGATGAAAATGGTGGCTCAGGAGACCAATATGAAGCTCAGCAACGATTTTTCCATTCGTAAAGTGGCAGAGGAATTATTGAATGCGAAAATAGAATTGAGTGCGAAAGAGAAGACAATAAAGTCATTGAAGCTTGAGCTCGAGAAGGCAAAGCAATTTGAAACCAAATTGTCAGAGAGGGATACGCTGTTTGATGAGTTGAAGGAGGAATTGAGTGAATCAAAAGCCTCTGAGGCTCGCGCGATGGGATTGTTGTCCGAAGGTAGGAGAAGAATTCAAGAACTTGAGGATGAAGTGGAGAGAGGAAAGATGTCCGAAGCAAAAATGTTTGAATCAGTTGTTTCCCAAACCAAACAGCTGGAGGAAACCAAGATTGAGCTTGAGGAATCCAAGATTGAAGTCATTTCTCTTCGCGAAAAGTTAGAGAAGTTTGATAGCAGAAATGGGAATTTAGATTCCACAAAAGAAGCATTTGAAAGCATGAGAATCGAGCTTCAATTGGCGAAAGATGGCGAGGAAGTTGCCTCGTTGAAAGCCAAGAGCTTGCTTGAGGATGTGAACTCGCTTAAAAGTGAACTGAATTTAGCTTTTGAAGCGGAGGAGAAAAGTAAGAAAGCCATGGATGATCTAGCCTTAGCGCTAAAAGAAGTCGCGACAGAAGCCAGTTTGGCGAAGGAGAAACTCATTTCCACTGAATTGGAGCTAGACCATGTAAAACAAGAGTCAGAACAATTGAAGGAAATGGTGAGGAGCACCGAGGACGCGTATATGAAGTTGTTAGATGAAGCAAAGAAAGAAACCGAAAAGAACAAAAACACGATCGAGAGACTTAGGTTAGAAGCAGAGGAGTCGCTCTTGGCCTGGAACGATAAGGAAGTAGGGTTCGTCAATTGCATAAAAGGGGCTGAAGATGAGATGTATCTTGTGCAACAAGAAAACATGAGATGTGTTGAGGCACTACAAGAAGCCGAGAATAAGGCTAAGGCAGCAAGGGACGAAAACTTCAAGTTGAGGGATATTCTCAAGCAAGCGATCAACGAAGCCAATGTTGCGAAAGAAGCTTCAGGGATCGCTAGGGCTGAGAATTCGCAACTCAAGGATTCCAACGCAGAAAAGGACATGGCTTTGGAATTTCTTACACGGGAAAATGAACGACTCAAGGTAAATGAGGTTGCATCTACTGAGAGCATCAGGGAATCGAAATCGTTGCCTTCTCTGAAGGACTCAAAGACCGATCCTTCTATGAAGGACTCAAAGACCGATGAGAAGAACAAAGGAGGGAGACCCAAGTCCAGGAAAGCGACTCTTAAGGAGCTTGAAAGCGGAAAGAATTTGAACAAAGCTATGAGTTTCGATCTCAGTGAGATGAAAGTTCACAACGAAAGCGAAGAGGTAAATGGGAAGGTTGGGGATCGAAATATGGGAATTTCAGAAGATTTGGAGGGTCTAAAAGGGTCCCGTTTAGAAGATGCAGAAAATGATAAGAATTCAGTGAGAAAAAAGAGAGCATTGTTGCATAGGTTTGGGGATCTCTTGAAGAAAAAGAGTGAAGCACAAAAATGAGCCATCCCTTGAATAGGTCCATTGTATAACTGTTGTTGAGTTTGTATTACTCATAGACATATAGTATTTGTTTGTTTTTTCGCCTTTGAAATCGAAGTTTTCGTGTGTATGAAAAACAGAGAAAATAGCATGATGAACCAGATTGGGTTAAGAGAAGTGTGACGCGTAGTATGGATCCTCTCAAGTTCTTAATTTGGTTGGAGGGTAAACTCCAAAACTCAGAACTAATTGTAAGAGTCTTTGAGCAAAAATCCAAACCATTGATTATAATCAATGGACGATTTAGATTTGGACTGTCTCGTTTAATCCAAAATTTGGACTAGTGATGTAGGTCGAAACCCGCGAGGTTGGGATAGTCCCGGGAAGCTTCTTGACTGGGGGCAACGGAAGTTACTCGACGTTGCTAATCGTGGAAGACACTCATGCGACCAAGTCACACACTTGATTATCAAAGGAATCACTCATTTCAAGCAAGAAAACACTTGCACATATTTTTCATAAACTCCAACTCTTCTTTCCATTCATTAGAACTCATATAAATAGGCAATACAATAGATGACTCTTCAAAACTCAAAATAAATGCTCGACATTTTCCAAAATAAACCTTCCAATACCTAGACCACAACTTACTAGATATTTTAAGACACACATTAAATGCTTAGACCAAAAACTAAAGAACATTGACTAGAAACTAAAAGACACTTCATAAATAAGTAAAATAACTCTTTGTTTTCCGATTATCATTATTTTGCTCCTGCATCATACTCTCTTTCTTCGAAAAAACTCGACCTCGAGTTTAACTTTCCACGGTCCACGGGTTGACCAATGAACCTTTTCATCCTTAGATGTTGCTTGAATTTACGTTTGCGACCAATGAGCAAATAGAACACTTTCATGACTCCTGAAACTTGCCATTAACAACCTGTATTGGAACTTCAAAGCCAGACCAAAAATCAACTTTTCTTGAACTACTCCTTGCCATTTTACCCCCATAACTGTTTGCATTTCTAGCCAATAAAATCAGCTCGCTTAGGACTTTCTTAACCAAGTCTTCTTTCGAACACGCTAACCAAAAAGGATCCTTGCAATGTAGGGATGGTTTTGCTGCATGTAACTCCAAGTTATTAATAGTTTCATGATTAAAAACGACACCAACTTTTTCATCTTCAAGTCATAAAACGTATCCTCTCTGACAAATTTCAAATCTTTAGAATTCACCATGCTACCAAAATCACATTTAGTAGTGATTAGAAAACCATCGTCCGTATACTCATCGTACCTTGGAGGTAGAGTCCAATCAACTTCTTGTAGAGGGGACGAGTCTCTCGACGAGAATATCTCCTCCAAGTTCATTCCATGAAATATGATGTCACTGTTCATCTTCCATAGCAGCAAAGCAGTAGCAACTCCATTGTTTTTGTGATATGTCCTCAGTCTTTCACTCACGTGCAACATTTTATCTCAAAATGCCATTGGATGAAAACTCAGCAGGGCAGGATTACCGCTCTGATACCAATTTGATGCAGGCCGAAACCCGCGAGGTTGGGATCGTCCCAGGAAGCCACTCGACGTTGCTAATCGTGGAAGACACTCACGTGACCAAGTCACACACTTGATTATCGAAGGAATCACTCACTTCAATCAAGAAAACACTTGCACATATTTTTCATAAACTCCAACTTTCTTTCTATTCATTAGAACTCATATAAATAGGCAATACAATAGATGACTCTTCAAGAGTCAAAATAAATGCTCTGACATTTTCCAAAATAAACCTTCCAATACCTAGACCACAACTTACTAGATACTTTAAGACACATATTAAATACTTAGACCAAAAACTAAAAAACATTGACTAGAAACTAAAAGACACTTCATAGATAAGTAAGATAACTCTTTGTTTTCCGATTATCATTATTGTGCTCCTGCATCAACTAGAGAGGATCCAAACCCTTTCATCAATCGGGTGACATTGTTGCATCATACAGATTATGTATGTAAATTTATATTTTTGTGTGTGTGCAAATTATGAAGTATCTTTTTGAAGTGTGATAAAATGTCTTTTAGAAAAGGAAATTAATACGCCTCCAACAATAGGTGTTCTACTAAATAACGATTGTATAGTACTAATGTAATTACTCTAACTAAAGGGTTGGGATCTAGTCCCGTCCAAGTTTTGAACGGGATGGGATAGTCCAAATCTGAACCATACATTCGTATAATTAAGGGTTGGGAGGATCTCTTACTGGTATGAATTTCTAAGCAAATCCGAACCATTAACTGCAGCAATGAACGATTCAAATTTGGACTCTCTCGTCCAACCAAAATTAAGGACCGGAGAGGATATAATTCCATAACTAAATACAGATTGCTGGCACAATCCCACTAAAAACTTGAATGGGCGGTGATAATGACTTACCAAATTTAAGGTTATGTCCCTGATCTCTTCTAATGACCAAAGGTATCGGATTACTTCAAGCATTAGGAGATAACAATAATGTTTCTTATTTAGTTTAGGTTATTATTTATGTGTCCTAGTCTAACTAGGACACATAAATAATAACAATGTTTCCCTTTCCTTCACTAAGTTCTCATGTTTATTAATTACCTGTGTGAATACTCAAATCTGAGCAGAATCGATCCGAGCATGGCGGACCTGAGCTTGCCGCATTCGATGGGAAACACCGTCATTGGCGTCACGTACTGTGGCGGTGTCGTCCTCAGCGCCGATTCTTGCACCAGCACCGGAATGTATGTGGCAAATAGGGCATCGGATAAGATGATCACACAGTTGGCTGATAATGTTAAACTCTGCGGCTCTGGATCGGCTGCCGATTCGCTGAAGTGTTTCAGATTATGTGCGCTACCATCTCCAAAGCCTTGGGCAGCCGTCTATGGTGAAGTTTGCTGCTCATCTTGTCAGGCAAATACTATCATACAACAAGAAGAACATGCTACAAACGTTTGTGGGAGGATGGGACAAACAAGGAGGAGGTAAAATATTCGAGGTGCCTCTTGGAGGAGCAATTATGGGGCAGCAGCCTTATGCTATTGGAGGATCTGGCTCCAGTTATTTGCATGGCTTCTTGGATCAACAGTGGAAGGAAGGCATGACCAAAGAAGATGCCGAGAGATTCGTGGTGAAGCAGTATCTCTCGCCATTGGGCGCGATAGTGCTGGCGGTGGCATTGTTCAGACCGTCATTCTAAATTCCGAGGGGGTGACGAGGAACTTGTACCATGGAGATTCTCTTCCACCGCGGCGTGAGGAGCTGGAGCCACAGGATTCCCTGCTCGCGATATACTGTCATCCTCACGCGGTGGCTCCAGAATTTAAGTTCAGCAGTGACAAAATCATGCAGGAAATTTTTGTTCGGAATAAGAAAAGCAACGGAAGAAGGGAGCGAATTAGCATCACAAATCTCTTTCTTATTGATTTTTTTTCAGGAATCCCTCAATGTATTGAGATTCAAACATGGCCTTAAGGAAATTATTTAGCAATGTTTCCCGGCTGTTTACAAGCTTTTGCACCTATAGACGCTGAGTTGGGTTTGGACTATACCAATATATGATCCAGATTTGAATTGTCTCGTCCAATCCAAATTTAATTTGCCAATCACGAGCGGTACTCATCAAGTAGTACCTTTTAATCAAGGAGATACTAATATAAAGTTTATTGTGCCGATTAGCTGATTGTTCAAGGTTAATTTGGAAATTAACTTAAATCCAACTTAAAAATCTTTATAAACTTCGTTTGTTGAAGTACAAAACCAGTCTCAAGGGAGCTTAATTTTATAGCAAAATACAGTACGAGGTCAAACAACTTGATTTTTCTAAGATCTACCCAATCGTTACCTTCAGAGTCTCGGAATTAATTGAGGTGCGCTTAAATTAGCCCGGACATTTGGTTATCAATAATAATAAAAAAACTTGATTTTTCTAACTGCACTCATCTTATTTATTTATTTATTTATTTTTGTTTTTGTACTTTTTTTTTTTGGATCCGAAAGAGATATTTTTGTACTTGAATCAAACCGGCCAAGATCTTTTCCCCCTTTGGGTTTCACATCTGGAACCGATGCCAAGAGGCCCAAGAAAAGTACAAGGTAAGAAAGAGCATCTAAATGGTTCAATACGTACACTTGTGGATTTGTATACGATCCCTCGTGGTTTTCCTTCGAACCTTTAGGCTTCGTTCACTTGTCAGGAATATAGTACAGAAAAGTTATTTTTAGAAAAAGTGAAGTAAAGAAAAAAGAAATCTATTTTTCAGTGTTCATTTGACAAAAGAATTTTGCAGGAAAACTTTAAGTTTGGTTGTTCATTTGCCGTAAAAAACACACTTACTAAAAACTTCTTTATTTTTATTCCTATGGCTAATTCTAAATAAAAGTAACTGTGAGAGTTAAATAATGGGCTACCATATTTCAAAAATTGGCAAATGCGGAACGTGTATTTTATCTAATGCAAAGCCTTAACATGAAATGAAAAAATTGGTTTGCAATTCTCTATTCAATTTTCTATCATCTTAATGGTCATGCAAATTCCCCGTTCAAATTGACATAATCAACCATAAAAAAAAAAAACCTTAAAAATGAGGAGATGATAACTAAATAAACAATTGTGCTTGATTAGTTGTTGATAAAAAAAGAATCCAATGATAATTAGTCAGTACAAATCAAACCAAAATTAAACACTAATGACAAGATAAATAAATATTTTTTTAAAAAATATACTACCAATTTGGCGAGCAAATCAATTGGCGCCATTCTCTTTTTTCCTTGTACGTCAATTATTTTGGTGCCACACTTTCCCGTGACACAAAATCCTGTGCTTTTGGCAGGATCACTTTTGCAAGAAAGTAAATCTTGCAAGAAAACTTAAAAACATGGATCCCACTATTTTCTTGGCAACAGAACATTAGAAAAGTTATGGGAAAATTGATTTTCCCATCTTTTCCTGACAACTGAACTATGCCTTAGTAAAATCATAATAGCAGATGATTGGACACGAATAATTCGTTTATTATTATACAAGATTGGACACGAATTGAGAAACGTTCGTAACGCGTGACTTCTACATAATGCATATTAAGTTGCACGTCAAACTCACGTACATTAGACGGTCCACGAAAGACATGGTTTCCATTAAATCTCCAAACCACAATGGACTTGGAACCTAAAATTAAAGCAGATTGAGACAATGGGTCCCAAACGGGAAATTTTTTCAAATACCGAATGGGTATCATGTGGTGTCTGTTCGCGCATCCGAGTCGTCCATTGCATGTTTAAACGGCTTAGATTTGGAAAGAGAAAGCGTTGGTGAGAGGAGAGAAAATGTTTCAATTCGAACAATCTAAAAATGTATCAGACGGTTCGAATACGCCAAACGAGTACTACATACGATATATCCGCGCACCACTGAAAAATCACTCCCCAAACGGGGGGAACTGATTTGAGACGGTGTTACCGTGGGCGTACCAGGGCCCACTTGGCCTTTGGTTTTTTTTTTTTTTTTTTTGAAAGGTCACTCACTTGGCCTTTGGTTTATACTCCGGTATAATGAAAAATCTATCCGAATGTCCGATCTTATCGTGGATCGGCCCCACATCGTTCGTATTATATTTCTAAAGCCGCACAACAACCTTGTGAATTTTTCACGTTTCATTTCGGTTCTTGTTTCTAACATTTTCTCACAAATACCGCAGCAATTTTCTATAATTTTTAAATCTAGTATAAATAACTTCTTTCCCCTCGTGGTTGAGGTTGGCTTATTCACGGAGCCGCACGATCTCGGTCGTGGAAGTTGTGTAGCTTGCCGGAAACTCCACCATTTTATTTAACCTTTTCAGTACGAGATAGTCTTTTTCACGGAGGCTCTGTTCACGGAGCTGCGTAATCTTAGTCGTCTATTCATGCAATTAACGGCTGAAATTTATTTTTAATTATAACCTGTTACAATTAACTCTTTTCCAAAAAGAATTCATTAATATTTAATCATCCAAAATATTTTTAAACAGTGATGATTGAGTGCGATAAACAAGTCCCATAAAGAAGATTTTCTCTTTTAGTAGTACGACTAGCTCTCTTTCCTCGCACAGCGAATGACGTGGGAATCCAACCACCGCGTTCCAACTGCCACTCCCTCCACCCACGTCTCAACATAAGGCTCCGTTTACAGATTCACATAAGGCTCCGTTTGTTTCGGTGCACCATAAAGGCATGTGCACAAGACTAGCAAAATGTTACTTTTTAGCTATTTTACCTAATTTGGACACCAAAACCACCTTGCACCAGCCTAGGTAAACTAATAGCTATTTTCCCTTGGCAGCAAATCCTCTCTAGAAGTACCGAGCAAATGTTCAATAGGTATTCACTAAAAAATTATTTTTTCTCTCCACCCAACCACCTTTTCATTCTCTCTCTTTCTTTATATATTATTAAATACTCTCCTTCTTTTATATATTATTAGATAGAGAGGATTATAGAGAGGATTATAGAGAGGATTGGTGTGAATTAGAGAGAAATTTGAGCAGGTAAAATGAAAAAAGTGGAGTGTTGGGTAGGTAAAATACCTCTTGTTTGGTGTACATGCTCTAAAATATTTTACGACATGTAAATTATTTGTTCAGAAAATAAACTTCAAACTTTTAATTTTCGGTATTAAGTTGGCACTCGAAAAATAATTTTTCAAAATCAAACAGAATACTAGTGCAGAGAGATGGGGCTTAAATGATGAAAAGATCTGAGAATATTAGAATTGAATGTGGGTCAGGGCTATCGATCGAGGAAACTGGGCAGTGAGAATTGTAGTAGAAGGCAGCGAGTTCATTTCGAAAAATAACTTACGGAAGAATTAAGATTATGTCATTTTCATCCAATTAATGAAAAATATTTTACATGTGAAATGTTTTCCTAATTATTTACACAACTAAAAAATAGGTAAACATTTTACCAGAAAATATTTTACGCCAAACAAACAGAGCCTAAGGTGGTGTTTCCACTAACAAAAATCACGAAAAACTTAACGCAATTTACCATCTCGTTTCCATTAACAAAAAAATTGTCAATAAAAATAGTTTTTGCTACAATAACTCTACCCATAAACCCGTCAACAACTTATTCACTATTGGAAACAACTTGATATTTCTCAACAATTTATTCACTACCGAAAACATCTAATAACTTTTCAACCACAAATAAAAATCTACAACAAATTTTTCACTACCAGAAACACAATTCTAAATATGGACTTCAAACTTTCCATGCTGGTGATTGTAAGTTCTAGACTCTAGAGTATAATTATTCACGTGTATCAAATAATTTCACACATTTTTATTTTCAAGTTATGCATTTTTTCTGTGTTCATAGCATTGTACCTGGGGTGATACCGGTCTGATTTCGTCATATTTTTCAGTCGAAACCGATTATCCGGTTTGAGATTTTTAGAAACCGGAACCGGTTGAGATAATTCGGTGCGGTTTCGATTGGGTCAACAGGTTCCAATCCGATTTATCCGGTTTTCATTCACGGAATATATTTTGATCCCAACACATCAAAAATCCACAATTCAACCCACAAAAATATCAACCTAAACCCCATAATTTAACCTCTTTTTTTGGACCCAACAAAGAAGGAACAATTTTGAACCCAATACCTAAAAAAAACCCCATAAAAATATAATTAATCCCATAAAAATAGTTTATATATATATTAGACCAATATACATATATATATAACCGGTCCGGTATCGACCGGTTTCTAAAACATAAACCGGATCGAAATTATTCAACCGGTTTAAAAAATCCGGTTCAATCCGATTTTTTCAGTTTCGATCGATTTTCCGATTTGGACTACCAGCATTTGTACCATCGCACACCTTTGTTCGCGTGCGGGTTTTGACCATAAATGTGTTCATTATCATTTCAGGCCCATATTTTTACGCTAAAGCAATTACTAGTAGTTTTGATACCCACTGATATTCAGACAAATTCATATTTTTATACAGATGCTGTAGTAAAAGATTTCTTTCTATAGAATAATTGATTTTGAATCATCATCATGATAATATCACAATGACTTCCACTTGAAGACACAAGAGAGGTGGACTTCTTTTTAAACACAAAGGAAAAAAAAAAACGCACAAAAAAATTTACAATTATCTAAATCTACCCTTGCTCCCACCGTTTTCATGGACCACACACATAAATACTCAATCCGTCCCATAATAGTTGTCCGATTCACAAAATGAGAAAGTAAAAATAATACTATATCGATGAATTCTTTTACCTTACGAAAAAATTAAATTTTTTTTTTTTAAAAAATGAATTATTTTTTAGTCTTTCCTTTCCTTCGCAGATGGGATAAATATTTGGGACAGATTGCGCATCACTCACAATCACCACCCCCAGCGCACAGAAACTCTCTCTCTCCCCCCCGCGCTTATATAATTCAGTACTCATGTCAAAAAAAAAAAAAAATTCAGTACTGATCTCCTACGCGGAAAAATCACGCACTTGCATTTGCCAGCATCTGAAGCAAAAGAATTTACAGTCTAGTCAGTGTGTTTGAGAGAGAGAGAGAGAGAGAGAGAGAGAGAGAGAGAATGTCATCTGTGGTTGGGTTTGCTTCTCAGGAAAGCAACGGCCACGAGGACGGAAACGAGCGCTTCGATTTGCATCAGATTCCCGATACAACGGTCACAAATCTCTCACTTCCCGTCGAGACCTTTCTCAGAGCGGCCATCTCTCTCAAGGACCAGGTACGTATCAAGCTCGATTTTCATTTTCATAACGGACGGTGGCGTAGGTTTAGCCCGTGTCACCTGTCGGAGCACGTTTACTGAAACCCCGCTCGTGACTTTTTAGGTAGTACAAGTCACGTGGGAGGGACGCGGCAATAATGTTGCCGATCCAACCGTCTACAGTGGTTTGCTGGGGACAGCTTTCGCCTGCTTGCGGTCGTACGAGGCTACCGGTAGTCATCGGGACCTGCTGTTGTGCGCCGAGATCGTCGACGCCTGTGATTCCGTTGCTCGTAACTCCACCAGGTATGAATTATGCGATTTATTAACATAATTTGATTTCAACGTTACGATTAACTACAATCCGGATAAAATACTGTAATTGTTTAGGGCAGTATTTCGTGAGATCAGTTGGTATGATATTTTAACCGAGAACATTTCACTGGTTGTGCGTGACAGTCAAAGGCAGCATAGATGTGTGGCAGAAACAAGGGCTAGGGTGCCACTCCGCACCACATGTTATTGCCCTGGGGCATTGAATATTCTCTCGTATCATTTGGGCATTGAATATTCTCTCGTATCTTTTGTTTGAAAAAATCGTATATGCGATACAAATTCGAAGCAATAAGTATCTTACAATTCGATATTTTCAGATGTAAAATAGATACTTATCTTTGAACGTATCTTAAGCTTAAATAAATTTGTTGGTAGCGATACAGACAAATGTGATAAATGGTAGATGACATCATAAATTTTGTTCCTTGACCATAGTAGAGAAGACGTGAAATTATTTATTTTCATTGTCTTTTTTTCAACATGCAAGAGAATTTATGTTTTATATTGGGTATAACTATCGAACTGATAATTGAGTAAAACTAGAAAATCGGTTCTTGTTTGGTCTTTACTCTTCTGTGGAATTTAAGTAGAACATCAGGTATGCACATAAAAATTAAAGACATGTTGGCTTGAAAGGGGAAAATGTTAACAAAAACTCAGAAAGGAGCTGACTAGTACAGAGATCTAAACATGGCTCTTTTAAAAAACCGGTTTTCTGAAACTACTCTGTTGGTTATGAGTCTTTTGACTATATCTCTATGCTCGGCATGATAGGCATGTGACATTTTTGTGTGGAAGAGGTGGAGTTTATGCGCTTGGTGCTGTGGTTGCAAATATCAGGGGGGACCATCACAAACGCGACTTGTTTCTGGATCTCTTCAATGAGGTAGAGAAATGTCCATTCCTCTTCACCGTCATTGAGCTTGACATTGCATTCTTTTTTTAAGTATAGCAACAAATATCCGATAAGGGAATGAGTTTATCCATTTCTGTGGGAAAAATATCCATACGAATCTATCTGATGGCCTAGGTTGAAGTGGACATATGATTTCAGGGGTGATGAGCATACATTCAACCAAAGATAATTTGAAATATCTATGGGTGGAGATGGTAATTTTTTTGAAAAAATATTTGAGGGTGGAGAACCGATTTGGTTGAATATATGCACAACAAAAGCTACTTATATAAATCAAAGGACAAAGATGGAGATTCGCCATGCCCTTGGATGGCCTGTCCATTTGCTTATAATCATTCAAGCTAGGCTTTTGAGCTATCTGATTTTTCCTTATGACTCAAGTGGTTGGCCAAGTTCGCGCTCATCTTTTATTTTTTGTCGCCTTGTGGATGTGTTTACCTTTAACATCAACTGTTCTAGTTGTTCCATGGAGGATTGTGGTCCATAATTTGGTTCTTTCTCGTAGTGTTGTGTAATCAATTGTTTTCCTTGAACGTCCTGTATAACTGTTAATTATGTTCTTGTTATGTTATCTTTGGTAACAGCTAAAGAAGTGAACGAATTGTAGCATTTATGGACCTCATGCATAAGAATGGACTCGCATAATATTTCCAAGCTAAGAGAAACACATTGAACTTGAGAAAAACTTCAAACCTCAAATGCGAGATGATATATTCTTTGGATTAATTGTCAAACCCCTCACACGTTTTTATTTCATTGGGGCTGGGATGTGCGATACCCGTGACTCATCTTAATGAAATGTCACTAGCATGTGTGATGCCTTATGCAACACTTGGCCCACCTTGTGGAAGAAGTTCCTTCTTGACTTTACAAGAGAATCTGTTCCTTGCCTTATCAATCTAGTCCCGAACCTTATCTCTAGCCGTCCTAGTCTATGGGGGAAAATGTGTGTGAGGAGTCTTGTGTAATCTTGTGCCACTCTCCTCAACTTTGGTAATAAAGAAAGGATACGATACTAGGATTTGACTAATTAAAGATAATCTAGGAACCTAAAATTTACTGGTAGAAGTTTTTGCAATTGAAGTATGTTGGAGAAGGTGGGTAGTGGCAAAATTGAACCACTGTGTTGATCAATCACCTCTGTATGTTATGCCTCCACCTAAACTTTTACGAAGGCTGATGCAATGAACAAGTTGTTGGATAGTAGAAATTCTGCTATACTCCAGGGTCAATGCAGGAGTCACCATTATGGTCTTCAGTCTAGGGCCCAATTTGGTTCAACTTCATGCCTTTATGGAAAGATATTTAAACCATCAGTGAGGTTGGCTAAACCATTGCTTTAGCCAAGTCTAGACGTTCTGTTCACTAAGCATTTTAAAAAAACTGTTTCTGTTGATAGTTCTTCAAATTCGTTGCAAAGATGTAAGATTCGTATGAAAAAATATGAGCTTGCGCCATACTTTTACCTGCATCTGCATGTGAATTGAAGTTTTGCGAGTTGGGACTGAATAGAAAGGGGAATGAAGATCGGATGCAAACGTTGCCACAAATTAGGTTTGTTGATTTGGCATGACTCCCATGGTCTATTGCTGCAAGAAAACCTTGACTTCCAAGGTTGTTTTTCATTTTCCATTTTAGCTTGATTGGTAAATTTGTTGTGCCTAAAAAATTGGCAAGGGTGCATTGGGTATTCGAATCAAATGCATGGAATTTGTTCATCTTATACAGTTTCTACTTCTTTATGGACAACCTTTGTCGAATCTAGGTTGCACAAGAAAGAGCCCTTCCTGTTGGCCCTGAAGAAGGAGGTTTTGGAATGTCATACGATCTTCTTTATGGGCGAGCTGGGTTTTTGTGGGCTGCTTTATTCATAAACAAGCACCTCGGACAGGATACAGTTCACAATGACCTCCTTACCCCAATTGTTGAAGCAGTTTTAGCAGGAGGCAGAGCTGGGGCATCTGACAACACAGCAAGCCCACTGATGTATAGATGGCACGGAACAAGATATTGGGGTGCCGCCCATGGTCTCGCGGGTATATTAAATGTTTTGCTTCATTTTCCACTCTCTGAAGAGGATGCGGAGGATGTGAAAGGGACGTTACGATACATGATGAGTAACAGGTTCCCTCATAGTGGAAATTACCCATCAAGTGAAGGGAACCAGAGAGACAAGCTGGTAGAATGGTCTCATGGAGCTACTGGCATGGCCATCACCTTGTGCAAGGCATCCCAGGTTAGTTTACAATTCATGCAGGAGAATCAGTACTAATAGGGAACCTAAGTGCATTGGCACTCCCTTTTAATGTGATTTTACCATGGCATTCCAAATTTTTTTTTTTTTTTTTCTGGTCAAAAGTGGCATTCCATTTGTTGAAGAATGAATTAGGATTTAATAAATGAAAGGACAGTTGATCATTTTACTTACTAGAGATAGAAAGAGTGCATATGCTGAAAGGGCTATTGCGATAATCATTTCTCTGTTCTCACGAAAAACAACATGGCAAGTGGAGAAACCAATTCTTAAGTTTTGATCGAGAAGAATGGGCTTGTGCATTAAGGGTTGGGTTCTGAGACTTCACTGCAGAGGGTCTGACTGCATAAGTTCTGAGACTTGAAAATGGAACCATTATTTATGCCAGGGATTTTCGAAGTCGAATAGGGACAAGGAAGTACAAAGAATTTGTATTGGAACTTCACTCAAACGAATTCTCTGTGAAATTCTTCATTGGTTTCATAATGAAAAGTCGGGCTCCAAAGACTTTAATGTGGTCACTTTTATGGTGTTGATAAATGCATTATATTTTGCCGCAGGTATTTGCCACCGATAGGGAGTACCGTGATGCCGCCATTGAAGCTGGAGAAGTAGTTTGGAAAAGCGGGTTGGTGAAGAAGGTAGGACTTGCCGATGGCACAGCTGGAAATGCCTATGCTCTCCTTTCCCTCTACCGCCTAACCGGAGATGTTGTATACGTAGAGAGAGCCAAGGCCTTCGCAAGCTTCTTATACCACAATGCAAGGAAATTACAGTCTCGGGGAGTTGAACATAATTACTCTCTTTTCCAAGGACTCGCCGGAACTGCTTGCCTGTGGTTCGACTTGCTTGCACCCGAAAACTCGAAGTTCCCCGGGTACGAACTTTAGCCCGCATGGAAGGCACAAATTCTTCCGCATCGGAACCGCTCATTGGTGAACCTTGTGTATAGCTGAGAAAAGTACGAATATATATGTATTGTATAACATGTTTTTATTATATGTATTGTATAACATGTTTTTATGATAGTATGAATTGGATTGGGTTTAAATTACAGCTTTGTTCACTTGGGATTCTCGTAATTACAGTTTTGTTCACTTGGGGTTCCTAGAACCACGCCTCCCTCATCATGGTTTTCAATTTGTATTCCTATTACACGAGGAGATGTTTGTGCATGTTCGATTATTGATGAATTCCTTCCTTCTAATAATGGAAACAGAGAGGTTCCTCTCCTTTAGAGCATGTACATCAAGGGATATGCATTTTAGCTACAAAATAGTGCACTTTTTTATTTTATCCACTCAAATCTTTCTCAACTCCACATCCTTTCTATTATCATCTCTATCCTTATAAAATACTATATTATATTATCCCATCTCTCTCTCACACACACACAAACACACACTTCATCAGTAGAGAGAGAGAGAGAGAGAGAGAAACAATAAAATAAAGTATTGTTGGTGAATAGTAGCTCGGTAGAAGTACCGAGCCATTGAAGCAAAGGTATTTTGCCTGGGTGTTTGACTAGGCTGGTGCAGAGAGTTTTTGTGAATTTTTCTGTTTATTTTACCTAATATACTGGATATGACTAGACTTGCGTACATGCTCTTATGAAGTCTATAAATGCAGAATCTGTTTCATGAAACTAGCTCCTCTTCACTTATTATTGTGGGGAAGGAGGATAATCATGTGGGTTTGGTGGGACCTTTTGTGCTTAAAGAAGTGGGAAATACGTTGTTGTTCCTCGAGTCTTGGACTAGAAGGTGGGAAATAGTTGTACCTATAAATTTTGAAGAGTAGGAAAATATGTGACATCAATGTCAACAAAAATTGCGGATCACACAAAAAAAAAAAAAAAAGTCAACAAAAATTTCCATTGGAATTTTAAAAGTTCACATAGGTTTAGTGTTCAAACCAGTGTCCTGCATTGATGTCCTTACAATACCCGAAAGCCTTTTATCACTGGAAATTTTATATTCAATTAAAAACCAATTAGTAATAAGTGAAGAGTTTCCGACATTATATTAAGTGATTATTTATTCTACTCACAAATAATATGAAACTATATTTCCTTAAAAATTTCCCCCACGTACAAACTGGCTCGAACCTGTTGTTCGATAAAATCGAACTATATTCTTCAGGACACTATAATAAATTGAACTATACTCTTCATGTGCAAACCGGCTCGAACTATATTCTTCAGGACCCGTAATAAATTGAAAAACGCACCGTCAAATGGGTCCGTTTGTCAGTGACATCAAATCTGTGCTGTCCACGTCAATTCCCTCAATAATTTGGGAGAAAACAACGGGTTTTTGTTTTTTAACATTATCTCCATCGCCACGTCCCTCTTTCGCCTTTCCTTTTACTGTAAATTACTGTCAATTCAAGGACAGAACTAGGATTTTACCCTAGACGTAATGTATACTAAAAAATTCTAGTGGTGGCGAGACTATATAAGTTTGACATAATTTTTTTTTACATATAATAATTGCATTTTCTAAAATTCTTGTCGTGACGGTCGCCTTCACTAGACCCCTCTGGCCCCATCCTTGACTATCATTAGAGACTTTTTTCCCCAGTTCGACGATTAGAGTGTCAGCTTACACTAAACTCAATTAATCACTTTTTCAGTTTGGTCAAAAGTAGATCATTCACGCTAAAACTAGAGACATCACAAGAAATTACTTTCTTCTAGCGTGATCTCAAGAATTGAATCCTGGTGAATTGTGTGAAGAGCAACATCCGTCAACCAATTAAGCAGACTACCCATTGGACCATTATAATTTATAACGGCTTACCTGTGAAGAGCATCATCCATCAACCAAGCGAACTACCCATCGGACCATTATAGCGGCTTACCATTGAGCTAAATGTCATGTCAAAATTAAAATTTGAAGATATTCCGAAGTACAAAAAAAAAAAAAAAATTGAAACCAAATTGACAAACGTCTTTCAATTCTTGGTGGGTATGATCATCGTCATAAACACGCATTATGTAAGTTGGGAATAGTCAAAGTGTGTATAAATTGACCTGGACACGTGAGTTAAAAAAGGATGCATATATTCTGTGCAAATAAAAGAGTACATAAGCTATTGCATGCGCAGTAGGGAATCCACATTGGCCGCACTTTGTTGAGAGATGAGTTCCTTTCCAACTCCAATCCTTTCGTACCCTTTCAACTCCTCTTTTGTGGCCACATTGGGCCAACAACGACAGATTCGAATTATTTATCCCCATAATTCTCATTGAAAAAAAAAGTATATGTGTGAATAATAAACTTGATCCAACACAAATGAATATTCGGACAAATTGCATTTAATTGTACAAAATGGATCAAGTTGACTGTTTTCATTTTGTAAAACAGAATGCAAATTTGTTCACATATTATTATTATTTTTGTTCGATCAAGTTGATTTCTTATGAACATATTGTATTGTGTAAGATTTATGAGTTGAATGGCTTGGTCCATTTGGATCTTTATCGTAAGCCCACAGTATGGAAGATCGGAAGGGTACGGAGACGAGGTTCAGGAAAAGAGCTGATGAGCTGTGCCTAAGATTTATTTATTTATTTATTTATAGAGAAGTTGTCCTCAAAATTATAGCTTCTAAAATTGAGACATTTGACTTGTCTCTCGTCTCATTGCTAGTTATGAGTAATTATTAGTGGCCTTGGGGCACTGCGTGCACCAACACACCTGATTTTATTGAGTCAATTACAAGTAGCTTGATTTGCGTAATATCATTAGTTGAACATGCGGAGGACTAGTTGTTGGAAACGCCCCTCTAGTAATTTATAATTAATCAGCTCATAATAGTGTCATGCACACTGTGAAAATTTGCAGTATTTTTATTTAAAAAGTACAGTGTCCATATTCGTGACCGATATCTGTAGTTTTTTTTTTCGTTTTTTTTTTTATAATTACTCAGGGTGTCCAATATCCTTAGAGTACTATAATACAAAACTATTACATCATATAATATCGAAATGTTTTCTTATCAAATAAAATATGCTAATCATGTGATATAGCTAGTAACTAGGGACAAGTTAGCAAACCATTATTTATCGAATTGTAGTCTATAGTCTAGCCTTCCAGCTTTGGAGAGAAGCGTGAGTTGGAGGGTTTATTGGTTCATAGGGATTGAGGAGTCATCAGAGATCTCTACAGCTATACCCTTTGAAAACCTTTCTTTCTTTTTTTTATTCTTTTATATTTCTTGACATCAAAACCTTTGAAACTTGAAAGCAACAGAATTCCCAGCAAATTGACGTGTGTAGTCAGTTGTGTACACACATACATATATGGACCACAAAACATACATATAAACAAGTTTAGAGAGAGAGAGAGAGAGAGAGAGAGAGAGAGAAGGGTGGGTAGATCAGAACTTGTATTTATAAAAGTTTGATTTGCTGGGCTTGTTGATTGAAGGTGTGTGATAAAAATGGAAAGGTACGAGATTCTCAGAGACATAGGCTCTGGTAACTTTGGCGTAGCCAAGCTTGTGCGAGATAAGTGGAGCAATGATCATTATGCAGTCAAGTTTATTGAGAGAGGCGATAAGGTCTCTCTCTCTCTCTCTCTCTCTCTCTCATTTGTTTCTGCAAAAAAAACATGGGCTTCTACATCATGTATTTTTCTGGGTTGGTTTTATTACTTTTTGGTGTAGCTAGCCATATGGGTTTTTGTCATTTTTTCGTGGGTGTTGGTTTTAAGGGGTTGATCTTGCTGGGAGGTTTAATTTGCTCTGTTTTTATTTTTATTTTTATTTTTATATGCAGATTGATGAGCATGTTCAGAGGGAGATCATGAACCACAGATCCTTGAACCACCCCAATATAATTAGATTTAAGGAGGTATGTAACTTGACTAGTTTCTGATCCATTAGCTAGTTAGCTGAATGGTTTTTTCCTTCTCTTTTCTGATTCAATTTTGTACTGAAGATACCGACATACCAATTGGCAATTCCTATATATTTGTTACTACTACTTTGTTCACAGGTATTTAAATTACTATTCATTTATAATTCTCCGTTCACCCCAATTAATTTCGAAATTCTGAAATTAATGATTGGACAAGTCTCCGATGAGTCCATGACCTCAATAATCAACTATTGTTGGTGAACACCGGACCAGCATGCTTGACTATAAACCCCTTGTTTATTGTGATGCTTCCACTTTGAGTATAGAATTGAGGAAAGTCCACTTTCACCCCATGTGGTTATCGCCATGTGCGGATACACCCCATGTGGTTTAAAAGTGTGCACATAACCCCTGTGGTTTTTAAATTGTGCGGATAGACCCCCTGCCGTCGTATTTTCCTTCCATTTTAACGGAAACAACATTAAAAGACCGTTATACCCCCTATCACGTCCCTTGATTCTTCTTCTTGTTTAAATCTAACCACACCATCCCGTATACCAAAAATTGAATCCAAACCGTTGATATTATAAATTTTGACGAGTACTGCGTCTATGCCAAAATTCAAGTCAATCAAAAAATGAAAAGCTTATGGTCAAATCGATTTTGTTATGAAATTAAAATTTCAAATTTGAATTTACTACAAGTTAGATCACTGGGTTATTGATGCCTGATCGAGATGATTTTTTACAGAGATACTCTATTCTTTATTTAATACATTATGAACGACTCAGATTACATTCTAGAGGTGTGTGAGATACACCTCCGTTAAAATGGATGGAAAATATGACGGCAGGGGGTCTATCCGCACAATTTGAAAATCACAGGGGGTTATGTGCACACTTTTAAACCACAGGGGTGTATCCGCACATGGCGATAACTACAGGGGGTGAAAGTGGACTTTCCTCTATAGAATTCTCTGCTTGCTTGTATTTATTGCAGAATATGTTTTCAAACTTGTGGGGTTGGATTCTAGAATCAGACACCCACGCGGAGTAATTATTTAATACTCTAGAAGGATATGAAGAGTATATTCCCTCCTCTCATAACACATGTGGATTTCACGTTTGTTTTCATATGTGATACGAGAGGAGGGTGTATACTATTCATATATATTCCGGGAGTATTGAATAATTTTCGATGCGCTTGTGCATTTTTCTTGTTGACCTTTCAGGAGCGGCTCCCTGTAGAGCGCTATAGTGCACCACCACAGCCGTCCAAAAGTATTTTCAATGGTTCGGATTAAAAACAAATTTTTTCAGGGAAAAAAATTAACTCTTTTATAGAATAATTTATTTTCAATCCGGACCATTAATTGCTGAGATGGACGGTCCGAATGTGCCCTGCTAGGTGCTCTATCCCCTTCCTTTCAATACGCTCCTTTTTTTTCCTTTTTTACATTTCTTTCTTTCTTTCTTTTTCTTTTTTCTTTTTTCTTTTTTCTTTTTTGGCAAATGCGTGTTTTACAGGAGTTCATTAAAGAAAAGTTTTTTACAAAATTGGAGTGTGAAAATCACATTTTAGTGAATATTCCCCCTTGAAATTTTAACTCTCCTTTGTTTCATTGGCTAAACTGATAAATCAAACCAAATCAATCCGAGCCTTATGTTCTAATAGTTGGCTAAACTGGTACAGAAACAAATTAAACAGGGTTAGTTTGAGGGTATTTCACCGATTGGCATTTTGTCCATGACCCTCAGCTAGTTGGAGAACAGGTCTTTTTTTGTTTCTTCTGAATGCTCAGCTGGGAAATCTTTTCTTTCCTCTCAGGTGCTACTAACACCCACTCATCTAGGCATAGTCATGGAATATGCAGCTGGAGGAGAACTTTTCGAAAGAATATGCAACGCCGGTAGATTCAGCGAGGATGAGGTAGAAGAATCATTCAATCCTTCGATGTCAAAATTAACACTGTCTTCGAAAATTTCGAATCAACTATTTTAATCTGTCCTCAAAACGTTTAACGTTAGTTTTGATTTCGTATTTTCATTTGGTTTCAGGCAAGGTTTTTCTTTCAACAATTGATATCAGGGGTCAAGTACTGCCACTCCATGGTATAAGCCCTCGTCCATTTAAATTCTTTCACTTCTTGCATAAATTTTCGCGCGGGCATGAAAAATTCGAATGTTTACTTTTTGATGCAGCAAATCTGCCACAGAGATCTTAAGCTGGAAAATACACTCTTACATGGGAGCTCAGCACCGCGTCTCAAAATATGTGATTTCGGCTACTCAAAGGTAACGAACTAACTAGCAAATTGGATCACAACCGATTGGGGAGTTGTTTAGATATATCATGGTTAATGTTAACTCATTTAAAAGTAAGCGTAATTGAGAAATGTTAACAAACAAACCCTACTACGAATCCCCATTTATTCAATCACTAAAAACGTTCTAAACAGTTTGAATCTTGCAGTCATCGGTGTTGCATTCCCAACCAAAATCCACGGTAGGAACGCCAGCCTATATTGCTCCAGAAGTATTTTCTAGAAAAGAATACGATGGGAAGGTAACTAACTAGTTTCTTCCCTTGTATGAATTTTTTTACTTCAATTTAGGACTAGTTTGGTCACCTAAAATAGTTACTATAATAGTAACTGTAATAACTGTTTATCATTGTTGAGACCAACAGATGGCAGATGTTTGGTCATGTGGGGTTACTTTGTATGTGATGCTGGTTGGCGCTTATCCATTTGAAGATGCCGGAGATCCAAGAAATTTCAGGACGACAATCACCGTAATTGACCTTACTAATTTTTGAACAGTTACGCATACATCTGTGTGGATGAATGTGTGTCACTCGTCTTTGTCCGTGGCATTTTTACATTGCTGAATGTCTATAACACATGAAATGGTCAATGGCAGCGGATACTTAGCGTCCAATACTCGATTCCAGACTATGTCCGGATCTCTATGGAGTGCATACGTCTTCTGTCTCGAATATTTGTTGCCGATCCTGAAAAGGTCTAATTACTTTCTCAAACATTAATTTTCTGTTCTTCTTCCAGAGTTCGATCTCCGAATTCGTATCTTTATTGCATCAAGCGATTTTCTTCTTTGTAGAGAATAACCATACCGGAAATTGAGAAGCACTCGTGGTTTCAAAAGAACTTGCCTATAGAACTGACAGAAGAAGGGGAAGCTAGTTTACAAATGAGCAACGACATTAATCCGTCTCAAAGTACCGAAGAAGTATTGGCGATTATACAAGAGGCGAGCAAATCTGCGGCCTTGACGAAAGGAGGTGGGGATAGTTTTATCGGAGGCAGTATGGATTTCGATGATATAATTGATGACGATACCGACCCCGATGATATCGAGAGAAGCGGAGACTTTGTTTATGCATTGTGATTCCGGCCAAAAAAACCAACCTGTATTATTAGCTCTGAAAAGTTCCACATTGTTTGTTTTAGTTTGCACACTGCATCTGTGTGTTTTGCTGGTAAGCAAATGAGAAATATGTAGTCTTCTGCACCTTTTGATTGTGTAATTTTGTAGAATTTACAACAATAGAGCAGTTAGAGACGCTGCCAAGCAGGGGTGCTTGGCAGCGGTGCCTATCATCTCAGCACGGACAGCTCGGATTGAATCTGAACGCATACAAATCTGAGTCCTCGATTGCTCGGCAAAGATTCGAACCGTTGATTGCCGAGATGAATGACCGAATCGGCCACTCGGCACCAGTGCCAAGCACCCCCACTTAACAACATCTCCCATTCCGAGCTTGAGTACTTTTGTTCAACTCATTAAAAGCTCAATTCAGATCGACCCAAGCGAACAAGCAAACTTGAACGCATTTTGGAGCTTATTTGGATATCAAGCAAATTTGAACAATCCAATATTCCGAAGTTCATACATCCAACTAAAAAAATAAGATAATCGAGCTTAGCTCTTGATCGACTCGATTAAGATTTTCTTGAAATTGACTCGAATTACCACAAAAAAAAAATAAAAAAATTGAAGCTTGGATGATTTTTTTTTACCTTGTTGAGTGTGCAATGTGAACGATCCACTACTTAACTCGGCTCAACAACAATTTTACGTATACATAACTAAATAAAGTCATAAACATATTCCGAAGTAAAAAAAAAAAAGGTCATAAACATAGATCCAAACACATATACTATTTCCAAGCGAACGCGGTGAGTCCCATAAAAGAGTTGTGGGATTCACATAGGATATTTATTTAGGGACAAAGAGAGTAGTTATTAGTGAAGGAGAATATAAAGAATTAGAACAAATGGATATGATAAAGAAGAGGATGAGGGTTGAGAGAGAGGGGAAAAAATTGGAAAACACGTGCAGCTTTGATTTTCTTTTTTGTCCAGATGAGAGAGAGAGAGAGAGAGAGAGATTATTTTCCACGAGTGAGAGAGTAATGGAAAAAACGTGCAGCTTTGGTTTTTTTTTTATTTAGAAAATGGACCAATTAGTTCTCTGATTTACAAAAATGCCACCGAATTTTTGGGTCATTTGAGTTTTGGGCCCTTATTTGCATGTTGGATGGGCATTTTTTTTTATGGTATTGGACTAAAAGAGTCCTACTCAAACCCATATACTAAAAAAATTGGAGTATTCCAAAAATTGGACATTTTTAAGGTGCCCAAAGCCCAAGTCTCTTGAACCTTGGGGTTGGGCCGGCCCTGATCATGCTGACTTTTTATAATCCATCGTCTTGCTATTATATAGTATATGACACCACGTATTCCATGCAATTACGTAGATTGCTATTGCAGTGGTTGGACGTTTGAAATTATTTAAACATGCAGTTAGGGATTTGGATCTCTGCATTAGTCCTCATGGCCGTCGTATATTTTACATTAATCCCATAGTAATGTCAAGCATAAATAGATCCTCTTAGTGGACGGCTTGGAATATAATCCAACGCATCCAATCTCTAATCTCCTTGTTGGGTAATTTCTATTGCATGTGTTCCAATACTTACTAGTTTTCCACTTTAAATTTCTTCAACACCTTCCCAAAAATGTTATCAAAGTAGTGCCTCTACACTTGCGAAGTGAGATGTTTAATGAAAAAAAGCCACCACTTTACCATTTGAAACTCTCCGATGCATAATGTCCAAATTATTAAGTGGCTAAATCATGGGTTATATGCATTATATCTTAATCATTCACAATTTTGTAAGTAGTCTTGTTTATGTCGATAGAACCCCCAATGCGTGACAACATTAAGGTTTAAGCATAAAATTTAAAAAGAAAAGTATATTTTTTCTAATTGGCTCAAGATTGCTAAATATTGACATTTTAGTTATTGTGTATCCAACTGCTATTAGACTTGATCCCCTGAGACAATTCAAACAATTGATTTGTTTTGATGGTTTATGGAACTACTACCTTTATTAGTAAATGTGTGAGGTTTCTTTTTTTTCTTTTTTTATTTTAGCACAAGCATTCTTTTATTATTTTGGTGTTGCTTATTACGATTTTTTTTTTGGTTGAAGTGTGTTTAAAAGGAGCCCCCACTATCATTAAATTCTGGCTACACCACTGCTCGTGAGCCTATTCTAACTGGCCTCACCTGTCCCTAGTCAAGGCGCAGACATGGAGCCTTGATGCACGCTTTTGTGCCTTTGACAGTTATGGTTCAGCAACACAACCAGATTTTTGATATTCATTCGTGACGTCAGTGGAGAAGTCTGTCACACATTGGGCAATTGGCATCTGAACGGGTGAAGATTTCAGAATTTGCTGATTGCTGTAGTTGCTTTTTGCCAATTTCAGTTTTGCAGAAGTCCTTGTAAAACCAAGTCTTTTGTTTCTCACAGGTGCATTTTCTTTGATTTGATGAACTATTAACTTGTTGGGAAGGAGTCCAGTCGACATGGTAATGAATATCAGAATATGTCATCTACTGATGTCAGTCTTTAGGTCTTGATTGTTAGTTACTATTGTTCCTTTCAAGCTAAGAGAAATAACTGTGGCACTCTTAATTTGTGACCCAACAAGCACGGATACTGATAAAGAAATTGACACGGGACACTGATTTCCAAAAAATCAAGATACGGATACGGAGGGGACTTGACAAATATTTTTAACTGCATAATTCAAGCCATTTTTTATATGTTTTGTTTTCTATGAAGGATTGTTATTCTTAGGAATGCTTCCTGAACCAAAGGCTACAACTGCTGTGGCTGCTGGAGGGAATGTTGGTTCCTCCACTGGAATGGCTGCTGCTCCCCTCACCATTCAAGTATACAAGAGGAGGAGGACCCATCCTATTGCCGCTGCTGCTCCAGCTGTCGTATGGAAGCCCGAATTCAAGGTTGGCAGGAGATTTGTTACTGAAGCTGACCAGGCAATGGCCAACGCTGAAGTGTCCCTTGCTCTTTTGCTCATGGCACGATGCTTCCAGGTGATATGTTTCGTCATACTAATCTGGATGATGAGGAGCTGGCCAAGTCTGCCATTCAGGGCTCTGTGGTGGTAAGTTTCTTTGCTTGTTTTTTTCACACATAAGCCTCAGTTGTCCTTTCTCTGTTACTCACAAAGTTTCCTAAATAGCTGCCATTTTCTCCCTTGTATTGCAGACTTTGCAAAAGCTGTGTGTTGTAATGGAGCGATTCCGCGAAAAGGATGCTGCATTGGTCCATGCAAACTCCATGGTCACCTCGCTCTCCAATCAGGTCAAGGAGCTTAAGAGAAACCTGTCCACAGCCAGGAAGACCATTGATGCTGCCCTGTTTGCTGAGGCTGAAGCCAAGTCTGCCCGTGCCCATGCTAATGAGAAGCTGAAGGAAGCCGAGGTGGAACCCCGTAGAGCCTCGGCCCTACTAAAGCTTCAGGTCAAGACAGGAAAAACTGCGGAAAACTATTTAACCGAGGTGTGCGATGATGATGCAAAGGAGTATGCGAGGCAGCTGGTTGTTATATGGGACAATTGGTACGAGGCTGGGTGGGTGGCTGGTTTGAAAGCAGCCAATGTTCCTGCTGACTCTCGTCTTTATACATGGCATACCAGCATCTCGCTCTTAACATGCGACCTGAAGAGGGACATGCTGAGCCGTATATACATGGCATACCAGCATCTCACTCTTAACATGCGACCTGAAGAGGGACATGCTGAGCCGTATATCAGACCCCACTCATGCAGGATATACGATTAGAAGTATACTAAATGGTATGACGTATCACTCTCTGTTCCCCAGTCTTGGAATAATCCTAAATAGCCATGAATATGAATTTAGAAAAATGTAACTATTAATTGAAAAACTCAAGCTAAGTACATAAGAGTTTGAGGCCCAACATTATTAAATAAGCTGGAGGATTCATAATCCTTTACTGCCACACATGAGGATACTTCATCCTTGTTCATTCATGCCAAACTCACAACCAACATCTTCATAGTGCATCTGCCAACTACCAAATGCTATAAAGCAACCTTCTGCTTAATGTCTGACTGGCACTGTACGTGATGAACCGACCTCTATCTCAATCAATATCTGCCAACCAAAAAGGTTCTACATCAGCAACATAATAAATAGGTTTTACATAAAATAGATGGATCAAAACTTTAAAATCAACTAGATCTTCCACAAATTTACAACAGGACAGCAAAATTGTCATACTTCCTGAAAAGAATATACTTCCCTCAATTTTATGAAAAGTCTCTCCAACTTGTAAACCCATCTCAACAGATTACAAAGTAGTTATCTTAAATGACAACTTCTCTTTTGAAACTCAAAACAAGATAACATAATTATCACCATTTCTAAATTATCTAACTCATGACAAAGATAAGATGGTACTATTGGCTCACTCACAAGCTTACAATATAGTGGCGGGGACAAGAGCCATGCACCATTTATATAGGGGGTGTATTTCAATTTCAGAGAAACTCCTCCAACTTGAAAACCAATCTCAAAGATATTTTAAAGTAGTCATCTCAAATAAAATCATCTTGATAGACTTACTAAATCATCCCAAATAAATTATCTAACTCACGACAAAGAGTTAAGATGGTACTGTTGGTTCACTCACAGTCTTACATATAGTGGTGGTGACAACTGACGGGCCATGCAGTCTTTATCTCCAATGTGGGTGTTAGGTAGGTAGGTTAGTAATCAACCAATTGGGTAAGCGACGACTAGGCTTACCGGCAAAGAACCGCCAAGTTTGCCAATCAACCAAATGCAAGCAACGCCCCAAGCTTGCAAACTAGCTCATCGGCACAAGAGGCGTAAAAATTTACTTTCAATTCATGACATATCATTTAATCCATCCAAGCAATGATTGTCTCCAAACTGTTCTCTAATCAGAAATAGTCTTTTCAACCGATAAATAATACACAACATTTGAACAACTAAGAAAAAGAATCATTTCACTCTCATCATTCCAATCAGATATCATTTGAATCCATTACTTAACCAATCAAACTTACTCACACTAACTGCCTGAAACTGAGCAGAATTCACTAAATTTACCTAGTCTACTCATTAGGCTATTGTGTCCGTTGTTCAATAATTCCATCTAACACATGACATGTAATTAGGCGCACTCCACTTAGTTAATCATTTCACTTAGTTAAACTACGTTATGCTGCATAAACCGAGTACCGTTCATAAGAAAGAATGCAATAATCCTATGCTATGTCAATTAAGATATTATTTGCGCAATATGAATGGTTGGGGCGTTACAGAGCATGTGGGGTGGCAGGGCTGCTCTTTGGGGAGATTTCTACGGGGCTGGGTGGAGTGCTGCTTTGAAATCAGCCAATGTTCCTGCTAACTCTCCTCTTTACAAAACAAATGTCAAATATCCGTGGAGAAAGTCTGTTGTTGCTGCTGCTCCTCCTCCTCCTGCTTCTGCTGCTGTCCAGAACTAGCTTCCAGTGGTTCTATCTTCTTTTTGGAAAACTATGCCCACTAGATGGTGCAAGGCTGGAAAGATTAGGTCAAATGATCAAGGACATGATGAATTAGGTCAAATAGTGTTGTATGTACGGAACATCATGCTAAATTTTTGTTGCTAGTTTGAAGGATTGGTTGGGGTAGGAATTGAGTACAGATCTTTTTGGTATTTGAGTCTGTAAAAAGAATTTTTCCTGTCTGATTTACCTGAAATGGTCTAAGGAAACTGCAGATTAATGAATTCAGTAGGAATTATTTTTGCGAATTAGTTGCTCAAAAAAAGCCTTAAAATAAACCTCCTGAAATTACAGGAAGTTTGAGGTTAAGGTCTTGCAATTACACCTTTCTCTACTGTTGGTGTCAAGCGCTTTTCTCCCTATATAGTTGATTGGTGTCTGCAGTACCTGATGCTGAGACTTATGTAACCGTTACAGAGTCCTCGATTTGTACATAAACGTATGTTATCCACTGGACTTCTTTTTTCAGGATTTCTTGACCATGTGTGCTGTGACTATGATAGGCTTGATGAGTTTCAAGCATTGGCACAATGATTAAGCGGTTGCGATACTTTTTATCCACACACGAGTCAGATGGTTTGATTTTGTGCCTTACTATGGTCACAGGGTAGCTGAATGGTAACATGTATCTCGAATGAGGAAGGAAGTTGTTCTGGTTTCAAATAAATCCTCGTTTAGATAGAGGAAATATAGAACCTTTGTTTGAGACTCAGAGGGAAAAATTGATTCCGATTTGACCTCTGCTGTACACGTTTTGAATTTCTTAGAAAACATGATCATTTTCCAACTGGATTGCTTGGCATATTGCAGGTTGAAAAAAAAAAAAATGCACCCCTGAGAAGTTCAGCAACATTTCCACTCATGTTGCTAAATCTCTGGGTTAGCCAACATTCTTACAAGAACGTATCAAAATTGCCATACCAAACTTTTGGACAAATGTTTCCACAAAAGGAGGTGTCCGTAGCATTTTTGTTGGAGGCGCAGTGGCCCCAAAGATTCTCTGCAATGATAGGTAGTCACGTGCCCAATGCTCATTGTGGCCTGAAGTTCAACACGGAAAGTTGGTTCCCATCTATAACCCACCTCTAACACTGGAAGAACGTGGCCTGTTCTGCATCACAATTGGCTGCCATTCTCTCCAATAAAATTTTCCCCATGGCCATGCATGTCGCCCTCCTGTTCTTGACAGAGAAATGAATACGCTGTTGAAAACAAAAAACGACACAGAAATGAGTAGTGATATTGGGAGCTTTTGCCTGATTGCTTCACTGCAGTATGGTGGAGTAATTAAGTGTTTCAGTCTCACAAGGGAATGAGACTCGTGCTCATTATTCCTGTATCCCTGTGTAGCCTAGCCCATCTAGGACCCACTTGTTTGAAAATTACACGTCTTTTCGTAGGGGACCAACAATATGGGTCGGATGGAGTGCTAAAGAGTAGATTTCGTAGGGGACCAACAATATGGGTCGGATGGAGTGCTAAAGAGTAGAGATCACGATAACCCACCTGCTGTAGCATTCTGGATTGTGTTTTGCATTCGGAAGTTGTGCACGTTGAAATGCAGATTTCACATGATCATTCATACTAGAAAGGAAGGCGATTCAAATCGGTTATTGGGTTTTGAGCTGTGAACTAAACAGTCATTATCAGTTAGATGAGCTTCCAACTTGACATATAACTTGAACTCGTATTATGTCAAGTTGCTATTCACATAAAGGTTCTACTGTTCTAGTCTATAACACATGCACGGCTGATTGAGTGGACCTATGCAATGGATTCACCTTGTGACTGTCTGTGTCTGGCCAAATCAAGTAGTGTGAGAAGAGGACCACCTGCTAGTCCAATTCCACTTAACCTAATGCTCTACTGAAAATGGTTTGTTTTTTCTTGCAAATAATTCAACTCCAACGGACAAGTTTGACTTTGAGCTTTGCAAATTTATGGACAAGTTCGACCTCGAGGCCCTTGCAAGGCATGGTTAACAAGTTCGAGTCGCATGAATCAACCTCCCTACAGACAAAACCCAGCGCCATTCCATTTCGAGTAACAAAATTCAGTCTCTCCTCAATAGAGGATGGTGAGGTTGTCTCCCAACTACTATTTTTCAGACACATCTTGATGGAGCCTTGTGTGCAGTAGTTACTGTATATATATGTTAGACGAGTTTCTTTTGAGCTCTTGGCATGGCCAAAAATGTTAAAGAGTACCTGTCACTTATAAAACTACAGGATTCACTAACTAATTGTATCACCAATGAACATACTCAAGTAATCCCCACTCGCTACAAACATGAAGATTCAAGACAGACTTAACCTTTGAAAATATTTACACCTTCGACAGCGAACATTATGTTCTACCAACAGCCAATTGGAAGTGGAACCCAACAACCCTTATGGATAGATTTTCTGTTTCTACCATGTTTGAAGAGGACAAAACCAAGAAAGGGATCGAAAGAGGGAGGTAGGCTATAAGGATACCCCATACCATACGATACCATGTCAGAGCAATAATCTACCTTATCCCTAGGAAGCAGAAGTGACATGCCTCCAAAAAAAATCTGAATGGGGTCCAAAAAATCAATGCCAAATTGCCAATATTCCAACAGGTTCTGAGGAAATTAATTGCAGCAGCAGAGGCATTTTCGCCCGGGCACAAGAGGCATAATAATTTACTTTCGATTCATTAGATATCATTTAATCCATCCAAGCAATGATTGTCTCCAAACTATTCTCTAATCAGAAATAGTCTTTTCAACCAGTAAATAATACATGGCATTTGAACAACTCAGAAAAAAAATCATTTCAATCTAACTAAGCTTGTATTGAGTTCCTAATGCTACTGAAAATGGTTTGTTCTTTTGGCAAAGAATTCAACTCGAACGGACAAGTTTGACCTTGCGCTTTGCAAATTTATGGACACGTTATATAGATTACATGAGTTTAGAGGCCCTTGCGAGGCATGGTTCACAGGTTCGAGTAGCATGAATCAACCTCCCTAAAAAGAAAACCCAGCGCCATTCCATTTTGAATCACAAAATTCAGTCTGTCCTCAAAAGACGACGGTAGGGTTGTCTCCCAACTGCTTTTTTTCAGACACAACTTGATGGAGCCTTGTGTGCACTAGTTACTGTATTTATATGTTAGACGAGTATCTTTTGAGCTCATGGCACGGCCGAAAATGTTAAAGAGTACCCGACACTTATACAACTACATGATTCCCGAACTAATAACCATACTCAAGTAATCCCCACTCGCTATGAACATGGACAGGAGAAGATTCAAGACAGACTTAATTTCTGAAAATATATGCACGAAGTGGTTGGTCTCAAAAAGTTTGACCGCTAGCCCGCTTCACCTTCGAAAGCAAACATTATGCTCTACCAACAGCCAATTGGAAGTGGAACCCAAAAAGCCTTATGGGTAGATTTTCTAGTTTTTACCATGTTTGAAGACGACAAAACCCAGAAAGGGAAAGAGGGAGGTAGGCTAGAAGAATACCCCATACCATACCATGTCAGAGCAATATCTACCTCTGAATTATTATCCCTAAGAAGCAGAAGAAACATGCCTCCAAAAAAATCTGAATGGGTCCAAAAAATCAATACGAATTTCCAACAGGTTGTGAGCAAATTAATTGCAGCAGCAGAGTAGGTTAGTAATCAACCAATTGGGCAAGCAATGACTAAGCTTTCTGTCAAAGAACCGCCAAGTTTGCCAATCAACCAAATGCAAGCAACGCCCCAAGCTTGCAAACTTGCACATTGGCACGAGAGGCATAAAAATTTACTTTCGATTCATTAGGTATCATTTGATCCATCTAAGCAATGATTGTCTCCAAACATTTCTCTAATCAGAAATAGTCTTTTCAACCAACAAATAATACATGGCATTTGAACAACTAAGAAAAAGAATCATTTCAATCTAACTAGGCTTGTGTTGAGTTCCAATCCTCCTTTTTCTTAGCCGCTCGGCAATAATAAAAGCCAGCTCAAGAGATTGAGAAGCATTGAGCCTTGGATCGCAATGGGTATGATAGCGTGAGCTGAGATCGTCAAAAGTCACAGTTTGGGAGCCACCAATGCATTCTGTCACATTCTGCTCTGTCATCTCTAGATGAATACCTCCAGGGTGGCTCCCTTCTTGCTCGTGCACATCAAAGAAGGCTCTAACCTCAGCCTGCCAATACAGTTAGTACAAAGATGATGCTATAAAGATTTGAACTCATGCATGAAAGAGGACGAGAGACTCTTTAATTTCTACATCCTAATGAATCGCCAACTACACGAATGACATAGTCGTTTGATTTTGAACAGTTTCTTACTCACAGAGACCTTGATTTTTACTTTCAAACAAATTTCAGGCAATGTGAAATACATGCGCCATTTACCAGAACTATGCGGGCAGTGCACCCGATTGAATTTGCATCTTGTAGGTCGGGGGTTCTGTGGGGTATCGTTTACGTGTGAATACGTATAAGCTGGAGAGGTGCGATTGGTCGATGATTAGTGATGGGAAAAGAGGAAGTAATCTTGTGGGGTGAGGGAAGGAGCAAGAGGTACAGAAAAGACAAAGGCAGCGTGTCCTCTGTTTCTTCCGTGGGGGTTACGTCCGACTTTTGTGGATTGAATGGGTGAGGTCACCTTTTTTCTGTGGAAGAATGTTCTCATTCATCAAATTCAGTGCTCACACACTCTCTCTCCAGAAAAGTTAGCACTCTATAATCATTGGGAATGTCAGGGATATTTTTAGGGCACCTGGGCCTAGGTTAGGCCCAGGACGGCGCTCCTATGAAGCCTTGACACGTGTCCCTCCTGTACCTCCAGGTCTTGAAGAAACTCGTCCTCCCGCGGAAATTTTTACGCGGGAGGGCTCGATTCTCTGCGGCGCATCCTCCATCCCAAGCCACAAGAAATTTCCTAGTTCCCGCGGGAGCAAGGTTGCGACCTGCGGCGATCGTGTTCCCATCGTGGAGTTCCTTCCAGACCCTGCCTCACGGCCCGGAGGGAATTCCAGGGACTCTTTAATGTGATCTTCTCATATCCGTGAAATCTCGATGACTCGTGGGACCTCACGTATTGTCCTCCGTCGCTAAGACCTTCTCAGGACACATTTCTTCTTTCCCGCGGAGTGAGCGGATCTCCGCGGGTATTATCCCCTTTGCGGGGGTATCTTTCGATCTTTGTACACGTGTGTCCCCTTCGATTGGACGGTCAACTATTCTTCTTTAAATCAAGATTTGACCAAGGCCCCGCTTCCGCGCGGTCTCTACCGCCATGTGTCCGCTGCTAATTGGAGGGTCAAATAGTCTCCCTTGGTCAAGGATTAAAAATTTTGACCGCGCCTACACATCTCAAAGGCCAATGTCTGACCACTTATTTAATGATTCAATTTTTTTCCCCTCATCTGAAATGCAAATTTTTTGTCCACACTAAGCGTGTTCAGTGTTCACCTACCTAAACATGTTGGTTGGAGAATTCAGTCCAAGCAAGTAGGAGATTTTGAACCATATGAAAACAAACTTCACCCATTGTGCCCAAGAAATAGGGTTCAACATCAGTTCATTGCAGTTCTCCCTCTTTTATCTTTGTGCACATCACTTCAAAATTTAATTCGTACTAAATATTAATGACTTATCCTACCTTGGGATATAGTCTAATTTCTTTCTTGGTGATTCCATTTACCTTCCAACAATAGTTGATCCCATCACATATGTATCATAAATGAAAATTTTCGTTTCACATGGTTGCTGGATGAATTAAAATTGCAATGAGGCAGGCTATTGTTAGGTTAAAGCAAATCAAGGAAGTTGATAAATGAGTGAGTTAAAACATGGGTGACAGAATTGTACCAAGATTGCATCAAAAGGCCGTGTTTTGAGTCCACAAGGTGCCTTTATGGTGTTTCCATGCATTGGATCACAAACCCAAGTCACAATTTGTCCTGCACTACGAACAGCCCTAATCAGATGCGGCAGCTTGATTCTCATGTTCTCAGCACCCATTCTTGCAATTATAGTTATTCTTCCTGGCTTGTTAACTGGATTTAGGATGTCAATGAGATTAACTAGCTGATTGGGATCCATCTTATCGCTCACCTGCATCATAACATATACTTTAGCCACCACATATCAGCCACTAGAGGTATAAGATACCACCCAACATGCAATTGGCAGTTCTGCCTCCAGTGCCAGAAGAGTAGGGTGGGATATAAGGGTAGTTTCAGAGTTCGACATGTATTAATGGACATTAACTAGAAGGGAGAAAAAATGCATATACTGTCACCACATCTTGGTGATTGGGACAATCCAGAATCTTAAAGATTGTCCAAAACTCATACATGAATAGTTTGCCAATACCTTACGCACTAGTTTGAGCGGTTGCATATATTGCTGCCTTAGTCAAGTTCTCCTATGAAGTCTTAGATTGATTGAACAAAATATACATAGTATACAAGCCTATATCACTGATGGGTGACTCAAAAAAACTAAAAGATAGAGTGACTCATTGCACATACCTTGATGCCAAGGGGATTGGCAACTCCTCTTAGAAACTCGACATGGGCGCCGTCCAACTGTCGGGTACGCTCCCCAACCCATACGAAGTGAGCAGAGCAATCATAGAAAAGGCCAGAGGTCGAATCCTGTCTGGTAAGTGCTTGTTCATAAGGTAAATGCATGCACTCATGAGATGTCCAGAACTCAGTTGTGGTCATGACAGGATGCTCAACTTTGAGTCCTGCTGCAGCCATGAATCCTAAGGCCTCATCAACCCTATGAGCTAGTTCCTGATACCTGTTGAAGCATCAAAAATATTCCAACCATTACAGGTAAAAGAACAAACAATAATAAAAGAAAACAAAATGGGTTAGAATTGATAAGACCAAATCAAACGAGAAGAGTAAATTTTCCAAATAATCCAACAGAAAGAACGCCTAGGAAGTACTTGAACATGGGTAGGGAAATGCCTGAGTAAAATTTAGCTACATTGTCAAATTGAAATGTGGCCACATTATGAAAGCTCAGAAAAGGTATATACCTATCTCCTTGCTCGCTATTCTGTGCAAAGTCAAGATTCCAGTGGGTAACCCTCTGCATTGCAGCATACCCTCCGTTTGCAAAAGCTCTAAGAAGGTTCAGGGTCGCGGTAGATTGGCAATAAGCCCTTATCATCCTCTCTGGATCTGGAATTCTCGACTTCTCATTGAAAGCATGGCCATTTATGATGTCCCCTTTGTAAATTGGCAACTTCACACCATTTATCTCCTCATATTGTGTAGATCTTGGTTTTGCAAATTGACCAGCTATTCTGCCCACCTACATTGCAAATTCCAGGATACCAAATCAATTAAATCAGTTCCAAAATATAATTATTCAGATTATTAACAAATCACGCCCGTAATCTTTGTTGGAAAATGAGGATTTGATTGCTTGGAATCCTATAGCTGGTACTCAAGTAGTCCAGTCCTTACATAATCAAAGTCAACTATTAGCATAACTCCAAAATCATATGCAGGAAAGCTTTCATCCAATTTCCTTTTTTGAATGGATTGGATCGAGAATGTATGAGTGTCATGGATATGGTAGGATTCAATTCCTCCATTACTCTCAAGACTCCTCCAGTTATGCAAAACGAGCAAATTTTATCATTATGGAATAAGAAATCACTTGAGGGACCTCTCCAATACTTGTTATCAATTGGTTTTGGCTTGGACATGAAGTTTTTAAAGTTCCACACAGTATGAGAGCGGCGGGCTCATTCCATCCCAAATTAAAATTGGAAAAGCCTACCCTCCACAATCAAAAAATCAAAAAATCAAAAAAAAAAAAAAAAAACCCAAACATGTCAGACCTTAATGCAGATGCACATGACGGGCGTTAGAGAATTGTCCCACAATGCTTTGGGCGTTGGGTATGAAATGGTAGATCAAGTTATAACATGACGAACTTCTTCACTTATTTCCTATTAGTTTTGGGTTAGCTATAAAGTTTACACATGCACATCATTCAAAATAATTGAATTGCACTACATAAAAAAAACAACCATCTATTCTATCTATTCTTATCTTATAGTATAAAGGGAGAGCAACTTTTGGTGTGTACAAAGAATTGAGGCTGGCTCACATTTTCACCTTCCCAAATTGGACAAACTAAATTCTAAAATTCATGAACTCTATCACACCCCATTAAATAACCGTATGTCTAATTTACGTTAAAAAAAAAAACTTTAGAACTTCCACCCTCGTTCCCCTTCTCTCTCTCTCTCTCTCTCTCTCTCTCTCTCTCTCTCTCTCTCCCTCCCTCCCTCTCTCTCTCTCACTTTGTTCTCTGGTCCCCCCTCTCTTCAAGTATGTACAAGTACTTTGTTTGAAAATACTCCTACTCATTTTCCATTTGGAGCTGATTCATGTTTTATTGTTTTATTTGATCACAAAATAAAGACATATTTTCCAGAATCCAGTGATACGTGAATGTGATGAGAGAAAATTGAATAGCTTTCAAATGAGTTAAGTTGAAATTGTTCTTAGGTTTCTTGCTCATCACTTGCACACGCATCGCGTCTGTCCCAAAGGCTTGAAGTTTATCACCTTGATCACAGGCACTTGGCCACCAAACATGAGAACAACCCCCATCTGAAGCAAAACCCTGAAAGTATCCCTTATGTTATTAGCACTAAACTCCTTGAAACTCTCAGCGCAATCACCTCCTTGCAAAAGAAAAGCTTTCCCCATCGCCGCCTCCGCCAGCCGCTCCTCCAACGTCCTCGCCTCTCCGGCGAACACAATGGGCGGAAACGACTCGATGGTTTTGAGCACCGTTTCAAGATCATCTTCATTTGGGTACTCTGGAAGTTGCAAGGCCTTCTTCGATTTCCAGCTGTCTGGGCTCCACCGCCCTGGCGCCGCCATGGACGGCGGAATGGACGGCGGAGATGGAATTGGGGTGGTTGCGACGAGGGTTTTGGATATTGATAGAGCCATTGTTGGTTGAGAGAGAGAGAGATGTGGAGGCAGGGTCTGGGTTTCTTTATAAAAGCAGAGAGAGAGAGAGAGAGAGAGTGTGTGTGTGTGTGTTTGGCACGGTCAATTGAAATGGTGGTTGGCGGGAGAGAGTGAGAGTTTGGTACGGTCGTCCTCACATGCCTTAACTTTTCTGGACGCTGGGCCGATCACCCGTTATGAATCCCTGCTCAGCCATGTATAGGTCAGAGCAGGTACACCTGAATGAGTGGACCTATGAAATGGATTCACCATGTGACTGTCTGTGTCTGGCCAAATCACGTAGTGAGATAACAGGACCACCTGCTAGTCCAATTCCATTAACAAATGCTACTGAGAGCCCGTTCCACTTTTTTGGAAAAAGTGGGTTTTTAAAAAAAAGGTAATTTCAAGGTAAAAAATCATGTGTGTACGTAAATAATTTTTCTATCAATATGAATCTTGTTTGATAGATCTCATTGAGATTTTTTAAACGTTGCAAAAAAAAATTGAAAAATTATTTTTCCTTTTCGTTATATTTAAGTTTGAAATTACTTTCTTTTTAAAAAAGAAGATTTTGGGAGAAAGTGGAACGGGGCCTGAAAATGGTTTGTTTTTTTCTTTTTTTGCGAAGAATTCAACTCGAATGGACAAGTTTGACCTTGAGCTTTGCAAATTTACGGACAAGCAATATTTTGCTGATCAAAAAAAAAAAAAGATAACACGAGTGTAGAGTCCCTTGCGAAGCATGGTTCACAAGTTCAAGTCACATGAATCAACTCCCCTACTAAGAAAACCCAGCTCCATTCAATTTCGAGTTACAAAATTCAGCCTCTCCTCAAAAGACGACGGTAAGGTTGTCTCCCAACTACTTTTTTTCATACACAACTTGATCGAGCCTTGTGTGCACAAGTTACTGTATTTATACGTTAGACGAGTTTCTTTTGAGCTCTTGGCAAGGCTGAAAATGTTAAGAGTACCCGACACTTATACAACTACATGATTCAATAACTAATTGTATCACCAATGAACATACTCTCATGTAATCCCCACTCGCTTTAACCTCTGAAAATATATGCACAAAATAGTTAGTGTCAAAAAGTTTTGACCGCTGGCACCCTACACCTTCGAAAGCAAACATTATGCTCTACCAAGTAACCAACAGCCAATTGGAAGTGGAACCCAACAAGCCTTATGGGTAGAGTTTCTGTTTGAAGACGACAAAACCAAGAATGGGAAAGAGGGAGGTAGGCTATAAGGATACCCCATACCATACCATGTCAGAGCAATAATCTACCTCTGAATTATTATCCCTAAGAAGCAGAAGTGACATGCCTCCAAAAAAAATCTGGTTTTGTCCACAAAATCAATGCGAATATTCCAACAGGTTGTAAGCAAATTAACCCCAAAAAACATATCTAAAGTGTATAAGAAATATGAATTTGACAGAAATCATATTCGAGCTTACTGTAACGTATCTTTGGCAGTCCGAGGAAAACGAGTCTCGCATATCCCTTGTGGTTTTGTAGCTTGATTTTATGACCTAATCAAGTTGAAAATTCTACTTTTCTAGCTTAAGCTTTTGAGTTGGATATAAAGTTCTTACAAAAACGGAAAAAAAAAAAAATGAATGAAAAAGGCAGATATCCAATTGGAACAATTCACATCAACGTTCGAGAATGCCGTGTTGGTGTTTGGTTCAACTATTCAAGCCATGGCTATCTTGAATGACATGCATACTTAGGTTCATAAATATTAACTTCCAATCCACAAAACCAATAGAACATTATTACATGGCAATCCATATTGTCCAGCTATTTGCAGCTTACATTCACACACTACAATATAAAGGATTCAAATCTTGATACTGCACATCCGCTCCATACTCAAAAGAAAATCTGAACACAGAAAAATAAATTACCATTAACAGCTTCACACGGCTTCAAAGTCGAAGGGGGTTTTCGGCAGAGTTTCCTTCGTCCAATAAAAAGCACTCCATATTCAAGCAGTACCTGGCTTGGAACCTGGTACCCGCAAAGGAGGCTCTGGTGGATGGCTTGAATTGAAGGCACAAACTAAAGAAACTGGATGACTCGTGAATCCATCTAAAGACTCAAAGAAAGCTTGCGTTGAGTTCCAATCCTCCTTTTCCTTAGCCGCTCGGCAATAATAAAAGCCAGCTCCAGAGATTGAGAAGCATTGAGCCTTGGGTCGCAATGGGTATGATAGCGTGAGCTGAGATCATCAAAAGTCACAGTTCGGGAGCCACCAATGCATTCTGTCACATTCTGCCCTGTCATCTCAAGATGAATACCTCCGGGGTGGCTCCCTTCTTGCTCGTGCACATCAAAGAAGGCTCTAACCTCAGCCTGCCAATATAGGTGGTACAAGACAATGCTATAAAGATTTGAACTCATGCATGAAAGAGGACGAGAGACTCTTTAACTTCTACATCCTAATGGACCACCAACTACACGAATTTTGAACAGTTTGTTACTCACAGAGACCTTGATTTTTACTTTCAAACAAATCTCAAGCAATGTGAAATACATGCGCCATTTACCAGGAACTATGCAGGCAGTACGTGCACACGATTGAATTGGCATCTCAAAGGCCAATGTCTGACCACTTATTTAATGACTCAATTTTTTCCCCTCATCTGAAATGTCAATTTTTGGTCCTAACTAAGCTTGTTCACCTACCTAAACATGTTGGTTTGAGAATTCACCCATTTTGAACAATATGAAAACAAACGTCACCCATTTTGCCCAAGAAATAGTTTTCAACATCATTTCATTGCAATTCTCCCTCTTTTACCTATATGTGTATCACTTCAAAATCTGATTCATATTGAATATTAATGACTTTATTGTACCTTGGGATATAGTCTAATTTCTTTCTTGGTGATTCCATTTACATTCCAACAATAGTTGATCCCATAACATAGGTGTCATAAATGAAAAGTTTTGTTTCACATGGTAGCTGGATGAGTTAAAATTGCAACGAGGCAGGCTATTGTTAGGTTAAAGCAAATCAAGGAAGTTGATATATGAGTGAGTGAAAACATGGGTGATAGAATTGTACCAAGATTGCATCAAAAGGCCGTGTTTTGAGTCCACAAGGTGCCTTTATGGTGTTTCCATGCATTGGATCACAAACCCAAGTCACAATTTGTCCCGCACTACGAACAGCCCTAATCAGATGTGGCAGCTTTATTCTCATGTTCTCAGCACCCATTCTAGCAATTATAGTTATTCTTCCTGGCTTGTTAACGGGATTTAGGATGTCAATGAGATTAACTAGCTGATTGGGATCCATCTTATCGCTCACCTGCATCATAACATATACTTTAGCCACCATGTACCAGCCACTAGAGGTATAAGATACCATCCAACATGCACTTAGCATGGTAAAGAGAAAAGCAAAATGTTTTGTAGATGAATTAAGTACGATAAGTACTCAAAAGAAAGCAACTGCCATTAACAATAATCAACTCAAAGCTAGGATTAGCACATACAGGGCTTGATCGTTTGGTTTACGTTGCTTGTTTCGAAGCTACCAGAGTGCTTGTTGACGGGTAATGCAAGACAACAACTACAATAAGCAATTGGTAGCCATAACTTTTTGTTTATTCTGGAATTTTTGTCATCAGATATTGGCAGCAATAACCCATAAGCAAGTTACCTAAAGGGGCCCTCAGTGGAACACACAGGTAACAAGTACTGGACAATTTTCTAGTGAATGAGGGACTGACATAGACGGGGTAACAAGTACTGGACAATTTTCTAGTGAATGAGGGACTGACGGAGACGGGGCACATGTGCAGGCACATGGAACGACCCAGCCTCTTTTGTCTATTGGCAAAAAGGACAACCTTACTTAATTTATCTGTTGACCTCTACTCCATTTGCAAAATGGAAACCAGTAAAACCTGATAAGATTTTAACTAGAAAATATCTATTTTTTGACCTATTCTACTAATGAATATTCGTGAGGTTTCACAGGTCAGGAATATCACCAACAGTATGTGGCTTCTAAACAATTACTGGTAAAGATCTTCGGTAACCAACCCTCTAGATATGTGGGAGATTCTGTATCACCAACACCTAATTGTGAGCATGAAACAGATATGACCGTCTTCCCGTCCTGTCTATCTCCTTTGGTTAGGCAGTTCTGCTTCCAGTGCCAGAAGAGCAGAGTGGGATATAAGGGTAATTTCAGAGTTCGAGATGTATTGGACATTAACTAGAAAGGAGAAAAATGCACATACTGTCACCGCATCTTGGTGATTGGGACAATCCAGAATCTTAAATTAGGATTGTCCAAAACTCATACATGAATAGTTTGCCAATACTTTACACACTAATTTGAGCGGTTGCATATATTGCTGCCTCATAGAAGTTCTCCTATGAATTCATAGATTGATTGAACAAAATATACTTAGTATAAAAGCCTATATCACCGATGGGTTACGCAAAAACTAAATAATAGATTAATAGTGACTTGCTGCGCATACCTTGATGCCAAGGGGATTGGCAACTCCTCTTAGAAACTCGACATGGGCGCCGTCTAACTGTCGGGTACGCTCCCCAACCCATATGAAGTGAGCAGAGCAATCATAGAAGAGGCCAGAGGTCGAATCCTGTCTGGTAAGTGCTTGTTCATAAGGTAAAAGCAAGCACTCATGAGATGTCCAGAACTCAGTTGTGGTCATGATAGGGTGCTCAACTGTGAGACCTGCTGCAGCCATGAATCCTAAGGCCTCATCAACCCTGTGAGCTAGTTCCTGATACCTGTTAAACCATCAAAAATGTAAGATTGGTCGGAAAATGGGAAAAGAGTTAAATTGAAGCTCCATCTAGCTTAATAAGAGATTGAATGAACGCATAAGCCAACAAAAAAGAAAAATCCAGCCATTACAGGTAAAAGAACAAACAATAATCAAAGAAATCAAAATGGTTTAGAATTGATAAGACCAAATCAAACGAGACGAGTAAATATTCCAAATAATCCAACAGAAAGAACGCTCAGGAAGTGCTTGAACATGGGCAGGGAAATGCCGAGTAATATTTAGCTACATTGTCAAATTGATTTGGCCACATTATGACAGTCAGAAAAGGTATATACCTATCTCCTTGCTCGCTATTCTGTGCAAAGTCAAGATTCCAGTGGGTAACCCTCTGCATTGCAGCATACCCTCCAGTTGCAAAAGCTCTAAGAAGGTTGAGGGTCGCGGCAGATTGGCAATAAGCCCTTATCATCCTCTCTGGATCTGGAGTTCTCGACTTCTCGTTGAAAGCATCACCATTTATGTTGTCCCCTTTGTAACTTGCCAACTTCACACCATTTATCTCCTCATATGGTGTAGATCTTGGTTTTGCAAATTGGCCAGCCATTCTGCCCACCTACATTGCAAATTCCAGGATACCAAATCAATTAAGTCAGTTCCAAAATATAATTATTCAGATTATTAACTGATAGGTACAAACTAACCTCCCAAGGTCAGCCCTGCTTGGGTGACCTAAGTACCTAACACAGCTTAAGGGTTCATATTAAAGGCAAGAAGTTGGCTCAATAGCGTGACGTCTTGCACATAAGAGCTAGTTTTCTGTCAACCAGCCCAGGGGCAGAAGTTAGCCTATGAGCTCGGCTCATATAAGCACCTAGCTCAGCCTGATGGGCCAGTTCAGCACAAATAGCGTCCGGCTCGGCCTGAGGCCCAGCTTAGGAAGGTAGACGGTTAAATTAATGACCTAGAACCAATTATTATGAAATAATCACAAAGGAAGTTCATACAGTCTAAGGATAATTATGGAGAATCCAGATGCCACAGTGCTCTTAGTCTTGATAAAGATTATAGAGACCTAAGCTAGAAAGGACACTCCAAAGCCTATCTAAACCAGTTACAAACGGATGAGACCCAAGGGTCCCAGTCCCAAATGGACTCCTCCCAAGATGCCAAAGGTCTCATCTCCACTGGCCAAAGGTACGCAATATACGGAAGAGAACTTTGTTTTCCTCACCATAAACCAAATGTTCTACCGACTTAGGCATCGGAGGGTAGTTGGCAAGCCACCACACCGGTGACTCACGCTCTTCTATTGTTTTGCAGGATCAGGTTAGGGGTGTCGACAAAGCTGATTCATTGTTAACATATCACGCCTCTAATCTTTAGTGTCAGATACATATCAGACCTTAATGCGGATGCACGTGACGGGTGTTATAGAATTCTTCCACAATAGTAGATCACATTATTACATGAGGGATCTCTCCACTTATTAATTTCCTATTGGTTTTGGATTAGATATAAAGTTTACACATGCACATCATCTATTCTAATATATAAAGGGAGAGCACTCTTTGGTGTCACCCAATTTTAAGGTGTGTGGACTTTTGAATAATCCAATACTACCCCTCACCAAAATCACTTAATTCCATTTATCGGTCCTCTGTATGATCTGTGGATTGTCTTTGACGTGTTCAATAAAATGCTTCTGTGAGTATGTTGTGTGGCTTTTGGTTTGTTAATTTCATGACAGTGAGGCATAAAAAATAAACGTAATCTGAACGCCGTTGGCACGTCTCGAAGTACCGTTACTACTAATGGACAACACCAGAGGTCAGAGCACACGCGATTCATGCGCAAGTCAAATTTGGACAAAACTTGTGAAAAATCGATCAAACACTAAACGGGAAGTTATTGTGCAAATTTTGACAAAATCCAACTTGCACACGCAGCCCTGGCCTCTAGTTCAAAATAATTGAGTTGCACTACATAAACAAAACAACAATAACTTAATAAGCACAATGAGACATGAAGTTTATCACCTTAATCACAGGCACTTGGCCACCAAACATAAGAACAACCCCCATCTGAAGCAAAACCCTGAAAGTATCCCTTATGTTATTAGCACTAAACTCCTTGAAACTCTCAGCGCAATCACCTCCTTGCAAAAGAAAAGCTTTCCCCATCGCCGCCTCCGCCAGCCGCTCCTCCAACGTCCTCGCCTCTCCGGCGAACACAATGGGCGGAAACGACTCGATGGTTTTGAGCACCGTTTCAAGATCATCTTCATTTGGGTACTCTGGAAGTTGTAAGGCCTTCTTCGATTTCCAGCTGTCTGGGCTCCACCGCCCTGGCGCCGCCGTGGATGGCGGAGATGGAATTGGGGTGGTGGCGACGGGTGTTTTGGATGGCTGGGCGGCGTGGACGGCGGAGATGGGGTGGCGGGATTTTTTGGGGAGGGGAGAGAAAGTGGGGTTGTGGTTTTGGGAAGAAGGGAAGGGAAGTTGGGATTGTAGGAGGGGTTTGGGAGAGAGTGATGTGGTGTTTGATAGAGCCATTGTTGGTTTTCAGAGAGAGAGAGAGAGATGTGGAGGCTGGGTCTGGGTGAGGAGAAGAGTAATTAGATGGGTTTTCTTTATATAAGCAAATTGGTAACGCAATTTCAAAACAGTGAAACACAACTATGAACAGGGTGGTTGGATGTATGTGAGCCTATGTGAACACAATTGTATTATTGGGAGCGAGCGTCGAGCGATGTGGTGTTTTTTGATAGAGCCATTATTGGAGTTTTGTGTGTGCATGAGAGAGAGTGAGGGAGACAGAGGGGAGAGATGTGGAGGAGGCAGGGGAGGGTAAGAGTTATTGCTATTAAATGGGAACAATGATTGTGGAAAAAAGAATGTGCTTCATGCACGTAGAGAGAGAGAGAGAGAGAGAGAGAGAGACAGACAGACAGACAGACAGAGAGTTGGATATTAGTATGCAGCAGGGGTTAGTTTGGGACACAAAAAAACATGCATTTCACGCTCTTTTTCCGTTTTACCTACCAACCACTACTGCTGGCGCGCGCGCCACCGTGTCTGGCACTTTCCATATGGTTGACGGTGGTGAGGTCGCAAATTGGTTTGCTGGCTTTTGGTAGCATAGCTACGTACACGTCTGGTATTACTAAATGTTACGTCTCTCAATTGTTAAGTTATGTCTTCCAATGGTTAAGAGAATACGGTAACGGTTATGCCTATGTTATGTTTCTCAATAGTTTGGTTACGTCTCTCAATAATTTAGTAATACAGGTGCATATGATACGTATTTGTGTATCGTAATTTTTTTGATTGGAGTTGTCTGCAAATGCAGTATAAAACGTAAAACTAAACAAGTAATTATTTAATCGTCCGGGAGTACGGCCACGTAGTACTTCAGACCATTTTATAATCACACATTTCCGTGGAGTCCATACACTTAGTGATAGACCCCATAGAAATGTGTGGTTCATGGTAACATGTGGCGGTACTTCCGAACTATTGTATAACTAGTGCTTGTCCTTGCCTACGGCACTATTCACCCCGATTGGAATTGATTTGTACCCTTCCGCTAGATTCGAACCATGAGCAAAAGCTAGAGAGGGGCGAGGGGGTCCCAATTGTGGAGAGCTTGAAAGGCAGGTCAGTGTCAACCATGAGCAAAGGCTAGAGAGGGGCAAGGGGGTCTCAATTGTGGAGAGCTTGAAAGGCAGGTCAGTGCCGTCGTGAGTGGTGGAGGACAACGAAGGAGAAAAGGGCACTTGAGAAGAAGAGAGATGGTCTGGGTGAGGTAGTGTTTGTGTGGGATCAAAGAGAGAAGGAGAAGTAGGGTTGTTTTAAATTTGAAAGTGGATGTAATTTTGATCGGTGGCAATTCTGTAATTAAACTAAAGAGGCTGGATAATTTAATAAAAGGGAAATTTCACCTCAACTACTGGATTAATTCAATTTCAACCATTACAACAATTTGTCCCTACACCATTGTGTTTTATAATAGAGATTTCACAAACTAAACAACCAACCAACATATCATATGGCAATTTTTTTGGGAACTTCATTTCATTGTTTTCCTTATCATCTTTGGATATTTATTTGTTGTCATAAATTCACCTGCAATAAAACCCCTTTTAAATGAATTTCAACAACAAAAAAACAATTCCCCTGAGGGAGGTGGTTATCATATGCGGGGATGGAGGGTTGGTACCGTTGATAAACAACTAGAATGAGCCAGGCAATTGATTGAATGATTGTTGAAGTTCGGTTTAAAAATTTAATGAGCTTCAAGAAAATATTCAAGCTATGATCGTTTACGGAAAATCCAATCTCGAAGGAGTCCTAATTTAGCCAAACATAACCCAATCTCGAGTTGTTTAAATTTCTTTATCTTTAAACATCATAAGTCGAACTAGCCGAGAAGTGGTTCGTCCGAGCTTGGTTAAAAAGGTAAACGCGTTTTACAAACATGTTCAAGGCTGATATACTAATGCAATGAACCAAATCAACCAATCTTGAATGATATTTTGACGAAGTTACATGTACACGAAGTAACATGTAAAACTCGAGGGGCTTCGTTTTATCAGCGCCACAAAATCGTGGGTAAATGCGGCTGTGGGTTGTATGCGAACCAAACTTGAACCTATTCGAGGAAAAGGCTGGCTTCTACCACTGGGCTGGATGGGCCTCCGGTAGCAGTGTAGCCCAAAGTACTCAACACAACCTTTAATGGGCCTCGGCACATCCTAATGGTAGGACGCTCTGGTAAGACTAACATGCACAGGATATACCGTTGAAGTGTCCCTTGGAAGTATCGTCACTCTCTCTCTCTCTCTCTCTTAACTGCTCAGAACAAACCCAGTTGACCCTCACTCTCCTGAGAAACAAAGAGCCCTTAGAACCATGTCTTCAACATTGCGCATTCAAATCAAAACCCTAACCCACTGATTAAAACCACTTTCAATTTTCCAATTTGACAATGTCCCGCCTTTATTCCCACTTCATTTCTCTCAAATCCCCAAATTACCCCCTCTCATTACCCCCAAAACACTTCTCAAACCCTCTGCGTTTCTGTGCCCTAAAACCCAAATCACCAAACCCTAGAAATTCTCTTTCTTGGAGTAATACCAGTAATACCCTCCATTGGCCTGTCAGAGCTTTCCAATCGGATTTAACAGTGCAGAAATCAGACGGTGCTGATAATGTTATAAATCTTGATTCTTTTCTCTCAATTGTTGAGATTCTATGCCTGGCTTCGTCGGCCGTGATTTCGGTTGGGTATGTTGTGGTTTCGAGCTCGAAAAAACTGGTTTTCGAGTGGTTAGGGAATAGGGTTTTCGTGTGGCAGTTTGTGCTGTTGGCGGGTGCGGTGGCGATTGGCGCGTCGATACGGAGGCGGCAGTGGAGGAGGGTGTGTGCGGGCGTGGCGAAGGCGGAGGGGGGTTCAGGTGTGGATTTTGTTGGGAGGATTGAGAAATTGGAGGAGGATCTTAGGAGTTCTGCTACTATCATTAGGGTTTTGTCGAGGCAGCTTGAGAAGTTGGGGATTCGGTTTAGGGTTACAAGGAGGGCTTTGAAAGACCCTATTGCTGAGGTATTGTTGTCTTTTCCATTGTTCAGTCATTCTATTGTTGTTTTTCTTTGCATTATGTTGTAAAAAGGAACAATAAGAGATAAAAAAAAAAAAAAGGAATATTTAAATATCCATCTTTTTTTTTTTTTTTTTTTTTATGTCATGTAAGAATTCATCCCTTTTTTTCATGCTTATGATTTCATCCTTGCAATATGTAAATTACCTTTATTACCCTTTATTATATTTTGTAGTAATAGAGATACAGATATTAAACCTATATGTGTGTGTGTGTGTGTGTGGGAGAGAGAGAGAGAGGGACGGAAGAATTGAGGGAATGAATTCTGGTCGTCCAATTTATTTCATGCAACAAGGTGAATTTAATATGATAAGTTTACCACATATTTGCTTGACTTCTTCATTGATTAAGTTGGCATACCGGACAACAAAAAGTCATATTTCCCATGGCTATTGTTTCTCGGAACATGGCTAAATTACCATTAAAACCGAAAATAACATGACATAATCAAACCGTTACATGGTTAAATGGTTAAATTGCCATGACGTTTCATGGGTACATTACCATGACCATTACAACGATACATTGCCGTTTCTAATCCAGCTTCGAACCGAGTTTTTTAGGAAGATAACATGATAAGTTGATCATATCAATGAATGTTTTCTTCATTGTTCAAGTTGGCCAACCAAACAACAAAAAGTCATTTTTTCCATGTATCTTGTTTCACGGAACATGGTTAAATTACCATAAAAAAAAAATTATCATACTCAAACCTTTACATGAATAAATGGTTAAATTACCATGATGATACATGGTAACATTACCATGCCGATTACAACAATACATTACTGTTAACATAAAGATTTCTAGTCAAAACCTTTTCTGGAACCAACCCATTACATAAACCATATCCACAACAGAGTTGAGAGGCGATCAGGAGGTGATGATGGTGTTGGTGATGGGATTCTCAGACCATAATTCTCGGCATCTATGGTGGTGATTCCGTCGACAACGACGACGACGACCGGCTTTTCCCTAAGTTACAACAATCGTTCGAAACTTCTAGTTCCATCTATAGCCGGAGACAACATCGGATCCACAGTCAGTCCAAACCTTAACATGTCGATTGGAATCCTGACGTCTGGATCTCATACCCCCGCCAGCCAGCCACTCCAGCTGGCGGCGGTGGAGGAAGAGCAGCAAGCATCTGTCGAACGGCGAACACCGATCCACTCCCGGTTCGGCAACATGTGGGCCACCATCGCCAGCTTCCACAACAGCTGGTCGAACGACGTGATCAAGAATCACTGGAACTCCATGCTCAAGCGGAAGCACACGACGGCGGCGGTCGACGGTGTCAAGGAGCGCGGCAGTTGGACAAGCCGTTGTCTCCAAAATCTGCAAACAAGGAAATGTGATTTGGGGGGTGGGGGATGTTGTTTATGGGATTTATGGGATTTGTTGGGTGATCAGATCCAAAATTTCCGGGATTAGAACGGAAATCGTGGGACGGAACGGAAATCGTGGGATTTGTTGGGATATGTTTTGGTCCCGCTCTTCCGGTGTTATATATATATATATATACATATATATATATATATAGGGGCCGGTTCTAGAGACAATAAATTTGACAATACTTTTGACAATATATTTTTCGGTGCCCCACGCAAATAATCGGAGCCGTTCAATTTGTTTAAAACATGTTTTTAAGGGTTCTCGTAAAAAATCAGCTCATTTGGACATCTGCAAAGGCTTGATCGGCTCATTCAATTTTATCCTGTCAAATTTGACAGGAATCAACTCAATGAGCCGATCAATCCTTTACTGATATCCAAATGCGTTAATTTTTTACGGGACCCCTTAAAAACATGTTTTAAATACATTGAGCGGCTCCGATCATTTGTTTGAAGGTCCCATGTGAGGTTTCAAAAAATCTATTGTCAAAAGTATTGTCAAATGTGTGTGTATATATATATATATATATATATATATATATATATATATATATATATATATATATATATATATATATATATATATGTGTATGGGCATTGTTGGTATTAAAAAAAAACGGGGATGAAAACATAACAGTTCAAAAAGTGAAGGATGAATACTTAAATTGGATGAGGAATGAGGGTGGATTTTTAAGTCTCCCATAAAAAAACATCAACATTGATTAAGAACTCTGAGTGTTGGGAAATTAATTCTGTATTTGGCTGCATGGATAGAAATTGCATTGGAACAGTAAGACTTTGGAAGTGTAATTCCTGGGACGGGATTATCATAAAATCAAAAAAGTACTCTTTGGTCCAGCTTCAGAATTCAGGAGGGTTACATTTACCTCCCGAAACCCCTTTACTGTGATTAAGAACCATGCATGCCAGAATGGGCCTCTAATGCCAATCGCAAGTTTCTGAGCGGACTCTACATGTCTGTTTGGCCTTTGGCAACACATTCCAGTTATTCCACCCATTGGTATTGGTAATTGAAGGCCACCTTAGTGGAAATTTGTCAAAAATGAGTTCTTGGGTCTTCGTGTTTGGGTTGTGTAATTCCTTGCTCAGTTGTTTGAGAAATTGGGAGCGCTAGCCTACGCCTGTTTACGCTCATCATCCATATGATGTCCTTGTCCTTGCCTGGTCTTTATACTAGTTAGGATTCTCTATCCTTCTCCTTGCCCTCACTGACTGCAATGAAGTTACAACCTCACTTCATAGATTTTCCGGGGATTATGATATGGAATTTTCATGAGATTCATAATATTTTGCGACCCAATATGTTTGCAGTTTTGACTCGTAAGTTTTGGAATTGATTGGTTTAGATTGTTCATAAGGGTTAGTGCCTTTGGGGTAATGCAGCTAATACCCCTAGGATTGTCTGGGTTTGAGGGGCTTGGGTTAAAATTGAGCCGGAACCAATCAAGAAAGCAAAATCGACTGTTACAATCTTAGGGTTTGAGCCTAAAGGGTCATGAAGTCACCAACACATTGGTTCTAATACACGTTGTTGACGCAATGTCTGCCCAAGGAAATAGACTAGAAAGTACATACGGGCGTTTTTGCGTATGGAGCCCAGCTCATTATGTGACCTTATCGGAATTTAGGTCACACTTTGGTAACACAAAGTTCAAGGTATGAAGCCCTGCGGGTGAGACCAGCACTCGTGACCGATTGAGATGACTGCAAGTGAGCTAGATGGCTACAGCTCAGGAAGGGGTGGTAATTGGTATTGTAAGTTGAACATGGTTCATCAAATGGCCTTCCCAGGTTTATTAGCCCCCTCTCAACAAAAATAAGTATATGACTTATTTATGAACATAGTGGACTAAAAATAAAAATGAAAATTGGAAAAGATACACGACCATGTGTATGGATTGACAATAACTTCCAAATGTTGGATATTCAGGCGCGAAGATAAACCATGTTCTAAGTTGGCTTATTGAATCCGGAAACCAAGAATTGAAGGAACAGTTCCTAAAGGCACGTTATATCTACTTGTCAAAAAAGAAAAAAAGGGACATTAGATATACTTGTCAAAAAGAAAAAGAGACCTTAGATATTGCTCCATTAGGTGATCAAACAAGAATGATGAGTAAGAGGACCTAAATGTTACATGGAAGACTTGGGCTTGAGATTATGTGACTTGTGGGTTAAAGGTACTTATTGGAAATGACATGAGTATGGTTAGACTGCATTGAAGCTCCCATCATAAAAGGAAATGGAACTTTTAGCAGGTCGAGAAAATGGAGTTGGATTCTCATTGCTTTTTACATAACAATTGGGATCAGTCACTGTGCATGATTATTTAGGTGCGCTGACTTTGGGAACAAGATCTATTAGTTAGTTCCTTATTTGCAAGAGTCTCTTGTTTTTTGTAGCTTCTAAGATTTTTCCCTTCTAAAGGCTGCAGCTTTGGCTCAAAAGAATTCAGAGGCCACTCGAGCATTAGCGGTGCAAGAAGACATTCTGGAAAAGGAGCTTTCTGAAATTCAAACGGTGCTGCTTGCAATGCAGGTAAATCTGACACCATGACTTTCGTTAGCTGTTCACTTCATTTCATTCGTTTTTTTGCAGGAGCAAAATTATATGTTCTTAGCAGTTAGCACTGTTAAGTTGCAAAGAATTTCCTATTAGAGGTTCACAATAGAGGCACCAGTGTCGGACTAAGCTATGCCAACCCGCACTGCCAGAAATTATTGGAAGGTTTCAACAGTTTGGATTGAGCACTATGTCAGTCACCAGAATATGAGTGGGCGTTTAATACACTGGAAGACATTTGTTTGAATTAAGAAAAGAAAGAGAAATAGATGCTTCTATTATGAACCTGACTTCGTAGTTTGTAGTTTGTAATTGTATAGTTGGGACAATGGAGTATGTAATCCCTCTCTTGATCAAGTTTTGAATTGGTTTGAGCTTTTCATTTCAAATGGTGGTGAATAGGGCCCTTTTGTTCTTTGGCCTTCTTTTGTAGATGGGCGGCATTCTCTTAATGGCTTCTTTCTAATATAATTGTTTACTTAGTCCGGAAAAAAAAAATGGACCTGACTTCATATTTGTTTGTTCTCGAGTCTTTTCTGTAGGAGCAGCAGCAAAAGCAGCTTGATCTGATTCTTGCAATTGCAAAGAGTGGAAATCTATTTGACAAAAAGCAGGTACCTGTTCAAAAGAAGGAAGCAGTTGAAAAACGTCATTCAGCTGATAAGGTGGTGAAACAGACGGGAACCCCCCAAATCCAAGCTTTGGCTTCACAAAAAGAAACCAACAAAGAAGCAGCGTAGCCAGATCAAAAAATAGGGAAAAAGCAGCAGCATATGATTTTGTTGTAGGGAATCCAAACGCTGTTTAATCATCTTCTTAGCTGCTGAAGGAAGAATAGTTGATCTTGTTTCATCTGAGGCATTTGCGGCTCGGCCATATTGTTGGAATCATCACCCAAGACGGATCAATACTTCTTTTGAGTCTCTGAAGTTTTCCTAATTATTGGGGTGAGTGTAAGACAGCAAAAGGAAAAGAAAGGGAAGAGAGAATTTCAAAAGCTTTTTGTTGTCTCTGGCTATTTCAGAGAATTGTACCAATAATAAAGAATGCCATTGTTGTTTGTAATTGTTGGTTTGTGGTACTTCTACATTAGTTGTACTGCAGAGGATATGGCAGTGGTGAATTTGATGCAATGAGAGTGAAAGTTTGTGCAGCATTTTTAGGACTACAATGCAGGGAACTAATTGGAAGGTCAATGAGCCTTACAGTGGCATCATGGACTAATACCTATCTTTTTTATTTATTTTTTTGGTACGAAAGGACTAATACCTATCAATGATGAAGGGACAGAGTTGATCAAGCATTGTACACACAATTATGTGTCTACCTGCGAATCTAGCTTTTCTTCCCTCTCTATTAAGGGATGCGCTTGGAGGACTCTTTAACTTTCAAATCGTGCTTGCATCATGGACACTTATTTTCAGAATTGTGATTGCATCCGAGTCTGTAAGTTTCAACAGGTACGAATTCTTTGTGAGCCACTATAAAACAGCCCTACCCGCTTGTGGGTAAGGCTATATACCTAACCATATTTCAGACTCCATAGCAGCGGGTGTTGCGTGCTTTTGCTGTGTTTGGTTTGGTTTTTGAAAAGTTTTTTAAAAAATAGTAGGGGTAATAAGTGGAGAGAGATAGAGAGAGAAATGGTAGAAGTAGGGAGAATCTAGAGAGAATCTAGTAGGTATTTTTTGAAAAATACTTTTTGAAAAGTGAAAGGAACAAGGCAGTGGTCTTTTACTTGATATGTGGTGTGGATGTGTTTGTATGCTTACAGCCTGTTTAGATTTTGATTTTCCTTAAATTGGTGCTAATCTATCAGTAGCCAGTGGGAGGTGAAAAGGGGAAGTAAAAGCAGCAGGTGCGAAGAAGATCCTCTTTTCTTTTCTTTTTTTTATTGGAAAGATTAAACTTCACAGATAACTGGAACCCAGTACTACAATAATTCAAGAACCTTAAGACACAAGTAAATAAAGCTACAGAATCCACTATAGAAGTAAGCAAGGGGAATACTCCAACAATCAGACCCCTTTAAAGCATACTAGTAATTATGTGTTTGTTCACTTGAATGCGTACTTATATAATTTTTGTGTTTGTATTTTACCGCAAGGCTCAGTTTGAATGACAACAATTGAGAATCAAGAATGAATATTCTATCATGTGGATATTCTATTCTATTCCAAGCGATGTGATTTCCAGTGATTCATATCATTCAAGCGTTTTCCTTGTACTTGCGTTGCTTGAATATTTGTCGACGATGGCAGACCTTCAAGGAAATCCTGGCCCAGGGTCGGACTTGTATTTGAATGTCACTGCCTAATAAGCCCAAAAATCTTTCGGGCTGGCCACTGGTTGATTGGACTGGGCCATATCTCTCTCTCTCTCTCTCTCTCTCTGGTAAAACAGAGATGCATTTATAATCTTTGCCTCTCTCTCACACAGAGTTTTTTTTTTTTTGGTAACTCTCTCTCAACACAGAGTTGGAAAGGTGTGCATCGAAGTGTTGTGGTAAAAATACTCTTGGTCATATACGTTCAACAAGCTGCGTAGAAATGGAAGGACTTAGAAAGCTCGAAGAAGTACAGAGGACTATACTACTGATGCAATCGGAAGGGTTTATGTCTTCTTCTAACAACAGCAGCAACGACCCCGACTCCGATCGCTTCCTCTCCAATTTCATCCTCCTTTTGGTAATAATCACTCATCTTTCAACACAACTTAATGCTTTATCTGTTCAGTTTTTTTCAAATATGTGAAAATGGGATTTTTGAAAAACGTGATTAAACAAAAGCTTAGTGTAACTTTAATGAAGAATCGGGGAATTAGCTCTTTATCCGTTCTAGTTATTTTAGACAAAATTAATTGTTCTATCAACTATTTGGTATAATTGCTATTTAGTGGATTATTTCAGCTTTTTGTTATTTAAACTTTAAAGTTTTGAAAAACGGGAAAAAAAAAAACAAACAAACAAACAAAGTTTTGAACTTTTTCCTTCTGTAATAATTTTTTTCCCTTTTGGTCATAATTGTGTACGTTTTAGACGAATGATTTGATTCAAAATATTTGACGTGAATCTGAGTCCAACTAAAATTTAGAAGGACGACTGAAATGCAGTTAGGCTCTTACCCAGTTTGTATCTTTGTTTGGGTGTTTTGGGAGTAGAATCTCTTCTATCTTGGAACACCATTTCAATTAGCCATGCTGATTCTTTCTGTTATGATATGAAATGTTGAAGATACAACCATGTGGTGGACTTGATGTGGAGAAGAAGTGCCAATTGATATACGCGAACTTACCCAAAGTAAGCATGACTTTTTCAGTTTTTTGTTTTGAAATTATTTCTCTTGGAATCAGATAAAGGAAAGTGTAGCTTATGTGGTTTGTTTGCTTGGCAGATAGCGGCTGTGTTTGCTGAAGATGCTATGCCCTGCCTTACTGAGGAAGGTAACTTTATGTTTATATTACAACCCCTTTGGATTGAGTGATTCTCGTTTGGATGGATGTAATTCACACTATCCAAAGGCATTGTTAAGGTAGCCGTCATCATGTAATTCATCTTTTGGACATCTTGCTTCAGGTTGTCTGTGGTGAACTTTTATCAACCTATCCTTTGCTTGTTGGTACTTATGCATGCAAGGTGCAATTTGTTGTGCTAAAAATAAAATGACACGATAGATACACAGTCGCTGGAACCATTGAGCTACCCTGGCAAGTGAGAAGACGTTATTTCAAATACATTTCTCTACTCATTAATGTACACGTATCAACACTTTCTTTCAGGAAATTGTGAGAACAAATCGGATTTTGGTGCACTGCAAACTGATAATGAAGACATGGCTATGGTTGGGCTGGGAGCAATGCAAGATGCAAACTCTACACTAGAAGATTTTGTGAGCAATACTTCTCATTTACGGACAGATGTCACTATTAGATTGAATAGTGAATCTTAGAAGAAAGGGGGATATACTGATCATTACGTTTGTGGCCTAACATATTGCCACACTCTTGCATTTTTTAGTGTTCCTTTGTGAATTACCGGGAAAATGACTTTATACTTGAGTGATAGTTGGCTGTATTTATGTTCAGAGTCACCTAATCAGAGATTCAGACAGGTTTACTTGTTATGGAATTTGTTCTAGTTGATATCATCAGTTAGCTAATGTACAGGCATTTGTTAGAGAAGTCCCGCGTGAAAGCAGTTCTTTGAATCTTTGATCAACTGAAACTTCTATAGGCATATCTGCCCCGTGTGAAATTGTGGTGATTAATCAAACATTCTTCCAAAGAAGTTCATCATCATCATTTTCCAAACATCTAACTGCACTTGTCTTTGTTCCTTGATGCATTTCCAAAGCGACACCATTTAACCAAACCAAACATAACCGAGCCTTTTGTCCCAATCAAATGGGGTCGGGTACATGAATCATGTGTTTCCATTGAGCTCTGTCTTGGCCCTAGGGCTACCTCTTCACTACTGCGTCTGCAGGTCTATGGTAAATATGTCCAAACCACCTTAATTTAGTTTCTCTGAACTTATCATCTACAGGTACAACTCCTACCGTCTCACGAATAGTTTCGTATCTAATTCTATCACTCCTAGTCTTACCACACATCCACCTCAACATCCTCATTTCAGCTACACTCATCTTACTCACTTGTTGCTTCTTGATAAGGCCAACACTCTGTCCTGTATCGCATCGCTGGTCGGATAGCAGTTTTGTAAAATTTCCCTTTTAATTTGCTAGGTATCCTTCAATCACATAATACACCAAAAGCAGCTCTCCACTTGAGCCACCCAACTTAGATCCTATGGGTTACATCGTCCGTAATCTCTCCATCCTTGCTAAAAATTGAACCTAAATACCTAAAATGCTCACTTTTTAGTAGTATCTCCTGATCCGGAATCTTCCCTTGACTTCTATTATTGCTAAACTTATAGTGCATATACTCAGTTTTACTCCTACTTATCCTAAATCCTTTGGATTCCAATGCTTCTCTCTAACTTATAGTGATTGTCAACAGTGCAGATCATATTTTATGTTCCACGACATGGATGTTAACAAACCACAATCAATCTTTAGATATTTGCCAATACTCTCATTCACAGAAAGCTACATTTATCAGGTGACAATCTCTTCAAGACTATCACTTTACGCTATCTTGTTCCTACCTTGATTGATTAAAAGGGAAAATTTCAAAATACCCCCCAACCTTTACACCAAAATTCAATTAGACTCCCAAGTCCCAACCTTTTAAAAACTTCAATTTTATCCCAACGTTATCTTCCGTTAATTAAAACGCCCCCTTTCGTTCGAATGACTAACGGAATTCGTTAAAAGTTCCGTTAAATAGCGGCTCGATCGAATTTTGATGATTTGAGCCGCTCAATATTTATTCAATAAAAAACTGTTCAGATGAAGCCCTTCCCAATCATTTTTTTTGTTAATCTCTTGCAGGTACCCTTAAAATCATGTTTTAATCATATTGAGTGGCTCGGAACTCGGATCATCGAAATTCGATTGGGAAAGGGGAGGTGCGGATCGATTTGAATTTTGTTAAGTCCGGAGGTCCGGATTTTGCTTCGGTATGCACTTCCCCTTTTCCGATCGAATTTTGATGATCCGAGCCGCTTAATGTGATTAGAACGTGATTTTAAGAGTCCCCGCGAGAAATCAGCAAAAAAAAAAGACCGGGAAAGGCTTGATTTGAGCAGTTTTTTATTGAACAATTCAATAAAAAACTGTTCAGATGAAACTCTTCCCGGTCATTTTTTTTGCTGATTTCTCGCGTATACCCTTAAAATCTCGTTTTGAACACATTGAGCGGCTCAGACCATCAAAATTCGATCGGGACGATATTTAACGGAGCATTTAACGAAACCCGTTAGCCATTCGGATGGAAGGGGGCGTTTTGATTAACAGAAGATAACGTTAGGAGTAAAATTGAAGTTCTTAAAATGTTGGGAGTCTACTTGAATTTTGGTGTAAAAGTTGGGGGGTATTTTGAAATTTTCCCTAAATTTTTTGACGTCTGTTGGAGTCTCCAAAACAAAACCTTGCAGGCTTTGGTTTGTCAATCGGTGTTGCGGCATTCCATATCTGTACTTCCATATTTTAGGATGTGTTGCCTTTTACATAATGAAATTATCATGGCCAGACTATATTTCTCCACCATTCTTTCTTTGCTAACCTCGAGTGGAAGAAGGATCTGTTCCTTGAGCAATCAAATAGAACTATGTAATCATGCTTCTGAGTCTGAGTCTATTCAATTGTGATTTGAGTGTTGCAACTTTCGGGGAATATGATATCATGGACCGTGTGGTGTTAGATCTCTTTCTGGTTCCTAGCACTCAATATTCTGATGGTTTTGGTGATGCAGTTGGATCGGTTAAATGAGAAACTAGTCAAATTACCAACCGAAGGAGTTAAAGGTTTAGAACAAGGGTTTCATGTGGTAATACTGAAACTTATGTGCACAAGTTCCAATGTGATTCATCAACTCTTACTTGTCCCCCTGATTCAACTGGATGCAGGGAGCTAATCAGAGCCGGGTTATTAAGTTCATAGAACTGTTCAAAACCAACCCATTCAAACCTCTTATTCTTCTACTTGAGCATCATGGACTTTTCACTGAGCGGTATGAGATTTTAGCTTATGTTTGAAATTTTATATAAGGAATCTGGTGGTGGGTTATGCATTGGGGACGTCTTTTATATTTTGCTTTGTATGTTCAGGATAAGAGAAGAGTTTAGGTGCGGAGAAGAATACTGGAGACTAGAAAGAAAGCTCTGTGGTGCATTAACAAGCAACAAGAAGGTATGAAAGTGATGCACCAATACGTCTAATTTTCTCTTTAAGGGAAAGGGACATGTCTATGTTCTAAATTATAATTGGAAAGAACTTGGGAGATATCAGTAATAAATCTCTTCTCTTAGAGGTACAAATGTTAATAAGCTAAGAAATTAGCAAAACAAAAGCATTCTTCCATGACTTCAAGCTCAACATCATTTTGTAGTTTAAACTTAAAGATTCATAGAGAACCAGGGTCTGCGTTGGAGTCTTGACAGTTTTCAGATGATGTTAAATAAGATTCCAACTTATCAACGTGATTGAAATAAACAGATGCCCAGCACTTCTGGAACCCTTGGTTGACAATCGATAGGTATACTGCTCGGATCATAAATTGGCACTGAGCATCATCTAACACTCTTGGAATTTGGATGAGACTCATTGAAGTGTGCGGACTTCGTAAACGGAGGAAAAACTTTACATGTAACTCTGCTGCCACGATTCAAGCATGTCTTGTAACAAAGGAGAAGAGTAAAATGATGAATAAACAGTGTAATTAGTTGTCGGTAGTAGTTTGTGATGATGATGGAAAGTGGAAACTAAATTGTTGGGCTTAGTCATATCTTTACCGTGATATGAATATAAAACAAGAAAGATGGAGCTCAAAATGCAATATTGAGAGGCGCAGAATCTACTTGTTGCCGTTCTGTTGATTTACTGGCAGTTAAAAAGAACTTGGGACCAGAGAAGAATATCGGTTTTACGCTTCTGCCAGTAACAGTGGGATGAATCCATGCGGTGAGCGTGGCACACAGGGGCCCTTCCACTGGGCCAACACCAACATTCGATAGAGAATAGAGTTATGCTCAGAATCATGTAGAACTTGGAATGAGCTAGCAGAAATCTTCTCAAGGTTAAATCTGCATGCCCTTGTATTATTTTCTGAAGTTACAGTAAAGCTTGACTATGCAACTCAAGGGCATGTTGTATTGTTCAAAATCCCTGTGATAGTTCTAGCTTAGGGAAGGCATGAGCTAGTTGTTTTAAACCTGTCTTTTAGGAGTCCTGTTCAGATTAAGATTCCTTTTCAGAACCATACGCATTGCACAAATGTGCTTTTGATATTGTGCTTTCCTGATTGTGGTGGAAGATGCTATACAGATTGAAGTTGAAGATGTGATGAGGGCGGTTCATCTGAAATCATTTGATTATCGGGTGCTGAATCTTCTTTTGTACCAGTTAAGAAGTGTAAAGGTATATTCCTCTGTCTACTTGGTTAATAGATTATATATGTTGTTTGCATGTTGTGATTTTCAGAGTTGTAGTTAAATCATCTTTCTTTCGGAGCTTTACTCAAAAGCATATTTGGTTGTCTTATGAATACTGATGGCATGAATCAACCATTAGTCAATTACACATTGCGGTGGGTTCAACTCTTTCTAGCTACGGAAACATAAAGCAAAGAGTTAAATTTCTGTAATCCATTTGATAGCACGGTAGTATGCTGGAAACATGATTTTTTAACATTTGCAGATATTGTTGTCTTAATTTGGTGTCAATCTTATGTTAATTTTTGGATTCTATTCGTCTAAGGAGTGTCAAATTTCCATGCCATTTGGAAGTACTGTATTTCACGAGATTAATGTATCCTTTTGAAACTGATGCAAAGGTTGATGAAGTGCACATGGAATTCTTATCAGTCTCAGAGGTCCTTGTGGAGCTGTCTGATGATTTGTAAGTTTTTCACTTTCCAGCTTCCAGTTGGTTGTCTCTACTTCGGATTTCCTGTGGAGGAATATTAGTTTGCCCCGTAATATTTCTCTTTTGCTATGTTATGTGTGATCAAAGAAATGGATTAGAACTATATGCAAATGGTTTGCCTTGGTGCCTCTGTGCGTTTTTCTAGCATCCTATTTGTTGATATTTGTCTTGCTGGAGTACGTGCAGTACGTGCTCCAGCATGTCTTCATTCATGTTCATGTATTGTTATCATGTACTGCTTTGGGCCATTATGTATTGACCTCTTTTTTTTATATTGGTGTTTGACTTAATTCTCCTCTCTTTTTTTCATGATTTATAATGTGTGGAAGCGTATGACAGATGTACTCTGTAACGAGATGTTCTCTTAATGCTGTAGGTTTGATTATGAGGTGAGTCCTTTTATAGTGGGGTATTTTTCTCCGTTTGCATTCAGCTTACTTTTTCTTTGAAATAGTAATAGATAATATTTTAAAAAATTGTCTCTTCTTCGTGTAGGATGATATTTTGGAGAATAATTTTAATGTTCTGCGAATGTTTGTTAGAATTCATGGAGCTTCAGAAGCACCAACTATGCTGGTGGGTATTTGCGGACTCACTAATTGAACATTGTCATATACGCTCTCACCATACCTTGCCTTAATATTGCCTATGAATTTCTAGGGTTTTCTCACTTGAGGTCGTGATCATATCCTTAACTCTGTAAGGATTTTTGAAATTCATCGTTAGATTGGAAATTCCCAAGAATTTGCCTTTTAGATAGATGTTCGTAGTTTGGTAGTCACCATTTTGATTGTTGTGCTCCAAAGTTGGTGTTATGAGTTATGCAAAAACTGTCATTACCTCCTAATTGTTGATACTGGTATACTGGGGTTGATATGACTAGATGGTAACTGTGGAGTATTTTACTGTCATTTTGTCTATAGGACTGCGTAAAGGGTATTTCAACGAAAGTCATAAATCAGTTTCTAATCCATTTGCATAACCCAACATGCAAGGTGGTGTTTCGATCATCAGAGGGCCTTGATTTGGATTTATAATGGTATTGCAATAACTTTTTGCCTGTTGTTGTTTATCAATTTTCTTCATAAGGCAAAATGCATTAGTGGTGCTGAAGAGAAGTATGATCGTTTATTAAAAGCTCTGGATCCCAATCTCTCCTCAAATTATCAGAAAAGATGTGAAGAAGCCACTAAAGAAGGTAACTCTTAGTCTGTTTCTTCCGATTCAGATTAGCTAAAACTTCTCGCTCATTATTTGCGTTTTTTGACGCAGATTTTTTTTTTACTATGGGTCTGACTCTAATTTGGCTTCTTGTAGGAGGGAAGACATCAGGACCTTCTCTTGGCACATGGAGCATACCTCCAGTAATTGAAGACGAGGATTTCTATCGGTCGAAAAAATCCTACATTCCAATTGACCAGGCTTACTTATCGTCAATTACTCCCAGCAGGTCTGCAACCAAATGAATAGAGCATTATGATTGCTGCTCTTTAAACCAGAACTGGAGTTCTTCATTTTTCAAGTGTGCCATTCTTTTGGTCAAATAGTTGAGAAGACTACTTCCCTCCGTCGTTTTGGGAGAGAAATTTATAAACTGGTTTTGTTAGCAAAGCCAATTTGCTACCGACGATGATCCTCGTTTGGAATGAACATAGATTCATCGAATCGTTTTTTGTTTCCTTGTCAGATTATACATATTGTGTCTTTAATTGTTTTGAGCCTTTGTTGGATTATGTTGAGCACGTTGAATATTAAAAAAAATAGCATTGGGGTTACTAAAGGGTTGGCCTAGTCGTTAACTTCAGGTATCGGAAATAGTCAATATGCGCCCCAATTGACCAGGAGGTCCGGTTATTGAATAAAAATAAGTATACAAGTTATGATGAATGTGATTATCATCCCTTTATAAGAAAGTGTCAACGCATGCATACACGGACGTGCAAATTTTACGTATGCTTGTGGAGAGAGAGTTTCGGGAGATGTTGAAGCACGCTGCCTCAACCAGGCTCCTAGCTTATTAGTTGGTTGTGTATCAGTAACTTAAATTTCTGTGCACGGTTTTTAATAAAAATTTTTCTATCTCTCTTCACTCATTACACTTTAAATCCTTCTTTAAAATCCAAACCAAACAAGCCCTTCAGGTTGGTGGTGATAGAATAGATCAATCTCTCTTGTGGTACTCTACCAATTTAACTAAACTAAAATACTAGTAACTTCTTCTTCTTCTTCTTCTTCTTTTTTTTTTTTTTTTTTTTTTGAACTTCAAAAGGATGAAAGGGGTAACTAGCGTAGCAACCCCTTTTGGGCATTACCATATGAGCTTTCTACCCACCGATGGAATGTTTGGTTTGAGCCATAGTTACCGTCCAGAAAGACGAGCCGTCACCATGGCACCACCCGATGCACAATTGGCATAAGCTTCCTCTTAATGGTCCAAAGACTCATCCACAAGCGTAAGGCGAAGCCACCTCTGCTGGGACTCGAACCCACGTCTCCGTGGAGAGGAGGGTAGTGAACAATAAAACAGCACACATTCTCATCTGATCTTCGTGAATTCCATTTTTGCTTTGAGTCGGTGCTATTTTGCCTTCCGGAAAAGATATGAGGACCGACCAAAGAGCACCGAAATCGTACTGACTACCACCGCCGGGCCGTCTCCGGCCACCGGACGGCCGATCCGAGCCATCCAAAAATTCTATAAAAAAAAACCGAGGGGGCCTATGACGGCGGATTTTGCAAACGGGACGGAAGAAAGTAAAAAGGGATTAAAGGGATAATGGGGGATAGTCGCTCACCACCCTATTAGAAAGCCAACGGGATACAGATTATCACCACCCGAGGTGTCTAAAAAGGGATACAGGGCGTAGGGGTCGCTCACCACTCTAAGGAATCCTCCTAGAGATACAGAAACGATAACAAGAAGATAAACTTCTTAACATGCCAAAGGCTACTAAAACTCACACTCTAATGATTTCATTCATAGGAAATGATATAAATAGGACTTGTTGGAACATCCCTCCAACATGGGAAAAATAAACTTAGATTTCCAACACAAAAATTAAAAGACTTGATAAAAATAACTCTTCGATTCTTGGTTCAACTTTCAACCCTAAATCTGTCCTACACCAGTTGTAGGCAGCGATACGCTAAGGGTTCTAAAAACAAACACTTGACTACAGAAAACTAGGTATCCCTAGTGAACCAACCTTTAGACGGCGGATTTTGCAAACGGGACAGAAGTAAACGTAAAAAGGGATTAAAGGGATAAACGCTCACCACCCAAGTTAGAAATCAACGGGACACAGATATCACCACCCGAGGATTAACTAGGGATACAGGGCATAGGGATCGCTCACCACTCAAAGGAATCCACCTCAGAGATACAGAAACGATGAACAAGAAGATAAACTTCTCACTAGCCAAAGGCTATTTTTAATTCAACACTCAAAACTCTTCCTTTTCATTTCATTAGATCAACTATTTATAAGCATTACAAAGATGACTCTTCAAGACAAATAATAAATGCTCGACATTTTCCAACACAAACATTCTAAATACCTAGACCTCTATTAACCAAAGACACAATTTACTAGATAGTCAAAACACATATTTTTAGACCAGAAATTAAAAGACATTGACTAGAAACTAAAAGACACTTGCATTTTCAAGACACTAATTAAATAAAAACAAACACTTGACTACAGAAAACTAGGTAGACTCCATGAACAACTCAATGACTCAATTAAGTGTTTGCATTAAAAAAAAAAAAAATAGTTCACCAAGCCCAAAACTTCCAACGAAGACTCGAGGGCGAGTCTTTTTCAACCAGGGGAGAATGATGCAGAAAAAATTGTGGCGCAGCAAGAATCGAAGAGTTATTTTTATCAAGTCTTTTAATTTTTGTGTTGGAAATCTAAGTTTATTTTTCCCATGTTGGAGGGATGTTCCAACAAGTCCTATTTATATCATTTCCTATGAATGAAATCATTAGAGTGTGAGTTTTAGTAGCCTTTGGCATGTTAAGAAGTTTATCTTCTTGTTATTGTTTCTGTATTCCTTAGAGTGGTGAGCGACCCCTACGCCCTGTATCCCTTTTTAGACACCTCGGGTGGTGATAATCTATATCCCGTTGATTTCCTACTTGGGTGGTGAGCATTTATCCCTTTAATCCCTTTTTACGTTTACTTCTGTCCCGTTTGCAAAATCCGCCGTCAGCCTACGCGAGAATTAATGACATCCGATATGTGTAGGGTGCTTGGATCAAATACCATTTTTTTCGTATATACATGTATATACACGGAAAAAATGGTTCTTGATCCAAGCACCCTATACATATCAGATGTCGTTGATTCTCACGCAAGCCCCTTAGTTTTTTTTTTTTAGAATTTTTTGACGGCTCAGATGCCGTCGGTACGATTTCGGTGGGCTTCCAACGGTACAGCTAGCACGACTATTCCCATGATCAGAATTTTTAATGAAAAATATCAAAAAAGTTAAATCAAAGATCTCAGAAGCATCAAAACTCAGAGTAACTTTCTTCTTTCTCTCCCCTCTTCATCATCACTGTAAAAAGACGTTACGATGGAAACGTCAGCGTCACTACTCTCTCTCTCTCTCTCTCTCTCTCATACATATCTGTCTGTGATCTGTATGCATATATTATTACTATCTCTATCTATTTATGAATGTCTGAGACTGTGAGGTTCTCTGCCATCTCTCACTGCCAAATTTCTGGCTGCTTGACCTAATTGAGATCTTCTGTTAAAATAAAATTAAAAAAAAACAGAGCAACGAATCACAAAACAAAACAGTAGAAAAAGTGGGAAATCATAAATAGGTAAACAAGGACGAGTTATCCTATGAGTGAATGCACGCCATTAGATTTGTTACCTACTAAAGTACTATTTTTAAACCGCTACTTGTACTGTCCACATGCATGAGGATGCTAGGGTAGGGGAATTTCTAGGGCACGAAAATTTCCTAGAAATAGATTTTGATTTTTTAAAAGTTACTGTGGGTGTTTTGTCAAAAATATTTAGGGAATTAATATTCACACTCATTTTTTTTTGCTAAAAGACAAAAAATAAAATACGGATAAAAAAAATTGAGTGTAAATATCAGTTTCCAAATAATTATCAATTACCTTTGTAATTCTAAAGGATTCTTAAAAAACAAAAACGCTACACACACAACCGTCGTGCAAAACCTTTTTCACAACAAACAATCTAAAATCTGATTATAGAAAAACGGGTTAATAAGGGGGCGTTTGGTAACCTTTTTATTTTCAGTTTGTGGTTTTTGTTTTTACTTTTTTAAAAACTACTCTAATGAAGAAAACTTAAATTTGCTAAAAAGTTTCTCTACTTTTTTGTTTTTTTCATAAACTTTTTTAGAGTTTTTGTAAACTATGGAAACTACAAAACGTATTTTTCCAAATTTTTTTTGTTTTAAGAAACACAAATATTATCAAACATGTTTTTTGTTTTTGTTTTTGTTTTTATAAAAACATAAACCTATTTTTACTTCTAATTTCTTAAAAATAAAAAATTGAAAAAATTACCTAACGCATCCTAAATTGTTGCATGAATTTACCCTTCTGTGCAAGGATTTGCAGTTTTGCTATCTCCATGGAGTTTTTATTTAACAAACAAAATATGTGAGTAATGATTCTCTACCACTGTTGACAAACAAAGGACGGAGTGTACGTACGTGTTTCGCCCATTTTCTGGGTATAAACTGAATCCACAACCACCTTCGTTCAAATTTCTCTCTCTCTCTCTCTCTCTGTGTTTTGCTACTAGTCTAGTATAACTCAGTGTCCGGACCAATTTATCGGGGACCAATCAATAAATCTCGCCGTTCATTTGCGGGGGTTTCAATTAAAGTAAGAGTAAAACTCTGTATAAACTGATTTCAAAAGAGTTCACAGCAATTAAAAGATTTTGAATTCATGAAACCTTATGAGAGAGCAAATTCTTAAGTTTCAGGAATTAAGACGCTCTCTTGATCTGGCTTCAATGCGCGCAATGGTTCCTTACCATATTCATTGAATAATTCATCATTCCTTTGACCTTTTATGAAGCCCCCCAAGCTTATGATCATGTACGTACCTACGTTTTAAATTCAGGACGGACCGGGGCTTTCAATACGGTTGGTGGCTCTAGTCTATCCAGAGTCGAAGCATGCATACTGCCTGTCTTTTTGTTTTGTTTTTTTTTATCCGGCTTTTCTATAATTGAACGGCCAAGATTATCCGGTTGTAGAGAAGCTTTTTGCATTTGCGCTTGGTAATCTAAAATGTTAAGAGTCAGGAAGTCTTTGGCCCAACGGTATAAGCCTATCAGGAGTGCACTTAAGTGCTAGAAGAAAAAAGGTCAGGAGTTCAACTTATCTTAATTTCAAAGTGCTAGTAATATAATAATTCCAACAATACTGACATAATTTCACCCAAAAAAAAGGTTTAGGTTTTAGGAATGAGTCTCCCCGATGAGAATAGAGGGCGAGTCTTCTAAGAAATCGGAACTATTAAAAATATTTTTGGACATTTGGGATAATACGGATTGCTCTCTACAGTTTCAACCTAATTTTTTTTCTTCTAGAGTTGTAAATAAACCGAGCAGTTCATTAATGCTCGGCTCGACTCGACTCGTTAAACGAGCCCAGCTCGAGTTTTCAGCTTGTTTAGTAAATGCACCGGGTGGAGCTCATAATCATGTACCAACGAAAAAGAAACACGTAAAAGAAAGTTTTTTAGTTGTGCAAAAAAAATACCGACTGGTATATATTAGAAATATAGGAATTGTTGCCAAAAAATGGGTTTCGATGCAGTGTTTCTCGAACTTTAATTTCCTAATTTTGTGCGACGTAAACATGTTTGGACAATATTCCAATTGATATCCGAAGAAAATGATTTTTTGGCATTAACTGACTCTTCTGGCTCAGCCCGCTCTTGTTGGCCACCTCAACATGTTCTAGAAAATGAATGATTTTGATTTTCAAAGCGGATCCTGGAAGAGCTCACAAAAACGCAACTTTCACGTAGAAAATTGGAATCCCTTTTCTTATGTCCTTGTTTGCTTTACTTTTTGAAAAGTATCTTTCAAAAAATTCTCCCTGGCTACTTCCAATCATTTCTCTCTCAATTTCTCTTCAATTATTATTTCTACTACTCTCAATTTTTTTTTTCAAAAACGAAGCCAAACAAATCATTAAAGGTTGGAATCATGATCTGATATGAATAAGTAAATTAAAGCTCGGTACTACTCCAGTATTTGCTCCTATTTCGGGGAATTAAAAGGACAAATCTGGTATTAGCATTTGCTACTATTGACACAATTTATTTATAGCTGGGTCTTCTTTTGAATGCTGCATTCCCAACTATCCCCATCACTGTGTAAGTGTCGGCAAATGGCTGGCAGTTTCCAACGCCAAAAAAACTCAAGTAGTGTAGTATTCCACTTTCACAGTTTCACCATCACCATTCATCATAGCCATCGGTGACAGTTACTTCAGAGAGAGAGAGAGAGAGAGAGAGAGAGAGAGGAGTAATTATTTTTGCACTTATTTTTTTAAATAAATTGAACAAAATGAACGAAGCAGATCACTTTTTAGACCCATAATGAAAACTATATTTGGGTTACAATAGGGTCTGCTCAGCTTGAGGCACAACAGAACCTAATAACTCGTTTGGCGGCCGAATAAGGTTTGGGGGATATATAAGAAATAAGGGTTGGCAAGAAGTGGATGTGTTATAAGAAGAAATTAGTTAAGAATGAGGGATTAACTAAGAAACGGTTTGTGTGGTAGTTGAAATGGATAAATAAGAGTGAGTGAACGCGGAAATAATATGAAAGTTTACTTACTTGTCCCAATAATACAAAAAGGATTTCAAAAGGTTGGAGAGTCACTATGGTAATTAATTACACCTATTCGGACAAGCTTATCCTAGATGGTGGGGTGGGTATCGCTAAGTCCCCTAGCATATCAACCGGATAAGCAATCCGGATGCAAAGGAAGAAACCAAACACATGATAAGAGTGATCATGAAACTTATCTTCCTAAGTCCTTTATCCCCCTCTTTTCTCTGCCCGCCAAACGGATTCTAAGTTTTTTATTTAGTTATGCTCTTTTCTTAAAAATATTCATGAGAAAATTACCAATGTGTCCTCGTACGTATGGAAGTATAGGTAGGAATAATTTGATTAAATATAAATTTAAACATGTGAAAAATGCAAATGGATATTCTTTCCGTCCCAAACAGAATGACAATTTTTGAAATTTGTGTCATTTTTCACTGCTTATATCTTTCTATCTATAATGTTTTTCACGAGTTTGAAAATTTTGTATTATAGAATTAATTGAGAACTATCAAACAAGATCCATATTGCATATTTTTTGAGATTCATACTAAAAGACATAAGAAATTGAAATTGGCACCAAATACCAAATTGTCATCCAATTTGGGACGGAGGGAGTAAAAAAGGGTGCAAAAATCAAAATCAAACACGTATTATTTCCACTATGAGAATATTTAACGCAGAGGTTGAGACGTTAATGTTATTTGTTGAGAAATTTTTTTTTTTGGGTCATTCGTTAAACCTAATTCACTCTATCCTATGAGACTTGAGAATGATAATAAGTGCTTATAGGAATCGAACTCTACCCATGTGCACGAGAGTATAAGAGAGACACTAACTGCACTTGCGTTGAAAATGTTCAACGAGGATAATATTGCAAATCACAACAGTGTATAGTGCAAATCATAAGCTACTCTTCTGATGGGGGACCAAACCTATGAAATTGGGCCAAACCTATGAAATTCAGGAGTATAGTGCTAGCTAGGTAGGTTTAAATGCTTTGAATCCTGTCTGTAGACCAGATTTGACCATTTTTTTTTGTAATTATTTTTTGTCTGTGTGATTGTCCTAATTGAAAGCCTGCATAGTGCACGTGACTGGTTGGATCCTGTAGGCACAACACTACTACCTGGGGTCTTCAAGTCAAATTACGGCCACGTTTTCAATAACAAAAAAAAACTAAAAAATTAACGCATTTTATTATCTTATTTTCACTAATAAAAAGTTTAAACATTTTGTCCTCTCATTTTCACTAATAAAAATTGTCAACAAACATTGTTTTTGCTACGATAACTCTATTCACAAATTATCAACAACGTATTTTTTTTTTCGAAAACAACTTGAGATTTCTCAAGAACTTATTCACTATCTGAAACACCTAACAACTTTTCGAGCACAAATAAAAATCTATAAATTTTTTACTACCAGAAACACCCCCAATACTCATATGGTCACAAATATGTATTGCCACAAAGTATGGGATATTGAATACACAGGAGTGTAGTGTATCGTTAATACATTTATGTGAATATACAGTGGGAGTTTTTATTTGGATATACACGGATGATGCGGTCGCATCGGCTCCTTGCCTATTTTTAGGGCCCCGAGATATATATGCTCTTGTATTATGTATGTATATGGTTAAAAGGATATTAGAAAAATGTTATGCCCCAATTTTAATAGAAGTTCAATACAGAAGGCCCAAAAAATAGTGGTAAAAAAAGAAAATTTTGAGGTTTGTGGGCTTCGTTTTGTAATAAGAATAAGAATAAGAATAGTATTTTTATTTTTTTTGGGGGGGTAAATTATAAGAAAAGTATTCTTGTCATAACATCTTTCAAGAATACAAATCCTAACCCTCAGTTTTTCTTTTTTACACCGTTTCCAAGGATCCAAGCCTTAGCCTTAGCCTCACCCTTAATTCGAATCGACAAACAATCGCAAGGCATAAAAAAATTTGAAGTTGACTATACCAATATCAATTGCCTCCGGAGAAAGAAGCTTTTCGAAATGAAATTGACCAAATCTTACCTTTGGTTAGCTAGATCGCAAGAAAGGTTGAATGAATTAACTATGGTTTTCATAAAAAAGGATTTGGTGGGTAAATTTGATTATAAAAGCTTAATTACTACTTTACCGCAAAAAAATGCAAGAAAAGTGATGTTTAATTAATACATTTCAAATTAATAGAATAATTATCTAGCTTTTGGTTATTTTGGTTTTGAACACTTGTAGCATTTTCTTTAAATTCTTTTTAAAAAAAAATCATCTGTAAGTTATATAAATGGTCTCATTTGAAAAAGCTCATGTCGGGCTCTTGAAAACAAGCCCCTGAAAATTCAAAGCGAGCCCTATATTCAATACAATTATACACTAATCTCTACTAAACTCCCTTTGACAAAAATTTTATAACTAAAATTAGTGCGATTTGCTCAGACACAAGTAGAGAGAGAGAGAGAGATTTTGATTATAAAAAAAAAAGTAGAGAGAGAGAGAAAGAAGAGAGGGAACCTTTTATAGGGAGCCATTTTTATGCCTAGGAGAAATCAGAGGCAGACACGATGAAGATTAGACAGTAGAAACAATCTCACTCCCCGTCTTCCTCTGTTTAACTTACTTGAAACTTTCAATCAATCGCAGTCCAAGGCCATGTTCTGCTGCTGAAACCTGGAAACCAGAAAAATGTGGCTGTCTGCCTTAGAAAATGACATTTTCAATGTTATCCCTATCCTTCAACAATACAAAAAAATGGGTATTAATCACGGAATGGGAGATGCTGATGTGATTAGTTCGATATACAAGAACTCTATTAGTATCATGTTTTGTACGCTTTATACGAATCAGGCAATTTTAGATACATCTGAATTTGTATACGTACGTTTGTTGGGTACTGATCAGACCATCTCTAATTCAGGTGCCATAGAACAGTTGTGCTGGGAAATCACCTATGTTTTGTATCGTTCCAATTTTGTAACAAGATGAGCACCGAATAATTGCTTCACAGCAATTGCCATGCATGTATGTTTCCATGTATAAACCAAATTTACGCAAACTCAAGACAGCTCAGCTCGTTAAATTTATTGGAAATCAACTTGTTACATGTACTATGCAAATCAAGTTTGAACATGGTTTCAATCAAACTTTCAAGAAAAATAATTTTTTTTGGGGTGCGTTTCTTCTATGTTATTAGATTACAGGTTAATGACAATAATTAAGTTATTTTTGCTATGGTATTTTGTTGATGTATGTAAGGAGAATAATCTGCATAAAAATCCGTGAAAACATATGAAAGTTTATCGGAAATGCCCTCGCGGCATTGCTGAGGACTTGTTCGAAGTCATAATTATATTTGTGGAATGGTATCCACTTATTTCGTGCTCACGAGACATTCTCATAACACCATTCCACGAATCAAAATTTTCTCATGTAATGATTCCTAGTGTGAAATAAAATGAGAATCCAGGAGTAGTTCATTTTGTAGGTCTCAATGTTTTTATCTTTCATGTTAAAAATTACTTGGATTGAATATTGGGGAATGTTTTGTTGAATCATGATTGTTTAAAGAGAAACGAATGGTCAGAGTCAAATAGACCATTTCTCTTGTGACAGATATCCGATGTGTTTCGTCAAACAAAGACCAATGTCCGATCAACATAATTGTTTGCATGAATGATAAGCATATCAAGGTCTAAAATGAATAGCTAGCTTGAATTATAAAACGAGATCTTGATGAACCATATTTATGTTGAGATGATCTCGATTCATTTAAAGCCCTACCCTCTTTATAGTGAATCAATGCGGGAGTGTTAGAGTAATTGTCCATCGCGTGAGACCAACCCTAATGAAATCAAGATGGAAATTGGAATGCATTTGATTGTGTGGAACCAATCTCGGATCCAATACAAATGATTTGAATGTCATTTTGTTTAAAGGGTTTTGTGAATGTATGCCCCTAAAGCATATGATAAGGCACTTGATAAGATTCATTAAATGAGATTAATTAAACCCCACTATTGTAGAAAGTAATGAAAGTAGTTGAAATATTGGATGAAGAGTAAAATTTATTTTGGAGACCAAACTGCCCCTTAATTTTTTTCTCCACTCCATTTCGTTTGTTTTTTCTGAACTACCCATAGTTTTATTGTTAAAATTAAAATTAACCTTCGTCAAATTTACTCCACTAGGGCCATACAAAATTGCTTGGAGAAGATTTTCAATGCGGGGTGGCCGGTGGGTACCCCACTAGGGCCATACAAAATTGCTTGGAGAAGATTTTCAGTGCGGGTGGGTATATTTTACTTAGTGTTCGTTCATGTATTCAAACTGTTCAAAAGTATTTTGGACAGTTCAGATTTAAGAAAAAGCTTTTTCAGGGAAGAATTTAACTTTTTTGGAATTTTTTTTATAAAAATCCTAACCTTCCAAAATACTTTTAGACGGCTTAAATGAGTCGAGCGAGCACCACGTAGTAGGTGCAAAAAATTTCTCAATTGCCAGAGTATAGGACACAGTCCTCTCACTTTCTTTATCATTTTTTCTTTGGGTACGTCGGAAATTCACAGTCCTCTCACTTTCGGCACAGCTACTACTAGCCAAACGTCTTATAGGCCATTAGGGGTAGAAGAGACACTGTGAACCCCTCAACGTTCGTTCCCCCTTCCCCCACCATCTGATTTCCTTCCCAATAGTTTTTTTTTTTTTTGTTTTCGTCTCCCGACTGGTTCTTTTCACTCTCTCTCTCTCTCTCTCTCTCCAGTATTTCAAGCCAGACCCCTACCCCCTTCCTTCTATCCCACAAAATAGAAAAACCTTAAGACTTTTTACATCCAACAGTGCTGTTAACTAGCTAGCCTAGCTCATAGCCAATCAGCAAGCAAATGGGATTCGTTCCATCTTTGAATTTGTTTACGGCCTGTGAGAGTATATAGGAGATGAGATGCTTCAATGGCCATGAATATATCACCACTTCAATTGTCTCTCTTACGTACCACTAGTACCCTTATTCTTACACTTGCTATTATCCATCTTTTCCCTCCAGTCACTTGCTTCACTCCTCCTGCAGACACTTCTCGGGTAACTCTTCCAAACTCTCTCTCTCTCTCTCTCTCTCTCTCTCTCTCTCTCAATATATGTATATATATAGTACTGTATTATGTGTTTGTATTATCAGCACAATAAAAGTACATTCAAATGGATTTACAAATGGATTTACTGGAGCTTTAATTTCCACAAAAATATTGGTTGACACACAAATCAGCATGGTGCTAGCTGATCTCGTATTTTCGATACTCCTTTCGTCCTATATTATTTTCTAACGCCATAACAATAACAATGGTATTCATGTAATCCTGAACTGAAAAGGCAAGCGGGCACAAGAGGAGTGAAACAGATCTAACATTTGGTAATACATGCATGAAATGTCTTGTTCTTTAAAAATTTACCACTGAATTAGCAGTCCTTGTGGCTTTGTTCTTTTGTAAGATTATTCTTTAAAATTTAAAAATGGAGGATGTTCATATAAATTTGTAATCGTTTTGACCAATTTAAAGAATTTATTGAGATATTTAAATTAGTAGTACAAATTTTTTAAAAAATATTCGCGAAAAATCTTACAGTAATTTTTATGTGGAAAGGTGCTCTCTCCGTTATGAATCATGTCCCTATTGAAGATTTTAACTTATTGGAAGGGGCGAAAATATAGCTTAATAAGTAGTTTTGACTTATTTATTTATTTATTCACCTTTGAACTGTTTCACTGTGTTATTTGAAAATGTAAAAAGAATACTGTAGTCACTGAGTTTTGTCATTGACTTTTCAATAAGTACGTGTACACATCTTTTAAGAACAACAGAAAGCGGAAAATATAAAACCAATAAATGAAGGCTAATGAATATTGTTAATTAACGGAGTATCATTTTGTTAAGGGTAGTGAATTCCACTCTGCAATTTTTTATTTTTTTTTTTGGACAAATGCTCTATTTTTTTAGTAAAAGACAAGCTCAATGCATTTATCAAAAAAAGGGAGTGAAATTAATTAATTTTCCTGTTAAAAAAAAGAAACTATATGAGAGAGAGAGAGAGAGAGAGAGAGAGAGAGAGAGAGTCTTTTTTTGGTTAAATTTAAATCTTGTTAGTTTAAAAAAATTATAGTCCAACGGCAATATAAATTGTCATAAAACTTGTAAAGTCACAAGATTATGTAAATTCTATAGACTCTATTGCGATACGATATTTTTGTGGATTATAAAGGAGGACCACTTGAAATTATTTTGGAAAACATTAATTGCAAGTGAGAATGTTCGAATTATCTTATGCATGCCTTGCTACCGGTAGACGATTGAGTTGAGTTAATCGTGTTGGTTAATAACGTGTGCAGGTGCAGGGTTCGTTACTTGAAGGGAAGACCAGATTGGGTTCAACCCCGCCCAGTTGCCACAACAAGTGCAACCAGTGCCACCCTTGCTTTGCAGTTCAAGTACCAACCATGCCGAGTCACGACCGGTTCCAACCAGGCCTCACCCCCACGGAGTTCTCCGACGACTCATCTCCATCGTCTTCCTCTTTCACCAACAAGTACACCAATTACAAGCCTCTTGGCTGGAAATGCAGATGCCGCGACCACTTCTTCAACCCTTAATTCTACTAGAAAATCCCAATTTTCCAGCCTTCATTAATATTACTGAAGTAGTACTAGTGCTACTTAATGTACTACTACTCTATATATATATGAGTGTGTTTGTTTGTTTGGAGGCGATTTCTCTGCCAAGGGCTGGTTGATCTACAGCTGTGCAGTCCGGCCGATCGGGATCCTCTACGAGAATTCTCTCTGTGAGGATGGCGCCTCCGACCCCATATCGGTGGTACATATATAGTCCGTTCTCTTCTTGAATAGGGCGTTGTTCGTTCCATCAGTGATTGAGGAGTATTTTTTTTTTTCCCTAGAGACAAGACATAGTGAATGGGGAGGGGGGTTGTGTACTCGTGTGTACGTAAGCAAATTAAATTGTGTTGAGTGTACATTGAGATGTCAAACAGATTTGTACAGAAGTTGTAACAGACTTTCCCAGTCTCGTTTTGGTAACGGTGCTTTACTAGGTGTGCGCAGTGCACCACCCCAAAACTTAACTCCAGAAGCTAGTATTCGTATTTGTTTGGTTTTGGTCACTTTGGTTATCCTCTTGGGATCCTCAAAAGTGCTACTCCGTATTTGAATAAGAGCCAAGTTCAATAATGAACGTGAGCCGAGCCGAGCCGAGCGAGGATTGACACCGAGAGTAGAAATTGAGAACGAGAATGAATACAATTGCGAAATTTTTATGGGACTATGGTAGGAACTCAGGGCGGGGTCCAGAATTTCGAAATTGGGGGTTTGAATGTTTAGAGCAATATACTGTTTGTCTCTGTATTGGGCAATTTTTGACTATCAGTGCATGAGACTTAGATGTGTAAAATATTAGTACCAGTAATTAGTGAAAATTACATGTAATTTGAGAGATTTTTCTACTCAGTGGGGTCACTTGACCTGACTTTTTAACACCTCCCTCCGCCCTTGGGAGCACTGGGTGATTTTTTACGTGATTGAACTTGTAAAAAACAAAAACGGATTGCAACACTTGACTGGAACTCCAAGTAATTCCAGATTGATGTATTTTAAGATTTCTGATCGACGCGATTTCGGACATGGTTTATGTACTCAACAAGAAGGATTTGAATCATCGAAGTGAGTTCGGAAAAGACCCAAAATGATACTCCTGCTACTAGCTAGGGTGTCCAATTCTTCTGGAACGGGGAAGAAGGATCCAAATCCTATGCTCTATCTAGCAATAACGGAGACCATAGTATACGATACGGCTTGAGGGCATGTTTTGGTCCGGTTGAAGGCCTTGTCCCTTTCTACCAGTAGGAGCATTTGTCCTGAGATGGGATCGCCAAGTTCCAATATTGGTTATGTAGGGTAAGCAAAACTATGGACTACCGCAACTCTAGCTTCGTGTCTATCGCTGCTGGGCCTCGTGGGATCACCCCATGCTCATTAATCAACCTTCATATTCGGTTTTGCTAACCTCTATCTACTAGACGGAAGATAATATGTCAATAATTCTAAACGAGTTCAAATATTAACTCACATCTGTCGTGAAATTTGCATGTACTCATAGATGCACAAATCAAATTGAAGTATAGTGTGACGTCGAATCCGCAAGGATTTGTGATTTTTAATAGGAAAAACAAAATAACCCAAAATGATTACACCCTAACCTAGTTAACAAAGTGTGATTAATTTTTTTTTAACTTAAAATTAAATAAACAATGACAAAAGAAAACTATATTAAGCTGTCACGGCAAAGTAATGGAATTACCTGTTGAGAAAAGCAACTGAGGTTTTGGAATCCATACCCACAAATATATAATTTTTTTGCACAATGATTTAGAGGCTAATTAATGATGCGGATTGGATAGCGAACCGGTACTTGGACCGGTTTGATTGCAAAGTAACATAATGGTGGAGTTGGAACATCACAAGTCAAAGAATAGTTAGTCAAGCTGTTTTAATGTCTTTTCAATTTTTAAGGTTCATTAAATTGTGTCTTTTCATTTCTAAGGTCAAGTACTTTGCATGTTGAGTCTTAGTAGTCCAATGGTTCTTTTCTAGTATTAATTGTATTGTGGGAGAGTCCAAAGGTCTTATGGGGAAGGCTAAAAGATTGTGTCTAGAATCATCCATTTGTTAGTATAAATAGGATTGTAAGTCCTTGGAATTATGAAGCTTTTGGTGATTAATTAAATTGAGAGAGTTTTCTCTTTATTCTTCCAATTACTTTGGTATTCTGCGGAATCAACAAAGTTATTGATGCCCTTGGTCCTGGTATTCTTAGTGAATCAACAGGTTTAAGGAAGGATTTTGGTCTCCGAGTATTCGTGCGCGAATCAACGGACTCAAACTCGCATTATATTTTATTTCTTCAAGCTTCCGCTACATCAGTTGGTATCAGAGCTTAGGCTTGTTCCTAATTAACTATGCCGCCAAGAAATAGACGTGTGGAGGAGGTTTATGAGAACGATTACGCAAGGATGCAACAACAAATTGAAGCCTTGACTCAACAGATGGCTACGTTGTCTGCAGCATTTCAACAACAATCTCCAGCCCACAATCCATTTGCGCGGGAAGAGGAGGACGTTGGATTTGAGGACGAGTGCGAAAACCCATTTGCTGTAGAAAGACCACAAAGAAGAGGACCTGTTGTGGAAGCAAATTCAAGGCGATGGGAGTCGGGTTTTAAACTTGATATTCCGGAGTTCAAAGGCTGCTTGCAGCCCGAGGAATTTCTTGACTGGGTGGCAGCTGTGGAGGAAACCTTGGATTTCAAGGAGGTTCCCCTTGATAAGAGAGTTTCATTGGTCGCTACAAAGTTTCGGGGTCGTGCTGCTGCTTGGTGGCAACAATTAAAGCAATCTCGGGTTCGTCAAGGAAAGCAGAAGATTGCTACTTGGGAGAAGTTGCTGAAGCATATGCGTGCAGCATTTTTCTGCACAATTATGCAAGGACGCTATACCAACAATTGCAAAATTTGCGACAAGGAACCAGATCCGTCGAGGATTACACTACAGAATTCTACCAGCTCGTAGCACGCAATGATCTAGCCGAGGCACAGGATCAACTGGTGTCACGATATATCGGGGGATTGAGGCAGCAGTTTCAGGATGCCTTGAATTTTTTTGATCCAATCTCGGTTTCAGAGGCACATCAGAAGGCCCTCAATTTGGAAAGGCAATTGAACCGACAGTCAGGAAGTGCAATAATTTTCCCAGGAAGCAATGGAGGTCGTGCCAACCCTTCAACTCCAAGTCGCAATCAAATCCCACCAATTACTAATGAAAAGGGCGCAACAACAGGCTCAATGAACAGCACAACAGCAGGTAGTAGTCAAACGAAATGTTTTAAGTGTGGAGAGGTAGGACATAGGATGGCAGAGTACAAAAAGGGAGGTAACTACAAGAAGGGACTGTTCATTGAAGCTGAGGATGGTGTTGAACAACCAATAGAGGAGGAACAAGACACGCATGCTGACTTAGTGGATAAGTATGAAGAAGAACATGTGCAGGGAGATGATGGTCCCTTATTGGTCGTCCGGAGAGCTTACTTTACTCCCCGAAAGGCTGAAGGTGATGACTGGCTTCGTAACAATATCTTCCAATCAACCTGTACTATCGGCGGCAAAGTTTGTCGATTTGTCATTGATTCTGGTAGTTGTGAGAACGTGGTTTCAGACGAGGTTGTCCAAAAGTTAGGGCTAGCAACTGAAAAACATCCAAGTCCTTACAAGTTGTCATGGCTTAAAAAGGGCAACGAGGTAACAGTTTCGAAACGCTGCTTAGTGTCCTTTTCCATTGGTGAGAAATATAAAGATAGTGTGTGGTGTGATGTGATAACTATGGATGCTTGTCATCTACTGTTGGGGAGGCCGTGGCAATATGATCGGGATGCACGACATGATGGGAAAAGGAACACTTACAGCTTTATATTCGCTAAGACGAAGATTGTTCTCGAGCCACGTAGGGAGATTGAACTTAAACCCAGTTCGGGGGACGGCAATAATCTTCTAGCCAGAAAGGAGTTTGTGAGCGAGGCTATGGAATCTGGCATTGTTTATGTGCTGATTGGAAAAGATTCCGCAAAAGGTAGTAAAATTCCAGAACTAGTGCAACCTTTGGTGGATGAATTCAGTGACGTGTTTTCGAATGAGTTATCAGAGGAATTACCACCTTTGCGTGACATTCAACATCAAATTGATTTAGTTCCTGGGTCTGGATTACCGAACAGGCCACACTATCGGATGAGTCCACAAGAGCACGAGGAGCTTAGGCGTCAAGTGGAGGCTTTGCTTTCCAAAGGTCACATCCGAGAAAGTCTCAGTCCGTGTGCTGTTCCAGCGTTACTCACACCAAAAAAAGATGGGACATGGCGGATGTGTGTGGACAGCCGTGCAATTAACAAAATCACGATGCGGTATAGATTCCCCATTCCCCGGTTGGATGATCTCCTGGACCAGTTAAGTGGGGCGAAGGTGTTTACTAAGCTCGATTTGAAAAGCGGATACCACCAAATTCGAATTCGGCCAGGAGATGAGTGGAAAATAGCCTTTAAAACCCGCGAGGGATTGTATGAGTGGCTAGTTATGCCATTTGGATTATCTAATGCTCCCAGTACATTCATGCGAGTCATGAATCAGATCTTTCGGCCATTCATTGGAAAGTTCATTGTGGTCTACTTCGATGATATCTTGATCTACAGTGCTTCTGTTAAAGTGCACTTACAGCATATTCGAGAAGTTCTTACGGTATTGCGGACAGAGAAATTCTTTGCTGCTATGGCTAAATGTGATTTCATGACTTCTAGTATTTTGTTCTTGGGCTACGTAGTCTCTGCAGATGGATTGTCCGTAGATGAATCGAAGGTTGATGCTGTCAAGCAATGGCCTATTCCGAGAAATATTCACGAAGTTCGGAGTTTTCATGGGCTGGTGTCTTTTTATCGGCGCTTTATTCCAAATTTCAGCACTATAACGGCTCCAATAACAGATTGTATGAAGAATGGAAAATATGAGTGGACAGCGGCAGCAAATGAAGCCTTTCATCGGATCAAGCAGAAACTGATAGAGGCCCCTATTCTTACTTTACCAGATTTTTCACAGCCATTCGAATTGCATTGCGATGCTTCAAAGATTGGTATTGGGTCTGTTCTAAGTCAGAATGGGCCGGTGGCATATTTTAGCGAGAAGTTGGGAGGATCAAAGCTGAATTATAGTACCTATGATGTGGAATTCTTTGCCATCGTTCAAGCCTTGAAACATTGGAGTTCGTATCTAGCATACAACGAGTTTGTTCTTTACACTGATCATGATGCGTTAAAGCATATTAATAGTCAGAATAAGCTATCTGCTAGGCACGCCGCATGGTCAGCATACATTCAGCAATTCACTTTTGTTATTAAGCATAAATCTGGAGCTTTAAACAAAGTAGCTGACGCACTTAGCCGACGATCACATCTGCTGGTTACTATGCGAACTAAGGTAACTGGGTTTGATTCCTTTCGTGAGTTATTGAGTGACAATCCATATTTTGGCCCTGTTGCAAGTGATGTGGCAACAAAAGGAAGAACAGATTTTATAGTGCAAGATGGGTTCCTTTTTAAGGGTAACCAACTCTGTGTACCAGAAGGAAGCCTACGCCTAAAGATCATCAAGGAGTTACATGATGAGGGGCATATGGGGCGAGACAAGACTTTCAAGCTAGTGGCAGATTCTTATTTCTGGCCAACAATGCGCAAGGAAGTTGCAAAGTTTGTGGAAGGCTGTCGAGTTTGTCAAGTCTCTAAAGGAACTGCGACTAATGCTGGGCTCTACATGCCTCTTCCTATTCCCAATCAGCCATGGGCAGATGTTAGCATGGACTTTGTGCTAGGTTTGCCACGGACTCAAAAGCGTAATGACTCCATTTTTGTGATGGTAGACAGATTCACCAAGATGGCTCATTTTATTGCTTGCAAAAAGACCACTGACGCGGTCAACGTGGCGCAACTCTATTTTCGAGAGGTTTACCGTTTGCATGGGTTGCCACAGTCCATTGTTTCGGATCGGGACACAAAGTTTCTCAGCCATTTTTGGCGGTGTTTGTGGAAATTGGCTAACACTAAGCTAGATTTTAGCACTGCTTATCATCCACAAACTGACGGGCAAACCGAGGTGGTTAATCGTTCATTGGGAAATTTGCTTCGTTGCTTAGTTAGTGACCATCTCAAGTCTTGGGATCAGAAATTGTATCAAGCAGAGTTTGCCTACAACCGTTCTGCCACTCGCAGCTTGGGTTTTAGTCCTTTCTATGTCAATTATGGTTTCAACCCCCGTGCACCTCTTGATCTCGCGCCTGTTCCAGATTTGAAGCGCGTTAATGGAAAAGCTGAAGATTTCATTACTAAACTCCAGGAAGTGCGTAAGTTGACTGAGCAGCGTTTGAAGGAGTCCTCTACCAAGTATAAGCAAGCAGCGGATAAGAAGCGTAGGGCCCTGGAGTTTGACGTGGGAGATTTTGTTTGGGCTGTTTTGACAAAGGATCGCTTTCCCGTGGGAGAATATAACAAGTTGGCAGCTCGTAAAATTGGACCATTGGAGATTCTCGCGAAGGTTAATTCCAATGCGTATCGGTTGAAGCTTCCAAGTCACATCCGCACTTCTGATGTGTTCAATGTCAAGCATCTCATTCCTTACCGGGGTGATAATTCTGATGATGCGCTTGTGAATTCGAGGGCGAATTCTCTCCAACCCGGGGAGGATGATGCGGATTGGATAGCGAACCGGTACTTGGACCGGTTTGATTGCAAAGTAACATAATGGTGGAGTTGGAACATCACAAGTCAAAGAATAGTTAGTCAAGCTGTTTTAATGTCTTTTCAATTTTTAAGGTTCATTAAATTGTGTCTTTTCATTTCTAAGGTCAAGTACTTTGCATGTTGAGTCTTAGTAGTCCAATGGTTCTTTTCTAGTATTAATTGTATTGTGGGAGAGTCCAAAGGTCTTATGGGGAAGGCTAAAAGATTGTGTCTAGAATCATCCATTTGTTAGTATAAATAGGATTGTAAGTCCTTGGAATTATGAAGCTTTTGGTGATTAATTAAATTGAGAGAGTTTTCTCTTTATTCTTCCAATTACTTTGGTATTCTGCGGAATCAACAAAGTTATTGATGCCCTTGGTCCTGGTATTCTTAGTGAATCAACAGGTTTAAGGAAGGATTTTGGTCTCCGGGTATTCGTGCGCGAATCAACGGACTCAAACTCGCATTATATTTTATTTCTTCAAGCTTCCGCTACATCAATTAATCTTAACCATCATGGATAATATGTTGTTAAGGCCTTTTTATATATAATAACAAAAAAATATTCCTCCTCTCCTTCAAGGCTTAAGCCAAAATTATTACAGTAGACATCTCGTATTTAAATATTAATTTTGATAAACCAAGCCATTCGATTCGACTAATAGGTTGATATCAAATTATGGAAAAAAAAAACCCACCACTTGTTATATATATCTGCCCAGCTCATAAAGAAAACAAATACCCTCTAACCCCAAACTCTCCTTTTTGGTCATTAAAATCTATGAAGAGATTGTCTTGCCTAATTGATATGCTATCTAATAGTACTACTATAGTACTATTCAAACTAAAATTCCTTTGTGCCCAATTAGCTTACAACTCTAGCCAATGGGGCCATGTGTCATCCGTAGCTCTAGACATGACCAGGACCATGCTCCACTCCAATGAATTCGATATTTTGCATTCGGTCTTGATTTTCCATGCTTTCTCGTAATGTTGGGCCCACCACTTGAATTAATTTGATCACGGGCTTTGATCTAATACCAAGTAAAATTTGACTTTACACTCTTTGAATCCAATGGCCGAAATATAAGTTGTTTAGGTGCATTTAGGAACTAACAGCATGTTATATGGGACTTCAATGTGTCGTTAATTTGCTCTCATCAATATCTCACCGGTATTAATACACTTTTCTCGAATATTAATTCGCCTTTTACCTATATATTATCCTACATCGTTTGGGAGAATGTTTGAATAATCCTTATCCCGTTAAAAAAAAAAAAAGAAGAAGAAGAAGAAGAATAATCCTTATAGCAATCACTTTTAAGAATTTTTGAAAATTTAATTCTGATGGAAAAACAAAAGCTGCTACAAACACACTACACAACTTATGAGGAATCAAGATTGAGAACAACAATATCGACTTCTATGCGGATCAACGTGTTCTTTCCACACGTCTGATCCGAAAAGGAAAATACATAGGGAAAATGACGGCCAATGACGTGTTTTGATAATTAATACCCACCAAAGACATTTTCAGTTTTAGCAAATGTTCTTATGTTGTCCTTGGCGGGTATTAATTATCAAAACACGTGATGGACCGTCATTTTCCCAAATACATAACAATCAGCAAAAAGGTCCACAAAACCTATTCTGGGCCTCAATTATTGGGTCAAAATGTTTTAGGCCCATGCATGTGGGCTGGACAGTTGATAAGGTGCACTTCACTTGGGCTGGGCTAAAACATAACCCCCGCCGTCAGAACAAAGCTAACGGCCGTTGAATTCCGTTACAACCGAACAAACAACTTCTCCCACCACACAAACGATACCCGCCATAACTCCCACACTTCATTCATGGCCTCCACTCGCACAACTCTCCTCGTCCCTCTCACTCCCTGCCTCTCTCCTCGCTTCTCTCTCCTTACCACCTCTCTCTCTCCTCTCCGAACCACCGCCACAAGAACCACCAGGATTAAACCACTGTCAGTGTCGGTTTCCTCTCGGTCACTGCAAGCTCTGATATTCGACTGCGACGGCGTGATACTGGAGTCCGAGCACTTGCATCGACAGGCTTACAACGACGCTTTCTCTCACTTCGACGTCCGCTGCCCCTCCTCCGCCACGTCTCAGCCCCTCAATTGGGACTCCGATTTCTACGACGAGCTCCAGAATCGAATCGGCGGTGGAAAACCTAAGATGCGATGGTCTCTCTCTCTCTCTCTCTAGATTTCTCGAATTTCACACTTCTGCAGTTTCATTTACAAGCGCGTTACGAAAAGAAAAACTGTTTTTTTTTTAAATATTTTTTTGGGTAAGTAAAACTGTCATTTTTAATGATAGTTATCCCTCATCGATGCACGATTTAAAGACAAAGTTTGAATTAGAGGGAAAACAAATTGAGGGAGAGAGAATGTTAGTGGCTGAGGTAGATTTTTGTGGGATTTTTATTTTATTTTATTGGAAAAAGGAGAGCATGCCGTTTGCCATTCCAAAATGCTTATCTGGTCCGCAAAACGATAATTTAAAAATAACACAAAATTTTTATGAAAAATTCAAACTCTTTTCAGTAATTTACTAGAGACCAATGGCTTCTTTTAATTTATGAAAAAAGTTTCAGTTTTTTTTTAAAGAAAATTATTATTTTTTAAATTCTCGTTTTGCGGACCGGAGGGCAGCAACATAATATAGAAAGAGAGATATAAGTATAGATAGATAGGTAGGTTGGCAACAAATTACTATTGTGATTGGAATTTGAATGGTTTAGGTATTTTAAGGAGCACGGTTGGCCGTCTTCTTCTATATTTGAGAAACCTCCGGAGGATGATGCTGCCAGAGCGAAGTTAATTGATACTATTCAGGTAGATTCATTATTGATTGGACATGTGGGAATGAGTCGAATGACAAGTCGCACATTGGATAAACAGAACAATGGTCGCATCTGAACATATGAATGAACTCAGATCACTTTAAAGTTTAAGCCGTGATTTTCATAACACGGCTGAGGGGCTTGGGCCCGGGACCCCCATTTTTCTGTTGTGCTGCTTGCAATACGTTATAATTTTAATTTGGGCTGAATCTGAGACCACTTGAGGACTTATTTGGCTTTGTGATAAGGTTTCGTATGTTTGAGTTTCTATGCTCATTTTTTAGTTTTTTTTCCCTTGTTTCGAAAGATTGATGAGGTTTTAAACTCGTACCATCTACTCTTTGGTTGTACTAATTATTTGAGGGTTATCTATAGGATTGGAAGACTGAAAGGTACAAAGAGATTATCAAATCTGGAACTGTAAGGAGAGACATGTATCTCAGTATTTTACGATTATGTGGTAACTCGTCTCTGGGACAAAAAAATGTTGTCCATGATCGATTGTGGCGAAAATGATTTCTTGTTATTAATGAGCAGGTGGAGCCTAGACCTGGTGTTTTGAGACTGATGGATGAGGCAAAGGCTGCGGTAAGATTTAAATGCAATTACACTTTTATCATTCTACCGGAGTTGTCCAACCATTTTGCATCTATTAGCCAGAATGTAATTGGGTCAGGGAAGAATATTTGTGTACATGATGGATTCTTTTTTGGTGTATGCTATAATCTTTCATCTCAATTTTGAATAAACGGTTGTGGTTATGGTTATAGGGTAAACAACTAGCAGTTTGCTCAGCTGCAACAAAAAGTTCTGTCATACTATGCCTAGAAAACCTTATTGGAATGGTAAGTCCAGTGTAAATTCTTAGACAACTAGACCTAGTTCCTTTGTTCTCTCCATTTATGTTTTATTGTTTTTCTTTTGTTATAGGACCGGTTCCAGAGTCTTGATTGCTTCCTTGCAGGTAAGTTCATATAAGCTTCGGAAGTGATTTTTTTGTACTTGTTCTCGCCTTTTTTTCCAGTACTTGTTGAGGTCCTTGAGGATTTGCGTGCCTAAATTTCACAGTAGAAATTGATTCTTCTATGCCCAAATAAGTACCAATCGTATTTGGGGGTTGTGCGTGTGTGTGTGTGTGCACGCATGGGTCCATTTCCTAACAACTTAATCTTTTGGAACCATTGGTGACCGAAGAATATAATGTAACTTCAACAGTCATGCATATGACATAATGACACAACATGACTTCAGTTCGAGCTAAAGAGGATATAGCACATTATGTTTAATTCTGTTACTTTAGTCTTTTAACACCATGGTATCTGTTGCTCCATGATACAGTTTGGTACAGCTAAAGAATATGGGTATAGTGACAGTGGAAGTACTGGTCTTGGTTTTTTTTTTGACTTTTAACAATGTAACCAATGTTTAGGTTGCAAATTCAACCAATGTAATTGGAAATTACAGGAATCAAGCAGGAATGCCCATTCAGTCTCTAAAGATGCATTCTTACCTTGATTAACCAAACTTCTTGGAACATGATTCATTGAACATATAGTATTTTCACCCAGTGCATCAACTTAGTTGAAGGAGACCAAAATGGTGAACGACCTTGAATTTAAGCTACATTAGATACACAATGAACTCGTTGCAAGTATCATTCATTATCTTTCCCTTTTTTTCTACTTTAAGGAGAAGTTTTATTTCCAGTTCTATTTTATTTTTGTAGGCGATGATGTGAAAGAAAAGAAGCCTGATCCTTCAATTTATTTGACAGCTGCTACGGTAAGCCGGCGTGGGGGATTTTGTGCATATATGTCTAAGATGATGATTTATTTGGTGTTTGTCATAATTATGATCTCTTACACCTTGCAGAAGCTTGGTGTTTCAGGGAAAGAATGCTTAGTGGTGGAGGATTCTGTTATTGGGCTACAGGTTAAGCTCGTACTTTATGATGACGCTTAAATCTACGAGTTATTGTTTTCAAAAAATAAATGCTCGTACATCAAGGAATGAAGTTGTGGGGTTACAAATTTGATTTATCTGTTACAATGCCTTCATGTTCACGCCATCTATTCTGTTTGGTATTTTGATCCTGAACTACCTTAAACGGCTTGGCTTCGCAATCGCTCCCCGGTTCCTCACGAAGTCCAACCGGTTGGTCGTTTAGTTTAGTATGGCGGCAAAGAATTACTATTGGCCGGAAAGTTTTACTCATGGCCGCAAATAATTACTCCTGGCCACAAAGAATTACACCTGGCCGCAAAGAATTACACCTGGCCGCAAAGAATTACTCTTGGTCACAAAGAATTACTTCTGACCGTAAAGAATTACTCCTGGCCGCATCTCGCGGATGGTGAACCAGCCCCCACGCAACCCATACCAAGATTTGTTTCGTGGTTTGGCCAGAATGCCCGCTCCATGGAGAGACACACTATTTTTTACTCTAATCGCAAATGTACAAACATGAACTCTCTCTCTCAAGCACTCTGGTCTCTCTATGTGCTCTACCACTCTCTCTGGTTCACCCTACACATATATACACACACAGAGAAGGAAGAAGAATACAAAAGGCCGTTGATGGCCGGCAACACATGCAAGAAAGACACAGCGTCGAAGGGCGCACGAAAAGCAGCTGTCGGCAGCTGATCTGGTTTGGGGGCCACTCTCTCCATGGCCTCTCTCTTGCGGGGGAACCAGTCAACAAAAACTTCTATCATTCTTCCATCATATGGCCTTGATTGGTCCAACTTTGCCCCAAGGCCTACTTCTTGTTCCCACTATCAGGAAATTGCTTCATGGTTATTGAACCCAAGATACTAATTTAGTTTAACCAATGCAGGCTGCCACAAGTGCTGGGATGTCATGTGTTATTACATATACTCCATCTACAGCTAATCAGGTGAGAGAGCCGTTAGGTATTTTACTGGGATGGTGTTTGTTATATTTAAAATGTCTGTTGCAACCTAATGTCTTCTATTACTATAGGATTTTGAAGACGCAATAGGAATCTACCCTGACTTGAATAGTGTAAGGTATAGTACCTATTCAGTTTCTAAAGACGGGTATTTTGTTTTGTGTGTTCACATCCTCTTCATATACTGTTGTTCATATGACCCCTGCAGATTGAAGGACTTAGAGTTGTTGCTTCAGGATGCTGTTGCTGCGACTTAGGGAACTAACAGATTCCGTTGCTCATAGCTCGTCTGCTCAGATTGTTACTTGCTTTTAACAGATTGCAGGGATCTTTGGTTTCTCATCATCACAACACGGTTACCAACTTTTTCTCATTCCACAAAATAATATTTGGTAACCATAATTTTTATTTTGATAAAGAAAAATCCTAAATTGCAATGGTTCTTTGTTTTGCATTCATTGACTGCTTCTATTTCAAGGTTTGTATTTGTAAATATTGAAAGATTACTATGCAATAAAGGCTTCTCTCTTTCTGTCCTGTGTGTTTTGTGCCTATCAATATATCTTGCCAGAGTAATGCCATACGAAGAAACAAATTTTAGATCATATTAATTTGCAGTGGCATTTCAGCTGTTCTTATGGTGTTATTTTATATGGGGTTCATTTCAAATTCCAAATCTTTATTAATGCAGTCTAACAACTATGAATTAGAGGAGTTAGTGAGATATCATGTAACAATTTCCATTTCAGAAGTCCGTCATCACTTCTTTCTATTGTTTGTCATGACTCATGATGACTAGTTGGTACAGCCGATATAAAATACTTGGTGAGGCGTGGTGTCAATAAGTGTTCGACAAGGGCTTCGAGCACTAAACCAGTAAACCTTCACTACTCACTATCATGAAGAGCTTCTTTGATAAACCTATCAAAGTTCTTGTAAGATGAACCTCCAACAGCTGTGGCCTCGTCTGCTTTCTTCTTCCATTCCAGAGCCTTTCTCCTCATTTGTTTCCCTTTGTCACCTTCCATCATTTCATTAACAAGTTCTTCAATTTCTCTGCGCTTCACATCCTCATTAACCTCCATTCCAACCCCCCACTCCGTGCAAATATACCGACAATTTGTCTGTTGCTCGGCAAAAAAAGGCCAGCACATCATGGGTACTCCTCCACATATACTTTCCAATGTAGAGTTCCACCCACAGTGTGTTAGAAAAACACCAATTGATGGGTGGGAAAGCACTTGTTCCTGTGGGCACCAACTTGCTACCATTCCTCGATCTTTAGTCTCCTCAAGAAAGCCTTGGGGCAATATTGCAGAATCACCCATTACAACATCTGGTCGAACAATCCACAGAAATGGCCGCTTGCTATTTGCAAGCCCCCATGCAAATTCCTTCAGATGCTGATCTGTCATTACGGTCACACATCCATAGTTTACGTACACAACTGACTTTGGTTCTCTTTGATCCAGCCATTTGAGACATTCTCTGTCTTCCTTCCATAAACTTGAATTTAGCAACTTGGCTTTGTCACCGATCACATTCCATGCTAACAAGGATACTGGCCCTGTAACGTGTAGGAAATGATATAGTTACCCAATATTTACCAAAAAAAAAATATATATTCGGACTTCTCAAATCATTTGTATTGATCATCTACGAAACACAAACTGTCGGACACTCCCGGAAAATGGTGGGATACGTATGGAAGGTGCCATTTCCAATTAATTTTCTTGAATTTTACAAAGGGTGCAGCCGTGCAGGTAATACGTTTTGTAAGTCGTAGTATTGAAGATGTAAAAGTATGAATTACAAGTATAGTAAAAGTTGTTTCTGCACATGGGTATTCATATGAAAAACAGCTAAAAAGATGAAAGATATTTGTGCATATTCTGTCATGTCCCTGACCTTGCCAACTGTGTGCCCCTATTAACAAAGAATTGTCACTTCCAGTACTAGAACTATTCACTCCTGCTCTCAATTCTCAGTCCACGCTCCACCTCTCACGAGTTTTAGTAGTTCGGGATGTTTTTGAAATGCGATTTGACGCTCTTGCTCCCGCTTTCGCTCACACTCACACACGTGTTTTATGTGACTTAAGTCCCTTATCAGCCTCAACGCTTCTTTGTTGATTGTTCATAGAGTTTTTCTGCTTGTAATGGATTACCCAGAGTGTAAATGTGAGGGAACTTCGAAGAGATAGCTTGCAACACTTCATGCTCTAACACGTCAAAAGTGTTGAAGATGATTGCAGATGATTTTAAGCAATTTTGCGCTTCCTCTTTTAAGTAATTAAGCAAGATGTCTTCAGGATCTGTGGTTCTGATGAAGGATGGGATGTCCTTCAGCCGGATGTTTCTCATGCCTGGGATCCAATCTATTCGCGTATCAAGAGAGCCATCACTTGTGAAACTCTCATCTGGCAAAACAAGAAGGATATAAATTAGCTCAGATCACCTTTTACGTTCCAAAAAAATTGAAGGGACAAATTAAGAATGCAACACATTATAAGTGAGCAAACGTTGAAATTTTATGGCATAATGTTTCGATTTTAGCTATGTTTCACAGATTCTGGTACGGTTCAGGTGCAGATATGTATCAAGGTATCAAATTCGTTTGTTGCTTACTATGACAGATACTGGAACACCGCTAGATTCCAACAAGACGTGCCTCTTACATGTAAGGTACTTAACAATTTAGAACAGTACAGGTGACAAGCTTAGGAGCGCTCGAAGGAATTATTAAGTACCTTTGAATGGGACAATTCCTTTTTCGATAAGTTCAGGGTATTGAAGATACCCCATGAGTCCACAAGTCGAGGCAGTCCAAAACTGAACCTCCGGAATCCCCAATTCTTCTGCAGCTTCTCTCCCGAAGCCCATCATTCCATCAGAGACCACATACGAAACCAGAGGCGTCCTTACTGATGAATTGAGCTCGGTCAATAAATCCCGAAACGGCCCCAAACAATTTGTTCGGAGTGAAGCGCAGAGTGCCGGAGGGTCTTGAGTCGCATCACGATCGGATGGCGGAAGCCCGTCTGGAATGGTCTTGAACTGGAAACCGGTATAGCCCTCGACGTACTCCGGTCCTCTAGACCGGACCCAGCGTTTGTGGTTGAATTCTGTGTTGACATAGGTGATGAAGAAGCCTCTTGAGTGCAGAAGTTGGGCTAGTTTCATCATGGGGGTTACATGCCCTTGTGCCGGAAAAGGTACACAAACTGCATGGGGCTTTCTTTCTGATGTTTCGGTACTCATAGTTACAGTGATTAAAAGCCTCCGTTGAAGGAAAGCTAACCGTACGTGGTTCTTAAATAACCAAAAATCTCACCAGCTGTCCACCTGTTCCCCTCCCCCCCCCCCCGCGAGCGCGCACGCTCTTTTTGACTTTATGAATTATAGTTGGAGTGTATTTTAAATTTAAATAAGAGTGTTTGAATGATATGTGCAGAATGCATTTTGCAGCAGGAATAATATTTTGAAGATGAATGATAAAAATGAATTATGGGTTAGTTTTTACCATGTTGCCCTTAGTTCTTTATTAGTATTTTGTATTAAAAGATATATGAATAATGATAAAATTTAATTATGGGTGGGCTTTTTTCAAGACACATCTTGTTTGCCCGTCTGTTCCTATTCCGCATCTCTCCCTCCCGATCAATAAATGCATCTCAACATTCATAAACCCATTTCAATTCCAATATTTATAGCAATTCCAGAAATTCATAAACCCATTTCATAAGAGTGATGTGAGGGTAAAACTGGTAATTACCTAACTTGAGGTAGGGTATTTTGGTAATTGGTCCTAAAATGGGAAAACCCAATAATACAAAAAAGATCTCTTGAGCTCTTTCTCACTTTTGGTCTTTAAACCCAAAGACAGCAAACACATTCTGTGAGAATGCATTTTAGGATGATGGTGCCAAACATTGAAAATGAGAAAATACAATAATGAGAAGTAGAAAATGAAATAACTAAACGTGCTCATGACAACGACAGAAGCGATTGCCTCGATGGAATCGTTGCTTCATTGTCTAGATCCAACTCAAAATAGTGTAACATGAGGAGCTTCTATACGCACACCATTTTTTTCTAATCTTCAGACAGCCCTCCAAGGAGGGTCCATTTTTTACTCAGAAAGTCTACTGGATGAAAAATCTGTACCAGTGGGTACAAATCCCTTTTTGACCCATTTTGGGTCTCAAAAAAATGATCGGAGTCGCTCATGTTATTTAAAATACTTTGCTTATGTTCTCTATAAAAAATAAGCTCAATCCGATATCGGTTAAGATACCTACAAAACATCCAACTTTGTCTCAGCTTGAATTCTGGGACAAAGTTGGACGTTTTGTAGGTGTCTTAACCGATATCAGATTGAGCTTATTTTTGCAGAAACCATAAACAAAGTATTTTAAACAAAATGATCGACTCCGATCATTTGAGTCGCTCATTTTTTTGAGACCCAAAAAGGAGTTTGTACCCACTGATACAAATGAAAAATCTGTACCAGCAGCACCATTCTTTTTTAATTATGCTTTGTTTTTAGGAACATGACTTTTGAAACGTGGCTGGCCGGTGCTTCTACCGTCTTTTGTCCTCCACTACTACAGTTGTCTCTCCCATCGTCCCCCGTAATATACTCCGACTCCCCAATATTCGCACAACTCTAAACTTGGAAGGTGTGTGTTGAGTAGAGATGTTGCGCTTTTAGAATCTCCCGATAACATGGAATTTGCGTCCAAACCTTATCTTTGAAAGGGAGGACCATAGGCATTGAAACTTCTCCATTGCTTTTGGGGCAAGCTATTTATAACCACAAATTTTTTAAATGTAACCTGTTTTACAATACATGTGCACTGTTCACCATGTGTAAAACAGGCCATGTTCAGAAAATTTGTTGTTACAAATAGTTCACCCCTTGATTTTAGAAGAATAAAACAAAATTGTGGGAGATTTGGCAAATCTTCCAATGTGGACCTCTCCCTGTTGGAATTAAAAGTGGAAAGGGAGAGAACGGAAAAATGCAAGCTGTCGTGGGGAGGGACCAGTGCCGACCTTGATATTTGGGTTGTCATACTCTAATCTTGTATTTGTTGTCCACATACTTTTAGGTCATATAAAAAAAAAAGAAAAAAAGAAAGACATTCAATTTTAAAATAAATTCAAAATTACATTGTTCTTTTAGCTTAAATAACATAAAAAAAAAAAATCAATATCAAAATGTAAACCCCCGATTATAGTACTTTATAAGTAACACGATCCGATTTAAAGAAAATAACTTCTCATTGCATTTTTCAAGTTTATTCGCTCGTTAGATCTTCTTCGTGCTATTTTTTTTAAGTAAACTTTTGTTGCCAAATGTCACACATGGTCAACTTTTTGAGTTGTGACTTTACCCTGAGGCTCTGCCCTTCTTTTATCTTCAGAAATTTTTATTTTTCCGAAAATCGATGGCTTTTACGTGAATCATTTACTAAAAAAAGGGGCAGGTCTGCACGCTGTTTATCGTTGGGGCTCATTTTCTTCCTTGCTCGTTCCATTTTTTTTTTTTGGTCAAACGAAAGTTCAAATATATTAAACCAGAAGAACAAGCATCATAAGTGTTGATAAACCAGAAGAACGAAAGTCCAAAAAAATGATCGGAGTCGCTCATGTTATTTAAAATACTTTGCTTATGTTCTCTATAAAAAATAAGCTCAATCCGATATCGGTTAAGATACCTACAAAACATCCAACTTTGTCTCAGCTTGAATTCTGGGACAAAGTTGGACGTTTTGTAGGTGTCTTAACCGATATCAGATTGAGCTTATTTTTGCAGAAACCATAAACAAAGTATTTTAAACAAAATGATCGACTCCGATCATTTGAGTCGCTCATTTTTTTGAGACCCAAAAAGGAGTTTGTACCCACTGATACAAATGAAAAATCTGTACCAGCAGCACCATTCTTTTTTAATTATGCTTTGTTTTTAGGAACATGACTTTTGAAACGTGGCTGGCCGGTGCTTCTACCGTCTTTTGTCCTCCACTACTACAGTTGTCTCTCCCATCGTCCCCCGTAATATACTCCGACTCCCCAATATTCGCACAACTCTAAACTTGGAAGGTGTGTGTTGAGTAGAGATGTTGCGCTTTTAGAATCTCCCGATAACATGGAATTTGCGTCCAAACCTTATCTTTGAAAGGGAGGACCATAGGCATTGAAACTTCTCCATTGCTTTTGGGGCAAGCTATTTATAACCACAAATTTTTTAAATGTAACCTGTTTTACAATACATGTGCACTGTTCACCATGTGTAAAACAGGCCATGTTCAGAAAATTTGTTGTTACAAATAGTTCACCCCTTGATTTTAGAAGAATAAAACAAAATTGTGGGAGATTTGGCAAATCTTCCAATGTGGACCTCTCCCTGTTGGAATTAAAAGTGGAAAGGGAGAGAACGGAAAAATGCAAGCTGTCGTGGGGAGGGACCAGTGCCGACCTTGATATTTGGGTTGTCATACTCTAATCTTGTATTTGTTGTCCACATACTTTTAGGTCATATAAAAAAAAAAAGAAAAAAAGAAAGACATTCAATTTTAAAATAAATTCAAAATTACATTGTTCTTTTAGCTTAAATAACATAAAAAAAAAAAATCAATATCAAAATGTAAACCCCCGATTATAGTACTTTATAAGTAACACGATCCGATTTAAAGAAAATAACTTCTCATTGCATTTTTCAAGTTTATTCGCTCGTTAGATCTTCTTCGTGCTATTTTTTTTAAGTAAACTTTTGTTGCCAAATGTCACACATGGTCAACTTTTTGAGTTGTGACTTTACCCTGAGGCTCTGCCCTTCTTTTATCTTCAGAAATTTTTATTTTTCCGAAAATCGATGGCTTTTACGTGAATCATTTACTAAAAAAAGGGGCAGGTCTGCACGCTGTTTATCGTTGGGGCTCATTTTCTTCCTTGCTCGTTCCATTTTTTTTTTTTGGTCAAACGAAAGTTCAAATATATTAAACCAGAAGAACAAGCATCATAAGTGTTGATAAACTCGTTCCTGCACGAGGAGACACTTACAGGATTTTATCACAAAAGATTGGAAGGAGTCTCAGAACTACCATAAAACCAACTAGATACACAAACTTCATGCTCTTCTAATATATAATATACAGTGCAAACACTACAACATGAATAGCCTATTGCGAGGAAAATTAGTGAGGAAATTTTTTTTTGTCGCTAAAAAGTGACAATTTGCGAGGAAAATCAATTTTCCTCGCAGAATTCATTTGATGAGGTAATAATTGGCGAGGAAAATAGTTTTTGTCGCCCGAAGATCCTCTATGGCGAGGAATTTACATATTTCCTCGCAAACAAAAACCCGGCAGATTTTTTTGGATGCTAAGGCGAGGAAAACTTTCCTCGCAAAGCTGTGCAAAATTTGACCTGAAGGAGCGAGGAAACTTTTTGTCGCTAATGTTCCTCAATTTTTTGGCGCCCTTCGGAATAAAAAAATCAGATGGGTTGGAGGGACTCCAAAATTAATAAGTAAAAGGAAAAAAATAGTCCCCAAATTTAAAAGTGAGTCGTTTTAAGGGGGTTAACCTCAGTGAATTGGGAATGTTCCAGATCTTCCCCTCTTTACACATCTCTCTGTTCCTCTGTCTAAGAAAAATCTTTCTTCTGATTCCGATCGAAGTCGACCATGTGAGCTCCGCCTGCATGCCGGGCGATCTCCGAAATCCAGGTTTAATCCACCCCTCTCTCATCCTATGCGAAAGTGGGTTTTGTTTTTGGCGAATCTACTTACAGCTCTTCTGTTCTGTACCTTTTACTTTACTCGATCTTTTACTTTTTCACAAAGTTGGAGATCACAAAGTTGGTTTTGGGCATTCTGTACTCAGGGTATATGTTGATTGGCTCATATGCCTTCTTTGTCTTAACGGGTACTGTTGGGTTCTATGCTTGCTTCTGGTTTAGGCTGATTTTGGTAGTGAAGAAACAATTTTTTAAGTTTAAAACCTAAATCACCCAAAAAAAAGGGGCTGATCGATTCCCTTCGAACTCAACGATTTTGGGGTCAAAACACACTATCAAGGAACAATAAAATCTAACACTTCTAGGAATGAGTATTTTATTAGATGTGTTTGTGTTGTTGTTTCGTTGATTAGTTATTGTGTCATTCTCACCAATCTGGGGTTGAGGAATCTTCAAAGGTAGGACCACTGAGTGAGAGATAAACAAGTACTAGTATTAAAATTATGTTAGAAAATTGGCCTTTGTTGTTTGTCATATTTTTTAATATATTACATGTTTAGTTTATTTCCTTTCAATTTTCACTCCTATTTCGAATTTTATTAATCAGAGATAGTTCTTGTTGTCTCTAGATGCTTGACAATTTGAGCATCTCGTTTCTTCACTATTTGGCATTAGTTGCTGTTTTCACCTTTGCAAACATGTTCACCTCAATTTGAGCAGGCTACGTTGTCAACTACCGTGCATTCGCCCTCTAATAACGTTGTGCCATTAAAGTAGCTCCAAATAGACGTGGACATGGCATATCACACAGATTAGATATCCAAAGACTTGTTGACAAATCTGGGAAACTACTTGTTCCCATTCCGCAAGAGCATCGTGCTCCTAAGATTGGTGTTGAGGTTTGTGCATAAGTACAAGACCTAAGTGTTAAAAGTTGGAACGCTATGGATGAGGGTATTAAGGCACATTTGCTTCAATCCCTAAAGGTACTTGCAATACCTATTTATTTTTGTAGCTGATAGCACATAGTTAATGATTACTACTAAATCTTTTTATAGGATCAGTTTGAGTTTGAAGGAGATCCAATTGATGTGAACAAGGTGTGGGTGGAGATTGAGTGATTACACCCACAGGTTGTATTCAAAAAGTTCAAAGCGACCAAGAGGGAAGCGTATGCAAGAAGTCACCCACCCCCTCAAACTGACTTGGAGCAGTGGACTTGATTGATTGAATAGAAGTGGACTAACGACGACTGGCTGGTAACCAAACCTTGTAGAGTTCTATACTGTACTTGTTTCAATTAATGTTTGGCCACTCATGATAGTTAAAGAACACTCTAAATCTTGAATCTAGTATTATGCTTTGTGAGTTAACCATGGAGTGACTGTGCACTTAGACTTGGATAATATGCCACAATATTTTGTAGTTGATCTTTTAGAAAAACTACCATCTTAGTTCTGGCTGGTTTGCCTTGCTGCAGCTTGGTTCGTACTAGTTTTCCTTTATGTGTATGTTCGTGTCCTCATTTGGTTGCTACCATTTAAGCATGGGCTCATTTCTATGTTCCAAGTACTGTGTTTTCTTATTTGTATTGGTTGTTGGTGCTTGTAGCTTCGATCAGAAAAAAAAAATATAAGAAACAGAGTTGGTAATAAGACAAAGCACAGATGCGAGACAAAGTCTCTACCATTTAGAGTACATAAATACGTGCGTTTTTGTTTCTCTCTTTAGGTTTGATAAGCTCATTGGCATGCTAAATTAGAGGCACAAAAAGAGACCATAGAGAAGCTTTGTGAGGCAAATAAGCAGGCATCAGATGGTAAATGCCAGGATGATGGAGTTTCTCATCAAAAAAGGGTACACTGGAAATGTTGGGAGAGCTGAAACACCATCTAATGATTGATTGGTTAGTAGAATTCTTTTATCCTTTTTCAAACTCTTTTGAGTCTTTTCAATGAACTCTTATATACGTAATGGAATGGCTGATTGATTTAGTGTGGTTACAAACAACTTTGGGAGTGCATCTAAGTGGGATAAGGTTTGGTTCATAAGTGAGACTTTCATTGGATTGCATCATGTGTTTCATTGATGTATCTTGAGGGGCAACAACAATCTTGGTGCAATTTTTTTTTATTTATATATTCATGCAATTAGTAGATTTAGTTGAACTTCCAAGAAGTGTTAGGATGAAGATGTTTCTTGTCCATGTCCACACCTTGTAACTTATTAAAACTATCCAGTTTTTTATGATAGTTATATAGGTAGGACTATTGAAGCAAAAAAGAACTCTAAACTTGTAACAATAGTTCAGCAGGGGAAGAAGTTTGACGAATGAGCTATAAAGTTTCAACTATTTTCTGAGTTGTTGTTGCTTGAGCTAATATCATACATCAGAAGTTCATTGGGCTTGTTTTAAGCAGTTCTTAGTATTAGTTTGTGCCTCATGTTTGCTGTTATAGTTTCTGCTTTTCCAGATTGGTAGGTTGGCTCTACCAACCTGGTTTTCTCTTTGTTGGATTTGACCAATGGTGAGATGAGTATGAGTGACAAAATAGTTTGGGTGTTGCTTTTTATTATTTGTCTGTTGTATGTTACTTAACGTGTATTTCGCTCGTAGTAGAGATCAGGTTATGTGAAAGCACTCGGCTTGAGGCCTTCCTCCTCTAGTAGGACCACATCTGAATCTGCCACAATCCATGAATGTGTCACGCCTCGAGATGAAGTTAAGAGGCACAAAATGAGACCATAGAGAAGCTTTTGCCTTTTGGAGGCCTTTTGGAGGCAAATAAGCAGTAACAGATGGTAAATTCCATCATGATGGAGTTTCTTATTGAAAAAGGATACACTGGACATGTTGGGAGTGCTGGATTATCATCCAATGATTGACTGGTTAGTAGAATTCTTTAATCCTTTTCACACTCTTTTCAATGAACTTTTCTATAAGTAATGGAATGGCTGATTGATTTATTATGGTCATAAACAAATTCGGGAGTGCATCTAAGTGGGATGACGTTTGTATCAAAAGTGAGGCTTTCTTTGGATTGTATCTAGTGTTCCATTGATGTATCTGAGGGGCTGCATCAATCTTGGTGCAATTTTTTTGACACATTCAAGCAATTATTAGTAGATTAAGCTGTACTTCCAAGAAGTATTAGCATGGAGACATTTTTTGTCCATGTCCTTACTTTGTAACTTGTTAAAGCTATCTACTTTTTCATGATAGAAAAGGTTAGGTTGGACTACTGAATAAAAAAAAAACTATAAACGTTTAAGTACTTGCAACAATAGTTCAGAAGGGGAAGAATTTTGACAAATGAGCTATAAAGTTTCAACTACTTTCTGAGTTGGTGTTACTTGAGCTGATATCATACGTACATCAGAAGTTCCTTGGGCTTGTTTTAAGTCTGTTCTTACTCAAATGCTTATTCTTTTTCCTTGGTAGTGTGTAAGATGTTCTCTTTGGAGTTCATGGCTGCGGGAGATGAAATTTGAAGGATACGTTGGGAAAGTTGGCACCCAGGTGGTGGTGTAGTTTGGAAAGATGGATGATGCTTTTTGAGAATGCTAGAGCTTAAGTAGTAGTGAACTTAATCTTTTGTTTGAAGTCCCTCACTGAATTTCTTGCAATTTGGACCACGGAAAATTCACTCTACCGTAGTAATCGGATTGGTTAGAATGTAAAGACAAGATCAGATGATGTTCGGTAGGGCTTTGATTGAAGTGCTTTTGATAAAAGACTTAATGCCACTGTTTTCCCTTTCCTAGCTGATTATATTACAAAGGTGGTTCGATAGCTATCAATTTAGTATTTTTTATGCACTTTTTGCTCATTCTTGGAATGCAACTGCAGAACAGTGGATGAGTCTTGCTAGTTCCTTCTCTATGTTTCTTTACTCGTGGTGTTATTTAGGATTATGCAATGGTGGATTATGAATCTTTTGTGCTGTTCATATTGTGTAAGTGTGTATATAAATGTATAACTGCATATTTGATGGTTTCTCACTTTCTTTGATATGTTTACTATTTTTTTTCTTGGCAGCATGTAAGATCGATGTTCTCTTTCGAGTTCGTGGCTATGGGAGATGGTATTCAAAGAAGGATACATTGCAAAAGTTGGCCCCGAGGTGGTGTAGTATTTTGGAAAGATCCATGATGCTTTTTGAGAATCCTAGAGCATAAGTAGTAGTAAACTTTATATTTTGTTTCCTGGGGCTAAACTTTGTTTTGATGGTTTGAACCATGATGCCATTATTATGTAGCTGAAAGGATTTGGCTAATCTTTCACTGTAATGACAATTTGTTTACTTAGAAAGCTAATAGAATTTTTGCTATTTATGGTTACGGTTGTCCATGGTTGTATGAGGTGGTGATGGACTCTAAATATGAGTATGGAATGTATAAAAAATGTTTGCCAAGAGAAATATTCATTGCTTGCAACAGGCTGTTTTTTCGTTGCGTATATGTAACATTAGCGAGGAAAAAATTTGTCTCTAAAAGCCTACAATAGGCCGCTTTTTGCGAGGAAATTGCTTTGGCAGCGAGGAATTTATTCCTCGCCTATTATTTTCATTCATGTCCTGTCTACGGTTTGGGTGAGGAATTTTGCGTTTTTGGCGAGGAATTTTTTTCTCGCAAACCATTTTTGGCGAGGAATTTTTTCCTCGCAAACTGTCAACAATTTGCGAGGAAATTGATTTCCTCGCTGTAAGTTTCTGCGACAACGTTTTAGCGAGGAAACTTGGCGACAAAAATATTCCTCGCTAATACATTCAGCGTGGAAATTTATGATTTAGCAACGAAATATTTTTCTTGCAATAGGCTGTTCATGTTGTAGTGAAAAGCTAGCAGACTGAAAAATGAGTTTTTTTCTTTTTCCCTTCTTTTTTTTTTTTTTTTTTTTTTTGAGTTCAATATAGTGAAACTTTGGGTGAGTCGACAGTAAAGAACCAAGAAAATAAAAAGCTTCAAAGGAAATAAAACTCATGAAATTCACAAACATTACTACAATCCCTATGGATGCAAAATCGTCACAAAAGGAGGAGGACCATACACTCCACATAGAGAGGAGAAAAATAATAAAACCGAAAAAGATAAATGAAAATTACCCTTATTTAATTCTCGTTCTTTGTCAAATTTGTTGCTATTTTGTGGCATTTATGACCTAATTAACAGACATCGTCGCAGTTGATGTCATTTTTTGCCGAATCTGATACTATTGTGGGCTTGTGGCTAGTGATGAAGAGATGGGCTCGAGGTGGAGTTGAGAGTGGAGAGGGTGGGGGTGAAGTTGGAGATGGCAGCCTCCACCCCCATTCCCAAACAAAAAAGTCAGAGACTTGAAAGGTTATAGAGAAGGCAGAGCACCCTCGCTTGTTTTAATTTGTTACTAGTTATATGCGGAAAGTTTTTGGGAGGGAAAGCTGCATGTTTGATTGGAGATATTTATGTCTTAAACAGAAAAAGTTGAGACTTTTAAAAATAATTAATGAAGAGTTTATGGATAGCGTGCTTCAAACTTAGATTTTTCATACAAACAAACATAAATGAGGGAGAATATATAGTTTCTATTATATGCCTATGGGGCATACGTTAACAAAATCTTAAATGTATTTGTGGTTCTAGCAAAAATGTCGGCACCCCCACACATTGGCTCCCGTCGCGTGCTACAGAGGGTTCGAATTGGGAAAGAAATATGCTCTCTTAGAATGTCGACTGATCGTATCAACTGAACACTGAAGCAACTTAGATTGATTGATTGATTTCTTACCAAAAAAAAAAAAATTCCTACCCAAAAAAGCTTAGATTGATTGGAAAACTTGATCAAGAAAGTTACAAAAGTAAAAATTTCTTACCCAAGCTTAGATTGATTGGAAACCTTGATCAAGAAAGTTTCAGGAAAGTTACAAAAGTAAAAATTTCTTACCCAAAAAAGCTTAGATTGATTGGAAAACTTGATCAAGAAAGTTTCAGGAAAGTTACAAAAGTAAAAATTTCTTACCCAAAAAAGCTTTAGATTGATTGGAAAACTTGATCAAGAAAGTTAGTCCACTTAGATAGACATGTTTCCTTTCGATGTCGGGGGTCGCTTTTGAATTAATGCAAATCCCCGTACAATTCCGCTTTTGGACCTACCATGTTTGAGGGATCAAAAATGTTCAAACCAGAGAGACGGAGAGAGATGTACTCCTATCATGTTGCAGCGGAAACACAGAGAGTACAGATATTTCTTGATCCAAAAGTCACTTGTGAATTGAGAGAGAGAGAGAGAGAGAGAGATAACAGATCCGGATCCTCTATAACAATTCTCCCGATGGTGTGAGAATTTTTATGGGATTTGTATCGTTCATCTCAACAATCAATAAACCGAATTGAAAATAAATTTTTCCGGAGAAGAGTTAGAAAAGAGTTTAATTTTTCTCTGAAAGAATTTTTTTCAATTCAGATAATTAATTGCCGAGATAGACAGTTCAAATCCCATGAAAATTCTCATACCATCCTCACAGGAGAATTCTCGTAGAAGATCCGGATCCATCATGTGGTGGTGGAAAACATAGAGTACATGATGCAATCGTTTCACTGTTACATAAAAGTCACTTGCATGTGAGTTGATTTCTCCATCCTCCAAAAGTCCTTTTTATTTTGTCCCTCAAATTATTGCACGAGTATGTCCTTTGTCGTCTACCACTAAAAATCTTGTTGAGTTTTGTTTTTTAAAGATTATTTTACTCGTTTAGACTCGCCTCTAGGACACGAATCGTAAAAATTAACCTTTGTTTCAGGTTAAATTTTCCTCATTTTTTTATTTCAATGATTCGAAACAAAAAATAAATAAAATTCACATCCTCATTAACCTCCATTCCAACCCCCCACTCCGTGCAAATATACCGACAATTTGTCTGTTGCTCGGCAAAGAAAGGCCAACACATCATGGGTACTCCTCCACATATGCTTTCCAATGTAGAGTTCCACCCACAGTGTGTTAGAAAAACACCAATTGATGGGTGGGAAAGCACTTGTTCCTGTGGGCACCAACTTGCTACCATTCCTCGATCTTTAGTCTCCTCAAGAAAGCCTTGGGGCAATATCGCAGAATCACCCATTACAACATCTGGTCGAACAATCCACAGAAATGGCCGCTTGCTATTTGCAAGCCCCCATGCAAATTCCTTCAGATGCTGATCTGTCATTACGGTCACACATCCATAGTTTACGTACACAACTGACTTTGGTTCTCTTTGATCCAGCCATTTGAGACATTCTCTGTCTTCCTTCCATAAACTTGAATTTAGCAACTTGGCTTTGTCACCGATCACATTCCATGCTAACAAGGATACTGGCCCTGTAACGTGTAGGAAATGATATAGTTACCCAATATTTACCAAAAAAATATATATATTCGGACTTCTCAAATCATTTGTATTGATCATCTATGAAACACCAACTGTCGGACACACCCGGAAAATGGTGGGATACGTATGGAAGGTGCCATTTCCAATTAATTTTCTTGAATTTTACAAAGGGTGCAGCCGTGCAGGTAATACGTTTTGTAAGTCGTAGTATTGAAGATGTAAAAGTATGAATTACAAGTATAGTAAAAGTTGTTTCTGCACATGGGTATTCACATGAAAAACAGCTAAAAAGATGAAAGATATTTGTGCATATTCTGTCATGTCCCTGACCTTGCCATGTGTGTGCCCCTATTAACAAAGAATTGTCACTTCCAGTACTAGAACTATTCACTCCTGCTCTCAATTCTCAGTCCACGCTCCACCTCTCACGAGTTTTAGTAGTTCGGGATGTTTTTGAAATGCGATTTGACGCTCTCGCTCCCGCTTTCGCTCACACTCACACACGTGTTTTATGTGACTTAAGTGCCTTATCAGCCTCAACGCTTCTTTGTTGATTGTTCATAGAGTTTTTCTGCTTGTAATGGATTACCCAGAGTGTAAATGTGAGGGAACTTCGAAGAGATAGCTTGCAACACTTCATGCTCTAACACGTCAAAAGTGTTGAAGATGATTGCAGATGATTTTAAGCAATTTTGCGCTTCCTCTTTTAAGTAATTAAGCAAGATGTCTTCAGGATCTGTGGTTCTGATGAAGGATGGGATGTCCTTCAGCCGGATGTTTCTCATGCCTGGGATCCAATCTATTCGCGTATCAAGAGAGCCATCACTTGTGAAACTCTCATCTGGCAAAACAAGAAGGATATAAATTAGCTCAGATCACCTTTTACGTTCCAAAAAAATTGAAGGGACAAATTAAGAATGCAACACATTATAAGTGAGCAAACGTTGAAATTTTATGGCATAATGTTTCGATTTTAGCTATGTTTCACAGATTCTGGTACGGTTCAGGTGCAGATATGTATCAAGGTATCAAATTCGTTTGTTGCTTACTATGACAGATACTGGAACACCACTAGTTTCCAACAAGACGTGCCTCTTACATGTAAGGTACTTCACAATTTAGAACAGTACAGGTGACAAGCTTAGGAGCGCTCGAAGGAATTATTAAGTACCTTTGAATGGGACAATTCCTTTTTCGATAAGTTCAGGGTATTGAAGATACCCCATGAGTCCACAAGCCGAGGCAGTCCAAAACTGAACCTCCGGAATCCCCAATTCTTCTGCAGCTTCTCTGCCGAAGCCCATGACTCCATCAGAAACCACATACGAAACCTGAGGCGTTCCTGCTGATGAATTGAGCTCGGTCAATAAAGCCCGAAACGGCCCCAAACAATTTGTTCGGAGTGAAGCGCAGAGAGCCGGAGGGTCTTGAGTCGCATCACGATCGGATGGCGGAAGCCCGTCTGGAATGGTCTTGAACTGGAAACCGACATAGCCCTCGACGTACTCCGGTCCTCTAGACCGGACCCAGCGTTTGTGGTTGAATTCTGTGTTTACATAGGTGATGAAGAAGCCACTTGAGTGCAGAAGTTGGGCTAGTTTCATCATGGGGGTTACATGCCCTTGTGCCGGAAAAGGTACACAAACTGCATGGGGCTTTCTTTCTGATGTTTCAGTACTCATAGTTACAGTGACTAAAAGCCTCTGTTGAAGGAAAGCTAACCATATGTGATTCTTAAATAACCAAAAAAAATCTCGAGTATGTAGGGAAAAAGTAAGACCCAAGAACGTGGCTTAAGTGGGTTGCTTGATCAAGTAAGACAAAAGTAGCTTCGTCAAGGGTTGAGTAAACTACAATTAATTTGGTGGAAAACCATTCCAATTAGTCCACCGAAACCATCAGATACCTCTGTTATACTGAAAAAAAAAATATTGAGCCGAGAGAGTTCTGGAGGGAGAGAGAGTCTCGGCCGCAGGGGCGGAGCTAGCTGGAGGGCCAAAAAGATTTTTTACACGAAACCGTTTAATTAGAATCATCGTTTGTAAAGTGTAAAGATGGTGCCAGTGATTAGTGCTAGCTCCAAGCACCAAACAGGGGTTTCGAGCCTCCCTGTATATAATTTTTGGAAAAACGTACTCCTCTCAGCTAGCGCGTTCTCTCTTTCTCTATATATTTTTGCATAAATTTTCACTTGTAATTTTTCCCACTAATTGGAGAGGATTGTGACCTATTCGTGTATTAAATTTTTTTCCACAAGTTCAAGTATTTTTACTGCTTGTTTCTTTTCAAATCATGGTGCGTGTGAATAAACTTATAGTAAAAAGATCAATTTATACTTGTATGAATAAGTTACGAATTAATCCTCTTTCTACACTTGGGGTGAAAGGGGGATTCTCCATTGCCCTCGGCATATATCCCCGGGAACTTGCCAACCTTTTTTTTTTTTTTTTTGGGTGCTTGCTAGGGGAGAAAGCGGAAGGCGATAGCTCCGCCCATGGTCTTGGGTAGGGTCTCCACCATAGACTTGATTTACTCCTTTCCTTTTTAATATTTTTGTTGACTATGGTTTAATTGCACAATGGTTAAAGATGAGATAAGATGTAAAGTGATAGATTAGTATAATTACCAACAAGGAGATAGGTAATGTTGAACTACTTTTTAGGGGGGAACAAAATCGCACTCGGCTTTATCGATCGAACCATGAAAGAAGTGGGTTTTGTACTTTAAATTCTTTTCTTTGGCAGTTTTATTATTTCATGAAAACTCAAGTACTCCAGTTATTTAAAATCACATCTTTCTTTCTATGCCGAGGATCGCTTTTGATTAGTGCCAAGTACCATCTACAACTCCTGTCACATAGACATATGGAGTAAAAATATATAGTATGGAAAGCTCTATGGTTCAAGATAAACAGATTGAGAAAAATGCCCAGAATATTAATCACAATTAAGGGATGGTGTTTACCAATTTTTTCCTTCTCCGGAGCGAATCGACAGAGAACCAAAACAAAAGCAACAAGCCAACAACAAAAAGACAAGGCGAATGTGACTTGTCTCCACAAACGGATTTGAGGTTCCTTACCGTATTTCAGAACTTCACCGAAAGAGAAATGGCGAATGAATCAAATGCTATTTTTTGGTGGTGATGAATCGACTCGTAAAAAAAAACCGTCACCCGCCAATCTTCAAGAACGGAATCGACCCATCGATTGGGTGGTGTGGATTGATGGTTTAGTGAAGTGGGGTGGAGCGGAAGAAAAATAACAAATGGACTTTGTTATTTTTCAAGGTAGAATTACAATCAAGAAGGACGGATCCTCATTGAAAGAAAGTTAAGTTAATCCTACTCCTAGGAAGACAAAAACTAAGAACAAAATTAAGACTTTGATTTGTTGAAGGGATTTACAATGCTGCCTAAAAAGGCTATTTATAGGAAAACAAATATGTGCAGAAAATAACTTCCTAACTTTGCTTCCAAGTGTCCAAATAACTTCCTTTCAACTTCAAAGTGTGTAGGCGCGCACCAAGTGTCCTTCATGCAAATAACAATAAAAGAAATACTAATACTAGTTCTAATATTAATACGAAATAATAAAATAGGAAGCATTCTCATAATTGCCACCTTTCGATCGATCATCAATAGGTGGTGAAATATGATACAAACAGATGGACTCATTGAATTTTGGGCAGTTTTTGAGGGGAGAATTTTTCTTGGACTGCAGCACTTTCTCCAATTATTATCTGATTTACTATTTATGTAGGAGAGCTTCCTTTATGAACCTATCAAAGTTGTTGTAAGATGATCCCCCAACGTCTACAGCTTCTTCTGCTTTCTTCTTCCACTCCTTAGCTTTGCCTCTCATTTTCTTCCCCCCTTCCCCTTCCATCATTTCCCTAACAAGAGCTTCAACCTCGCCGCGCTTCACGTCGTGACTCACCTCTACTCCCATACCCCAATGCGTGCATGCATATCGACAATTCGTTTGTTGATCTGCGAAGAAAGGCCAACAAATCACCGGCTTGCCTCCGCACACTGCTTCTGTCATGGAATTCCACCCACAGTGCATCAGAAATGCCCCCACCGACGGGTGACCCAGCACTTGTTCTTGAGCGCACCAACTCACTAGCAATCCTCTATCCTTGGTCTCCTCTAAGAAATCTTCAGGCAGTTTTGCTGAATCACCCATGACAACATCAGGCCTAACAACCCACAAAAATAGGTGGTTGCTGTTTGCAAGCCCCCATGCAAATTCCTTCAAGTGTTCCCCACTCATCACTGTAACACTTCCATAATTCACATACACAACTGAGTTAGGCTCCTTTTGGTCTAGCCATTCAATACATTTTGAGTCCTCTTTCCATAGACTTGAATTCAATGAATTGACTTGGCTATCACTCACTTGTTTGCACAGCAAACTAAGTGGTCCGACGGTGTAAATGTTGGGAAATCTCGAAGAGATTGCCTCTAACACTTCCTGTTCGAATTCATCAAAGGTGTTGAAGATTATCGCCGGAGAATTCAAGCAATTTTGTGCTTCCTCTCCCTGGAAATCAAACATGATATCATTGGGGTCGGTGGTTCTCAGAAAGCTCGGGAGGTCCTTGAGTTGGATGTTCCTCATTCCCGGTATCCAATCAATGGGAGTATCAAGAGTACCATCGCTCATGAAGTTCTCATCTGTAAAGGTCGAAGTTGGATTTGAGTTCTTACGAAAATCTTGATGTAAATAAAATTTAGAGCAAAGAGAGCATTGTTAAAATAAAACATGCGTGAATGCTGATTTTGACGCTCTACTTTTATACGTAGACGCTCTACTTTTAACATAAAGTGACTAGTAATTTCATGTATAAAATAGAGCGCCTGCATCCCAAAGTGGAATACGAAAATCAATTTCCAACATGTATAACACTTTGTTAATTTGGTTCCCATCTCAGGAATATTCTCTTCAAAATTTTTGATTGTTTCATCATTCATGTTTTTTCATTTTTAATTAGTGATTTTTTAATCAAATTTTCTACTTTTTTTGATTTATATGCTACTCCATATAGCATACTTCTATTCAAAAAATCAAAAAGTTTATTAAAATGTTAAAAAATTTGACTAAAGATGTAAAAAACACGCAAACCTATAAGCATTTTTATCTCAAAAATATATCTCAAAATTACACGGACACACAGACAAATAAAACTTAAAAGATTTACCTTTCTTTTTACTTATCCGCTTTCTAGTGAGCATTTTTTAGTTTTTTGTTAAATTTTTTTGGGGCTTCTGTCATTGAAATGAATAGAAACGATATAGGAGTAGAATTTTAATCTATTTTTTGTTTTTAATTATGATTCTTTTCTACAAGACAAGTCTAAAAGAGTACATGTACAATAAACTAAAAAAAAAAAAAAAACTGTTTTCACTCACGTAGTTCTTTTCAACCGAACTTTTTCTTAACTCTTTTGTCAATACCTTTTACTTTTTGAATTCTTTTCATCTGTATAAATAAAGAATCGGAACTAAAGTTTAGAAAAAAGGCATAAATACGCTGTTTATATTTAGAAAATACAAACACATACTGATAAATAATTGGAACCAAAACACTTGTACCTTTCATTGGGAAAATGCCTCTTTTAATGAGCTCTCGAAAATGGAGGTACCCCATGAACGAACAAGCCGAAGCAGTCCAGAACTGCACCTCTGGAACTCCAACCTCTTTGGCTGCCTCAATGCCAAAGCTCATGAGTCCATCGGAAACCACGCACGTAACTGGAGGCACCCCTGGCGTCGAATTCAGCCTGTGCAACAGCTCCACAAACGGAACAAGACAGTTCTTCCGGGTCGAGTCGCACAGCGGCGGCGCTTCCTGCGTCGCGTCCCGGTCGGACGGCGGGAGCCCGTCCGGGATGGTCTCGAAGCGGAAGTCGGTCAGTCCCTTGACCGACTCGGGTCCTCGAGACCTGATCAGACGTCTGTGGTTGAACTCGGTGTTGACGAAGGTGACGTGGAAGCCTCTGCAGTGGAGGAGCTTGGATAGTTGCATCAGGGGGGAGACATGGCCTTGCGCCGGAAATGGGACGCAAACTACGTGAGGTTTTGGTGTTTCAGAGCCCATTTTCTAGCTAGCAAATTGATCTCTGAGCGCGCAACACGGCCGGGTTGTATTAGCTGGAATTCTGAAAACCGGACAAAAGGAGGCCTTACTTTTTCAAAGCAGTGGTTGAGAGTAATGAAAGAGACAAAAATTTACTGTATAAGATAAGAGTAATGAAATAGACTAATATCTTCTTCTTTTTTTTAGGGGGCATTGTAGTAAGGATAAATTGTTAAGAGTATTTTAGGTAATTAAGAGCTTGTTTTGACCACTCCACAGCACCATCCTCTTTCAATTCTTTTATATCGGCTGTGGGATTTATTAGAGAATGAGATGTGGTGGTGTGGATGCTTTTAGTTATGAAAAGTTACTTCATGCTCCTATAGCAATGCTCCAAGGACATTGACCACTACACATCGTTGAGAATTTATGATAAGACATGTGAATCTAACCGCCAATAAAACAGCGGAAAAACACTGAGGCTCCGTTCCGGAACGTAAATAAGCTGCTTATTTTTTAAGAAGGTAATTTCAAGCTCAAAAATAATGTGTTTACGCAAATAATTTTCCTACTACTATGGATCTTGTTTGATAGATCTCATCAAGATCTTTAATACGGTGCAAAAAAAATAAAAAAATTATTTTTCGATTATATTATTTTTTAGTTTGAAAATGTAAAATAAGCTGTTTATTTTTTAAGAAAATTTTTGAAACGAAGCCTGAGGGGTATGCACTCGATTCAACTTAATAGCCCGTAAATAATACCGAAAAGACTACTAAAGCAAACTTAATAATGACATAAGCATCGCCCAGATGGAATCATTGAAACAGTCAATACCAAACTGGGCCAGAAACCTCCCATCGTTGCTTCATTGTCTAGATGACCAGTCAAAATAGTGTGCGGAGAAAATTCGTCCACTACATAAACATGAGGAGCTTCTATATGCACACCATTTTTTTCTAATCTTCAGACAGCCCTCCAATGTCCATTTTTTAATTATGCTTTGTTTTTAAGAACATAACTTTTGAAAGTCAGAATAAAAAATATTCTCTCCACACTGACAGTCCCATCCCGTTAACGTTGGCTAACGTGGCTGGCCGGTGCTTCTATCGTCTTTGGTCCTCCACTGCCACCGTTGCCTCTCTCATCGTCCCCTGTAATATACTCCAACTACCCGTTCGTACAACTTTAAACGTTGAAAGATGTTTGATGATGAATAAAGATGTTGTGCATTCAGAATCTCCCGATAACATGGAATTTGCGTCCAAAACTTTTCCTTGAAAGGAAAAGAGGGGACCATAGGCGTTTGAAACTTTTCCATTGATTTTAGAAGAATAAAACAAAATTGAGGGACATTTGGCAAATCTTCCAATGTGGACCTCTCCGTGTTGGAATTAAGGGCCCGATTGGATGGTGTATATGATAGGTGTATTACACAATACACCCGGATGAGAGGTGAATACACCGATTGGCATCCATTTTTTCCCCTGTATTAACTAATCCCCGTATTCGTTAATACACCGTTCACAGCCATAAATTATTGCTACCCTCCCAGGTAGCAATAGCTAATCCGGGTGTATACACCTGATTTTTGACCAAAACACCCCTCCTCATCCCCCTCCCCCAACGGCTCTCCCTCCCTCTACTTGCTACAGAGAAACAAGAAGAAGAAGAGCGACACCAACAACAACAGATCACCACCAGCACCACCACATAAACACACACACACACGAAACATGTATGTATACGTAGAGAGAGATGTACCTGTTCTTAGGGGTGGGTTGTGTACATAACGGAGAGAGAGACAAGACAACCCACCGATCGGAGAGAGAGACGATCACCAAATTGGGGATGGATTGTGTACAGATCGGAAGAGAGACAATCGGGGGCCGCTCCTCCTCCTCCTAGCCTCCTTCTTCTACACTTCTGTCTGTCTTCTTTCTCTCTCTCTCTCTCTCTCTCTCTCTCTCCCCGTATACATGTAATTGGGAAAATGTGAAAGGCAGTCGATATTATCAAAGTTGGAAAAATGGGAAAATTATCAAGTGTAGTTGAAACCAACGCAAATAAATGGTGTAGAATGATGAAGAGCAATCCAATGGTCACAAATAATTTTGAAAAACACATGTGTGACCATGTGTATTACAAGTTCCCCGACTTTAAAAAAAAACGAAATTTATATTTTTCAAATTTGTTAAATTATTTAATTGGTTAATGAAGTAAATTATTATAACTTAGAATTGTCGAAAAATAATTAAATATATTAAGTTTTACAATTATATAATTAATGTTAGGCATAATAAAGTTTAGAACTGCACTAGGGCAAAAGAGTCATTTGACAGTTTTTTACATCATATACCCTTCCTTCTAATACATCATCCAAACCATCTACTTTTTAATCCCCCTCTATAAATGTCACATCAATGTGGACCCTCCCTTCTTAACTAATACCCCCGACTATTTTATCCCCCCTTCATAAATAATACACCCAAAACTCATACCGCATCCAATCGAGCCCTAAAAGTGGAAAGGGAGAGACGGGAAAAATGCAAGCTATCCTGGAGAGGGGCAACTACACACAATTTTAGTTATAGAGTGACATAAGATTGACGATGATGTGACCAATAGTAACTAAGTGGGGTGGCTGAAGTGGAGGAGCACTACGGGTGTACTGTGTGATAAGAAGGTAATCACAAAATTGAAGGAAAAATTTTATAGAATTGTCATCAGACCAGCGATACTTCACGGGACGGAATGTTGGCTAATTAAGAAACAACTGGTGACCAAGATAAGTGCAGCAGAAATGAAAATGTTGAGGTGGATGTGTGGTAAGATTAGATGAGACAAGATTAGAAATGAAACAGTTCATGAGATGGTAGGTATAGCACCCATAGAAGAGAAGTTGAGGAAAAATATGCTAAGGTGGTTTGGGCATATCCACCGTAGACCAGAAGATGCGGTAGTTAAGAAAACGGATATAATATCTTTGGATAGCAATGCTACGGGGAGAGGTAAACCAAAATTGACATTAGAAGCTGTGGTGCGCAAAGATATAAGTATATTAGGTCTGTGTGAATAAGTAGCCCTTGACAGAGCTCAATAGAAAAAAAAGATTTATGTAGCCGACCCAAGTAATTGAGACATAAGGCTCGGTTTGGTTTGGTATAAATGCGTATATAGAAATAGTTTTGTATACTTCTTGTGAAGTGCAAAAAGAGATCCAAGGCCTAAAGTCAATTTTCAATATAGAGGAATTGCAGTGAAATTACGGAGTCTCTCGTGATATTAGAGACTGATCCCAATAGGAACGGCAAGAGTAAGTGAACAATTTAAGTGTCCTGTCCAATTCTGCCTCTGTTCTCCAGGTCCTTTTGGCCGGAAATATTGAGGGGAAAAGTTAGACCCAAGATCGTGGCTTAAGTGGGTTGCTTGATCAAGTAAGACGAAAGTAGCTTCGTCAAGGGTTGAGTAAACTACAATTAATTTGGTGGAAAACCATTCCAATTAGTCCACCGAAACCATCAGAAACCTCTGTTATACTGAAAAAAAAAAATGTTGAGCCGAGAGAGTTCTGGAGGGAGAGAGAGTCTCGGGCAGGGGCGGAGCTAGCTGGAGGGGGTGTGGCACGTGTCACCTCTGTTTCAGAAATACCTAAAAAGTTTTTTTACACGAAACCGTTTAATTAGAATAATCGTTTGTAAAGTGTAAAGATGGTGCCAGTAATTAGTGCTTCAAGCACCAAACAGGGGTTTCGAGCCTCCCCGTATATAATTTTTGGAAAAACGTACTCCTCTCAGCTAGTGCGTTCTCTCTTTCTCTATATATTTTTGTATAAATTTTCACTTGTAATTTTTCCCACTAATTGGAGAGGATTGTGACCTATTCGTGTATTAAATTTTTTCCACAAGTTTAAGTATTTCTACTGCTTGTTTCTTTTCATATCATGGTGCGTGTGAATAAACTTATAGTAAAAAGAATTCACAAACATGTCAATTTATACTTGTATGAATAAGTTACGGATTAATCCTTTTTCTACACTTGGGGTGAAAGAGGGATGCCCCATTGCCCTCAGCATATATCCCCGGAAGTTTGCCAACCTTTTTTTTTTTTTTTTTTTGTGGTGCTTGCAAGGGGAGAAAGCGAAACGCGATAGCTCCCCTATTGGAGCTACTTGTCAACATAAATTCAATTGGTGCCAAGAATTCAATTGGTGACACCTCGTATGCCAATCCTGGCTCCTCCCATGGTCTTGGGTAGGGTCTCCACCATAGACTTGATTTACTCCTTTCCTTTTTAATATTTTTGTTGACTATGGTTTAATTAATTGCACAATGGTTAAAGATGAGATAAGATGTAAAGTGATAGTATAATTACCAACAAGGAGATAGATAATGTTCAACCACTTTTTAGGTGGGTGAACAAAATCGGGCTCAGTTTTATTGGTCAAACCATGAAAGAAGTGGGTTTTGTACTTAAATTCTTTTCTTTGGCAGTTTTATTATTTCACCAAAACTCATGTACTCCAGTTATTTAAAATCACATCTTTCCTTTTACATAGACATATGGAGTAATAGTATGGAAAGCTGTATGGTCAAGATAAACCGGCTGAGAAAAATGCCCAGAATATTAATCACAATTAAGGGATGGACTCATTGAATTTTGCGTAGTTTTTTTTTGACAACAAAGAAAAACTTCATAGATAAAAAAGACTTATTACATCCCAAAGTTCAACAAAAGATATAGAAGGTAAATACATCAAGTATATCTAAGAGATACAATTAATCTTCCAAAGCAAAAGAATCCTTGAGAACTTATCCGTTGTCGAATGTATAAGATATATCAGCTTCAGAATTGATTCTGGAAGACGCTACAAACTTTGCTGAAAAATATGCTTGATGACTCTTGCCACAATCACAAAAGGATATGCTGCAGGAATGTACTGATTGCACAAGGAAGCAGAAATCAAAAAACAACGGAATTGCTATGACGGGAAACTCCTTAACGCTTTTCAACTGGTGAAAAAGAGAAGCATCATTAATTAGTGTGTATGTAATATGCAAATAATGTCTTTTTAATGTCTTTTTTTGGGCAGTTTTTGAGGGGACTATTTTTCTTGGACTGCAGCACTTTCTCCAATTATTATCTGATTTACTCTTTATGTAGGAGAGCTTCATTTATGAACCTATCAAAGTTATTGTAAGATGATCCCGTAACGTCTACAGCTTCTTCTGCTTTCTTCTTCCACTCCTTAGCTTTGCTTCTCATTCTTTCCCCCCCTTCCCCTTCCATCATTTCCCTAACAAGAGCTTCAACCTCGTCGCGCTTCACATCGTGATTCACCTCTACTCCCATGCCCCAATGCGTGCATGCATATCGACAATTCGTTTGTTGATCTGCGAAGAAAGGCCAGCAAATCACAGGCTTGCCTCCGCACACTGCTTCTGTCATGGAATTCCACCCACAGTGCATCAGAAATGCCCCCACCGACGGGTGACCCAGCACTTGTTCTTGAGCGCACCAACTCACTAGCAATCCTCTATCCTTGGTCTCCTCTAAGAAATCTTCAGGCAGTTTTGCTGAATCACCCATGACGACATCAGGCCTAACAACCCACAAAAATGGGTGGTTGCTGTTTGCAAGCCCCCACGCAAATTCCTTCAAGTGTTCCCCACTCATCACTGTGACACTTCCATAATTCACATACACAATTGAGTTAGGCTCCTTTTGGTCTAGCCATTCAATACATTTTGGGTCCTCTTTCCATAGACTTGAATTCAGTGAATTGACTTGGCTGTCACTCGCTTGCTTGCACAGCAAGCTAAGTGGTCCGACGGTGTAAATGTTGGGAAATCTTGAAGAGATTGCCTCTAACGCTTCCTGTTCGAATTCATCAAAGGTGTTGAAGATTATCGCTGGAGAATTCAAGCAATTTTGTGCTTCCTCCCCCAGGAAATCAAACATGATATCATTGGGGTCGGTGGTTCTCAGAAAGCTCGGGAGGTCCTTGAGTTGGATGTTCCTCATGCCCGGTATCCAATCAATGGGAGTATCAAGAGTACCATCGCTCATGAAGTTCTCATCTGTAAACGTCGAAGTTGGATTTGAGTTCTTACGAAAATCTTGATGTAAATAAAATTTAGAGTAAAGAGAGCATTGTTGAAATAAAACATGCGTGAATGCTGATTTTGGCGCTTTACTTTTGTACGCAGACGCTCTACTTTTAACATGAAGTGAATAGTAATTTCATGTACAAAAAAGAGCGCTTGCGTACAAAAGTGAAATACGAAAATCAATTTCCAACATGTATGACACTTTGTTAATTTGGTTCCCATCTCAGAAATATTCTTTTCAAAATTTTTGATTGTTTCATCATTCATGTTTTTTTCATTTTTAATTAGTGATTTTTTAATCAAATTTTCTACTTATTTTCTACTTTTTTTGATATATATACTACTCCATATAGCATACTTCTATTCAAAAAATAAAAAAAAAAATTTATTAAAATGTTAAAAAATTTGACTAAAGATGTAAAAAATACGCAAACCTATAAGCATTTTTATCTCAAAAATATATCTCAAAATTACACGGACACACAGACAAATAAAACTTAAAAGTTTTACCTTTCTTTTTACTTATCCGCTTTCTAGTGAGCATTTTTTAGTTTTTTGTTAAATTTTTTTTGGGGCTTCTGTCATTGAAATGAATAGAAACGATATAGGAGTAGAATTTCAATCTATTTTTTGTTTTTAATTATGATTCTTTTCTACAAGACAAGTCTAAAAGAGTACATGTACGATAAACTAAAAAAAAAAAAAAACTGTTTTCACTCACGTAGTTCTTTTCAACCGAACTTTTTCTTAACTCTTTTGTCAATACTTTTTACTTTTTGAATTCTTTTCATCTGTATAAATAAAGAATCGGAACTAAAGTTTAGAAAAAAGGCATAAATAAGCTGTTTATATTTAGAAAATACAAACACATACTGATAAATAATTGGAACCAAAACACTTGTACCTTTCATTGGGAAAATGCCTCTTTTAATGAGCTCTCGAAAATGGAGGTACCCTATGAACGAACAAGCCGAAGCAGTCCAGAACTGCACCTCTGGAACTCCAACCTCTTTGGCTGCCTCAATAGCAAAGCTCATAACCCCATCGGAAACCACGCACGTAACCGGAGGCACCCCCGGCGTCGAATTCAGCCTGTGCAACAGCTCCACAAACGGAACAAGACAGTTCTTCCGGGTCGAGTCGCACAGCGGCGGCACTTCCTGCGTCGCGTCCCGGTCGGACGGCGGGAGCCCGTCCGGGATGGTCTCGAAGCGGAAGTCGGTCAGTCCCTTGACCGACTCGGGTCCTCGAGACCTGATCAGACGTCTGTGGTTGAACTCGGTGTTGACGAAGGTGACGTGGAAGCCTCTGCAGTGGAGGAGCTTGGATAGTTGCATCAGGGGGGAGACATGGCCTTGCGCCGGAAATGGGACGCAAACTACGTGAGGTTTTGGTGTTTCAGAGCCCATTTTCTAGCTAGCAAGTTGATCTCTGAGCGCGCAACACGGCCGGGTTGTATTAGCTAGAATTCTGAAAATCGGATAAAAGGAGGCCTTATTTTTTCAAGCAGTGGTTGAGAATAATGAAAGAGACCCCCCGTTTCGGAAAGTAAAAAAGGTTTTTATATTTTAAAAAAGTAATTTCAAATTAAAAAATTATAAATTAATTAAAATCTAAAAATATGTAATATGAATCTTATTTAAAAGATTCCGTCGAGATGTTTTATTTGATGCAAAAAAAAAATTAAAAATTTATTTTTCATTTACATTATTTTTGTGCTTGAAAATGTAAAATAATGCCTTGTTCTTTTCACTTTTCAAAAAGTATTTTTCAAAAAATACCTACTAGATTCTCCCTAGATTTCTCCTACTTCTACCATTTCTCTCTCTTTCTCTCTCCACTTATTACCCCTACTATTTTTCAAAAAACTTTTTAAAAATCAAAACAAACACAGCAAAGTCGCTTATTTTTTAAAAAACCTTCTGAAACGGAACCTAAATACTTTGTTCGGTTCCCCTTTCCAGATTTTATTTCAAGTTATTTTTGAATGCAAAATTGGTGTTGGAACCAAAAAGTATTTTCAAAGGCTGGCAATTTTTCTCCTTTGACTTTAAAATCTGACTAAAATCACGTGGTGTGCAGTAAAAATGGGTCAGTAAAGTAAATTTGCATTTAATTGTGAATTTATTGAAAAGCTACGGAAAGGACGGAGCTGGAGCAGGGTGTGCAGTAAAATTCCCAGCTTTTCACATATCCTTCCCACCCTTCTACTCCGGTAGAATAGACATCTGTAAAAAGCAATTGAGTAGAGAGAGAGACATAGGTTGGGACAGACGATTTTTTGTCCAACCTGTCAATTCGCACAATCTTTATCCATGACTTTTCTTTTTTTTACTTCTGGTGAGTCTGGATTGGCCCATTTTTGAAATAATCCATTCAATCACGTATTTTTAGTATTTTAATTTGAAATTATGAATCAAACACAGTGATATATATCTTAGTTTTTTTAGGGGGCACTGTAGTAAGGAAAAATTATTAAGAGTATTTTAGGTAATTAAGAGCTTATTTTGACCACTGCAAAGCACCATCCTCTTCCAATTCTTTTAAACCGCCAATGAGATTTATTAGAGAATAAGATGTGGTGCATGCCGTGGATGTTTTTATTAGTTATAAAAAGTTACTTCATGCTCTTATAGCAATGCTCCAAGGGCATCCTTCACTACACATCGTTGTGAGTTTACGATAAGGCATGTGAATTCAACCGCCACTAAAAGAGCGGAAATGATACACAGAGCTTTTTCGATAACATCTCAACTATAAAAATTTGTGAGATGAAGATCGAATTAAGAACAGAAACTTTGATCGAGCTAAACCAAGAATCGATCGATCGGAGTGCAAGATTATATGCGACTTGGATCTAACAATACAGAACTAGCACACTCAGATAATCTGCGGGCACTCGATCTCTTCAAGATTGTCTCGTTAATCAACTTGTTTCATGATTTGTCATTAATTTTCTCCATAATACTTAAGACAATATGTAACGTTGGTCATCTCTTGGACTGATTATAAAGCAAATGCCAAATGGGGCAATATTTAGGCCATCAAACTGGGCCTAGATGGAGTCTTTTTTAAAGAAAGATCGTTGTCATTTCATTGATATAAAAGAAGATCCGAGGATCCAAAATATAGAAATACAATTGACTGAAGAACACTGAGGGACATGCACCCGGTTCAACTTAATAACCCCGTAAACAATACCGGAAAGACTACTAAAGCACACTTAATAATGACATAAGCATCGCCGAGATGATATCATTGAAACGGTCTATTCAAAAGTGGGCCAGAAATCTCCAATCGTTGCTTCATTGTCTAGATGACCAGTCAAAATAGCGTGCGGAGCAAATTCGTCCACTACATGAACATGAGGAGCTTCTATATGCACACCATTCTTTTCTAATCTTCAGACAGCCCTCCCATGTCCATTTTTCAATAATGCTTTGTTTTTAGGAACATAACTTTTGAAAGTCAGAATAAAAAATATTCTCTCCACACTGACGGTCCCATCCCGTTGGCAAAACGTGGCTGGCCGGTGCTTCTACCGTCTTTGGTCCTCCACTGTGACCGTTGCCTCTTCTATCGTTCATGCAAGAGCATTTCCAATTTAATATTCTATTTGAGAGTATCAAAATATTTTATTTTATTCATAAAGTGATTTTAGAGGAAATCACTATTCCTATTTACTCCAATCACAAACTCTCTATTTTTCCCTCTAAAATAGAGGAGGCTTGAGAGGATGGGTTGGAGGAGTTTCATACTCTCAAATGGAGGAATAGAGCATTGGTTGGAGATGCTCTAAGGATACAAATGTCATTTTAAAAGGTGAATAGTGTTATAGAGGGGATCCTCCATATTTTTTCTCATCCTCTAAATATGGATGATCAAAATCTCATTCTCTCAAATAGAGGAGGCTTGAGAGGATGGATTGGAGGAGTTACATACCCTTAAATGGAAGAATAGAGCATGGGTTGGAGATGCTCTAATATACTTCGACTGTCTGTTCGCTCAACTCTAAACGTTGAAAGGTGTTTGTTGATGAGTAGAGATGTTGTGCATTTAGAATCTCCCGATAACATGGAATTTGCGTCCAAAACTTATCAAGGGGGGACCCATAGGCATTTGAAACTTTTCCATTGATTTTAGAAGAATAAAACAAAATTGAGGGACATTTGGCAAATCTTCCAACGTAGGCCTCTCCGTGTTGGAATTGAAAGTGGAAAGGGAGAGACGGGAAAAATGCAAGCTGTCCTGGAGAGGGGCGACTACACAATTTTAGTTATAGGCTGACAAAAATGTATATATAGAAATAGTTTTGTATATATATATAAAACACTCATAGAATAAATGTTTACATATGTTGGTTGTAACTTATCAGGCCAAAAATTTATTATGCTTTATCGAGCCGATTAATTTAAGTGCATATTTTAAACCCAGAGGGTTTGTGAAAATTAACCTTCTCAAACACTAGTGCCGCTACCCCTATCATGAAGCATTATGTTGGTTTCGCAGATTATACTTAATAATTTTAGAACACCAGAATGCCTAAGGCGCGGGAATCTCGCTCCCTTTAAGGAGATATAACTTCTGCGGTGGGTGAATCCCAATATAAATGTTTGGACCACGTACACCAGGTGTAAATCAGCAAACTTTACTATGTAGGCAATATACGTTTTATATCTTTAGTTGCCACACCAAGAAGCAAATCCGTTGTAGTCTAGTTGGTTAGGATACTCGGCTCTCACCCGAGAGACCCGGGTTCAAGTCCCGGCAACGGAAAGTCAGTTTTTTTATTCTCTGGTTAGATCTTCTTCTTTCTTTCTTTTTAAGTAAACTTTTGTTGCCAAATGTCACACATGGTCATCTTTTTGAGTCGTGACTTTACCCTGAGGCTCTGCCTTTTTTTTTATCTTCAGAATTTTTTTTTTTTTGAAAATCGATGACTTCGGTAGTGTGAATCACTTACTATAAAAAGGAATAGGCCTGCACGTGTTTGTCGTTGGGGCTCACTTTCTTCCTTGCTCGTTCTTGCACGAGGAGACACTTAAATGATTTTATCACAAAAGATTGGTAGGAGTCTCAGAACTACCATAAAACAAGATACACAAACTTCATGCTCTTCTAATATATAGTGCAAAAGCTAGCAGACTGAAAAATGAGTTTTTTTTTTATAGTTCAAGATAGTGAAACTTTGGGTGAGTCGACAGTAAAGAACCTAGAAAATGAAAAGCTCAAATCAAAGGAAATAAAACTCATATGAAATTCACAAACATTACCACAATCCCTATGGATGCAAAATCGTCACAAAAGGGGAGGACCATACACTCCACATTGGGAGGAGAAAAATAATAAAACCGAAAAAGATAAATGAAAACGGCCCTTATTTAATTCTCGTTCTTCGCAAAATCTGTCGCTATTTTGTCGCATTTATGACCTAATTAACAGACATCGTTAGTGTTGATGTCATTTTTGCCGAATCCGATACCGTTGTGGGCTTGTGGCTAGCGATGAAGAGGATGAAGAGATGGGCTCAAGGTGGAGTTGAGAGGGGAGGGGGTGGGGGGTGGAGTTGGAGATGGCAGCCTCCACCCCCATTCCCAAACAAAAAAGCCAGAGACTGGAAAGCTTATAGAGAAGACAGAGCACCCTCGCTTGTTTTAATTTGTTACTAGTTATATGCCGAAAGTCTTTAGGACGGAAATGTGCACGTTTGATTGGGGATATTTATGTCTAAAGTAGAAAAAGTTGAGACTTTCAAAAATAATTAATGAAGAGTTTATGGCTAGCATTTCAAACTTATATTTTTCATACAAACAAAATAACAAACATGAGTGAAGGAGAATATATAGTTTCTATCATATGCCTATGGGGCATACGTTAACAAAATCTTAAATGTATTTGTGGTTCAAGCAAACTTGTCGTGGCTCCCGTCGCGTGCTACAGAAGATTCGAATCGGGAAAGAAATATGCTGATTTCTTAGAATGTCGACTGGTCGCATCAACCGGATAACTGAAGCAACTTAGATTGATTGATTGATTTCTTATCTCTTACCAAAAAAAGAGCTTAGATTGATTGGAAAACTTGATCAAGAAAGTTACGTACGTACAAAAGTAGTTTCATTAGGGCAGATTAATAAACTTCAATTGAATTGACGGAAAACCATTCCAAAAATTTGACTCTATTTGGGCATCTCTTAATTTGTCTTATACTGATCGTCCACTTACATAGAGATACGTTTCCTTTCGATGTCGGGGGTCGCTTTTGAATTAATGCAAATCCCCATACAATTCCGTTTAGCATTAAAAGTCTACATTCATCCCATGAGTTCGGTTCACTGCACAACTACGTAGGATCCATTTCGGACTCCCAAAAAAAATATAGAAAAAAACATTCATTTCGTTCTTATGAATTTAAAAAACATACCTACCGATATGCAATTAAACTGATTTTTTTAAAAGGCTCCATAAAAAATATTTTAAAATTCATGGGTATTTTGCTGTATTTCAATTTTGCCTTTACGAAATAGGGTCCCATAAAATGATATTTTAAGATTTACGGATATTTTTATGTATTTTTATAGGACCAGGAGTAAACCTCACGTAAGCTTGCGGTGGACTCGTACGTGCAGTAAACTAGCATCTCAGATAGACTTTATTTTGTCACACGACTCACACCAAAATAGTGTTGGTGGTGGGAGTTGGATGGCAATGAATAACCCGAGAGAATACACACAATCACACTCACAGTTTTATTCAAAACAAACTTACAAACTTATTTTTAATTACCAAAAGCTTCACAGAACAATTTCTCGTGGATCACACTTGCACCCCTCGTGTCTCACTGTTTCACGACACAGCACAGACTTTCTTTTCTTCTCTCTCTCTCTTGATGCTGAACTCCCACAGACACACAGCTCTGCAAATACATACAAACATACATACATACATACATTATGAACCTATCAAACAGAGGACACTCACAGCCACTCAATGTCTATGGCTATTATCTGATTTACTCTTTCTGTAGGAGAGCTTCCTTTATGAACCTGTCAAAGTTATTATAGGATGATCCCCCAACGTCTACAGCTTCTTCTGCTTTCTTCTTCCACTCCTTAGCTTTGCTTCTCATTTTCTTCCCCACTTCCCCTTCCATCATTTCCCTAACAAGAGCTTCAACCTCGCCGCGCCTCACATCGTGATTCACCTCCACTCCCATACCCCAAGTCGTGCACGCATATCGACAATTTGTTTGTTGATCTGCAAAATAAGGCCAGCAAATCACCGGCGTACCTCCACACACTGCTTCTATCGTGGAATTCCACCCGCAGTGCGTCAGAAACGCCCCCGTGGACGGGTGCTTAAGCACTTTGTCCTGAGTGCACCAGCTCACTATCAATCCTCTATCCTTAGTCTCCTCCAAGAAATCTTCAGGCAGTTTTGCTGAATCACCCATGACAACATCGGGCCTAACAATCCACAAAAATGGGTGCTTACTGTTTGCAAGCCCCCATGCAAATTCCCTCAAGTTCTCCGCACTCATCACTGTGATGCTTCCATAATTCAAATACACAACTGAGTTAGGCTCCTTTCGGTCTAGCCATTCAAAAACTTTGGACTCCTCTTTCCATAGATTCGAATTCAGTGAATTGAGTTGGCTATTAGTACTCACTTGCTTGCTTAGTAAGCTAAGCGGTCCGATGTTGTAGATGCGAGGAAATTTGGAAGCGATTGCCTCTAAAACTTCCTGTTCGAACTCATCAAAGGTGTTGAAGATTATCGCCGAAGATTTCAGGCAATTTTGTGCTTCCTCTCCGAAGAAATCAAACCCGATATCATTAGGGTCGGTGGTTCTCAGCAAGCTTGGGAGGTCCTTGAGTCGTATGTTCTTCATGCCCGGTATCCAATCAATGGGAGTATCAAGAGTACCATCAGTCACGAAGTTCTCGTCTGCAAATGTCCAAGTTGAACTTCGGTTCTTAGCGAAACCTTGAAAAATGTTTGCGTCTGGAAACTTCAAATAACATGGACGTTCCGTCCCAACAAAGTTGAAATGGTGGAACTTAATGGAGTAATTAAAAACTGTTTCCTCAGGACTTTTTAAAGCATTAAAACAATTATAATTGGGACTTTGAAAGAGTTTGGGGCATTACGTGGCGGTGCCACAAGATAATGAATAATCTTTCCAGAAGGCCGGGTTTCGTTGCTAAAATGGAACAATGGGGTAATTAGATCAGTTGTTTTATAGGGTGCTCCAACACAACAACACCTTTATTTACTTACCCATATACGCAGAGGTGGCTCTAGAATGTCAGTTCAACGGTCACAAAAAACTTTCTAGAAAGTCTTAGATACAAAATAGCATACAAACTAAAGATGTTTATTGTGGTTAAAATTTTATTAGACCTGATTTATTTTGTTTTGGTAAGCTATATGTTTTGGACTTCTTCACAATTTAAGTTAATTTTCCTTCTTTTTAACTTCATCTGATGATCCAACGAAGATAATATTAAGAAATTATATTATATGTAAGAAATTGTAAAATTCTAGTGTATTTTTTGAATCCGAAGAGTTCACCCCCACAAACCACTGTGGAGTCGCCCTTGCGTATATGTGTTTATTACGTTGGTTTTATCATCACTTGCAAATGTAACAGTAGATGTTAGAATACATGCATGGGCGGGTCTACCATGCAACCAGAGGGTTTCAAGTCTTCATGATAATTTTTTCAGTTTAAAAAATGTACTCAAATTATATATATATATATATATATATATATATATATATATATATATATATTTTATACGTACTTAATTAGGATTTTCTTTAATATTGCCTATCTTTAGTGCTCCCCGGTTTAGCACAAAGAAAATATCAGAGAAAAGATCAAAGAGCTAAAATAGTAACAAAGAAGACTTTTCTTTTTAATCTGCACAGAGAAGACATAAATAAGCTATTTACATTTAGATAATAAAAACACAGACTGAAAAATAATTGCTAAAAAACAGAAATGATTAAACCTTTAAACGGGAAAATGCCTCTTTTAATGAGCTCTCGAAAATGGAGGTACCCCATGAACGAACAAGCCGAAGCAGTCCAGAACTGAACCTCTGGAACTCCAACCTCTTTGGCTGCCTCAATGCCAAAGCTCATGAGTCCATCAGAAATGACGCACGAAACCGGAGGCACCCCCGGCGTGGAATTCAGCCTACGTAACAAACCCACCAACGGAGCCAAACTGTTCTTCCGGGTCGAGTCACCCAGAAGCGGCACGTACTGTGTCACGTTCCGGTCGGACAGCGGGAGCCCGTCCGGGATGGTGTCGAACCGGAAGTCGGTCAATCCCTTGACTGACTCCGGTCCTTGAGACCTAACCAGACGCCTGTGGTTGTACTCGGTGTTGACAAAGGTGATATGGAAGCCCCTGGAGTGGAGGAGCTTGGATAGGTGCATCATGGGCGTGACATGGCCTTGTGCTGGAAATGGGACAATAACTACGTGAGGTTTTGGTGTTTCAGAGCCCATTTTCTAGCAAATATATTAAGCAAATTAACTATAAGAAGTCTGAGCAACCACGGGTGGTGATTCAGAGATTGGAGGAAGGAGGCTGTATTCGTTGTATGGGTATCGATGCCATATTTATAGGAGAGAGAATGTAAGAGTGGCCTATGCATTATTAGAGCCACCAATTATTGGGTACACGTTGAGTACTATGTGCCATTGACAGACGATACTTCCCGCAACTAAAATATCTTCTTCAAACAATTTCGATCACTTATTGTCTCCTAACCACCTAACAAAAGTAAATGATAGTATGTCTCAGTAAAATAGTTCAGTATCACATAAGCAACGCCACGCGGTACTCCGCGAATGCTGAACAATTGTACTAGATCATTATGTCTCCGAACCAAATTAATTGTACACTCAGAAGTCATTATTGTAGTTTAGCGCTTGACAATGCCTTATGTATGTACTCAGCCAGTGAACAATGTGCAAAAAGTTTATAGATCTATGTGGAAGGTGTATCGATATCCGGAAAAGTTTGCATTGATATGTGCGAAAACTACATTGAAACTCTAACTTTTTGGGCACTAAGTGTGGAAATTCACTGTCTAACTAATAAGCTGAGGTTAACAAAACCGTTTGCGCTTTAACTACTTATCTTTTTAAATGTTTCCAACACCATTATAATACCTCTATTCTATTAAAATATTTTTTATTTAAGCATTTTTGGATTTATTTTTTCAAAGCAGTGGTTGAGAATATTGAAAGAGAGAAATTTTAATAAAGATAAGAGTTGGGAGTGACTAATATCTCTTCGTCTTTTAGAAGACGCTGTAGCAAAGATAAATTGTAGAGTATTTTAGGTAGGCAGATAAAGAGCTTGTTTTAATTCCTCCTCATTATAGTTTACTATTCGATTTAGAGAATGAAATGTGGCCGGTATGTCACATAATGCAAGTGCGTGGGCGTGTGCGAGAGCTCGAATGAAAGAGCATCGATATTTGAGAAAAATGCAAGTCGGAGTGTCAAAGAGCGTTACAACTATATGTGTATATCTTCATATGGCATGTATAATTTTGCCTTGATTAAAAAATGTATAATTCCGGTAACATTAATAACTTTTTCATAAATGAGATTTGTAATTTATATGTATATATGTATGTCTTTTCCGATCAAATGCATAATTTCTATAGACAAATAGAAACATAAATAAGTTGTCGAAATGTTAGGGTGCGTTCGGTGACGTTTTTTTTTTTTTTTTATTTTATCTGTATGTGTTTTTACTTCTTTTTAAAAATCAACGAAGAAAACATGTTTGGTATTTTGTTTATGTTTTTGGTTTATTATAAACGTTTTTACAAAAGTTTTAAAAATTATAGAAATAAAGAAAATGTGTTTTTCCATGTTTAAAAACATGGCAGCTTCTCATAATTATCTCTCTCTCTGCGTGTGAATCCTATGTCCACATAATAAATAAAAGTGCAAGATAGATATGACTTTCGTAATTTGACCGTGTACTATGTAACGGAGAGAGAAAGAGAGAGCTGCCGTAGGGGAAGCATCAAGCCATCAACCACTGATCCAATAATATTGGGGGGTGGTGGGCGGTGTGGGCGGGGGTGGTGGGCGGTGTGAAACGCTGATCCAATAATACGATGAGGTTTTCGGGCCTTCTACCAACTTGGGTGCTCTCAATTCCCAATTTACAAGATTAATCAGTTATTGGCGTTATTCGTTTGTCGGTAAAAATTTACCACTCATTGTTTTTGCTTTTTCTCACTCCATTCAATTATAAAAAAGAGAAACTAAAAAGAAAAATGATATTACTAAGCATGTTTGATGTTGTTTTTATTTGTTACAATTTACATAAAAATGTTTCTTTTGTTTTATTAAAAATAAATATGATTCTACTTTTAGTTAATTTTTCTTAAACAAAAAACTGAAAACATTATCCAATGCCCCCCTACGGCCGTTTTTCCCAAACAGATAAGATTTTGGGTGAATAAGAAAGAAGGGTGGAGAAGAAAGGGATAGTTATAAGGGGGAATATATTATTTAACGAGGGGGGATTACCTAATACTTGGTTTGGGTAGTAGTTGATTTGGTAGAAAATGTGATAAATTACTTGGTTGCTCTTATTTAATCATTTCATCGAGAATACAAAATGATTTGAAGGGCAATTTGGTCTTTTTCTCCACCTCGATAATGTAACGCCCCTGATTTTTGGGTACGTTAAATAAACATTTCATTGATAAAATCAAATCGAGTCTAGCTCATTATTACATCATAACTCTCACTGGAGTTCATAATTACACAAAGAGGGAAAACTAGGGTTCCTATCTACAGCTCTGCCTGCTCCTCCATCCTAGCCAGCTCCTTAGCTCCATAAGCTTCCAAGAGGTTCAGCTCACCTTGATCAACTACAAAATCTGACACATTATACCAGCGTCGCCACCGATACAATATGCCAGGGTTACAACAGTAACACCATGAGCTATGAAAGCTCAGCAGAGTAATCCTATACCCGCTAACCCATAAATTACCAATATCAGAGTAAAAGAGCAGCATACCAACTATTGCACAAGCAGCGGAAAAAGGCATACATGTTTAACAAAGCATTAACAATGATACATGCACATTCCATAGTCTAATGTTGGTGTCTGTATTGTATGTGTTTCTCCTACGCGACTCATCGTAGAACGTGTCTCATTTTATTTCCAAATCAACATTTTGAAAATCACATTTAACACACCCAACCTCGGTTTCGCCGCGCCGGGTTCCCGAGTATCCTCACAATGGTTCCGCCGCTCCGGGTTCCCATTGGCACACAAAACCTTGCATTGGCTCCTCTCCGCGGATAACCAAGCCACATTACCAATGAGGCTACCACGTCCGGCCACATTGGCAATCTTCACGATGAGCTACCACATCCGGCCACATCGTGGTTTTCACAACATTTAAATCACCTCCAATGAGACTACCACGTCCGGTCCCATTGGCAACACACACCGCACAATGGGCTACCAAGTTCGGTCACATTGCGATTTCAAAACACCCTTGTCTTTAAATCCTTTTTATCCATATCAACCACACCCTAGGTGTCATGTTTCTAGCTTTCTCGATTGTTGTGTCTCGTTATCATGCATAGACTCCACGGTAGGATTTCTCATGTAGACAATCATAAATCATTCATTGTAATCTTAGCAAGATCATCCAACTCTACCTTACCTAATCGTACTCAAATTATTACTAAAGCATAATGTTACACGTACGGATGCTCTCGAAGAAATCTTTACTCATGCTTTCAAATATTCACAAGTATTGTTAGCAAAACATGCCTTAAAGCTCGTAATCAATTCAAGATCAAAGTATAATCCTTTCAAACTAAGTTGGTACTCTATGAAAACAAACATTGTTTTTCTTTCTGTAGACACCCTATTTTGGACTATCCAGAGTAGTTTATTTACGGTCTTTGATTCCCCAATGATGATTAAAGGTCGAGAACATCCAAGGTTGATGGTGTGTTTGAGCTATGAGCGTTCCGAACCTCGTTCAAACCCTTTCAAAACCCTTTTCAAACCTTTCGAGCCAGAACCAAATGGCCTCAGCAAAACCCAGCTTCAGCACGCTGGTGACCAACTGACGTATGTTGGTTCATTGCCACGTGTCAGTCATCAAGCATGGAGCCAGTTTCCAGTGGCGCACGCCAGTGCCTTAGTGGCGCACGCCACTCATTCCCCGTCAAATCACCTTTTCGGGATCACTTGCCCGAGACTTTTGTGGCCACCCTGACGTGAGCCACAGTTCTACTGATGATTATTTCGTCCAGGGCCGTCCCCTTCTCTCTCCTACAAGATCCATCACCTTGTCTTCTGCATTTAATGCATGGAAGGCTTGCTCCCTTCCTTGCAACCCAAACAAGCCTTAAGGGCTCAGCTGATCAGTCCTCCATCCCATTCTATAGTACCCCCTTTGCATTTATTTGCAAGGGGTTCAACAACATCAATGCTCTCTAGCTCTCTCTCTCTCTCTATAGTTTTTCTTGCCTCTTTCTTTCATACATTGAAAGGGTCAGAAAATAACACCCCTCCACTGATCAGTAGTATTCCCTTCTCATCCATTGCCCATCCACCAAGCCACAAGCTCAAGCTCAAATCCACCTTTCATTCCATCCCCAAAGGTATACCACCTTTTGTTCCAGAAACTGTTTCGACCCCTGAGGGGAGCCAGCAGAACCCAGGCTGGTAATCAATACCAAGTCTGGGCTCAAAGCTAGCAAATAAAGCAATGTTGTAGGAGAATCGGCGCGCGCCCGATCGTGCATGTGCGCTACCATGGTCGCATATGGCGGTGGTGTGGAGATCACCGATCGTCCTCATTTTACTTTCTTTTCTTTCGATCATCTTGAAGCATGCTAAAACCAAGCCATCGCTTTTCCATATTTTAGAAGCTGTAGCTTGCTACTTGTTTAAGCTGTTAAATAAGGCCCCTAGGATCCATCTAGTCATGTTCCAGAGCCCAGATGAAGCAAAAGCCAAGCACACTGGACAAAGGGGAACAAGTGGCGCACGGTCTTCATTGACCGGCGTGCGCACTGCTCTAAAGATCCATGGTCGGCCCTTGCCTCTTGGTTTAGTCTTGGCCTCGCTTGATCCCCACTGCTTATGGGATTTTCACCTGCTTACTGCTTGATTTGTTGCTGTACCCTATAACTGTATATAGCCTGTGATATTCAACTGCATGGTTTGTCCTGGGTGTGCACTGGTCCATTCCAGAGCCCAGAGGGTTGAGAACAGAGTTTGTGAGCTTGAGCTCACTGCAGTGTGCCAGTAATTGGTGGCGTGCGCCAGTTGTCTTAGCATGCACTGGTCAAACTAGTGCATGCTGATACGTTGCTTGCGCATGTTACCCCGTGGCAGCGCACTCCAGTTTGTTCAAGATACTCACAGAAGTGCTTGTTCTCAATCTATTGTACATTGTTCATAAATCATACATCACCTTTTGCCATGTAAATACAACCTGCTATGTGTTAATCCCTATAAACTGTTCCCCCGCCCTAGCTGAGTGAAAATGATCAAAGAGAGAAAAATGCAAATGTTTTACAAAATGCCTAAGTAGAGACCGATCTCCGAATTGGGCCAGAGGGGTGCCATAAAACCCTTCCCCTCTCGTAACCTGGCTCCCGAACCTCAGATATCGAAGGTGACGACGGTCCAGTTTACAAGCCTTTTTCAAATCAAACAAACGTGAACAGAAGCGTTTTCAAAATCGGTTTCTTGGGTATCTTCCGCAAAACCCGGGTGGCGACTCTCTCAAAACAGCATTTTGTCATGTTTTCAAACAAAAGGGCGCAAACCAAACATTTCGCAAGCCGAAAATGCAGAATTTTCAAGGGCGTGTGCCTACACTTTCATGCATTTCAAACCTTTAAAGTAAGTAGAGAATTTCATATACTTAAGATTGAAGAGTAAGGACATTCTACGTATACTTAGGATTAACAGGTAAAGGAGAATCTACCTTGATCCGAAACTAGTCGGGGCCGAATAAGCTAGTTGAAAAATTCTACGGGCGGTAAAACTTTCAAATCTGGACCGAACTTTGGATGGCGGTAACTCGGTCAATACTTGGCCGAATAGGATCGTTCTTGAGTTTAAAACGAAGATCTCGAAGTTTTCTACAACTTTCGTGAAGGACGTTATTCCTAGAAACGACTTTCGCTCGAAGAAAAATGGGGATAAGAAAGTGGACAGTGAGCTGTCTGGAATGGAATTTCCAGATTTTTTATTGAACTTTGGAGGTCGATATCTTGGTCATCTCTTGACCGTTTTGGGTGATTCTTGGGTCTAAACTGAAGCTCTCGAAGTGTTCTACGACTTTCATGGAGGACGTTGTTCCTAGAAACGACTTTCGCCCGGAGAAAAAATGGAGTTTTTCAGAGGACAGTAGGCTGCCTGGGCAAAACAGAATGGGTTTTAGAGAGAGATGGAGCAATGCTTGAAGATGTGAGTTGAATGGCATGGGATGGATGCTATTTATAGGCAAAACTGAGCTCCCTTCTCCTATCTCAAGGCTGGCCCCCCTCTCCCTCCATCTCTCTCATTGGTTAGCTCCATTGTATTGTCAAATCATGCTTGAAAGCATGGCATGCTTCCATGACTTGTCTTGTTCAAACTTTTTAGGCTTTAAGGCTAACAACCTAGGTTATCATGAAGGGTTTTGGGCTGGTCTTGTCTAGGGTAGGCTTGTTTGCAAGGGGAAAGCAAAACATCATTGGCTAGATTGTACTTTGGAAGACTAGAAATGGTTGTAAAGTGAAGTCTAGGCTTTAAGGGTTATATTGTACCTTGTTGGAGTGTACCACACGCTAGCACACTCTCCCTCCCTCTAAAATTCGGCCAGCGCTCTCCCTCTCTTCCCCTCTCTTTGTTTTGTCCCATCATGCTTGAAAGCATGCAACCTTTCTCCTTCATGGGTTAATCATTGTACTTCAAGCATGCCAAGGGTTGTCATTCCTATTTTTGGCCAAGTTCTAGGTTATCATGAGGGATTCTATGAGTTGTCCAAATCTTAGAAAGGTTTTGCTTGCAAAAGTACAAGAAAGAAGTAATAATGGTTGTACTTTGGTTGAGTAAAGACAAGGAAGATGACTTGATTGAGTTGTTAAACACAAGCACAGACTCACTCTCCCTCTCTCCCATTCGGCCTCTCTCTCTCTCTCTCTCAAGTACTAAGTACACTTACATGGAAGGTCTAGGAAGGAAGCAAGTATTATGAGCTTTCAAGTGACTTGTCAATGAAAAGTCTAGACCAATGATTTCCTAGAAAGCATACAAGGGTTAGGATAATCTAGGAAAGTAACATATTATTTTGTAGAAAATCGCCTAATAACGGAATATTAAAGCTCGACGGTGCCAAACGCCAAGGCAAAGCGTGATCGTGGCCAAGGCAAACTCACTTAGCAAAGCAAAGGCCAAGGCACCGCTAGCAAAGCAAAGGCCCAGCGCCCGCTAGCAGCAAAGGCCAAGGCGCCCACTAACAAAGCAAGGCTGGCGTGGCCCGCTAGCAAAGCAAGAGCTGGCGCGCCCGCTAGCAAAGCAGCTGACCAAGGCGCGCCTACAAGGTGGCGTAGCTAAGGCAAGGCGTGAGCGTGGCAAGGCACCGGCAAAGCGGTGGCAAGCGCCCGCTATAGCAAAGCAAAGGCTGGCAAGGCGAAGGCAAGGCGCGAGCGCAGCTGCGGCGTGAGCTGGCTAAAGGTAGCCGAAGCAAAGCGGCGCCAAGGTGGCCCGCTAGCAAAGCAAAGGCTGCCGGCTAAGGCACCGCTAGCAAAATCGGCTGTTGGCACAAGGCAAGGCCGTAGCAGCACCAAAGAACGCCAAGGCTAAAGCGCGTGACCCGATGCCAAGGCGGAACCCGATGGTAGCCAAGGCAGAGCAACCCGACAATGACCCGACGCTAGGCGAGGCAGCCCGACAATGAACCGACGCTAAGGCAGGCAGCTCGCCACGAGCCGACGCTAAACCGAGGCAGTTCGACAGCGAGCCAATGCCAAGGCGAGGCAGTTCGACAGTTGAGCCGGAAGGCAAGGCAGTTCGACAAGTTGAGCCGACGCCAAGGCGAGGCAGCCTAGCGAGACCCGATGCCTGGGCGAGGCAGCCCATTAGAGACCCGATGCTCAGCACCAAGCCAAAGCAAGGCAAAGCCAATCTGGCCATGCAAAGACCAAAAATTTCTACTAACCACTTCGGCATCGATGCATCACTCTAGGTTAGGGAAATGTAACTAAGCCAAAGGGTAGTTAGGGTTTGCTAACTAATCGGTTAAAACTATACTTGTCAAGTAGAATTTCCAGCCAAGAAATATAATTTAAAGATATTATTTTCTTACTAGGAAAAATATACGAGTATGTTTACAAGTATACTAGTCATGGGAGAAGGACTAAATTGTCCGGAGTAAAATGATTCAATTTTTCAAGTTTCAAATCTAATTATGACGGATTATTAGAATTTAAAAGAAATTTTTAAAGCAATCCAAGTAATAAAAAAAAATTAAATATTTAACGAAATTTTTATTTACCAAAAATCAGGGTCGTTACAGATAAGCTAATCCTAAGATGGAGGTGTTGTTAGCTAACACCATTGGAGTAGGATAAGCTCCCCCCTCCTCCCTTTGCCTCCTTCCTCGTCTCTTATCCTCCCAACAAGCCAGCCCTTAATGTTCAAGCGAAAAAAAATGTGGTTTAATTCGGTGGTTGATCTCCTGGATGTTAGTTTGCAAGCCAACACCCAAACCTATACAAAGCCGGGGTGTTTTCACTAACAATTTTGGACTATAATTTATTGTATTTTGACAAGTCGTTCACACTAACTTACAATTTTCATTACTTAATTATGGTCAGTGGAAAAAACTTGACTTTTTTTTACAACAAGAAGTAGTCCATACTAACAATTATAGACTACATCTTATTGCATTTTGACAAGTCTCATAGTAACTCACAACTTATGAGTTACTGAAAATAATTTGACGTTAATTTTTCAACAACAAAAAGTGATCCATATATAAGTTATTGGCTAGCAGAAATACGCCAACACACAAGGATAAATTACACTTTATAATCTTATTCTTTGTGTTGAACTCCATTTCAAACTTGTGCAATCATTACCCAATTTAGTTCAAGTGGCAATATATACTATGTTTCTGTCAACTTTCTGTTCAATTGCATGACCAAAAATGACTTCTTTTTGTGATGATCATGTGGGCTCTTACTAGTACTACTTAATTGAAAGGGAAAATGACGGCCCAGGACATATTTTAATTATTAATATCTGTCAAGAACAAGTTGAGAATATTTAATGCTCAAAATATTTTTAGCGGGTATTAATTATCAAAACACGCCATTGGCTGTCATTTTCGATAATTGAAAGGCAACCAAATAGAAAGATCGCATCGTGCTGGCAAATGACTTAATAGTAGGCAAGACACAATATTCAAATAGAGGTACTGAAGTGAAACTCAGTGTAAATTTTAAGAATGCAAAGTGTAATTTTCTCGTGAAAGCTTAGACAGAGTCAGAGTTTGGACCTACCGTGTTTGAGGGATTCCCACTTGATCAAAAATGTTCAAACCAGAGAGACAGAGAGAGATGTACTCCTATCATGTTGCACACTACTTGCAGCGGAAACACAGAAAGTACAGATATTTCATGGTCCAAAAGTCACTTGTGAATTGAGAGAGAGAGAGAGAACAGATCCGGATCCTCTATAACAATTCTCCCGATGGTGTGAGAATTTTTATGGGATTTGTATCGTTTATCTCTACAGTCAATTAACCGAATTGAAAATAAATTTTTTCGGAGAAGAGTTAGAAAATAGTTAATTTTTTTCCGAAAGAATTTATTTTTAATTCAGACAATTAATTGCCGAGATGGTCAATTTCATGAAAATTCTCATACCATCCTCATAGGAGATCCTCGGGATCCAGATCCATCATGCAGTGGTGGAAAATAGAGAGTACATGATGCAATCGTTTCACTCCTACATATAAAGCCACTTGCATGTGAGTTGATTTCTCCACCCACCAAATGTCCTTTGTATTTTGTCCCTCAAATTATTGCACGAGTAACTGGCGTTCGTCTAAATAAGTTAAGTGGTTTATTTTTTTATTTTTATTCATATTTTTTTCGTATCACTTGGCTTATCATTATTATTTTGGGGATTATTGCATCATCACGACGAAAGTAATCTAAAAAGTAAAAAAATTTGATCGAAATCCAATTTTTTTTGAATAAAGACCAAAATAAGCCAATAAGCTAATTTTTTCGTCTTTATTCAAAAAAATTGGATTTTCATCAATTTTTTTTTACTTTTTAGATTCTTATTATCATAAGGATGCAATAATCTCCAAAAAATGATGATAAGCCAAGTGATACGAAAAAAATTAAAATAAGGACAAAAAAATAAGCCACTAGACTTATTTATCCGAACGCTCAACGTCCTTTGTCGTCTTAAATCAGCTTCTTCTTTTTTAAAGATTATTTTACTAGTTTAGACTCGCCTCTAAGAAACGAATCGAAAAAATTAACATTTGTTTCAGGTTAATTTTTCCTCATTTTTTTATTTCAATGATTTGAAACAAATAAATAAATAAAATTCCCACAACTAAAAGAAAAATCACTAGAAACGAGACGAGACAAATAAAAGGAAAAGCAACTTTTAAGTTTATTTTTTCTTTGTGGTTTTAAAATTAAAATAGGGCACCTCAATTATAGTGAACTCGTTAAGAACTTGTAGAACAATGAGACCAAAATACCTTTTTACTTTTCGGACCGTTTTTCTATCATCTCTCCTAAAATTAACTGATGTTAGAAAGAGATTTAATTAAGTCTTTTATAGTATTCGATATCGCATCCGCAAGTTTATTTTTAGAACAATCACAGGGAGTGACTTTATGTAACCAAATCCATGGAGGCACTCAAGGCCCAAAAATCCCTTCCTCATGATGACGCTCCCGCGACTTGAACTCATGTCTTTCTGGCTCTGATATCACTTGTCGGATCGCTTTTCCATTATCTCTCCTAATACCAATTGGTGTTAGAAAATCTTTTATAACATTCGATATCGCACTCGTAAATCTGTTTTTAGAGTAACAGTAATGAGTGACAAATTCATCGATGCACTCTAGACCCAACACTTATATTGGAAACTGTAACAGTAGCTGCTATTCGGTTTGGAACTCCAAACCCAAAATTTTGAAAAAAGTAACTTTTTTACTTTCTCTTTCTAACTTTTCAATCATTAATCTCAATTTTCACTCTATCTCTCTCTACTTTTTACCTCTCTCCACAATCATTACTCTCATTTCTCTCTCTACCTTTATTTAAAAACACTACTCAAAATCCACAACCGAAGAAGGACTAAACTGTAGAACTTTATTTTGTGAGACCAAAACACCTTTTTACTTTCACTTTCTTTCAACACGTTCTAATTTCTAATTTCCTTTTCAACTTCCACAAGCACGAGCTTAGAAAAAAAAAACCTCCCACGAGCTAGCTTCCTATTATTTTATTATATATATAAAAAAGCAAGAAGAAAAAATAGAAAAGGGGCTACAGTGTTTTTTTTTTTTTTTTTTGGGGTGGGTGGGGGGTAATTGAAGATATTATAGCACCAAAGTCCAAAGGCAACTACAAGATCCCCCGAAAAAATAGTCAAGCACATGCGCAAGACTAAAAGAGTTTGTTTTCGAACTCAAAATAAGTACGGAGTATTTATTTTTTAAAAAGGTAATTTTAAATTCAAAAATTATATATTTACGCAAATAATTTTCGTATCAATATAGATCTTATTGAGATCTTTTAAACGGTGCAAAAAAATTTAAAAATTATTTTTTATTTACATTATTTTTTAATTTAAAAATGTGAAATAAACTGTTTAGTTTTTAAGAAGATTTCTGGAACGGGGCCTAATAGGAAAGCTTAGAACATAACAACAGAAAGAAAGGACCCTAGAAATCCACCAAAATTACAGGACCTCAAAGATTAGAGACTAAGAGCATCAACAGTCGACTAATCAAAATCAAAATGTTGTTAAGGTTAATAATATTTGCTTAAAAAAGTGCTCACATTAGAAATAACCAAACTTAACAGTCTCTTAACAACTAATCAAATTTTGACCATTGAATAACCAAAATTAGAAATCTTTTGCCAATAATCAAATTTGGTTAACCTCACATCTTTCCAATCAAATACACTCATCATTATAGCTGGCTAGAAGACGTTGCTAAAGAGAAGCATTACTAGCTGAAAGGCTCAACTAAGGTCCCATCCCGCTAAGAAAAATAAGTATTTATTTTTTAAATATATTTTTTGAATTAAAGGTGATGTATTATGAAAGAATGATCTGTGTTATAAAGCGAAAATTAAATACTTAAAAAATAAGAACCTTGACGGAACGGAGCCTAAAAATTTGTGTGATGAAGAATTAGGGATTGTTCGGCTAAATGAGCCAAATGATATTTTTTTTGTCTTTATTTAAAAAAATTTCACATTTATTAGATTTGTGTCAACTTTTTGTGAATTATTGATTCTTTTTTATTAAAGAAATTTAAAAAATAAAAAATTACGATGAAAATCTAAATTTTTTAAATAAAAATAAAAATAAGTCTTATAGTCAATTTTTTCGTATTTATTCAAGAGACACGTGGAGTAAAAGAATATGTGACGAGACGTCCTAGATCTAACGATCGATACAGAAGCACACCCGGATCAGAATCCGTATGCAGTCTCTCAAGATCGTGTCATGCAATTACTTGTTTACCATGATTTCTTATCTTCTGCAAAGTACGAAAATATTTAACATTGGTTCTCTCTTTAGATTGATACGACCGATGGTAGTAGCTTAGTTGGCAGGGTTCCCTATCTTCCTAAACGGGATCCTGAATTTGAGTCACGACTCGGCCTCATGTCTGCAAATGAGTCTTCTGGTCATATAGGGGGGAGTTTTTGCCAACTGTGTACCTAGGTGATACTGTGGTGACTGTCTGTTTTCACGGATAGTAGTTATGGCTCGAACCGAACATTCTAGGGAGCTCCTATGGTCACACTCAAGAGGGTTGCCCCCTCCTACCATTTTTCTGATTAAAAAAAAAAAATCTCTTTAGACTGACTAGTAAATGCCAAATATGGAGCAATATTTAGGCCATCACACTGGGCCTAGAAGAAGAAATCATTGAACAGTCTGTTCTAACTTGGTCCAACTACAAGATCCACTAACGCAGCTGGAAACCTCCAATTGTTGGTTCATTGTCTAGACTGAGAAATTTTTCAGTGCTGAGCGAGTACCACGTGGTATCCGTTCAGTGCATTCGGGTGGTCTATTTTGATTTTGGATGGCTTGGATTTGGAGAGAGAAAAATAAGAGAGAAAGAGAAGGGGTGAGGGGAGAGAGAATATTTCAATCTGAGCCGTCTAAAAGTATATCGAACGGCTCGAGAGTGTCGAGCGGGTACCACGTAAAATATATCCGCTCCCCACTGAAAAATTTCTCAGACTGTAGATACAGACGACCAGACAAGTGTGCAGAGCAATTCGTCCGAAATGCACACCATTTTATTTATTTATCTCTAAAGACATCCCTCTAATATGCGTTTCTTTTAGGAACATATAAAATTAATCTTGAAAGTCGTAATAAAAAATATTTTAACTCCACACCGACGCCCCCACCCCGTTGGCTACCGTGGCCGGTGCTTCTATCGTCTTCTTTGGTCCTCCACTGCCATGCCGACTCCTTTCCCTAATCAACACTCCTCTCCCATCGTCCTCTGTAATATACTACAACTCCCTGTTAGCACATATCTCTAACCTTATTATTAAAGTAGTGTAGACACCTCAATCTGGGCTTCCAGATTACTTTACTTACGGTATTTGATTCCCCGATGATGAAACGGATCAAGAACACTCTGAGAATGTCAAGTGTTTGAGTTTTGAGTGTTTGAAACCTTTAAACCTAGCCTAATCTAAGCCACTTCCAAAAGCCAAAAACCCTACTAACCCGCGCCAGGGCGCACCGTCGCGCGACGGTTTGACTCCATCGTGCGATGGTCAACCATCGGGCACCAGGGCGGACCATCGCTCGCCAGACACATTCCATCGCGCGCCAGGGCGCACCCTCGCGACAGACTGACTTCCTCGCGCGAGAGTCAGCCTGGGTCAAAGTCAAAGATTTGACCGTTGACCCACGCGCGATGGTCCCATTCCATCGCGCGATAGTCCCAAACCTGTCACAGTCACCTTTATCAGCTGGGAAAACTTATCAGCTGGTGACCCACAACCTGCACGTCTCTTTGCACCAGATCTACCTCCCCCTCTCCATTTATGAAAGGTGCTAACTCTATAAATACCCTCCATTTGTTCTCTTTCAAAGGGTTAACAAAAATTGGCATTCAAGGCTTACACCCCAAGAACAAAACTTGTTCTTTCCCCCCATTTTCACACCTCAATCAATCTCAATTCAACTCAAAGTTCAAACACTTTTCAAACCAAAAAAACCAAAGGTATAGCTTACCTCTGTTCTGATCTCTGAGGGGGGCTGGCTGGGCCAAAGCTGGTAATCAATACCAGTCCTGGTCCAAAAGTTGGCAAGATTTCAAAAACCGTCATGGCTAGAACCAACGCGCGATGGACTCACTGTATCGCGCGACAGTCCTCCGTTGCTCGCGACAGTTCACGTGGGGATTGGTGTCTTGCTGGTTTATGTTTTTCTTTTATATAGATCACTGTTAAACATGAAAATAACCAGTTTACTGCTTTCCTATAGTTAAAATTGCTAGCTTGCACTTCAATACTTTGTTCTGTTCTGTTGGAATACCCCTGGGACCTTTCTGAATATGTCTCAGAACCCAGAAACATGTAAACCAAGCACTGGTCTGGTCCAGTCCCTCGCGCGACAGACTGACACCATCGCGCGATGCTGCGCCAGGGCGCACCGTCGCGCGCCTGAGGCGCACCCTCGCGCGAGAGAGTGACTGTCTCGCGCGATGGTTTGCTTCTGACCAGTGGTTGGCCTTGCATGGATAACTATGGGTAACTAGGCCTTTGGTCTCTGTTTTGTCCACACTGTTTATGGACTGTTTTGTTTATTTGTTGGGCTTTTCAGCCTTTAAACTGTATATTATAACTGCTTATCAACTGCTTGGTTTGTCCTGGGTGTGCACTGGTCCTTCCAGAGCCCAGAGGGTTTGAGAATAAGAGCTGTGGGCTTAGGCTTACTAGCGCGCGCAGGTCTTGTAGTAGCGCGCACAGGTGTGACTAGCATGCATTGACTTGATCAGTGCATACAGGTTTTTTTCTGCGCACGATACTCCAAGACAGGGGCTTTCCAGTCTGTCTAATTCCCACAGCAGTCTGTTTTCATCCTATACTAACTATTTCAAATAGAGCAAACATGTTTTCTATCACATCTTGCAAACATGTTACAGCTTAATCCCCGATTAACTGTTCCCCCGTCATAACTGGCTAAAATTGGTTAATAAAAGAAGAATCACAATGTTTTCAAAATGCCTAAGTAGAGACCGATCTCCGGATTGGGCGAGAGGGGTGCCTTAAAACCCTTCCCCTCTCGTAACCTGGCTCCCGAACCCAAATATGGTTATGACGGACTGGTTCCTTCACTTTTTCAAATCAAATAGCGCGGCAGGTGCTTCGAAATACGGTTCCTTGGGTGTCGGACCTTCAAACCCATGTCGCGACTCTGTATTCCGAGCGCTTGCTTCTCCGCTCGCGCTCCCTCGATTATGGGCCCTTGCATTTGGAATCCGGAAATTCCAGGGCATGCTGCCCACAAGCATCCAATTCTAAATCAATTGGCAAAGAGTAAAGAGACCGCCTAGGCTCATATACTAGTTTTGGAGGAGATAATTAACCGACGTGGAACAAACTCCAATATTCCCCCGCGCGTGCGACTCCCGACTTGCAAGTGGAGAGGTAAACAAAGGATCCGGAATACACAGATCACAATGAAAGAAAGTGCAACTATGGCATAGACAAAGAGAAAAAACCTCCGAAATCCTAGCTTTAATACCATGTTTCTAACTCCAAACTAATTGGCAAAGAGTGGAGAGACCGCTCATACTCATATACTAATTTTGGAAGAGATAATTAACCGATGTAGAACAAATTCCAACAAACCTTAGATGGTGTGCGTTGAGTAGAGATGTTGTGCATTTAGAATCTCCCAAAAACATGGAATTTTCGTCCAAACTTATCTACCATAGATATTAAAAATGACCTGTGACTTTTCCAAGAGGGTCCTTTGGCTAATTTTCCAAGAATAAAACAAATTTGAGGTCCTTCGGCTATATTGGAATACGAAGTGGAAAGTGATTGACGGAAAAATGCAAGCCGTCATAAAAAGGGACCGCTCCAAGATTTTAGTTATGGAGTGACAAAGGGAATAAATTTTTTTTTTTATATAAAATACTCTACAAAATAAATATTTAGTTTGGTTAAAAACTTATTTATAAGGCCTAATTTCTTACAGTATTTTTTATTGAGCTATAAATTGATTTACTTGCCTACAGATTCAAATGAATTTTTATTTTTTCTGGTCTTGTGGTATAATATAATCTAGTGCAGACAATAAAAAATAATAATAAAAACTCTGTACAAAAGAGTATACAATTTATTTAAGTGCAGATTTTGAACCCCTAGGTGATTTGCTTAAACCTCCTCAAAACACTAGTTCCACCGCTCATGTCATGAAACATTACAGTAAAGATAACCAACTAGGATTAGCCTAACACACTCTCTATTTAGAGGTTAAGAGGTCAAATCTTGTCGAATACTGGAATTGTTAATTAGTTCTTGGTGTCTTTTGGTATTAGTTTATTTCTTACTTGTATAGGACTATTTCTTGGGGGTTGTTATTCAATTAGCTTGATTTAGTTGTGCTGGACCTCACGTGATTGAGATAGTGTTACGTTATCATAACTCTTTCTAATTTTCTACCCTTACATTCAAAGATAAAATAAAATATAGTAAACGTATGTATGGAAGAAAAAGATATAGAACAATAGCGTCAGTCGTACGTGATTTAAATTTTGAATTTTTTTTTTTTTTTTTGCCCCCATCAATCTAAGAACCAAGAAACCATGCAGAAATTCCTTGCCTCTAGAAATCCCTCAACAAGAGACCATCAGAAATTAAAAAATAAAACAATTGAAATTGAGAGAAGTTCCAGTAACCGACTAGTACAATAAAAGCTAGGGTAAATTTCACTTACCTCCCCTTAGGTTTCTGACAACGACACAAACTTTCCTTCAAGTTTATGAAATTGCACTAATCTCCCTTGTCAGAGTTGTCGGGTAACTTCTATTAATAGAAGTTGTGCTTTTACTTTTTTACCCCTTCAAAAGAAATTTAAAAAAAAAAAAACCTTACTTACCAAAAAAAAATCATATGAAATTCACCAACATTACCACAATCACTATGGATGCGAAATTGTCACAAAGACAAAAGAATACACTCCACATAGGGAGGAGAAAAACCAATAAACTAAAAAGATAAAAGAAAAAAACAACCTTAATTTAGCTCCCGTTCCTCGTCAGATATGTCGCTGTTTTTGCTAGATCTGATAAACATCGTCGAAGTTGATGCAATTGTTGTTGAATTGGATACCATCATAGCCGTAGATGAAGAGAGTAGTAGAGAAATGAGCTAAGGGATGAGTTGAGAATGGAGGGGGGTCGGAATGACTTGAGATGAGATGGAGAACAGGCCCCCACATTAGGGTTTGATTCGACTTGGTTGTTAATGGATGTAACATACAACTATACGCCATTTAATTAGTTCAAACCACAATGATTTTGAAGTAAAATGGGTTTCTAACAAAAAAATAGATATGCAAATATACTACTTTAAATATTCATCACATAATATTGCCTTCAGCAAAATATAGCATTTGTAGGGAATTTTACTGCACCTATATTGGTGCTAAAGTTAAGATTCCACCGTATATTTAGGAACGCTAAAAGATGTGTTTTAACCCCACTTCAATCAATCCTTCATTTCTCCATATTTTCATATTTTGTACCTCCACTGCAAAAAGGTGTTTTGGAAGATGTGTGTTTGCTCCAATCCATCCTCCAAAACACTTTTTTTTTTTTTTTTAATCTCCATTCCTTCAAATGTGGGGGGAAAACCTTTTTCCATCCTTTAAATTTGAGAATGAAAGTATAGTTGCTATCAGATGGAGGATGGGTTGAGCACTATTTTCCTCAAAATAGAGGATTGATGTCAAAAACACTTTTGAAAGATGAGTTGGAATTGATTTTTTCTTCCAAAAATGGAGGATATTTTGAAAGAATAGAGCACGCATGGGTTGCAGATGCTCTTATAGAGATTTAAATCCAAACATTTGGGTGAAAAACACCAATGTACCTTACCAACCCGAAATGGACTATTTGAGTCCAAACATTGTATGCTATGGGCACCCCCCCAAAAGGGCCAGGCCCATTTCACATCAACTTTGAACAAAAAAAATTTGATTGGGCTATTCTTTATTGTTCTTATCCAATAAAGGCCTTTTAGTTTTAAAACCTGAGCCCAATAAATTGAGCTTCTGTTCTATTTTTGTTAAATGGGCTTTCATTTTCTTTTACTCCTGCTCTTTTTTTCTTTTTTTTTACAGCAAAGAAAGATTTTAACATGGGAAAATTTGGAGAAAAGCATCGAACTGATGGGAGAACTCTTAATATATTGGGGAAAGGAAAGTTAAACACGCTCATTGAACGTCGAGTTCTATTTTTGATACGGTTGATTATGTATTCAAAATCTTCTTATTTTGTTGTCATCTATATATATACTAGAGGTTGAGGCACACGCGATGCACGTGCTTGTGCAAGTCCGATTTTCATAACATTTGTGAAAATTTGATCAAACAATAAATGTGTAATTTGATCTAACTTACACACGCATTGCGTGTGCCCTGACCTCTTGTTTGTTCTTTTTCCCACTGATTTTGTGTCTTCTTTGTCCTCTTTCATGTGCAGTAACTATCCCAAAAACATATTAACAGTAGAAAATAAAAACCAAACAAAATAGAACTCAATAAAATTGTCAACTGTACAAAATACATTAGGATTTAACTCGAGATAATTCAAGGGAGTTAAAAAGAAGAACTTACTTGAGTTCCACCATCTTCACCATATCTAATTGACCAAGTGTCCCACTCTAAGAGATAATTCGAGGGAGTTAAAAGGAAAAGACTTACTTGAGTTCCACCACCTTCACCGTATCTAGTTATTCGTATTGCTTGTGGGATGATCAAAACTATGGGTCTGCATGGAGTTACCATTGAATCAGACAACCAAACAACCATCAAATTGAGTGTTTTTTAGCTTGTTCCCCCATGGGAAGTAATGGCAGTGGTTTGGGATATCCAGAAGCTCTGTCAAGAGGAAGGAATTAGCTGTGCTTGGTGCAAACGAGAGGCGAATGGGTTGGCCCATGAAGTAGCTTCCGAAGGTCTTAGGGGTGTGCTGCCTGTTAATTGGATGTCTTCCCCCTCCTCCTATTTATTTTCTATTGTAACCAGGGATAGTTCCCTTTCTCTGTAATGAAAGACCGAGTGTCCCACCCTAAGATTTTTCCCAATTGGGTTCAACGTGTGGCAAACCATTGGGCGGCCAAGTGACATTCAGTGCCTTTCGAGAGAGAAGTTGTTTACTCTGCCCGCAAATATGAAAATCTGTCACGGAAACTACAACAATTGATAGTGGGTACTGGGAGTGGGTTACCCATTGATTGTGGGAGGTTACTTTTGTTTAAATGTCCAATATATCCTTACAGTTAATTATTTTGTTTTGTGTATTTTTTTCTCTTTAGAGAGTATTTTAGAAAAGAAAAATACATGACAAGAGAGACACCAAATTATAACTCCTCTTTATATATTAGAATAGATGTAAAACACTCGCGTGAAGTGTAAATCACTTCAGCTTATAGACTTTTTATGAATGGGTTATGGGGATGTAGTCCGCTTTTATTAGTTTATCTTTTGTACTTGAACTTTTATATTTTGTCACCCCAGTAAGAAAAAATCATGATTCCACCATAATTTCTTGTTGGACGAAACGACTTGCATTACATAAAAGTCACACTAGATGATGACTGGGAGGACCTTTTACCTTTTACTGCTCGGACTGTGTTCCCCTTCAGTTCGACGACTCTCTCCAGTTTTACTAATTTTTTTGGATTGAAAAATAATAATAATCGGAATCGATCATTTTGTAGCACTCAGTAAAAGATATTCTTGATAAAAATTAATTTGATCTAAAGTAGTTTGATGTATGAATGAATTGCGTGTGCGCAAGAAAAGAAAGAAAGGAAAATATGGTTTGTAATTTTAACTGTCTATTTTTTCTCGCACAAACACGATTTGTTCACGTATCAAACGAAGTCAGATCAAATTGAATTTCGGCGTGAATATTTTCCCAACAAGTTCTACAAAGTAACGGTTTGAATATATTTTTTCGATCCAGAATAGACCAAAAACAAAAATTAAAACTGGAAGAGCACTGGAAAGTGGAAAGTTATCTAGCGTAAAATTAAAACAAATAAATCTTTCTTGGTATTTAATTCTTTTATAGGAAAAAAAAATTGTCCAATGATCTAGAACTTACCGCCCATTTTGCTACTTAGATGAGAAATGAAAAAAAAGGAGCCTAGTTTTTCTGAATGATGAAAACAAGAAGAAGAAAAGAGTAAGTTTTCTCATCGTTTCATTTGGATTGACCTTCCACTTTCTCTTCTCAATAAATCTCACTCCTTTGGGTGAGAAACAGAATTGATTCGATAAGGAATTCTTAGGTTTTGCTTGGAACCTATGGAAAAGAAAAGAAAGGAAAAAAAATAAAATGGGAGAAAAAAGGAAAAAAAATTTATTATTCACAAAACTGAAAATTGTTATTTTCATCTATCTTTCTCTTCAAACCAAACAATAGAAGATTTTTTTTTAAAATTTTCCTTTCTTTTATTTTCTTAAGTTCCAAACAGAGGCTTAATTCTCACGAAAATGATATGTGTATTGATGGAAGTGTAGGGAATTCGTACCGACCGAGCCGTCCAAAAAATTTTAAAAAAAAAACCAAAGGGGCCTACGCGGGAATAAATAGCATCCGATGTGTGTAGGGTGCTTGATCTAAACACTCTATTTTTCGTGTATGGGTATTTAGATCAAGCACCCTACACACATCGGATGTCAATTATTCCCGTCCTAGCCCCCTCGGTTTTTTATAAAAAAATTTTTGGACGACTCGGATCGACCGTTTGGTGACCGGAGACCGGCCGGCGCGGCCGATTGATACGAATTCCCTACACTTCCATCGGTGCAAATAGCAATACTCTAATTCTCATCCTTCCTCCCCTCTTTAATTATCCAAACAAAAGAGGGAAAGCGCTTCCCCACCCGTTCTTTTCTTTTTCTGTTGTTGATGATGATGATGATGATGATAACCCCCCAGAGGGGCTGTTGACCTTGGTCCGAGATCTTTCTTCTTTTTTTACTGTCGTTTCTTACTAGAGTGTTATTTCCATAAAGCCGCCAAAGTGTATTTTTTGAGAATAAACGAAAAGTTTACCAGCCCAAAAGCCGCCCCCACCACTACCAGCAGATTAGGGAGAGAGAAACTCTATTTTTTTTAGAGAGAGAGAGAGAGAGAGTACTGTTTGCATTACAGATGTGTTTCTTTTAAGACAACCCAGATTTTACAGGCATAAGCGAATAAGAATCTTCTTTTGTAGTATTCTATTTTCAACTCTTTTCTCGCTCTTCGGAGGCCCGAACGGTTGATTCTTCTCGGAGGTACATCTTCTTCCTCTTCTCTTCTCTTTGATTTGTTCGTGTGTCTGTATACGTATGTGTGTGTGGATTTTTACTTTGTTGGTAGATTCTGTAAGAGTTCTGTAGCTGTTTTAAGTTTTAGATTCATTTATGATCTGGGTTGGTTTTCAATTCCATTTAGCTTGAAGGGTAAGTTGAGGAATTAGTGCTTCAATTTTGGTTAGGTATGAAATTGAATTGGTGGGCATTCATTGCTGTATTCTCTCTTTTTGTTGTATGTACTATACATGTGTAATTTATGGCCTTAGTTGACTGAGAAGATGAGATCGGTTTCCTTGAATTTACTGGGTCAGCACGGGTAGACTCGTGTTTTGCAAGTTGTACTAATACTAATAAAAAATGCAACCTTTGGATTGAGATTGAATGATTTTTGGCAAGAAAAGAAAAGAAGATATTTCGAGTTTCTCACCAAATCAGTCAAACAAATAAGTGATTTAGTGAGACATGAATCAAAATGATATTTTTTAATTGTTTATCGTGCAAATCCATAAGCATTAGTCCAAGGATATTACGACTCACACCTGCTGAAAACGGCCCACACTAATTTTCTTTCAATTATTAGTATAATAATATTTTTTTTGAACAGCTAGTATAATAATTTTTTTACATTATTCGCATAAGTCAGCTGAAATAGTTGAAACCTAGGGCGCTAAGAACCATAGAAGTGCCTTTGATCAGAAACCAAAAAAGTTTGTGCTAATGCTAAAACCAAAACAAACCAAACTAAACCGACCCTTATGTCTCGATCACTTGGGTCGGCTAAATGAATCATTTTCCTCCATTGAGCTCTGTCAAGGGCCACTTATTCACACAAATCCATTATACTCATATATTTGCGCACAACAACATTTAATGTCAATTTGGGTCTATCCCTCCCAGTAGTATTTTGCTACCCAAAACTATCTTATCCGCTCTCTTAATTACTACATCTCCTGATCTATAGTAGACGTATCTGAACCACCTTAGTTTATTTTCCCTCAACTTCTTCTCTATAGGTGCTACACCTACCATCTCACGAACCGTTTTATTTCTAATCCTGTTTCGTCTAATCTTATCACACATCCACCTCAACATTCTCATTTTCGCTACACTTATATTGCTCACCTGTTGTTTCTTAATAGGCCAACATTTTGTCCCGTAAAGCATCGCTGATCTGATGGCAATTCTATAGAATTTTTCTTCCAAGTTTGTGGGTACCCTCTTGTCATATAGTACGCCAGTCCATTTGAGCCACCCCACTTGGATCCTATGGGTCACACTCACATCATCGACAATCTCTCCATCTCTACTAATAATTGAGCCTAAGTACCTAAAATGATCACTTTTTTGGTATCTCCTGGTCTTGGATCATCACTTTTTCTTCATGCGCACTGCTGGTACCACTAAACTTGCACACTATATACTCAATTTTACTCCTACTTATCCGAAAACCCTTTGACTGTAATGCTTCCCTCCAAATTTCTAGTTTCGTATTAACACTTCTAGCGGTTTCATCTATGAGGACAATGTCATCTGCAAACATTATACACCATGGGTTATCCTCCTGAAATTGTCTAGTCAATTCATCCAAAACTAAGGCAAAGAGGTACGGGATCAAGGCTGACCCTTGATGCAATTCTTTAGTGATTAGAAATTCACTCGTTTCCCTTACTGGTGATCTAATGGTAGTGATGGCACCTTCATAACATGTCTCTAATCACCTCGATATACTCTTTGGTGACTCCATTTCTCTCCAGAACCCATCATATGATGTCTCTAGGCAGCCTATCATAAGCCTTTTCGAAGTCTATAAAAACCATATGGAGATCCTTCTTCTTTGCTCTGTGTTTTTTTACCAATCTCCTTAATATGTAGATAGCTTCCATGGTTTGAACCCAAACTGTTTCTCGAACACCGTAGTCATCATCCTGAAATGATGCTCAATAACTCTTTCCCACAACTTCATCGTATGACTCATCAATTTAATACCTCTATAGTTGTTGCACCTTTGAATATCCCCTTTATTCTTATAGATATGTAGTACGGTGCTCCTTCTCCAATCGTCGGGCATCTTCTGAGTCATAATAATCTTGTTGAACAACTTTGTCAACCAAGTCACTCCCAGATCACCTAGACTTTTCCAAACTTCAATAGAGATACTATCTGGCCTTAAGGCCTTCTCCGGTTTCATCCTTTTCAAAGCTTTAACGGTGTAGCCACTTCAAACTTTTGTATTCTCCGATAAAACTCATATTCTATGTTTTCGCCAGATACATACACTTCCTCCCCACCAAAGCCTCCTTCATGTTTCTCGTTTAACTTCTTGAAATACGATTTCCATCTATCCCTGATCGCTTCGTCTTTCACCAACACCACTGAATCAATACCTTTTATACACTTAACTTGAGAAACGTCTCTAGCTTTCCTTTCTCGCAGCTTGGCAAGTTTATAAATAATCTTTCCTCCATATTTACTATCGAGTCTAGCGTAGAAATTCTCATAGGCTTTCAACTTAGCATCCCTAACGGCTTTCTTAGCTACCTTGCTAGCTTGCTTATAACCCTAAAAATTTTCCTCATTCCGGTCCTTTTACCATTTTTTAAAGCACTCCTTGGCTTTTACCATTATTTGAACCTCGTCATTCCTCCACCATGTCTCCATAGAAATTGGACCTTTTTTCTTTCGACTCCCCAAGAACTTCTTTCAATATTCATCTAATACTGTCAGCTATGGTATTCCACATATTGTCACTATCGCCTTCCACTCCCCACCGTGCTTCTTGAGACATTTTTTCTTTGAATACCTCTAGATTCTCCCCTCTTAGGCCCCATCATTTAATCCGTAGGCATCTAGTTTCATCTAGTTTCCTTTCTCCTTCTATTATTCCCCTTGAGACAAATATCTAACACAAAAAGTCTATGTTGTGCTACTAGACACTCTCCGGGAATAACCTTACAATCCTTACATGTCAAGCAGTTTGCTCCTCTAGCAAGAAAATAGTTGATTTTGCTTCTTGAGAAAAAGGTTTAAAGTGCACCTTGAGAAAAAGGTTTAAACAGAAGGCAAAATTTTAACCACTAGGACTCAGTGTGGAAAGTAACTCAAATAGACCCCTTTGTTGTACATGTACTAGATTTGATACCGTGCAACAACAAGAAAGACTAGCCGTAGCAAGGCTTTCAAGTTTGGGACCTTTGGCGGCCTTGGCCTACCACACACCCTATAATCAGGAGATTCATAAAATCATGAAATTGCATCCGGAAGAAAGGCCAAAGAGATATTACAAATTTAGTCTTTCAAGTTTGGGACATTTGGCGGCCTTGGCCTACCACACACCCTATAACCAGGAGATTTATAAAATCATGAAATTGTATCCGGAAGAAAGGCCAAAGAGATATTACAAATCATGTTCTTATATCTGAAAGCTGAGAGACTAAGGACCATTAATCAAGATTAATGCGATGAGCCTCGCCCCTCCACTAACCACCAGTGAGACTTAAACCCATGACCTCTTAACCACTGAACTACTTGGGAGTTGGCCTAAACATTCATTTTTCCCATGAATGCTATTTTTATCCCTAGTGTTCTTATTTAATGTGGGTTTTGTGATTCCCACCTAGAGTTTTTAATTCTTCCCTATTAAGTGCAATACCCTTAACTATGAATTTGAAGCAGGGGATCGGCAGTGTGATAAATGAGTCTTTCCTATTTTTTTTGGGTTTGCTTAGATGAAGTAAATGAGTTAATGTACCCAAGTGGGTTGCCTATAAGAAAGGGCCAACTCCCAAGTAGTTTGGTGGTCAAGAGGTCACGGGTTTGGGTCTGACTGGTGGTTAGTGGAGGGGCGAGGCTCATCCCATTAATCTTGATTAACTGTCCTTAGTCTCTCAGCTTTCAGATATAAGAACATGATTTGTAATATCTCCTTGGCCTTTCTTCCGGATACAATTTCATGATTTTATGAATCTCTTGATTATAGGGTGTGTGGTAGGCCAAGGCCGCCAAAGGTCCCAAACTTGAAATCCTTGCTACGGCTAGTCTTTCTTGCTGTTGTACTGTATCAAATCTAGTACATGTACAACAAAGGGGTATATTTGAGTTGCTTTCCAAACCGAGTCCTTGTGGTTAAAATTTTGCCTTCTGTTTAAACCTTTTTCTCAAGGTGCACTTTAGGCCTTCTGTTTATAGGGTGTGTGGTAGGCCTGGGCCGCCAAAGGTCCCAAACTTGAAAGCCTTGCTACGGCTAGTCTTTCTTGCTGTTGTACTGTATCAAATCTAGTACATGTACAACAAAGGGGTCTATTTGAGTTGCTTTCCAAATTGAGTCCTTGTGGTTAAAATTTTGCCTTCTGTTTAAACCTTTTTCTCAAGGTGCACTTTAGGCCGATTTCCTACTTGAAGAAATTAGTTGTACACACCATTTTTTTGAAGACTTTTTGCCCTGGCAATGGATTCTCAATATTGTCCCTCTTAAACCTGTTTGGCAATTTTATGTTTCTCGTTTCATTTTCTCCCTCTGGCAACTTCTCCCTGTATCTCCAAAGTCTTGAGACGTAGATGTGAAGTGTGAATTCCAATAATCTCGTCTACAACTTGTGTTAGACTGGTGTAATTCATTACTTTTTTAGTTGAGTGACCCTGGGGCCCCTTTCCTTTGCCCACATACTGGCACTGTGGCAGATTACATTTTATGAGATTCATCTCTTCACAGGTTAAATATGTCAATATTCTTGATTGTATCTGGTTTGCTGTTTTTTTGTGTGTACATCTCAGGTTATAAATTTCATTAGAAACCTGATGCTGGAATATTCTGCAGAGATGAAGCTCACTCATACATTCAGGGAGGAGAACACGTTTTTGTGCATTGAGAACTGGGAATAAAGTCTCATATAAGAGAAGCCATGTATTTCGGGCTGAAGCTGGTTTTTGGAGTTCTAATATTGGCTTGTTTGCATTCTTTTGTATCATCTAATCCACAAGGTATCAATAATATTTTAACTCATTTAGACACAATGTTGTAGGCTAAGCATTGTTACTCATTTTTTCTGGTGCCCTAGCCCTCGTCATTATTTTTATTCGTTTGAAATCATTATTGGATTTTCATATGCATAGTCACTAATGTAGTTTATTCCATTTAGTTAGAGTTCTGTTTGTGCCCTGGCTTCTTCCTTCGAATTTATAAAAAAAAAAAATTAGAATACGAATTGATAGGGAGTAACCAAGAATAAATTGCTTTTGGGTCAGGAATGTGATGCTATATCACCAAGAATGTGCTATTAGTTAGCCTAATATGGTGATATAAGTTTTGGACACTCGCTCCAAAACATGTTACAACTTCTTGCCTAATGGTAAATCAAGAGATTCATAGTGAAATTAATTCATGATATCATCGTCATTTTTCTCATGAAAAAATAATCACATTTAATGAACTTCAATTAGTGAGTGGAGTTTTGAAGATACAAGTGGAAATAAGTTTTCAAAGGATTAGTTTTAGAAAAACGGACATCGTTGTATTGTGGGTTCAATGTCTGAAAACATTTGCTCTTGTGTTTAGAAGGTCCATTGTTTCTTATGATGTTATTTATGCAAGCCTATCTCTATCTTAACACAATCTAGAGCGTGTGGCATACCACATCCACTCCTTGTTTTGGAGCAATCGAACATGAATTAGATTTTTTGAAATAGTTGTTGTATGTGTTAAAATAATATTTCAAATCTTGTTATGTGAGAAACTGGTGCTTTTTGATGACATGGTGTCACTTGGTTTTTTGAATAGGTGGGAGTTATTTCATACATCTTACTTTACCTCTTCAATTCTAATGTGCCTGAGTTTCCTGAATATAAGTTGAAATTCTCATTGGTGAGTGTTGATAGCTTGTTTTAATCATAATTTCTGTCCAGGGGATGCCCTCATTGCTTTGAAGGCTTCTCTGAATGATTCAGGTAATCAGCTCTCAAGTTGGAATAAGGATATGGTAGATCCATGCACTTGGTTCAAAGTAACCTGTGACAAAAACAAAAATGTCATTTCTGTGTAAGTAATGCGCGCGCGTATTTTGCTTTGCTTCTGCCTATGAAATGCTTGCTATTATATTGCTCTCAGCATGGATCATGGCTTCAATCTGTAGTTGCCATCATAAGACCTCAAATGTGGTGTCTGATTGTATGTTTGCAGATCATTATCAGCTTTGGGGTTTTCTGGATTCTTGTCCCCTGAAATCGGATCTTTGAAGACCCTTCAAACGCTGTATGTTTAAGAACTAAAGCTCAGTTCAGTTTAATTTGCCTGAAGCCATTTTTGGAATTTTTAGAAAGGAAATTTTGTGACTGGTAGGGTTGAAGACTTCATATCCCGAAATCCGGTCAATGTATAATCTGCTAGTGTTGTTCGCTTTTTGGGTGGAACTCTCTGGTTCTACATTCTTTTTGGGATCCCCTCTAACGGTCTTATATTCGCTGGATACCTTAATAGTGACAATGATTAACAATTGTTGTACGAATTCTAAAACTGCATCCAATGGAGAGGTGGAGGAAGGATCTAGAAAATAGAAACTACAGCTTAATATGTGCACATAGGGCATAAACGAAAGGGGGAACAATCTTCTGAGTCTTGCGCAATTGCTTTCGAAAGCCTTGCTCTGTTATCATGTCAAAGAATTCAATTGAAAACAAATTGCCAATGATTGTGGAGGTTGTCTAGGTTCATATACTATTAGTTGGAGGGATAATTAATCGGTTTAGGACAAGCTTTTACATTGATAAACCTAAACAAGATGAAAAAATTGTTTCATCATCTAACACCAAATTCGTTAGGCCTAAAGGACGACAAGAAGGGATTACTGTTTATAGTTCTATATAGTTGTTATTACTATTGTGTCCTGGAAGGGGAAAAATCCTCTTAATGTAGAACTACACTCTTTGAGATCTAACCGCACGTGATAGCCTCGCCGGAACCCTAAGACCTGCAACACAAACACGGTGAGCCCGCCCTTGCCTCTCGTCGGCAAAGGCCCTCCGATGCCTAAATTAGTATTCGCACTAAAACCCTAATTTCGTAAGGAAGACAGAAATATCAGAATTGCATAAAGCGTACCTCTCTTATTAGGTTTACCTCATATTTATAAGTTCTGCACAACTTGCTCTCCAAGTATCCTTGTTGCCCTAGGTTTCCTATCCCGTATAGGAAACCCTGCCTTTCTGGGATTCTCTCCCCTAATTAGCCGAAGTCCTGCTCTCGTTAGGAGACTCCTCTAATATGGAATTTGTTCCATATTAGAGCTCTATTTCTGCCCATTATAGCAGAATATATTATTCCCTTTTTCGCGGGAACCATCCTTATCACGTAAGGAACTCATCCAGAACATTCCGGATCAATCAGCCGCCCATCTTGTTGGTCGGCATAGCTCGGGTCAACATTCTCGTGGTTGTCTCCTTGCTCAACATTCATGCCGTACACTGGTACACGTTACTCTCGATCAATTTCCTTGCTCGGCCTTACACACCCTAGCATGGTGCTACCACGTGTCTCGCATACACCCCCCGTGGTGCTCCCGTGCTTTGAACGTGGTCGGCTATTATCCTCTGCAACGCACCCTCACATGGTGTTCTCACATGTACCGCACTTGTTCGGGTATGGTTTCCCTAGCTCGGGGAAAACCCCACTACATGTCCCTTTCATTTTTACTGTGTTTCGTTTGTTTATAAGTGAGGGATATGTGATCCCTCAAGGGCCCGTAGGATTTCCAGCTTTGAAAAATTGATAAAATGGGGGGCTTTTGGAATGAGTGTCTAACGCGCCTCGGGGAGTGTCCAACGTGTTAGGGATGTCTCCGACTCCGACACAAATACACCAGCTTCCTAGAAGTGCGTTTGCTTCTTAGTTGCGAGATATGTCAGAGGGTGCATGAAGTATGATAGAGCTCACCAAACGGAGGATTCAAAATTTTGGAGACTTTATGCTATTTTAGGTCTCAAATTTAAGGAGTTGCTAAATTTCTGGACAGCAGGGAGGATTCAGTAGTTTGGAGCTAGAATGGTTAACTAGGGTTGGGGTTTGGGTTGTAAAGGTTTTAGGGATTTGATTATGCAGAAAAAATGTTGCTTGTGGCTGTAAATATTGTGCAAGAGTGCTGGGAATCAAAATAAAGAAGATGAAGATAAGAAGAAACATTGAAGAAAGGAACCTTATAGTCGTTTTAGAAACCTATGTCAATGTCCTATTTTATATGTTTAAATTTTATTGACTGATAGTTGTTAGAATCATATATGCTGCAGTGTACTGCAACGAAATGCCATAACTGGTGAGATACCGGAGGAATTTGGAAATTTGACAAGCTTGACTATGTTGGATCTGGATAATAACCGTTTAACTGGTGAAATACCACCTTCTCTTGGCAATCTCCCAGAGCTTCGGTTCTTGTATGTGTTACTTTCTGCGTCTAATTCAATTTTTTCTCTATGTAACATTTGGCGTTGTTACTGTAAATTTATTTTAGAAGAATATCATTACAAATGCATTTACTTGACTATGCAAGCAGGTATTTGAGTCAAAACAATCTCACGGGGACCATCCCTGACTCACTCTCACATATTGCAAGCTTGGCTGAAATGTAAGTAATTAAATATTATATGGATTATTCCCAGTGTTCCTTGATTTTATGGTAGAATTATTTATATGGCTTCTGTAATTAGAATACTTTAAGGTCGTATAGCTGTAAACCTTTTTTCCAGCTTCTTACTGCATAATCAATACTTCTTTTGTAGTCAGCTTGATTCGAATGGTCTGAGTGGTCAAATACCTGGGGGTTTATTCAAAGTTGCCAAATACAAGTATGTTCAACTTTTCTAAAGACACGAGCTCCTAATTATGGCAGTCAGCAGAAAATAGTTCACTGATTTGATCTCTCTCTCTCTCTCTCTCTCTCTCATCTTTGTTCCTATTGATTTGACTTCTGTTACCGATTTCAGTTTTACAGGAAACCATTTGAATTGTGGCATAAATGTTTCCCAACGTTGTGCATCTGATAGTGTCGGTAAGAGGATTTGATATTGTTTTTTAAACTCGACTCAGCTTTATTTGCTGCTGTATAATAATCTTTTCGGGAAGCTTATTTCATGACTTGGGTTTGTTGACAGGCTCTTCTAATAAATCGAGGATTGGAACTGTACTTGGAATTATTGTTGGAATTGTATGTCTTCTTGTTTTTGGAGGCCTGCTGTTACTCTTTTGGAAGGGAAGGCATAAGGGATACAGGCGTGAAGTTTTTGTCGATGTCGCAGGTTTGTGTTGCTTGTTAGTTTAAACTTTAGAACCAGATTGAATGCCAATGCTTCCAGATATTTAGGATTAAGCTCATATCTGATTAAAAGCATGAATCTATTGTCTAACCCCATCTAAACATTGAGTGGCATAAGAGAGTACTCAAATGTTTTAACAGACTTGTTTCTATCTGCTCTCTGCACAAGCCTAACATTTTCTTTTGGTATTATGATATGTAGGAGCTGGACTGGAAATTTAGCCCTTAATTTCAAATTTTTGGGGCCAGATTTGTAGGTCAAAGTTATGATTCATCTAGTTGTGAGATAAGAGATTAAATTACGACTGCCTGTTTGCCTGATGTCAACCCTTAAAGTAATTGACATGTTATTCTCGGACGGCTAATGGTGGAAGCAGAGAACCTTCCATAAATAGCAGTCTGAGCCCCATCACAAAAACCTTGGTCAATGCTTGTTAGCTGGTTGTCCTTGGTGTAATGTGACCTGTCGGTTGTGAGTTTGAATTTCAAGTGCACAACACTGCTTTTTTCAATGGGGAATGAGTTTTAGGGCAGAGTTGTTCAGTCAGTAGTTCCAGAGGTTAGCAAGGAATACCGTTAACCTTTTATTTATTTTCAGATTTGACGTTGTGGTGTGAAGAGTCATTTACGAGTTTGTTGGTGCTTTTTCTGTTTTGCATTAATTCTCTCTGTGGGTTATAAAATTAGCAAAATATGGAAAAAGTCATGCATTTATTTTTTAAGAACAGAAGGTAAGAGCATATGTAACTTAGTTTGCAATCGTCATGGAGCATCTTGATGCCGGCAGACTAATTGAGAAATTCAGAGAATATGGATTGTATGTTTCAACAATTTCGAGGTAAACTAGGAGTAATAAACTATAATCAAACTTGAAATATGATTAGTTTCTGATTTGCATACTAGGTTACTGTATTTTAGTTAGTCCCATGGTGTGTGATATGGGTTCCTTTGTCTATTTGCTGGTGGAGTGAATCTAAAAAATATATATCTTGCATGCCCAGGTGAAGTTGACAGAAGAATTCCATTTGGCCAGTTAAAAAGATTTTCTTGGAGGGAATTACAGCTAGCTACAGACAACTTTAATGAGAAGAATGTCCTAGGACAGGGGGGTTTTGGAAAGGTTTATAAAGGAGTGCTTTCTGATAATACAAAAATTGCTGTGAAACGATTGACTGATTATGAGAGTCCTGGTGGAGATGCAGCATTCCAGCGTGAAGTTGAGATGATAAGTGTAGCTGTTCATCGGAATCTATTACGTCTGATTGGGTTCTGCACTACACCAACAGAACGCCTTTTGGTGTATCCCTTCATGCAGAATTTAAGTGTTGCCTATCGTCTACGAGGTAATAGACTTTAATTTATCTATCCAAAGAAAGGATACTAATAGAAGTCCTTTAGCCATGTTTGTTTCTCCCTCCTATAGCGATTCTAGTTTATTTTGTGTTCGATGCCAGTATACATTCTAGACTTCTAGGTATATATTCAATGGTTTGTGCCATTTTGTTTATCTATGAGTTCAGTTACTCAGATATTTAGATAGAGGGTCCCAGTGTATGGAGAGAAAGTAGTAACTAGTACTAATAGTGATGCTGCAAGAGCAAGAAATTAGAGAGAGCAGCAAAGCCAAGAAGCAAGAACTGAGAAACAGTAGATATTCTGCGATGCTTATCCAGATCCTTCAACTTTTATATGTTAGGAAAAGCAAGCATACCCTTCGTATGACGTCTGAGTTCTTACTACACCAGTCAAATGTTTGTACCTTAGCTTTGGGAATTCGGAACAACATGATGGTGTTGGCTAACTTGGCGCTTTCACAAGTACACAATTATTTTGGTAATCAAAGTAAACAGGGTAGACCGAGGAAGATAAGTAGCCAGATGCTATTTTCCAATAAAGGAAGCACTATGGTTTACTTCACAGTTAACATGATTAAGTTGCAAAACAATTCTGCTCCCTACAACTTCAGCATCAAGCCAATTGCATTTTGAAAAATTCCATTTTTTGTAAATCGTTGAACGATGCAGCTCATTGTACTGATTTTACTCCTTTGATTAATGTAATATTCTTGTGGTATCTACTTGAAATTTTCCTTCAAACAGCGGGAATTTTTATTTTCCAAACAGCGGGATTGATAGAACTGTTTGTATGCATTTATCCAGTATGCTCTATTGAGGTAAGAATAAATCTTGCAATCTATTCCTTGTCTAGTGGTGAATTAGGTGAAGTTAGGGTATGTTTGGTTCGATTGAATGGAATTGAGGTTGGAATGGAATTGGGGGAAGTGAGATTGGAATATCCTTTCCATTCCCAAGTTGGTTGTACTTGGGAATAGCCATTGTCATCCGCAAGTGTGGCAATAGTAGTTTTTGGAGTGAAAGTAGTTATTTTTGGAGTGGCAATAGTATTTTTCGGTGTGGCAATAGTGAATCTTGGAGTGGCACGAATAATTTTTGTGTGACAAAGAAATGGAATGACAATTCCTTGGTTATTTTAGTGGGATGACAATTTCTTTACTAAGATGAATAGTGATTCCATTTGGAATTATCTTTCCATCATTTAATGGTGAACCAAACATGGGAATAAGTATTCCATGGAATGACCATTCCATTCCAACGTTGTTTCCATCGAACCAAACATACCCTTAATGTCTTCAAATTTGAGAGAGATTCAAGAAAGAAGGGAGGGGAAAAGATATAACAAGGAGATGGCATTTCGAATTCTTGATGGTACTGAATCTACTGATTCTTTTAAGGGTAATTTGTACATTCTTATGGACATGAACCTTTTTTGATTTTGGAGATCAACCTTTAGTGGATTTTCTCATGATGTTTATCTGTCTGTATACATTGAACCCAGATATAAAACCTGGGGAGCCTGTTTTAGATTGGCCTACAAGAAAACGAGTGGCTTTAGGCACAGCTCGTGGGCTAGAGTACCTTCATGAACATTGTAATCCCAAAATTATCCATCGGGATGTTAAGGCTGCTAATGTGTTACTGGATGAGGATTTTGAAGCAGTCGTTGGTGACTTTGGCCTGGCAAAGTTGGTGGATGTAAGAAAGACTAACGTGACAACTCAAGTTCGTGGGACAATGGGTCACATAGCCCCCGAATACTTGTCCACTGGTAAGTCATCAGAACGGACCGATGTTTTTGGTTATGGGATAATGCTTCTGGAGCTTGTGACGGGTCAAAGGGCGATAGACTTTTCACGCTTGGAAGAAGAAGATGATGTTTTATTGCTTGATCATGTAAGTTAGCCTTCGTATGTTGCTAGTTCTTTTTTTTTTGGGAACAATTTTATATAACAGAACCAAACCAAAACCCTCAAGGGGAGGAACCCTTACAAGAGAAACACCTCACTACACTAGGACAAACCCTAGCTGTAGAAGGAGAAAAACCTATGAAAAGAAAACTGAACAAAGTGAATAAAACTAGACTGTACAAAGTGAATAAAACTAGACTGTACAAAGGAGGTCAACATTTATTTGTGTACCATCTCTGTTTCTGTCTTTCACATCTCCCCAGTGCGAGTTTTTGGGTGGGAATGGGGTGGGGTGGTGATAGAACTACAGACATCTTGCTTGTTTTCTCACACTTACTCTATTGAACATCTCTATGCATTAGCCCCTCCCTTCTCATTGGTAACCTTGGCAATCAACTTTGACAATCCTTTTTCCATTGACGGTCCTCAGAGACCGCATGGAAGGAGGCTGTTGTCATTTTTGTTTTCGTATTGTTCTGAGTGTGTTTTCATGTTTACTCGTCACACTAAAAAGTTTCACCATGATAAGATGTTGCTGATTCCTTAAAATGGGGCCACCGCTCCACAATACTTTCAGCATGACATTTGCATATTTGATGAAACAGAAATTGGTTACAAATTTTCTATAGAATGAACTTAGGGGCATTGGAATTCCACGTGGTATTTGAGCAGAATATTGTGTGACAGACTCACAAACTAACGAATCTTACTTTCTTTTCTTCCTGGTTTGAGACTCTGAGTTGTTCCTATCACATTCTTCCTGTGGTTTCCCTGTCAAATTCCATAGTTCCATTACTGTATTCCATGTAAAGTAAGAAACTTTAGGGAGGTTTGCTAGTTGTGCAGCGTATTTCCCTTTTTGGCTACTGTTGCTCAGCCAATCATCTTGTTTGCTTGAAGGTCAAGAAACTGGAAAGGGAGAAAAGACTTGATGATATTGTGGACCGAAACCTAAACAAGCACTACAACATACACGAAGTGGAGATGATGATTCAGGTTGCTCTACTCTGCACCCAATCATCGCCTGAGGACCGTCCTTTGATGTCTGAGGTGGTTCGGATGTTAGAAGGTGAGGGACTGGCTGAGAGGTGGGAAGAATGGCAACATGTCGAAGTTAACCGTCGGCAAGAGTACGAGAGACTACAGAGACGATTCGATTGGGGAGAGGACTCCATTTATAATCAAGATGCTGTTGAGTTGTCTGGCGGAAGATGACCAGACACGGAAATCTGAAGTGATCTTGCAGTTACGTATATGATCTCTTTGTGGTCTTATTCCTTTTGGCATAACAAGCATTTCTCGTGTTTATATTACTCACTTGATGCAGCCTCTTAATTTTGCGTGCCGTTGCCCGTTGGTAATTGTGTCAATAACTTAATTGTTCCATACCGGGAAGGAAAATGGTACTTGATTTTTTTAGAGTGAGAATTGTAGTTGTTGTGTAGTGTTTTTCAAGTATTGTGATCTTGGTTCTGTGAGTTGTGTAAGATCTAGTACTCACTGGTATTTGGTATTTCTTCAGGGAAAAATGTTTTATGCGCTACACATCCTTAGTCCTTGGAGCATCTCCACTCCTTATTCAAATTTTTATTCAGATTTGCGTAAAGTAAAAGCTTGATTTGGTATGGACTTCTCCAGCCCTTTACTCAGATTTCAAACCCTAATCACCATCCTCCGCCACTCACTGCCGTCGGAATTGCAAATCTACTGCATCTCTCTCTACCTGAGTCTCGGGTGGGCCACGTTTACACATTCACAAACGTTTTGCAAACACTCTTTCTCTCTCTCTAGCAAGACTCTTTCTCTCTCTACCACATGGACTCCTTGATACCCCAGGCCAAGGTGGAAATTCCCTAGGCTTTCTTCAAATACTGCTGCAATAGGCCAAGACGCCAAGTAGATGAGTTACTGGTTTGTGAAATAAAATGGGAAAATGATGACTCAGAACGTGTTTTGATAATTAATACCTGTTAAGGACATGCTGAAAATAATTGTTAATGTTGAAAACGTCGTTGGCGGGTATTAATTATCAAAACACATCATTGGCCGTCATTTTTCCAAATAAAATTGGATCTCAACCAAACACCGGAAAAAGGTTGTAAAATTTATTTTTTCATATAAAAATATGTTTCGTGAAAAATATAGTAATTATAGAACATTTTACATTCAACAAAACGGAGCCGAAAGGAAAGGGGTCAACAATAGTCCTGAGTGCATCAAAACTGACATCTTCCAAAAAAAGAAAAGAAATCATGCCGAACTAATAGTACCAAACCAAACCAAACCAAACCAAACCGAGCCTTATGTCTCAATCACTTGGGGTCGGCTACATGAATCCGTTTCCGCCATTGGGCTCTGTCAAGGGCCATTTGTTCACACAGACCTAAAATACTCATATCTTTACACACCACAGCATCTAATGTTAATTTCGGTCTACCTCTCTCCGTAGCATTGCTATCCAAAATTATCATATCTGCTCTCTTAATCACCGCATCTCTTGGTCTACGATAGACATGCCCAAACCATCTTATCCTATTTTCCCTCAACTTCTCCTTTATAGGTGCTACACCTACCATCTCACAAACCGTTTCATTTCTAATCTTGTCTCGTCTAGTCTTACCACACACCCACCTCAACATTCTCATTTCTGCTACACTCATCTTGTTCACCTGTTGTTTCTTAATAGGCCAACATTTCGTCCCGTAAAGCATCGTTGGTCTGATGGCAGTTCCATAAAATTTTCCCTTCAATTTTGTGGATACCCTCTTGTCACACAATACACCCGTAGCGCTCTTCCACTTGAATCCTATGGGTCACATCATTGACAATCTTCCCACCACTGTACCTTTAAAAAATAAACAAAACCAATCTTTTTCAGTTTTTTGGGTTACTTCGGCTTCACTTGTTTTATTTCATCTCATGTTTGGACAACAAGGTTCCCGGGTTTAGCGAAAACTCCTTGTCTAAAACTCATATATAAATTATAGACAGGCTTTTTATAAGAAACTCATTATCAAAATAAAATAAAAAAAAATACAGGAAAATTAGGGATTGGGATTTAGAGTTGAGAGAACTTCTACTACATTCGCTTATAGTATTTCTAGAATTTTGTTGTTGCTGAAGTTACCAAGTTAGTATATACTGTACTACTTATCTCTAATTCATGCGGACATGATATATTCATACAGAGAGATTGCTGCTCAAAATTGTCTCTTCAGCCTTGCAAAATCTCCATCAAGCCCAAGTCAAGATAGCTAAACCATAATTTTAAACTCCCAAATGCAATGCAAATTGAAGAGAACCCAAAACATATATAACTTCATGGATACGATCTCTACCTCGGTTTCTTCCTCTTCTAATCCTCTTACTCCTACTCCCTTTTCGCTCTCTACAAATTCTTCTCAAAACAAAATGGAAGAAACTAAACCTATGTCCCAAGCTTCCACCATCCCCTCTACGGCTTCCCATCATAGGCAAACTGTACTGAGAATACTAAACGACTAATAAAAGTTACCAGTCCAAAAGCCACCACTACCAGATAAGGGAGAGAGAAACTTTTTTTTTAAAGAGAGACAGAGAGAGTGAGTGCTGTTTTCATTACAGACGTGTTTCTTTTAAGACAACCCAGATTTACAGGCATTAGCGAAACCGAATCTTCTTTTTTAGTATTCGATTCTCAATTCTTTTCTTGCTCCTCGGAAGCCCGAACGGTTTGATTCTTCTCGGAGGTTCATCTTCTTCCCCTTCTCTTTGATTTGTTCGTGTGCGTATGTATGTATGTGTGTGTGGATTGTACTTTGTTGGTAGATTCAGTAAGAGTTCTGTTGCTGTTTTAAGTTTCAGATTCATTTATGATCTGGGTTGGTTTTCAATTCCATTTAGCTTGAAGGGTAAGTTGAGGAATTAGTGCTTCAATTTTGGTTAGGTATGAAATTGAATTGGTGGGCATTCATTGCTGTATTCTCTCTTTTTGTTGTATGGACTATACATGCGTAATTTATGGCCTTAGTTGACTGAAAAGATGAGATCGGTTTCTTTGAATTTACTGAGTTTGCAAGATGTACTAATAAAAAATGCAACCTTTGGATTGAGATTGAATGATTTGGCAAGAAAAGAAAAGAAGATATTTAGAGTTTCTCACCGAATCAGTCAAACAAATGAGTGATTTTGTGAGACATGTATCGAAATGATAATTTTTGATTGTTTATCGACTTATCGTTCAAATCCGTAGGAATTAGTCCAAGGATATTTCGACTCACACCTGCTGAAAACGACCTACACTAATTCTTTCAATTATTAGAATAATATTTTTTTGAACAGCTTGTATAATAATTTTTTACATTATTCGCATAAGTCAGCTGAAATACTTGAAACCATAGGACGCTAAGAAGCATGGAAGTGCCTTTGATCAGAAACCAAAAAAATTTGTGCCAATGTAAACATTCTCTTTTGGCATGAATGCTATCTTTATCCCTAGTGTTCTTATTTAATGTGGTTATTGTGATTCTAACCTATGAGTTTTTTATCCTTCCTATTAAGTGCAATACCTCTTATTCCCTTAACTATGAATTTGAAGCAGGGGATCGGTGTCAATGTACCAAGTGGATTGCCTATAAGAAAGGGCCAACTCCCAAGTAGTTTGGTGGTCAAGAGGTCACGGGTTTGAGTCTCACTAGTGGTTAGTGGAGGGGCGAGGCTCATCCCATTAATCTCCTTAGTCTCTCAACTGTCAGATATAAGAACATGATTTGTAATATTTCCTTGGCCTTTCTTCCGGATACAATTTCATGATTTTATGAATCTCTGGATTATAGGTTGTGTGGTAGGCCTAGGCCGCCAAAGGTCCCAAACTTGAAAGCCTTGCTACGGCTAGTGTTACTTGCTGTTGTACAATATCAAATCTAGTACATGTACAACAAAGGGGTCTATTTGAGTTGCTTTCCAAACTGAGTTCTTGTGGTTAAAATTTAGACTTCTCTTCAAACCTTTTACTCAAGGTGCACTTTAGGCCGATTTCCTACTTCAAGAAATTAGTTGTACACACCATTTTTAAACTGTTTATTGTATTTTACTTGTTTTGAAGACTTTTTGCCCTGGTAATGGATTCTCAACCTTGTCCCTCTTAAACCTATTTGGCAATTATATGGTTCTTGTTTTATTTTCTCCCTCTTGCAACTTCTCCCTGTATCTCCAAAGTCTTAAGACGTAGATGTGAAGTATGAATTCCAATAATCTCAACTACAACTTGTGTTAGACTGGTGTAAATTGGTGTAATTCATTACTTTTTTAGTTGAGTGACCCTGTGGCCCCTTTCGTATGACCACATACCGGCACTGTGGCAGATTACATTTTATGTGATTCATCTCTTCACGGGGGTTAAATATGTCAATATTCTTGAATTTATCTGGTTTGCTGTTTTTTTTTTTGTGTACATCTCAGGTTATAAATTTCATTAGAAACCTGATGCTGGAATCTTCTGCAGAGATCAAGCTCACTCATACATTCAGTGAGGAGAACGCGTTTTTGTGCATTGAGAACTAGGAATACAGTCTCACATAAGAGAAGCCATGTTTTTCGGGCTGAAGCTGGTTTTTGGAGTTCTAATATTGGCTTGTTTGCATTCTTTTGTATCATCTGATGCACAAGGTATCGATAATATTTTACGTCATTTAGACACAACGTTGTAGGCTAAGCATTGTTACTCATTTTTGCTGGTGCCCTAGCCCTCTTGATTCTTTATCTCGTTCAAATTCATTATTGGATTTTCATATGCATAGTCAATAATGTAGTGTATTCCATTTACTTAGAGTTCTGTTTGTGCCCTGGCTTCTTCCTTTGAATTTAAAAAAAAAAATAGAATATGAATTGATAGGGAGTAACCAAGAATAGGTTGCTTTTGGGTCAGGAATGCGATGCCATGTCACCAAGAATGTGCTATTAGTTAGCCTACTATGGTGATATAAGTTTTGGAAACTTGCTCCAAAACATGTTACAACTTCTTGCCTAACGGTAAATCAAGAGATTCATAGTGAAATAATTCGTGTATGAAAAGATAATCACATTTAATGAACTTCAATTAACGAGTGGAGTTTTGAAGATAAAAGTGTAACCAAGGTCATAATGCTCTTAGAAATGAGTTTTCAAATGATTATTTTTTGAAAAATGGACTACATTATATTGGGGTTCATTGTTTAAAAACAGTGGCTCTTATGTTTAGAAGCTCCATTGTTTCTAATAATGTTTATCTCTATCTTGACACAATCTAGGACGTGTGGCATACCACATCCACTCCTTGTTTTGGAGCAATCAAACATGAATTAGATATTTTGGAAATAGGTGTCGTACATGTTAAAATAATATTTCAAGACACAATCTAGGACATGTGGCATACCACCTCCACTCCTTGTTTTGGAGCAATCGAACATGAATTAGATATTTTGGAAATAGGTGTTGTATGTGTTAAAATAATATTTCAAATTTTGTTATGTGAGAAACTGGTGCTTTTTGATGACATGGTGTCACTTGGTTTTTTGAATAGGTGGGAATTATTTCATACATCTTACTTTACCTCTTCTATTCTAATGTGCCTGAGTTTCCTAAATATAAGTTGTAATTCTCATTTGTGAGTGTTGATATTAATCATAACTTATAACTTCTGTCCAGGGGATGCCCTCATTGCTTTGAAGAATTTTCTGAATGCTTCAGCTAATCAGCTCTCAGATTGGAATCAAAATATGGTAAATCCATGCACTTGGACCAAAGTAACCTGTGACAGCAACAATAATGTCATTTATGTGTAAGTAATGCGCATGCTTATTTTGCTTTGCTTCTGTGTATGAAATGCTTGCTATTATATTGCTCTCAGCACTTCCGTAAGCTTGTGCCTTATGGATCAAGGCTTCAATATGTAGTTGCCATCATAAGACCTCAAATGTGGTGTCTGATTGTGTGTTTGCAGATCATTATCGGCTTTGGGTTTTTCTGGAGTCTTGTCCCCTAAAATCGGAGCTTTGAAGACCCTTCAAACACTGTATGTTTAAGAATTACAGCTCAGTGCAGTTTAATTTACCTGAAGCCATTTTTGGAATTTTTAGAAAGGAAGTTTTGTGACTGGTAGGGTTGAAGACTTTATATCCAGAAATCCGGTGAATGTATAATCTGCTAGTGTTGTGCGCGTTTTGGGTGGGACTCTCTGATTCTGCATTTTTTGGGATCTAACAGTCATATATTCGCAGGATACCTTAATATTGACTACAATTAACAAATGTTGTACGAATTCTGACACTTCATCCGATGGAGAGGTAGAGGAAGGATCTAGAAAATCGAAACTACAGCTGAATATGTGCACTTAGGGCACAAACAAAAGGGGAAACAATCTTCTGAGTCTTGTGCAATTGCTTTCGAAAGCCTGGCTCTGTTACCATGCCAAAGCATTCAATTGAAAACTAATTGCCAATGAGTGTAGAGGTTGTCTAGGTTCATATACTATTAATTGGAGGGATAATTAATCGGTTTAGGACAAGCTTTTACATTGATAAACCTAAACAAGATGAAAAAATTGTTTCATCATGTAACACCAAATTCTTTAGGCCTAAAGGACGACAACAAGGGATTACTGTTTATAGTTACATATAGTTGTTGTTTACTATTGTGTCCCTTTCACTTTTACTGTGTTCCATTTGTTTATAAGGGAGGGATTCAGGGTCCCTCAAGTGCCCGTAGGATTCCCAGCTTTGAAAAAGTGATAAAATGGGGGGACTTTTGGAAGGGTGTCTAACGCGCCTCAGGGTGTGTTTAGCGTGTTAGGGATGTCTCCGACACGAACACACCAGCTTCCTAGAAGTGCGTTTGATTCTTAGTTGCGAGATATGTCATAGGGTGCATGAATTATGATAGAGCTCACTAGACGGAGGATTCAATATTTTGGAGACTTGATGCTATTTTAGGTCTCAAATTTAAGCAGTTAACTTGCTAAATTTCTGGACAGCAGGGAGGATTCAGTATTTTGGCTAGAATGGTTGACTAGGGTTGGGGTTGTAAAGGTTTAAGGTGTAAATATTGCGCAAGAGTGCTGCAAATCAAAATAAAGAAGATGAAGATAAGAAGAAACATTGAAGAAAGGAACCTTATAGTCGTTTTAGAAACCTATGTCAATGTCCTATTTTCTATGTTTAAATTTTATTAACTGATAGTTGTTTGAATCATATATCCTGCAGTGTACTGCAAGGAAATGCCATAACTGGTGGGATACCGGAGGAATTTGGAACTTTGACAAGCTTGACTATGTTGAATCTGGATAATAACCATTTAACTGGTGAAATACCACCTTCTCTTGGCAATCTCTCAAAGCTTCAGTTCTTGTATGTGTTACTTTCTGCGTCTAATTCAATTTTTTCTCTATGTAAAATTTGGCGTTGTTACTGTAAATTTGTTTTAGAAGAATATCATTACAAATGCATTTACTTGACTATGCAAGCAGGTATTTGAGTCAAAACAATCTCACGGGGACCATCCCTGACTCACTCTCAAATCTTGCAAGCTTGACTGATATGTAAGTAATTAAGTGTTATATGGAGTATTCCCAATGTTCCTTGATTATATGGTAGAATTATTTATATGGCTTCTGTAATTACTTTGCAGTCAGCTTGGTTCAAATGATCTGAGCGGTCAAATACCTGGGGGTTTATTCAAAGTTCCCAAATACAAGTATGTTCAACTTTTCTAAAGACACGAGCTCATAATTATGAAAGTCAGCAGAAAATAATTCACTGATTTGATTTTCTCTCCCTCTCTCTCCCTCTCTCTCTCTCTCTCTCTCTCTCTCTCTCTCTCAATCGATTGATCGATCATCCTTGTTCCTATTGATTTGACTTCTGTTACTGATTTCAGTTTTACAGGAAACCATTTGAATTGTTCCCAACGTTGTGCATCTGATAGTGTCGGTAAGAGGATGAGATATTGTTTTTTAAACTCGACTCAGCTTTATTTGCTGCTGTATAATAATCTTTTCGGGAAGCTTATTTCATGGCTTGGATTTGTTGACAGGCTCTTCTAATAAATCGAAGATTGGAACTGTACTTGGAATCATTGTTGGAATTGTATGTCTTCTTGTTTTTGGAGGCCTGCTGTTACTCTTTTGGAAGGGAAGGCATAAGAGATACAGGCGTGAAGTTTTTGTCGATGTCGCAGGTTTGTGTTGCTTGTTAGTTTAAACTTTCGAACCAGATTGAATGCCAATGCTTCCAGATATTTAGGATTAAGCTCATATATCTGATTAAAAACATGAATCTATTGTCTAACCCCATCTAAACATTGCGTGGCATGAGAGAGTACTCAAATGTTTTAACAGACTTGTTTCTATCTGCTCTCTGCACAAGCCTAACATTTTCTTTTGGTATTATGATATGTAGGAGCTGGACTGGAAATTTAGCCCTTAATTTCAAATATTGGGTGCCAGATTTGTAGATCAAAGTTATGATTCATCTAGTTGTGAGATAAGAGATTAAATTGTGACTGCCTGTTTGCCTGATGTCAACCCTTAAAGTAATTGACATGTTATTCTCGGACGGCTAATGGTGGAAGCAGAGAACCTGCCATAAATAGCAGTTTGAGCCCTATCACAAAAACCTTTGTCAGTGCTTGTTAGCTGTTGGTACTTGGTGTAATGTGACCTGTTGGTTGTGAGTTTGGTGCACAACACTGCTTTTTTCATTGGGGAATGAGTTTGAGGGCAGAGTTGTTCAGTCAGTAGTTTCAGGGGTTAGCAAGGAATGCCGTTAACCTTTTATTTATATTCAGATTTGACTTTGTGGTGTGAGTAGTCATTTACAAATTTGTTGGTGCTTTTTCTGTTTTGCATTAATTCTCTATGTGGGTTATAAAATTAGCAAAATATCAAAAAAGTCCTGCATTTATTTTTTAAGAACAGAAGGTAAGAGCATATGTAACTTAGTTTTCGTTAAGGTTAGTTGACATTCCCCAATGAAGTCATGGGGCATATTTGATGCCAGCAGACTAATTGAGAGAATATGGATTGTATGTTTCAACAATTTTGAGGTAAAACTAGGAGTAATAAACTACAATCAAACTTGAAATATGATTAGTTTCTGATTTGCATACTTGGTTACTGTATTTTAGTTAGTCCCATAGTGTGTGATTTGGTTTCCTTTGTCTATTTGCTGGTGGAGTGAATCTTAAAAATATATGTCTTGCATGCCCAGGTGAAGTTGACAGAAGAATTCCATTTGGCCAGTTAAAAAGATTTTCTTGGAGGGAATTACAGCTTGCTACAGACAACTTTAATGAGAAGAATGTCCTAGGACAGGGGGGTTTTGGAAAGGTTTATAAAGGAGTGCTTTCTGATAATACAAAAATTGCTGTGAAACGATTGACTGATTATGAGAGTCCTGGTGGAGATGCAGCATTCCAGCGTGAAGTTGAGATGATAAGTGTAGCTGTTCATCGGAATCTATTACGTCTGATTGGGTTCTGCACTACACCAACAGAACGCCTTTTGGTGTATCCCTTCATGCAGAATTTAAGTGTTGCCTATCGTCTACGAGGTAATAGACTTTAATTTATCTATCCAAAGAAAGGATACTAATAGAAGTCCTTTAGCCATGTTTCTCTCTCCCTTCTATAGCGATTCTAGTTTATTTTGTGTTCGATGTCAGTATACATTCTAGACTTCTAGGTATATATTCAATGGTTTGTGCCATTTTGTTTATCTATGAGTTCAGTTACTTAGATATTTAGATACAGGGTCCCAGTGTAAGGAGAGTAAATACTAACTAGTACTAATAGTGATGCTGCAAGAGCAAGAAATTAGAGAGAGCAGCAAAGCTAAGAAGCAAGAACTGAGAAACAGTAGATATTCTGCGATGCTTATCCAGATCCTTCAACTTTTATATGTTTGGAAAAGCAAGCATACCCTTCGTATGACATCTGAGTTCTTACTACACCAGTCAAATTTTGCACCTTAGCTTTGGGAATTCGGAACAACATGATGGTGTTGGCTAACTTGGAGCTTTCACAAGTACAATTATTTTGGTAATCAAATTAAACAGGGTAGACTGATGAAGATAAGTAGCCAGAAGCTATTTTGTCCAATAAAGGAAGCACTATGGTTTACTTCACAGTTAACATGATTAAGTTGCAAAACAATTCTGCACCCCACAACTTCAGGCATTAAGCCAATTGATTATAAAAAATTCCAATTGTTGAACGATCCAGCTCATTGTACTGATTTTATCTCCTTTGAGTAAGTTTTGGTTGATGTAATTTTCTAGGGGTATCTACTTGAAATCTTCCTCCAAACAGCGGGAATTTTTATTTTTTATTTTCCAAACAGCGGGATTGAGAGAACTGTTTGTATGCATTTATCCAGTATGCTCGATTGAGCTAAGAATAAATTTTGCAATCTATTCCTTGTCTAGTGGTGAATTAATGTCTTCAAATTTGAGAGAGATTCAAGGAAGAAAGGAGGGGAGAAAACATTTCGAATTCTTGATCGTACTGATTCTTTTAAAGGGAATTTGTACATTCTCATGGACATGAACCTATTTTGATTTTGGAGATCGACCTTTAGTGGATTTTCTCATGATGTTTATCTGTCTCTATACATTGAACCCAGATATAAAACCTGGGGAGCCTGTTTTAGATTGGACTACAAGAAAACGAGTGGCTTTAGGCACAGCTCGTGGGCTAGAGTACCTTCATGAACATTGTAATCCCAAAATTATCCATCGGGATGTTAAGGCTGCTAATGTGTTACTGGATGAAGATTTTGAAGCAGTCGTTGGTGACTTTGGCTTGGCAAAGTTGGTGGATGTTAGAAAGACTAACGTGACAACTCAAGTTCGTGGGACAATGGGTCACATAGCCCCCGAATACTTGTCCACTGGTAAGTCATCAGAACGAACGGATGTTTTTGGTTATGGGATAATGCTTCTGGAGCTTGTGACGGGTCAAAGGGCGATAGACTTTTCACGCCTGGAAGAAGAAGATGATGTTTTATTGCTTGACCATGTAAGTTAGCCTTCGTATGGTCCTAGTTCCTTATTTGTGTACCATCTCTGTTTGTCTGTCTTTCACGTCTCCCCAGTGGGAGTTTTTGGGTGGGAATGAGGTGGGGTGGCGATAGAACTACAGACATCTTGCTTGTTTTCTCACACTTGCTATATCAAACATCTCTATGCATTAGTCCCTCCCTTCTCAATGGTAACCTTGGCAATCAACTTTGACAATCCTTTTTCCGTTGACGGTCTTCAGAGACCACATGGAAGGACGTTGTTGTCATTTTTGTTTTGATATTGTTCTGAGTTTGTTTTCATGTTTACTCGTGACACTAATAAGTTTGACCAAGATGTTGCTGATTCCTTAAAGTGGGGCCACCGCTCCACAATACTTTCAGCATGACATTTGCATATTTGATGAAACAGAAATTTGTTACAATTTTTCTACAAATGAACTTTGGGGGCATTGGAATTTCACGTGGCATTTGAGCAGAGTATTGTGTCACAGACTCACAAACTAACGAATCTTACTTGCTTTTCTTCCTGGTTTGAGACTTTGAGTTGTTCCTGTCATATTCGTCCTGTGGTTTCCGTGTCAAATTCCATAGTTCCATTACTGTATGCCATGTAAAGTAAGAAACTTTAGGGAGGTTTGCTAGTTGTACACCGTATTTCCCTTTTTGGGCCATCTATTGTTTAGCCAATCATCTTGTTTGCTTGAAGGTCAAGAAACTGGAAAGGGAGAAAAGACTTGATGATATTGTGGACCGAAACCTAAACAAGCACTACAACATACAAGAAGTGGAGATGATGATTCAGGTTGCTCTACTCTGCACGCAATCATCGCCTGAGGACCGTCCTTTGATGTCTGAGGTGGTTCGAATGTTAGAAGGTGAGGGACTGGCTGAGAGGTGGGAAGAATGGCAACATGTCGAAGTTAACCGTCGGCAAGAGTACGAGAGACTACAGAGACGATTCGATTGGGGAGAGGACTCCATTTATAATCAAGATGCTGTTGAGTTGTCTGGCGGAAGATGACCAGACACAGAAATCTGAAGCAGTTACATAGATGATCTCTTTGTGGTCTTATTCCTTTTGGCATAACAATCTTTTCTCTTGTGTTCATATTACTGGTTAAGGTCACTTGATTGTTGCAGCCTCCTAATTTTGCGGGCCGTCGGTAATTGTGTCAATAACTGTAATTGTTCCATACCGGGAAGGAAAATGGTACTTGATTTTTTCAGAGTGAGAATTGTAGTTGTTGTGTAGTGTTTCTCATGTATTGTGATCTTGGTTCTGTGAGTTGTGTAAGATCTAGTACTTACTGGTATTTGGTATTTCTTCAGGAAAAAATGGTTTATGCACTACATGCAAATCCTTAGAGCATCTCCACTCCTTACTGAAATTTCTATTCAGATTTGTGTAATATGAGTAAAAGCTTGATTTGGTACGGGCTTCTCTAGCCCTTTACTCAGATTTCAAATCCTAATCACCGTCCTCCACCACTCACCACTGTCCTCCGCCACTCACCTTCGCCGGAACTGCAAATCTATTGCATCTCTCTACCTGAGTCTCGGGTGGCCACGTTTACACATTCACAAACGCTTTACAAAACTCTCTCTCTAGCAATACTCTTTCTCCCTCTACCACATGGACTCCTTGATACCCCAAGCCAGGGTGGAAATTCCCTAGGCGTTCTCCAAATACCAAATGCTACGATTGGCTAAGTAGATGGGTTATTGGTTTGTGAAAATAAAATTGGGCCTCAACCAAACAACGGAAAAAAATTGTAAAAGTGTTTTACATGAGAAATATTTTCAATTATAGAACATTTTACATTCAACCAAACGGAACCGAAAGGAAGGAACAAACTGAACTAATGATACCTTCAAAAAATAAACAAAACCAATACTTCTCACAGTTTTTTTGGGTTACTTCGGCTTCACCCGTCTTATTTCACCCCTAAGTAACACGTACCATGCAATTGGACCGGAAAAATAAGTCCCTTGCATTGGAATTTTGGCACATTGCCTTTTCTATCGGCGCCCCCCCTCCCCTCTCTCTCTTTTATTTGTATCCTTTATTTTTTGAAATTCTCGCAAAAATATAACTTCTGTTAGAGAAATATATGGTTTTGAGTTTTGGCATGTGTTTAAACAGTGGGTGTTTTGATTTGAAAAGAAACTACTGTTACATTAAGGCGTACGTGAAAACTCACTTATAGATTAACATCGGTCCACAATAAGTATTTATCTCTAACGGTGTATCCATTCGATGTACGAGACAACAGGAAAAAAAGTTCAATTAAAGTTCACATGGTTCCCCGCTCATTGAATATCATATTAATATAACTATGAATTTTTTTTTTGGTTTCTTTCTTGTTTCTTGTTTGAATATTTAACACACATCCTCAACCCTCTTCCACTCTCTCTCTCTTCCCCTCACGTAACTCTCTCTCTCTCTATCTTAATTCAAGGCAAATTTTCCTAATTGTCTAAGACGGACTAAAGCCAACAAAAAATACAAATTTTCTTAATTGTCTAAGACGGACTAAAGCCAACAAAAACACAAATTTTGAGACAAGTCATTCTTCTCATATACAACAACTACAACTCCAAATAGTGGGAACTCGGGGACCATGGGGACAATATGGATGTTGAACTCCCATCCGGACCGTCCGTTTCGGACTCTCATGTTGGACAATAGGGTTACCGGGTTCAACGGAAACTCCTTGTCTAAAACCCATATATAAACTATAGACGCTTTTTATGGGACACCCATCCTCAAAATTAAATAAAAATAAAAATTCAGGAAAATTAGGGATTGGGATTTGGAGTTGAGAGAGCTTCTACTAAATTCGCTTATACTAGTATTTAGGGCCCTAGTATATTTATTGATAGATTTTTGTTGTTGCTGAAGTTAGTATAGCCCAAGTCTCAAGATAGCTAAACCATAAAAACTCCCAAATTCAATGCAAATTGAAGAGAACCCAAAACATATATAACTTCATGGATACAATCTCTACCTCAACTCTTCCATGGCTTCTTCCTCTTCTAATCCTCTTACTCCTACTCCCTATTCTCTCTCTACAAATTCTTCTCAGAACAAAAAGGAAGAAGCCAAACCTATGTCCGAAGCTTCCACCATCCCCTCCACGGCTTCCCATCATAGGCAACTTGCACCAACTAGGCAAACTCCCCCACCAATCCTTATACCGTCTCTCCCAAAAACATGGCCCCATAATGCTTCTCCAACTAGGTTATATCCCGACCCTAGTCGTTTCCTCGGCCGAATTCGCCAAACAAGTCTCGAAAACCCATGACCTCCATTTCTGCAGCAGGCCTCGCTCGCCGGGACCCAGAAGACTCTCCTACGACTACCTCGACGTGGCCTTCTCCCCCTACAGCGATAGCTGGCGGGCAAGGCGGAAACTCTTTGTTTCCGAACTTTTTAGTGCCAAGAGATCGAAAATATTCATGCGTGCTAGGGAAGTAGAGATTGATCATTTGATCAGATCTTTGTGTCAATCCCCTCCAAACTCAGCTATCAATTTTGATGAGAAGATTTTTGCTTTGGTGGATGGGATTGTGTGTAGGGTTGCCTTTGGTAAGAGCTATGAGGGGAAGCAATTCAAGGGTCAAAAGTGTCAAGAAGTTATTGGGGAGACCATTAAAATGATGGACAGCTTCTCAGCTGAGAATTTCTTTCCATCTTTTGGGTGGATTGTGGATTTGTTGAGTGGGCATAGAGGGAGGTTAGAGAAGTGTTTTGGGAATCTTGATGAGTATTTTGGAAGGGTGATTGATGATCACCTTGATTTGGGGAGGGAAAAATTGGAGCAAAAAGATCAAGACTTTATTGATGTCTTGGTTGGATTATTGAAGGATGATGAATCTAGTGATTTTCGCTTTACCAAAGACCACATCAAGGCACTTATCCTGGTAAAAACTCTCCCCAAGGCCTTTCTAAATTAAATTTTTTTTTTTTTGGTTGTTCTTTTTGTAGGAAAATGATGTTTTCTTTGAGATTTTCTGGTGCAGAATCCTCAAACATCTTAATTTAAAGGCGTCTTATTGCATTTTTTTTTAGGTATGTAATTCTAAGCTGAAGTACTTTCAGTGTGTGAGTGTGTATGTGTGTGTTTATAAACAATTTTAGTTGCAGATTATAGGTTTTTAGCTTTCAAAAATCTGTTAAGTATCATTCTAGGAGCAGATTTTGTTTTTGAATTTTTTTCGGGTTTCAGTATTATTTCTTGCTTCTAGGTACCTGTCTTCTGACGGCATATATATCTTTCGTTGTTATTTTTTACTGGGCCAAATATCATTCTTTTTTTTTTTTGTTATATTCTTTTAAGTTTTGGCATGAAATTCCATTTGTGAATATTTTTTCCTACAAATAAAAAATGTACTTCATCCGATTAATTATGACGTTCCATTTCTCAGAACGCCTTTATTGGAGGCGTAGACACTATTGCAGTGGCAATGGTTTGGGCAATGTCCGAGGTAATCAAGAATTCGCATGTCATCGAAAAGCTACAAGAGGAAATCAGAAGCGGCCTAGGAAAAAAGTCAGCATTCGATCCAAATGATCTTTCGAACCTCAAATACCTTAAAATGGTGGTGAAGGAAACCCTAAGGTTGCACCCGCCGGCCCCACTACTGATCGCACACGAAACCCTAAGCCATTGTAAACTTGGGAATAACGATGACGGGTACGACGTCCTTGCACAAACGAGGGTCTTGATCAACGCGTGGGCCATTGGCAGGGATCCGAACTATTGGAAAAACCCTAATGAGTTCTTTCCGGAACGGTTTGAGGATAACGATGTGGATTTCCGAGGGCAACATTTTGAGCTGTTACCGTTTGGAGCTGGCCGAAGGATTTGCCCTAGCATAGGCATGGCGAGTTCGACCGTGGAGCTAATTTTGGCCAACCTGTTGTTCCATTTTGATTGGGAAATGCCTTGTGGTATGAGGAGGGAGGATATTAGCATGGAGGAGGAAGGTGGGATTACTACTCATAAGAAGGCACCCCTTTGCCTTGTGCCCATTAGGTATGATTTGGCAAGAGTCGTGAGATAACAAAGCGTGATGTGTTGTACATATAGAGCTTGTCTTGTGTATTTGTGTGTGTGGACAGAGAGAAAGCTAGAGATTTTTATTTTACTTTTGAAAGGGAGAGAGAGAGAGAGAGGGAGAGAGAGAGATTTTTATTTTACTTTTACTTTTGAAGAGAGAGTGGTTGAGCTTTCACAAAGTTATTTTTGAGAGTTGAGTGGTAATGAGTGGAGAGAAATAGAGAGAAAGATTTATTGAAAATTGTGCCGAGAGTTGAAAGTTACTCTCAAAAAGGACATCCATACACAGTGTCGAGATTTTTATTGTACTTTTGAGAGGGTTGTAGCTTAAGATGAATTAAGGTTTTATACATGTACACAGAGTGTCTTATGAATACTATGTCTTGTTTGGATGATGTTTTAAAAAAAATTTAGTTTCGTTTTTGGTAATGAGTGACGAGAGAAATTATGGTAATAATTCGAGATATGAGTAATGAGAATAATGATTGGAATATGAGAGAGAAATGAGAGTAATGATTGAAAGTATGGATAATGAGTGTTTTTTTTTAGTTCAAATTTCATTTTTCAAAATACCATATATCCAAAGTATGGATAATATAGATATGTTTGATATCTTCTATGCCTGCGACCCCTTCCCTAAGTCGTGAAACTTGCGTGTATTAGACAATTTCAAATACATTTACGTTCGAATTTTTATACATAAATTAATTTGCAAACACAATTTTCCTCCCGAAAAATAATAGGATTCATGGAACGGATACATGAAAGTGAAATGTGAATCTCAACCGTCTATGTTTCCTTCGGAAGTTATTACTGTATAATCCAAGGGGACACATGTCCTTCCCTCCTAATCTCCTTCATTGGATCCACCTATACAATACTCGTTCAAACCAAAGGATCCAAACCTCACCACCTGATCGAGGAACTGTGGGGGCACATCCTACGAAGTTAGATCAAAGCTAGAAAACAATCCTCCATTTTATTTTATTTTTTTCCTTGAAAATGACAAAACCTGTCATTATATGTTGCATCTAGCTACCCATCACGCACACAAACGTATCGGTAAAAGGTAGTAGTAATTTGATTATTCCAATTTTTGTCAACTTTCCATGAAGACATATATGCATGAGTTAATACCTAGCTACCTGGCTGCTTACATTACATATCTGGCACTATCTACTACGCACTTGCAAGAACCATGCCAGAAGAAGTAACCTTCTGGTGTCTATAATTTACTAACCTTCTGACTTATATTTTATGAGTTCGTCGCTATTCCTCCTATAGTTAAAAAAGAAGAAGTTGGGTTGACAAAAATTTCTGAAAAGAGAGAGCAATAGACATAGGGTTGAAAAGGTTGTGCAAGTGTAATCCCCATTTTGTAATACGATGCATTGTTATTCCTATGATCCTGGCCGCTAGATATATGCACACTTTCAAACCATAAATGCCTTGTGTTTTGTGTTTGTTTTCGTCTTGCTTTATCATTTGTGTGAATCAAATTATCTTGTTCTTGCATGACAGAAACATGGGGGCGTTTTGAAATTATATAATTTCGGTTCCTGTAGACACTCTATTCTAGACTGTTCAGATTAGTTTATATACGATTTTTGATTCCCCGATGATGATTAACGGTCAAGAACATTCAAGATGGTTGATGTGTTTGAGCTCCGAGCTTTCCAAAAACTCCTTAGAACCATTGTCGAACCTATTTCAAACCTTTCGAGCCAGAACCAAATGGCCTCAGCAAAACCCTACTAGCATACGCCGGTACTGCGCTGGCGTGCGCTGGTAAATTGCCACGTGTCAGTCATCGAGCATCAAACCATGTTCCATTGGCACACGCCAGTCCGCAACTGGCGCACGCCACTCAAAGCCAGTCAAATCACCACTATTCAACCACATGCACAAGACTATTGTACCACTCAGTACACTGTTTGATCGGCTGAGAAGTGATTTCGGGCAGAGGATGTTCCCCCACTCTCATACACATCTCCCATCACCCTTCCCTCTCATTAAAGAGATGGAAGCCTTCCCTCCAAACCCAACCAGCCCCAATTAAGCTGGTTACCTGCCCCCTCTCCTCTATATATACTCCCTCTCTCACTCTTGCAAAAGGTTCACCAAGTTACAAAGGGGGTTACTCTCATTAAGAGCTCTCAAGTTTTCTCCCTCCTCTCTCTCTAGCTCTCCTTTGTTTTTCTTTCATTCATTGAAAGACAAAGCAAGAAAGATCAGTCAAACAACCCACATTGTCATCCTCATCCTCCATTCATCTTTCCATCCCAAGATCAAGCTCAAATCATCCATCAAACTCAATCCAAAGGTATATCACCTTTTGCTTCTGGAAACTGTTTCGACCCCTGAGGGGAGTTAGCAGAGCCCAGGCTGGTAATCAATACCAAGCCTGGTCTCAAAGCTAGCAAATAAGCAATATCGTGGGGGGATTAGTGGCGCACGCCAGTCACCTTCACCGGTGCGCCAGTCATGGCTGCCTGGCAGGACTGGCGTGGGGGTCACCGATCACCCTCATTTTGCTTTCTTCTTGTTCTGATCACTTGATAGCATGCTAAAAACCAGTTTACTGCTTTCCACATTTTAGAATTGTGTAGTTAGTTATCTGTTATAACTGTTCAGAAAGGCCCCTGGGATCTTTCTGGTCGTGTTCCAGAACCCAGATGAAGCAAAGCCAAGCACTGGACCAAAAGGACAACTGGCGCACAGTCACTGGTGACCTGCGTGCGCCACTAATCCAAGCTCCAGTGACTGGCCCTTGCTTCTCAGCTTAGTTTTGGCCTTTATTTGATTCCCCACACTGTTTATGGGGTTTTCAGTCCTTTTATTTCTGGTTGATGCAATGCTGTAACCTGTAATTGTATATAGCATGTGATATTCAACTGCGTGGTTTGTCCTGGGTGTGCACTGGTCCATTCTAGAGGGTTGAGTTCAGAAGCTGCGAGTGTGGGCCTACCGGCGCACGCCAGTCCTAGGCTGGCGCACACAGGTGATCTTTGTATGCAGTGGCATGGCCATTGCATACAAGTTTACTCCTGCGTGCATCATTCAGGGTCAGCGTGTCCTAGTTTGTTCAAAATGCTCATAGAAGCGCTTGTTCTCAATCTATTATCGTTGCTCATAGCTCATACATCACATTTTGCCATGTAAATACAACTTGCCATTTGTTAATCCCTATTAACTGTTCCCCCGCCCTAACTGGCTGAAAATGATTAAAAGAGAGAAAAATGCAAATGTTTTACAAAATGCCTGAGTAGAGACCGATCTCCGGATTGGGTCAGAGGGGTGCCATAAAACCCTTCCCCTCTCGTAACCTGGCTCCCGAATCTCAGATATCGAAGGTGACGACGGTCCAGTCTACAAGCCTTTTTCAAATCAAACAAACGTGACCAAAAACGTTTTCAAATCGGTTTCTTGGGTGATTTCCGCAAAACCCAGATGGCGACTCTCTCAAAACAGCACTTCGTCATGCTTTCAAACAAAAGGGCGCAAACGGAACTTTTCGCAAACTAAAAATGCGGGATTTTTCAAGGGCGTGTGCCCACAGTTCCCTTAGAACATTGTTGAAAGCAAAGTTTAATTTTTCAGGGTCTTTTTCGTCCGTCTTATAGGAAGTATTCAATTGTGATCCACATTGTTACATAATCGATAACATTGTCATCGATTTGTATTCAATTAGTATGATTTTTATTTTACTTAGTGTTCTTGATAGTATCTAAAATATGAATGATTTCGATATGTGAAATAAACCCGATGCAATTGTTGAACTAAAAATACTTTTACACCATTAATGCGTAGAGCCTATCAAAAAATGAAAAATTTGCTGGTGTAGAAAGGTCCAATCGAACTCAGGCACCATGCCCTGCAAGGGATTACAACACCCACCTGTTTCCGTTTGTCTAGTCCATTCCGGGTTCAAAGTTTGGCTTTTATTCTTGGGATTCAGCTTTCAATAACCTGCCCTTTTTGCCCAAAAACCTGAAACGCCAGAAGCAAAGATTGCTGGCTATTCAACCTTCTACTGGATGTAGCTATCAAATTGAGGATCTACTCCAATGAAAGTTTCAAAGTTCCTCAAATGCCTCCAAATAAATAAATTTCTCAACAAAACTGCCCTTGAGCAATTTGCAGTTTTCTACCCGAGCAAACCAAACACAGGCTTCACTACGCGAGGAAATATGCATTTGAATCAATTGGTTGTTAATGGGAACCCATCATTGCGGTCGGCAAGGAAGCTAATGAATTTACACCGAAAATTCATGGAAAAAAAATGTTAATAGGTAGGCAAAACAACATGAAAATGCACGCCTCTCTACCCTGCCAAGGTGGATATTGTCGACACCTGGAACAAATGCAACTATGGACCTTCAAAAAGTATCTGGTGTGGTCTTCAAATGTCTCCTCATGTCGAATCTTAGCCACTGATCCATCTCGGCAGATCTTGTCTTTATTCTTTTAAACCCGTCCATTGGAGCTGATTTTTTTACAGAGCCCCATAAAATAATATTCAAAAATTTATAGATATTCTTCTAATTTTTTGTGGGATCAAAAATGAACCCAAATACGTTTTTCTTTGCATGGTTCCCTGCAAATAGCAAAGCCATTCTTGCATATACCAAAAAAAACCCAGAAAATTGATCCACCATTAGCTCAAGTGAAACTTCTCAAAAAGTAAATTCAAAGTAACCTTGTTTACCAATTCAAGCTAAATCAGCAATTGAAAAGAGAAAATTTCCTCATGCATCAAACCAAATCCCAGAACCAGGAAAAATATGAATTTTATTGCAGAATCTAAACAGGCAGAAGAATATCAGCAGCTACAACAACAACAGAAGCTATAAGGAACAAAAAAACACAACTCCACAAGGAGAACTGTAATGGTTATTTGTACAAACAATACAAATATCCCTAAATGCTAAAAACATCAGATACAGGTACACGTACATACAGTAAAAGAATTGCACCTGAGCTATGTCAAAAGTTAAAGAAGTCATTCATTGTAGCACCTAAACCATAAGGAGATTCCAATACCTCCTGCAAACAATATCCCTCAATCGAATCAAACCCATCAAGCAATCCATCAAAAAACCCATTCTCCCCTGTTTCAACCTCCCTCCTCTGATCATCATCATCTTCATCCTCCTCTACCACCACTGCGGCCACCACAGCCGCCCCTTTCCCCTCCTCCTCCACCACCGCCGGCATATGGCCTTCAAACAGCGCCATGTGACCAAACAACTTATCCTTGCGCGAAAACGTGGTCCCACAAGTACACTTCCACTTGGTCTCCCCACAATGCTTCAAGTGGCTCTTCAAATCGGCCACCACAGAAAAACTCTTCTTGTTGCATCTATTACACGAGTACATCTTCGGGCAGTGGCTCCTCTTGAAGTGATTCTTCACGCAAATCACTGATTTCAGCGGTCTAAACTTCTTGTGCGCCTTATTCCTGTTACACCCTGAGAACGGACACGAAAACCGGGTGGCTTTATTCCTCCTGTTATCAAGCTCACACGAACTCCTCTCCGGTTTCGCCAATGCCTCGGGGGTCTTGAACTGGTTCCCGTGGGCCCGCATATGCATCCGAAGATTTGCGTCACGCTTGAATCCTTTCCCGCATATATCGCAGAAATGAATGTGTTCTGCTAGCAATTCAACTGCATCAAGCTCAATGATATCCCAGTCCTCCTCGCCCGGAGTAATAGTCTCCTCCTTCATCTCTTCCTCCTCCACTTTCATCCCCACAACTCCTTTCATGTCCGTACCTAAGTCACATATAAGACCCTTCGCTTCCGCTTGCATTTCTAGCTCTACGCTCTTGCTCTCAGTCTTCGCTTCTGCCCCTTTGAAATGTTTTTTAAAGACACTTTCAATCTCGTGCTCCTCACGCTCACGCTTTCGATCATGCTCGCGCAAGTGCATTATGTGACTAAGGTCCATACCTATCGAATTACTCAAATCCATGGGAGTCTTCATTTCAGCACCGCCTAAATTACCAGGAACTTTAACATCTATTGCAGTATCCCTAATTGAACACCGATCCATCGCAGAAATTGAAATCTTCGTTTTGACATCCCCTAAATTACCTAGAACTTTAAGATCTGTCGTAGTTGGGCCCTCCACAAGTGGACAGTGCGACTGGTCCTCCAGGAATAGTCTAGGTGCTCCTAAACAGACCTCAACACCTGCATTATTTAAAAAAAAAAAAAACTTTAAGATCTGTCATGGTATCGATCATTGAAGAAATTATTCAGGCACGCAACTTCACCAATACACATTTATTGCAGAAAGTTTAGGAGAACAATTTTTTGGATACAACTGTGTTCGGAGCCATCCGATGTATGCAGGCTGACCCGCATTGAACGGCTCTAGATGCGGTTGGGTCCGGAAATGTGTATTTAAATGTGTTCCTAGAATTGCTTGCTCACCAATTTTTTAGGTCAATGTATGGTGTTAAAGGGGCCTGGTACACCACGGTGCGTACCGAATAATATTTCCCATCATTGGAATTTCAGTTCAAGATCGCCAAAATTACCTGGAACTTGAAGATCTGTCGTGGCATCTTTAACTACTGAACTCCGATTCACCGCGTTAACCGAAGCCTTCGTTTCCACATCGGGTAAATCGACAGGCAAAAACTTCAGATCTGAGGAAGCACGATTGATTTGGGCGGTGGACGCGAGGAGGGCGGCGCCGTTGACGATGATCTCGTGGATGGCGGCGGAGATCTCCGTGGACACCATCTCCATCTGGTCCCTCCCGATCAGATGATTCCTATTGACCGAATCGGAGAGGAACCGCTGGAGCGAGTCCATTCGGGATCGGACGGCGGAGAGGTTGACCAGCGGGTCCCGCTGGTAGTTCTCCGGGGGCCTGGGCAACGGGATACGGTGAAAGTCGCCGGAGTTTGACATCGTAGTTTAGGAGGGGAGCCGACAAAAATTGTGGTTAGGGTTTGGTCTCTCAGTGAAAGATTTCTCTATGGCGTTTTTGTTGCTTATATATAGTGGAGGGATTGTGAATGTTTGACTTTGGGTTTGTGTGGGCAATTTGTTGACGGAAGACGGGAAGGGGGGCCCACTGCACACGCATCGTCTGATGTCATTTGGCGCAGCACACGCGGGTGGAAGGATGGTGATTTGGACAATTGGACAACTACTCTAGTACCGGGACTTGTTTTATATTATATATTCCTAGCGAAATGACATAATGTGATGCGCAAGATTGGGGGACCTGTTTGGGTCTTTTTATAACTTGAGTATTCGTATTAGCTTATGCCCGACTCGACTCATTTTGAAGGTTCTTACCGTAGTACCGTACAGTTGCAATAGCCCAATTAAGGAGTATCTCCGAAGGACTTGATGACAAAGGTTTCGAACTTAAGATATTTTGATGTGTTTGGTTTGGTTTTTGAAAAGTTTTTTGAAAAATAGTAGAAATAATAAGTGGAGAGAGATAGAGAGAGAAATGTTAGAAGTAAGGAGAATCTAGGAGGAATATAGGGAGAATTTTTTGAAAAATTCTTTTTGAGTTAGGAAGAGAACAAAGCATAAATAAAGTAAGCAAACTCGTAAAAGTCCTAAATTTTGACCATCAGGCCAATTCCTTTTAAATTTGGATTTTGATGGTTTGCGAGCTGCTAATTGAATTAATCCTATTGACATGCATTATTAAAAATAAATTACAAGAAAATGAAATAAAAAATTTACTTCTTGGAAGATATTTTTGAATTATAATTATACTTATATTTGCAAAATACTTTTTTGTAAAATCTATTTTGCATAGTATCATTCAAACACATCCCCTAGCATCTTTAATTTAATTTGTATTAATCATTCTTTTCTTAACGTGAACTTATAGCTTTTAAGCCGCATACAGCCATAGTGGGAAAAAAAAAAAAAAACATAACATATATAGAAGGATTTTTCCGGAATTCTCAAAGGCGAGAGGTTGAGATGGGTATATATGAGAATAAATTGTGAGTGCCAAAATCACTAAACTCTGTATTTGTCGCGATTGAATAAAATGTTCATTATCAATGTGAATTTAGTGTAGCTTTTATTTTTCATTTTTTATCTATTTTTTGGCTTCTTCTTAGAAGCTTCAATATTAAGAAGATTCGTACATGAGTATTGTTTTTTTCTTACAAATGTTAGGAAAGCTTTCTTCATTACTCTATATATCTACGGTGAAGGAGAAGAAAACGCGGTGGGTATAAACACTAGCGAGAGAGTGTTTAGAATTAACGCACTTCTTTATTTGATAATAATTACCATCTCTATTATAAAACAAAAGAATGTGGGGACAAATTATTGGAACGGCTTAGATTCATTTGATCCAAAGGCTATAGTGCATCCTTTCACTTTTCGGTTAAGTGCCATAAACACTAGCGGGAGAGTGTTTAGAATTAACGCACTTCTTTATTTGATAATAATTACCATATATCAAAATGGCATAATGTGATGCGTAGTGTTTGACTAATAAATGATTATTTTCCCACATAGTAATAAAATAAGTACTGCATTGAGTTGCATGGTCCAAACTCCAAAAGCGGCCCATCTCTTCTTCTCCTTTCATTATGGACCTTTGACAAAATAACTAAACGCGGACGTTCATTGCACCTTCCTCCATTATGACACAGTAGTATATAGAGTTTGATAGAAAGCTCTTCGATTTTATTTTATTGAGAGAGAAAAAAAAAAAAAAACCCATTGATAATGGAGTAATAGGAATGAAGTACATGCAAGAAATAGACCATATATATATGAAGGTGGTCAGAACAAAGACCCAACAAATTAACCAAAAACGGACGCCTACGCTCAAGAGGACTGGGGGTGGTGGTGGTTTGTGCTATCCCTAGAAGGGACAGCACGCCGAGGGGGCCCCGCCCCGGTCTTGGTCCGACGATTGAAAACGTTTACTCGCAGAGCTCGTCGAGTTGAACAAGTGTGCAAAAAATCAGTTTGTTTGGATATCTTTAAATGCCTGATCGGAACACATATAACTTGCGAATAATAGATTCTATATAGTAGATTTGATTCAGTACTTCGGATCCATTTTTTCAAGACAAAAAGGTTTCAATTAGGCACTTAATGATATCCGATCGAGCTGACTTTTTTTACATACTTGTTCAACTCGACGAGCTCTACGAAGTGAACATTTCCGATTATCGGACCAAGACCAAAGCAGGCCCCCCTTGACCGGGACAGCCTCTCTCGCGCCGCCAAGAGGGTTACAAAACTAACTAAAGTGCTTTTTTTGACTTTTATTGATATTTTTAAAAATTATTGGGTAAATGTTATAATTATGTAAATGTAATCATTAACCACCGCGGGGCGGTGGAGGGTCCTTAACACCCTCTATCTTAAATTAAGATTCTTAATATAAAATGCAAAACTATTACTCCGTAAAAGCTGCGGCCACCGACTGGTGGCTTCCTGATTCTGCACTGATGGTTATACGAGGCTCACTTCGGGTCTCGCATGGGAAATTGAAGCCGTTCAGTAATTTAAAAAAAATTGAGTGAGCTCGCAAAAAATCAACTCAATTTAATATGTACAGATAGATGCTCGATTCAATCTTCAAATTTTTCATTCAGATTTTCCCACGTGGCCATCGATGCAGAATCGATAAGCCACCCGTCGGTGGGTGTAGAAGGACCGGTAGTTTAAGTATTCTGACACTTCTTGAAGTGTCGTCGGTATTTTCATATTGATGAAGTGGTCATGTGAAACTGCTTCAGTTTTTTTATTTGTCAATCCTTTTCAAGGACTGCAGTTTTAGTAAATATCCTAATCCAACCATTTGTCGTGTAAAGCAACCCAATACTTTTTAGTCTTGATCTTGTTGCATCTAATTCGCATATTCGATCTATTGTACTCAAATTTTTTTATTTTGACGGGGAAAGGAAAAGAAATGAGACAAAAAATTCGGACTAAAAAATAAAGAAATGTTACAAATACAAACACCGACTACAGATCTGACCACACAAATAGTTTCACAGCAATCAGATGATGCGGTTCCCACGTGTATTGGATAGCTTCAAAGTCGTTTGTGGTCGGTGTTTGTGTATATAGTACTGCTGTAAAAAAAAAAGTACTAGTATGTACATTATAAAGTTTGTGCATGTGCCAATATGACTTCTTCATCTATGGGGATGTAAAGGTGTGGATAGCCATGAAAAATAGAAAAAGACAACGCACAATACCGCGTGTGGAAGATATACGGTGGACAACTGGATGATTAAACTTTTATTGCCTCTTGACTTGTGGAAAAACAAAAGCTAAGGACTTGTTGGTTTACATAATTTACTTTGTTTTAACTTTATTTTTCAATCATTACTCTATATTTTTCTCCAATTATTACCCTATTTTTTCAATTATTAATTTCATTTCTCTCTCTATCTCTCTCCACTCATTACCCCTCTCTCCAATCATTTTCATCTCTCATTACCATATCAACAAGGTCATAAATCCATACATTGAACAGACAATTTCAATTTCTATTATTGTTTAGGGGTTGAACATGGTTTTATTTTCACATGTAATTGATGAGTAGTACGTATTTTTTTTTTTTAATCAAATACAAATTAAGTTTAATTAACTTAGGAATTGAAACAATTATGTAAAGTTCAAATCGATAAATAGCAGCAAACCAAACCGCCTAAATACAATGCGGTTCGGTGCGGTTTGTTGGTAGTATCAGTCGGTTTCTATATCTATACCCAATAATAAACCCCTCTCTCCAATCATTACCCTATTTCTCTGTCCACCCACTACCAAAACTAAAATACCCAAAGTCACCAAACGAACAAGGCCGCGAAAACAAATCTTGTTTACTTATAGTATACATTTTCTATGAAATAGTTGATCCTCATCAATAAAAATACTCCTATTTTAGCACTCATTAACCCCAAAAAAACACAAAAGAAGAAATAATTCAGCATTCAGATTGCTTTTTGGTCTTTGAGTTTGTGGAGGAAAGAAGGGCAAGGAGTGCTCGTTTCGAACCCGTCCTAAACACTAATTAATCCGCCCCTGTTGTCGTCTCTAACTCGATCTGAGCGCTTTTTCTTCTTTCATACTCTCCTATGCAAGTCAGGGCGTGAAAATATGGTGCGTGCCCTAGGGTCGGAGTAGTGACGTATTTATAAGAGAATTGGATGGGTTTTGATTAATTAGAGTCCTAACGGAATTGAGTTTCGAGATGGACGAATGGAGCTCGGTTTTTGGGTTACGGGGAAAATGGAGACTAAGTAGGAGTAGGAGATTAAGAGATTGGGAAGGTGTATGCATGCATGTAACTAAGGAAAATAGAATTAGATAATTATAAGTATTTATCTAACAAATAAATGTTTTTATTAAAAGGATATAATTAGGGAAAATAATGCTATTATTATTTTAAAAGCTATTAATAATATTATTTTAAAAAAAAATTACGGTCGAAAATCCGGGTTGTTACAAAAACTAAAATACCCAAAGTCACCAAACGAATAAGGCCTTTGTGTTTTGAAATGTGAAGGAGCACAATGCTGATTATCTCGTGGTTAGATAAGATCAACTTCTCACACCATAAATACATATTTAATCATTCTCTCACCATCACCTTTCTATTATGCCCTATACTGCCATTTGGGTCGTAGTAACTCTCATACCACTTTGTCGGAGACAAGAAAGCAATATAATCAAACACTCCGGAAAAAAAAAACAGGAAGATAATTAGATAAGTTTAGAGCTCTTTCATTCACTCTGTTGTTCCCTCCGTACGTTGCATTCATACTTCCAACACTCTCATTGTGTCTTATGACTCACTCCAACACAATACTAACTTGCAAATACTACACATAGCAGCACACAACTTAGGAGACACAATAACAAATTTATTTCCTCAGCATGTAAACAACGAGCACGTTGAATTTCACCATCAAATAAGTTATAATCCAAAATCACTTGGAATCCTTCAGCGGTGGTGTGTCTGCAAACTTATAAGTGGCTCGATAATAGGCATCAGACGTCCTAGGCCCTGCTACCTCGTGGATGGGCACTGCATCGGTAATCTCTTTCAAATCTTCTTCTGTGAGCTTCACTCTCAGAGCTCCAATGAGCTCATCAAGGTTTTTAACCTTAGTTGTTCCTACGAAATGTAAAAGGAGAGCTCAAATTCTAACTTAACTACTATTACAACCAAATCAAGGTATGAAGAGATAGAAGAAGGACAACACTTAGAGCAGATTCGACAATGATGTGGAGTGAAGGGATACTAGTCGGCGTTTGCCAACTTTGGGCCGGGTAACTCAAAATGATCTGGCGATGTTACTTACAAACAAGTGGACTAATTGACAAGAACAAAACAATGGGCTTGGTGATTTTCTCCGGCCCAAAAGCTTGTTACTGTTGCATACAGCGAAACGACAAAATAGAAAAAAGAAAACACTTGGTGTTTATTTAGATTGAATATCGGAGTTGTAGCACACCAGTTGTACCTTGAAGTGTCGAGGAAAAACTACTATGTGACTTTGAGTACGTGCCTCCTAAACTCACAGACCAACCTTTCAAATCAAAATTAACAACAGCGCGTTTCATTTTTTGCAGATTTTAACAAGGTTCATTGGAGATATATTTCTATGCTTCAATCAAATGGAAATTGAACCTTAGTGCTCAATTTGCTTAGTCCAGAACAGAGACAGCAGTTACCAGCAAATCCTACTCCTACTCCTCCTGCTTAATCTGGATTCTTGCACTAATGAACCCAGTGGGCAATCTTTTCAAAAATAAAGGAACGCAACTTCACATTCTCGCACTTCAAACTTGTGGAATCAAAATTTTGAAGAGTACTCACCAGGAATAGGAACCATATCATCACCTTGATGAAGAACCCATGCAAGTGCGAGCTGAATAGCGGAGCAGCCATGCTTTTTCACCAACTCTTCTATCCGATAATAGAAGATCTTGTTGCGCTCTAAACTCTCTCCTGAAAACCTAGGATGTATTTGCTGATAGAAAGAAAATGTTAGCCATCCATTTATCTAGTTTATTTGAACCAACCAAAATGAAGAGCTATCTGAATGACAAATAAAATACATAGTTCCAGTTCACTACCAAGTAGCTACTTTCATGGACGTCCTCGACAACTCTCTTGCCACCAAAAAACCCTCCAGCAGTGGCGCCATACAGAACGAACCCAATTCCAAGTTCCCTGATAACAACAAATGGTTTGGGGGAAGCAGAGATCAAAACAAAATGGAGGTGTAACAAACAATAGTGAATGACTAGAAAATTTAAGACACAAACTCCAATGGAGAAGAAATAACAAACATGAGTAAGGGGAAATTGAAGGTTACACATAAAGTAAGGTGTGTTCTCTTGATAAACATCACTCTGAGGGTGAATTTGTTGTCAAGAGGAAGAGCGACATTCAAACAGGCATCTCCAACTTTTAAACCAAAACCTCAGTAAAATCAAGATGAACATTCTAGCACAATTTTATTGGATGCATTATGGAGCACCTGCAAACGGGGATTATTTCTTCCTCAATGTCACGAGTCAAAAGGGAATACTCCATTTGCACAGCAGAGATAGGATGCACGGCATGCGCCCTCCTTATTGTGTTTGGGCTTGCTTCTGATAATCCAATGTATTTTACTTTACCCTCTTCCACCAACTTCTTAAGTTCCCCCATCTGTTTGTCAAGAAGAAAATTCAAAGCGGGAAAAAAAAAAACAAAAAACAACAAAAGTTATAAGTTGGACTAACAGTTCCCAAAATTTAGGGGTGGGAAATAAAAATCTCACTAAAATTTTGCAGAGAATTTTTCGAGAAAGCATGAAAACCATTTACAATAATACAATGAACCCCACTTGTCTGAACGGGGCAGCACCCATGCTTGATGGTGTTCAGTGAAATGGGAAAAAGAAACAAGATACTTACGGTCTCCTCTATAGGTACAGTTTTGTCAATCCGGTGTATATAGTAGAGATCAATGTAGTCCACACCAAGGCGCTTCAAGCTAGCCTCACAGCAGGAGCGAGTGTATTCGGCGGTACCCTTCACCACCATTTCAGCAGTGATAGCTACGCATCCAAATTTTGTGGCTAGCTGGATCTTATCGCGAGGCAAGTGCTTTAATGCCTGCAATTTTTTAGGTTCTACACATGAAATATCACACCTAGAAACCAAAAAGCAGATGAATTTCTTCTTTGGAAAATACCTAACAAAGATAATGTCCCGAACATACAGATAAAAGTGGTAGATAAGGAGGCACTCATGTTCTGTGCCAAAAAATAAAAACAGCAATGCAACTAGCAAACTATAAGTACATGCAAAGTATACAACAACAACAATATCACATAACCCATCTAGTCCCCAATCATTAGGGATATGGGCAGGGATGATTGGAGACAGACCTAACATTTGGCAATATATGCACAAAGTGGCTGCTCTCAGAATACCACTGAAATAGTGGCTCCCCTAAACTTCCAAGAACCGAGAAGCTACATGGACGTTTTGTTGTAGAACCATACCCCTAAATCAAAGCCAAATGGCATCAGAGAGGGCAGGCCTAGAGACCCAAATCAATTTATGTGCTCTAGCTAAATCAAATTATCAACGATAGTCTGGTAGTCTTCTTCTGAATCGAGAAGATCTTGTTCTTCAGAATCGAGACGCTCTTGATAACTCAGGTCATCTTTTGAATTGAGAAGATCTACGTAGACAAACCACTTTGAAGACATGGGTTAGCACTTGGTAACAATGTTATGATAAACTGAATACGACGTTTGAAGTACATCGCATCTGTCCTACCTCACGACAAGAGCTCCATCAGATCTCCCCAAAACCAAATATCTTTAGATTGTATTTTCTTTCCTGATATCCTTCATTAGAGGCATAAGATCTCCATTCGATATTAAGTGCAATTATAGCAGGCCTGTATTTTTCAAAAGTTGAAGTACAGGCTGTTCTCAGCACCAATACATGAATATTTGCAAAATGTCTTCAAAATTTGGAACTCGAGAAATAGGCTACGATGTTCATGTTCTACAAGCCTACTTCAAGTAACTTCTTCTACGTATCATAGTATACTTGATAGATCATGTATGGCAGTGCCTTTTCCTTTTCAACTTTATAGGAACAAAAAACAGTTAGAACTTGGACTAAAGTAACCACCAAAACCAAAAGAACAAACATCATCCTCCAACATTTCATTTCTTCAAGTGCTTCCCTTCAAACCCCATATATAAAAAGAACAACATCTTCTGGATGATGCTTCGAGGTGTAAATCCATAATATCCACATTCAATGGTACATCACATCTCAGTCAATGAGGAGAGAACTAGTAACAAACATGGAAAAACTTGAGTTGCAAGATGTGCTTGTTTGGTGAATGTGAATTAATAGAAGCCAGGCATAACCCATATATCATCCAATGGCAAGTTATCAAGTGATGATTGTCCAACACTGTCACACAGGTCTTTAGCACAATACCAAGAAGAACTCATGCTTAGTTTTTCATGACTTCTTCAAAGAAACAACTGTAATCAATTTCTCATAATTACAGAGAGTTCCCTTCATTAGTTTCTCTGTATATTGAATGTGCATGAATGACCACAATATAACCAAGTTCAGAACAAGCCAAAATACACACGGATCATGTACAGATGAAAGCATGTCCTTGTATCCACTTACCTTGGCAACTAATATTTCATTAGCATGGTCAGCACCATAAATATCTGATGTATCGAAGAAAGTGATCCCTTTACTAAAGGCATGCTTGATTACTGCAATGCCATCCTCATCAGAAACAGGAGGGTTGTAGACTCCAGTAAGCCCCATACAGCCGTAACCAATTTTTGAGACCTGGGAGAAACAAGGGTTGCCCAAGTTTAGATAATGAATGACAAACAGAAGTTCGTTGAAAACTCAAAGATTGTGAAAACACACACACACAGAGCCCCACTTCCCCATAATCTGCCTAAACACAACCTGTTAGTCAAGAATTTGGCTTTCCTGTCCCCACCCTATAAAATCCCAAAGATTGTGAAAACCCAGTGTCTAAACCAGCGTGAGGAGGATTAAAAGCTTGATTTGAAGCCACTCCTGAGGAAGATCCTGTTGTCGAAAATCCCCTCCTTGAATTTTCTCCTGGGTCCACTACATTTTGTATCTATGATATGAACCGTTCATTTAGGTAGCCAGCTCCTAGGATTAACAGTTGAATTTCAAAGAAATGGAAGCCAATGCAACAACAATAACAGAATCCATCTAGTCCCCAATCATTGGGAGTATGGGTGGAGAGGATTGGTGACAGACCTAACCTTTGGCAATATACGCATATGGCAGCTCTCAGAATACAACTACCACTGAAAAAGTGGCTCTCCTAAACCTCCAAAAATCGAAGAGCTAAAGGGATGTTTTGTTGCGAAACCATGCCCCAAATCAAAACTGAAAGGCATCGAGGCCAGGCCGAGAGACCCAAGTCAATTTATGTGCACATTACGGTGTTCCTCGTTCATAGTCCAAAGCACCGGACAAATGGGTCACCATCCGTCGATCATGTGGGTAAGAATGATCCATCAGCCTCTATTTCCATGGAATACAATCAACGAACCCCACAATTGAGAGGTCTCAAGGAAGCACTGAAGCAACAATCTGACCTTTCACACAAACCACACATAAACATCTGACCTTTCTTAAAGTTCATATAAACACTTGAGTTTTCTAAAAACTTATCAATTCAACACTTGACCTTTCTTAAATTTCATATAAACTCCTGAACTTTCTAAAAAGTCATCAATTCAAGAGCTGCCATCATTCCTCTGTCTAAAACCAAACGAAAAGACTGATGTGCTCCAAGTGAAAAAAGTTAAGTGTTCCAATTTTTAATTTGTTTGAATCAGTACGAAAATCTTATTTTTTCTAATTATTTTATCCTAAAGAACCATAATTAATTTTTTACTCTAAAGCTCTCGTTAATTAGCCCTAAGAAAGTCGCAGAATCAAATATCTCTTGGAGCTAACTAACGATAGCCTTAGAGTCAAAAATTAATTATGACCCTTTAAAATAAAATGATCAAAGAAATAAGATCTTCACATCGATCAAACAAATTGAAAATTGGAGCAATTAATTTTTCAACCATGTATAAACCGTTTATATACTAAAAAGTATGGTTAAAAAATTAAGTTTTATATTTCAATCCATTTAAACCAAAATCGTAAAATCAAATATCTCTTAGGACTAACCAACGATAGCCTTCGAGTCAAAAATTAATTATGACCCTTTAGAATAAAATGATCAGAGAAATAAGATTTTCACATTAGTTCAAACGAATTGAAAATTGGAGCAATTAATTTTCAACCATGTATAGACCGTCTATATATTAAAAAATATGATTAAAAAAATAAGTGCTCTAATTTTTAAACCGTTTAAACTGGTGCGAAGATCTTATTTCTTTGATCATTTTATTCTAAAAAGTCATAATTAATTTTTGACTCTAAAGCTATCGTTAATTAACCTTAAAAATATTTGATTTTACAACTTTCTTAGGACCGGCTAACGAGAACTTTAGAATAAAAAATAAATAATTGTTCTTTAGGATAAAATGATCAGAAAAATAAGATTTTTGTACTGGTTCAAACAAATTAAAAATTAAAGCACTTAACTTTTTTTGCTTGAAGCACCTCAGCCATTACGTTTGGTTAAATTGATGAGTTTTTATAAAAAGTTCAAGTGTTTATGTGAAATTTACGAAAGATCAACTGTTTATGTGCGAAAGGTCAGGTACCAAAGTGAAATTTTTTCCTTTTTTTATGCACAGACCCACTAGTTTTTGGATTCCCAGATAATGGAAATGAAAATTAAGTACGATGGAAATAACTTCAAATTAGCAGTTCCTTGTCTCCTAATTAAACAGAATCACCATAGTTCATTCCAGGTGGAAGTTAATAAAAAAATAGTAAAAAAAAAAACCATAAAATAGCTTCTTTTTCTTTTTTTGATCCGAACCATAAAATAGCTTGTTTTTGGTTTACCTCAAGTCCCTGGTTTCCGAGCTTCACCGCTGGCATCTCGACCTCGGCCATTTTCGCATAAACACTTTCCCCTTTCCTTAAAAAACTGCAAGTGTTGATTGTGTAGAACAGCAGGGGAGTCGTGTGTACAATATATAGGAGTACTGGGCTGACTAAAGAGTAAAGAAGCGAGGTGGTAGGGTAAATTTCACTGACCTCCCTTGAGGTTTCTGACAAAGACAGAAACCTCCCCTGAGGTTTTTGAAATGACTCTAACCTCCCTTGCTTTTGCTGACAATCTTAAAATTTCCCCTTCTGATAAGTGGAGCTGTAAGAGCATGTACACAAATAGTTGTGTATTTTAGCTACTCAACAGTCCACTTTTTTCATTTTACCTACTCAAATCTCTCTCAACCCTACACCAATCCTCTCTATTTCCATCTCTATCCTTATAAAATACTATAAAATATTACTATTCATCCAGTACTTGAGTTCCATTAGGAAGAGGGAGAAAGAGGAAGAGAGAGAAACAATCATTTGTTTAATGGGAGCTCATGAATAGTTCCGAGGTATTAGAGCAAGTACACCAATAGTTAGGTAAAAAAAATGGTGAACAGTACACATTTTTCATTTTACCTACCCACATTTCTTTCAACACTACACCAATACTCTCTATTTAATCTACTCTCTATTAAAATACACATTCTTTTACTCTTTTCATTTATCCTATTATTATAATATGAGAGAGAGGGGGAGGGGGAGAGGGAGAGGGAGAGAGAGAGAATTAAATAATCCAATAAATGAATTGCTGATGAACAGTCGTGAGTCATTAATAGCTCACCATTCCACCAGATGTATTTTGCCTTGCCCTTTTACCTCAGCTGCTGTAAGCTGTTTTTCCACTTTTGGTTCTGTAAAATAGCTTTTTCGGCATTTTTACTTCTCTGATGTACTTGCCTTTAATACAGAGCCGAACCAACAAGAGCTATTTTACCTTTGGGTTTTGCTCCTCTGATGCAAAGGACTTTTTCTCATTTTGACAAGCTAAAATAGAACAATTTTACCTTGACTGATAAACTTGCTCTAACGGTGTTAAATTTGATGTTTAAATGACTTAGATACCCTTGTTCCTATATATTGTCAGCATAGGGGAACTACTTTTACAAAACCCAACTTCCCCCTTCCACAGTTAATCCACCGGCCACCACCACAGTTACCAGGGAAAAAAAATCATGTGTAATCATGTGTCATCCCACTATTAAAAACTTAGAACTAAAATTGTTGCTGTTTAAATTATAAAATAATACATTTGTACAATAAATATATACGATCAGAATATTAGATAGTTGCATGAATTTCACTAATATTGTTTTCATTATAATAATTGCGTTGTAATAGTAGCAAATGAATATATAAACGATCATCTTTTTTTTTTTTTTTTGAAAAACGTGAGCTTCTCCTACACTTTTTAAACGTGAGCTTCAATTAATTCTTTAAATTAGTGTAACAAAATATAAAAAACAATGGAAAAGTATTTTTACACTCCCTTTTTTTGTTTTTATTCACATAAATTTACTATATTGTCCTTATATGTGTGAATAAGTGTACTGAATAAATGGCAACATGGTAAATTCAAGTAGGTACACTACAAGAAAAATTGCATTGGGTGACGAATGAAAATCGTCACAAATTGCATGTTTTTCGTCACAAATAATATAGGTGACGAAAAAAAAATTGTCAACTAAAGGTTATCGAGGATTTCTACCTGGTGACAAAATCTATTTTCTGTCACCTATAGTACCTTTTGGCGACGAAATTCGTCACAGAAAAATGACTTGGTGACGAAATTTCCATGATGAAATTTTGTTCATAGCGTATTGTGTTTTTTTATGACAAAAAATTTCATCACAAATTATTCCCTTTTGGCTTGTCAAAGGCGACCCATTGGTGACGAAATTTTTCGTCGCCAATATAATAAATCGGTGACGAAATATTTCATCGCAAAAGACATTCTCATATGTGGAAAAAAATCCCACTTTTTTTATCCTATTGGGTTTCGGGTTATGCGCAGAAGTTTAACCAACTACACCAATCACACTTTTCAATATATGTTTGAAATATCTAATATATAACACATACATTTGACATTGAAATATATTTTGAACGGCATTTTGAACCATTAAACATTAAAATTAACAATTTTGATAAACATGAAATTCATAGCTTGTCATGTTATTGTTCAAACCCCAATTTAAATTATCTCAATCGGAGTTCTGAGCAAAGAGTTATGCCCGAAATATATTTAGTAACAAAGCGTAATTCATAAATTTCGTCACCAAAGGTATCCATTTGGCGACGAAATAAATTTTACGTCGCTGAAAACATAAAAAAGAAGACGAAAATGTTTTTCTTTGCCAAATTGGTCCATTTGGCGACGAAATATTTTTTTCGTCACCGAATAGTTATCTTTGGTGACAAAAAATAATTTCCTCTCATTTTTTACTCTTTTGGCGACGAAAATTTTATTTCATCGCCAAATAGGTACCTTTGGTGACGAAAATATTTTTTTGTCGCTAAATAGTTATAAGTGGTGATGAAATAATTTCGTCTCAGAAGTTGTCAATAGACGAATTTATTTTTTCGTCGCCAAATATACTCATTTAGCGACGAAATTAAATTTTGTCGCCACTTTTTCGTCACTGAACAATTTTTTTTCTTGTAGTGGTAAAGATAAAAAAAGGAGTGTGGATGACTCAAAGAGGAGTGAGAAAATCAATTTCCAAAAAGTTTTGCACTCCGACTCAACCTTCAGAATTGAACGACTAAGATTTGTAGGAGCTTGGATTAAATTTGAGCCATTCGTGTTGAGATGAACGATCGGATCGACCGCGGGTGCACTACAGGCCCTCCCATTCCCAAAACTGATCACGCCATGCATAGAATTAAATGGGAATTTCAATACTATTTCCTAATTCTTTGCCCCACATACAACTGTATGAGAGAGAGGAGATCATTTTAATTGGGAAGTTTTCTAAAAAAAAGAAATTCCTTGAAAATGGGTACAAAGGAAAAGAGGAAGCAAAATATAAAAATGGAGATTAAGAGAGATTAATTGCTTTGAGTTTTTGTTCCAGTGGGAAGATGAATGCATGGGCATTTTTGGCATTAAAAAGATACAAAGGGATGAGATCAGCATCTTTCAACAATTCCCGTCAAGTTTTTAACGTTTGAAGTACACAAGGGGGAATTTTAAGATTGTCAGCAAAAGCAAGGGAGGTTAGATGTCATTTCAGAAACTCCACGGGAGGTTTCTGTCTTTGTCAGAAACCTCAAGGGAGGTCAGTGAAATTTACCCCGAGGGGGTATCATGCGATTGGTACACCCAAACTGGTGGTGGGGTCTATCTAACGTTACGGATTACATTCGGGTTCGATTCATCAAGAATGCTGGCATAATGGATGACGTCAGCTTTCTTCCACAACCCAGCACTACTTGCACCTAGATTGTAAATAAACCGAGCAGCTCGCGAGCTCGATTCGGCTTGACTTGTTTAGTAAACGAGTCGAACTTGAGCTCGAGTATTCGGCTCATTAAACAAAAGCTCGGCTCATTAAGGGTGACTCGGCTCGATTAAAGAAGCTTGTTTAGTAAATAACTTAATTCGGCTCGTTAAAGCTCGACCTCGACAAAGCTCGTTCACAGCCCTACTTCCACCATCCCTCCAATTAGATTAGAATCAGGATTGTCGCATTAAATTAGCATTTTATAATTGATCATCATCCATAAAAGAACTTCTATGTAATGGGGTGATATGTTGGTGATATGTTAAGAAGGGTGATCCCACCTATTAAGAAATGGTGGATTTGTGATGAGGTATTTGGATGGTTATTTGAGAAGGAGGATTTGGAAGGTAAATATGATGAGATAAGATGTTAAATGACATAATTGCCCTTAGTTTATTAATTTTATGGATAATAAATGTTAATTTCATTATTATTAGAATATATACATATTTATCATTAATTTTAGGTAAAATAAATTCATTTTATCTTTAAATGTTGAAATCTTAGTAGTATTTATTACGATTTTTTCAAAAATAAAAATAAAACCGAACTTTATAATATAAAATCCTTTAATATAAAAAAATTATTTAGGGTGGTTGGAAAAAACATGTGCGTGTTAATTTTAAAAAAACAAAATTCATATATACATACACACATACATATGTCTGTCCGTATATCTTCTTCACTGTCTTCTTCACCACCTGCAACCAAATCCCCAATTTCCTCTCCAACTGTATACACCCAAATCCCCAAATTCCCTAATCTTGACCCCCGAAAAACTCAAATTCCGAACCCTCATCTCTCCCTCTCTCAAAAATCTCTTGCATCCAAACCCTCAAATCTCAAATATCCCTCAAATCTCTCACGATTACAAGGGCAGTATAAGGCCATGGCAAAGGAGTAGAGGAACAGGGAGGGCGGGAGGAGAGTGAAAACTCAAGGGCAAAATAGTCAAAAGCCACCCGGATTCACTAGCGACAGAGGTACCCCTGTCGTTACCAAAACCTGGAAGAGCCAGAGATGGAGTCTGGCTAGGGCTCAAATCCCCCTTCCATTTTGCACAGCCAAACACTGGAGAAGAGGAAGGGGGGGGAGAACAAGTCTGGAGGCTTGGCAAATCCGGGGCCAAATCCCCCATCCAAACAGGGCCTTTATGTTTTGAAATGTGAAGGAGCACAATGCTGATTATCTCGTGGTTAGATAAGATCTAACTTCTCACACCATAAATACATATTTAATCATTCTCTCACCATCACCTTTCTATTATGCCCTATACTGCCATTTGGGTCGTAGTAACTCTCATACCACTTTGTCGGAGACAAGAAAGCAATATAATCAAACACTCCGAAAAAAAAAAACAGGAAGATAATTAGATAAGTTTAGAGCTCTTTCATTCACTCTGTTGTTCCCTCCGTACGTTGCATTCATACTTCCAACACTCTCATTGTGTCTTGTGACTCACTCCTACACTACTCGAAGACCAACACAGTACTAACTTGCAAATACTACACATAGCAACACACAACTCAGGAGACGCAATAACAAATTTATTTCCTCAGCATGTAAACAACGAGCACGTTGAATTTCACCATCAAATAAGTTACAATCCAAAATCACTTGGAATCCTTCAGCGGCGGTGTGTCTGCGAACTTATAGGTGGCTCGATAATAGGCGTCAAACATCCTAGGCCCTGCTACCTCGTGGATGGGCACTGCATTAGTTATCTCTTTCAAATCTTCTTCTGTGAGCTTCACTCTCAGAGCTCCAATGAGCTCATCAAGGTTTTTAACCTTAGTTGTTCCTACGAAATGTAAAAAGGAGAACTCAAATTCTAACTTAACTATTACAACCAAATCAAGGTATGAAGAGATAGATAAGGACAACACTTAGAGCAGATTCGACAATGATGTGGAGTGAAGGGATACTAGTCGGCGTTCGCCGACTTTGGGCAGGGTAACTCAAAATGATCTGGCGATGTTACTTACAAGTTACAAACAAGTAGACTAATTGACAAGAACAAAACAATGGGCTGGGTGATTTTCTCCGGCCCAAAAGCTTGTTACTGTTGCACAAAGCGAAACGACAAAATAGAAAAAAGAAAACACTTGGCGTTTATTTAGATTGACTATCGGAGTTGTAGCACACCAGTGGTACCCTCAAGTGTGGAGGAAAAACAACTTCGTGACTTTGAGTACATGCCTCCCAAACTCACAGACCAACCTTTCTAATCAATATTAACATCAGCACGTTTCATTTTTTGCAGATTTTTTAACAAGCTTCATTGGAGCTATATTTCTATGCTTCAATCAAATGGAAATTGAACTTTAGTGCTCAATTTGCTTAGTCTAGAACGGAGACCGCAGTTACCAGCAAATCCTACTCCTACTCCTCCTGCTTAATCTGGATTCTTGTACTAATGAACCCAGTGGGAAATCTTTTCAAAAATAAAGGAACACAACTTCACATTCTAGCACTTCAAACTTGTGGAATCAAAAATTTGATGAGTCACTCACCAGGAATAGGAACCATATCATCACCTTGATGAAGAACCCATGCAAGTGCGAGCTGAATAGGGGTGCAGCCATGCTTTTTTGCCACCTCTTCTATCCGATAATAGAAGATCTTGTTGCGCTCTAAATTCTCTCCTGAAAACCTAGGATGTGTTTGCTGATAGAAAGAATGTTAGCCATCCATTTATCTAGTTTATTTGAACCAACCAAAATGAAGAGCTATCTGAATGACAAAAAAATACATAGTTCCAGTACACTACCAAGGTGCTACTTTCAGGGACGTCCTCCACAACTCTCTTGCCGCCAAAAAAACCTCGAGCAGTGGCGCAATACAGAACAAACCCAATTCCAAGTTCCCTGATAACAACAAATGGTTTGGGGAAAGCAGAGATCAAAACAAAATGGAGGTGTAACAAACAATAGTGAATGTCTGGAAATTTTAAAATGCAAATCCAATGGAGAAGAAATAACAAACATGAGTGAGGGGAAATTAAAAGTTACACATAAAGTACGGTGTATTCTCCTGAAAAACAGCACTCTGAGGGTGAATTTGTTGTCAAGACGAAGAGTGACATTCAAACAGGCATCTCCAACTTTTAAACCAAAACCTCAGTAAAATCAAGATGAACATTCTAGCACAATTTTATTGGATGAATTACGGAGCACCTGCACACGGGGATTATTTCTTCCTCAATGTCACGAGTCAAAAGGGAATACTCCATTTGTACAGCAGAGATAGGATGCACGGCATGCGCCCTCCTTATTGTGTTTGGGCTTGCTTCTGATAAACCAATGTATTTTACTTTACCCTCTTCCACCAACTTCTTAAGTTCCCCCATCTGTTTGTCAAGAAGAAAATTCAAAGGAAAAAAAACTAAAGTTAGAAGTTGGACTAACAGTTCCCAAAATTTAGGGGTGGGAAATAAAGATCTCAATAAAATTTTGCAGAGAATTTTTCGAGAAAGCATGAAAACCATTTACAATAATACAATGAACCCCACTTGTCTGAACGTGGCAGCACCCATGCTTGATGGTGTTCAGTGAAATGAAAAAAAGAAACAAGACACTTACGGTCTCCTCTATAGGTACAGTTCTGTCAATCCGGTGTATATAGTAGAGATCAATGTAGTCCACACCAAGGCGCTTCAAGCTAGCCTCACAGCAGGAGCGAGTGTATTCGGCGGTACCCTTCACCACAATTTCAGTGGGGATAGACTTGACGCATCCGAATTTTGTGGCTAGCTGGATCTTATCGCGAGGCAAGTGCTTTAATGCCTGCAATTTTTTAGATTCTACACATGAAATATCGCACCTAGAAACCAAAAAGCAGATGAATTTGTTCTTTGGAAAATACCTAACACAGATAACGTCCCGAACATACAGATAAAAGTGGTAGATAAGGAGGCACTCATGTTTTGTGCCAAAATATCAAAACGGCAATGCAAATAGTAAACTATAAGTACATGCAAAGTATATTCCAGCTAAATCAAATTCTCAGCAATAGTCTGGTTGTCTTCTTCTGAATCGAGAAGATCTTGTTTTTCTGAATTGAGATGGTCTTGATAAGTTGGGTCGTCTTCTTCTAAATTGAGAAGATCTACGTAGACAAACCACTTCGAAGACATGGGTTAGCACTTGGTATCAACGTTATGATAACTGAATACGACATTTGAAGTACATCGCATCTGTCCTACTTCAGGACAAGAGCCCCATCAGATCTCTCCAAAACCAAATATTTTTAGATTATATTTTCTTTCCTGATATCCTTCATTAGAGGCATAAGATCTCTAGTCGATATTAAGTGCAATTATAGCAGGCCTGTATTTTTCGAAAGTTGAAGTACTGGCTGTTCTCAGCACCAATACATGAATATTTGCAAAATGTCTTCAAAATTTGGAAGACTCGAGAAATAGGCTATGATGTTCATGTTCTACAAGCCTACTTCAAGAAACTTCTTCTACATATCATTGTATACTTGATAGATCATTTATGGCAGTTTACAAAGCCTTTTCCTTTTCAACTTTATAGGAACAAAAAACAGTTAGAACTTAGACCAAAGTAACCACCAAAACCAAAAGAACAAACATCATCCTCCAACATTTCATTTCTTTAAGTGCTTCCCTTCAAACCCCATATATAAAAAGAACAACATCTCCCGGATGATGCTTCGAGGTGTAAATCCATAATTTTCACATTCAATGGTAATTCACATCTCAGTCAATGAGGATAGAACTGACAAGAAACATGGAAAAACTTGAGTTGCAAAATGCGCTTGTTCAGTGAATGTGAATTAATAGAAGCCAGGCATAACAAATATATCATCCATGGCGAGTTATCAAGTGATGATCGCCCGACACTGTCACACAGGTCTTTAGCACAATACCAAGAAGAACTCATGCTAAGTTTTTCATGACTTCTTCAAAGAAACAACTGTAATCGATTTCTCATAATTACAGAGAGTTCCTTTCATTAGTTTCTCTGTATATTGAATGTGCATGAATGGCCACAATATAACCAAGTTCAGAACAAGCCAAAATACACACGTATCATGTACAGATGAAAGCATGTCCTTGATTAACCCAAAAAAAAAGAAAGAAAGCATGTCCTTGTATACCCTTACCTTGGCAACTAATATTTCATTAGCATGGTCAGCACCATAAATATCTGATGTATCGAAGAAAGTGATTCCTTTACTAAAGGCATGCTTGATTACTGCAATGCCATCCTCATCAGAAACAGGAGGGTTGTAGACTCCAGTAAGCCCCATACAGCCGTAACCGATTTTTGTGACCTGGGAGAAACAAGGGTTGCCCAAGTTTAGATAATGAATGACAAACAAAAGTTCATTGCAAAACTCAAAGATCGTGAAAACACACACTGACACACACACACACACAGAGCCCCACCACGCCATAATTTGACTAAACGCAACCTGTCAGTCAAGAATTTGGCTTTGCTGTCCCAACCCTATAAAATCTCAGAGATTGTGAAAACCCAGTCTCTAACTCAGCCTGAGGAGGATTAAATGCTTGATTTGAAGCCACTCCTGAGGAAGATCCTCTTGTTGAAAATCCCCTCCTTGAATTTTCTCTGGGTCCGCTACATTTTGTATCTATGATCTGAACTGTTCATTTAGGCAGCTACCTTCTAGGATTAACAGCTATTTCAAAGAAATGGAAGCCAATACAACAACAATAACGGAACTTATCTAGTCCCCAATCATTGGGAGTATGGGCGGGGAGATTGGTGACGGATCTAACTTTTGGCAATGTATGCACAAAGTGACTGCTTTTAGAATACCACTGAAAAAGTTGCCTGCCTCCAAAAATCAAGGAGCTAAAGGGACGTTTTATTGCAGAACCATGTCCCAAATGACCAAATCAAAAGACGAAAGGCATTAGAGGCCAGGCCGAGAGACCCAAGTCAATTTATGTGCACATTACGGTACTTCATTCATAGTCCAGAGCACCGGACAAATGGGTCACGATCATGTGGGTAAGAATGACCCATCAGCCTCTATTTCCATGGAATACAATCAACGAACCCCACAGTTGAGAGGTCTCAAGGAAGCACTGAAGCAACGTGCTTTTTTTTATGCACAAACCCACTAGTTTCTGGATTCCCAGATAATCGAAATTGCAATTAAGTACGAAAGAAAGAACTTCAAATTTGCAGTTCCTTGTCTCCTAATTAAACAGAATCACCATAATCCATTCCTGGTGGAAGTTGATAAATAAAAATAAAAATAAAAATAAAAATAAACCATAAATTAGCTTGTTTTTGGTTTACCTCAAGTCCCTGGTTTCCGAGCTTCACCACCGGCATCTCTACCTCGGCCATTTTCGCATAAACAATTTCCCCTTTCCTTAAAAAACTGGAAGTGTTATTGTGTAGAGCAGCAAGGGAGTAGTGGGTACATATATATATATAGGTAGGAGTTCTGGGCTGACTAAAAGAGTAAAGAAGAGTGGTTGTTATCATGCGATTCGTACACCCAAACTAGCCGTGGGGCCTGCCTGACGTTACGGATTACATTCGGGTTCGATTCATCAAGGATGCTGACATCATGGATGACGTCAGCTTTCTTTCATGCGATTTTTTTAGAATGAGGATTGTTGCATTAAAAATTAACGAATTATAGTTATATTCGATTGAACGAATTTTTTTCCAGTTCATTTGAAAAACTATTTTTAAAATTAATGAAGTACTCGAATAATTTGAGTGGGATTTGAAAGCGGTCCTCGCGAGCCGATTTGCACACAATACTTGTTCGGTACCCATAAAATTATTCTGGAATACATTCACCATTTTCTTACTAACAAGTATCAGCTCATCCTCCCTCACGTTTTTGTGTTTTGGTAGATTTGTTTGTATTTTGCGAATTTTTGGTAGATTCATGTTATGAATCATGCATCTTAACAAAAATAATTATCAAAATCAAAAAACTATAACCGAAATCACGAAAAAGGTTACTAAAAAAAGAAAGAAAAACCAAAAGTCTAACTTTTCGTCTCATAAACTTTTTTTTTTTTAAGCTTTAATCCCCATTTCTATGTAATACCGACAGTTTTCAACCAAAATTAATTTAATCCAAATCCACCCAAATGGAATTGTAGAAAAAGGAAAGTTAAAAGCTGAAGGAGATTACAGTTTGAGACTTTTCTGTTATTTATCTGCCATTTTTATTGGGAAAATCAGTTATTAGTTTGTTTTTTTTGTTTTGTTTTTTAAATTTTTATCAGCGGAATCAGTTACTATTAGTATCTATCTGTAATTCCTTTTTCCGTGGAGTACTTTCTTTTTCCCGTGAACAAAAAAAGGTTCCCGTCGCGCTCTCACCTTTTGATTCTCCAATCATCTGCCAAACCCTAACTAACCGTTCACTCAATTCCTTACACGTATTCACGTACACAGAGAGAGAGAGAGAGAGAGAGAGAGAGAGAGAGATTCCGATGTGCTAAATGGGTGCGACGGGATCCAAGCTCGAGAAAGCGCTGGGCGACCAGTTCCCCGAAGGCGAGCGATACTTCGGACTCGAGAATTTCGGCAACACGTGCTACTGCAACAGCGTTCTGCAGGTGTTCCAATTCTCTTCGATTAATGCTCTTTGATTTCAATGCATCTGTCTTGTCTTTTCTCTTTGTACATTACCAATTCAGGTTGATACTGTTAAGAGATCGGCCAAACTAACGAACACAAGACCAAACTAACGAACACAAGAACAATCAAGAAAACGGAACAAAGAACGCAAAAGACAGAGACTTTTACGCTTACACACACGGCTCACACCAGTTCCATTATGTATTGGGCACAAGTTACATCAGCTGCGTATAGCTTGTATTTATAACTTAGGGCTTACTTAATTTGGTGGAACCCTGCATAGTCAGCGAAAGTGCAAATTAGACCGAATAGGCATCACAAAACCAGCAGATACTACGATTTTTCAATTGGTAAGAGATTAGCTAATTGCTATATTTTGATAGCCGATTAGTATTTATTGTGCTTGCCTTTAATTTGAGACTGTAGGGGTTCAGGGGTTGTTCTTGTTTAATTGAAAAGGGTGGAAACATTTTACGTGTTCGGTTGTCTTCTCAAATTGAGGTCTGAAGAGGTGTTTTTTTAACAGTTCGTGGGTTTCACTTGTGTTGGTTATGGCTTTCCATGCTGTGGGGGAGGTGCACCATAAATGAAATTTGAATCCGATTTTATTTTATAAACGACTAAACATTAACTTTACTGAATGCTAACTTGTTAAAAACTTAATCATCGCAAGTGTTCACCGTTGATGGATGATGGATGCCATATCTCATCATGATTCTCTTGACTGATGAATTTGTTCTCAATTTGCAGACTTTTGGCATTTTAAATGTAATCTTATTGACAGGAAATCCAACATCCGTGGAACCTCAAATGTTTTGGTAATAAATGAGCTTGATGTTTCAATTCAACTAGGCAAGGCTTAGGCTCTCCATGCACCTATTATGTTTTGAACCTTACCAGTGGTCTAACTTCAACTCACGGGTGTCGATTGCTTAGGGAGCCAAACTTTCTGCAAAAGTAATCCGGGATCCTTGGAGCATAGTGCTATCGTTAGATGCACGGAAAATATTTACCTGTAGATTGGCCCTATTTGTAGAGTTTCGGTGTCCCCTTCTGATGAAATTCACGAGCTTGGGGTAAGGTCAATCGTTTGGGACACCTTGATTTGGGAACTCTGGGGTTAGAACTTAATTGGATGTTGATTGGCTCATGTTAAGTTGTTTGTAGTTCCTTGGAGATGTATCTAAAAACCCAAGTTCCTACCAGGATTACCTTTGTGCGTGGTTGGCATCTTGTCATGAGATCCTTCTAGTAAATTGCTTGAAAACATAGGGGGCTTGGTGTCACATGTCTATGGAGGTAGTATAGTTGGTCAATAATTGTTACTTTTTTCGTAGACTTATACCTTGGTTTATGTATCAAAATCTGGCTGTATTACTGGGCTGTTAAGATGGTGGAAGAAAGAGGAAACAAAGAAACTTGGGATTTGGATCTGCTTTGCCTGGTTTAGTATATGTTGGAGAAAGGATTGGCTTCTATTTTCTTGTGGCAGTTGCTGCTTCATGTTCTATGTGCACCCTTTGGGGAAGTCAAATGAGCTGAGCTTACTCTAATAGCTAGTTTTTGGTAACATACTAGCCACTTACCAAAAGAAAAAAAAGGTGACAGAGAGGGTGAACGCATCTATTGGAAACCTTTCGGATTAAATTACAGTATATAGACTTACGTAGGTTGCTTGTATATGTCGTGTTTTTGCATAGCAGCATAGGGCTCATGTACATAGATTATGCCCCCATTACAAAGAACTTTGTCTTCGATTACTTCAATTTTGAGGTGTATCTACAGATTCCCCTACTTTCCTTAACCATTGCAAATTTGCAACCAGTTATAACGGTTTGCTTGTTAGCATCTTGGTTGGGTAGCAGGAGAACATTCTGCAGTAACTCTATTGGTTGCTAAGAAAATAGAGAAAAAGGAAACAAATTAATGTGTCCCGAATATTATGGATATCAGAAATACTTTTGGAAAAGATTTTACAATGACCCATTTATGTGCCTATTTTCTGCAACCATACTGAGGTTGAGAAATAGAGATTAATAGCCTTTAGAAGCCCATGATTAGAAGGGCTTCGGGCATCACAAATTCTCTTGAGGACTATTCCAATGATAGTATGCTTTCATAGGAGGAGTTTATGGAACTGTTTGCCTTTAGATACATCAAACATCTCCATCATGTTCCTTTCTTATATTCTCACTTGTTTTCTGCAGGCTTTGTATTTTTGTGTTCCATTCCGCGAGCAGCTATTAGAATATTATGTGAATAACAAAAGTCTTGCTGATACAGAAGAAAATCTTTTGACATGTCTGGCAGACTTGTTTTCACAGGTACAACACTATCCATGGTTGATGGATAGTTACTTTTCTACTTAGAGTACAGTCATACTTCATTGACTTTTGGTGGAATCAAATGCAGAAATTTAGCACACAAAAAACAGGATAACGTTGATGCCATTGGGTTCCTATTTATCCACATAAGGGCACATGCGCGTACTCATGTTTATTTAGTAACTCACTTGCTTGACCCAGAACTTGCTCATGTGTAGATAAGTTCACAAAAGAAGAAAACAGGTGTCATTGCTCCAAAGCGTTTCGTGCAGAGATTGAAGAAGCAAAATGAAATATTTCGCAGCTATATGCACCAAGTAAGTTTTTTACAAAAAAAAAAAAACCCTACCTGCCGTTGGTTGTGTCATATTTAGATCAGATGCTAGCACCAGGAATATTGCTATAGATGATTATATGAAAGGCATGAATGACAGGATTTCATCTTTGTTTGTTTGTTGAAAGTTTGGAGAGGAAGAATACTTTACCTTCATAGTTTAGTCATGGGAGCCTGCTATTATGGGATCCTTATTCCTTAGTAGTTGGCGGGGCTCTATTGGCAGTTCCATTGCCTCTTGGGATGTTTTTCTGGATGGGTCAATCTTTCCATTGACTCTGTTTTGTTGTGTTTGACTTCAAATTGGGCTAATTTTATCATTTGACTGTCATTATGCATTTTATCTGTGGAATCCCAAACTTTTGGCCTCTACATTCGATAGCTACATGTAGCTTATATTGGCACTCTCATTGAATACCTCCTTAGAAATTCTGCAGAGCATTTCTTGTTCCCTGCTTGCTATGTAGCTTTGTTTCCACCACTATCTCCTGACTGTGGTATGAGGACGTAATGATCTTCCTCTTTTGTGTAGGATGCCCATGAGTTTTTGAACTATTTGCTGAATGAACTTGTTGACATATTGGAGAAAGAATCCCATGCTGCAAAGGGTGATGCTGAAAATTCATCATCACCATCTGAAAAGGTTGCAAATGGGCTAAAGGCTATTCATGAGAATGGTGCTAAAAAAGAGCCTCTTGTCACTTGGGTGCACAAAAATTTTCAGGTCAGTTCTGGTTACCGTTAAGATATTTACTGCTCATGTTATTTCTTGTGGCGGGATCAATTCAATTTGATGATTTTATCAGATCAATTTATAACGTTCAGTTTCTTTACATTTTGTGATTATTTGTTCTGTACATTATTGTTCAAGGATCTCAGTTACTCTGTTGGGTGATCATTAGGGTATACTCACAAACGAAACACGGTGCTTGCGATGTGAGACAGTAACAGCAAGGGACGAAACCTTTTTTGACTTGAGCCTTGATATTGAACAGAACAGTTCCATCACAAGCTGCTTGAAAAATTTTAGTTCCACAGAGACTTTAAATGCTGAAGACAAATTCTTTTGTGATAAGTGCTGCAGGTATGTATCATTTGCTTGATTCTTCTTTTACGTCCGTTTTGCAATTCATCATTGCTGATTACTTTGCAGTGGGTGCGTTTTAGCTTTCGGTCTTTTCCTGCCTTTTACTGATGATCTCCTCGTATTGCTTCTTAAGTCCATTGCTAGCGTTGACTGTGGCATGATTGCTGAGATTGATAGGATCCCTCAGATGAGGGATCCTTGTGGAATGCTCATGTGGGGGAAAATGGAGCCCACAGCGGTTTTATTTTGGGGATCCGAGTTGTTCGTTTTGTGCTATGATGTATAAATTAACCATGCCATAGAAATCATATAATCAGATATTTAGCCTGGTCCCATCGTGTTTATCTTGAAGAGATAGACATTAGACTGTCAGAGTTTGGAGGTAGGATTCAACTTGGGTGGTCGTTGGGCTATCGAACACACCCTACAAGATTCACCAGGTAGCACCCGTAGTTTCACTACCTAACTTTAGGTAAGTTCATCCATACCCAACCAACCCAAGAGAAAGTTAAGGACAAGTCCAAGTTAGGTGTTCACAACGAGGTTAGTCAAGCACAAGACCTGCACTGATAACATACATACATTTATATATGCCCCAAAATCATGTTGCGTGACTTTAGATCACAAGTACAAGAGCCACAAAATAGCCTTTCCAACGGGTTGATTTTTCCTTCATGATGGTTTTTGATAAGTTTACACAAGGTCGTTTCTAAAACAGTCTATTGAAATTTTGAGTATCCTCGAACCCTTCATGCCTTCCTATACTATTTAGCTAAAGGGTTTTTATTAATTGTCTGTGAATATGTGGTCCCATAAGTTGGCTTCATCATGAATGAATGGTGTCATAATGATGAACTTAAAAGACTAATTGACATATTTATGGCATTAGTTTGTCGTCTGTCAACTGAGTTTGACCCCTTGTTTAATAATTTAGTTTGCAGGAGGCCCAGAAGAGAATGAAGATAAAAAAGCCACCTCAAATTCTTGTAATTCATCTAAAGCGGTTCAAGTACATTGAGCATCTGAGCCGGTACAAAAAATTGTCGTACCGTGTTGTATTTCCACTTGAGCTAAAGTTGAGCAATACGGTGGAAGATACCGATTCAGAGTACTCCCTATTTGCTGTAGTCGTTCATGTTGGGAGTGGACCCAACCATGGACACTATGTCAGCCTAGTAAAAAGCCATAATCATTGGTTGTTTTTCGATGATGAGAACGTGGAGATAATTGACGAGTCAGCAGTGCAAACTTTCTTTGGTTCGGCACAGGAGTATTCCAGTAATACAGATCATGGGTACATCTTGTTCTACGAGAGACTTGGCGCGGTTTCCTCCGAGGGAGTAATTTTCTAATTTGAACTAATTCTTGTTATTGCTTGTACTCTTTTTTGAATCCTTATATGTTGTTGGAGAGCTGTCGCATTTAGTTTAGGTGAGATGAAATGTGAAGGAATATATTCAGTTGGCTGGTTGCCATGTACAGTGGATGGTGGAAGCTCACTATCCTTTGATTTTCCCAAGAATATAAGGTGAAAAGAAAAGGTACTAGTGTATATCAGGGTGTGGGAATTTGCGAGTTTTCAACTTGGAGTAGCTATGCAATGGTATCCTATTACTCCTTGACATTCTTCATTTGTCGTGTTGTAAGGTGTAATCTCAATGTCAAGATTTTGTAGTGTATATGGATTTTGGCTATCTAAAATATTTTCCCTCTCAGTTGCCTCTTGATACATTTTCGAATCAACAGCTTCGGTTAGTGACCTCCTGCGATTCTGGATCCTTATGTCTCAATGCACTTTCTGCCGCATGTAAACCATTCAGCTACACTATACAACACATTTGTAAACAAAAAAAAAAAAAAACATCCTACCCTATACAAGAGCCACAAGAAGCTATCAAACTGTAGAGTAGCAATTCTAACCGAGCAAAACAGCTTTCTCAGACAACCCCCAAGCTGTTCAAATTGAGAAAATTACCTCTAAGTACAGAAAAGTGACACTTAATTTCCATTAAGGATAGATGAAATACTTAATTACCACTAAGTCCACTTTTACAAAAATACATTTACCATTAATGGAAGTGTCATCCTGGGGTTTTAGGGCATGCTAGGGTTTTATGGTACCCTAATAGGTATCCTAAAATCTTAGGGTACCCTAAAATCTTAGGGTACCCTAGGGTTTTAGGGTACGTTAAGATTTTAGGTTTTAGAATACCCTAGGGTTTAAGGTACCTTAGGGTTTAAGTTTAGTCACTTTCATAGAGCGCTAGGGTTTAGGTTTAGGCACTTTCATAGGAGTTTTAGGGTGCACTTTCCTATTATAGGGTTTTAGCGGTTTAGGCACTTTCATAGGGTGCCCTAGGGGTTTAGACATTTTTATAGGGTACCCTGAAGTTTAGGCACTTTTATAGGGTGCCCTAGGGGTTAGGCACTTTTAGTATTTAGGATTTTAGGCAATTTCATAGGGTTTTCGCGTTTTGTTAATTAGAGGAGACTTGGTGGAAATTACTTTTTATTTTTTGGACCTGAAGGTAAATTGCCCGTTCAAATTCTCTTATTAACCAAAGAAGGCTTCACCTCCTCAGCTAAGATTAAAAAAGCTTGGATGGGTTCAATGGTCATTAAAGCCACCTGATGAGGTGGAAGAATTTTTTGCTAGAATACCCCGTAATTCCTCTCCATCCACACAAATATTTAGTAGCAGCTAAAAACCCTTTCATAGCTGATAGCCCTGCACCCTCTAGTTAAATGTTGGGTAAACCAATCCATGATTTCTGAGAGCTTTGACCGTCCACCTGAACCAAACAGCTTGCTCCACACTTCAAACTAGACAGATCGTGAAAGTGGATACTCAAAGAACAGGTGTTGGCGAGATTCTGTTGCCGTAGCACACAAGGAGCGGTTCACATCCACAGCCATCCCTCAGCTATCAAGTCTGTCTTTGGTACTCAGTCTATGTTGAAAAGCCAACCAAAAGATGAAAGCCCACCTAGGCACATGCTTCTTAAAACCATACAACCTTTGTCCATTGCTGCTTAGGAGATTTCTGCCTGATTGCTTCCCATGCAGACCTAGCAGAGAAAGATCCGTTAGGGCTGGGCAACCAAACCACAGAGTCTTCAACTTCAGGATTCTTCTTGGACTAAATGGAAGGTCTTTGGGCGCTGAGTGATATTGGCCAATCTCTAATTCTCGACAAAACTGGAAATGGACAGTCCACCTTTTATGGCTTGATAATTGGCATGGTCTTGGGCCACTATATAAGAAATTTGGGGCTGATATTTTGCATAATGCAAGAAGATTCCAGGCAAAGGTGTCCTCTATTAGTCAATCTGGGATGTGGAGATGGCCTAGAGCCAGAAACGGAGTCATGCAAAGCATAATTGCAAAGCCATGAATTTGATAAGTTAAATCAACTTGTGAGACAGATGGTAGCCCAGTCCTAGCTCATCCTCAAAACCCAATCCTAGTTTATTATCTTAAACTCACGGGGTAATCATGCCCAAAGAGCGCCTGAAGGAAAGTAAGTATAGGGAGAAGCTTTTAATAGGCTGCAACTGGTGAAAAACAAAGGGTAATGGATGTGTAATGTCTTGATCCATCCATGTTGACAATCAAATCGTCATTCCGTGGTCATTTTCCACCATAAACAATAATGAAAAGAACCTGAAAAGAGAATTCGTCACAATAAATTAATAATTAGACCGTATGATTTGACCATATACAAACAGCATAAAATACAGACGTATTAGTAAATTCTCTCTCCATGGACAACTTTGGAATGTCCACAACAAAGCCACTTCCAAGTCCGTCATTTGACCAACATAAACACAAACACACCTGGACTCGTCTGTGAGATGTAGGCACGCTAAGGCTGTGTTCCACAACCGGAAAAAGTGCTTATTTTTTGTGTAAAAAGAACCCCTGTTCTAGAAACTCTGCCTTCTTATTTTTTAAAACAAGACCAAGCACCCCACGGCCGGGGAGGGCTGCGGCCGCGCTAGGCAGTTTCTAGCCACCGAAAAACCGATGCGAACCGTCCAAAAATTCTAAAAAAAAAAACCAAGGGGGCTAACACGGGAATGAACGTCATCCGAGGTGTGTAGAGTGCTTGATTCGAGCACCCCTTTTCCGTGTATGATTTCAATATCACATGCACATGGAAAAAGGGTGCTCCGATCAAGCACGCTACACGCCTCGGATGACCTTGATTCCCCCGCCGGCCCCCTTGGTTTTTTTTTTTAGAATTTTTGGTGGCCGGAGCCCGCCGAGGGCGGCCGCCAGTACGATTTCCCTCCGCCGGCGCCCAACACAATAGCAACAGTCTTGTTTTTTGTATACGGCAACTTCAAACTCAAAAATCATGTGTTTATACAAATAATTTTCTTATCACTATGGATCTTTGATAGATCTCATTGATATCTTTAATACGGTGCAAAAAAAATTAAAATTTTTTTTTCATTTGTATTATTTTTGAGTTTGAAAAAATGAAAGGAACTTTTTATTTGGGAAAAATAAGAAGGCTGGATATGTTTTGAATTAGAACTAGAGAAAATAAATACTTATTTTTTAAGAAGCGTTGCGGAAAGCCTAAGCGCCGGTGCAGACACATCTCTTCCGTATTGCCAACAGATAATATAATTAATGGGTGAGGGCATAAAGTAACGTACTTAGTACTTATTTGACTGTCAACCCACAAAATCAATTAACAACAATCGAACCATAGACTTGATCAAAATCAAGCAAATAATAATGCAATAAACGTATGACTACACAAACAGCTTGTGCATAAATTGTCTCCAATTCTGCATGAGAGAATTACGGTGAATACCTACTGCAAATTCATCAAGAAATATGAGGAAAACTATTATTCCTATTATGAGAACATAGCATTCTTAATGAGGTTGATTCTTGCTCTTTCAAGGATCTCGCAAACAAAGAGCCCCCGATCGGCCATATCAAACGTCACATTTTAATAAATCCCTCCATTTGCATTGCTAGATTAAGAAAAAAACAGAAGATCCCTTTTTGCATCTTATCATCCCGGTTTTTTCCGAAATCTGATCAACAACAGGGGCATTGTTAGATCAGCACACCGCTAGTCAAGTCTGCAGCACTTAAGCTCAAAAGGCATTTTCAGATCAAGCTTCAAACCCCTAATATCCATCAATTACCACGTTTTGATTCCACATTCAGTTCTGTAAGAGAAGATGAATCAACCCTGCATCCAAAAGCATACAAAACCGGAAGAGTTCAACACAATTTTGTTTTTATTAGGAAAAAAAGAACCAAAGGATTAAAATTCAAACCGAACCGAGCCGAGCCTTGTGTCCCAATCAATTGGGATCGGCCGGATGAATCCTATTTTTTTTCATTGAGCTCCGTGTCGTCTAGGGCTACCTCTTCACTATGGAATAATGAATCAGAAGGTTCTTCATAAACACGCATTAAACAACACATTCTTGAGAAAATTCCTGATTACAATAAATCAATCACCGCTCGTAGGAATCACCTTAAATCTTGCAAGTAAATCTCTCAAGTTAATCTAAAGTCACCCAATAAGCATTCTACCTTAGGCAGAAGAAAACACATATTTCTACCAAATAATACTATACTCCCTCCGTCCCTTATTAGAAGTCCAGTATTCCATTTTGGGCTGTCCCTTAATAAGTGTCCATTTTGTAAAGTTAGTGGGTAAAAGTTAGTGCATTGTCTATTTTGTCCCTAAAAGTAGATTCCTTTTTGAAAAGTTAGTGAGTAAAAGTGTAATGATGATGGGTAAGTAGGGAAAGTAAAGGAAAAAGTTGATGTGAAAGGTGTAATGATGATGTCTTTTTAATAAGTTAGAGTTACGAAGCAGGACATTTAAAAAGGGATGGAGGGAGTACTTTTTATGATGGATAATCCTCAACGGAGAAAGAAGGAAGCAATTCTATAGGACGTTCGAACTTTGAATGGCGCTACTGATAAACTCCGTTTCATGCATTCACATTTCTACCAAAGATCCAATGCGAGTGTGCGAAACGGCTGTAGGAATTAGTTCGAAACGCACGTAAAGTGACCCGGGACATCCAAGAAAGAAAAATTCCCAAACAGATGAGTCTAACTCAACTGAAAACGATGTCTTCAAAAAGCACTCCGACTCATCGCCGATGACATGGGAAAGCCCTTGGGGTTGAGACGACGGCGCGTGGTACGTGGGTAGACGAAGTGTGGGCGGCGTGGAGGTCAGCAGGAGGAGGATGGCGAAGCTGAAAGTGCTTAAGTTCCATAGAAATATTAAAAAACAATATTGGGTTTGATTCTCTGTGACCAAATCTATTTTCGTAAGAATAATTTCACACAAATCATCTTCGATTATAAACTAATCAACACTAGATTGATTTGATATTCAATATGGTTTATCTTTTTGACACGATCTACAATTTGAATAGATTCGATCAAAAAAATAAACCTAAATGAGTTCACAATTTACGAATTACACGTTGCAAAGGCTCCATAACAGTATTGGGTTTGATCCAGTGAGACCAAACCTATTTTATTAAAAATAAATTCGCCCAAATCATGTCTGATTATAAACTAATCAAAATTATATTTACATGATTTTCAACACCCTATATATTCTTGAAAAGATCTGCAACTTGAACAACTTGAACAGTTTCGATGGTAAAAATAAACCATATCGAGTTCACAATTTACCAATTACGAGTTTCAATGTACTTCTCATGTTCAACCTGAGAAGTGTTAATTAACCCGAGCGACGTCGCTTTTGGTACCTCGCGTCTGTTGACCGCGAGTTCGTGTTGGATTACTTGTCCTTTACTTGTCCTCCTATAATCAAAAGCTCAACTGAACTGAAAATTTGGTCCCGATTTGAGTCCACTCCCCCCTCTCTCTCTCCAAAAAACTATGCACCAGTGCGATCATGAACTCGCGGATCCCTCTACGGCGTTCTTGGCGGCTGCCGGCGGCCACACCGTCAAGCTCTTCGACGCCTCCGTCGAGTCCGGCGATCCTTGCACCTTGAGCTACACTCCTTCGCCCGGTTTTCAAGTCAATTCGGTCAAATGGAACCACACCAGTGAGGACTCAATATTCCTTCTTCGTTTTTGAACTGATTTTGTATTTAATTGTTTCGAGGGTTTTTTTTTTTTTTTTTTGGGGGTAATTCGAATCGTTTCCAGTGCAGACAATATTCCGTCTTCTTTTATTTTTTTAATTTTTTTGGGTAATTCGAATTTTATGTGACTTAGTTCGCAAGGGCGGCCCTAGCATGGGTTTAGGATGTTCAAGCGAAACCCCTGGTTCAAAAAATAAACAAAAACTTTATATTTTTTCGTATAAGTTTTTTTTCCCTATAATATTGTCTGCACTGGATCATCTGAAGATAAAGTAAATAAAAATTCACTTATATTTACGCGTAAGTAGATAATATAACTCAACAAAACAAAATAGGGAGATTTTCGACCAAAACAAATATCACTACTGTATACAGAGTTTTTTATACAAAAGAAGTTTTGAACATTTTTGTCACCGCCTGAACTAAAATCATGGAGCCGCCCTGTTTCCGAGTGGTAAATTGCGGTGCAACTGTTGCAGATTTGGTTGTGGCGACTGCTGGAGACGATAAGAAGATCTCTAATCTCTTTGTGGCGGAAGAATGGGGAGAGTATGGGGACCATTCCAATGGCCGGCACAGACACTATCGATAACATTGAGGTGATTTTTCATCTGTTAACCATTTGATTTCAGTGGGATTTATTCAGAATTTGTTTCTGTTTCATTTGGCATTCACCGCCACGAGAAGTTGGGCACACTTCCATGTGTGCATGTGATTAGGTGGGTTGTGGGAGTGGGTAGTTGAGCTGGGGCGATTTTGTAACACTTTGATCTAACAGTTAATTCATGTTATGATGAAAATAATTGTGAAATTTTATTTTTACTGTGGCAATACTGAAATCACTCTTGTGACGCAAATTCAAAATGTGCCTCTTACTTTGCAGTCAATCTCTTCCTCATTGAGTTTTACGTCATTGAGGCAATGGCTGCTTTTTTAACATGTAACTGCGTAATAAGAATGAAGAGAGATTATGGGGATTAGTGCCCCGTTTGAGCTTAATTCCTATGACTCCGTGTGTGCAGAAACAAAATAGGAGCAACAGCTATTGCTGAAGCAGGCAGTTGCAAAGCAGGTCATGCTTTCTTCAGTCGATACAGATGAGTAAAGAATGGTTTATCTTTGGCGAGATCCATGTTTGCTTTGACAGTAGATCAAGAGGGCCCAACATAATGAGGCCCAGGTCCTGAAGAGGTTTGAACCAAGTTCATAAAACCTGTTGGTTGGAATGAGGGTTTCATTCTAACCCTCCAAAATCCCATAGACGTGGTCTAGGGTAGAACAAACTAAGACACATGGCGGATGGTTGGAGAATTGGGGACGTGATCATGAGGAGAGAAGAGGTCACACGTTCTAAACCTATATCTCGGAAGGTTCCAATAACAGAATGGAAAAGGACCAATGCCCTTGACTCCAAAAACTCAATATATATGAAAGATGAACCCGAGCAGCAGAATTCTTACTTAAAATGTACTTGAGGCCCGGTTCTGCTCTTTATTTTTGCTCTATAGTGTTCAATTGTACTTGTAAGTTTGCAACAGTTAGTGTTATCTATTTCTGACTCTAGGTTTTGATGTCTATTTTACTCATTTCTGTTTTTGGAGGTTGATTCTTTGTGGAAAAATCTGTTTCCTACAGGAAACTATGATGGCCATTAGCTTTAGCAACAAGACATGCAACAAGCCACAAAACAGCCTTTCCAACGGGTTGATTTTTCCTTCATGATGGTTTCTGATAAGTTTACACAAGGTCGTTTCTAAAACAGTCTATTGAAATTTTGAGCATCCTGGAATCCTTCATGCCTTCCTATACTATTTAGCTAAAGGGTTTTTATTAATTGTCTGTGAATATGTGGTTCCATAAGTTGGCTTCATCAAGAATGAATGGTGTCATAATGATGAACGTAAAAGACTAATTGACATATTTATGGCATTAGTTTGTCATCTGTCAACTGAGTTTGACCCCTTGTTTAATAATTTTGTTTGCAGGAGGCCCCGAAGAGAATGAAGATAAAAAAGCCACCTCAAATTCTCGTAATTCATCTAAAGCGGTTCAAGTACATTGAGCAGCTGAGCGGGTACAAAAAATTTTCGTACCATGTTGTATTTCCACTTGAGCTAAAGTTGAGCAATACGGTGGAAGATACCGATTCAGAGTACTCCCTATTTGCTGTAGTCGTTCATGTTGGGAGTGGACCCAACCACGGACACTATGTCAGCCTAGTAAAAAGCCATAATCATTGGTTATTTTTCGATGATGAGAACGTGGAGATAATTGACGAGTCAGCAGTGCAAACTTTCTTTGGTTCGGCACAGGAGTATTCCAGTAATACGGATCATGGGTACATCTTGCTCTACGAGAGACTTGGCGCGGTTTCCTCCAAGGGAGTAATTTTCTAATTTGGACCAATTCTTGTTATTGCTTGTACTCTTTTTTGAATCCTTATATGTTGTTGGAGAGCTGTCGCATTTAGTTTAGGTGAGATGAAATGTGAAGGAATATGTTCCGTTGGCTGGTTGCCATGTACAGTGGATGGTGGAAGCTCACTAACCTTTGATTTTTCCAAGAATAAGGTGAAAAGAAAAGGTACTAGTGTATATCAGGGTGTGGGAATTTGCGAGTTTTCAACTTGGAGTAGCTATGCAATGGTATCCTATTACTCCTTGACATTCTTCATTTGAGGTGTTGTAAGGTGTAATCTCAATGTCAAGATTTTGTAGTGTATATGGATTTTGGCAATCTAAAATATTTTCCTTCTCAGTTGCCTCTTGATAAATTTTCGAATCAACAGCTTCGGCTAGTGACCTCCTGCGATTGTGGATCCTTGTGTCTCCATGCACTTTCTGCCGAATGTTCTAATGGGAACTTAATAGTTTTGCAATAAATTCCTGCCACAAGTTTCTGTGTGGTAACATTTCTTGTGTAAGAGAAAATTATAGGCGTAAAATCTATAGAGGCCACATTATCTACACCGAATAGCAGACGTAATTTCGAGTTGTTCAAACAATTTTGGGGTAAATAATTTCGTGTCTGTGGGTTCTCATGTTCCAAAACTTTACATTCAGTCAGATCATAAGACTATTTCATCTGTTGGCCCCAGCGGCCTTAGTTTTGGTGGAACTTCTCTGATACACACCCGTGAGTTCAAAACACGTACCAACCCCTACCCCTACCCCTACCAACCCGCGACCATAATTGCAGTGTGCTCCCACTGTTGCCTCATCTCGCTCGCCCTCCCATGACCACCCCTGCTCCTCCCCCACCCTTCACCACCACCCCTAGCTCCTAATCTCTTTCCCCAAACTTTGGATCTAAATTTCCACCTTTGGAATCCTCCGCCTCCCCACCCCAAAAATCCTATATCTAAAACGGCCTTGTTTGTGTGATCGCGCATGGGAACTAAACTGAGGGAAGAATGATTTTGTTCACCCTTTTCTAAAAGAGGGTGAACGTTACCCTCGCTTTCATTGAGAGGGGGTATGGTCTGTATTAGTTTGAGATTACAGTGGTGCAAGTGCAGTAAGGTGCAACAAACTATGTGCACAGATATGCAAGTCAGTTTATGTGCCTGGTACAAGGATCATATGTGGTGTGCAAGCTTAACATGTGATTATAGTTAGGTAATGAAGGTTTGGGAAAGGGGATGGACGTGTAGAGACGACATTAGAGGAAAGATGAGGGAGGTGCCGGGGGAGGAAGGAGGCGGAGGTCGTGGTGGGAGTACTACCACCAAAAATGACGTCTTTTTGCAGGCATCATTTTATTTTTATCCTTCTATTAGGTCATATCTGTTAGATTTCTTGGAGGGTGGGCAGGGATGGTGATCTATCAGGAGCTCAACCACTTCGAGTCCTCATACGACCTTGAGTTCTTATGACAAATTTGAACCTGCATTTCCCATCTTAAAGGGACAGGGAGCATAATTAATTAAATTTATGGCAAAAAGGGTATGAGAAGGGTCCGTAACATACCCAAAGTGATAAACCATTCAAGTATCTACCACATTTTTCATCCTTAGGTAAAAATAAACGGATTTTATGTACGATAATACATTAATCACTTGAATTATTGGGTGAGTTTTTGCTCCTTTGGTTTGCCAATATAAAGCAAATTGACTCTCCTTTTTTTTGTTTTTCTGCTAAACCTACAGGTTCCTTGGAGTTGGGAACAATTAGACATGATAGGCCTTCCTAGAGTGATTGTAGGGGCTCTAGATCAGCGGCGAATTCTGAAATATAGCAATGAGTCATAAAAATTACAACCATTTAGCCAAACGGCCAATAGGCGGCGGAAGACTGGGGGGAGGGTGGAGGTGTCGATGCCACGACTCGAATCCATAATCTCCAGGGCCAAACTCTAGGGGATATTTGAATCATTTCCAACGTCAAGGAATCGGTAGGAATAGAGTTAGGCAGCAAATGGCCTGAACAGTTGAAAACCCGTGACTCTCTTATGAGTTTGATTGGCTTGTCTCTAGCGCAAAAGCCTTTCGAAATTCACATGCACGTATGAGACAACCAGACAGAGGACTGCCAGAATCCCACCAATGATTCTTGTGCTAACTCCAAAATACCCTTCTCCTTTGACAGAAGTCCCAAATCACATTTGCCAAATTCTCTATGTCGACGGAGAAGTGATTTTCATGGAAAAATCTTCAGTGTCGAGCGGATACCACGTGGTGCCTGCTCAAGCATCCAAGCCGTCCATTTTGTGTTTGTGTTTGAACGGCTCAGATTTAGAGAGAGAAAAAGGAGAGAGAAAGTGTTGGGGTGAGAGGAGGAAAAGTGTTTGAACGGCTCAGATTTATCCATGGAGAATCTTTTTTTTTTTTTTCGTCTTTTACTCATGTGAAAATACTAAATTACCCTTATTTCTAGAGTCACTTTTTTCATATAAAGAACAATTTGATACTTTTACGTGAAATAAAAAAAGAGTGCTAATGACTAAAAAGAGTGCTTAAAATCATTTCCAATTCTCTATATATCTGTTACCCTTTTTCTCTAAATCCAAGTTAAAACCTTGAATGCCTATGCTTATGTTCTCAACATCATTTGACAAGTATTGTACATGTATAAAGGGCAACTCTTGTTTACCAGAGTCGATTATCATATCCGAATAAGGAGTGACAAATTTAGCTCATATTCTTGAATAATTTTCCGGATAACATATCAAGCTTGTAATTAAACTTATTTCCAAGACTTGCCAAAAGAAATACAACTATCTAGAAGAGAAAAAAGTTGTTTATTGCTTTGAAGAAGTCTCATTTCATTTGTTTCCTTTTTTCCATCTCTTTTTATTTAATTTACCGAGAAAAACAACCGTATTAAAACAAATGCATGGTCAAAATACTATTTTCTAGTCGGCTGACTCTCGATTTCGGAGGTCGTAGAAGTTTAGAAAGTTGTTTGTCTCATGAAATTGGAAGACGCAAAGATTTCTGTCCCCGCATAGCTTTTGAAATAGATTCCATAGTTCCTTCTTACTCTAATTTTAGATAGAAAGGTCGTTTACAAAGAGAAAATGGGAAGTCAAGGAGAACAGAAAGAAATTAAACAAGAAGAAAAGGGAAAAATATTCAAATCGTTACCTGAAATTCCCAAGGGCATTTCCGTCTGAATAAAATTTTGGAAGTTTTCTCCCGGTCATCAATGTCGCTATCAGGGGGGACTCAGGAGCCTCCAAATTCCAATGGAACGCGCTCTCTCTCTCTCACACACGCACTATCCTATGCGTACAAGTCTATAAGACTATATCTACACAGCGGATTTGGAAAAATGTAACACAAACCAGAGCTCTCCCTTGGAATATCGCATGTTCAAAGGAACATACATCTCTGTATTTCTTTCTCTCCAATGGCTGTCAATTCGTGCGAAGAGGTAAGAAAGATTGCTCTTTTTCGTTGCTCTGTTTCACAGTCAGTGGAATATGGTGAAAGCTTAGTTTCTTCCAAGAATCTTACCTGCATTCGTGCCTGTTAATTTCCTTTCAATGATTGATTCTCTTTGGCGTTTTACTCTTGGATTACACGAATCTCTTCCCAGTGATAGTTTCTTTTTCTAAGACTACTCTCAGTGATAATGCTCTGAAGTTTCTTTTTTTTTTTTTTTTGGGTAAATAATAATGCTCTGAAGTTGATTCACTGATAGTGTGTTGTTCGCTCTCTAGATTTCTCATTTCTTTTGTTTCTGAAGAGAATGATTCAGGGTGTTTGCATATATATTTTTAGTTTAGCCAACATACCCTTTTTTTTTTCTTTTGGTTTACAACAAACAGGCCTAAAGAGAGAGATTTTTCTTTTTTTCCTATTCTGGCTGACAATGGGGACATTATGGGAAGTTTGTTTAATCTGGACCACAAGGAGATGCCTTTTGGACGGGGACTAATAGTGGAGGGAGGATATTATATCCTCAAATGCATATTTAATCTGGACCATAAGAATTTTAACAAGATACCGAATTTATAGTTCCCTTGGGTATATAGTGCCATACGGTGCTTATATCCGGTTATACAAATGAACCCTGTAAGTTTTACCTCACAAAGCTCCATTCGAATAGGTACATTGCGATAAGACACATTCCCGGTATAATTCCCTTTGCCCCCTTGAGCTTTACTCTGCGGTTCGCCCTTGGACATTTGGAAAAAAATTCACCTTTTGCATTGTTGACGGATTTACTCAAAAAGTCTTCAATTCCCATCTATGTAATGGGTATCAACTTACACTCGGTTTATTATTCCATTTCCGCAGAGCCAAGATGCCCATAGCATTTTGGTGTTAACTGATGAAAGCTTTAGTGATCCTCAATGCGAATCACAGTTGGTTACCTTAAGCCACTCAGAAGTTTCCAATCAACTCAATAACAGGATGTGCTTGGATTCTAAATTGAATTGCCAAACTTATATCGAACAAGAGATGGTAAATACAGATGTTGTTTCCCCATGCATTGTGGATATTTATGTCGAAAAGGGACATACAGGGATGCCTAAAGCCAGCGAAACTGGGGAAAAGTTGAAGACCACTGGGGAAAAGTTGAAGATTGAGGGTCCATTTACTGTAAGTTACATTTTGTATTGCCTATGTAAATTTTGTATTGTGTATGTGCATAACATAATATCTCCTCAGTTAAGAATAAAAGTGAAGTATCATATTCATTGGGTGGAAACTGCGGCCTCTTACAACATTTGACGCGTTACCTTTTGACTAGTTATATGGTTGAGGGGTGGGACATCCTATAGACCACTTTCCTAAGTTTCCTTACTCTATAATTGGGATACAATGTTCGATGGAGGTGTGTAATATTTATGTAGGTCTATATTCATCACGTGAAGTTTTATGATTAAACAGCATTTGAAGAGGGGACTGCAGAAACAGATTAGCTTACAGATAGAGGAGAGGCTGATGCAACTCCTAATGAATGGCAGCATTGGTTTACCCAAATTCATTTCTACAGGTATGTAAGATTGTTTATTTTCTTGGTGGAATTATGCACATTCTACGTGGTCAAATCGAAAAAGCAATACATATTTCCTACAATGCACATGATCCCTAGTGTGTTCCACACTCGTACCCTGGCTTCAACTTTGTCCACAGTCCACAGAACATTGTGCCGATAAGCCATGTGTTCTGAATAAAGCTTAGCGACAGGCATTTATAGTGCACCTGTGACCTGGCTGATTAATACTCGTAAGATGTCAAACGATTTTGTTGGTTTTCTCTTGGCTATACGATTCTTCAGGAGATTCTGCAGCTGACGCCATGAATTGCATCTGCAGCGTTCTGTTTCATTCTTCGTATTAACAGGAGAGGCTTCTTGTTTTATCAGTAGCTTACACTCTGCACATGTACCCTCCTGCATCACTACTATTGAGCATATGGCATTGAACATGCATGTTTAAATCTGTACGTATGATATGTGACAAAGCAATATACCTTTGATGCCACAGAAAAATCTGCCACTGAAAGGGTTCATGAAACTCCTAATAGCAGAACAAGGAAATACAAGCACTCGGCTTCATTCAATTCAAGAAAAGTGGCTCTCCTCTTCTCGGTCTTGTAAGCTAAACACTTATCACTTCATGTATTCTATTCATCCATAGAGTTCATTAATTATTAATCTAGTTTCTGATTAGCAGCGGTGAATTGTTCATTATTAAATCCGAAATATTAGGGACTTCATTATTTGCCATTAACATCTAGAGCCAGATCATTCATAAGTTCCGCCTATTCTCCTTTTCAGATCAATCGTAGGAACCATGGTGCTGATATGTTTGACACTGAGAGTGAGACATATAAGTGACGATTCTGTTCACATCTGATAAGTTCTTCATCTACATGCCTCCAGTGCTTGATCATCCTCTTCTGAAAGAGTCTCTCGCTAAGATTGCTGTTGTAAAGTTTGCTGAGACACTCGTATTCATTTTGCTTTTCCGATTTTAAACGTTTGGGGTTCTTTTTCTTGAATGTACATAAGCCAATTTATATCCAATCCTAGTTGATGCTCTCTAGTGTGCTGGTATTCTATTCTTGTAATAATTCATGCTTGTCTGATAGATATGCTGCAATTATGCGCATGGTGAACTTCACTAAACAGATGTTGCAAATGGTGGGTAAGGTGGATCAACTAGTTACAGATCAAGATGGGGTTCACTATCCAAATGATGGTTTGTTACACTGTCAGCACCATACGTGATGCAACAAGTTAACCAAAAATATCCTCGTTTGAGACGCAAGAGGGTATCTTATGTACAAGACTTTCGTGAAAAAGGACAAAATTCTTTTCTGAAAAATGATAGGTAGCCCTTGCCATCGGGTGAGGTCACGACAACTATCCTGTGCAAATGCAGTTGGTTCTTCAAGAAAATATATACATGCAATCTGGTAATACAGATATAGAGAAATTGGCAAAAGAAGAATAAGCAATTCCAAGGAAACAGCCATATCCCATACATTTACTACCGAAATTAGAACTTAAGAGTAGATTGATTACAACAACTCGAATGACATGAATTGACCTGACCCATGATGAACTGCATAAGAAACACTTGCATAACAGACTTCAGCTTTTACAAAACGTTATCATCCTAAAGGGGAAAGAGGTTTCACAAAGGCAAAATTTTGACCAAAAAATGAGTTTATATTAGCAATAGTGATCTCTATAAAGACAACTACTGGTATCTTTAGAGCATATCACTGCGACTTTCTCTCCCTGAGACTTAAAACAGTTGTTATATGGAAGAAGTACAGAGGCACCAAAATGGATGCCATCTCATATTACTTCAAGAGTATCTAAATTCAAAATCATCCTTGTATCCTTCTTACTATTTGGCTATTCAAATTGCTTCATTCTCTCCCTCTCTGCTAAATATATGTCTTAGCATGCACAACCTCCCCCTTGCTGCTCTGTGCTGGACGTGTTCACGGTAGGTTTCAAATTCACGTCAACCATGTCTTCCTGTTTTGTGGAGGAAAGGGCTTCCATCCCTGGCAAGGCAGCGGCGATCTTTCGGAAGAGAGGCTGCAATTATTGAACAGAATTAGGATCCCAAAATGTGAAGGAACAAAGGAACGAGCAAAACGAGGGGGGAAAGAGAAAGAGTGTAGCATTTTTGCAAGAATAGGAATATGGGAGACAATGTGATTGGCACATACGAATATGGGAGATCACTCCCCATTAATGCAACCAAAATTGCTGGATACTTTAATTCTCTTATGAAAACAGCAATGGATAAAGGACTCTCTTACCTTGATATTGAATCCTGCTTTAGCGCTGGTTTCTATGAACATGACTCCAAACTCACGAGCCTTGCCATCTCCTTCTTCGATTGACACTTGCCTGTTTGATCACAAAAAGAGGGCCGTCAGAATATTTTGAAAAACAAGAACTCTGATCACCAAAACCTGGACTCTGGTGTCCATTTTCCTTCTTTATACTTTATGGATACAAAAATAATTGCCATACGGATGTTCTATTACTACAATGTATGCAGAGTCCAGACAGGAAAACTAATACTAGTATACTACTATGTGTTTCTAAAACACATAAGAGAAGGTATAAGCTGGCCAAAGGAATAGGCAGGGAAGAAACCAAAAGTATAATCGGAATACATCAGTACATTCTTCACCTTTTATCAACAAGGTCAGTCTTGTTGCCAACAAGAACAATAATGACGTCACTGCCTCGTTCAGTACGTACTTCCTCAATCCACTTGGAAGTGTTCAGAAAAGATTGCCGATCTGCATTGTAACCATTAGCATGAAAAATTAAAACAGAAACTTTCTCAAAAGAAAATTTCAATATTTCATGCACTGTGAAATTCTGAGTATGAAATCAATCCGTGAAGTTGATATCCATTATGTATGAGTATTCTGTGGAAACGTGTTGCGAATTTATCAACATGCAAATGTGTTTTTTGCAAACAGCTGTTTCTGAAAGAGTCTGAACCCTTGTCTAAACAAATCCTTTGATGCAAAAAAATGGAGCTAGGTTGAAATAAGTTCCCCTTTCCTTGTTTCAGGCCTAGCGGGCTCAACTTGGCATGAAACTTGGCAGGTATAATAAAGGAGCATTAACAAAACACCCTTTTTCCTTTAATCAGATTAATACTCACTGGCAACATCATAGACGATCACTGCAACGGAAGAATCTCTAATGTAGCTCGGAATAAGACTCCTAAATCTCTCTTGTCCAGCAGTGTCCCTGTGAAGTTACAATATTAATTTTAGGAAGATGAAAGAACCACTACAAAAGTGTAGCACGTGTGTCCTTCAAACCCCAATACATGTCCAAGAAATGTACTCTCAATGATTCTGCTATAAAACATTCCACTACAAAATACATGTACAAGGAAGTGGGAAGATTATGTAACGAAGAAGGTGGTATTATCTTGCTGACCAGAACAAAGACATCCTACCAAAGTTGCAACCGGACTGTCCGATCTTCAAGATACATGGTCTTCGACAGGAAATCAATGCCAATGGTAGCCTGTAATCCAAATTCCGAAGAACAACCTTAACAAAATCTTCAAAATCAATAAGTAAACTCAGCTTGAACAAATTACACAGGTTGTTGACTAGAATCATATGGTAAATTCGGACAACAGTAAAAGATGAAAGGCATTACTAGACGGCAAAGAAATGTTTCCCAGAATTTCGCATCTAATGTAAAAACTAAGCCCGCCAGGCGCCACCTCAAGCTGTAGTAATTCTGATATAGCCATATAGGAACGTGATCTCAGTTATAAGACTTCATCACAGAAGTAAGAATGCAGTCTGATATCATCCACTTACTCTTATTCGGATCCGAATGTAAGGTCTGATATCAAAATTTAATACGATATCTATCGTCTACATGACAATACTTGGCGATTATACCCAAGCAATTCTAAGAAAACTAATTTACATCAAATATGATACGTACTACGTTATTTTCTCAAATCTCCCCCTCTGTTTTTGCCAAATATAACAAAAACTGGCCTTTCAAAAAAAAAAAAAACACGTACAGAACAGAACTCATACTAATTGAACCTCGTTGGAAACCAAATCAACGCATTGACGCAGCAAAGAATTACGTTGACATTCTCGCGAATTGACGATCAAGTGAGGAGGAGAACAATTACATACATGTTGAACGGATTTACCTGATAGGTGGTGTCGAATTTGTCGTACATGAAGCGAGTGATGATGCTGGTCTTCCCGACGGACTGATCGCCCAGGAACACCAGCTTGTATTTCGCCAGAGGAGATACCACCGCCATTGGACTCTCTTTCTCTCTACGTCTGAGACGACGAACAACAGATCTGAATCTAATCCGTTGTTTTCTCGAATGCAGAGAGAGAGAGAGAGAGAGAGAGGGAAATTCGGAAGAGAGAGAAAGATGATGGATGGAAGGAAAGAAGGAACGATAAATGATTTGATTTCAACCAATTTATTATTTTTAGTCCTTGGAGAAGAAACCGCCAACCTCTCCCTACGTTGAAGCCGGCACGTCAAAGGGGGATTTTATTTCCACACACAATAAGCCACAAAATACAAAAAAAAATTTGAATAAGGACAAAAAATAAGCTACAGTAACTTATTTGTCCAAATGGACCCTAAGTGCACACCCGGCTTTAAAATACACTCTCTCCGTCCTAATTTATTGGTGCCTTTTGGGAATGAGCAATCTTAGGGTACGGCAAAATTTTTTCTAAAAATAAGAAATAAACATTTCAGATTCATTTCGATGTTTGAATCCTCCACATCAAAGTGAATCTCAATCATTAATTTTACTTTTACCAAACATTTTCGAAAAAAACTTTTCCTAGATCTAGGCCCGTTTGGACAAATAAGCCACTGTGGCTTATTTTTTGTCCTTATTCAAATTTTTTTCGTATTTTGTGGCTTATTGTCAATTTTTTGGAGATTATTGCTTCGTTATGACGAGAGGAATCTAAAAAGTAAAAAATTTTGATCGAAATCCAATTTTTTTGGAATTTCGACGAAATTTGGCGGGAAAGCCACGTTTTTGTCTTTATTCAAAAAAATTTGGATTTCGACCAAGATTTTTTACTTTTTAAATTCCTCTCGTCAAAACGAAGCAATAATCTCCAAAAAAATTGACAATAAGTCATAAAATACGAAAAAAATTTGAATAAGGACAAAAAATAAGCCACGTAACTTATTTGGACAAACAGAATATTTTCGTTTGGAAAATCCAACATATTAGGAGAAATATCATCATTACACTTGCCATATCTTTTTTTTCTCTTTTTACTCCTCAAAACATCATGCGACATTTGACACCAAGTTTTCGTTAAGTTACACGCGCCTCAGGCGCAATTTGTTCGTAAGTGAGGTGGTGGAGCAATTTGTTAAGTTACATGCGCCTCGGGTGCAATTTAAATGCATCCCGGCGCATCTAATTATACGTCTAATGCGCCTTAGCGCGATTTGATCGCTCCCCAGGCGCATCCAAATATTCGTGTAGTGCGCCTCAGGCGCAATTTGACCGCGCCCCGGGCGCATCCAAGTATTTGTGTAGAGCACCTCAGGCGCAATATGACAGCGCCCCGGGCGCATCCGAGTATTCATGTTATGCACCCCGGGTGCATCCAAGTATCCGTGTAGTGCGCCTCAAGCACAAATTTGACTACGCCCCGGGCGCATCCGAGTATTTGTGTAATGCGCCTCGGGCACAATTTAACTCTGCCCAGAGTGCATTAAAGTACTCTCTATTTGATATATAATGTGCCTTAGGCGCATTTAAATTGCGCACCGTCTCATGGATCATAAGTCACGAGTATTTAAATTTGTTGGTTAGGGAATGAGAAAGGAAATGGAGATCCAGGTGACCCGACTCGAATGCTGAGTATTGGCATAATTTCCTACATAATTAATGAGATGCTTAAATTGTTGAAATGATTATTCGCCAAAATGCATGACGTTCCTTTGGGAAGGATGTGTCACATTTTCTGTCATTAATGCCGTGTTTCATAATTTATGCTACGATAAACATGAAAAGTGATTTTGGGACACTTCCGCGTACGTAGTACCCCAAGACGGTGAAGAACTATTCAAATCGATAGCACATTATCGTATAAAATTCAGGTTCCTTTGTAAAGAGAAAGCGCGCGCTCTCTCTCACTCTAATTTGCACCGAGTATAAGTGAAACAAGGGTTCCCAAAAAAGGGTAAGGATGAATTGTGCGCTGGGATATTGGACTGGCCAGGCTTCTTTTCCTTGGGCGCGAAGGGAGCTAAGTCAACTCATCCAAGAACGTAAGGCACAATTAATGGATTTTATTTTGATGATTTTAAAAAATAAAATTAAGATAAAGGAAGGGACAACATGAGATCTCGAACATATAATTTTGCTTTTATTTATTTATTTATTTATTTATGAGAAACATACAATATTACATCCACACATAAATACTTACACAAATTCACTTACATTACATACGAAGTCCACCTCAGGTGGTATTTTAGAGTCCCTTGTAAAGAGTCCTAAATAAAAAAATAATCTCACCATAATTCAACCTCATTTTCATGCCTCATGCGACAATCAATAACTTATTACTGTCCCCGCAAGGGTACTCTACAGGGGTGTAGTGCACGATCCGAACTGTCCACCTCGACAATCAACGCAAATTTCATCTCTACCTTTGAAAATCCAAGCCACCCATTACCGAGGTGAAATCTATATCACTGATAGCCGAGATGGACATCTCAGATTGTGCACTACACCACTAGAGCCTGTTTGTTTAGGGTCTTAAAACGGTGAATAAGGGAGGGGAGCGGAATAAGGGAGGGAGAGAAGAATGGGGGTAAGGGAGAGGGGGAGAGCTTATCCCCTTGGAGGTGTCCCCGTTTGAACAAATAAGCCACTTTGGTTTATTTTGTCCTTATTCAAATTTTTTTCGCATTTTGTGGCTTATTGTCAATTTTTTGGGGATTATTGCTTCGTTATGACGAGAGGAATCTAAAAAGTAAAAAATTTCGATCGAAATCCAAATATTCGTCTTTCCCGCCAATTTTCGTCGAAATTCAAAAAAAATTGGATTTCGGTCGAAATTTTTTACTTTTTAGATTCTTCTCGTCATAACAAAGCAATAATCTCCAAAAAATTGATAATAAGCCACAAAATGCGAAAAAAATTTGAATAAGGACAAAAAATAAGCCAAAATGGCTTATTTGTCCAAACGGGCTAGTTAATCCCATCCCCAACCCTAGAAGAAGCTAATCCGGGTGGGGACAAAAATCAAATTGCCCCTCAAACCTTTTTGTATTCTCAATGCAATAATTTCTTGAGGCCAACCAAGTAATTTTATACACCATTCACTCTTATCCACCCATATCAACTACTACTCCAACCAAGTAAGTATAAGCTAATCCCCCTTCTTAGCTAATCCTCTCTTATAACATATCTACTTCTTATCTATCCTTCTTCCTTATCCACCCAAAACTTTATCCGTCCGGCAAATAGGCCGCTATAGTGCACCTCTGCACTACAGGGACCTGGTTAGCATGTTATCCGGGCCCTAATCATCGACTGGTCCTGATCTCATATTTTATTTGGGCCTACCATACCCAACATTCTCTTGGCAGTTGGCATCCCTACAGACACTGCAGCGTGATTTGTCTCTTTTCCTTGCTAAAAGATGTTTGTGACTTAAAACCAACAAGAATTTAAGAATCCCATCCACCTACCCTATTTGACAGTATTGCTCTTTCGGCCACAACTCACCTTTCATACATTTACTCAAACCATGCCCCTTGCCCGGCCACCACGTTATAGAGACTCCTCTGCATGATTGCTAAGGACTGTATAACCCTAATTGCCCGAAATTATCAAAAAATACCATACGCCCGGGCTATTCAATAACTCGAGATTACTAAAACCACATCCCCTGTTATTCACTATCTCAAAGTTTTGCGAGATTATTTTTCCAACTGGCCAAAGAAACGCGATACTCCACAAATTGTTGCATCCAAACACAATAAATGTGGTCCGAGTGAGACTTGTCATCCAAACCCATGCTCTATCAAACCCTGTATACAACACAACGTTTACCATAAACCAATAAGTATATTAGGAAACAAAGACTATTTTGCCGTATGCGTCATTAGCCATGGAATCAGACGAACCTGACACCTAGACACGGCTATTTGAAATCCGTACCGAGTCAAACATAGTGCCTCACTCACTGCATTTTGCACTGTCAAATTACACCAAGATCTATCCCACTACTAGTCTGCAGCTAGGGAGTCCCCGTGTAGTTCCCTCCCAATGGCTAAGCTACAGAGTCCTGGAAGCGATTCTGATGGCACCTACCAAGTTCACAACCAAAGCATTGTAGTTCCTGCAAACCTTGTTTTCGAAAAGAAAGAGCATTCATGGTAATAGCCTCTGATCTCATCCCACTGTCTCTAAAACGAGATCCAAAAACAGCCTGACTGAGGGAAATTTTCCATAGCAGATTCTATTTGTATCCTTGGTTCATTCCTTTGGTTTTTGTGGTATTTGTTCAGGTTTGCCTCTTCTCAAATCCCAACAGATCTATCCATACAAGTTCAAGACATAACCTTTCATGTTCACAAGGTAACAGCGGAGACACAAGTTTAACTATCAAAACAAACAAATTGTTTTGTGGAAACATGAAGCTTAAATTACAATCTATACGTTCTAGTCGTTTAGAAGTCGAGAACATACTAAAATGATACTTAACTCGAATTCTTCTATCTTATTACTTCCATTCAATTTACTAATCGATCGAAAAAGCTATTAGGACACCATTTGTAAACAAAGTTCTTGAAAATATAAGTTGTAGCATTTTTAGTATATATCAGACTCCACTTCCGACAAGCGTCGTAAGCTTGCTTTCTTTTTCTTTTCTTTGTTTTTGATCCGCCAAAACGCCCCTCGGGCTTACGTTATAAGCTTTCTAAAAGACCAAAATGACTGCCGTAATGAAACCATGAAACATCGCAGAACAATCTCCCTTGGGATACAAGATAGAGAACAATTAATGAAATGGATTTAAACCTACAATGATACTTTTTCATAGCATATTGAATCTGAAAATAGATTCATCCTAAGATTTTGTAGTCCAGACTTGACGTGTCCTGGATTAATAAACATAATTTTCGCTTAATGAACCATTTCAATTGTTCAGTGTCTTATCCAATTCTACTGAAACAGTTTCCCTTGGTTTCAAGATGTGGCTACCTATCCCAAGTCAATCTCCAGCCAACGAAATCAAACCCAGGATATGATCTCAAGTTTGAAAAGTTCCCAGGTGGATCGGAAACATTCGAAACCGTTGTCAAATTCTGTTACGGTCTCCCCATAAGCCTAAACCCTAACAACGTAGCAGCACTGAGATGCGCGTCGGAGCTTCTGGAGATGACTGAAGCACTCGAAGATGGAAACCTAATCTCCAAGACAGATGCTTTCCTCACTTTTGTGGTCCTTTCCTCATGGACAGACTCCATAACAGTTCTCAAAACTTGTGAATCTCTCTCTCCATGGGCCGAAAACCTCCAAATCGTAAGGAGGTGTTGCGACTCAATTGCTTGGAAAGTTTCCCAAGTAAATCCAACAACCAGAGATATGACTTCAACCGAAGATAGCTGGTGGTTCCAAGACACATCTACCCTCCGCATTGATCATTTTGTGAGAATTATAACAGCCTCAAGGGCTAAAGGGTTGAAACCAGAAATTGTTGGTTCTTGTATAATGTATTATGCGGGGAAATGGCTGCCGGGCATGGATGCAGAAATGGAAAGACTAAGAAGATACAGCTATAGCAAAACCGAAATGCAGTTAGAAATCCTGAGTGGCAGGACCCAAGAAGCGCAAGTCGCACACAATAAGGAGCAGAGAATGATTGTAGAGAACCTAGTGAGCATTTTACCTCCTCAGAAAGAAACTGTTTCGTGCAAGTTCTTATTGGGAATGCTAAAGATGGCTCTGGTTTATTCTGCATCATCGGCTTTGGTTTCGGAACTGGAGAAAAGAATCGGGATGGTTCTGGAAAATGCCGAGGTAAATGATCTTCTGGTTCCTAGTTGCACATTTGGCGATCAAGGGAAGGCATTGAGGTGAGTAATCCACATTTTTCATCATAGAATGGAGAAAAGATTAGTCAATTTCATAAACATCCACAGCTGAGTTTGTCCTATGCCTAATTTATGTCTCTTGAAAGAGATTTTTTTTTTAAATTTGGATCAATCCTTTTTACTCTTTCCATTCATCGTAACGAGGGGAATTTGTAATTAGTACAAAATACGGACCAACTTTTTTTTAAAACCTTAACACAAATTTGTAAACTTATTTTAAATTGGTCCATAATTTTGACTTTTTATTATTCTTTTGGTCGAGATGAATTGGAAAGGTAAACAATGTCGACCAAAGCTAAAACAAAGTTCACTGGAAAATGAAAGTACGACAATTATGAAAGGATAAGTTAAGACACCCCTAGTGAATTTTCATCAACTGCTAGTCCAGTTCACCAGATGAATGCACAATGCACAACATAGACGTGGTTCAAAGGATTCTGGAATACTTCCTGATGCATGAACAACAACAGCAACAGAAGTCAGGAAAGTTGATCAGCAAAATTTTAGACAGTTACCTAGCTGAGGTCGCAAGAGACCCCAATCTACCAATCACCAAATTTCAAGTCCTAGCTGAAACATTGCCAGAAAATGCTCGAACGTACCATGACGGTATCTACAGAGCCATTGATACCTACCTCAAGGTACTCTATAAACTCCCTTTCTATCGGTATACTTCTTTTCTTCCTATAACGCAAATATGCCGAAGCCTAATAATCTGATCTCCCCTACAGTCACATCCTTCTTTGTCAGAATACGAGAGAAGAAGACTATGCAAAATAATGGATTGTGAGAAACTGTCACTTGACGCATGCATGCATGCTGCACAAAATAATCGTTTACCACTAAGAACAGTCATGCAGGTAAATTTGCCCTGTGATTAAGATGGTCAATTTTCATATTCATATATGTCTGTTTTACTAAAAATCCTTGATTAAGCTCCTTCAAAAATCATAAAGTCTCCCTGAACACTGGCCCACACAAATGAACTAAATGCAATTATAAAATCACCAGACACCTCACTGATGGGGCAAGAGTACACCAATCCGATTATTTCTTAAAATCCGGAATCCCCACACTAGTCGGTAACATCGCAGGTCTTGTTATCGGAGCAAGTAAAGATGAGAGAAGCAATGCAAGGGAAGGAGCAAACAGCAAGCAGAGACCAATCAGACCAGGAAGAAAGCTGGTCATCTAAAAAGGAGATAACTATCCTCAAAGAAGAACTTGAGAAAGTAAAAGCAGAGCTGCAAGAGCTGCGGAGAGGCTATGCTGAACTACATAATGAATACGAGAAGCTAACCAACAAGCAAAGAAGTTTCTCTGGTTGGACCTTCGGCTGGACAAAAATCAGGAACTCCAGTTTTTTTAACAAAACGGATGGGGATGAAACTCGAGGGGGACAGCAGAGATCCAAATCCAGTGACCAAAGAGTCAGCCTCCGGCGAAGGCTCTCTCTCTCCTAGGAATTCTGAAAATAATAAGCCCACGCAATAATTCCAAATGATTTGACAAAATCATCTACATCTTCCTCCCATTATTGGTTTGTTTCGCATATAAGAAACAAAGTGAACAAAAACTTTCTATTCAGTCTATTTACATGCTGTCCTCACTTGTTCAATGATGTAAAAGAGCCCCATGCTTTCCGATGCATAGCCATAGTTCTAGCAGAAAGACATATGCTGCGATATGTCTTATACATGAAAGTCAGACTATCATTTAGCGTAGTGTTTGCCAGCATTTGTCCGTAGCTGTAGATCATGCAAAGTGATAAATTATTTTATTTAGCCAACAGGTCATACAAAGTCTCAACGGATGAAACATGAGGTCTACTTAAAGGCTCAACAAGCTAGGTGTTTCGCTGAGGTACTTGCAATGATGTATTCCCTTGAAGCACGGAACACATTTTCTACGTCACTTACATATGTGAAACGAATTGCTTTCTTTTTTCTGCAATTTACAACCAGCTTAAGATAACTTATTGAGCATATACACCATGAGTTCTGATAGAATTACAATGGGTAAGCTCATGGCAAATGCACTACAAATGAAGTCTCATCATAAGGCTTTTCAAGAAAACTCTCACGTCGCCCTTAATTAACAGTTAACAAAGATCCAAAATGAGTTTTTTCACTTTCTAATTATACCCGATCTTGACCTCATTGTTTTAATTGTAGACAAGGTTCTAGATTTACAGCCAGTTACCACAAACACCTAGTTTCAAATATATGTGAACAATGATGCCTTCCCCACTAAAAAGATCAAAAGGAAAAACGTAATCCGTAAACCCTACGCATATTACAGAAGTAAAAACACACCATTCATTTTTAATTAGCTATAAATGAGGCATTCACTATCCGTTTCCATTCACTACTAGACATTGGTTAATTGCAAGGCCTGTGCTTGTTATCTTTGGACTTGGGGGAAGGGAAGAGAAGATAAGGGAGAGAAAAAGGAAAGAATCAGGAGACAATGTGTTAATGAAATGAAATGGAAATGGAGAGAAATTTCAAAGGCATAATTTGCTATTTTGTTTATTCGGAGGCACGAAAGGAAATGGGTTGATCGAGTAAGAGCAATGAAATATACAATCCTCAGTTTTCATTCTTTTACTCCTGTCACTTCTGGAAAGTGAAAGAAGGCAAGGAAAAAGAAACATTCATCTCCTTTCTCACAAAACCAAACATAATATTTATCATTTTCAACAGGCAAATAGCAACATCATATACAACAAGAATGACACAAAAATCTGACACAAAAATCGGTCTTCTCAGAAACCGAGTTAAACCAAAGGATTGTTTCAAGTTGCTCAACTTCCAAAATGCTACAGTGTGACGAGAAAAGGAAAACTAAATAAAAACAACATGACCAAATACTAGAACCTCTACGAGTACCTAGACTTCTAAAGGCAACAACTTCAGCAGAACTATATGCGATACGTAACATCTAAGTGGTTAACTCACTTACATTACATCAAGTCTAATCCTAAATATCCACTCTAAACGGCTCAAATTCTAGAGCGCCATTATCTTCCCAATGCTCAAATTCAACAACTACTGAACAGAACTTGATGATCTAAAGCTAAAGCTAACAACTTCCTAATCAAATCCAAAAAAAAAAAAAAAACCTCATAACCCAATCGACCATACCATACGACCCATAAGATAGAAAAAAGAAACTTCCACTGAAAATAAGCTCAGAGAGACCAAAATCACATCATTAAGCACAAACATTATTGAACTCATGCAATATCATATTCATCTTGCACTGAAAATTCTACACCCCATAGAAATACCCAAAAAGTTTTCTCAACAAATCAATCACTCACCATCTTTGACATACATCTAGATGCTAGATGCCAATTCAAGCAACAACAAGAAAACCAAACAGAAGCCCATTTCTCATATGCTAAACCAAACCCTACCTAGAAGGTCGCATGCTGCTCCATGGGAACTTGGCAGCCCCAGCACCACCACCATCACGGCCACGGTACCCGCCCCAACCACCTCCGTGATGCCTGCCCCAACCGTCACCACCATCGCAACTCTTCTCCACCCCACCACCACCACCACCATCACGGCCACGATATCCACCCCAACCACCGTGGCCACCACCACCATCACGGCCGCGATATCCACCCAAACCGTTGCGGCCACCACCGGGAGTCTTCTCGGGGTTAAACCTATTGCCACCGCCATCGAGCCAATGCGACCTCACTTCCCCCTCCTCAACAATACTTGACTTGTTGGATTTTGTCTTTGACTCCTTGATCAAGCTCCTCTTATCCTCTTCAATAATCTTAATCGGATACAAATCAGTTGATATAGACAATGGACTCTTCAGAGTGACGTACGCCTTTTTGTAATCTGGATTCGCTATCAAAATACCTCCCCTCCTCCTCTTCTTCTTCCCGTCCCTATTTAGGGTTCTCACTTTCTCCACCTCAAACCCGTACAGTGACTCCAAAACTCTCTTGATTTCAATCTATAAAAGAAATCCCACCAAAGCAGAGTTATCATACGTATTGATAATGAAGTTTTAAAAACAAAACGTAAGTACAAGTGATAAACCCTAGGTCACCTAGGTATATAGATTTGCTATCTTTCGATTTCATCCGATAATGAACCACCAACCAATATAAGTGGAAACCCCAAAATGGGCAAAAACCAACCATAAACAGAAGAATACCAGATCGCTTAGGTATATAGATTTGCTATGTTTCGATTTCTTCCAATATTCAACCACCAACCAATACAACTGGAAAACCCTAAATGGGTAAAAACCAACCAGTGGAAAGCAATAAACAGATGAACACCATATATAAGTGGAGAATTCCTAAATGGGTAAAAACCACAGGAAGGAATTAATGCGCTACGCTCAATGTGCAGCTATATATATGCACACACATATAAGTAGAGAACAAGGAATTGTTGGGTTATATTACCTTGGAAGCAGAGGGGATGGTTTTGAGGGAGATTTCGGTGATGTTGGAGAAAGAAGAAGGCATGAGAAGCTTGATGGGGAGGTTTGCGAAATTCACTACTCTTCGACCTAATCTACTTCCCATTTTTTTTTTTTTATTGCTTTTCGTTTCTGTTTTTCTTCCGTTGTTCCTGTGGTTTTCCAGGGGGAAGAAGATGAACTCTGTGAAGTTACACTGCAAAAACCCCGAAAATGCTTTGAGAGAGTTGAGTGAAGGTCAGTTTTGTGGGCCGGAGCTATTTTCTTGTTTGGATTGTTTTTCTCTGGACAAAAGAGGGGAAATGATGGCCGGATCCTTGGCATTTATAATGGGCTTGTACAGATATATGGGCCTACTAACTTTGTCACACCCAACTGATCGCTTAGAATGGGCCTCAAATTACACTTTCAGCAAGTTTCTTAACAGGTTTTTGAATTGGAAAACACCAGACATTTATCATATTTGGGTTATTGGCGCTTGGATGGTGGTGAACAGCGGCCACTGTGACAGGAACGAGTTTCAATTTGATGCACATCTTGATTTTTACACCTATCGAGACGAGCAAATTTAGGGGTTCCAACAACGGTGCTGATTTTTGCACCTTCTTGTTTTGTTTTGTTTTGTTTTATTTTCTTGTATTTTCCTGGACCTCTGAGTCCTTCATATTTGTTGTGCTATCAAATATGTTTCTGTTTCCCAAAAACAACAAAATCATGAGGTGAAGATCACCATTTCGCACAAGAAATGGAAGGGGAGCAAATTCCTCGAATAAGAAAATAAAAAGCAGGAAATCGTCATTCCCACTTGCATTGTCACTAGAACTTCTGCATGTACATGTTACTGTGCTTCATAATCCTTTCAGGAATGTTGGTACAAATATAGCGTGCAGTCTGAACAGTACAAGGCCTCTTTTGCCCCAAACTGAAGCCGATTTCCTGTATCCCTTTTTCCTTCTCTTTCCCTAAGAAAGTTGCCCTCAAAAAATTTAGGGAAAATAATGGAAAATAAAAGAAAAATGCATTCCTTTATGACAGTAAGATCGCTGGACTAGTGTCATTCAGACCTCTGATGGACATCATTAATGTCTTGCAGTTCACTATACAAATGCCAGTTTGGAAGGGAACCATAAGCCCAATCAATGTACAATTCCAATGGTAATGAATCTGATAAAAGCAAGCAAAGATTCCCTAAGCTAGTAGTAGTAGTCACTTGAACACCTCCAAATGAACCCTTCCACAGAAAGTCAGAAAAAATTTGAACAAAATGTAATGTTGGCCATTAACTTCTCGAGCCACGACAGTTAGGATTCCTTCTTCTTGATCCGGTATGGGTATTTCTGGTATATTGAAATGCTAGTAACCACGAGTGGAAAAGCCACAAGGCAGTATGGTGATGGTGGTTTTCCATCAAACATAAATTGCAGCAAGGCTGTGACAAGAAGTGCGGAAACAATGACAAATCCCTGCACGCATGTAGAAATATGATTAAATACATCCAAGAACCGTTGCAACAGTAAACCGAAGTCTGAAAGTAGAGGATGGTTCTAAACTGAGAGTGCTGCAAGGCCAACACCAAACATGGACTTGTCCTATGTAGCTACATAAAGAATACTGTTTTCAAGCAATTATTGACTTAATTTTCAGATTATCCATTTATGGATTAAATGGCCAGAAGATCTATGTGAAATATCAAGAAAAAAAGTCCGTCTCCGTCAACTACATGTAAAGACAGCACATCTAAGCAGCTTGACTTATCAGAGACTTAAATGGAGGGCTCCAATCTGAGACTCTGAAGTGCTTAATTAAGAACATTGGATTTTGTAGCTTGATTCCAACCAACAATTTACGACAAACAGATAAATTCCGATCTCCATTCTTGAACTAATCCTGTATTCCAACCTGGACAATCATCTATGCTTGAATGGGTAAGACCGTAAGACTTACCTTTCGGACGCCACCAGCATAGGATGTAACCAGGCCAACAAGAATTCCACCAACAGCATTGACTATCACAGGTATCTGAAGAGAATAATACCAACATGTTTAAATCACTGAATTATTGCCTGGCACGAAGTACAAAATGACATGCATCAAAAGTATTTTTGACAAAAAAAGAGAGAGGCAAATCTGACTTTTAACAGCTCCAACCCGCATAAGAGAAGGGGCAGGGGAATACAATTTTGCACTGCCTAACATATACAAGCATCTATTACTTAATGAAACTACAGCACTTCAACCTTCAAGTATCCACTTAGTCAGAGAGAATTTTTCCCACAAGCAATAACCTCCTATAGAATAAGAAAATAATCTTGAACTTCAGAGATGGAAGCTCAGCAGCAGCAGCAACAACAACATAACATAACCCATCTAGTCCCCAATCATTGAGGGTATGGGCGGGGGATGATTGGAGACAAACATAACCTTTGGCAATATATGCACAAAGTGGCTGCTCTCAGAATTCCACTGAAACAGTGGCCCCCCTAAACCTTCAAGAACCGAGGAGCTACAAGGACGTTTTGTTGTAGAACCGTGCCCCCAAATCAAAGCCAAATGGCATCAGGGAGGGTAGGCCTAGAGACCCAAATCAATTTATGTGCATACCATGCTTCATTCATTAATAGTCTAGAGCTACAAAGCACGGATACTCTATTTTGACCTCCGTATCACGTACCGTACGCGTATCAGATACGGATACGCTCGGATACGTATCCGATACGTTTTTTTTAAAGTATCAGATTTTCCAATTTGTTTTGTGGTGGTCCGATACGTTTTGGATACGCTTGGATACGTTTCGGATACGTTCTGGGGTAAAGTTGTTATTACTTAAAAGATATGGGTTTGGAGTGTAATTAGGGCTATATAAACTTAATTTCTTCTTACTGCCGAGAAAAGGCAGAACGAAAAGAAAAAAGAAGCAGAAACGAAAGGGGAAGAAAGCGATCTGGACCATCTCTGTCGTCTCTCATCTCTCATCTCTCGACCTAACCTGTAAGTTCTCTCTCGTCCCTCTTATCTCTCTCTTCTCCTCGTCTCTGTTTTTTCTCTCTCTCTCTCTCGTCTGTCTCTTCTCTCATCTTGCTCTGTGTGTGTATACATACACACACACCGCTATATAGAAGAATGAGAAGCAGAAGCTTTTCCAAAATTAGATGATACTTTCTGTTCCATGTGAGAACCAAACAATCTTCAGAATGATTTAGCTATAACTTATGGTATCAAGAAATATGGGATTGCTTGTTGCTAGTAGCTACTGTTGTCGATGGTGATGACGGTGAAATTGGCGATGAAGAAATGGAGGATTAGCGAAATGCAATGATGATTGCAATATTTTGGATGGACAATGAAAATCTTTTGACTTTTGATGATGTTAAATGAACTCTCTTTTTTGCTTGGCATGTGAATGGTGAACTTGTGGAATGGATAACTTTAGTTGCCAATGGAATATTATTTTTATATTCAACGTATCCCCAACGTATCGTATCCTATTTTTCGGAAAAATCACGTATTCGCGTATCCGTATCGTATCGTATCCGTATCCATGCTACTTAGGTCCATAGCATCGGTATGCACAAATGGAAGCTCAGCAACATGTGTCTAAAACCAAGTGCTTTATCTAAATCAAAACGTCGAAGCATAGCATATGCTCATGAATGCTAACATTACAAACATCAAATATTCAAATATCATCAAAAGATCATTACCAAAGTTAGCGGGGTCCAACCATAGAAAAATCCATGTTGTCTGATCGCTTCCCCATCTGGAGACTTGAAGGTACTAGCCAGCAGGCACAGGCTTCCAACTACAGACATTTCCACAGTCATCATGTATGACGTGTGTTTCTTAACCTGTAGAAAGAAAAAGAATGTGTGAAGGGTAGAACTTAGAAATTGTAATACATTCACTAAAATCACAGTTACAGACTTAAGACAACCTGAGAAGCCCACTGACACAGAGCTGAAGCTAGGCCAGATAGTACAGATGCTACCAAGATAGGAATTATTCCATTGAACAAAATCTGATCAGGGTCACTACTTGCTGAACCTTTGCTAGAGCCTTCACCGATGCTCAGAAGAACAGCTGCCATTATCAACAAAAATAGGGCCCCAATTTGCTGAATTGATTGCTTCTGCCTACAGAGAGAATCCAGAAAAGAGACCCCAAAAAAAAAAAAACTATCAGAAACCTCGGAAGTCAACAGTCATATCGAAGTATTGAGTGTTAGAACCATAGATACAAATAGTTCATAATAATGGCCCACACAAAACATTCACGGCAAGTGCTTTTTCAGTCTCATGCAATCATGGTCCAGAAAAGCAGATCTAGCATGTCTCGTTGAAGAAATTAATATACCCTTACTAACAATCAACAGATGATTAGAAGCAAAACCTTAACAAACACGGTCATACTTCACTGGGAAAAAGTGATGGGAATATCGGAAACATGAATTGCAAAATGCAAAAGAATGACTCAGAAACATTGGAATAAGCCAATGAAAAGGGCTTCTCCATCCGCAAATGACAGGCTATCTGGGGAATAGGGGTTGCCATAAAGTTTTTTGAGGTCTTGGGGAAAACCTGAATAAGGTTGACAGGAAAAGTTTTGCTTTCCATTGAAGCTTGATTCTTACATAGACTCATAAACCTGAAGCGTACTTCATACATTTGGTCAGACGCATTTTCAAATTGAAAGGCCATCGTGAATACAACAATATCATCAATAAACAAGGAAGAATGTTTCAACAGACTTAACCACTTGCACCCAACAGGCATATCTACAACAACCTACCCCAATATTATATACGTGAAAAGAGCAGTGAAAAATAGTTTCGTCTGGTTCAGCATGGAGAACGTTAGCGAATCGAGGTTTTTGTACGAAATCTGAAGCAAACTATTTTGCAGTGCATATATAGCTGCTGGCAGTCCTGATGCAGTAAGTGAACCAACTAAAGTCCACTCCTTCAATGATCTCTTCAAACCACCTTCTCTTGCAATGAGTATAAGAGCACAAATAACCTGTAAACAAATGTGAAGAATATGTCCTTGAATATATGAGAGCAAAAACACACAGGAGTGCAGGAGAAAAGATGAAGAAGAAACCTTTACAGCCTCACACGCCACAACAGATGAAGTCACAATAACTTCTCGTCTGCAGGAATTAATCATAATAGTGGATAATTAGAAAACAAAAGGCAATGTAGATGATGCATATCGGGGAAAAGCTGTCTACAATTCACAGTGCAAGGTACTCGGTAACAAAGAAAACATGTAAATAATGAGAAAGTTAACTAGTTTTTATTCTCTTTTCTTCTAATTTCCTTTTTCTTTTTCTTTTCCTCTGTTAGGGGTGGGGAAGGTGCGAAATGGTTTTTCACAATGAACGAAAAATCAACTAACAGATAAAACTAAGGAATTTTCAATGAAGTAAATGCGACAGTTGTCAATGTTTTATAACTTAGACGAGAACCATCATCAACTAGAAACCCATTGACAATGAGTGGAAAGGCCTGCAAGACTCCTATGGACCTATACTAACTTGGGATGTGGTATTATACAGATGCGGGGCAAGGTAATCACTTGCCCACACATGCAAAGTGCAATCCCAAATAAGCATGTGAAGAGTATCGAGAAAGATGGAAGAACTAGAGGAATTAATCTGAGATACCGGAGGAAGCACCTAATGACTACAGCTCGAACAAAGAGAGAACAAGTAAACTTTAAGTGGATACTGACAATAGAATCCTGAAACCATCTTTGACACCATGTTAAAGTATCCATCACATAGTCAATTCGCAATGGGAGGCAAGGTGAAGGCCCACAGGGATCATACACTGACTACGGTTGTGCTATTACATTGATGTGGGACAAACTCTAGCAAATGCACATAACATTTTCCAGCATGCGAACAATGGAATATGGATACTTTATCAGAAGTGAGATAATGAGCAAACGTATTAGTGTATAATCACAAAGCATAGATATTCGTGATTAACGTGTCATTCTTCCCAAATGCCAAACTTGGCACCGGCAAACTGCATTCATGCTATATGCAGTATGCAGCTCTAGTCCATTTCTTATAAGATAGTTGCCCTCCTTTTGAACCTCTCGTCACAAGAAGGACCGACATATGGAACCACATGAGCTAAAGCCCAGAAGAAGTAATACAAATTTCACAACTAAATCATCATTTCATATGTTGCAATTCAATTTGCAAAAGCACATGCCGAATTTCCACCAAAACCTCTCATCACAGCAAGGAACAATGTAAACCCCGAGGGGTTGGCCCGGTAGTCAAGGCTTGAAACTTAAGAGTTTGCTCCCTTCCAAGATCTCAACTTGATACCTCTCAAGTGCTATCAAATTTTGTGGGCCAGTCCACACGGGGATCAACCCTGGCTTAATCGGACTCCCCGCGAGTAGACTCAGGTGCTATCAACTCTTGTGGGCCAGTCCAGATTAACCCGGCTCAATCGGACTCCCCGCTAGTAGACGGTGAGATTGGGTCCTAGCCTCCTAGGGATTAGTCGACGCTACAGCTTTAATCGGACACCCTACTAGGGGACAGTGAGATGGAACTCATGGATTAGCCAAGGCGTGCGTAAGCTGGCTCGGATACTCTGAATTATCAAAAAAATAAAAAAAAATGAAAAACAAGAGACCGATGTAATAAACCGCATGAGCTAAAACCTAGTCGAACTAATCGACTCTACGTGACTAAATCAAACGCTGCATTAGGCAAAGTGTCGCCGTTTCCATTCGAAATCGAAAAGACTACGGTGTGGATGCAACAATAAGAACGATACTGATTGAATAAAATGGGCGATTGAGGTGCAATTTTACCCAATGCAGCGTTTGGAGATCAGAGGCTGAACACCGTACTGTACGGTAAGCAACGAAGAGTAGAGCCAAACTCTCGAGCTCGTGGACTGTGTGCTCCGGGTCGAGCCCTTGGGTTTGGTCACCGCCATGGATGGGCGACCTCGTCGTTGCTTCTTCAATATGCTTTTCTCTTCTGCGAAATTGATTTGGAAAAATCTCAGCTGATTCAAATCAGCTTTTGTGCGAGCTAAGTGGGAGACCATCAGATCATGACTTTACATTACATATTGCACCCTTAAACTATCGCATTTTTTATATTTATACCCTGAACTACAAAATCCTACATATTATCATTTACCTAGAGAAATCAGAAAAGTATAAAAAGGACTATCAAGCGAAAAAATACAGCAATTTGAGTACCAAGCATCTATTAAGGAAACTATAGGCTCATTTTTTTTTTACCCTCTCTCTACTTGACCTGGTACTCTATCTTCGCACACGTCTTCCCTTCTTTGTTCTCTCAATACTCTCTAGCAAACCGGAAATCAAGATTGACTACAAGTCTTACCATGTTTTCGAAATAATTAACATTTTGAAAGGGTGGAGTTTAGGGAGTGTTAGATAACCCATTTTCGTAATTTACAGCCATGCTCTGCTGCACTAATCAATCTTAGTACTATTTACTATTACTATTGGACATATCCAGTATTACAGTACTAAAAATTAGGGAATTAATTTCTACATTCTCTTTTTTGATAATCACACTTTCTTTTTTGAATTTTAATGTTCAAAGTGTATGTAATTTTTTTGCTGAAAGACAAAAAAAAAAAAAAAAAGAGTGTGAATATCGAAAAAGAAAGTATAGAAATCAATTCCCAAAAATTATAATGAAAAAAAAAAATGTATGAACCAATCAGAAAACAAATGGATGCAGAAAAAATGCTTCCTATACTTCTTCCATCTGTGTCAATCTGTATTGATTTCACCCCCTAGAGTTTCACAATGTTGACTGCGGGTTAAACTGTGTAGATGCAATAGCGGAGGTAATTAAGGGCCAGTGGGGCCCGAGTACTCCGCTGGAATTACAAGGGTTTTTTTTTTTATTATTTAATTTGTTAGTAAGCTCTTATATGTTGATGCCTTTCTTTTCATTCTCCCTCGAATTTCGATAGAGGGGAAAAAAAAAAAAAAAACCACCCGAATTGAATCAAAATACGTGGAAGTAAGAAATTAAAAAGGGCTGGAACATGATGAAGGGGTGGATAAGTCATGATTTGGTTTTGTTGACCTTTTTGTCCTTATTTGAGTTATGAAACTTATTAGGATTGAGAAGTCCAATGTTTAGATTTGGAATGGGTCGTAAACCCTCATCCAAAAATAATGATATCGAGAAGTCAATGTATCTATCCGTTTATCCAAAGTCCATTTTTTCAACCTTTAACAATAAGAGATTTAGATGCTATAAACATTGTATAATCGATCAACTAAATATTGGTTTCATCAAGCACTTCAATTGGTACACTCTCATCTAAGAGTTCTTACTGCTAAATATAGAGTTCATCAGTTCAAATACAAATTCAAACGCATAGTTTAACATTTGAAATCGTTCAATGCACGTACGTGAATTTAGTCGATGGACACGAAATCCATGAACATTGGATGACTGCACGCAGAAAAAATATATTGCTAAACATGTTGGATCCCGATCATTTCCTCAACCAATTGATCGAAGAATCGGCATTTGCTTTGTTTGCGTAGGGATCAAAATACCCTTCAAAGAGAAAGAATGCTAGAAAACCACGCAAATTTTAAACTCGAGTTGGTAGTATCTTAGAAAGGCAAATCAATTGAAGGAACACAACGAATGAGGGTTTAGTGGACACCGCGCTGTCGGTTAACCCATTGCGTACCGGAGTCTTTTGAGAAGAGGTGGAGGTGCATGGGAACGCAAAACTCAGTTAGAATGGAGGAAGAAGTGAGAAGGCAGTCGTTGGAGGTAAGCCCACAGTAAGTTGAAGAGAAAGCAGGGCACACTATAGCATTTCCTCGTTCTCTTCTTGTCCCTTTCTTTCCTTCTCGTATGGAGCCACACTATAGCATAGTAATGCATGCGGAAGGGGGTACACCACTTTTCCCAATTACGTAGGCATGCGGAATGGGGGGTGCACCAGTTCCCCAATTTCAAATATATGGACTCAGCCTCACCTTCTCAGCCATTCAATCCTTTTCCAGAAGTGGACGCTACTGGATCTCTTCTGGTTTTTCTTTATCGTATCCTTCCAGCATGTGAAAATAGAGAATAAACAGAACGGACATACAAACGCACCTGATCTTATCCTTCGATAGTCAATATGTTGACCACCCCACGGCAAAAAAATCAATTCTGAACAACTGTACTCTTCTATATGGAATTAATGAGAATTAATGATCATGTTTACTTGGAGGAGACAATGAGTGGTTTGAGAGCCCGTTCCGCTTTCTTTTTAAATTTTTCTTTTCAAAAAAAAAAAAAGATAATTTCGAACTCACATATTATGAAAATGAAAAATAATTTTTTAATTTTTTTTTTTTGCATTGTTTAAAAGATATCATTGAAATCTATCAAACAAGATCTATATTGGTAGGAAAATTATTTGCGTAAACACATAATTTTTTAGTTTGAAATTACCTTTATTTTCTTAAAGTTCCTTTTACTGTTCATGATCTGAAACGAAGCCTGACTTCTCAAAAAATGAATTATTTGTTTGTCTATTGAATCTGTAATTAATAGAGCGAAATATGACAATACACAGTTCTTTTTATAATTAAGATGTGTACGTTGTGTATTTTTTAATTCATATCTTTTGGAAAAAATTATTTGGTGGTCTTGAAGTACCGTCACGTAAAACCTTATCTAACACCCTTTAACATTACACATTTACGCAGGACCACTACTAGTAAGATTTCAAATTAACGATGAGCGTACCATAATAAGAGTGAATAAGGTGCGGATATTTCTATTCCGGCTCAAGATTTGGACCGCAACAAACAAGTTCAACTATTAGCTAACTTTGAAATTCATTACCACCAAACAACATATGAAACTAGAAGCACTCCTTTTCCAAGTCTAATAAATCCATGAATAGTCAATGTCGTGAATCTTTTCGCTTGAAATTTAGTTACCCTCATGAACTTTTGCATCTCTAGAGATCTATAAATAACTTCCTCCCTCGATCGATTCCATAAAACAATATCAAGTTATCAATAAGCTTTCCACAATGAAGACACCAACCCCATTGCTATTCCTCTCACTAATCCTCCTCTCCTCCATCTTCGCAACATTTCTCGTCGCAGTTGATTCCGCCACGAGCCCAGTACTCGACATGGAAGGCAATGAGCTCCGAACAGGAACTGACTATTACATCCTTCCCGTGGTCAGAGGAAACGGTGGTGGACTAACCCTATCAACAACCACCAGCAATGGCACCATAACCTGCCCAGCGAACGTCGTCCAGGAGCAAAACGAGGTTGACAACGGCCTCCCTCTGACCTTCTCCCCTGTGGACCCTGAAGAAGGCGTGATCCGAGTTGCCACTGACACGAACATCAAGTTTTCTGCCGTGACTATCTGTGCTCAATCAACCGTGTGGAGGCTGGCTGGATCCGCGGGGAACTTCTTTGTGACGACTGGGGGTGTCGAAGGAAACCCAGGTCAGCAGACCGTAAGTAACTGGTTCAGGATCGACGAGTACGAGGGTGATTACAAGCTTGCATTTTGTCCGACGGTGTGCGACATATGCAGGCCTGTTTGTGGTGATATCGGGGTTTATGTCGATGAGAATGGTACGAGGCGTCTGGCGCTTGGCGATGTGCCATTGAAAGTCATGTTCAAGAAAGCTTAATTAATAGTGGTTGGTTGTAATTAGAATAAGGGTACGTACACTTTGTTATTCTTGACGTGTACTACAATACATGAATAAGGAAAACCCTATCGTCCCATTCAAATTAAACATGAATTAGCTATTTTTAATGTTCCTATTTTGGATTGCTAGAAATAATCAAGTGCAGGAGAAAGAAAAAGAGAAAGTCTACCTCCGCTCGTTCTCTCCATCGATTTTAATCTCTGGATTTTAAAAGACTCTTCCAGTACTTGAAGAGTTTTTTTATAATTCGTACCATTAATTGCAGAGACGAACAATGAAACTGAGTGCTACGGTGGGGAGCGGCGCCACTAAAGGAAAAATGAAATGGTTCGTGCATGGCTTTGACTTTTGACGTGTCAGGAAAATGCATTATTTTCCTTAGTTATTAATACGGATATGAGAACTTCTTCGGTCAATTGTGTTTTTTTTTTAATTTAATTATTTGCCTTTCTATTTCCATTATTGAGATGAGAGAGAGAGAGAGGGAGAGAGAACAAGCATGACCCAAATATTTATAGTTTGGATAAAGTTTTTTTATTTTATTTTATCTGGTTTGGATAAGGATTTGAAGAACCTTTTTAGTATTGAACAACGAATAAATGTATTTTTGTTTTGTTGGTTATTCCAATTTTTGCAACTCTAGATCTATAAATAAGACCTTCCCTTTCAGGCATAATTAATCTCCCAGCCAGTTAGCACACTACGAATTTTACATACGTAAGCTTTTGTAAAATGAAGAAAACAAGCCCATTACTGTACTTCCTCCCACTAATAATCTTTGTCTTCTCCACCTTCACGACAAACCCAACAAAATTTCTCGTCGCGGTCGATTCCGCACCAAATCCGGTACTCGACGTAGAAGGCAACGAGCTCCGAAAAGGAATTGACTATTACGTACTTCCTGTGATCCGCGGCAACAGCGGTGGACTAACCCTATCGTCCACCAGCAACGCCACCACAGCTTGCCCACTAGACGTTGTCCAAGAGCAACGCGAGGTTGATTACGGCCTCCCTTTGACCTTCTCCCCTGTGAACCCCAAAAAAGGCCTGATTCGCGTCTCCACGGACACAAACATCAAGTTCTCCGTCGCGATTGTTTGTGTTCGGTCAACCGTGTGGAGGCTCGACGGCTACGATGAATCTGTGGGGAAGTCATTCGTGACGGCTGGCGGCATCGAAGGAGACCCCGGTCGAGAGACCATAAGTAATTGGTTTAGGATCGACGAGTATGAAGGTGATTACAAGCTTGTTTTCTGCCCGATGGTGTGCAACATATGCAAGGTTCGTTGTGGTGATATAGGTGTTTATATCGATGTGCATGGAACGAGGCGTTTGGCACTTAACGACGTGCCGTTGAAAGTCATGTTCAAGAAGGCTTAATTGGCTGCAGTGCTACGCTCACCGCTTAACATTTCACCGTTTGTCTCGACAATTGGAGCGTCCGAAACACTTTAGATGGTGAGATTGAGAATAGCGAGGGAGCGATGAATATTAAGCGGGCGTAAACTTTTGGCTTAATTGGTCCGTTTTCTTTGAAATTCTTGTTGTGAACCTTGCAATAAAGGAAGCACAAGCAATATCCATCGACTCCGTGATCCTATTGTAGACCACATGAATAAAACCATCTTTTCCTATGAAAATTTAAATATGAAGTGGATACTTTTAGGATATATATGTATAGTAAGTCCTCCGCGCGCGGTTAATAAAGTCTTGAACTAGTGATGCAGCAACCCGATCTTGTGACTTATCCACTTCACGATGATCAACCTGATTATTAGTTTAATTCGTAGGCTCGAATCATGCATCTTCAAATATCCGATGCAGGAACCACAACATATTATAGAATCATTGGTGTTGCATGAAGCAGCTAGCTGTCGAGGTGAGTAAGACTACGTATGGGAATCGTTTATCAAGGTAGAAGCCAAAAGCCAAATTGAGTACTGGGTGTTTTTAAGTACGGGGAGACTTCAGTTCTTCCTTTTTATATATAGGACCTTAATTCAGTTTCACACCCAGAGGAGGAGTTGAATGGATTAATTCCCCTCTCCGTAAACACCATAGGATTTTAATTGAATTTCACTAATCCATTAATATAAAGCCGGAGAAAGAGAAGAGAAGATCGATATTGAAATTAAATTAACATACAAAACACCCAATTGAAACTCAAATGCCAAGCTCACATCTGATATACTCCTATTCCCTAATTCGTATAAGCCTTACAAAGCTGCAGCTAGTGCAAAAATTTCGTTCGCTCCACAACTGCACCCTCCACCGTGCACACACCCACACTCATCCCACTTCCTCTCTCTACGGTACTGTCCCCGCCTCGTCGCCACCGTCTCCGCCACTGCCGGAACTCCAATCTTCATGGCTACTTCCACCACCGGCGGCTTTTCATCTTCATGACCACGTCTACTTTTCGGAACCATGAAAACCCATCTCTCAATTTCCATTTCCGGGGATTCGAAAACGGATTTCCATGGAACCTCGGCCTTGGCCAAGAGATCTGATCCGACCTTCCCAAGAAAGGGTCGAGTCACCTTTCTCTGCCGGAGTTCGAAAACGGCGGTTCCGGATTCCATGAGCTTGGCCATGGAGTCTTGGGGACCAGAACAGTTTAATGAAAGGGAGTAGTTGAAGAACAAGTTGGATTTGGACGAGATTTCCAGTGTTTCTAGTCGAACTCTAGTGTTGTTTCCTGCAGAGAGATAGCATCTAACAAACACTTGTCCACTGGACTTGATCAAGTAGTCAATGTTTTTCACTCTTGTGATTCTTAGCTCACAGCTAAAAGAGGTGAGATGTTGAGAAACAGCCATTTTTTTTTTGGAGAGGGAGTGTTTAGTATTGTTTGGTGGTAGAGAGGTATTGGGGTGGTTGGGGTATATATAGAGTTTGCTATAATGTGTTATGTGAGGAATTATTCAGTGTTGTTGGCATAGTTTTAAATCTCGGTATCGGTCGCCGTCGCGGTATTGGTTGCGGTGTATTGGGTGTCGCGGTCGTGAATTTTTTTAACTTTTTTGGCGTAACGGCCGATACGGTACGTATCGGCCGATATTCAAAACTATGGTTGTTGGAGCACCGCTACGTAATACCTGAAGTTATTTCACCATCACTTGTCATACATACTGATGATCTTAATTAAGTATGTGGTGTTGTGCAGCCCTAGAGCACAACGTCACGGTGTCCTTGAAGCACTGAATATTTTTCGTAGTATGGAGGGGATATGAACCAGCTGGGAATTGAAGGTGGTAATTGTTTTGACACCCCCACTGCAGGCTGTACTGAGATCTTGGTTTTGTCATGGAATATCTTAGTTAGATCGTTTATATCACATTGTTTGGAGTATTTTATTCTTGCAACTGGGCATGGAGTGAACCACTAGGAAATACAATACACTTGAAGTTGCCCCACAAAGTGAACCACTAGAAAAATACAATAAACTTCAAATCCTATGAGATTTCGAGAGAGGTATTGGGGTGGTTGGGGTATTTATAGAGTTTGCTATAAGGGGTTATGTGAGGAATTATTCAGTGTTGTGGGAGCACTGCTACGTATGTAGTATATGAAGTTATTTCACCGTCACTTATCATATTGATGACTTAATTCAGTATGTGGCGTCGTGCAACCTTGGAGCACAGCATCACAGTGTCGTTGAAGCACTGAATATTTTTCGTAGTATGGAGGGGATATGAACCAGCTGGGAAGGTGGTATTTGTTTTGACACTCCCACTGGCAGTACAGAGATCTTGGTTTTGTCATGGAATATCTTAATTAGATCGTTTATCACATTGTTTGGAGTATAAATTATATTCTTGCAACTGGGCATGGAGTGAACCGCTAGGAAATACAATACACTTGAAGTTGCCCCACAAAGTGCACCACTAGACAATACAATAAACTTCAAATCCTATGAGATTTCGTGAAAGATTGCAAAAGATTGCACATGTGATTATTTTAGTGGCTTTTATCTATAGGTTAACAGAGTGGCACTTAGTCAATTATTGGGGTTAATCATGGGACTAATTTAAGTTCTAAACCGACTGTGTTGAAGTGAAAAGGTCCAATGTACAGCTGCAAGAAAGTCGAAGTGGCAACAACGGCAAACGCCACACTTAGTGTGGTTGGTACGTTACTCTTCTTTTTCTAGAAGAAGCCCTGAGTTCGAGTTCTCATGAAATAAGTACTCGACCCCGTCGTAACCTATGATAGCTAACCCTAATATCTTACATACCGTTTGGCAACAATGGAGAAAAACTACAAAAGATGAAACAAAACCGAACAATAATAAGGAATCGAGAAGTGGAGAAAACTATGAAGGCTTGCATTGACGATGCTGTTAGTAATTTATTTTAATCAACGGGTATCTGTGATCTTAAGGTGGGGAGATTAATAAGTATTTAATAACATAGAGCTCGAAATATAGTTGAGATAAGGATGAATGTGCAGTTACAATTCTGTAGAGGGGTGAATTGTAATTTGTGTGATAAGAAATAGAATCCTAGTGGGATTCTGATTTCTTATTTAGACAAAAAAACACCCAGATTTATTTCTTCTTAGGTCCCTGCCCTAGCCCTATAAATATACCACTTTGTTCTCTAGGTCGATGACATGTTTTTGAGAGATCAGAAAAGTGGGCTGTGAGAGAGAACAAACAATCACGTAGGGTTTTCATAACGGGTACGTGATTCGAAATATAAGGGAATAACGTAAGGTTTCCACAAACGGGTACGTGATTCGAGGTATAAGGGAATATGGCAGAAGATGTGTTGCGTTCGTGACGCGGGAGTTGTGGTAAAACCGTAATTCCGCCTTATAGGGTTTTTTTGTTGTCTAATCTGTACGCGTCATTACTGGATCTTGGGAATTCAATTTCCTAACAAATGTAATGTTTTTGAGAAATCAGAAAAGTGGGCTGTGAGAGAGAACAAACAATCACATATTCGTGGTATAAGGGAATAACGTAGGGTTTCCATAAACGGGTACGTGATTCGAGGTATAAGGGAATATGGCAGAAGATCGTAAGGTACGGTCGAACAGTATTCATGGCATACAGGTGTGCTGCGTTCGTGACGCGAGAGTTGTGGTAAAATCCTAATTCCGCCTTGTAGGGTTTTTTTTTGTAATTTTTTGTTGTCTAATCTGTACGCGTCATTACTGAATCTTGGGGATTCAATTTCCTAACAGATGCAACATATAAATGTTCTTGTGGAGCTTTTGTTGAATATTGAAAAAAGAAACTTTCTAAGAATTTTAGCATCACCGGAATAGGTGGTCTTGTTTGATCACTTGATGTCGTGAGATCATTAATTCTTATTAAGGAGAAGTTGATCATCCAAATTGTTGGACTGAATTTTCATGTGTTTCTTGATACAGCCAACTTTTATCTCATGCCTGTATGAATTTCTACAAATGTTTGCAAAGATTTTGCAATTACTTTCCGGAAGATTCGGTGCCTGGAAAGAAAGGGAAAAAAGGGACTTGTATGTTTAAACATAACCAGCTGGTAGCCCCCAGTGAAGATTCAAGAGGATGCGATGGACTTTATAACTGAAAATAACTTAATTATTAAACCGTAAGATCCTTTGCAGCAGATTGGACTGAGGGATGGAAATATTGCTTTGTTATATATTGTTAGAGATTTAAGTCCTCCGCGGTTAATATATAAAGCCATGAACTAATGATGCAGCAACGTACGTACACTTCTCGATCTTGTGACTTATCCGATTCATGATCAACCCGACTGTTAGTTTTGTAGGCTCGAACCATCTCCAAATATCCGACGCATGAACCACAAAATATACGTACAATCAATGGTTTTGAAGCAGCCGTCGAGGTGAGTAAGACTATGGGAATCGTTTATCAAAGGTAGTAGGCATGGATTGCTCGACAGATATGTTGCATTAGAAGCCAAAAGCCAAAGGACTCTATAATTTCACACCTAGAGGAGGAGTTGAATGAATTCCCCTCTTCCTAAACACCATAGGATTTAATTAATTGAATTTCACTAATCCATTAATTTTTCGATCAATTTGTGTAAGCTGGAGAAAGAGAAAAGAAGGTATTGAAAATTAAGGTACAAAACTCCCAATTAAAACTCAAATCAAGCTTAAAAGCCTGAAATTCATTCAAGTACTATATATACTTGAGATGAGATACAATTCAACAACGCTCAAAACTTCACTAATACCATCAAATTTTGAAGCTCAAAAATATTACACCGAATTACACTGATGCTTTTGAGTGCTCATCCAACTTTTTACATAACTCAAGTTGTACAGATCAACTTACGCGTAACTAGATTAATCTCTAGAACATAGCCAAAAATGATATCGTCTTGGGAGGTTTCGAACTTGAGATATTATGGCGGAGCAATTCCTTAAATCTCAAGCTTGATGGACCGGGCTCACATCCAAGGTATTTCCTAATTGTTAAAAGCCTTACAAAGCTGCAGCAAGTGCAAATATTTCGTTATCCCCACAACTGCACCCTTCGCCACGCACACACCCACACTCATCCCACTTCCTCTCTCTACGGTACTGTGTCCGCCTCGTAGCCACCGTCTCCGCCACTGCCGGAACTCGAATCTTCATGGCTACTTCCACCGCCGGCGGCTTTTCATCTTCATTACCACGTCTACGTTTCGGAACCATGAAAACCCATCTCTCAATTTCCATCTCCGGGGATTCGAAAACGGATTTCCATGGAACCTCGGCCCTGGCCAAGAGATCTGATCCGACCTTCCCAAGAAAGGGTCGAGTCACCTTTCTCTGCCGGAGTTCGAAAACGGCGGTTCCGGATTCCATGAGCTTGGCCGTGGAGTCTTGGGGACCAGAACAGTTCAATGAAAGGGAGTAGTTGAAGAACAAGTTGGATTTGGACGAGATTTCCAGTGTTTCTAGTCGAACTCTAGTGTTGTTTCCTGCAGAGAGATAGCATCTAACAAACACTTGTCCACTGGACTTGATCAAGTGGTCAACGTTTTTCACTCTTGTGATTCTTAGCTCGCAGCTAAAAGAGGTGAGATGTTGAGAAACAGCCATTTTTTTTTTTTGGAGAGGGAGTGTTTAGTATTGTTTGGTGGTAGAGAGGTATTGGGGTGGTGGGGGTATATATAGAGTTTGCTATAATGTGTTATGTGAGGAATTATTCAGTGTTGTAGGAGCACCGTAACATAATATCTGAAGTTATTTTACCATCACTTGTCATACCGATGATTTTAATTAAGTATGTGGTGTCATGCAGCCCTGGAGCACAACGTCACGGTGTCCTTGAAGCATTGGATATTTTTCGTAGTATGGAGGGGATAGGATCCAGCTGGGAAGGTGGTATTAATTTGTCTTGACACCCCCACTGGCACTGAGATCTTGGTTTTGTCATGGAATATCTTAATGAGATCGTTTATCACATTGTTTGGAGTATTACATTCTTGCAACTGGGCATGGACTGAACCACAAGGAAATACAATACACTTGAAGTTGCCCCACAAAGTGAACCACTAGACAATACAATAAACTTCAAATCCTATGAGATTTTGTGAAAGATTGCAAAAGATTGCACATATGATTATTTTAGTACGTGGCTTTTATCTATAGGTTATTTAGTTAGCACAGTGGTACTTAGTCAACTATTGGGGTTAATCATGGGACTAATTTAAGTTCTAAATCGACTGTGTGTTGAAGTGAAAAGGTCCAATGTATAGCTGCCAGAAAGCCGAAGTGGCAACAACAAGAAACGCCACACTTAGTGTGGTTGGTAAGTTAATTACTCTTCTTTTTAAAGAAGAAGTCTTAGGGTTCGAGTCCACATGAAATAAGTACTCGACCTCGTCGCAACCTATAATAGCTAACCCTAACATCTTACATACCGTTTGGCAAAAATGGGGAAAAGCTACAAAAGGTGAAAACAAAACCGAACAATAATAAGGAATCGAGAAGTGGAGAAAACTATGAAGGCTCGCATCGACAATGCAATAAATGTTCTTGTGGAGCTTTTGTTGAATATTGAAAAAAGAAACTTTCTAAGAATTTTAGTCCTTGTTCGGTTTGGAATTCCAAACCCAGGGTTTTGGATAAAATAACTTTTCTACTTTTTCTCTCTCTAACTTTTCAATCATTACTTTTATTTTTCACTCTATCTCTCTCTACTTTTTACCTCTCTCTACAATCATTACTCTTATTTCTCTCCCTACATTTAGTAAAAAACACAATTCAAAACCCACAACCGAACAAAGCCAGCATCACCGGAATAGGTGGTCTTGTTTGATCACTTGATGTCGTGAGATCATTAATTCTTATTAAGGAGAAGTTGATCATCCAAATTCTTGGACTGAATTTTCATGTGTTTCTTGAATGATATAGCCAACTTTTATCTCATGCCTGTATGAATTTCTACAAATGTTTGCAAAGATTTTGCAATTACTTTCCGGAAGATTCGGTGCCTGGAAAGAAAGGGAAAAAAGGGGCTTGTATGTTTAAATATAACCAGCTGGTAGCCCCCAGTGAAGATTCAAGAGGATGCGATAGACTTTACAACCGAAAAGAACTTAATTATTATATATACTCCCATATACAACATAGTTCCAGGTTATTTTAATGGAGAGAGAGAGAGAGAGAGATTGCCAAAGATCTATGTACGTACACATTTGATTTTCCTTTGCTGCGCTTATCCATTTGATGGGAGAGAGAGATCCTGGGGGTGGTTAACACGTTGGTAACAAACTTAATGCTGGCCACATAATTTAGTGATCAGTAAACCATCAAATCGAAAAGGCACCAAAGGAAAAGCAAAAGCGTAGATCTTTGGAAATCTCTCTCTATCTCTATCTCTATCTCTATCTCCTTTCCATTACCACAAAAAGGAGATAGCTCCCTCCCCACTCATACTGGATTCAATTTTTTTTTTTTTTTAAACAGCAAAAAAGAAAGATTTTTAGTACTCCATTAATCAGTGTAAAGGCGGCTCCACTCTAATGGAACCATGGTCAACTGACCACTCAAAAAAAATTTTTTTGCTTAGAATACATGTAAAATTTTTGGACTAGCCTTATTTTGAACACTCAATTTAATTATCAATGAACACCCAATCCAATTGTTTGAACACCCAATCCAAATATTATTAAACACTCACCCCAAAAATAGCCCACAAATTAATCCACTTGAAATTGAAAGCCCAAATTTTAGCCCACTAACCATTTTCAGTATAACAAAATCAAAAAAGAAAATAAGAATATTAATGAACAAATAGAAAAAGAAACACACGCAGAAGTAAAAGTGTAAAACCATCCCTCTGGCTCTTGTTCCAAGTCTTCCGACTGTTCCGTTCTCTCGAATCTCTCTGGCTCTCTGTAACTCTGTTTGAACTTTGGTATACAATTACACACAGGTTTTGGATTTGGGTTTTTGGTAAACCCTAAGTTGTATATGTCTGATTTATATTTGGATTTAATTGATTTTTCTTCCAATTGTTCAGGGTTTTGAGCTTCAACCTTGATTGCAGCGGATGACCCATCAACAAACCCATGAATAGATCACAAAGCTCAAGCTCGTTCTATTAAGAAATCAATGCTATCTTTCGAATTTGCCTTTAGCTTACACTTGGTCAAAAATGTCATGGGAATCACAAATGAGTTGTCAATAGCATTGCAAAAGAAGACACAAGATATCGTAAATGCTATTGCACTTGTTCAAATGTCTAAGCAAAGGTTGCAAATGATGAGAGATGATGGTTGGGATTCCTTATTGGCCGAAATGTCTTCGTTTTGCAACAACCATAATATTCCTTTCCCGAACATGAGTGGAATGTTTGTATCTAGTGATCGACCACAACGCAAAGCCCCATAAATTACAATTTCCCATCATTATCGAAATGAGTTATTTCATACAGTCATAGATTTGCAACTTATGGAGCTAAACAATCATTTCACATAGGTAAATACGGAGTTGCTACTTTGTATGAGTTGCTTGAATCCTAGAAATTCATTTTCTACTTTTGATAGGAAAAAGTTGATTTGTCTTGCGGAACTTTACCCGTGTGACTTTTCTAAGGTGGACCTAATGGCATTGGACATTCAACTTCAAAATTACATTATTGATGTTAAATCCGATGAAAAATTTTCAGAGCTCAAACGTGTTGGTGATCTTGCTGTAAAGTTGGTGGAGACAGATAAACATGTCATATATAAATTGGTCTATTTGCTTGTGAGATTGGTGTTGACTCTTTCTGTCGCCACTGCAATAGTTGAAAGAAGTTTTTCAGCAATGAAGTACATAAAGAGCAATCTGCGCAATCGAATGGGAGATCAATGGATGAATGATTGTTTAGTTACTTATATATAGAGAGTGATGTATTTGATACCGTTGATAACGAGGATATCATGCAACGGTTTCAAAATATGAAAACTCGTCGAGGACAATTGTAATAGCTTATATACTTTGCTATTTTTGGGTCGCATTTTAGATGTTATGTATGACTTTTTGTTTATATATACAATTGTGGTTTCTTGAGATAATATAGTGCAATTTCTGAACACCCTTAGAAAAATTCCTGGAGCCGCCACTGGTAAAAGTTACAAAAATTAGAAGGACAAGAGTTAGACAACATCATGACAGGAGGAAAGCATCCCAATGGCTTAAGGGACAGCACGCATGTTGGTCCCATCCAGACCGTCCACGCTTGGCAATAGATGACTCAGATTTTATCTCGATCGAACAAATCTCAACCGACTGTCCATTCATTATCGAGATAAAATCTAAACCTTTCATTGCCAAACATGGACTGCCCGAATGGGCCAACATGGAGCATGCTCCCTCAGTTCCATATTGCACCCAAACCTCAAAGATAGAACAAGGTTGATTAGAGAAATCAACGTAGAAGTCTCGAGCAAAATTCTGAGAGGGACATCGATCAAAATGCCGTATGGATTTTGAGAAATGATACTCACTAGAGGTGGCAAACGGGCGGGTCTGAGCGGGTTGAAACAGGCACTACAACAAAAATGGTCTATTGCGACGAAAACTGTTGACGAAATCTAAATTCGTCGCTAAATGACACCTTTTGGCGAGGAAATTGGATTTTCGTCGTAAAAAGTGATATTTTTTGCGAGGAAAAAAATTCATCGTCAAATAGTACTTTTTTGCGAGGAAATTTTAAATTTCGTCGCCAATAAGTACCCATAGGCGAGAAATTTTAAATTCATCGCCAATAAGTACCGTCGGACGACGAATTTCAAATTTCGTCATCGATAGTGGACACTAAATTTTATTTTTTAAAACTAATTGAAATGTGCATAATTAACTCTAACTCAAATACCTGATCATAAAAAGATAAATGAAAAAAATGATGGGGACTAGTCACTAGGGAGCCCAAGAATTGGCTACATTTGGATGAAAAAGAAAGTGACTTATTTTTCGTCTTTATTTAAAAAAAATCGCATTTGTTGGTTTTGCGTCAAATTTTTGACTTATTTTTTTTATGAGTGAAATCGGAAAAGTAAAAAATTATGATAAAAACTCGCAGTTTTTTGACTTATTGTTGTCTTTTTTAAAAAAAATAAAAGTTTTGATTAAAATTTTATACCTTTTCAATTCCTCTCATCGAGATGAATCAATAAGTCACAAAAATTTGACGCAAAATAAACAAATGCATTTTTTTTAATAATGACAAAATAAGTCATTAAGTGTTTCATCCAAATGGAGCCTTACTCTCACGCTCAAGAGGGGTGGAGTGGCTAGTTTGGGTGGTGCACTGGCAAGGCCGAGCCCATACCATAAAAAAACATAATTAAATAATGGAATTTGTAGGTAATTTGTGGTGGTGGTGTGGTGGTGGTGTGATTGTGGTGGTGGTGGTGGTGGTGGAGGAGGAGTGGTGGTAGTGGGGTGGAGTTGTTATAGGAATGGTTGTGGTGGTGGAGGAATACTAGTGGCAGTGGGGTGGAGTTGTTATAGGAATGGTGGTGGTGGTGGAGGAGGAGTGATGGTGGTGGTGGAGTGATTGGGGTCTCACCTTTGGTGGTGGTGAAGTGGTGGTGGTGCATGTGGTGGTTGTATTGGGGGAAAAAAAACGAGTTGTAAATAGTATATATAATAAATATTATGCCTTTGTTAACAAGTTTGGTGCTGGTGTAGTGGTTGGGTTCATGTTGTGCATGCAAGAGGTACAGGATTCGAAACTCGGTAGGGGCTGAAAATGGCGCTACAGTAGAAGGTCTTCTTGTTTTTCGAAAAAATAACTAATTACGAGGAATATTTTTTTTGTCGTCAAAAAAAATATTGCCGACGAAAAAATTTATCACCAAAAGCCAAAAAGCCGACGAAAAACAAAATTCGTCGTCAGGGACCCTTTTGCGTGAAACTAAAGTCGACGAATGGTGGCGACGAATTTTTTCGTCGCCGATTCCTTTGGCGATGAATTTTGCCTCTTTGCCGACAAAAAAAATTCGTCCCCTTATACAATTTTTGTTGTGGTGAGGTCGTGGGTCAAATATGGGTCAAAAGGTAAACATGTTGAAACGGGTCGGGTCGAATATGGGTCAAGCCAAACCCAAACCCGCCCGACCAGACCCATTTTCCTCCTCCTCCTTTTCTTTTCTTTTTTTTCGCTTCCCCTCTCTTCTCCCCCTTCTCTGATTTGGCTCAAAAAGAGGATTCAGAAAAGTAAAATTTTATGATTAAAACTTAATTTTTTTAAATAAAAATGAAGCAATTAGAGGCTAATAAAATTTTAAAATTTCAAGTTTTTACTTTCTTTTTTTTCCATTTCCAAACAGTAACGTAACTTCGATGAGGAGTCAGAGACCGCTTTAGAGAATTGTCTGGAAGGCGATGATTGCACCGATTGTACAGTTTCGGTCTTCGTTGCGTTCGCCGAAACCATCGCTTAGGTTTTGATTAAAAAGTCAAGTGACCTTTTTTTTTTTTTGTCTCTATTCAATTTTTTTTGTATTTGTTTGTTTTGCGACAAACTTTTTATCCCTATTAGTTCGTCGCGACGAGAGAATCGAAAAAGTATATATTTTTTACTTTTACCCTAATATTTTTTGTAATATTCAAGATAAATCCCAACAATGTTCTTTGGGCTTTATCTTAGATGTTTTCAAAAATATTTGGGTAAAAGTTATAATATTTACTTTTTTAATTGGAGCGAATCAAAAATCGTAAAATACTTGTCGCAAAACGATAAACGCAGAAAAAAATTGAATAAGAACCAAAAAAAAAAAAAAAGTCCAAAAGAGGGAGTCATTGTTCTCTGATAAATTAAAAAAATTAATAAATAAATAAAAACCAAAATGCCAAAACAGAAGCACACAAAAGACACAAAAACAAAGTAGATTTGAGCTCTTCGATTGAATATTTGATCTCTTGGATCAGTTACGGGTTTTGAGGCCCAAGAACTAGATTTTTCTGGGCCGGAGTAAGCAGGCCACGTAAGAAAATGAGGTCTATAAAACCAATTTGGGCAGGGACCGAAGAAGTTAGTGAGTGGCCGAGGGCTCATAATCTTATATACTTTTTTTTACCTTAAGAGAAAGGGCCGAGGGAAGGCTGAGGGTCACTTCGCAGATAGATTTTTGTTTCGCAACCTAAGTAATGATCAGGAGATCACCAGACGTTATTTTTGTAGGATCACGAAGATTCAAAAAAATGACATCCATCAAGTTCACTGTCTAGCGGAGCGGAACCTGGCGACTTTCGGGCGTCAACCAATTATAGGAGAACAACACATTATGCATGGAGCTAGTGCCGATTAATATCTATTTCTCCGTGGCTTCATTTGTTGCGTTGTTTTGTCAACGTCTGTACACTACTAGTATTATTTATCCGTTGAAGTTCTTCCTCTTCCAAAAAAAAAAAAATATCGAAGGGGCAATAGTTATCCTTCAGACTAGTTCCATAAATAAATAAAAAAAACACCAAATTTTTTTTTTTGAAGTCAAAAAAAAAAAACACCAAATTTATATGCACGCATAGCATACCATTTTTTAAATTTTTAGACCAACGATCCCCTACAACCAATCAAATATATGATCTCACTTTGTTTGGTTCTCCTCTTAGAAATAATCTCTCTTGTCAAATTTTTTACTTATATTTTACTTTTTGAATGTATATAGCGTACCTCTATTCAAAAAAAGTAAAAGAATTCGTTAAAATGTTAACAAAAATTACTAAAAACAAAAAAAAAAGCGCAAATCTATAAAAAAAAAATTATCTCAAAAATAAATTTCAAAATTACAAAGCAAAAAGGGTGATTATCTTCCAGTAAAGGTAGAAGTAGTGATTACTGAGTTGAGACAAAACCATCATTGCAGCTTCAATTCACCGGCGAGGGCCCCCCATTCCCCGGTGATGCTAAAAAGAGAGTGCTTTGCCATGGCCCCATAAAATCTCACAAAATCCCATGGGTTAATAATCATCACTAGCTAGCCTTTTTTTTACTATTATTATTATTATTATTATTATTTTATCCGCGTCTCTATAGCTAGCTATGGTCCTTTTGCAGCATCATTTGAATTTGAGTTTGGAGGGTAAAAATAGGGAAATGATAAAGTCAAAATCGTTTTTATTTGTGCCAAAATCATTTTTGTTAGTGCCAAAACTCTAATGCACAAAAAACTTATACCATTTGCGATGTACAAGACTTTTATACACTTGAGTTTTGGCACTAACAAAAACGGTTTTGGCATTATCATTTCCTTAAAAATATGCAGAGTGTGTCCAATGTGTGAATGACCAAGGTCCAGTTTCTACTAACAAAAAAAAAAAATTACTAAAATCTTAATATTTTAACATCTCGTTTTAACTATTAAAAAAATTTCAACATTTTATTATCTCGTTTCTACTATCCAAAAAATTGTCAACAATTTTTTTTTACTACAGTAACTTTACTTACAAACGCATCAACAACTTATTCACTATCGAAAACAACTAACAACATCTCAACCACAAATAAAAATCTACTGTACAAATTTTTCACTACCAGAAACACCCCTTGATTGTGTATTGTGATGGCCCAGTTTATTTTTTATTTTTTAAATCTCACTAGTTCTTTCTCACTTTCTCCGTTGATATCGGTTGGCAATAATTCTAATACCACACCCATTTACATACTCGTTCACATACCCACACTTACAATAAGGGTGGAGTCCATACACACTGGGTGTATAGTGTGTACGAGCTCCACACTTATTGTGAGTGTGGGTGTATGATTGGGTGCGGCGTGGGGTAGAAGGATTGCTCTGTTCGAGTGAAAAAGTTCATGATCTATCAATCAAAAAAAATGCAAAAAAGATAAGAGAAACTTTATGATGGATCAACATTGATATTGCAAAAGAAGGGAAATCCGGCCTGCGTTGTATGCCCTACTTTTCGTGACCAGAAACTTTAGCCCTAAATTTATGTTCTCTCTCTCTCTCTCTCTCTCTCTCTTGCATGTTGCCATAGTAATAAATAATGAATTTCATGTCAGCATTTAAGGATTTGATCACGCTTAAGGTCGCACCCTCACGAGTCTCATGCGTAAGCCTGTAAAATGACGGTAGGTATGTAGGTGTGATTGTAAGAATTAGACTAAAGTGTATATATACAAATTTGTCCTTGCATTACTCGGGAAAAAAATACTCCAACTTACTTGAAAAATCATTCGAAAGAATGAATATCTAACTTTTAGTTTGATAGGAATTGTCTTTTAAAACCTGCTAGAGATTGATATATACCAAGTGAATCGATCTAATGCGTGAGATGAATTCCCAAAGATACGTTAAGCCATATGGATCGTTATCGAACCCCATCAAACTCTTGTTCTGACCGATATTTTAATTATTCTAGAAATATAAGGATTTTAGTTTTTTAGTATTTTGTTTTTTCATTCTAGCATAAATTCATAATCCGATCGATGTTATGTTACTTTCAAAAAGGAATTCAGCAGGTTCCGATTGACTGCTGATTGATAATCCAATCTATCGGTCGATCGATTCGTCTAGTCCCACAAGTCAGCAAGTTACGATTGACTGCCTTGCCTAATTTGGCATTTTGGGAAATAACTTTTAGTAGAAAACTCTATTTTGGTTGCCGTTTGTTTTGATAGTTTTCTTATTTCACCTAGTATTTAAATTCTGCAGTCTATTTCCATTTTTTGGGGATAATTTTGGTAATTTCTTTATTTGGGCTTGATTAGCAAGTTTGTTAGTTTTTCTGCCCTATAAGTATCATTGTAAACCCTACGGCATAACTTGGTAGTTTTATGATTTGATTACGGGAGTTTTCTCTATTCCTGATTTTATTTCAAAGATATAATATTTGACGTAAGTAAGTTCATAATCTCTTTTTGCACAGGTTCTTCGGCTCCACCAAGGGTGTAAGATTATGATTCAAAACTTCCTTCTCATAGGTAATGCAACAGAAATATATTAGCAACACATAAAATCAGCTCGATGGAATATCATGAGCGCATGAATGAATTGAAGTGTTGGAAAACTTTACCCGTGTAAAATTACCTCTCCAAAAGGAAGGGGTTTTTTCCTTTTTTGTGTGGGTGGGGAGTGAAATTTGGGGAATAACGTGAGATCCTCATAAATGGTTTGTACTGTACAAAACAAATGGAAAGTGACCAAATTGAGGTGATAGTTTTTGTCCACAAGTACAACTATGAGCTAGAGAAAGACACTTGCGTATGGGAATAGCTAATGCCTACTGGTAGTAGGAGTACTACACTACTACTAATTATTAAGCCTATGCCACCAGCCACGTTCATGTAAGTATTTTACTCTCACTCGTAGGAGGAGTATCTCCCTCCTCCGCACTATACGTATAGCCATAGGTCTGTACATATATAAAATAGTAACTATACTACTTGGAGACCTGGTGAAGGGCGTGTGTGCAGTGCGGCACACAGACCGTCGATCTCATCAATCAGCAGTTGTGATATATTTTTTAACTTTGACCGGAAATAAATATATTTTAACGGTAAAAGATTATTTTTAATTTGGACCATTAATTAATGAGAACGACGATTATGTGTCGCTCTACACGCGCACTACACAGAGGTGCACTACAACACTCCGGCTAATGTCCATTTCACCCCCCAAACCCCAATGATGTAGGGTTCCTGCTTACGTAGCCTAAGATGTAAGGATAATGTAGCCTAAGATGTAAAGAAAAATAAAATAATACTTCTATGTCATTCTCTTAAAATACTTTTAAATATTACATAAGCTTAACCAAAAGCTAAACAATAATTCTTTCGTCACACCCATATACACAATCAATTACATATCCATACTCACAAGAAAGGTTAGATCTCATACACTGAGTGTGTTGATTAGATGTGCATTTGAGTGTGATGGTAGAATAATTAAAGAAAATACAGGAACATATAATTTAAATTACTTTGAGACCTGTCTTGGATTTAACAAAAATATGCGATTTCAACCATCACTATGAAATCCAAAACAGGTCCCAAAGTAATATGTACGCACAGGTAAAAATTCTAAAATTGTCCCCATAACGACACTGCAAGCATAATGCCTGTATGCAAGTATCCAACTAATTGAGATAAAAAAATAAATAAATAGTATGCAACCAATGAACAGTTATTAAGCCCCATTTCGCCAAAATTATTATTTTTAAGTATTTATTTTTGTTTTACGAGACAAGTTATTTTCTTATAATATATCACCCATAATTCAAAAAATAAGCAGTCAATTGAAAAATAAATACTTATTTTTCTCAACGAAACAGAGCCTGAATTTTCATAGGCATATCAAACTTCAAGGACAAAGACGTGTGCTGTGAACCGTAGGAGGTTTAGTTAATAATAATAAGACAATAGTAAACCATTATAATGAAATAAAGAGGGCGTAAGTCAAAATATATATATAATAGAAATATTAAAGTATTTGTTATTAACCAAGATAAAGATAGTAGTTGTACATTTAAAAATACTATGGCATAATTTGAAAAGGTTTTTTGGTTTACAAAATTAGCTTCGAATAATAAACTTCTTTTTTTTTTTATTTATGAATTTTATTGTTTACCTCGTTTATCATTACTTCATACGATCGAATAATAATGCAAAGACCTAATTTTAAAAAAAAAAAAAAGGAGGGAAGAGGGAAGATGAGGAAGCATTCTTAACATGAGATTGCGGCGCCTAACTATTCCCTGAATCCCGCCACCAATCACTCCACAATATTTTATTTATTCTAATGCATGTTCGATTATCGCAGTACAATAATTTAAAAACAATTAACCAACAACTCTAGGAGAGAGAGAGAGAGAACAGTGATCTTTTGTTCTTCAATTCAGTGTATAGATGAGATTGAGAGAATCACAGAACATGAGGTACGAGGAAGAACACTGTTCTCATAACCTGAAGCAATGAACACATAGTAATTTTTATGATTCGGGTTCTTCATAACCATAAAGGCGTACGAACGTACCACTCAAATTAACCTAAATTTACCTCACCAAACATTCTTTTAACACCATTTTACCAAACCAAAGAACCAAGTAAATGAGCAGCGGTAATTCACTATCCGGATATACATACATAAATGACACATTACATCCACATATATCCAGAGTTAGATACTTTTATATGATATATATATATATATAAGGCGGAGCCCAAAAAAAAAAAAAAAAAACAAAGATCTCCATCACAGTATACACCTTTTTCTAATCAGAAATACTTAGGCAAAACCTACCGTGTTTTAAATACAATCGGAATTATCTTGTTTTTTAAATCAAACAAGAAGTCCGTTTCCCTCGTACAAAATTGACACAAAACTAATCGAAGTCTCACGTGAATGATCGGAGTCGTTCAATTCATTTAAAATATCGATAGAGGCTTGATCAGTTTATTCAATTTTTTTATTCTATAAAATTTGAGGAGAGCCAACTAAATGAACCGATTAATCACATATCGATTATCCGAACAAGCTAATTTTTTACGGCTCCAATCATTTGCGTGTGACTACAAAATGGGCCCCACAAAAAACTTTGTGTCAACTTTTGTGTGAGGGCAACTATACGGGGACCAAAGCAATTTTTGTTCTTTCGGATGTCCATGGATTATAAATATTACTAATAGAATTGATGGCACTCCATCAGTTTTGAAACTAGAATTTCAAAGAGCACCCACATAATTTTTAAAACACAACTAGGAACCCAACTACGTCTAATATCATTCGATATGCATAAGTCTACATGCATCGAATGGTTTCGGACACAATTGCGTTTCAAAATATATATGTGCATGAACTTTATGAATTTCAAAAAAAAAAAAAAAAGGATTTTTTTTATCCATAAGGAGAAACATCAAGTAATAGAACCACATATATATATATATATAGTAGTAGTAATAAGAACCATTGATATTGCATGCACTAATCATTATGTGAGGCCATGCCACCATGTGATCTAGTTTGTACTCCTAACACATAAAGACTTCACATGAATGTGTTATCCAAACAAAAATTGTAGAAACAAGATTATGAATTTTTTCCCAAAGCCTTTCATTAAGAAAAAGACACTAAGAAAACTAGATATGTACACATAGTACTCCATGATTTAGATAAGGGTAAAAGACACATATGGGGTTAATTAAGACAGAAGAAAATACACCAATTAATTAACCTCTTCAAGTAATTAAACTCTTAATCCAACCGCAATGAGGGTTTTTTTTTTTTTTCAAGTACTAATGATCAGAAGAACATATCCACGATTCGACCATACCTCCGCCTCTACCAGCACCAACATTCTCAGACCCCTTTTCGTAATTTCCCTTCCCACCACCACCACTCTGCGAATAGTCAACGTAGCTCCCATTGACTGCCCTCAAATGATGACTCTGATCCCCGCCGTTCATCCCCACTCCACCGCCCCACACTGTCGGATTGACATCATCGCTGTTCCCCGACGGAATCTCCAGCAAATCCTGACCGCTCGATCGGAGGACGGACGGATTCGCCATTGGGGATTGCAGCAGGGACTGGAACGTCAGGATTTGGTTTTGCATTTGGTAATTAACAGAATTCGGATTGGAACCGGTTGAATTGCCGGAAGCAACGTCGTTGCTGTTAGGGCTGAGGAACGGCGGCGGGGGTTGGAATTTCTGGGCGAAAGGCCGGAGGAGATAAGGCGGCGGTTGCAAGGCGTCGGACAATGGGTAGGATCTGGTGGAGGAGGGTGCACCGAAGAGATCGAGTCTGTTTCTAACGAACGGCGAGGAAGATGATGGGAAAGGTGGGGCCGGTATGCCGGTGAACTCCTGAACCATGGCTCGGAAGTTAGTGGTGTCGGTTGTTAGGACCGTTGTGGGAGCACGCCGAGAGGCTCTGGACCGTTTTTTGGGGTTCCGTGCGAGGTGGGGTTGGACCGGGTCGGTTTTCGGGGGGTCGAAGGGAACCGTAGGGGACGAGGAAGAGGAAGTGAAGAGGGCGGCACCGGAGGAGGAGGGGAGGGGGAGGGAATTGTAGGTGCAGTTTATTGGGGACTTGGACCATATCGGGTCGAAATTGGGCAGTGGGTTCGGGTCAAAGTAGTTCGGGAGCGGGTCGAAGAGGGTTGAGTTGTGGTGGTGCGGTTGTGATGGTGGTGGAGGGTTGGAGAGGTGAGCGAAAGCCGAGAGCGAGTCGGCGCGTGACGAGTCGTACTCCTCGTCACCGCCGCTGGATGACTGGATGCTCCCACTGTTTCCGGAATCCATGTTCTAGAGAGAGAATAAAGTAATGGAGAGAGAGAGAGAGAGAGAGAGAGATTTGGGGAGGTGGAGAGGGATTTTGCTTACAAGTTACAAACTGAATTAAAGGAGAGAGAGAGAGAGAGAGAGAGAGAGATTCTGGAAGGGGGAATTCAGAAAGTACCTTTGCCTTTAATACGGTGTGATCTGCAAAAGAAAAACAGATGCCTTCGAATGCTTTTTTTTACCTTTGACGTTGAGGGGAAAAGGGTGTGGCGTAAAGAAGAGAACAAGCGACCCACGGACGGTGTAAATTGAAGGTTGCAGAAGAGAGAGATGGAGGTATGTGTTTGGGAGTGATGGAGGACTGTGTTTTGGGATTTATATGGGTTGGGGATTAGGGTTTTCAAGGAGGGGAGAAAAGGGGGGAAGAGAGTAGAGAGCGAGAGAGAGGGAAGATGATAGTAGTATGTAGGTTTTAACCATTTTCATCTCAAAAAGTGAGGCGGCTTCAGCTCATGTTTCCCACTCAAAGGATCAGAGTGGGGTCTCTCTCTCCATATAAGGTTGGATAACAACCGGTCAAGAGGAGAGAGAGAGAGAGAGAGAGAGAGAGAGTTAGTTCTGGTTTAGATTATGAGAGTGTGAAAAAAGGTGGAGAAAGATCATCCATGGTTTATAGTGTGCTAGTAATAAAACGGGACTTGCTGAATTACGAAAATTACAGCCAATAATAAACCAAATGGAAATACTCCGGTCCAGTCCAGTCCAGCCCAGTCCAGTAAAAAATTACTTTTTCCATCTGGGAGGGAAGGAAGGAAGGAAGGAAGGAAGGGTTAAAAAGTGAGGTGGGTAGGAAGTAGACACCAAAAAAGTAGCGGTTATGGGTTGTTGAAAGCTATGGCGGAACAAGGACCCAACATCACCATCCTCGTCATCAATCATCATAATCACTCTTCATTATTATGACTAATAAAACACCCACTAAAAATTACTACTACATTACCAAACCAAAAGTTACCAATACATACTTAGGGTTCGTTAGAAAATTAGAGAAAGAAAATGAAGGGAAGAGAGATTTAATTCAAAAAAGTTCCTCTTAGTTGAGATTAATCACTTGCACCTTTTTTTTTTTTTTTTTGGTTTCTTTTTCTTCTTATTAATTTTGTCTTTCTTTTCAAAGATTTCTAAGAAAATGTGAAACGTCATGAGTATAACCTTATTCTCCCAGTCTTGCAACGAACCATATTGTTTAATCTCCTTTTATTTCCCCTTTAATAGTATTAAGCACTTACACCCCATCCTACCAAGAGAAATAAGTAATTATTATTTTTAAAAGAAGTACTTATTTTTTAAATTAAATGTTATATATTGTGAGAAAGAAATCTGTCTTATAAAAGAAAAAATAAAAATCTTAACTGAACAGGACCGATGGCCGGAGCTTTGAATTCCACAGTGAAAGGGGATGATTGTTTTTCATGTTTCCCTGCCAGAAGCGAGGTGGATGATATTAGCTGAATTTATGTGGGTAGTTTGGTACCTTCCTAGGAACAAATATGTTGACTTTCTTGGTTGCTTTTTCTTTTATTTCCTTGTTTTTTTTTCGTGTGATGTTTCTTTATGAATAATAAATTAATATTCTCTCTTTGAAAAGAATAAAAATACTATATCATGAGTTGTTGTCTCTATTTCATTAATGTATATTAAGCTTAAATTAAATATCAGGTTCCTTAGTTACCACAGTCATTGACCCAGTCACACAGGTTGATGACAACAGTACTGTTTTACAGGGGAGATAATTAAAATGAAAATACTCTGTGAACAAAAAATTACTACTTTTTTACTGGTATGAAAAAAACTTCAGAAAAAGGAACCGAGAAAGACCGGCGTCATAATTGAGAACCCACTGGGAATCTTACTACACAGTATTCCTTCACTGAATTATATATAGGTGCAAAAATCATGATAAAAATCTCTCGTTATTTTCCACTTTTACCACCCACTTTTCAACTTTCTTGTATAGCAACCAAAGGGGTTTATCCGAACATTAACTTCACGATGCCGAAATTAGTCGATTTACGAATAAGCTAAGGCGGCTTGGTTTGGCTTAGACTTTATTTTTGTTTTTCTTTATTTAGTTTTTCGTATTTGTTAGTTTTGTATCAAATTTTTGTAACTTATTGATTCGTCTCGGCGAAAAAAAATTGAAAAAGTACAAAATTATGATCAAAAGTCTTAGTAATTTTTTGAATTAAGACAAAAACAAGTCAAAAAGACAGTTTTTTTTTAATACTTATTTTTGTCTTTTTGAAAAAACATGGACTTCCATTTATGAAAAGGAAAAAAAAGAGGACAGTTCTTATACAGCTGTTAATGCTATCAACATCAAGTTGCTAAAGTTTTTGCAACTGGGGAGGATTAGTAATTAATTACAACCTAATTAAGCTTTTGGATGGATAGATCAGCTCAACAAAACCTCTAAGTTCGCTGCAACCATCAGAACTAAAAGTGAACCAGCATAATTAATTTCCTAGCTTCAGCCTAGTTTCCAAATTAATTTATGGGAACGGCAGGTGAGACGTTGAGAAAAGATTGTCTAATTATTCTAATTAAGCCAAATAGTAGCCGCGTATTAACCAAAGAAATAAAAAAATATCCGAGTACCGGCTGGTTATCAAAATCCAAACAAATTAATCCAAAACCTAAAAAAGCTACGACGCTAAGAATAATTGTATGCCCGTTCGAGACCTAAACCCAAATTTAACAAAAAATCGTACACCGGGGAACACCCATTGGGACATATGGGTGTTCCCAATAGAAGTCCAAATAAACTACGAATCATCTTCTTATTAACACGATCGAACAGATGTATGGTTTCTAATCGCCGTAAGTTGACATTTCAATCTTTCTGTTCTTTTCAAATAGATGTGTTAGAAAAATTATACTAGTATATAATTAATTCTTGTATTAATACTGTAATAGTCAATGAAACGAGGAAACAAATATCGTTGGAAGCATAAATAGGTAAAATCTTAAAAATAGTAGCATGAAAGATGATCAAGCCTAGCACATATTTTAAATATTTTCAGCGTACATCTTAAAGATAGAGTGAGCAACAAGATATTCGTGTTATTTACCCTCTACAATATTCGAAATTAATCATGTATGGCAAAGCCTTTTAGTATAGTGTTATCAAAGTTTAACTTCAAAATATATATTTTGATAAAAGTTTAAATAGAGCCTAGCTAGAGGCATGCTGTTACGTAATGTATGGGTCATTATATGTATCCATTTGTTGATCCTCTCATACTACTTTTGCACCTTTGATATATGAATCTGTGGGACCCCAACTCAGTCGTCCATCGGTGGGTACAGAAAAGTTATGATTTGCAAGCAACTACTGTATAACTTAAAGTTAACCTTTTGAGCCATGTGGTTAGGCTGAGAGTTAAGCAGATCAGTTGTTACGGATCGTTACAGTTGGTATCATAACATAACCTGGTGGGGGTCATCTCTAGGATCTGATACGAGAGTTTGTGAGACCCCAACTTAGTGGGTATAGAAGTTAGAGTCATATATAAAGACACGGGTTGAGTTACTGTATAACTTGATACTAACCTTTTGAGTTTAGGCTAAAGGTTAGCAGGTCAACTGACGTGTGTCGTTACACAATGGGACTAAAAAGTCTTGTTTGTATCGCCCAATTGTCGATTGCTATGTATTACCGTCCATTCACACCAGTTCATGGCTGCGACGACCAATATTCAAGTATGCGACGACCAATATTTATAAAGACCTTAGACATGAGATTGTATACAAGAAGAATGACTTATCTGGAAATTAATTTGTTTTTCCTGTGGGACTACCCATTAATTCGCTTAGACAAATAGGAGAAACTTAGCCTCAATACTTACTAATCCCTCTATTCCATTTTGTTTGCTTATGTTCTCATTTTAGACTGTCCCAAATTGTTTACAATTTTTCATAATTAGAAACCACAAAAAGCAAAGTTCCAATTATACCCCTTTAATGTCATTGTACAATTATACTTTACACAACTAATTAAAGTTATTGTACTTTTTCTAAAGGGTATTTCTGAAAATCCAAACACTTTTCAACCCAAAAACTTTGAGTTAACAAAATGGGAGAATTCCCGTAATGAGCAAATTAACCAATCGGGACGGACGGGGTGATATACTAGAACCTATGGCTAATTAGGCGATCTACGTATTGTTCTATAGTACTCCCAATACTGTTAGCGCGTTTTGATACTGCTTTCTAAAACCTAAGCCACAAGTGTGATATCTCCCTATAATTGTATGTATGACTAGTCGCTATACATAAGCGACAAAGACATATTGTGAAAGTTTCTCAAGAAAGAAGTTGATATTTTTTGGAGAATTAATTTCTGAAATTGGGTGGCTTTTTTTCAAATTGTTCATCTGGATCATTTTTGTCATTATGAAGAGGTATTCTCCACATATTTATGGGGATCGTTTAAAGATATTTACTAGCTTTGAACTACGTACTCATGTATTTGATGGGTGTTTGTTTTCATGTTTCCTTATAGGGAAGTGAGGTGGAATATATCCTTCATTCTCAGGGTTGGTTTGGTAGTAGTACAATTGCCAACTACTAAAATTTTGACTTTTTTGGTTACTTGTCTATTTTTTTTTTTTTTTCCTTTGTGCAATATTTTACTATGTTAAATAAGATTTAAATAAGTTAACCTGCACGTTTTCTCTTTTCGTTGATTTAAAAAAAAATAAAAAATCACATGTGCCCAAAATGGGTAATGACTCGGTGACCCTAAAACACCATCATATCGCACCCCAACAACCTCCGCACCACCCACACCACACCGAATTCATGCATGGCTCCAATAGGATTCAATAATTTTTACCCCCACAAGTGCCAAGCCAGGAGGCAGAAACCATAAAACCGAATTCTCTGTTTGATTTACACTTTTACGTTTCAAATGCTGTTGTTTTTCTAACACTCAAAACAGTACTTGACAGTCCGGATGTTAATGAAATTTCTTCCGAACATCCAGACTGTCCAAACAGTTTTGAACGGTCGCAATTGACCCCGTAAATAATTTTTCACCAAAAGTGAAAAAGATTTCTCAAACAAAAAACAAAACAGTACTGCTTCAGTTCTTTACCGTTCTTGACAGTCACAGCTTCAATGTGGAGTACTGTCTTTGAGCTATCATCAGACCGTCCACATACAGCCAGGTGGCATTTATTACCCAAATGCCGTCGAGCATATAGATTGCTTGCTCCTCTAGAACTTCTCCATGTACTTCACTGTTTTAGCATATACTGTACATGACGTGGAGTGATTGGACTTCCATCGTTTTCTTTCCATGTGAGGGAAATATTATCAAGTACTGTGGAGTACCATGACGTGGTGTTCTGGACGGCCCTCCTAAAGTCTTCACGACCTTTACCATAACAGAGCGTTTCCTCTAAGCTAGAAGTTGTACGTGGACTACTTCTGTTTTTTCTTTTTTTTAATATGTTACGTGGACTACTTCTCTAAGTATGCTCTAGTTAAGTTGTTTTTACTAAATTAATAATTATGAAAATATGTTTCGGGTTTTAGTTGAAAATGTGTTTGATGTTTTAGTTCAGTGAAAACAATTTAATTTTTTAAGAAAACTTTTAAATTTATTATGATCAACTTTACAAAAAGTCAATAAATTATAATGCAATTTTTATTTTTATTTGGTGAAAACGGGGCCTAAATGCGTAACTCCAATGCGGTGAGAAAGTTGAATACTAACGATCCATAATTCTGAACCAATTTTGCTGCGGAGTGGGTAATTTCAAGTATTTTTTCCAAATTAAACCATAGCTCCTAATACAATACTTTTTTCATAGTTGGAAAAGTATTGAAGACAGAAAAGTATTACTCCATAATCCATATCATTACACTGATCAGCTTCCAACAAAAAAAAATAATTTACAGTGCAGTACTTCCCTTAAAATGGAAAAAATTGCACCAGTCTATCATCATACTATTAAGTTTTAAACCTGCATCACACATCAAATGTTTTAATTAACGACAGGTAAATAGCGTACGTACATACCACTCAGCGGCATATTGTATTAGCCGGTACATATAGACTTTTTCACTCGTCGATATTGTTGTATCGCGATATACTTGTGAGAGTAGAACTATTGCATGTGTATTAGTCCACCCGCCACGTATTGATTTGTTTCTGTTTTAGCAGATTGGTTCACAATCGCTACACAGCACTACTCGACCGCTACGGTCGATATGGGCCGTCAACTTGTTATTTTGTTTGAATTAGTTTTTTTAAAAATTCGCGACCTCTACAATGAATTCTTGGTACGCATTATTCGATGACTCTACTGATACCTCACAACTGATGCGATTACGTGATTTTGACATTCCACATACGGAGTACCATCCTAAGTTCCAAATACTGTGCAGCTATTTGATTTACCCTTATTCGAAAGATTTTGGTCAATAGTTAAACAAATATATACATCTTTCCTTAAAAATATGAGTTATCAGATCATTAACAAATGAATCTCAGAAACTAGCATTTTTTCTGTTCAGATCACGAATTTCTCAGGAGTGAAGAATTCATCGCAACTTATGCAGTTACGTGATTGTGTTGTTCCACATACTATACTAAGTACTTCCAAATATTGTACAACTATTTGATTTACCCTTGTTCGAAAGATTTTGGTCGATATTCAAACAAATATTATATACACACGCATCTCTCTGTAAAAATGTCAAACAAATATATACATCTCTCCGTAAAATACGAGTTATCTAACCATTTACAAACGAATCTCACAAACGAGCGCGTTGTATGTTCTAATCGCGAATTTCTCAAGAGTGGAGAATTAAATGGGAAATGACAGGCCCCTTGTTTCTTGTATTCTTGTCTCTTTTGATAATAAAAATCTGTCTTTACCAAAAAAAAGAAAGAAAGAAAGAAAGAAAGGGAAATGACAGTACTCTTGGACATACATTTCTGAAAAGTAATTGAACCCCCCAAAACGAACAAGAATACCTACAAAATTCCCTTTAGAATTAACATACTCGTGATTAATTGCAGCCGCCCAAATAAATTCCCACCTTCAAATATATTCCCCAAATCAGAATTTAATGGAAACCACTTATGGGAATATTATTTTTTTTATATCTTCTTTCATTCCTTCCCTACCCTCTTATTGTTGGGATGATCAAATAATCTTTTTTCCCTTGTCACTTTTGTGATTTGATTGACAAATGCTAAATCGATTCATCGCCGTAAAATGCAATGGAAAGTAATTAACCTCATATCACCTAATGTTAGGTGGTCGAGATCAAGTTACGAGAGACCTGACTATTAACGTAAAATTTGTCCGATTTTGCGTAAATATTGCACAGAGTGAAAAATCTTAAACGTTGAGTGTGACTTCGGTAAGTGGAATAGTGTTTTTCCACGTGTGCCCATATCATCCAGTACCTTGGTATATCAAGTTGAATTTTCTTAATCATAACGTACCTAACCTCAAAGGGATTTTTTTTTTTTTTTTGCTTGTAAAAAACTGTTTTGGTAAGTGATTAGACACCACTAAACTCTGCCTTGTTCTTTTTTTCTTTTCAATCCTATTGACTTATTAAATGGTTTTTTTTCCCCTTTCCGCACAAAATTGTTTATTGCTCTCTTTTGAGTGTCGGTCAACCAAATATTAGTTTTAGAATTCCAATGCCACGATTAAATTATTCAAAATGACCTAGTCTTGTACCAGTCAAAAATTACCATAAAGTTTTTAATGTCCCCTATTTGAATACTCCAATAAATAGTTGAACCTTCAAAGTTCAAACACAGGGGGTTTGTTTGTTTCCTTTTGAATTTATGAGGGTAGGTATTAATGGGTATCTTTTTCCTAGCTTCTCCCAAGGAAACCAAAAAAAAAAACAAAAACAAAAACAAAAGAAGCATCATTGAATAATTGAAGTCCTCTTTCCTCCATAGGAACCTTCTGTTTGCGAAAAAGACCTGCAAGCTTTTTTTAACAAGAAAAAGTTGAAAATTTGATGGTTTCTCTTTTTAGGTACAAAAAAAAGAAATTGATGGTTTCCATTCTAAGGTATTAACTCAAGCATGCACATATGTCAAAAGTGCTTATTGAAGTTGGGGATTCATCTAAACCTGTTAGATTTCTTGGAAGGTTTCAACCTAAAATCAATTGGCAATAGGTGGAGTAACCTCTAAAATTTATTAACCAAGTTTGGGTGGTTTAGATGAGCGATATGAGACAAAGTCTAACACTCTCCCTCACGTGCAGCTTGGATGCACGTGGAGGTATGAATTGAGGAAACTAGAAGATTTTGGTCGGGCGACCCCTCACATGCAGCCCGGATGCACGTGGAGGTATGAATTGATGAGGGGAGAAGATTGGCTCGGGCTATAGAGACTTGACCACACGAGTTGGGCCACCCAAGACCTGGCTCTGATACCACGTTAAATTTCTTGGAGGGTTCCAACTTAAAACCAATTGGCAAAGAGTGGAGAGGTTGTCCAAGCTTATATACTAGTTTTGGAGGGGATATTTAACCGATATGGGACAATTTCCAATACTCTCCCGCACGTGCAACCCCTGACTCGCACGTGGAGAGGTCAATAAAGGATCCGAAACACACGGATTACAAAGAAATAAAGTGCAACTATGACACAAATAAAGGAAAAAAGCCTCCGAAACTCTAACTTTGATACCATGTTAGATTTCGTAGAGGGTTTTCCAACCTAAAGCCAATTGGCAATAGGTGGAGTACCTTCTAGAATATATTAACTAAGTTTGGATGGCTTAAATGAGCGATGTGAGACAAATTCTAACAAAACCTACCTTATAAAGTGCTTATTGATCAATTAGATTGGAGGTCATAGTGAGGAAATGTTCTCCCTCTTTAGACTCACCTGCTGATACATCTGCTATTATTGTTGAATATTGTTTAGCTATGAAAGAATTTCTTTTCCTTCGTGTGAGTTTAGTTTTGTTAAATGCGAGAGTAATATCCGCACACTGTTGTGCTCAAAAAGCTCTTTTGAATTGTTGATCTGGTTTGTGGACATCCATTTTGCCCCATGGGATTTTCAATTGTCTGATGTTTAGGCCTTTGCGCCTACCAGATTGAAAAAAAAAATGAAAGGACTATACATGTATGTAGGGAGTTGACACTTTGAATCTTCAATTTCTATGGCAAGAAAAACAAATGAAATGATAAGAAAAATAGTGTGGAAGGGCTAGCTACGTGTTGCCCGTTTTTAATAAATAGAGAGATAGAGAGATAAGTGCAAGGGAACCCAAGTTGCTGTAGCGGAAGCATCGTTTTAAATATCAAGACCCCATTTTCCACCTTCTTCATCAGACATCAGGGAGTGTCTGGTGACCGAAAACTATTGTAAATCAATAAAAATTTCAAGAATCATACATATTGATTTGCAATATATGAAGAACCCATATAAACAGGGCACTAAAATTACGTGCGGACGTTACGCATTCATATCAAGGTGATTGCGTTAGTGTGTGTGAAAGTTTATGGCCTTGAATGAACTGGAAATAATTTGGGCGGTCTCTCTCAGTAGTACTTGACGAGATGAGGAAGTGGGTGTACTATTTGTGTACAGCTAAATCAAATGTGTGACATTTGTGCTTGTGGCCAGAGCAATTGGGGTTTGACTGTTGACTGGTCTACTTGAATGACCCTCATCCCATATGGAAAAAGCACATGATCTTTGATCGATCCATGTGTATGTCTCTGTCCACTGATCAGCGTCTCTGATCTTCATTCATTGATTGCCAATGCCCATATGTTTGACAAACGTTTCTTTTACCTACGAATCTCTACCAACCATCACTGACTGCTGCCAAGAGGGGGAAAAAAAAGGCTTTGCCCTTTCGGAAGAATCCCATGGATATTACTACTTGTCTGAATTGTGAATAGTTTGGCAACAAATTGTTACGGTTCTTTAACAACATTTTTGGGGGCCAATTTCATACGAGATTTTGATCCAGTTTTAATAGGCTTTCCATTATCTACGATGAAATTGATCGATTCCCAAGAATCATTCGATGCATGCATAAATGTTTCGGGCATACACAATGACACGGGCAAAACCAGAATCATGTATGAGGTTAAAATGTATGAACTCTTGCCGGAGGGTGCTGTTAATGGAAAAGCCTACTAATATGATGGGGCTTTTCATAAATTTCGAGGGTTCATGGCTCTTACTGCTTTATTTGTCCAAAGGGCTTGTTGCTCAATGGCAATTCTTGGTCCTTCCTTTGTGGAAGACCAGGGTTCGAGCCTCGTCAGGGGCGTTTGTGGTTCTGAGTTATGGACAGTTTTTGGACTCCCGTGGACTAATTTACTAACTACTCTCCTAACTCCTGCTACTGATGTACACCGCTTGCCAAAAAATAATATTAGACTAACGAAAAAACTCGAAAATATTCTGAAAAAGGTTGCTAGAAATTAGGCCCCGTTCCAGAACGCAAAAAAAGTCATTATTTTTTAAGAAGATAATTTAAAGCTCAAAAATTAGGGGCTTGAAATCTAAAAATATGCAATATAAATATTGTTCGAAAGATCTCGATGAGATCTTTTATACGATGCAAAAAAAAATTAAAAAATTATTATTATTTTACATTATTTTTGAGTTTAAAAATGTAAAATAAAGTGCTTATGCTTATTTTTTAAGAAAGTTTCTGGAACGGAATAGTATAAGTTAGAAAAAGTTTGCAAAAGTGAGTTGGGCCCGCCAAGTGGTATAATCTGGAAAGCACGGGTAAAAGGCTGGGCCCAAGTTATGCCCATTGGAATAGCCCAACTACATGAGGATCTTTAGTTCGGTTAGATGCCCAAATATCGATCCGTTGGGCTCAAAATCAGAAGCGTGTGTGGGCTTGGGACTAGACTAGACCCACACTAATCTGAACTTGGTGGTCTTTCTCAATTTTCAGATCAGAATTGAACCAATATGTGTTGGTTCTCATTTTTTCACCGACATGTTCGAGATTCGTTTAATCCTTGTTTTCTTGTCAAAAGATTAATATAATTGTTTCGCTTTTTCAAAAAAGAATTGAACCAATATGTGTAAGGGCGTGTTCCACAGTTCCATTAAAATAAGTACTTAGGCTCAGTTCCTCTCTGCGGAAGAAAATACTCCGGTACTCATTTTTTCAGACCTGTTAGAAAGAAATTTGAATCATTGATAATTTATTAAACCCAATCCCACTTTTCTTGGGAGAAGGTTCACTAGGAGTATTTCTCATTGAGCTTGGAGAACAAGAAAGCACAACGACGCCGTTTGCCCACCGGTGCCTTTTGTCCTCAGCCAGCACCCAAAAAGAAGGTTTAAAAGCCCAGTCTGCAAAATTTGGGCGGTTTCGTGTTGTGAGGGAAAGGATTGGAGGAAAATGGTTTGTCTCTGTGCTTTTAATAGCGATTTCTGAGCTACCCATCTTCTATATAGACTCGGGTCATATTTAATCAACGCCGATAAATCATAAAACCATGTCGGTGTCAAGATTTCTTTCCTTTACCTCCAGGAACCGCTCCTCACAAACTCTGAATCTACTTAATCGGTGAGTCTTTTACGTATCTATGTATGCATGTATGTTCGTGTATATATTTTGGGATTGTTGTTCTTAATTTGTTGCTCTTATTGTTGGAGAATGTACTCGATGTGGGGATTTTCCCATTAGGCAACTACTGTTGTGCAGTCTGCCTCGCGTGTTTTTGATCCCTAAACAATTCCATTAGAATGTCCTTCTGTTATTTGATGGAATTTGGAGTGGTATCTGCCGTAGTGTGCATTTGGGTGTTTTCATTCTATTATTTTTTCTTTCTTTTTATTATTTGCAATTTGAATTGGCCGCGGTTTAGACGGGCGTTCCTGTTACTAGGTGTGAAGCTGCTTTGTTTGATTGGGTTGATTTTTCATGAAGTTAGATTACAAATCATGTAGGAGTGTGTTTCAGACGTTTGAATGCAACAAATTGGTAGATAGACAACCAATATCACGAAACATGTATTCTGATATCCAGGTGTTGGGGCCAACTTGTGCGCACCCCACTAATCTCGGGACCCTAAAGTTAACGACAACCTAGTAGCTCCAAAGGTGTTGATAGCACCTGGGAAACTTTTGGAGGGAGCAAAACCCCAAGTCCCATGTCTTAACCCCTTGGGATGTGGTACTGGTAATCCCTCCAATATTAGTCCGTTGGGAGTGCTCATCTTATGAGATTACGTATCCCCTCATTATTAGGCCAACCAATCAAACGGGACCTAGATTTCAGGTGATCATGTACTGAAGTGCAGACACTCCATGACCTAAATTTTGGGAACTGTCTCCTTCTTGGTGATTTGCAGAAACGATCATCATGAGCTGTAATAGTTTGTTTTATTGATCAATCTAGTTGCCTTCATAGGGAGTGAAGATTTAGCTGTAACATGGCAACTACTAATAGTGAATTGAGACATTCATCTAGGATGGAGCTCTCCTTCTTCTAAATATTTGCCTAACCCTTATTGGTGTGAATTGTCACTAAGATCACACATCACTAAGTAGCAAATACAGTTTGACCTCAACATTGTTGAATGGGAATTTTCTTGTAAACGGGGTGGATTAGTAAAATTTCACCCCCAAGATTGTACTTGGACCTCTTCTGGATTTAGTAAACTAACCTATTTTTTGTAAATGTGGTGGCCTAGTAACTTTTTCGTTGCCAAGATTGTACTTGGACCTTTTCTGGATTTATTAACCTACTTTTGATTTAAACGTTATGCCAGCCAACATAATCACCCACCATAGCAGGTAACTAGAGTCCATGACCAAATTACCAATAGCTCTAATGGCAGAATCCAATAAAATTTGTCATACCTTGAACTTAACTTATAAACGCTCTTAACTAATGTATAATGTAATTCAAAGTAACTTTTGTACTAATGCAAAACTTGAAATTGAGCCAAAGTTCCAATTTCCTTTTGTTTATTTCTTCTTATTTGGGCCTTTGATGGTTTCATCTTTAGCAAGCGATAGCTTACTTAATAATGGTTTTGTATGTGAAGGTCATAAGTAGGGCTTCAAGCTTCTCTCTCTCTCTCTCTCTCTCTCTCCCGCTTGTTTCTCCTGTTAACCTGTGTTGTCTGATGTTGTATTAACCAATATACTTCTGCTGTAGTTTTGGTCCATCTAGGAGGTTTCATTGTTCCAGTGTCCTGAGATCAGCAAAAAGGATTACTATTCCTCCTCAGTTGCCTGAGAAAACACCAAGTTCGCATTCATGGCGTAGATATATAATTGTATGCTATCTTGACTCAATTACTAAATTGCAGTTTTTCTGAATTCCCAGACTTGATGTGTCCTAGAATGTTTAATGGTGAACTTTTGTACTTGTGCATAGCTTTCCTTGGTATGGCTATAGCAGATCCATAGCTTTCAGATCCATAAATTCCCTTATTTACACGCTTAAGTTTTAAAATTTTTGCCCTGCAGCCAACTGCTTTGCTTGGAGGTATAGGAGGAGTGGTATTTCTTTTTCACTCTAATGATGAGAGGAGGGCAATTTTGAAAGGTGTGCCTTATTCTCATAATTATTCTGTTATCTTCTTTCAATCACGTAGTGTTGGTATGGCTGGCTCTTATAGATGGAACTTGGCATTTTGTGGTTGAATACTTACACAATTTAGATTGAATACTGGCTCCTATAAACTGCAGTGGTAGCATGTATGTTCTTTGTAGAGGCACATGTCTTTGTCAAAGCCCCTCTCTCTCTGAGACCAGTGAGGCTCAAGTCCCCTAGAGAGGGAGTGGACATGAGGTGCCTCACTGAAACCTCCCCTGCTCTCTGTGACCTCACTGGGGTGACAACCAGCCTTTATCTCTTGGGTGTATTGGTGGAGGCGCATACATGACAGATTCATTGTCATTATATATAAAAGTGCATTTGTTGTCATTTTAGTTTGAGGAACTACAAATTGCTAATTACGTCCCTTGAGTTCCTTGATTTTTGGAGGTATTGGGTGCTGTTATTTTATAAGTTAAACTTTATGACAGCAGCTACTTTGTGCATCATCAGTTTCATGTCTTGCATTATTTGGGCCTATTTGGTTCGGGGACAGGAGTAATTGTTTGTGTATCTGTAGTCTTCTGATAGATGAATAGTACTTATTTCTGATGTGGTTGACTTGATATACCAAATTGGCTGGTAAACGGTCTAAATATATGCATATAGATCCTTTGGAGAGGTCACAGATATTGGAATATCACTTATGGAATTGTTCAGTCGACCAACTCAGCCAAGAAAACGGTTGACTGTGTTTTCTCGCCTTTCTCCCCTCCACTCTACATAGTGACACCCTGAACTTGGTCTCTTGATTTCTTCAATGTGCTTTTTCTTTGTAATATTTTATCATGATTTCTGACCATACCTGGGGTCTTTAATTGTTTTTGGTTCTCATTGAAGTTTCAAACTAGAGATTACTCCTTTGTGTTATCTTCATAGAGTGAGATAAGCATCTGCTGACCTTTTAGGAGTCATAGCTGAGAAGAAAAATTGGTATTATATATGTATGACCTAATTCTGGCTAAATTCCTGAACTTTTTCTTGCACTGGTCCAGGCCAGGGTGCGGACTGTGACAGATGTACAATCAAGGGTCCAATAATTGGTGGACCTTTCACTTTGATGGATACAGAAGGTCAGTTGGTTACCCAAAACAATCTTCGCGGAAATTGGGTTCTTCTCTATTTTGGTTACACATCTTCTCCTGATGTTGGGCCGGCGGAAGTCCACAAAATGGCCAAGGCTACCGATATATTAGGTTTAACTACTTTCTTGTTTTCTTGATTTTGTATTAGCCATTCTCTCCCTGTGTTTGCCTATTGATGCCTTCTGTTTTTGGTTGGAGCAAGAATCGAAACAGAACACAAAGGTCTTACCGGTATTTGTCACGGTTGATCCACAGCGTGATACTCCTTCGCAACTACGTGCTTATCTTAAAGGTCAGTTTTGTTGAACTGATGAGTATGTTACTTGAACTCGTCGAACTGTGTGAATATTGGAGTTGGACATTTGGCACTTGAGTAAGAGTGGGGGATACTTATGTCCTGGATTTTTAGATGAATATTGTATGTTACTACAGATTTGTTGTGCACCACACTCTTCACATTATACTTGAGATTATCTATCACACTTCATAAGCACAATGTCCCTTAGAAAAGGGAAGACATTCCTTACAAATATGAATATTCTACTGAGTGTCTTTGTCCTTAACATCAGAAGTAGATGAATCTGACAAACTTTTGGCATACAGAGTTTGACTCAAGAATTGTGGGATTAACTGGACCAGTCACTGCTGTCAGACAAATAGCACATGAATACCGTGTATTCTTTAAGAAGGTTGAAGAAGACGGAGATGATTACCTTGTTGAATCTTCCCACAACATGTATGATCCATAACCTATTTATGTTCGTTTATGTTTTTTGAGATCAACTGCATCTCACCTTTAGTTACGATTATGAAAATGAACAGGTATCTTGTGAACCCAAACATGGAAGTGGTGAGATGCTTCGGGGTAGAGTACAATGCAGAGGAACTCTCTGAAGCAATACTCAAGGAGGTGAACAGAACTGGAACACTACAGACTCAATCGCAATAGAATGAAGTTCTTATTCAACGACTAGGTAGGTACAATCGATACTTGAGTAGTTGGTCTAACACTTTTTGCCCTGCGGAAAATCAGAGAGATGTTAATACTGGTTCTTATGAGAGGAAATTGCATTCATATTATGCGTGATTACAAAGTGGTTCAGTGCGTGTGTTATGATATCATAAGGTATGAGAAGTTCATCAATTTTACAAGTGAAGAAGAAATCAGAAATAGAGTACTTTGGGAAGGATGGTCTCTTTTTGTGTTCTGTCTTTTATTCAGTTCTTTCTTTTTGGTTCTTTGCTACTTGTGTTCACCTCAGGTTATGATGTGTTCCACAAAGTTGTGTTTTCAATCCAATTATCATAGAAGCTGTCAATGGGCTCTCAGATTCTGACCCATTTTACCTTGGGAGAGTTTTTTGACGTGGAAGTGCAGTCGTAAGAATACCCGAGAGAGAGTTTGTAAGGGCAATCTCACCTCGCATACCCAACGAGACTATATATATCAAGTGAGATTATAGAACTGAATTCAGATGACACAACCTAGGGATGCTATGAGACACACGTGCAACGGAAAAGGAAAAAAGGATCATAGTTTTGAATGAAGTGAAACCAGGCTGCATTTGCTGGTCAGAACAACCTCACACTGTCCAGTCCTCTGGACTCCCACTAAAGATTTGGGAGAAAGTTTGCTTAAGGTTAATATCATCCATGCCTGAGAAGATAAAATTGTTGAGACATACGGTCAAGAGAGAGAGTAATGGATAACACAAGACACACTGACTTGGATTTTACAATGGGGAGAGCCCTCTTTTTATAGGCGTAAGGAGGGGTTGATTACATCATTGCTTGTTATTGGTTTGTACTGTTGAAAGATGTATTATTGGTGTGTACTGTTAATAGGTGATGTGTAAAATTTATGTTGTACGTGGTAGTAAAGTGTGGCAGATGTGGTGTGGTGTAATAAAGTAAAAGTAAGTAGTGCGTGATAGGTGTGGACTTTAGTATGTAATAGGTACAAAGATGTAGCAGGAAAGTCCACGTAATAATAGTTGTGGCATGTGTGATTTATAGCAGGAATGGACTAGTAATAGTATAGACTAATTATGTAGGTGATACAAATAATGATGTAATCAACCTCTCCTTATGCCTATAAAAGGAGGGCTCTTCCTATTGTAAAATCCAAGTTAGTGTTCCCATTAATATATCCAAGTTAGTGTGTCTTGTATTCTCCATTACTCTCTCTCTCTCTCTCTTGATTCTAACCTACTTCGTGTTTGTACCCATTTTGTGTCTGCTAACTTAGTATGCTTGCCTCACTGCAACATTGTTCCTTACAAGTACATTAGGTGTGGCTGTGGCCTGGATATCGAGCTCTTGAAATCTGAACGAGGAACAAGGATTTGAACAAAGTAGAAGTACAATGCATAGAGTTCAAAGAGGACATGCACTCTGAAAAAGATGGGTCTCAGCATGCGACGGCTGTGGACTTTTTTGGGTCCAGAGATAGGCTCAAAGAGGAGGAAATTATTGGGCCAACACAGCAAAGCCCAACCATGAGCAAAGTACACTGGACTTGGATTTGACTAAATAAAAAGCTTCAAATTTACATCAGCAGGGTTTGAAATGCCCTACCACCTGGGCTGTTGATAAATTGGGCACCCTTATTTACTTTTAGGAGAACTTACGGCCCAGTTCAATTTTTGGAACATATACGGCGGATCATTTCCTGTGGAGACTGAAAAATTTCTTAGGGTCATATGCGAAAAGCATTTCTAATAGAACTGTGTTTTTCTTTTTGGTCAAACGGAAATATAAATAAAACTGTGTTTTTCACTTCGTAGGTCTAGTGATAGATTTTGGTAGTATGAATTTGTTGTGGTCCTTGAAAGTGCAAAATTCTGTTGGTTTTATTATCGGTGTTCCTTAGTTGTGAGGAATAAGTGGGGAGCCCTCTTTTCATAGAATAGGAACAAATTGCAACCGTGAGAGGAAACACGTAGATGTGGGCCGCATTTGCAAAACCTGTGCAAACATATTGGTAGTCGTTTGACAATGAGATTGGTTCTAAAGATTAGTCGAGTTTTTAATGAGCAGCTGGGGGAAGAAAATTGACTAGAAGTGGTTTCACGACTCCCGAGGGTACGTAATGGGCTCCTCGTTGCTAGTCGGAGAAAAACGAGAGAACATTGAGGCATGTTTGATATGCCGTCTTATTATCTTATTTCCTTAGAATAAAATCTAAAGCAATTAATAAGATGACATAATTGTCATCCCTGTGTAAGAGTCACATAATTGTTCAAGATGTTACTTGCTTGTGCTCTCAATTCTTGTATTGTTCACGCTCTCGCAAAATTTGAGTAGATTGAGAACTTGAGATAAATATTTCAAAGATGTTTATTACGTGATTTACATGACTTGGGTCACAACCCTCGAAGCGGGGACCGATTCCCAAGGGTGACACGCGTTGTCTAATACTAATCTAGTCTAGTAGTACTACATTAGCTTTTTCATGCATCTCTCCTCTGTTCTTGACACATGTGTTGTCTAATACTACTACTACTAATCTAGTGGTTACTACAATAGCTCTTTCATGCACCTCTTCCTCTTCTGTTCCGGACACGCATTAAGGACAATCCCATGATACTAAGTAGTACAATATTGTTCTCACGTCAAAAAAAGTAGTAGCACTACTATTATTATATTATTATATTATTCGTCATGCAATTATACCCCAATGCCGAAAGGTTCCTCCTTTACCATCTTCCATTTGTATTTCCACACACACAAACATGTGTATCTATATCCCCCCCGTACATATGGACAAACATCCCATTCATCCAACTATATATATATTTCCATTCCAGAGTTTCCTACACTTCGGGGCTGCCTACGGAACATTGATTGTCGAGACGGACAGTAAAATTGAGCGTTGATGTCCCTATGGGATAGCAGCCCTCCCTCCGTTCCACAATGTATGGTGGGAATGTTACTGCAAACACTGAAACAAAAATCACTTTTTTTGAAAAAACAAATATCTTCTCTCCTTTTCTTTTTTTTTTTTTTTTGGGTAAAAGAAAGTGCATCAAAATTTGGAGTTTATGTCCCTTGAGTACCGAGCGCCTTCTGAATCCTTAACTAGCAAATTAAGTATGGAATGAAACATAAAACTGAGAATCCTCTCCAGTGATGGTGGAAACATTTGCCCAAGGCATTGGCACATTGTTTGCCTCTCGATAGATATGTGTCTGATCTTCTTTTCATCAAACTTGTCAATGAGCAACCTGTAATCATCAATGAGGGGACTAAAGGGGTGATTGGCAGTGTTATTTATGATCCTAAAGCAGAGTAATGGCTTTTTGAGCATCAGACACAATTTCCAGCTTTGTTATATTGCAATCGGTAGCTAGGGATAATCCCTCGTGATGGCCCATAATCAGAAAGCTTTCCAGTTTGAGGAGTAGTACAATATATCACACTCGAACCACGAAAAGAAACGAACGATCGAGATTTACAGTCACGTATCATAACATTTTTGTTCCGGTTGAGCTAACAAATATCTTCTTTGAGACATGGGTAGGTGGGATCAAGACCACAATCTTAAGGGCACCAAACATCCCAGACAATAGTATCAGATTAGAGAAATAAAGCCATTATATATCAACAGTGTGCAAAGTGGGATGTTTAGTTGTTTGATGTATAAACAAATAGTACAGTTTATTGAAGTATGGGTTGGAGGAAGCAAGAGGGATACAATGAGACATACCAATTGCACCAAACCAATTAAACCCTATAATAATAATAATAATAATAATAATAAGAAGGTCTCATTATAAGTAGTACTAGTATACATATGTAGTAGCATATGCAAAAGTGATCCAATATGTGTTGTTTGATCTCTCTTTTTAAAAAAAAGGAATGGACGTGAGAGAAAGAGAAAAATTTAGAAGGGATTTTAGTAGTGAGAGAATCGGTTGCAGTAGGGAAAGAAGCGGGCCTCGCTATCCCTTTACAATAATTGGACTTAAAATGGACCTCTACTTCGCATTGCCCTATAAAGTTAGTACCTTATTTCCTTTTCATCTGTCCCACAATTCAGGTATCTTTTGTGGAATTCAGGCTCCGTTTCAGAACGGGAATAAGCTGCTTATTTTTTAAGAAAGGTAATTTCAAGTTCAAAAATAATGTGTTTACGCAAATAATTTTCCTACCACTATGGATCTTGTTTGATAGATCTCATCAAGATCTTTAATACGGTGCAAAAAAAAATTAAAAAATTATTTTTCATTTACATTTATTTTTTAGTTTGAAAATGTGAAATAACCTGCTTATTTTTGAAGAAGATTTCTGAAACCGAGCCTCAATGCCCATATTTTAGCACCTAAGCAAAACTCACGACCAACTAATAAAATAATGCTAAGGCAATATTGGAATGTAAGAATTTGTACAGTAGAATTATCATGTATCAATAAAAAGCTCGAAATCCCGAAGAGATACTGAATTTTCATTTTTTTTTTTTTTTGGCACGGCGGGAGTAGTAGTTTATTTCAGTTAAGGCACCAATGATGTGGGAATCCCACAGCTAGTGGACTCCTTTCCACGTCCGAAAGACACCCATCTTTTGTCAAAAACTAATCGGAGAAATCTTTAAGTGTCCCCATTCCAAACATTCGTGTGTTATTTTCACATCAAACAACCCCCTTTTGAGTGGATTCCAACTCTCTCATTCAATCAATCCGAAGATCCCGCACAACTAGTGGTGGGTCCCTTTTCTCAAAGGAATACGAGCCTCTCTCCTAGTGTCCACGTATCGTATCGTACCTAGAATAATTTTACGGACACAGAAATCGACTAAATAAATGATCGCATAACGTGTTTATGTCGGCGTAGGTTGTTTTTTTTCAGGAAAAAATTAATTTACCAGCGCGTCTCGCCGAATCACGCGCTGGTAAAATATCTGATGGAGTACCATTTAAAATATTTGTGTTCCTGGAATTACACTATTATCCAATACAGTAGAAATGAAGGAGATTTCACTCATATCTTGCTGAGGTGGGGTTCCCATATATAGATGAAAATTCATCAACCCATTCATCAACAAACAGAGGATACTTTTAATGGGGTTAAGTTCATGGGGGCCTCCTGCCTAAAATGATGTTTCATGTTTCAAGAACATGGGGGCAGCTTTTGTGGGTGAGTTTAATATTATACAAAAAATAAAATAAAAAACGAGGTTCATATAATTTGTGCTTACAAAGGGGTTTCTCGAGGCTTTTTAAAATTCTAATTCTCCTAGTTTGAGAAAAGGATGCGTACTATATATGTTAGATCAGGGGTGTGCATGGGAAAAAGGAAACAACATAATAAAAATAAGAGAGACTACATGTACAACAGATAAATTTTAAAGTGGAGTAATTAATTAATTAATTTTTTTTAACTTTATCAAGACCTTACCCACACGTACTGCTGCAGGGACAAAACGAATAATATCTGAAGAAAATATCACATGAAAACTAGAACTTGAACACCGTGTTATCTAGGTTATCAACATATACATCATATCATGCTTTGCGGTGGAGATATCAACATAATCATATATGTATATGGCTAGTAATTCCTTGCTTTGTCTTGACCCAACAAATAAATACGGAGTACTAAATTTGAAGTCTCAGGCCCATACCCTCATTTTATATAGGTCTAGCTAGGTTAGATGCCACTTTGTATCCCCCACTAGGACTGCTAAACCCTAGCTAGATATTGAACTCATAACGGGGCCAGCTAAAGGACAAGTTTGTTTTTTCAGTAGTAAAAACCAACAATACGGTCAATACCTTCGGAAATGGGTAGTAACACTGTTTTCTTAGAATTAATGCAACCAAACCAATTACTACTCTGTCTTGCACCAATTATATTGACCTCAGGAAGAGGAGGAACACAGATAATATATGAACAAGCTACCTGCAGGTGACGTGCATTATTATTGGACTTGGTTGATAAGTCCATATCCAATATTAATTTGAAATATTTGGTCGATCAATACGTTAGGGCATTTTGTAGTGGCCCATAAGAGAGGCACACAAAAAAAAAAAAAAAAGTCTCTAAAAATTACCCACCTGTGACTCTCTCACACTGTTTCTAAATTCCCACCTGCATGTGTTAGCCATGGCGGCGAGGCAAGCGTGTTATGCAGCTTATGCAAAGCCACAAATTGAACACTCCCCATGAAATTCATAATTGCCTTGGTTTAGCTTATAGGATATGCTTGTCTAAAATTATAAGATATACTTGTCTTGATGCTTTATGTTTCTTGTCATAGACAGAGCAGATTTCAAGGGTACATTTTTCGTTTCGAGACGTATCCTGTATCCATACGCTTCACATTCATATTTGGCAGGAGTTTACTCCCTAAAATAGGGCCATAGCTACACCCTTGCGTTAACCCCACAAGCCTCCAACAGCACAAATAACTACTACTACTACTACTTTTGTTTCAAAGCTAGAGCTAAGCCTTTTAATTTTCCGCTTGACCAAAAAAAAAAAAAAAAAAAAAAAAAAAAAAAGAAGCTAAGCCTTTTTGACTCAGCATGTCATGTAGTTATACTGAAACAGGGATTTGATTAATTAATACCGATCTGGCCCGCAAACTTTAGCTGAATCTAATAAATTTTTTGCGATTATGTGGTTATCTCTCCAGCTGGATCCTGCCGAAACATAGCCTACAGATAGAGATTACTGATCATTTGATTGGGTATGGCGGGCGGTTCTTCGTAGCTCTGATGGGTACCCAACTCTAAAGGTGGCAACCTATACGTACATGCATGCATGAATGCTGATCAATGTCACATAAAACGGTCTATACACTTGGAATTAAGTTTGGAACGTACAAAGACCAAAATTAATATTAATTACAACTACTAAGTAATAACATTTTGTTTGTTTCTTAGAAATAACAGCGAATAACTACTGATAGTTATTTTGTTAGGTACTGTCTTTGTGTATTAGAGCATCCGCACCTGCATTTTTAAATTTTGGACCAAATTAGAGAGTAAAAAATTATTTAATTATTTTAGCTACTCATTTTTAAAATGTTTTCTGCATCAGAGTCTCTATATTAAAACTATCCCATTAAAAATATCATTTTTATATTTCCAAAAAAAAAAAAAAAAAAACGAAACAAATGTCAGCCAACCCCAAACGGCCAAACCTCCCCCCTCTCTCTCTCTATCTCAACCAAAAACAAACACCTCTCTCTCTCTAACTTTACCTTTTCAATCCAACCCAGCTACAGAAAGAAACAAAACCCCGCCAACCTCACCCTCTCGAAGGCTTCAACGGCGTCGATCTACATGGGTTTACGGCGGTGACGGAGCCTTCTCTCTCCATAGCCCGTGTCGTTGATGGCTTCTCCAAGCTCCGGGAACGCCATACCTGCCCCAAGTACCCCGAATCTCACAACAGAAAATACATTCACGTGGCTTCACGTATATTCATTTGATCTAGTCTCAAATTCTCTGTTGCGGATGCAGTACGAGTGAACAGTGTCTCGTTTTCTTAGAGGGAAGAAGAGAGGCTGATGTTGGGGTATTTTGAGGTGTTTTTTTCTGTTTTGGCTCAACAATTTAGTTTACATAGGGAAGAAAAGAGACCGATAAAGATGCTCTTATGTCTGTTTTTCTTTGCTGTTTCCTTCTATTGGTATCTGATGAACCCAGAATGGGTGAGGTCGGGACGGACCTGGACTACGTAATGGGGATCGGAAAAGGGGAGGCCGAGGCCGAGGCCCCCACCAGATTTCCATAATGGGGATCGGAAGTGGGGGCCATTTCACGGACACATTACTTGACTTCACTGATCGGTGGACTTGTGACCCGGTTCATTCGTCCCAAAACACAAAAAGAAATGTCCATACATCATGTCCAAGCCCATGAATTGCTGCACCAAGTGGTGGCACGTATGATCCGTTGGTGACAGTGTATGACCATCGGTGACATGAGCTGGAGATATAGGTTGAACTGATATCGGAGCTTGCTAAACAGCTTTAATCACAAGAAAATGTGTACTGGAAATAAAATTTGATAGTCAAAGGGTTTTCCAATGAGAGAGAGAGAGAGAGAGAGTTTATTGCAATTTAGACCGAGTACTTGCCAGTTGCCAAGTTACAAAGGGTTTTGTTGTTCTTGTAGTTACCTAGATACAAACAAGACTTTCAAGGCCTTAAAGCCAAGAGAAAACCCTTCTTTCTTTCTTTCTTTTTTTTTTTTATATATATATTTCTGATTCCTTGCTCTTTCATTTTTTTTTCCCTTAAACAAGAAAATACAAATTATCATCCCGCCCCTGGACATTTTTCAATTGGGAAGTGATACTTTCATTTCTTGAAGTTGTCTTCTCAGCCTGCATTTTTGTCGCAACGACTTCCTTTTCCGTTGTACCAATCGCTGCAAAAAATTCATAACCTACAATAAAAAAATAAAACGAAATTAAAGAGATTGAAGTAAACAATAATTAAAAAAAATAAAAAATTATCTATTAACATGAAAACACAATATTACTAATAAAAACAACAAATACATGTGGTGCATTAAGGTACTTGCCTCGGACGGCTCCTGTAAAGAATAAGATGCACTTGTCTCCTTCGGACTCTTGGAAACAAGAATGCCAAAGCCTTGTCCTCTCTCTCTTAAAACCTAATTCAAATGACAACTTAAATGTTACTAGTAGTTTAAATTTGTGACTACAGAAACAATTAAAATTGCATTCGGAGTATCGGATATACCTTAAATGCATCTTCATCTGTTCGATCGTCTCCGATGTAAATAGGAAAAATGTCAGCAGAATTAGCAAACCCTGAAAGAAATCCAAAAGTTATTTTTTATTATTGGTTCGAATAGGCTTTCTTTTTTAACCTCCGTTTTGGATATTGGTTTTATGTTTGCGCTTACCTCAAGGTCCATAAAAAAAAAATGTTTCAAGTTATATAATTCTCTTATAGCACTAGGAAGTGATTTAAAAAATTACTAGTTATTTCTTATTTGATAAGGGGAGGACTCAATGATGGGTTTACAAAAACAAATTCTATCACATACTCCAAAAAAAAAGAAAAAAGAAAAAAGAAAAAGAGGAGTTAATTGAGGGAAATGTATAAAATCAATAAAATTCAAAACTCACCGAGAGACTCCAACAAAAATTCAAGGGCCTTCCCTTTGTCCCATTTAATCGTAGGACGGATCTCTAATACCTGTATTAATTAACACAGTTACCATCATTAATTAAATGCATATAAAAAAATTAATTAGACCAATATAATTAATTAAATGCAGTTCCAGACCTTTCTTCCTTGAGTCAGTCGAAGCTTTGGGTACTCCTTTAGTACTGCCCTCACCAGTAGCGCCAGCTCGCTCCATTTCTGCCATTTTTCTTTCTAAGGTCAGATCTTTTCCAACTACTATTCATTTAAATACATAACAGTTTACGTTCTCCTCAAGTAATCTCCCGACCGATTATAAATATAATGACGAGACAAACTTTCAAGGGCTCTTACTGTTTTTTTACTTGTGATGGCTTGCTATTTATGCTTTTATGATTAACTCTGAGGGCACGAGATAATAACTATACCTTTTCATCAACGCAGCGAAAATGGACAGAGAGACAAAATTTGTTATGTTCCACCTTAGCACCGCGAGTAAATTTCGTCTTCTCCAACAATGCTTTGTAAACCTGGAAAATTAGCAGCGAAAACAAAAAAAAAATGAAGTTTAGATTTTGCACTTGTGGCCTATACGTACGGATTATGCATATTAATAGAGTCTTTCTCAGTTCAATAACCTCGTCTATCATCGGAACAAATTCACTAGCTGGTTGGAAGAGAACAGCCTGATGATCAGTACCCTAGATGAAATTAAAAAAAAAAAGTTAAGACAATAATAATATAGAAGTATTTTCAGAGTGGAATTCAAATCTAGTTTGATTCACCTTATAGGTCAATATTTTGCATCCTTAATTTCTTTCAAAAATTTGTAAATAAATTGGTTTATTACAAATTTTAAAAGAAAGGAGGCAAAAGATTGATCTTACAAGAAAGCCAATTCTAAAATCAAACCACTTAGAAAGGCAAAGGTAGATACAGAGGAAGATTATTTCACTCACATTCTTGTAAATGGAACCTTTGGATGGCCCTTTAATGTCCATTCCATGGCTTCCAGCATAGTACAATTCTGCTAATTGAACAAAGCTGTACACCTACAACACCAACAAATAAAATTGCAAAAAAAAATATTTATGTTCCTGCAAAAAAATAAAATCCCTGAACAGAATTGAATCACTTGATAAAGAGCAAAAAAAGAAGAAGAAGGGGGTACCTTATCTCTGCACCTCCCACTCACAATAGCAGTAGGAAAATGCCTAGCAAGTTTTCTCACCGTTGCTCTCATCTGTGGGTATCAAACAGTCATCAGCAGAAATTAAAGAAATATCGACAGTACGTAGAAGTTGTATGTGTTTTGAAGAAGATCGAGAGGACGTTGTACACAAAAAGATTAAAGGGAAACAAGAACTGACAGCATCAGACATGAAAGCTCGATCTGGGTCTTCGACGATCGGGGAAAGGGTTCCGTCGTAGTCGAGAAACATCACAATTTGCTTCCCCTTTGATGCTTTTGTTATCTGCTCGAACATTTCCAGAGCTGATGGGTGCTGATTCTGTTCTCCTCAAAATGTTGCACACTAATTAGATTGTCTCATTCTTCATTTCTTTTGCTAAATCATACTAATTAGATGCGTCATTCTGCAAATATAGAATTCAGAGAGAGAGAGAGAGAGAGAGAGAGAGAGAGAGAGAGAATTCCGTGGTCTGGGACCACTCTTTAGAGATATGCGAAAGTACTCTGTGCCAGAGTGCGGCCCGAGGCCTAGTTAGCAGTGCTGTGTGGTCGGGCAATTAAGTCTAGGGCCCCACCTCGTTCACAGACGACCAAGTACGAGTAGAATTGTGACACCATGCCACCACGTCACGTCAGTAGTACACGACGTGGTGTTTGCACGAAATACTTTCTCATTTGCACGAGCTCTAGATGCATGGTAGTATGTTTCCTCCATTTCTAAGATTGTGAAGGTCTTGGACTCCTGTCCCACGGGATTATTTTTCCCTCCGAGTCATCCTCTCCTTCTATGTAATGTAACATAAAAGTGTAGTAAACAAATATGCGTAGGAGACAACATTGAATGCAACAATGACATCATTCTGTGGCCTATAGAAAACCTAAATAGTAGTAAATATTTAACTAAGGTAAGATCATTTAAGTGTATCATTTCGGATTGATGTTACGCTAATTATTTATTCTCTTAGGATATGCATGCATGTATGGATACTATATTTATGTTTATGAATTAGCCTAAGATATTGTGTATATTTTTCTGATTCCAATGTACTCCAATGAGATGCGATTCTTGAAATAGATAATTTCGAGTAAAAACCAAGGCCGTGGAGCTTAAATGATTGATGTGTGTGTGTGGGTGAGAGAGAGAGAGAGAGACTTACAATCCAAGAGCTTTGGTCTTGAGAGAGAAGAGGAGAGGATTTGACATGGGTTGGTGAGGAAGCCCTCATAGAGTCGATCCACGCGTTGAGTCTCACTCCACCTTCGATATCAAGGCTATGGAGTAGCTTCTTCCGAGAAATGGTGATGTAACGACGCGCTGCCAGCGGCGCTTGTTGCGCCGCCGTCGTGAACAACGACGACCCCGCCACCTCCACCGTTATCGCCATATTAATATCCGACTTGTTGTCCGAGACCGCGCCATTCTGATTCTTCATCTCGTCTATTTCTTCAATCAAACTCACTACAAAAAACCACCCAAAATCACATTATCAGCACTTAATCCCGAGTCAGCACTGATCACTCCCTTTTCTTGATTTATGAATCCTCTAAAATCTCAAATTTAAAACTTACCCACTTTAGGGAAAAAAGAAGAAGAAAGAGATTAAGGTGTTGATTGAAAGCTGCTGGTTAGACCCAAAAGCGTTAAGTAAGAAGCCGAGAAACAGAGAGGAAACAGAGAGCTCTGTTTCTTCGAAAACAGAATGAGAAGAGACTCAATTTGGGAGACTAACCGCTTTGGATACTCAGAAAGGGTGAAAGGCCTGAGAGAGAGAGAGAGAGAGAGAGAGAGCGTGAATACTGTGACTGTGAGGAAGGAATGCAGCCCAAGTGGTGGTTTTATAGTTGCAAGTTGCAACGGACGTACCGATGGCAAAGGGAAGTAGTGATGGGGTCTCTGATAAATAAATAAAAAAAAGAAGTGATGGGGCCTACATGGTAACCCACACGGCCACACCCATGGACCCAACACCGGGTTCTAACTTCCACAGGGTCCCACCACACCACACGTTACCGACACGCCATTCTTCGCCGTCCCCGTAGCAGTCGCCCACAGCTGGGTACAAAGTACGGCGTGTGTGCACCTGACCTGACATTCTGTCCTAAACGACCGACTACAATTAGGAGCGTGGATCCTCGGTCCGAGACGGTACTCTGCTTGTTACCACACCCGAGCCAAAATTTTGCCAAGGGGTTGATACTATGCCTGCAAATGAATTGGGTTGTTCGTGAACAGTTTGTTGCTTGGCTCGTTAAGGCAAAGACAAGACAAAATTCGGCTTGACTCATTGAGTAATTGAGCTGAGTTCGAGTTCGAATTCTATACTTCTTTAATAAATAAGTTGAGCTCCACACTCAAAAGCTTAGCTCGCAAAAGCTCGACTCATTTTATAGGCTAGGTTCGTTTAAAGAGTCTTGTTAAGTAACTTAGTCAGATTCCACTTGTTTGTGAACGAGCCGAGCACAAACCCCCTAAAGCTCGGTCTGACTTGTTTGCACCTCTAGGTGACACTATTCAATTGGAATTCACTAGTACATGTTATATGAAGAGAAAAGTTAACCGTAAAATTGGACTATACTCGGTTTTTTTTTTCTTCTTAAAATGAATAAAGGCTCGATCCAACTATTGTGTGATCTTTAAATGATAGTCAGTGATATATATATTTTTTTTATTCGCACCATTTATTTCTTTTGTTGCTATTTTTCATCATTCGAGTGAAAAATCAAGTTATTCAGTTACTGATAAGTACAATCAAATTATTCAGTTACTGATAAGTACCTAAATCGACTATCTCTAGTGTAAATTTTTTTTTTTTGAAATAACATGTGATTTTGAATAAAAAATAAAGTATTTATGTGCATAAGTAGTATAAATTTTTAAATTTCTTAACAGTAGTTCTATAGTTTGGTGTCAATAAATTCAAAAAAAAAATTTCGAAAATACTTTATTTTTTGCTTGAAAAACTCCACGTCCTTTCGTGGTGAACTATTTTTAAGAACGGATGGAATATGTAATATAAAATAAAATTTTGTAGTGATCTTATTTAATGAGCTGAGCTCTCTATTTTTTTTTAGCTCAATAAGTACATTATCTATGCTAAAAAAAGAAAGAAAGAAGGATTAATATCAACCGGAGATAATCAGTATTCCAATTCTTTCCTAAATGCTGTGGAGATAAGAGACAAGTCATTCATCCGTCATCAGTCTTCGATCTCTCTCCTTTTTTTTTTTTTGATCCGACACACATTTCATTAAAGCCAAAAATAGCAAATTACAGCGAATCCATCCAAAAACAGAGAAAGGGTAAACGTGCCACAAGCCATCACAAAAGAAAAGCTATGAAAATAAGGTGACAGAGGGACACCGGCACAACCGGGTAAACTAGAGAAGCACTTCTCACCGCCTCAAAGGGTCAGGTCACGACGGGCCCTCAGTGTATCCCCTAACCGCCCCGGCCTGAGGCACGTACCCAGTCAGAGACAAACTAAACTGAACCGATGGAAATAGGAATATACAAACAAACAAAGAAAAAACACAGCCACCATGGGGAACTACCACTGATGCATGCCAGCCAAACCCCGGCCGAGGAAAAAACCACCCGCTGCCATAGATAGAGGGACTGACTGGATCCCAAACCAGAGCAGTGGAGAAGCATCTCCGGCAAGCCCCCGCTGACACGAGCAAGCTTCGGGCTCAGGGAAACGGAGAAGAAATCTGCCTGGGCTAAAACTCCGAAACGCTGGCCCACAGTGCCGATGACTGTGAACTACCCCTGCGCGACTATTCCCCAAACCTGAAAACTGGAACATCGACTCCAGGGCCGAGCCCCGACATTATAAGGCATATCTAAACCAGATCTAACCAAGCAAACCAAACATTATTTGTCCACCACCACCACCCACCAGACCTTGAAGGCCAGACCGGTACAAACCCAGAATAGGGGAGACCCAGCAGGGGGAAAAAGGCACAACGGTCCAAAGAAACCTAAACCAAAAAAACCTCTGCCCTCTTACCACACCTTATTGAACCACGCTGCCGCTCTAGCGAACCGAATTTGGTGGAGACAGGGTGGAGAGATGGAAAGAGCAGTCCCACAAACGTCGACTGCGGACGCCTTTGCCGCTGGAAGCTGCCTTCACCAGAGCTCAACCATACCCCTGCTATGACCAATCGGAGGCTGGAAGCAAGATACGGGTGGGATGGAAAGGGGTATAAGGGAGGGACGAGGAGAATGGGGGGGGGGGGGGGGAGGTGGAAGAGAGGAGAGAGCAGCCTCCCCCCCGATTGCAAGAAACTAGAGAGAGAAGGAGAGGATAAGGTTCTAGAGAGAGAAGGAAAGGATTGGGTCGTAACGCAATAAAGAAGTCTAACAGTTTCCATCGACAAAGCTATCCGGGAGGGGAAAGATTGAATCTTGAAAGACTGAGCCTCCGACCAGAGCCGGCCCCCGGGCTTAGGCAACCGCCCAGCACGGGGCAAACAAAAAATAAAATAAAATAAAAATTTAACCATCAAGTACGTAATAAATATTTAAGTTAGCGACATACATGCAGATAGTACCTTTGGCCCGTTTGAAAGGCTGGGTATTTCCTTACGAATCACCCGATTTCGAGTCACAGCGTGGGGATTCCCCTTTCCTTTTTCTTCATTTATCCTGCCTTTCTTCTTCAGTTTTTTTTTTTTCTTCTTCTGGAAGTAAATAATCCGCAAGGCAAATTATTGTTTTGTCGCTTGACTAAGAAACAGATTCTTCTTCAGTTCTTTGTCTCTTTATAGAACATACGGAGTATCTCTTTTATTACTATTATTATTTGCTTAAGCCTCCTAATATTACTTCTTTTAGTTTTATTTTTTCATGTAACCTCTACTATTGTGTAGTGAGCCGAAATATCCCTCAGTTCATAAAATTCAAAAGGGGTACCATCATATCTCGGAAGAACCATAAGGTGTTGTGTCATTACAGCAAAACGATTTCAACAAATATTATCGATCCCACAAGTATTGCCGAACGTTAATCTTATTATCGCTCGGCAGTTCTTTATATTAGTCGGCAATTCTTATTATTACTTGGCTCTTCTTCGGCAAATCTTATGATCGTTCGGCAGTTCTTAGTATCGTTCGGCAGTTCTTCATGTTGCTTGGATTACTTCACCTACTCGGCAAACATCTTTATCGTTTATCGTTCGTTAAAATATATGGACGCTCGTTATTGCTCGGAATGTCCTGCTATTGCTCGGTACGCGGACTCGACAAGTCATGACCTTCTAGAATCTTCTAGAAGCTTCCTTTACTTGCCACCTAACCTTCCATTTATGGTAACCTGCTATTAATAGTCATTTCTTCCATTTATAGTAACTTTCTATTAATAGCCGAGACTTAACCATTAAGTCTCACCTTTTCTCTATAAATACAAGGCTCCCCCCCTCACCTAAGGTACACCTCTCTCCTCTCCTCTCTTACATAAACAGCTTACATTATCTGCTTTACGTTTCGTTTTATCTTCCTCGAGTACTAACTAGCTCGTCGGAGGCTCTACCCGGAGGAACCCCCTTCGGTTTGCAGGTGTCAAGCTCGGCAGCAACCTCCTCACGCTCGGCAGGAATCTTTCCAGACTCGGCGAGCCACACACCGTTCAAAAGGAGTAAAGTGGAATTCACCCCCCCACATATTGAAAGTTAAAGGGTTTATTTGGTAAATTTTATATTTCTTTTGATTACAATAACTGATATGGATGTTAAAATCCCTACATGGGTAAATATTACTAGCTTAATTTTAACCTTATATAGTAGGCCTTTTTTTTGGCTAAAAAGAATTTTTAAAAACATTTGCTTCTACAAAGAGTAATTTTTCTTAGTTGAAGTCGCATAAAAATTTACCTTCGGACGACTATGTCACTCGAGAGATTGAGTGAATTTACTATGATATCAGATTCTCAATTGAAAATGAGTATACATAGATAAGCTAAAGCACGATAACTCAATTGGAGATTTACTTCAAGAAATGCAAGGAAAAGTGGTTTTCTTTGAATTGAATCGTGGTAATCATATAGCAATATAACCGGAGTTACATTTTGATTTTAATTTTTTGATGTAATTCCAGCTAAAAGCACAATGAAACATTGACTCTTTTTTTTTTTTTTTTTTGGACTTGTATGTCATTCTAATTTTTTTTTATGATTTAATAGTACGTGGACAACCAATCTTTAAGTCGGGTTTGGACAACCCAAACATCAGGACCGGCACTGCCCCTACTAACAAGATCGGAAGGTTTAGTGTCCTCTTGAGAAGGAATAGCCAACTTCTGGGGTCAGCTTCGATCACGAGGAGAGAAGAGCGGACCATTGAAAGTCTCAATTCTTATGGGGAATTCTTCGGCTTAGCAGCTTAGATGGAGTATCATTTATTATCGGTAGGGGTGGTTCCTATGGAAGAGGCAGAGGAGTGAAAGCCACTCAATTGCTTGTTAAATTGAGGAGCAGGAGATTAATCCGACATCGATATCGACACTTGAACAAAATGTAACTGTAATAAGATAAATCGAGGAAGCCACTAATGCCACGAGTATTAAATGTTCTGCTATCTAGAATTGCTCAATTGTAGAGGCGGACCCAATATAGGGCACGTGGGGTCACGTGCCTCCACGGCCTTAAATTTTTTTTTTTTTTTTTACGGTTTTGCATAGGAGTATTATTTATGTTGAATGTAAGTAAGTAATTGTATGTTGGTGCAGTGGTAAACCGCTGTCCTTTTAACCAAGAGGTGCTAGGTTTGAGACTTACTCCATGCACACCTGCGGGTTCTTTTTACCTTTTTCTTGCTAGTTTCCAGTTATGCAGTGGTAAAAGTGCTCTCCTGCTAGTTTTCGGGTTTTTTTTGCCTTATTCCTGCTAGTTTCCAGCTATGCAGTGGTAAAAGTGCTCTCCTGCTAGTTTCCAGCTATGCAGTTTTGTAGAGCTTTGTGTGTGTGTGTTTTTTTTCTCTTTTTCTAAAAGGCAGTCTGGAGGTTTTTTTTTTTTCAAATGTAGTAGAAAATAGTAGTACGTACCTTATTTTTTATACTATTCGTGGGTTCGAGTCTACCCCACATTGCATTTGTATACTTTTTGTCTTCAAAACTGTAATAATAGAGTTAGTAATAGAAAAATAGATGATGAACATGTGATAACGTTGTTTTAATGCATTTAGTCAAGATGCGCAAGTTTGTTCAAGTAGCTAATTATTAAAATACATATATACTTTAAAATTGTTAATTTATCTAAATGCTAAAATTATTTTGGAGTAAATGTGATTAACTGTAACTCGTATATTACGGTTACAAAAAAAATTGGTGCATCCGTTATGTCAAATTCCTGGGTCTGTCACTGCTCAATTGTCCTCTTTTGGTCGAAAGCGGTAATTTATGAAACTTGTTTCCCAAACTGCCCTTAACTCTAAATTTGACTGTTCAACTACCCAAGTGGATTGCAGTAAACGTCAAAATCATTCACCCTACCGGAATTCCTATCTTGTTTGATAGTGAGAGCAAAGTCAAATTTTTTAACTGAAAAAAACAAAACGAAAACTGTGCTTTTCTCAGCACACTCCAGATTTAGTACAATATTTTTTTTCTCTCAAAATCATTCACACTGGTGAGAGAGAAATTTTTCGGTGTCGGGTGGGTATATCTCACGTGGTACTCGCTCGACACATTTGGACAGTCCAATACACTTTTGAAAGGTTTGGCTTGAAACTCTCTCTCTCCTCTCACCCTAACACTTGAGGGTTCATGATTATGTGAACTATTTTTTACTACATTAATCACCAAGAAGCCATCACCTTGTCTCTTACAACAGGATTCAAAATGACAATTTATGAGACGAATTGCAGTTTTTCTTTGCCGTTTCTCTAAGGGAACATGCCACGAATTCTGGTAACAACTACCCCGATCACAATTGATGGTAAAATATCTATCTTGTCTGGAGTTTTTGATAGATATTGCGAATCCTTGCATTGAAAAAAACTCTCGAAGAGTATCAAGAAGTTCTTCCGGAGATTCAAATTTCCAACCAAATTGCACGCTCAAGCATATCCTTCTCTTTGTTTTCTTGATTTTGCATGTCAATTCCGTGTTCATCAATCTGATCATTAGAACTTCCATGGAGGCATTCAATTGGCTATTCACGCCTTCACGGTCCATGGTTCAATTGGCAAACAAGTTCCATAAGTTACCGCTTTTGACAAAATGAGGACAATTGAGTAATTCTATACAACAGAGCATATAATGCTTGTGGCATTAGATAAATTGCTAGTGGCATTAGGGGCTTCCTAAATCGACGGACGTAAATTTCTAATTGTCTGATCATAAGTACAATTTAAGGTAGTGTTCCGGTTTACCCCTTAAAAAATAAGTACTTATTTGCAATTTTTAAGCTTAAAAATAATAGGTTTATTGAAATAAAAAAAATGCAATATGAATATTGTTTGATGAGATCTATCAAACCCTGCAAAAAAAAAATTTATTATTTTCGTAAACTCATTATTTTTAAGCTTAAAAATAGGTCTTTATTTTTAAAGTACATATTTTGAAATGTAGAACGGGGCCAAGTACACAATTCATAAGTACACATCTATACTTGTAAAAGAATGGCTTGAATAGTCAAGTGAGACCATGATGGTTCCGGTTGTACGAGGATCGCAAGAGAATCTTGATTAGGTCCATATTAATTATGAGTGTCACATGAGAGAATCTTGACTCCAACAATAACTCTAAATTAAGTGAGAAAAAAAAAGGATTGATAATGTGGGCACACGCCCCTGAAAATCCCCGCATTTTCGGCGTGCGGGGGTTAGGTTTGCGCCCTTTTTGTTTGAAAGCATGACGAAATGCTATTTTGAGAGAGTCGCCACCCGGGTTTTGCGGAAAACACCCAAGAAACCGATTTGAAAACGTTTTTGTTCACGCTTGTTTGATTTGAAAAGGCTTATAGTCGTCACCTTCGATATCCGAGGTTCGGGAGCCAGGTTACGAGAGGAAGGGTTTTATGGCACCCTCTCGCCCAATCCAAGATCGGTCTCTACTTAGGCATTTTGTAAAACATTTGCATTTTCTCTCTTTTAATCATTTATTCAGCCAATTAGGGCGGGGGAACAGTTAATGGGGATTGACAAATGACAAATTGTATTTATGTGGCAAAATGTAATGTATGGATTATGAACAAATGTATAATAGATTGAGAACAAGCACCTCTGAGTGTTTTGAACAACCGAGTCGCTCGAGTCGTAGTTAACGACAAGATGCATCGCGATTTGACGGTGCATGCCAAGACAAGACGCCACCCATAATCGGCGCGCCGGTGAGCTCAAACTCACAGATCTTGCTCTCAACCCTCTGGCTCGGAATGGACCGGTGCACACCAGGACAAACCACGCGATTGATATAGCAACATATATACAGTTTCAGGGTACAGCAACAAAACAGTAACAAATAGACTGAAGATCCCATAAACAGAGTGGGGAATTAAACAAAGGCCCGATCTAAGCTAACAAAACAAGGGCCACGATTTGGGACGAAATCAAGACGGCGCGGTCATGGATGGCCGCGGCGCTTGTCAATCTATCCTGCTTGGCTTTGCTTTCTCGGGTTCGAACAGGACGAGAAGGATCCCAGAGGCCTTACTAAGCGCTTAAAGCAGGATAATAAGCTACGGTCCTAACATATAGAAAGCAGTAAACCGATTTTTAGCATGCTTCAAGGTGATCGGAAATAAGATGTATCAGAAATGAGGATGATCATGATCTAGCATTATATAACCGGAACCAAACTGAATCACCAGGATGCATGAATTCCACGTAGCACATGTGATTGGGCTATCCTAGCTTTGAACTCAGGCTTGGTATTGATTACCAGCCTGGGTTCTGCTGGCTCCCCTCAAGGGTCGAAATGAATTCCAGAGCAGAAGGTGGTATACCTTTGGTTTGAGATTGATGGATGGTTTGAACTTTGAGATGGATGGATGGATGAATGGAAGATGGAAATGTAGGTTGTATGACTGATCAGTGGAGTGGTGTGTTGCTTGCTTGCTCTTTCAATGCATGAAAGAAGGAGACAAGAAAAACTAGAGAGAGAGAGAGGGAGAGCATTGAAGTTTTTGAACCCTTTGCAAATAAATGACTGAGATGGAGGGCTGATCAGCCTGGCTTAAGGGGCTGTTTGGGGTGGCAAGGGAGAAGGGAGCCTCCATGCATTGAATGCATGAGACTTGCCTTGATGGAGGGTGTAGGAGAGAGGGGGAGACCGTTCTGAACGATGTAATCATCAGGGGAGCTGTAGACTACGTCAGGGCGGCCACAAAAGTCTCGGGCAAGTGGTCCCGAAAAGGTGATTTGACCGGCAATATGTGGCGTGCGCCAGAGGTAAGTGGCGTGCGCCAGTATATGGTGCTTTGATGCCCGATGATCGACACGTGGCAATGAACCGCGTCGATCCAATCATTGGCGTGCGGGGTTTCTTTGAGGCCATTTGGTTCGCCAGCTCGAAGGGTTTGAAAGGGGTTTTTGAAAGGGTTCGGGCGCTCAGCTCAAACACACCATCAACCTTGAGGGTTCTCGACCATTAATCATCATCGGGGAAACAAAACAAACAACAAAAAAAACGCATATGAACTAGTCTGGACAGTCCAGAATGGGGTGTCTACAGATAAAAAAAATAAGTGTGAAATAATGAACAAATAAAAACAAAAAACTAAATCAAATTTAAAACAAGTCCAGTACTATCAAGAAAGAAAATATAGTTGACAAATTCCACTCTTTCTTGCTTTCTTTTGTCTTCGTGGGACCTTTTTTAAGTTTTAAGAAATAAAATGTTGAACTAAACGGAAAAACAAAAATGGTTGACCATAACTAAAATAAAATTACGCTGGATCAGTTTCTAAACTACCCAGATTAATTCCAATTTGTCAATTCCCAAATTAGCAGTAATTTCTAAATATAGTAGCCGATCATAAAAAATGTTCAATAGAGTCACTAATCATAGCGTACTTGCTAAGGAAGTTGGGGTCTCATTAATAAGTGAACCCCAAAGAAATTGGCGCATTTAAGATTTCAAGTTCGAAACTTTTCCAAGTGCTGTTTTCTTGTAGGGTCAGTCCGTAAATGAAAGTGAGTGTCAAAATGAACATTGAAAAACTCACACAACCTTAGAAGAAAATAATAAGGTTTATCTGTCACCCTATTTAAGAGCATGTATACAGCTAACGGTCTTATATTTGTACATGAGAAAAACTTATTTACGGAGCCTTCGTAAATAAGATTTACGACGCTCAATCTCGCTCATCCAAAAGTATTTTGAACGATCCGAATTAGAAACAAATTATTACCGATCAAAAATATTTATTACCGGTCAAAATTTAAAAACAGATTTCAACCATTGATTGCCGAAAATGACGAATGTGATTGCGTGACTCCGTGAATAAACTATACACAGAACTTCCGTGAATAAGTCAATCTCTTTGTAAGGATATTAGTTGTACTAGTATTAATTAGGAGGTTAGGTTGAGGTTACTATTAACCCCTTGGTCGGTGGATTTAGGTAAGGACCAGTGTCACGTGACTCCCACGTTTTGTAGCTTACACTAGTCCCCACCCTAAATTAGGTTAGATCAAACCTTAAATTGTGTTTGATCCTTAATTTAGTACTATGGAACTTTAAAAAAAGAAGAAGAAGAAGTCCACTTTCCTTCTTGCAAATCACTTCCTCGATCAAATTTTCGACTTCTCTTCTCTAAGGCAAACTAATCAAAATTCCCTTCAATTTTTTTTGAATAATTAATTTCATCATCCGGTCGAACTTTTTAGTTTTTCTCCGTTTGTCTCGACCGAAGAAACAATAGAGACAAAAAAAAAAAAAAAAATTAGATGCATAAATTTTTCTTGCGTTTTGGATGATAAATCCGGTGACATATCGATTAATATTGTGATCGATATATCGATTAATAGTTGTCCCTTGATATTAACTTCTTGGAGAAGCAGATTCTTGTTACGATGAAAAAGTCACAATAAGCTACTCCCTCCGTCTCGGTTCGTTTGTCCTCTTTTTAACTTTTTAAGAGCGTTTCACCTCTCAAAAAATTGTCTATAATTTTTAATTCGTAATGTTTTTAATATGTAATATGAATCTTGTTTGATAGTTCTTAATTAGTTTTATTATACAAAATCTTCAAAAATCATAAAAAAAACATTATAAAATGTAAGATATAAGTATATTTTTGAAAGACACGAATTTCGACAATTGAACAAACAAATTGGGACATAGGGAGTATATATTATGAAGCTAAAGAAAGCACACATCGACCCAATACCATGCATTGATTCAAACCGGCAAAGACGTACCCTTTCTTAAATTTAGAGCTCTCTTATAAGTAGGATCAAACTTGCAACTCAAATTGATCAGACGTTTGATGATAACTTGATTGGAACAATTTGTCCAAGACAGATGGACATGGACTTTTATTTCGAAGCCATATCATTCATTTAACCTACGACAACCTTAATTTGATCAATTAGCTATTGATGTTCGATCAAATATAATTTTTATAAGTAGAATGATTATTTTGGCGGGTGTTACATCAATGAACATTTTGAACCATTGATGCGAGTCCTAAGAGGTGGGCTCAATAAAGTCAAGCCTCACAACAGATTGCAGCTTTTTAAACACAACGGACACATGTATTTTGAGATTTGGGGTTTTAGTACCTTAAAAATGGATTCAAAGCCACTCTTTAGGGGTTGTATGACATAATAAGTCAAATGGTTTTTTTTTTGCTGTTCTTATTCAATTGTTTTCGCATTTATTAGTTTTTTATCAATTGTTTGAGGATTATTGTTTTGTCATGATGAAAGGAATCTAAAAAATAAAAAATTACGATCGGAACCCAAATTTTTTTAAATAAACACAAAAATAAGCCAATAAGATAAGTTTTTCATCTTTATTAAAAAAAAGGGTTTCAATCATAATTTTTAACTTTTTAGATTCCTCATGTCATGACGAAATAATAATCCACAAAAAATCACGAAAAACCAACAAAAACGAAAAAAAATTGAATAAAGCTACAAAAGAAAAAAAAGAAAAAGAAGCCATTTGGGTTATTAGTGCAAACAACCCCTGAGAAAACCGGAAGTAGGGAGCAGTGTGCTGTGCAGCTTTGTGCTGCACAGCGTGCTGCGCAACCTCCGACGAGGCTTTGCCGGCATCGGTCCGACGATCGGAGACGTTCACCGCGTAGAGCTCGTCGAGTTCTACATGCGCACCAAAAATCAGCTCGATCAAATATCGTTAAGTGCCTCATCGGAATACATATAACTTGAAAAAAAAAAGAATCCTAATGGATGCGAAACACTGGATCAAAATTACTAAATCCATTTTTTTCAAGTTATATGTGTTCCGACGAGGCCTTTAACGATATTTGATCAAGCTAATTTTTGGTGCACATGTAGAACTCGACGAGCTCTACGCGGTGAACGTCTCCGATCGTCGGACCGATGCCGGCAAAACCTCGCCGGAGACTGCGCAGCACACTGTGCAGCACAAAGCTGCACAGCACACTCCCTCCTTCCTAGAAAACCACATTACCCTACAAATCTTCCTAAAAATAGTAAAAGTTGGTCCGCTATGTTTAGCAGAGTATAAAGTTTGAACGCCCCTGGGTTCAGCAGCTTCCAACCTAACTAGCTAGGAATAATGGAAAACTGGCTAGCTAGCTGGCAGCTGCTAGCCGCATTTGGCTTTTTCTAACCTAAAGTTATACAGTGCAAACAACTACTACATGAGACTAATGGGTTGGCCTAAGGGTTGTGGTACTCTCTTACCATGTAAAATGTCTGGGTTCGAGTCTTATCTCTCCGAATTCGCAACACCCTCCCCTATCGATTGGAAAAAAGAAAAAGAAAAACCTACTACTACATCATTGGGTATGTAAGTAGCCGCTCCCTCCTCTATGTATGACTAAATTGAATGATCTTTGTAATTTTCTTCTTAGCTAGGGTTGTAGGTGCGTATATAGTGTGGTGGCACGTGTGTACGTGTGTGTGTGTAACAAGTTGGCAGTCAGGAAACTAGCTAGATCTTAATTATGCTCCAACTCTTTACACATTGTGACTTCAATTGATCAAGAAGAGAAAGGGACAATGAGGACATTGTCCATGCATAATGCCATATACTCCGTATATATATGCTTCGCTTCTCTGTATCTGGCCCTTGATTCTGGTTACGAGAGAAACCGTGCGATAGGCCGAGATCATAATACATAGCACTGACTCGGGAGGTAAATTTTATAGGACTCGATCACTCCAGTAAAAATAGCAATCAAGTACGGATACGGAACAGAAACGCAGACACGTTTTGCTTTTCATAAGTCAGACCACTGGCAAAACGTGCACCATATTTGGAGTCTTTTTTTGTCGTTTTATATGAACTTCTTTCAGTTTTGGTCTATACTTTCATGCGTTTTGGATTCCTCTCATCGAGACGGAAAATGCGGCATAAATAATTGATCCGAATCTTGTAAAAATCATTCAGAGAAAGCAACCAAAAGAAACCTTGCCAAAAACCTATTGAAAAGTTTGGCCAAACTCGCTCTCTAAAAGTGTGAAAAGACAAAAGTTACAACAACCGAGCATATATAATTGGAGAGCAGAATATTAGTACAAAGCCTTTTGAAAATTTCAATCCCTTGTTATTCGCTCTATAACCACAAAACAAAAAGTATGAGATTCTTGAAATATACAAGACATTAGAAATTAGTTTTCACATGTCATTTTGCTAACTTCAATTTCTGTATGCATCTCCCTCTTCACGTACACGCATAAACAGATGCATGCATGTATTAAAACGACTTCCTATGGTCAAGACGGGTGGAGATGCTTTCATACTTCTTCTTTTCTTTTTTTTTTAAACCGAGGAACAATCCTACAGTCATGCCACTAAATGGACTCAACTGTGCAACCCAAACCTCAGGGAGAGCTAGCTATAGCACACCAGCCGCGGTCCCCCCCTTCAATACCTGGGTACTTACCCGATGAGAAATCCAACTGTTAAACCCCATACCAAGGGAGATTACTCCCTCAGTGTGACACTCGCCCTTGCCATTGGGGCAACGCTTGAGTGTGTGATGCTTTCAAACTATTGGTGTTTGGTTGTTGAGAAAAGTGGTAGAAAGTGTAACCAAAACTCTTATTAATCTGAGAATGATCCTGTATTTCCGCCTAAATCAACGCTCGTGAGTCATGATCTTGTTTTATTAAGCTAATTAATGTCCACGTTTTTAAAATTTGCCAGACACTATTCCCTTCCATTGAATCCTCCTCTCCAAGCCACAATGCATTATTGTCCGTAGGTATTATAAACAATAAAAAGATTGTCCATCCAACGTCATTTCTGATCTCACGTGGTAGTATACTTTGGCTACGGTTCAAACTCTTTTTTGTCAATTAAAAAGATTGTCCAAGGTGTCCGGGACCGTATACGGACACGTTGACTAGTCATCAAGGAACCAATCTTAACGTTTACTGGCGACAGACCCAATTATAACGTACCAAGACATACCCCAATATAGATTGACTCGGCAAAAGTTGATCGTATCTTGACTAGTCATCAAGGGACCAATCTCAACGTTTACTGGCGGCAAACCCAATTATAACCAAGACATACCCCAATATAGACTATCTCTGCAAAAGTTGATAGTGTCTTGAAGGTTTCGAACCATTGGATTGAGCAAATCCCTAATTAAGTCAACAAGTCCTAAGGAGGTTTGTCATAAATGTGTAGTTTTGAAGTGGTCTAAAGCACCCCGTGACGGTGCTTCCGGACTACACTAATTACTCGATTGTCCAGACTCTACGCACGAAATTGTGTTTCGCACTCCACTAATTATCATCTTTACTTGTTTTTTTTTTGTTTTTTTTACTCATACTGATGGATATTTAGAAAAAAATTTATCTTTTTATGTGTCAAAAGTGAATCAGTAATTTAATTTTATAAATTTGCATGAATAAAAGTAAAAAGAAAGTGCAGATATTTAAAAAAAAAAAAAAAGGTGTGGAAATCTATCGATGTTCTTCAACTTATAATTGATCACTTCTAATTCCAAAACAAACCAAAAAAACTTATTGATCGATCTCCAATTAACCGACAAGTGTGAACATTGGAACGGGGTATGAAGATGTTCGACAGGATCTATATATACTTCTAGCTAGTACAGTATATTTTTCTTTTCACGTCACGAGTGATCGATGCATGCCTAGCAATGTTTAATTAATTAGATATATATAATATATATGGAAGGAAAAATAATGCATCGTACATGTAAATTAATTATACTAACTTCCAAGACTTTGAACATATGAATTAGTACTCAAGTTCTGTTTGGCCATCCCATGCGTAAGTGAATATTTTAGTTGGAGAGTAGTTGAATATTTTAGTTGGAGATTAGTTGAATGAAAAGCCTAATCTTACGCAATTTTGTACAAATTAATGTAATTAGCAAAACGATGTGGACAACCCCCAAAAAAAAAAAAAAAAAAAAAAAAGAAAAAGAAAGAAAGAAAGAAAAAGAAAAAGAAAAAACGATGTAGCCAAGTTTGTTCTATTTTTAAGCATGACCAATCTTAACATTGATGCATGCTTTTCTTTGGAGTAAGAAATAGGAAAAACAAAAATTCAATTGTTGAAATAGTCATCGATCCTTCCAATGTGAGCACAGAATTAAAATTCTAATTCCGCCACTGATTACTATCGTTAGCTCTGTTTTAGTTACTTGACATTTGTTGATCATGTGTAGTACTAGACATCTTTATATACTCCAGTAGTAATCCTCCAATTGTGTGTATGTAAAATAAAAATTTTCTATGAAAGTATAGAAGCTCGCCCCCCTCTAGTATTTTAGACAAAAAATCAAATGATAGTAAGTAGTTAGTAACCTTTGAAATACAAGATACCAATGTTAATTTCTAAACATTATGAGTTAAATATAACAAAATAACATAAATATAACGTTATTATGTGTGTATTTAATACTCCTTCCGTTCCATATTGAGAGTCTACCATAAAAAGTTGTGTTATTTTTCAAATAAGAAAAATCAAAAATCAACTACTTCCGTGTATAATTTTTTGAATTTTTTCGCACCAAATTAAAGTAATAATCGAGATCTTTAGTACGGTGCGAAAAATTTTGAAAAATTATGCACAGAAGTAGTTAATTTTTTTATTTGAAAAATGGTAAGAGAGAGAAAGAGAGACTGTCATTTTGAAACGGAGGTAATAATACTAAGTAAATTCCCCCAACACTGAAGGGAGATTGAGGTGTTGGCCGTCAGCCCAACCGAAAACATGCACAGCGGAATCATCCTAGCTTAAAAGTCTTTACGAACCACTTAATTACTTGGTGTTCCCACACACAAACACGTGTGTGGCGCGTAGTACTACTATGTAAGATTCCTGTGTGTAATTAGCTTTGTACTCCTCGACGGACAACGCACGCACGTACGCTTTAGGGTCCGATGCCCGACACCCACCACGTTTCGAAGGAGAGAGATTACATGGGCAACGCCACGTGACGTTCCTGCTCCTTTTTTTTAACCGAACACTGTTAGTTCATAACCAAATTAACATTGTTAATTAGTTTGAAAACAATGTGGCAAATTATGTGCAGCGGTGTCCAGTGAAGCGAATGGTAGTACTAGTTTTTTCATTTGAAAGGGCGGGTATCGCTAGCTTCTTTTGTCCTCCTAAAATTCACCATCGGAGACGTCGCAATGGAGCAGCTTAGCGAATATGGGCAGGCCAGGGACACCCCCACAGAGTATCCACTTTTTGGTCGGTTTGTTTCTATCAGAGATGTGAAAGGATCGGAAGAGAAGCGATCCACTTCGATCTATACGTACGTATTTTAAATAAAACATGCATCGATCGATCCATGCAAAAACAAAAACGTATTGCTTCGATATCGCAAAGCAATTTGTCGATCTCTCCATATCACATGGTTTAGCACGCACTACTGTCGACACTCTAGCTAATACGGAGTTTGGAGTATATATATACGCTAAGCTCAATATATAACAGTACAATATTATTATTTTTTTTATGGGAGATTTAGTGATAGCTATGTCCACTTTAGATATTTCATAAACTCACAAATCCACTTATTAATAATTTTGTAAAGTTACAAGTTCACACAACCTAAACCCTCCCTAGGGTACTCTATGAAAGTACCTGAACAACTAAAACCCTATAACATAAAAGTGCACCTTAAACCCTATAAAAGTGCTTAAACTCTAGAGTACCCTATCCTATAATAATAATAAAAAAGTGCACCCTAAAATCTTATGAAAGTGCTTAAACCCTAGAGTAATCTAAAATGGACTTGAGACCTTACAAAATTAATAGGTAGACTTGTGGACTTATGAAGTTCATATAATGGACCTAAGATTAGTTTTCTATATATTTTTAATAGCTCAAGTGCATGTTTAGCCAACTTACTCACACTTTGATTAACGTTGAGAGTTCAATCCAATCGCTTACTTGTGAAAAGCCAGACCAAAGCTCCATCGGTTTTATTCAGTTCTATATATTGGTTGATACAAAGTGTGTTTGGAAGAAATTTATTCATGCATCGGCCAACTTTGCGCGCCATACTTCACGTTTATTCATCAGTGAGTAGATGGTACTCCCGACAATGCAATGAAATTGAGTATGAGTTGATATATATATGAGTAGGAGTAATATTGTATCACTTAAGTGTCGCACAAGAGAAATGGAGAACCGAAAGAGTTTCAAACTTCGATCCCACTGGAGGTTCTGTCTGATCGTTAATTTCAGAACTCTAGAATTAGTCGGGATATATACAAACTAGACCGAACGTCTAGTTATTTAAAAAAAAAAAAAAAAAAACAAGGAGAAAAGAGGGAGAACTAAAGAGAGCAAGGTGGTTAAAAAATTTGAACACTTTTTGTGGTGTCCGCGCACAGGCAAAAGTTGAAAAGTGGGTTCACAGCTAGTGGGCCACTTGGCAACTGGGCTTCTTTAAACCCAAATCAATGCAGAGAGGCTCTTTAGTCTGCCTTTTTTTTTTTTTTTCCTTTGATAAAGAAAACATAACAAAACTTTGGACAAAGTTGACGTTGGATTGACAATGAAATTTGGGGTAAGGTAGGAAAAAAACAAGAAGAAGAACAAGTGTTGAGAAATAAGATTTGGACAAGTGCCAATAGAATCTAATCTGATAAAACCAATCAAACAGAAGAGGCAAAATAACCAACATAACTGCCAAGCCCATGGCCAACTGCTACTGACCATACAACTTTCGGTTCGGTTGGAGAATGAAATCTCACCGCCGTAGGCCAGCCACCATTGATTGGCGATGGGGGTACTGGTACTTCGATCACTTTAAGAGCTAGTCAGAGTCATCCTCCACCACTAGGGTGATCAAGTTGGCATTGCCAAGTCCCCACCACTCTTTAATTTCATGTTGATTAAGGGGCAAAATGGGAAATTAGGGTTCCTCGTAGTTGAGTAATACATATGGGTCTTAAAAAAAAAAAATGAAATTTTGTTCAAAAGATTTTTATTTATGAGATTTCAGCGATGAGCTTAATTATGGTGGCAAGTTGGGCCACCTCGAAAAGATAAGTAACAAAACGAAAGAGGTACGCGTAAGTTGAATCGAAAATCTTAAGTTATAAACTACGATACCTGAAAAGAATCTTCATGCGATTGAATCCCAAGAATCCAAAGTCACGATACGGTATTAAAAAGTGAAACAAGCAAATCTTTCTGCTCAAAATATTCATCGTCAAGTGCAGAGTCGAGATTTACTGACAGTATATCACGTATATAGAGTTATGTATGCTTTGTTATGACAAAGTGCGGAAATTATTTTTTGAAAATCTCTTTAGAGCAATTGTTTGTGCAAGACTTATACTACTTTTATAGGGTCAAGCGATCCCGCTTGCTTGTACTCGCGTATCTCTGCGCCCATATTTATCGTATAGCTAGCACAATCCCCCAATCCATCCACTCTTCAATATTTTCAAATGCATCATGATTATACAATCAGTACCAAAATCAATTAACGAGATGTCATCATCAGCTTCATCTAGCTCTTATCCCAAACAGTTTTTTTGGCGGCAAATGTTTCCTATTTTGGCATATTGTTAACTATATCTTAAACCAAAAAAAGTAGTACGAGCAGTATTTTAAAGAGATTAATTAAGCTCTCTTTTTCCCCATGTTGATGGATCTCCAAGCGTCCATCTGTCTTTCCTCTTTATATCCTCATCTTTCATTTGGTTTTTCTCTTTATATCTTCACATCTCTATTTGAGGGATCATTATCGCGTTTTGAAAAGTTATGATAACCCTTTCTGATTCTCACTATTTTGTCATTTCTCTTCCTCAAATTAACAGACAAGACCCACGCCTTAATGGGGATTATAAAGTTGGAATCATGATTAGATTTAAAATTTAGGTACCTCATTTTTCTTTGCCACGTGTAATCCAAGGTTTTTTTTATTTATATTTAATTCTTCTTCTTTACACAAAGGTTTTCTTTAATTATGGTAAAGATCTACAGAAAATAACATCTCTGGGAAAAAAAATATGTATATTGTGTGTAAGAATGAGTATCGCAATGAAGATTTTGCAATTTAGTTCTGATAACTAATGTATGAACTATGAACCAGGGTTTAGGCGCTGCCGCACCAGTTTCAAAATAGGGAAACCTAAACAAATTTTGTGATAATACATTCCATGGTGGTCGTACGCTCCGCCTGTTTGCCAAACGATTTCACCTATTGTCTCCCAACTGAGAGGTCGGGGGCTTAGACATATGATTCTTGAGAATGCTCTCTGCTCCCGCTCTCACGAACTTTGGGGCTTTGGAACTTTGGGACGTCAGCCGACAGGCTATTATTCAGCCCAGTTGGAATTGGTCATTGGGGGCTGTTAGCCCATTACCAAAACAAATATAGGGTTGTCAACAGGCCTCAGCTGGCCCATAAAAAAACACACACAAAAGCTTCACAAAAAGAATATATATATATATATATAGCGGCTTTATAAAAAAAATAAAATGAGTGAATCATTTCCCATGAAATAATTGAATATACGAAATAGCCTCACCCGTTAACCTGCCAATGAAGCACTTTACATAAGAGTCCGAGAGAGACCAGTTTACTTGCGGAGAGAGAGAGATGCTGATTAAAGAAAAGGAAAAAGAAAAGAGAAACAAATGGAATACTCAAACAAACAAATCTGCAAGATCGCAAATTCTAACAATTTCATCTCAAAAAAATATGCAACAACTTCTGATTTACAAATACCCATTTCCAACCAAAAGCCAAAAGGTAAGAAAATAACCGAATTCCCTCAACTACACAAATCCCTCAAGGTCTAGGCTGCATGTACTTTGAATACTCAGTCCGAGCCGTTTCACTTTTCTGCCGAATATGTTCAAACATTTTCAAAGAAGCCTCCGAAAACTTGGTCAATTGATCAAGAACCTTCCCCAAACTGGAATGTATGCTGCTCATGTTTGAAGAACTATTATCATCACTCTTCTCATTCTCACCGTCCTTGCATAGAGATTCTTCATTGTTGCTTGTATCAAGCACTGTTCTTTCCGACTTCTGCATTTCCTTCCCTTGTTGCTCAACTGAGTCCCTAAGTTCACTTAGTAAGGCTTTGATGGAATCACTAAGTTCTTCAGATGGCAACAATTTAATCCTGGCTGACCAATCTTGACAGAGAAAGAATAGAGGTGGGCCCATAATTCGACGAGGGGAAAATGTCCTTCTGCCCTTGGACCGCTCCCTGGGTTGTAAAATACAGTTTTGCATCCATCCGTTGAGAGCTGCCACATACGATGTGTGGCTATTGATCCAATTTGCAAAGCTGAGGCCAAAGCATTCGATCTCGTCCTGGAGCTGAGTCATGATCTCCCTCTGGGTATCTCCCTGGGGAATGCCAGTTGAGCTCTTTGCATGGTATGCTAATGAGATTGTTATGTATTGTGAGTGATGGCATTCAAGCATGGCCTTCCACATCCTAATCATTCTGCAGAGGATCCAAAGGCCACAGAGATTAGCAAATGTACAACTCAATGTGTGCAGCACGAGGCTGCAGAATATTGCTACTAAGAGAGAATTGTGCTAACACATGTATACGTACTTCAAGAAGAAATTACACAGTAATGGTCATTTACAGCATCCGCTGGTTGTCACTCTGCCAAATCTATATATCCTACCAACAATGCCAAAAAGTCCAAAAATGACATTTCCAATCCACTGGTGCATTATCTAACACAATTAGCCTATGTGGCAAGTATAACAAAGCCAAACTTCACGTCAAAATTTGGGAAAATTTTGGCAAGGGATTTGAATAGAGCTTCTTATTTGCTCATTTCTACAAAATCTCAGCAATGGCAAGGGATTTTTCAAACCAGTGGAAATGCCCTCAGGGGGGTCATATCGTGGGATGCAAAACATTTAGGTCGTGTAAAAAGTTTTAGAGGGAACATAATGAAGGATTTTTGTACAAGTATAGACTCGCTAAAGAATGTGAAAGGGTTTCAATAAGCTGAAGTGTTTTGATGACAAAGGCAACAAGAGCAAACAGTCATCCAATCGCTTACGAGAAATAAACTTATTTCATAATTGATCTTACCCCTGAATCAGTTCTACAAGTTGAGGGTGCAGCTCATCATCCCTCATTTTCTCGATCCGCTTTGAAATTGAGTCAACAGCATGAAGAGCTACCTTAATTCTTGAGTGCAGATCTTTCACCACCGCTCGGGTTTTATCAATTACTTGGGCACTTTGATCTTTTGCAAATTGGTGCCTGAGTTGGTCACATCTCCGATCGTAATCCTTCCTGATAGACTCACTGGCCTACAGAAGGCAGAGATAAATAGGGACAAAGTACAAGAAGAAGCAATACTATGTCAGAGATGGATTTCATAATACTCCAAGCTGCAACAGGAATGCTAGGTAGCTGAATAACTACAAAGTCATAGAGTCGGATACATTTGGCAAATAGAACATAAACATATTCTCGTATCACTTGGTGTGTAAAGTTCCTTTATGTGTCGAAAATGTTTTAGGTAGGTCGAACGAAACACAATTCAGAAGGAAAAATAATCATCATTTAAATGACAGAACAACTGGTTAACACGCGAAAAAGATGAGCAGTTTAGTCTCTCACTTTATGTTAATAGGTACTCCAAGTACTAAAGTTTCTACGTCGTGATCCAAGGGAAGACATTCAGAAAAAGCAATGATGGTGCACATGGACTGGAAAATAGCTAAGCACCTTCAGCAAGAAGCAGAAGCACACACACATCAATGACAACCCATATTTAAATAGAATGAACAGGAATTCAGATGAGGTTACAATTATGAACTCGCTACTAGACGCAAAAGAGGAGCCACAAAAAATGATCCTCAGAAATTCAAACCCAATAGCTCCCAAAAAAGGAAAGCTCTAAATCTAATACCATAACCCTTTTTTCCAAAAGCTAAAGATGTTTGGTGACATAGGCCCAACAATGCACATAGAGCAATCCGGCAGTTCTGACATTTGTCTTTGCACCACCAATCAAGATACTTGAAACTTCCAGTCTGATTTGAGGTGGAACTTCCTAAGCCAAAGTGAAGGATATGCAATGTTAGGAAGGGGGACAGCCTAGCCAGCCACGGAGGGGACTTTGCTATAATGTATACGGTACCCGTGTGCTTAGACTCTGTCACTTTCACTCTCCCAAACCCTCTGTTATAGCAACCAAGTGAAAGAGACACCCCCCGGTTTTAGCAACCAAGAAAATCCTGAAATCATCCCACTGTCCATTCAATGGACAAGGCTAACACTAAGCCTTAAGGAACTGACATGCCACACCCAAGGAATGGTTGATAAAGTAGAGAAATCTGTCCACATTCACAAGCTAGGAGCTGACTTGTCTCCACATGTGAACTTTTCCGGGGTGGAAAAATGATAGACATGGCAAAGAAGTGTAAAACAGCAAGATCATGGACTAAAGTACAAGGACTTGGCTTTGTAATCTCCTAGCACCCAATTTATGGTATCTTGATGAGATATAGCTATTAAGTGTTCATATGCTTTAAATACTTCAAACTCTTCTTCTAAATCACTTTCCAGAAGTCATGAACTTTTGCGACTGAGACTATGCTTGTGGTACCTTCTATCTCCATTTAGGGTGGGAGCATAATCCTCTGGAGCCTTTAGTCCACATTTCAAGGTCAAACTCTAATCCTAGTGCTATAAGTAGCTGAATATAGTGAGCATTTTAAAGTTAATCCTTTTTCTTTTCCTTGTTCAAGTCTTCTATATCTTAGGTTGAGACCTACTGGCTATGATACCCAAAGAATCCAGCATGAGGGATGGAATGGATGAGGTGAATTACATTTAGATTTTCCAGAATATAAATGTTCAAACTACCAAACGATAATAATCCCCTGAAAAGACAGTTGACTTACTGGAAGGGCCTCACGAAACCTGAATAACCAAGCAGATCAAAGATGATACATTATTTTTATGATGATAAAGAGTTACCTTCACTTCATCGTAGAGTTTCCTCTCCCATGCATACACTCTGTCCAGAGTGCAGGAGTGGCTTCCTGCAATCATGCAAAACTCTTCGGCAAAATCACTTCCGCTATCATCATTGTCATTTTTTGATGCTGAGGCAAGAGGATTCCTCGAAGAAGATGATCTTGAGGATGTTGTGCGCTTCCAAGTAATAACCTTTGTCCTAAGTTCAGAAGGTTCTGCACAGATATTAAAGATGTGATGGGATCAAAAGGCAGGGCGTTTCAAATTTCAATCGGCAATTAGAACAAATTGTGTCCAATAAATTGATAGAACACATACTCCTCCATGTTATGCAACAAATACATTGCCTCTACCTAAGTAAAGACATACACTAAGATGGTTGTAATGGATTCTGACGATTGCTCGAACTGATATAACAATGATTGACTTCAAAACCAGATACATCCCATTTAAATACAATTTCAACCTTGACAATTCTAGCCTCGGCTTCTTGGGTAAATCAATGCCTCTATAGAGAAACCTTATATTCAAGGTGGTAAAATATCTTTGAAATAGGTCACAAATTGAATGAATACTAGATCATGAGGGCAATTTAAGGTCCAACATGATTCAAGCAACAGTCAGAATGAATGTCCATTCATTAACTTCTCATGCTTTAAGCATTAAGAAAAAGAGCCTGTGAGAATGTTAACTGGAAATGGTGGCAATTCTTGTTCGTACACAACCTAGAACTTACCATGTGAAACAAGTGCAGTATTGCCTCGGCAACATGTCAGTCGCAGAGCTGCCAAAATGTCTGAGACACCTGACCCCCCTACAAGAAAAATTGCAATTAAGCTACCAAAATAGAAACATCTCACCAACTTATACTGCGGAAAAGTCTTCATATCATAGCATCATAGCTACAGGAAGTTACCTTTAGCGTCAGAGTATCCAACCCGGATTTTGCTAGCTTCAAGCATCCTGGAGACCTCCTTTCCAGATTCAGATGCTCTAAAGAATCGATGCTCAATGTCCTTTATGCTAGAAAGAAAATCTTTAGCTCTATGGGTGATGAACTCTGAAGGATCCTCTCTTTCTGCACCAATATCTTTCTTCACCAAAGACTTATTTGTTTTTGAACTAGACGGTTCTAATGCAGTTTTCACCACAAGAGTTCCAGCCAACCCATTCACATTTCGTTCACCCTCTTGTTTTATCACTTCACCCTCAGTGCCTTCAATTCCTTCGGATGTAAACGAACGTGAATTCTGCATGAGCGAACGGTTACTTCTGCTAACTGGAGTTCCTTGGTTAATCTCGTTTGCCAGAATTCCTCCCTTTTGTTCTAATTCAGGGGTCATGGATCCTTCAGAGCATCCATTATCTAAACCACCTTCTCTTCCACTAAAGTGTCTATACATTCCCACATCATCAAAATCCAAATTCACGTCATTCTGACCTACAAACCTAAAGCTCTCAAAATCGTCACCAGGGTCGAAGTAATCCCAAGAGCCTGGCTCACCAAAAGGAGGTGGTGGGGGAGGCGGCATCGTAAACCCCACGGATCCTCCATTCTGGACATACCCATTACTAGATGGATCAAACCTAACAGTCACAGCACTAGTAGTAGCTCCTGATCTCATATAACTCACCCTCGAAACTGGAGTCGAAAGGGGGCTACCAGTGGGCAATGGGGAATCCGATAATTCGCGAATACGCGACGGAGAAGGTGATGGGTAGGAAGAATGGGATGGGGTTTTGTCATTTTCAGTGGCCGAAGTGGACAGAGAAGACTCCACGAGCACTTCGGCCTCGGCAAATCGCCGGAGAGCAATGCCGATGTTTTTGAGTGATTGAATGTAAGAAACATGAGCAGCTGCAAATGCGTACCTTGAATCAATCGCTTGTTTGATGAACTTCTTCCTTGCTTTACAAAGTCGCAAAGCTTCTGTCTTCTCAGTTTTTGAACTCCCACCAAACATCCTCATTTTTGGCTTTAATATTCCACCACCCAGTTCATCAAATCGTGCCCTTTATCAGACCCGCCAAGAAAACTTGGGAAAAAGAGAAAAAAGCATAGTTGGAAAGAGAAAAAACAAGCCGCCTCTTTCCTCTTCTTCTTCAAACCCTAATTATTAAAAAGTAAAACACTAGCCTCAAGAGTAACTTAAACAAAACCAAAAAAAAAAAACCCCACTAACCAAATGAGGTAAAACGATAATATCACGAAAATATTACAAGAAACAGAGGAAACCCTTCAAAGTTGAGCAGAGTGAAACAGAAGAAACCCTTTGAAAACCCAAAATCGAGTTGGGTTTTCCAAGAAAATGAAAACCCAGAAGGAAAAACCTTTTGTTCAGAAGATTGAAACGAGACCCATATGGGAAGTGACGAGAAATCGTTGCATTTTTGTTTTAGGGGTCACTCTTGAGTTCACACTGCACTCAGAGCCAGAGGTAGAGGATTTTACACAGGAGGCAAAGGGAAGGCGGTGGAGGCAGAGGAGTAGGTGGGAGTTATAAAATCATATGCCATTAACGGAAAAACGAATAGATTTGGCGAATCAAATGCACTGAATCTCAGCGAATAGGTCAGCTTTTTGGGTCTGGAGGGTGAACGTGGTGAGGGGCAGACCGAAATGATGCAGAAGTGTGAATTGGAATGGAGAAATGATTCAGAAGAAGGAAATGGAGAGAGAGAGAGAGAGAGGAATCTGCTACAGTTGATAGATTGAAGTCGATCCTCGTTGTACATGAGTAGTGGGACAGTGATGATAATTTAGTACAGTATAATCAATCCATTCGGCAAAAGATTAACGTCTAAAAGTTTAATTTATTTATTCTTCAAAAAATTCTACTACTAGTCTACCTCTTTGGAATTTGGTGGCAAAATCAACGGAGTAAAATTTAAAGAAATAACTGAAGACCAAAAATTAATGAGTTTGACCTTTTCTTTTGGCTCAAAATGCATTGCAGTAAGCTGGAAATATTATCCTCGGTGTCATATTGCTACAACCAGTAAAACGGGAGTTTAAAATTTATTCGGCAATTACAAAGATTTTAAGGAGCGAAAATGCTGAGAGTATACATTCAGTGAGCTAACTTAGAAGTTTTTTTTTCTTTTGTTACATGTTTTTCATTTATACAAAAATATTTTCAAACATAACTTGGAATGCAATAAAATCATAAACATAAGACTCATAGCGTCCCATTTAATAAAAAAAAGAGTTGTCAGATAACACATTCATAAAATACTTGAAAACTCATACTTGTCCATCTGCATTTTATATATTACTTCGTAGTAAGAATTTTTGAGTGTATATAACGTATGAGTGAGTGCATTGTTGCTCTCTAAATTGGGGAAAATGGGTGCCAGCTTACAGCGATCTCTTTCAGAACAAAGGAGAGACAAAACTAATTGACAACTAATTATTCCGTGGGTTCGAATTTTCTCTGGTCTAAGTTTTGAACTGAATGAGACAACTTAAATCTGAATTATACTATCATACAAAGATTTGGCTAATAATTTGAATTTGCTCAAAGACTCTAATCAAAAAATCTGAATTATTAATTGCAACGATAGACGACTGAACAATATAGTCCAAATTAAATAATCCAATTCCTTATTCTAGTGTGGGTAAAGGGCAGATGACAAAACTGCCCCATAAAGTGTCCCGAGGGAAGCTGTAACGGCTCTTGTAATCCCGGCTTTTCAGGTAATGTAACTTTTCTCTTTTCTTGACTTTCTTGCAAAACCATATGGAGTCCGGAGTTGGGGGTGGTGGTGGGTTGTTTTACTCACGGGTTGACAGTAAATTCACTACTTGGATATTCCTTCCTTTTCCTCAAATGACCTTTTGTTTGCACATGGGTAGTGTCACGGATCTGTTTTTCACCTAGGAATTTATCCGTGATGGCACCAAGTTTGCCCCAACAACTTGGTCTTAGCCTAGTGTTTACACACACACACACACGAAAATTTGAACATCTAGAAAACACACACAAGAGTTACGGAAACCGTCCCAACCTTTATTAAGCTTCAACTTACAAAGGAAACACTCAAGAGTCTAGACAGAACACCTTTCTGCTTAAGGCTACGAAAATGCCTTGCCTATATAGGCTTACAATCATAGAAACGTGGCCACTAAGTACATGAGACGGGCAAGCCCATGATCTTGCAGTTGACACCCCAACTGCCGTAGGGCTATGCTGGTTTTGCCAGAATCTGCCAGCACATTGAAATCTGAAACTGCCTGGTTGTAACTGCCGATAACTGCCCGTTTTTGCTTTGGACACTTGTCCCATGCTTCCAGCAACATGTGCAGCTCGTTTCTGCCTTGGACACCTGTCTCATGCCCCCAGCAACATGTGCAGAATGCTGTTTAACCGTCAATATCCGTTTTGCTTGAGCCAACTCAAGTCTGCCCCCGTTTTGCCCGAGCCAACTCAAGGCTGCCTAGCCAATTTCGTGATCCAACCCCAGCTCCCAATACTTAGCCGTTTTTCTCGATTGCATTGTCTCACAAGCCTGCTTCCCGTTTAGCATCCATGCCTCGATCTCATTGGGCCTTCACGTGCATCACGACTACCACTTGCCTAAGGGACCAGTGCCGACACCAACCGACGCCATCGGGTCACCTTGTAAAAACATGCCTGCTTCATGCCTTCGTTTCCATCGGTTGGCTATGGTGCAAGGTGTCACCCCTAGCCAAACTTAGCAAGCCTTGGAAATCAAGGTGCTAACAGGTAGCCATTTTTAGGGAATATTCAAATCATGTTCCTAAAACTAAAGATATTAACGGCCACGATTCTCGCATTTCACTCGAGACTAAAGATTTTGAAATCTCTACACATGTGAGTGTCTTGTGATTATTTCTATCTTTGATGGAGCTGTTAATTGGGTTGGACTTATAGTTAATGTGGAATTTGATTTCAGTTTAATATAATTTTGATACTTGTACTCTTATGCCGCTTGCAATGAAAAAAACTAAAGATATTAAATGTGAATAACAAGTTAGTCCTCTATTTTATGGAATCCAAACAGGAAAAAGAGGGAAGAGGTTAAGTGGCTAGAGATCGATGCACTAATTAACTTCTATTCGAGGTGTAGCCCAATGACAAAATCAAATCCAAAAGTTCATTAGTTGTAGTTTATTAGAAACAGAAGTTGGGAATTATCTCTGATAAGTACCAAACCTCTGCTGTGACTTCAATTTATTTGGATTTCAAAATTTCAATAGTTCCCATAGAATCTACAATGAAGTGTTAAAATAAGAAAGAGGTTAACGTTTGGAAATAGAAAAAGGGTCGAAATAAGTTTTTTTGTAGTTAGGATTAGGCTTCACGGCCCTGACTAAATTCTATTGAAGGGTATAGCTACCACGTTTTGGTGCATGCCTTGTGGATTTCGATGGATGATTCAAACATTTGGGTGCCACGCTCAGTTAGCCAAGATGATCATCCAAGCAAAATTCAAGTTGATTGCATATCGATAATTATGCAATCAAAAACATTCTTCATAAAACATTTGTAAGGTGGTCGCTATTTTTGTCAAGACCAATGCGTTTTGATATACCAAACCGTTTTCCCATATGAAGAACAAGTACTAGTAAACAAGAAAATTACTACATCTCTTATATGTGGCCTTAGGCCCCTTTTCTTTCTTTCAGCCGTTAGTACGAAAAAGTGATAAATACACAGAGAAAAAAGAGCACTTTCATGGATAATTAAAGGGTGCCAAAGCAACTTCTGTCGCTTCAACTTTAGGCGGCCTAAAGAAACAACTTTGTTTACTTTTGGACCTTTTGATTTGGTTATCATATTTTGGGTTGAAATGGTATCAGGGTTTGTGTATTGGAGCTATGTTTTCATGAGTTTCTTCTTCTTTTTGAAGTGGAAGGAAGTAATTGATGTGAATATGATTGTAATTTTAGGTATTAGTTTGATCTTCTTCAATTGCTTCTTCCACATAATGATGACCAATAGGCCAGAGCTAGAAAACCTAAACCTCCAATAACAGGAGAAGTAATCATGAATGTTACGCACTCTTATATGAACAACGCTATAGAAACAGACAGGGAAACAAATGTGTTTGCAATTGTCCGATGCATGTGAGTCTCGCACAATGGCCGAGGAGCCCACACACAACGGACACATCTGTTTGGAGTATGTTGCATATTTCCTCTCATATTATCCAAGCCGAGAAATCTCAAATAGCAGAGACTCGCATACGATTGTTAATTTGCTTATATTTCTCAAAACCATTTTCTACATATTTCTCTTGCTTCTAGAAATGGACAGAGGGAGGGGGGAAAAAAGGAGTGCAAAATTTATATAGTCAAGGCAGTATGATACAAGAGGCACCATCTTCCCCCCAAGGAACTCAACCCTAAAGAGATACTTTTATGTACGAGGTTTTGAGGATTAGATTAGAACTCATAGAAGCTGTGCCTTTGTGGTATGCAGTCTTCGTGTTCCACTCTAGGGGTACAAGAAAAACCCTTCCTAAACCTTGTGCTGCTTTTGCTCCTTATTTCTACCTCCACTGCAAATACAGCACACACTGGCCGGTGATCGGAGAATCTCGATTCCCCACGGATATACGACAATTGCTCAATGCCACCACCACGCCATAGTATTCTATCACACCTGAAATTTGACATAGAAAATCATATCAATGCAACTATTTGAGGGAGATTTCGGGTTGGGGTTGGATTAGGTTCCTATTGTTCAATTTAGAAATTAAAAATAATAATAATTGTACGCAAGAGAGAAAGAGAGAGACCATGCCGGTGTTCGCCTTTTCTTCTTGGATTTAACGGTCTCGCCAGCATAGGAGTCTGAATTGTGAGAGTACTTGTAAGTGGGAGCAAAGAAGATCCTTCCTTCATTCCACCCACTAAACACTCTTCCTGCCTCCCTCTCCAAATTCAGCTGCAGGAGGGAAAAAAGAAAAAACTGATTAGTTAACTTAAAAGCAAAGCAAAGCAAAGTTACAAATACAAATAGTTTACGATGTAATTTAGTGCTGCCAATACTGCATTGATGTATCGTTTCAATTTTATCAGATGTCTCTGAAGGGACGCCAATACTGCATTGATGGCTCACATTATGCTTTAATGTGTGTCCGCGAACTCATACAATTGATGCCAATTCTCAAGCTAAGCACACAATAAACTTCACTTGCATGTGTGCTTAGCTCACCTTCTACCGCCGAATGCAAAATTTCATAATCTACCGCCAAGGTGAATGTGTACTGTGATACGGGATTCGAAACATAGAGGCTGATACGCGACGTATTTCCTCATATCTAAAACCTTGGCAGGGAAACAACCGAGGACTCATATTTTCGGCTAAAATAATTTGTAAACAAAAGCAAACTTGTCACTGTTGATTTCAATTGACTGATTTTATAAGAGAAGCAACAAACCTGATCTCTCTCTAGGAGGGAGTCCCAGTCATTATCCTCCAACAACAGCCTTGTTTCCTCATAGCTCAAAGACACCCGATAATTCAAGTCTCCCAGCCAAATTATTCGACTGCGATTTTAGATTGCAGATTCAATACAAAGTGAACATGCAAGAGGGAAAAGAACTAAAAGGGCCACTTCAAGCTGTTTTGACAAAAATAAGAGCTCCCTAAAACATCAATTACGTCAGTTGGCTTCTTGAATGGTCTTATACTTACTCATGGTCGATGATTCGTTCTGGGATTTTTCGATTCGGGTTTTTGCAGACATTGGGGAATTGGATGCTCTTTAGCATCTCAGCCACGTCGGCGTTCCTCTTCAGCTCATATCCCTCCTTCTCCCCAGAAGCCAAGTGACTGCAGACAAAGCAAAAGCTTGTTTGGTGCAATGACAAGCTTATAGATATGCATCCCTGCAACATTAACAGCCCATTTGAATTAATCTCACTTGGGGATAAAATGCCTAAAATGCAATTAACCTGATATTATTTCAGGTTTAAATATTCTTATCCTTATATCCCACTGCATTGACACAGCAGCATATATGGTCCTAATAAGGAAGTACATGAATCTCGAGACATGATCGAAGGGCTATCCATCACTTGAATAGAGGAACACATGTATCTGAGGGAAATTGATCTCCTTTTGTTGTGCATATAATTAATCTGGCCAACTCTAATATAGTACAACAATGGGAAAACAAAATTCTCAGGACTATAAGTATATATGAATCGCGAATCTTATTCATTCGGGATCACCATATCAACGCGCAGAATTGTTGCTGCTGCGGCCACAGTACTTAGTAGTTACATTATGATATATATATAAATGGTGTTTTTTTTTCCGTATTAAGTTTGATGCAATGCACCCGCTACCATACCTACAAAGATTCAACCAACCTTATTTCCAAGATAGCCCATAATTCCTCTTCCCATGGAAGAAATTCTGAGATGCCCAATGTGCTGCACTAGTTCTTTCCTAGCCCAAATGGACAGAAAAATCCCAACCATTTGCTTGCTAGCTACAAGCCGGTAATTTATCGTGCTAGGCGGATCTGGTATTTCTGCTATCGCAAGGAACTCATCGATGCCCGGATCGCCTCGACCACAGAGGAGAGAAGAATCACTTGGATCGCTAAGCATTCTTGGCCTCCGCCTGTTTGAAACCAATGAGTTTAACTCAGCTTAAATTAGTCCATGTTGGGAATTTTTTCTATCTTTTTCAATTTTTGGGTACAAAAAATTTCTTGTCCAATCGGTGTCGATGAGAGTAATTGGAGGAATCGAAAAGGCAAATAATATCACCCTGTTCTCAAAGAACTCACTAATAGCAATAAGTTCAAATTTCTAAGGGGTGTTCCACTGACCCTTCTTTTTTAAAAAGTTCTTTTTCTTCAATTTTTAAATTCAAATATAATGAAAATGAAAAATAATTTTTTGATTTTTTTTGCACCGTATAAAAGATCTCAATGAAATCTATCAAATAAGATCCATATTTGTAGGAAAATTATTTGCGTAAATACATGATTTTTGGGCTTGAAATTACCTTTTTTTTCTAAAACGTTCCTTTTTACTAAATTGGAACGGGGCCTTTAAGTTATTTTTGCCATTGTCAAAAATATGTTGCCATTTTGGTCCTCTCTTTTTCTTAATTCCTTTCATTGAGATGAATTGACAAATTCCTACAATTTCTGTGGAGAAGAGAGCTAAAACAAATCCACTAAAAATCAAACCAAAACAAACAAAAAAAGAACGAATAAAATTAAGACATTCCAAACTCACCCTGACTGGCAATTACATGCCTTGAGAAGGCCATTATCGCCCCTGAGATTTCGACTAAGTAGTTTGAGAGAGGGCTTGTGGAAGAAGCGGGATTTCGAGTCCTTGGAACGGTTGGAGTGTTTGGAATTACTGCCAGAATCAGATGAAGAGTCGTGGTGGCTTGGCTTGTTCAGTGCTTGGTTTATGAGGGCCAGCCATTTTGCTGCTGGTTCGTTGTCTTCTATCACTAGTACGTTTCCTGCGCTTAAAGGAACGATTTCCTGAAACCTTCAAGTGCACAATAATACAATAGCATTAGGAAAAACTGCACTACATTCTTCGATATGTTTTGATGCATATGCCAAATGGAATAGACTATGAATTTCTTCGTGCATGGATTCACTTGCATGCCACGGATACAGTGGCGGATTTAACTTGAGACCAGTGGAGGCACGGGCCCCACTGGAAATTTTGAACTTTTTTTTTTTACCTTATGCCTTTAACTTTGACTTGAAATTCAAATTTTTGGCCATTTCTTTTCCCAAACGCACGCATGATCAGAGAACACAAAGGACTTGAAAAGCTGAAACTAGGAAATGCTACAATCATCGGCAATGGTGGAGATTATAACAAGTGTTCAACCCAACTACGAACGAACAAGTGTTGTCGCTAATACTGGTGGACAAGTGAAGGACACGGGTATATCTTAGTGTCGTCTCTAACTTGTCAATTAGGAAGTCAATAATCGTAATTGAGAGATAGGCCACATCGAATGTTAGCCTCGTCTCCGTGTCAAACACTGCTTAGACACCTAAAAATTGAAGCAAAAGCTCCATACTTTGTATTCAATTACCAAAATGACAACTATGGTCATGAAATCTTGAAGATGACCCTTCAAGGAGTGACATATGTAGAAAACTGGAAAGGGAGTTATAAACTTGTAATCATATTCATACCCCAAAACATACAAGTCTGAAGAGCCTTCCACCTGCAAGAAATCCTCAAGGTTGAGTGCATGGTGGGGAGCTTTTCCTCCCACATTCCACGTTCCAGCAAATATCCTGTACAATCCAAAGTGAAGAACTTTGTTGTTAGTCTAAAGACAAAAAGAACCTAATCCACAGCTCCAAGCGAAACTCTCAGTATTGAATAGCAGCATTAGGTTGTACCGGAAATCTTGAATTATAGTCCCCGGTGCCATTGAGGAATCAAAGTTTGACAGGTTCAGCCCCTCGAGCCCAGCACTACTGTGTCTTTCTGAGAGTATGGAGATACAAACTTAGTTCCATGGCTCTGTTTTTCAATGCCTAAGACTCATGATATAAATGGTTTGATGACAATGCACAAATGGGCTTATATCGACTTTTCTATAGGGGTTGGTAAAAGAAAAGAAATAAGAAACTCAATTTTGTTGAGTTTTTTTTTTTACTTATTTTTATTTTTATTTAAATGGGTCAATCTACCTAGGTACCTCCCTTTGACGGGTCCATAGGGCCTCCAGATCCGCAGCGGGTCTGAGTAGTCACCCTTAGAGTTTTACCGCTCCAACAAGGCCCAAGCAGAACAAAGTCTCTCTCACACGGCATCTGATTCATAGAACTACTGCCATAACATTGTTCGAATTTGCGACCGCGTGAGAGAGTGGATACTGGAGTCTAGCTTCTTTTTCAACCCAGCCTACACTACACCAAAGTGAAGTGTAAGGTGTTTAATTTTTTCACTATTGCTCTTTAACTCTATGCTTTATTTTTTTCTCCTAGCAGACCATGTATTTATGCAAGAGAATCCCACAACGATTGGGGTTAGAGTGGGATTAATCTAGGATACACATTCCACCGAGGCAAACAAGTCAAGTATTCTGAGGTGAATACAGAGTTTTTCTTCATCGCATTAACATCATTTCTCTCCAAATATTAACCCACGTCTCAAAACGACTAACCTCAATTCATCCGTAACCAACGCATGTATTGGTGTATTTTCGGCCATTACAAAAATATACGTACCGATACATGTAAAACTGGGTATTCTACCTTTGAAGTCGGAAGTATGACTTTGTTATACACCTTGAACTAATCCGAAATCAGCATGCAGCCAAGGGGGTCGGTATTAACATGAGAAAACGTTCAACAGTTTCCCTCAGAGGGGGGGAGCATTCAAAATTCACTTTTTAGTCTTTAGTTAGGTAAGCTACCAAAATCATAGAATCCAAGCAGATAAGGTTAGATCTCCAGTCTCTCAATTTGATGTGTACGTGGGTTGCACCCATTACACACAGATTCAATACATGTACCCTTTTGCATGAAACATATAGTTCCTGTGCAATAATTTAATTGGAAACAATATGAGGAAAGTCCATTTTCACCCCCTGTGGTTATCGCCATGTGCGGATACACCCCCTGTGGTTTAAAAGTGTGCACATAACCCCCTGTAGTTTTCAAATTGTGCGGATAGACCCCCTGCCGTCATATTTTCCATCCATTTTAACGGAAACAACATTAAAAGACCGTTATACCCCTCATCACGTCCCTTGATTCTTCTTCTTGTTTAAATCTAACCACACCATCCCGTATACCAAAAATTGAATCCAAACCGTTGATATTATAAATTTTGACGAGTACTGCGTCTATGCCAAAATTCAAGTCAATCAAAAAATGAAAAGCTTATGGTCAAATCGATTTTGTTATGAAATTAAAATTTCAAATTTGAATTTACTACAAGTTAGATCACTGGGTTATTGATGCCTGATCGAGATGATTTTTTACAGAGATACTCTATTCTTTGTTTAATACATTATGAACGACTCAGATTACATTTTAGAGGTGTGTGAGATACACCTCCGTTAAAATGGATGGAAAATATGACGGCAGGGGATCTATCCGCACAATTTGAAAACCACAGGGGGTTATGTGCACACTTTTAAACCACAGGGGGTGTATCCGCACATGACGATAACCACAGGGGGTGAAAGTGGACTTTCCTCAAAACAATATCTTGGACTAATTAACACAAGATTTTGCGACAGAGTTTGACCTTATACAATATTCATAGTTGACCTAATACAATATTCATAATTATTTAGCCGATTAATTAATGGATTCAAAGGTTTGATATGGGTATTATGCATCACATGCATGAATCAAAAAAATATTACCTGAGAAACTCTTTTTGACTGTAGGAGACGCATCCAGGAAAGCTTTTCTTGCTGTAATTTTCCTATCCAAATCTGAACCCAAACAACCACAATAAACCATTATCTCATCTACAGAGAGAGAGAGAGAGGGAGAGAGAGAGAGAGAGAGAGAACCATGAATAGATCCATCTGATTGCAATGCATCGTAATCTGAGCTTGCTCTGCCATTTCGCTTTGACCCGAAAATGTTTGGAATCAGAGGCTATCATCCCACATATAATTGACAGAGAAAAAAAAACAGGATATATACATCCCATCAAAATTACGTTCAAGAATTTTCTTGGCTACATACATTAACCAAAATATAAATGCATCAGATTATTCAGAACCAAATTAGGCAAGTACTAAATGGTGGTACCTTCTTTTTCTTATCGGCCTTGACTGAATTGTCAAGATTGGATGGTGGCGCGGTGGTTGTGGTGGTGGAAGCGACAGCGGCATCGAACACCATGTCGGAGAAGACATTCATCCATTCACAGATGATTTAACGAAATTGTCAAACAATAACATTACATCATTGGGAAGCAGCTAATTCAATGAATCTTGGAAATTGGTTAACAAACTCTTGGGGGGGATATCTTTGAGTCAAACGATTTGAACCCAATTCCCAATGACTTTAACCACCGAGAAATGTGGGAGAAAAATACCCTAGTCAATATTTTGGTGATATGTTCATGAAAATATAATTATCTCTTCATTTTTATTTTCCTTTCCTTACCCTATATGATTATTGGTTTTGATTTTTATTTTTGGAAATTGGGTTTTTCAAAAACCACTTTTGGACGGTGAGATTGAGAGCGGTGGAGGAAGCGGTAAAAGTTCAGTGGTCGGTGTAGACTTTTCTGATTTTGTTTTGCTTTTTTGTGTTCTATTTGAATAAGATGAGAATCTGCCGCCCAAACTTTCGGAGAATAGAAGATGTTTAAGACTTTAAGGGAAGAAACCGTTAGTGCACACTCACCACAGACCGTATCATCCATGGAAAAGTCTGATCACACTTCCATTTTTTTTTTACAACCGATTTGTCACCTTTGCGTATGGACTCTTATCATTTTGATCATCGAAAACATTCACTTTATAGAGCAAGTCCAGAATATTAATCATGTCATATTTCATATTTATCTGATATCGATAAATGAATGATCAGGACACATTTATCTTTTGTGTAAGGTAGTTTTATGTGTTATGATCATGCATTTATCGACAACTATAAACATAAATTTTGGCATCCTTATTACTTCTGACGTGTTCTATAAAGTAAACATTTTCGATCATCAAAACAATGGTTCCTATGCGCTAATGTGGCAAATCAATTATAAATAAAATTGTGTGAGAAGACGTTTCCGTCATCTATATCTCTCCATTCAAATCAATACTAAATTTTCCTTTCCTTACAGCAACGGAATTACAAAGGAATTTCATCCAAAATATATTTTAAAAAAAAAAAGTAGTAACACAACCCCATAAGGGAGAGAGAAGCAAAAAGCACAAAAGTAGAGAACCTAATTCTTTCATTTAGACATGGGCAAGGAATATTGGAAACAGGGGGTGCAAGGGTGCGTTTCCGCTAAATTAAATGGTTTACAAGTTCATAGGAATAGTAAAAAATAATCGTATTTTACTTGATGTTTGTGAAGAGAATAACATGCCTAAAAATTTGTGAAAAACATAGGCTTTTGTCCATTAGTTTAACGGCACCCCAAGTCAAAGACTAAGATAATAAGCAAGGGCTATTTAGAATCAATTCAAAGTAAACAATGAAGCATAAACGGAATACAATTCCAGACAAAACAAACAAACAACAAAATACTAAAAGTTTCCCTGAGACCAGAATCAGAAACAGGGGCAAGATCGCCGATGCAAAATCTTGAATTAGTAATGTTTAGAACTCCATATCTTCAATCTCCAAACCCCGAGATCCCCACACTCACATCCTCTACTGCTCGCTCTTCTTGTTCGTGTCGTTTTATCATCATAAGTAGTTGAGGATCTGAGAGAGAGAGAGAGAGAGAGAGAGAGAGAGAGAAGCTGCCAGTGCCACAGTGCAAATCTTAGTAGTATGTTACCAATGTGATTCTTTATAGTATGATGCAGAATGAAATCCAAACAAGTTCTATTCAATGATTCAAATCGTTTTATTTAGAAAGTCTTGGTCGGTGCAAGTCCAAACTAATCTGACTCTTTGCGGGTAGGTGACAAGAATGACCAATTGTTCTCGATTCCGCAACCATATTTTGGACAGCATGAAATTGAAACCTAATCAAGAAAATAGAAGACAATAAAGTGACCAAAATAATCAGAGATGGCATATAACAAGCATATTCTCCAAGTCACAATTACGTGACCACACAATACAACATAGTAGAAGCACACAATGGATAACTCCTACAAACATAGTTATCAAATCAACAGTACCAAATTATTTCAGATACTACTACTAATAGCTTGAGAGGAAAACTAACAACAATTTCTATCTAGGAATCATCAGTGTCCTGATATTTCTGCAGCAGCTGGCTGCACCCTGACATGGGCTCACTCCTGAAGAATCCCATGGCATTCGCAAAGCGAGCATCGGAAGTGAGGCCGTTGTAGCGGGTGAGGATAACACGAGAGCGATTCCTAGCAGGGTCCGCTTCAGAACAATCGGACTGTGGGCTGCTGACAAGCACTGCATCACAGAGGTTGTCACCGTGGTCACCGGTGACCATGATGTAGTAGGTTCCGGTTGAGTCGGTCACTCCATCGATGCTATACTTGAGTTTCAGAGTGTCCCTATCCTTGCACTCGATTCTTACCTTAGCACCTAACGAAGCACAAAATCAAAATAATCCATCAACGAACAGTGCAAAATAGCTACACGATAGGCATGTTGTCCGAGTGTGTCATGCTAGCTAGTTTTTTCTTTTAAACGAAATGAACAAAGAAAATTGTATTTACAGGGCTGCTCATCAAGAAAGGAATAGAGAGGAATAGTTCTGGTAAACTTTGTCCTATATTTGACATCTAGTTACAGATAGGAATAGCACAGCATGCCATTGGAGCACTACAATTTGAAACTTCGTGCCAGTCTGCTAGATATAGCAATGACAACCATTAGCGAAACTTAAAGTAACAGAAATTGAATTATGATTTACGAACTAATGGTCATTCTAACCGTTCTAAATGAATGCCCATCAAGGAATTTACATCAGCAAAATGTGCCATGAACTATATTTTGTTGTGCAACTACAAGAAGTCACATCTGAACCAAATCCATCGACCGTATCTGGCACAAAAAAAAACCCTTGTATTGATATATAGATTGCCTTGATCAAGCCTTCCCATCGGCTGACTGCTGACCATGGCATCTATATCTCCCCCTGAAAGTTTATGAACCATGAAGATTTGAAGCAAAATTAAGTGATTAACGATGTACTTTCGAGCTCATGTTCTAATCTTTTAGGTAAATAGACTTAGATTATATCTAGGTCTTATCTCTACGGAAGGATTTGTCAACTGAAGAGATAATGATATGGATTCAATTCCTTTTTTCATTTCCTATGTCAGGAACTAGAAACCCTGCACCTTTTCCTTTCTACAAATCATAGGATCTAAACAGTACCTTACAGTCTAACATTACCGCATACATCCTAGTGCACGAAAATGACTTTTTCTTGATTCCCTAAACTTGCACAATTCCATTTACGCTAGAGAGAACAAGGTAAAGACAGACGCATTTCAGTCAAATTCCTTGTGGGTTGGGAGTAATGGAAGTATGGTAAGATTATCAGCAGACCCATCCAAACAGAGCTTAGAACAGCGAAAATTGCTACAAACTTAAGCGGAATTTGTTGAGAGTTCGCATTATGTTTCGATCTACCCTTGTGTGCATTAAGCCCAATCGTTTGTGGAGTTACTAGAGAGTCCGCACCACTTGACCAATACAATACTCATCCACTAAAAGCTTAAGGGTAAGTGGTCATTTAATATTCAAACAATCCCTGACAGAATTAGATCCTTCCTTGATCCAATTCAAACATTAACTATCCAATCCTCCTAACCTAAACGGATTGGCCTAGTAGTCAATGCCTGGGAATTAAGAGCTTGCTCCCTTTTAAGGACTCATGTTCAAAACTATCAATTTGAAACTATCAATTCCTCAAGGGCAAGTCTATACAAAGTATTTGCTCCGACTTTAAGTGGGGCCTCTGCCGGTGAACGGTGGGTTTATGATCCCAAGATTAGTCGAGGTGCGCGTAAGCTGTCCCGTACACTTGGTTATTAAAAAAAAAACCAATCCAATTCTGCAGTGCCTCCCAAAATGCTATCGTAACCCCTTGTAGAGTGAAAACATAAAGTAGGCAGTTCACATTGGTTAATAACATGCATCAACATACAATTTTCCCACAAAATAGGGCACGACCCACATGAATTCACAAATTAAGGGCCACGAATCAGGGCTACAAAACTATACCTTCGATCCCAAACTTCTCGTCTCTTTTGAGCAGTCATGCCACTTAAAAAATATTCTATATTTTACGATCTATAGGGGTTTTTTTTTTTTTGTGGAAACTTTGTTTAATAAAACACATCTACCAAACAAGATCTATGTTAGATGTAGGAAAATTATAAATTAAAAAACATAGACAAATAATTTTAAAACCCAGCAAATATGGATGAGATGAGAGGAGTATATACCAATGGTGGATGAAAAAGCATAAAAAACAGTGAATCGAGGGGAAGGTGTGTACCGGGGATGCCAGGAGTGGCTTCGGTCTCGAATCCAGCGCGACAAGTGTCGCAGTAGACGCGGCCTCTCACTAGAAATGGGTTTGCAGCGTTTGTTAGCGCTGGGAGCACACAAAGGGCGAACAACACTACCAATCTAGCCATTTCTTTGGTGTTAACTTCTTCTACTACTACTAATCTAGTTCACCGGGGAATTATATAGCCAGGCACAGAGAGAGAGAGATGGGAGGGGGGAGGGGGAGATGGGGTTCGTCGTGGTTGTGGGCTGGCACACAGCAGTGATGATATTCACATGTGGCCTCACCAACAAAGTAAAAGCAAAACCGCGTCTTCCGCCAGTCTCTTCATTAATTTCGGCCCCTGGGTTCCACCACTCCTCTTCCCCCGGGGCGTTTGCGTCAAGCGTTAAGTTACCGACTCTTTTTTATAGTCTTTAAACATTAAAATTGTTTTTACTAAATCATAAGTTATAGAAATTGTGTTGCGGTAGTAGAAGAAAATATGTTGAATATTTTAGTTTAATGCAAATAACCTAACTTTTGACACCAAGAAAAAAAAAAATTACCTTAGTATAAACAATTTCACAAAAGCTACTAATAAGTTGTCGTGCAAAATTTTTAGTGAAAATGAGGGTAACGTGAACGTGTGTGTATATATATATATATATTTTCCTGGGTTGCTTTGTCATTGTTTTCGTTTAACCGAAGCCCATAGGATTTAATGACGGGATGGGCTTTGTCGGTGTAAAGGCAGGCTCATTTCACATCCATAAATACTGGATCCCTATATCCAAAGCCCAGTTTTCTTGCTGTGTGACCCAGACATGTCTGCTATGGATAATGCAATGAGAATTGAGAAGTTACCACTATTCTAACTTTAAATTGGGAAAAATTGAAAATCAATCGGGAAATAATATCTTGCTTAACTACTAGTATTATGTTCAATAATGATTTGATCATGTTTGTCTTGGAGCCTAGTGTAACTTTGAGAACAAAATGTTAGACAAAGTAAATTTAACCCGTATCATAAACTCTTGCCCGAGGCACTCTGATTTTTTTGGCGTGCTTACTTGTCAAACTTTATATAATGAGCAATTTTGAAATCTCGAGCTGAGAGTGCAAAACTAACTCAATCACATGATGCTGTTACTTAGCCTTACCGCTTCTCCAAATCTGATTAACTTTGTTACCAAATCACCAAGTATCTTCTCCTAATTAGAAGGGGATGTGAGTGCTTGTTAGAGATAAATCTCTTCTATGGTTAAGAACGCAAAATAACTAACTTAGAGAACTTCAATGAAATAATGTTCACAACCTATATCTAAGGATGGCATAGGATCAGCCACAATATATAAAAGCAATGGTATACAAACAGGTCTGCCTAGCGAGGGGTTTTGGGTGGTTCAGTTTGGTTTTGAAACCGAATCGCTCGCCGCAGTTAATCATTTTCTTCATCTGCATACGTCTGTGAGTGTTATCCGGTTCAATCAATTGGGTTGCGGATCATAAAATAGAAAACCACCCCAACCGAACCAAAACTGACCCACCAACATTCATGTATCACGATCCGTACCACAGCTCAAGTGGGTTGAGCAGTTCAGTTAACCCACTGGGCATCCCTGGCGGGTACAGATTAAGCACAAATTCAAATGCAAAAGAGTTTAAAGTGGTCGACGCATATTGGACGATTCTAAATGCAATTGTGTCCATATATTTGCAAATATAAATTTGTTTTCCCAAACTTTGCCATAATGGTAAACCCATGTGATCTACCTTGTCCTTGACCCATGGACATATCTATAAAGATCGTCATCGATCTACGAAAGGCCAAACCCATTCCTAGGTACCAAATTTACCACCTGCAACAGAGGACAGAGAATCAAAACCCCATCCTTTTCAACCTGATGATAGTAATTGGCATTTGGTAGTAAATTACTTGTACAAATTAAAGGCCCCTGAATAGAATAAGTTGGATAACTGTCCATAACTAGGGTTATATACTATGCCAACTACTCCATTGACTTCCAACTGGAGTCATTTTTCGCCCTTTTGGTTTGGTTATTTCTTGGTTTGTTTGGATGACGACGACTTCATTCTTGGGATGCATTTTGCTTTCACAGCAGCAGCACCAGCTTTCTCCCTCTTCGGTTCACATTCCACAGTTTCAACCACTTCAGCCTTGGAACGCCTGACCAAGCCAAAAAACACAGTGTATAAATTAATTGCAACCTCAGCTACCTGGCTAGTAAACATGCAGTGTATAGGCCTGGTCTACAATCTCATCAAAGATTCATTGTAGATTGATTGTCTTAGGTCCCCCGTTCCAGAACTGAACCGAAAATAAGTACTTATTTTTTAAGAATTGAAAGCAATTATTAAAGAGATAAAAATTATTTTCACCAGTGGTGGAAACCATGGGTTTTCCACCATGGCCAATTACGGACCCCACAAGACACCCTTTGTTATAATCTAAACCGTCTATGTTGTAGGGTCCGTAGAATAGTATATCCATGCAAAAATTGAGATTTATCGGACGTCAATAGGTATATTAAAAATCTACTTTCGATTTAAGAAATAGACAGTTATGGATAGTTTAACTTCAAAATCTATGACCGTCCATTCTGCAAACCAAAATTCAATTTTTGATATATCTATCGATATCCAATCAAGCTGATTTTTTTCATGGATGTACTACTCTATGTATTTTACAAGATAAACGGTTCAGATTAGAACAAAAAAAATCTTATGGGATCCATAGGCAGTGGTGGAAACCGATTTCCACTAGAGGTGGAGAGAACATACTCTCATTATTAAAACTAATGTGTTTATGCAAATAATTTTTCTAGTAACATAAATCTTACAGAGATCTTTTATATGGTAAAAAAAAATAAAGAAATTATTTTTTATTTACAATATTTTTAAATTTAAAAATATAAAATAAATATTTATTTTTTAAAAAGGTATTATGGAAAGGGGCCTTAGATCCCATTCCATTAGTTATTTTGAAAAATATTACTACTAAAAGACAAATTTAAAAATGCATCTCCAGGTAAAAAATAGTACAAAGATGTCACAGTGTAATATTTTCTTATTTACAGGGGATATTATACGGGGTAAGTATCATGACCAACCTTTCATCATTGTATGAATTTGATCTCTTCAACCCCATAGGTTGATCAACCTGAACTCGCTCCTCCACAATACTCCCACTGAAGTACTCTTTCTCTTCTGCTTGCGGATTCCCGAACCGGGGATTCTCTGACATGCAACTGATCATCTCCGCCTCCTCCTCTGCCTTTGCCGCCGTCTTGCACAACACCCCCTTGTGAAGATTGCTACCGGTGCTCTTCCTCGCGGCCGTGCACGACGGTGGTCGCTGCTGGCTCACGACTGGCACGGTTTTCATCCCGCGAAACGATGCCGAGCCGCCGCACGAAATGAATTGGAGCAGTACCGAGTTGCGACTCAGCGATGACTCGAAGGATATCGGATCCCCTGTTTAGGAGGAGTTTAGCCACTACAATGTCGTAGTTCGAAAATAGAATGCGGACAATTTATTAAGAATAAAACACGCAGTAATATAGAAAGAATCATGGAACCAATGAACAAAGTTCGGGTATAAAATAGTCAAATAAATACTTTTGTGGCCGGTGATTTAAATATCTCGCTCCAAATATTATGCACGAAAGTATTTTATTTTTCGATCTGAAAATTTCAGAATAGACGAAAATTATACACCGGACATTACCATCCTCAAATCTCGTAGACGCATTGTTGTTGTCATGGGCCTTGTCAGAGACGGTGGAAGAAGTAGTAGAGGGCGGAGACGAGTCGTCTAGAGTCAGCTCAGTTGAAGTGTTAATGTTGTTCTTGTGAGTTAACTCAGTCTCGTCGGTGGAAACTCCTCTAGAGCAACGAGAGGCATGTTGTGGTGGGGTCATACTCATAGAGCATGTCTTCTTGTCCTCATATTCTCCTTCTTCGTCACCATCTTGATTGTCGTCATCATCTCCTTCCTCTTCTTCTTCTTCAGACCTACTGTTGACGTCCGCCTCTGGCTGATCACACTGTCGTTTTGTAGCCACGGGCTTGCGTTTTTGGTGGAATGTGGGGTCCGGGACTTCCTGTGATAGGTTGCTAACTCGAAGTTGTTGGAACTTTTCTGGTAGAAAATGTAGATACCAAACAAACACAAATTAAACAAGAAACTATTTAAAACAGGCATATAATTTTCGACTTTTTGATTTATTACCTTTTCTTTTAAACTTTTTAAAAATAGATTTATTTAGGACGAAGGGATTTTCTTTTTTTGCGGAGTTCACATATGAAATAACGTACTGTTTACGAATGGCAATTTGTTCTCCCCCGTCCTCGCCTCCGATAAGGAAATAGATTGTAATTTTATTTCTTTGTTTTGTTATTTTTAAAATTATTTTAACTCTCATATCTCATTAATATTTTCTTTCTTGTCAAAATCCTCTTAAAAGAACAATGTAAGGGCCAACGGAGAATGGCAAGAGATGGAAAACGTTGGGTTTTGAAGGAGGTTTTTAAGAGTAATAAGCGGGGAGAGAGATGAAAAAAGAAAATTTATTGAAGGCATAGATTTTGAAACTCTCAAACGAACAGGTCGTTCGTGATCCCGAAATGATTTACTCCATACAAGAAAGCTTTGTTGGTAAAAAACGGTACTCTATCCCTTGAATAAGACAAAAAAAAAAAAAAAAGAAAGAAAACCAGGGAATAAAGACAAAATTAACCAGTGCAGGGTTGAATGAGTTCAGAGCCTTTGAGAACGTATTCTGCTCCATCTGATGGGTAGATAACATCATTCTCTCCCAAGTCATTCCACACATACCCATTCTTGTAGCTCCTGTATTACACTAACCATCACCAATTACACTTAACTTGGTTTACATACAGACCAGGCCAATTGCGAAAAGAAACTCATACCTTTTACAAGACCAGGAATAGAGAGAGGGCATGCCTTTGCCTCTGAGAACTGTGAATCGATCCATTACATCTGAGAACAAACATTAAACCAACATAGACTTAACTCAAGACCAAGAGGCTTGATCAAATGGGCACGAGAGAAAAACAAAATAGGCGTTTGTCCACTATGAGATCAAATTCCACAGAGGTCGAACATTTTAAACTTGGGGACCATCGAAGGATTCGGCCAATCGTTAAATTAAGGGCTCCAGAATAATAGAAGCACGCAAATTAATCCGGACATCTGGTTATTAAAAAAAAAAAACCCAGCATAGAGATCAATTAAGCAGTCCATTTCTTACGTACCTTTCAAACGAAGAGGTTGATGGGCGAGGTGGGTAACTTCCATGTAATGTGGGTGTTCAAGCAGTCCATTTCTACACAGATAATACACCACTTGAACTTTCCTGAAAGTGGGCTTTATCACCGCCACTGGCCTCGTCGGCTTCAATACACTTGCTTCTCCCACTCTGGCCCTCTCTGGACTTCTTGTTGCACCTGTGGTCATCTCTCTGCTCGATGATCTCCTCCCCCGGCCGCTGGCCTCCATCTTCTCTCTCTCTATCTAGATCTTCTCTGTCCACGTACGTTGAGTAAATTGAAAATGTGAATGTAACTCCACACGGTCCACACAAGTTCTGTTATATACACAGCATTAATCTCACCACACACGAGCTACAGGGACAGAGAGAGATCTACGACAGAGACAGAACGCTATAGACCTCGGAAGGCGTATATCCATATCTGTAATTCTGTATACACATGTTGTCATTCAGAAAACAGAAATTTCTTATCTTTTCCTTAAAAATTACAGGGGAGCCAGAGAGAGCGACAGAGTAGGGGCAGGATTCTGTAATTGGAGCTCCAGTCTACACTTGTGGTTATTTGTGGGCACCACTGGTTGGGCATGCATGCGGAGGCATTTGGATTGCGTTTTGCTGACTATTCGTGCTACAAAGTATTATGGTATAATTTGAGGTGCGCTCTAACGCCCTTATTCATCACACATAGGTTTGCCGCTGTGGGAGAGGAAAGGAGGGAGGGAGAGGATGAAAGACAGAGAGAGAGGTGAAAGACTAGGACAAAAAAGCCTTTTAATGCTATGTACGTATAGATGAAAAACATAACGGCAGGGGATGTGTGCACATTTCACAAATCACATAGGATATTACGTGCACATTTTTGAATCGTAGGTGTTGTACGTGACCCAAATCACATGGTTGATCTAGAATTGCTATGCAAATTGGACAATGTATTTAAAAGTTACTTATCCGCCATTAAATTTTTATGTACTTGACTAATAAAATCTTTTTTTTTTTTTCGGTCAAACGAAAATTCTAATAAAATCTAATTGCCAACCTTATAAAAGGAATAATTCCCATCAGTTATTAGATGGAAAGCAACAAGAGTTTCGTTACTTCATAAGTAGCTATATTAGCCGCTCGAATTTTTGACATATTTCCTTTACTTCTCATCAAATGAATTATATATTCTTCCGAAAATTCTAGCTGTTCTAACCATGTTGATTGAGAAAACTCATTGCTATTAAATATTAATTGCCCAAACAAGCATGAAGCCAATACTTGCATATTCATCCATTCTCATCCATACATCATATTGGATGACAATTGTTACCCTTGAGTCCACCAAATGGTGGCAGATTGGGTTGTTCGGCTAAATAAGTCAAATGACTTATTTTTTGGTCTTTATTCAAATTTTTTCATATTTGTTAATTTTTCATCAAGTTTTTGTGAATTATTGTTTCATCATGACAAGAGAAATTTAAAAAGTACAAAATTATGAACGAAACCCAAATTATTTTGAATAAAGACGGAAAAATTGGCTTATTTTTGTCTTTTATTCAAAAAATTCACGTTTCGATCGTAATTTTTTACTTTTTAGATTCTTCTCATCAAGAAGAATCAATAATCCGCAAAAAGTTGACGAAAAATTAACAAATGCAAAAAAAATTTGAATAAGAACAAAAAAAATAATGTTGTGTTTGGTTCGGTTTTTGAATTTTTTTTAAAAAAATAGTAGAGGTAATAAGTGGAGAGAGATAGAGAAAAATGTTTGAAGTATGAAGAATCTAGGGTGAATTTTTTGATTTTTTGATTTTTGAAAACCAAAGAGAATACAGCTTTAGCCATTCTGCTAAATAAGTTAAGTGGCTTATTTTTTTATTCTTATTCAAATTTTTCGTACCACTTGGCTTATCATCATTTTTTTTAGGGATTATTGCATTCTCATGACAAGAAGATCTAAAAAGTAAAAAAATTTGATCGAAATCTAATTTTTTTTAATAAAGACGAAAAAATTGGATTATTTTCGTCTTTATTCAAAAAAATTGGATTTTGATCAAATTTTTTTTACTTTTTAGATTCTTCTTGTCATGATGATGCAATAATCCTCAAAAAATTTAATGATAAGTCAAGTGGTATGAAAAAAATTTGAATAAAAAAAAAAGTAAGCCACTTAACTTATTTAGTCGAACGGAAAAATCGAGAAATCCCTTAGGGGGCAAGGACGTTAAAAAGTCAAAAACTTTCGGGGGGGGGGAGAGATCTGAAATCTTGGGACGCTACGCTTATATAACTTGAAAGACTAAGGGCATGTACACAAACCTCTCTAAATGGACTCTCTTAGGTAAAATACCTAACCAAACCTACAAAAATCAATTGCACTAGAATAGTAAAACCAAAAGGTAAAATACCTTTGGAGGATTTGGTCGGGGAAACTACCGAGGAACTATTCATAGGTATATATTAGTTTATTCTTTTTTCGCTCTCTCTCTCCCCCTCATTCTCTCTTTCTTCCTCTCTAGTTTACTGTTCATAGTATACTTTATATTATTTTATAAAAATAGAGATGAGAATAGAAAAGATTGGTATGGGGTTGAGTGAAATTTGAGTAGATAAAATAGAACAAGTGTAGTATTGAATAGGTAAAATACATATCCTTGATGTACTTGCTCTAAACATGAGACTCTGTTCTTTTACTACTTTGCTGGTTTCTAGCTGAGACAGTTGCTCTATAAATATGGAACCTTTGTTGGGGGGTACAAATTTTAAAAGCCCTTTCAGTTGTTGAGTAAAGCCAAAAATAGATGAGATATTTTTTTTCTTTTTTTCTTTTTTTTTTTTTTTTAAAGAGACAAGGATGAGATTGATTATAGCTACTCCGCCTGCTTTTACTACACACATTGAGGTCTTTTTACTCCGTTTTACCCACCATAATAACCAAGAGTTATGAGATGAGGGACCACTACACAGCTAATATCCCTCGGTGGCTAAGAATTACTTACCTGTGTTTGTCCACTAACCCACCACCACCACCCGCCACTGTCCTCTACCTCTCCACCACCATCACCACCCTCTGCCCTCTGCCTTTCCACCACCAGTACTTTTCCACTTTCGAGTAGTTGCACTGTGAAGCAATTTTACTACTACTACTGCGACAAGAATCATACTGCAGTGCAAACATAGGTCCTTTTCCCTCCCAAGTCAAAATCAAATGACATTACAATATAGGAGCAGTATTCTTGGGGCACTCAAATGCTTTGGAAAGTCAATACCGACGTATGCAAACAAACAACGAAATTCGAGACTCTGTCTCTAACCTAACCCCTACTACTACTATTGATGTGCGTGGGGGACCCTATATTAGAAGGGATGCCCATATACTCCATTAAAAGTTTCTGACCCAAGTGCTGTAGGGTTACAGACGGAAAGACGTGACCCAGATCTGTCCACTGTTGTTTCTGTTGAGAAACTGGTGGGTTTAATTACTGTAAATCTCAACTGGACAAATGTGTGCTCTGTTCCATGTTATGAACACATTCCAACTGTCCGCTGTTGTTTCGAGAACGAGAACAATATTTATCCCCTCCGTTTTTTATTTTGCTGTAAAAATAGTGATCGGCCCTCAAAACTAGAACTTAATTACACTTAAACACGATACGTGTTTATCGGAAATATTCAAACAGTTTACCGCTACTTGCTAAATATGAAGGAGTTCTTCTGATTTATAGAAAAGAGTTTGAATTTTTCTTGATAAAAATGCATTACTTTAAATTCTCATTCTGCGAACCGAGCAATCTTTAAGTTCTCATTTTAGTCCATGCATACTTTATCTTGCTTATAATTGGGTTTTCGCAATAGTGAAAATGGAAACTGGTCACCTAAATTAATCGGTCCAGCCATACCAATTTGTAAAAAAGTTATTTGCCTGTTGATTCACTAAGAAAAATGGTTAATTTGTTAAAAAGTGAATATTTATATGGAGACTCAGAGACCCTCCTCTATGTTCAAAGTATCAAATCCCTTTTTAATTTCCCAAATTCTCCAATCTTGGTTTTGAGTGATCTCACCAACCAAGCATATGCCTAAACCTATTTCACTCGGTCCGGTTTATCTCTCTTTTACCTTACATACTAGTTACAAGACTTTTACGTACAAGTATGTGTCGAACTCGTTCAACCTTTTTCTCTATAACTTTCAAGACTTTTTAATTTTGGGCTAAGAGAACTTTCAAGACTAGAGATCAATAAAACCAACCCCAAAATCTAGATACTTTGCACCATTCACATTTCCATCGTTGTTTTTTAAAGCTATTTTCCTACTAATAATTAAGATGCACAACTGGTGCAATTAATACGCATCCATGCCCTTCAATTCAAAACAAGGTTGGTGCATGCTATTAATAAACAGTGAAAAAAGGATCCAAAACTTGTAGGGTATGGCCCTATGGGAAGTAACTGTAACCCAGGTCCGCAGCTATTCTTTTGTTTAGGTGTACAGGCCACCCAGGATTCGTCCCCTGTTGTGCCATTTTCAGGTGTAGTATTAGTGCCAAAATCTCTGTGAATCTAACTGTTAATTCAATCGGAGTACATAGATAGATAGATAGATAATTAGATATACCACAACCTATTACTCTATCTGCACTACATGCCCTGTAGGCTGTAATCCAACAAAGATCTCAGAGGGAGCCATTGCCACTCCACTAGCGTCTGCATGCCTTAGACCAGAGAGAGAGAGAGAGAATTTATTGCCCCTGACAAGTCCCAATTTTTTTTTTTTGTAGATAAACAGATGCAAATGTTTTTGGTAACGGTAATTTAAAAGCAGTGTAAATAAAGATGAGTTACGTTACTAGTAGTAATTTCTCCCCCGATCTCTCGACAATTATATGGGAGATCAAACATTATGGAGTAGAATTTGTTTGATAATTGTAGTTCCCCGACTAATCAAATTTTTCTTAGAACAAAATAGAAGGGGAGTATTGTATTATCTTGGAAAATAGAACGGGTTGGCTTGCCTCGATATCTTCGCTTAAAAAAAGAACTTTTCAAATAACCTCAACGGATTGACTTGGTAGTTAAAAATTAAAAATAGTTTTCTCTTATTTGCTCTTAAATTCGAAACCATCTAGTATTATAAATTCTTGTGGAGTCAGATAATAAGAGGCTTTATGCCGGCATTCATCGAGGCCCTTGCTAGCAGAGGGGGGAATTGGCCTCTACGAATTTGTTGTGGTGCACGTAAATCGATGATGGATCGCTCGTGGCGTATGTGTATCCTTCAGTCCAGTTAAGTTTGAATTGTCCGTAACGAGTTGCTATTGTTGCCATCTCTGTCGCAGGCCAAATTGCAAACATTGGACAGACCCATTAACAATCTGCGGCCCAGATTTCCCAATGCAAAAGAATATTTAATTATCCGCTGGGCCTAAAATCCAACCCATGTAAGATAAAACTGGGCTGGCGTTGGTTTCTTTTCTTTATCCCTCCCCTTGCATTATTATGACCTTAGCCCAAATCAGCCTCAAATCTCTCACATTTGCACTGTCTAATTTTTTTTAAAAAAATTTATTTACTTGGTTAATAAATTGTTTATCAAAAATATTTAGAGTTTCTCATTATCCTGAATGAGATATACTGAAAGAATTATAATATGGACCTTATTTTTGTCTAATTGTTGTAAAACTCCTACTTAATAAATAATTAAGAATCGCAAAGATGAATACATAAATCCAAGGAAAACAGACATTGAAAGACAATAAAAGTTGAGTCAATTTTAAAAAGGTAATGAAAAAAAGTTGATGTTTACTCTTATTTTACTGGGACTAACTTTTCCCCGAGAGTTCGGAAGGATGGACCATTCACTTCCCATTCAACCAGTAAAATTTGCTTATTTTGGCTAAATAATTCATTTAGTTATTTATTATTATTATTATTATTATTATTATTATTACTGTATTATATTTTGTATTTGTTAGTTTTTCATTAATTTTTTTGAATTATTGTTTCGCCATGACAGAAATTTAAAAAGTAAAAAAGTATGATCGAAAGCGAAATTTTTATAAATAAAAATAAGTCAATATAAAAAAGAAGGTTACAAAATAGGCCTACAGTTTTTGTGGGGTCAGTGAAAGCTCCACCGTTGATGTCACAGCTCCTGTGGCCGACCGATCACAAAAGCCAAGAGCACGTTCACTTTACATGCCCGTCATCATCACCTTTTTTTTGTTTTTTTGGTAATGGTTAATTGGTAAGCCAAGATCGTGTGCGTTTCGGATTAATTTCTAGAGCTCCTCTGGTGATGAGGTAATCTCAAAAATTACCAGCAAGAAAAATCGAACATTAAATCTTAGATAAGAGCAAATTCATAAATCTCAAGTTTAAAAAAAAAAGTTTGGAAGATAATTTTTTTTTCCCACTGTAAAATTAGGGTTTCTTTAAAAAATTGTAAGGGAGGTGACAACCCTTACAAGCCCTTATACAAGCCTCCTTCTGGCAGACGGACCCGGGGTGCTGTAATACCCTTTCATCCGAATCCGATAGTTCATCTCGGCAATGGACAGCTCGGATTGGGATCCATATAATCGATTGCTCAGCTGATTAGTAGGAGCTCAAATTAAATTTGAGCTGTCTATACTGAGATGAGCGGTCGGATCAACCGCACTTTATTGTATAGTGTGACAATCGCACTACAGCCCCTCCCAATTCCTGGCAGGCTCCATCCTTGCTAGCATAACTTTGTATAATCTACAACACTTGATGACCAAGAAACATAGATTAATTAGGAAACATGCATAATAAAGAAACCAAAACTAATTAGGGAACATGAATAATTGGCAGCCTAAAACTAGAAAACATGAGTACTGGTAGGAGTATAATTGTCAATACAAAATACGAAGTATAATAACCTGAATTATCGGGCAAAACCCTCGGGCTTGTCATCACTTTTTTTTTTTTTAGTGTCATCTAAAACAAAAAAACCCAAAAAAACAAAATGACAAATAATAGTATTTTTTTAGGGAGAAGGTGATTGCTGACATGGGCTTCTGGAAGCCAGTCCATTCCATCAACGGCTCACATTCACTCACAGCCTCCTTAAGTCTGTTTTTTCTTCCCTTCCCACTTTCCATTTTCACTCCCCACTCTCCACTCTCTCTCTCTATCTCTCTCTCTCTCTCTCTCTCTCTAGGATATATGATGCTGGGAAAACGCCAGAGGGGTCCTATCAGTAGAACTGCAAGCATGAAAGGGATCAACGTGGATCTGAACGACGCCGTGGAAGTTTCAGAACCGTCCGATTATCCTCATCAAAACCTGGTGATCAATGGTCAGGCGGTTCGGTCACCGTACGATGGAAGCGGGAGCATGGTGTTGGGTGGTGGGCCCAGTGGGTTCGACCACCGTGTGATGGCGACGGTGTCCCCCAGGTACAACAACAACAAAAGGGGTGCTGCAGGCGGCGGCGGTGGTGCAGTTGTAGAGACTGCTCACTTTTTGAAGACGTGTGGGCTTTGCAACCGTCGGTTGACAACTGGCCGTGATATCTACATGTATAGGTATGATCCTCTCATCCATTGTTAGAACTCTCGCGATATTGTTACCCGATATATAAAACTGATGTTATGAGACGGGAAAACTACATGCGCTTCGGTCGATTCTATCGCCTCGCAACGTATGGCTCTGATTCACGCACTGGTTTACGACAGCCACGACCATTATGTGCCTTGTGTCCAATTTAATTAGGTGCTTCAAAATTTTTGAAAATTACCCGGGCCTTGTTCGTTTAGACTTTGGAGGGACTCAAAGCCCCTGTGTGCATGGTTCTTAATAAAAAATTTTTATTTATCTCTCCACTCATTAGTCTTAAAAAAAACTTTTTTAAAATCCAAATCGAACAAGATCTCGATGTTTTCGATGCCTTTATTTCCTTGATCAACACGGTCGCCGTGCCTAAATATTGTTATTTGAAACCTAGGTGGATGATTTGATTTCTTTGGTTTTAGTATTTTGTTGGAGTTGAATAGGTTTTTCGTATTTTGTTCACCGAAGATATAGGAATTAGGAAGTATAGGAACGTAGAGAAATCCAAGGTTCCCTAATTTCCTTTCTGACATTGTGAGCTCATAAAGCAACTTTGGATTTTATGTTCTCAACAAAATTAAGTTCAACGCAATAAAAAGAGAGAGATGCTATTAGTACAGAGATGAAATCTGTACCAACGCGAACATTTTCTCTTTTTAGGTCTGTTTTGAGTTTTAAAAAAATGATCGGACTCGCTCATTTTGTTTAAGATATTTTATTTACTGATCGTGTAAAAAATAAACTCAATCCGGTATCGGTTAGGGTGTTTACGAAACGTCCAACTTTGTCCTAAAATTCAAGCTTGAATCCCAAAACAAAGTTGAATCTTTCGTAAACAGCTTTACCGAAACTGGATTGAGCTAATTTCTTGTAAAAACCATAAATCAAATATTTTAAACAAAATGAGTGCCTCCGATCATTTTTTAAAAACCCAAAACTGACCCAAAAGAAGTACGTACGCGCTGGTACAGATTTCATCTATGTACCTTTTCTGATAAAAAAAATGGAGTTCAATAACTTTAAGATGGTAAAAGATCTACATAAGATGACAAGTGGTGATCGTCTTCCACTAGAAAGATTTTTTGAGCATAGAAGAAGTCCGTTTTACCCCCAAGAAATTGGTCTGGTTTGATTTTCATTATCAATAAAAAATAATAATAATTGTGGGTCGGTAGAGGTTTGCCTCGTCACTGACTTCAAGAATTGGAATATCCTAAACATAGAGAAATATTAAGTGAAAAGAAAATGAGCAAAGAAAAGATCTTTAAAATGTACATAAATCACTCAAATTTACTGAAGACCCTTAAAATGTACATGAAAATTTGAGCTGTTTACGTACACTTGAAGAGTCTTTTTTTTGGCCCTAGCTCAGCCCTGAAACATTAAAGGCGAAGTCGCCAATTATTAGTTTCAAAGTGAGGAAAGATGAAAGAATTCAAAGTTGGAATATAGGGCATTGGAGAAAGGGAAAGCCACGATATTAATAAGAAGCCACTATCTCCATTATTTGTGTTATAGCTTTTCATAAAATATTTTAGTTCTGCAGAAGATATTCTGACAAGAATCATAGTAATATATATTTAAATATGTGTGCGTGGATATTCACATTCTATAACATTACTGTATTTCTTAAATACTTGCTTCTGTCAAAAAATACAAGCATTAATTTTCTCTTTTTTTTTTTTTGCAGGGGAGATGCAGCATTTTGTAGTCAAGAGTGCAGGGAGCAACAAATGAACCACGACGAGTGGAAAGAGAAGTACTCATTGGCAGCTTCTAAGAAAGATGAGAGTCATCGCCACCACTCGCCTCCGAACACCGCCACTGCCACCGCAACCTCTGACGTTCGATTATATATTAGCTAAGTACTAGTGCATGTTCTTACTTTCTCTAGCTAATTACTTACCCAGCGGTTCTACTCCCGCCGCTCTGTTTCACCGCTCCTCGTAATACAGTGCTAAATTTCGCTGTCCGTCTTAACAATCAATGGTCCGGATTTTAAAGCCTTTTCAAATCCAGACCGTCCAAAATGCTTTTTGACGGTAAAATTTAGAGCAGTGGGGTAGATTTTCCGTTACTTGTACTCCAATATTTTGGAGATATATACGTATGCGGCTTGTTAACTCACCAATTTAATTGTGGTGAATATGGTTGTGGTAATTGCTTGCGGTTATCCCTAATCTGTAATTAGTAGTAGTAGGACATTAATTTGCTATGTAATTTTCTTGCAACCTCACAGTCTCATCTCATTTAGAGTAAATTAGAATCGCTTTTTTCTTTCTTTATTTAAATGCGCTATTTCTTTCTTCTTGTCTTTACCCAAATTCTTCGAATACAGCTAGCTGCCTTGATCATGACCAAAAAAAAAAAAAAAGAACTTCCTTAATTAGTTAATTTAGAGTGTGTTTTTTACTAACTAAAAATAAGTACTTATTTTTTAAATTAAATGTGATGTATTATGAGAGAATGACATATTTCATAAAACAAAAAACAAGTACTTCAAAAATAAGAACCTTCGCAGGAAAAGTATTAATTAATAGATTAAATAATAGTACAGTATATTTTTTGGTCTATTTCCAAGTGGGGTGTGAAGAATCCTATTTCAATTTCGTGAAAATGGTTAAAATTCAAACACCCCTACATACGGAGTACTTCATCTAAACATTAATTACAGATTAAAATAATAGAACTACATAAATATAGGGAACTCTAAGGCTCTGTTTGTTTCGATGTTAAATATTTTACAATGTAAAATATTTTCTATGTAAAATATTTTTTTAGAAAATAAATTTTAAATTTTTATTTTTCGGTGTTTGGTTGGCACTTGAAAAATATTTTCAGAAATTGACAAAATAGTATAGAGAGGGAGGAGGACTTAAATGGTAGAGAGATCTGAGAATATTGGAATTGGACATGGGTCAGGACTGACAATCGAGAAAACTGACCAGTGAAAATTGCAGTAGAAGGCGGCATTTCGGAAAATAATTTACGGAAGATTTAAGGGTACGTCATTTTCATCCAATTAATGAAAAATGTTTTACATGTAAAATAATTTTCTTATTTTTTATAAAATCAAATACCGAAAAATAGGTAAAATATTTTACGCCCAAACAAACGGAGCCTAAGTTTGTCATAAAAAAATCCACGGCACCCTGATTACAGGAAAGGCGATCTTTTTAGTTATGAAAATAAAATATTTGAAACTTTATAGTACCATTTCACATTAGTTTAGTGAAAAACTTGTGGACTTCATTTGGTGACGTCCGTTGTCTACAACCACTGTTTTCAAAGCCCAAATTATTTAGAACCCATAGCCTTAAAAATCCCAAGTAATTTGGCTAAGTGAGCATGATAAAGTTAATTAGTAATTTTTTTTCTTGACATCACATCTTCAAATCTTATGGATGTCAAACATTCCAAATTTTGAAGTCACTAGAAGGTTTGTCTGATCGTTAATTTCAGGACTCCGAAATTATTCGAGGAGCGCGTAAGTTGACCTCAAAATTCGGTTATATGGAAGAAATTATTAGAACCCATAAGGCCATAATTAGCCACACACGATATGTGGTCTCTCCATTTCTAAGAGTTCACTTTCATGCATGACGACTCAAGAAGTGAGAGCAATTACCAACTCAACATGTGTTAGATTCTTATTTAGTCCAAAAATTAATTAATATTCTATAAAATATACTCCTAAATGCAGATTGGGAGGGGCTATAGTGCACCCCGTATTACAGTGTATAGTGCGACCGATTCGTCCGTCTATCTTGGTATGGATGGTTTGAATCTAATCCGAGTTCCTACTAATCAAAGCCGTCGATTGTTGAGATTAAAATCCGAACCGTCTATAATCCAATCCAGATGGATAGTAAAATTAACCGCACTACATATAGTAAGTAGTACAGGGAGGGGCTGTACTACAGCAATCCGGATCCCCTAAATGCTAGGCTTAATTGCTAGCTACTAGCTATTTGCAGCTACATGGGGGCAATGATCAAAGATTGAAAACCGACAGATGAAGAAGTGTCCCCCCATCATATTTTGTCTCTTTATTCCTCAATTCTCTGATTGGTTCTTGATCAATTTTCAATAATTTGATTTTGGATGTTTGAAAAAGACGAAATACTAGCCATACTTCCATGGGTACGTAACGTTAATGGCAGACGGGTCATACCTTTTATACGAATTTTGCCCACATAATTCATCGAAAAGATTACGATAAACACCTTAATATATATGATGTTTAAACATATCGATTTTTTAAATTATAATTTCTTGAATTTTTGTGCGGCTGTTACGAATGTCAAGGCAAATATATAAAGAAATTAAACACAGTCAAGTAGATCTAGAGCTTTTTGGACATTTTCTTGGATAGTTTTAAAATTATTTGGATAAAAATCCTAATTTTTTATTTTTTCAATTTCTCTCGTCGAGATGAATCAATAATCAACAAAAACTTATCGCGAAACTAACAAACGGAAAAACAATTTAACAAAGAAACACACCCCCCCCCCCCAACCCAAAAAAAAAAAAAGAGAAAAAAAAGAAAAAACCCCTAAAAAAACTAAGAGAAACTTGGAGCCTAGTACGATGGTGAATGGTATTCCCAAGAAATCAATTCCCAAAACTAGTGGCACACACAAACTAGTCCATTATTATGGAGATTACTCAAAGTGTTTAGGCCTGTTAACGCATATTTATATTTTAATTTTGGAAAACCAATCCTACTGCAAACTTGCAGAATCAAACAGAAATATTATATTGTAGATACATTTTTTGAGTTTATGTGGATTAGAGAGGTACACGAGAACGAGCCAATCCAAGGGAATAATTAAGGAAGAAAGAGGTTTCAGTTGGAGTTTTGTCGGTCATGATTATGTTGGGTTGGCGTGTTGAAATGGAAGCCCTTGACATCTATGGATAGTCCCCATCCTTTAATCAATCATGGGACCACCATTCCAACATTAGTATTTGGTTTTTATATCTTATTTTGCACAAATTCCTGTAAAATAAAATACCTTTGCTGTCCAATTTGAGAAATGAATTTGTTTAATCAAGATTTAAAAGAGGATGATTGCACCTTTTTTATTTAATATATATAATTTAGGTGTTGAGGCCAGCAATTTCCACGAAAAATCATTGACTTATAGAGTTTTAACCATACAAAAATTTGACATTTTAGCATTTGATAACTACTCTCTCCATCTCAATTTGAGTGTCCTCTCCAGGAAATAGTGTGTTTTAAGAAGTTCAAATTTATACTCTAAATTTCCAAAATTAACCTTAAAAATTGTGAAGTTAATTATCCGTATGAAAATCGCTTATATCTTTCGATATGGATCTCAAAAAATATGTAATATGGATCTTGTTTGATAGATCTCAATTAGATTTATTATTTCAAAGTTTTTAAAATCATGAAAAATATTATAAATTAAAAGATATTGTCAATCTAAAAATGACACAAATATAAAAAACTGTCAAATCAATGTGTACTTTTTAGGGGTAAAAGTGGAAGTTTGACATATTTTGATGGTTATTTTTAAAAAGTGGACACTTATTTTAAGACATTCCAAAATAGAAACATAAACACTTAAATTGGGACAAAGGGAATATTACCCTAAGTCAAAAGAGAAGGCAAATGTGTAAAATAAAAGAATTAGAGGGATCGAAGGGAGAGCATGAGATAATTGACTGCGATAGCTCTTTTGGCTACGTCCAGAAAATGAGATTTGACTTCCATTTTCCACTCTCGAGCTCCTATCTTTATTGCCGAGCAAAAAGATACGAAAAACCCTTAAAGGAGCTTAGCTAGTCAAATCAAATTGTGGTGTGGCTACACAGTTCCAACAAAATTAACCCAACCACTTTGGTCATATGACTCGTATACTAAAGCAAGTCCCAAATGAGCTTGCGCGCTGGTGGTTGGTGGAAGCTCAATAGCTAGCTAGGCATCCACTTCGGAGTTGAACTCATCATAATATGGATTCAACTGACAGTAGTAGATATACTCAGCGAGCTTAGAAAATGAACTACTTCATGTTTGTTTGGGTCGAAAAACAATAGAGAATGCGTTTTTACCAATCATATCCGTACTTGAGGAGGTCACTATCGATCTAGCTATAGCTTGAAATTCGGTTTAAATAATCAAACTGAGATGGTTTAACAAGAGGTGCTGCCTAAAATTCGAATCTGAATCTTAATTGCACTTGAAGTTGTACACTAGTACTATTAATTTCGTTTTTACCAATCATATCCGTACTGTTGTACTATTAATTTATTCCTAATTTCGTTTTGTTTCCTAGAACCCTTCCTAAGCAAGACCACTTTGTACCCCCATCTCCAGAGATTAAATTAATTAATCCGGGATATCTAGCCATCAATATTTGATAGGACGTGTAGACCTATATATACATAATCTATCTATACATATATACATGGGGTTGGTTCCTCTTATACAAAAGTTGACACAAATTTTGACACAAGTTTTGTGTGGGACACCAAAATGGGTCCCATACAAATGGTCGAAGCAGTTTAATTTGCTTAAAATGTATTTTTATGAGTTTCCATAAAAAAAATCAACTCATTCCGATATATATAGCATATATTTATATATTTATGCATATTTAAGGAAATGTTCGCACACTGACAGAACTAGGATTTGAATAGGCCAAGGGTGACGCTTTGTGTTCGATGAGAGTCCACCATAAATGGTTGCCTATGTTGTTTGTAAAGTACGAAAAAGAAAGTATCAAAGCCATATACTTTGGACTAGACCTTTTTATTTTTTTAATATATAATAAAAATAAAGATTTAGCTCCACTATCTTGTACCTTTATATGAAATTCGTCTATATGTTGTAATAATTGCCGAACTTTCATCATTTATGTACTGTAAAAAAAAAAAAAAATCAAATATTTGAATCTCAACCAGTATCTAATTGACTTTCTTTAGTATAAAATAAATTTCTTAAAAACAGAGGTGGCACATGTCACACCCGAAGCGGGGGCCTCCTTCCCCTTAGGGGAGAGCAGGGCCCTGCTGCCCCCCGTTTGGGGTTCACTCCGGACTCTCTCCGATAATCAAGATCGTTCACTGTGTAGAGCTCATCGAGTAGAACAACCATGTAAAAAATCAGCTTAATTGGACATCGTTAAGTGCCTGATCGGAACCCATATAACTCTCGGTACATGGGTTTAAGTGGATTTGATTCAGTATTTCGGTTCCATTGTTTTCAAGATAAAAAGGTTCCGATCAAGCACTTAACGATATCCGATTAAGCTGATTTTTTGCATGGTTGTTCTACTCGACGAGCTCTACAAAGTGAACGATCCCAATTATCGGAGAGAGCCCGGAGTGGACCCCAAACGGGAGGCAGCAGGGCCCTGCTCCCCCCTGCTCTCCCGAAGGGGGAGCAGGCCCCCCGCGTCCATGTCACACCCTCTCTACACATCTCAGAGCATAACCATCAAAATAATTTGAGTTAATTTTTTACCATGTTACCCTCAGATTACGTATTCAAACCTTTTATATAATTAGCACGCTTGTATCAATCTCCAACTCGTATGACCTCATCATCTTAATCAAAATAAGTAAAATAACGTGGAATCATTCATCATGTCTCGCAATATCCGACTTACACTGCCATTAGTACTTTAACACACAAACCACGACCGTGGGAATAATTTATAAGGCCCCATTTCACTTTCCATTGTCCTTAGAAAATGCGAACTCATTGCGATCAAGTGACCCTATGCTAATTCTTTAGAGTTTCCTTTTGTCCTCTGAGAGGTGTTTTGGTTATCAATTGTTGGTGATTTGGGTGCATGTCATCAAAGCCATTTGCACAAAACTAATGAATAGTTTTTTAAGAGGATTTGGAATGCCTTTGTGAGAGCATGCCCACCTGTTGGTAGCTAGGCTTTATATAAATTATTTTTACCTTGCTATAGGGTTAAAAAGTCAGAAAAAAAAAAAAATTACAATGTCCCGGCACCGGGCTCATGTTATTTTGACACAATCTCAAATACACACTGTTGGATTAAACCCATCTTTTTTTGGATGCAAATAAGTTGACTTACGTGGCGTGACAAATTTTATAAAGCCAAGATTGCTTCTAAAAGATGAGAAAGTTTCGTCACTTTTGGGATTAAGGGAGTTCGACACCAAAGGCGACTTTGCCATTCCGGACAGCAATGTTGGCTTGCGGGCGGACACAAAGTTTGTAAATAAAAAAATCTGATAAATTATGACTTTGGCAGGCAGTATGCAACGAGTGGACTTGCTCTACAAGTGGATAGTTGAACTCGTCATTTCTGATTGAGGTGATGTGACAGATTTGACATACAGAGCCAGAATTGCTTCCAAACTTGACACCATACAAAGACGATTTTGCCATTTCAGACAGCAATGTTGGCTTGCAGGTGGACATAAAAGTTGTGAATTCTTTTTGGATGAATTTTAACTTTGATAGCCAATATGGCAAAATCCAACGAGTGAACTTGCTCTGCAAGTGAATAGTTGAACTCGTCATTTCTGATTTAGGTGATGTGACAGATTTGACATACAGAGCCAAAATTGCTTCCAAACCTGACACCATACAAAGACGACTTTGCCATTTTAGACAGCAATGTTGGCTTGCTGGTGGACATAAAAGTTGTGAATTTTTTTTTTTGATGAATTATGACTTCGGTAGCCAATATGGCAAATATCCCACGAGGAGTTGAACTCTTCATTTTTGTCTGTTGATTACATCTTTTTGGTATTTTAAGTTGCTTTCCCTATCGACTCTCTTGGTTCCATTACAAATACGCCCAAAATCCATTCATATTATCACGCTGAGGAGAATTATTCATTCAATTATACAACTAGTTACTCTGTATATTAGTATCGCTTTACTTTTTTATGTTGGATTTGGTGGGAAATACTACTGTAACAACCTTGCTAATACCAGAGAAAAAGTTACAGTTAGTTTATTTTTTTTTTTCAATTTTTTCCCTTAGAAAGCAGGGACGTTATATCTATAGTGAGAGTTTACGAGATAACTAAGCACAATAATTTAATCAATACAACAAATGAAGGAAAAACTCCTCTAAAGGAAAAACACCTGCACGCATGTGAGAAGATTAGAATTCTTGACCTTCTGATGAGATACAAGAGTTCTGATCGGTTGAGTTTGGCCCCAGTTGGTTAGTTACTGTTAGTTTGAGTCTTTTTTTTTTTTTTCTTCCCCCCTCCTTCAGTACATGTGGCTCTTTCGGCGCATACATACGCGTATCTGTATCATTCCTGCGACGGCAACCCGTCGGAGTTTGACCCAACCAAACATCTGATCTAATGACTTGTGATAGTATCTCACAGAACTTCCAACAATGTTGGAGTTCTTAAAACTAAACGGTAATCGGGTTTCTTTTTCTGACTTTCAAGAACCTCCATTTCTCTGTTTCTTTTGCAAATTGAGCTTAATCAATGGACTTATAATGCACTTTATAGGACAGTAGTCCTTAGGCTTTGCGTCCATCTCATCTCACAAATCTTTCTGGGCCAAGACCCATTCTTCTTTGGTTCAATGTTTCCCAGGTTCAGTCTTCTTGTTGTGATGTCACAGTCCGTTCTATAAGTAGCCCTTGGAGATAATTCTAGCCAGGAAGTTGGTTTGGAGAGGTTGTTTTCGGCCTACTTTTCCCCCCTCCTCTCACTGTCTGATAACTGGTCGGGCCAAATAGGCCCATTACCTTTGTAGGATGAAAGTTTCATGTCTCCAAAAACCCACCATCTGTAGCCCAGCCCACTCCTCTCACATAAATTATCCGAACCATTCATCTTATAGGTTGTCCAGAAATGAAAATATTGAGAGACTCGAACGGCGAACGGCGATCAGCATGTGGACAGCTTGTATTCTATAGTACCTAATAGATTAACAGTTTGAATTTGGTTGTCATGCATTTCGTAGAACAAAATACAACTAGTACAGGTACACCTATCTGCATCCGATCAAATCTACTTTTGTCGGACAGTTTAATTATCGTTATGGCCTGCAATGAGGTCTACAAATGATAGTTTGGACTCTTTGGAGGAGGGATGTGGGAAGATGGGAAAGGCCTGGAAGTGTGGGAAATTGACCATCACACTTGGGCGATGGGCATGAAAGAAGTTTTAGTCATCTGTTAGACGTTATCTCATATCACTCAGCCACCCAAACTTACTTATATGATATAATCTAAAAACTACTTTACCATTTACAAATGACCAATTGATTTTGGGTTAGAACCCTTCAAGAAATCTAACACGACATCAGAGCTAGGTATTGGATGACCTCATTTCAAGTGATCGATTCTCTGTCTGAGTCAATTTCCTGACATGGCTTACCCTAACCACCCAGACTTGGTTAATGCAATCTAGAAGGTACTTCCATGAATGATATTGGCAGAGTGATTTATCAATCTGCTTTGCAGAAAAGTTCTCAGAATGAGAAGAGATATGACAACAACGACGAAGAGGTCCGGCGAGGAGGGTAGAAGGATGAGATTAGGGAATTGGGAAAATTAGGTTTAAGGTTTGGGGAGGGGAGATGGAGTGGTTAATAAGCTATTTAACGTCCAACTTAACATAGCAAAATCTGTTATCAATTTGATAGATTTAGACAGCAAGTGGGTAATTGAATAACGGCTTAATGGTTTAGGAGTCTTTTAATTTAAGATTATTAAAGTTTAGGTGTCTATTAGACATGCTTAGCCGGATTTTTGAAAATTTCCCCCTTTAATTTACTGATACAGGGACAAGAAATCGAAATTCCGTGATTTCTATGGAAATTCTGAAATCTAAGCAAATCTAACCCTAAGTCATTGTGAGCAACATCTAGAACAGGAGAGACAAAAACAAGAACAAGAGAGAGAAAGTGATGGAACTCAAATTTCTATTCAATTCGTTTTTCTGTCTTACAGAGAATGAAAACCCCCTTGGCTTATATTGTACGCCAGTTTACCAGTTTCTACTAATCTCTCACTAAGCAACCCATCTAACTAACTGACAAACAAACTTAACCTCCTAACTACTTAGCTAAACCAGCTGACGTGGAACCATAATAGAGCTGGAATCTGCTGAGGTAGAACCATGAGTAACAGCTGCAACATCAGCTTTAATGAGTTCTCTTGACAGCCCCCTGCAAACTCATGGGAGTGTCAATGACCATGAGTTTGGTCTTCAAGAGAAGAAACCTGTCCACAGATAAAGACTTGGTAAAAATGTCTGCAAGTTGAGCCAAGGTGCCAATATGACGTACCAAGATTTGGTTGCTCAAAACTTTTTCACGAATGAAGTGATAGTCCACTTCAACATGCTTAGTCCTAGCATGAAAAATAGGATTAGAGGCTAGAGCAATAGCAGACTGATTATCACACCATATCAGATGAGGCAAAGAAGGTGTAACATGCACATCAACAAGTAATTGCTGTAACCAAGATACATCGGCAGCAGTCTGGGCTAAAGCCCTGTACTCTGCCTCTGTGGAAGATCTAGCAACAGTGTGCTGCTTTTTAGCACACCAAGACACCAAATTAGATCCTAAAAATACACAAAAGCCAGTGGTGGAACGTCTGTCAACATGATCCCCAGCCCAGTCAGAGTCACTGTATCCTGTTATATTTAGAGGACCAGGTACAAAATGCAGACCCTGATGAATGCAACCTTTGATGTATCTCAAAATACGTTTAATGGCAATATAATGACTTTGTTTTGGAGCATGCATGTGTTGACATGCAAGATTTACAGCAAAAGAAATTTCTGGTTTGGTAAGTATGAGATATTGCAGTGAGCCAACAACAGTTCTATACCAATGAGGATTCTCAAACACTGGATCTGGATCGAGGATTGCAGGTTTAGAGGAAGAAGGAGACAAACTTGGTTTACAGTCAGACATACCAGCTTTGACAAGCAAATCTGTAGCATACTTATTCTGAGATAAAATGAGAGTCTTCCCATGTTTCACTACCTCAATCCCCAAGAAATAGCTGAGAGCACCCAGATTTTTCATGACAAATCTAGTACTAAGAGTCTTGATCAAAGTAGAAATGTATTCAGCATTGCTTCCAGTGATTATAATGTCATCAACATACACGAGAAGGAGAGTAACACCGTGATCTGTTTTGAGAGAAAATAAGGAAGCATCTGCCTTGCTATTAACAAACCCTTGCTGAGTCAGAAAAGTAGAAAATAAAGAAAACCAAGCTCTTGGTGCTTGTCGTAAACCATAAAGGGCTTTGTTGAGTTTACACACATGTTGAGGATGAAACACACTTTTATAGCCAAGTGGTTGTTTCATATAGACCTCTTCTTCAACAATACCATGGAGAAAGGCATTGGACACATCCAGTTGCCTGATAATCCAGTCATGATGAACTGCAAGACTTAGAACAACTCGAATAGTTGGTTGCTTAACGACAGGACTGAAAGTTTCATTAAAGTCTAGACCTGCCTCCTGTTGATTTCCATTAGCAACCAATCTAGCCTTATATCGTGCCACACTACCATCGGAATTTTGTTTAATCTTGTAAATCCACTGACAGCCTATGACATTGGCTCCTGGGGGTGGGGGTACAAGTGTCCAAGTGTTTTGATGAACTAGAGCCTGGTATTCTTCTGCCATAGCTGCTTGCCAAACATAGTGTTTAACAGCTTCAGTAAAATGAGTGGGTTCAGTGTTAGGTGGTGAGGAAACACCTGTTACAGCAGTCATACTCACAATGGTTTTAGGTTTAACAATGCCATGTTTAGACCTTGTTGCCATAGAATGGGTATTAAAAGGTAAGACAGATGATATAATGGCAGAAGAAGGAACAGAAGAGGTAAGAGGAGAACTCGTAGACGTAGAAGAAGACAAATCAGAGGCAGAAGATGAAACAGAACCTGTAGGTAAGGAATTAGGAGATGAGATTGGAAAAGAAGGTACAGAGGATGAAGAAGGATTGAGGTGTGGAGTAGAAAAAGGAATGGGTAAGGACTCAACAGGAACACCGGTTGAGGAGGAAGAACTGAGAGGAAGTGAGATAGAAGGAAAAGAGGAAGAGGAGACAAGAACAGTCACCACAATATCATCAAATGAAGTTAGAGGTACATTAAAAGAAGAAATAACAGAAGTTGAGTCAGAAAAAAGAGTAACCAAAGCAGGATAAGGAAACACATGCTCGAGAAATTTTACATGTCTAGAGATATATACGTTTGTAGTTATGGGATCATAGCATCGAAAACCTTTAGTGGTATCACAATAACCTAAGAACACACATGGGGTGGACTTAGGAAGAAGTTTGTGTGACACATAGGGTTTGAGCCAGGGGTAACAACAACAACCAAAAGGCTTGAGATTAAAATAGTTGGGTTTAGTGTTGAAAAGAAGAACATATGGAACCTGGAATTGCAAGGAGGTATGAGGTAACCTATTTGCTAAATACACTGCAGTTTTCAAAGCCTCAAGCCAAAAGGAAATAGGAAGACGAGCTTGTAACAATAAAGTGATTGTGGTTTCAATTAGGTGTCGATGTTTCCTTTCAACAATTCCATTCTGTTCTGGGGTATGAGGACAAGTAGTTTGATGTATGACCCCAGTAGAAAGAAACAAATGAAGAAGAAAGTGATTGATAAACTCTCCCCCATTATCACTTCTAACAGTTTTGATAGAAACACCAAACTGTGTAGACACATAAGCTTTGAACTCAGAGATCTTATACTTAACCTCTGATTTATAATGCATAGGAAACAACCAAGAAAATCTAGTAAAATCATCAATGACTAAAAGATAATACTTGAAACCTTTATGAGAAACAACAGGAGATGGACCCCACACATCCATGTGTACTAACTGGAAAGGTGCAGTAGTGTGAGTCTCAGAAATAGGAAAAGGCAATTTATGACTCTTTGCCATATGACAACAGTTACAATCCAACATAAGAGACTTCTCAATAGGTAAGCTAAATTGTTTGACTAAAGAAGCAAATAAAGGTGTACTAGGATGACCCAGTCTCCTATGCCAAAGCTCAGCAGATGAAGTATTACTAAAAAGAGTAGTAGAAGAATCAACACCTGAAGTAGAAGAATAGCCAGAAGGTGATGGCATAGAACTAGAGTAGGGCAGAATTGGATACAAACCCTTGTGACAAGGGCCTTTGTATAGAACTTGAAGAGTGTTCTTGTCCTGGGTGACAAGACCATGAGACTCAAAAATAAGCAAACAATGATTATCTTTAGCAAATTGTTGAACATACAAGAGATTATGAGTAATATGTGGAGTATGAAGAATATGTGAAAGTTGAAAAGTTGCATGAGGTGTAGGCAATAACCCTTTACCTGTGTGAGTCATTGGAAGTGTGTTTCCATTACCAACCAGAACACCTTCACTCATAGTTGATGGTTGAGGTGGTGCTAAGTTCAGATTCTGCATGTTATTAGTGATATGATTGGTAGCCCCACTATCAAAATACCAGGGTGAAGAGAGATGATGGTTAAAGTTGTCACTTATGTATACTGAAGCAGGTGTATGTGTGGTATCATAGAAATCAGATGCAGAAACTCCAGAGGAACCATACAAAGTTGAACTAGATTGCGGCATCCCATAAGTATCAGTAAAACCAGCAAATGCTTGTTGTCCAACAGGAGCTGACTGTGAAGACAGTTGTGATGCCATAGAAAATTGTTGCATAGGTAACACAGGTGCCACAGAAGGCCTAAATCCTCCAAGAGATCTAGATGTTCCAGTGAGATGTGGAGAAAACCTTGGTGCTTGAAGAGAACAGTTTGAGTACATAGGAATATTGGATGTATAAAACCCAGACATCGTCGGATTCTGCCATTGAGAAGTTTGATAAGGATCAGAGACACCTCTCCACTGAGAACCATCTGAGAAACCTCTCCATTGAGAACCGGATAAATTTTGTGGTCGATAATAACAAAAATTTGTAGAGTGATTTGTTTTCCAGCATATCTCACATGGTCCCTTTTGAAATCGACCACCTCTACCTCTGTTAGATGGTCGAAAAGATTGGGGAAAATAATGTTGTTGTGGTGTAGGTGAAATAAACTGAGGAACACCAGGAACACCAAAAATAGATTGAGGAACACCAAAACCAGAAGATTGAGATGAACTGATAGGTGATTGTGAGATAGAATTTCCAGTATTGACAAGACCTGTGGAAATGCCATGTCCTGTAGTTGAATTTCCAGTAGTGCCATGAGAAGCAACAAGAACAGTGTTCAGACTTTTTAATTCAAAAGTCTCTGAACTCAACTGTTTTTCTTCACTTTTTAACATGATCACAATTTCATCAAAGCACACATTGTGACCTCGAGTGCGCACAGCCCTAACAGTAGTCCTAAGTCCATTAAACACCGTAGGTAGCCCATGTAATGTTCGAAAAACAAGTTCATCATCTTCTATTGGACTACCAGCAGCAGCTAATTTTTGGGCTAAGTCCTTAATATGATCAATATAGGCATCAACAGTAGATGTTTTAGACACACTATACAACTGATCCCTAAGTTCTTGAACATGAGTATCAGTTAATAAATTGTAGCGTTGTGATAGGGAATCCCACACCTGATTGGCAGTACGTAACCCTAGAACATATGGCAGGGTAGATTGAGAAAGCGAAGCAGCTAAACAAGATCGAAGCTAAGAATCAATCAATCGCCATAAAGAGAAAGCAGAATTTGGAATTAATGCACCTTGTTCATCACGAATTTGAGACGGCGGTAGAGGTATGGATCCATCAAGATACCCGAGAAAACCATTTGCTTCCATTACACTTTCAACTTGAACTCTCCAAAGCAGATAGTTCGAACTATCCAATTTGATATTGACAAGTGAATGGAAGTTAGAGACCAGAAATGCCAGAGAATGAGGTAACGTAACAGCGACAGAAGAAGAACCAGTTGGAGTCGTCGAGTTGGAAGCCATGATTTTGCCCAAATTTCAGAAATTGAAGCGGAAGATCTGTACGATCGAAGGACTTTCATCTCTATACAAGCTCTGATACCATATGGAAATTCTGAAATCTACGCAAATCTAACCCTAAGTCATTGTGAGCAACATCTAGAACAGGAGAGACAAAAACAAGAACAAGAGAGAGAAAGTGATGGAACTCAAATTTCTATTCAATTCGTTTTTCTGTCTTACAGAGAATGAAAACCCCCTTGGCTTATATTGTACGCCAGTTTACCAGCTTCTACTAATCTCTCACTAAGCAACCCATCTAACTAACAAACAAACAAACTTAACCTCCTAACTACTTAGCTAAACCAGCTAACGTGGAACCATAATAGAGTTGGAATCTGCTGAGGTAGAACCATGAGTAACAGCTGCAACATCAGCTTTAATGAGTTCTCTTGACAATTTCAACATGTAGTGACAAATGTGTTTTGGAAAATAGTGTGTGTGGCAAAACCTAGAACAATCCTTCCAAATTAAGATAAGGTCCCGCAATGTGGTTTGGAATGGTACTCCATTTGAAATGTATAAAACAAAACCTGTCCTGTTCCTTTAGCAACCATTTAATACACAGGACAATAATGGTAGAGGTGGGGACTATATTAAGGCTTTGTTTGGACACTTGAAGGCAACATTTGCACTCCAGTTACGGAACTATATGAAAGGTCCAAATCCAAATCCTTCAACAACAAGAGTTAAAATTATGATGGACCTACCCCAAGGCCAGGGGTAGCTCAAGTTGCAACAATGATGAACTGTAAATTCATACATTTTTTTTTCCTCCAAAAAAAGAGAAAAATCTCTTGTGAATCTCTTAGTCCTGGCGTGGGTGGTCTGCCTTTGACTCGGAGAGAAATAGTCGAGGTGGGCGTAAGTTTGTCCAGACATCCCTGACAGTTGAAAAAGAAAAAAGAAAAAATGGACCACACCCATCAATTATGAAGAACCAAAAAGCAAACCAAGAACTCATGTCTGCTATAATTTATGTACTACAATCATTTTTATGTGGACAACTTTTGTTTGGATGTCTATATGACTGATTTATATGCATGCAATGCACCACATGGTTGCTCCGAATGGAGTGGCCATGGTTCTTCAAAAAAAAAAAGGGACCATTACTTTTTGAAGGCCCCCATCTCTCACCATCAAAGCTAGAAGAAGAATTCTTCAGGCACATGTCCAGTTCTGGTAATTTTGGACCACCCCTATTCTTGAGAAAGTTGATAGGGAACCATGAACATCTCCGTGATCACATACATGATTACAAATTTCAAAAAGACATCCTTTTGCCATCTTGTTGAATTATTATGAGTGCTCATGTACCTGAACTTTTACACTTCTGGACCTGATATAAAAGAAGCAAGATCCTCTCATTTAACGTGTCCGTTTTCTAAGTCTCAATTTGTTTATTAACCTTCCTAATAATCAAGTCAACCTAATAACCAGCGCAGTTGACTATATTTGCTTGAAGAGAAATAAACGGCTAAGAGTATGGCCGGCCGTTTCATTTTGTGACACGTATGCTTCTTTCAAACAGAATACTGATAACCGGTCGACTTAATACAAAATTAGAAGAAACAAGCAGCTGCTAAACAGGAACCAAATACAAACTATAGTACTTCAGAATATATCCATTTCCATTAAGAAAAAGAGGGTGTTTGCTCTAAACTGAGCCAGAACAAACAGAGTACCCATAAAATTTCCGCCAAGAAAACCAGGAAATAGATCTTACACAAATCCAATAACCATAGATATTAGATCTTTTAGAAACATATAGCAGATCCTTTTCTCTAGAAAACAGACGCGAAAGCAGAAAAGAGTTGCAAAACCAATCTTGAAGAGACCTTCCTCCCAACACTTCTGCTTCTTTTCACTTGTACTCCAAAATCATGTTGTTCTCAGGAGACAATCCAACACAAGCTCTCAGAATGTTTTCCAGCATAGCCCGCTGCTTTGACAGCGCATTCACCACTGGTGTGCCCGGTGGTACCTGAGCAAAAACACCATTCCAAATTCTACTTATCCAAAAACTTATCTAATATATGTCAAGGTGGTGTGGAGAAAAAGTAAAATGTGCAAGGGGAAGGCAAAAAAAATAAAAAACTTCCCCCCACTTCTCATATTGTGAATAGTTTGCGAGTGCAAATAACTCTATGTAAATCATTTCCCATAGCATAGAAAAGAGTTGGTTGTCACTGAAAGGTTTGCCCCCATCATGCTTATTTAGTGTCTATATCCAAAGTACTTCTAATAGCATGCAATGAGTGAAAAGGAAATTTTAGGGAGACTAGCAATAGAAACTTACAAGAGGGGCCTTGGTGAGGTAGCTGAGAATGGTAGCCACAGGATGGAATGAGTGAAATTTACCCTGTAAAGCAGGAGATCTGTTATGTGCTTTCCATATAAATATGGGAATAATATAGTACCAATGTATAGACCATAAGTGATGAAGAAATGGAAAGGGAGTTCATGTTAGTGTGGCAAAAGCAGACCTCTCCTTCTGCTTTGAGCTGAATGCGAGTGCTCAGCTCAGCAAGGAGGACCAAGTCCAAAATGATTGGAGCCGCCAACAAGGAATCCTCGCAGGTGTTGTGCATCACTATGGTGTTCTTCCCACCCATGAATATCTCCGATGTGTACTCGTCCATGGCCCTCTTGCTATCCGCAACATACGGCACATACTAAAACACCACCATTTATATGAGAACTAAACATATGCATAAACTGTACTTTTGTGTATAGAGTGCGAGAGAGATGGATACCTTGATGACAACCACGTGATCGGGATGCTCACCGGGCTCGTAAAGGATAGCATTGCTAGAGACCATGTCATCCACCACATTGCTTTTTGAGATTTCTTTGGAGCGGAAAGTTTGGGGGGCAGAGAGATTCATTCCGTCATTGTTTCCCAAATGGTTATAGCTCACAATTGAGGTTGGCTGTTACCACAACAAAAACAATATCACATCACCTCTTAACCAACAATACAAGCACAATATCCCAAACAAGTAAAAACTTGAAAACAAAAAAAATTAGAAAATAGAAAAAGGAACTGGAACCGAAGTCCGGCCCCAAGAGCAAGCTAACACTTTTCTTTTAGGCCGATTGAAACGACAAAGTCTCAAAGTACGTCATGGAACAATTTTCTTCTTTTTTTTTATAAAGAAGTTGCAATACAAGAAGCAGGGCAGAATCAAATAACAATGGACAACATAAAACCATGAGCAAGCAGCATTTTCTTGAGAAATCGTGAATGCGAGAAGAAATTACCTTAAAATAAACAAACTAGAAACAAAATAAAAATCCCAAAATAGGGAACAAATAAATCACACATTAAAGTTGAAACATTAAACGATATATACCTTGATACCAGCTCCAACTAGGAAATCAACAAGTACGGACTTCATTTTCGTCTGACCACTCTTGAAGTCATCTCCACCAATCAAACTGTTCCTCCTTATGGCCAAATCAATCAGCCCTGCAACACCAGAGATTCCCAAATAAGAACTGTGAACTAATTACTATCCAACCTCTATCAAGGTGAAAAATGCCTGGTTAGGCTTCAAACTGACCGGGGACAAAGGTATTCTGAGGGCTTCCATTGATGAAGGGAATGTTTTCAAGCACACAAGCAATGGCATACAAGGTTGAAGGAGATATCTCAGCCTCATTCTTGTCCACAGAAGCAAATAGGCTCTCCATTGTGTCATTTAACCCAACAATGACATTGCTGTATCTCTCTGTATTGGCAGTCCAAAGCACCACCACCCTGTCCACCTTGCTCTTCTCCTTGAACTCCCTATCAACACATCATCAATCCAATTAATTGATACACAGCTAGTCTAACAATTATCTCCTGAGCATTTCAATTAGGGACAATGATGTGCTTTCAGAATCATTATGCGAAATCCTACCCGAAAGAGATGCTTTAGTGGCATTATTGAAGTAATATGCTATCGTATACCAACTATTCTAGCACACTATCAAGATCCTGTTTTGACCCATTTGGTTATCATCGCTGATTATCGCGTATTTTCGTATACCGTAGTGTCTAGATTCCAACACCAAATAATCATTAATTAATGATAAGCAAACGGGCTTATAAAATTTGCCTATCTCAAAATTTCCAAATGTGTCACATCACACTACGATATTCGTATGTACATCATTGTTAATTAATGGTGACTACCTGATATCTTTAATAATTTGCTCAACCTGCTCCTTCTTGGTTCCTTTGATCACGTTGTTGGCACGTGACCCCTGATTGGCAGCAATGAAATCAGGGTCGTAGATCCCGGGGAGTGGGACCATGGATTCCATGTAGGGCCTCAGCTGCTTCTGCAGGTCAATGTCAAACACTCTAGCCCTGGCCATGGCATCTGCCAAATTCATGTCACTTATGTCCCAACCTCCAAACACCACGTCATCTGGGTTAACCTGTTCATCCCAGAAAATCATGCAACAATCAGTTCAAAGCAATTACTAGAGGAAATATTAGATATATATTCTCAGTGAACAAGTATGTATAAATGTTTTGTTCTGGGTAATTTGAACGTGTATGTATAAAAAAGTTGGATAATTTAGAACAAGGCTCAATACGTCCCCATGGTCTAACAAGTGATGGTGGTCAAATCATTAAGACCAAGACGTACAGAAACCTAAAAACCATGTCTACATGTTTCTATCTATTAGTAATAAGATGGCAAAACAACTACTTCAAGAGGTCTCACTCCTAGGAGGTAAATCAATGATTGGTTTTCATTCCTCGCAGCCCCTCAACTTGATTTTATGCACACTTTCAACAAATAACGTCATTCTTTGGCAAACTCTATATCAATTTGGATTGTGATGATAATACCTCAAAAGGTCTCACCGAACAGAACCACAACCCCAGGACCCACCTCGGTTCACTAGACTGAGGGACTACATGTACGGCTTTTGGACCAGTAGGGCAACCATGTCAGCACAGAAGGTGATGTCATGTAATTATAGAGTGGTCTTGGGGCACCACCACCACCAGTTAGTAGTGGGCTCTACATAAATGTGTGGTAGAGAATAATTTTGGGGCATTACATGGCTGTGCCTCGGGACCACCCAACAAATTTTTGTCCATTTATTTACCAAGTAACCAACTGTTAGCCTATTTGTTTACCAAATCTTAATCTGTGTACTTGCGAAACTTCTCCTTCCGCAGAGGGGAAAAGGGTCTAGAGCGCTCTATTATGATGAACTAAACTGCCACAAAACAAAGTTATAGTATTACGAAGGGGGAAGGGAAAATGGGTACCATTGGGAGAAGACTCTTAAATGGGGCATAAATTTCCTCTCCATTGAAAGACCCAACTCGGATGGTGGATGCCTGAGTGAGTGATCCAAAATAGTTGGCTTGTTGTACCTTATCTTTTGTTGCCCAAGAGATTCCCCTGTCAAGTATCAACATGTACATCTCATTAAACACACAAAAACACCCCACTAGAAACAAACTTCTCAGAAACAAATCTCAAATTCACATGCACACAATTAAACAATTCACCAACCACCAAAAAAAAAACTGAAAACAAAGGGGAATCAAGATCCCCACAAGTAGCATGTGGAATTGGTCTTAGGAGCGCGTAAGCTAGCGCGGACATTTGATTTGTAAAAAAACAAAGGGAATCAAGATTTTCAAGAAACTCACTCCCGATTTGCAATAACACCACCAGTGAGGGTCGAGCCATTGTTTCCACCCCACCCAACGAGCATAACCCTGTCCAGATCAAGGATAAATTCACTCAATTGAAAGACCCAGAAAATGAAATTCAATAAAAATTAGAACTTTATGGATTATTGATGAAAAATGGGTATACCCTAGTTTTGGGACATGGGTATCGGTCTTGAACTCGTATTGGACGGATTTGGGCTTGACAATCCATTGATAGGTCCCATTCCTGTTCTCATGAACCAGTTCTGTGGTCTCGTAGTTGTACACAGAATGAATCTCACTCTCTGTGTATTTCACATTCGGGCTCTCTACCTTGAAATTGTCGATAAACATCTTCACCCACTATTGCAAAATGAGAGGAGATCTCAACAATTCAAGAGAGAAAAACAAGGTCCGTGCGTGTGCGTGTGTGTAAGAGAGAGAGAGAGAGGAGAGAGAGAGAGAGAGAGTCTCTGTGTGTGAAAGGAAAGAAGCGAAGTGTGTAACTGCTGTCCGTGATTTTCTGGTAATGCTGGTGGTGCATCTTCGTGTGACACCTTGGGGGTTGTATATATAGGCGAGGCATGTGGTTTGGAGGGTGTACGTGGCGCGATGTGAGTGGAGGGTGACCCCACATTTGTAATTATTATTGGCGCTTGGTTTAAAGCGAAGCTTGGCCATGCAAAGCAGAAAGCGGAGCGGCCGTATGCAAAAACAATAGCCCGCTTTATCTTACCGTCCATCTTAGTAATTAATTGTTAAAATTTTATAAATTATTTAAAATTTGAATTGTACAAAATACTACTTTTTAAACGATGAGATTGAGACATATCGTCTAAAGCGAAGCTTTACCATGCAAGGCAAGAAGTGGGGCGGCCGTAAGCAAACACAACAGCTTGCTCTATTTCACCGTCCGTCTTAGTAATCAATTATTAGAATTTTATAAAAGACTTAAAATTCGAACGTACAAAATATTTTAGACGATAAGATTGAGTGATACTGAAAGTGAAAAAGGTAAAATTATTGGATGATACTGAGATACTGTCCCATAATACTTCGAGATTCTTCTCAATCGCACTTTATAAATAGTATAATCATTATTCATCACGTGTCTGATCTAATGGGTAAACATTTTGAATTCTCTTGCTCGATGGTGAGGCTTTTTTTTTTGCTCGGCAGTGAGGCTTTATCATAACCGTTTGGTGAAGTTAAACGTAATTACCGTATACGAGAAAAAAGGGAAATTGAGTGTCATGTAGTAAAGCTTTTTTCTTGAAATCAATGTATATTCATGTGTGATTCCCGTTTCGCTAAATTTTTTTTTTAAGTATTAATTTTTTGTTTTATGAGACATGTCGATTTTTCATAATATATCATTTTTAATTAAAATTTAAGTATTAATTTTTTGTTTTATGAGACATGTCGTTTTTTCATAATATATCATTTTCAATTCAAAAAATAAATATTTTTTCATAATATATCATTTTTAATTAAAATTTAAGTATTAATTTTTTGTTTTATGAGACATGTCGTTTTTTCATAATATATCATCTTCAATTCAAAAAATAAATATTTATTTTAGTAACTAAAATGTATGCTCTGCACATTGAGTGATGGTGCTCTCTCGTGCATTATTGAGTGCTGAACTCCATGTAAATGTACGATCAGGACCGATTCTGAGATTCTTGGGGCTTAAGTCAAACTTGTTAAACAAGGGTCCTATTTTTCTTTAAAAATAATAATAATAAACCTCAAGGAAAACAAAAGAAAGGGAAAAAAAAATTGAGAGTTACTTGTTAAGAATTGAACCTTAAATCTATTGGATTGCAAGACTTAAAGGTACCACTTTACTAGCTATCTCCTCTAGTAATTGGAAGCCACTAATTAAATATATATTACGTACCTAGGTATAGAGGCCCTAATTTTGGGCCAAATTTTAGGATTTAAGTCCGCCGCCTTACTCAGCTTAGCTCAAAGCCAGCACCGTACACGGTGGTAGTGGAGGGTATTGAAGCATTTCATGACGATACTCGAGCACCACCGAATAATCATCAGTGCGTTTGGATGTAGCCAAGAGTTGTTGTTCAAAAAAAAAAAGTTAAGAAGTGGTGAGGCTGTTTGGGGCCACGGAACCACTTGTACGGAGTGACACCGGGGAGACAACACGGCGTGGAGGTGGGCTATACGCGTGGCACAATTCCGTGGATCCATGTGGACCACCCTGTCATGTGGGACCCTCTCATGTGGTACCCATCAGTTTCAAACGTGTTTTGGGCGGCATATATTCTATCTCTCCCCTGATCACTCTATCACTCTCTCTTCTCTTTTTCTCTTTCTAAAATCTGAAACATACAAACACACGTTTGGATGACTGAAATCGCTAACGGAATACCACGTGCGTGATACCCACCTGGCACCCAGAAACTTCTCGTAAATTGGACATGGGTCCCCCAGAAAGTAATCGTTTGTAGAAGAAGGTACTGGAAAAATCGGAGTAACCGAAGGATAAAAATAAACAGTAAAGGAGTGAAATTAGTGACCAACTGATTTCACAATTTGGACCAATTATCAGAGTTATGATGTTTTCTAGCTATTATTGGGGAAGTGATTTTTGGACTCTCCTCATAACTAGGGAGTGCGGTTAGTAACTAGGGAGTGCGGTTAGTAATTTTAAGAGTGCGAAGATAAATTTCGGTTAGTAATTTTAAGAGTGCGAAAATAAATTTCCTTATAATTAACGTAAAATACCTTTAAGTTATCGGATGTGTCGCTATTCATCAAGATGAAATATATCTTACCAAAAATATATTGACAATCAGACTCAAGTTCGAAACTTCTCAAATGCTATTAATTCATTTGGGACCACTCCATATTCGGTATTTTGCTCCAGCTATTGGTAGACAACAACTAGTGGACGATAGGTTTATGGTTCCAATAATTAGTCGAAATGCGACACCTAACTATAAAAAAGTTCCTTTTAGTGACAGGTGGACCATTGATGTGCGTGCACATTGCCACAAAACCATTCGGTGGTAGAGTGAGCTTTATCCTCTTTTGGATGGAGCAAACGAGATGACTTTTGACTTGAGGCGTTTCCCATCTTCACATTGCCACGAAACTTACGTAGATTTTTTTTTTTTTTCAAACTTGTTCAATTTTTTTTTGGCATTTGTTAATTTTACGCCAAATTATTATGTGATATGGGTGAGTAAGAATGAGAGGAATCGGAAAAGTAAAAAATTATTACTTTTACACAAGTATTTTGGAAAATACCAAAGAGAAGCTTAAAAAGTCTGTTTTTGGATTTTTTTTCTTGAATATTTTTCAAAGTAGTACTTGTTTAAAAGTCATAATTTTTTATTTTTCCAATTCCTATTATCCTTAATTACCCGTATTCCCAAAAAAAATTGGCGTAAAACTTGCAAACGTTAAAAAAAAAAAAATTTGAATAATGACAACACCAAATAATTGTGTTGCATAAATTAATCACTAGCGTGAACTTATATAAATCGGCGAGGTAAACATTCAGAGGAAACAGAAGGAACAACTAACAAGAAGTGAAAAAGCTTATCACGTTACCATGTTATAAACTACGATATGATATCACGTTCCTTTGTTCTATTAATTGAAACCACTGTTTTGACATGTGGTGCAATCTAATCGATTCGAAGAGGAAAAAAAAGAATGTTTACATCGCCGATGCATATAATTTAATTTCTAGGATATGTCGTGTTTGGACGTACATGCATACACTTATGTGGAGTGGAGGGAACAGTAAGGGAAAAACGTTTAGAAGTCTTTAACATTTAAAACATTCCAAATAAATCATTTTCAACAAGGAATGAAAAAGCAGAATTTTACACGAACGTATTCTATTTCTCTTTCTCTTTTTTCTTTCTGAAGGGCTCTCTCATGATATATCCCTTTCATAATTTGGAGGGCCCAAGTAATTCCCAAAAGAGAGGACCATTACTATTAAATGATCAGACGAAAAGCTTCAGCTTTTGCTCACCTTTCCTATTTTCCTTCCTATTCTATTGGGTTCTGGTCAATTCTTCAGCCTTTTCTTATTTTGGAGAATTTGTACAACCATTTTTTTTTTTTGGAGTAAAAATTTCTGCTCTTGGGTTGAAGGGGAGAGTATCGATCTCAACCCATATACATCCAGAGTGTGCTTTGGGTAAAAAAAGTATGGAAAATTGACACAACTATATTTTGGGGGCCCTGATGCTTTTTCTTTATCGGCCTAAGATTAAAACCTTTATTTTCCCGAAAAGTGCGCTAGTTATATGATTTCGATTTCGTTTAACATCATGATTCATGGCAACACGGTCTATTTTCCTTTCTCTTTTTCCCACTTCTTGTGTATTGCGAATCGGCTTCTGTGCTTGTACTAATTTGGCAACGGTTTTTGTAAAATTGACAACACCACGCTTGTCCAAACTTCGTCAACTCAAAACGTTTATAATGCAAGAACTGAAGGTGCTTACTCCTCATTTAGAAACTCAGATGCACTTAACTTAGCCAGTTAAGTGTTGCATGTTAAAATTGTGTTGCTTTCGCCTCAGTTTGGACCATGCGAGTTTTCCACGGAAAGTTTGGTTTACATCACTGTAGAGTTCATTTTCTGCTTCAAGTCATTTATAGCCACACCGATTCGGTTATCAATAAATCTCCACTTCTGCTATTTGACTAACTATTTATATAATTGTACGATAGCACACCGAAATTTTACGTCTGGCCTCGGAAGGGCTTTGAGAGTGACAAAAGACGAAACCACGGAATTTCTAATACTCTAAGATTTCTGTTTTTCAAAAAAGGTTTTCTTAAACTATGATCGGTTGGCTGTCTCCCAGGAAAAATGATTGGATAGTGGATACAACGGTTACTTATAACGCATTCTCCCATGATGTGCATCTCATCTCAGCAATGCCCAAACGAATATTAAGCTGAGGGAGCGATCTATTGCCCTCTCCACATGATTCTTGGACGTTCTGGGGATCCATTTCCTGATACCTTTTTCAGCATTTATACAAGAGATCATATGGTACTATGGTTTTAGAGGTACGATCAACTGCATTCACAAAGGAAAAAATACTTAGGTTCCCACATGGTTTCACTCCCCAAAGCCTCTCCTGCTAATCACGTCCACTTAGCATATCAAACAACAAGAGTAACTGAAAACTCTCGTTTTTTGGCACAAGGTGTGAATGCATGGAGTGCGGGCGTACCAAGACTTGTAGTGCCTAACTTTGGTAGAAGATTCCCGTGAATCTTGACTTCTATCGTATGAGCGATTGTGTGTGATCCAAAGGTTAAAGATCACAATGTGGTTCGGGGTTTGTCACACGGTCGTGGACTTAAAATTTCCTAGTCGTATAGGAAGTGGAACGTGGAAGAAAAGCGTTACTTTATTACACCGGGATAATAAAGTTGATACAAGGAAAGTAAAAGATCCAAACTACTTGATGAAGTAAGTTTGAATGAGGGGTGAGCACGTGGTACTCGATAATCTACTTTGCTGAAAGTAGGAAAGTGTTTGCTTCGCTGGGAAGGTTTTGGTTTTTTAGCGTTATGCTTGATTGGTGTTGGACCCTTTTTCCTTCTTGAGTTCTTCTATTTATAGGCACATCAGCAGTCTGATTCAGGCCTGAATCCGAATTCTGCATTGCACCATCAGCCGCCATGTGTCCCATGATTGCTCCACTTTTTGTGCATGCATGGTAGTGGGCGGTTTTTCTGGCAGTTAACAGTAATTGAGGAAGATCATGGGTAGTGGGCCTCTCATGGATTGACATGTGTCCCATGCTTTGGTAAAATATTTCCCAACTTCCCCCTTTTTTGTAGCTTCCACGTGACACATGGCCAATTGACCAAGTCAATTGGCCTTTGAAACAAAAATATCAACTGACCCCAGCATAACCAACTCCTCCTCAATTCAAGGACCTTGCTCCCTAAATCAAATCGGCAGCTTCTCATGCACCAAAAACCGTGGGCCATGCTCCATGGACCAAACCGACTCTTTTTTTTTTCGTGGATCCAACCGTGGGCTTCCAAACAATTATGGGCCCAACCATGGGCTAGCTTCCACATAAATACGGGCCGAGTTCTCCATATGGGTTGCGTATTTCTCGGGCCCAAATGGAAAAATACCCATGGCCCAAGAATTACCCAATTAATTACACAACTCTCGGCTCAAATTAATTAAGGAATCAAATGAAACCCGATCACGACTAGCTCGATCCGCAGTGCCAAAAACGGGTATAAACAGTAACATTAATAATACTTAACCTTAGCATAAGTTTGGCATCCGACTTCTAAGATGTGTTAGGGGCTAAGCCATATAGTATGCTTTTTTTTTTTGTTTTTAATCATACAGGATATTAGGATCAGTTTAAGCATACCTTGGTTGATTCTTAGGAAATTAGTCCCACCGTCCACTAACAGGGGATCAAATTAAAGTCGGGACAAAGTTCCGTATGATCAAGAAATGATCGCCCTTACGAGATTTTGAACCTAAGATTTGAAAAAGAGCGAACACATAAGGTCAAATTCCAAATAGCTCTAGGCAGTGAATCTAGTTAATTACTTTTAACTTTTCTTTCCAAAATAGAGAAAAAGTGTATCCATTTGGTTTATAAACCTTCCCAAACACTACCCAATAGGTAAAAAATAATGGAAAATGACGGCCAAGGACGTGTTTTGATAATTAATACCCACCAAAGACAAACTAAGAACATTTGTTAATGCTAAAAATGTCCTTGACAGGTATTAATTATCAAAACACATCCTGAACCGTCATTTTCCCAAAAAATAAACTTGATTGGCCCAGCAGAACTTGATTTATCATGTTTGAGTTAATTCTGGGCCGGTCCTATTTTTCAATTTCATAGGCCACTAGATCCTTTTTCTATAGAGTGCAATTCCTAATAGATCCTGTGGAGTATATTTGATATTTTTACCCCCGTTTAGAAACAAATGAACCCATACAACCTCCTACACCACCACTACCACCACCACCACCATCACCACTCCACCCCCACCACCACAACCAACGCCACCACCGCCGCCACCACCACCACCACAACTCTGCCACCGGCCCACCATCATCACCGCCACCACAATGACAACCACCACCACTCCACCATCATTATCACCACCACCATGCCGCCGACGCCACCACCACCATAATTACCACAACCCCCACCACTCCACCACAACCAGCGCCACCACCACCACCACCGCTGTCACGCCGCTGCCACCACCATCACAACTCCGCCACCACCATCACCGCCACCACAATGACCACCACCACTCCACTATCATCATCACCACCACCATGCCGCCGCCACCACCATCACCACTCCACCACCACCACCACAACCAGCACGCCGTCACGCCGCCACCACCATCACCGCCACCACAATGACCACCACCACCACTCCACCATCATCATCACCATCACCACCACCACCACCACCGCCACCACCATGCTGCCACCACCACAATTAATAGTGTTAATCCGGGTATTAACATTATTAATCTTGGTATTAACACTGTTAATTGAGATGTGAATTTAGACAAAAATTAACGCTGTTAATAGTGACGGATTAACACTGTTAATTGGGGTGTGAATTTAGACGAAAACCACCACCACCACCGCTGTCACGCTGCCACCATCACCACAACGCCGCCACCATAATGACCACCATCATCATCACCATCGTCGCTGCCACCACCACCACAATTAACAGTGTTAATCCTGATATTAACACTGTTAACTGGAATGTAAATTTAGACAAAAATTAACACTGTTAATCCTGATATTAACACTGTTAACTGGAATGTAAATTTAGACAAAAATTAACACTGTTAATCGTGGTGGATTAACACTGTTAATCGTGGCGGATTAACACTGTTAATCCGGGTAAAAATACTATTAATTGAAATGTGAATTTAGACAAAAATTAACACCGTTAATTTAGACAAAAAATAACACTGTTAATTGTCGTGGTGAAGTGGTGGTGGCCGTGACGATGATGGCGGCGGCGTTGTGGTGGTGATGGTGGCAGTGGGGGTGGTGGTGGCGGTGGCATGGTGAAGGTGGTGGCGGCGGCGTGGTGGTGGTGGCGGTAGTGGTGGTGGTGGTGGAGTGACAGTGGCGGCAGTGGCATGGTGGTGGTGACGTAATGGTGGTGATGGTGGCGGCGGCGTTGTGGCGTTGTGGCGATGGTGGTGGTGGTGGTGGTGGTGCCGGCGGCAGTGTGGTGGTAGCTGGATGTCTCTCTCAAATCACTTTTTTTTGCGAGGGGTATTTTTGTTAACAAAATAATGAAGAGGACCTACTGGATTATGGGCTCTTTGGATAGGACCTAGTGGGTTATACTTCACCCAGACAGGACCGGCCAGGAAGTTCCTCTTTATGTTTTAAAGATCTTTACAAATGTGGATTCGAGATTGAAGTAATTTTTCTTTAAAAAAACAATTTTGATCATTGAAGTAGATTCGCAGAATAAAACTGGACGAACGATTGAGTCAAAGACCTCGCTAAAAAAAAACAATGTGGAAAAACAAGCGGGCCCAGAAAGAACTAGGAGATTGGTCTAGGTAGCCCAAGTCAAACGCTTTCCGAATGGGCAGTATTCTGGGCGCCCAGAACACTGAAACCTGGTTGATTCAAAACCCAACCCAACCCAACCCAAATAGGAGAAATATTTTATTTTCCTCTATCAAAGAGCATTGATCCACTATTTCAACCGTAAATCATTTTGGACATTATGGTTATGGCCAACACATATTTTACCTTCCATTGGTCCAACCAAACAGCAGAAGATAGAAAAATATTTTGCAGGAAAATAGTTTATGTCTCGGCTTAAAAAGAGCATAAGCAATAAGTTTTTCGACCTTCTCATTGTTATTGTCTGAGATTTTGTATCTAGCGTGTCTACGATATTTCTCCGATTGCTCATTTGAGAACTATATATATATATATCTTACTTGGTTAAGTGCTCAATCCGGAGAAGGGGGAGCGGCTCATTCTTGTTGCTAAAATTGTGAAAGATGAAAACAAGTCATGAAATGAAGTTAATCGGAAAACAATAGAGCGCATACAAGCTATTCGTGAGGAACGTTGGGTACATTTGTTCAAAATTAGGGTAAATTAATTATGATTAGCATAATGATAACTCTTGCTGCTAATAAAAAATGCAAAAAAAAGAGAAGTGACCACTTAAATTATTGTAATGATCATAACTTTTGGATTGCTTTTCTCGCAAAAGTGCGAGATCGAGAAGCTTCAACTTAATTTGATGCTCGGTTCTTCCTTTAAAATGTTGACGACGGTCTCGGCCCAACCAAAAAAAAGCTACTATTGAACGTGTCTTCATGGAGAGGAATAGTAGACAAAAGGCGGGAAACTCTACGATCTGCATAATTATTCATTTCTCATCGGGCACGATCATATGATGCCTCAGGGTCCTTTTCCACCAAACATTATGATGGGGTTACACTTTCTCTTGGTTCGCATGTGATGGAGAAGACAATAGGACACCACGTGACACTACCCCATTGGCATTAAATATTTTTCCCGTGATCCACATGTCCTCAAAGGGAAAGAGCTAGGAGTCAACGGAGGAGGGCTAAAGTGAGTAGTAAACAGTGCAACCCATTGTACTTGTTACCAACTTAGGGCACCAACTTACCCCAACCACTGACTTCTTCCACTGCTCTGATCACTCGCTTAATAAGCTTCATTTGTTTTTAATAAAATTAAACTGGCATAACAGGAATTAAAACCTAGTCCTGGGGAACTTAACTCCCCTTTCATCGATCGTTTAGGAGAAACTGTTCACAACAGTTACTAAAATACAAGAAGGCTACACTCTATTACTAAGATTATCTTTAGCAACTGCATCAGCACTTCAATTGGTCTCCTAAAATATTTGGAAATTTTTTGTTTTAAGCCGGTCCAGTAACAACCAGCAATCAGTTAGAATGTTACTGAACTTATTTAGGTACCGAGCTCTTTCTCTTTGAGAAGGTGCACCGAAGTCATAGGATCCGTTTCCACAATAATGCCCAAATTACGCTCCAAAGCAAGTTGCAACCATTCAGGTGTGCCCAGTATTCCACTGCAGTACTAGAGGAAGCTGAAACGATTTTTCTTTGAAAACCCACAGCGGGTAGCCTAGTGGGTACCCGCTGTGGGTTGGGTGCCCTTCATCCCCAGATGAGACTGATGCGCCCCTTCGGTAGTCGTTGTAGTTTACCAAACGGACGTCAAATTCAATTATTTATAAACCGGACTATGACTAACGATTTGCATAGTATAGCGAGAAAGTCCGAGTCGATCCACAGGGAGCTCAAATATAGCTTAATCGGATGGAAGGCTTTATGTAAGGTTTCCGGCGTTTAAGACCGCCAACTTTTGGTGTTTGATTCAAATGACGATATTAAATTTGGAATTAAACTAGATTAAGATGGTCGAGTCAAGAGGGATTGGTTTACCCACAACTTAGCCATTCAAATGATTCCTTCATCTAACTAATGAGTGGACCGAAACCGTCCGGATTACACTTGAAGAATTAACAGCTAAAGACTACTTGTAACTCAACTCAAAGCATTAATTCAAACTGAACTCATTTAACGCAAGTGAGAGACGAAAAAGGATCGTTCGCACGCGTAGGATTATCAAGCACGTAGCATAGGCCGATAGACTTCATTGATCAAAGAAACCACCAATCCCATGATCGATGCTAGAAATCATGGGTTTAATTCATTCAACACATTGAAATTGAGCTAAAGATCAAACGAAACCATTTAAACGACTAATTCATAGAGTAAACCTCACCCCGAGACCAAACCGATTAACTACTCACACATAGCAAAAAGACTAGAAATTATGCTAGGAAAGGAAAACATGATTAACCGATAAAAACTTAAATAAAATTGATATTAAGGAAGATCCAACTAGTAGCTACAACATTAATACATGAGAAATTAACAAACGAGAAAGACTTACAAGTGTTCTTGAAGGATTTAACTAAGAAAGCTTGGAAGACATCAATGGAGGAAAGCTAACCTAAACTAACTACTTCCTCCTTTACAAGTGAGAGAGAGAAGAGTATTTATAGAAGAGACCCTCTCTCTCCTCCAAAATATCCAAAAAGAAGCCAAAAGTGGAAACTTGCCACTTATGGAAAGTAAAAAGCTGTCAAAAAGTAAGTCGGTAAGTCACCCGTATCAATACTCCCAAAACCGTATCGATACGGTTCTGTTTTGGTTGCATTCCAAAGTTCCCCGTAGCGGACCCGTATCAATACTCCGAAAACCGTATCGATACGCTGAAGCTTGGATTTTGCTCTGTTTTGAAGCCGTATCAATACTCCGAGAAACGTATCAATACGCTGAAGGCTGGGTTTCTCTCTGTTTTGAAGCCGTATCAATACTCCGAAAAACGTATCAATACGGTTCTGCTTCCTGGCATTCTAGCTCTTGGGCTTTGTTTTGACACCCGGGGCACACTTCGGCTACTACGGTTCTTCATCTTCAAGCCTCGATGGCTGAATTCTTCAAGGCCTCGCCTACTCGCTTGCCCTCAAGGGCAGTTCAAAACACCAAAACAAACCTTCTTATTCGCGTATTACCTGAAACACTCAACAGATAGACTTACGCGCAAAATCACTATAAACGACAAAGAAACATAAGATAAACATCCTAAAGCGGGACTAGGAGCACCAATCATCTACGATATTGGGTGCTTATCAGAGACTCAGTTTCGAGTTTTGCCAGTGGCAAGGGGGTGTGAGGGTAAACATAAGCCCACTTGTATTTAGATGGTGCTGTGGTGATGACCTGTCCTCTCAGACAATTGCTGCGGTTCGAATTGGACATTCCACAGCGGGTAAGAAGTCCTTATGGTCACGGTCAAGGGGGATTGCTACGTTGGTCCGTCCCCTCCCATCCTTTTGATTATCAAATAAAAAATAAAAAAAAAATCACCGTGACTGTCTCAAATGAGACCACCTGCAACATGAGATCTCAAACTCGAAGTGAGGGGTCTCCATACGGTCCGTTTGCCACGGTTTATTATTGTTGTGATGGATGTTTTCTTTACTTTATTTATTTATTTATTTATTTTTATAATACAATCTTAAAGTTATCCAAATAAAATAACCATTTCTGTTTAGGATCTTGTCATTGTCGCAATTACTAGTTGTTTTCCAATTACCGTTCGTAGTGGAGACTTTTTTCGACTTTTCGTCCCTTTCCGGATCGAGATCGAGGGAAGGCCAAATGGTAACTGGTTTGGATCTTTCGTTTAAGAAAAAAACTGTTAGAATAATTTACCAATCAAGAATATCGAACATCAAAGAAAAGTTTTACGTACAGAACGGCAAATATTAATGTTCAGAAATTGTATGAACTGTATATCAGAAAGAAATATGTGAATATATTATAAGCAGGGGCGGAGCCAAGAATTTTGTTTAGTGGAGTCGAAAATTAGATTCATATGCAATATTTTTTTTTTCTACGCACAAGTCCCAAAATAACTAAATTAAAAAGTTAATTATAAGATCGATATGCACTAATAATTTATTTTTGCTTCATAATTGGCCCTACAAGATTTGTTATATTTGAAAAATAATACATGATAGTCTTATTTCTAGCACTATTAACTCTCGAAAAGAAGGGAACGCTTGGGATTTCTATGCAATTAAAACAAGTTGAGGTAATTTAGAGATTTTTTGTAGGGTCAAAATAGCTAAATTATACATATTCCTATGAAAATTTGGGGTCAAATTGGTAAAAATGGAGTAAAAGTTGGCAGCCAGTGGGATCGGCTGCCTCCCTTGTACCCATGTGCCTCCTCCCATGATTATAAGACGTCGTATCTCAGTATAATAATGTAACAGAGTTTAAATTTTGATTAGAATCTCAAACCAAATAGGTGAGTTCTACAAAGTCCAGCAACACTATCCAAAACCATAGAGATGAGTCCAATAATTTTACTTACAAGATAACTTAGGGTGTCCGTTCAATTTGAGTACTAAGTCAGAGTAAAGTTCCGTATGAATTAACCTTGCAAAATTTGATAGCAGTTAAAAAGGTTTCGAACATGAAACCTTACGGAGAGGAGCAGACTCTCAAGTCTCAGACATTAAACACAAAGCCAACCCGTTGGGATTAATTAAGTCCAGCACAACAACGGATATCTATGCAAATCAACTAAAGAACTTTTACAGTGCGAAACACAATCAATCCAAATCTTGGACAAGAACTAACACCTAATCTCTATATACTAAGCAAATGTAGTTAGGCTAAAAAATCTCCAAACTCCCAACCCTAAATTCTTACAATTTTGATATTTGTTTTTTCTAAAATTGAGAGAGTGGGGGAGAGAAAAAAGGGGGAGAGAGAGTCGACCTAGGGGAGGGGGAAGTGAGAGAGAGTATAAGAGAGAAAAATTATTGGGTGTTATGCACCCATGAATTTATTGGGTGGTTCTATCTTATATATCTTATATTACAATTAAAAATTAATTTGAAGTAATTTAATTTACATTTTAAATTTTAATTCATAAGTACAAGTCTTTCATGCAAAAACGGAAACAACACTTTGGTTCCAAATTGCATGGTTCAACAAATTTATTCTACAAAACATAAATAGCATTGTGCCCGTTCGATAAATAGAAACGAAAAAATATATATATGTGAATCCTTTTTTCTCTTTGTCCATTGTATCGAACGGGTACAACGCTATAAAAATGTGTGTGACCCTCTAAAATATTAAATTATCTTTTTTATCAACTAGCATTGTGCCGTTCGATGCAAAGGGGACCAAAACCACTAATGTAATTTTTTTTTATCCCGTGCATCAAACGGGCACAACGCTAGTTAATATACAGAGTTATGTGTAGTTTGCAATTGATTAAACCTTTCCAAAGTGATCGAATTAAGTGCCGTGGTTGTGGGATAGTACGTGGTGTCCAAGTCCAACCACTAAAATGCTAAAAAGTTCTTAATAGTATATATATAGTGCGCCAATATATGCACATAGAGGATTGAAGTCTTGTATTTGGACGCAATGAGCTTCTGGGGACAAAAACACCATTAACCGGGGCCTAAAAACCTGTCCAAGGGAGGAAGGAACTGTTAAAAGTCCCCCGTCTCGAGTCCAGCTCCTTTCCGATCTTTCAAATGAATTGAAGAAAACAATTTCAGCTCGAAAAGAACTTTTTTTGAGCCCACTTTATTATTAGGATTGTTCATTTTCTTGAACTCGTCAAGAGCATCAAGCATGTCAAAAATCAAGTTGATTAATTGCATATCGTTTGACATGATTTCGAAAAACATTTTAAATCACAAAAAATGGTGGAAATGTCTTTTGCTCCAGTGCTGCGTTCTTATTTTTTGAAAGAAAATAAAGGTATTCCAAAACCATATCAAGCGACATCCAATCGACTTGATCTCTGTAGTTCTTGATGTACTACTTAATGAGCTAAACAAAATGAACGATTTCGATTATTGAGATGAGCGTACAACAAATTCTTGTCGAGCGCAGAATATTGGAGAGGAGTTGGATTAATTTCCACGTCTCTATCATACATTCCTTTCTTATTGCCTTTTGGCACTTTCTTCGTTTAACCATAAAGCTAGTTCGATTAGAAAGTTAAAGATTGATGTAGTTTAATACTATTTTTAGTTTTAGCTTTCTATTCTTTATTTGTAACACTTATCGACTAAATCTAGTTAATTAATAATTATTGGACAAAATTTTAAGGCGTGTTAAACATAGAGCCAAATTAGGAGTACTATTAACGGTGGCGTAGCCCGAAATCATTCAAAATTTTTTTTTTCCCCAAATGTTAGGATAGTATTATTGATAAGATATAATAAATACCAATACATTAAAAGGAGGCTTCGTCCTCTCTTAGAGAGGAACTAAAAGCCAAGGAGGGATAAAATTCACACGTACGAATCCCCCTCTCACTCAAGTAAGGTAGTCTTTCAAAATAAAAAACTAATAAATAGAATCATGAGATACATTGGCCACACAAACAACATATGTATTGTGTATATCTGCACATTACATCTAAAGTGTTCTTGCTATAATTATTACTCCGTATTATTTAGGCCATAAAATATATACATGCTTGTCTTTTTTTCTTTTTTTTTTTAATTTTATCCTATCTCACCTTGCTTGTCCCTGTGAGGAACTCAACCCTGTATTGTGTATAATTTATAATATAGATGTATATTTGCATGAAAAGGGTTGTTTCCTTTTCGCATTTGAATCCAAGAAGGATTGTTTTCCTTTATGACGGTAGGAAAATCAATCTCAAAGAAAATAACTTAAAAGCAAATATTGAATTAAATGTAGGGAAATCAACTTTAAAGGAAAATCAATTATTCATGAGTTGACTTGAAATCAAAAAGATAAGGGAAATGATTTTGCCACTCCATTTTTTTATTAACGCCACTCCCCTACAAGTGTATTTTTGAAGTGGAGTGATGTTAACAAAAAAAGGAAGTGGCAAAATCAACAGCCAAAGATAGTCAAGCTTTTTATGAAAACAACCTAAAAGCAATCAATTGAAAGATAAGGTTAGTATGTTTATATTATGGAGTACTCTCTAAATCTAACAGCTATAACCTATTGAAAATTCATTGAAATGCTTGTAGAGGATGTTAGGTTTGTATCAACCCTCTTTAAATAAATTAAACGTAAAAGGAAACAAAATTAAAAAAGGGAATTGATAATGCCAAAACCTTTTTTGCTCCTGCCAAAACCCTTTTTTGTTCCTACTAAAAATCAATAGTTATCTCTCATTGTATGACCTAATTGCCCTCTACTACACCAACTATTCTACAAAAATGCCCCTTGAAATCCCTTTGGAGTATTTTAATGTTCTTGCAGAAATTTTAATAATTCAAATTCAGAGGAATAAACACATCTTTAGAATTCACCTCAAATCGATGGTATTTTGATCAACAGGAGTGTCCGCAGTGTTGAAGTCCAAAATACTCCATGTTGTTTAAAAACACATAAAACAATTTAAAAACACTAAAACCAAATCAACCCATTTGTACACGCAATTTGCTTTTCCTATGTATTCTCTCAATCCTAATAAAGCAATTAAGGGCCGGATTATTAATTTTAATCTAATTGCTTACCAGGTTGCCTTGTAAAGGTATCCCATATGATTTGGCCCCTTGTTTCCTTCCTCTACAGCACCTTCAAACTATATACGTATGTACTGGATTATTTGTAAGAAGCAGAGCAGTGGAAGACAGCAAATGGATTGTTCGAGTTCACAAACAGAAAAAGTGGTTCCAAGCACAAACCCAGATGGAAAATCAGCTCCGCTAATTGATTCCAAGTTTACAAACAGAAGAGGAATTAAGGAGAAAGAGATGAGAATGAATCTCATGAAAAGGGAATTAATTCCTTTCTGGTGAGAATTTCCAATCAAGGAAGCTTTTCGATGGGTTCTTCAATTTAATCTATTTCTGGTATTCTCGAAAAAAAAGTTTGAAGCTCTGATTATGGTTATGGAATCCCAAGAGAACCTTAAAATACTTAAAAGGGATTTTAAGGGGCATTTTCGTAAAGCAAGGGATGTAGTAGAGGACAATTAAGTCATGCAATGAAAGTTAAATATTGAATTTTGGCAGGAACAAAAAGAATTTTGGCATTATCAGCTCTTAAAAAAAAGAAAGGGTCTATACATCCCTATAAGGGAAACATGTAACTTCTTTTTACGTTAGTCTAGGTTTATATATTAGGAAATATTCATTTAATCCGACAACTATAACCTTATCTACATCGGTTTAATGTATATATTATCCGTTAAGTTTAATGTTTATAGATAAAGGACTGACTTCGTTCAACAAGTATTGCAGAAACATAATTTCGATCTCTAAACAAATTAAACGATGTCAAATGCAAAGTAATAGAGAGAGAAGATTTTTCACAAGAAAGAGAGGTGCCAATTTTATATGCATGCATGATTTTGTACCTCAAAAAATTAGTAAGAGATAGAGTTCTTCTCGATCGAGTAACTGTCTCGGACAACTTAATATTTTCTCACATGCGATATCTTTTCAGGAAGATATTTTGTGGGCATGCATGATTTTGTACCTCAAAGAATTAGTAAGAGATCGATGAGTTCCACTCAAGTAACTGTCCCGAACAGCCTAATATTTTCTCACATAAGATATCTTCCCAGGAAGATATTTTGTGGGCCAACACTTGTGAGACAACTCCAATAACTATCCGAGATTAAGTGAAAAGTTTTGAGTGCGGCGGCTGCCCACTTAGCGTGTGACGTGGCAGGTGTGATGTGCTTCCTGTTATCAGAGTAAAAGGTTACTCAGTAACCATTTGCTTGTTACTACTATAAATAATCACCACTAATCCTAGTATTGATGCTTAAATGAGAGACGAGTTTAGTGGCCCTCTGTAATGACTTCGCAAATCTAGTTTCCTTGAATTAGAAGGTCTTCGATCTCCTGAAATGGCCCCCGCAGTACTTGGTATAACACCTCCCAGCGGCGACTCTGCTGCTAATATAAATAATAGTCACTTTGCTGGAGAGACAGAGCTCTCCAAGTCCAAGTTCTCCCAAACACTTCAAACATCCATGCCCTCTTCGGCCCACCAGACCCAAATAGTCACGGATGAAACCACCATCGACGTACTGGAAAACAATGGGCCGGCTCAGAGGGCTCAGCACTGGGTGCTGAACCCTCCCAGGCCACCAGGTCTGTGGGATGAGCTCAAGAATACGGTCAGCGGGACTTTTCTCTCTCATGGAGAAAAGTTCAAGTCTCTTGTGAAGCAACCCGTGTCTGGAACAATTTCGATGTTGGGGACTCTTTTCCCGATCCTTGTGTGGGGTAGAGACTACACGGTTGCAAAATTTAAGAGGGATTTGATGGCGGGATTGACTCTTGCAAGCCTCTGCATTCCCCAGGTAGTTTCAATTCACTTGAGTAAACTAGCACTTGGCTTTGACTTCTTGGCCTTATTTCTACTTCATGACCAGATATTTTGTGTCGACTTCAGAAATTCATGTTAATTCTTCTGTCTTGAAGCACTCTCAGCCACACGATCGTGGATTGAGATTCGTGTATCGAATGTACTGATAATCATGGGTATCGAATGTACTAATTAAATTCTGTTACATTTGGTACTGGACGATAGATAATTAGAACCTTAATTAGTAAGGTAGCTAGCTAATACTAAATTTTGTATTGCATGTTTCGAAACATGCAGAGTATTGGATATGCAACTCTAGCCAAGCTTGATCCTCAGTATGGTCTTTGTAAGTTTCATTCGGTTGGGTTCTATATATCGTATTTCTTAATCTTTTCATTGTTTTTTTTTTGGAATGAATGAATTAATCAGGGCTGTTTAATTTGTTGCATTCAGATACAAGTGTTGTGCCACCACTTATATATGCTTTCATGGGGACATCAAGAGAGATCGCAATCGGACCGGTGGCCGTGGTTTCATTGTTGCTGTCCTCTATGATCCAGAAATTGGAAGATCCGGAGGCTAATCCCGTTGCCTATACGAGGCTTGTTCTTACTGTTACCTTTTTTGCAGGTCTCTTTCAAGCTGCCTTTGGATTCCTAAGGTAAACCCTTCACTGCTAGCTGCTTGTACCGTTGGGACTAGAGAATTTACAATTTCACCGGATATATATACCATCTCACTCAACTAATCAGATTAATAACGAACATGGTGCTCTATATCTAAATCAATCTGATTTTATTCGGTCAATGATGTACTCACACCACATAAAAAGTTGATGGGGGTCTGATAATAAAAGATGGCCCTGTAGTGGGCTAAGAACACCCACCTCAAATTAAGTACACAAAATATAGATTTTTCTTAAGTGGTGTGGTATATGACAAAAAGGAATAAAAATTTAACTATCGTTGTCATTATTATCATTTAATTAAGCTTTTGATAATTATATTAATTGATACTGCAGGTTGGGTTTTCTGGTAGATTTTCTCTCACATGCAGCCATAGTGGGGTTTATGGGAGGGGCTGCGGTGGTTATCGGTCTCCAACAGCTTAAAGGATTGCTTGGACTCACTCACTTCACGGTCAAAACTGATGTTGTCTCTGTTTTGGAAGTCATTTTCAAATCAGTTCACAACTCGGTACAGTCTTTACCCCCCCCTAGCTATACTCTCATTTTTATTTTCTTGGTACATATAACAATTTCGTATTTCACAAACCAGGCGCTCGATTGTAAGTTTATCGATTTTCTCTTGTCACCGAATTGGGTGATTAAACCGGTATTAGTGAGCCACAAACAGACTTGTTTGTCTTGTACTTGTAGCTAACGGTTTAGTCAACCAATCCGGTGCATATATCATTTTCGTAAATTTTAACTTCCCGTCATAGTAGTTTTCTAATTAAAAAGCTTTATTTTAGTTTTTTTTCCCCCCAATAATTCAGTCTATGTTTCTGTTTCTTGTTTGTATACCCTTACTCTTATTCACTGTGTGTTCTTGGTTTTACAGTGGAGTCCTTATAACTTCATCATTGGTTCCTCATTTCTTACATTCCTTTTAATTACCAGATTCATGGTAAGTAACAATTAAAATGCAAGGCATTTCATTCCCTTTTATTTTTTCTTTTTACAAATTCGTTAAATTTTTTTTTTGATTTCCTAATCAGGGTAAAAGATACAAGAAAATATTTTGGTTACCAGCCATCGCGCCCCTGATATCGGTAATCTTGTCTACGCTTATCGTCTTTTTGACAAGAGCAGATGAACATGGAGTGAAAATTGTGAAGCACATCAAAGGAGGGCTGAATCCGAGTTCAATTCATCAATTACAATTTGATAGCCCACACACCTCGGAGGTGGCTAAAATTGGCTTGATTGTTGCAGTTATTGCGCTCGCGGTACGAGTCTGGACCTTTACTCGCATTTTACTCAAATTATTATCATTCCATTTTTTGGCTGAAAATAATAATAATAAAACCCCTCTAACTATGTGGAAAATATTTGTTAAACACTGAAAAAATGATGGTCCTATATACTGGCTGTATTATTGATGGTGGTGAACTGGTGGGTGGTGGTAGAAGTGAGAGGTCACTACTCATTTTGTGCTGTTGGAGCACTGCTCCACACCCATCACATCACACAACATGTCAATCTGTTTCATAATTTATCCACACAAAAGTCATCATAATTTATCCACACAAAAGTCATGAAACCAAGCAATAGTTATCAAATATTCCAATATTTGGAGTACCACATGGCCTTGCAGCAATAGTTTCTTTGGTAAAAGTAGTGGTCAATCGCGGGATGGTGGTTGAGTGGTCAGTGGTGGTCGTGGTAAAAATCAACGTATTCCTTGTTGACCACCAAAAATATTTTCTTTTGACAGTTTTTATTTCTCGACTTTCATGTTTCGCTCCAGGAAATACCAGAAATATTATTATTTTTTTTGAAGGCAAAGAAATTTTATTAGAAACTCGATAATGGGTATATCGAGAAAAAAATGGCAAACATCATTGGAAGGAAAAAACCAATCCAATCATATGCATACCAACAATAATAATACCAGAAATATTATGTCCCGCCAAGACAAACAAACGGTTAATTAACATTTAGAGTTCTTCCTAAATGATGTAATTAAGGACACTTTGTCACTTTTCAAGTAAATTTTCTGATATGTTGTGTTAATTACTTTCAGGAAGCCATTGCGGTTGGTCGATCATTTGCATCCTTCAAGGGATATCATATTGATGGAAACAAGGAAATGGTGGCCATTGGATTCATGAACATCGTTGGATCTTTGACTTCATGCTATGCTGCTACCGGTACGTACGTAAACAAGTTACATTACTGTTTCAATTTCGACAATCGTAGATTTTGATTGCTGTATCTAAATAATTCGATCTCTTGTAATTGCATTCAAATACAAGGATATATAAATTAGCAGCAATTTTCACAAACCGCAGATAACTGATCATTGGGAAGTACTGTCGATGAATCAATTCATGTGTTCTAGAATAATTTATTTCTTCCCCATTTTTCATTAGATTAATTCCTTATTGAACATAAAACTACATACGATAATACATCCATTTTCTTTTTCTTTTTTTCTTTTTCATAAAACTATGCAGGTTCATTTTCACGTTCAGCAGTGAATTTTAGCGCTGGATGTGAGTCGGCGATGTCAAATATTGTGATGGCAATAACAGTGGCATTGTCACTGGAATTTTTCACAAGGCTCTTGTACTACACCCCTACTGCAATCCTTGCTTCTATTATCCTTTCGGCATTGCCAGGACTTATTGACCTTAATGAAGCTTACAATATTTGGAAGGTTGATAAGCTTGATTTTCTCGCTTGCATTGGAGCATTTCTTGGGGTGTTGTTTGTGTCTGTCGAGATTGGTCTGTTGGTTGCGGTAATTCTCTCATTTATCTGTCTCTGTCTTATTCTTTATTACATTGAAATCTAATAAAATAAATCTATCAAAAAATTAAATAGAGTTCTGATTAAACGGCATCATGAATTTTCTCATTTTTTTCTCTTGAAAACCCTTATTTTTACGCTACAGATGATGTTTTGAATGTTCTTTTATCAGATGATAATTTTGGATTTGTCTTATTTCTCCTCCTGTATTTTGTTTTCCGCCTATGTTGCATGTCTAAAAGTTCTTTCCATTTAAAAAAAAAACCAAATAAAAAAAGAATTTAGAATTTTCCTCATCCTGCTAAGGATAAAATGGGGCCAAACTCAATTATGTAGGAGGAAGATGTAGTTTTCATTTCTGAAAAGATTGGTACCAAACATGAAAGCTTTTAGATGAGTTGGTAATTTACCAGTCTAATATAGTATCAGAGCAAACAATAGATTATATGCTCGAACCTTACTGCCTACCTAATGATTAAAATTTATACATGTTTAGCCCACTTATGGAGGATAGCCTAACTACACGTGGGGGGCATATTGAGAATATAAATAATAAAGTTGCTCCTGCTTAAGCTTTTACATGAGCTGGTGGTTAACAATCTAACATTGATTAATTCTCTAAAAAGTTTGAAACTTCCTATTTACGTGTTATCAATTTTCGCCAGATTAGTCAATCTATACGAGGGTTTTTTTTTTTTTTTCCCCTTCCAGTTTTGAACGCATGGGGGGCCTACCACTAGGGTGCGAGTAGGCAGTGGAATTGGTTTTCCACAAGTTAATCTAGATACCCGTAAGTTACGCCAGACTGAGTTATTGAAAGACGCATGTTATTCTTGAAAGAAAGGCAATTCCCAAAAAAATGGAGGGTCCTACTTTTTTAGTGTGCATAAAGGGTTGGAACTACATCCGTCAAATTGTTGGTGGAGGTGTTTGGTGATTTGCAAAGAAAAGCTAGTAGGCTTTATATATCTAAGTGGTCCACTTTGGTATGATGGAATCATGGAACAAAGTGCCAAAAATGTATATGCCCCGGAACCAGGTCTGGTGCACAACTGCCTACAGTTACGCTACTGGTTCTTTAATGGCGGATCCTTCCATTATCCTAAGCAGCAAATTGATGGATATGATTCCAAGTCTAGTCCACCGTCCTCTCAAATCGCTTGGTATAGGGATTCCTTGCAACTTGATCATCAATGGCTTACTTTGAACTTTATTGAAAAAGCAAGGTCGATCCATTAGATTTGTAAAACAGGGAAAAATGCTTGTCCCACACATAAATAGTGTGCAGAAATCTCTCGTGGAAGCTAGAAAGATGGATGTGCCAACTAGGGGTACTTTAGTAATTTCAAACCGCATCAATGGGTTTTTTTTTTTTGTATTCCCAATGTGTGAAAATAAAGTCATTAGTGAACTGTTTTTCGTTTAAACTTGACGAAAATATTTGAGATTGAACGTACGTTCGTATCAACCAATTAACAGACATATTGAATGATGTTTTTGTTGTTGTTGTTGCAGGTGATGATATCATTTGCAAAAGTTTTGCTAAATGCAATTCAGCCAGGAATAGAAGATCTAGGAAGGTTTCCAGGAACAGATGTGTTCGGCCAAGTGAATCAATACCCAATGGCTATTAAAACTCCTGGAATCCTAACAATCCGCATCAAATCTGCTCTGCTTTGTTTTGCAAATTCCAATTTCATTAAAGAAAGGTACCCTAGAGAACACCTTTTTTTTTTAAAAATAACTCACAGTATGCATGCCAACTTAAACGCACTTCAAACTAAAACCGGTGAGATCAATCCCACCGTACACAAGCTGGCGGGTGCTAATTGTTGAAAAGCGGAAGCGATAGGTATCACTGATGGGAGGAGGAGATTTCTCACACACAATAGTAAGCACATTTTTTTATTGATAAAGCACACAAATAATTACAAAACTCTCATTCACGTCTCTCTTTTTTTCTTTCTCTCACTCAACTCTCATACTTTTACAATATGAATTATAAGCTTATTTATAGGCAAAGCTACACACTTACATTTATTGAAACACGCACAAAATCAAAAACGTAATGGCAAAAGTCTTTATCTGATCTTTGACTAAATCTTTCCACTTGCTTTGAAGCTTATTAGTACCAAGCCTCCAAAAGAACAGTTTCGGAACGTGGGAATCATGCTTATTATTTCAACACTAATTGACTAGGCATGCATGCAGAGCGGGATTATCGAATTCCATTAGAGTTGATGCCTTGATTTATTCTTGTTGCTTTAAGGATCTTGAAGTGGGTGGATGAAAAAGAAGATGATGAGGAATGCACTAAAGGAAATGCTAAAGGAAGGCCCAAACTAGTAATTCTTGACATGTCCAGTGAGTAACTTCCAGTGGAGTAATGAATTTTTGGGTTTGAATTTAGATGATTACATGCAGATTAATTAACTAGAGATCACTGGATCAAATTAAAAAGACTTGTTTTCACAATTAATGGAATCTTACCTTTTTTTCTTGTGTTTTCTTTATGTGTGTTCCTTGTTCATAGGTTTGATGAATATCGACACATCTGGAATTTCTTCTCTTGAGGAACTACACAAGAAGCTCATGTTGCATGGCACTGAGGTAATTAAAACATATATATATATCCTAGTTTACACGATCTGCTAGGTTATGCTAATAGCCAGTACTCCTCATGATAATCGAACTATTCAAACAATACTGATTTTCACCGACAAAAAAAGAAGAAGCTAGCTAGTCCTCATGATTGATTGAATCTAACTCTCTCTCTCTCTCTCTCTCTCTCTCTCTCTCTCTCTCTCATATGTGCTGCAGTTAGCTATGGCAAACCCTAGGTGGCAAGTGATCGACAAGCTAAGGCTAGCAAACTTTGTGAACAAAACTGGAGGAAGGATCTTCTTGACTGTTGGAGAAGCTATGGATGCATATCTTTGATGCCAGCTGGGTGCATGTTTTAGTAATAATCTCAATTTAATTAAGACTGAAAGGATATATGCATGTTTGGCTTCCTTGTTTGTGTGTAATTTCATGGTCCCACACTTGTGTTATAGATTGGGGACTCAAAATAAAGGGAATGAGTGTAATTTATTCCCCTCGATCGTCAAATGGTGAAAAAATTAGGTTGTGGTTTGAGTTAAGTTATGGGTCTGTAACTCAAAACACTGTTACCTACTTCTTGTAATATGCGTGTGAGTTTGTACGGTTTTCTCTGTTTGGTATATATAAAATAAAATAAAATAAAAATACCGTAGCTTGCCTAGGTTTATAGATCGATTTGCTATGTATCAGTCTCTTTCAGTAATTAATCCACAATCGATAATTATGCCAATCGCACAACAGAAAACAATCAATCGAAGAACAATCAAACGAGGCACAAGGTTTACATGGAAAACCCCAATACGGGTAAAAACTATAGAAAGGAATCATACATTAGAAATATTGTATGATTACAAGAAGTCTTACTCAATGTACGTTCCTGTATCCTCACCCCTAATCCTAAGACCTATTTGCCGAATCCACGTTCATCGTACCCTTGCATGATCGCCGAATCTTGAATCCTCAAGCCTTCCAAAGATGTCTTTCGAACTCCACAAAAGAACTTAAGACGTAAAATATTTTCATGTGTTTGATTGTGTAAAAAATGAGGAAAAAATTTTACATGTAAAACATTTTCCATCAATTGGATGAAAATGACTTACTCTTAAATATTTCATAAGTTATTTTTCGAAATGAACCTGCTGCCTTCTACTGCACTTCTCATTACTCAGTTTTCTCGATCGTCAGTCCTGACCCACGTTTAATTCCAATAATATCATATCTCTCCACCGTTTAAGCCCCCACTCTCTCTCTCTCTCTCTCTCTCTCTCTCTCTCTTTACACAATTTTGTTAATTTCTGAAAATATTTTTAAGTGCCAACCAAACACCGAAAAATAAAAATTTAAAGTTTATTTTCTGAAAAAATATTTTACATAGAAACAAACGGAGCCTAAGAGATTGATGGTTGATGGACAAAACCCCTTGAAGTTGAACTTTTAAAACCAAGACAAGATTACATAGATCTCTTTTACTTTAGGTACACAAAAGCTCATGCCTTCATAGGTTGTTAACTGTAAAGAACGAGAGCTCCTAATGAATACGACGCCTCGGTGAAGTCCCCAACCTAACTGATCGAGCAGTATTTATAGGCATACATTATATTTTCCAAATTCTTTTTTTTTTCTTAAGCCAATTTTCTGTTTTGCTTGAGTAAAAATTATGTTTTCCAATACTGTCACGAACGGGCCCAATAATGACTTGACTAAAATCTATTGCCCTCAAATACAATAAAGAAGATTCATTTCCACACCCTAACATAAACTCTCTAAGAATTAAAAAAAAAAAAAAAACGTACAACTCGATAATAGGGAAATACATGTAAATGTGTGTTTTGGTCATGAACAATCAAACCAACAAAGGGAGCTTTGGCCTATGGAGCTTACAATATATCTCTGGGCTGATCGCAAGTGGAATCATGTCACATAATGTGCGTGCACGTACGGAGTAAGAGCATGCAAGCGTTTTTCAAGAACATCCTAAACGTTTAACATTCACGAGAGCAAGTATTGAGAGCGCTAGCGCAGAGCGAAGATTGAAAACGCGAGCATAGGCTTTCAAAAGGATTATGTGGCTTGATATATTGGTGGGATGACATAGATTAATTTCCAATTGTCTTTCGCAATTAACTACAGTATCATTTTCAAATGTGTTGTTTTTAATACAAAAAAGAAAAACACAAAAGTCTTTTATTTTTTTAACTTTCACCAATTCAATTTAAGCATTGCATGCACAGATATGAATATATGATCCCCAAATTAAAGAATTAATATTGTGATTCAGCTGGGTTGCAATATACTATAGACCATTAAAGAAATGAAACTCTTGGAAATTTCCAAGTGGCTATTTATTAATATTCATCTGTACAAGACAAAATCCCAGGCAAATGACCCAAATTTTGGCCATGGATGAGAATTGCCGTAAAAGAATGAGACAATCAATACAATCAGTTATAAGAACATGATGTATATACAGAATGGATTTCTATGGCTTCAGTGTTAGCTTTTTTCCGGGATTTGGCGACCTAAAACAAGAACCCTAATCGTTTAACGGAAGCCCCAATCTGATCGGTGAGGGGTCGTGTCTTGAAATATCAAAAAAACGTTCTCATCCCGACTCATCGGAGCAGCGAATGGGAATGCTTTATCAAATTGCTGAGAGGCTTATTCTGGACTTTACACAAGAGATTCGTGACCCTTTCCGTCATCTGCATTCACAGAAATTAAATTTATTAGTTATTAATTAATGTCGTGAATAGGTCACAATTTTTGTGGAAGAGATTAAAAAGGTTGAATGAACCTTTCCGAAACTGCCCCTTGCATAAGGGGGAGCTCTTTGATAAGAAAGAGAAGTTGGAGGAGATTTTCGACTATTTTCTTCTCTGCATGGGAATTTCCCAATATTTCTCCTGCTTCTTGTTGTAATGCTTGGATAACCTCCCCAATTTGCATTCGACACACTTGGGACACTTGAATCCTAATCACAAACCAAAAACACGGATGAAATTATGCATTTTCACATGTAAAAGAAAATCATTAATTATATCTAACAATAAATTCTATTTCATATTGTTCTCATTTTTTGAGCAAAAACAATTTGCACAAGTTTGGGAAAAATCTGTGAATTTCGTTTCTCGTAAACAATTAATACGTCAAACCTAATTTTAGGAAATTAAATAAAAACGTTACCAAGATGCTTCTGCTTCTCGTTGTCACCGTGGGAGGGCCATGCGGCCATTTGCCATTCAGCACACCAGCTGGGAGACTTGATTCCTTATAACCATAGCATATAGTATGATTAGATTAAATCGAAACAAGTTATTTTTTGAATACTTGAAGGAATTGTTAAAAATATTTTCATTAAAAAAAATCCAAAATACGAAGAAGAAGGAATTTCTGTAAATGTGAATTAGTACCAGAAAGAGCACGGTTGCGCAGTGTTTGAGGACTTCTAAATTCATGCGAACATCGTCAAGGCTCCTAATTAAATACATCCAAGAATTAGATAAGTTTGAGAAAATTCAAGTGAGAGCTAGTGCATGTATATGGAACATGAGGAAATAGGATTCTAGGGTTTGAGGATATTTAACTTACCTGTGTTTTTGCTGCCCAAGCCCGAAGTAGCTAGCCAACGTTGCCATCTAAATATCAAATTTAGAGATATATGTGATCAGTTTAATTTAATGGTATTTTCATCACAAAAAATTAAAATACATACGTAAATCCAGGTTTGTAAACCCCAAGGGATTGGCCAAGTGGTCTTGACCTGAGACTTAGGTATTTGCTCTATCATAAGGTCTCAGGTTCAATTCTTCTTGTCAACAACTCTTGGGGCTACCTCATCCCCACGTGTAAGCAAATGAAACGGTTGTGGGAGGGGCTATAGGGATTAGTCCGAAGTGTGCGTAAACTAGCTCGAGACACCTTGTATTATTCTAGGCCCGAAAAAGTGAATTGAATTGTTATTTTGTCCAATTAATGTGATTTTCTGCATACATTGTAAACTTAATTTTTTGCTGAACACAAATAATGGTTCAGATCTTTCTTTTGTTTCAACTCAGGGGACGAACCCCCTCAACATACACTAGAGCCGTCCCTATTTTCAAATATATGACTGCCTCGTGGTAATGGATAACATTTATTTTTACAAAAATCTATTTGGAAATCATTTTCCAATTCACTAATTGCACTAAGGCGAATAGGGTTTTAATCTTTGTAATTTGTTTTCAAAGATTAATAAATTTTTTTGCCTTTCAAAAAAAAGAACGTGTTCAAATACTTTTCACCGTGCCGTCGATAATGATAACCTCAAATAAAAAAATCTAGCACTTTGAGAAGGGAATTGGAAAATATTACTACTAGTAATTTTTTTTTATCACGGTGTCCAAGTCAATTTAATTTACCCACACTTTGACTAATGAGGCCCCCAAAAAAGGAAAAAGACAATGTGAAATTATTGCATGCATGTGAAGCTCTAAAGTTTCCAAAAAGAGAAATGCATGGTTGGTTATTTCCATACCTTCATATTACCAGCTCTTCTTCCAAACTTCTCCGTCAAAACACCCAACGAGTCAATCGTCCCAACCGGCACCGGCGCAGGCTTTCCAATCTCCTCAAACGCCTCCCTAATCCGAACGCAATCGAATCTCCTTATATTATGCCCCGCCCAGATCCTCCCATTCAAAATCCCAAATATCCTCTCCGCCACATCCTCAAACAAGGGCGCGTCCTTTACTCCCTCTCGGGTTATCCCATCGCTCCGGCTCGACCTCAACGCGACCACAGACAAGTCCTTTGGCCTAATGAGGGTGCAATAGCTCTCCAACTCAACAAGCTTCCGCGGACAAACCACGATCGCACCAAATTCCAGTACGACGAATTTTTGTCCGGATCTGTTCGGTACGGTTGTTTCTAAGTCGAAGAACACGATTTCGGATGGGGCTGGATTGGTTGAGGGGTTTGGGAATGTCATTTTTGGTTGAGATTGGAAGGGTTTGTTGCTGTGGTTGTGGTGGAAATGTATGCATTGTTGGTGGGACTTGTTCTTGTTATAAAAGGAGGAGAGAAATGCATGGGGTGGAAGTAGAAGAATATTCTTCCGTTATTAAGTTTGTTGATTTGGTTTTGCTTGTAGGTCAAGTTAGACTTAGTTTTGGGTTTTGGACAAAGGGTGTCCTTGGCGTATTTAGGATGTCCTGTCCTATGTAAAGCAAATCCAGGAATCTAATTTACATGCATGGATTGCTCTCTTTCTTCTCCCTTCATGTACGTGTTTGTGTGTGTACAAATATATTGTGGCAAGGGAACCCCTAAAAGCCAGGAAAACTTCAGACTATCGAGCAAATCTTGGACACCCAAAATCACCCACAACCCATATATATCGGCTATGTTGAGGCATTTTCAGCAGAATGTTTAAAACTACGTCAATCGGTCAGAATCGTAACCTTTAACGACTTAATTAACTACCTTAAAAGTTTAAAAATAGAGACATACTACTTTTATACTCTTTCTTTATACTAATTAATCTCGTATTTTCCATATCTATATATATATTGCTTCTGGAATATCCCATTTTGGGGGTGAAGCCTATTGGAGAGGTTTCTAATTTCTTGACCCAATCTTGAATGTTTTGAGCAGTACATTTGAAGCAAAAGCAAAGTCATACAAGAAAGGATTCCCTGTGGGCTGTGGCAAATACGTAAACTGCTGCCGAAGCCTATTTAACCAAACATGTGGGGCACGTATGCATGCGTGGCGATTTGGTATACGTGTAACTAGTGGCATCATTGCGGCTTTTTGACCAATGATGAGAATGAGAATAAGATGAGATAGAGATGGTCAGAGGGGATAAAGGCATAAAAAAAATTCTTCCTTTCTACTGTATTTTACTCCATAATAAGCGTTGTACCCGTTTGATGCACGGGACAAACAATAAATTTTGTACAAGCTTGATATTTTGTAATGCGAGTGTCAAAAATTGTGTAGTGAAAAGAAAAATTGGACCGCCATATGGCAATGCCCGTGGGACATTGAATAATATTTTCCCAATTCCCCCAAAATCTCTCTCCCCTTTCTCTCGCCACCTCCCCACGTGCTCTCTTTCTCTCTCTCTCCACGTCCTCTCTCTCTCTCCCAATTTTAAAACTTAAGAAGAAAATTAAAAATCTAAAAAATTAAGGATTAAGAGTTGAAGGCTTGTGAGACTTTAACATATTTCTATAACATATTCATAGATTTAGCACTTCACCGTTATTTACATTTATTGTCATAATCGGTCTTTCGTGGCCCCCAATCCAACAGGTTCGCCTGAGAATTAGAGGTTTGCTCCCTCTTAAGTTTTTAAGTTTGATTATTCTCATCTCCACACGTTAAGCATGTAAAACAACTACAAAAAAGATTGTAGGAATTAGTTTAAAGTGTGCAAAAATTAATCTGAGACACTCTGCATTACAAGAAGGAAAAAAAAAAAAAAACTATTTTTCAGTTCATATGCAGAAAATGGAGATTTCCAGTTCAATACATAATAATGTTCGAAAATCAACAAATCAATAGTATAAGATTCAGAAACATCATCCCAGGTAAGATCAACAAACAAAACGTCACATCTTACTAGGTTAAGTTTAAGCCATCAATGTTATACTTAGAACATAAGATTAGGTTTTCTAGGCTTTGTAGTCAAAGCCTGTGACTTACAAATTTGCTTCCTCTTTGATCTCATGTTTGTGCATGCTATCAATTATTAGGGCATCAATTCGCACGAAAATTTACTCCGGCTTTAAATGGGCCTACACTAGTGAATGGTGGCTCACTAGGGAGACAAGCAGGAAGACAAGCCAACAAACAGGTAAAACAAATCATAACCCTTCTTAAGCTATACGAATGAGCCTGATTTGGCAAAAACATTTATCCACTGTACGACTTGAACATCAAGCAAGAGCTTCTGCACAAGCATTACAAACTACTAATACGTACTCCAAGCTAAATCCCACAGCAGAAGTTAACAAAATGATACAAGATCCAATAGAGAAGAGATTACAGACCAGTAGATATTTATTCATCTTGAACAGTCCTTCAAGATTTCCGCTTGATTACTATTGAGTACAAAAGGAATGCAGATCTCCCAAATCAAAATCATGATATAATTACAACAAAAAATCAAGTCTTTGATTTCAGAATCAGTACAGCCACAATAGCATAGTTACCCATTTCAAAAAAAATAGCATAGTTACCATCTAAGCTACACAGGAACAGCACGTCTGAGAGATATCAGTGCATCCTTGATTTTGTCCACTGCAGCCTGTAATGTGGAAAGAGATGCCGCATAGGAGATACGGATGCAGGTGTCATCCCCGAATGCATCTCCTGGGACAACAGCAACCTGAGAACCATAAACGGTAAATCAATTATAAACTAATAAGAAATAAGAGCAAGCGAGGAGAAATTCACTTCACGTTGTGTCTGGGATAACAAATTGAGAAACGATCAAAAAAGACAACTTTTTGGCATTTGCCTTTTTCCCTTTTCATTTTCTTGTGCCTCTGGTCAACTTTTACACGTTTTTGGTTAAAGTTTTCACATATTAGGAGCCCTAAAAATTTGAAGAAGATGAACCCAATTCGAGAAAATACCAAAAATGAGCACTTTAAGAAACACGCTGGTGCCATTGTGCCAAGGTAAGTTGGGAGCAGCTTTGTTGCCCTAAGAAGGAGGGAGGCCTGGGTTTTAGAAGAGTTATGGGGTGGAATAAAGCTACTATGATTCGACACTTATGGGCCCTTTGTAAGAAAGCTGACACATTATGGGTGCAATGGGTCCACACTTACATTATCAAAGATCACTGTCTTTGGTCTATGGACATCCCTGCAGACGTCTAATGGACAGTTGGGAAAATTATGTGTCTTCGATCCCTTGCTCCACCTTTAATTCGATATAGAATTGGCAATGGAAGGAACACACACTTTTGGTTGGACAACTGGCACCCCCTTTGACCCTTGTATGTTAGATTTGGGGATAGGGTGGAGCAAAATCTAGGTCGATCTTTACATGCTAAGGTTGATACTATCATTGACCAAGGTTCTTGGAGATGGCCTAGATTGAGGAACCAGGTAATCCAATTCATTATCTCTAAAACTCCTCATTCTCTCTTTTACCCATACCTGGTTGCGAAGATTCTGTGGTTACTGATTTGGATACCTCATCCTCGAGGGGAACTTACAGTCCAGTCAGCTTGGCATGCTATTAGGACCAGTTTCCCTTCTCAGCCTCGGCACTTGGTGGTATGGGGAGGAGGTTTGGTGCCTAGATGGTCTTTCATCCTCTAAACGGGGCGGAGATGTGGATAAGGAGTAAGGATTGAAGCCTCCTTAGCTTTGCCAGGCTAGACAGGGGTTATAGCTGTTTCACAGAGACTAAAAACTAAAGATAGATTGAGGAAATGGGGAGTGCTTGTTGATGATTGCTGTCAGTTATGAAGCTGTAATGTGGAGTCCCACTCCCACCTTTTTTCGAATCCCTATGCTTTATCTGTTTGGCAACAACTGATGAGTAAGAATTTGGCTCAGGGGGTGCCATGGAAACTGGATGATGCTCTACACTGGTTTTGTGTAAATGCCAAAGGCAAAAGTCTTCGAAGCACTGGTCTTAAGGCCTCTTTAGCTGCAGCTGTTTATGGTATTTGAAGAGAGCGAAATAATCATGTTTTTTGGGGCAAAGCTATGATTCTGCTCAGTTGACTCCCAAAATTGTAAATGACATTAGGGTTTCTAAGCACCAAGAGAATGCCGCATCCTACCCAAAGCTATACTGCCTTCTTTTCAAATTGGAGGCTCCCTACAAGACTCTTAGGTTTGTTTTGTGATCAGGCTTTTGAAGTATAGTGTTGCATAGTCAGTTTTGTTGGTGTTGTTTGGGGACTATGAAACACGGATACTCTATTTTGGCCTCCGTATCAACTATCGTATCCGTATCAGATACCGATACTCTTGGATACTCTCCGGATACAAATCCGATACGCTTTTTAAAGTATCCTGCTTTTAGAATTATTTTTTGATATCCAATACGTTTCGGATACTCGTGGATACTCTCGGATACGCTCCAGATACTTATCGGATACGTTTTTCTTTTAAAATATCCTGCTGTTAGAATTATTTTTGGTATCCCAATACGTTTTGGATATGCGCGAGGGTAAATATGTTATTACTTAAAATATATGGGTTAAAATTGCAAGTATGACAATACTTTTCTTTTTCCCCCATCAATCAACACCAAAAACACACTGACGATATCCTCTCTCTCAACAACCTTGTAAGTCTCTCTCTCTTGTTGTGTGTATGTATGTAAATATATCTCTCTCAACATGTGAAAGGGTGAACTTGTGTGATGGAAAACTTTAATCATTAATGAAATTTTAGGAATTAAAAATTATATAACAACAACAGAACCCATGTAGTCCCCAATCAAAAATTATATATAATATATTTTCTATTTACTTTTATATTCAACGTATCCCCCAACGTATTGGATCCTTCTTTTTGAAAAAATCATGTATCTGTGTATGCATATCGTATCCGTATCCCGTATCTGTATCTGTGCTTCTTAGTTTGGGGATTGTTTTATCCCCTCACTGTGTATTTGTTTGTTTGAGCTTAATAAAAGTCTTGCACTTTATCAACAAAAAAAAATAAACTGTTTTTACCTGGATTTCCTTAAGCAGACATATTTTCCAGAATTGGACAATCTTTTCACAAGTATTAGGTGCTTCTAGAACAGATGCTAGTAAAACGTAAAAACTCTGTACCCAAGTTCCCAGTCTGATTTTCACCCCAATCTCTCTAACTAACTTTCTTAGTACCGACACTTCATAGAATTCCACTCCCAGTACTAAACTATGAATTTAGCACATAACGAGTTTCTCTAGTACTCAACTAGTTTAGCTGCATAATCAGAGAGCTTTCAGCACTGGAATAACTAATCCTTTCTCAGGAGCTTATGTCTATTGCATGTACTTGTGAGTTCTCACTTCCCATTAACCTACTTACTCCATTCCCTTAAAACTTAAAAGTCACAGAATTAACTGCAACTGCTACTTTCATTCCAATAATTTGATCGTGAAATGACACCCCTGCCCTGATAAGATTACCTGACCCTTGTCCAGTAAATAGCGGCATAGAGACTCTGAGTCTTTGATCATACCAAAGCCTTCAGCCTCTGTTCCATAGTATGAGCTGAAATCAAGGAAGAGATAGAAAGCTCCCTGGAAATGAGAGTTATAACTTAGATACCAAGCTTGAAACACATAACAAACACAAAAAATTAAAATATAAATGAATAAGCAAACAGAACAAAGAAAAAAGACCACAACAAGCAAGCTAGCTTATCTTTTTAAACACCATAAATAAATGTGTACATGTACATATTTACATACATATTTGAGGATATATCATTAATAAAGCCCATACCTGTGGCACTGAGATTTTAACACCTTCCAATTCACCAAAAGTCTGAACCAAATAATCTCGTCGCTCCTTAAATGCTTTGACCATAGTAGCAACTGCTTCTCCACCAGCATAACCCATTCCTAAAGCAGCAACACCTGCTTTTTGGGATATGCTACTGGCACCTGAAGTGGCCTGGAATGACACATTCATGGTGAGCTGTTGAATATAGGACATGCTTCAAGAAATCCCTAAAATTTAAGAATTTTGTACTGCATTATGGAATACCTTTCAAGCAGTTCTTACTAGACATATAGCAACTTCGTAACACAGAAATGTCTCAACCGCCAAATACAACATAAACAATATCATGATGCGTATTCAATGTATCGAGGTTTTGAAGAATTACATCCCTAAGAAACCGAATTTAAAGGGATTTCAACCTGTATGTTTAATAATTCGGTTTTATAAAACCTATAACTTTTGGACAAAACACAATAGTGGCCCCTTTGTCTGTACTTTGTAGGGAAACTCAAGAAGCCCTTAATTACAAAGTTCTTTAGCTTTAAGGATTTGAAATAACCTTAATGAATATAGTTTTGATAAAGAACTTGAGCTTCTCAAAGTACCGTTGTACTTGTTGCCGTTTAACATCGTATGGAGAGCTAATGAGAAAAAAACAAGGGTCATGTCACTTTTACATCGGGATCTAAATGAAGAAAACAATTTGGAAGAAGCAAATTGAAGACATAATCTGAACGAAGTTGAAAATGCCACACAAACACAGAAATATAGATGTACTTCAAGAATGTGGGTGGGTTCAGCAACCCACACTCGCCGTTTGCCCCTGTCTTGCTCCACCAGGGTGCTCGAATCTCGAGGGTATGGATATGCCATGTGGCAGAGCCAGACGGAAATAACTAGAAGTCCTGACTCCTAATTACAGAACGTTCTTACGACACAATACCATTTCAACACTCCCGCTGATCAAAATCCAACCTCATCCTCATTAGCAACAGGAAAGAACGTGAGGAACATTCTTTCACCAGCCATATCTTTAGGTTTGTAAGGAGGATGAGGAAAAAAAAAATATAGTGGATCATCCAAAGCTTAAAAGATTGATCATAAACAGTGCAAAAGAGCAAGAATCGCGTTACTTTTCTGTCATGTCTTAAAGAGTCAGCATCTCCATAATGAAGGGTGGAACATAAATTCAGTTATCACCAAAAGTTTTAAGAAAGGTCTAGAAAATGGACTTTTCATGAACGTGACAATAACAGCCATATTTATGAAGGTTTATGGTATAAAACTTGCTAAGAGTTTACCACCAAAAACGAGGGGTATGGAGAGGCAAGGAAAGAGGACAACCTGGCTTTGTATCTTTCCACATGCCGCAACAAAGTGTTTAGGACCAGCTAAATATCCAAGTCTCCATCCAGTCATTGCAAAGGCCTAGAAAAATTCAAATCTATGAGGTTCATGCCTTGGATATTAATATTGATACAATATCATCTTCCATGTAGACAGCTCAGGAGAACAGAAAAAAGTTGGAAAGCAAAAATCTGAAGCACCTTAGAAAACCCATTGACAGTCAAAGTCCTCTCCCACATGCCTGGCAAGGATGCAAAGCTTGTGTGAGTGGCTGGAGCATAAATAATGTGTTCATAAATTTCATCAGATAGTACCTGAATAAAACAGACAAAGATTGTCCACAACATGTGTTAGCTAAGTGAGAATACTCAAAGTAAAGGTACCAAAAGTTGCGTGATAACTGATAAGTGACATTACCAGAAGCCGAGGATGCCTTGCCACAACCTGAGCGATCTGTTCCAGCAGTTTCCTTGGGTAAACACTTCCTGTCGGGTTAGATGGACTACAAATAATCAAGAGTCTAGACTTCTCACTGAGTTTGGATTCTAGGAGCTTTGGGTCCAAGAGAAAATCTTCAGAGATGCTGGTCGGAAGAATCACAGGGGTCGCATCAGCCAGCCTTGCCATTTCTGGGTAACTCACCCAAAATGGAGCTGGAATTATGACCTGAAGAATAAATGCCATGCTGTAAACAAATGCACAGGTCAATAATTAAATTCAAACATCTAAAAATCGGCATCCATCATCTTGTAATATGTTAACCAACAGATATTATTTCAACTTGGGCTCACATAGTGAACCTTCTTGAACAGGATGGTGTGTGGAGATGAGTGAGTTATTTTGTCTTTTTTCATTGATGCAGGAGGAAGGAACACATGGAAGAGTGGTAAACAACTGAAAAATGAAAATTTCTTGAGCGAAAGAGGTACAAAGGTGAAAAAGTGGTTTCCACAACAGATCATCTCTGAACTTCAACTCATTTTCTTTCTTTTCATCCAATATGTATATTTTCCTTTCCTCGTTAGTGTAATGGATTTTGTGTGACCATTGATCCTTTCTGACTTCATGATCTAGAAGATCCCCATTGCAGATTCCGTATTGACACAGTCCATGATTGAAAAAAGTAAAAAACAATATAAAGTTGCTATCTTTTAGATGTGCAAGCATGAAGAAAGCAGGACAGGAATATAAACCGTGCAGGTTCATTCCCTTACTAGTAATAAAGATTCCATGGGATGACCCCTCATAAAAAAAACATGCTGGATGGGAACAGTAAGAAAGGCAGAGGATCTCAGAGAAATATCAACATCTTAACGTATAAAATGAGCACATCAATCAGAAAAGGTGCATTTTTCCCTGATGGGTAGTGTCAACTAAGAAATCATCATCTCAATCGGGAACATGATTAATGTGCAATTAGAGTTGAATACAAAGCAAAAACAGCACCCATTATGCAGTAACCGAAAGGGAACAACCAATCTAATTACATGTCACCGAGCACAAGAAAGTCAAACAACAAATTCTTGGAAGTCTGGAGTATACTAAACCTCATCTCCGGGTGAACAAACAGCTAGCACTGCTTGAAGGATGCTCTGCTTCGCCCCATTACTCACGAGAATCTGATCAGGTGTATAAGAAATCCCATTTTCCTCTGCCACAAAAATAAAACAGGAGAATCCCTCTCTTACCCAGAATATCAATTACTTAGTTGGACGAAAGCATTTGACAAATAGAAAAACAACTAACCCTTCAACTTTTTGCAAATTGCTGAGCGGAGTTCCAGGGTCCCCGCATTTGGAGTGTACCTCGTATAGCCTTCACGTATTGCATTCATCCCAGCCTAAACTTAGAAGGTCACGAAATACAGAAAGAGTGACAAAACGGCGTAAGAAATAGATAACCTGATGTTTCAACAAAAATAAAATAAACAGATAGTGGTCAAGAATTACCTCGGCTATCACAGTTGGGGTATCAAAATCAGGTTCTCCAGCTGCTAATCGAATAACAGGCACACCAGCTTGTACTAGAGCTGTTGCCTGGTCAGTTATGGCCACTGTTTTGGAGGGCTTTACTGAATTTACTCTGGGACTTAGCGAGATATCAACCTCCATTGCTCTTACAACAGGAGTTATCCTTTTCATTTGTAGTGGTCTTGTATTCCCCGAAGATCTAACCAGAAACAGAAAAAAAATTAGAGAAGAAAGTGTGTGTTGAGGAGAGGAGAAAAACTAGAATCTTGGTAAAACTTCATTATTGATAATTCAGAGCCCTCCCCACTGCAAGACACCACGTTATTCTCAATTGCTAAACTTGGTAAAACTTCATTTCTGATACTATCAGAAATTATTTCCTCTTTCCATAAATCACTCCGTACCAAATATTGCTGCAGTGGACTTAGACCTAGTCAGTTTTTCAATTGAAACGTCCAATGGATACATATCTCTTCTTAATTGCAAAACCAATCCACTATTTCCATATACATCTCTCTCTCTCTCTCTCTCTCTCTGCAATACTTTAGTGCATCATCTTGGGGGGTAAATTTTTTTCTCATGGCCAGAAAAAGCAAGTATGCAACAGAAGCAACCAAGGACAAACCCTGGAACAAAATCAAAGATGCCACAGCAAAGAATCAAGAAAAAACAATGAAAGATCAACAAAATACAAGCACAAAAACTAGGAACTAGCCAAGAGCTATTGTCCTTATCGACCACAAAACCCAAAATGGACAAACCAATTGAGACGGAGGGAATCAAAATTCATTACCTTTCGAGGAGTTTCAAGAAATTCTACTCCTTATTCATCTCTTCATTCGCTAATTTTCATTTCTTAAAAGGCAATTATGTTTGTCAGTCAAATTCTGTCATTATGACCCACAAAAATCCCTAAATTGCCCTAACTAGCTTCAAACATCAGTAAAAATAAAAATTCCAAGCGTTCTCTTCTCCTTGCAAGTTTATAGAATTGCATATAATACGGAGTATCAATCATCGTTTTTTATGAGCAAAAAGTTGCTGGAGTTGATTGCAAATTTACGTGTAGGTACAGAATATGAAAATAATGCGCATACAATTCTAGTTTTTTACCCCACTAATCGCCCCTTACAATATCATAATATGGCTTTGCTCAGAATACTTCGTTGCACCATCCATAAATCCAGTCTTCTCTTCTTCTTTCTTTTTTGGTGCTAAAAATTCAGTCTTGTCTACTGGTATCAACTATCAACTTTAATAGGCTTGTTTTGGCCACATCAAAATTTTGAATTTTTTGCATCACAAAGTACTTCTTCATACCAGGCAATGCATATACCAGTTCAACAAGAAGAGCAATAAACAGTAATTTGCCAAATTGGTGTACCCATGTATTTTGGGTCGTTAGATTGTGTGAGAATTTTTTTTTATATTTTAAACTTTAATCCGATCCAAAGGCCAAAAATGCACGGATACAGAGGCACATAGGAATTTCCGCATAGAGGAATTGATCTAAAAAAAACCCAATTTGGTTCGAATCAGTAGGCCGCATCCCCAAAAATCGCTTGTATTAGAAGAAAATAAAGATTTCATTGAGTACAAATTGAAGCAAAAAAGAACGAGAGCTAGAGAGAGAGAGAGAGAGAAGGATTGACCGCTTACTTGAGGGAGAAATTGGGAAGAGGAGAGGAGAAAGAGAGTGATTTGGAGAAGCTATCGGAATCAGACGCAGCAGAACGTACTCCGACAAGTTGGTGTCTCGAAGATATGATTGTGGAGCCCCGCAGGGAAGAGTTTGCCATGCCGGAGAGAGAGAGAGAGAGAGAGAAATTGCCTGATTTTGTTGTGGAGCAAAGAAGTATGAGCGAGAGAGAGAGAGAGAGAGAGAGTTGGGCAGTTGGGGCGGGGTTGGTGGGAGAGGCGGGCGGCGGTAGCTACACCAAATTTCCTTGATAGTGTTACTGTACTAGTTAAACACTCCTACCACGTTTGGCCAGATATGAAACTCTAGCCCTTAGTTTAAACGCAAATTCAATGTTAATTTTTTTACTTTTTAGATTTTTTTTAATATGATGAAGTAATAATTGACAAAAAATTGATAAAAAAGAAAATACTAGAATTTTTTTTAAATAAATACAAAAAATAATTCAAATTAATTAGTATTAAGCTAGAAAAGCCCTTGGAACATAAGAAAAAATTTTGTGATCACTAGGAGTTAGGCTTTGTAGTCAAGACCTGTGTCTACGGTTTTGCTCCCATTAGATCTCATGTTCAAAACTTCCCGCATGCAATCAACTCTTATGTCATTAGTTCACATGAAAGTGTACTCCGGCTAAATGAATCTACACTTGAACGGTGGGTCAGCTCCACTAGGGAGACAAGCAGGAAGACAAGCCACCAAAACATGTAACAAACCATAAATAATCTCTCTTAACCTATACGAATGAGCCTGATTTGGCAAAAATATTTATTCAATACACGACTTGCACATCAAGCAAGAGCTTCTACACAAGCAACTTCCGAATGTCCAAAGCTAAATCCCGCTGCCGAAGATAACAAATTGATAACAAGATACTCCGTACAACAATAGAGAGGAGATTACAGACCAGTGGATATGTGTTTATCTTGATTAGTCAATCAAGATTTCCAATTGATTATTACTGAGTGTAATCGGAATGCAGATCTCCTCAATCAAGATCATGATATAATTACCACACACAAACAAAAAAAAAAAGAAGTCTTCGATTACAGACTAGTGGATATGTGTTTATCTTGATTAGTCATTCAAGATTTCCAATTGATTATTACTGAGTGCAATAGGAATGCAGATCTCCTCAATCAAGATCATGATATAATTACCACAGTCAAAAAAAAAAAGTCTTCGATTACAGAATCAGTACAGCCACAATAGCATAGTTACCATCTAAGCTAGACAGGGACGGCACGTCTAAGATATAAAAGTGTATTCTTGATACTGTCCGCTGCAGCCTGTATGGTGGAAAGAGATGCCGCATAGGAGATACGGATGCAGGTGTCATCCCCGAATGCATTGCCTGGGATGACAGCGACCTGAGAACCACAACGGTAAATCAATTATAAACAAAAAAGAAACAAGGGCAAGAGAGAGGGAAATTCACTGCTTTTCCACGTTGTATTTGAAATGGGATAACAAAGTGATGAGCGTTCAAGATAGACAACTTCACAGAATCACCCTGTTTGGTATTTGCTTTCAGCCACCATTTTTCCCCTTTTCATTTTTTTGTGCCTCTCTGGTACACGTTTATGGGGGAAATGTGCCTCACCGTAATCTCTCTAACAAACATTTTGAGTACCGACACTTCATAGAATTCCACTCCCCAGTTAAACTATGACTTCTCATGTATAACGAGTATCTCTAGTATTCAACTAGGTTAGCCGCATAATTAGAGAGCTTTTCAGCACTAGAAGAACTAATCGTTTCTTGGGAGCTTGTCTAATGCATGTACTTGTGAGTTCTTACTAACCTACTTACTCCATCCCCTCGAATGTCATTTAATTAAGGGCAACTCCTAATTTCTTTTCAATAATTTGATCGTGAAATGACACCCCTTGTAAGATTACCTGACCCTTGTCCAGCAAATAGCGGCATAGAGACTCTGAGTCTTTGATCATACCAAAGCCTTCAGCTTCTGTTCCATAGTATGAGCTGAAATCAAGGAAGATATAGAAAGCTCCCTGGAAATGAGAATTATAGCAACTTAGATATCAAGCTTGAAATACATACCAAACAGAGGAAATTAAAATACAGAAGAAAAAGCAAACAAAAGAAGAAAAAAACCACAAGAAGGAACCTACTTCCTCCTTTTAAACACCATAAACATATACTAGCAGTTGGGGCACCTTCCCGTGTGTGCATGTGGAAGTGCAAGTGAAACTATTTGGGGAGTGGGAGTGTGGGTGGGTAGTTTTTTTCGGGGGTGGGATGGGTGGTTGAGTTTTAGTGATTTTACTATTTCACCCTACAGTTAATCATGTTACATTAAAATCGGATGTACGACTTGGGTTTTGATCAAGACAAAAGTGGATATTACTTCTGTGACACGGCTTCCAAAACAGGTCACACCAAAAGCTCCTCTCCCTTTGTATATAAGAATAGATGTTCATGTAACTACATATGGTTATATCATTGATAAAGCCCATACCTGTGGCACTGATATTTTAACACCTTCCAATTCACCAAAAGTCCGAACCAAATAATCTCGCCGCTCCTTAAATGCTTTGACCATAGTAGCAACTGCTTCTCCACCAGCATAACCCATTCCTAAAGCAGCAACAGCTGCTTTTTGGGATATACTACTGGCACCTGATGTGGCCTGGAATATGACACATTCATGGTTAGCTGTTGATTATAGGACATGCTTCAAGAAATCCCTAATGTTTAAGAATTTTCATGTTACAAAAAGAATTGCTGGCTCCAATTAAGAATTTTTATACTGCATTGTGGAATAACGTAAACAATATCAAGATGTGTATCCTATGTGTCGAGGCTTTGAAGAATTAAAGCCCTAAGATATGGTAGTCAAAGGAATTTCAACCTGAATGTTGCAATAAGTCAGTTTTATAAAACCTACTATAACCTTTGGACAGAACACAACAGTGGCCCCTTTGTCCTCTGTAGGGAAACTCAAAAAGCCCTTAATCCAAAGTTCTTTAGCTTTAAGGATTGGAAATGACATTAGTGCATATAGTTTCGATAAAGAACTGGAACTTCTCAAAGTACTCTCGGTACTTCTTGTCGTTTAACGTCATACGGAGAGCCAATGAGTAAAGAAAAACAAGGGTCATGTCACTTTTATATCAGGGGCTTAATGAAGAAAAAAATTGGAAGAGGCAAACTGAAAACATAAATGTGTACAATTATGAAAATACTACTCAAACATAGGAATACAGATGCATTTTTCAGAGAGTGAGGGGGTACAGCAGCCCCCACTCGCCAAGTATTGCTCTGCTAGGGTGCTAGAGTCCCAAGGGTACGATAATGCAATGTGGTGGAGCCAGATGGAAATAACTAGAAGTCCTAATTACCATAACATTCATAGGGCACAATACAATTTCAACATTCCTGCTGATCAAAATCCAACCTCATCCTCATTAGCAATGGGAAGGAACACAAGGAACATTTTTCATCTGCCGTATTTTTAGGTTTGTCAGAAGGATGAGAAAAAAAATAAAACTCCAGTGGATCATTCAAAGCTTAAAAGATTGGTCGTAGATGGTGCAAAAGAGCAAGAAGTGCATTATCTTTCTTTTCATGTCTCAAGAAAGTCAGCATCTCCATAATGACGGGTGGAACAAAATTCAGTTATCACCAAATGTTTTAAGAATGGTCAAGAAAATGGATTTGTCATGAACGGGATGCTAACAGCCATATTAATGAAGGTTTATTGTATAACACTTGGTAATAGTTTACCACAAAAAAGACGACGGTTGTGGAGAGGCAAAGAAACGGCATACCTGGCTTTGTATCTTTCCACATGCCACAACAAAGTGTTTAGGACCAGCTAAGTATCCAAGTCTCCATCCAGTCATTGCAAAGGTCTAGAGAAATTAAAAATTATGAGGTTCATGCCTTGGTACTAATGTTGATACAATATCATCTGTAATGGAGACAGCTCGAGAAACCAGAAAGAAGCTCAAAACAGAAATTTGAAGCACCTTGGAAAACCCATTGACAGTCAAAGTCCTCTCCCACATGCCTGGCAAAGATGCAAAGCTTGTGTGAGTAGCTGGTGCATAAATAATGTGTTCATAAATTTCATCAGATAGCACCTGAACAAAACAACCAAAGATTATCCAAAACCTGTGTTAGCTTAGGTGAAAATACTCAAAGTAAAGGTGCCAAAAGTTGCATGATAAGTGACATTACCAAAAGCCGAGGATGCTTTGCCACAACCTGAGCAATCTGTTCTAGCAGTTTGCTTGGGTAAACACTTCCTGTCGGGTTAGATGGATTACAAATAATCAAGAGTCTAGACTTGTCACTGAGTTTGGATTCTAGGAGCTTTGGGTCCAAGAGAAAATCTTCAGAGATGTGGGTCGGAAGAATCACAGGTGTCGCATCAGCCAGCCTTGCCATTTCTGGGTAACTCACATAAAATGGACCTGGAATTATGACCTGAAGAATAAATGCCGTGCCGTAAGAGTCTACGAAATGCAGAGGTAGATACTTAAGTTCAAACATTAAAAATTTCAGCACCCATAATCTTGTAAAATGTTAACCAACAGATATTGTTTCACTTTGAGCTCACATACTAAATCTTCTTGGATGGGATCGTGTGTGGCGATGTGTTAGTTATTTTTCGTCTTTTTCATCAATTGTGTTTGGCGGGAGAGGGGAATAGATGGAAGAGTGGTAACCAACTGAAAATTGCTTGTGCCAAAGAGGTACAAAGGTGAAAAGTGGTTTCCACAACAGATCATCTCTGAAATTCAACTCATTTTGGTTCTTTTCGTCAACTATGTATATTTTCCTCTTTAGCGTAATGGATTTTGTGCGACCATGAATCCTTTCTGACTTCATAGTCTATAAGATCCCCATCTCAAATTATGTATTGACACGAAATCAAAAGTTTAAGAAAACCATATAAAGTTGCTATCTTTTAGATGTGCAAGCATGAAGAAAGCAGGTCAGGAATCTAATCAGTGCAGGTTCCTTCCCCTACTAATAAAGATTTCACGGGATGACCCCTCAAAAACCATGCCAGATTGAGGACAGTGTGAAACGCAGAGGATGTCCGAGAAATATGAACATCTTAACATGTCAAATGTGCACATGAATCAGAAAAGGTGCATTTTTTCCTGAGAAATGGCAGTGTCTGTCAACTAAAAAATCATTCAGGGGCATGATTTATGTGCAATTAGAGTTAAATACAAGCAGAAACGGCATACAGTATGCAGTAACCAAAAGGGAGCGACCAATCCAATACTTGTCACAGAGCACACAAAAATCAAACAACAAATTCTAGTGATAATTTTGGAAGTTTGGACTACACGAAACCTCATCTCCGGGTGAACAAACAGCTAGTACTGCTTGAAGGACACTCTGCTTCGCTCCATTACTCACGAGAATCTGATCAGGTGTATAAGAAATCCCATTCTCCTCTGCCACAAAAGTAAAACATCAGAATCCCTCTCTTACCAAGAATATCGTTTACTTAAGTTGGACGAAAGCCTTTTGACAACTAGAAAAACAACTAACCCTTCAACTTGTCGCAAATCGCTGAGCGGAGTTCCAGGGTCCCCGCATTTGGAGTGTATCTGGTGTAGCCTTCGCGTATTGCACTCATCCCAGCCTAATCTTACAAGGTCACGAAATACAGAAAGAGCAACAAAATGTTCAAAAAAAAAACGTTTCATCAAAAATGAAAAACACAGATAGCGTGGTCAAGAATTACCTCTACTATTACAGTTGGGGTATCAAAATCAGGTTCTCCTGCTGCTAATCGGATAACAGGCACACCAGCTTGTACGAGAGCTGTTGCCTGGTCAGTTATGGCCACCGTTTTGGAGGGCTTCACCGAATTTACTCTGGGACTGAGCGAGATATCAACTTCCATAGCTCTCACAACAGGAGTTATCCTTTTCGTTTGCAGTGGTCTTGTATTCCCCGAAGATCTAAGCAAGAAACAGAAGAAAGAATTAGAGAAGAAAGTGTGTGTTGAGGAGAAGAGAAAAAGTAGAATCTTGGTAAAACTTCATTGCTGATAATTCAGAGCCCTCACCACTCCAAGACGCCACGTTATTCTCAATTGTTAAACTTGGTAAAACTTCATTTCTGATACTATGAGAAATTATTTCCTCTTTCCATAAATCACTCCTTACTAAATATTGCTGTACTCTTCCAATTGAAACGTCCAATGTATACATCTCTCTCTCTCTCTCTCTCTCTCTCTCTGCACCAATTTAGTGCATCATCTTATCTTGTGGGGTAAACCCCTGGAACCAAATCAAAGATGCCACAGCGAAGAAACAATGAAGAAAGATCAACAGAAAATAGGATCACAAAAACTAGCAACTAGCGAAGGGCTATCCCTTTTTTGCTTCCACTTTAGGGCTTCTTTATCTCTTTTGATCCAACTTCAATGCTACTGTCATTATCGACCATGAAACCCGAAATGGAAAAACCAATTGGAACTGGGGGGTTGGTGCTGTCCCTCAAAATACGAGCTTAGAGCATGTGCACCAACTTGTGTATTTTAGATATATATATATACTCTTAAAAGTTTACCTTTTTTTATTTTACCTATTTAAATTTCTCTTAATCCTACGTCAATCATTTCTATTATCATCTCTATTCTTATAAAATGATATAAAACTTCATTATTCATCTTGTACTAGAGTACCATTGGGGAGAGGGAGAGAAAGAAAGGAAGAGAAACAATCATTGTTTAATGGGATAACTCATGAATAATTGTACAATATTAATACCGAACTAAACCACCAGAGCTGTTTTACATTTGTGTTTTGCTACTCTAGTGCAAAGCACTTTTTATTTATTTAAATGAGCTAAAATAGATAAGAAAGCTTTTTACCTTGACTGGTAAACTTGCTCTAATAATAGCCTATAGGTACTGTTGTCATTATCGACCATGAAACCCTATTGTCAAATCCAAAATCCATTATTGCCAAATAATGTGTTTCCATCATATACTTAATGTTATCTAATTAAGCTAATTTTCTTACAGTTGTTCTACTCGTTGAATTTTATGAAATGAACATTTTCGATCATCAACATGGCATCAAAACAGACCCCGCTGGACTGCACTGAACGGTGCTTAAAAGGACAACACCAAACCCCAGTATTGGGAGGGAGGGAATCAAGATTCATTACCTTTCGATGAGTTTCAAGAAATTCTACTTTATTAAAAAAAAAAAAGAGTTTTGATCGTAATTTTTTTTTATTTCTCTCGTCATGACAAATCAATAATTTATAAATAAAAAAAAGGACAAAATTAACCAATGCAATTTATTTTTTTCCTAAGAATGACAAAAAAAAAAAAAGTCATTTAACTTATCAGGCCAAAATATGTCTCAGGTCTTGTCTATTGGTATCAACTACTATCAACTTTGATTGGATTTGTTTTGGAATTTTTTTTTTTTTTTGAACAATTTCCTTTTTATAAAGGGACGAGCCCAAAAAGCCAAGGTGAAAGCCTTAGGACAGAAATACAACCTAGTAACCTACCAACAACACCCAATAACAAAACTGCTACCAACCAGCAGAACAAAAACAAAATTTCCTAACTACATACTGCCAGCTACGTACGTTTGAGCACAGAGTGACGTACCAGTTCTACAAAAATAGAAATGAACGGTAATTTCCCGGCCAAAAGCAAAAGAAGCAAACGCTGATTGGTTCAAAGTTCAAACGAGTGCCTTGGAGTGTACGTGACGCATTCCCAATTGAGAAGGAAAACAATAACAATTTGGTTCGAATGATCAGTTGACCGCATACAAAAAAAGGAAGAAGTTTGTATTACTAGAATTTAGAAGAAATAAACAACGAAAACTACAGAGAGTGGTGGCTTACTTGAGGGAGAAATTGGGGAGAGGAGAGGGGAAAGAGAGTGATTTGAGAAAGGTATCGGAATCAGACGAAGGAGAACGTCCTCCGACAAGTTGGTGTCTCGAATAGTATATGATCGCGGAACCCCGCAGGGCAGAATTTGCCATGCCGGAGAGAGAAAGAATTAAAGAGGGTAGGAGAGAGAGAGAGAGAGGTTCCCTGATTTTGTGGGGTAGCAAAGAACAAGTGAGAGAGGGAGAGAGAGAGAGAGAGAGTTGGGCAGTTGGGGTGGGGTTGGTGGATGAGGAGGGCGGCGGGGTTGGCAGCCAAGCTGCACCAAATTTTCTCGATACTACGTTTGGCCAAATTTCAAACTCTGGACGCAAGGTTTAAACTCGTGGCCGCAAAGTATAAACATCTGGCCGTAAGCTTTTACGTATAACTGGGCCAACTGGCTGAAGACTTCTCAGCAGTGGCCGCAGCGTCAAAGCTGGTAAATTGAAAGAACTTTCAATATACTGCGAACATACCAAAAAGTTTACGTACGGCTTCCATTTCCCATCTAACATAGTAAATCCACAAACTCGGCAGTGAATAATTAGGAGCTTTTAAATATTCATCATCATTAGTCATGCCATGTAAGTTTTCATCCCACCTACTTTTCGTGCTTATATTTTCATCATCTTAGTGTGTGAAATACATTTCTTAACATTTACACTATGATATACATATATTATGTTGTATTGCTTTCTTAATTTAGTGAGATTGGATTGGATTATTTTTCTAATTCAGTAGAATTTGGTAAATGTAAATATGATTGATTACTTTTATTTTTATTCTATTACTTTTATTTTTCGAATGGAATCGAATCAAAACAATAATAATTCATGATTTCATGGTAATTTAAATATGATTGATTACTTTTATATTTCAACTTGAATCAAACTAAAACAATTATGATTTCATGAATACACCATGATTTATATATTTAAAATACAAATTTAAGCCACAATTTCATGAATACACCATGATTTTATGAACCAAAGAAATACACCTTGATTATGGGAATGCACTATGGTTTAATCAAAAAATCATGAATAAACCATGAATAAATAGACCATAAATAAAATAAATCATGAAATACATAAATAATTAAACCATGAATACATAAAATGTTACCATTATCAGTTTGTGCCATTATCCTTTAAATGAAAACAAAAAAATGCTAGTACCAGTTTGTGCCTACATGTATTAAACAAATGGAAATTAAGAAGCAATGGGGTACAAACTCAATTCCATTCGAAATGAACAAGAATAAACGGCCTTTGATGCTTCTCATGCTACACTTCTTTCCCATCGTCATTATCTTCTTCATTGCATCGCCCTCAGTTTCTCGCACCATTCTAATTGAAAGAGAGATTCACATTGCAGACCAAATCGTAAGACTCGCTGAACTGTCGGCAAGGACCACAGGTGATGTGATTTGTGGAGATCGAGGTCTGTGCATCTATCCCATGCCGCTTGATCGCCTCCGATCCATGCGCCGCCACTCGCTGCAATGTGGGAGAAGGATATGGCCGGCGACGACCACCGGTGACGGGGCCGGAGGACTAGAATTATTTGAGGGTGCCCTCACCTGAAGCGGACTGTATGTGCATATACACATATATATAAATTAAAAGCTTTCACTATAAATTATCCCCTCTTTTCCAATTCCGTAGCCTGGCCAAATGACCTTTCAATTCAATGACGGTGTCTTTTTGTAAGTCTTTGCATATTTTGTGCTTCCAAGCCATTCTTAGAAGTTCAATATCTTTGTTGTCAACGGATTCACAGTTTAATTCTTTCATTGTTTTTTCTTTTGAATGGCTTCCATAGGTTGCTTGCCTAAATCATTTCCATCCCACGTATTAAAGCTTTTTTGTTTGTTTTTTTTTTCCCTTCAAAATAGATCGATATGTGTATTAAGTAAGGCCATTTTTTTTTGATCGGCAAAGTTAAATTTTATTAAAGGGGTTAGGGGAAAAGGGATTCTAACAAAAAGTTGAAAATACAACCAAGAGAGACAAAGCCCTCAACACCTAAGGGCCTAAAACCCCAGATACAACAAAGAAGCCGAAAACCTAACAAAGAAGCCGAAAACCTAACCCTAAAAAGTCCAAATATTACAATTAAGCACACACCCAAAGAAGCCGAAAACCTAACCCTAAAAATCTATACAATTTCAGAACTATACCGATATTAAGTAAGGCCATTGGCCTGGCGGCTAAAAAATGGTCGAAACGTTCGAAATGATTTGCTCTCCTTTTCAATTTTTTTTAATTTGTTTTCACGTTCATGTTTGTTTTCATGTCTACCTCATGGAGTTCTGGTGAGATATAGTTAATTTTAATCAATCAATTGTTGACTTTAGGAATATAGAGTTGTTTAGAGAGATAAGTGTTGAAAGGGAGAAAATTAATCTCTCTGAAGATTAGGATAACTTAGCTTCCTTATTTTCATAGTTTCTCACTAATCTTCACTTTTGTTTAATATATAGTAGAGATGGTTGAAAGTATATGTTAATTAATGTTTAATCATTTTGGCACAGGTTTACTGCTAGTATTTCATTAATCATAAAAGATAAAAAGAAAAAAGAAAAGAGAAAGGAATGACTCTCCTACTGTTGTGTAGCCTACCTCCTAGCCCATTTTGTTTTGGACAAAAACGACAAAATAAATTATAACACATCGATCGTTGTTGACGAGACGCCAAAAAAATAACCAAAACATAAACGCTAATTAGATGTTTCTATTGCCTCCGTATATCATTGCGAGCCACCTAAAACGACCCGACCCCCAAAAACACTGCCAAACCCCTATTCTTGACTCATGACCATTGCCGCGCGCCCTCTTCACCCCACACACTGCCCGCCTCTTCACAACCCCGAAAAATGCCGCTACCATATCCACACCTAGCTACCGTCCCCGCCGCTAATTCCCCGGGAAACCCAATAGAAAATAAAAATTACATGGGACAGGGGAGTGTTAAAATTAAGTTTCACTAAAACCTAACCATTATATCAAATACATGCTAGTACAGGCATAGTAGTTGTAGTTACAAACTTATCATTTCATCAAAGATTAAAAAGGAAATTTATTTTCGCGCTCCACTTTTATATGCAGACGCTCTATTTTGTTCGCGTTAAAAGTGGAGCGTCTGTGTACAGCACCAAAATCAACATCCATAAAAGAACCAAATTAAAACTTGTCATTTTATCCGTATATGTGTCTTCTCAAAAGATTTATTTGTGCGACTATGTCGTCTTTCACAATAAATATGTGTCCTACTTTATCTCTTTGTTTTTTCTGCATATAGACATATCCTTCCATGTTGTATGAACATCTTCTTTCTTAATGGATTAATTTCTAAACCTAAGAAGCTGATTATTTCGCATGTAACTTTACGGTGTCTTGGTCTCAAGTTTTCCATCTTCCTGATCTTGGTTAGATGGCTTCTCGATCATCAAGGCCGCTCAGGTTGCTCTGCTGGCACCTCCGGGCAACTCGCCGTCCCCTCCGCCTTGTCCATACGCACCTCCGGGTAATCAGTCATCTCCTCCGCCTTCTCGGCGGGCACCTCCAGGCAGCTCGACGGGCCCTCCACCTGGTGAAGTTGCTCCATTGCTGCTATGGCTGGATCCACCATGTCATCATTCTGGCATCATAAAAAGTGTTCCAAAAGGGTTACCATGCATTGATTATTGTACCTAGCTAATAGTCAAAGATTTTATTTGATTTGGTAAAGCACAATCAATTCTTTTGTCTATCTTTAGTGTGTTGTTTTGCTTGTGATTCCTCTCATGGGCATAGAGAAATTAAAAAATTGTGGAGTCAAAAGTGGCTTATAAACGAAATTCTTGTAGCCGGCTTTTTTGGCTTTTTCTTGTGTTAGAACTTGTGCAAATATACTATAAGAAGTTCTAGAAAGAGACCAGTTGTCTGAGTGGAGCAAAATATATATACTCTGTGTAAAAACCCTACTGCAGTGAATATAAAAAAAACTTGATCGCTCTTGGTCCCATGAACATATCCGATTTTGGAGAACTATGTAGTTTTGTGTGTTGATTTCTTTACTGTTTACGTATTCGCATATCATGTGTGTTTTTCTGTTCAACATCTTGGGTCGGTTTAAAAAAAAAAAAAAAGGGTTTTAGTCATAATTTTTTACTTTTTCGATTTCTCTTATTGCGATGGACTCATAATCTTCAAAAATTTAAGGCAAAACTAACAAATGCGAAGAAATTAAAATAAAGGCAAACATAAGGCAGAATTGGCTTTTCTAGGAAAACCCCTAGTTTGGACTAAATAAGTTACTTGGCTTTTTGTTTTATTCAATTTTTTTTGCATTTGATAGTTTTGTCTCAAATTTTTGTGGATTATTAATTATCTCAACAAGAGAAATCGAAAACGTTAAAAAAAAAAATTACTTTTCCCCTAATATTTTTGAAAATATCCAAGATAAAGCCTGAAAAACCGGGGGTTTTTTGAAGTTTTTTTGAGCTTTATCTTGGATATTTCAAAAACAAAAAAAGGGGATAAAAATTGTAATTTTTTTTACCTTTCCTAATCTACAAAACTTTGACGCAAAATTAACAAATGCAGAAAAAAATAAAAATAAGGGCACAAACGAAAAACCAAGTAGTTTATTTAGTCGAAACTAGGTCCAAAGATACTTGGAAGCACGTACATGAGGAAAAGAGGTTGAGGACATAAGGGAAGAGAGGAGCACATTTGAAGCACAGGAATTGTGCCACTGTTTAAGGCTGTCATGCATCTCATCATCATCATCAGTACTCCTTTGGTTGCTTATGATATGCTCCTTATTTTGATCCGCTCCATCGCATAGTTGACTGTAAACTGTTGCTGGTGAATTGGTCCTGAAATTTTGCCATAAGATTTCATCAAATTTGGACAAGTCCCCGAAATTTTTGTGATTAATATTTACGTACCCATTCCGTATCCTAACAATATGGAATTCATAGAGTAGGAATAACTAATACACACTCAGCACCTTTAAATGATTGAACAGAGTTCTGCTGCTTCTGCGATATGACAATACCGGCCAACAATGTTTGAGAGGTAAGTTGGTTTCCTCCTCCTCTCTTTCGACCAGAGACATTAAGAATTGGAATTCTACTTTATTCAAGAATGCTAGCAAAGCTTTGGATTTTGGAGCTCAGTTGGGAATTAAAATCGTAAGAGGAAGAAGAAATGGGTTAAAATGGAAGAGGAGGAAATTGCAGAGAGGGAGAATGCCTTGAAGAAGTTCGAGGAGGTAGAAGAGGGGAGACGTACGCATCGAATTGGGATGAAATTAATTAAATGCTTCTTTATCTTTGGAGTTTTAGAGGCCTTTATTGCGTTTTTGTTGATTTTGGCGTCGGTACTTCGTTTGGATTTGGAATCTCGCTCCGGTTTGTGTGTGCTTTTGTGGAGATATGGGCTTTGGGATTTGGATTGGAGTTTTTCTTTTAAGTTTTGGAGTTTTTGTTGGTTTTCGCCTTTTGTGGAGTTTTGGGTTTAGGGGTTGGTTTTTTGGGTGTTTCAGTTAGAAGTTTCTCAGGTTTTGGCTTTTTTGGTTGGCGCCTTGCTGGGCCTTTTCGGTGGTCTTGGGTGGCTTTTGCCGGTGTGCCATTGTTCCGTTTAATTTTTTTGTAATCATTTATGAAGATTAATAAAATATTTTGCCGAGAAAAAAAAAAAAAAAAAAAAAACAATGTTTGAGGAAGAAACAGGATACATACAGATCCATACAGTGCGGATTACATCTAACTTATCTCCATGTAACTTAATTACTTTCGGCTGGAAATTAATTAGGGAAATAACCCATATATTTACCTTAGAGAAACAAAATTAGGATGACCAGAATCACCAAACATAGGGTCTTGATTGTCCCCATTAACTCCTCCATTCTCTGGCAGCCAGCTAACTAAGTCACTCTGAAATGAAGAAGTTGATGGCATCCCCTTTGGTGACTCGAAGTATATCTGCCCAATTGAATTCATCTGCTTTCACCCACAACAAAACCAAATATCAGCAACTTCAATTCTTTTATCTATGGGGTTGAATTCCACTCAACTGAATCAAATAAATAAACCCCAACCAAACCCGGCCTGTTGGGCAAAGTTGGCATGAGAAAACTAATAAGTGCTTGTCTTTTATGAGATTGCATGTTTGAATCTCACGAAGGTAAAGCATTGCAAGCCTTGAGGTCACTGGAAGATTTGTGCAGCCAGTCATTAACTTCAAGAACTCAGAATTAGTTTAGGTGGGCACAAACTTGTCCGTATATACATATCTGATTTTCAAGAAAAAAACTGAAAGCAAATAAAAATGAAAATGTAGAATTTGATTACGTACTTGTATAGTTGGTGGTGCTTCGAACGCCGATAAATGCTCATCCATTAATTCTTTCTACCATGGAGAGGGAAAACCATACTAATTATTTAATTTTGACAGTTAAATCACTTATAATTAGCATGAATTGTTCTTGGCGATCAATATATTGTACCTGTCTCTGCGTGATGCGGTCCATGGAGGCCAACAGGTTCTTTTCACTTGATTCAAGTTCCTCCATTGTTGTCAATGCTTGTACATCTGGCTCAAATATACTTCGAATCGAACCAAGCATATACCGAATAGTTGGAAATTTTTTCAGATTTTCATAATAAAACCATTAAAGTTCAAAGAAATAGGCAATTTTTTCTGAAAAAAATACCGTAGAAATTACCTGAGTTGTTCCTCAGCCGCTAGGAGCTGCTGTTGCAAATTACTGATTTCTTGTTGGAGTTCCTAAATAGAAATTGGCAACTAACTAATCACAAACATAACTCAAGTAATGTACGTATGTCTCCATGCCCTTATGATATCCATAACGTGGAAATCTGTGCTTTATTCTCTCTTTACCTCTGAGGCTGAGATAAGCTCCTCTGGTGGACTGGTCATAAGAAAATGCGTAGTTAGAAAACAACCTCAATTCATAATTCATGGAGAGAGAGAGAGAGAGAGAGAGAGAGAGAGAGAGAGAACCTTCCAAATTCAAGGAACATGGAATCTTCATTTTTTATTTTCTGGAGGGTGCTGACCAAATACTGCATGCATAATTAAGTAGTATATCAATCTTGTTTCTAATAATACCACGTACCCTAAAAAAAACAAAAGGCAACAGTGAGTATCAAGTGGGCGTGGTAGGATCATACCTCACTGTTGTGAAGAACGCTGCAAATCACAACAAAAATTGAGATCAATATTGCTATTTAATCGTAGAATTACCTAACAAGGAAAAATTGTTGACCCAATTAATTAATCAGCCTAATTAAAAACAAGTTTATAAAAAAAAATTAATCAGCCTAAAACTAGAAAAATCCATACCCTCCTCTCTCATGATCCGAAAGGTTCACATAACTGCTGAGCACATCTTCAATCCTACATAGGGAAAATTATATTAGCAAATACAAATAACTTGGAAAACGAAATAAAATGGTGGAATCCATAAAAAAAAAATTCAATATATATATATATATATATATATATGGCCTATTAAGCCTTAAAACAAAAACACTCATGCAATAGTATTTCACAAAATGTGTAATGCTTGGGATTCTTAAAAGCTAGTACTTCCTCCGTCCTAAATTGGATGTCACTTTTTGATATCCATGTCAATTTCAACTCTTTATATCTTTCAATATGGATCTCAAAAAATATGCAATATGGATCTTGTTCGATAGTTCTCGATTAATTCTATTATACAAAGTTTTCAAACTCATAAAAAACAAATAGATTGAAAGATATAAGCGACGAAAAATGACACAGATCTTAAAAATTGTCATTCTTTTTGGAACGAAAGAAGTAGCTCTTTATTTCGGAATGGTTATCGTTTGTGAGCTTTGTAAAATATGGGTAGTTTTTTACGTTTTCGATCCGTCTATTCATGATAGATTGGGAAATGGAGTAGAAATTCTAAACCACATGCTGAAAAATCTTCACTATGGAAGATAAAAAAAGATATTCCGATAATACTCCACATTTTAAGAGAAACCAAGCACAAATATTATATAGTAACAAAAACAAAGGCATGCATGTGTTGGGCCTCTTGGCTAGGCTTCTGGATGTTTGTATACATGCCTTTTACATTTACAGAAAGAGAGAGAGTATGATCATTAGTTGAAATTCACCTTCTTTTGCCAGAGAAGAGACTGAGACGGTTGGAGGGAGAGAACATGATGAGAGCGACATCGATGTCACAGAGAACCGAAAGCTCATAGGCCTTCTTGATGAGTCCATTTCTACGTTTGGAGAAGGTCACTTGTCGACTCGTGGTGTTTTCTATTTTCCTAATTTGAAGCTTAACACGTCCCATTTGATTTACGATCAATCTCTATATATTAATTAGGAGAAAATGAAAAGATAGGAAACTTGAGAGAGAGAGAGAGAGAGAGAGAGAGGGGTAGTTTTGTGTTGGGTTTGGAGGATTTATTGTTGAGGAGCTTGAAGAGTGGAAAAGTTGGTTTTGAGAAGTGGTGAATGAGAGAGATTCACTCCATTCCTTCCGTTATTTTCCCTAACCTTTGCAATTCTCCCGGGTTGACCCGTTTTGAGAGCTCCAAACGACGTACTGAATGATAGCTAGTTCTATGTTGTTAATTCCAACTCAGCATCGGCTAAGATGACGACTACACGTGTCTAATAGATTTGACTCTTTCCATTGATAATCTGTTTTTTTTTTGGGTAAATTGAGTACAAGGACATACTATAAGATTTTTTGCTATAATAAGGACATAAATATTTTCCCTTAAAGTCTAAAGGACATTCTGTCCAGAATTTACCAAATTGCCTTTAATGAGACAAGGGCCTTGTTTGACTAACACAAAAAATGTCTTTTTTCATTTAAATTAACTTTAATGGGACAAGGCCTTGTTTAACTAACACAAAAATGTCATTTTTTAATTTTTTTTAATTTTGACCGTTGACCGGCGTTGACTGGTGTATCTGTTCATTTTTGGTGTATCTGTTGATTTAATTTTTTTAATTTTGACCATTGACTGGCAATAATTGGTATATCTATTCATTTTTTGTATATCTGTTGATTTTTTATTTTTACCTCCACCACTCAACCACCACTTCTACCACCACCACCACCACCATGTCGCCACAACCTCCACTTCCACCACCACTCCATCACCACCACGCCACCACCACCACCACTTCCACCGCCACCACCACCACCACCACCATGCCACCACAACCTCCACTTCCACCACCACCTCTACCACCACTCCATCACCACCACGCCACCACCTCCACCTCCACCACTTCCATCACCACCACTATGACGCCACCACCACTACCACCATGCCACCAATACCCTCGGAAGTAGACACTCGGTCTAGGGGTTAATGAAACAATTAGTTCATCTACTTTTTCCCTTATAGTCTCCAGGATAATATACACTCGGTCTCTGAAAAATACCCTCAGAAGTCGCCAGACATTGACCGGCGTATCTGTTAATTTTTGGTGTATCTATTGATTTTTTAATTTTTTTAATTTGATCGTTGACCGGCATTAATTGGTGTATCTATTCATTTTCAGTGTATCTGTTGATTTTTTTATTTTTATCTCCACCACTCAACCACCACTTCTACCACCAACACCATGTCGCTATAACCTCCACTTCCACCACCATTCCATCACCACCTCCACCACTACCACCACTTCCACCGCCGCCACCGCCACCTCTACTTCCACCACCACTCCATCACCACCACGCCACCACCACCACCTCCACCACTCAACCACCACTTCCACCACCACCACGACGCCACCACCACTGCCACCATGCCACCACAACCTCCACTTTCACCATCACTTCTACCACCACTCCATCACCATCACCATCACCATCACCATCACATCCACCACCACCACCACCACCACTCAACCACCACTTCCACCACCACCACCACCATGCCACCACAACCTCCACTTCCACTTCTACCACCACTCCACCACCACCAAGTCACCACCTCCACCTCAACCACCACCTCCACCACTCACCATTTCCACCACCACTGCCACTATGACGCCACCACCACTACCACCATGCCACCTATACCCTCGGAAGTAGACACTCGGTCTAGGGGTTAATGAAACAATTAGTTCATCTACTTTTTCCCTTATAGTCTCCAGGATAATATACACTCGGTCTCTCAAAAATACCCTCAGAAGTCGCCAGACATTGACCAGCGTATCTGTTCATTTTTGGTGTATCTATTGATTTTTTAATTTTTTTAATTTGATCGTTGACTGACATTAATTGGTGTATCTATTCATTTTTAGTGTATCTGTTGATTTTTTTATTTTTTATCTCCACCACTCAACCACCACTTCTACCACCACCACCATGTCGCTATAACCTCCACTTCCACCACCACTCCATCACCACCACGCCACCACCTCCACCACCACCACCACCACTTTCACCGCCACCACCATTCAACCACCACTTCCACCGCCACCTCTACTTCCACCACCACTCCATCACCACCACGCCACCACCACCACCTCCACCACTCAACCACCACTTCCACCACTACCACAACGCCTCCACCACTGCCACCATGCCACCACAACCTCCACTTTCACCACCACTTCTACCATCACTCCATCACCATCACCATCACATCACCATCACATCCACCTCCACCATCACCACTCAACCACCACTTCCACCACCACCACCACTATGACGCCACCACCACTACCATCATGCCACTAATACTTCCACTTCCACCACCACCACGCTACCACCTCCACCTCCACCACCACATTCACCACTCAACCACTATTTCCACCACGATGCCACCACCACAACCTCCACTTTCACCACCACCTCTACCACCACTCCATCACCACCTCCACCACCACCACCACCACCACCACCCATCAGCACCTCCATAACCACTCCACCACCACCACTCAGTTCCACCACCACCACTCTAGTTCCACAATCATCTCCACCGCCACCCCACCGCCATCGCCACCACCACAACACAAAACAGATACAGATATACCAGATATAGATATACCAAAACAGATACAATAGATATACCACAACAGATACACCAACACAACACAAAACAAATACAGATATATCAACAGCTGACCAAAACAGATACAAATATACCAACTATATCTGCTGGGGTTTGCTCCGACTTCTCTCTTGCAATTGGAGAGAGAAACATGTTTTCCGTTTGTTTTTAGACGGAGGTTGACGGTAGAAGTTTAATTGATGAGTGTTTTTTAATACGTCAAGTGTTTATATAATATTTCGTTATGGTCAGGTGTCTGTGTGATTTGCGAGAAAAGTCAGGTGCTAATATAAAATTTTTCCATTCAAATATATCAACAGCAGATTTACCAAAACAAAGTCTCTTTTTCTTTATTTCTTAAAACAAAACAGATATAATAGATATACTGCAACAAATACACCAACACAAAACAGATACAGTTATATCAATAGCAGATGTACCAAAATATACCAACAATAGATACAAAAAATAGATATAAATATACCAAAACACATACATCAATACATCAAAAAAAAGATTCATATATTTAATCATATATACCAAAACAGATCCACAACCTCCACTTCCACCACCATCTCTACATCCACAACTTTCACTTAAAATACAGATATACAGATATATCGTCAATAGATACACTAAAAATGAACAGATACACCGGTCAACGTTAATGCCAATTAACGTCGGTCAACGGTAAAAAAATAAAAAAATCATGAATACACCAAAAATGAACAGAAAAAAAAGATACACATCAATGTCAGTCAACGCCGGTCAACGGTCAAAAAAATAAAAAATAAAAAAATCAATAGATATATAAAAAATGAACAGATACACTAGTCGACACCGGTCAACATCGATCAACGGTCAAAATAAAAGAAAAGACATTTTTACGAACGGTCAAAAAAAAAAAAAAAAAAAAAATCAACAGATATACCAAAAATGAACAGATACACTAGTCGATGCCGGTCAACATCGATCAACGGCCAAAATAAAAAAAAAAGACATTTTTGCGAACGGTCAAAAAAATAAAAAATAAAAAAATCAACAGATATACAAAAAATGAACAGATACACTAGTCGACGTCGGTCAACATCAATCAACGGTCAAACTAAAAAAAAGACATTTTTGCGAACGGTCAAAAAAATAAAAAATAAACAAATCAACAGATATACCAAAAATGAACAGATACACTAATTGACGCCGGTCAACATCGATTAACGGTCAAAATAAAAAAAGACATTTTTGCAAAAAAATAAAAAAATAAAAAATAAAAAAATCAACAGATATACCAAAAATGAACAGATACACTAGTCGACGCCGGTCAACATCGATCAACGGTCAAAATAAAAAAAAAGGACATTTTTGTGATAGGCAAATAAGACCCTTGTCTCATTAAAGTCAATTTAAATGAAAAAGATATTTTTTGTGTTAGCCAAACAAGGCCCTTGTCTCATTAAAGGCAATTTGGTATTTTCACGTTAGCCAAACAAGGCCCTTGTCTCATTAAAGGCAATTTGGTCTTTTCACGGACCTTAAACTCCAAAATATTTTCATAAATGGACTTAACACATCATTGAAACTTAAGCTGGACTAAATCTGATTTGGGACCTCTTCTTTTGGACTTTAGACCAATTTGCTGTTTTTTTTTTTTGTTTTTGTTTTGGGTTTTCTTATACCTGTGTGAGACTTTCTCTCACTCATTGTGTGGGTGTTTTTGTGGTGAGTTTTCTATGTCGTTTTGATGACTTTTCGTGGTCGAAGACGAGTCTTGTCTGTGCGAGGTCTTGAATGTTAGTTTGTGAATTTAAGACTCAATCGTGGTTGCTTTTCTCCCTTCTCGGGAGTGGCTGCCCGTTCTCAATGTATAATTTTCGTATCAATGAAAGCACCACTAAATTTTGAAAGAAAAAAAAAACCCTAATCATGCATACAAACGAATGCAAACCAAACAATGTGAACTATGGAAAACGCATATGGTACCAATCATTTATCCATAGGAAACACAAGTCATGTGTTAATTCCAACCCAGTTCTTAAATGGTTTGTACATTATATTTTTACATGCAATTTTTAAATTTATTGACACTAAATTAAAAATCTTATTGAGATCTTTAATTTGGTGTCAAAATTTTTTGAAAATTATATTCTACACAAAAATATATTATTGTTTGGTTCAAAAATTACAAGTAAAAATATAATGCGCAATTATTTAGAAATGGAAAGAGTACATCTCATCCGTCAAACAAATAAACTGTTAATTTATCATGTGAAAGGTAGACCCAGGGATACTGTCAAACACCTTGCAGTACCAAGTGGTCTATTCGATCGGTTACTCATCTCAGCAATCGATAATTCGGATACTAATTCGAATAACGAACGGTTAAAATTTTAATGCACTCAAATTAGATTCAAATCGTCGGTATCGAAATGAGCGGTCTACGGGCACCGCTGCCAGCCTGCCAAGTACGACATCTCCCATTCCGTGGAAGGCGAAGAGAAAATTCAAGGTTAAAAGTCCCCATCTCATTCCCCCTCCAATCAAATTCAGTGACACACATACAGTTCCCAGTTAGATCGCTGATCACCGCGGCACGTATCCTCAACCCGTGAGCATTCTCGTTATTTTCACCAAATTGTACGTTACTGGGTTTACTTAGAGGAAAAAAGAAGAAGAAAGAAGCTGCAAATTGTACGTTACTACCCTTCCCTTCTCTCTTCTTCGAAAGTTCGTCTGGACATAACGCACTGCGAAGCAAAGCCCTAGCTGTTTGCTTGTTTGAGTTTTGCTTCGAATTTGTTTGTTTGTTTGCGTTTCCGCCTTTGTTTTCTCTAATGGCTGTTTTCATGTACCGATGCATAGGGATTCGTATCTCGACACCTTTTTCTTGAGAAAGTGCGGATTTTTCTCAGCGTTCTGGGGCTGCGTCGAAGATTATTGTGAGTAGCTTACTCTCTCTGTTGCACACTTTCATGTGTTTTATTTTGCTTATCTTTTGTATCTGTGCTTGCATTTGGTCGATTGCTTTAAGTTAGGTTTGATTTAGGGTTTTCGCTCCAAAATGAGTAAAGTAATTCTGCGAGTGGTTATTTAGGGTTTTCCCCACCATACATTGGTGTAGGAGTCACACACTTTGTGATGGAGCCCCCACCAATGTGTAGTGGGTAAGGACGCTGGAGCCGCCACCTAGTGCTACCAGAGCAATTAATAATTTTCCCTTTGATGAAAACGCGCAGGTTTATAATTCCTTGTACATAATTTCTGTTTGAGAAATAATCTTATCCCAATGCCTCGGTCCAAATGGAAAATATCAATCTAGGTGCATGGGGTCCTAAAAAAAAATTTATTTGGGTGGATTTGGATAGTGGACTTTTGGTTTGATGTGTTAACTCCCCCTGGGAGAGGTTATTGAGTGCTCTTGGAGCAACTCCACACCAATAAAAATACACCACAGGTCTGTTTTGTCCCCTAATTTACCAGCACAAAAGTCATGGGTCGCATAGTATTTACCGATTACGGGGGTAACCACGTATCCTTTCTCCAAGAGCAAATAAATAATTTCTCCCACCTGGGGTTTCCAGTTCATGGTTCCTGCGTTTTAGATCTCTGTTGGCCTATTAAATCATTTCCCTTTTTCATGATGGTTGCCAATAACGTTATTGGTAATGGTGGTTGTATGGTTCTTGTATACTAATATTCCTATGACTTAGTGGTGCGCCCGTATTTGGGACCATAGGGTGCTCGTCGGTTATCAATAAATGGATTTTAGTACAAGTGTTTTTGCAAAGATAGCAGCTAGGTTATGTTTGCCCTACCTCCTTTTCCCACCTTTCTAATTGTATTTTTCTTTTATTCCTTTTTTTTTTTTTAATAAAAATCTTTCCCTTGCTAGTTTATTTTTAAACTTAAGTCGTTTGATAATATTTTCATGTTTTAATTGCTTCATACAGGGAATTGTTTTTATCGTTTAGTAGGAGACGGTTTGCCTGTTTTACCTCCTTAAGCATTCTTTCTTTTTGGTTCACTAGGGTTGATAAGTTTCTAGGGTTGTTATGCCTGTTTTTCCATGGACGATTTGTGATGACTACTGTGTTCATAATGTTATTTAGGGTGAGGTCTCGCTAGAAAAGGAACTTCAGAAACTATGAAGGTCTCATCACCATATCCAGTTCTTGACAATCGGCCAATCGATCAGTGGAAGGTTACAGAACTGAAAGAAGAGCTTAAGAGACGGAAATTAACTACAAGGGGTTTGAAAGAAGATCTAATTAAACGGTTGGATGGGGCGATTAGGGAGGAAAGTGAGTCCGCTATGGACAATGCTGATAAGGGTTTTGATGGTACGTTGCAACCGGTGCTTCAAGCTGGAGATGCAGGGACAGTTTCGGCTGTTTGTGAAACGATTGGGGACATGATGAATGATGGCAACAAGATTAACGAGGTAGATGGTGGAATAAATCATGCTGATGCCGTTAAAGAGGGGGAAGTAACAGGGGAGACTGATTCTGCTAGGGATGAGGAGATTGTGTTCAATGACAGTTATGGAGAAAGCAGCATCGTATTAGAAGATAGTGTGGTATCTGAAGTAGCCGTGAATGTCCAAGAGTCACAGAACAATGACTCACAGAATGCGAGGGGGGATAGGAAATCTGAGCTGGAGAAGGAGATAAAGCCTCCTCATGAAGCTAATGAGCTCAACTCTTCTGACCCATACATCCAGGTATCTGAGGTCAGCACTGTTTTAGGGTTTCAAGTAAAATCTGATTCTATTTCTAGTGATTGTGTCTCAATTAATGAAAAAATTGAACTAAAAGATAATATAATTGCTGATAATCTTAAATTAGAAGTAGATGTTAAGCCTGAGATGGTCCATCCATCATCAAGCAATGTTTTCCCAGACGGTGGCAAACTGCATCCCATGGATGTTGAAGACCCCCATGAAAAAAAGTTACCTGTTGAGGAAGAAGGAAACACCCATGGTGCTAATTCAGAGATGAGCAGCGAAAATTTTGGTGCAGATGTGGTTTCTTCAGAGAAATTAAATTTGGACCGAACTTCTGGTGATGATGATTTAGTGGAGGATGATGCATTGGAGAGTAAACAAATAGTTTCCAATTATAATTCAAACAAAGTGGTAGATATGGAGGAGAAAATGGAGGTGTTTGTGGTGGAGGAAGCTCTTGCTGGTGATATGCAGTATGATATGGCCGTCGATGATGAAGACATTCTTGAGGAAAACATTAATCCACCCGCTGCTCTCACTGTGAAAAGAAAGATTCATGGTATGCTTGTGCATCCTTTTTTGTGCTGTTCTCACTTTTTATCCACCATCTGCATCCTTCAGTGTATTCTTTACTGCACAAGCACTGTTTAACATTGTTTTTTGCTACATAAGCTGTTTTGGTTTGTTATATATTGCACATTTGCACCATATTGCACATTTGCACCCATTGTTGCCCTCCTTTTAAGTCAAGGTAGATGTGGTTTCTTCAGAGAAATACAATTTGGACCAAAGTTCTGGTGACAATGCGATGGAGGAGGATGATGCATTGGAGAGTAAGTCAGTAGTTCCTAAGTCTAGCCCAGATGAAGTCGTGGATAGGAAGGTGAAAACAGAAGTTCCTGTGGTGGAGGCGGCGGCTCCTGCTGGTGATATGCAGGGTGACATTTCTGTGGACAATGAAGACAGTCATGATGATACTAAGAATGCTCCTGATGCACCCGGTGTGAAAAGGATGCTTCATGGTAAGCTTGTGGGGTTTTTTTTTTTTCCTGTCCATTCTTGCATTTTTGTGGCCCATGTGCATGCTCCACTATTTTCTTGTTGCTGTGGTTTTGTTGATCCTGATGCTATGGTTTTGTATGATAACATTTACTAGTCACTTTTGTCACGTCTGTTTGATAAGCTGCTTTTACAGACCAAGAGATACTTGGGAAGGATGAGACTCCCAAGAGGCAAAGGAGGTGGTGGAACTCTGAAAACCTTAGAGTTCCTGATCCTCAAAGCAGCATTGCGTCTTCTACTACACCTAAGGATGTCTTCCCTTCTACTCCCTTGAAACGCCAGTTCTCCAGATCTAACTCTGGAGCTAGTGATGATGCACCCAAGGAACGTGTTGGTGAGTTGTTACGGTTTCTTAATTAAATATAAACATCTCCACTATCATTTACTATTTACTTTGGAGTTGAAATTTGAATTTCGACACTTTTCTGTTTGGTTAACAGTTCCACCATCACCAAAACCTCCTACGAATTCTCTGAGAATTGATCATTTTCTGCGTCCATTTACCCTAAAAGCTGTGCAAGCACTTCTAGGGAAAACTGGTACCGTCTCCAGTTTCTGGATGGACCACATCAAAACCCACTGCTATGTCACTGTAAGTCTTATTATCTCCATCCCTCACTCTCTCAGTCCCGCTACCCCCATCTGGGTATAATTGCAGATCCAGGATTTTTGTTTGTTAGGGTATCATCAATTTCGAATACTTAGTTCTGCAAAACAGATCGAAACAAACTTTGTGTTACATTGTAATATCAAAAGTAATTCGGACTTACTCGTAAAAGCGAACCCAGGGCATCACTTTTGCTTCAAACAAAAGTCTAATTGACGACACATTTCAGAATTGTCTATGATGAGTTTTCATATTTGGAAGGGTGAGTTGGCTGATGCAGACAGGCTATATGTGCGGTCAAGTCTGTTTTGCTAAAAGATGGATTAATATGTATACTTCTTTTGGTTTAAAATGGTCCAAAACTAGTGTATGAAATAAGTGCAAACATAACCAAGAGGCACATGAATCAATTGCCGAGTTCAAATGATCCGAGCACAGGGCTCAGTTTCTGAAACTTGCAATTATTTGCATAATCCTGCAAAGGTAAACCAAATAAAAAATATCAAATTCTAGTGGGTTCAGTTGACCCCAGTTGATTGCATATTACTTCACTCATCCTTGTGAGTGTGCTCGTGGCTGTGGCGCTTATAAACAGTTTCTGTTTTTCTTCCTTTTACTTCGTGTGCATTAAAGTGTTTCAATATAGTTAAAATAAATATTATTGGGGTAATTAAACTATTGTCATTACTTTCTTGATGCAGTATTCTTCTGTGGAAGAAGCCATAGAGACTCGAAATGCAGTCTACAACTTACAATGGCCTACTAACGGAGGACGCTTTCTTGTGGCTGAGTTTGTTGACCCTCAGGAAGTGAAAATACGTGTGGAAGCTCCACCTCAATCGCCCTCAACTCCTGTCACTCCCGGTCCCACTATCCCTCCAGCTCCACCAACATTGCAATTGCAATCCCAACCTTCACCCCGCCAACTTGTTCAGAAGGAGAAGCTCCCACCACCACCTCCTCCTCTGTCTAATCCTCCACAGGCAAGGGAACGACTGCCGCTTCTGCCCCCACCTCCGCTTCCTGAGAAACTGGACCCACCCATTGTCACTCTGGACGATCTATTCAAAAAGACCAAAGCGACCCCACGTATCTACTTCTTACCGTTGACTGATGAACAAGTTGCAGCAAAGCTGAAGGCGCAGGGAAATAGCACCAAACAGTAGGGCTATATAGGCTTGTTTCTTAAACCAGCTGCTATTCGGATTTTCTAATGGGTTTTCCGAGCAAGTCAGAAAAACGATAAGAAGTAGTATTGTGTAATTATCTTTGCAGGTACGCAGGTGTTGCTTCTAGGAAGGAGTTGTTCTGGGCAATGTGGTGCGAGATAAGCAGGTTGGTCGATGCATTAGGGTTTTCCGGAGGACTGAGTTGGGTTGAGGACGAGTTTAAGTTAGGTTTGAAACCCTTTGAATTGAGATTTGTTTCTTCGAGTGGGCAGACTGAGCCATGGTTTCTCCGTGTTTTCCTATGTAGCCGGGGGTTTGTCTATCGGTATGGGATCAGTTTTCCCTTCCAAAATGTGGAATTTGAGGATCATTTTCTTGGTTGTGTACTTTTGTGTTATTGCAGAATCTAAATTAGGGATATTGATGGAAATAAAATAATATATGTAACGGCACTTCTTTGGGGAATGACTTTTTGTTTTTTCTGAACACTTATCTTAAGTATGTGACCAATGCCGTATATGCAAGATTTGCTCTTTTTTAGAGAAAGAAAAGAAACTATTGTCATAGTTTCCATTTTCCAACCTGTATTATTGAGACCTAGGTCGCATTTTCCTTCTGTATTTATTTCATTCTTAGATGCTCTATTTGGATCTCGTGGAAGCGAGGAAAGAGAAGAAAAAATAATTAAGAAAAAAAAAAGAGGAAATTTTGCACTCTCTCTTTTTTTTCACATGTTCCAAACTAAGCCTACGAACACAACTTCCACAAAATACCTTAGGCCTTGTTCGGCTAAAAATGTCACTATGGATTATTTTTTGTCCTCATTTGAAATTTTTTTCATTTGTTATTTTTTTCCGTGAATTATTACTTTATCAGGACAAGAGAAATTTAAAAAGTAAAAAATTACAGCTGAAAATTAATTTTTTTTGAATAAAGATAAAAATAAGCCAGTAAGTCAATTTTGTATCTTTATCCAAAAAAAATTGAATTTTGATTGGTAATTTTTTACTTTTCAAATTTTTTTTGTCATGATGAAGTAATAGTAATTCTTAAAAAATGGACGAAAAATTAATGAATACAATTTTTTTAATTAAAGAAAAATAATTCAAAATGAATTATTTAACCGAACAAGATACAAACTCTAAATTCACCCACATCAGAAATTATATATAGCACTACTACGTAAATTCATATGCATCAAACGATTTAGGATCAAACGATTTAGGAGGCGATTGGGTTCGGTTTTGTATTTTTAAGGCGGGTTTTCTAATCCTTGCTCTTTCTTCGTTTTCCCTCCGACAAGATTGGGGATTCGACAACTCTCTTTCCGACGTATTATTATTATTACATTACAATTTCCGGTCAGTTCATCTCCCTCCCACATCCCGCTCTCGTATCCCAAAACTTGCCTCACTCCCTTCCCTTCCTATCTGTTTCGGAGTATAATCTCTCTCTCTCTCTCTCTCTCGTGGTTCGCCAATTTTACCAGTTTATCGCCGTCCGTTCTTCAGTTCCCACCAGTCATAGGGCTCTGTCTCAACGCAATTCAGCAATTGATTAATCTGATTACATGCCCCATCTTGTTCGAGATTCACGTTAGGGTTTAGTCGTCAAAACTCCCGAGTAATTCACGCGGGGATTCGGAGTTTGTTGTTGTTGTGTTGCTTTGTTTTCTAGGGTTTCGGGGGTTTGTTTTTGGAGCTGGGATGAATAGCGTTTTCAATGAGCAGATACTATCGGACAAGCTTTCGAAGCTCAACAAAACTCAGCAATGCATCGAAAGTATCCTCCCCTTCTTCTATGTTTAGTTAAGCATGATTTTGCGTTCTTTATCTGCTGGAAGTTAGGGAAAACACTTGAATTGATACCTTGTTGACTTGAGATTATTGCTGCCAGTTCTGCATTGGATTTAAGTTGAACAGCTACCCTTTTCGTTGATGTTGTGTTGATGTGCATCTACTTTAATCCTTTTACAACTTCTACTTTGTGCGGTGCTGACAATTCGATCTGATGAATGGAATTGCAGTTTTATGAGAAAGGTTGAAACATTTTGCTTACTATTTTTCGAAATGATTGTTTGCATTTTCGATTGTTCAAGCAATGTAGAAAGAATGATAAGTAATTTTGGATCATGATGTTTTGTTTTTGAATAGTAACAATTTAAGCTGGGCCACTTCTGTAGAGGAGTCTTACCTGCTTAGATATGGCTGTGGCCATACTTCGTGGCTCCTACGTGCATATCTTAGATTTTGTAAACTGTGTTTTAGATATTATCATGTTCAATAAGTACCCACATCCTGCCTATTTGGGTGAGAAAGAAAGCTGTACCCTACCAAATGGAGGAATACACTCTTGCGAGGGTAAATGTCCTTAATCTGTTGTCCAATATGATTTAGGCAGTCCTACGGAAATCCATATACCTTTTTATTTATGTATATGTACGTACATTTGTATGTAATCTGTGTGCTTATTGCCTCTTCTTTCGGCTGGAAGAGTCAGAGATCTAATGATGAATTTCTTGCCGGCTTTGTTCTGGTGGCATATATTTGACTCCCAAGGTTTAGGGGTTTTAAGCTAGAGTCGATCTTCTTTCTTCTCTGGAATCCCTCCCTTTTGAACAATCCATAACTTTAAGCGTTACTTATCAAAAAAAAAAAAAAAAAAGCAAGGTACCCACAGCAGTTATGTATGGTATATCTGTACTCTGTAGCTGACATTCATCTTACAAAGTATGTCCAAGAATACAACTTTTGGCATATTCTTCTGCATAAATCTCTCAAATCATGGTGCAATGCTCCATGGCAACATGAAACACCATTTAAAGTAAAGAAAAGAAGCATTTTGTTGTGTTGCTTGGTGTACTTGGAAACATGGTTTAGATGAATCGGCTTCTATACACATTTTTGCATCCCACTCTGACACGTGTCCCCGGGCCCATTCACATAAAAGAGGTGTAAGCCTATTCATTCAGAGTTCCTCACATTTGAGTTGTTTCATGAGAACTCTTGAGAACTCATAAAAGAGGTGTAATCGGCTTCTATACACATTTGACTGTGGTAGAACTCAACCCCAAAAGCTAGCTATCGAAATCAGGGTGCCCTCATGCTTATATTCTTCATATTACTTTGGTATCCAAGCGATGTGGGGCTTCCACCAGCAGACCGTGTAACACTTAATCAGATGGCACTGTCTCAAGACTTTGTATGTGTAAGTTTGTTGTCTTGACTTCCACCATTAGCGTTGTCGCATTGGTGTATTTTTCACCAGAGCAAAGCAGAGCAGGTTGTTGCAACATGGGATAAAGAGTTTCAAAATTCACAGATGGTTCAAAAAGTTCGCCTTCTTTATCTTGCAAATGACATCTTACAGAATAGCAAGCGCAAAGGAAATGAATTTGTTAATGAATTTTGGAAGGTTCTTCCATCAGCACTCAAAGACGTCATGGAGAAAGGCGATGATAGAGGAAAGAATGTGGTATCCAGATTGGTACGTTCACGCGTTTGCTTTGCAGTTTGGACTAATTGACTTAGTTAAACAGTTTTCGCCCCTTCTGATTGTTCTCATAATTTGCCTTTTTCTGCTGCCTTTCAGATTTCAAAGCATTGTTTTTCTGTTGATTTATTTTTATTTGGTGGTAAATTCCTGTTGACTTTTTGATTCTTCAGTCTTGTACTTCTGATTTCTTACTTCCCTGCCTGTTATCTGTGAAAGTATTAGAATATATTTGGGTGTGGTAATTTCTCTCTCTCGCGCGCGCGCGCGCGACCGGTTTTGGTTCTTTTTCTTGGATCTTTTCTTTTTCCCCTTAAGAAAGCCCTGTTTTTTGTTGTAGACCGCTTTCTACATTTCAATGGAAGTTTCTGTTTCATTGCACATGTCATGATTGCAACCCACTAATATCCAACATGAGATTGTGTTTGCTGCAGATCATTATGTGGCTTATTTTGTTGTACTGTTGAGGAAATTGGTTACATTTAATAAATTAGTGGTTGAATAATCGTTAGGTTGGTATATGGGAAGAAAGGAGAGTTTTCGGATCCCGTGCAAGGAGTCTTAAAGATATATTGCTTGGAGAAGAATTACCTCCACCCTTGGAGGTCAGCAAAAAACGTTCGCGTTCTGTCAGAATTGTAAAAAGAGATTCACGCTCCATTAAAACGGTGAGAATCAGTTTCTAAATCAAACTACTTTAGTGCCTTTTTCATCTTCATGGTTAATATATGTCCTGTAATTTCTTTGGAAATCAGAAATTGACAGTTGGAGGCACAGCAGAAAGAATAGTTTCCGGATACCATTTGGTCTTCAGTGAACATTCAACTGAAAATTTGGAGATGAGTAAATGCAAGTCAGCTATCCAACACGTTAGGAAGATAGAGGAAGATGTGGATCTGGCCTGTCGCAAAGGTAGGCTTACAACAATTTGTAGTCAACGTTACCATGTTTGTACTGAAGTAGTTGCAAATTTTTATCATTCGGATTGACTGTTTTATGCTCGTACGATAATGCCGTATTGTTGGGTGTTTAACCTTTGGTTTATTTGTCATTTAGCAAAGGATCCTAAGCGAAAAACTTTGTCCAAAGAATTAGAGGAGGAAGAAAATGCTTTGAAGCAGTGTATTGAGAAGCTTAAAGTAGTTGAAGCAAATAGGATAGCCTTGGTGTCTCAGTTACGAGAAGCGCTACATGAAGAGGTAGTTGGCACATGCATTATTTTTCCTTATATTACTTGATTGCAAATAAGTTTCTGTTGCACTTATAGGGAGAAGTAATGATTGGAAAAAAAGTTAAGAGCTGCTTTTTTGGTTATGCATTTGAAAATTTCAGGAATCGGAACTGGAGAGTGTTCGCACTCAGATGCAGGTATGTTTTCTGACAAATCATAATTCTTCTACATCCCTTCTTAACAACAATTGTGGTAATACGATGTTCTACTATATTGTTTCCCCCACTGTTAAGTTTTACTGTAATCCGAGAGTACACAACTCTAATGTAGCCAAACCCCGCGATTCTAACACAGCACATTCAATTGATTTTTCAGGTAGCACATGCTCAAGCAGAGGAAGCCAGCAATATGCGGAAGAGACTTGATGATGAAAATTACGTTGGAAGTTTCAAACAATCACCCGCGACCCCACCATTGACAGATGCAAATTTGAAAAAGGGATTCCAAGTTCCAAAGAAATCTGCCTCAGCTATTGCAGCTGAGGTTGCTGATAAGCTTACAGCTTCGACCTCCTCGCAATCCATCATGACGTCAGTTCTTTCCACATTCGCAGCCGAAGAGGCAAAAAATGCTGGGCTGGCAAAGTCTACTTCAGCACCTACTTCATTGCCATCTGTGCCCATCAACTCGTTCAGTAACGTGCCAGCTCAGCTACAACCTAACACATATCAGTCAATTATGATGCTTCCTAGTCCATCCCAGCAATATATGCAACCATCAGGGGGGATGGTGAGTTCATACTCATATGGGAGCATGCCACCAGTGCAGGCTCCACATCCACCCCATCCCAACATGTATAGTCCAGCATTCCCTTTGGCTCAACCACAGTTGCAGTCTCAACAACAGCCATTTGTATTAACTCAGCAGAACTCGATGCCATTACCTCAGCAACAGTTGGGACCTCCAGGTTTCAGCCACCTTGGGCTTACTCAGCCTTCTGGGATGGTTTACTATGGGCACCCTAACCATTCTCAGTGACCATTCTTGTAGGTAGATAGTCCAATTATTTCATTTTGTTATACAGAATCCTGTTTTCTGGGAATTTGTTTGATTGCTGAAAGTGCCTTGGTTGGATGATTAGGTACGAAGTACTGTGACAATTATCATAATAACATTTGGAAAGTAACTGGTGGTGCCTGTAGCGGTGTTTTTCTTATTTCGACTTCAGGCAGGGTTAGTGAATCATCTTATCTTCCATCTGTAGTTTGCAACTAAACTACTTTGTCTACTTTCAACATTCCCCTGGCTTTTAGATTCTTGCTCAATTGCTTTGTCTGATAAAAATCGGATACTTTGGATATGCAAAGCAAGAACCATGGGTGAAATTTAAGCCTATTTCAGAGTTAAGAAGCGTTTTGCTTTTCTGGCTTAAGCTTATCTGGTGGTGGCTGAGCCAGAGTGGTCTGATCACCTGAGACAAACATGACGTGAACAGGATATAAGGTAAGTTGGCATACTGCATTTTATTTGTAGATGCTTATTTATAAGATGGCTGACCACTAATTCAGTTGTAAAAAAAACTCAGCCAACTAATCTTTAAGTGGTGGGTCTGAATCTGAGGTCGACTTTGTGCTTTTAACGTTGAAGGTTAGGTTTGTACAATTGTACCCGATTTACCTCTCCCAGAAATCCATTAATTGGATGTACAAAGTGGGCATACTTAAAGCATGTATGCATGCGAACATATATATTTCGCTAGCAATGAAAAGCACACCTTATAAATCAAAGGAGATAGAAAGCAAGGAAGATTGCATTGCGGTATCATATATAAGAGTATACACAGACACATGTTGGTGGAGAGAGAGAGAGAGAGAGAGAGAGAGAGAGAGAGAGATGAATTGTGCGCACTCTAGGACCCCATACCAAAGGCGCACACACGATAGAATTCAAAGAATTTCACTCTGTATAAATTACATATACAAAGTTACAAAAAACTCTCTGGGCACCAAAACCGGCTCATCACCAGGAGCCACACCGGCACCCCACTTTACCTCACCCCTCAGCTCTCACATTGCTACTCCACCACCCCTAACTCTAGACAATATCAGATTATATAGAAAACAAGGGGAGCTTTGTCCAACGCCAAACAAGGATATGGCACACAAAATAACCAAGGCTCCTCTTCAATGCACTGCAATCTGATCCTTACAGGCTCCAGCTGCAACTGAATTCCACAGCTTTCAGAAAGCCTTTTTTTGTGAGCCAATCCTTAACAATCTGAGAGGTTGAAAATGTGTCCACCGACACCCGGTGAATTTTCCCCTACACTCGTAACTCATTCCAGTTCGGTAGAATTCAACAAAATGGACAGACAGACAGACACGGATATGTAGAGAGAGATGGACATTTATTCATGGAATAAACAAACAAACCTCGATCATATGTCGAAGCTCGATGCTTATTGTGCTTAGATTCAACGACCTCTCTGCAGTCTGCACACAGGGATAAGGCAGCGATGCTGCATTGGTGACCCAGAATCCCCAGTGGCAGGAGCCTTGTGCACTATGCTGCCCTTTTGTTTACTCCTACTGTGAATGCCTAACGTTGACGACTTGCTCGAGATACACTTGCTAGATGTGGTTGTGTTTTGGTTCTCATTATCATGGAGTTGAACATGAATTACCAACCTATCCAGCTTACTTTGTCGTTTGAAACCAACAAAGTAAACGAAACTTGAATTTTTTTTTATGATTGTATTCCATCATCTCTTAGTACTTTAAAAACTCTAATTATTGATATATAATGGGTCTTGATCCGATTTAAATGAGGGACATATGAGCGTTTTACCGAAATAAATTATTGACCCATTGAGGGTAAAATGGTCAATTCTCTTGATATACGAATGATTTTTTTTATCCAAACTACTTGGGTTTGAAAGCAAATTGAACAAGCTTTTCAATGGTTCAAACAATGCGCAAATCGGATTTCAGGAGTGTCTGTATCAAGCTTGCAAAGTTTGACTTGTTTTGGAATGTAGGATGCGCATGGGGTGCATTTGAAGTGCGCTTGGCCGCATAGCAATAAAGCTTCAAAAGATGTCAAACTTTGAAGGGATTGCCCTGGATACTCCCGAACTCCAATTTGCGCATAGTTTGAATTGTTGAAAAACTTGTTCAATTTTTTTTCTAACCCAAGCAGTTCGGATAAAAAATCGTTTGTATATCAAGAGATGTAACCATTTTACCCTAAGTGGTTCAAAAAATATAATTCATTCCGGTAAAATGCTTGTATGTCCCTCACTTTAAATCGGATCAAGACCCATTATATATCAAAAGACAGAGTTTTTGAAGTACTAAGAGTGGTGGAATACAATCATAAAAAATTCAAGTTTCGTTCACGAAAATTGGGTAGAAAGAAGACCACTAAAAAAAATTTCAAGACAACCAAGGATAAAACACGTTCTATGTTTCATTTGGTATCTTCATTGCATAAGTGTTTCAAAGAGTGCAAAGAGCATCTACATTTCATCAAAGCGTAGGAGAAACTGTTTCAAAGAGTTTTTACATTGTTTTGGTGGTTGTAACTTCCCAAATTTGGCTTCGATACTATTTAAACCCTGCGTTCGGTGAATGATGAAACAGTTTTTCCTATGATTCGATGAAGTGTAAATGCTTTATAAACTCTTTGATATTCACTTAACCAATGAAGATATACCGACAAACTAAGGATTTGATCACCGAATGAAACTTAGAACATGTTTTAGCCTTAGTCGCCTTGCCGATTTTTGTAGTTGTTTATTTCTACAAAATAATCTTGATAGACAAATGATTTTTTTTTTTTCAAAACTACTTGGGTAAGAAAGAAAATTGAACAAACTTTTAAATGGTTCAAACAATGTGCAAATTGGAGTTTGGGAGTACCCAGGGGAACCCTTCAAAATTTGACCTCTTTTGAAGATTGCTCCTGAGGCACAATACTATGCGCCTCGGCGCACTTGAATGCACCCCAGGCGCATCCTCCACATTTCAAAAAAAGTCAAACTTTGCAAGCTTTATACACGAACACCTGAAATCCGATTTGCACATGGTTTCAACCATTGAAAAACTTGTTCAATTTACTTTCTAACCCAATTATTTTGAATTAAAAAAACATTTGTATATCAAAAGATGTGACCATTTTAACCTCAGTGGATCAAAAAATAATTTATTTCGGTAAAACTCTTGTATGTCCATTTTAAAACGGATCAAGACCCATTATATTTTAATAGATAGAGTTTCTAAAGTACTAAGAGATGATGGAGTGCAATCATAAAAAAATTCAAGTTTCATTTATGAAAAATGGGTAGAAAGAAGACCATTACAAAAATCTTCAAGGCAACCAAGGATAAAACACGTTCTATGTTTCATTCGTTAATCAAATCCCTTGTTCGTACGTATATCTTCATTGCTTAAGTGTTGCAAAGAGTTCAAAGAGCTTCTACAATTCATTGAAGTATAGGAGAAACCGTTTCAAAGAGTTTTACGTTGTGTTGGTAGTCGTAACTTCAAAAATTTGGCTTTGAAACTATATTAGCCCCGCTTTTGGCGAATGACGAAACATTTTTGCCTACGGTTAGATAAAGTGTAAATGCGTTATAAACTCTTTGATATTCACTTAACCAACGAAGATATACCTACAAACTAAGGATTTGATCACCGAATGAAACTTAGAACGTGTTTTAGCCTTAGTCACCTTGACAATTTTTGTAGCGGTTCTTTCTACCCAATTTTCATTAACGAATTTTTTTTATGGTTGGATTGCACCATCTCTTAATAATTTAAAAACTCTAATTAGTGATATAGAATGGGTCTTGATCCGATTTAAAATGAGGGACATATGAGCGTTTTACCGAAATAAATTATTTTTGACCCACCGAGGGTAAAATGGTCATATCTCATGATATCCCAATGAGATTTTGTTATCCAAACTACTTGAATTAGAAAGCAAATTGAACAAGCTCTCCAATGGTTCAAACCACGCGCAAATCGGATTTTAGGAGTGTCTGTACCAAGCTGGCAAAGTTTGACTTGTTTTGGAATGAGGGATGCACTAGGGGCGCATTTGAAGTGCGCCTGGGTGCATAGAATTGTGCCTCAGGGGTAATGAAGCTTTAAAAGATGTCAAACTTTAAAGGGTTGCCATGGTCACTCCCGAACTCCAATTTGCGCGTGGTTTGAACCGTTGAAAAACTTGTTCAATTTTCTTTCTAACCCAAGAAGTTCAGATAAAAAATTGTTTTTATATCAAGAGATGTGACCACATTACCCTTAGTGGTTCAAAAAAATAGTAATTCATTTCGGTGCAACGCTCGTATGTTCCTCACTTTAAATCGGATCAAAACCCATCATATATCTACAGATAGAGTTTTTGAGGTACAAAGAGATGATGGAATCCAACCATAAAAAAATTCAAGTTTCACTTATGAAAAGTGGGTAGAAAGAAGACCTAAACAAAAATCGTCAAGGCCACCAAGACTAAAACACGTTCTTGGTTTCATTCGATGATCAAATCCCTAGTTCGTACGTATTTCTTCATTGCTTAAGAGTTTGAAAGAGTTCATAGAGTGTCAACATTTCATCGAAGCATAGGAGAAACAGTTTCAAGATGTTTTTACATTGTGTTGGTGGTTGTAACTTCCAAAATTTGGCTTCCACACTATTTAAGCCTCGTTTTCGGCGAATGATGAATCAGTTTTTCCTATGATTTAATGAGGTGTAGATGCTTTATGAACTCTTTGATATTCACTTAACCAACGAAGATATACCAACAAACTGAGGATTTGATCACGGAATGAAAGCGTAGAACGTATTTCTGCGTTAGTCGCCTTTACGATTTTTGTAGCGGTTCTTTCTACCCAATTTTCATTAATGAAATTTTTGTTTTTTTTATGGTTGGATTTGCACCATCTCTTAATAATATTAAAACTCTAATTATTGATATATAATGGGCCTTGATCCGATTTAAAATGAGGGACATATGTGCGTTTTACTGAAATATATTATTTTTGACCCACCGAGGGTAAAATGGTCATATCTCTTGATATACGAATGATTTTTTCTTTATCCAAACTACTTGGGTTAGAAAGCAAATTGAACAAGCTTTTCAATGGCTCAAACCACGCGCAAATCGGATTTCAGGAGTGTCTGTATCAAGCTCGCAAAATTAGACTTGTTTTGGAATGTGGGATGCACCTGGGGCGCACTTGAAGTCCTCCTGGAAGCATAAAATTGTGCCCCAAGAGCTAGGGGTGAGCAAAAAATCCGTAAAACCATGAATCCAGTCCAAACCAATCCAAACCGAAATGTTTGGTTCGGTTTTTTAGTAGTATGGTTTGGTCATGGTTTAAAAAAATTAGAAACCGTATTATATGGTTCGGTTTGTGGATTCACATTTATGGTTATGGTTCCAAACCGATTCAAACCGCACAATACATACATACATATATATTTATAATTATATATATGTATATATATATATATATATATATATATATTTAATTATGGGAGCTTTACTCAACTACTTTTCTAATTTATTTACTGATCCTACTAATCTACCGCAATATTTAGTTTTCCTTCCTTGCTAAGATGTTTAATAGTTGGTATTCTTAGTTGGTTCACTTTTGTGAATTACCACTATTTCATTTTCTGAGTTTAAGACTTGAAACAATTGTTGGTATTCTACTCTTAATAAATTGGTTGATATTAGTGTGTTTTGGTAATTTGAATGGAATTGATTTTAATATATACTAGTTTTCTTTTAATTTATCTTCGTAATTTTATGTATTTAATTTTTTTTTAAAGATGATAGCTTAGTTCAAAGTAGACCGTGGTTTAAAACTGAAACCAAACCGTATTTTAATGGTTTGGATTGGTTTCGTTCAATGGAATTTATGGGTTGGTTTGGTTCTCCAAATTCATAATCCGTAAGTATTGGTTTGGTTCTTGGTTTACTATAAAACCGAACCAAACCGGACCATGCTCACCCCTACCAAGAGCAATAAAGCATCAAAAGTCGTCAAAGTTTGAAGGGTTGCCCTGGACACTCCCAAACTCCAATTAGCGCTTGGTTGAACCGTCGAAAAGATTGTTCAATTTTCTTTCTAACCCAAGCAGTTCGGATAAAAAAAAATTTCATATCAAGAGATGTGACCATTTTATCCTCAGTGCTTCAAAAAAATAAATCATTTCGGTAAAACGTTCGTATGTCCCTCACTTGAAATCTGATCGAATCCCATCACATATCTACAGTTAGAGTTTTTGAGGTACACCATAAAAAAATTCAAGTTTTGCTTATGAAAATTGGGTAGAAAGATGACCTGAACAAAAGTCGTCAAGGCCACCAAGACATAAAAAGGTTATTGGTTTCATTCGATGATGAAATCCGTTGTTCGTACGTATTTCTTCATTGTTTAGTGTTTGAAGGGATTCAAAGAGTGTCTAAATTTCTTAGAAGCGTAGGAGAAACCGTTTCAAGAAGGTTTTACAAAGTGTTGGTGGTTGTAACATCCTAAATTTGGCTTCCCGACTTTTGAAGTTCCGCTTTCGGCGAATGATGAATCAGTTTTTCCTATAATTCGATGAGGTGTAGATGCTTTATGAACTCTTTGATATGCACTTAACCAACGAAGATATACCTACAAACTAAGGATTTGATCTCTGAATGAAACTTAGAATGTATTTTAGCCTAAGTTGCCTTGACGATTTTTGCAGCGGTTCTTTCAACAAAATTTTCATTAACAATTTTTTTTTTATGGTTGGATTGCATCATCTCTTAATTATTTAAAAACTCTAATTATTGATATATATAATGGGTCTGCGTTGTTTGAACCATTAAAAAGCTTGTTCAGTTTTCCGTCTAACCCATGCAGTTCGGATAAAACAAATTCATATCAAGAGATGTGGCCATTTTACCCTCAATGCTTCAAAAAAATACTAATTCATTTCCATAAAACGGTCGTGTGTCCCTAACTTTAAATCAGATCGGAACCGAATCATATTTCCACAGATATTGTTTTTGAGGTACAAAGAGATGACGGAATCCATCCCCATAAAAAAAATTAAAGTTTCGCTTATGAAAATTGGGTAGACAGAAGACCTGAAAAAAAATCTTCAAGGCCACCAAGACAAAAACACATTCTTGGTTTCATTCGCTGATCAAATACCTAGTTCGTAAGTATTTCTTCACTGCTTAAGTGTTTTAAATAGTTCCTAAAGCGTCTAGATTTCATCGAATCGTATGAGAAACCGTTTCAAAATGTTTTTACATTGTGTTGGTGGTTCTAACTTTCAAAATTTTGCTTCCAGATTATTTTAGCCCTGCATTCGGCGAATGATGAATCAGTTTTTCCTATGATTCGATGAGGTGTGCCTAGATGCTTTCTGAACTCTTTGATATTCACTAAGCCAATGAAGATATACCTACAAACTAAGTATTTAATCACCGAATGAAACATAGAACGTGTTTTATCCTTAGTAGCCTTGACAATTTTTGTTGCGGTTCTTTCTACCCAATTTTCATTAACGAAACTTTTTTTTAATGGTTGGATTGCACCATCTCTTAATAATTTAAAAACTCTAATTACTGATATATAGCGGGTCTTAATCCGATTTAAAATGAAGGACATATGAGCGTTTTTCGAAATAAATTGTTTTTGACGAATTGAGGGTAAAATGGTCATATCACTTGATATACGAATGATTATTTTGTTCCAAACTACTTTCGTTAGAAAGCAAATTGACCAAGCTTTTCAACGGTTCAAATCACGCACATCAGGAGCGTCTGTACCAAGCTTGCAAAGCTAGACTTTTTTTGGATGGTGGGATGCGCCTGGGGCATAGTGTTGCGCCTGGGCGCATAGTGTTGCGCCTCAGGAGCAATAATGCTTCAACAGTCGTCAAACTTTGAAGGGTTGTCCTGGACACTCCCGAACTCCAATTTACGCCTGGTTCAAACCATTGAAAAGCTTGTTCAATTTTCTTTCTAACCCAAGCAGTTCGGATAAAAAAAATTCATATCACGAGATGTGGCCATTTTACCCTCAGTGCTTCAAAAAATTATTCATTTCGGTAAAACGCTCCTATGTCCCTAACTTTAAATCGGATCAGAACCGATCATATATCTACAGATAATGTTTTTGAGGTACAAAGAGATGATGGAATCCAACCATAAAATAATTCAAGTTTCGCTTATGAAAATTGGGTAGAAAGAAGACCTGAAAAAAAATCGTCAAGGCCACCAAGACTAAAACACGTTCTTTGTTTCATTCGATGATCAAATCCCTAGTTCGTAAGTATTTCCTCATAGCTTAAAGTGTTTTAAATAGCTCGTAAGGCGTCTAGATTTCATCGAAGCGTTGGAGAAACCGTTTCAAAAAGTTTTTACGTTGTGTTGGTGGTTGTAACTTTCAAAATTTTGCTTCCAGACTATTTATGCCTAGCTTTCGGCGAATGATGAATCAGTTTTTCCTATGATTCGATGAGGTGTTGATGCTTTTTGAACTCTTTGATATTTACTAAACCATTGAAAATACACCTACAAACTACATATTTGATCACCGAATGAAACTTATAACGTTTTTTAGCCTTAGTCGCCTTGACAATTTTTTTGCGGATCTTTCTACCCAATTTTCATTAACGATTTTTTTTAATGGTTGGATTGCACCATCTTTTAATAATTTAAAAACATTAATTATTGATATATAACGGGTCTTAATCCGATTTAAAATGACGGGCATATGAGCGTTTACCGAAATAAATTGTCTTTGACGCATTGACGGTAAAATGGACATATCTCATTGATATACGAATGATTTTTTTTAATTCCAAATTGCTTGGGTTAGAAACCAAATTGACTAAGCTTTTCAAACAACGTGCAAATAGGAATTCAGGAGTGTCTGCATTAAGATCGCAATGTTAGACGTTTTTCTGATGGTGGGATGCACCTAGGGCGCATTTTAAGTGCGCCTGGGCGCATAGAATTGCGCCTCAGGAGCAATAAAGCTTCAAAAGTCATCAAACATTTAAGGGTTGCCCAGGACACTCCCGAACTCCAATTTGCGCGTGGTTTGAACAATTGAAAAGCTTGTTAAAATTTCTTTCTAACCCTAGAATGTCGGATTAAAAAAAATTTATATCAAGAGATGTGGCCATTTTACCCCCAGTGCTTCAAGGAAATTATTCATTTCGATAAAACGCTCGTATGTCCCTAACTTTAAATCGGATCAGAACCCATAATATATCTACAGATAGTGTTTTTGAGGTACAAAGAGACGATGGAATCCAACCATAAAAAAATTCATGTTTCGCTTATGAAAATTGGGTAGAAAGAAGACCCGAAAAAAAATCATCAAGACCACCAAGACTAAAACACGTTCTTTGTTTCATTCATTGATCGAATCCTTAGTTCGTAAGTATTTCTTCACTGGTTAAGTGTTTAAAGGACTTCGTAAAGCATCTACATTTCATCGAAGCGTAGGAGAAACCGTTTCAAAAAAATTTTACATTGTGTTGGGGGTTGTAACTTCCAAAATTTTGCTTCCAGACTATTTAAGCCCAGATTTCGGCAAATGATGAATAAGTTTTTCCTATGATTCGATGAGGTGTAGATGCTTTCTGAACTCTTTGATATTCTCTAAACAAATGAAGATATAACTACAACCTAAGGATTTGATCACCGAATGAAACTTAGAACGTGTTTTAGCCTTAGTCGCCTTGACAATTTTTGTTGCGGTACTTTCTACCCAATTTCATTAATGAAACTTTTTTTTTATGGTTGGATTGCACCATCTCGTATTAATTTAAAAACTATAATTATTGATATATAATGTGTCTAAATCCGATTAAAAATGAGGGACATATCAGCGTTTATCGAAATAAATTGTTTTTGAAGCATTGAGGGTAAAATGGTCATATCTCTTGATATACGAAAGATTTTTTTCCTTTCCAAAATACTTGGGTTAGAAAAAAAATTGTCAAAGTTTTTCAACGCTTCAAACCAAGCGCAAATCGGATTTCAGGAGTGTTTATATCAAGCTCGCAAAGTTAGACTTTTTTTGGATGGTGGGATGCGCCTGGGGCGCATGTGAAGTACGGCTGGGCGCATAGAGTTGCGCCTCAGGAGAATGCTTCAACAGTCGTCAAACTTTGAAGGGTTACCCTGGACACTTCCGAACTCCTATTTGCGCGTTGTTTGAACTATTGAAAAGCTTGTTCAATTTTCCTTCTAACCCAAGCAGTTCGGATAAAAAAAATTCATATCAAGAGATGTGGCATTTTTTTCCAGCAGTGCTTCAAAAAAATAATTCATTTCCGAAAAACGGTCGTATGTCCCTAACTTTAAACCGGATCGAAACGCATCATATTTCTACAGATATTGTTTCTGAGGTACAAAGAGATGATGGAATCCAACCATAAAAAAATTCAATTTTCGCTTATGAAAATTGGGGTAGATAGAAGACTAGAAAAAAAATTAAATCGTCTTGGCCACAAAGACAAAAACACGTTCTTGGTTTCATTCGCTGATCAAATCCCTAGTTCGTAAGTATTTCTTCACTGCTTAAGTGTTTTAAATAGTTCCTTGCTTGACCGACCAGGTGATTAAAAATAAGACGCGTCCCAAGCGTAGGACTCTCGACTGATGTAGCATAATATCCGGAAGTACCGGAGTCGAATCCACAGAGATGGACGAACGTGTGCAGGACTCAAAGATGACGGGTTCACAGTTTATCTTGGCTCTTAGGTAGCCACCCCTTGTTTAATGATTAATTACTGACTAAATTACCAAACTTAATGACTAAATTACCCAACTGAATTAATTAAGAATGGATTTAAAGAGGAGAGTACAGCCGTGGGAACTCAGCGTCCGCAACTAGCCTTAACCAATGTCCACTCGGGTCACAATTCCTTTAAAAAGTTTGATTTTAGAATAGGAAAAAGGTTCCCTAACGAATGCACACCACCTGTCACCAGTTTCCGTGTACAATCGAGAGGAAGGCTCCGGATCCTTTGCCCCGCTTACAAGGACTCCAGCAATGCCCGGGATTTGTCCGTTAGAAAAGTTTTCGTATCCCAAAATTGCTTAAAAATTCTGTTTTATTGAACCCGAGGTAAACATCGATTAGTCTAGCCACGGGACGCTTTCGCCCCGCGGCCGCACTCTACAAAATTACTCACTCATATTTAAGCAATAAAAGAAGAAAACCCTAGAATTAATCATGCTTCTATTTCTCGATACGGAAAATAAAGAAGAAACATCAACTAATTGAATACTAACGAACAACTTTAATAAAGGACAAAAATCAATACGAGTTACCGGAGTGCGAAGATCTGAACAAAACTTTAAAAACTTGAAAGAAAAAAAAGCTCTGGAACAGAAAGAACGGAAAAGAAAGCTGCTACCTCCCAGTTCGAACCCTAAAAATAAAGTTTGGGGAGATATTTATATTAATCCCCCAAGAGTCCTAAATTGGAAATAACCAATTTAATTCAAACGACACCTCTGGAACTGGGAGATACCAATTTAATTCCAACTCTGCTGTTGCCATCAATTCCGTTGTTGCCATAGGTAGCGCTACATCAATTTTCCCATAGCGCTACCGAGCTCCCTTAAGGGCGTTGACTCCGTTGATCGATTTCTTTGGCCGTTGCTCCTTAATGTCTAGGTAGCGCTACACCAAAAATGGTGTAGCTCTAGCCAAGCCACTGGTCGCTTCTTTGCGAATTCTACTTCAACACTTAGTCTCCACGGCCTTCCTTGCTCTCAAGCTCCAGCACGGCCTTTCCGGATACCTCTCATTAGCGCCAAAACAACTAAATTTCCTGCAAATCAAGCACAAACACGAAATCCAACCACGTGCACGAATTAAATGGAAAATGAGAATTAAGTGCACGTCTAACGCGCTAATTTCCCCTACTTAGGCGCTTATATCTATGATATCACGCACCTATCATTCCTAAAGCGTCTAAATTTCATCGAAGCGTAGGAGAAACCGTTTCAAAATGTTTTTACATTGTGTTGGTGGTCCTAACTTCCAAAATTTTGCTTCCAAACTATTTTAGCCCAGCATTCGACGAACGATGAATCAGTTTTTCCTATGATTCGATGAGGTGCAGATGCTTTCTGAACCCTTTGATATTCACTAAACCAATGAAGATATACCTACAAACTAAGTATTTAATCACCGAGTGAAACTTAGAACGTGTTTAATCCATAGTCGCCTTGAAAATTTTTACTGCGGTTCTTTCTACCCAATTTTCGTTTACGAAACTTTTTTTTAATGGTTGGATTGCACCATCTCTTAATAATTTAAAAACTCTAATTACTGATATATAACGGGTCTTAATTCGATTTAAAATGAGGTACATATGAGCGTTTTTCGAATTAAATTGTTTTTGACACATGGATGGTGAAATGGTCATATCTCTTGATATACGAATGATTTTTTTTTAATCCAAACTACTTGGGTTAGAAAGCAAAATAGCATTTCAACGGTTCAAATCACGCACAAATCGGATTTCAGGAGAGTCTGTATCAAGCTCGCAAAGTTAAACTTTTTCTGGATGGTGGAGTGCGCATGGGGCGCATTTGAAGTGCGCCTGGGCGCATAGTGTTGCGCCTCAGGAGCAATAATGCTTCAACAATCGTCAAACTTTGAAGGGTTGTCCTGGACACTTCCGAACTCCAATTTGAGCGTGGTTCGAACAATTGAAAAGCTTGTTCAGTTTTCTTTCTAACCCAAGTAGTTCGGATAAAAAAAATTCATATCACGAGATGTGGCCATTTTACCCTCAGTGCTTCAAAAATTATTCATTTCGGTAAAACGTTTGTATGTCCCTAACTTTAAATCGGATCGGAACCCATCATATATCTACAGATATTGTTTTTGAGGTACAAAGAGATGATGGAATCCAACCATAAAATAATTCATGTTTCGCTTATGAAAATTGGGTAGAAAGACGACCTGAAAAAAAATCGTCAAGGCCACCAAGACTAAAACACGTTCTTTGTTTTATTCGATGATCAAATCCCTAGTTCGTAAGTATTTCCTCATAGCTTAAAGTGTTTTAAATAGTTCGTAAAGCGTCTAGATTTCATCGAAGCATCAGAGAAACCGTTTCAAAAAGTTTTTACATTGTGTTGGTGGTTGTAACTTCCAAAATTTTGCTTCCAGACTATTATGCCCAGCTTTCGGCGAATGATAATTCAGTTTTTCCTATGATTCAATGAGGTGTTGATGCTTTTTGAACTCTTTGATATTTACTAAACCATTGAAAATACACCTACAAACTACGTATTTGATCACCGAATGAAACTCATAACGTTTTTTAGCCTTAGTCGCCTTGACAATTTTTTATCGGATCTTTCTACCCAATTTTCATTAACCAAACTTGTTTTTTATGGTTGGATTGCACCATCTCTTAATAATTTAAAAACATTAATTATTGATATATAACGGGTCTTAATCCGATTTAAAATGACGGGCATATGAGCGTTTAACCGAAATAAATTATTTTTTACACATTGACGGTAAAATGGACATATGTCGTGATATACAAATGAGTTTTTTTATTCCAAACTACTTGGGTTAGAAACCAAATAGACCAAGTTTTTCAAACAACATGCAAATAAGATTTCAGGAGTGTATGCATCAAGATCGCAAAGTTAGACTTTTTTCTGATGGTGGGATGCGCCTGGTGCGCATTTGAAGTACGCCCGGGCGCATAGAATTGCGCCTCAAAAGCAATAAAGCTTCAAAAGTCGTCAAACATTGAAGGGTTGCCCTGGACACTCCTGATCTACAATTTGCACGTGGTTTGAATCATTGAAAAGCTTGTTAAAATTTCTTTCAAACCCTAGCAGTTCGGATAAAAAAAAATTCATATCAAGAGATGTGGCCATTTTACCCTCAGTGCTTCAAGAAAATTATTTATTTCGGTAAAACGCTCGTATATCCCTAACTTTAAATCGGATCAGAACCCATCATATATCTACAGATATTGTTTTTGAGGTACAAAGAGATGATGGAATCCAACCATAAAATAATTCATGTTTCGCTTATGAAAATTGGGTAGAAAGAAGACCTAAAAAAAAATCGTCAAGGCCACCAAAACTAAAATACGTTCTTTGTTTCAACCGATGATCAAATCCCTTGTTCGTAAGTATTTCCTCACTGCTTAAAGTGTTTTAAATAGTTCGTAAAGCGTCTAGATTTCATCAGAGCATCGGAGAAACCGTTTCAAAATGTTTTACATCGTGTTGGTGGTTGTAACTTCCAAAATTTAGCTCCAAGACTATTTATGCCTAGCTTTCGGCAAATGATGAATCGGTTTTTCCTATGATTCGATGAGGTGTTGATGCTTTGTGAACTCTTTGATATTTACTAAACCAATGAAGATATACCTACAAACTACGTATTTGATCACCGAATGAAACTTATAACGTGTTTTAGCCTTAGTCGCCTTGACAATTTTCTTGGGGATCTTTCTACCCAATTTTCATTAACGAAACTTTTTTTTTATGGTTGGATTGCACCATCTCTTAATAATTTAAAAACATTAATTATTGATGTATAACGGGTCTTAATCCGATTTAAAATGACGGGCATATGAGCGTTTACCGAAATAAATTGTTTTTGACGCATTGACGATAAAATGGACATATCTCTTGATATACGAATGATTTTGTTTATTCCAAACTACTTGGGTTAGAAAGCAAGTTGACCAAGCTTTTCAATGGTTCAAATCACGCACAAATCGGATTTCAGGAGCGTCTGTATCAAACTTGCAAAGTTAGACTTTTTTTGGATGGCGGGATGCGCCTGGGGCGCATTTGAAGTTCGCCTGGACGCATAGAATTGCGCCTCAGGAGCAATAATGCTTGAAAAGTCGTCAAACTTTGAAGGGTTGCCCTGGATACTCCCGAACTCCTATTTGAGCGTGGTTCGAACAATTGAAAAGCTTGTTCAGTTTTCTTTCTGACCCAAGCAGTTCGGATAAAAAAAATTCATATCACGAGATGTGGCCATTTTACCCTCAGTGCTTCAAAAATTATTCATTTCGGTAAAACGGTCGTATGTCCCTAACTTTAAATCGGATCGAAACCCATCATATATCTACAGATATTGTTTTTGAGGTACAAAGAGATGATGGAATCCAACCATAAAATAATTCATGTTTCGCTTATGAAAATTGGGTAGAAAGAAGACCTGAAAAAAAATCGTCAAGGCCACCAAGACTAAAACACGTCATTTGTTTTATTCGATGATCAAATCCCTAGTTCGTAAGTATTTCCTCATAGCTTAAAGTGTTTTAAATAGTTCGTAAAGCGTCTAGATTTCATCGAAGCATCAGAGAAACCGTTTCAAAAAGTTTTTACATTGTGTTGGTGGTTGTAACTTCCAAAATTTTGCTTCCAGACTATTATGCCCAGCTTTCGGCGAATGATAATTCAGTTTTTCCTATGATTCAATGAGGTGTTGATGCTTTTTGAACTCTTTGATATTTACTAAACCATTGAAAATACACCTACAAACTACGTATTTGATCACCGAATGAAACTCATAACGTTTTTTAGCCTTAGTCGCCTTGACAATTTTTTATCGGATCTTTCTACCCAATTTTCATTAACCAAACTTGTTTTTTATGGTTGGATTGCACCATCTCTTAATAATATAAAAACATTAATTATTGATATATAACGGGTCTTAATCCGATTTAAAATGACGGGCATATGAGCGTTTACCGAAATAAATTGTTTTTTACGCATTGACGGTAAAATGGACATATGTCGTGATATACAAACGAGTTTTTTTATTCCAAACTACTTGGGTTAGAAACCAAATAGACCAAGTTTTTCAAACAACATGCAAATAAGATTTCAGGAGTGTATGCATCAAGATCGCAAAGTTAGACTTTTTTCTGATGGTGGGATGCGCCTGGTGCGCATTTGAAGTACGCCCGGGCGCATAGAATTGCGCCTCAAAAGCAATAAAGCTTTAAAAGTCGTCAAACATTGAATGGTTGCCCTTGACACTCCTGATCTACAATTTGCGCGTGATTTGAATCATTGAAAAGCTTGTTAAAATTTCTTTCTAACCCTAGCAGTTCGGATAAAAAAAAATTCATATCAAGAGATGTGGCCATTTTACCCTCAGTGCTTCAAGAAAATTATTTATTTCGGTAAAACGCTCGTATATCCCTAACATTAAATCGGATCAGAACCCATCATATATCTACAGATATTGTTTTTGAGGTACAAAGAGATGATGGAATCCAACCATAAAATAATTCATGTTTCGCTTATGAAAATTGGGTAGAAAGAAGACCTAAAAAAAAATCGTCAAGGCCACCAAAACTAAAATACGTTCTTTGTTTCAACCGATGATCAAATCCCTTGTTCGTAAGTATTTCCTCATTGCTTAAAGTGTTTTAAATAGTTCGTAAAGCGTCTAGATTTCATCGAAGCATCGGAGAAACCGTTTCAAAATGTTTTACATCGTGTTGGTGGTTGTAACTTCCAAAATTTAGCTCCAAGACTATTTATGCCCAGCTTTCGGCAAATGATGAATCGGTTTTTCCTATGATTCGATGAGGTGTTGATGCTTTGTGAACTCTTTGATATTTACTAAACCATTGAAGATATACCTACAAACTACGTATTTGATCACCGAATGAAACTTATAACGTGTTTTAGCCTTAGTCGCCTTGACAATTTTCTTGGGGATCTTTCTACCCAATTTTCATTAACGAAACTTTTTTTTTATGGTTGGATTGCACCATCTCTTAATAATTTAAAAACATTAGTTATTGATGTATAACGGGTCTTAATCCGATTTAAAATGACGGGCATATGAGCGTTTACCGAAATAAATTGTTTTTGACGCATTGACGATAAAATGGACATATCTCTTGATATACGAATGATTTTGTTTATTCCAAACTACTTGGGTTAGAAAGCAAGTTGACCAAGCTTTTCAATGGTTCAAATCACGCACAAATCGGATTTCAGGAGCGTCTGTATCAAACTTGCAAAGTTAGACTTTTTTTGGATTGCGGGATGCGCCTGGGGCGCATTTGAGGTTCGCCTGGACGCATAGAATTGCGCCTCAGGAGCAATAATGCTTGAAAAGTAGTCAAACTTTGAAGGGTTGCCCTGGATACTCCCGAACTCCTATTTGAGCGTGGTTCGAACAATTGAAAAGCTTGTTCAGTTTTCTTTCTTACCCAAGCAGTTCGGATAAAAAAAATTCCCATCAAGAGATGTTGCCTTTTTACCCTCAGTGCTTCAAAAAAATAATTCATTTCCAAAAAACGGTCGTATGTCCCTAACTTTAAATCGGATCGGAACGCATCATATTTCTACAGATATTGTTTTTGAGGTACAAAGAGATGATGGAATCCAACCATAAAAAAATTCAATTTTCGCTTTTGAAAATTGGGTTGTTGAAGACCAGAAAAAAAAATCGTCAAGGCCACCAAGACAAAAAGACGTTCTTGGTTTCATTCGCTGATCAAATCCCTAGTTCGTAAGTATTTCTTCACTGCTTAGGTGTTTTAAATAGTTCCTAAAGCGTCTAAATTTCATCAAAGCATAGGGGAAATAGTTTCAAAATGTTTTTACGTCGTGTTGGTGGTCCTAACTTCCAAAGTTTTGCTTCCAGACTATTTTAGCCCAGCATTCGAAGAATGATGAATCAGTTTTTCCTATGATACGATGAGGTGTAGATGCTTTCTAAACCCTTTAATATTCACTAAACCAATGAATATATACCTACGAACTAAGTATTTGATCACTGAATGAAACTTAGACTGTGTTTTATCTTTTGTCGCCTTGACAATTTTTTCCGCGGTTCTTTCTACCCAAATTTTGTTAACGAAACTTTTTTTTATTGGTTCGATTGCATCATCTCTTAAAAATTTAAAAATTCTGTTTACTGATATATAACAGGTCTTAATCTGATTTAAAATGAGGGACAAATGCGCGTTTTTCGAAATAAATTGTTTTCGACGAATTGAGGGTAAAATGGTCAAATCTCATGATACACGAATGGTTTTTTTCTAATCCGAACTACTTGGGTTAGAAAGCAAAATGACCAAGCTTTTCAACAATTAAAATCACGCACAAATCGGATTGCAGGAGCGTCTGTATCAAGCTCGCAAAGTTAGACTTTTTTTGGATGGTGGGATGCGGCTTGGGCGCCTTTGAAGAGCGCCTGGGCGCATAGTGTTGTGCCTCAGGAGCAATAATGCTTCAACAGTCGTCAAACTTTGAAGGGTTGTCCTGGACACTCCCGAACTCCAATTTGCGCGTGGTTTGAACCATTGAAAAGCTTGTTCAATTTTCTTTCTAACCAAAGCAGTTCGGATTAAAAAAAATTCATATCACGAGATGTGGCCATTTTACCCTCAGTGCTTCAAAAAATTATTCATTTCGGTAAAACGCTTGTATGTCTCTAACTGTAAATCGGATCAGAACCCATCAAATATCTCCAGATATTGTTTTTGAGGTACAAAGAGATGATGGGATCCAACCATAAAATAATTCATGTTTCGCTTATGAAAATTGGGTAGAAAGAAGACCTGAAAAAAAATCGTCAAGGCCATCAAGACTAAAACACGTTCTTTGTTTCAACTGATTATCAAATCTCTTGTTCGTATGTATTTCCTCACTGCTTAAAGTGTTTTAAATAGTTCGTAAAGCGTCTAGATTTCATCGATGCATCGGAGAAACCGTTTCAAAAAGTTTTTACATTGTGTTGGTGGTTGTAACTTCCAAAATTTTGCTTCTTGACTATTTATGCCCAGCTTTCGGCAAATGATGAATCGGTTTTTCCTATGATCCGATGAGGTGTTGATGCTTTGTGAACTCTTTGATATTTACCAAACCATTGAAGACATACCTACAAACTGCGTATTTGATCAGCGAATGAAACTTATAACGTGTTTTAATTAGCCTTAGTCACCTTGACAATTTTTTTGGGGATCGTTCTACCCAATTTTCATTAAAGAAACTTTTTTTTTATGGTTGGATTGCACCATCTCTTAATAATTTAAAAACACTAATTATTGATATATAATGGGTCTTAATCCGATTTAAAATGACGGGCATATGAGCGTTTACCGAAATAAATTGTTTTCGACTCAATGATGGTAAAATGGACATATCTCTGGATATCCGAATGATTATTTTTTTTTCCAAACTACTTGGGTTAGAAAGCAAATCGACCAAGCTTTTCAATGGTTCAAATCACGCACAAATCGGATTTCAGGAGTGTCTGTATCAAGCTTGCAAGTTAGACTTTTTTTGGATGGCGGGATGGGCCAGGGGCGCATTTGAAGTTTGCCTGGAAGCATAGAATTGCGCCTCAGGAGCAATAATGCTTCAAAAGTCTTCAAACTTTGAAGGGTTGCCCTGGACACTCCCGAACTCCTATTTGCGCATTGTTTGAACCATTGAAAAGCTTGTTCAATTTTCATTCTGACCCAAGCAGTTCGGATTAAATATATTCATATCAAGAGATGTTGCCTTTTTACCCTCAGTGCTTCAAAAAAATAATTCATTTCCGAAAAACGGTCATATGTCCCTAACTTTAAATCGGATCGGAAAGCATCATATTTCTACAGATTGTTTTTGAGGCACAAAGAGATGATGGAATCCAACCATAAAAGAATTCAATTTTCGCTTATGAACATTGGGTTGATTGAAGACCAGAAAAAAATCGTCAAGGCCACCAAGACAAAAAACACGTTCCTGGTTTCATTCACTGATCAAATCCCTAGTTCGTAAGTATTTCTTCACTGCTTAAGTGTTTTAAATAGTTCCTAAAGCGTCTAAATTTCATCGAACCGTAGGGGAAACCGTTTCAAAATGTTTTTACATTGTGTTGGCGGTCCTAACTTCCAAAATTTTGCTTCCAGATTATTTTAGCCCAGCATTCGGTGAATGATGAATCAGTTTTTCCTATGATTCGATGAGGTGTAGATGCTTTCTGAACCCTTTGATATTCACTAAACCAATGAAGATATACCTACAAACAAAGTATTTGATCACCGAATGAAACTTAGAACGTGTTTTATCCTTAGTCGCCTTGACAATTTTTACTGCGGTTCTTTCTACCCATTTTCCGTTAACGAAACTTTTTTTTAATGGTTGGATTGCACCATCTCTTAAAAATTTAAAAACTCTATTTACTAATATATAACGGGTCTTAATCTGATTTAAAATGAGGGACTTAAGGGCGTTTTTCGAAATAAATTGTTTTTGACGCATTGAGGGTAAAATGGTCAAATCAAATGATATACGAATGATTTTTTTTTAATCCAAACTACTTGGGTTAGAAAGCAAATCGACCAAGCTTTTCAATGGTTAAAATCACGCACAAATCGGATTTCAGTAGCGTCTGTATCAAGCTCGCAAAGTTAGACTTTTTTTGGATGGTGTGATGCGCCTGGGGCGCATTTGAAGTGCCCCTGGGCGCATAGTGTTGCGCCTCAGGAGCAATAATGCTTCAATAGTCGTCAAACTTTGAAGGGTTGTCCTGGACACTCCCGAACTCCAATTTGCGCGTGGTTTGAACCATTAAAAACCTTGTTCAATTTTCTTTCTAACTCAATCAGTTCAGATAAAAAAAAAATTTATATCACGAGATGTGGCCTTTTTATCCTCAGTGCTTCAAAAAATTATTCAGTTCGGTAAAACGCTTGTATGTCTCTAACATTAAATCGGATCAGAACCCATCATATATCTACAGATATTGTTTTTGCGGTAAAAAGAGATGATGGAATCCAATCATAAAATAATTAATGTTTCGCTTTTGAAAATTTGGTAGAAAGAAGACCTGAAAAAAAAATTGTCAAGGCCACCAAGACTATAACACGTTCTTTGTTCCATTCGTTGATCGAATCTCTAGTTCATAACTATTTCTTCACTGGTTAACTGTTTAAAGGAGTTTGTAACACATTTCAACGAAGAGTAGGAGAAACCATCTCGAAATTTTTTCTCTTTGTGTTGGTGGTTTTAACTTCCAAAATTTTCCTTCCAGACTCTTTAAGCCCAGATTTCAACAAATGATTTTTAGTTTTTCCTATGATTCGATGAGGTGTAGATGCTTTCTGAACTCTTTGATATTCTCTAAACAAATGAAGATATAACTACAAACTGAGGATTTGATCACCGAATGAAACTTAAAATGTGTTTTAGCCTTAGTCGCCTTGACAATTTTTGTTGCGGTCATTTTTACCGAATTTCAATAACGGAATTTTTTTTTATGGTTGGATTGCACCATCTCTTATTAATTTAAAAACTATGATTATTGATATACAATGTGTCTTAATCCGATTAAAAATGAGGGACATATGAGCGTTTACCGAAATAAATTGTTTTTGACGTATTGAGGGTAAAATGGTCATATCTCTTGATATACGAAAGATTTTTTTTTCTTTCCAAAATACTGGGGTTAGAAAGCAAATTCTCCAAGTTTTTCATCGGTTCAAACCACGCGCAAATCGGATTTCAGGAGTGTCTGTATAAAGCTTGCAAAGTTTAGACTTTTTTTGGATGGAGGGATGCGCCTGGGGCGCATGTGAAGTGCGCCTGGGCGCATAGAGTTGGGCCTCAGGTGCAACAATGCTTCAACAGCCGTCAAACTTTGAAGGGTTGCCCTGGACACTCCCGAACTCCTATTTGTGCATTGTTTGAACCATTGAAAAGCTTGTTCAATTTTCCTTCTAACCCAAGCAGTTCGCATAAAAAAATTCATATCAAGAGATGTGGCCTTTTTACCCTCAGTACTTCGAAAAAATAATTCATTTCCGAAAAACGGTCGTATGTCCCTAACTTTAAATCGGATCGGAACGCATCATATTTCTACAGATATTTTTTTTGGGGTACAAAGAGATGATGGAATCCAACCATTAAAAAATTCAATTTTCGCTTATGAAAATTGGGTAGATAGAAGACCAGAATAAAAATCGTCAAGGCCACCAAGACAAAAACACGTTCTCGGTTTTATTCGTTGACCGAATCCCTAGTTCGTAAGTATTTCTTCACTGCTTAAGTGTTTTAAATTGTTCCTAAAGCATCTAGATTTCATCGAAGTGTTGGAGAAACCGTTTCAAAATGTTTTTACGTTGTGTTGGGGGTTTAACTTCCAAAATTTTGCTTCCAGACAATTTTAGCCCAGCATTCGGCGATTGGTGAATCAGTTTTTCCTATGATTCGATGAGTTGTAGATGCTTTCTGAACTCTTTTATATTCACTAAACCAATGATGATATACCTACAAACTAAGTATTTGATAACCGAATGAAATTTAGAACGTGTTTTATCCTTAGTCGCCCTGACAATTTTCATTGCGGTTATTTCTACCCAATTTTCATTAACGAAACTTTTTTTTTTTTTTTATGGTTGGATTGCACCAACTCTTAATAATTTAAAAACTCTAATTACTGATATATAACGGGTCTTAATACGATTTAAAGTGAGGGACATATGAGCGTTTTTCGATATAAATTGTTTTTGACGCATTGAGGGTAAAATGGACATAGCTCTTGATATACGAATGCTTTTTTTTAATCTAAACTACTTGGGTTAGAAAGCACATTGACCAAGCCTTTCGATGGTTCAAATCACACACGAATCGGATTTCAGGAGCCTCTGTATCAAGCTCGCAAAGTTAGACATTTTTTGGATGGAGGGATGCGCCTGGGGCGCATAGGATTGCGCTTCAAGAGCAATAATGCTTCAAAAGTCGTCAAACTTTGAAGGGTTGCCCTGGACACTCCCGAACTCCTATTTGCGCGTTGTTTGAACCATTGAAAAGCTTGTTCAATTTTCCTTCTGACCCAAGCAGTTCGGATTAAAAAAATTCATATCAAGAGATGTTGCCTTTTTACCCTCAGTGCTTCAAAAAAATAATTCATTTCCCAAAAACGGTCGTATGTCCCTAACTTTAAATCGGATCGGAACGCATCATATTTCTACAGATTGTTTTTGAGGCACAAAGAGATGATGGAATCCAACCACAAAAGAATTCAATTTTCGCTTACGAAAATTGGGTTGATTGAAGACCAGAAAAAAAAAATCGTCAAGGGCGCCAAAACAAAAAACACGTTCCTGGTTTCATTCACTGATCAAATCCCTAGTTCGTAAGTATTTCTTCACTGCTTAAGTGTTTTAAATAGTTCCTAAAGCGTCTAAATTTTATCGAACCATACGGGAAACCGTTTCAAAATGTTTTTACATTGTGTTGGTGGTCCTAACTTCCAAAATTTTGCTTCCAGATTATTTTAGCCCAGCAATCGGTGAATGATGAATCAGTTTTTCCTATGATTCGATGAGGTGTAGATGCTTTCTGAACCCTTTGATATTCACTAAACCAATGAAGATATACCTACAAACAAAGTATTTGATCACCGAATGAAACTTAGAACGTGTTTTATCCTTAGTCGCCTTGACAATTTTTACTGCGGTTCTTCTACCCATTTTCCGTTAACGAAACTTTTTTTTAACGGGTTGGATTGCACCATCTCTTAAAAATTTAAAAACTCTATTTACTAATATATAACGGGTCTTAATCTGATTTAAAATGAGGGACATATGGGCATTTTTCGAAATAAATTGTTTTTGACGCATTGAGGGTAAAATGGTCAAATCAAATGATATACGAATGATTTTTTTTAAATCCAAACTACTTGGGTTAGAAAGCAAATCGACCAAGCTTTTCAACGGTTAAAATCACGCACAAATCGGATTTCAGTAGTGTCTGTATCAAGCTCGCAAAGTTAGACTTTTTTTGGATGGTGTGATGCGCCTGGGGAGCATTTGAAGTGCGCCTGGGCGCATAGTGTTGCGCCTCAGGAGCAATAATGCTTCAATAGTCGTCAAACTTTGAAGGGTTGTCCTGGACACTCCCGAACTCCAATTTGCGCGTGGTTTGAACCATTAAAAACCTTGTTCAATTTTCTTTCTAATTCAATCAGTTCGGATAAAAAAAAAATTCATATCACGAGATGTGGCCTTTTTATCCTCAGTGCTTCAAAAAATTATTCAGTTCGGTAAAACGCTCGTATGTCTCTAACATTAAATCGGATCAGAACCCATCATATATCTACAGATATTGTTTTTGAGGTAAAAAGAGATGATGGAATCCAATCATAAAATAATTCATGTTTCGCTTTTGAAAATTTGGTAGAAAGAAGACCTGAAAAAAAATTGTCAAGGCCACCAAGACTATAACACGTTCTTTGTTCCATTCGTTGATCGAATCTCTAGTTCGTAACTATTTCTTCACTGCTTAACAGTTTAAAGGAGTTTGTAACACATTTCAACGAAGAGTAGGAGAAACCATCTCAAAATTTTTTTCCTTTGTGTTGGTGGTTTTAACTTCCAAAATTTTCCTTCCAGACTCTTTAAGCCCAGATTTCAACAAATGATTTTTAGTTTTTCCTATGATTCGATGAGGTGTAGATGCTTTCTGAACTCTTTGTTATTCTCTAAACAAATGATCAAGATATAACTACAAACTGAGGATTTGATCACCGAATGAAACTTAAAATGTGTTTTAGCCTTAGTCGCCTTGACAATTTTTGTTGCGGTTATTTCTACCCAATTTCATTAACGGAACTTTTTCTTTTATGGTTGGATTGCACCATCTCTTATTAATTTAAAAACTATAATTATTGATATACAATGTGTCTTAATCCGATTAAAAATGAGGGACATATGAGCGTTTACCGAAATAAATTGTTTTTGACGTATTGAGGGTAAAATGGTCTTATCTCTTGATATACGAATGATTTTTTTTCTTTCCAAAATACTGGGGTTAGAAAGCAAATTCTCCAACTTTTCATCGGTTCAAACCACGCGCAAATCGGATTTCAGGAGTGTCTCTATCAAGCTTGCAAAGTTTAGACTTTTTTTGGATGGAGGGATGCGCCTGGGGCGCATGTGAAGTGCGCCTGGGCGCATAGAGTTGCTCCTCAGGTGCAACAATGCTTCAACAGCCGTCAAACTTTGAAGGGTTGCCCTGGACACTCCCGAACTCCTATTTGTGCATTGTTTGAACCATTGAAAAGCTTGTTCAATTTTCCGTCTAACCCAAGCAGTTCGGATAAAAAAATTCATATCAAGAGATGTGGCCCTTTTACCCTCAGTACTTCGAAAAAATAATTCATTTCCGAAAAACGGTCCTATGTCCCTAACTTTAAATCGGATCGGAACGCATCATATTTCTACAGATATTTTTTTTGGGGTACAAAGAGATGATGGAATCCAACCATAAAAAATTCAATTTTCGCTTATGAAAATTGGGTAGATAGAAGACCAGAATAAAAATCGTCAAGGCCACCAAGACAAAAACACGTTCTCGGTTTTATTCGCTGATCAAATCCCTAGTTCGTAAGTATTTCTTCACTGCTTAAGTGTTTTAAATAGTTCCTAAAGCGTCTAAATTTCATCGAACCGTAGGGGAAACCGTTTCAAAATGTTTTTACATTGTGTTGGTGGTCCTAACTTCCAAAATTTTGCTTCCAGATTATTTTAGCCCAGCATTCGGTGAATGATGAATCAGTTTTTCCTTTGATTCGATGAGGTGTAGATGCTTTCTGAACCCTTTGATATTCACTAAACCAATGAAGATATACCTACAAACAAATTATTTGATCACCGAATGAAACTTAGAACGTGTTTTATCCTTAGTCGCCATGACAATTTTTACTGCGGTTCTTTCTACCCATTTTCCGTTAACGAATTTTTTTTTTAATGGTTGGATTGCACCATCTCTTAAAAATTTAAAAACTGTATTTACTAATATATAACGGGTCTTAATCTGATTTAAAATGAGGGACATATGAGCATTTTTCAAAATAAATTGTTTTTGACGCATTAAGGGTAAAATGGTCAAATCAAATGATATACGAATGATTTTTTTTTAATCCAAACTACTTGGGTTAGAAAGAAAATCGACCAAGCTTTTCAACGGTTAAAATCACGCACAAATCGGATTTCAGTAGCGTCTGTATCAAGCTCGCAAAGTTAGACTTTTTTTGGATGGTGTGATGCGCCTGGGGAGCATTTGAAGTGCGCCTGGGCGCATAGTGTTGCGCCTGAGGAGCAATAATGCTTCAATAGTCGTCAAATTTTGAAGGGTTGTCCTGGACACTCCCGAACTCCAATTTGCGCGTGGTTTGAACCATTAAAAACCTTGTTCAATTTTCTTTCTAGCTCAAGCAGTTCGGATAAAAAAAAAATTCATATCACGAGATGTGGCCTTTTTATCCTCAGTGCTTCAAAAAATTATTCAGTTCGGTAAAACGCTCGTATGTCTCTAACATTAAATCGGATCAGAACCCATCATATATCTACAGATATTGTTTTTGAGGTAAAAAGAGATGATGGAATCCAATCATAAAATAATTCATGTTTCGCTTTTGAAAATTTGGTAGAAAGAAGACCTGAAAAAAAATCGTCAAGGCCACAAAGACTAAAACACGTCCTTTGTTTTATTCGATGATCAAATCCCTAGTTCGTAAGTATTTCCTCATAGCTTAAAGTGTTTTAAATAGTTCGTAAAGCGTCTAGATTTCATCGAAGCATCAGAGAAACCGTTTCAAAAAGTTTTTACATTGTGTTGGTGGTTGTAACTTCCAAAATTTTGCTTCCAGACTATTATGCCCTGCTTTCGGCGAATGATAATTCAGTTTTTCCTATGATTCAATGAGGTGTTGATGCTTTTTGAACTCTTTGATATTTACTAAACCATTGAAAATACACCTACAAACTACGTATTTGATCACCGAATGAAACTCATAACGTTTTTTAGCCTTAGTCGCCTTGACAATTTTTTATCGGATCTTTCTACCCAATTTTCATTAACGAAACTTGTTTTTTATGGTTGGATTGCACCATCTCTTAATAATTTAAAAACATTAATTATTGATATATAACGGGTCTTAATCCGATTTAAAATGACGGGCATATGAGCGTTTTACCGAAATAAATTATTTTTTACGCATTGACGGTAAAATGGACATATGTCGTGATATACAAATGAGTTTTTTTATTCCAAACTACTTGGGTTAGAAACCAAATAGACCAAGTTTTTCAAACAACATGCAAATAGGATTTCAAGAGTGTATGCATCAAGATCGCAAAGTTAGACTTTTTTTTGATGGTGGGATGCGCCTGGTGCGCATTTGAAGTACGCCCGGGCGCATAGAATTGCGCCTCAAAAGCAATAAAGCTTCAAAAGTCGTCAAACATTGAAGGGTTGCCTAGGACACTCCTGATCTACAATTTGCGCGTGGTTTGAATCATTGAAAAGCTTGTTAAAATTTCTTTCTAACCCTAGCAGTTCGGATAAAAAAAAATTCATATCAAGAGATGTGGCCATTTTACCCTCAGTGCTTCAAGAAAATTATTTATTTCGGTAAAACGCTCGTATATCCCTAACTTTAAATCGGATCAGAACCCATCATATATCTACAGATATTGTTTTTTAGGTACAAAGAGATGATGGAATCCAACCATAAAATAATTCATATTTCGCTTATGAAAATTGGGTAGAAAGAAGACCTAAAAAAAAATCGTCAAGGCCACCAAAACTAAAATACGTTCTTTGTTTCAACCGATGATCAAATCCCTTGTTCGTAAGTATTTCCTCACTGCTTCAAGTGTTTTAAATAGTTCGTAAAGCGTCTAGATTTCATCGAAGCATCGGAGAAACCGTTTCAAAATGTTTTACATCGTGTTGGTGGTTGTAACTTCCAAAATTTAGCTCCAAGACTATTTATGCCCAGCTTTCGGCAAATGATGAATCGGTTTTTCCTATGATTCGATGAGGTGTTGATGCTTTGTGAACTCTTTGATATTTACTAAACCATTGAAGATATACCTACAAACTACGTATTTGATCACCGAATGAAACTTATAACGTGTTTTAGCCTTAGTCGCCTTGACAATTTTCTTGGGGATCTTTCTACCCAATTTTCATTAACGAAACTTTTTTTTATGGTTGGATTGCACCATCTCTTAATAATTTAAAAACATTAATTATTGATGTATAACGGGTTTTAATCCGATTTAAAATGACGGGCATATGAGCGTTTACCGAAATAAATTGTTTTTGACGCATTGACGATAAAATGGACATATCTCTTGATATACGAATGATTTTGTTTATTCCAAACTACTTGGGTTAGAAAGCAAGTTGAACAAGCTTTTCAATGGTTCAAATCACGCACAAATCGGATTTCAGGAGCGTCTGTATCAAACTTGCAAAGTTAGACTTTTTTTGGATGGCGGGATGCGCCTGGGGCGCATTTGAAGTTCGCCTGGACGCATAGAATTGCGCCTCAGGAGCAATAATGCTTGAAAAGTCGTCAAACTTTGAAGGGTTGCCCTGGATACTCCCGAACTCCTATTTGAGCGTGGTTCGAACAATTGAAAAGCTTGTTCAGTTTTCTTTCTTACCCAAGCAGTTCGGATAAAAAAAATTCACATCAAGAGATGTTGCCTTTTTACCCTCAGTGCTTCAAAAAAATAATTCATTTCCAAACAACGGTCGTATGTCCCTAACTTTAAATCGGATCGGAACGCATCATATTTCTACAGATATTGTTTTTGAGGTACAAAGAGATGATGGAATCCAACCATAAAAAAATTCAATTTTCGCTTTTGAAAATTGGGTTGTTGAAGACCAGAAAAAAAAATCGTCAAGGCCACCAAGACAAAAACACGTTCTTGGTTTCATTCGCTGATCAAATCCCTAGTTCGTAAGTATTTCTGCACTGCTTAGGTGTTTTAAATAGTTCCTAAAGCGTCTAAATTTCATCAAAGCATAGGGGAAATAGTTTCAAAATGTTTTTACATTGTGTTGGTGGTCCTAACTTCCAAAGTTTTGCTTCCAGACTATTTTAGCCCAGCATTCGAGGAATGATGAATCAGTTTTTCCTATGATTCGATGAGGTGTAGATGCTTTCTAAACCCTTTGATATTCACTAAACCAATGAATATATACCTACGAACTAAGTATTTGATCATTGAATGAAACTTAGACTGTGTTTTATCTTTAGTCGCCTTGACAATTTTTTCCGCGGTTCTTTCTACCCAAATTTTGTTAACGAAACTTTTTTTTAAAAATTTAAAAATTCTGTTTACTGATATATAACAGGTCTTAATCTGATTTAAAATGAGGGACAAATGCGCGTTTTTCGAAATAAATTGTTTTCGACGAATTGAGGGTAAAATGGTCAAATCTCATGATATACGAATGGTTTTTTTCTAATCCGAACTACTTGGGTTAGAAAGCAAATTGACCAAGCTTTTCAACAATTAAAATCACGCACAAATCGGATTTTAGAAGCGTCTGTATCAAGCTCGCAAAGTTAGACTTTTTTTGGATGGTGGGATGCGGCTAGGGCGCCTTTGAAGAGCGCCTGGGCGCATAGTGTTGTGCCTCAGGAGCCATAATGCTTCAACAGTCGTCAAACTTTGAAGGGTTGTCCTGGACACTCCCGAACTCCAATTTGCGCGTGGTTTGAACCATTGAAAAGCTTGTTCAATTTTCTTTCTAACCACAGCAGTTCGGATTAAAAAAAATTCATATCACGAGATGTGGCCATTTTACCCTCAGTGCTTCAAAAAATTATTCATTTCGGTAAAACGCTTGTATGTCTCTAACTGTAAATCGGATCAGAACCCATCAAATATCTCCAGATATTGTGTTTGAGGTACAAAGAGATGATGGAATCCAACCATAAAATAATTCATGTTTCGCTTATGAAAATTGGGTAGAAAGAAGACCTGAAAAAAAATCGTCCAGGCCATCAAGACTAAAAGACGTTCTTTGTTTCAACTGATTATCAAATCTCTTGTTCGTATGTATTTCCTCACTGCTTAAAGTGTTTTAAATAGTTCGTAAAGCGTCTAGATTTCATCGATGCATCGGAGAAACCGTTTCAAAAAGTTTTTACATTGTGTTGGTGGTTGTAACTTCCAAAATTTTGCTTCTTGACTATTTATGCCCAGCTGTCGGCAAATGATGAATCGGTTTTTCCTATGATCCGATAAGGTGTTGATGCTTTGTGAACTCTTTGATATTTACCAAACCATTGAAGACATACCTACAAACTGTGTATTTGATCAGCGAATGAAACTTATAACGTGTTTTAATTAGCCTTAGTCACCTTGACAATTTTTTTGGGGATCGTTCTACCCAAATTTCATTAAAGAAACTTTTTTTTTATGGTTGGATTGCACCATCTCTTAATAATTTAAAAACACTAATTATTGATATATAACGGGTCTTAATCCAATTTAAAATGACGGGCATATGAGCGTTTACCGAAATAAATTGTTTTCGACTCAATGATGGTAAATTGGACATATCTCTTGATATCCGAATGATTATTTTTTTTTCCAAACTACTTGGGTTAGAAAGAAAATCGACCAAGCTTTTCAATGGTTCAAATCACGCACAAATCGGATTTCAGGAGTGTCTGTATCAAGCTTGCAAGTTAGACTTTTTTTGGATGGCGGGATGGGCCAGGGGCGCATTTGAAGTTTGCCTGGACGCATAGAATTGCGCCTCAGGAGCAATAATGCTTCAAAAGTCGTCAAATTTTGAAGGGTTGCCCTGGACACTCCCGAACTCCTATTTGCGCGTTGTTTGAACCATTGAAAAGCTTGTTCAATTTTCATTCTGACCCAAGCAGTTCGGATTAAATATATTCATATCAAGAGATGTTGCCGTTTTACCCTCAGTGCTTCAAAAAAATAATTCATTTCCGAAAAACGGTCGTATGTCCCTAACTTTAAATCGGATCGGAACGCATCATATTTCTACAGATTGTTTTTGAGGCACAAAGAGATGATGGAATCCAACCATAAAAGAATTCAATTTTCGCTTATGAACATTGGGTTGATTGTAGACCAGAAAAAAATCGTCAAGGCCACCAAGACAAAAACACGTTCCTGGTTTCATTCACTGATCAAATCCCTAGTTCGTAAGTATTTCTTCACTGCTTAAGTGTTTTAAATAGTTCCTAAAGCGTCTAAATTTCATCGAACCGTAGGGGAAACCGTTTCAAAATGTTTTTACATTGTGTTGGTGGTCCTAACTTCCAAAATTTTGCTTCCAGATTATTTTTGTCCAGCATTCGGTGAATGATGAATCAGTTTTTCCTATGATTCGATGAGGTGTAGATGCTTTCTGAACCCTTTGATATTCACTAAACCAATGAAGATATACCTACAAACAAAGTATTTGATCACCGAATGAAACTTAGAACGTGTTTTATCCGTAGTCGCCATGACAATTTTTACTGCGGTTCTTTCTACCCATTTTCCGTTAACGAAACTTTTTTTTAACGGTTGGATTGCACCATCTCTTAAAAATTTAAAAACTCTATTTACTAATATATAACGGGTCTTAATCTGATTTAAAATGAGGGACATAAGGGCGTTTTTCGAAATAAATTGTTTTTCACGCATTGAGGGTAAAATGGTCAAATCAAATGATATACGAATGATTTTTTTTTAATCCAAACTACTTGGGTTAGAAAGCAAATCGACCAAGCTTTTCAACGGTTCAAATCACGCACAAATCGGATTTCAGTAGCGTCTGTATCAAGCTCGCAAAGTTAGACTTTTTTTGGATGGTGTGATGCGCCTGGGGCGCATTTGAAGTGCGCCTGGGCGCATAGTGTTGCGCCTAAGGAGCAATAATGCTTCAATAGTCGTCAAACTTTGAAGGGTTGTCCTGGACACTCCCGAACTCCAATTTGCGCGTGGTTTGAACCAATAAAAACCTTGTTCAATTTTCTTTCTAACTCAATCAGTTCGGATAAAAAAAAAATTATATCACGAGATGTGGCCTTTTTATCCTCAGTGCTTCAAAAAATTATTCAGTTCGGTAAAACGCTTGTATGTCTCTAACATTAAATCGGATCAGAACCCATCATATATCTACAGATATTGTTTTTGCGGTAAAAAGAGATGATGGAATCCAATCATAAAATAATTAATGTTTCGCTTTTGAAAATTTGGTAGAAAGAAGACCGGAAAAAAATTGTCAAGGCCACCAAGACTATAACACGTTCTTTGTTCCATTCGTTGATCGAATCTCTAGTTCATAACTATGTCTTCACTGCTTAACTGTTTAAAGGAGTTTGTAACACATTTCAACGAAGAGTAGGAGAAACCATCTCAAATTTTTTTCTTTGTGTTGGTGGTTTTAACTTCCAAAATTTTCCTTCCAGACTCTTTAAGCCCAGATTTCAAGAAATGATTTTTAGTTTTTCCTATGATTCGATGAGGTGTAGATGCTTTCTGAACTCTTTGATATTCTCTAAACAAATGAAGATATAACTACAAACTGAGGATTTGATCACCGAATGAAACTTAAAATGTGTTTTAGCCTTAGTCGCCTTGACAATTTTTGTTGCGGTCATTTCTACCCAATTTCATTAACGGAACTTTTTTTTATGGTTGGATTGCACCATCTCTTATTAATTTAAAAACTATAATTATTGATATACAATGTGTCTTAATCCGATTAAAAATGAGGGACATATGAGCGTTTACCGAAATAAATTATTTTTGACGTATTGAGGGTAAAATGGTCATATCTCTTGATATACGAATGATTTTTTTTCTTTCCAAAATACTGGGGTTAGAAAGCAAATTCTCCAAGTTTTTCATCGGTTCAAACCACGCGCAAATCGGATTTCAGGAGTGTCTGTATCAAGCTTGCAAAATTTAGACATTTTTTGGATGGAGGGATGCGCCTGGGGCGCATGTGAAGTGCGCCTGGGCGCATAGAGTTGCACCTCAGGTGCAACAATGCTTCAACAGCCGTCAAACTTTGAAGGGTTTCCCTGTACACTCCCGAACTCCTATTTGTGCATTGTTTGAACCATTGAAAAGCTTGTTCAATTTTCCTTCTAACCCAAGCAGTTCGGATAAAAAAATTCATGTCAAGAGATGTGGCCTTTTTACCCTCAGTACTTCGAAAAAATAATTCATTTTCGAAAAACGGTCCTATGTCCCTAACTTTAAATCGGATCGGAACGCATCATATTTCTACAGATATTTTTTTTGGTGTACAAAGAGATGATGGAATCCTACCATAAAAAAATTCAATTTTCGCTTATGAAAATAGGGTAGATAGAAGACCAGAATAAAAATCGTCAAGGCCACCAAGACAAAAACACGTTCTCGGTTTTATTCGTTGACCGAATCCCTAGTTCGTAAGTATTTCTTCACTGCTTAAGTGTTTTAAATTGTTCCTAAAGCATCTAGATTTCATCGAAGTGTTGGAGAAACCGTTTCAAAATGTTTTTACGTTGTGTTGGGGGTTTAACTTCCAAAATTTTGCTTCCAGACAATTTTAGCCCAGCATTCGGCGATTGGTGAATCAGTTTTTCCTATGATTCGATGAGTTGTAGATGCTTTCTGAACTCTTTTATATTCACTAAACCAATGATGATATACCTACAAACTAAGTATTTGATAACCGAATGAAATTTAGAACGTGTTTTATCCTTAGTCGCCTTGACAATTTTCATTGCGGTTATTTCTACCCAATTTTCATTAACGAAACTTTTTTTTTTTTTTTATGGTTGGATTGCACCAACTCTTAATAATTTAAAAACTCTAATTACTGATATATAACGGGTCTTAATACGATTTAAAGTGAGGGACATATGAGCGTTTTTCGATATAAATTGTTTTTGACGCATTGAGGGTAAAATGGACATAGCTCTTGATATACGAATGCTTTTTTTTAATCTAAACTACTTGGGTTAGAAAGCACATTGACCAAGCCTTTCGATGGTTCAAATCACACACGAATCGGATTTCAGGAGCCTCTGTATCAAGCTCGCAAAGTTAGACATTTTTTGGATGGAGGGATGCGCCTGGGGCGCATAGGATTGCGCTTCAAGAGCAATAATGCTTCAAAAGTCGTCAAACTTTGAAGGGTTGCCCTGGACACTCCCGAACTCCTATTTGCGCGTTGTTTGAACCATTGAAAAGCTTGTTCAATTTTCCTTCTGACCCAAGCAGTTCGGATTAAAAAAATTCATATCAAGAGATGTTGCCTTTTTACCCTCAGTGCTTCAAAAAAATAATTCATTTCCCAAAAACGGTCGTATGTCCCTAACTTTAAATCGGATCGGAACGCATCATATTTCTACAGATTGTTTTTGAGGCACAAAGAGATGATGGAATCCAACCACAAAAGAATTCAATTTTCGCTTACGAAAATTGGGTTGATTGTAGACCAGAAAAAAATCGTCAAGGCCACCAAGACAAAAACACGTTCCTGGTTTCATTCACTGATCAAATCCCTAGTTCGTAAGTATTTCTTCACTGCTTAAGTGTTTTAAATAGTTCCTAAAGCGTCTAAATTTTATCGAACCATACGGGAAACCGTTTCAAAATGTTTTTACATTGTGTTGGTGGTCCTAACTTCCAAAATTTTGCTTCCAGATTATTTTAGCCCAGCAATCGGTGAATGATGAATCAGTTTTTCCTATGATTCGATGAGGTGTAGATGCTTTCTGAACCCTTTGATATTCACTAAACCAATGAAGATATACCTACAAACAAAGTATTTGATCACCGAATGAAACTTAGAACGTGTTTTATCCTTAGTCGCCTTGACAATTTTTACTGCGGTTCTTCTACCCATTTTCCGTTAACGAAACTTTTTTTTAACGGGTTGGATTGCACCATCTCTTAAAAATTTAAAAACTCTATTTACTAATATATAACGGGTCTTAATCTGATTTAAAATGAGGGACATATGGGCATTTTTCGAAATAAATTGTTTTTGACGCATTGAGGGTAAAATGGTCAAATCAAATGATATACGAATGATTTTTTTTAAATCCAAACTACTTGGGTTAGAAAGCAAATCGACCAAGCTTTTCAACGGTTAAAATCACGCACAAATCGGATTTCAGTAGCGTCTGTATCAAGCTCGCAAAGTTAGACTTTTTTTGGATGGTGTGATGCGCCTGGGGAGCATTTGAAGTGCGCCTGGGCGCATAGTGTTGCGCCTCAGGAGCAATAATGCTTCAATAGTCGTCAAACTTTGAAGGGTTGTCCTGGACACTCCCGAACTCCAATTTGCGCGTGGTTTGAACCATTAAAAACCTTGTTCAATTTTCTTTCTAATTCAATCAGTTCGGATAAAAAAAAAAATTCATATCACGAGATGTGGCCTTTTTATCCTCAGTGCTTCAAAAAATTATTCAGTTCGGTAAAACGCTCGTATGTCTCTAACATTAAATCGGATCAGAACCCATCATATATCTACAGATATTGTTTTTGAGGTAAAAAGAGATGATGGAATCCAATCATAAAATAATTCATGTTTCGCTTTTGAAAATTTGGTAGAAAGAAGACCGGAAAAAAATTGTCAAGGCCACCAAGACTATAACACGTTCTTTGTTCCATTCGTTGATCGAATCTCTAGTTCGTAACTATTTCTTCACTGCTTAACAGTTTAAAGGAGTTTGTAACACATTTCAACGAAGAGTAGGAGAAACCATCTCAAAATTTTTTTCCTTTGTGTTGGTGGTTTTAACTTCCAAAATTTTCCTTCCAGACTCTTTAAGCCCAGATTTCAACAAATGATTTTTAGTTTTTCCTATGATTCGATGAGGTGTAGATGCTTTCTGAACTCTTTGTTATTCTCTAAACAAATGATCAAGATATAACTACAAACTGAGGATTTGATCACCGAATGAAACTTAAAATGTGTTTTAGCCTTAGTCGCCTTGACAATTTTTGTTGCGGTTATTTCTACCCAATTTCATTAACGGAACTTTTTCTTTTATGGTTGGATTGCACCATCTCTTATTAATTTAAAAACTATAATTATTGATATACAATGTGTCTTAATCCGATTAAAAATGAGGGACATATGAGCGTTTACCGAAATAAATTGTTTTTGACGTATTGAGGGTAAAATGGTCTTATCTCTTGATATACGAATGATTTTTTTTCTTTCCAAAATACTGGGGTTAGAAAGCAAATTCTCCAACTTTTTCATCGGTTCAAACCACGCGCAAATCGGATTTCAGGAGTGTCTGTATCAAGCTTGCAAAGTTTAGACTTTTTTTGGATGGAGGGATGCGCCTGGGGCGCATGTGAAGTGCGCCTGGGCGCATAGAGTTGCTCCTCAGGTGCAACAATGCTTCAACAGCCGTCAAACTTTGAAGGGTTGCCCTGGACACTCCCGAACTCCTATTTGTGCATTGTTTGAACCATTGAAAAGCTTGTTCAATTTTCCGTCTAACCCAAGCAGTTCGGATAAAAAAATTCATATCAAGAGATGTGGCCCTTTTACCCTCAGTACTTCGAAAAAATAATTCATTTCCGAAAAACGGTCCTATGTCCCTAACTTTAAATCGGATCGGAACGCATCATATTTCTACAGATATTTTTTTTGGGGTACAAAGAGATGATGGAATCCAACCATAAAAAAATTCAATTTTCGCTTATGAAAATTGGGTAGATAGAAGACCAGAATAAAAATCGTCAAGGCCACCAAGACAAAAACACGTTCTCGGTTTTATTCGCTGATCAAATCCCTAGTTCGTAAGTATTTCTTCACTGCTTAAGTGTTTTAAATAGTTCCTAAAGCGTCTAAATTTCATCGAACCGTAGGGGAAACCGTTTCAAAATGTTTTTACATTGTGTTGGTGGTCCTAACTTCCAAAATTTTGCTTCCAGATTATTTTAGCCCAGCATTCGGTGAATGATGAATCAGTTTTTCCTTTGATTCGATGAGGTGTAGATGCTTTCTGAACCCTTTGATATTCACTAAACCAATGAAGATATACCTACAAACAAATTATTTGATCACCGAATGAAACTTAGAACGTGTTTTATCCTTAGTCGCCATGACAATTTTTACTGCGGTTCTTTCTACCCATTTTCCGTTAACGAATTTTTTTTTTAATGGTTGGATTGCACCATCTCTTAAAAATTTAAAAACTGTATTTACTAATATATAACGGGTCTTAATCTGATTTAAAATGAGGGACATATGAGCATTTTTCAAAATAAATTGTTTTTGACGCATTAAGGGTAAAATGGTCAAATCAAATGATATACGAATGATTTTTTTTTAATCCAAACTACTTGGGTTAGAAAGAAAATCGACCAAGCTTTTCAACGGTTAAAATCACGCACAAATCGGATTTCAGTAGCGTCTGTATCAAGCTCGCAAAGTTAGACTTTTTTTGGATGGTGTGATGCGCCTGGGGAGCATTTGAAGTGCGCCTGGGCGCATAGTGTTGCGCCTGAGGAGCAATAATGCTTCAATAGTCGTCAAATTTTGAAGGGTTGTCCTGGACACTCCCGAACTCCAATTTGCGCGTGGTTTGAACCATTAAAAACCTTGTTCAATTTTCGTTCTAGCTCAATCAGTTCGGATAAAAAAAAATTCATATCACGAGATGTGGCCTTTTTATCCTCAGTGCTTCAAAAAATTATTCAATTCGGTAAAACGCTCGTATGTCTCTAACATTAAATCGGATCAGAACCCATCATATATCTACAGATATTGTTTTTGAGGTAAAAAGAGATGATGGAATCCAATCATAAAATAATTCATGTTTCGCTTTTGAAAATTTGGTAGAAAGAAGACCTGAAAAAAAATCGTCAAGGCCACAAAGACTAAAACACGTCCTTTGTTTTATTCGATGATCAAATCCCTAGTTCGTAAGTATTTCCTCATAGCTTAAAGTGTTTTAAATAGTTCGTAAAGCGTCTAGATTTCATCGAAGCATCAGAGAAACCGTTTCAAAAAGTTTTTACATTGTGTTGGTGGTTGTAACTTCCAAAATTTTGCTTCCAGACTATTATGCCCTGCTTTCGGCGAATGATAATTCAGTTTTTCCTATGATTCAATGAGGTGTTGATGCTTTTTGAACTCTTTGATATTTACTAAACCATTGAAAATACACCTACAAACTACGTATTTGATCACCGAATGAAACTCATAACGTTTTTTAGCCTTAGTCGCCTTGACAATTTTTTATCTTGGGGATCTTTCTACCCAATTTTCATTAACGAAACTTGTTTTTTATGGTTGGATTGCACCATCTCTTAATAATTTAAAAACATTAATTATTGATATATAACGGGTCTTAATCCGATTTAAAATGACGGGCATATGAGCGTTTTACCGAAATAAATTATTTTTTACGCATTGACGGTAAAATGGACATATGTCGTGATATACAAATGAGTTTTTTTATTCCAAACTACTTGGGTTAGAAACCAAATAGACCAAGTTTTTCAAACAACATGCAAATAGGATTTCAAGAGTGTATGCATCAAGATCGCAAAGTTAGACTTTTTTTTGATGGTGGGATGCGCCTGGTGCGCATTTGAAGTACGCCCGGGCGCATAGAATTGCGCCTCAAAAGCAATAAAGCTTCAAAAGTCGTCAAACATTGAAGGGTTGCCTAGGACACTCCTGATCTACAATTTGCGCGTGGTTTGAATCATTGAAAAGCTTGTTAAAATTTCTTTCTAACCCTAGCAGTTCGGATAAAAAAAAATTCATATCAAGAGATGTGGCCATTTTACCCTCAGTGCTTCAAGAAAATTATTTATTTCGGTAAAACGCTCGTATATCCCTAACTTTAAATCGGATCAGAACCCATCATATATCTACAGATATTGTTTTTTAGGTACAAAGAGATGATGGAATCCAACCATAAAATAATTCATATTTCGCTTATGAAAATTGGGTAGAAAGAAGACCTAAAAAAAAATCGTCAAGGCCACCAAAACTAAAATACGTTCTTTGTTTCAACCGATGATCGAATCCCTTGTTCGTAAGTATTTCCTCACTGCTTCAAGTGTTTTAAATAGTTCGTAAAGCGTCTAGATTTCATCGAAGCATCGGAGAAACCGTTTCAAAATGTTTTACATCGTGTTGGTGGTTGTAACTTCCAAAATTTAGCTCCAAGACTATTTATGCCCAGCTTTCGGCAAATGATGAATCGGTTTTTCCTATGATTCGATGAGGTGTTGATGCTTTGTGAACTCTTTGATATTTACTAAACCATTGAAGATATACCTACAAACTACGTATTTGATCACCGAATGAAACTTATAACGTGTTTTAGCCTTAGTCGCCTTGACAATTTTCTTGGGGATCTTTCTACCCAATTTTCATTAACGAAACTTTTTTTTATGGTTGGATTGCACCATCTCTTAATAATTTAAAAACATTAATTATTGATGTATAACGGGTTTTAATCCGATTTAAAATGACGGGCATATGAGCGTTTACCGAAATAAATTGTTTTTGACGCATTGACGATAAAATGGACATATCTCTTGATATACGAATGATTTTGTTTATTCCAAACTACTTGGGTTAGAAAGCAAGTTGAACAAGCTTTTCAATGGTTCAAATCACGCACAAATCGGATTTCAGGAGCGTCTGTATCAAACTTGCAAAGTTAGACTTTTTTTGGATGGCGGGATGCGCCTGGGGCGCATTTGAAGTTCGCCTGGACGCATAGAATTGCGCCTCAGGAGCAATAATGCTTGAAAAGTCGTCAAACTTTGAAGGGTTGCCCTGGATACTCCCGAACTCCTATTTGAGCGTGGTTCGAACAATTGAAAAGCTTGTTCAGTTTTCTTTCTTACCCAAGCAGTTCGGATAAAAAAAATTCACATCAAGAGATGTTGCCTTTTTACCCTCAGTGCTTCAAAAAAATAATTCATTTCCAAACAACGGTCGTATGTCCCTAACTTTAAATCGGATCGGAACGCATCATATTTCTACAGATATTGTTTTTGAGGTACAAAGAGATGATGGAATCCAACCATAAAAAAATTCAATTTTCGCTTTTGAAAATTGGGTTGTTGAAGACCAGAAAAAAAAATCGTCAAGGCCACCAAGACAAAAACACGTTCTTGGTTTCATTCGCTGATCAAATCCCTAGTTCGTAAGTATTTCTGCACTGCTTAGGTGTTTTAAATAGTTCCTAAAGCGTCTAAATTTCATCGAAGCATAGGGGAAACAGTTTCAAAATGTTTTTACATTGTGTTGGTGGTCCTAACTTCCAAAGTTTTGCTTCCAGACTATTTTAGCCCAGCATTCGAGGAATGATGAATCAGTTTTTCCTATGATTCGATGAGGTGTAGATGCTTTCTAAACCCTTTGATATTCACTAAACCAATGAATATATACCTACGAACTAAGTATTTGATCATTGAATGAAACTTAGACTGTGTTTTATCTTTAGTCGCCTTGACAATTTTTTCCGCGGTTCTTTCTACCCAAATTTTGTTAACGAAACTTTTTTTTAAAAATTTAAAAATTCTGTTTACTGATATATAACAGGTCTTAATCTGATTTAAAATGAGGGACAAATGCGCGTTTTTCGAAATAAATTGTTTTCGACGAATTGAGGGTAAAATGGTCAAATCTCATGATATACGAATGGTTTTTTTCTAATCCGAACTACTTGGGTTAGAAAGCAAATTGACCAAGCTTTTCAACAATTAAAATCACGCACAAATCGGATTTTAGAAGCGTCTGTATCAAGCTCGCAAAGTTAGACTTTTTTTGGATGGTGGGATGCGGCTAGGGCGCCTTTGAAGAGCGCCTGGGCGCATAGTGTTGTGCCTCAGGAGCCATAATGCTTCAACAGTCGTCAAACTTTGAAGGGTTGTCCTGGACACTCCCGAACTCCAATTTGCGCGTGGTTTGAACCATTGAAAAGCTTGTTCAATTTTCTTTCTAACCACAGCAGTTCGGATTAAAAAAAATTCATATCACGAGATGTGGCCATTTTACCCTCAGTGCTTCAAAAATTATTCATTTCGGTAAAACGTTTGTATGTCTCTAACTGTAAATCGGATCAGAACCCATCAAATATCTCCAGATATTGTGTTTGAGGTACAAAGAGATGATGGAATCCAACCATAAAATAATTCATGTTTCGCTTATGAAAATTGGGTAGAAAGAAGACCTGAAAAAAAATCGTCCAGGCCATCAAGACTAAAAGACGTTCTTTGTTTCAACTGATTATCAAATCTCTTGTTCGTATGTATTTCCTCACTGCTTAAAGTGTTTTAAATAGTTCGTAAAGCGTCTAGATTTCATCGATGCATCGGAGAAACCGTTTCAAAAAGTTTTTACATTGTGTTGGTGGTTGTAACTTCCAAAATTTTGCTTCTTGACTATTTATGCCCAGCTGTCGGCAAATGATGAATCGGTTTTTCCTATGATCCGATAAGGTGTTGATGCTTTGTGAACTCTTTGATATTTACCAAACCATTGAAGACATACCTACAAACTGTGTATTTGATCAGCGAATGAAACTTATAACGTGTTTTAATTAGCCTTAGTCACCTTGACAATTTTTTTGGGGATCGTTCTACCCAAATTTCATTAAAGAAACTTTTTTTTTATGGTTGGATTGCACCATCTCTTAATAATTTAAAAACACTAATTATTGATATATAACGGGTCTTAATCCAATTTAAAATGACGGGCATATGAGCGTTTACCGAAATAAATTGTTTTCGACTCAATGATGGTAAAATGGACATATCTCTTGATATCCGAATGATTATTTTTTTTTCCAAACTACTTGGGTTAGAAAGAAAATCGACCAAGCTTTTCAATGGTTCAAATCACGCACAAATCGGATTTCAGGAGTGTCTGTATCAAGCTTGCAAGTTAGACTTTTTTTGGATGGCGGGATGGGCCAGGGGCGCATTTGAAGTTTGCCTGGACGCATAGAATTGCGCCTCAGGAGCAATAATGCTTCAAAAGTCGTCAAACTTTGAAGGGTTGCCCTGGACACTCCCGAACTCCTATTTGCGCGTTGTTTGAACCATTGAAAAGCTTGTTCAATTTTCATTCTGACCCAAGCAGTTCGGATTAAATATATTCATATCAAGAGATGTTGCCGTTTTACCCTCAGTGCTTCAAAAAAATAATTCATTTCCGAAAAACGGTCGTATGTCCCTAACTTTAAATCGGATCGGAACGCATCATATTTCTACAGATTGTTTTTGAGGCACAAAGAGATGATGGAATCCAACCATAAAAGAATTCAATTTTCGCTTATGAACATTGGGTTGATTGTAGACCAGAAAAAAATCGTCAAGGCCACCAAGACAAAAACACGTTCCTGGTTTCATTCACTGATCAAATCCCTAGTTCGTAAGTATTTCTTCACTGCTTAAGTGTTTTAAATAGTTCCTAAAGCGTCTAAATTTCATCGAACCGTAGGGGAAACCGTTTCAAAATGTTTTTACATTGTGTTGGTGGTCCTAACTTCCAAAATTTTGCTTCCAGACTATTTTAGCCCAGCATTCGGTGAATGATGAATCAGTTTTTCCTATGATTCGATGAGGTGTAGATGCTTTCTGAACCCTTTGATATTCACTAAACCAATGAAGATATACCTACAAACAAAGTATTTGATCACCGAATGAAACTTAGAACGTGTTTTATCCGTAGTCGCCATGACAATTTTTACTGCGGTTCTTTCTACCCATTTTCCGTTAACGAAACTTTTTTTTAACGGTTGGATTGCACCATCTCTTAAAAATTTAAAAACTCTATTTACTAATATATAACGGGTCTTAATCTGATTTAAAATGAGGGACATAAGGGCGTTTTTCGAAATAAATTGTTTTTCACGCATTGAGGGTAAAATGGTCAAATCAAATGATATACGAATGATTTTTTTTTAATCCAAACTACTTGGGTTAGAAAGCAAATCGACCAAGCTTTTCAACGGTTCAAATCACGCACAAATCGGATTTCAGTAGCGTCTGTATCAAGCTCGCAAAGTTAGACTTTTTTTGGATGGTGTGATGCGCCTGGGGCGCATTTGAAGTGCGCCTGGGCGCATAGTGTTGCGCCTAAGGAGCAATAATGCTTCAATAGTCGTCAAACTTTGAAGGGTTGTCCTGGACACTCCCGAACTCCAATTTGCGCGTGGTTTGAACCAATAAAAACCTTGTTCAATTTTCTTTCTAACTCAATCAGTTCGGATAAAAAAAAAATTATATCACGAGATGTGGCCTTTTTATCCTTAGTGCTTCAAGAAATTATTCAGTTCGGTAAAACGCTCGTATGTCTCTAACATTAAATCGGATCAGAACCCATCATATATCTATAGATATTGTTTTTGCAGTAAAAAGAGATGATGGAATCCAATCATAAAATAATTAATGTTTCGCTTTTGAAAATTTGGTAGAAAGAAGACCTGAAAAAAAATTGTCAAGGCCACCAAGACTATAACACGTTCTTTGTTCCATTCGTTGATCGAATCTCTAGTTCATAACTATGTCTTCACTGCTTAACTGTTTAAAGGAGTTTGTAACACATTTCAACGAAGAGTAGGAGAAACCATCTCGAAATTTTTTTTCTTTGTGTTGGTGGTTTTAACTTCCAAAATTTTCCTTCCAGACTCTTTAAGCCCAGATTTCAAGAAATGATTTTTAGTTTTTCCTATGATTCGATGAGGTGTAGATGCTTTCTGAACTCTTTGATATTCTCTAAACAAATGAAGATATAACTACAAACTGAGGATTTGATCACCGAATGAAACTTAAAATGTGTTTTAGCCTTAGTCGCCTTGACAATTTTTGTTGCGGTCATTTCTACCCAATTTCATTAACGGAACTTTTTTTTTATGGTTGGATTGCACCATCTCTTATTAATTTAAAAACTATAATTATTGATATACAATGTGTCTTAATCCGATTAAAAATGAGGGACATATGAGCGTTTACCGAAATAAATTATTTTTGACGTATTGAGGGTAAAATGGTCATATCTCTTGATATACGAATGATTTTTTTTCTTTCCAAAATACTGGGGTTAGAAAGCAAATTCTCCAAGTTTTTCATCGGTTCAAACCACGCGCAAATCGGATTTCAGGAGTGTCTGTATCAAGCTTGCAAAATTTAGACATTTTTTGGATGGAGGGATGCGCCTGGGGCGCATGTGAAGTGCGCCTGGGCGCATAGAGTTGCACCTCAGGTGCAACAATGCTTCAACAGCCGTCAAACTTTGAAGGGTTTCCCTGTACACTCCCGAACTCCTATTTGTGCATTGTTTGAACCATTGAAAAGCTTGTTCAATTTTCCTTCTAACCCAAGCAGTTCGGATAAAAAAATTCATGTCAAGAGATGTGGCCTTTTTACCCTCAGTACTTCGAAAAAATAATTCATTTTCGAAAAACGGTCCTATGTCCCTAACTTTAAATCGGATCGGAACGCATCATATTTCTACAGATATTTTTTTTGGTGTACAAAGAGATGATGGAATCCTACCATAAAAAAATTCAATTTTCGCTTATGAAAATAGGGTAGATAGCAGACCAGAATAAAAACCGTCAAGGCCACCAAGACAAAAACATGTTCTCGGTTTTATTCGCTGATCAAATCCCTAGTTCGTAAGTATTTCTTCACTGCTTAAGTGTTTTAAATAGTTCCTAAAGCGTCTAAATTTCATCGAACCGTAGGGGAAACCGTTTCAAAATGTTTTTACATTGTGTTGGTGGTCCTAACTTCCAAAATTTTGCTTCCAGATTATTTTAGCCCAGCATTCGGTGAATGATGAATCAGTTTTTCCTATGATTCGATGAGGTGTAGATGCTTTCTGAACCCTTTGATATTCACTAAACCAATGAAGATATACCTACAAACAAAGTATTTGATCACCGAATGAAACTTAGAACGTGTTTTATCCTTAGTCGCCTTGACAATTTTTACTGCGGTTCTTTCTACCCATTTTCCGTTAACGAAACTTTTTTTTAATGGTTGGATTGCACCATCTCTAAAAAATTTAAAAACTCTATTTACTAATATATAACGGGTCTTAATCTGATTTAAAATGAGGGACATATGGGCATTTTTCGAAATAAATTGTTTTTGACGCATTGAGGGTAAAATGGTCAAATCAAATGATATACGAATGATTTTTTTTAATCCAAACTACTTGGGTTAGAAAGCAAATCGACCAAGCTTTTCAACGGTTAAAATCACGCAAAAATCGGATTTCAGTAGCGTCTGTATCAAGCTCGCAAAGTTAGACTTTTTTTGGATGGTGTGATGCGCCTGGGGAGCATTTGAAGTGCGCCTGGGCGCATAGTGTTGCGCCTCAGGAGCAATAATGCTTCAATAGTCGTCAAACTTTGAAGGGTTGTCCTGGACACTCCCGAACTCCAATTTGCGCGTGGTTTGAACCATTAAAAACCTTGTTCAATTTTCGTTCTAGCTCAATCAGTTCGGATAAAAAAAAATTCATATCACGAGATGTGGCCTTTTTATCCTCAGTGCTTCAAAAAATTATTCAGTTCGGTAAAACGCTCGTATGTCTCTAACATTAAATCGGATCAGAACCCATCATATATCTACAGATATTGTTTTTGAGGTAAAAAGAGATGATGGAATCCAGTCATAAAATAATTCATGTTTCGCTTTTGAAAATTTGGTAGAAAGAAGACCGGAAAAAAAATTGTCAAGGCCACCAAGACTATAACACGTTCTTTGTTCCATTCGTTGATCGAATCTCTATTTCGTAACTATTTCTTCACTGCTTAACTGTTTAAAGGAGTTTGTAACACATTTCAACGAAGAGTAGGAGAAACCATCTCGAAATTTTTTTTCTTTCTGTTGGTGGTTTTACCTTCCAAAATTTTCCTTCCAGAATCTTTAAGCCCAGATTTCAACAAATGATTTTTAGTTTTTCCTATGATTCGATGAGGTGTAGATGCTTTCTGAACTCTTTGATATTCTCTAAACAAATGAAGATATAACTACAAACTGAGGATTTGATCACCGAATGAAACTTAAAATGTGTTTTAGCCTTAGTCGCCTTGAAATTTTTTGTTGCGGTTATTTCTACCCAATTTCATTAACGGAATTTTTTTTTTTGTGGTTGGATTGCACCATCTCTTATTAATTTAAAAACTATAATTATTGAAATACAATGTGTCTTAATCCGATTAAAAATGAGGGACATATGAGCGTTTACCGAAATAAATTGTTTTTGACGTATTGAGGGTAAAATGGTCATATCCCTTGATATACGAATGATTTTTTTTCTTTCCAAAATACTGGGGTTAGAAAGCAAATTCTCCAAGTTTTTCATCGGTTCAAACCACGCGCAAATCGGATTTCAGGAGTGTCTGTATCAAGCTTGCAAAGTTTAGACTTTTTTTGGATGGAGGGATGCGCCTGGGGCGCATGTGAAGTGCGCCTGGGCGCATAGAGTTGCGCCTCAGGTGCAACAATGCTTCAACAGCCGTCAAACTTTGAAGGGTTGCCCTGGACACTCCCGAACTCCTATTTGTGCATTGTTTGAACCATTGAAAAGCTTGTTCAATTTTCCGTCTAACCCAAGCTGTTCGGATAAAAAAATTCATATCAAGAGATGTGGCCTTTTTACCCTCAGTACTTCGAAAAAATAATTCATTTCCGAAAAACGGTCCTATGTCCCTAACTTTAAATCGGATCGGAACGCATCATATTTCTACAGATATTTTTTTTGGGGTACAAAGAGATGATGGAATCCAACCATAAAAAAATTCAATTTTCGCTTATGAAAATTGGGTATATAGAAGACCAGAATAAAAATCGTCAAGGCCACCAAGACAAAAACACGTTCTCGGTTTTATTCGCTGATCAAATCCCTAGTTCGTAAGTATTTCTTCACTGCTTAAGTGTTTTAAATAGTTCCGAAAGCGTCTAAATTTCATCGAACCGTAGGGGAAACCGTTTCAAAATGTTTTTACATTGTGTTGGTGGTCCTAACTTCCAAAATTTTGCTTCCAGATTATTTTAGCCCAGCATTCGGTGAATGATGAATCAGTTTTTCCTATGATTCGATGAGGTGTAGATGCTTTCTGAACCCTTTGATATTCACTAAACCAATGAAGATATACCTACAAACAATGTATTTGATCACCGAATGAAACTTAGAACGTGTTTTATCCTTAGTCGCCTTGACAATTTTTACTGCGGTTCTTTCTACCCATTTTCTGTTAACGAAACTTTTTTTTAATGGTTGGATTGCACCATCTCTTAAAAATTTAAAAACTCTATTTACTCATATATAACGGGTCTTAATCTGATTTAAAATGAGGGACATATGGGCATTTTTCGAAATAAATTGTTTTTGACGCATTGAGGGTAAAATGGTCAAATCAAATGATATACGAATGATTTTTTTTTAATCCAAACTACTTGGGTTAGAAAGCAATCGACCAAGCTTTTCAACGGTTAAAATCACGCACAAATCGGATTTCAGTAGCGTCTGTATCAAGCTCGCAAAGTTAGACTTTTTTTGGATGGTGTGATGCGCCTGGGGAGCATTTGAAGTGCGCCTGGGCGCATAGTGTTGCGCCTCAGGAGCAATAATGCTTCAATAGTCGTCAAACTTTGAAGGGTTGTCCTGGACACTCCCGAGCTCCAATTTGCGCGTGGTTTGAACCATTAAAAACCTTGTTCAATTTTCTTTCTAGCTCAATCAGTTCGGATAAAAAAAAAATTCATATCACGAGATGTGGCCTTTTTATCCTCAGTGCTTCAAAAAATTATTCAGTTCGGTAAAACGCTCGTATGTCTCTAACGTTAAATCGGATCAGAACCCATCTTATATCTACAGCTATTGTTTTGAGGTAAAAAGAGATGATGGAATCCAATCATAAAATAATTCATGTTTCGCTTTTGAAAATTTGGTAGAAAGAAGACCTGAAAAAAAATTGTCAAGGCCACCAAGACTATAACACGTTCTTTGTTCCATTCGTTGATCGAATCTCTAGTTCGTAACTATTTCTTCACTGCTTAACTGTTTAAAGGAGTTTGTAACACATTTCGACGAAGAGTAGGAGAAACCATCTCGAAAATTTTTTTCTTTGTGTTGGTGGTTTTAACTTCCAAAATTTTCCTTCCAGACTCTTTAAGCCCAGATTTCAACAAATGATTTTTAGTTTTTCCTATGATTCGATGAGGTGTAGATGCTTTCTGAACTCTTTGATATTCTCTAAACAAATGAAGATATAACTACAAACTGAGGATTTGATCACCGAATGAAACTTAAAATGTGTTTTAGCCTTAGTCGCATTGACAATTTTTGTTGCGGTTATTTCTACCCAATTTCATTAACGGAACTTTTTTTTTTATGGTTGGATTCCACCATCTCTTATTAATTTAAAAACTATAATTATTGATATACAATGTGTCTGTAGACGCCCTATTCTGGGCTGTCCGGGCATGTACGGTCTTTTGATTCCCCTATGATGATTAAGGTCAAGAACGGTCCGGGATTGTTGGTGCATTTGAGCTTCGAGCTTTCCTAACTCTTTTAAACCATTGTCGAACCTGTTTCAAACCCCTCGGGCCAGAACCAAGTGGCCTCAGCACAACCCTGCTTCGGCACGCCAGTTATCGACTGACGCACGCTGGTTCCTTGCCACGTGTCAGTCATCGGGCATCCAAGCACACCACACTGGCGCACGCCACTCCTGACTGGCGCGCGCCACTTCTTTCCTGTCAAATCACCCTTTTTGGGACCACTTGCCCGAGACTTTTGAGCCACCCTGACGTGAGCTACAGCTCCCCTGATGATTGTTTCGTCCAGAACTGTCTCCCCCTCTCTCCTACACCTTCCATCAAGGCAAGTCTCCTGCATTTAATGCATGGAGGCTCCCTTCTCTCTTGCTACCCCAAACAGGCCTTAAGGCCAGGCTGATCAGCCCTCCCTCTCAGTCTATAAATGCTCCCTTGCATTTATTTGCAAAAGGGTCAAGAACATCAATGCTCTAGTTCTCTCTCTCTCTAATTTTTCTTGTTTCCTCCTTCCATACATCGAAAGAATACGCAAGTAACACACCACTCCACTGATCAGCAGTACTCCTTTCTCATCCATTGTTCATCCATCAAACCACAAGCTCAAGCTCAAAGCCACCTTTCATCCTATTCCCAAAGGTATATCACCTTTTATTCCGGAAACTGTTTTGACCCCTGAGGGGAGCCAGCAGGACCCAGGCTGGTAATCAATGCCATGCCTGGGCTCAAAGCTAGCAAATAAGCAATGTTGTAGGAAGATCAGAGGCGTGCGCCGGTCCTGTACATGCGTGCGCCACTCATGGCTGCATGATAGGACTGGTGTGGGGATCACTGATCGTCCTCATTTTAATTCCTTTTCTTTCTGATCACCCTGAAGCATGCTAAAACCAACTTATTGCTTTCCATATTTTAGAACTATGTAGCTTGCTATCTGCTATAGCTTTGTAGTAGGGCCCCTGGGATCCATCTGGTCCTGTTCCAGAGCCCAAATGAAGCGAAGCCAAGTACTGGACAAGGGAAACAAGTGGCGCACGGTCTTCATTGACCTGCGTGCGCCACTGGTTCCAAAGCTCCAGTAGCTGGCCCTTGCCTCTTGATTTAGTATGGGCCTCTGTTTGATCCCCCACTCTGTTTATGGGGTTTTCGATCTGCGTTCTTGTTTGATTTGTTGTTGTACCTTGTAACTATATATATGCCGCTATATCAACCGCGTGGTTTGTCACGGTGTGCAATCGTCCATTCCAGAGCCCAGAGGGTTGAGAGCAGAATCTATGAGTTTGAGCTCACCGCAGCGGCGCCGATTATGGGTGGCGTCGCGTTGTCTTGGCATGCACCTTGGTCAAATCTGCATGCCGATACGTTGTTTGCGCACGGCGAGCGGCGCAGACTTCAGTTTGTTCAAAACACTCACAGAAGTGCTTGTTCTCAATCTATTATACATTGTTCATAATCCATACATTACATTTTGCCACATAAATACAACTTGTTATTTGTTAATCCCCATTAATTGTTCCCCCGCCCTAACTGGCTAATAAATGATTAAAAGAGAGAGAAAGATGCAAATGTTTTATAAAATGCCTAAGAAGAGACCAGTCTTCGGATTGGGCGAGAGGGGTGCCATAAAACCCTTCCCCTCTCGTAACGTGGCTCCCGAACCTCAGATATCGAAGGTGACGACGGACCAGTCTACAAGTCTCAAACAAACGTGAACAAAAGCGTTTTCAAAATCGGTTTCTTGGGTGTTTTCCGCAAAACCCGGGTGGCGACTCTCTCAAAACGGCATTTCGTCATGCTTTCAAACAAAAGGGCGCAAGCCAAACTTTTCACAAAAACCAAAAATGTGAAATTTTCAGGGGCGTGTGGCCACAGTGTCTTAATCCGATTAAAAATGAGAGACATATGAGCGTTTACCGAAATAAATTGTTTTTGACGTATTGAGGGTAAAATGGTCATATCTCTTGATATACGAATGATTTTTTTTCTTTCCAAAATACTGGGGTTAGAAAGCAAATTCTCCAAGTTTTTCATCGGTTCAAACCACGCACAAATCGGATTTCAAGAGTGTCTGTATCAAGCTTGCAAAGTTTAGACTTTTTTTGGATGGAGGGATGCGCCTGGGGCGCATGTGAAGTGCGCCTGGGCGCATAGAGTTGCGCCTCAGGTGCAACAATGCTTCAACAGCCGTCAAACTTTGAAGGGTTGCCCTGGACACTCCTGAACTCCTATTTGTGCATTGTTTGAACCATTGAAAAGCTTGTTCAATTTTCCTTCTAACCCAAGCAGTTCGGATAAAAAAATTCATATCAAGAGATGTGGCCTTTTTACCCTCAGTACTTCGAAAAAATAATTCATTTCCAAAAAACGGTCCTATGTCCCTAACTTTAAATCGGATCGGAACGCATCATATTTCTACAGATATTTTTTTTGGGGTACAAAGAGATGATGGAATCCAACCATAAAAAAATTCAATTTTCGCTTATGAAAATTGGGTAGATAGAAGACCAGAATAAAAATCGTCAAGGCCACCAAGACAAAAACACGTTCTCGGTTTTATTCGCTGATCAAATCCCTAGTTCGTAAGTATTTCTTCACTGCTTAAGTGTTTTAAATAGTTCCTAAAGCGTCTAAATTTCATCGAACCGTAGGGGAAACCGTTTCAAAATGTTTTTACATTGTGTTGGTGGTCCTAACTTCCAAAATTTTGCTTCCAGATTATTTTAGCCCAGCATTCGGTGAATGATGAATCAGTTTTTCCTATGATTCGATGAGGTGTAGATGCTTTCTGAACCCTTTGATATTCACTAAACCAATGAAGACATACCTACAAACAAAGTATTTGATCACCGAATGAAACTTAGAACGTGTTGTATCCTTAGTCGCCTTGACAATTTTTACTGCGGTTCTTTCTACCCATTTTCCGTTAACGAAACTTTTTTTTAATGGTTGGATTGCACCATCTCTTAAAAATTTAAAAACTCTATTTACTAATATATAACGGGTCTTAATCTGTTTTAAAATGAGGGACACATGGGCATTTTTCGAAATAAATTGTTTTTGACGCATTGAGGGTAAAATGGTCAAATCAAATGATATACGAATGATTTTTTTTAAATCCAAACTACTTGGGTTAGAAAGCAAATCGACCAAGCTTTTCAACGGTTAAAATCACGCACAAATCGGATTTCAGTAGCGTCTGTATCAAGCTCGCAAAGTTAGACTTTTTTTGGATGGTGTGATGCGCCTGGGGCGCATTTGAAGTGCGCCTGGGCGCATAGTATTGCGCCTCAGGAGCAATAATGCTTCAATAGTCGTCAAACTTTCAAGGGTTGTCCTGGACACTCCCGAACTCCAATTTGCGCGTGGTTTGAACCATTAAAAACCTTGTTCAATTTTCTTTCTAGCTCAATCAGTTCGGATAAAAAAAAAAATTCATATCACGAGATGTGGCCTTTTTATCCTCAGTGCTTCAAAAAATTATTCAGTTCGGTAAAACGCTCGTATGTCTCTAACATTAAATCGGATCAGAACCCATCATATATCTACAGATATTGTTTTTGAGGTAAAAAGAGATGATGGAATCCAATCATAAAATAATTCATGTTTCGCTTTTGAAAATTTGGTAGAAAGAAGACCTGAAAAAAAATTGTCAAGGCCACCAAGACTATAACACGTTCTTTGTTCCATTCGTTGATCGAATCTCTAGTTCGTGACTATTTCTTCACTGCTTAACTGTTTAAAGGAGTTTGTAACACATTTCAACGAAGAGTAGGAGAAACCATCTCAAAATTTTTTTCCTTTGTGTTGGTGGTTTTAACTTCCAAAATTTTCCTTCCAGACTCTTTAAGCCCAGATTTCAACAAATGATTTTTAGTTTTTCCTATGATTCGATGAGGTGTAGATGCTTTCTGAACTCTTTGATATTCTCTAAACAAATGATCAAGATATAACTACAAACTGAGGATTTGATCACCGAATGAAACTTAAAATGTGTTTTAGCCCTAGTCGCCTTGACAATTTTTGTTGCGGTTATTTCTAACCAATTTCATTAACGGAACCTTTTTTTTTATGGTTGGATTGCACCATCTCTTATTAATTTAAAAACTATAATTATTGATATACAATGTGTCTTAATCCGATTAAAAATGAGGGACATATGAGCGTTTACCGAAATAAATTGTTTTTGACGTATTGAGGGTAAAATGGTCTTATCTCTTGATATACGAATGATTTTTTTTCTTTCCAAAATACTGGGGTTAGAAAGCAAATTCTCCAAGTTTTTCATCGGTTCATACCACGCGCAAATCGGATTTCAGGAGTGTCTGTATCAAGCTTGCAAAGTTTAGACTTTTTTTGGATGGAGGGATGCGCCTGGGGCGCATGGGAAGTGCGCCTGGGCGCATAGAGTTGCTCCTCAGGTGCAACAATGCTTCAACAGCCGTCAAACTTTGAAGGGTTGCCCTGGACACTCCCGAACTCCTATTTGTGCATTGTTTGAACCATTGAAAAGCTTGTTCAATTTTCCTTCTAACCCAAGCAGTTCGGATAAAAAAATTCATATCAAGAGATGTGGCCTTTTTACCCTCAGTACTTCGAAAAATAATTTATTTTCGAAAAACGGTCCTATGTCCCTAACTTTAAATCGGATCGGAACGCATCATATTTCTACGGATATTTTTTTTGGGGTACAAAGAGATGATGGAATCCAACCATAAAAAAATTCAATTTTCGCTTATGAAAATTGGGTAGATAGAAGACCAGAATAAAAATCGTCAAGGCCACCAAGACAAAAACACGTTCTCGGTTTTATTCGCTGATCAAATCCCTAGTTCGTAAGTATTTCTTCACTGCTTAAGTGTTTTAAATAGTTCCTAAAGCGTCTAAATTTCATCGAACCGTAGGGGAAACCGTTTCAAAATGTTTTTACATTGTGTTGGTGGTCCTAACTTCAAAAATTTTGCTTCCAGATTATTTTAGCCCAGCATTCGGTGAATGATGAATCAGTTTTTCCTATGATTCGATGAGGTGTAGATGCTTTCTGAACCCTTGGATATTCACTAAACCAATGAAGATATACCTACAAACAATGTATTTGATCACCGAATGAAACTTAGAACGTGTTTTATCCTTAGTCGCCTTGACAATTTTTACTGCGGTTCTTTCTACCCATTTTCCGTTAACGAAACTTTTTTTTAAAGGTTGGATTGCACCATCTCTTAAAAATTTAAAAACTCTATTTACTAATATATAACGGGTCTTAATCTGATTTAAAATGAGGGACATATGGGCATTTTTCGAAATAAATTAATTTTGACGCATTGAGGGTAAAATGGTCAAATCAAATGATATACGAATGATTTTTTTTTAATCCAAACTACTTGGGTTAGAAAGCAAATCGACCAAGCTTTTCAACGGTTAAAATCACGCACAAATCGGATTTCAGTAGCGTCTGTATCAAGCTCGCAAAGTTAGACTTTTTTTGGATGGTGTGATGCGCCTGGGGAGCATTTGAAGTGCGCCTGGGCGCATAGTGTTGCGCCTCAGGAGCAATAATGCTTCAATAGTCGTCAAACTTTGAAGGGTTGTCCTGGACACTCCCGAACTTCAATTTGCGCGTGGTTTGAACCATTAAATACCTTGTTCAATTTTCTTTCTAGCTCAATCAGTTCGGATAAAAAAAACATTCATATCACGAGATGTGGCCTTTTTATCCTCAGTGCTTCAAAAAATTATTCAATTCGGTAAAACGCTCGTATGTTTCTAACATTAAATCGGATCAGAACCCATCATATATCTACAGATATTGTTTTTGAGGTAAAAAGAGATGATGGAATCCAATCATAAAATAATTCATGTTTCGCTTTTGAAAATTAGGTAGAAAGAAGACCTGGAAAAAAATTGTCAAGGCCACCAAGACTATAACACGTTCTTTGTTCCATTCGTTGATCGAAACTCTAGTTCGTGACTATTTCTTCACTGCTTAACTGTTTAAAGGAGTTTGTAACACATTTCAACAAAGAGTAGGAGAAACCATCTCGAAAATTTTTTTCTTTGTGTTGGTGGTTTTAACTTCCAAAATTTTCCTTCCAAACTCTTTAAGCCCAGATTTCAACAAATGATTTTTAGTTTTTCCTATGATTCGATGAGGTGTAGATGCTTTCTGAACTCTTTGATATTCTCTAAACAAATGAAGATATAACTACAAACTGAGGATTTGATCACCGAATGAAACTTAAAATGTGTTTTAGCCTTAGTCGCCTTGACAATTTTTGTTGCGGTTATTTCTACCCCATTTCATTAACGGAACTTTTTTTTTATGGTTGGATTCCACCATCTCTTATTAATTTAAAAACTATAATTATTGATATACAATGTGTCTTAATCCGATTAAAAATGAGGGACATATGAGCGTTTACCGAAATAAATTGTTTTTGACGTATTGAGGGTAGAATGGTCATATCTCTTGATATACGTATGATTTTATTTCTTTCCAAAATACTGGGGTTAGAAAGCAAATTCTCCAAGTTTTTCATCGGTTCAAACCACGCGCAAATCGGATTTCAGGAGTGTCTGTATGAAGCTTGCAAAGTTTAGACTTTTTTTGGATGGAGGGATGCGCCTGGGGCGCATGTGAAGTGCGCCTGGGCGCATAGAATTGCGTCTCAGGTGCAACAATGCTTCAACAGCCGTCAAACTTTGAAGTATTTCTTCACTGCTTAAGTGTTTTAAATTGTTCCTAAACCATCTAGATTTCATCGAAGTGTTGGAGAAACCGTTTCAAAATGTTTTTACATTGTGTTGGGGGTTTAACTTCCAAAATTTTGCTTCCAGACAATTTTAGCCCAGCATTCGGCGATTGGTGAATCAGTTTTTCCTATGATTCGATGAGTTGTAGATGCTTTCTGAACTCTTTTATATTCACTAAACCAATGAAGATATACCTACAAACTAAGTATTTGATAACCGAATGAAACTTAGAACGTGTTTTATCCTTAGTCGCCTTGACAATTTTCATTGCGGTTATTTCTACCCAATTTTCATTAACGAAACTTTTTTTTTTAATGGTTGGATTGCACCATCTCTTAATAATTTAAAAACTCTAATTACTGATATATAACGGGTCTTAATCCGATTTAAAGTGAGGGACATATGAGCGTTTTTCGATATAAATTGTTTTTGACGCATTGAATGTAAAATGGACATAGCTCTTGATATACGAATGCTTTTTTTTTAATCTAAACTACTTGGGTTTGAAAGCACATTGACCAAGCCTTTCAATGGTTCAAATCACAAACGAATCGGATTTCAGGAGCCTCTGTATCAAGCTCGCAAAGTTAGACATTTTTTGGAAGGAGGGATGCGCCTGGGGCGCATAGAATTGCGCCTCAGGAGCAATAATGCTTCTAAAGTCGTCAAACTTTGAAGGATTGCCCTGGACACTCCCGAACTCCTATTTGCGCGTTGTTTGAACCATTGAAAAGCTTGTTCAATTTTCCTTCTGACCCAAGCAGGTCGGATTAAAAAAATTCATATCAAGAGATATTGCCTTTTTAACCTCAGTGCTTCAAAAAAATAATTCATTTCCGAAAAACGGTCGTATGTCCCTAACTTTAAATCGGATCGGAACGCATCATATTTCTAAAGATTGTTTTTGAGGCAGACAGAGATGATGGAATCCAACCATAAAAGAATTCAATTTTCGCTTATGAAAATTGGGTTGATTGAAGACCAGAAAAAAAAAATCGTCAAGGCCACCAAGACAAAAAACACGTTCCTGGTTTCATTCACTGATCAAATCCCTAGTTCGTAAGTATTTCTTCACTGCTTAAGTGTTTTAAATAGTTCCTAAAGCGTCTAAATTTCATCGAACCGTAGGGGAAACCGTTTCAAAATGTTTTTACATTGTGTTGGTGGTCCTAACTTCCAAAATTTTGCTTCCAGACTATTTTAGCCCAGCATTCGGTGAATGATGAATCAGTTTTTCCTATGATTCGATGAGGTGTAGATGCTTTCTGAACCCTTTGATATTCACTAAACCAAGGAAGATATACCTACAAACAAAGTATTTGATCACCGAATGAAACTTAGAACGTGTTTTATCCTTAGTCGCCTTGACAATTTTTACTGCGGTTCTTTCTACCCATTTTCCGTTAACGAAACTTTTTTTTAATGGTTGGATTGCACCATCTCTTAAAAATTTAAAAACTCTATTTACTAATATATAACGGGTCTTAATCTGATTTAAAATGAGGGACATATGGGCGTTTTTCGAAATAAATTGTTTTTAAAGCATTGAGGGTAAAATGGTCAAATCAAATGATATACGAATGATTTTTTTTTAATCCAAACTACTTGGGTTAGAAAGCAAATCGACCAAGCTTTTCAACGGTTAAAATCACGCACAAATCGGATTTCAGTAGCGTCTGTATCAAGCTCGCAAAGTTAGACTTTTTTTGGATGGTGTGATGCGCCTGGGGCGCATAGTGTTGCGCCTCAGGAGCAATAATGCTTCAATAGTCGTCAAACTTTGAAGGGTTGTCCTGGACACTCCCGAACTCCAATTTGCGCGTGGTTTGAACCATTAAAAACCTTGTTCAATTTTCTTTCTAGCTCAATCTGTTCGGATAAAAAAAAAATCATATCACGAGATGTGGCCTTTTTATCCTCAGTGCTTCTAAAAATTATTCAGTTCGGTAAAACGCTCGTATGTCTCTAACATTAAATCGGATCAGAACGCATCATATATCTACAGATATTGTTTTTGAGGTAAAAAGAGATGATGGAATCCAATCATAAAATAATTCATGTTTCGCTTTTGAAAATTTGGTAGAAAGGAGACCTGAAAAAAAATTGTCAAGGCCACCAAGACTATAACATGTTCTTTGTTCCATCCGTTGATCGAATCTCTAGTTCGTAACTATTTCTTCACTGCTTAACTGTTTAAAGGAGTTTGTAACACATTTCAACGAAGAGTAGGAGAAACCATCTCGAAATTTTTTTTCTTTGTGTTGGTGGTTTTAACTTCCAAAATTTTCCTTCCAGACTCTTTAAGCCCAGATTTAAACAAATGATTTTTAGTTTTTCCTATGATTCGATGAGGTGTAGATGCTTTCTGAACTCTTTGATATTCTCTAAACAAACGAAGATATAACTACAAACTGAGGATTTGATCACCGAATGAAACTTAAAATGTGCTTTAGCCTTAGTCACCTTGACAATTTTTGTTGCGGTTATTTCTACCCAATTTCATTAACGGAACTTTTTTTTTATGGTTGGATTGCACCATCTCTTATTAATTTAAAAACTATAATTATTGATATACAATGTGCCTTAATCCGATTAAAAATGAGGGACATATGAGCGTTATCCGAAATAAATTGTTTTTGACGTATTGAGGGTAAAATGGTCATATCTCTTGATATACGAATGATTTTTTTTCTTTCCAAAATACTGGGGTTAGAAAGAAAATTCTCCAAGCTTTTCATCGGTTCAAACCACGCGCAAATCGGATTTCAGGAGTGTCTCTATCAAGCTTGCAAAGTTTAGACTTTTTTTGGATGGAGGGATGCGCCTGGGGCGCATGTGAAGTGCGCCTGGGCGCATCGAGTTGCGCCTCAGGTGCAGCAATGCTTCAACAGCCGTCAAACTTTGAAGGGTTGGCCTGGACACTCCCGAACTCCTATTTGTGCATTGTTTGAACCATTGAAAAGCTTGTTCAATTTTCCTTCTACCCCAAGCAGTTCGGATAAAAAAATTCATATCAAGAGATGTGGCCTTTTTACCCTCAGTACTTCGAAAAAATAATTCATTTCCGAAAAACGGTCGTATGTCCCTAACTTTAAATCGGATCGGAACGCATCATATTTCTACAGATATTTTTTTTTGGGTACAAAGAGATGATGGAATCCAACCATAAAAAAATTCAATTTTCGCTTATGAAAATTGGGTAGATAGAAGACCAGAATAAAAATCGTCAAGGCCACCAAGACAAAAACACGTTCTCGGTTTTATTCGCTGATCAAATCCCTTGTTCGTAAGTATTTCTTCACTGCTTAAGTGTTTTAAATTGTTCCTAAAGCATCAAGATTTCATCGAAGTGGTGGAGAAACCGTTTCAAAATGTTTTTACATTGTGTTGGGGGTTTAACTTCCAAAATTTTGCTTCCAGGCAATTTAGCCCAGCATTCGGCGATTGGTGAATCAGTTTTTCCTATGATTCGATGAGTTGTAGATGCTTTCTGAACTCTTTTATATTCACTAAACCAATGAAGATATACCTACAAACTAAGTATTTGATAACCGAATGAAACTTAGAACGTGTTTTATCCTTAGTCGCCTTGACAATTTTCATTGCGGTTATTTCTACCCAATTTTCATTAACGAAACTTTTTTTTTTTTTTTATGGTTGGATTGCACCATCTCTTAATAATTTTAAAACTCTAATTACTGATATATAACGGGTCTTAATCCAATTTAAAGTGAGGGGCATATGAGCATTTTTCGATATAAATTGTTTTTGACGCATTGATGGTAAAATGGACATAGCTCTTGATATACGAATGCTTTTTTTTAATCTAAACGACTTGGGTTAGAAAGCACATTAACCAAGCCTTTCAATGGATCAAATCACACACGAATCGGATTTCAGGAGCCTCTGTATCAAGCTTGCAAAGTTAGACATTTTTTGGATGGAAGGATGCGCCTGGGGCGCATAGAATTGCGCCTCAGGAGCAATAATGCTTCAAAAGTCGTCAAACTTTGAAGGGTTGCCCTGGACACTCCCGAACTCCTATTTGCACGTTGTTTGAACCATTGAAAAGCTTGTTCAATTTTCCTTCTTACCCAAGCATTTCGGATTAAAAAAATTCATATCAAGAGATGTTGCCTTTTTACCCTCAGTGCTTCAAAAAAATAATTCATTTCCGAAAAACGGTCGTATGTCCCTAACTTTAAATCGGATCGGAACGCATCATATTTCTACAGATTGTTTTTGAGGCACAAAGAGATGATGGAATCCAACCATAAAAGAATTCAATTTTCGCTTATGAAAATTGGGTTGATTGAAGACCAGAAAAAAAAATCGTTAAGGCCACCAATACAAAAAACACGTTCCTGGTTTCATTCACTGATCAAATCCCTACTTCGTAAGTATTTCTTCACTGCTTAAGTGTTCTAAATAGTTCCTAAAGCGTCTAAATTTCATCGAACCATAGGGGAACCCATTTCAAAATGTTTTTAAATTGTGTTGGTGGTCCTAACTTCAAAAATTTTGCTTCCAGACCATTTTAGCCCAGCATTCGGTGAATGATGAATCAATTTTTCCTATGATTCGATGAGGTGTAGATGCGTTCTGAACCCTTTGATATTCACTAAACCAATGAAGATATACCTACAAACAAAGTATTTGATCACCGAATGAAACTTAGAACGTGTTTTATCCTTAGTCGCCTTGACAATTTTTACTGCGGTTCTTTCTACCCATTTTCCGTTAACGAAACTTTTTTTTAATGGTTGGATTGCACCATCTCTTAAAAATTTAAAAACTCTATTTACTAATATATAACGGGTCTTAATCTGATTTAAAATGAGGGACATATGGGCGTTTTCCGAAATAAATTGTTTTTGACGCATTGAGGGTAAAATGGTCAAATCAAATGATATACGAATGATTTTTTTTTAATCCAAACTACTCGGGTTAGAAAGCAAATCGACCAAGCTTTTCAACGGTTAAAATCACGCACAAATCGGATTTCAGTAGCGTCTGTATCAAGCTCGCAAAGTTAGACTTTTTTTGGATGGTGTGATGCGCCTGGGGCGCATTTGAAGTGCGCCTGGGCGCATAGTGTTGCGCCTCAGGAGCAATAATGCTTCAACAGTCGTCAAACTTTGAAGGGTTGTCCTGGACACTCCCGACCTCCAACTTGCGCGTGGTTTGAACCATTAAAAACCTTGTTCAATTTTCTTTCTAACTCAATCAGTTCGGATCAAATAAAATTCATATCACGAGATGTGGCCTTTTTATCCTCAGTGCTTCAAAAAATTATTCAGTTCGGTAAAACGCTCGTATGTCTCTAACATTAAATCGGATCAGAACCCATCATATATCTACAGATATTGTTTTTGAGGTAAAAAGAGATGATGGAATCCAATCATAAAATAATTCATGTTTTGCTTTTGAAAATTTGGTAGAAAGAAGACCTGAAAAAAAATTGTCAAGGCCACCAAGACTATAACACGTTCTCTGTTCCATTCGTTGATCGAATCTCTAGTTCGTAACTATTTCTTCACTACTTAACTGTTTAAAGGAGTTTGTAACACCTTTCAACGAAGAGTAGGAGAAACCATCACGAAAATTTTTTCTTTGTGTTGGTGGTTTTAACTTCCAAAATTTTCCTTCCAGACTCTTTAAGCCCCGATTTCAACAAATGATTTTTAGTTTTTCCTATGATTTGATGAGGAGTAGATGCGTTCTGAACTCTTTGATATTCTCTAAACAATTGAAGATATAACTACAAACTGAGGATTTGATCACCGAATGAAACTTAAAATGTATTTTAGCCTTAGTCGCCTTGACAATTTTTGTTGCGGTTATTTCTACCCAATTTCATTAACGGAACTTTTTTTTATGGTTGGATTGCACCATCTCTTATTAATTTAAAAACTATAATTATTGATATACAATGTGTCTTAATCCGATTAAAAATGAGGGACATTTGAGCGTTTACCGAAATAAATTGTTTTTGACGTATTGAGGGTAGAATGGTCATATCTCTTGATATACGAATGATTTTTTTTCTTTCCAAAATACTGGGGTTAGAAAGCAAATTCCCAAAGCTTTTCACCGGTTCAAACCACGCGCAAATCGGATTTCAGGAGTGTCTGTATCAAGCTTGCAAAGTTTAGACTTTTTTTGGATGGAGGGATGCGCCTGGGGCGCATGTGAAGTGCGCCTGGGCGCATAGAGTTGCGCCTCAGGTGCAACAATGCTTCAACAGCCGTCAAACTTTGAAGGGTTGCCCTGGACACTCCCGAACTCCTATTTGTGCATTGTTTGAACCATTGAAAAGTTTGTTCAATTTTCCTTCTAACCCAAGCAGTTCGGATAAAAAAATTCATATCAAGAGATGTGGCCTTTTTACCCTCAGTACTTCGAAAAAATAATTCATTTCCGAAAAACGGTCGTATGTCTCTCTAACTTTAAATCGGATCGGAACGCATCATATTTCTACAGATATTTTTTTCGGGGTACAAAGAGATGATGGAATCCAACCATAAAAGAATTCAATTTTCGCTTTTGAAAATTGGGTAGATAGAAGACCAGAATAAAAATCGTCAAGGCCACCAAGACAAAAACACGTTCTCGGTTTTATTCGCTGATCAAATCCCTAGTTCGTAAGTATTTCTTCACTGCTTAAGTGTTTTAAATTGTTCCCAAACCATCTAGATTTCATCAAAGTGTTGGAGAAACCGTTTCAAAATGTTTTTACATTGTGTTGGGGGTTTAACTTCCAAAATTTTGCTTCCAGACAATTTTAGCCCAGCATTCGGCGATTGGTGAATCAGTTTTTCCAATGATTCGATGAGTTGTAGATGCTTTCTGAACACTTTTATATTCACTAAACCAATGAAGATATACCTACAAACTAAGTATTTGATAACCGAATGAAACTTTGAACGTGTTTTATCCTTAGTCGCCTTGACAATTTTCATTGCGGTTATTTCTACCCAATTTTCATTACCGAAACTTTTTTTTTTATGGTTGGATTGCACCATCTCTTAATAATTTAAAAACTCTAATTACTGATATATAACGGGTCTTAATCCGATTTAAAGTGAGGGACATATGAGCGTTTTTCGATATAAATTGTTTTTGACGCATTGAGGGTAAAATGGACATAGCTCTTGATATTCGAATGCTTTTTTTTAATCTAAACCACTTGGGTTAGAAAGCACATTGACCAAGCCTTTCAATGGTTCAAATCACACACGAATCGGATTTCAGGAGCCTCTGTATCAAGCTCGCAAAGTTGGACATTTTTTGGATGGAGGGATGCGCCGGGGGCGCATAGAATTGCAACTCTGGAGCAATAATGCTTCAAAAGTCGTCAAACTTTGAAGGGTTGCCCTGGACACTCCCGAACTCCTATTTGCGGGTTGTTTGAACCATTGAAAAGCTTGTTCAATTTTCCTTCTGACCCAAGCAGTTCGGATTAAAAAAATTCATATCAAGAGATGTTGCCTTTGTACCCTCAGTGCTTCAAAAAAATAATTCATTTCCGAAAAACGGTCGTATGTCCCTAATTTTAAATCGGATCGGAACGCATCATATTTCTACAGATTGTTTTTGAGGCACAAAGAGATGATGGAATCACCATAAAAGAATTCAATTTTCGCTTATGAAAATTGGGTTGATTGAAGACCAGAAAAAAAAAAATCGTCAAGGCCACCAAGACAAAAAACACGTTCCTGGTTTCATTCACTGATCAAATCCCTAGTTCGTAAGTATTTCTTCACTGCTTAAGTGTTTAAAATAGTTCCTAAAGCGTCTAAATTTCATCGAACCGTAGGGGAAACCGTTTCAAAATGTTTTTACATTGTGTTGGTGGTCCTAACTTCCAAAATTTTGCTTCCAGACCATTTTAGCCCAGCATTCGGTGAATGATGAATCAGTTTTTCCTATGATTCGATGAGGTGTAGATGCTTTCTGAACCCTTTGATATTCACTAAACCAATGAAGATATACCTACAAACAAAGTATTTGATCACCGAATGAAACTTAGAACGTGTTTTATCCTTAGTCGCCTTGACAATTTTTACAGCGGTTCTTTCTACCCATTTTCCGTTAACGAAACTTTTTTTTAATGGTTGGATTGCACCATCTCTTAAAAATTTAAAAAAATTTAAAAACTCTATTTACTAATATATAACGGGTCTTAATCTGATTTAAAATGAGGGACATATTGGCGTTTTTCGAAATAAATTGTTTTTGACGCATTGAGGGTAAAATGGTCAAATCAAATGATATACGAATGATTTTTTTTTAATCCAAACTACTTGGGTTAGAAAGCAAATCGACCAAGCTTTTCAACGGTTAAAATCACGCACAAATCGGATTTCAGTAGCGTCTGTATCAAGCTCGCAAAGTTAGACTTTTTTTGGATGGTGTGATGCGCCTGGGGCGCATTTGAAGTGCGCCTGAGTGCATAGTGTTGCGCCTCAGGAGCAATAATGCTTCAATAGTCGTCAAACTTTCAAGGGTTGTCCTGGACACTCCCGAACTCCAATTTGCGCGTGGTTTGAACCATTAAAAACCTCGTTCAATTTTCTTTCTAGCTCAATCAATTCGGATAAAAAAAAATTCATATCACGAGATGTGGCCTTTTTATCCTCAGTGCTTCAAAAAATTATTCAATTCGGTAAAACGCTCGTATGTCTCTAACATTAAATCGGATCAGAACCCATCATATATCTACAGATATTGTTTTTGAGGTAAAAAGAGATGATGGAACCCAATCATAAAATAATTCATGTTTCGCTTTTGAAAATTTGGTAGAAAGAAGACCTGAAAAAAAATTGTGAAGGCCACCAAGACTATAACATGTTCTTTGTTCCATCCGTTGATCGAATCTCTAGTTCGTAACTATTTCTTCACTGCTTAACTGTTTAAAGGAGTTTGTAACACATTTCAACGAAGAGTAGGAGAAACCATCTCGAAAATTTTTTTCTTTGTGTTGGTGGTTTTAACTTCCAAAATTTTCCTTCCAGACTTTTTAAGCCCAGATTTCAACAAATGATTTTTAGTTTTTCCTATGATTCGATGAGGTGTAGATGCTTTCTGAACTCTTTGATATTCTCTAAACAAATGAAGATATAACTACAAACTGAGGATTTGATCACCGAATGAAACTTAAAATGTGTTTTAGCCTTAGTCGCCTTGACAATTTTTGTTGCGGTTATTTCTACCCCATTTCATTAACGGAACTTTTTTTTTTATGGTTGGATTCCACCATCTCTTATTAATTTAAAAACTATAATTATTGATATACAATGTGTCTTAATCCGATTAAAAATGAGGGACATATGAGCGTTTACCGAAATAAATTGTTTTTGACGTATTGAGGGTAAAATGGTCATATCTCTTGATATACGAATGATTTTTTTTCTTTCCAAAATACAGGGGTTAGAAAGCATATTCTCCAAGTTTTTCATCGGTTCAAACCACGCGCAAATCGGATTTAAGGAGTGTCTGTATCAAGCTTGCAAAGTTCAGACTTTTTTTTGGACGGAGGGATGCGCCTGGGGCGCATGTGAAGTGCGCCTGGGCGCATAGAGTTGCGCCTCAGGTGCAACAATGCTTCAACAGCCGTCAAACTTTGAAGGGTTGCCCTGGACACTCCCGACCTCCTATTTGTGCATTGTTTGAACCATTGAAAAGCTTGTTCAATTTTCCTTCTAACCCAAGCAGTTCGGATAAAAAAAATTCATATCAAGAGATGTGGCCTTTTTACCCTCAGTACTTCGAAAAAATAATTCATTTCCGAAAAACGGTCGTATGTCCCTAACTTTAAATCGGATCGGAACGCATCATATTTCTACAGATATTTTTTTTGGGTACAACGAGATGATGGAATCCAACCATAAAAAAATTCAATTTTCGATTATGAAAATTGGGTAGATAGAAGACCAGAATAAAAATCGTCAAGGCTACCAAGACAAAAACACGTTCTCGGTTTTATTCGCTGATCAAATCCCTAGTTCGTAAGTATTTCTTCACTGCTTAAGTGTTTTAAATTGTTCCTAAAGCATCTAGATTTCATCGAAGTGTTGGAGAAACCGTTTCAAAATGTTTTTTCATTTTGTTGGGGGTTCTAACTTCCAAAATTTTGCTTCCAGACAATTTTAGCCCAACATTCGGCGATTGGTGAATCAGTTTTTCCTATAATTCGATGAGTTGTAGATGCTTTCTGAACTCTTTTATATTCACTAAACCAATGAAGATATACCTACAAACTAAGTATTTGATAACCGAATGAAACTTAGAACGTGTTTTATCCTTAGTCGCCTTGACAATTTTCATTGCGGTTATTTCTACCCAATTTTCATTAACGAAACTTTTTTTTTTATGGTTGGATTGCACCATCTCTTAATAATTTAAAAACTCTAATTACTGATATATAACGGGTCTTAATCCGATTTAAAGTGAGGGACATATGAGCGTTTTTCGATATAAATTGTTTTCAACGCATTGAGGGTAAAATGGACATAACTCTTGATATACGAATGCTTTTTTTTAATCTAAACTACTTGGGTTAGAAAGCACATTGACCAAGTCTTTCAATGGTTCAAATCACACACGAATCGGATTTCAGGAGCCTCTGTATCAAGCTCGCAAAGTTAGACATTTTTTGGATGGAGGGATGCGCCTGGGGCGCATAGAATTGCGCCTCAGGAGCAATAATGCTTCAAAAGTCGTCAAACTTTGAAGGGTTGCCCTGGACACTCCCGAACTCCTATTTGCGGGTTGTTTGAACCATTGAAAAGCTTGTTCAATTTTCCTTCTGACCGAAGCAGTTCGGATTAAAAAAATTCATATCAAGAGATGTTGCCTTTTTACCCTCAGTGCTTCAAAAAAATAATTCATTTCCGAAAAACGGTCGTATGTCCCTAACTTTAAATCGGATCGGAACGCATCATATTTCTACAGATTGTTTTTGAGGCACAAAGAGATGATGGAATCCAACCATAAAAGAATTCAATTTTCGCTTATGAAAATTGGGTTGATTGAAGACCAGAAAAAAAAAATCGTCAAGGCCACCAAGACAAAAAAACACGTTCCTGGTTTCATTCACTGATCAAATCCCTAGTTCGTAAGTATTTCTTCACTGCTTAAGTGTTTTAAATAGTTCCCAAAGCGTCTAAATTTCATCGAACCGTAGGGGAAACCGTTTCAAAATGTTTTCACAAAGTGTTGGTGGTCCTAACTTCCAAATTTTTGCTTCCAGACTATTTTAGCCCAGCATTCGGTGAATGATGAATCAGTTTTTCCTATGATTCGATGAGGTGTAGATGCTTTCTGAACCATTTGATATTCACTAAACCAGTGAACATATACCTACAAACAAAGTATTTGATCACCGAATGAAACTTAGAACGTGTTTTATCCTTAGTCGCCTTGACAATTTTTACTGCGGTTCTTTCTACCCATTTTCCATTAACGAAACTTTTTTTTAATGGTTGGATTGCACCATCTCTTAAAAATTTAAAAACTATATTTACTAATATATAACAGGTCTTAATCTGATTTAAAATGAGGGACATATGGGCGTTTTTCGAAATAAATTGTTTTTGACGCATTGAGGGTAAAATGGTCAAATCAAATGATATACGAATGATTTTTTTTAATCCAAACTACTTGGGTTAGAAAGCAAATCGACCAAGCTTTTCAACGTTTAAAATCACGCACAAATCGGATTTCAGTAGCGTCTGTATCAAGCTCGCAAAGTTAGACTTTTTTTGGATGGTGTGATGCGCCTGCGGCGCATTTGAAGTGCGCCTGGGCGCATAGTGTTGCGCCTCAGGAGAAATAATGCTTCAATAGTCGTCAAACTTTGAAGGGTTGTCCTGGACACTCCCGAACTCTAATTTGCGTGTGGTTTGAACCATTAAAAACATTGTTCAATTTTCTTTCTAACTCAATCAGTTCGGATAAAAAAAATTCATATCACGAGATGTGGCCTATTTATCCTCAGTGCTTCAAAAAATTATTCAGTTCGGTAAAACGCTCGTATGTCTCTAACATTAAATCGGATCAGAACCCATCATATATCTACAGATATTGTTTTTGAGGTAAAAAGAGATGATGGAATCCAATCATAAAATAATTCATGTTTCGCTTTTGAAAATTTGGTAGAAAGAAGACCTGAAAAAAAATTGTCAAGGCCACCAAGACTATAACACATTCTTTGTTCCATTCGTTGATTGAATCTCTAGTTCGTAACTATTTCTTCACTGCTTAACTGTTTAAAGGAGTTTGTAACACATTTCAACGAAGAGTAGGAGAAACCATCTCGAAAATTTTTTTCTTTGTGTTGGTGGTTTTAACTTCCAAAATTTTCCTTCCAGACTCTTTAAGTCCAGATTTCAACAAATGATTTTTAGTTTTTCCTATGACTCGATGAGGTGTAGATGCTTTCTGAACTCTTTGATATTCTCTAAACAAATGAAGATATAACTACAAACTGAGGATTTGATCACCAAATGAAACTTAAAATGTGTTTTAGCCTTAGTCGCCTTGACAATTTTTGTTGTGGTTATTTCTACCCAATTTCATTAACGGAACTTTTTTTTTATGGTTTGATTGCACCATCTCTTATTAATTTAAAAACTATAATTATTGATATACAATGTGTCTTAATCCGATTAAAAATGAGGGACATATGAGCGTTTACCGAAATAAATTGTTTTTGACGTATTGAGGGTAAAATGGTCATATCTCTTGATATACGAATGATTTTTTTTCTTTCCAAAATACTGGGGTTAGAAAGCAAATTCCCCATGTTTTTCATCGGTTCAAACCACGCGCAAATTGGATTTCAGGAGTGTCTATATCAAGCTTGCAAAGTTTAAACTTTTTTTGGATGGAGGGATGCGCCTGGGGCGCATGTGAAGTGCGCCTGGGCGCATAGAGTTGCGCCTCAGGTGCAACAATGCTTCAACAGCCGTCAAACTTTGAAGGGTTGCCCTGGACACTCCCGAACTCCTATTTGTGCATTGTTTGAACCATTGAAAAGCTTGTTCAATTTTCCTTCTAACCCAAGCAGTTCGGATAAAAAAATTCATATCAAGAGATGTGGCCTTTTTCCCCTCAGTACTTCGAAAAAATAATTCATTTCCGAAAAACGGTCGTATGTCCCTAACTTTAGATGGGATCGGAACGCATCATATTTCTACAGATATTTTTTTTGGGGTACAAAGAGAGGATGGAATCCAACCATAAAAAAATTCAATTTTCGCTTATGAAAATTGGGTAGACAGAAGACCAGAATAAAAATCGTCAAGGCCACCAAGACAAAAACACGTTCTCGGTTTTATTCGCTGATCAAATCCCTAGTTCGTAAGTATTTCTTCACTCTTAAGTGTTTTAAATTGTTCCTAAAGCATCTAGATTTCATCGAAGTGTTGGAGAAACCGTTTCAAAATGTTTTTACATTGTGTTGGGGGTTCTCACTTCCTAAATTTTGCTTCCAGACAATTTAAGCCCAGCATTCGGCGATTGGTGAATCAGTTTTTCCTATGATTCGATGAGTTGTTGATGCTTTCTGAACTCTTTTATATTCACTAAACCAATGAAGATATACCTGCAAACTAAGTATTTGATAACCGAATGAAACTTAGAACGTGTTTTATCCTTAGTCGCCTTGACAATTTTCATTGCGGTTATTTCTAGCCAATTTTCATTAACGAATCTTTTTTTTTTATGGTTGGATTGCACCATCTCTTAATAATTTAAAAACTCTAATTACTGATATATAACGGGTCTTAATCCGATTTAAAGTGAGGGACATATGAGCGTTTTTCGATATAAATTGTTTTTGACGCATTGAGGGTAAAATGGACATAGCTCTTGATATACGAATGCTTTTTTTTAATCTAAACTACTTGGGTTAGAAAGCACATTGACCAAGCCTTTCAATGGTTCAAATCACACACGAATCGGATTTCAGGAGCCTCTGTATCAAGCTCGCAAAGTTAGACATTTTTTGGATGGAGGGATGCGCCTGGGCCGCATAGAATTGCGCCTCAGGAGCAATAATGCTTCAAAAGTCGTCAAACTTTGAAGGGTTGCCCTGGACTCTCCCGAACTCCGATTTGCGCGTGGTTTGAACCATTGAAAACCTTGTTCAATTTTATTTCTAACCCAAGCAGTTCGGATAAAAAAAAATTCATATCAAGTGATGTAGCCATTTTAACCTCAGTGCTTCAAAAAAATAAATCGTTTCTGTAAAACGCTCTTATGTCTCTCTAACTTTAAATTGGATCAAAACCCATCATATATCTACAGATACTATTTTTAAGGTACAAAGAGATGATGGAATCCAACCATGAAAAAATTCAAGTTTCGCTTATGAAAATTTGTTAGATAGAAGACCTGAAAAAAATCGCCAAGGCCACCAAGACAAAAACATGTTCTTGGTTTCATTCGCTGATGAAATCCCTAGTTCGTAAGTATTTCTTTACTGCTTATGTGTTTTAAAGAGTTCCTAAAGCGTGTACAGTTCATAGAAGCGTAGGAGAAACCATTTCAAAAAGTTTTTACATTGTGTTGGTGGTTGTAACTTCCAAAATTTTGCTTCTAGACTATTTATGCCAAGCTTTCGGCGAATGATGAATCAGTTTTTCCTATGATTCGATGAGGTGTTGATGCTTTTTGAACTCTTTGATATTTTCTAAACCATTGAAGATATACCTACAAACTACGTATTTGATCACCGAATGAAACTTATAACGTGTTTTAGCCTTAGTCGCCTTGAGAATTTTTGCTGCGGTTCTTTCTACCCAATTTTCATTAACGAAAATTTTTTTTTATTGGTGGATTGCACCATCTCTTAATAATTTGAAAGCTCTAATTGCTGATGTATAACGGGTCTTAATCCGAATTTAAAATGAGGGACATATGAGCATTTACTGAAATAAATTGTTTTTGACGCTTTGAGGAGAAAATGGTCATATCTCTTGATATACGAATAATTTTTTTTAAATCGAAACTACTTGGGTTTGAAAGAAAATTGACCAAGCTTTTCAACGGTTCAAACCACGCGCAAATCGGATTTCAGGAGTGTCTGTATCAAGCTCGCAAAGTTAGACTTTTTTTGATGGTGGGATGCGCCTGGGCGCATAGAATTGCGCCTCAGGAGCAATAAAGCTTCAAATGTCGTCAAATTTTGAAGGGTTGCCCTGGACACTCTCGAACTTCAAATTGGCGTGGTTTGAACCATTGAAAAGCTTGTTCAATTTTCTTTCTAACCCAAGGAGTTCGGATAAAAAAATTCATATCAAGAGATGTGGCTATTTTACCCTCTGTGCTTCAAAAAAATAATTCATTTCGGTAAAACGCTCGTATGTCCCTAACTTTAAATCGGATCAGAACCCATCATAGATCTACAGATACTCTTTTTGAGATACAAAGAGTTGATGGAATCCAACCATAAAAAAATGCTTGTTTCGCTTATGAAAATTGGGTAGAAAGAAGACCTGAAAAAAATTGTGAAGGCCACCAAGACAAAAACATGTTCTTGGTTTCATTCGATGATCAACTCCCTAGTTCGTAAGTACTTCTTCCCTGCTTAAGTGTTTTGAAGAGTTCATAAAGCGTCTACATTTCATCAAAGTGTACGAGAAACCGTTTCAAAAAGTTTTTACATTGTGTTGGTGGTTGTAAATTCCAAAATGTTGCTTCCAGATTGTTTAAGCCCAGCATTCGGCGAATGATAAATCAGTTTTTCCTATGATTCAATGAGGTGTAGATGCTTTCTGAACTCTTTGTTATGCTCTAAACCAATGAAGATATACCTACAAACTAAGTATTTGAGCACTGGGTGAAACTTGGAACGTGTTTTAGCCTTAGTCTCCTTGACAATTTTTGTTGCGGTTCTTTGTATCCAATTTTCATTAACGTAACTTGTTTTTTTATGGTTGGATTGCACCATCTCTTAATAATTTAAAAACTCTAATTATTGATATTTAACGGGTCTTAATCCGATTTAAAATGAGGGACATATGAGCGTTTACCGAAATAAATTGTTTTTGATGCATTGAGGATAAAATGGTCATATCTCTTGATGTACTATTTTTTTTTTTTTAATCCAAACTACTTAGGTTAGAAAGCAAATTGACCAAGTTTTTCAACGGTTCAAACCACGCACAAATCAGATTTCTGAAGTGTCTGTATCAAGCTCGCAAAGTTAGACTTTTTTTTTATGGTGGGATGCGCCTGGGCGCATAGAATTGCGCCTCTAGAGCAATAATGCTTCAAAAGTCATCAAACTTTGAATGGTTGCGCTGGACACTCCCGAACTCCAATTTGCGCATGATTTGTGTGACGCCCTGACTTTTATTTCATTATCTTTAGTTTTCCGTTTAGAAATTTGACTTTTATTGTTGGGGTCGATTTGCGGTAATGGTACTAATGTGGTTTTGGAGGTATAAGCTTTATATTAGTGAGTTTAGTTGTATAAGTTTACTGATTTATATATAGTGTGGGTGGATAGTGTCTTTATCTTTAATTATTATTTAGAATGTTATATTAATCCATTGGCTATAAACGTGGGTTTTCGTTAGTCTCCCACACATACACGTACGTTGAATTATAGGTTAGGGATTTGGATCTTGGGAAAAAAAAAAAAAAGACGGTATCTAGAGAGAGAGAGAGGTGGCGGTCGACATCAACGATTTCCTCGGTTTCTCTCGAAAGTAAACTTGCTGTAATATTCGTCCCATTATATTAATTTTATTGCTGGTCGCTTTTGGTCATGGGCGTCAGTAGACTATTGAGCAAGATGTGCTTGGAGGTGTCCTGTGTGGCGTGGATTTTGTGTCTTGGCGGTGGTAGTTCGATGCAGGTATTGTGTGGTGCATGGTGAATGAAGGTTTTTGCAATTCCAAATAGTTTAATTGTTAGTATTGGATTAGACAGTAAAAGGGAGGAGTTGGGGATTTATCCAATTGGTGGATCCAATGGGAGTTATGCGTGGATCTAAGTGGGTTGGATTTCAGAGATGATTTTGGTTGGTAATTATGGCCCTGATGAGTTAGATCGACTTAGGAAATTTACTTGTAACGATAGGGTAATATTATTTTATAGGGTTACGAAGTAATTAATCAAATGCGATTTATTTTTGTAGCAGGTTAGCCTCATTTTGCGTTGTTCGATTGCATTAGCTTTGGACTCAATTGAGTAGTTAAGTATGTTACGTATATTCGAAAGTTCCCTATGTCCCTTAAAAGTATTTCCTTCAGAAATTTATATGAATGTTATTCGGAGACTCAAAACTATTTCTAAGTTGTTCTATAAATTGGCATGCAATGAATTTTCTGAGATCAATTGATAATATTCTTTTTGGTGAGACCTTGGAGGATATTAATGAGAACATTTATTTCGGAAGTCCAGGAAACTTATTCCTTCTCGTGTTGGTGACCCTGGCCATTGGGGAAAAGACCGTGTTAGGCCAGTGACCCTAATCCTCAACGGCTTTCTTTCGCCATATCGTCTTAAGGAAAAGTACCACGGGCTCCCAACCCTAGTGACTTTAAGTTCGATATTGGATCCAATTTTGATGAGATTTATTTTGGCCATGGTACTATTTGATTGTGGTTCCCCATTGTTGATGGAGTTAATGTTGTGATCACCACCAAGAATATTTATTTGTTAAATGCTTCATTGATTAATTTATTATTCTGTTGGACACCTCGTATGCCAAACGATGTTTAATGGTAAATTATTTTAATCTCTGTTTTGAACTTTATTTAATATACGTACTTGCTATTCACTGAGCTCGTCGGCTAACGAATTTATTCCAACTTCTCTTTCAGGCAAGTTAGGGAGTCAAGCAAGGACACTGTTGGCATCTCGGGGATTTCTATTGTTGACCTCCTTAGGGGGTCTCATTCAAATTTTATTTTATTAAATCGCTTCCGCATTGAAAACAATTGTCATATAACAAATTCTTTTTTTATATATATTGTTGAACCCCTGGAGATTGTTTGGTTCATGGGATGATTGTACCCCATGTTTATGATTGAGACACATTTGGCTTTGGATTTGATTAATAACGAAAAACGATCATTTGATTTTCGGTTACTTTGATTTAATCAGGCTGCGTGTTCCATGGTTTAGCCACATGGTTCACGGCTGATCACTTCTCATTTTGGGGCGTGACAGTTTGAACCATCGAAAAGCTTGTTCAATTTTCTTTCTAACCCAAGCAGTTCGGATAAAAAAAATTCATATCAAGAGATGTGGAAATTTTACCTCAGTGCTTCAAAAAAATAATTCATTTCGGTAAAACGCTCGTATGTCCCTAACTTTTAAATCGGATCAGAACCCATCATATATGTACAGATCCTGTTTTTGAGGTACAAAGAGTTGATGGAATCCAGCCATAAAAAAATTCAAGTTTCGCTTATGAAAATAGGGTAGAAAGAAGACATGAAAAAAAATCGTCAAGGCGACCAAGACTAAAACACGTTCTTGGTTTCACTCGCTGATCAAATCCCAAGTTCATGAGTATTTCTTCAGTGCTTAAGTGTTTTAAAGAGTTAGTAAAGAGTCTACATTTCATCGAAGCGCAAGAGAAACCATTTCAAAAAGTTTTTACATTGTGTGGGTGGTTGTAACTTCCAAAATTTTGCTTCAAGACTATTTAAGCCCAGCATTCGGCGAATGATGAATCAGTTTTTTCTATGATTTGATGTGGTGTAGATGCTTTCTGAACTCTTTGATATTCACTAAACCAATGAAGATATAACTACAAACTAAGGATTTGATCATCGAATGAAACTTAGAACGTGTTTTAGCCTTAGTCGCCTTAACAATTTTGGTTGTGGTTCTTTATAACCAAATTTCATTAACGAAACTTTTTTTTTTTTGTGGTTGGATTGCACCCTCTCTTAATAATTTAAAAACTCTAATTATTGATATATAACGGGTCTTAATCCGATTTAAAATGAGGGACATATGAGCGTTTACCGAAATAAATTGTTTTTGACTCATTGAGGGTAAAATGGTCATATCTCTTTATATGCGAATGATTTTTTTTAATCCAAACTACTTGGGTTAGAAAGCAAATTGATCAAACTTTTCAACGGTTCAAACCAAACGTAAATCGGATTTTAGAAGTGTTCGTATCAAACTCGCAAAGTTAGATATTTTTTGGATGGTTGAATGCACCTGGGGCGCATTTGAAAAGTGCCTGGACACATAGAATTGCGCCTCAGGAGCAATGAACCTCTAAAACTCGTCAAACTTTGAAGGGTTGCCCTGGACACTCCCGAACTTCAATTTCCGAGTGGTTTGAACCATTGAAAAACTTGTTCAATTTTCTTTCTAACCCAAGCAGTTCGGATAAAAAAATTCATATCAAGAGATGTGGCCATTTTACCCTCAGTGCTTCAAAAAAATAATTCGGTAAAACGCTTGTATGTCCCTAATTTTAATTTGGATCAGAACCCATCATATATCTACAGATAGTGTTTTTGAGGTACAAAGAGATGATGGAATCCAACCATAAAAAAATTCATGTTTCGCTTATGAAAATTGGGTAGAAAGACCTGCAAAAAAATCGTCAAGGCCACCAAGACTAAAACACGTTCTTGGTTTCATTCGATGATCAAATCCCTAGTTCGTAAGTATTTCTTCACTGCTTAAGTTTTTTAAAGAGTTCGTAAAGCGTCTACATTTCATCGAAGCGTAGGAGAAACCGTTTCATAAAGTTTTTACATTGTGTTGGTGGTTGTAACTTCCAAAATTTTGCTTCCAGACTATTTAAGCCCATCTTTCGGCGAATGGTGAATCAGTTTTTCCTATGATTCGATGAGGTGTAGATACTTTTTGAACTCTTCGATATTCACTAAACCAATGAAGATATACCTACAAACTAAGGATTTGATCACCGAATGAAACTTAGAACGTGTTTTAGCCTTAGTCCCCTTGACAATTTTGGTTGCTGTTCTTTCTACCCAATTTTCATTAACGAAACTTTTTTTTTATGGTTGGATTGCACCATCTCTTAATAATTTAAAAACTCTAATTATTGATATAGAATGGGTCTTAATCCGATTTAAAATGAGGGACATGATTTTTTTTTAATCCAAACTATTTAAGTTAGAAAGAAAATTGACCAAGCTTTTCAACGGTTCAAACCAAGTGCAAATCGGATTTCAAGAGTGTCTATATCAAGCTTGCAAAGTTAGTCTTTTCTTGGATTTTGGGATGCGCCAGGGGCGCATTTGAAGTGCGCCAGGGCACATAGAATTGCGCCTCAGGAGCAATAAAGGCTTCAAAAGTCATCAAACTTTGAAGGGTTGCCCTGGAAACTCCCGAACTCTAATTTGCGCGTGGTTTGAACCGTTGAAAAGCTTGTTCAATTTTCTTTCTAACCCAAGCAGTTCGGATAAAAAAAAATTTCTTATCAAGAGAAGTGGGCATTTTACCCTAAGTGCTTCAAAAAAATTAATTCATTTCAGTAAAACGCTCGTATGTCCCTAACTTTAAATCGGATTAGAACCCATAGTATTTCTACAGTTAGCGTTTTTGAGGTACAAAGAGATGATGGAATCCAACCATAAAAAAATCCGTGTTTTGCTTATGAAAATTGGGTAGAAAGAAGACCTGAAAAAAAAATCGTTAAGTCCACCAAGACTAAAACCTGTTCTTGGTTTCATTCGATCATCAAATCCCTAGTACTTAAGTATTTCTTCACTTCTTAAGTATTTTAAAGAGTTCGTAAAGCATCTACATTTCATCGAAGCGTAGGAGAAACCGTTTCAAAAAGTTTTTACATTGAGTTGGTGGTTATAACTTCCAAAATTTTGCTTCTAGACTATTTAAGCCCAGCTTTCGGCGAATGATGAGTCAGTTTTTCCTATGATTCGATGTGGTGTAGATGCTTTTTGAACTCTTTGATATTCACTAAATCAATGAAGATATACCTACAAACTAAGGATTTGATCACCGAATGAAACTTAGAACGTGCTTTACCCTTAGTCGCCTTGACGATTTTTGTAGCGGTTCTTCCTACCCAATTTTCATTAACGAAACTTTTTTTTATGATTGGATTGCACCATCTCTTAATAATTTAAAAACTCTAATTATTGATATATAATGGGTCTTGATCCGATTTAAAATGAGGGACGTATGAGCGTTTTACTGAAATAAATCATTTTTGACCCACTGAGGGTAAAATGGTCATATCTCTTAATATACGAATGATTTTTTTTATCCAAACTACTTGGGTTAGAAAGCAAATTGAACAAGTTTTTCAACGGTTCAAACCACACACAAATCGGATTTCTGGAGTGTCTATGTCAAGCTCGCAAATTTAGACTTGTTTCGGAATTAGAAGGCGCAGTCCTGCGGACTAGCCAACAGCTAGCTTGAATCTGCCTACTAAGGATGTATACCAAACAGAGGATAACAGATTCATAAAACCAAGGATGTCTCCCTACTTCGGGCGTTGGAGTTCGATAAGTAGCCGTTGTCTCAAAGAAAACCTACGACAATTTGGAATTCGATTACCTGAGCCTTAGTAGTAGACCAACACGAACTTGGACGAACAGGCAAAGGAGCTTTCCAGGGAACAAATCACCGACAAGTCGCCCCGGCGGTTATCCCGTTGTGCGCAAGGATTCTTTTGAGCGGCAGCGAAGGCGGGAGCGCGGGTAACTCATATTGGAGCGGAAGAAACAAGAAGGCAGTCGTTGGAGGTAAGGCCATAGAGCATCTAGGAGCTACGCTAGTAAGTTCGTCTGGCCTCCACGGTACTAAATGGTTGTTCCATTTAGTTCAAATTAGGGAAGTGGTGGACCCATATGCCGCACACGTTGATATACTATACCTCGGCTCCATACGAAAAGGAACAAGGGAATTGGGAGACAAAGAATGAAGAGGATACTCTCTTTGTTCTGAAATCTCGATTCCCTTTTCGATAGAAAGAGGGTCGGTAGAGACGTCGTCGCCCTCCGGAGGGCCTTGGGTTTCCAAACGAATAGTCCCTATAAGGCCTCTAGAGGAGGCTAAGGTAAGGTGTAATCACCTATAAGAGCTTTTCAAGAGGAGAGCTTTTCAAGAGGCCTTCAGCTTACATAGAAATGGCCATAGAATAGGTTTCACTCCTAAAACGATGTCGGCTATAAGAAGGTCATCCCTTATTCCATTCCTTCCTCAGTTCAGGAATGGCGGGATACTAACTTCCTACGACTCCGAACCGTACAGTAGTTACATCCGGACAGACGGCTAGCTCTTAACTCGTTAGCTACTATAGTATGGAAACCCCCCCTAAATCCCCCCTGGCTATGGGGGGACTTCTCGGTCTACTTCCTTCGGTTTGTCACCGTTGTTTTCTTAAAATCAAAACAATAAGAAAAACCAGAGTGTTCCGTAAACTCCCATCCCTAAGCCGTTCATTGACTTAACTCAAAGCCGTCATTCCTTTAGTGCACTTTCAGATAAGAAAGGTCAATAGCTTCTCATCAAAATAAAATGAGAGAAAGACAAGTACCGTGCATTCACATAATAAAAGGCACCCGCTCCTGCTAGTGCGAGTGAGGAAAGACATTCGATCTCGTAATGCCCCTTAGCTACACGATAGTGACCCGCCCCCTCCTCCTACCGTAGACCACTTCGGATCCGCCTTCGGGCGGTCTTCTCAAACGGCGAAGCCTTAGGTCCCACCCGGAAAAAGAAAGCCGGATAACTCGAAACTCGAAATGCCGTAGGTGACGACGGAATAAAGCTTCAAACACTCCCGAACTCCAATTTTCGCGTGCTTTGAACCGATAAAAAGCTTGTTCAATTTTCTTTTTCACCCAAGCAGTTTGGATTAAAAAAGATTTATATCAAGAGATGTGACCATTTTACCCTTAGTGCTTCAAAGAAATAATTCATTTCGGTAAAACGCTCGTATGTCCCTGGAACTGCAATCGTCGTTCTTGCCACAGTTCCTCCGCCCCCGCCCCCGTCTAACCGCTCATCTCCGCTGGCGACGACTTTTTGGGATGCACGAAAACCGCATCCGATTGTGCTCCAAACAGAATTTAACACTGTTAATCATGGTGGATTAACACTGTTAATTGCGGTGGTGGAGTGGTGGTGGTGACGGCGGCAACGTCGTGGTGGTGGCAGCGACGGTGGTGGCGGTGGCAGCGTTGTTGTAGTGATAGTGGCGGTGGGGGTGGGGGTGGTGGTGGTGGTAGTAGAGTGGCGGCGGCGGCGGCATGGTGGTGGTGGTGGCAACGTCGTGGTGGTGGCTGGATCGTCTCGATCGTCTCTCTCAAATTGCCTTTATTTTGTGAGGAGTATTTTTGTCAACAAAATAATGAAGAGGACCTGTTGGGCTATGGGCTCTTTGAGTAGGACCCAGTGGGTTATTCTTCACCCAGACAGAACCGGCCGGAAAGTTGCTCTTGAATGATTTAAGACTAATCCTATATAGAACAGAACCTACACTAAAACATCCCGGGCCACCATAACGACAAACTCCAAACTCCATACACTGAATCAAAGAGCACACACACCACATCACTTGGTGTTTCCAACGCACAAACCACCTGTCCTCACCACATTAATATACTATACAAACTAGATTCTATATACTATAAGCAAAAATATGTGTATTCACCACTCCAATTCACGGCACAGCACAAACGCACTTGCACCAATCACCACCTCGGCCATGCACAGCACATGCGAGCTCTTTCTCTCTCTCTCTCAAGCCGGCACCCACCAAATCAACAGAAATAATTTCCACCCAGTTAACTTACTGCTGAACCGAACTCTGAGTAGTGAAACAATAAGATCAATTCAAAACTTACCACGATCGAAGACGAGTACGAGGAAGACCTCGAAACCTTTGACCGCACTGCTCTTTCCTTCTCATCGATCTCTTAAATGTAGCCCTAATCAATTAACCTTATGCATAACTGTCTAAGTACAACTCTTATAAACCACCCACTAACAACGTTGCACCCTAAACTTTACGTGATTAGTTAATTAGAGTTTACGTATATAAATGGCAAAATCGGTTTTCTTATATTTATTACTCCGGATCCTATCCAACTAATACCAATTTATAGAATTACCTTCCAGTACCACTATTTATCCAAAATCAATCACATACTCTAAATATTTCAATCGTGAAAAAAATACCCATAGCGCTTGCAAAATAATTATTTGAGACCCAACCATAACACACATATAATAAATGGCTAAGTAATTAATTAAATAAATAACAATGCTAGGCCGTAACATCCCTAGTCTAGGGTATTTGTTCATTTCGTAAGATTCAACTGCATAACAAATATCCCAAATTTCCGAGCCAGTTTTAGCGCACCTCAACTAATTCCGGAGCCCTGAAACGACCGGGTTAGATCTTAGAAAAATCAAGTTGTTTGAGCTCGAACTGAATTTTGCTAAAATTAAGCTCCCTTGAGACTGGTTTTGTACTTCAACAAACGAAGCTTATAAAGATTTTTAAGTTGATTTAAGTTTTCAAATTAACTTTGAACAATCAGCTAATCGGCACAATAAACTTTATATTAGTATCTCCTTGATTAAAAGGTACTACTTGATGAGTACCGCTCGTGATTGGCAAATTAAATTGGAATGGGGTCCTTTCGAGTTTTTAATTTGGATTGGACAAGACAATTCAAATCTGGATCATACATTGGTATAGTCCGAACCCAACTATTTGTTTCTAATCCTGTTTTTCATCAGCAGCAGCGTCTACAGGTGCAAAAGCTTGTAAACAGCCAGGGAACATTGCTAAATAATTTCCTTAAGGCCATGTTTGAATCTCAATACATTGAGGGATTCCTGAAAAGGAAATCGATAAGAAAGAGATGTGTGAAGCTAATTCGCTCCCTTCTTCTGTTGTTTTTCCTTTTCCGATGTAAATCCAAGATCGAAACAGAGCCTAACAAAATACTGCCTAGAGAAGTTTATAGGATAGCTCAACAAAACCAAACAGATCGGGCACAATAAATTTTTAACCAAGTAAAAAAACTTTATTCCATATCGAGTTTTGTATTACAAAAATTTCCTGCATGATTTTGTCACTGCTCAACTTAAATCCCGGAGCCGCCGTGTGAGGATGACAGTATATCGAGCAGGGAATCCTGTGGCTCCAGCTCCTCACGCCGCGGTGGAAGAGAATCTCCATGGTAAAATTTCTTCGTCACCCCCTTGGAATTTAGAATGACGGTCTGAACAACGCCACCGCTAGCACTATCGCGCCCAATGGCAAGAGAGAGTGCCTTCACCACGAATCTCTCGGCATCATCTTTGGTCATGCCTTCCTTCCATTGTTGATCGAAGAAGCCATGCAAATAACTGGAGCCAGATCCCATAAGGCTGCTGCTCTATAATAGCTCCTCTAAGAGGCACCTCGTATATTTTACCTCCTTCATACTTGTCCCATCCTCCCACAATCATGCCCGTTTGTAGCATGTTCATGTTGTTGTGTGATATTTGCCTGAGAAGATGTGCAGCAAGCTTCACCGTTGCCGGCTGCCCCAGGCTTTGGAGAAGGTAGCGCACAGGATCTGAAACAAATTGCGAATCGGCAGCCGATCCAGAGCCACAGAGGTAAACATTATCAGCCAACTGTGTGATCATCTTATCCGATGCCCTCTATTTGCCACATACATACCGGTGCTGGTGAGAGAATCAGAGCCGAGGACAACACCACCACAGTACGTGACGCCAATGATGGTGTCTCCCATCGAATGCGGCGAGCTCCGGCCCGCCATGCTCGGATCGATTCTGCTCAGATTTGAGTATTCACACAGACAATAAACACTAGAACTTAGTGAAGGAAAGGGGGAGAGGAAAAGTGTAAGCTTTGGTTTTGTTGAAAACATTGGTCTATCAAGTCTTCATATAGGCTACAAGATTTGATAGCTAAGAAACCTAAACGAAAAGGAATACACGCATAATAAGGAAACCAAAACTAACTAGAACACATAAATAAGAGAGATTGGATGTAGTGTACCTAGACTTATTGCATAATAACTTAAACTAAATAAGAAACATAGTAACATTCCGGATGTTCTTGACACGTACGAGAAATCTTAACATACAAATGAAGTTTTCAACGTTTCATTGCCTTTCTAAGAAAGAAATCTTTAACAAATATTGGCATATGGTGCAAAATTGCAAATACGGTGGAATAACGGCCGTAAGTGAACCAACGTGGTGGATTCTTTTTCAACAAAGCTGCTACTGTCTTCTTTGCAAACTCTTCCGAAGGGGTGGACTTCGAGCGCTGTGAGAAGTAAGCTCTTGCTCGAATTGCTTCCTCAAAGTTCTTGTACAGTTTCCATTCGGGCATACGATCAAGGCTAGCAATAGCAGAATTTCCTAAATTTGACTTAATTGCTCCTGGGACAACATTCACAACATCGATCCCAAAAGGCGCAAGTTCCAATCTGCACACAGTGGTGGATATGCAAGAAGATCAAACATAAGTGTTGAGTGTGTGTTTCCAACTTGTAGGCACAGAGAAAAAATCAACTTACCTTCGTTGCTTGCTCGTGATATGAGAACGAAACAAGACGGAAAGACAACACCCTGGGGATAACCATTGTAAAGTTATTTTCCATCCTAATTTCCTGTTATTCTCGTCCCTCTTCAATTCCATATTTCTTCACCCTTTTTAAGTTGTTTTAGGAAATTCTTGTCTTCTATTTATAATCAAACAACGTGAAGTTACTGTCCTTCTCACTTCCATTCTCTTTCACCACAAAAACCAAACAGGGAAAAACTTATGGTTTCCTATGATTCCTCCCTCACATATGTTCCCTTCTTCTATACCCCTTTCTCTTTCTTTCACAAGTTCCAAAGATACGCATACACAGGCACTCAATACCGATAACAAAATCAAAATCTTCAGAAACAGGGAATCCTTTCAAGAAGGCAGATATGAGATCCAAACCACCTGCCACTTTGACTCCACCAACTAACCACGGTTCAAGTTTCTGCACTCGTAGAGATTTACGTCCAAGGTGGAAATAATCACTCCTATTAAGATCACACATTCCAATAAACCATCCAGTTGTTTGTTTGGATGAATTGCAAGTAAGAATAATGCTATTAACCATTTGTTGAATTTGTTATAAGTATAACCACAAAATCCATGGCACGGATGAAAAACAGACGATCAATAATAAACAACGGGAACTACTAATGTACGAACCTCAAGGTATCAGTTAGTGCATGTATAGTAGCTTTAGATGCAGTATAAACACCTCCCCATGGTCCAGGGGCCAAAGCGGCAACACTTCCCATGTTTACGATCATCCCCTTCCCCCTTTTTGCCATGTGAGGAACCACAGCTTGTGTCAACCTCAGAGAACCTATAAGCATCCATATGATATGATAGGAACTTAATTATTTTTAGAAGGAAAAAAATAAAAATCTGTCAGAAAAGTTAGACATTCGAGCAGCAACGAATAGGAAGTCCGCCAATGGTATCTGAAAATGTGAGCCCCAAATTTCGAGCTTTTAAAACGAGAGAGTGATTTTCACACGCACCTTTTTTTTATAACCCTTTCACGAGTGGATTTTCTTAAACTTGTACGGGTAGTATTGAAGTTCACATTACAAGATGGTAACAAAAGGAGTGCAATTTTAAGGAGAGGGGAGTGTAAATCAATTACCTTTAAAAAAAAAAAAAGCATAGTTCGTACAATCCTACAATCTTGATTGAAATCTCGATAACCATGCCTACCACTTTTCATAGATGAAAGATGACCTGTGGCTTATACGTTGGAATATAGATGCTCATTACGAAGCTCTGTTATCATACAATAAAGAGAGGGGAAAAAGATTGGATCGATGGTTCACGTCCCGTTTCTGGTCTAGAATTCTTCAAATACTACTTGACCAGATACTATCTCATAGTCATCAGAGAACTCCAGAAAAAGTGCATTTACTGCTGTGAGGAGCACATTTTAGCAGACAAACAGAGTTTGAACCTTGTAACAATCATCTAACAACCTATTGATTTCATATTCAGTTGCAGCTCTAGTTAACCATTGTCTCCTAAGTTCTTTTCTGTCATTCACAAGTTAAATAAGAAGATAGAAGATGACAAGCTCATTAGGGAACTTCGGCAAAATACAATCAATCTTACTTTCCCAGCACTACAGCAGCTATCCCACGCCAACGCAATTGAAGTATATCACAGACACCCAACACCAAAACTTGATGATATCCAACCCAATTCCGCATTTTGTAATTCTATCAGATTCGCTCATGACATTTTTCCTTTCTTACTAAAGCTCTCAGATACCCCCAAAAGAAAAGGAAAAACCTGAAAAAGCAAGTCCACCCGTTGGCAACAAAAATGGCATTGCCAAAGCTATTTTTGGCTAAAGGCCAAAAAATAGCAATGTTGCTACACCAGTTGGGCACTATTTTGGCACAATCTCAAACCCAAACCATTAGATTAAGCACATCTCATTGTTCAATGCAAATCAAATGGCTTGGATGAGATGGAATTGTCATTTTTTGGCATCAACCGAATAGCAATTGGGACATGGGTGGACATATATTTTGCCAAAAATATGCCAAATTATGGCAATAGCAAGACAAATGACTATGTGTGGACTTGCTCTAAGTGGGTAATGATCATTCACCACTCACAGCAGCATCTAACAAGAGATACAACCAAAGCTACAACAAAGCATAATTCACTCAAAAAAAGGCCAAAACCAAACACCAAACGGTCAGAGGGAAACCCAATACAACACTCGATAAAGAAATTTCAACAAATTAAGAACTGACCGTAAATATTGGTATTGAAAGTAGTTTCAATGGCAGAGAGCGGAATCTCGGCAAGTGGACCCACGCAATGGACGCCGGCGTTATTAACGAGTATATCAATCCGTCCAAAATTTTCAAGGACATTAGAGACAGCCTTTTTCACACTATGGTCGGAAGAAACGTCGAGCTCTTCAAGGAAGAACCTCTTGTCGTGTTCCAAGTTCGCCATGGTCGGCAGCGACCGACTGGTCGCAACCACCAGACAGTTCTCGGCGGCAAAGGCCCGTGCCAGGGCGTGGCCTATCCCGCCGGCTGAGCAGCCCGTTATCAGAACCACCTGTTTGGCCGACATCCTGCGAGAGAGAGAAGCCCCGCGTGCGATGTAAGCTTTTGACAAGGAAAAAGAAAGTTAGAAACGTCCCACAGAAGGATCAAAAAAAGGAACGTCCCATATAAAAGAAAAGTAACGCTGGTTCAGGAAACGCTTGTTCGGTAAGAGATGCGAAGTGTTGAGAAGAAGGCTTCTCCTCTCATTTTGAACATTTTCGAACTTACTTTGGAATCATTTGTGCCTTGTTGTCTTTAGTTTTAAAAAATAATTTTTTTAAAAATTCTGCTTAGATTCTCTATCTCTCTCCCCTCGTTACCCCTGCTATTTTTCAAAAAAAAATTTAAAAACCAAACCAAACACTGCATTGATGATCTGATTCGTGCACATTGTATATATTGTCAATTAAAATAACTATGTAACATATTAGGTCAATCGGATTCCCAATGTATTTAATCGGAGAGGATTTATTTTGAAAAAGAAGTGAGGTGGGCACACTGGATAAAAACTTGGACGACTGTTTCCATTCAAAGGCTTTTGGTCGACGTTTCGATTAGTCCGTTATGGCCGTTGGAAATCCCCGCTCAAAAACCTGAAGAGAAACCTACTATTTGCTTTCTACATGTCACTACATCTCCCCCACCGGTACCGCTACTCGCGATGAGTAGTCGAAACCGAGTCAAGCTCCACCGCCTCCGATAGAGGTGTGTTTGTTGCTCACTGAGTCAGCCGGTAGAGGTCTGTTCGCGACTCAGCAACACGATGCCGAAACTATTGTCTCTCATCCTTCGCTCACCGAGAGGAAGTTGTTTTTGGCCTATGGTTTGTGTGAAATCTTGATTCGAAACTAAGTGGCACAATCAGGATCCATAGGCTTTTGAGTCATTTCCCTGGCCAACCATGTTCATTTGGGGGGATTCAAATCCCCCGGACACGGACTCCAATAAACTCTCTCTATCTATCTCCACTCATTATTCTCAAAAACATCCTTCAAAACCCTTAAACAAACAAGGTTGTTACTCAAGCACATTCCATTTATAAAAAGCCATCTGACACTTACAAGGATCCCATCCAAAATAAAGTGATAACAGTCTAAGAAAACAACCCTCGAAACAAGAGATAAACAACGCACTAAAGTAAGAAGGCTATCTCAATCGTCTAGACATGAGCAACCAGCTCTCTAAAACATAATCAAGATAAATCCTGAATAACAAAAGAATCTGCTTTGTAATATCATTATCTACTACTTCTTGTTCTCCATGGAGTATAATTAATTGTGCTTTTGTTTGCTTTTGGTTCACACAATGGTCGTAATTAACCCCATTTCTGGAGCTCCGTCCATTTTATTGGTCCATGCATCAATCTCTAGTATTTTGCATGCATGGGTTCATTACTACTTGATATTTTCAAAAGAAAATTGTGAACCACCAGGTTGCTTAAGAAAATGTTCTTCCAGTGATATCACAGCTCTTAACACTCAATCGGGGACGGAAGCAGGATGTCGTAAATGTGGGGCCGAACCATGAACAATAAGGTTTTGAAATTTCAAATTTCGAAAATTTAATACTCTCTCCGTCATTTTTTAAGTGTCTCACTTCGTAACTTCAACTTATTAAGAAAACATTATCATTACACCTTTCACATCAACTTTTACCTCAATTTTTCCTACTTACCCTCTATAGAGATATCATCATTACACTTTTACTCACTAATTTTTCAAAATAGAATCTACTTTTATGGGCAAAATGAAAAATGTACCAACTTTTACCTACTGACTTTACTAAATGGACATTTATTAAGAGACAGTCCAAAATGGAATACTGGACTTTAAAAATGGGACGGAGAGAGTAGTTTGTTTGATTTAAGTTTTGAGAAAGGTTTTTTGGTTAATGAGTAAAGAGAGAGAGAGAGAAAGAAAAATGAGATTAATAATGGAATAAAAACTTATGAGAAACTGTAAGCTGAGAGAGAAATTGAGTTTTGGAACCAAAACGAACACATTTTTAAATCATTTAAAATGCCTAACAACACTCCATACAAAATACAATATTTAGGTGTTCTTAACAAATACTAATCTTTAAGTTTAATTTTTGAAAAAACCCAAAACAACGCGGGGGCCATGGCCCCCATATTCCCCCACATACATCCGTCTCTGCACTCATCTATGTAGATGATGGCTCGTCATTTCTGTTGGGAAAAATTCGGCAGAAACAGAATTCCAAATAACAATTTTTATTGATAATCGCTTATTTACACATTACATAAACAAAATAGATTAAAATGAACAGAAATACAAATAGATTTACGAGAATATGAACCAAGTCCTGTGTGATACAACAGTCTCCTTAAAAAAGATTCACGACCTATTGAGGGTGTTGTAGGATGCGTCAACGTCTTCCTCCCCGAGTTGGCTCGGCTAAACCTCAAACCACGAATCTCTTGGCATCATCTTTGGTCATGCCTTCCTTCCATTGTTGATCGAAGAAGCCATGCAAATAACTGGAGCCAGATCCTCCAATAGCATAAGGCTGCATGCTGCTCTATAATAGCTCCTCCAAGAGGCACCTCGTATATTTTATCTCCTTCGTACTTGTCCCATCCTCCCACAATCATGCCCGTTTGTGGCATGTTGTTGTTGTGTGATATTTGCCTGACAAGATGTGCAGCAAGCTTCACTGTAGCCGGCTGCCCAAGGCTTTGGAGATGGTAGCACACATAATCTGAAACAAATTGCGAATCAGCAGCCGATCCAGAGCCACAGAGCTAGGTAAACATTATCAGCAAACTGTATGATCATCTTATCCGATGCCCTCTATTTGCCACATACATACCGGTACTGGTGCGAGAATTAGAGCCGAGGACAACACCGCCACAATACGTGACGCCAATGATGGTGTTTCCCATCGAATGGGGCGACCTCAGGTCTGCCATGCTAGGATCGATTCTGCTCAGATTTGAGTATTCACACAGATAATAAACACTAGAACTTAGTGAAGGAAAGGGGGAGAGGAAGAGTGTAAGCTTTGCTTTTGTTGAAAGAGGAAAGTCCACTTTCACCCCCTGTGGTTATCGCCATGTGCGGATACACCCCCTGTGGTTTAAAAGTGTGCACATAACCCCCTGTGGTTTTCAAATTGTGCGGATAGACCCCCTGCCGTTATATTTTCCATCCATTTTAACGGAGGTATATCTCACACACCTCTAGAATGTAATCTGAGTCGTTCATAATGTCTTAAATAAAGAATAGAGTATCTCTGTAAAAAATCATCTCAATCAGGCATCAATAACCCAGTGATCTAACTTGTAGTAAATTCAAATTTGAAATTTTAATTTCATAACAAAATCGATTTGACCAAAAGCTTTTCATTTTTTGATTGACTTGAATTTTGGCATAAACGCAGTACTCGTCAAAATTTATAATATCAACGGTTTGGATTCAATTTTTGGTATACAGGATGATGTGGTTAGATTTAAACAAGAAGAAGAATCAAGGGACGTGATGGGGGGTATAACGGTCTTTTAATGTTGTTTCCGTTAAAATGGATGGAAAATACGACGACAGGGGGTCTATCCGCACAATTTGAAAACCACAGGGGGTTATGTGCACACTTTTAAACCACAGAGGGTGTATCCGCACATGGCGATAACCACAGGGGGTGAAAGTGGACTTTCCTCTTTGTTGAAAACATTGGTCTACCAAGTCTTTATATAGGCTACAAGACTTGATAGGTAAGAAACCCAAACGAAAAAGGAATACACGCATAATAAGGAAACCAAAAGGACACATAAATAATAACCTAAACTAAATAAGAAACATAATAACATTCCGGATGTTCTTGACACGTACGAGAAATCTTAACATACAAATGAAGTTTTCAAAGTTTCATTGCCTTTCTAAGAAAGAAATCTTTAACAAATATTGGCATATGGTGCAAAATTGCAAATACGGTGGAATAACGGCCGTAAGTGAACCAACGTGGTGGATTCTTTTTCAACAAAGCTGCTACTGTCTTCTTTGCAAACTCTTCCGAAGGGGTGGACTTCGAGCGCTGTGAGAAGTAAGCTCTTGCTCGAATTGCTTCCTCAAAGTTCTTGTACAATTTCCATTCGGGCATACGATCAAGGCTAGCAATAGCAGAATTTCCTATGTTTGACTTAATCGCTCCTGGGACAACATTCACAACATCGATCCCAATAGGCGCAAGTTCCAATCTGCACATAGTGGTGAATATTCAAGAAGATCAAACATAAGTGTTGAGTGTGTGTTTCCAACTTGTAGACACAGAGAAAATATCAACTTTCCTTCGTTGCTTGGTTCGTGATATGAAAACGAAACAAGACCGGAAAGACAACACCCTGGGGACAACCGGCGTAAAGTTATTTTCCATCTTAATTTCCTGTTATTCTCGTACCTTTTCAATGCCATATTTCGTCTTCACCTTTTTTAAGTTGTTTTAAGAAATTCTTGTCTTCTATTTATAATCAAACAACGGGAAGTTATTGTCCTTCTCACCTCCATTCTCTTTCACCACAAAACCAAACAGGGAAAAACTTATGGTTTCCTATGATTCCTCCCTCACATATGTGTTCCCTTCTTCTATAGCCCTTTCTCTTTCTTTCACAAGTTCCAAAGCTATGCATACACGGGCACTCAATACCGATAACAAAATCAAAATCTTCGGAAACAGGCAATGCTTTCGATAAGGCGGATATGAGATCCAAGCCACCTGCCACTTTGACTCCACCAACTAACCACGGTTCAAGTTTGTGCACTCGTAGAGATTTATGTCCAAGGTGGAAAGAATCACTCCTATTACGATCACACATTCCAATAAACCATCTAGTTGTTTGTTTGGATGAATTGCAAGTACGAATAATGCTATTAACCGCTTGTTGAATTCGTTATAAGTATAACCACAAAATCCATGGCACGGATGAAAAACAGACGATCAATAATAAACAACGGGAACTACTGATGTACAAACCTCAAGGTATCAGTTAGTGCATGTATAGTAGCTTTAGATGCAGTATAAGCACCTCCCCATGGTCCAGGGGCCAAAGCGGCAACACTTCCCATGTTTACGATCATCCCCTTCCTCCTTTTTGCCATGTGAGGAACCACAGCTTGTATCAACCTCAGAGAACCTATAAGCATCCATATGACATGATAGGAACTTAATTATTTTTAGAAGGAAAAAAATAAAAATCTGTCAGAAAAGTTAGACATTCGAGCAGCAACGAATAGGAAGTCCGCCAATGGTATCTGAAAATGTGAGCCCCAAATTTCAAGCTTTTAAAACGAGAGAGTGATTTTCACACGCACCTTTTTTTTATAACCCTTTCACGAGTGGATTTTCTTAAACTTGTACAGGTAGTATTGAAGTTCACATTACAAGATGGTAACAAAAGGAGTGCAATTTTAAGGAGAGGGGAGTGTAAATCAATTACCTTTAAAAAAAGCATAGTTCGTAGTTCGTACAATCCTACAATCTTGATTGAAATCTCGATAACCATGCCTACCACTTTTCATAGATGAAAGATGACCTGTGGCTTACACGTTGGAATATAGATGCTCATTACGAAGCTCTGTTATCATACAATAAGGAGGGGGGTTTGGATTTGGATCCATGATGAAAACAACACTTCACCACGCAGGGGTCAAACTGCTTGAGGCCAGTCTGAGAGGGAGAGAGCACGCCAGAGCTGAGTGGATCCTGACATAGCCTGAGTAGTGTAGCTGCACTTATCAGTAGTCTAACAGGAAAGGAGTTTATGAACAAGGTAGCAGGTTTATGTGCAAAATCTGGTGTTTGCTGGATCACAGAGGAGATAATTTTGGTTCACGTCCCGTTTCTGGAGAGAACAAGTGCATTTACTGCTGTGAGTCGCACATTTTAGCAGACAAACAGAGTTTGAACCTTGTAACAATCATCTAACAACCTATTAATTTCATATTCAGTCGCAGCTTAAGTTAACCATTGTCTCCTAAGTTCTTTTCTGTCATTCACAAGTTAAATAAGAAGATAGAAGATGACAAGCTCATTAGGGAACTTCGGCAAAATACAATCAATCTTACTTTCCCAGCACTACAGCAGCTATCCCACGCCAACGCAATTGAAGTATATCATAGACATCCCAACAGCTAAACTTGATGATATCCAACCCAATTCCGCATTTTGTAATTCTATCAGATTCGCTCATGACATTTTTCCTTTCTTACTAAAGCTCTCAGATACCTCCAAAAGAGAAGGAAAAACCCGAAAAAGCAAGTCCACCCGTTGGCAACAAAAATGGCATTGCCAAAGCTATTTTTGGCTAAAGGCCAAAAAATAGCAATGTTGCTACACCAGTTGGGCACTATTTTGGTACAATCTCAAACCCAAACCATTAGATTAAGCACATCTCATTTTTCAATGCAAATCAAATGGCTTGGATGAGATGGAATTGTCATTTTTTGGCGTCAACCGAATAGCAATTGGGACATGGGTGGACATATATTTTGCCAAAAATATGCCAAATTATGGCAATAGCAAGACAAATGACTATGTGTGGACTTGCTCTAAGTGGGTAATGATCATTTAGCAAATTGGTCTAAAGTCCAAAAGAAGAGGTCCCAAATCAGATTTAATCCAGCTTAAGTTTCAATGATGTGTTAAGTCCATTTATGAAAATATTTTGGAGTTTAAGGTCCGTGAAAAGACCAAATTGCCTTTAATGAGACAAGGGCCTTGTTTGGCTAACACAAAAATATCTTTTTCATTTAAATTGACTTTAATGAGACAAGGGCCTTGTTTGGCTAACACAAAAAATATCTTTTTTCATTTAAATTGACTTTAATGAGACAAGGGTCTTATTTGCCTATCACAAAAATGACCCTTTTTTTTTATTTTGACCGTTGATCGATGTTGACCGGCGTCGACTAGTGTATCTGTTCATTTTTGGTATATCTGTTGATTTTTTTATTTTTTATTTTTTTGACCGTTCGCAAAAATGTCTTTTTTTTTATTTTGACCGTTAATCGATGTTGACCGGCGTCAACTAGTGTATCTGTTCATTTTTGGTATATCTGTTGATTTGTTTATTTTTTATTTTTTTGACCGTTCGCAAAAATGTCTTTTTTTTATTTTGACCGTTGATTGATGTTGACCGGCGTCGACTAGTGTATCTGTTCATTTTTTGTATATCTGTTGATTTTTTTATTTTTTATTTTTTTGACCGTTCGCAAAAATGTCTTTTTTTTTTATTTTGACCGTTGATCGATGTTGACCGGCGTCGACTAGTGTATCTGTTCATTTTTGGTATATCTGTTGATTTTTTTATTTTTTATTTTTTATTTTTTTGACCGTTCGTAAAAATGTCTTTTCTTTTATTTTGACCGTTGATCGATGTTGACCGGTGTCGACTAGTGTATCTGTTCATTTTTTATATATCTATTGATTTTTTTATTTTTTTGACCGTTGACCGGCGTTGACTGACGTTGATGTTGACCGACGTATCTGTTCATTTTTGGTGTATCTGTTGATTTTTTTTATTTTTTTTACCGTTGACCGACGTTAATTGGCATTAACGTTGACCGGTGTATCTGTTCATTTTTAGTGTATCTATTGTCGATATATCTGTATATCTGTATTTTAAGTGAAAGTTGTGGTGGTAGAGATGGTGGTGGAAGTGGAGGTTGTGGATCTGTTTTGGTATATATGATGATATATCTGTATCTGTTTTGTGATGTATTGATGTATGTGTTTTGGTATATTTATATCTATTTTTTGTATCTATTGTTGGTATATTTTGGTACATCCGCTATTGATATAACTGTATCTGTTTTGTGTTGGTGTATTTGTTGCGGTATATCTATTATATCTGTTTTGTTTTAAGAAATAAAGAAAAAGAGACTTTGTTTTGGTAGATCTGCTGTTGATATATTTGAATGGAAAAATTTTATATTAGCACATGACTTTTCTCATCACACAGACACCTGACCATAACGAAATATTATATAAACACTTGACGTATTAAAAAACACTCATCAATTAAACTTCTACCGTCAACCTCCGTCTAAAAACAAACGGAAAACATGTTTCTCTCTCCAATTTTGCAAGAGAGAAGTCGGAGCAAGCCCCAGCAGATATAGTTGGTATATTTGGTATATTTGTATCTGTTTTGGTACATCTGCTGTTGATATATCTGTATTTGTTTTGTGTTGTGTTGGTGTATCTGTTGTGGTATATCTATTGTATCTGTTTTGGTATATCTATATCTGGTATATCTGTATCTGTTTTGTGTTGTGGTGGTGGCGATGGCGGTGGGGTGGCGGTGGAGATGATTGTGGAACTAGAGTGGTGGTGGTGGAACTTGAGTGGTGGTGGTGGAGTGGTTATGGAGGTGCTGATGGGTGGTGGTGGTGGTGGTGGTGGTGGTGGAGGTGGTGATGGAGTGGTGGTAGAGGTGGTGGTGAAAGTGGAGGTTGTGGTGGTGGCATCGTGGTGGAAATAGTGGTTGAGTGGTGAATGTGGTGGTGGAGGTGGAGGTGGTGGCGTGGTGGTGGTGGAAGTGGAAGTATTGGTGGCATGATGGTAGTGGTGGTGGCGTCATAGTGGTGGTGGTGGTGGAAGTGGTGGTTGAGTGGTGGAGGTGGTGGTTGAGGTGGAGGTGGTGGCTTGGTGGTGGTGGAGTGGTGGTGGTAGAAGTGAAAGTGGAGGTTGTGGTGGCATGGTGGTGGAAGTGGTGGTTGAGTGGTGGTGGTGGAGGTGGATGTGATGGTGATGGTGATGGTGATGGAGTGATGGTAGAAGTGGTGGTGAAAGTGGAGGTTGTGGTGGCATGGTGGCGGTGGTGGAGGCATCGTGGTGGTGGTGGAAGTGGTGGTTGAGTGGTGGAGGTGGTGGTGGTGGCGTGGTGGTGATGGAGTGGTGGTGGAAGTAGAGGTGGCGGTGGAAGTGGTGGTTGAGTGGTGGTGGCGGTGGAAGTGGTGGTGGTGGTGGTGGAGGTGGTGGCGTGGTGGTGATGGAGTGGTGGTGGAAGTGGAGGTTATAGCGACATGGTGGTGGTGGTAGAAGTGGTGGTTGAGTGGTGGAGATAAAAAATAAAAAAATCAACAGATACACCAAAAATGAATAGATACACCAATTAATGCCAGTCAACGATCAAATTAAAAAAATTAAAAAATCAATAGATACACCAAAAATGAACAGATACGCTGGTCAATGTCTGGCGACTTCTGAGGGTATTTTTGAGAGACCGAGTGTATATTATCCTGGAGACTATAAGGGAAAAAGTAGATGAACTAATTGTTTCATTAACCCCTAGACCGAGTGTCTACTTCCGAGGGTATTGGTGGCATGGTGGTAGTGGTGGTGATGGAAGTGGTGGAGGTGGAGATGGTGGCGTGGTGGTGATGGAGTGGTGGTAGAGGTGGTGGTGGAAGTGGAGGTTGTGGTGGCATGGTGGTGGCGGTGGAAGTGGTGGTGGTGGTGGCGTGGTGGTGATGGAGTGGTGGTGGAAGTGGAGGTTGTGGCGACATGGTGGTGGTGGTGGTGGTGGTGGTAGAAGTGGTGGTTGAGTGGTGGAAGTAAAAATAAAAAATCAACAGATATACAAAAAAATGAATAGATATACCAATTATTGCCAGCCAATGGTCAAAATTAAAAAAATTAAAAAATCAACAGATACACCAAAAATGAACAGATACACCAGTCAACGGTCAAAATTAAAAAAAATTAAAAAATGACATTTTTGTGTTAGCTAAACAGATACACCAAAAATGAACAGATACACCAGTCAACGGTCAAAATTAAAAAAAATTAAAAAATGACATTTTTGTGTTAGCTAAACAAGGCCCTTGTCCCATTAAAGTTAATTTAAATGAAAAAAAAGACATTTTTTGTGTTAGTCAAACAAGGCCCTTGTCAAATTAAAGGCAATTTGGTAAATTCTGGACAGAATGTCCTTTAGACTTTAAGGGAAAATATTTATGTCCTTATTATAGCAAAAAATCTTATAGTATGTCCTTGTACTCAATTTACCCACATGATCATTCACCACTCACAGCAGCATCTAACAAGCGATACAACCAAAGCTACAACAAAGCATAATTCACTCAAAAAAAGGCCAAAACCAAACACCAAACGGTCAGAGGGAAACCCAATACAACACTCGATAAAGAAATTTCAACAAATTAAGAACTGACCGTAAATATTGGTATTGAAAGTAGTTTCAATGGCAGAGAGCGGAATCTCGGCAAGTGGACCCACGCAATGGACGCCGGCGTTATTAAAGAGTATATCAATCCGTCCAAAATTTTCAAGGACATTAGAGACAGCCTTTTTCACACTAAGGTCGGAAGAAACGTCGAGCTCTTCAAGGAAGAACCTCTTGTCGTGTTCCAAGTTCGCCATGGACGGCAGCGACCGACTGGTCGCAACCACCAGGCAGTTCTCGGCGGCGAAGGCCCGTGCCAGGGCGTGGCCTATCCCGCCCGCGGAGCAACCCGTTATCAGAACCACCTGTTTGGCCGACATCCTGCGAGCGAGAGAGAGAGAGAGAGAGACAGAAGCCCCGCGTGCGATGTACGCTTTTGACATGAATTAAGAAAGTTACAGATGTCCCACAACTAGTAACGCGGGTTCAGGAAAAGCGAGTTTGCTGGAGATACCTCGCATGTTCAACCTTTGAAGTGTTGGGAAGAAGGCTTCTCCTCTCATTTTGAACATTCTCGAACTTATTTTGGAATCATTTGATGATCCGATTCGCGCACATTTTATATATTGTCAATTAAAATAATTATGTAACATATTAGGTCAATCGGATTCCTAATGTATTTAATCAGAGTGGATTTATTTTGAAAAACAATGAAAAAAAGTGAGGTGAGCACACTGGATAAAAACTAGGAAAACTTTTTCCATTCAAAGGCTTTTGGTCGACGTTTCGATTAGTCCGTTATGGCCGTTGGAAATCCCCGCTCAAAAACCTGAAGAGATTTCAATCAAACCTACTCTCGGCTTTCTACATCTCCTCCACCACTACCGCTACTCGCAATGAGTAGTCGAAACCGAGTCGAGCTCCACCGCCTCCGATAGAGGTGTGTTTGTTACTCACTGAGTCAGCCGGTAGAGGTCTGTTCACGACTCGGCAACACGATGCCGAACCTATTGTCTCTCACCCTTCTTTTTTTTTTTTTGGGTCAATCGGAAGATATTGTCTCTCACCCTTCGCTCACTGACAGGAAGTTATTTTTGGCCTATGGTTTGTGTGAAATCTTGATTTGAAACTAAGTGGCACAATCAAGATCCATAGGCTTTTGAGTCATTCTCCTGGCCGACCCTGTTCGTTTGAGGGACTCAAATTCCATGGCCACGGGTTCCAATAAACTTTCCTTATCTATCTCTTTCTACTCATTACTTTCAAAAATCTCCCTCAAAACCCCCGAACGAACAAGGCTAACTCAAGCACATTACATTTATGAAAAGCCATCCGCCACTTCCAAGGATTCCATCCAAAATACAGTGATAACAGTCGAGGAAAATGACCCACGAAACAAGAGATAAACGAACAACACACTAGATTAACAAGGCTATCTCAATCTTCTAGACATTAGCAACCTACTCTCTAACACATACTGCATTTTGCAAACCGAATCAAAGTCGGGTTTAAGTGAGTCGTCAAGGAAGGAGAATAATCCCCTTACGGATCGTGTAGACTGAGACCAAATAATTAACAAGGAACACCGATGGGATCTGTACTAAAACAAGCAAAAAAACTGTCAGAAATTTATTTATCCACCACTACCACCCACCGGATCTGGGGAAACCAACCGGTATACGGGACTTGGAACTTCATGGACCAATGGCAAAGTTTTTGTTGATCAATACTACAGAGTTCTGATCAAAAAATTAATACTACAGAATTCCGTTACTGAAACAATTCAATCCATGAGAGTCCTTTGAAGAAGGTCTTGCAGAAAAAGTTGAGGATAAAGAAAGGCTGATAAATTCTAAAAAAACAAAATAAATAATCAAGATAAATCGATCCTGAATAATTAACAAAAGAATCTGCTTTGTAATATCATTATCTACAACTTCTTGTTCTCCATCTATAATTGATTGTGCTTTTGTTTGCTTTTTGGTTCACATAATGGTCGTAGTAACCCCATTTCCGGAGCTCTTTCCATTTTATTGGTCCATGCATCAATATTCTCTAGTATTTTGCTTGCATGGGTAGAGCCGATTACTACTTGATATTTTCAAAGGAACTTGTGAACCATCAAGTTGCTAATTAACAAAGTGTTCTTCCAGTGATATCCCAGCTCTTAACACTCTGTGTAGATCGATATGATGGCTCGTCGTTACCATCATAGCCGGGTTGGAAGAAAAAAGAAATTTCACTATTTGTTGCACTGTATGACAAGTAAAGACCCTTTGCGACTTGTTCTTCAACAATCACATGTTTTGTGGGTTCCAACCCACCAAATCACTAAAGCAGAAAATCCACACAATTTTTTAGCTAATAAACCAAACATAAAGAGCTGTACAAATCACTTGAAAAGGGGGAAATTAACACGGGCTGGTACTATTGGAACCTACTCACTGAAACACACATTCAAGCACACAACTTGACAAACTCACAACATGACCTAATTCTTCACATAGATAATCCTGTTATTCATATGCGAAACTTTTACCAGGATTTAAAAAGTCCGAATGCAGAAAGATGGAGAACCATTAAGCGTCAGAACCCAACTTCTTTCCCGAGCTTCCCGACGGTATTCAACGACGGAGGTGAACCGCCGGGGTGAACTTTCTTGGTCTTCCCACCTTTGAGGCTGCCTGTTTTTTCAACACCACCTTCTCCGCTTTTCCTCTCTCGTCCCTCCTCTGCTCTCTTCAATTTATCCTCCAGGCGCTTTTGTTGCACGTAAACTGCTGCAGAACTAGCTCCAATGGAAGACATGAATGGCAAGGGTTAACTAGTGAAAGCAAGAAATTAAGGTTTTACTACGGAATTAAGTTCAAATTCGCTTTAATTTGGTGATGAGATTGGACAAGCTTAGGGGGTATGGAATTTATAGGGGGACAATGGTGCCTTTGGTGGCCAATGGGTGACTCACATTAGGCGAATTTAGAACACAAACAAGTGGAGGTACATACAAAGTACAGGAAAAGATACGAAGTACACGACAAAATTGCAAAGAAATTGCACAATGAATAATGTTAAAAAAGAAAAGCGAAATGATGTATTATTGATTGTATATTTGTATATGATACATAACTCTAACATGCTTTTATATAGGCTACAAAATTTGACCACCAAGAACTCTAAACAAATTAGGAAATAGATATAACATAAAAACATAGACTAAGGGCATGTTCGGCTTAATAATCAATTCGGATTTCCCGCGAAATTTTTTTTGTCCTTATTCAAATTTTTTTCGTATTACTTGGATTATTATCAATTTTTGGAGGATTATTGCATCATCATGACAAGAGGAATCTAAAAAGTAAAAAATTTTGATCGAAATCCAATTTTTTTTGAATTTTGACGAAAATTGGCGGGAAATCCACTTTTTTCGTCTTTATTTAAAAAATTTTGAATTTCGACCAAAATTTTTTACTTTTTAGATTTCTCTTGCCATGAGGATGCAATAATCCTCCAAAAATTGATAATAATCCAAGTAATACGAAAAAAATTTGAATAAGGACCAAAAAAATTTGGCGGGAAATCCGGATTGATTATTAAGCCAAACAGGCCCTAATTAAACAGGAAACACAAATAATGGCCTAGACAAAACTGGAAACATGTGTAATAATACAACCAAGAAACTATGGTAACATAATATTTCCTAGTATTTTGTTAACATGCCCCCCTCAAACTCAAGTAGATTTACCAATTTGAGTTTAAGAAAAACCTAGAGCAGCCAAGTCAAGTCAAGAGAAATGAGGAAAAGCCATGGACCAAGAGGTGAAATCCGAATTAGCGAACCACTAATTATTAGGGTAACATAATATTTAAATCTCTTGGTCTCCTCAATTTGTACTTCCACGTGCATCCGGATTGCACGTGAGGAATAGTGTTAGATTTTATCTCACATCGCTCACCTAAGCTATCTAAATCTTGGTTAATAAAATCTAAAGGTTACTCCACCTATAACCAATTGATTTTAGGTTAGAACTCTTTACGAAATCTAACAAACGAAAATGTTGCGGACACAACAAACAGAGAGTCACATGAACCGTCTGATGGGTATGGGTTCACCGCTATCGAGAGGGATACATAAACCTAACGAATAGGCATTACAAGAAGCTAAAAGGGAGAATCATGATAATAAAAAAATAAAATAAAATAAATAAATACCATCGTCAACTAGATGGACACATACCGCTCGACCAATCATTTGCAAACAGCATGCCACACCCACAGTGCCAGTGTCTTGATATTATGGAGATGAGGAATGCTAGGAACAAAAAAGTGTACCCGAAAATTACTCAGAACAGGAGTTTTTTTACTGCTAATGAAAGTCTATTAACGGTCATAAATACCTCTAAAAGTGGTTCTAACTTTTTTACGGCTAATGAAAGTCTAATAACGGTCATGAATACCTCTAAAAATGTATTCTAGGTAATTTACGGATATACTTTCTTTGTAGCTAGCACTTTTGTTCTATGGAGATAAGTTGAAAAACCTTAATAAGACCCCCCCCCCCCCCCCCCAAAAAAAAAAAAGATCAAAATATGGGACCCATTGATCCAAGCAACATCGTTTGGGATTGGTTCAACGGTTCATACGCGATGGTTTTAAATCATTTCGAACCCCATTATTGATGCATTTTTATTAGGGTAGCATAGAGTTAAACTTTAGCTTATACAATACATTTTTTTGGTAATTGGGTGGATTAACAAATTAATATAATCTGCACAATGGATAAGAATGGAGAATTTTTGTGCTGATAAACGGAAAAAGCTACTCGATTTTGAGCTCGTATGCGAATTTTAAAAAGCTTGTTTAAGATCCATTTGTTACATACGCAATTCAAACTCGAACATTTCATTTGGAACTTGTTAAGCTTTTAAACGAAGCTTCCTACTTAACAGGCTCGTTCGGCTTATGATGTAGAAACCATTGAAGTTAGCGAGATCGATCGGCTCGTGGCTCTGTTAAAATTCGTTTGAGATCAACTTGTCTTTTAATAAGTTACTATAATTTGAACATATTCCTAAAACATGTTGTTGAACTAAAATTAAAGGAGTATGCTCGGTTTGTTTATCAACCCAAGAAGATTCTATTGGCAAAGATTTTGGTCTAAAAGTTAATCCATTGGTTACTCTTTTAGCTTTGAAAATTTTGTCTTCCACATCCATCAAAAAGAACCCCATGGTCAAGCACAATATCACAGCTCAAAGCACCAATTTCCTGCTTTCTCAAACTTTTATTGGTAAAACAAATCTGCCAGGTCCAACCCCAAAAATGTATTCCGGTTATCATCAAGAGCTAAGATTAATGTTATGTAAACAGGTTGTAGGCAGAATAATATTGGTTAACTTTGTCCCTATTTCTAAAAACAGGGACTCGGAGTCCCTGTAGTGAGATGAAATCATGCAGTTTGCAGCTCCCAAAACGACGTTGCTTTGGGGAGTTTTGCCAATAAAGAGATGCAAATTGTTTTGACCAAGAAGTACTCCCAAAATCGTATACGGGGTAAAACATTTTCTCTCTCCTCCTCCTTACTCTAACCTTTGACCCCATATCTGTCCCCTCCACCACCACTGTCACGCCCTCGATTTTCAACATAAATAATAATAACATTTGATAATTGAAATTCTCACCGGAGTTACAATTAATAACCCAAAAGATAGTTCGGTCCCCAAATCCACAAACTTGCCCAATGTACTTACAGAGTTCCACAAAAGAAATTACTGTACAATGCAGTTTAGTTTACAAAAATAGATAAGTGCTTCCGAAAAACAGCTTTAAGCAATGACTTCCGCATGCACTCCAAGCACTCCATGACAATGACCTGCGATGTACCTAAAAATGATAAGTTGAGCTACACTAGCCCAGTAGAGAAATCTATACACAAGTTATAAGAAAATATGTTGAGTTATGCATCTAAAGTGAAAGAGTATAGACTGATATGCCCAAAGTTTATATGGCTATCAACAAGCAACTCACTATGGCCAAAGGATTCTAGACAATCCTATATGCGATACCTACCATCAAATAATGCTAACTAGAACCAGTCTTACTCCCATATCAATCATAATAAACCAAATAACAAATTCACAACCATTTTACCACATAACACTTGAATCTACAATCATTCTCATCTCACAATCTTTCACATATCTCGTTTCATCAATGTAGACACCTTATTTTGGACTATCCAGAGTAGTTTATTTACGGTCTTTGATTCCCCGATGATGAATATGGTCAAGAACATCCCGCGATTGTTGGAGTGTTTGAGTTTTGAGCGTCCCGAACCTCATCCAAACCTCGTTCAAACCCTTTTTAAACCCTTCGAGCCAGAACCAAATGAGCTCAGCAAAACTCTACTAGCATACGTCGGTACTGCGCTGGCGTGCGCTGGTAAATTGCCACGTATTAGTCATCGAGCATCAAACCATGTTCCATTGGCCCACGCCAGTCCTCAACTGGCGCACGCCAATCAAAGCCAATCAAATCACCACTATTCAACCACGTGCACAAGACTATTGTACCACTCAGTACACTGTTTGATCGGCTGAGAAGTGATTTCGGGCAGAGGATGTTCCCCCACTCTCATACACATCTCCCATCACCCTTCCCTCTCATTAAAGAGAAGGAAGCCTTCCCTCCAAACCCAACCAGCCCCAACTAAGCTGGTTACCAGCCCCCTCTCCTCTATATATACTCCTTCTCTCACTCTTGCAAAAGGTTCACCAAGTTACAAAGGGTTAACAACATCAATAGCTCCCAAGCCTTCTTTCCCTCTCTCTCTCTAGTTCCTTGTCTTTCTTTCATTCATTGAAAGACAAGGGGAGAAAGATCAGTCACACCCCCTGCATTGCCATCTCCATCCTTCATTCATCTCTCTATCTCAAGTTCAAGCTCAAACCATCCATCAACCTCAACCCAAAGGTATAGCACCTTTATTTCTGTAAACTGTCTCGACCCCTGAGGGGAGCTAGCAGAACTCAGGCTGGTAATCAATACAAGGCCTGGGCTCATAGCTTAGCAAATAAACAAAGTTGTGGCATGGATAGTGGCGCACGCCAGTCCCCTTCACCCGTGCGCCAGTAATGGCTGTATGGCGGGACTGGTGTGGGGATCACCGATCACCCTCATTTTGCTTTCTTTTCATTCTGATCACTTGATCGCATGCTAAAAACCAGTTTACTGCTTTCCATATTTTAGAACTGTGTAGTTAGTTATCTATTTTAACTGTTCAGTAAGGCCCCTGGGATCTTTCTGGTCGTGTTCCAGAACCCAGATGAAGAAAAGCCAAACACTGGGCTAAAAGGACAGCTGGCGCACGGTCACTCCTGACCTGCGTGCGCCACTGATTCAAGCTCCAGTGGCTGGCCCTTGCTTCTCAGCTTGGTCTTGGCCTCTGTTTGATCCCCACTCTGTTTATGGGGTTTTTCAGTCTATTTCTTCATGTTTGACTTAATGCTGCAATCAGAATCGTGATATAGCCTCGGTGATATCAATCGCGTGGTTTGTCCTCGAGTGTGCACCGTCCATTCCAGAGCCCGGAGGGTTGAGAACAGAGTTCAGAGCTTGAGCTCACCGGGCGCGCCAGTCATAGGTGGCGTGCGCCAATTGTGTTAGCATGCACTGGTCAAACCAGTGCATGCTGATACGTTGCTCGCGCATGTCATCCCCGGGCAGCGCACTCCAGTTTGTTCAAAATACTCACAGAAGTGTTTGTTCTCAATCTATTATCATTGTTCATAACCCATGCATCACATTTTGCCATGTAAATACAACTTGCCATTTGTTAATCCCTATTAACTGTTCCCCCGTCCTAACTGGCTGAAAATGATTAAAAGAGAGAAAAATGCAAATATTTTACAAAATGCCTGAGTAGAGACCGATCTCCGGATTGGGCGAGAGGGGTGCCATAAAATCCTTCCCCTCTCATAACCTGGCTCCCGAATCTCAGATATCGAAGGTGACGACGGTTCAGTCTACAAGTCTTTTTCAAATCAAACAAACGTGAACAAAAGCGTTTTCAAAATCGATTTCTTGGGTATTTTCTGCAAAACCCGGGTGGCGACTCTCTCAAAACAGCATTTCGTCATGCTTTCAAACAAAAGGGCGCAAACCGAACTTTTTCGCAAACCAAAAATGCGAAATTTTTAGGGGCGTGTGCCCACAATCAACAAATCTCCTATTTCATTCTCATCTGTCATCAAAACTCTTTCCCATAAATCAATCTCTTTTGTTTTCAAATAGGTGTAGTATAGAGAAATACGTGACTTATGATGGTCAAGTTCCGTTGATTCGAGCTTGAATAGCCGGAGTCTGTTGATTCTGTGCATGAATACCGGAAACCATTGATTCGCTCAAGAATGCCGGAGGATTTTTATATCAAAAATCTTTTTTCCTTTTAAACAAGGGAAATGATTTTACCACACTCTTTTTTGTTAATGCCACACCCTGCAAGTGTATTTTTGCACCAAAAAATACACTTGCAGGATGTGGCATTAACAAAAAAATGTGTAGCAAAATCACTAGCCTTAAACAATCCGATTTAGTAAAAATCAATCTTTCTTTCTTTTTCTCAAGATCTCATATCTCGTCAATCAAGGTTTTCGCATATAACACTCGTACTCCGGGACACATCACATATAAGTGATGCTCAATATAATCTCCGGGACACATCACATATAAGTGATACCCATTATAATCTCCGGGACACATCACATACAAGTGATGCCCAAAGCGTCATATCTCATTATATCGGTACGTAGCAGTCCGCCAATCACAATTCAATCATCCCAAATAGTTATATCATGACATCGATCACACTTCAAACATCCTAAACGATCTATATATCCATCACATTGATTACATTTCAAAACGTCCCAAACTATCAACCATATCATGACTCCGACTAATAAATTTATTCACGTCCTCCCTTTTAAGTATACCACAATACCACACATAAAGTACTAACCCATCGCCACCCTACAGCATACCTCTCGCTAATATTGGCACCTAAACCTCATGGAATAAGCACCAAAGGAGTTAAATGAAGATAACAAGACGGATCATGAGGACACAGATTTCGGTCTTACCTTTCGGATCACTAGACGGACACCCATCTACCCATTCACACTCACCACGATGCCTAGCATAACCTACGACACCCTTAAACCACCTTACAATACATCCCCTGCTTACAACGATACTAAAGTTACGTTTTAAGAGCGACTCGGGAACGGAAACATCAAAGAGTCGATAGAGATTGAACAATTGAGTTTAGAAATCGTCTAAAAACGTTTAAGAGGTGCCAAAAGTGATCGGGGGTCAAAACGATGAAGTTTGGAACAAAACAGCAAAAACAGTCCATAAACATCTGGTATCGATACAACCAATACAATAAGCAAACAGAATGAGAAACTACGATTTTGAATTGGTATCGATACGGCTAAAAGCTCGTATCGATACAAATGTGTTTCGAGCAGATTTTCTGGGTTTCAACAATACCAACAACAACAACAATCTAAAGCACGCTCAAGGTGCAAAATCAACACAAACATATATCAAGTGTAAGAAATCCCTACCTCGATTATTAAAGTCGAACCCAAGAGATTCTCCGAGCCCTAGCTTCCAAAATCGACACCAAGAGCAAAACACCTCCACCGAGCCCTAGCCAACGAAGCACGAGCCCCAAAACACGCATAGATGATGGATTGGAGGTTGATTGATATGGGTTTCGAGGTTGAAGGTTGAGTTTTTGGTGGAGGAACAAGAGAGAGGGAGAGGAGCCGAGAGAGAGGGAGAGTGGGAGGAGTATTTTACTCCTCTACACCCACACCCACACCTATATATACTAACAAAATTACAATTTGCTCAAGCACCCCTCTATAAACAACCTTCTCACATTGACCCCAAATCAAATATTCAATAAATCACTCATTTATTCCAAATTCCAACATTAATAAAACCTTTAAATAAATTTTTCAAAAATACTGGTCTCTACAACCACCATCTCCATCGACACCGACGCCTGCATGCCACCGCCAGTACGACGCCACCTCCATCTCACTTACCTCTCTCCCCATCGTTTTGCATGATCTCTCTCTCTCTCTCTCTCTCTCCAATTTTAAAATTTTGCCCATAACTATGACGGGAAAACCCAAATCCCCAAACCGAATTCTGGCTCTTTCTCCCCCCAAACCCGTTTCTAACACCACCGGAGAGAACCAAAACCATTTGTTTACATTTTCTCCATAAGAAGACGATTTAGATTTGATCATGAAGAAGATTTTTGGGTTGGGGTGAGCTATTTATAACCACAAATTTTCTAAATGTAGCCTATTCTAAGCCTACAATTTCCCAAATGCAACCCCAAAAATTCTCCTAGACTTCCAAAATTGCCTCTACATACCAAAAACGAATTTTTCCCCCAAAATTGAACCCTCTCTCGTGCACCACCACCAAATCCTCCATAACCACCGTCACCACCACTAGACGAGCAGAGAACAACTTGTATCAAAAATCGGCTTTGTTCGGATGAGAGTTTAGTTTAGTTTAGTTTTAGTAGTGGGTAGAGAGAGAAGTATGATAATGATTGGAGAGAGGAGTAATGATTGGAGAGAGATAGAGAGAGAGAGAGAGAAATAAAATTAATAATTGAAAATATAGGGTAATGATTGAAGAAAGATATAGGGAAATGATTGGAAAACAAAACAAAACTAAAACTAAAATGGCTACCGAACATAGTCTAATTTTCCTTTATGAATCGAGTGAAAGGGCTGCTCTTCCAGACGTTCTTCTACCAAACTCTTCTAGGGTTTTTGCAGAAAGAAAGGGTGGGGAGGAAGATGATCAATCATCTTGTGTCATCCTAAAACGGTGTCGTTCTATTTGGGGTATTTTTGTCAATTTTTTTAAGCACATTTTTGTCCGAAAATAATTAATTTTAGAACAGGCTACGTTTAGGGAATTTGTGGTTGCAAATACCTCGCCCGTTTGGGTTTTCCCACTTTAATCATCAATCCAGGAGCAGCTTTGGGAGTTCTGTTAAAGGCCAAAATGACGTCATTTTGGGATGTGAACTGCAGTTTTCTTATCTCAAAATGGCGCAGTTTTGTTGCATCTCTTTATTGGCAAACCCACCCCCAAAACGACTTCATTTTGGGGGGCAGCAAACTGCAGTGATTTCATCTCACTGCATACCTCATCCACTGCTTCCCCAAAACGACGTCGTTTTTGGGGAAACTGCAGTGATTTTATCTCACTGCAGGGACTCAGAGTCCCAAAAACAAACGCTCCCTCCGTCCATTCCAAAACTTATAGTCCATCACGAAAAGAGGCACAATTTTGAATTACAAAAATAAAGCCGGCTCTTCTGTGTATAATTTTTTGAATTTCATCTCGCCAATTTAATGATTTGGTTCTTTAATTGGTGTGAAGAAATTCAAAAAATACGCACGAAGGCGCTTTTTTCTTTTTTCAAAAATTTTACTCCCAGTGTCTCAATTTGTTCTTTAATGAGTCAAAGTCAAAGCATTTGAAATTGTACAAATCTCAAAACTTATTACCCTTCAAAAGTGAAAATGAGTACTTATTCAATTCAAAAGTGAAAAAAGGAGTGGAAAGTGTAAAATTGGAAGTTTGAAAAGTCTTTAAGGTTAATTTTAGGAAGTGAGCAAGGATTTTGAGACAGCACAAGATGAAATATTGAGCAAATAAATTGGGACGGAGAGTACCTAAAATATGGTTCATTATAGGAGGGAGCCTGGATTCCTTATATAACTAGCTAGATAGCAAATCTAAAGGCAAGCAGTAAGAGCATCTCCAATGAATCTCACCATTTTTTAAGAGCCAATTCAAGGTCATTTTTTTGTTTGCTACGGTGTTGTTTAGTTAAAAAATTGGCAAAAGTGCTCCAATGGTGCCGAAGGCATTATTTAGCCACTACCACTTGCAGCCGTTGGATCACATTCACATATTAGTCATTGGATTGCTCCCAAGAGTTATTAGATCACAACCCTTGCAAAGAAATGGCCAAGCCATCTGTTGGCTTCCAAAATGACTTCCGGAGGAGTGAATCTTAATCCTGAAGCGCAAATCTCCAATCCATCTCTATTTTGAATTCAAAATAGAGAATAGATGTGACAGATTGAGGAGAGATTTTATAATTTACTCCCTCTTTTTTCACTTTTTGTACTTTTGGAGAAAATTTTGGAAGGACCCATTGTTTTTTTTTAAAGATTTGGTCTCCAAAATAAAAGTGTGGTCGATGTCCATAACTGGAGACCCAAAAGTAAATTTGGAGACTCAATCTCCAAAAAAGACAATAGGTCCCTCCAAAATTCTCTCAAAAAGTACAAAACGTGAGAAAAAGATGGGATAAATTACAAAATATCTTCTTACTATGTCACGTTCATTCTCTATTTTAAAAAAATAGCGAATATTTAAGTACTGGACGAAAAGCATATGAGCTTTAATAATACTCCATAGTCTATATACGGTACTGTATCGTCTTACTCCACAATCATATGATAGTGGCTCTACCAAATTTGGAAATCTCAATGGCCTCTTGATCACGGATAGATGTGCTTGAACTAACTTTTAATTAGGTTATCTCATTTGTTCATCCATCCACTCCACTATTGTCGAACTACAGTATTTTAAACGAAAATTATCTGCCCACCGAAAAAGAAATTATATTCATTAATGGTTTATTGGTTTTCGTAAACTTTCCACCCCAAAGCTACTTCAACTTTTATTTTTTTATTTTTTTCCGATTTATATGAAGGTGGTTGCACGACTCGTACCTAACTTCCATTTTAAATAGAGAAAGTTTACTAAAACAGAAATAATGTACACAACTAGCCGATGAGGCCCTCCATAATTGACAGTATGTTGTGCACATTGTTGCGTTGGTAAAACCCACATGCACGACTTCGGAAACATTAATTAATATTGGCTAATGACATCATGCTCCCGTTGAATTGCCAAACATAAGTTTGTTTGTTTGTTTGATTGGTTTAATCTTGCGCTCAATCTTATCTTCAAAGTTATATAAAGGGAGAATAAATTAAGCAGCTCCAGATAATTGGAACCATGTCAATGCTAGCTCATGCTCATCGCAATTCATTATTCAAAATATTTCTCATGGCCAAAAAGAGGGTGTGGAGCCTTACTTAATCTCCACTATGGACGAACTAACTTCGTACATATGTTTTCCTTAATATATTTATAGAGAGAGAGAACTTTGTTTTGTGGAGTTTTCCTTTCCTAAAATGGAACCCAACATGCAACTATGTAATGCTTGTTTCTTTCATTCTCTTTCCCTAACTAATAGAAATTGTTAGTTAATCTCACTAATAACCAACTAACTGCAATCGTTAGTTTTTTTTTTTTTTTTTTTTTGCTAAGTAAATGGTGGGTTGGATTGAACCGGCAGGGGATGAAATAAAATGCCCATATCACAGTCATAGTTGACCCGGGTGGGGATGAAATAATGATCCGTCACCACCCCGATCAACTGAAATAGTTGGTTAATCTCACTAATAACCAACTTTCTTTTTCTCATACTTCCCTTTATTAACTTTGTGTATATGCTTACAGTTTTCGGGCTTCTCACCCTCACCTAAGGTACACTTTAGCTTGCTCATTGAAGTGTTCTGCATTAGCACAAAACCTGGCGCAGAAGGAAAACGCTGGTAGGAAGAACTAACAAAAGGAAGCAAAATGATGTCAACTGGAAGAATTTCAACGAGTACCTTCGACGTTGGCATGTATTGGAGATCTGGCGAGGGTTCAAACACGGGGGCTATTTCTGTAATTCTTTCAGATAAAGGTTTCTGAGGTGAGTTTAATCGTCTTCGTATCAGGTGAGAAATGAAAAACAATCCAATAATTCGCCTCATACATGACATGACTAAAAAGATGATCAAAATGGTGGTGTTTGTCTCGCTATAATGTGAGGACGCGCGTACACAGAAGATATAGATGAGATTTCTCGTTATTTACTATGTTATGATACTGAGTTTCCGCAATTGACTGAATGATTCCAAACATTATAGAGAGATTCATAGCGAAAACATAAATCAACGATCACAGTCCGGAGCACTGTCAGAGTGGAAGTTGGAAGTTCAAACCCCTTCCTTTCATTCATCACAATGGCCAAATTCATGTCATCCCATTTTCATAATCGCAACATTGCCGCAGCTCAAAGTTTTGAAAGTTCTCTAATCATACGAAAGACGATCCAACAATTACTGAAACTTTATCCTAAATAAGCCTTCTCATAAGCTAAACAATAACATACAGTTAGAACAAGTCGCAAAGAGCAGTCCTTCTCAAGAGTTTCTACCATTCCCACTAATTTACTTCTTCCTCTTCTTTGGGGGCTGAAGTGCTTCCTCTTCCTCATCCTCCTCTTCCTCTTCCTCTTCCTCCTCTTCCTCCTCAACGACTCCTTCCTCGCCCGCATCCCCGCCATCATCATCATCATCCTCGTCGTCGTCGTCATCATCATCATCTTCGTCGTCGTCATCATCGTCATCATCATCATGGCCATCGCCATCATCGTCATCTTCTTCTCCCTCTTCGCCATTCTCTTCTGCTCCACCACCAGCTCCTCCCCCGGGGCCTTTCTTTGGGTTGCTTTTGTTGTTGTCATTGGGGTTGTTGCCAATATCCCCTCCGTCTTCTTCTGACAAGTCTTCTTCACCTTCTCCAAAGTCACCATCATCGTCATCGTCGTCATCATCGTCATTTGCATCAGCATCTATTGGCTTGGAATGGCATTGGACATGATGCTCTCCTTTAAGTCCAGGGATGATGGTTGGCGATCCAAATAAATCCTGATACCATTTTAAATTTGGGCATTCCATGGAAGGTCAAGCAAAGGAAACAACAGGATAGATTTCATAGATGGCAAAAGAAAGTTGGACATAAACAAGCAAGGCAAGTACCCATATGCTAAAAGTGGGTGCAAGCAAGCATACAGAGATACAAACCATAAGTGGGGTGGCTATGACACACAAGACTCCCACACCCACGGTGATTGAAACAAGGTATTTTGAAAAATCAAAATAATCTATATCTGCCTGCTCAAATAAGTTCCATGACCGTCTTCAACAAGGTAATCTGGATCTAGCAAAAGCTTCTATTGGCATAGCGCTTTTAGCATTTTGTACACCACCTTTCGATTCTATTTCTCACCAGCCGAATGGGGAGTGCAACCAAGCTCTGGCATTTGAGTCAAAATGGAGTGAGAACAATGGCCCAGATATGAGGCATGATCCTCTTTCCCCATTTTCCCTACCTACCCCTTTGTCCCAAAACCACCTCTCCCCCATACTATAAAACCCAAAGAGACCCATCGTATGGAAAGCATGTAATTTGTGACAGGGAGGAAAGGGAAGGTGGGGACAGATGAAGTATTGTTCTTTGATAGCTTTATCAAGTTGAGAATGTGCTTTAAAGAACACTTTTACACTCAAATTTTGGAGACATGATACTACCTTGAACAACAAATCCTTCCGTAATAAGCTTCACTTTCTTAGGAACTATGTTTTCACTTTTTTTTAAACAAACAAGTTATAACATTTTCACGTGTCCTCCTACTTATGTAAACACCCTCCTCCAGCAATCCTTTCATAGCCCCTTCCAGCCCCAGGCACTTCCCTCTCCCAATTTCAAGCCACCCAGAAACCCCTCCTAGCTCCTCCGACAAGTTACATGTTCACAACGGTCAACATGTTATTTGTTTTTGATCTCTTAAAAGAACAAAAAACCTGTTTTCAATATGACAATGTTCCCAACAAAGTCTCTCACAAAAGTTTTTAATGTACGCTTCATTTCGAGCACATGCACATGAAAGTATCTTCCCCAATTTCTGAAGCTCAAAGAACATAAAGGAGAGTACTACAACTCACTCATTCTCCTTAGCCTCTCTAATCCCAATAAACAATAATTACACACACAAAAACCAACTAACAAAGCATAGAACACTCACATGGGTGTGCGCCCCACATAGCTCGGAACGACTCGAAAATGTGAGACCCACACTCATGTCTTCTAATGAATGAATTTTCTGCACGTCGCCGTTGCCTACACAGGATGGGAACCGATTTTCAACAGCCTTTCTTACTTACATGCCCTCCCTTTTCTGTCCGATAAATGTAGGAATATAGAATATAATTCTCTTCCATGCGTGAAAAATTGACCAGCAAAAGGGTTATTCTGTGAATCAAATGACTTGAGACAAAATAGTAGAAAAGAGTGCCAATTACTGCCCAGCCCACATAAAAAATTGCCGGAACAATTTTTTCCTAGTACGAGTGATGTTCAAAGAATAGTGGTTAATTTGTTCGCTATAGACTCTCTTTTCTTTTTCTTTTTCTTTTTCTTTTTCTTTTTTTAAAGAAGGATGCTACCCCATTTGGTATATATAAAAACGAACAAATGTTCATGTCTGTCCTTTCATCAACTTATCTTTGACTTTCTCGCCACTGAAGGAATCACGACACGTGGCCATAGTTAGCGTAGATTGTGCAAAGCATCAACTGGGCGAATATTCCGAAACATGTACCGCACAAACAAAAGGAAATTGCCAAATGGACCCCACCAACGCACTCAGAAATTCTACTAAAAAATACTACTTTAAGCCCCTCTTATCTTTTCCCCACCACACGCGCAAGTTAGTGAAGAAATCTTTAAACATTCCGGGCATAATAGCAAGATTATATATAATCCAAAAAATGTAACAACGCGACAGAAAACATAATCAGCCGAACCTAGGACGTTACCGATTAATCCTAAGATATAACCATAGTTTAGTAAGAACTAGAGAAAACAACGGAAAAAACCATTCGATCAAAAAGCCAAAAAGATTTAACCCAAAAAGCACCTAAATAGTCCAAAGTTCTGCCGCAGATCCAGTAACGCAGCGCACGTTAGCATACAAGAGAGCAATAAATGCAACGGAAGCCCAAAAGGAAACAAAATTAGCGAAAAAACTGACAAAGAAAAACTGAAAAATAGAGGAGAATAAAGGAATAACAGGAAGGAAAAAAAAAAGGAACGATCTTAAAAGCGATTTGGAAAAATCTAAAGCAAGCGACATGGCTTACGTGAGTTTGGGCCAAAACTCGAGTGTTGACCAGAGCGGAGACCAGCATAGCGGCTAAAGCTTCTCCGGTGCACGTTAGCATAGACTGCTTAACTGAGACTGAACCACAATTATTAATCTCCATCTGTACGGTACAGCACGACACAACCTGCAAACATCCACAACGACCGTCAGATCGATCCACTCTTCCCGTCCCAGCCGTCGGATCTAAGTCAACGCACTCAAAAACAGTAAAAAAAACAAATTTTGCAGCAAAAACACAGGGAACACAGACAGAGAACGAGGAAAAAACATTAAAAAACGTGAAAGCATTACCAGTTGAAATAAGACAAAAGACTCCTTTTTTACGCGAATTTCATCCAACGAAGAGAAATATTTCACGATTTATCCAAGGCAACACACTCAAAAACAGCAAAAATACATAAATTTTGCAGCAATCGTAGTCCGAAAATGGAGAACAGGACATTAAAAATACAAAAGTTATTGCCAGCTGAAATATAAGAAACAACTCTCATTTTAACGCGAATTTCTGCCGACGGAGAGGGTGTTTTTATTACAGGAAAAAAAAAACAGTGAAAACACTGGAAAAGGCGAAAATCAGGCAAATCGTGCATTAACCTGAACAAAACAAACGTAAAAATGAAGAAAAAAATCACTTTCTTACTAGAAGAGCAGAAAATTAGGCAGAAAATTCGTAATACATGATCGAAACTCGAAGAAATCCGAAAGTGAAGCGAATCGGGTGGAAAGAAACGTACCAGAGGTGAGATCTGGTTTCGGATGGAGCAGATCTGGGGGTTTGGGGGGCTAAAACCTCAAGAACAAGAGAGCGGAGGCTGCGTTCATTCTGGACCGTCCGATGGAGATGGTAGAGAGAGCAAAGACCGAGAGGTAGATATAATCAGAGGGAAGAGAGAGAGAGTGCGTGTATGTGTGTGCGTTTGTGTTGGTGAAGAAAGCTGCCCGTATTCTCAGAGAGGGTTTCGGGCAGGTTGGGCAGACCCGTATCAGGAGAAAATATCGTGGGTTTTGGAACTGCCCCAGAAACGACCTTGGATTAGTCTTTCTAATTTTATTTTATTTTATTTTTTTTCTCCTTGGCAGGAATTTTTAGGCCTTTAGACTGGTTGCCGGTTGGTGGTGTGGTTTCTTGGGTTAATTTTCTACTCGGCATTTTCCCGATATTTTATTACCTTTGATTTATTGAGTCATAACCTAAATTATCTTAATACAGTACTTTTAATTTAAATATGTTTGGAAAAAACAGTGAGTAAGCATATCAAATGAATCTTAAGACTATACGACTTTCACTTGGCTCAATATTATTGAATTCGCGCTAATATTTTTTTTATTTTTGGTATTTTTGTCGTCTTTTTTGAAGTTTTGTTGAATTCGTGTTTTGTTTTTTGAAATAATCATCCTTCTCGACGAGAGGAGTCTAAAAGGAGAAACAAAATACGAAAAAAACAACAAAAAAAAATACCGACGAAAAAATACCAGACTATTGGTACCTTTTTGTCTATAATGTTGTTTTATATGATTTTTTTTTAATTTCAGACCATATTTTTATATTTTTTTCAATTTTTCTCGTTGAGAGTAGAGATTAGTTACAAAAATTACGACGAAAGGCTAAAAAAAAATTACAAAAAATAAATTTTAGTTTTAAAATACAAAAGACAAAAATATTAAGGTGAACTCCCCTAATCTTCATATGTTAATTTGAAAAAGATATACAACCTCATTGTTGTGTTTTTAGCACATCTCCAATCACCAAACTCAAATTTCCTACCCCCAAACCCAAATCCCTTAGGGCTCCATCTTCAAACTTATGCACCAGCTTTGAAGCCCACAGACGCCGCCCTAGCACCACTGGAGACCCCATCGACGACGTCTCACAACCACCGAAGCGCTCTCTCTCTCTCTCTCTCTCGCCGTTGGAAAAATAGGTCAAGGCAAAAGTTATCCCAAATTTGGGAGAAAGAATGGGTAAAACCCAAAAATGGATAAGGGTTTGGGGTCATGATTGAAGATGAGTTTTTGAGGGTTAAAATTTGGGTCAAAACTGAAGATGATCTTAAATAAGACTTCACGGATCAAAAAAATATATATAAATAAGACTTCATTTAGGGTGACCCCGTTCCAGATTCTCAAATAAATACTTAAAAAATAAGTCTTATTTTCAAACTTAAAAATAATAGTTTTACGAAAATAATTTTTCAATTTTTTTTTGTGCAAGGTTTGATAGATTTCATCGAAATCTATCGAACAGGATCCATATTGCATATTTTTTTTTATTTTACTAAGTCTATTATTTTTAAATTTAAAAATTACAAATAAGTATTTATTTTTTAAAAGGGAAAGCAGAACACATATGGTCAACTTTTCCTGATAAAGCGTGACCATTTTTTATTATTTATAACCTCATTTTTAAAAAGTTCTCGTATGACCCGTCAAAAAAATTTCCGGTGCAACTTTTTGGGCGGGGATATCTTTCCCAACAGGCAACAAAGTTGTCGTTTGACGGACCAAAACTTGTACCAAGAATGGGTTGTTGAGTCGTCAGGAGTCCAAACTAGTCAGGCCCGAATTTCGGCCCATATTCAACCCCACAGGTTTGGTTTTGACAATCTTCACGTGGAATAGCCATGTTTCAAATCCTTAGTAACGTAATTCTTCAAAAGTCATTCGCTCGAGCTCTCAATACGCGTTGTCTCGTGAATTTTAGTTCCCCATTATGGGATAGTTTTAGAAGAGGCTTTCGCTTGCGCATAGAGATTGTCTGGTAATGGTTTTAAGGGAGGTTTTAGGGATAATAAATTAAGAGACAGATAGAGAGATACATGTACTAAGTAAAGAGAAAATAAATTGAAAGGTTGTACTTCTACAACCTTGGGCTCTAGGCTTGTAGAAACACCTCATATCTTTCAGCACGGTTTTTAATAAGTTTTTTCTCCAATTATTACTTTTATTTCTATATTATTCTCAAATTTCTCTCCCGAAACCTTAACCGCGTATATACTTTAAAAACTCTTGGGCCTTGTCTCGGGCTTGAAAGATGGAAAGGTCAATTAAATGGACAAAATATTTGGTGTGATAGCACGAGACGTTATCGCCAATTAATGGAAGTTTCCATACTTGTACTTAGGCCTTGTTCTTTTAGCTAAGAGAAATAAATATTTATTTTTGGAATTTAAGATAATGTATTATTCCCTCCATCCGGATTTAATAGTCACTCGTTCAAATGATAAAAAATGAGTTATATTTTTAAATTAGTAATGAATTTTAATCCAATATGAATCTTGTTTGACAGATCTCAATTAATTCTATAAGACAATGTTTTCAAAATTACACAAAGCATTATAAATTGCAAAATGTAATCGATTGAAAAATGACACGAACTACCAAAAAGGACTATTAAATCCGGACAAAGGGAATATAAGAGAACGAGCTGTCTCGTAAAATAAAAAAATAAATACTTAAAAAATAAAAACCCTAGCGAAACAAGGCCTAATATAACTAATGAGAGATAAAAGGGGTATCACGAAGTCTCATTATAGTTTTTACACCATTAGTTAGTGAAAACAATCCAAAATCATGTCATAAACTTGTAGTGGAATTTTAAAGAAAGAGATGAGAACACGTTCAACTGGAGAGAAGTATAGACCAATTTTTCTTCATGGGTTGAAAAATCTTGTGTTGTCACCAAACCAAAAAGGCAAAAACAAGAATGTGCCGGACCTTTTTTTTCCCCCCTGTGCATAATGATGTGGTTCAATATAGGTCATCCACTTTATCACAAAAAAAAAAGTTATCCGATATTTATTAACAAAAGTACATCGCCAAATCATTTTGTCGGGAGATTATTGAGTACTCTTGGAGTAACACTTCACACCAATCACACCAGAGCACGTGTTATTTTGCCTCATAATTTACCAACACAAAAGTCATAGATCTCACCGTATTTTACGAATCACAATATACGTGAAACTGAAGCACCACATGTCCTGACTCCGAGACTAAAGAATAATTTCTCCATTTTTGTCACTTTACCTCAAGACATGTGTCTTTTTTTTGGGGTGTGTGACTACTGTTTTTAAATGTAACTCTCTTTTTTATTACAAGCGGTAAAGAATACGAATATTTGAATGAACAAAACATAACAAAAAGAAAAATAACAAACTCGTCGAAGAAATAAATCGCAAAAGGGAAAAAAAAAAAAAGGAACTTTTTCACTCCACAATCTTGTAAAAGCACTCCGCAACTGTCTTCTAGTGCTTGTCTTGTGTGTAATTTTAAGCATTAGATGACAAATTTTAAAGCATTTATAAAAACAAATTGAACTATAAAAATCATTAATAATTACTCCCTTCGTCCCAATTTGTTGTGCCTATTTTTACTTTCACGTAATTTAAGAAAAGATCATAACTACATTAATTTTATGTCAATTTTACCATTTTACCCCTTTGTAACCTATGACTTTTTGTCAACTTTCTTGTCATGTCAATAATTTGCTCCATTTTCTTTTCAAATCAAGTTCAAAATTTGAATTTGTGAGGGAGAAATGAGGGGTAAAATAGTTATATGGACATCCAAAATTGAAAAGTTTTGAAACAAATACATCATTTTGGAACATCTCAAAAAAAAAAATAAAGGCACAATAAAATTGGACGAAGTGAGTAGTCTTCTATCAATGGAAGCAATAACCCAACCGATAGCCCAGCCAAGGTTAGAAGCTGCAAAAGGGAATTGACTTTTCATCTGAATTCTGTACTGGAAACAGAATAATCCAAGCTCTTGGGGGAGAATCTGAATTCCCATAACCTTGTAAGAATCTCCACCAATTTGTGATGACCACTCCTAGTGGCAATTACCCACTTTAGAATAATGCAGTGGTGTACTTTGATATGAGTGCCTTTTTTTTTTTTTTTGGTGACGCATCTTTCTCCTCATTCATACACGTACGCACAGAGAATATGAAAAAGGCATCTGCCTGCACGAGAAAAACATCTTGTGAATCTACCTAGTTTTGGCGTAGATGGTCTGCTTTGACCAAACCGAAAAGGAGAATAGTCGAGATGCGTACAAGCTAACTCGAACATCCCTGTCCAAAAAAAGAGAAAATAAAAAAGCATCTGACCAAACATCTAAGGTTATAGGTATACACGTCATCGGCACCATTACGGGATTAATTAAACTTAAATCGATTTTAAATTCCCTTAATCTTTCTTTCTTATTTTAGTGTATAAAGGCCCTACAATCTACCTTCCCCACTTAATTAAGGGGTGTTTGGGAGCTTGTGTTTGGCGTTTTGAAGCTTTTATACAATGATGATGATGAAGAGAAACATGTATATTAATGGAGTATTAAACAAATCTCTAATGCCAGCAGTTGCTAAATTGGAAGCTTTTAGACAGAAGGATGCCTAGTGGATTGATTAAAGATGTGGTTTAACCACTTTAGCAGTGCTTACTGTGCATGCATTAAAGGTGTTTCTCCTTGGAGCAACTTGCATGAGCAGCACTACCCATGAAAGGGATATCAAAAAAAGCGCATTTCATATTTATGCTTCTCCATTTTTTAACCCTTTTTTTTTTTTTTAATCTCGGATTTCTCAAGACAGAGGAAAATAAAAATAAAAAAATTTATCGGTAAAAGTAATATTTTATTAAGGGGATGCGGATTTCGACCAAAGGTTGAAAAATACAGCCATATGAAAACACACCTCAAGAGACAAAGCTCAAAACACCTATGGGCCTAAAATGCGGCCACCACCACCAACTGCCACCTCAAGAACCAACCAAGCCATCACACGCCGCCACCACATGCAGGAGGAAAACAAGCCGTTGATGCGAACCCAAAACCTGTCGCGAGCGCTCAACCAAACAGTTGAGCGAAAACTGAGACACCCAGCAGTGAGCTTGGCGGGAGGCCACGCCGGCCAAGCATCCCAAATACCGCAGATCTACCACGCCTTTAGGCAAAAAAAAAAACGTCGGTCATCCAGGAGCAAACCAATCGGACAATCAGCAAGAGAGGAAAACTCGATCGAGAAGGGTGCTGCGAGTGATGGAACGACAAAGAGAAGAAATAGCACAGCCAGAGCTAGCCCTGACTTTTTAAGGGCTTAAAGCGAAAATTAAAAACGAACCATTTTTGTTGGACTTTTATAAGGGGTAAAATAGTAGGAGGGCCCCATGAAATTCAAAAATTTTTGGAGGCCTAAAGCGATCGCAACACTGATTTTAGCTCAAGACCGACTCTAAACACAGCTCAACTAGGGGAGGGGGTCAGAAAAAAAGGAGAGGAGTAGGAACGTTTATTGAAGTTACTAAGGACATGTTCAACTTTCATATGATGTATATACATGCAAGTTCATTTTCCTCATCATATTTTCCTAACAGAAGCAGGCGAATGGAAACACGTTTTACTTCTTTCAATTTCTTTTCTCTGTTTAATATATATATATATATATATTTCCTCTAATAATTCAAGAGCTAAACAGAATGTTAAATGATATGCGCGCAATGTATTTGGGTAACGTGGAATCAAAATGGACGGACAACAATTTATTAAATTATTTTTATCAGTAAAGAAAGAAACATTTTATAAGTGATAATAACCAGATACAATAATATGATTTTAAAAAAAAAAAAGACAGTTAAGCACTCCGTAGTAGTGGTTCTCAAGACATCTCTCCTACTACTGGCTCGGCGACTTAAATTATTAAAAAGAAAAAAAGAGAGAGAGAAATCTCTTGCAACTATTTGCCCCATTTGGGGTTGAGCACTGTCTAGTGGAAAAATCCAAGGGCCATTATTAAGTTTTTTAAAAAAGTCAAAACAGTTTCCTCCAAAATTCCAACAACTGCAGTGATTGGCCGAAAAAGTATAATTCTAAATTGCAATTCGTGGTTTTAGAGCACCACTGGTTAAGGAAATGGGATGTAGAGTAGGATCCCTTGTTATCTTCTTCAATTCCCACCTCTGTTATCCACTTACGTGACACAAAAAGCTGCACAGCATTCTCATCTACTCTGTTTTTTTCCCCCACCCCTCTCTTTATGGACAGGCAACAGTGGAGTATTTGTTAGTAGTTAATTACTAGTAAAAGTAGTTTATTAGTTAGTAAAGTCTTAAGTTCACCCAAAAAAAAATTAGCTAGGTATAAAGTGATCAAGAGGCAATCTAGTAAGTCTGTAAAAAAAGGGCCTTTTGAACCAAACTTTACATTCCCGCTAGCAAATGACAAAACCATAATAGTAGCAATAGCTACCAAGCTATTGGCCTCTCTCCAACCCTAGGCAGCTTTAGGAGTAATAGAAACAAGCTAACCTTTGAGCTATACCATTTTGAAGGCCTATGGTTTTTTAGATTGCGCAGGGTTCATCCTAACGGCTAGGCTCGGCTTGGCGGGTTGAGGGTGTTTGTTCTGGGCCACGCATCTCTGACGGTTGATTTTCTGTGATAAAAAAAAAAAAAAGGGATCATGAATTTGTGCAGGGTTTTAGTAAAGGAAAAAAAAATAAGAGAGAGATTAATGAGATAGATTTAGCTTATTCACTTAACATCTCGTGCTCATAAGATGGAAAGTAAATATCCATTGAGGGGTACAATTTGAACTATTTTTCATATCCATGTCACCAGCTATACCCGGTCTTTTATTATTACTTTTTAAATTTATCTTTGTGTTTGGTAACGCTTGCACTTCTATTCGGTATGAACCCTGTTTTTGAACAAAAAAAAAAGAGCTCTCGTACCCATTTGCTCCTCTTTTCCAGACTGTAAAAAAAAAAAAAGAGAGAAATTTCTTTACACAAGGACCATCTGATTAAGCAGTAATCAACGAGCCAAATGAAGCGGGCGATATTTGCTTACTTAAGCAATATTCAAAGAGCTAAACGCAAACTTGAGCCTTGGTCACGTAATTCTTGAGCCTCCGCTCCTTCTCTCAATTAGTCAATCTTCAACCTCGCAAATTCTAGTAATTTGAAATACTTCTAAAAGACTTCACACATTTGTGTGGAGTAAAAGAATGAGTTTGGAGCATCACGTGGCAGTCCCCCGTGGACATTGAATACTTTTTTTGCATGCATATTTTATGGCTTAGACTTGAGCTCGAGTATATTTGCTTACTTAGGCTGTGTTCCACAACCGGAAAAAGTACTTATTTTTTGTGTAAAAAGAATCCATGTTCCAGAAACTCTGCCTTCTTATTTTTTAAAACAAGTAAGACCAAGCACCCGGATCAAGCACCCCACGGCCGGGGAGGGCTGCGGCCGCGCCGGGCTGTTTCCGGCCACCGGAAAACCGATCCGAACCGTCCAAAAATTCTAAAAAAAAAAAACCAAGGGGGCTTACGCAGGAATCAACGTCATCCGAGATATGTAGAGTGGTTGATCCGAGCACCCCTTTTCCGTGTACGATTTCAATATCATATGCACACGGAAAAGAGGTGCTCCGATCAAACACGCTATACACCTCGGATGACGTTCATTCCCGCGCAAGCCCCCTTGGTTTTTTTTTAAGAATTTTTGGACGGCTCGGATCGGCCGTCCGGGCGCTGCCGCCGGTACGATTTCCCTCCGCCGGCACCCAACACAATAGCAACAGTCTTGTTTTTTGTATACAGCAACTTCAAACTCAAAAATCATGTGTTTATACAAATAATTTTCTTATCACTATGGATCTTGTTTGATAGATCTCATTGAGATCTTTAATACGGTGCAAAAAAAAATTTCATTTGCTTTATTTTTGAGTTTGAAAAAATGAAAGAAACTTTTTATTTGGGAAAAATAAGAAGGCTGGATGTGTTTTGAATTAGAAGTAGAGAAAATAAGTACTTATTTTTTAAGAAGCTTTACGGAACGGAGCCTTAGAGCAACTTTAACCAAGCTCTATAATGCTCTAAATCTCTATATTGAGATAAATTTTTGTAATTTATCTCAATTTTTTCATAAACTTTTTATGTTTTACAGAAGAATCTTAGAGGGATCCATTGTTTTTTTTTAGAGATTTGGTTCAGAAACTTACTTTTGAGCCTCCAAAAATGGAGATCTCGCCTCCATTTTAGAAGCCAAATCTCTAAAAAAAATGATGTATGCTTACACTAACCTTCTATAAAAATACAAAAAAGTGAAAAAGAGAGAGAATAAATTACAAAATCTCCACATATTTGAACCATTATTGAGCTTGGTTGGTGTGGCTCTAGTCTTATTGGTCCTAATTAAGCCTGAAAGTTGCAAACAAACAGGCCCCAACCAGAATTCCTTTCCGCCATTCAACTTCCCGCGAACTCAAACCGCACAATCCGAATCCCCGAAACCACGCTCCGACGTCGCGCGTGGATTCCTCATTCCCTCCAAATATCAAGGTTCACACTCACACGATCCTTCAAGATGCAACCCGCTCTCCATTTTCGCGTCCCCCTCTCAATCCGCGAGTGCGGATTGTAGGAGTCAAAAGATGTGCTTAAAGAATGCGATCTCGCTCTCGATTCCGCCCCCGCACGCGCACGCGAATAACGTGACTCAGGTTCCCGCCCTATCCCCACCCCCAACCGCAGCAACCCCCGGCACCGGTAAATGACGTCGCACAGTTAGGGTGAACGTTAAGGACCTGCGAGGGTGCGCAGGTTAAGACTATGGAAGTGACCTGGTGCGCATATAATTTATAATGTTGTTGTTTGCTAGTGGAGATGTGACGACGGATTGATCTGTTTGACTGTAGCTCACGATCGCACACGAGAAAAAAACAATAATACATACATACATACATACATGCACACAACATATTTCTATATTCAATTCTTTATCAGATTGGAGGATTATATTTTTTTTTGTCTCAACGGGCGTGCGTCGTTTGGCGTTGGATTATTCTCTGTTGTTATCTGTGAACGGGGTTCTAGGGTTTTGTGGAGGTCAGCTTCTCTGTTTCGTGTTTGGATAGCTGGAAATTGAACGGGGGAAATACTCAAAGAAGGTTCGGTTTCAGTTTCTGTGTGTTATTGTGTTTGGCTATTGAGAAACTTGAGAGGAAATAAAGAAATGAGCGAAATTAAGCCAAAAAAAAAAAAAAAACAGCTGCGTTTCATTGGATAATGGATATATATAGTTGAACATGTTTGCTTTTGTGCGGTTATGAGAAAAGATGTTTGCTTTTGTACTGTCTTTGAAGTTTGTTTTCAACGATAAAGCGAGTGTTATTAAGGAAAAAGAATGAGGTAACCCAACTTTAGTTTTTATTAGTCTGTTTCTGCTTTCTGAGGAACCAAACAGGGGTGGTGTTGCTGCTGTTTCTATTATTGGTTGCTGGATTTAACTTGCTCAGGATAGTTTTCGCTAGTTAAAGGGCTAATCGGCTTGTTGAATAAGTGAGTTGTCAATGGAGTAGAGTCTAGAGAGTTAATTTGAAGAGAGAGTGATTAGAGCATGGGGTCTTGAAAGTAGTGATTTCGCAAGAACACCTGAATACTTCCTCCCACGCATTTGGAATCTAAGAGTACCAAAGCCAGCTGTCTCTGGTAATTGAATCAACAGGGTTATGACCGCTTTCCTGAACTAATTCACTTCATAGACTTCGTTGATTTGGTTTTTGTTGGTTTAGTTCTGTTGGATGCAATCTGGGATGGGAAGAAGCCCACAATCAGTTGGTTCAAGTTTCTGGGTATTTTGTTATTCTCGAGTCCTCGAAATTTTAATAATAGTGCATTGTGCGCCTTCTGCCTCTTGTACTGACGAAAAGACCTTGGCTTCATGTTGATTTAAGTCCCCAAAGGAATGATTCTTTTTTTTTTTTTTTTTTAATCTCATCCAGTGGATAAACAAGAAATGGCTTTTGTTCCTTTGAAGAAGTCATCTACCATTGGAATTTGGATTTTGTACTCTCTGACAATATGTCATACTCCTCGTAAAATTTTCCTGAGTCCTGTGCTTTACACTGCAGCTTGTCAGTTCAAAGTTCGGTTTATTATTCTGCAAGTAATCTAATAATGTGCAGTTCATTCCCTCTCTTTTAGTTAGCCTTGCAAGATCAGACTATGTTTCTTGTATGATTTTCCATTTTTCATTCAGCTTGCTAACTTCATTTTCCTAGCTTTGATTATGTAGCGCTATTGAAATCTCATTAAGTTGCCTCCATTACCAGTTCAAAGAACATGAACTCTCCTACCACCCATTTTGTCACCTCAAGAAGGATGGGCATATACGAACCAATGCACCAGATTAGCATGTGGGGAGATTTTGAAGTTAATGGCTGTCAAAAAACTTCTGCTACTATGATTGTGGAGGTGGACACAAAGCTAGACAACCAGGTGCCACATTTGTAGTGCAGTGTACTTGATCTTTTATTTGCGCCCTATAATTTCTGCTTCCAAGCTAACCTTTTTGACATGTCTCATGTCTCTAGTCAGAGGATACTTCTCATGAAACACAAGGACAATTGTACAAGTTTGGCCAAGAGACGAGCAAACATTCAGATAAGGTGAAAGTGACCACATCTTGTATTTACTTCTTCTTTCTATAGTATGTATGTCGTTATATTGATGCTCCTTAGTCACTCACATGCTAAAGAGAGTTAAACCAAACAAACATACCATACAGGGACCAAATGTGAATAGAAGACTTGAATGCCAGACCCCCAGAATGAAAACTCTGTATGCTAGATCACGAATTGTCCCAAAAGATTAAGCTATTATTTGTCCAATGACATGATCATAATTATAACATTTCCATTGTTTGACACTTGCATATTGTGTATGAAATTATGAATCATTCTATATCTCATATCAGCATATGACAATTTTATCCTAAATACATTGCCAAGACCACCATATCCTCGTCGTAGCTCACTGTTTTTATGTGATATCTTTTTTTTTTATCGTTATTCACTTTGTCTGAGGGAAATAGTTTCCACTGTTTTCGAACAATCATGGTAATTTTCTCAGCAATGAAGTTATTTCTTGTATAGTCTCCAACTTTTTCTCAACACTAGTCTGTAAGACCTGAATTTGCACATCGATTTTCAGGCACTTAGACGTCTTGCACAAAACCGGGAGGCCGCTCGCAAAAGCCGTTTGCGGAAAAAGGTCAGTATTGGATATATGGATGTGCATTGTCATATTGAAGTTTTCGTTGATTTTGCTTACTGAGTCCTTAGTACATGAAGCTCAGCTTAATTTTACTTGATAGGCCATCAATGTTAGTACATTAAGCTCGGCTGAATTTTGCTTTACAGGCTCATGTTCAGCAGTTAGAAGCAAGTCGTCTGAAATTAATACAATTGGAACAAGAGCTTGAACGAGCTAGGCATCAGGTAAGGCGAATATTTACTTGTTGCATTGCATCTGTTCATTGCTATGCTGATAAAGAGAATACTTCCCTTTTGTATTTCCATATGAGAGAAATTATAATAAACCTGTGAATGCTTTATTGCAGGGTCTGTATCTTGGTGGTGGTGGATTGGATACTAGTCCTATAGAATACTCTGGAAGTGTAAACTCAGGTTTGTCAGTTGATGTGCGTCCACCATTATGATTACTTTGAACCTCTTAACTCTCAAATATTGCTGCCAATGTTAAGTGTCGCAAACCCATGGTAGGTTTTTAGGGGAGCTGGAGTTCTTTCAAATGGGGTACTGATAGGGAAAACAACAGTTAATGGAGTTCTTAAGTCGATTTCCTAGTTATTTGTATGTTTAAAGAGATTTAGTAAATCTTGTCTAGATTTTTTTTTGTGGCAACAAGCTTAAAGTTCTGGAATGTTAATTTTATGCTTCGGACAAATACTCCACAATTCCAGTTTGCTTATCAGCACTATTTTTCATTTAAATTTTGAAGCCTTGGACGCTTGGTAAGCTCCTTTGCCACCAAAAAAAGTATGATACTTGCTATCATGTAAATAAGCCAGACAGTAAATATATGTTCTCATAAAAATTATACGATTATATTAGATTGTGTGTGATGATGTTTCACCTGGTTTTGGATATGGACCATTGATGGACAAAAATTCCCGGGAGACTTGTAACTGCACTCAAGGCACCTTATTGCGCTCACCAAAATATGTCTTTAACCTGAAAAGTATCATTTTGCATTTTTAGAAAATCCTATGATGTATCTATATGGCCCTTATGCAGTTATTACCTGCAATACACTTCACTTTCAACCTAGGTTTCGATATTCAGTCTTTCAAGTTGGTGTATCCTGTAATATTCATGTTAAAGTACCTTTGCAGGTATTGCCATATTTGAGAAGGAGTATGGACAATGGGTGGAAAAACACAAGAGACAAATTTCCGACTTAAGGACCGCTTTGACTTCTCATATGCATGATAATGACCTTCGCAGCCTGGTTGAGGGTAGCATGAACCACTATGGTGATCTCTTCCGCATGAAAGCAACTGCTGCAAAAGCTGATGTCTTCTATCTTATGTCTGGCATATGGAAGACATCTGCTGAACGCTTTTTCTTGTGGATTGGAGGGTTTCGCCCTTCAGAACTTCTTAAGGTAATGCATTGTTCAGTTAAATAGGATTATTTGCAATCTTACACTAAGGCAATCAAGAGGTTGAACTGGTGGATTTTCTTCTTTTGCCAGTTTCCAGTTTTAACTGATAGGAGTTTGACGCTGATAGTATCTATGACTGAAATGAGCCTGAATGGAACCTAGTAACGAAAACTGGTGATCTTACACCTCTACCTAAGCATTGAAGTTTAAATGTATGTTGGTGGATACAACCGTTTGTTGTTGGATTGTATATTGCATCTTTTGCCCCATTGCCATGTTTGATTTGGAACAGGTGAACTGGTTTTGATTTTTACACAGATGGTTGCTGGAAAAGTGGAAACTAACTGAGATTTGAATTATCAGGAAAAAGTTTTTTTTGGTTGATAAACAAAAAGCTAATGGGCCTTAGAACTTCCTTCTGATTTTTCTTTTTGGAATTCCGGTGCACTCCTTGTACAGAAGGGAAAGCTCGTCTAATTGCTAATGTTCTCAAATGTGAAGTAACGCTTCCTTGAAATCTTCTATCTTCATCACAGGTTCTCGTCCCACAGCTTGACCTAAGATTGACAGAGGAACAAGTTTTTGATATATGTAACCTTAAACAATCATGTCAGCAAGCAGAAGATGCTCTTTCACAAGGAATGGAGAAACTTCAGCAAATTCTGGCTGAAGTTGTAGCAAGTGGTCAACTTGGTGAAGTAAGTTACATCCCACAGATGACCATGGAGAAGTTAGAAGCCCTCGTGAGGTTTGTAAATCAGGTAATGATATTACTTCTAATTGAGTTTTCCATAGGTTCATATATTGTTATACATAGACAAATAATAAAAGGATATTATTTGTCTATAATAAAAGTTATACATAGACACGTGTGTGTGTGTGTGTGTGTGTGTGAGAGAGAGAGAGAGAGAGAGGGCTCCAGATGTTTTTTTTTTTTAATCGAGGGCTCCAGGTGTTTACCAAGCAGAGTATCGAATTCTTTAACATTTGTCGATTTGCACTGAGCACTTCCATGCTTTAAAATCAGGAATAGCGTGGACGTTTTGATCCATATAGCAGTTGGAACTGGAACATGCATTTAGAAGTGAATTTGATCGCAGAAAAAGGCACAGAGTTTGATGAAGGTGAAAGAAACTTCAGTGTCTCTAAGGAAACTTCAGTTGATACCTGTTCTTGTGTGTCTTAAAGATACCATTACCGATTGTTCGAAACAATAGGAAGTTTCAGGACTTGGTTTTGGAAATTACTTTCTAATTACCGACTTGTTTTGGTCAAAGGCCAATTACTCAAAGAAGGTTTAATGAAACAAAGTTAAGAGTTCATATTGTTAGACTTGTCATGTGGGTTACCGTTAAATCCAGATAACGGATCTGGTCATCTGGGTAAACCCTTTTATGACGTTTGAGAGTGTGTTTTCCATTATTATAAGACTCATTGTCAGGTTTCTTGGTGATAAGGTTTAGGCGGTTTCAGTTTTTCTATCCTTTTCTGGAAAAAGGAAGAAACTGATAAACTGGCTGGTTCAATCTTTCATTTGTAAAAGAACTTTCATTATCTGATAGCATAGGTTCGATATTTTCTAGTAAGCCTCATCAGAAGGTATTTACTATTCCCACAATGAGTGGAGGGGATTTCTCCCTTATTGTATGTTTCCCTGTTAGAAGTTCGTATGTGCATATAGTGCACATGTGTATTTGTGCGTGTAAAATTATGGAGTCTGATGTACGATCCCTTTCAGGTTTATCCAAATGCAAGTCACCCAGTTTTGGTGGTTATTTTTGGTTACCATTCTGTTGCGCAATGAACATTGAGTAAATCATGATCTGGGCTCCATAAACTCTTTGCCTTCGTGCTCATCTCTTAGCTAGCAGTTATGCTTATTCCAAGTCGATCTGAGAGCATTGCGTAGTTTTAGTCCTCTGTCTTGCTCACCCCCTTTTCTTTTCTGTTCTGTCCATAGAAACATTCCTCTCAGGAAATTCTCCTCAAATTCCTTATTGCTGTTGTATATTTCACTTGGCCACCACTTGAACCTCAACTGTTTACACAGCATAAAGGGATATATGGTTCTGAGTCTTGTTGTCTTTTCCTACCATACAGGTGATGGTTAGCATTGGGGCCACATGAATCATTAGAGATTATAACTTATAGATGTAGAAATACATATACACATAAATGCATGTGCATGTCAAAACAGCCTATAGATATGCATTTATGTTTGAAGTTTCTTGATGGGTTTCTTCCTCTTTCTTTTCTTTTTGTTTCTCAAAACAGGCAGATCATCTAAGACAGGAAACCCTGCAACAAATGTATCGCATCCTAAACACCCGCCAAGCAGCCCGGGGCCTACTTGCCTTGGGAGAGTACATTCAGCGTCTTCGGGATCTGAGTTCACTCTGGTCTAATCATCAACCTGATCCTTCCTAGTCATACAGTGGAAGAAGCTAGATATTATCTCCAGCAGAAATCATGTTTCAGCGGCATGTACCTCTTGCTAAACTTCATTGGAGTGAGGGACAGAATCCCAGCTGCTGACCTTTTACAAGCAGGCTCCCATGTTCGAGAAGTACGCGTGGATGATTGTTTTTATCGAGAGGATACTAGTTTCTGTTTCAGTGCTTGTACATTATTACCTTATAGTGAGAGGCAGTTTTAGGTCCTTCGGAGTCTCTATCCAGAACTTATCATGTAAAATACCAGTTATAGTGATTTCTTTGTACTTTGAGTTTTTGTGGTAATGTATTTCATGTAACGCCCTACATTGATTTTCAGTGGTTGTAAATTACATCATGGAACGTGCTTCGGAATAAGGAATAAGTTATTGAATCTCCACAGAATCATGTGGAGGATATGCGTATTGTTCACATTACAAATGCCTAGGTACAATGTTTGTAAGCTGGCTTAATGGGTTTCTATTCTATCCAGATTTGCTGTTTTCGTTCTCCTTTCCATTTCTTCCATTTTCCTTTTGAAGTTGCAGGTTAGCTGTATCTCGCTTGTAAACTTGAAAGAATTCTCAATTCTAGATAGGTCAAACATCAGAGTTCTTTGATTCTAACTACAATTTCCCTCTACTCAGTCATTTGTGATCTGTTAATCATAAGAAAATTGAGTTTCGTAGCTTGTTACGCCTTTGTTTGGAACATATAAAAAAGGTCAATTTTTCGGGGACTTTTGTCGTCCGAAATTTTCTCATCACGTGATTAAAATTTGAACTTCTTTAAAGCTCATCTCTAGTAGTGAAAAGTAGGGTTGTAAATGAGCTGAGCAGCTCGCGAGTTCGGCTCGGTAAGGTTCGGTTCGAAGGATAAACGAGCCGAGCTCGAGCTCGATTTTGCAGCTCGTTCGATAAACGAGCCGAGCTCGAACCTAGCAGGGCTCGGCTCGAACATGCCAATATATAGGTTTGTGAACAGGTTCGTCTCTGCTCGAAATATATAGGTTCGGCTCAAACATGCCAATATTCGGTTCGACTCGGCTCGTTTAGCCATTTTTTCAATATTAAGGCCGAAAAGTTGACGAATTCAAGCTCGAATTCGAGCCGAGCCGGCTCGTTTATTCTAGACCGAATACTAACGAGCCAAGCTGAGCTTTGTACATGCTTATCGAGCCGAACTTTTCCGACTCGATTCGAACTCGAGCCGAGCTCGAGCCACATAAATTCTGATCGAGCCGAGCTCGAACATGCCAATATTCGATTCGGCTCGACTCGTTTTACACCTCTAGGGAAAAGTAGGAAAATAGACCAAATCGGTTATAAGAAAGTGAAAAAGTAAGCCAAATCTTTCTTGTTTATATTCCGTTCAAAACAAAAATAAGACCAATGTTAGTACTTTTATTTTTGAGATTGAGAACAGACCATTTCCCCCCATTATTTGATTCTGTACGTCTTACAGCTTTTACCATATGAGGTTAAAGCTTAATCATGTCTCCCGTGTGATTTATAGAAACGAGATACCACGTGACGTGCTGACGCGATCCCTCTATTCTACTCAAGAGGTGTTTGGGCAGCTTAGCCTGAAGCCTCATCCTTTGCACGCATAACCTGACCATAAGTAAGTACAACTGTGACACATATCAGCACGCACACAACTAGTGTCACACTTGCTCTAAAATAAATATTGTTTGATCTCCACATTAACAACCCCCCCCCCCCGTCTTTTTGCTTCAGCACAATCGCTGTTTCTAAATCCAATCCCTCCAAACATGCCCCTAAATCTCTCCCCTTGCTCGCTTCAATTCTCCTCTACACCCATTCCCACTTTGAGATCAACCCGACCCACTTCCTCAGGTCCGCAGCTATGTCTTCCTCGGAAACCCAATTCCAGTACTGTCCGCGCTCCGACCCGACCCAGGAGGAAAACGGGCTCGACGGCGGAGAAGAGGTCGGAGACGGAGGAGCTGGTTCGTGTGCTTCTGAGGAATTTTGACAACAAGAGGCCGTTGGTATCGACGCTGAGTAAGTACGTTAAGGTTGTGAGAGTGGAACACTGTTTTCTCCTGTTTGAAGAGCTTGGGAAGAGTGACAAGTGGCTTCAATGCCTTGAGGTTAGCACACCTCTCTCTCTCTGTCACACACGGTTGTTATGCATTTTGATTTTGTAGATGCTTTGAATTTGTTCATTTTGTGCTGGAATTGTTCGGTTTGGGTTTGGGTTTTGAGGGTAAAGAGTAAGAGAGATAGATAAAAGAAAATTTATTGGAGTCCGTGTTTAAAGATTTTGAGATCCAAAACAAACAAACCAACGTTTTCATAGGAGTGTTGCTAGGGGTACATACACTTCATGTACATACATGTGTACATACGCAGTTTAAACCCGTATCAAGTCCTACAAAAAAATCCGAGCCGCTCATTTTGTTCAAAATAATTTGTTTTGACCGAATTCTAAAGCAAAGTTGGATGTATCGTAAATGCCTTTACCGATATCGGGTTGAGTTAATTTTTTACAGAGATCATAAACAAACTATTTTGAACAAAATGAGCGGCTTGGATCTTTTTTGTAGGACTTGATACGGATTTAAACTGCGTATGTACACATGTATGTACATGAAGTGTATGTACCCCTAGACTTTCTATTTTCTTCATAGTAGTTATTTGATTTCGTGAGATCCTTCACTGAACACACGAGCATAACGTTGGGTTTGTGAAGCTTGATTCGGTTTAATTTGCACTTTGGTGAAAGGGTGTTGTGATAGTTTACAGGGTACTATGTACGATAATTGGCGATGGAAACCTTAGCTTATAAATACATGTTATAAGCAATGGATGTAACTGTACTTCATTCTTCATTCAATATACGTGGATGAATTCACCTACACAGTTGGGAATCACGTAAAAACTGAGTCTTGTGTTCTTTGTTTCTTGCTTGATTGTTCTTACTGGTTTAGCCGATTTCTCAACACATAAATCACTGTAACGTACCCACTTGTGGTTTTAAGTAGATAGATATAGTTGAAACTGAACTTCTTGTTGTCAACCCATCTGTAAATTTCAGCTACTGCACCTCATGTTGTCAACAATTATTACCTTTAGGCCGTTATGTACAATGTTTTGTCAGATTGGTTGTCTGGCGGTTATGTAGTTCTTTCTGATTGTTGCATTCAAATGCTGAAAATGCGGTCCTCTTGGACTTGTCCAATCACCCGTATGACCAATCAAAAGGGACTTTAGTTCACAGTTTCAAGGCTGTATTGCTTTGGTTATGCTCGCAATAACTGGTAATTATAGCATGGCCATTTCATAGGTATATGGTTTAATGTGTTGGTGAATTACTTGTGTAGATAATATGGTTTGTGTCTGGTGGGTTGGCTGCCAACCTCAAGTGAGGAAATTTAGAGGTGCTTCTTGTTGTGGACTTAGTGGCATGAACAGTCAATTCTTTCACTTATATATCTCATATTTAGGTCTACAGGTGGATGCAAAAACAAAGGTGGTACATAGCTGACAATGGGGTCTACTCAAAGTTAATATCTGTGATGGGAAAGAAAGGCCAAACCCGGATGGCCATGTGGCTCTTCTCTGAGATGCGTAATAGTGGGTGCCGCCCTGACACGTCAGTTTATAATGCTCTCATCACTGCCCACCTCCACTCGCGAGACAAATCCAGGGCCTTGGACAAAGCTATTGGCTACTTTGACAAGATGAAGGGAATGGAAAAGTGTAGACCCAACATTGTAACGTATAATATTCTGCTGAGAGCTTTTGCTCAGGCACGAAACGTCGATAAAGTTGTTTCTTTGTTCAAGGATCTTGATGAGAGCATCGTTAGCCCTGATATCTTCACATTTAATGGTGTAATGGATGCCTATGGGAAAAATGGAATGATTAGAGAAATGGAGTCGGTCCTTTCCCGCATGAAGAGTAATCAGTGTAAGCCAGATGTCATCACTTTTAATTTGCTAATTGATTCATATGGGAAGAAACAAGAATTTGAGAAGATGGAACAAGTTTTCAAGAGTTTGTTGCGTTCTAAGGAGAAACCAACACTTCCCACCTTCAATTCTATGATCACAAACTACGGGAAAGCAAGACTTAGGGAGAAAGCAGAGCTTGTTTTTAAGAGAATGAATGAAATGGGATACACCCCAAGCTTCATTACTTATGAATGCGTGATTATGATGTATGGGTACTGTGATTGTGTTTCAAAGGCTAGGGGCATATTTGATGGGATAATGGCATCTGGGCTGGAGACTAGGGTTTCTACCCTAAATGCCATGCTTGACGTTTACTGCATGAATGGTTTACAAATTGAGGCAGACACGTTGTTTGAGAGCTCACGTAATACAAGGGTTTCCTCAGATTCCTCCACTTACAAGCTTCTATATAAAGCCTACACTAAAGCCAACATGAAGGAGCTTCTAAAAAAATTGCTGGCGTACATGGACAAAGATGGTGTAATCCCTAATAAGAGGTTCTTCCTTGATGCTTTGGGAGCCTTCGGGTCTTCTACAGCAACCAAAGTTGGTTGAGTGGGCTAAAAGATGTTGTAAGGTAACAAGTGCAAGTAGTGGACATTTTTGCTTGGTGAGTCTTCTCTTTCTTTCAACTAACCTAAGATTTACTAACAGCAGGGGGTTTTCATACTGGCCTCCTAAGTCTTGTGTATTTTGTTTTTGGTATGTATTTCTTTCTTTCTCCGTGAGCTCTGTCACTGACTGTTTTTGTTTTGGTGCCAACCCTGTGATTCTTGATAAAGTTTTGTTTCTATATCATTCAATTTTTTTTTTTTTTGGCTCTATTTAAGGCCTCACAGCTTGATTTGGGTCTTAAATGTGGAGTCTAATTCATCAAATCCTTTTATTGCTATGACTTCATGAGTAATGGGCTCTAAAATAGAGTGTGCTATATTTGCTGTAACAAACGATCAGTATCTGCCCTATATCCTGAAAACTGACCCAGGATTATCCTTTACTGAGTATTGAATGAAATTTGGAACTTTATTAGAGGGTTACTCTGAACAAGAAATCCAGTTGCAACAAAGAAACACACTAGAAACATCCTATAATTATACTGAGTTTGGTGAATGAACGTTGAGCCAGGGCTGTACAAAGCAATGCAATTCCCACTGAGCCCTTGGTTTTTCGTTTAGAGAAATTGTTGCCTTGCAATTCAGATGTTCTTATCGCATACAAAGAAATATATTGTGGATTGGGCTGTCTAACGTTTTTCATTTTAAGTAGCTCAGTGTTGTCCTGCAACATGTTGTAGAGCACTATGAGATAATCGAGGGGGCGAAATGTAAAGTCTGAGCCATCCTCAGTTCTAGTTGGTATTGATATCGACCGGTGAAGAGAATCTGAAGGAGAACATTACAAGGTTAACTGAATGATGAGAATTCCGGAAATATGGGAGGATTTAGGATACCCTGCAGATTGCAGAATCCTTGTGAAAATAACAGCACAACGATAAGATATTGATAAAGGAGTAGCTGGAAAACTCTCCTCTGCAAACTTCATGGGTCATCAGAAAACATCATTGGTTCAGCCTTCTGGGTCAATAGGGCAAACTCGGATAACTCTTCTTTCTTTTATTTGATCGGCCAAACTCAGATAACTTGGTATACATTAACGATTGCATTTGACCAAGAACGTTCAACCAAGACAATCTCATGCTCAAGTATGAGTTTGTGAAAACAATTCAACTTCAGTTCAATGCTACACACATAAAAAGGTTATCGCCATTGTGTTGAAACCTTCTTATTCTACTCCCTTAACTTGAGACACAGCTGTTTCAAGGGTTTTCTTGTCAATCACGTCATGTCAGACATCAAGATTGATCTTCAACTTCAACAGTGCCACAGTGGTTCTTCTTCTTTTTGGTGTTTTTATTTTTCTAAATCAAGAATGGAAGCACAGAAGTAGAAGGTTTTTTGATAATAAGATGTCTCCTGTTCAAGTAGCAATCTCAGCAGCAGGTTTCAATCCGATCAACAAAGCTAGGTATCACTTCTGTCCATTTGTACAGTTTCACACACTTTTCGTCACTGCGTTGAAAGTGCTCTTAACTATGAGGGGATCATCTCATCAGCATTGCAAATAAATCTTGGCGTGCGGGGGATGGTGAACAAAAAATACAAGGTAAAACTACATTGGCCTCCCCTCCAATAAACTACCCTAACTAGATGACATAGCAAAAGATAAGTGACTATTGCACATTTAAGCAACCTTGCATTAGCAGTGCTACCGAAACTTCAATCCGCAGGTTTCATTGAATTGGCAGCAGTTCATCCTTCTTCTGACTCTGCAAATTAAGAGTTACGAAATCAGTTCAATAAGAGAGCAGCGATTCTCCATTCAAGGAAAAATTACTGTGATTTTCCACACTACTCGTAGGAAAACATATGAGATTCCCACTGGAAAATGTGATAACGGAAAAGGATATAGAAATCACAAGTGAGACATACCACGAATGCATTCCATGTTGTCTTCTTTATAGACACCAAGGGGTGAACCATGGACAGATAAAAGCATCTCACCGTGCTTTGGAAGCCTTAATGTTTTAGGAGTCATTCCAACAGACATCCTATGACTAGTCACCTGCAATTACAGTTTTATAAATAAGAAAGGTGCTCAAGGCATTGTCAAGTTCCACAAATAGAGAACAACAGCTTGTCAAACATTGCTTTAGCTTCCAAGGGCCAAGAAGAAACGGCAGGACCTCTTAAAAGAAACTAATATTATTATGCATTTCCGTAGTTTGTAGGTTAAAAAGTGCTTTGGCTAAATGTGTCTATTCAACTATACTTGGGTTACATATTTTCTTTTTCTTACTCCAATTGAACGATAGATGAAAAAAGATTTATTTTCAAACTCAGTTGTGCAGTCAAGTTGGTGGTTTGACGTCCTCTTTACATCTGCAAATTCACATGGATTTGAACTTTCAAGTTTAAATGAAACCAAAGCTCAGATATAAACAAAAGACCGAGTACTACAGTCAAGAAGCTACAAACCACTGGTGTTTGGAGGCCGTCGTGCAGACCAAACATTTGAGTATCAGATGGCTCCTCCAAAACCTACAAAATACAAATCCAAAGAAGAATATAAGATAGATCATGAGAATAACACCATTCTTGGATAACTTTTACACCTAGGATATATTGCCAGGGCAAGGAAACACCCAGAAAAATTATTGATTAGCTTCAAGTGATGATTGAAAACCATTATAACTTTTCTTATCAGTCACCAAGATAACATTTCAGAAGAAAATATTGATCAGTAAGGAAAAGCGGCTACAAAATACAGAGAGAGAGAGAGAGAGAGAGAGAGAGAAAGAGAGAATTGCATTTAAACACAACTGTGGCTAACCCAAAAGAAATCAGAAGAGAACATACAAAATCCTTGGTCTGGAGATTATCCGCACCAAGAAGGCTCGCTCTGGCTGTCAAAGTGTCACCAATAAAAAGGATCACATAAGCTCCAATTGAAGCACAAAATTCAAATTCAAGACCCATGAAATAAATTGTTCATACCAGCTAGGCTTGAAAATTCAAAGCCGCCAGAGGATGGAAATGCAGTAGAGCAGTCAGGATAAGCCGCCGACATCTGACGTAAAAGAGAAGCATGTACGTCTATTCCATCAGCCTGGTTCATCGGCATAGTACCGTCTTTATCATTCCACTGCACTTCATATTGTCCATCTTTTCCATTTTTAACAACTTGAAGATCCGGAAGGTTTTCCCTGAAAAATTGCAGTACAGGAATCTGCCGTTGTTCCTTATTGAATTTTGACCGAAGCAGACGCAACCCAGTTAGCAAATGGTCAATCTCCACATCACGAATGGCCCTGATTGCAGCACTTTCACGATCAACTGTAAAAGGATAGAACCTAAAACTAAAGCGAAGAAGTATACTTTGATGCAGTCTATAAAACAAAGAAGGAAATGTAAATTCACAGAAGCGACTAAAATCGGAAGAAACGCAAACCTAGAAAAATATATTTCCAAAATTGGATTTGAGCAAAAAAGCAGTAAAAAGATCAGAATAACAATTGAGAGATTTTCATACCATCTTGATCTATGAATGTATCTTCTTTCTTTTCCAATTTGGGATCCTCTGGACTAGCACCATCTATGTTGCCTAACGGAGATGAGGCGGATTGTTTAACAGTCCTCTTAGCTCTTCGTTTAGGCATTGAAAATCGTAGCCCCACAAAGATGGCTTGACCGATTCGCCGCCTTCACTGGGACAATGGTATAAGTAAATCCCTAGCAATCCTAACACCTAACCTGACATATAAAATTGGATCATTAATCGACAGACAACCTTGACATATAAACGTGAAGGAAAATGGCTTTAAATGATGGGAATAGCAGACAAATTAATAAGTTGTTCCAATCATGTAACTGTATCTGTGCGATGCCCTATAAAGGAATCAAGGCCCGTCGCAAAAACTCGTCGTCAAATCAATCAAGTTATGGTATTTTCAAAAAAAAATCACATAATCCTGCAAACAGATTCGCACAAAAAATGCAGTTTCTCGTATATCTGGATAACCAAAAGCATTTGCAAAATCAAAATCCTCCAAAAACTATCAACCCAGTTCAGGGAAGACTCGCTAAAGCAACATTATCTGTTTATAACTTCAAAATTCTGATATATTTGTACTCGAAGCCCCAACTAAATGACGAATCTCAACAATACATTCATGCGACAAAAAAAAGAAAGCCCTTGTTCGACAAATTCCATCAAACAATTGGAATACAAAAACGAAAATATTCCAACCGAAACTAAACATCCGTAGAGACAACTAAATAGATTTCAAACCATTAAACAAGCAAATAAAGCTCAAATCTGCTAAATTATTTCCAATTTTTTGTCAAGAAAGAAGCCAAAAAACATCTTGAATCGATCCTCCATAAGAGCAAGTCCAATGGGGGGATGGATAGTCATTTTCCATCCCCAAATGCCAAAACCTGGTCTCCAATGGGGAATGGAAAAGGAGATGCAATGGATTTATCCATCCCTAGATGCAAAGATGGATAATTGAAAGCTCACCAAAACAACTACTTGTAACAGAAAGTGGAAGGCCGGAGTTACCTGAAATTCGCCGGAAAACTTGAACCCGTCGGAAATTGAAAAATCTGGAAATCTAGAAATCTGGAAAACTGGTCGGAGAGAGGGATCGCGGCCGGAGCTTCAACCTAGCCGGAGCATCTCAAATCTGGAAACCTAGGGCTTCAGGGTTTGGGGTTTCGCGGTTTGTGGTTTCAACAGAGAGAGAGAGAGAGAGAGAGAGAGAGAGAGGGGGTATCTTCTTTGGATTTGTATTTTGTAGGTTTCGAGAGAAGGGGGGGGGGGGGGGGGTTGTTCGCCAGACTGGTTCGTTGTTTGGAGCTCTGGTTTGATAGTGAAATGGCTCCCTTTTTTTTAGCTTAATTGCAAGAACACCCCTTAAACTATTATCTTTTGGCAACTTCACCTCTTTAAGTTTAAATTCGAGCAACTTCACCTCCCTAACTACCAAATTTGAGCAACTTCACCCCCTCTCCGATTTTCGTCCAATTTTATAAGGGATTTGGATGGAAAATTGGATGAAAAAGTACCAAAATACCCTTTATACACCCATTATAGACCACCGGTCTATAATGGGTGTATAAAGGGTATTTTGGCATGTTAAATTACTTTTCTAACCAATTTTCCATCCAAATCCCTAACAGAATTGGATGGAAAATGGGGGAGGGAGTGAAGTTGCTCGAATTTGGTAGTTAGGGGGGTGAAGTTGCTCGAATTTAAACTTAAAGGGGCGAAGTTGTCAAAAAGTGATAGTTTAGGGGGTGTTCTTTCAATTAAGCCTTTTTTTTCAAGCCTATAAATCTAAAGTGTAGAGACAAAATAAAAAAAGGGTGGTGTTATTCGCAGCTACGTATTTTCTCCCATAACCCGCTAAAAATTTCCAACTATACTCGACAGTTAGTTACCGAAATTGAGATACATTTTCAGCACCCAATTACCGAAATATAATCTATTTTTCAACAGCTATTTACCGAAATGTATGTATTAGCAGTTGCATACCGAAAGTTGAACATATTTTCGACATGCAGTTGCCGAAATATAATTTTGTTTTCAACATCTATTTACCGAAATGTTATTTATGATTTTCAACAACTACCTACCGAAATATAGCGGGCTATGGGAGAAAATACGTAGCTGCGAATAACACCACCCTAAAAAAATTATACCAATTTATTGATTTTACTATTTTTTAACGGAAGAGTAGTAGGAGTGCAATTTTGTTCACCCCCTTGAGTGGAGGGTAAACAAAACTCTAAGGCCCCGTTTGATAACGGGTTTGAGGGTTGGGATTGGAGTAATAATCCCATGGGACTATTAATACTCCGTTTGGTAACAAAAAAAGGTCCGGACTATTAGTCCGATCGGATTAATAGAGGGGGTATTAGGGGGTATTGCCAATACCCCGTGGGACTTGGTATTGAGGGGTATTAATAATCCAATCCCAACTCCTTCACATTACCAATCCCTTCTCTTTACCAATTTCTTCTAACAATCCAATCCCATCATCTAATCCCATCTCAAACAAACATGATATTAATAATCCCATCATCTAATCCTATCCCAAACAAACATACTCATTATCAATCCCTTCTCATTACCAATCCCATCTCTTTACGAATCCCAATCCTAATCCCATCTCCTTACGAATCCCATCCATCTATCTCTGTTATCAAACGAGGCCTAAGGGTGGTGCTATTCGCAGCTACGTATTTACTCCCATAGGCCACTAAAAATTTTCAACTATACTCGACAGTTAGTTACCGAAATTGAGATATATTTTCAGCACCCAATTACCGAAATATAATCTTTTTTTCAACAGCTATTTACCGAAATGTATGTATTAGCAGTTGCATACCGAAAGTTGAACATATTTTCGACATGCAGTTGCCGAAATATAATTTGTTTTTCAACAGCTATTTACCGAAATGTTATTTATGATTTTCAACAAGCACCTACCGAAATATAGCGGGCTATGGGAGTAAATACGTAGCTGCGAATAGCGCCACCCAACTCTAACTCAGAGTAGTAGTAGTAGTTTTGAAGAAAAATAAGGGTGGTGTTATTCGCAGCTACGTATTTTCTCCCATAGCCCGCTAAAAATTTTCAACTATACTCGACAGTTAGTTACCGAAATTGAGATACATTTTCAGTACCCAATTACCGAAATATAATCTTTTTTTCAACAGCTAGTTACCGAAATGTATGTATTAGCAGTTACATACCGAAGGTTGAACATATTTTCGACATGCAGTTGCCGAAATATAATTTTGTTTTCAACATCTATTTACCGAAATGTTATTTATAATTTTCAACAACTACCTACCGAAATATAACGGGCTATGAGAGAAAATATGTAGCTGCGAATAATACCACCCAAAAATAAAGCGGAGGGAAAGTTACCTATAAAGGCCTATTTTCTATTAAAAACTCAAACGTTGGAAAAAAGTGAGTCCTATTTTCTATTCAATTAATTTTTAACCACTTTTTCATACTAGAATATTCATTCCCTCATTTTTCATTCCCCCATTAGACTTGCTCTAAGTCTCTTACGACTAAACTTAATCCCCTTAAATTCTTATGACTAAACCTAATTCCCCTCAAATCCTTACCGAGAAATTGGTGCGCCTCTGTACCGATGTATTTTGAATTGTTAGATTGTGTATTTTAAAAATGTTTATGCAATCCAAAGGCCAGAAATGCACCTGTACAGAGGCAAAGAAGAATTGAACTCAACATAATAAGGGTCCTGTAGTAAGAGCAAATGGTACCGTGCTTGAGCTTATCCCAAGTCGCCGTCGATGGCGCCTGAGAAACAAACGCACACTCGATTGGTGTTGGCTATGAATTTGAAATTCAAGTTGGCGGGATCTCAGTAGTTTAAGGACCCCGAAATAGTAGGAGTATTTGATCAGACCACCACAGTCACAAAGTCATAGCAGCTGAGCGAAAAATAATTTCACACCACCGGACGATGTTATTGTGGTGGTGGAACTGGCGGTTCGTGGTGGTGGGGCAACCGATTGGAAAGTGAGAGCACAGCAAACAAAACAACGGAGGAAAGTAGGGAATAATATACGAGAAGTGCTACAATATACACTCTTTATTTGGGTGTGTATCATATGCACCCTTTTTGATTACCATTAGATGCTTAAAAAATAATTTGGACCCTTTAAAATGTGGGCTTCTTCCCAGCCGGTCCTATGTGACTGGATTGTGTCCCACTAGATCCCTGCGCACAAATGTGCACAATTACTTTTCTCACCAAGTCCTTCCCCACGCGCCCGGCTGGAGACTCTCCCTCCCTTTTCTCTCTTTCTCTCACACGCGCATGAACATTCAGAAAATGTCCAATCTCTTTCTCTCTCCTCTCTCTTACCCTCCCACATGGTCATCCTCTCTCATCCGTAGTTTCCTCTCTCTCATCTCTCTTCCATCACTCTTTTTTTTTTTTTTTTCAAAACTTAAAATATGATAATGTTTATAACTTTTTTTAATACATTATTTTTTTGACAAAATTTACGTTTTTGAAATTTACTAGTCGAAATCTATCTAATGAGACCAATGTTTAACATAAAAATTATAAATAAACAATATTAATTAACACTATATAAAGTGTTAATTAACACTATATAAAGTGTTAATTAACAATGAATTGAATTTGAATTTGTAAAGTATTAATTAACAATTTTAATTTGGTCAAAATACAAATTTATAGTGCATAATTAACAATTCGAGGTATAAAAAAAGACTATACTTAAAAAAATTACACAAAATTTCATATTCAATATTAGTCTTGTTTGATACATCTCGCCGAGTAAATTTTATAAAAAATAAATATTTACAAAAAAGAGTTATAAACCTTATAAGGTTTTAAATAAAAAAATAGGAGAGAAATATTGGAGAGATTTTAAATAAAAATGTAGGAGAGAGAAGAGAGAGAGGAAGAAAGATACTGTAGTACTTAGGAGAGAGAAGAGAGAGGGCGGAAGAAAGAGAAGGGAGAGAGAGAGAGAGCATCCCTTATAGGCTTATAGGTTCTGCAAGCCTGCTACTGTGTTTGACCGCCCTTCATATGCACACATGCACATGGGTGGATGAGTGAGAAGAGAGACATGGAAGAGAGGTAAAAAGTTGCGCGCGTGGGGTTTTTTCCCCCCTGGATCTAGTAGGCTATTGAACTTATTTGGAAAGGATCCTAAGGACTATAATGTCGAAAATTGGGACCGGCCCAGCATTTTCTCTTAAAATGTTACGATAAATTACTAACAAAAAATATGTTACCAGTTCAACAGGTAAACCCTGTGAATTAATAGTTGGGCCATAAGCTTGGGCTGAAAGAAAAATTAAGCCCAATTTATTTTTGATAATTAAATTATGTTAAAAATAATAATTTTATTTTTTAAAAACTTTGAAGCTAAAATTATTTCAAGTGAAAATAATTTACTTCTTTAAAATAGGTTCTCGATAATTACTAAAGGAAAAAGATACTATCATTATCATAATGTAATAAAAAGTCAAGTTAAGGCATTTTTTACAAGGTTTTTAAAGTGTTTCATATTTGAAGCCAATTTTTTTTAATTTTTTTGAAATATTATGCTGTTTAATATTTTTCACAATAGCTTTAATTGCATAGTGAACTTTCACATAAATGGTTCAACTAAAAGGAATAGCGAAATCAATCATCTGTATTAATAAGTAGGACACACTAACAAAAAAGTTAATGAGTGATCAAAAAAGTGATGGTGACGAGATAAATTTACCACTACATTTTAGTTTATATGTAACAATATTTCGGATGTGCTATTTATTTTTTGGTCAATAGACGTACTATTAGTGTTTTTGTGAATTAGTGCAAGCATCTGATTTATAAATAACTAATACTCGTATTTGATAATGTAATCGATTATAAGTGTTATCAATATCAATCAATTACGTAATTGAAACCGCAAAGAAATATAATCTATCATGTAATCAATTATTTGTGTTATTCAGAATAATTGATTTTTAAATCTATTGCAATATTTTTTTAACTTATTTCGCAATTGATTAGAGGACTTACTGAGGCCCATCAATTAGGAAATCAATTGAGTAATTGACTTCACATTGTTACCCAATCGTACTCAATTCAATTACAAAATCGATTATATTGTCTAATCGATTACATAATTGGACATAATAGAATTGATTACATATTCAATTATGATGTCTAATCGAATTTGTAATCAATTACTATATATTTGATTATAATGTCTAATCAATTGAAAAATCAATTATAAAGTCTAATTGATTATGGAATTGAACATTCACATAATAGATTACATATTTGATTAACTACTGTTCAAAAAAAGATTAAGTAATCGATTGTACAATTGACTATAGAAAAGTTATGAAATTGACTAAAATATTACGATTCTGTAGTGAAAATGTTACGAATTGGAAATGTTACGATTTTTTTTACAAAGTTATGAAACACACCAAAATGTTATGATTCTAAATATGTTATGAATCTGTTGCTAAAAAGTTACGAATCATTCGTAAAAGTTACGATATGCACTAAAAGGTTATGATTTGTAAGAAAAATGTTATGAATTAAAAGTTACGAATTTCTGGTATAAAAGTTACGATAGACCTAAAATGTTATGAATGACCGGTTCAGCAGGTAATTTTTTATGAGGTGGCACAATATAGACCACACAATAGGTGCACATGATATGCATCTTCAAGAGGTATGTATTGAAAATTTCTCCATACTATACAGATACGATTCAAAAATACTCCTACTAAAAAATAAGTAAATTTCACTGGTACTCCTATATAAATGGTCCAAATCGTGATGGAGGAGTATGTCAAAAAGCCCCCAGTGAGACGCACTATAGCCTCATAACACGGTTCCTGATAAATTTTCTATTCCCTCTCGTTCTTAAATAATGTTCCCGTATGCAAATTTAGACCTTTAAAAATATGCATATTTTTGGTAAAAGAATGAAATTTGTCACAAATCAATAGAAATTAATGAATTACGTTGTGGACATTTATTTAGGAACAGAGAGAGATTATTTTCATTTCTCTATCTATCTATCTCCACTCATTACCCCAAAATCCTCCCTCAAAAGTCAAAACCATATAAAGCCAAGTGTTTATGAATTATTTTTGGGTAGTAATAATACCAAAACTGTTTTTGTTGGTGTCAAAATTCTAATGCATAAAAGTCTTGTACACTGCATATGGTACAAGCCTTTAGTGCACTAGAGTTTTGACACCAACAAAAACAGTTTTGGTATTCTCATAACCACCACCTCATTATTCCCATCCATTCTAAAAATGTGCACACACAGTATGTGCCCACTTTCTAGCATACAATTTTTACAATTTTTTTTGTCAACAAAAGTACAGTTAGAATAATTAGATGGATGCCCCTAATGCCACGACACTATTCTCTAGTGCCACGACCATTTATGCCAATTGCCCCTTTTACCCTATAATTTTCCCTCGGAGAAATGATTCTTTCTCTTTTTCGTCCATGGCTGCCTAAGAGGCTCCGCCTCCATTCCAACCCCACCCTCTGAATAAAAATACCTTTTTTATTCACAACTGAATTGAATTTAAGAACCGACGCAAACCATGGAATTAAAAGCCCTCCCTCTCTCTCTGTTTCTCTACAACCATATACACACACAAGTCTAGATGTAAATCAATTCAAAGAACAAAGCACCAACATCAAATTTCTGACCAATGAGGTCGTCATGAAAGATTTCTCTTCAGTTCGACGGCCACCCCACTCCCGATTAATCAACAGCCAATCTCCTTGCTCAACGAAGCCAAACCACAGCCGCCTCTGCTCCAACGGACGGTGTGAAAATTTCGGTAGGAGAAACTAGAAAGAACTCAAGTCATACCATTTTCTATGATCCTCCATATTTCTCCGACGAGTTTTCAGTCAATCGAAGAAGGGTCGATGTTTTTGGATTTGAATATTTACCAGAATAGAGAAAAGTTTTTTTTTTTTTTGATTTGCTGCAATTTTGTTTTTGCAATCTATTGTATCCATATGCGCATAGATTGTGGGTAAGGAACGATTCGTCGGTAGGATTTACTAGACTGATAAAGGGGAGATAGAATTCACCTTCCTACGGAGAGAGAGGAAATAACTTACATAAGGTATTTTTATTCAGAGGGTGGGATTGACGCCTCCTAGGCAGCCATGGACGGAAAAGAGAGCAAAGCATTTCTTCGGGAGAAAATTTGAGGGTAAAAGGGGCAAATGGCATAAATGGTCGTGGCACTAGAGAATAGTGTCGTGGCATTAAGGGCATCCTAATTAGATTAATACATTTGACGGAGATCAAACTTCGGACTTCGTTTTTCTAGCACTTAAGTGCACCCTGCCGTTGGGGCCTCAAGTGTTTGACTGTAGGAAAAATGCATTATGTTGAATTTGTTGAGAACACCAGCAAGCTTAACAGATTGATCTAGCTCAAAGATTAGAAACACAACAGATGCATAGAACAACTCAACAGATTCGATGACTTCAATATAAGTACGAAATCAACTAATTATGCAAGCTTTTCTACTCCAAGTGTGATTTCATAATTATAACAATTGTCTTATGCGATAAAGATATGCAAAACTGAAAGTAAAAGAGTAAGGGAAATAGAAATCAAGCACGAGAATTTTATAGTGGTTCGGTCCGCAACTTCACAGCCTACTCCACTCCCCAAGTGTCCTACTCGGGAATTGTTGCACTATCTCCAATAGTTGTTACGAACCTCTAGTTTTCCGGGTGCTAGAAAACCTTACAACGAGCGATTACTCCGAATCCTCTCCAACTAGCTAAGACTCCGGCACTAGTCATACCTAAAACGCAAATGATTTTTCTACCCAAAAATCACTCACAAAAACGGTTACAATCTCACAAGGGTGTGAAATCCCTTTTTACAATACGGTTCAAAGGTGCACTCAAACTAGTGTAAGAATATTCAAGATGAAGCTCTCAAAATGATTGACAGATTCTCAAGAGATAGCTCACTGTGATGTTCTTCGAGAGTTGTATGTGACAGACCTTGCTCTTGCTTCTCCTTTTTAACGTTGAATCCCCAATTGAACGGTGAAATCTTTTCCTCTTAGTCGTTGCAAAAAATCAGCCCATAATCTTTCCATCTTCAATCTTCTAGCAACAAGATTTCTTCTTTCCTTTTCAAAGACCTTCCAGCTGTTAGAAAATAAGAAGAGATTTTCCTTAATCTCCCCTTCTTCAATTTTCTTCACTATTGGAGATAGAAATTCAAATTGTGAAGCCCTCTCCTTTTGTATCTTCAATTGACCTATGCAAATCCTCTTTGATTCTTCAACGTAATTGTATGGTTTCCTTTCCTTCTATCGCCTCTTTTTTTTTTTTTCACAGAAACGTAGAACCCTTGACTTTGGAAAATAATTCCCTGCATCCATCCCATTCTGTGATCTTTTAGACATGAGGAATTGCTACAAAAGTCCCTGCAACACTAAATATTGCTAGAATTAGTCCGATAGAAACATACTATTCCAATTAAGCCCAAAAGAATAATAATGTATGTTTGTTATCTTCAAAATCTAAAACCATGGGGCTAACAGAATTGTCCAACGGATCATGTTAAATAAACTAATAAATTAAAAAAAAAAAAAAAACTTTCAACGGGATCCACCAAAATAGAACTTCTCTGGGTTTAAAGGCCTAAATTAAAGACAAGGATAACAGACAGAATTTCGAAACACACCACCACAACCACTAAAATCTAGGAGTAGGAACTGCAGAATTTTGACCCCGTTCGTTTTTGAGTTTTGGATTTTAGATTCTAATCATTATCCTATTTCTCTCTAATTATTATTTTCATTTTTCTCCCTATTTCTCCTCAATTATTACCTCTATTTCCAATTATTATTTTATTTCTCTCTACACTCATTATCTATAAATTCAAATCCAAAATCCCGAAACGAATGGGATTTAGTCTGATAATTGATCTACAAAACTACAAGCACAAGTTTACCGCTTTTATTCAATTTATCAAGATGTTATTCAGGTTCGATGAACATCTCAATGTAGATTTCTAGAAATAAATTCTATTTCCAAACACCTTGAAAAGTAGGAGTAGTAAGATTTTCGAAAGTATATAAGAGGGATCCCCGCGGCGGATGTCAACGGTCCGAATCCGCTTATCTCCAATTTGTTAACTTAGCCGATACAAAGTTATATGATCATAGCACACCTAATCAGTGAAATTTTTTGACACCAATCATTTTTTAGTATAGCGAGGACTATGGGATCCGCAGTCGGAGAAAAAACTACCTGTTTGATCGAGTATGCTAGCCTTGAATTTCGACCTTTTATAGTGTGTGCTTCTGAGGGTGCGCGTTGCTGTCCTTGTGCTTTTAATCCTCACCCTCAAGAAATTTTAGAAGTTTGGAATGTATTTCAAAGACATTTTCACACTCGCTCTCACATATCCTCCCACGCACCCGCACGCGAAATATGCCACTTAATATAGCCCTCACTTTTACCAAATAATAGCAACAGTGATAGCAGGAGCGAAAAAATATGTGATTCTATCTTTTTTTTGTCAAACGGAATATTAAAAATAAAATAAAATACGAGATTCTCTCTCTCGATCGACTTAAACCGTGTGGCCCGTGCCTTCCCTAACGGTTTAAACCGTTTTATCCCGCCTGAATGCTGACTCAGCAAGATTCTCTCTCTCCCGCCTCACCTCTCTCTAACCGCTTCAGGACCTCGAGTAACCCATAATACAGAGCTCTCCCCCCAACCAATTCTCTCTCTCTCTCTCTCTCTAGAGTGATCAGCAGAGTAAAGCTTCTCCCAAAAGGTATTCACAAATCCTAATTCAGTAATTCTCGAGTTAAATCCATACAAACACGGCTCTTGCACATGGAGTACATGGCTGAGTTCTGAGCATTGTATACATGGCTGAGTTCTGAGTTTCTCTCTCTCGTTTTCTCTCTCTAGTTCTTGATTTCTGGTATATTTCTTGAGTTTTTCATAGTACATACAGTGCAATAATTGTTTCTTGATCACTGCTTTTCGTTCATTCCTATGAATCGCTAATTAACCGTGCATTTCATCACATTTTTCAACTCGAATTTGTCTGTAACATTCAGGCCCGGACCTGAAATTCTCGAGGCCCTTAGCGAGTTCTAGAAATGGGGCCTCTTGTTTCTTCCTATATACGTATATAATAGTTTTACGATATGTGCAGAAAGAGTTGTGTAGCTCACTAGCACACGTCTTGGATTGCTCTTTGATCCCCCAAGTCAAGAGTTCAAATTCTGTTGGCATCATTTTCAAAATAATATTTTGCACAAGTTAAAAAACGTTCATGTAAAATTTTGAAAGGGGTGGGACCTCGCAGTTAAATCACCAAAGACTTACCACTTCACTAGGCTCACCTAGTTGTGTGAAACTTGACATACATAATATTTATTAGAATTCTTATATTTGGGGGCCCTATAATTGGGCCGAAAAAGGGAGGCCCTAGGTGGCCTCCTGGTGGGCCTATGCCTAGGGCCGGCCCTGGTAACATTTTCCAGCAAAACTCTCCCTTTGTTTCTGTTTGTTTTCAGTACCGTTCTCAACTACAGTTCTTGATTTAGGTTCAATGGCAGAACCGGACGTGGAAGGAATATTGTTGGAACTGGTAGCAGACGGCACCATATGTCTCGTTTGCCAATTGCTGTTTGCGCACGGCGAACATGTTGCGACTACGTTTTGCTTTCATTTCTATCACCTGCGATGTATTTACAGAATGGTTGCAAACGGGATGTTCAATTGCTCTGTGTGCAGGGACTATTTTGACGAAACATTAATCTTTGACGATATCATCCCCCAGACGAAACATTACTTTTCGGTTTTTATTTTCACTTTTTTGAAAATTAATATTAAAAACTTGTTTGACGATATCATCCCCTAGCCAGATCCGCAGCCCGAGCTCCCCGACCTGGATGGAATGTTGGACCCGGAAGGAATATTGCTGGAACTGGTAGCAAACAGCACCATATGTCCCGTTTGCCAATCGCTGTTTGCCCACGGCGAACATGTTGCAACTTTGCTTTGCTTTCATTTCTATCACCTGGAATGTATGGACGGAATGGTAGCACACGGGATGTTCAATTGTGCTGTGTGCAGGGATGCTTTTGACGAAACACTAATCTTTGAATATATCATCCACAGTCGGATCCGCAACCCAATCCGGACCCGGATCCGCAGCCCGAGCTCCTTGACCAGGATCCAGAGCCCCCCAGTCCCCTCCACCACCTCCTGTTGGGGTGCTTATTAATGAGATTTGGAAGAATTGAGCCCGTTCCAGAGCACCTTCTTAAAAAATAAGTACTTATTTTACATTTTCAAACTCAAAAATAATGTAAATGAAAAATAACTTTTCAATTTTTTTTGCACCGTATTAAAGATCTCAATGAGATATTTTAAACCAGATCCATATTGCATATTTTTAGATTTCAATAAGCTCATCGTTTTTAAGTTTGAAATTGCTTTCTTAAAAAATAAGTACTTATTTCGCCTTGCGGAACGGGGCTTGACAAGGGAAATAGAATTTAAAGAAGGGAGAGATTGTTGTAGTAGGCACAAATAGTGATCAGGCTTTATAGAAGTGTTTTTCAATTCATTCACAAAAGTGAGTACAACTTAGCTCTATTTATAGAGCCATTTTGCCAACCTACTCAATTCTAGAATAGTCTAGTTATTACAATGCGGATGCTTAGGAATTAGTTTCACAATTCTATTTTGTTCAAAACCCTTTGTTTGTTTCCAAGATTTGTTCTTAGAAATTAAAGAATAACGAAAGAGAGAAGTTAGGGGGGTGTTTTGATAACCTTTTTATTTTTACTTTTCGGTTTTTATTTTCACTTTTCTGAAAATTAATATTAAAAACTTGTTTGACGATATCATCCCCTAGCTGGATCCGCAGCCCGAGCTCCCCGACCTGGATGGAATGTTGGACCCGGAAGGAATATTGCTGGAACTGGTAGCAGACGGCACCATATGTCCCGTTTGCCAATCGCTGTTTGCCCACAGCGAACATGTTGCGACTTTGCTTTGCTTTCATTTCTATCACCTGGAATGTATGGACGGAATGGTAGCACACGGGATGTTCAATTGTGCTGTGTGCAGGGACGCGTTTGACGAAACAATAATCTTTGAATATATCATCCCCAGCCGGATCCGCAGCCCAATCCGGACCCGGATTCGCAGCCAGAGCTCCCTGACCAGGATCCAGAGCCCCCCAGTCCCCTCCACCCCCTCCTGTTGGGGTGCTTATTAATTAGATCTGGAAGAATATGAGCCCGTTCCAAAACACCTTCTTAAAAAAAAGTACTTATTTCACATTTTCAAACTCAAAAATAATGTAAATGAAAAATAACTTTTCAATTTTTTTTGCACCGTATTAAAGATCTCAATGAGATCTTTTAAACTAAATTCATATTGCATATTTTTAGATTTCAATTAGCTCATCGTTTTTAAGTTTAAAAATTGTTTTCTTAAAAAATAAGTACTTATTTCGCGTTGCGAAATGGGACTAGACAAGGGAAATAGAATTTAAGGAAGGGAGAGATTGTTGTAGTAGGCACAAATGGTGATCAGGCTTATAGAAGTGTTTTTCAATTCATTCACAAAAGTGCGTACAACTTAGCTCTATTTATAGAGCCATTTTGCCAACCTACTCAATTCTAGAATAGTCTAGTTAAAATTCATGTGCTTAATTACAAAACATCATTCATGCTTCTTCAAGAATTATCTAGTCATACCCATACAAATATCTTCTAGTGTAATTATTACTTCTACACACTTCTAATTATTTTAAACTTAGATATTTAAATACTCATTCTATATTATTCTAGAAGATTATAAATTACTTATTTTAACAACCTGAGCCCCCAGTCTCCTCCACCACCTCAGCCTGAGCGTAGTTAAACCAACTCAGGTGCCGTTTCCGGTTTCGTAGAAAAAGAACTTTTAGAAAAAGAAAGTAATTTCAAGCTAAAAATTCATGTGTTTACGTAAATAATTTTCCTACCAATATTGATCTTATTTGATAGATCTCATTGAGATCTTTAAAACGGTACAAAAAAATTAAAAAATTATTTTTTATTTTTATTATATTTAAGTTTAAAATTACCTTATTTTGAAAAAAGAAGGACTTTTTCTAAAAGGGAAACACCCCCTCACTCCTTTCTCCTTCCTGAAATTCTTGCCGTTTTTTAAATCCGTTTTGCCTGCGAATCGTTTTAATTTATTTGAGGGTTATGTTTCGGATATAAAGTAATGATGAACGTGGAGTTGATAATCTTTTATATACTTTGGTGGAAAAGATGCAATGTTCGGTGAATTGGGGTTATGACCATTCTGAATGCAATTTTAGTTTTTTTTTTTTTTAATCTTCGATTTCGAATTGTTGATTTTGGAAAAACAACTGTGTTTGTTGATTTAGGGGGGGAGGGGGGTTTTGATAACCTTTTTATTTGTACTTTTTTGAAAATTAATATTAAAAACTTGTTTGACAACATATTTTTACTTTTTTGTTTTTATTTCCACTTTCAACAATTTCTGGAAATTATCAAAACTAGAAAATGGTGTTTTACCTTGTTTTCAAAACAGAAGGTGCCCGTCGATCGTCCATCCCGATCGTTTCTCTCTCTGGCGATTTCTCTGGTACGCTCCTCCCCCCCTCTCTCTCTCTCTCTCTCTCTCCATAACTCTCTCGTCTCTCTCTTCCCCTCTTAAACCCTGAATCGATTAATGTAGTTCGAAACCCTTGTTCGAAGTTCATGAACCATGAATCAAAGTTCAAAAACCCATTTCTTAGTCCGAAAAGCTTGAACCGTTTTCGGAATAGCCCTAAATCACACAATTTATGCTCGAAACAGTTTGAATTATGATTTGTTACTGTCAATTTGTCTTTGCTTTACTTGGGATCATGATTTTTCGACATGCTCGTTTACTGTTCAAAATAGCCTCTGTTTGCTATTAGTTACCTCCATCTAGATGTATTGATGTCTATTTCGTTTATTGGTTGGTGCTCTCGATTTATTGGGTTGTTAGTCTTCATCTGCTGCTTTCGTGCCTGTTGCTTTACCTGGGTTCATTATCAAATTAAGAGAAGTAGGACTTAAGAGGGGTCATCTAGAAGAAGACCTCTCTGGTCTGAATAGGTGCAGGACTTAAGAGAAGTCATCCCCTTTGATATGCTAGTAATGTGTCTTTGTTCTGCATATTGGTAGTCATTTGTGTGCTGAAAATATGCTCTGTAACTACTGTGTTTCTGCTGCGTTTAACACTGTTTTTTGAGTGATATTTGTGTTATATTTATGCTGTTATATTGCTGAAACAGAAATTTTTGCAATATGGATCTTATATCTGACTCCGACAACGATTCCGAGGATGAAGAGGTGGTGGTTTTGCTAAGTTTGGCACTATATGAATACTATAGCATGTACATAGACCATAGACCATGTCGAACATCAATGTTAAGGGGCCATGACTACGTCTTAGAAGTCCTCAATGGTCATGAAGATAGGTGTCATCAAAACTTTGGAATGAAGCCTCAAGTGTTCATTACCTTTTGTGAGGCGTTGAAAGTACATGGAAACTTGAAACATTCGCGATACTTGACACTCCAAGAGCAAGTGTGCATTTTTTTGCTCACAATAGGGCATAATGAAAGGAATCGTGTAGTGCAAGAGAGATTTCAACATTCTGGACACACTATAATGAAAGGAATCCTTTGATAGCATCCCGCATCAAATCCGACGCAATGCCAAGTACTTCCCTTTTTTCAAGGTATTGTGCCACAATTTAGCTCCTTTCGGTCTATTTTTGTGCTTTCCATTCATGGTTGTTTCATCACATTGATGATTTCCCTGCTCATTTCTTTCTAGAATCTTCAAGTTTTTTATCTGCTTAAAATTGGTTTCAGTTACAATTACTACGTAGTTGAATAACCCAGCTGATAACCTTGTTTCCCAATTACTAGTTGCCTTTTCTATTCATGATTTCTTTGACTGTAACATAAACTGATAAACAAATAACCATGAGATGTGCTAGCTAGCAATTTTCGTGGGCATGGCCGACGACCAAAAAAGATAGAAGAGTGGTTTAACTTTCGTCATTCGTCTTTACGTAATGTTATCGAGCGATGTTTTGGAGTGCTAAAAGCTCGATTTCCTATATTGAAGCAAATGCCACCGTATAGTGTTCGAACACAAAAGTATATTCCCACAACTTGTTGTATGGTTCACAATTGGATTAGGATGCATGATGACGATGATGATCTATTCAAAGAATATAGCCAAGAGAATATGGTGATGAGACAATGTCAAAGAGCTAGCGGGAGTAGTTCCCAAAATCCAGTTGAGATTGACATCACTCGTGGACAACTCCGTCTTATGTCCAATGTTCGTGATTGGATTACCGAACAAATTTGGGCTAGCATGAATCATAGTGGATGATACCACTGCAAATGTAATTATCATTATTTAAAACTATGTTACCCTTATTTGAGGTTTGAACTCAAAGTGAACATCATTTGTATGCGATTGATGGATTTGAGTTTTGGTTTAAGTAAACATGTTTCTTGTTTTTGTTAATTGTTTGTATGTATGTGGAACTTTTTTCTCTCATTTCTTCTAATTTCATTCAATTTGAAGAATAAAAACAAAAACAAAAAATAATACTATCAAACATGTTTGTGTTTTCAGTTTTCGTTGTTTTCAAAAAGATTATTACCAAACATGTTTCTTGTTTTTGTTTTTATGAAAACAAAAACCTGTTTCTATTTCTAGTTTTTTAAAAACTGAAAACTGACAAGGTTACCAAACGCAACCTAAATAACACCTTTTTTTTGTTTGGTTGGACTGAGAAAATTGATAGACTTTTCAAAAAATTCAGAAATTTTGCTTGGTGACTTTTAGCAAAAAGAGGACGAATAGTTTCCTTTCCTCATTCGTTTCTTCAATAAACCCTAAACCCTAAACATGACATTGCTGTTAATGGACTTAGGTACTGCACGAATCAGAGCCTCATTTTCATTTACCCTTCTGTCGGTTATAGCTTAGCTGTCTAACCAGGATAATCACTACACAAGTGAATCAAGAGAAATAGTTGTAGGGTGAAAATCGACCAGGCCAGTTCATTGGATTAAGGTGGCCATTAATGAAAGCTGGGTTACACAATCACAAGTTTGCTTTGCTAATATTTGTCCGTGATAAGTTGATTAATTAGTCAGTCCACTAGCCTATTGGCCCTAGAATGTTGCTGTTGTGACCTCTTTACTTTTAAGGAAGATTTGTTTCTTTTGCATGAATCTAAATTCTGTGAACATAAACAAAACAAACTGGGTTCGCTTCTTCATGCAGTCCTGGCTCTTCAAGATCTTTACACCTCTCTGAACAGACCACCCCAACTGAAGGGATGGAGACTTGGGTGATGCGGACCTATGTGAAGAATCATGGACAGGAGTTTCGTGTTTTGGATCATCGGTCATACACATGTAAGTACACTTTAAGTCCTATGATTAACTAGATGTCAATTTGCCAAAAATAATTAATGCGTTTCACTTACTTCTACAGTGAACTACGTGGGCTGGAGCTTGCTGGAAATCTTGGTTTCCACCTCACCAACCTCCTTAGTCTAAGACAACTGTAAGGATTCCTGTAAAATCTTCCATTAATGAAAGTACTGAAGGGTTAATTATATGTAATGTATCTCATATGCTTCTTTATATTAGGGATGCCAGCTCCAATAACATTAGCGGCAAAATTCCATCCAACCTACCTTTTAATGCCACACACAAGTAGATATCTGTTTTCAACGAAGTGTGTTGTGCTGCATGCAGTTAACTTCAATTCAATGTGATTGATTTGCATTATGTTTTTTTCTCTTTCCACCCTTTTTCTTTTCATGTACTGGTTCTGTAAATGCAGAAATTTGGCTTGTAACAACTTTACAGTAAATATCCCATCCACCTTGACGACCTCCATGAGGAATCTTCATCATCTGTGAGTTGTTTATCGAGTTTTATTTCGATCATCCTTAGTAACAAATGTTTTGTTGCAGGAATTTGAGCCACAACTCATTATCTGGGCCCATAGGAAATGTATTTGATGGGCTTCTGAATCTAAAGAGAAATGTATGATATTTTCCTTTGCACTTGAAGTAAAGAACTTGTATTCATGTCTAAATTGTAGGTAGTTATGATGGTAATTAGACATCTATTGTCATTTAATCATTACCGAACTTTACTTGGGGGGACGCCAAAACAAAGATCAGGCATTCATGTATATTGAAGGCTCTTTATGGTCAATTTTTTAAATTTCTAAACCACTTTTACTCATTGTTGAATCGATCCCAAACAGTTTGTTAAGAAGGCTAGAATTCAGTAAAACTGGCACACAGATCACTCTGGAATGCAGCCATGGAAGAATATATATTTGTTTGTGTTGTCCGCTTGACTCCTTATCGACAGGCATCTATCAAACAACTTCTTTAATGGAGATCTACCTAGTTCCTTTGGGATGCTGATGAATCTTTCACAGATTGTGAGTCTTATTTCACTTGGTTTGTTAGCAAATTCTCTCTCAGCCGTTCTTTCTTTCCTGTTATTTATTTCGCGTTCAATGCAGGTTCTTGCAGAATAATGGATTCACTGGATCAGTAATCCTATTGTCTGGTCTTCCTCTCACTGACCTGTAGGTTTCCTTGACAAGTTTTGGACCTTCTTTCCATTTCCTTTGTTTGGTTGCTTACCTGGGTATATCTGTTGTCAGGGACATACGAGACAATCATTTCACTGGTCTTATCCCTAATCAATTTCAACACGTACTTAATCTTTGGTAAGCTAACAAAACACTGTCATTACTTCTTTCATGGGCATGCATTCAGCAGTGGAGCCAATAAGGCCCGGCACTAAATTCTTTGAATACTGCACTTTGACAGTCTGACTTATTTGGTCCTTCTGAGTTATGTATAGGTCGAACTAAAATCATTTTTAGCCCTTAATGGGTGATCAATGGATGAGAGATAGCATGAATGCATACATAGAAAGAGATCTTTAATAGCAATGCTGATCATGCAAGATTTAGAAAACATGAAAACTCATCAGTCGTCATAGTTTACTCCAAAATCTTTATGCTAAAGACTACATTAATGAGTATATAAATGTTTCACTCGGATTTAGAATGCAAAAGTGAATACTATCTATTGTTGCTCATTGCACTTTTTTCGTTATTTCCAGTTGAGTTTGAGTTTAGTAGTTGTCCCGAATGATGTAAATATTAGGCTCCGCCTTTAAGTTATAACTGCCAAACCATGTTATTAACTGATGACTTTGCCTCTTGATTTGTGTTTAGGTTGGACGGAAATAGTCTCAAGGCAGGAGCAAACGATCTGCCATGGGGTTTCCCACTGCTAAATGTAACGGCTGGGCAGAATGTCAAAAGTCCTCCAACTACGGAGTCGAGCACCGTCGAGAGAAATCCTTCTCATAAAGCAGGTGGACACAAGAAGAAAGGTCTAGGTCCTGGGGGTTTAGCCTTTACGATTGGTGGTGTAACCCTAATGGCAACATGTGCAGCACTCATCATTGTGATCCGCATTCATCGATCTCACGCCAAAAAGCGCTTAAGGATGGATTTCTGCGGTGACTGCTCAAACCACTCTCTTCCAATCAGTACAACCAGAGGTTTGGTGCTGCTGACAAGCATATTTACTTTCTGTGCTTTATATTGATACTGTCTGTGTCCTCATAGTTTTCAACAGTTAGATACTCGTGTACAATTAAACCAAAGATGAGTTTGCAAATTATTTAAACTATGATGTCATCCCTTGTGAGTTGTGACTTTTTCAGCTTAATTTGATTTTTAACAGATACAATGCCACAAATTTTTAGTTACTGTTCTTGTTCTAAATTTAATTGGTAAGATTGAATTGCATATCCATCTCTATAATAGCATTAAGCAACTTCTGCACAATGTCAGCAACACAGCTGAAATCTACCACAGCCTCCGCATTCAGCAGATTCATCAAAGTAAAGAAGTCTTGACGCAATAAGTAGATTATATTGACTCGTTCCTTCTCTTTGTGGTACATAATTCTGAATTCCTTTAAAGATTCCTTGAAATGCTTCAAGAACAAATCTTCCAGGTAAGTGCCACGCTTCTCGGATCTATAGGACAACTCATTTGTTCCCATCAGGGCATCTATGTAGACTACTAACATATCATCAAAATCATTGTTTGCAAGAATATCAGACAGCATAGGGACCACATTCTCCTCGAGCCAAACCTTCATAGCTTTTCCACCCTTGAGACGAACATAAAAGAGGTCATTTCAAGCCATCACATCAAGCTTCTTGAAAAAGGGTTTGCATACTATTTAGAGTTTTTTTATTTTTTTTGTTTTATCCCCTAAACTATGCACATTTTTTCTACTTCATCCCTAAACTATCAATTTAACAATTTCATCCCCTCAACTATCATATTGTTATCTACTTCGGCCCTTTGGCCCTTTCCCGACCAAAATTTGGACCTTATCCGACTAAAATTTGGACATTTCCGACCAAATAGACTAAGTAGGTAACAATATGATAGGTTGAGGGGATGAAATCGTTAAATCGATAATTTAGGGACAAAGTAGAAAAAATATGCATAGTTGAGGGGATAAAAAAAAAAGTGAAATTACACAAACACCCCCTCATCTATTCGGTTTGGACACGGACACCCCCTAACCTTTAAAAACGCCCGTACACACCCCCTCATCTTCTACTGTTACCCAAGGAGCACCCTTCCGTTTGATTACCGTTTGTTGCAAGGCACATGTCAATACTTTTGCCAAATTTTAGACAAAAATGCCCTTTAACGGCAACATATACCCAGTTGCCTTTCATACCTCATTCCTCATTCTCACTTTATATCAGAGATTCTCTCTCTCTCTCTCTCTCTCTCTCTCGGCAGCCATGAAAGGTGGCAAGTGGCAACAATAGCTATAGTAGCCACCATAGCCACACCAACAACAGATCTAATAGCTGCAGTTAGAGCTACAACTCCAACCAAACCCAAAACTAGGTTGATTCCTACTGCCGTTGTGGAGAAAAAGCCCCCTTGAGGACTTCAAATACAAAATGGATGACAAGCAAATGCAAAACAACAAAAGCCCCAATTTTTAAAGGTTATCGAAGTCACCACTGTACAACACCTTTCAAAAAAACCCTACTATTCCCAAACAAAAACCCTAATGTATTCATATATCATATAATATGAACATATACATCTACATTTGCGCCATTTAATAAGAAAATCTAGGATTTTTTTTACATATAAAACATACCTTCCAAAGTAGGGTTTGCCACGATCTAGGGTTGGCCACAATCTACAGCTTTTCTACAGTGTACACGATCCGATGTTCTTCAAAACTTAGGTTTTCTTCACGATCTAGGGTTAGCCATGATCTACAATGCAAGTTGAAGAGGGAGAGGAAGAGAGACAGAGGCGCCATGATCGAGTAGGATGGAGAGAAATTTCTAATCGAGTGAAGTGTGGCGTATGCTTGTTGCTCCATTTCATAACAAAGGGTATATTTGACATTTCGTTCATTCCGTTAACGGTGTTGAGGTTTTTTTTTCTTTTTCAGTAGATGAGGGGGTGTGTATAGGCGTTTTTAAAGGTTAGGGGGTGTCCGTGTCCAAACCAGATAGATGAGGGGGTGTTCGTGTAATTTCACCAAGGGTATATTTGACATTTTGTTCATTCCGTTAACGGCGTTGAGTTTTTTTTCCTTTTCAGTAGATAAGGGGGTGTGTATGGGCGTTTTTAAAGGTTAGGGGGTGTCCGTGTCCAAACCAGATAGATGAGGGGGTGCCCGTGTAATTTCACCAAAAAAAACTCTACTATATAGTCTATATTTAAGTTACAGTACAAGCCCAAAGCAAATATAGTTTAGAGCGGATATATAACTGCCAACAAAGATGGAAAGACATGTAAGTTGTATGGTTACTAAACCACATGGAACATCTAAAAGTTTGCATACCCTGGGATCTGCTGCCAACGAAGAAGAATCGATGTTTCTATTTTCAGCTAGAATGAAAAAGATAATCAGTAGAAGAACTCAAAGGTTAGAAGAAATCTAAACCCCACATAATAGGACGATATAACTATGGTGAGAGCATCTTTTACAGAGACTAAATGACGTTGACATTATGCCATTTTGAGCAGATCCCAGCTCAATGTGAAATTTGGGCCCTGCACATTGAACCTACATGCAACCATCAATGGCAACAAAAGCCCCTAAATTTCAAAGATTTGTACAAAAATTGCCTTTCAAATAGATAAAGTTGTGTCGATATTTGGCCAGGCCAAAAGTACCAGAAAGATTTGGGCCCTGGACAGATTCCAAAAAGTGAGCATTTCAAAGATATGTAAAGATTAAAAGAGAGAAATGTACCACAATTCAGATTCTTTTTTATGAAAGTGCAGGCAGTGAGCAGATGATAATATATCTCAGCAGTTGATAGAGGTTTTCAAAGTGAAGTTAAAAAGTTGCATTGCACCTTGAATGTTTCTATTACATCTCTTCCCCATGAAATATTTACATCTCTTCCCCATGAAAATATTCATGCAAAACCCACAAGGCCTTCAGGAAAATAGCCATGGTATGGGTCGAACATATCGTTGACTGTTACTTTGACCTAACAACAGATAAACTGAAGGCTAAGTTGAGCCTGATCTCTGTGGTTCTTACTGAGCTTACATCCTCTAAATTTGGATCAACCTGACGGTGCTTGGCCAGAACTAACAAGCCTACACAAATCAGAGGAAGGCCATAATAATCAATTACATGCCTAACCGCGGACAAAACTTTGTTCTATGAAGGATAACAAAATGGAAGGGAAGGCAGGAGTCAAGAGGTCAAGTACTTATTGAAAGAAAATCGCAGTTCCCTTCTTTCCTCAAAGTCCCCCAAGGAAAGAAATCCAAAGGGCCCAGATCGAAGTCTTCTCTCTTTTCCTCTCCTTTCCATTCTCTTCCCTAAGCGGCTAAGGAAATTCTAATCATCACATACCCATTCCTTCCCATCCCTTCCTTCCAGCCATTTTCACCCTACCAAGAAGACTATATGTCTATAATTAAGCGAATAACCTACACACACGACCCATTACTACACTTAAATACCTCAAAATTCAAGATCACTGCGGCCGACAGATCCCAAACCTTGTTCTGGATTAAGAAATGAATGTTCAGTACACAAGTCAGCATGTAAATATTTAATAGTGATTAAATTGAGAATAGAAACATACAAATGGGGGGAGATATTCCCTCACAACAATCTGACGCAATGCAGCCTCGGATGGGTATAAGATAAGTCTTCTTCCTGTGAAGGAGCTGGCAATGTCTCTCAGCTGGAACCTACCAACAGCCATAGATAGTTCGTAGGAGAGGACATTGAAAATAATCACTTCGTCCAGTTTCTCAAACAACTCAGGTTTGAAATATTTTCTTGCCTGCGTAATATGTGAGCCTCAGAGAGTATCAGAATAGTGGTTTAAAATTAGACATGTGCAGAATTGGATAGACCCGAGATGTGCTCCTTGAGTCTGGAAAAAAAATTTGTATTTTTACTAGTGAACTTACCTCCGTCAAAAGAGAGAGATCGGGACATCGATGTTCAGGAAATGGTGGATCATGATACAGCTTGTCTTTCATGGGGCCGTCTTGAGACCAACATCTGCAGCCCGACTGACGGAACTTGCGATCTACAACATTTGATGTCATGACAATCAATGTATTTGTGAAATTCACAGTATTTCCTATGCCATCTAATACTGTTCCATGACTTAAAAAATTTTGATCAGAAGATCTGTAACAGCAGGATGGGCCCTATCAACGTTGTCCAACAAGATAACACCAAAAGGCCTCTTCTTCACAGCCTCTGTAAGTAATCCTCCAGCACCACATTCTTCGCCACTATTGGACCAGAAGAACAAAATATGCTCAGGTAAACGTTACAAAACCATTTTTATCAGGGACCAAAAAAATTGAGTAACAAGCTAAATATAACAAGCTGGCAGATGAAAACCTGGAGGGGGCACCAAACAGGCGTGAGGCAGAATCTGACTCCCCATAATCTGACATGTCAACTTCAGTTAGCAATTTGTCATCATCGAAAAGATTTTTAGCAAGAGCTTTTGCATGCTCCGTCCTTCCTCTACCAGAGCCAAATAGGAAGAGAAATGAGCCTAAAGGTCCAGGGCCAGACTTCTGCCTCGACAAGGCCCGGCAAATCAGAAAGCTAACACGATCTTGTCCAACTAATCTCTCAGATAATCTTGATTCCAGGTCCTGCAACGGAGGTTTTGAGCCGCAAAGGAGCCAGGAAGCTGGAAACCCAGTCAAGGGGCTTGCTGCCTGCACCAGCAGCCATCCCACCAAAAAGAAATGTCATTAAGAAAGAAAAATAATGCCCAAACAGCATCTCATAACGCCAGGCAAACGACCAAAAAACTGCAAGTTATTACACCTCTGAAACTAAACGTGGAGTAACAGCAAGGTTTTGTTGGTGATTCTCAAGTGTTGATAGAAGAAGCTCAGTTAGAAGAGAACTAAAACACTGAGCCATCCCAAAAGTGGGTTTCATTTCTGTCTTCTTATCCTCTTCAGCCTCCTGCATAAAAGAAACCAGCCCTTGACGCACTTGTTGTAACATTTGTAGCTCTTCACCTCTCCAGAAGCACCTCGTCCTCATAAACCTATCCCACTTGTCCATCAAATCTTGATATTCCTTTTCCACCTGTAAGAAAACAGTTCCAAACAACATTAACTGTGCATCAAGTCTTCTTATTGGAAATCTACCAAAGTTGAAAGTAGACAAATGAACTACTCACACGAGGAATCCAAATTCGTTTTCCATGATCCTTCTCTTTCTTAATTTCCTCCAATTCAACATGCGCCCGATACAACAAGTATTCATCAGTATCCAAAGCATTCTCCTCTGCATCAGTGTCGAGGTCATGCCTCAATCTTAAACAGGCATTCTTCACCAGCCCGAACGCCTTTTCTTGGAGCAGATCCTCAAAATTGTCAGAACCCACTTCTTCATTAGCAAATAAAACTGTCAAAAATACAAATGAAAAAATAACTAACACTGGTGAGATTCTAAGTGCTTGATTACAGAATTTAGATCCTGTTTTCTGAGTTCATTTAGAGAAACGTTGGATTGTTTGATTGGTTGACGATTTCCAGAAGATGGTTTTGCGAGAAATTTTCGTAAAATTAAATAACCCTCAAAAGATGCTTTCCAACATCAAAAACCATAACGCTCAACCATTAATCACATGCAAAACTAATGAGCGTTTTCCTTCTAAAGAACATACTCAAAAACTGAATCAAGAAATCGACAAGACGAACCATTGGAATGTCTTACGGTAATCTCACAAGCAAGATAGAGAGCCTCCGAATGAATTTCAACACCATAAGCCGTCTCCAGATCCTTCTGCTTCAAAATTTCAGTAAACATTCCATGATTTCCATCCATTGCTACAAAACCCTTAACGTACAGAAATAAGTTAGCGTTCCAGAGGGAGCAATCACATAATCTGGAACCTGAAATCTTTCTGTAGATACATATTGCATTCGGACATATATGGAAATATACCGTCATTATCAGACTTACAACAAATCCATGAGGCATCACAATGAAACAGACAATCGAACCACAATGACTTAAAAATATAGGGCAAATCACAATGAAGCATCAACGAAGAAACAGACAATCAAAATCTAAAAGTTAATAAGAACAAAACCTAGTCGCCGCTTCAAACCCCAGTTCTACGGCTTCTGAATGTATAGATTTCTGGAGTTGGACGTGGAGAGAGAGGAACAGAATTTGCTCTTCCGTGATTCCAAAATACTCCTCTCCTCCCAAGAATTTATAACTAGGAGAATTTATATCTAGGGTTAATTACATGTTTCCCCCTTAATCTTTACCCATTTTACACTATGCCCCCTAATCTATAAAGAGAGCTTCGGCCATAGGTCCATACTATAGGGACTTATAATGTAATAAGGACATTAATAAGTTTGTTGCTGCCGCCAGGACAATTGGACCCGGTTTCCAAATATGCCCTTGTTTTGAATCAAAACGGCACACTTCCCCACTCTCTTCCCCACTTTCTGTTCGATCAAAAAGGTTTCCAGAAGAGAGAGAGAGAGAACGGTTGCCAAAGTCGCATCCTTCGTCGCCCGCCAAAGTTTCCGTCGTTGTCGCCGTTGTCGTCGTCCCCTACAACGTCGTTGTCGTTCCTTCAACTGGTAAATCGTTCCTCACATTTCCGTATCTCTTGCTTCTCTGCTTATTGCTTCTCTTTGCTTCTCTGCTTTGCTTTTTGTTTCGTTCCACATGTTGTTATCTGTTGTACATACTGCGTTTGTAGTCCATTTTGCAAGTTCAGAACTCTGCATTTTGTAGTCCAATAGATTTGTAGTCCATTTTGCAGTCCAATGGATTTGTAGTCCATTTTGCAGTCTGTTGGTACTGATTAGGGTTTACTTGTTTAGGATTTGTAGTCTATTTTGCAGTCTGTTGGTAATGATTAGGGTTTCTTAGTTTAGGATTTATAATCTTTTGCGAGATAAGTACTATGCATTTTGTTTGTTCTTTCAAATCACATAACAAATGTTGTCATCTGTTGTATATTATGTGTTTGTAGTCCATTGGTTAGGGTTTCTTTGCTTCTGATTATGGTTTTATTTAGGGTTTGTAGTCCATCTGGTTAGAGTTTATTTGTAATTTTGCAAGATCAGGACTCTGCATTTTGACAAGTGTGCCTGGCTTCTTTGTTCTTACAAATCAGATGACAAATGTTGACATCTGTTTGCATACTCTGCATTTTGACAAGTGTGCCTGGCTTCTTTGCATACTCTGCGTTTGTTGTCCGTTTGTTCTCCATGAAACACAAGTTGACTGATGTATTTGTTTGTTTAATTGAGGAACATACATAGAACACAAGTTGACAGATGTCTTTGTCTGTTTTATTGAGGAACATCCATAGAACACAAGTGTGCCTGACAAATGTTTACATCTGTTTGCATACTCTGCATTTGTGCCTGGCTTCTTTCCATACTCTGCGTTTGTTGTCCGTTTGTTGTCCATAAAACACAAGTTGACTGATGTATTTATTTGTTTAATTGAGGAACATACATAAAACACAAGTTGACTGATGTATTTTGTTCACATTTTGTGCTGTTTTGTTACAGGAAATGGTGAAACCGAAGAAGTCTAATAAAGAATTGGTACTTGTGGATCCTATGAAACCATTACAAGTTGTTTATCCTCCAGAGAGGATGAGAATGAAGCAGTCACCACGGAAAAAACAGCAGTACAAAGTCGAAAAATGATAGCTGAAAGAATGCCTTCTTCTCAAAAGAGAACTAGAACAACAGAAGATGAAGCTGAACAGAGTCCGACAAAGCGAATGCCAAGATCTGTCACGCAACAAGAGAGAGATTCTCATGAAATGGACAAGAAGGAGAAGAAGAACGACAACAAAGAGAAGGATAAAAAGAAGAAGATACAACATGAAGAAGAAGAGGATGAGGATGAGGGAAAGGAAGAAGAAGAAGAAGAACAAGTTCACAAGCCAACGACAAAGGAAGCCCATCAAAAATCTAGGTATGGTTTATGACTAGAATACTAAAGATGATAAAATCTGTCAAACAGATGATGAAATCTGTCATATTCTGTTCTCTGTATTTTGGGAAGAACACATACAGGACTGCAAATCTGTGAAAGTTTGTATACTTTATTACACCAACTAAACCAATAAAATCTTATCTATCATGCGAACAATACTGACCAAAACTTTGAAACTTATGCAGGTCTAGTCCAAAGACGAAGCGACTTAGCCCTATTAAACAACAAAAGAAGGAGAAAAAGAAAGAGAAGGACAATGTGAAGAAGAAGGACAACGAGAATAAGAAGATACAAGAAGAACAAGAAGAAAGAAGGCCTTCCTCTCAAAAGAGAACAAGAACAATAGAAGATGAATTTGAACAGAGTCCAACAAAGCGAGTGACAAGATCTGTCACGCAACAAGAGAAAGATTCTCATAAAATGGATAAGAAGGAGAAGAAGAACAACAAGAAAGAGAAGGACAAAAAGAAGATACAAGAAGAAGAAGAGGATGAGGATGAGGGAAAGGAAGAAGAAGGAGAACAAGTTCACAAGCCATCGAAAAAGGAAGCCCATCAAAAATCTAGGTATGGTTATGACTGGAATACTAGTGATGATGAAATCTGTCAAACAGATGATGAGATCTGTCATATTCTGTTCTCTGTATTTTGGCAAGAGCACATACAGGACTGGAAACAGATGATGAAATCTGTCATCTATCATGCAAACAATACTACAACATATGGTTACTTTGTGATAATCTGCATATATGTATTCATTCATATACTGACCAAAATTTTGAAACTCATGCAGGTCTAGTCCAAAGACAAAGCGACTTAGCCCTATTAAACAAAAGAAGGAGAATGACAATGTGAAGAAGAAGGACAAGAAGAATAAGAAGAAGAAGAAGAAGAAGAAGAAGAAAAAGAAGAAGAGGAGGATGAGGATGATGATGAGGAAGAAGAAGAAGAAGAAGATACTGATGATGATGATGATGATGATGAAGATACTGATGATGAAGAAGAAGAAGAAGAAGAAGATCTTCTCAAGACAACAAAAAAGGCTGGCCATCACAAATCTAGGTATTGTTTATGACTAGAATACTACAACATATGGTTACTTTGTGATAACTCTTTGCATATATGTATCCATTCATATACTAAATAAAATTTTAAATTTATGAAGGAAGCAACAGAAGCTTGTGGCAAAAAGGAAAGCAGTGAAGAAACAAAAGCAAAAGGTGCAGAAAAAAGTCAAGAAAGAGGTGACGAAAGAGGTTAAACCTAAGCCTAAACAAATTCAGTTCAGGTAATCTAAAAATTGCGACATTTGTCTGTTTTGTTAGACAACATTCATATAAGAAAACGAATTTTGTCTGTTTTATTGAGGAACATGTTATCATTTGTTCATGTCTGTCCTATACCAACTTCTTCATATTATTTTGTTCAAATTTCACGCAGGTCGAGTTTTCAAAGTCTTGTGAAACTCTTGAAGGACATAAACTTCACAAAGCTCCAGAAAGAGAAGATTAGAAAAACGCCATTTGCTAATCTTATATTTGCTGTGGCTGATGAGTGCTTGACTGAGGCATACCTGAGGAAAAGCGACCTGCATGCTCTTTCACTGATAAGACGATATGAGGGATCGGGAGGAACGTTCAACCTAGGAACCAAATCAGTCAAGATAACAGCACAAGAGTTTGCACTTGTATTCGGCATCCCATATGGGCCCAACCGAATTAAACCATCAACAAAACCGAGGATGCCAGAATCAACGTTTGCTTATAAAGTCTGTGTTCAAGGAGGTAGGATAATGACAAATTCAAGTCTGAAAGAGTACTTCCAAATAGCTGTGAAGAAAAAGGATGTACAAAGTGCAAACGACGTAGCACGTGTGCTAACACTGTATCTTATCTCGACGGTGTTTCTCCCAAGAAACGTCAAGGGTGAGCTGGAATTTAATCGAGTTCATTGAAGACTTGGATAAGATCAGCTCCTATGATTGGGCAACATTCTTTACGGACGAGCTCATAAGGCAATTGAACGACAACACTGAAACACCGGCATCAACCGGGGCTGCATAACATTTCTCCTGGTAAAATTCTACCCTCTTGTGACATCAACTTTTTGTGTGTGATAAACTAGCTACATATACTGGAAGATGTGGTTATAAGATGTCGTTATCTTTTCATAATCTGCCTACATGTATGCTAATAGATGTCGATATCATTGGTATTCTGCGTATTTTGTATTTAAACTAATTTGTAGTTTCCATGAAATACAGGAATGGTTGTGTGAGCACGTCAAAATGGTAACCCAAGGAGATCCAACAAACTTCCCGAGGTTAGTCAAGTGGTCTCTTACCGACCTTAGTGTTGGTTTGGCAAATACCCCGATGGATGTTCTTGAACCGGTAATCGTGAGTGACTCGGCGTTGGAGGCAACAGAATTGGAGAAAGAGTTGCTCAGATTTGTTGAGGTGCCGGAAGATGATCAAGTGAAGCCAGAAGATGAGCAGGGTAAAAATGGTGATGACCCAAAGCATGATGATGCATATACAAAACTTCAAAAAGAAAATGAAATCCTCCGAGAAAGAATCAAAAGGTTGACCGAGCAGAATGAGCAAATCAAAAGGTTGACCAAGGAGAATGAGCAAAAAGACGCTACAATTGCCCAGCTTCGGAGAAGAATTTCAGAGTTTCAAGACGAGACATATGAGGAAACAGTTGATGAACTCAATTTTGAAGTGGAGACTGCTCATGTTGAGAGGGATTTTTTTGTGCAAGAGGTTGTGCATAAGAAAATTGAGATATGCAACGTGCTCGTAGAGAACGACATTATAGCTGAAAAGCTAGACAGAGCGGAGGGAACCATTGACGACATGGAGACACATTGTATTACCCAACAATTCAAGGTATAATCTAAACCACAATTGACTAAATGTTTCTGTTTTTTTTTTCCCCTTTATCTTTCCATATGAACCACACAGATTACCTAATCTTATTTCTTTATGTGGAAAATAGACAAGTGAAAGTGTGGACAAAGAAGCAGAGGGTAAAGATGAAGAGGAGGAAGAACAAGAAGAACAAGAAGAAGAAAGGACAAATATTGAAGAGGAGGAAGAAGAACGACAAGAAGAAGAAGAATGTGGTCCTGAGCATCAAATGGTGCCGGATGAAGTATTAGAAAGGACAACTATTGAAGCTTTCACGGGTGTACTTGCTGAAAACAGTCCAAAACCAACCAAGAAAAAGAGGAAACAGGTGGACCCTTCATCTCTTGTAAAGAATGTGAAAAATGAGACAAGAATAGAGAAGAGGGAGGAAGGTTTTGTATATGAAGACCTGAAGAAGGTGAAGAAGATTACACAGAAGGAGATGGATGTGATACCAAAATGGAACGTTAAAAAAACAAAATTGGGTAAATTGCTGGAAGAAGAAGACAAAGTGTTCCTGAATCTATTTTATGACCTAAACCAGGGGCAAGTCAAATAAGTAAAGCTACACTTTTTTCATTAATTCCCAATTCCATTCTAACAGATGATGAAATCTGTCATATTCTGTTCTCTGTATTTTCGCAACATAACATACAAGACTATGACTGTTGGCTATGATTGTTTACTGTGATGATAAAAGGCCTGATGTGGGTTTATTTGTGAATGTTAATTCTTTCCTTTTGACATCACAGTGAAGAAGTCTGGACAGATGAAAAAACACGTTATACCATAACTTTCAAGTCAATAATAAAGTTTTTGGATGACCTAGACATGGGGAACGAGGTAATAGACGGGTACACATCAATGCTGAAAAGGGAGCAGCAAGTTAAACGACTGATGCATGGAAACAGTGCATTCTTCACATCCAGCTGCTGGGTAAGTACATTGCCCTTTCCCCACAACAAACTGTTATGTTCACACTGTTTTGATGTCATTATTTGTTAATGTCTGTGCTATACCAGAAATGCTACAGATGATGACATCTGTCATATTTTGTTCTCTGTATTTGTCCTTTTCCCCATAACAAAATACTGTTATGTTCACACTGTTTTGATGTCATTATTTGTTTATGTCTGTGCAATACCAGAAATGCAAATTTTCACATATGTTTGTGTTTATCTAACTAAGATATTTTATTCCCACAGACACTTATCACAATGGCAAATCAGTTCCCCAAAAGTACCTCCTTGATAGCAAACTTGAACAACTCTACGGCGAAATACATGATAAGGGCTTAGATTACTTTCGGTACCTTGTTTTCCCAATGAACTCTTCAGGAAATAATACGAACAAAAAATAGTCCATATCATTGGATTGTGCTTGTTTATGATATGCAAGAGGAGGAATGGAAGCATTACAATTCATTGAAACCAAGAAAGAAGGAGAAATCAGGGGACCCTTACCTTAAAGATGCTGCAATAGTGGTAAAAAACCTTCTACCTCTCTCTTAGTTGCTTATTTAATTGCTTATAATCAATGACTGCAACTAATATAAAAAATTTACTTTGAAAACATAGAAAGATGCTGTTGAGAAATACATGAAGGAATTGGAAGCAAGAAGGAGTGATCAGCCACAATTCAACTTGCTAACTCCCATAAAGTCAATCTTCAAAGATGGTGCTCAACTAAGAACAGTGCAAGAAGCACCACAACAGAATAGTGCTTCGTAAGCTTCAATCAAACTTTCCATACTTAACCATATGATGACATCTATTGCAATCTACTAAACTCTATCTCTTGAATATATGCAGGGTTGATTGTGGACCCATTGTTTGTTACATCATCAAAAAGATCGCAGCGTTTGAAGAAATACCACAAAAGCTTGAAAAAGAAGATGTTTCAGCTTTTAGAGTGTATTTGGTCCACAAGATTTTACATGATGAGACTAGATCATGGACGGAAGAAAAGTGGCAAGACAAACAACTGGCTCGACAAACAACTGGCTCATGATTTGAATTCTGACAAGTAGAGAAATGGTGGTTGGTTTAACAGTTTGTAGTTGGCAAGACAAACAATTAGTTCATGATTTGAATTCTGACAAGTAGAGAAATGGTGGTTGGTTTGAATTGAATTCATGATTTGATTTGAATTCTGACAACTAGTTTGTAATCGGTGACAATCTGAATTTTGATAGTAGACAAATGGTGGTTGGTTTAACAGTTTGTAGTTGGCAAGACAAACAATTAGTTCATGATTTGAATTCTGACAAGTAGAGAAATGGTGGTTGGTTTGAATTGAATTCATGATTTGATTTGAATTCTGACAACTAGTTTGTAACCGGGGACATTAATCTGAATTTTGATAGTTACATAGAACTTGGTATTTTGGCTATGATTGTTGACTGTGGTTGTTAGATATGATTGTTGGCTATGATTGTTCACTGATGATAAAAGGCCCGGTGTGGGTTTACTTGTGAATTTCGATTATGAATGGTAATTTATGATGAGAAATGCCCGGAGTGGGCTGATATACACTGTTGTTTGCTGCACATTTGCTGTAGATTGAGACGCAACGCGTCAGGCTAGGCCATAAAGCAAGGAAACCCTGTCAATTTTTTTCCTTGTTTGTTGCACATTTTCATCTCAAAAGTAATCAACGCAAGTATTCTGTTCTATGTATTTTGGCAACAAAACATACACGACTGATTTGCAAACAGATGATGAAATCTGTCAAACAGATAATCAAATCTGACATATTCTGTTCTCTGTATTTTGCCAACAAAACATACAGGACTGAAAATCTGTGAAAATTACTACGCTTTATTACACCGACTAAACCAACAAAATCTTATTTATCATGCTAATAATACTCTTGCAATATCCCAAGAACAATTTCAAATTGAAGAAATCAAAGAATAGTATGCAATATCCCAAGAACAAGTTCAAATCAAAGAAATCAGACAATACTCTGCAGTATCCCAAGAACAAGTTCACTCAATTGGCTCTTTACATCTCTTCCTATTGTGGTTTCCCAACTTTCCACACCTCCCACACCTTATTTGCCTCACTTTCTCTCCCTTTGATCGAATTCTTTGAACCTTAGGTCTGCCCCGCGGCCTTCTTGTCTTTGGAGGAAGAACTACACGGTTCTCTTTTGTCACTTCTGGAGCTCCGAGAGTGGGAATAGGATTTATCATACTTTCATACGTCAATCGAAAAGCTTCAACGGTGTAAAAAGGATCTATGTAGTCTGATACTTGTAGGCCAACCTTTTGAATAGCCGTCACTGCATGCACACAAGGAAAACCGTTCAACTGCCATCGACAACATGTGCACGTCCGTCTCTGAACATCAACCACAACTGTCGGAAGGGAGAACACTTCAAAAACATCGTCACTTGCCTTTGCCACAGTCCACGACCGACCTTTGTTGAAACTTGTGACCAACTTCTTATCCATTTCAGGACACACGATGCCGTTCCACTTCAATGACTGTTGCCTCCTTTCACACATTTGCTCCATCAGTTTAACCCTTATCGTGTCAATGGCATTCAAAATTGGCAAATGACGGGCTGCCAAAATCCATTTGTTGAAAGACTCAGCTGGATTTGAACACATGTCCCCATATCTTCTACCTTCAAAATATGCATTTGCCCACTTGTCAAGTGGCAACGATTCAACAAAAGCCTTAGCTTGGGGACCACCAACATCGCAGAGTTCTTTAAAAGCTTCTTCGTAATCAGAAATCGATGGTGCATATGCACAATAAGAAAACAACTCGACTACTCTGTCCCTAAAACCATTAGACAATCTGCCCTTAAACTTGTCCCTCAAATTACCCTTCAGATGCTGCAAACAATACCCATGATATCCACTGGGAAAAACCTCTGGAATACCTTTCAAAAGCCCAGAATGACGATCTGTTATGAATGTTATTGGACGAGATGATAGAATTGTTGACAACTTCCTCAAAAACCAAAGCCAATTCTCGTCATTTTCAGAATCAGCAATGCCAAAAGCCACTGGAAACAGTCCTAATCCAAACAAAAAAAACAACACGCAACATTAATCTATATTATTCTATTCATGGTATAACATAATCAATGCAAATTAAGTCCTTTGTATCTTAGAATCTAAGGGAAAATATAACGTAATCTGTATTTATTTATGAATCTGCTCTGACAGTATATCAACAGAAAACAATAGATGCTGCTATCTATATTAAACTTGTCTCCCAATCTTCCAAATAACTTAAACAGAAAATCAATATTGAACACACAAGAAGACGAATTAAAATAACTAACCTTGATCGCCATCTTTTCCTATAGCTCCGAAAAGGGTTCCTGTGTACCTCCCCTTCAAAAATGTCCCATCAAGCGCCAACAAAGGACAACAATAATTGAAGCCTTTGATACACGCATCAAATGCTACAAAAATCCTTCTAAAACAATTAGTTTTGTCACAATACTCAACATCAATAACACTTCCTGGGTTTTTCGCCTTCTCTTCCTCAGCATACCACCTCAGTAGGTCAAAAGACAGTGCATAATCTCCATACAGCTCATCACCTGCCTTCTCAACCCCAAACCAAGCATGGTGATAACTGATTTTACTCCCATAGTACTTCTCAAAAAATTTCACTGCTTCTATGGGAGCATAGTTTGTCTTAGTTCGAACTTCCTCCATAATCTCTTTAGCAACCAACTTTGAACTCATCCGAGGATTCTTCGAACTAGCAAAAACACCAACACAACTGTGATTCTTCTCAAACTCCCTAATACGAAAGAAACGGCTAGATCTCTCAATGGTTGCGTGAATAAACCATTGACAACCAGATTCTGTATGTTTTTTTGAACACTCCGCCGTTACTCTATTCTTGTCATTCTTCAAAAACTTATATACAAATCCAACTTCAATAGCATACATTGCCAGACAATCCCTAAATTCTTTTACTCCGCCTCTAAACTCTTGGCCAACATGAGTAATCAACTTAGACCAACCAGCAGAAAGACGGACAGTCTCGTGGTGCTGACAAAACCTCTCAAGTGGATCTTCTTCTACTTCATGCATAGTACTACTTTGACCGACTTCAAAACTTCTTCGACATTCAACACTTTCAACAACAATACTCCGATTATTACGATCAGCACAAGAAGAAAGCACTTCAACAACTACATCAATGCAACTAACCCCATACGCACCAGCCAATGCAAACATATTTACAAAATCGGCATCATTATCTAGAATGCAATTGTCATGTCCACCTACGGCATACAAAAGTTGAAAACTAGAGGTTTCCAAACTTGGCCACTTCTTAACCAGACTACGGACAACATCATCAAAGCAGAAATCTCTCATAAGTGATACGACAAGAGTTTTTGAACCATATTTGCACAGAAGAACAATAGAAGATTCCATACTGGAAATTTAACTCCCTCTGCAAACAAAAAATGAAAACAAAATGTCATTATCTGTGTCGATATGTCCTACAAATCTGCTCCAAAAAATTGAAAAACATTGATCTGTTCTATAAAATGCGTAGTGAGAACAGAGAGAGAGAGACCTTCAACATTGATCTGTTCTCTCAAATTCAGTCCACAAATCACACAAACAGAGAGAGAGAGAGAGAGAGAGACCTTCAACATTGATCTGTTCTCTCAAATTCAGTCCACAAATATGCAAACACACTCAAATGCATAAAGAGAGACATTCAAATCGCAGTAAAGAAAATAAACGAGAGAGAGAGAGAGAGAGAGAGAGAGAGAGAGAGAAACCTTCCAATCTTCGTCAGACCTCAAATCTTCGTCAGACCTTCCAACCTTCAAATCGCAGTGACAAACCTTCGTCAGATCCAAGTGACAAACCTTCGCCAGCAATTCAAACCTAAATCTCCAAACCAAACTCGGGAGAGAGAGAGAGAGAGAGAGCTCAACAATTGAAACCTAAACTGTGAGAGCGAGAGAGAGGAAGCATTGATCGTGAATTTGATCGTCCAAAATTCACGACAGTAATGACATGGCCAGTTTCAATCTTGCCGTTATATATAGTGAGGGTAGATTGGTCCGTGAATGGACCTAACACTGCATAGAACTTATTATGATGGATCCGCAGCCTGTTAAAAGAATAACCTGGACTATAAGGCCCAATAAGTCTAGACTGTGGACTCTAGCCCAATTTTCTGATCTATAAAATGCAATGGTTAAAAATTGAGTAGTATGTGTTATATGACATAAGGTGTGGGTCCCGTTGCACTATCTTTATGATACCGTGTGGGTCGGCTAAATTTTCGTTGTAATGGCTAGCGAATACTGTTTGTAATTTTTCTTTAATAACATGTTATATTGTTATGTAGATTTACCTCTATTAGAGCATTTTCAGCAAATTCAAACCGTTTCTAGCCATTTAAGCAAGAAATTACCTCAAAAATTGGTTTAGCTAATCACAAAATAGTTGAGGTTCCCAACAGCCAAGGCAATTTAGGCAAGCAAATACTAATAATAAACAATAATAGTACAAAACCCAAAAAAAAAAAAAAACCCAACCACACCTCTTCACCGCAACCACCAACTCCGGTATCTCCATAGTAACCACTCTCTCTGCTCCAAGAAAGTTGCAATCCACTGGAAATCTCAAAAATTGCCACCCACAATTGATAATTTTTCAGAAACGCACTTGAAATCTCAAAAATTGCAAGCCATAATCGGTAATTTTTCAGAAACCCACTGGAAATCTCAAAAATCACAGCTCACAATCGAGTAATTTCCAGAATATTGCACCCATATCATAGAAGAAGAAGAGAAGACAGAGAAGGGGTATTCTTACTTACCCTCGTCGGAGCCAAACAACACCGACAATGGGCAGATTTGGTGGTTGTGAAGGCAAGGGGAGAGAGAGAGAGAGGACCAACCGAGTGCTACAGCAGCTCGCTCGGACGAGCGAGTTACTGTAGCGGAACGCCAGTTTGACGACCGTGAAGCGAGGCTGCTGGGTCTGCCATTTCGATGCTTGAACTCGCCTCCTGAGCGAAAAACTCCATCTGCTTAGGCAGCTGGAGATGCTCTTAGCATTAATTATACTATATTTGGCCGCTAAACTCTCAAGTCAAAATCTTCTTATCCTTTTGGTAATTAATTTACAATGTAGCTCAAGTCACACCAAGAATAAACGGTTCCTCTTGATGGATACATGCCTGACCTATTTAACATAGTTCCCTTATACCTTGAAAGGCTTGACAAATTGTGATACACAAACTCCAAGTTTCAAAAATTAAAATTCGCCAGTGAGATTTGCACAATCACCATGCCCATATGAGCTAGACATGCGAAATTATAGCCCTAAATGGTCGGCAAATGTTTCCTCGGCATCTATTTATGACCACTATTTTCTCTACTAACAAAACAGATTGAGACTTGGATATATTGAAAGAGTTGTCTAATATTTCCTGGTTTGTTCCATGAAAAAGAGGTAAAAATATCAACAAAAGCTCAGATCTGGGTTTTGGTTTTTGGACTAGGAGTATTCGAGCGTGCTTATTTAGTGACCTCGTTTTTATGATTTGTGTATGTTCGATGATATGTGACTTTTCATTTTTCGATCTCTGGATGAGCACTCAGTCTATGGTGTTAGAATTAGTCACAGGAGTCATTATGAAGGCCAGGTGGGCACCTGAATGAGCACTAGATCTCTAATCCAAATATACCAAACCAGCCGTCTATCTAGCTTAGATTATCATCATTTTCTCCCAATTCCTGATCTGATGTTCGTGCAATTTCTGCAGCAAAAAGCATTCCAACAGCGATTTTCTGCGGGCGCATCGCTCACAGTCAATCACTTCTGCACTGAATGATGCTGGGGGTCAGACCACCAGAATGGATACTGGCAAAGAGTACTACCCTTACACCCAAAAGAAGCGGCCCACTGTCACTAATTGATCTCTCTTTGCTGCCGCTGAGAAGGCCAAATTTGGCTTGTTTATGTGAGAGCACTGGTCACTATTTACTAAAGTGGCGGAATGTTTTTGGAGATGTAACCATGCTCCTGCACTATCTTTTTTCAACGTTTGCTTCTTTTCCGTTCTCAGCGTCTGAGAGGATGGTTTCAATAAAATGCTTTCTTATTTTTGTTAATACCTTCGTTTGGGTTGTTATCTTCCAGTTTGAGATCATTACAGCGGAATTGTGGTCAGCACTTTCGCGAAGGGTATGGACAGGTCTTGGTCAAGAATTTTCTGAAAATATGGGAGTGATTTTAGTAGCTATGTTGGAATGCTGTAAACAATATTACTAGTTCTTGGCACAATCAGATGAAGCTCCCATTCCATGTATCAATATCTTGTTCCTTTTCCTTAGAATAATACTTTGCAGTTATGAACCATTTCGATCAAAATTTGTCACTAGCTCCTGAAACCATACCCTAGGAGGAGACTCCTACACTGGGGGTTCGTCCTTTTACCGTCAAACAACAGGGTGTCAACAGGGAGTGAACTCTGATGAGCTGAGTTGAACCTCTTATTTGATTGTTATAAATTCTCAAGCGTATGATTTTTTAGTTGTGAGTTGATTTCAAATGAGCATCAGTTTTACTTGATCACAAGTTGAGCCCAATTATAACTCAAAGCAATTAGGTGTTTTACATCAAGTTCAAGTTACGTGCTTAAGTTGGTTGGCTAGTTTTGCGAGTCAATCTTGAACAAGCTATAACCTTACACCAAATAAACTTGAGTAGCTTGGCTCGCTCTGCCAACCTAACTCTAATGAAAAATATGAGCTTGTAAACCTGTGTATTTCGTTCTAGTTTTATTGGATGCTCCCAAGGGACTCATAAGGGCATAGAAAAGTATCTTTTTGCCTAATATTAGCAAGACCGAATTAGTATGAATGCAATTACAAGAGGAAGGATATAGACAAGAATGCGATGCATGGAGAATAAACAATTGTTTCATCAAAACATTCCCCAGAGTTCAATTTATGACTACATATAGTTTCAATTTATGATTACATTCAGTTTCCCCTGAAATCTATTGTACAGTTTACAAGCATCGAACCCCCTCAAAGCAAGTTGGAAGCCATAGAAAACCAGCATGACATAGGAATTTACAATGAATTATCTACAATAGGACTCTAACAAAGAAAATGACCAGCTCAGTGCAAAAAGAAATACAAGAAGAGATAACTCATTCTGAGAATATACCCGTGCAAAGGTTATTAGGGTTGAAAAGATCATCTAGCCTAACATATACGCATATCCAGATTAGAAAATCAAGATGATACTTTTACTATATAACATCGCAGACCAGATATAAAGGCTTAATTTATATCTTTGAAGTTGGAAGTATTGGCCTGCACCAAGTCCAGAGAACTTTGAATCAAGCTCTTCCGCTTATGTGTAACGAGATGGTCTCTCCTCTATATTGCAATTGCAGCATACCCGAAGCAAAAGAGTACTGCACATCTGCAAAGTGTGGAAAATATTAGAGATGATCAAAAAAAATTCACAGCAGAACAAAGATAATGAAGTATGGTAAAAGTGTGCAGACATAGTTGACAGACATGTCATTTGCTAAGTAAGTGTGAACTTTAGGCTCTGTTTGTTTCGATGTAAAATGTTTTATAATGTAAAATATTTTTTTAGAAAACAAACTTCAAACTTGTATTTTTTAGTGTTTGGTTAGCATTTGAAAAATATTTTCAGAAATTGACAAAATAGTGTATAGAGAGAGGGGGGCTTAAACGGTGAAGAGATATGAGAATATATTAAAATTGAACATGGGTCAGAACTAACGATCAAGGAAACTGAGTAATGAGAATTGCAGTAGAAGGCAACAAGTTCATTTCGGAAAATAACTTACAGAAGATTGGTAAGTCATTTTCATCCAATTATTAGAAAATATTTTACATGTAAAATGTTTTCCTCATTTTTCACACAACCAAACACCGGAAAATAGGTAAAACATTTTACCGAAAAATATTTTACATCCAAACAAACGGAGCCTTAGTCAATGCAAAACTTTCTAATCAAATGATACGTTACTTGCCATCACCCAAGGGGCCAAGGCCCAAGTTACATCCGACGATTTTATGCGTACAAAACACATGTAAGGATACATAACACTAGGGCAAACAATAACCCAGGAAACATAGTTAATTGATCTAGTTTACTACTCCACATAAGAGTGGATAAGGTTCCCATATTACACGTGAAAAACTCTATGATGCATTTTAATTATCTTATCCAAGGTAAGAAAACAAGTTTATAAAGAATATAATGAATATGTTGCCTTGTCCCAGAGTGAATTAGAAGAATGCGAAAATTTGAAAACTGGATTCAAATTCCAAGGAGAAAGTCCTGAGTTGCATAAGATTGCCAACTGAGGACTAAGTGAGTCAATGGGTTGAATCTCAATCCATTCACATGGGATTATTCCATGGTCCCTTGGTTGGTAAGAAGACCCTTGGAGTCTTGTAGCTAATCAACTACTCCAATCATCCTTTTACACCAGATATTTGGACCGACTTCCTTGTCAAACTTTGCGTAACAACTTCAAAGCTCAATACTATGTCATACAATGTTGGCATCGAACCTTGGTGATTCAATCTGGTTACTTGATGAAAAGTTCATTTACAAAATCTAACACCATTTGGAAGGATATTAGAAGCCCAGCTTTCAAGATTTGGAGGGATAAACAATAATAACAGGAGCATACAGTAGAACAACTAAAAAAGGAAGCTACATATTAGATCAAAAGGGGAAAAAAACAAGTTGTACTTACTATTAACTTAAGCAGTTGCCGTTTCAAAAAACTTAAGCAGTTCCTGTTATCAACCTCTCCTGTTGATCGAACTTCTTAACCTTGAAAATGCCAAAAAGTACTTGGAAGCCAAAAAAAGCACAGACCGTATATGCCACCATAGAAGGAACCTGAGAAACAAGGCCAATTGAGCAAAGAAGTTACTAAAATTTAAGGAAAATGAGACAACAGGCAGTTCAAAAGAAGAATCAAATAAGACGCTTACCCGGATCGCATGGACGTATAAAATTGTTCCAAGGTTTATTAGGGTTCCAGCAGCTACTGCCTGTTGATTAGATCAAGAGAAGTTTAATCGGGAGGTTTTCCCACCTTACCAAATAAGTTCAATTTTTTCCTCATAAACTTCATCATTTTAAAACAAGCAAATTATACTCTATTATCCAATCACATACACCGAAACCAATCCTCTTAACAAGTACCAACTACAAAGAACTTCCAAATCAACCGGTGAAATAACTAGGAACTATATTTTACGAGCCTAAATCTCCGCATAAAGTCCTAATTACGATTGAGAGCAAAGCAATACAACTTAGTACACACAGGCAGCTGACACACATAGATGTAACAACATGCATGCATGCATGCAAAAATCCATGTATGCAAGGAAGCGACCAAGTAACCATCAAGCAAATGCGCACAGTGTAAGGGGTTGGTTGTGTATGAGCGTCACTTGAGTGATTGGACCTCGGCTGAGCTGTAAATTTGAATAGCTGCAAGTCTTAGGTTGAAACCTTTCCACACACGCACTTGGAGAGAGAGAGAGAGAGAGAGAGAGAGAGAGAGAGAGAGCAGTACAACTGGAAAACAACAAATCATATATTATTTCATCGATCTCAACAAGCTATTCAAAATGGAGAGAGGGAGAGAGAGAGAGACGGCACAACTGAAAAACAGTGACGTGAATATTTTATCCTCGTTATTTTGATTTTAGTTCGAAAACAGAAAGGAAATATTATGGCTTCTAGGATAACAGATACCAGCTTTTGTGCTACATAATTGACGAGAAAGTGGTAATTGCCAGGAATAATATCTTCTTCAAACAGTTCCTAAGAAATAAGGGGACTTGAACTGAAGAGATAGCTAAGCTTATGAGCAAGCTAAACTCACACTTCCTATTGTCTTTTGTACAGCTGCAACACGTTGGAAAGCCCTCTCTGACTCCAAAGCTCGAACTCTGAGCTTCAAATCACCTTGCTCCTGTCAAATTAAATCCATTATGAGACCAATTTAGTATGACAAAACTTGATGAGAATCACGACCATCAAACCACAGGTTGGAAGAGAGCCTGATCACTACCAATCGTTGGATAATTTCAGCAAGCCTTTCAACTCTATCGGCCTGTCTGAATAAGTTGTAAAAAGCACGGGACTGCCGGTCCCATCTCTTCCTGAAGTCCTGAGCCATTATAACATAAACTGTGAAATAGGTAATCATACAATTTTGCTGTATAAAGTCCAGAAAGGGGAATGGTTCACTAAGCTTGCCTTTAAGACAACTTCAACACCAGCTTCGCGAAACCTTAGCAATTCTAGAGCATAACTAGATATTTGACATGCAAAATATGTTAGATAAAAGTGACAGCTATCCCCTATATCTGAGAGTTCAAATGATAATTTCTGAAGGGTAATTGCCAGCTTCAATTAGACTCACGGTTTAGCAATCTCAGTAATATCAAAACGAGGGTCAAGGCCTTTCCCAATGCCATCCAACACTGCAAAGATGACATCTCAGCATTAAGACATTACTGTTGGAAGTACTACATAAAGCAATGACTAGACTAGATTTCTCAAGGAATACCTGAAAAAGCTCTCACAACGAAGGTAAATGTTGCAGGAAATCTAAAGGGTTGATCTGCAGCGATTGCTAATAAATCTTCTCCTGTTTAGAGAACGAAACAGCCTGTAGGGTTAGTGTGCTATTCATTAATGTTGAGGGTGTTACATAGATAAATGTTGTGGTTAAGGGACAAAGCAATCCCTAAAGCTATTCTCTCAAATTTCACTGTACTCTGACGTCTCATTCCTTGCTTTTCTTCTCACCCAACCTAGTTCTCTATACTTTTCGCTATTTAACCAATAGAAAACATCTTCACTCCGCTTGGTTCCCATTTTTGAGAGTAACTTTTTACTCTCCAAAAAGAAAAACACTTGGTCAATGTAATTTTCTAGTGTATGACCTTTAATCAAGTAAACCAACCTTCTATAATCAAGGAAACCAGCCTTCTAGAGGTGAAACCCCCAAAATGGATCGGGCTACAAAGTACGAAGATGAGAAAAAGTCTTACTACCATCATAATTGGTGCACAACAGGAACTAATATTCTCAGCAGCAGAAGAATTTAAAGGTTTCTGCAAATTAAGACTAATCAAATCCCCTTAAAAGGAGGAGAGTCTGAACCCCAAAAAGAAGATAAACGACATAGTGTCCTTTAATATCCATCTTAATAAACAAACTTGAGAGATACGCCAAAAAATGGGAACAAGCAGCCAGGGCCACCCAACAAGTATTGACCATTTGAAAGAGCTGATGCTGAAAGCCACGGGGCTCAGAAAATTGATCCTCAACATAATAAGCTGAGTTGAACAAAATGTATCAACTCCAAGCAAAAGACGAATTCCTAAACATATAGATCGGTTGTTTCAATTTAGTGAACCTAGTCAGTTCAGAAGTTAACAGCCTAATCAACTGACTACAAAATATAAACAAATTACCTATTGCAGCTAAGCGCTGCTTCTTTTTCTCTATTCTTTCCTCCTTGCTCAGCGGCTTTTTAAATCCAAGTTCTGCTGTTGCCATCTCTCTCTCTTTTCTTTGTGCTGCTAGTCGCTCTTCAAAGCTACAAACATTATGAATATTAGTTCTAAAGATTGAAGGATGATACAGAAAACATTTTAAAAACCCTTTTCCAGGTTCTTTGCTTTCCTTCGGGGATTGGTAGTGGTTACAAATTTACTCCAAAGGACAATATTTCAAATCGAGTTAGCTACATTGCCAAATAAGGATGTCAAGACTCTGAAAATGAACCATTCTTAAGTTAAAAGATATACCAAAACCAAAGCCTAACTTCAAAACTCAAAGAGTTATGGACAAAGAGGATCCCGTTTTGCTTTATATCACACAGTCTTGAAAAACAAAGTGCAGGGAATGCCATGTAGAAGAATTCAGGAGTGGCGAACAAGAAGGGAACATTAAAAGAAAGCGCATACTAATGAAGAACTGACACTAGAAAATGAAAAGGAATCCAGAAGTTATTTATGAACTAAGGAAGCACCTATTAAGGAAGAACTGTGCTGTTCGTCTGACAGCTGTCATATCCCCTGTAGGCACAAGAACACCCATCTGAATCATTGCTTGAAGAACCTGCACGAAAAATTTAGCTTTCAAAGTAACGAACAGCAAATGACATGGAAATGAAGAGGATATTCATACAAATCATCAACCACCTTCGACAAATATTCACAAACCAGGGTTTAGTGCATTCATGGAAGAAATTAACCTTGTCTGGATCCTTCTCATAAACACCGTAGAATACATCCAGCAGCCCCTCTCTGATGTTGGGGCTGATACTGAAAACATCAAAAGTGTTCATTTGGTGAAGATATTACCACAATAGTGCACAGATACTAATTCTCGAGGGGCAGAAAATAGTTCAGAAAAAGAACCTTCCCATCATTCCAAAATCATAAAAGATCAGTCTTCCACCATTAACATCATCGACAGCTATATTACCAGGATGCTGTAAAAGAAAATTAAGCATCTGATTAATCCTGTAAGAATAATCAAAATAGGAACGAAATCCTAATTTCCAATCCTCTTATGCAAGTTGTGTAGTACCAGCACGGCACAACAAGAAGAAACAGAGAGGGAAGAAAATATACAAAGAGCCCAGTAACAGGTGTCATCGAATTCAATATTATACGGCCAATATACGGTAATTCATTACACATCATTATACGTAAATATAGACTTGGTTCTGAAAAGGAAAAAATAAATGCAATCCAAAATAATTTAGAACTCCAAGTAATTGATTATTGCCGCCTCCACATAAAGTATGTAGAGACCTCCCATCACTTATATCCCTTTTTTCAAAGATTGTTGGTCATAGGAAGAAGAAAATTTGAACATATTTATGTACTGTCAGGTCTCTGTCATATCCATGTTCAACCTTTTTGGGATTTGCTGTGTTAGTACGTCCACATCATATCTATCTTGGTCCAGTAGTGCTATGCAAGCTACTTACCAATAGAATACATGTGCCAGGAAATTAAATCGTAGGCTAGGAGGTTTAAACCTTGTAAACTAACCTCACAATAATGCATGACATCAATCAAGTAAGGAAATCTTAATGCTTGTGATGCATTAGTAACAAAGTTGGGATAACAGGATTGTTATCCTAGACCACTGAGCTTTTACCAAGACTACGAAACAAAATAAAGTTCTTGTTTCCATAGTTTCAATCGATGGTAGCTTATGGGGCATAGACCTGAAGTTAACAACATAGATGTAAGCTTCACGAGGACTTGGGGCATAAATGTATGTTCCGTGGTGTTTCCTCGAACCTCTCACCAAGGAAAGCCTACAGGTGTGGACTCTGTGAGCTCTTTAAAATCTGCCAATGTAAGCTCATCTATTAAGATTCACAGACATTAACATGCAGATGTTCCAAAAACTGGCACTGGAATTGGCCGATTAGAAGTCCACAACTATGCTTTGCAGGATAATCTAAATAGTCAATGTTTGTAAACCATCTCTAGGACTAAAATAAACAACAGTATAAGACAACTCACTGGATCAGCATGGAAGAAACCATGAGACAGAATCTGTTCCAAATAAGACTCAACGGCATACCGGCTCAACCTAGAGAGCATATCACAACCGAAACTCATTTAGGCCCTAGCAATTGCTCAAATATCAAAAACTCGAAGACAAGGATTGATGTCACAAGCTGTGCATGATAAAATCAAGGCAAATAGTGGAGAATTACATTTACCTCTGACGATCAACACCCAACTGATCTAATGCTTGTATTCTGTTTATTTTGATCCCTGGGACATACTCCATCGTGAGAACCTGCCATCAAAAGTAAAACCTATTCAAAAAAGGACATTTAAACAAAAAGAATCAAAGTACACCGGCATTATTTTCAGGATTCCTAAAAGGATAAACCTGTGGTGTGGTGTATTCCCATGATATTGTTGGTACTTTCACATAATCCATGTTTCTGAAGTTCTCTGCAAATAGTTCTGCATTAGCAGCTTCCTTGGTGTAATCGATCTCCTGAAGAAAATGCTTCGTTGTTACTAACTTCAGTTAACATTGAACTATCAAACTGAAAACTGTGCGCTAATACAAAGAGTTGCAATAGAAAAGTGAAGCTTGAGAATAATCTAAACATGACTAACCACAGAAGCAAACTGATGTAATGATATTACATTATTACAGCACAATTGCTGCGTGCACCTGGTTAATTTATCCACATCTTCAGCTCTAGGTGCATAGGTCTCAGCAGTTACCATGTTGTCTTACCATTAGCGCTAGATATCTGGCCAGCCCAATGTCTAGAAAAATGCAAAATTGGCTACCTAGTTATATTCTAAGATTCAACGTGTTTGCTTATTTCTTACCAGTCCCAAGAAAACCTGCCACTATAGCCTCCGCAAACCCAAGGATAGAAAGATTGGTTGGTGACATCAGTTCCCACTTCCCATCCCACCCAGCCGCCCCAACACCCCACGACCGAAATTTCCAGATCTGAAAATGACACCAGCAAGGGCCTCCGCCGCACACCGTCCACTCCAGTCATCCACACTCCACCGTCTCTCTCTTTCTTTCGCACTCCATCTCTCTCGCGTCTGGCGTCTCTCTCTCTCGCTCGCAGACCGTCCACCCACCGTCTCTCTCTCTCCTTCCTCACTCATTTTCGCAGAGACCACGAGTCCACGACCTCGCAGAAATTGACGACAACAATCGACGCCGAAGATTCATCATCGTCTTTATCTGTTTCCTCTTCTTTTTCTTTTTCTTTTTCTTTTTGGGGTCAAACCTCTTCTTTTTCTTGAGATCTGTTTTTTTTTTTCCCAAGATCTATTTTTTCGGTCGAAACCGAAACCCGACCGACAATCCAATGCTGTCGGATCGGTCGAGTTGAACAGTGGAGAGCGGGCAGAGAGGGAATATTCCCAACCCGGTCGGGTCGGGTCGTGGGTTCAGGCCAGACCCGAACCGCCTCGTGCTCACCCCTACATGGTGTTATGTACCTCATGATCCAAAACATCATAGTTTCTTCTCAATAGTCAATACCCTACGCAATGCGCAAGAATATTGTGCATTGAAAATCTAAAAGCTCAATAAGGAACCAGATGCATCATCAAACTTAAACACCTTTGAAACGTGGCCTAAAGGGTGGTCATACCTGATATAACACACTTGCACACTCATCGTAGATAGCAACCCAATCCCTCTTTGCACCATCTGATTTGGGGTCAACCTTCTGAAGGTATTCTGCTATGACCTGGAATGAACAAATCAGCAAACAATATATGCACATCACAATTGCCAAACCCATAGGTCAACCATTATGAAAGAAATTATGTGACTTTTCAGGGAGAACGATTTCTTCAAGAAAACATTTATTGGATCCACAGTTCCCAGCAACCAGTGAATATTACATACTATGATGAAAATGGTTTTTGTTTCCCTTTACTTTCCTCCAGTCAATTTAGGGCGCCCTAAACCTAACAAGAAAAAAAAATTGGAAAGCATGTCTGCTATCAAATAAGTTTGCCTAAACTATGCAAGAACACAAGGAATGATTTCACCCTTGGAGCCAAAAGAAGACAAACACGGGATACCATAAATATTACTCCAACAAAGTAAGCATAGGATCACCAACTTCAGTAGATCTGCAAACTAACCCTCAGGTTTTTTAGATCAATATCAAAAAGATCCTTGAGACCGGGCCTTTGTACTTTAACAACAACTTCCTTCCCCTTCAATTTTGCACGGTGAACCTGACCTGTATGAAGAGAACATAGAAGACTGGTTTCCCTTTCCCATAAGATTAAAAAAAAAAAAAAAAAAAGCACAACCAAGAAAACTTACCAAGACTAGCTGCAGCTATGGGCTCGTAATCAAACCGCTCAAAAATATTATTTAAGGGGGCTCCAAGCTCCTCTTCAACTATGGATATAGCAGTGTCAGATGGGAAAGGGGGAACTTGATCCTGCATAGAAACAGGGGGATAGTTGGTGGTTTGGAAAGCACGAGACCAGTCACTAGCTTATACGGATGGTCACTCAAAAACTTTTCTTAAGAATAGTTAGCAAAACAAACACGTTCCTAGTTAATTTTGGAAAATCAAAGGAAGCAAAAAGGTATTATGAAGACAATATGTCAACATTGTTTCCTTTTGCTGGATAGCTTCATATTACACATTGTTGAGCCCATGGCTAAAAGCTTAAGCCTGTAGTACATTGTTTCTGAAAAGTCTTGTGTTCAATTGTGTTCGATCTTTCCATCTACCTTTGTTCATCATTCACATTTTGCTTCTCCTCTCATTCTTTGACGTGATTCTTCTTTCCCATGTATGGTATTTGTATCTCCAAACGCAAGATAGGATTGCACGAGATGGAGGGTGTTGGATAGCGTGGTACCCATTGTTGCATCATTGCCTTACATCTTAAGCTTTCAGGAAAAATGGTGTTCTGACACCTTTTCCCCCCAGTAGCCACATTTCTCTCTTAACCTCTATAATTCATTAATTAATGGGAACACACCAAACAGAAAAAGCCTCTACATCATTGCTAAAGTTTATTATATGCATCTGCATAATAATGACGGAAAAAGGGGAGTAGTCCATTATTTGTCCGCATATCCTACATATAGGCACAGCCGCACAGTGCATGTATTTGAACCCATAGCCACATCAATTTAAGCAAGGTTAAGGTTAAAGAATAAAAAGGGAAATACAGCGGCAAAGCTTGAAGCTTTGATGTGCAAAAACTGAAGATACAAAAATTGCTAAGGGAATGATACATTACATACAAGCAGTGCCAGAATAGGGATGTCAATCTCCCCAAACCAAATCGAACCGATCGGGACGGTTTTTACCCGATTTATAAACTGTGGGTTTGATTTTGGTTTTTAATTTGAAGAAACCAGCCGATTAGTTCATATGAGAACCGCACCGAAACTCAAACCATAAACATAAACGTAACCAAACCCGAACCCGAACCGTAATATATTTACAAGATACCTATATATCTTACTTTTCAATTGACTACATTGTGAGTTATTAAGTTATGTAATTATATGTTCTTGAATGATTGCGAGCCATTTGGGGTAGTAGTTCATGCTTTTAGGCTGCTTGAATTCAATGATTTAACCTTCAATGTCAATACATGTTTCGGTCCGTTTCAGATCGGTTCAGTAATTAAGCAGGTTAACCACCGGTTCAGGGAAAACCGAACCGAACCAGTTTCCCACGGTTTCGGTTGCGGATTAGATAAAAAGAAACCTGACGGTTTCGGTTTCGGTTTCAGTTATAAGGTTTTTGTTTTACCAAAACCCGGAACAAACCAAACCATTGCCATCCCTAGCCAGAAACAGTACATAGTGGAGCAGGAAACAGGAGACAGAACTTTACAAGAATGTAGGTCCTGGCCCACACTAAAAGGATGATTAAGCTACACCAATAAAACCCATTTTGTAAATGTTAATAGCAACAAAAGACACACGCAGAGGGATGACACTTTGGCCATGCTCATCTTGGAAATGAGAAGCCGGAAGGATATTAAATGAGGAAGCATGCAATGGTATCAATGATTGAAGGGTGCTTAATACAATATTTCTGACCTGAAGTTCTGATAACTGATCAACATATTCTTGAGCAAGAATGTCCACCCTTGTGGAGAACTGCTGGCCAATTTTAATAAATGTAGGACCTAATCTCAAAATATTTTCCTTCAACCATTTGGCAAGGGCTTTCCTCCTTTGAACCTTCTTCCCCTCGGTTATTCCACCTGCTTATTATCATCCCACAGTTCAGATATTGACCAAAATATTAACAGTTAACTCTAACGACTGTGATACCAAAAGCACATTATATTGTTATCTGGTGAGACTTCAAGGAAGCTAGATGAAACAATTAATAATTGTAATTTAAGAAATCACGAAGTATCATACGTTTCAGAACAAGGGTCCCAAATAAGTAAGCATAAAAACAGCATAATTATGATGCAATCAGTTACTGATCCATGACATCCATCAGAAATAATCCTCTTGCATTGTTGACTTTGCCAGATAATTCCTAACTTGCATGGTTACATGGATAGTCATCTCATGTAAAATTAGCAATCAAACTCTATAAGGTGACATCTTCATGGTGGCCAAAACCATTTCTTTAACTCATCACCATTCCAAATCTTATGGAAGTAACTAACCTCGATAAGAAAATTTCTGATTGTTCAACCAAGCCTTAAAGATGAAAGAGATAACAAAACCCCAAATTTCCAAAGTCCTTTGTATGGTTGAATAGGTTTTGAATCTACTCCAACGGCCCCCAGGAGCAACAGACACCTGAAAAAGTGGTTTGTTCTCATTAATGGGATAGTTAGGCATACAAAGGCAAAAAAAAAAAAAAAAAAAAGAACCATATAACCACATATCCAGGTATACGTGCACAAACAAACTCTTGGTCACATTTAAATCTCCGGTTATGTGCTTGACTTGGAAAATACAGGTGAGAGTAGGTCCTTCAAAGAAGAGAGGTGCTGATGCATAGAGTCCTTGATTCTCCTCTCATCTTCGAATGGGCCACTTTTCAAAACCAGAAACATAAACTTCATTCTTCGCTGAACACTCAAAACCCAAAAATAAAACAAAGTAGCCCTCAAGAAAATTTGAACGTAAAGCCATGTAAGTAGGCTTCTTGTATCCTGTTGTCTTGCTTTCAGACAAGGAAACTGTATTTCAGCTTAATTTACGTATCCCCACATCATCATTCTCATCTACGATACCCCTTGTCCCAATTCCCACCAAATTCAACATCTGTTGGACTACTATACAATCTAGTTTGTATACCAGTACTATTTTTACATCACACTAAGTTGCAAAACCATGATAACACAACCAATATCAACAAAAGATATCCATTCCACGACATTGATCAAAGTACTTGCTAGACGATCAAAATTGAGTCTAGTACATCTATCTAACGCGTTGCCAAGGATAAACTTACACAAGAAAATGTAAATTATATCATCTTCACACTATACTAAATCAATTCAGTGTACTAAAGAGATTTAACTAGCCAAAGATATCCCCCGCACATAGCACAATGTTAAACTAGACTCAATATCCAATTTAAAACTCTACAGGCTTTCACATTCCTTTTTTTTTTTTATAACTCCATGTGTCCAAGCCAGCTTATGCGTACTTTGACTAATCCTGAGGCAGGACCCAATTAAACTCGGGACAAAGACCTTGGGGTTGATACTTGCATTCTTTACCCACAAATTCTACAGGCATTTGAATTATGATCACACTCCATACCCACTGGCCTACACAGGTTCCAGTTAAGAAATTACAACGAACTGCTAAATAGCTGCATCCCTAGCTCATTGTTTTTCCCCCGTGTATGCCAATGTTTATAAAACAGTGTTTTCAGTTGCATACTACTAATAAACACAAAATTCCGCACAACCAAACGGACCCTACATATCCGCATTAATCGAAACCAAAGTTCATGTACCTCTACTTGTTCTTTTCCCTTCCTCTTAAACCAAGCCTCTTCCTGCCCAATCTCCTCTATAGTTTTCTTCCCCCGAACCTCCTCCTCCTTCGATTCCAAAACCTTCTCATCAATCCTTGGCGCAGCCGCGCCATTCCCATTAACGTACTTCACTAACCTCCCATTAACCGCTCCATTACTGCTCTCAATCACTCCAACACCTCCATTATAACCATAACTACCATTCCCATTCCCATTCAGGTTAATACCGTTAACTTCAATCTCTCTCTCTTCCACTATAAATTCCTCTCTCTGAACTCGAGCACGGAACAGCAGAGTAGATTTACTGCGCTTGGAGAGAGGAATTCTAGAGAGGGAAACTCGGAGGAGTTTTCTAGTGCAGTGTGGGCGGAGAAAGGTAGTAGGTTCAGGTAAAGTGCAGGTAGAGAGAGAAGTGGAGGCCATTTTTCGAATTGGGAATGAAATCAAACCCTAGCCCCAATTTTCGTCATGTTAGAGAGAGAGAGAGAGAGAGAGAGGAGTGGAGGAGAGTGTCGCGGGAGAAGAAGAGGAAGAGTGAGGGAAGTGTTTAGCTGAAATTTGGACAAAAATTCCAGAGCGAAGAGAAAGGGGTGGTGATGGGGAGGACACGTGGCAAGAGGAGATGAGAGTGTTGGGATATCTGAGGATTCCGATTGGTTGCGAGATTGTTGTATTGTTCCTGCGGACGACGCTTTTTCTCTGGATTACGTGTCAACGCGAGTCTACGTAAGAAATGAATTTCGTGTTTCTATTGTACTTGCTCCATGACCAAATGTTGAGTTCGCGCACACCTTGACTGATTTCAAGATCCTAAAGTTAATGCAGCAAACCTCAAAAGTGATTTGGAGTACCGTTTGGCATTTCGTGTTTCTATTATTTGCTCCATAACTAAATGTTGAGTTCGCACACACCTTGACTGATTTCAAAATCCTAAAGTTAATGCAGCAAACCTCAAAAGTGATTTGGAGTACTGTTTGGCATTCGGGAAATTCGAATATGCGATCTCTCAATGAGAAAGTTCTATAGTTGCTTTTTTTCTTGGGTAATGCAGGGTGTCTCGGGCTAGCTTGCGCGCATTTCGGACTAATTCCTACATCTCCTCCACAGTCGTTTCACACGCTTACGCATGAAAATGAGGTGACTCCAATAATTATTGTCAATAAAAATTGAATCTGAAACCTTAGATGTTTGACAAGAGTTGTTGCTTTTTTCACGCTCAATTTAGTCAATCCCTTGGGTTAATGACTTTCGTGTTTCTCTTTAAGAGAAAAGGTAGAATTAGAAATTTCGTGTACTGACTGGTGTCTATAATGAACCAGTCGAGTTTTGGTTGGAAAGGTTTAAAAATACACATAAAATGAAGAGTAAGAAAATGGAGCTTTCCCTTCTAAGTCCTGAAGTTCAGAACGATTTTTTTTTTATTTTTCTTCAACTTCACTGAAAAAATCGAAAATCTAATTAAGAATGGATTTTACAAAAATCTTTGAATATTTTAGCGAATGAACGTTTTGCAGTTGATTCGCCGCCATCGCTACTGACTTTTTCTACCTAGATTGTGAAATGAAAACTTTGAATAAAAATGAACTGAGAACTTCTTTTCACTCACGGACTACTTTGACAAGTTAGTATACATTATTATTTTTTTTCTCAACTTTGGGTGGAACACAATCCAGGCCCATCCCATTCTACCGAACCAATACATTTTGGGTAGTCCCAAACTTTGTGGTGGGCAGGTTTTGTTGGGACATAAGTACCTAACCTCGAATAAGTGATCTTAAGCATTGTCACGTGATACTTCAAGGCCCTTAAATGAATGCGTGATGATGGGGACCACTGCCTAACCTACTACAGTTAAGAGAAGTGGAAAGTTATGGCCGGACCTAACCTCCTACAATTTCATATCATATCATAATTTATAAAGTAGCAAATTTGGCTTGGTTCCGTTTCTGTAACATTATTTTCCGGTAATCTTACGTGACCTAGCATATTTGTAGTAAGAGTTCTAGTGATTTCGTGTGCGTGAGTCGGCCCGAAAACCTGAAGTACATGAAAAAATCATTGTTACTAATTGGCCATGTTAGTGTTCACACACTAGACCTGACTAAATTGCAATAGTAATTAATGTTTGGACACTATTAATATCTGCCAGCAAACCATATATAGCAATTCGAATACAGGTAGGTAGCTTACCTAAGCAAAATACTAGAGATTATAGTAATAAAATCAATTCCTAAGAGAGATTAACGAAGCCGAAAAAAAAATCCTAAAACAAGAGTAATCGAACTTCACACTTTCATTTTTACTATTTTGCAATCCTATTTTTATCATAATTTATGAGAATGTACTGAAGTACAATGTCCTTTCGTATAGGTGCAAGCGAGCAAGAGCAACATGGTAAAGAAATATCAGAAAATGAGTGCGAGATTTAAGGGAGTGTGAAAATAGTCACGCAAATCAAGATAGTTTTTTTGTGCCAAATTTTTAGAATAACCTACTGTATCAAATTTCTTGTTGGAAAGCTCGAAGATTATACAATTCATGTTCCTCCACCAGCACAGCAGCCACCCAAGGCATGAGAAAATAATAAGGTAAGACCAACAAATCAAAAGTATAACTGACAAGAGATCACAATCTAACACATATTCGTCCAAGATTTGATTAAACCTGATTCTTGGTTTGACCTACAAGCATCCACCTTTCTTTTTTACCCTAGCTTCTGACCGTATCAATTGATAAAATATACTACTACTTATTTATTTATTTGGTTCTAATAATATGAGTCATTAGAGGAGAAACGCATAAATAATGGAGTATCTACCAAGTTTTGTTTATTAATTTGCTGGTTTTAGTTCTTATTTTATTCGGACGAGAGACAAGGCACTTCAGTTTTTGAAATGGGAATTGCTATAACACACACTCATCTTCTGAACTGCCCTAAATTCATATATATTTCGTAAAAAATAATTCAAGATATTTGCACAGAAAGAAATTCAAGATATTTGAAATGGGAATCGATATATCAAAATTCAAGATATTTGCACAGAAATACGTCGATGCTATGAATTCAAGATTGAAGTTCCCCGTTTACATCTAAATATTATAGGTACCTATATAATCAATTAATCAAAAGGATGCATATTGCACACCTACAAAATATAGTGTATTATCGTACTTTGATTTTCAAACGAATTGCTAAAAAGTAAACTCTCCACCTCTCACAAGACTCACATTACGGACGTCACCGAGTATTTAAGTTCCATATAAACTTAATGAATCACCATGACACCACATCATTTCTTCGCTTATTTTTTCTTCACAGCTCCAAATTAGGAGTACTACTCTTTCTAGCCCCCTCCAGATTCCACACTTTTCCACACCATCCTTTGCCAATGGTTTATCCATTACCAAGTGATAGTTTCTTTCTTTCCTTGTGTCCACATCAAACCGCCCTTCCACTTTTTCTACTTTTTCCCTTTTCTCCTCTTTCAGAAAGCTTAAAAACCCAACCCCTCTCTCATTAGATTCCACAAACACCTCTCCAAACATTTCATTTCATTTCTCCTCTCCCCTTTCCTTTCCTTTTCCTCTCTTTCCATTTCAACTCCTTTCCCCATGGCAGCTGAAAAAATCCCAACAAGCCCCATTGGAAGCCCTTCAAGGGACAAAGAGCTAGACCAATTCCTCCCCATTGCCAACGTGAGTCGGATCATGAAAAAGTCCCTCCCCACGAATGCAAAGATATCGAAAGAAGCAAAGGAAACGGTCCAGACATGCGTTTCCGAGTTCATAAGCTTCATAACGGGTGAAGCATCCGATAAGTGCCAGAGAGAGAAGAGGAAGACGATCAACGGCGACGATCTTCTGTGGGCTATGAGAACCCTGGGGTTTGAAAACTATGTGGGACCTTTGATGGTTTACCTCAGCAAGTACAGAGAGACTGAGGGAGATCATCTCAAGAACCCCAATATGAGTAGACAAGAAGAGCAGCCCCTTAGTGGCATTAATGATACTATCATCAACCATGAAGTTATTGGGTACGACGAAAATTGGGTGAATGGTGGTTTTACCATGGGAAATTTCCATCAACTTGGATAGGAAAAAGCTAAAAGGGCTATGCCAAGCCAACTCATCACCATGGGGTTAACTGTTGAGGTGGTAGATTTTAGTAACATATAAAATGTTAATCTCTATAGTTTGTTTCTTGCTTTCTAACTTTTCCCCCTTGCATAGTCCTGTTATGTCTAAGTTTTTTGATTCGTAATCGATATCAATATAACACTGCCAAGCAGAGCGCAAGAAAAACCACAATAACATGATGTAAAATTGCATTAGCTATGGTGATGTGTGACTATATGGAGAATTATTCAATGCTTCGGGAGCATTAACCAACCCCATTACAAATGTGTGGAGATGGACCCTCACATCCACGAGGGTAGAATAGTGCCCTCGAATAACTTTATAGTTAATGGTATTAATTTACTCTCCACCCAGAAACAAAAAAAAAAAAAAAAGAATCCAAAAGTCGTACCGTAACTTATCAAGCTTCTCAAAGATTTTATGATCACCCTCAAAACAGTGCCATAATTTGCCAATTTCTATCATCAATTGATTTCACCATATACACAACCAGATAAAAAGTTGAACTTCCATTGAAAATGATGGGGGATTCGAACTCCCAGAACTAATGAATTACTACTACATTAACCAAGGGTCTCCTCTTTCTGCTGGGCAGAAGGAAAAGTTCAAAATGACGACAGTGCAAACCAAACTAAGACTGGAGTGAACAGTTTCCAAAATCATAACCTCAGCATTGTATTCATGAACTACATCCGATGGCATACAAAGCACCTCATTATGTATCTCTCTTTTTCCGCTTTCCTCCAACATTGTAGAACTACAAGCTTACATTTAAGATGACAAAGCCAACAAATGGCCAGCAAATTTCTACAAAGGAACTGAATCTTTTACCCTTAGCTAGGTTTTTTGTGGCAGCCAAAATGAACAAATTAAGCATTCGATTCACTGTCTGGATATGAGAATTCAGTCCTCAGCATCAAGTCAAAGAACTATATGTGCCTTCCTGTAATACCTGTTTATAAATGGAGACTGCACAGCAAAATACAGAAAACAAAAAGGCCAAAAGATTAGTGAAATTTCCTTTGCATCAGAAAAGATGGCTGAGGCGCTAATTTTATTTAGTTCTATTTATTGATACAGAAATTAGATTTTCCTGAAGCAGTTGAATAACAGGATACAGACAGCAATTCAGCACACAGTTGTCTAATCCCTTTGGAATGAATCCCATGTTCCAAAACTTGAAAGGTTTCCAGACCTGCTCAAATTTCTGATTGATTTACTATAACAAGAAAGCACACACTCACACAAACACTTTTACACACACACTCACATTCATGTTGCACCCACAAACACTACACCTCCGGTGTGTGTGGGACCCCACATGAATGTGAGCGTGTGTATTGTGTTCTCAAGCCTTGACAATAAGAAAGGTACTCCCTCCGTCCCAAATTGAATGTCAATTTTTGATATCCGTGCCAATTTCAACTGCTTATATCTTTCATTATGGATCTCAAAACATATGCAATATGGATCTTGTTTAATAATTCTCGATTAATACTATTATACAAAGTTTTCAAACTCATGAAAAACATTATAGATTGAAAGATATAAGTGATGAAAAATGACACGAATTTCAAAAATTGTCATTCTTTATGAGACGGAGGGAGTAGTTCACAGAATCACAATGAAGAAAGTTTGAGTTTGGAAACTTGAATTTGCAGATGTGGGAAACCAACTAGATTTTTTTTCCTAGGTTATTAAAAAGATGTTCATGCTGGTCCATCAACTCAAACCCAGAACCTTGAGCTGTTGAGCATTTAAATGCTACACATGGCAATTGGGCTGGAAGACCTGCCCAGGTCGACCTACACGATTATTAAGGAACTTGGAACCCATAGGCAGCTATAAACTAAAGACGACATATATCATGCAAACACAACAATAAATACAAGTAAACTGTTAGTATGCGGCAACAACAGATACCACATGTTATGTCTCGGCCACTATCATTCTTCTAAAATCCAAATTTCTGGACCCAAAAAAACACGGAATTGAGACTGAAAGGACTGAAAATAGCAATTTTTTTTTTGTCCAACTATATAATGACAACAAACACATACATAAGAAAATAAAAGTTGTGTCCAAATCTAAAGTAGAACGAATACATAAATATATGCACATATCCATACATACATGTGTGTGTGTGTGTGTGTGTATTTGAAAATAGACCAGCACTAACTAATACAAAACCTTTGAAATAACACAATAACACTGCACAGTACACACAACTGGCAGCTTGTGGCAAATCCGCATGAAGTGCACTTCTGTTTAGCACAAATAGCACCGAAATACCACACCAATTTATAGCTGCTTTAAACAAGAAATTTCTGAAGTGAGTGAGAAGGGAGGATTTTATAATAAGCTCTATAACTTCAATTATCTCTCTTAGACTAACTTCGTGTAAAGTAAAAGTTTCCCCTCTACTATCCCCTATTCATATTAGTAGTTGAAGATTCAACTAACTATGAAGTGAGCAGCAGTCTTCAAGATAAGCAACACAACAAAGCAACAATCCTAGATCGGCATAGTTCCTCCTCAAAAGTAAATAAAAGATAAGGTCGGAATTGGCGAATGCTTAGTGCAGTGGTGAGTGGTGGTGGTCTGATCACCGAAATGAGCTCTGCAAAAATGTAAGACTAATTTTTGTGAATAATATGTGTAGTGCAGTGGTGGTGTTCTGATTACCCAAATGAGCTCGGCAAAAATGTCAGATTAACTTTCGTGAATAATAAATGTACACTTCTAAAAGCTTCTCTATTTGAGAATAAAACACAACAGTAACAACTAACAAGAGTAGCAAAAGAGCACAACTACAAAGTTATAGAGGATCTATTAACGGCCTCTAAATTTCAGGCCTAGTTGAATACCCGCTGGACTTGGTCTCACAATTCAATGAGGACTAATCATGGCATGGATCAAACCCAAATCAAGAAGCCATATCAACAAGCGGATAAAGATCCCAAAGATTACCTTGACATTGGACACATCAGGAGAATCAGGAGTTGGCACAGGATAGAACTTGTAAAACTTCATATTTTGGAATGCTGCCTTCGTTTCCTCACTCATTTCTTCTAAAGCTTTCTTCCGTGCTTGCCTTGCCTAGAAGAGAAAAGTTGCAACAATGCCTGACATTCATATAAGGAGACATCACAGTACTTTTAACAGAAAAAGTTGCTTTCAATAAAATACCTCGCGGTTAGCTTTTTTCCCTTCTTGGACCTTCTCCCTCACAAAATCCTGAGACAAATAACCCAAAAGGTGATCACATTTACAGACTCTAGTTTCGTCACATGGAAGATATAAGTTGCTTACAATTATTTAGTGAAAGTTCACCTTGAAAGCGTCCTTTTGATCTGCAGATAACTCTTCCCCCTCAATGAGCTTATCAGTAAATTCCTACATACCATTGGAAGAAAGTTTAAACAGCAATTCTATCACAAAACCCTGAAATCAGGTCTGTCATGAACGGTGAGGAAAACCTAAGCCTCATAACAGAAACTAGGAAAATTTTCAGTTTGACCCCTTCTGGTTTGGGCTAGGTGCGGATACACCCTACTCCTTTAAATATCAGCATATAACCACCGTGTGGTTTGTGGATCAATGTGCACAGTTGGAGTTTCCATCTAATTTAACAGTAGGTGTGGTTCACTCGCCTATGTTGAGAGTGATTGACTACAACAACAATATAAAAAACAAATACCCTAATCTATCTCCAAAATTACACTTTGCCATCCTACCCTAATCTCCTCCATCTAGACTGTTATAAACAGCTCGGTATAAACAGCTCCAATTCATAGTTGCAATTGGTAACAACTAGGGACAATTTTTCCGCCAACAGCTCTATTGCAAACCCTTTACCCAAACCCTATGGTGGTGGCTAAATCCATGAAATGCCATGCTGCTGTGAGATGTCAGAACTCCAAAATCCATAGCCACCGTGTGGTGTCGGGCAGCCATGGATTCAAGCGATCAATTTTTTTAAAATTTTTTCTTTTTTTGCCTCTTTTCTTCTCCTCTTCTTCTTCGTTCTACCATCGAGCTAGCCCATCTTAAAAACTTGTTGATTGGAGCTAACCTCAAGGAATCGACATAAATTGTAGCACTAAATGAACTATGTTTAACGTCACCCTCTAGAAGTGGGTCTGTATTTCCGGCAAACTCAATTGTAAACTGCAGCAAAAACACTTCGATCACATGTGTTCATTTCGATTGCCGGAGACATAATCGTGCATATATTCAATGGTCGTGTAGAAGCAGCAAATGGAGCTTCGAACTTAGCTTTGTACGATTCCATGTTTAGCTGCCGGAAAAGGATTGAATGGCACCAGTGGTAATTGATTCTGGTGACCACTGAATCGGTGGTGGATCAACAATTGCATAAACCAAACAACAAAAATTCAGAGAGAGTGAGAACAGGGTGGAGAGAGAGAGAGAGAGAGTGTGTTGGGATGAGGAAGAAGACAAGGGCATTAAAGTCATTTTACAAGTTCTGTTAACAGAGTTAGATGTGCACATTGATCCATAAACCACACGGTGGTTATGTGCTGAAATTCAAAGGAGGAGGGGGGGGGGGGGGGGTATCCGCACCCGGCCCAAACCAGAAGGGGTCAAACTGAAAATTTCCCCAGAAACTAATACTATTCAAGAATCATAGCCAAAGAAGAGAAGTGGCACTTGCAGATGGCAAGAAGTGTTGACAATTGGCTCACTTTGCCACAGAAACATGTTTGATTCAAGTTGCCAACCAACCATTATAATTCCAATTTCAATGAGAACAATAAAGACATGGGAATGTAAATAGAGAGTCATACATACCTCAAGTTCATCAAGTTCCCAATCAAACTCACAAAATATCTGAAGAGAATAAGCGAAAATGAAATCAGTTTATAAAACATATTATAGTTGACCAAAAAAAGAAATTATTGGAAGCACTTGACAACAGCTGATAAGTCAACCCATTTGAGGAGTTCCCGTTTACTATATGCATGATTTAGAATTCATACCAAACAAACTTCTAAGTGTTCACTCTAAGACTCTTATTTAATCATGGGAAAATGATGGCCAAGGACGCGTTTTGATAATTAATACCCGCCAAGGACATTTTCAGCTTTAGCAAATGTTCTTTAGCTTGTCCTTGGCGGGTATTAATTATCAAAACACGTCCTGGGCCGTCATTTTCCCTTTAATCATCTAATATACTCTAGACCCATATCACCGCTAAAATTTAGGACCTCATCCTCAACTACAAACAAAAACCTTACCGGCTTTTCTTCAGTTGGAAATATGATTTGCACAATGGTGCTCTGTTCAAGTTCATCTTCCTGAAGGGGCTGGTAGAAATCTGCAAAAGGAAATCTCGTCATAAAAGATTCTCCGCAGTGTAGCCAAAAGCAGCATCAAGATAGGTGATCAACAAAATTCACAAAGCTACACATCTTCTACAATACTCGATTATTTCCCCAACTCTAGATAGACAATTCTCGAGGAATGAACATGCTTAGTTTCATACATTCAATTCTTGAAGAAACAGGCCAATGAAGAAGCCCATGAAGTTTCAAGTTCACAGCATGAAGATTTAATATAGGACAGATTGAAATCGTAATATTATTTGCCAGTTTGGTTTCAACTTAACAAAGATTTCTTCAAACTACTTAGGGCCGGCCACATGGATAGATTTCCTTCAGTTTTCTGTATTAAATGCCAAGTCCGCAGTTGATGCCAAAGTGGTTTCAACACAAACACAACTTGCAGTAGTAAATTTCGAAGAGACCACCTTCAGAATAAATAACCAGAGTCATATTTGTTTCATCTAGTACAGGGATAGGGAAATAACAGTTTTCAACCCCATCTCAAACATATTAATATTAATATTTCAAAAGTTTTCAGTCTCACGTTACCCAAATGCATAATTTTTTTTTTTGAATTACTACAGGTTTGAGGTCACGAATTGGATTTGGGCACACAGGTAATTGCCAAATGTACCTACCAACCTACCAATAATATGAGAAATGAACCTAGCATGGCATCCAGAAGTCAGATCAGACAATAGAAGATAAAATAGGACTCACAAGGCAAACAGTACTCAAATTTCTTCACACGCTCTAACTTCAAGTGTCTTAAACCAGCCCTGAAACAACCAAGTTCATGATATTATTATATAAACCAAGCAAAAGAACATAAAAGTTAATGAAATACACAGAACTCAATCAAAAAATACTTGATTTGCAAAATGCGACCCATAATTTGGTTGGATGGTTTAAATTCCATAACCTAACCTTGAGGTCCCCACTACAACCACCCTAATGTGGCCTTCTTTCCAAGAAAGGCGGCTAGGGAGGCTATTCCCATGATTTACGCATAAGTGGAGAAGAAGGGCAAATTAATGTGTTGGAGTGACTAAGGGAGAAAGAGGGACAGCTATGAACCAACTCCTATTACATGGCTCAGTGGCAAGGGAGCTGTGGATGGGGTGTAATCGATTGCTGGTAGAGTAGGTAATGGCTTATTTGCTACATCATTGTTAACTCATTGGAGCGGAGGTTGTCCCAAGGAAAGCTTCTAGAAAGCAAGGAAGGCTCTTGCAATTTACTTTATGTGGTGTTTGTGGAACAGGGGTGATAGAAATCTTTTGGAAATATTGATAGTTCCATATTGTGTTTGAAAGGTGCAATGCTTGTCTCCTTGTTTTGTTGGCTTAGGGAAGTTTTCCTTCAGATTTTGTGACTGTTTAGGGCTTACTTAACCAAATAGGCAATAGATTTCCAAATATAATCTTTGTACCATAGTTGGTCAATTCTAGATTGCGTTGCCAAAAAATTTTCCAGATTGCTTTGCGAAGTAGTGTTATAAACTAGCTAAAACCAAATAGTTAACAGATGAACCGACTCCAAAGCAGCTGGATACAAAAAACACAAAAGAAAATATAAGGCGAGAGGATGCAATGATACCTTCTTTGCGAACAGCTTAGAATAAAAATTTGAGACTTTAGTCTTTCAACTCGAGAATCTCTGTGGGCAAATGAAATTGGAGAATGCCATAAGGTGCTTGACTAAGAACTTTGACGTGGTGAGCAATGAGAAACATTGCATAGATAAGCCAGGAAAAACCAAAATAAGAAACCAAATAATGTAAATCAAGCTTGCTACCTATCTTCCAATGGTATGTAAGGAACCCAATCCATCTTCATCTGTTTCATGGGCACAATTTCCTCTGCCTCCCTTTGGACCGAATTAATCCCAATCTTATCAGAAGGTGGAAAAGGGGAAACAACCTATTCCACAAGAAGGAAAAACAGGAATAAGGTATAAAATAGCAAATGCCTGCACAGAGCTCTGAGAGAGAGAGAGAGAGAGAGAGAATGTTTCAATGTGTTTCAAATGGTTAGAGAAGTCTCATTTCAGCATCCATTTGGTGATCGTCAAGAAAGACTAATACCTAAATATGGATTTGTTAAACTAATACTCCTTCAAAATACCATTATCCATAGGTCACTAATGTTGGAGCTTCCGAAGATCCAATAATAGTGAATATGTCACAATCATGAAAGTAAAAGGCTAAGAGCAATTCTAACAAAATAGTAATATTTCCTTCGTAAGGATTGGAAATAGCTATTTAAAGATCCTGTTAGCATCCACATGGATAGGTTGAACGAAGAAAATTTCACACCCAAAATCTAGAAGTTAGAATTTAAACTCTATTTCTTAGTTAGGGAGTGCATGTCCAGGGAGCAGCAACAAAAGGTAGCAACAGGCATAGGAATTTTGTAGAGAGAAGAGGTGGGCCATTAGTCTCAGTTAACTGATTAAATAACCTTCAGAGTAACAAAGCTAATAATTTGTAACTTACAGCAACCACAACAGGTATACAGGTTATTTTTCCTTCATCCTTGAAGAAGACTAATTGAGCTGCAAAACAGAACAAATATCCAAAAAAAATGAAACGTCAAGAAAAAAGGGAAGGCGCATCACCACTTATGGGTTAAATCATGACTAGTACAAGAACAACACTAAAAATGATGTCTAGTGAATTGGCATTGTGTCTTGGAGACAATATTTAACAGATGGTAACAACAACACAACAAGAAATAACCTCTGTGAATTCTTTTTTTTAGAAAAAATGATCTTCTATTCCTTTCATGTCCACCATAGAGTTACCAGATTAACCTTCTGACCCTCTCTCTGGAGAGTGATTCTTCACACAAGCTCATCAACTACAAGTGTGATGAGAATTTGATATTCCTTACATTCGGCAAAGCATGAAAGGTAAAGGCCTCCCAATATAATTGAAGGCCTCCAAGATATCTTCAGATTTGCAACAGCTGCAAAACAAAGGTGGTGGATGCCTCCAAGGCTCCAAGTATAGTGGAGGGCTCTAAGATATCATTTTCACATCGACCCATTCTTGCTTAGAAAGAGCCCCAAATGGGTGTTCACATAAAAAGGAATAGAGTAAGGCTACAAGCATGTCCATCTGCAACGAGGATGTAAGCTATGCAACACAAATTCTTATGGAGAATGTCTAAGGTGCAATGTCGTGAATGATCCTTGGAAGAATGAACACAGTTAGCCATCTTCTCACCTTTCCATATCAATTTATGAGGTTATATCATGGTACTAAAAGATTAGAAGAACGAGCCATCGCTAGGAGATTGTCACATCGAAAAAAAGTGGTACTGTTTGTTGAAGATATAAATAATAAAGTTGCCCACCTCTCTAACAGCATAAGCTTTTAAATGAATTGGTCGTTAACAATCTAATATAGTATGATAGTATCAGAGCAGACAATAGATCATGTGTTCGAACCTCACCGCCTACCTCGTGTTAAAATATTTACATGTGTTATTGTGTTTAGCCCGCTTATAGAGAAGAGCCTAGCTACACATGAGGAGGCATGTTGAAGATATAAATAATAAAGTTGCCCTTCTCTCTAATAGCTTAAGCTTTTAGATGAGTTGGTGATTAACAATCTAATACTGTAGTAAGAGAACATGCAAATCGCAAAGTAACATTGTCATCCAAGATATCTTAGCCAGCATGAGCAAGACAGCTATTATCAACCACTGTGGAGGAGCCAGCAATTGTGGGTTCCATCATGCTAGACAAAGATACCATATTAGAACTAATGAACACACATACTACGATCCTCGGCGGTTGAGCAAAGGGAAACAAGGGCTCATTGAGCCCAACATGACAAAAGATATTAATATAATAGTAATGGGGTCTAAGCAATAGTATTCTTTGATGGAAAGGCGATATTGACTCATTCATTGAAGAGTGAAGACACATGGAATTGATCTGGGTTGTAGTTTGTGAGATGACTAGGGTCATTGATGAACACCAAAGAACATTAGATCTAACCAGGTGCAACGGAGGTGAAATGTTGTCTTTTTGTCAAACATGATGAAAATTTATCAAATGGTGCTAGATTCAATGACGAACTGGTAAAAAGTTTTCAATGGTACGAGTAAAAAGAGAAAGCAACAGTGGCAATACATTTTGCATAAAGAGGATTGATCAAGCAACGGTGGTTTAATAGTTACTCAACTCAGTTGTGCTAAGTGCTAACCAAAGCACATCCAATACCATCTTAACACCGTTTGCTCAATTGAAAGGTAACATCACATACTCCTCATAAGAAACCGAACAAGAAAATAAAGGATTACATAACTTAGAGAAAAAGATGCAAGGATTCCAAATTATGGTAGTCACTTACGCTCAGTACAGCCAAAAAGGTAGACTTTTTGCCCATATAGCTCTCCACCCTCTTCAAATGCATTCTGGGCGCAATAAACAGCAGTTAGCATTAAATTCTTTTTTTTTAGTAAGTAGTAAGCATTAAATATTGTTCTCACACTTGAACTTTTCCTTAATATACTCATAATTGTCTTTCTTATTTAACTTCAATGGTAATCAGAAACCAAAGAAAATAACAAAACCATTATATCAGCCTATCATATTGACAGAAAATGCAACAATACTCATGCAACTCACCTCCAGATTAGAGAAATTCCAATTGTACTGATAAACCTGGTCTAACTGATCCCACTGCCATGAGGGAAAAATTTATTAAGGAGTACTGAATCAAAAACAGGGAAACTAATAGTATGAGAAAACAGCATCATTGCCAAACCTCTGTTCCGACAGGGAAAACCTGTTTCCATAGATCTTCCTGCAAAACATAACATGACATGTGATTTTCAAAGCATTAGACTGCCACAGAAGATTGTGCTACCACTTACAAGATATAAAACTGTTCTTCCATTCAGACACCGAATATGACCTTTCAACGGGAAACTACTTTCAGGCATTGAGTGCAAATTATCAGTAAGGCAGAATTGCAGTATCAAAAAAACAGGAGAAAAGATACCCGATGAGCAAATGTCTAATAGAAAAGGCAGGATGCTTACTATGAACCATAGCAAATAGAAATATAGAATTGCTTATCTCCACCTCAATGGATAGCAAGATAGTTTTCATGTGGATCAATAAGTAACCACGTCATGTTTCATAAGCCAACACATGTAAGACTGGATTCCATCATTATATTATTTTCCCTTGAGTGTCTCCAATAATTAATTTCCTTCATCCAAAATACAAAAATCTAAAAAATGAAATTCGGAAATAAAAACAAAGCAACATAGCTAAACCTAATCGCATTCCTGAATTTTCTCAGCAAGGATGCAAGCAAGACAGTGAGTACAGTTTTTCGTATGTTTCACCTAAACATTCAAATTAATTGAACATCCACACAAACATACATACATACATATACACGCAATATATTTTCGTACGCGAGAAACAAAAAACAGGAAAACCGAAATTCACAAAAAAGAAAAAAACAAAGCGACGTAGCTTAACCTAATCAGATTCCTGAATTTTCTCAGCAAGCAAGCAAGATTGCAAGTACAGTTTCCGAAACGCAACGAAGTTGAAAAACAATGCTACCAACTGTACAAAGATGTATACAATATGTGTATACCAAATTACGCCTGTCAGGGAAGAACTCGGGCTCCGACTCAGGCTTGGATGGTTTGACTTTCTTACGTCTTCCCCCTGCCTTGCTCGACTCGGTTTTGGTAGTTTTCTCCTCCGTTGATTTGCTCGAGTCCTTCTTGGCAGTAGTGGTGTCCTCTTCTTCTGTGGATTTAATAGCCTCCTCCTTTTCGCTCGCCTTTCTCTTCGCACCTTTCCTCATTTTAAATCCAATCGGCTCTTTCAGAGAGAGAGAGAGCGAAGAAGAAGCGAGAAGAAATTGAGGAGGGAGAGAGAAACGGGGGAGAGAGAAATATAGGGTTTTGAAAAGGGGCGTGGAAAGGACGCGCGTCAAAAGTAAGCGGGCAGAGTCTGAATTTGAAGAGAGGTGTAATCTAGAGAGACAGGTGTGGCTTGGGAAGGGAGGTAGGGTTCTAGAGAGAGAGACGCGGGGATGGGTAAATCAAAATTTTAGGTCGGAGGAGAGTGAAATATTTCAAATTTTGGTAGATGGGGGGTGGCTGCCTTTTCAAGCTACGGAGATCAAGAGTTTACTGGGCCGATTTTATTGGTTTTACATGGGCCTGGGCTAGGTTAAGCCTGAGTTTATCTGGGCCTCACTCGGATTGGGTCCGTCTAGTCATTTTTTCCTGTTTTAGGCCCGGTTCGGCCTAATAAAAAGGACTGATTATTTTCTTTTTCTTTTATTAAAAAAAATGTTAAACAATTTTTTGCAAATTTCTGATAAAACTTCGCGTAAACAATAGACAATTTTTGCAAATTTGAAAATCATAACACGCGATAAGAAAATTGTAAGAGTATACATACAATTCATCAGATCATAACAAGTGAATACAAAGAGATCTCGTGTGCCTGGATTAAAAGAGATGCTAATGGGCTTGCTCATTTGGTAGCGGGTCAAGCTTTGAAGGGTCTCCTTCCTGTCAACTGGGTGGCGTCTCCTAGCCATGTTATTTTTTCTGCTTTAGCTAGGGATATTTCCCCTCTTTTGTAACCCTCTGGACAAAGTTTGGATTATCAAAAAAAATAAAAAAAATTGTTTGTTTGTTTCTTTACAACACATTATAAATTATCCCAATAAATAAATACAGAGTATACCTTTTCCCTCTGTTTTTTTCGCTTCCTCGTATTGTTCACCCTCCTTAAAAGAATGTGAACATTACCTTATCTCTCATTGGTTGAAATGGTGTGGATCCCGCCGCAAAGTGATGTGATACTTACCATGCAATACACTTTTTGGTAAGCATGATATCACTTTGTAGTGGGATCCACATCATTTCAACCAATAGAAAAGAGAGTAATGTTCACCCTCCGGTGAACAAAACTCAACTCCTATTCTTGAGCATAGAAATCAACAATGTCCCTGAGATTGAGCTGAAACAAGTAAGAACAATCATTCTTCATCAGCCACAACATGTGCTCGAACAAAATAGCATCCACGACCACGTAAACCACTCTCTTCTTCCTGATATAGTTTACGCAGTTGTCTTCCTTGAGCAAGTCGATCAGGTTCCTCTGTTCTCGTACTGCGTTCCGGAAACGACGACGGCGTTCTGTTTTCCCAGATGCTCGACAAGTGGATCAGAGATTCGACGGCGGAGATCATTTGTAACCTTCGAAAAGCGCCGCTCCTCGTTCAGATCTACGCGAGCGGCGATGGATCAGCTGAAAAGGTGGAGACGAAGAAGGCGGTCGCCGTCGAGTGGCCGGCGGTCACACACGGGTGGAAGGACGGCGTCGCGCCGCCTCCGGATGGAGTGATCCTGGTCGAAGAGAGGGTGGCGATGGAGGGATGGGTTGGGAGATTCGAAACCCTGAAATGATGAGATGGGGCGTTCATTTGTTTTTAAACGAGGGTAAAAATGTAAAATACAATCCAGAGGACCTATAAGTAATTGCACTCTACAGGAAAAGAATTTAGTGAGCTATGAAATTTAAAAATAGGACCAGTCCAGAATTAACTCATACGGAGTAAAAAAGATAGATTATTTTCTTTTTGGTCTTTATTCAATTTTTTTCCTGTATTTGTTAATTTTGGATAATTTTTTTTTACAGATTGTTTTTTTTTTTTGGTAAGTAATTTCATTTCACCAAAAACACGGCAACTACAAAAACAACGGGGCATCCCCCTGAACAACAAAACAATGAACAACAAGGCTAAACAAGTCAGCCATTATTTATCCTAAAAACTCTAGAGCTAAGTAACCAATCATCACAAATTTGTCTATTAAGGCAAGAAAACTTTACAGAATTGAAAGAACAAAGCTTGACTCTAATCGCATCAAGAATCGCTGCAGCTAGGCCAACTACATCCCTGCTCTTGTTCTGAAATATCCTCATGTTACGCTCCCCCCATAGGAAGTAAGAAGTTGCTGCCAAAGATAACTTGTATACAGTGCTACAAAAACTTTTACCTTTCCTTTGAGCACTAGCCCAAATAAGCTCCTGATGCAAAGAAAGAGGCCCTCTAGAAATGTTATTTTTACGCAAAACACGGCTCCAGACCATTGCAGAAAATTGGCATTCAAAAAACAAATGGGCATGAGACTCGTCACAAGCCATACACAACACACATACTGGATTAATGGATATCCCCCATTTGGCTATTCTATCCTTGGTGGATTGTTAGTTTGTTGCAACAAGAGGAATTTTAAAAAGTAAAAAAAATGTGAGAGAAATCTTTAAATAGACAGACCTCTTTTGGATTATTTTTGTTGAAAGGAAATTCACGTTGGTTTCGTAATTTTTTGTCTTTTAGATTACTTTAGTCGAGACGAACTATAATTCATATAAAATGAATGCAACTAACAAATGCAAAAAATATTTGGAAAAAAAAAAAAACTGAAATAAACATTGTTCAAAAATAGAAGAATCGACCACTAGTTAAAGCACAGAAACTTCCATAAGATCACTTGCCTACGTTGTATCCCTGTCATCTTTAAAGTTTCAACTTCATTCTTGTTCACACCGGGGGAGCTACCACCAGCAGAGAAAATGTGATTAAACGGCTCCATGATCAAGTTTCCTTGCATGCGAAAATTCGAGTCAATAATTGCAACTTTAAATTAGACACATGAAATCGTAACATAACCGTAAACACATTTCATGACTCTTCTAAGGTTTCCGGTGGTTTGCCCATTTGCGGTTCCAAGAGAGCTGTGGTTTTCATCTTACTCAGACGCAGTATTTCATGCAAGGGACCGGTGTTAACATCTTCCTGCAAAACAAATTCAGCTTCAAATTGAAATCGACAGCACCACCTTATAAGGAATTGTTAGAGCTTGTGGTTCATATTATGAGAGGTACCGACAAATTCTACAATAAGAGTCAATTGCGAGCGTGGTAGAGTGGAGCAAAGCGTAGCGGAAGGTGTTATTAGGGTAGGAATAGAAGAGGTATAAGTATTGCTCTATTATAAAACCCTATGTACTATGATCATCAATAAAAAGACTGCTCTCTCACTCCCGTGGATGTACCCGGCTTTGGGGAACCACGTATATTGCTGTGTCAATTTCTTTCCAGTTTATACTCGTGAATCGTGTGCGTGTGTGTTTCGATCCTAGCAGGAATAGTCCTCTTTTACAGTGACAGCCAAGAATAAAAAGGGGGGCACGCCCATTAATCACAATGGTATCGAACTTGGCAGAAATCAACAACAAAAAAATTAACGACTAAGAAGCGCAAAATTGATGAGGATCTTCGACAAGTTAGGAGAGTCAGGGCAACAATATGAGAACAGAATGTTGTCTTTCAGGATTACACGAATGGACTGTTTTGGGAAAAATCCAAAATACAGTAAATACCAGGGGAACTCACATAACTTAGAGTTAGTATGACATTCCCTTCCATATACATAGGTCCTATTATTATTATCCAAAAAATCATAAATGAAAGACATTCCTACGATATACAACTCTATCTAGAGCAATATTTCGGCGCTTGGAGTAACTTTTTTCGGGCTGAAAGTTGATTAACAGATGTGAAAAGCACCACTCCCCAACTACAGAATAAGTGCTGCTAATCCATAAGCAGAACTAGATATTATGTATGTATACATCAAACTAATGAGCGAGAGAGCTGAATGTATTATTCTTCTTTTCTGTGACGTGAGTTGGAAGAATCTTTAGAGGTGGGATCTAAACCCAAGCACTTGAGAAAAGCTTGTTTAGCGAGACCAAAATAATGGCAAGGGTGGTAAGAGCTGCCTTCCCTCTCTTGGATGTCTTCTGTTCTTATTCTTTTTCTTCTTGTGCTTGTTCCGATATCGTCCTTAATACTGTTGCCCTCACCCACCTACGAGTATAGTAGCAGCAGAACTGTAAGATTAAATCACAAAATCCTCCTCTAACCAGAATTCTGTAACCAAAATATTCTTCTTCAAAAACCTACTTGAATGAACCATATTAGAACGAGAGAGTAGATTACATCTTCAGTTTCATAATGTCATAGATACAGGGAAAGAAATTCTACTTAGGCCATGCTCGAACTTGGACTTGTCACGAGAAAATAAAAGCACACCCACAGTACTTCCATTTCCCTTTTCATTTCCTTGCCCCTATCAAATCCTCTATCCAACTGTAGCATAAAACGAGATAGCTTTGTCCAGGGTAAAAATAAGGTTAGAAAATTATGCAACTCGACATAATGTGGTATCAAATGGGATTGAAAACATCTTAGGCAGATTCATATTATTCTGAGGCTGAAGAAGGAAAATGTCCAGCCTTGAGTAATCAATACCAAGAAGGGGACAGAAGGGGCTTCTTCCTATTGTGCCCGAATTGTCCTCGTAAAGATTATATAGTTCTACATCCAGGGGTAATGCTAGAAACAATAAACATGACTGCTGAGTCCCAGCAAGAGGTTCTCTCACCCTCTTTCCAATTATTTGTTTTAACAATTGAAGATGATCACAACAGAACAAAAACAGACTTGACGAGATTAGATTGGTCGGTAGAGGATAATGTGGATATATAATAGTGCAACCGTGACATGCCACTGTTTGAGAACATTCATGCCACTTTTTCTTTTGTTCTGTTATGTTTTTTCTTCTCTAATAGGTAATGGCTTGGACAGGCAGAAAGGTTGCTTTGAGGGCTGTATACTTTATGGTTAACATATTCTAATAACTTCTCTAGCCAAAAATTGTAGTGTCATATTCGAGTAGGACTTCTATGTTGCATGACATACTGGTTATATGAGGATGGATCACCTAACAATTTACAGTAAAAATATGTAGTGAGAGAAGGAAAACCGGATGAGAGGAATGTTACCAAAATACTCTCACTTCATTGATTTTAATGACAATCCGAACTATCAAAACTTCTGAAGGACAAAAGAGATTCATGAATATGTAGTTCTCATGATAACTGGCTGATCAGCCAAAAAAACAGTAACTCATCTTCGTGAAATCAATAGGTGAAAACATCTATAGCACTAATCAGATGAGCAGAAAAATGTTGAACAATCTTGGTGTTATTGGTTTCTTCACATATTTCGCATATCCGGCCTGTCTAACACTAAAGAAAAACATCGGACCTTTGGTTCATCTATAACAGTTAAATTAATAGGGTAAGTGTTGGCTAAACAGAGATTTGACCCAGTTGCCAAAACTCTGGAAAGATTGACAATAATACAAGACCAGAAGGAAAACAGAGAATTTCAAATGAGATACGAAGTCAATTGAATTTCTACCCCCTAAACCACAGCACCATCCTGAAACAGAGAATTTCCAACGAGATATGAAGTCAATTGAATTTCTTCCCCCTAAACCACAGCACCATCCTGAAGAGCCATTAATAGCCAATCCGATTTTCCCTACCTCATGGTTTAATGAGGCCGTCAGAGGGAAATTGTCATCAGGTGCCCCATTTGGAAGTCCACAAGTCTTCTGTGTGCAAAAAAATCTCTCATGGTTTAATCAGGACATGAGTTGATACACTCTTAAAGACATACGCAGACCGTTGAATTTCTTCCCTTCGTCGAATAACTGTGTCTTTTTGTGTCTCAAACCAATATCAATCTAATTTGTCCTAATTTGTCACGGAGGAATTATCTTGTGGTCTGAATATAAGGAATTGTTTGCCTAGCCAACAAGGCAACAAGGGATACCAACCTTTATCTTTACTCAAGCAAAGGGTCCCCCCAACTAAAACAATTCGGAGTCGTTTGGAATCAATTTGGAGTGATTCACACTTCAAAGCAGTGAAACACCAAAAAAGACCAAATACTTCACCAAAGGGAAACTTATGAAATAGAGCATCAAAATATATAAATCTGACCAACAATACAACACAATAATTTTTGTCCACTAACAACCCAGAAATAGTTCATGGATAGGGTAAAGTTCACATTACACCGATTTTGAATGTAGACAGTAGAACTCATTTTCAGGGCAACTATCTTAATAAACTTTCTGAGTACAAAACACTCGTGCCAACAGATAGATACTATTTGTTCTAACTATGCAAAACCAAAAAGAGAAAAAATTCAAAAGCTAGCACCAGCCTACCACTGTCCCACAACTCCCCTAGCATTCTCATTCTTCTCCCTCAACGAGTTTCTATCTTTCCAATTTAGCAAATTCAAAATTATGAATTTGATTTTGAGATAAAACTACATTCAATCCAAGATAACCAGTTGCGCAAAAAAAAAATTCAGAATAAAGGTTGCTTTAATCCTTCTCATAAGCTAAAAATAGAGGGGTTTGCTCCCCTTAAAGATTTCAGGGTTCGAAACTCTCAGGTACTACCAAATCTTTTGAAGTCAATTCATAGGAGCAGTTCTCTCGCTTTAATTGGGCCCCAACTAGACTAAAACCAGAAATGTTCCCTGTGCACATAAGTTGGCCGGACACTGTCAAAAAGAAAAAAGAAGTTGGCAACTGATTACGCACCTTGATATTGGGTACTCGGCTTGTACTGGCGGCGGCAGCGCTACCGGAGGCGAGGAGAACAGTGGAAGTAGAAGCTGCAGCGGCGGTGGCGGAAGGATCTAAGCCTAGAGCGGAGACGGTGAAGTAATAGAGGAGAATTATGAGGAGGAGCATTACGAGGAGTTGGATCCATATTAGCCATGGTATTCTTTGGCTACCGATTATGAGTTCGTCCCCCAAATCAAACATTATGAAGTAATGCTCCTAGCCTAGACAAGATGGAGAGAGAGAGAAGAGAGAGAGAGAGAGAGAGAGAGAGGCAGAGAGATGAATCATGAATGGTAGGTGGAGGAGCAAGTACAAATCTAGAGAGAGAGCGAGAGAGCGAAAATGGTGAGAATAGACTCGACGGCGACGGACTTGGTTGCTTCCTTTTGTTGCAACGGGTTGGGAAGTTTTTGGTGCTGCCCCTGCCGGTCGGTAATAGTCCAATAGAGATGGGGGGCCTAACGTTTTCGAACTTACTATACGCCCCCTATAATTATAAATAATAGTCCAAAGTTATTATGAGAAAAATGATTTGTGAGGCTGGATTTGATTGGACCACTTTTTAATCTTCTAGAAATTTCATTCATTTCGCACTTATAATTTCTATTTCCAAAGGATCAAAATAATTATTGAAAAAGTTATAAACTAAAGGAAAAGTCGAATTTTTTTAAAAAGAAATCAATAATAAAGTTTGACCTACCTTAGTATATGTCAGAATCCAATATGACTCCTAAGTTATTGAGAAATCTTTTTGCAGTTCGACTATGGGCGTAGACTTTTTGTACTCGGATCCGTGTGTGGGGTCTAAGGAAATAATCCGATTCATTAAATTTAAACTACTTTTTTTTTAGTATGTTCGAATAAAATCAGCTCAATCAGATAACTGTAAATACTTGATGCAATCTTTAAACTTTTTATTCATATTTCAAGATTAAAAAAATATATTCTAAATTTAATGAATAGCTCGGATTATTCATGTGAGATCCGAAAAGGTCCCTACACACAGATCCGCGCACGACCTTTGCACATAAAAGTTGTGCCAGCGGACTTTTAATTTGATCTTTTCATTGCTACTATATAAGAATTTCTTTCAAAATATGATACGACCTCCTCTTATTCGGAAATGAGATAATTATCCCAATGCTCATGTATGAAATTATTGTATTTTAAAAGCACTTTTTTCTTGGATACATTAGCTTTGGCTATTCAAAATCCAATTCCTAACTTTCCTCATTGATCCAAATGAATTTGGGTTTTATCCATTTTATATATTAGTATATCGATTTATACAACGGTCATTCATTTCGAGTATATGCCACAAATTACTTACGACACAATTTAACTCTACTTCAAGAAAAAGCTATGCCACAATTTACTAACAACACAATTTAACTATACTTCAAGAAAAAGAATTAGAAGTGCAGAAACTGAATTTATTAAATTATCAAGTTTCCAAAAAAATTGAACTTTTTTTTGTATTATTAGATGGTGAAAACCAAATCGATCAAGGGCTTCAAACCCCACCTCCTGTCCCACCCCAATCTTAGCCGAATCTCTAATCGACCCTGACACATAAAAGATTCTTGGCGTCGAGAGATTTGAGAATTTAGGTCCCAAAATTGGCTAGGACTGATCCATGCTTGAAAAAAGGGACCCTTTGAAGGAAAGTGACCAATGGACAGTATCGGTATTTATCAAATTTTGAGGCTTATTTTGCTGAGAAGTTTTGCAAGAAATACAAAGCGTTTGAGGCCATTTGGTGCATGGAAATCTCACCATACAATCATAAAATCTACGTGCATCAAACGTTTTTGAACGTAGATGTGTGCCGATTTGTATCATAACAACTATTCGTTTTGTGTTTGACTAGTATTCAATGAATTAATTAACCAAGCCCGAACAAAGTAATTCTCAATCAGCCATCTTGAATTCCTACATCTTCCAAATTGGAAATCAAGCAAAACGAAAAGAATATTATCAATTTCTTTATTTTATAAGTTCCAAATACACACTTATCGCGACCATGACCCAAAGTGTAAAACTTCCTCAATTCCAGGGCCATTTTTAGACCTAACAAAAAAACCCTCAAAATTATAGCCGATCTTCGCATCCACAATTGCAGCACCAAACCTCAAACCAGCGTTTACGCGATAACCAAGCCTTCCCCTTCTCTCCTCCTGCAATCTCCCATCGCTGTGGTTCTGAAAAATCCAGTGATGGGAGAACCAAAACTTCCTCCACAACCACCAAACCACCCATCTTCCCTTGTCCAACCATCCAACAAGAAGAAACAAAAACCCATCAAAGTATTCCGAGCTCTTCGATCCGTTCTCCGGTCATTCCCCATCATTAATACCCCCGCCTGCAAGTTTTCTTCTCTCCCAGGCGGAGTTTTACCGGAAGGTCACCGGAGCAGCGGTTCCAGCAACCGCGTAACGGGCACATTGTTTGGATATCGCAAGGGAAGGGTAAGTTTGTCCATACAGGAAAATCCCAGGACCCTTCCAACCATGGTGGTGGAGCTGGCCATGCAAATGAACGTGTTGCAAAAGGAAATGAGTTTGGGATTGGTCAGAATTGCCCTCGAATGCGATAAAAGGCCGGAAAAGGAGAAGATGAAGCTTTTAGAAGAGCCTATGTGGGCTATGTATTGTAATGGGAAGAAGAATGGGTATGCAGTCAAAAGGGAGGCTTCAGAAGACGATTTACAGGCAAGGCAGAAATATTAATTTCATACCACTCCATTTTTGTGGAGAGGAAAATTATTATTTTCGATCGGTAAAAGAAAATTGCATTATCATAGAGAGAAAATATCAAATCGCTACAACCGAAAAAGAAGAGCGTAGAGGAAAATTATTTAAATTATATTGTATGATGATACATATAGTGTGCAACTTTTTTGCGAGACTATAGCAATTATATCTAAATTAATTAATTCAACATTGGTTCAAAATTTTAAACTTTTTCAAAAATCAATCAAGCAACAATATTTTTGAACTATGTTTCTAAAATTCAAGGTACGTAAGATTTTGTAGCCGTTAAATATAAATCCCGTCTTTGTCCCTATGTACTTGTAGGTTATGGAGCTTCTAAAGGCGATATCAATGGGAGCCGGAGTCTTGCCAGGAAAATCTGACATGAATGGACCGGACGGAGAACTGGCGTACATCCGGGCCCACTTTGAACGAATGGTGGGATCAAAGGACTCGGAGACCTTTTACATGTTAAGCCCCGATGGAAACAATGGACCTGAATTGAGCATTTTCTTTGTAAGGGTATGATATATTGAGTATATGTGAGTGGATTCATTATCGTACTTGGTGATTTATATGTATAGCTGAATAGTGTTTGCAGATATATATATATATATGTAAGTGATGTTTATTTCCTCAATTGAAACATTGCTCTTTCATTTTCGTTTTCGTTTTTGGAGTACCTGTTATTCTCTGTCAACATTTCAAACCAAAGAGATAGACTTATGCACGTCGGAGCAGTGAATAAGTTGTTTACAGATGGGTAAATCCGGACCGTCCAAAAGTGTTTTCAACGGTTCGAATTTTAAACAAACTTTTCCGGGTAAGAGTTCCGTAAAACTTGTTTACGAAACCCTCCATAAATAAGTCTTTCTTCAAATGAAAGAGAACATATCTTGTGCAACTCACATGACCAAGTTTTCAAAATACCGACTTTTTGGCAACAACTCAAGTCCGAAAGAAACAAAGAAGAGATCAAATGTGTGTGTATAGACACCCCCGAGCTAGGTGGCTGTTCAACAGAGTTTAATTAGGCGTTTGATTCTGGATCTTGAATTCTAGTTATGAATTTTTCAAGTGCTTAATACTTTACTCCTTCCGGCTTCAAGAGCATGCATGTGTCTTTGGCCTAAACCAAGATGAAAGAAACTACTAGTAAATTGAAACGACAAGAAAAGATCGAGGACCAAATCGATAAACTCAAAACCATGGGGCACCACCTTAATTACCTTCCGAAAATTCCAAGCTCGTGAGGAATGGGGCATGCGCATAGCATCTCCGACCTTTTCTTCAAATTTGAAGATGTCAACATATTATGAAGGTTAATGTGACAATCTGACACATTTAAGTTTGACACCTAACATTCCTACGCTCCAACGATAATGTCAAATTTGCCCTAAACAAACCCCCCTTTTGTTGCCAAAATGGTACCAACAATCTAAGCTAAAAGAACTCAAAAAATCAATATTTATTGCATTTCAAATAGTCAATTTTGTATTTGACTCCTGCTGTCCGTTTTGAAGCAAATTAGTTGATGCCAAATCCACATAGAAGAATTTGGCAATACATTTGACCATAAAATTTGAGAGACGGTTATATTCGTTTTGGGTCTAAAGACCCCAATCATTTATCTCTGCGCACAGTTGTCAATAAGTTTTCTTTTCAATCATTACTCTCATTTATTTATCCATCCCTCCTTACTCATTACTCTAAAGCGTCATGCTACAGCCACCGCATAGTTTTACTTTCACCGCACATGTCCACCGCACCCACAAAAAAAATTACCCATAAATTTTAAAACAATTTTTTATGAAAAAAATCAGCTTTAACAGATATCAGTAAGTATTTTTTTCTAAATTTATAGGGACGAAACTGAGCAGTTGAGGAATTTTTGCGAGGACCCGGCCTCTCTGCAGTCCAACTAAGGAGAGCCCATGCAGTTATATCACAGCCGTTCATATTTGTATTCAACAGTCGAGATTTTAAAAAACTTTTTGAATTTTTTTTAATCTCGACCGTTAAAAATACCATTCAACGATTACGTACACTTCAATCGCACCTGTGCACAGTCCAAACGTAGCCTGCAGACAAGACTTGTGCTTTTTGAGATGACTCCTCCCATTAGAGAGAATCTCTTCCAAAAAAATAGCACAAACCCAATAATGTTTGGTGTTTTCAGGAAATAAACAAATCGGTGACAATTACTACCCACGAAAGCCACGTTAACGACCTGTGATAGTGCCACGTCAACACAAGGTCCCCACGCAATGGCGTCCCAAAGCAAATCTCTCAAGTCTCAAAACTTTTCGACAGACGTGGACTCCTCACTCACCGCGAAAAGTCACCCCGAGAAATTTTTAAGTGTCGAGCAGGTATTACCTACGTGGCATTTGTTCGTCCGAGCCGTCCGATTTATTTTCGGACGGTTCAGATTAAAATCCTCTCTCTCTCTTCATCCAAACATTTTTTCTCTCTAAATCTGAGCCGTTCAAATACGAAATGGACGGTTCGAATGCGTGAGCAGGCACCACGTGGTACCCGCTCGGCACTAAAATTTTTTCCCAAATACCTAGTACTTCTGTTAACAGATTCCTTCTTCCACTTTAATCCTCCACAGATTCTCTCTCTCTCTCTCTCTCCCTCATGGCCACGGCGTGTCGGCTAGTATTCTGCGAGCTGAAGTCGACCAAACCGGCGACTCCGGTTCAGGTTCAGAAAGTGATGAAAGGTTCTGACATGTCGCCGGTAACGGATAACGTGAAGATAGTTTTGCAGCCGCGCCTGTGCACCCTCAGATCGTACGGATCAACTGATCGAGTCGGAGTGATCAAGTCGAGGAAGGACGGCGGCGATGACGATAACGGTGGTGCAGTGACGTCGTTTTTCGCGACGTTGTCGGATTATATTGAGAGCTCGAAGAAGAGTCAGGATTTCGAGACCATCTCTGGTCGTCTTGCTATGGTAATGTTTCCGAATTTCCGATCCCCGTTTGTTATGCGATAAACTTATACTCCTAGAATAAATCGAAGATATTTCAACCTAGTTATTGTGCATGGATCTTGTATATATTAATTATGTTAGACTTTACCCGCATGGCTGATGCCACCAAAGCTCGGTTTTTGTATTTTACAGGGTTTTTTTTTTTGGGTAAATATGTATTTTATTTCGCCTATTGCCAATTGAATTTAGGTTGGAGACCCAAATTGAACATGATATCGACCTTATATTTTGGGTGACCTCATCGAATCTCCATCGCCTGAGTCAAATCTCCTTGCCTCCTCATTTCATACCCCCACATGCACCCGGGCCTCTGAGGGGAACATTAGACTTTATCCCACATCGTTTGCTTGGTTTCCTTGGTTAGCGTAATCTAGAGGCTACTTCACTCATTTTCAATTGATTTTAGGTTGGAAGCTTTAAGAAATCTAACAAATTATATGATACTGCATATTGTTGATGTTTGGAGATTTCCTGGTTAGTTTTCAGTCATAAAGTTACTCCATGGATAGTATGTTTCAGATCTCTTAATTTTGTTTAGCGAATTAGAACAAACGAAGTCACTTTAAATCAGCTATCCTGTGCAGATGGTGTTTGCGGCTACAGTGACGACGGAGGAAGTGACGGGGAGCTCGTTATTCAGGAAGATGGACGTGGAAAGGATTGCCGAAGCATTAGGGGTGTGTCTGGCAGCCGTGACTTGTGCTGCCACTTTCGCTTACTTTTCCTCTGCTCGGAACAGAGTGGGTAAAATTTTCACCCTAAGTTGTAACACGTTCATCGATTCGCTGATCGATCAAATTGTTGATGGCTTGTTCTACGAGGGTGAACCAAGCGATTGGTCTGATGATATGTAAAAGCATGATCAGAAATTGTATATGTAGTTTGAGTGGAGCGGTTTATACGAATAACAGATTTACCAGTTTGTTACCTCGTCAAGACTATCTGCAGATAGGCTTTGAATCGGGTTTCAGTGGTGGATAAGTCTTGCATACTTATATCTCTATTTTTCCTTCATGCTACTTGAGGGCTTCGGTGGCTTTTGGGTTTGCAAATTACTGAATTAGCTTATGGGATAGAGGGAAAAATTACAAAATTCATACGATAAACTCCCATTGAATTAATAGTGAGTTGACTAATGGTATGACATCCTTTGTGATATTGTCTATTTTTGTTTGTAAGATGTTTCAACAAATATGTGGTCTGTTTGTATGTCTAATATTAGCTGACGTTCATATTCGGTCGGTCAAACACACAGATCCACGAACCCTACATGTATTTGGGACGGGAAATATAAAGATTAATCGGAGGAAGCTTCAGACACCATCTGGTTTGTATTTGGGACGGGAGCTATATAAATTAATCGGAGGAAGCTTCAGACATATAAAGATTAATCGGAGGAAGCTTCAGACACCATCTGGTATCTTAGAACGACAAAGGAGCAGATATCTAAAATGGGCTATTTTACATGAGGATCTGGCCATTGCCCGATAGGTGCTAGTTGGGAGAGGGGAAACCACAACGCAATTTGCTAATGCATCCTCACTTTCATTCCGTCGCACTTTCAGAGAGAGCCTAACCCAAAGACCTCCAGAAAAAGCAATTTGGGTATGCATCCACTCTTTTATATATTTTCCACATCATCTCTTACAAGTTCACAGTAGGCTAGGTCTTACCATCTTTTGTGAGAGAGAATATACAAATAGATGCCCTTAATATTTCTCTACAGAAAATTTAGGTAACTGAAAAATCTGTATTTGCACGAGGTGTCGTACTATCTGCATATTTGTATTTCTCTTCCACGAATACAATCATCCAAGGTTCATTCACTGTGATTCTTGTTTGTTTCTGGTGTGCATAAACAGTGGCGAAAAGTGTAACAATGGTATTCACAGGCCAAAATTAAAGAAAGAATGTTACTGTCCAATACACTCATTTAGAGCTCCAGAGATGTTTTAATCAGTTATGCAGCCTTCTCAATTGCGTCGATGCACTCTAACACAGTTGCCTTTCTCGCCATTGCTGACATTAGGGTCTCGTGAATTACCTTGTTATTCTTTAGGACGGAAGCCGCGAACAGAACCTGCATTAATTCCCCAGAGCCATCAGCATTCCACAGATACAAACATTCCTTGATATGATCGATCAAATTACCTGACACTCTCTCTTTTCCTAATCTTGTTTTTGGGTACATGAATTTTCATTGGAAACAACACATCAAACCAGGACAAGGGCGGCATACCTTTTACATTAAAGGGGAAAAACAAAAGCAAAGAAGAGAGTAACATATCCTACTGAGACTACACGAAAACTGGCAACGAGTGACAAAATCAGTTTTCGACATAATTGTCATTGAAACTCAGTATTCTAAGATCAGGTTCAAATGCAATACTCACAGCCCATCTGGTAAGATTTTGCTGCTGTTCTTTGCTAATCTGCGGCTTGCTCCTGTTTATGAGTCTCTGCGAAGATAGAGGGAAATGAGTAAAAGATCAGACGTCTACGAAGTTTGATAGAAAGATTTGACTTTGAGGAAATTTTAATGTAACAAACCTGAAGAGTGAAAAGATCGGCAGATTGGCCGACCACTTTATCGTACTGAAGACCTTCAGCTGCCAGTCCAGCCATAGCTACAACTGCCAACCTGAGAAAAAGAAATAGCGGTGACATCGTCTCTCAACAAAATGGGATATCTATCTCTCATCCATGTGAGATTAGTCATTATAATATAATCAATGTGACTTCTTCCTCTTCAAATATCATTGAGATTTAGAGGATCCAAATGTCTAATTTGGTATGGCCGCTGGATACATTTCCCATACCCTACCTTGCCCTATCCTGTGGACATGGGTTCTTAGGGGAGAAGCGTAGAGACAAGCAACACTGGGAATGGCTTCAACTTAATACATTGACATCATAGCATGCAGATGCAGCACTATCACTGTAAACTAAAAGCGGATACAACTGAGGAGAAAGGAAAAAGGATAAAATAGAGAATGTTTGGGGATAAAGACACAAAGTAGAAGCAGAAATATGCTGTCGTGGAAACTACAGCTTTTGTACCTGTCTAATTCCTTTGCATCAAGCTGTCCACTGTATATAAGCTTTTCCAGCTTTTCATCAATGAGATTAACATGCTCTTTTCCAATATCCAAAGAATATCCCAATATAGGAAGGCCAAGCAAGTAGGCAACTGAAATCACCGGCCCAGTTTCATCAAAGAATGCTTCCCAAATTGGAGAAAAGACAAAAATACTAAAATGATTAGAAAAAAACTCAGATTAGCAACTTGTTAAAATAAGCAAGGTGATCTTCCACGAGATTCATCCAACCATATACTTACCATACGGTGTGCATGCAATGGAACTGAAAGGGCAGATCCATCATCCACATGGGATTAACAGGAGTTTGTGTGCTAACAATAACTCTGGACATGTCTCTCAGGGGCACCAAAAGACATGGTGAATAAACAGAAAGCCAGCACTTAGTGAGAGGATCATGATTCACCATTGGCAATATCATCACATCAGTTTCTTCTTTCTTTTTGCTGAATGTAGGGACGGTAGAAGCTAGGTAACCACAAAACCAGTGAAGGTGGAGAGAGATAGAGAGAGATGCTCTGGAGTTCTTCTCTTTATATCTTACATGGGTGTGTAGCCCCACATATGTAGCGAGGTGACCACTCTTGTGAGGATAAGTAGCATCCTCACACTGGTGATCACTCCATGATACAAATAGTGGTGCTCAAAGTGTTCATAGACATGTCTCTGAGACTCATGGATCATGTTCTTGGTTGTCCAAGTGATCACTCCATGATACAAATAGTGGTGCTCACAGTGTTCATAGACATGTCTCTGAGACTCATGGATCATGTTCTTGGTTGTCCAAGGTAGGGCCTGCTAGGTGGCCGCCACGCATCCGACACCTGGTAGGTCTGGACAGATATACCTACGCTTGTAAGACTTAAGATGTATCTCATATGTTATGCGTTCATTAAGGCAAGAACATTTCTGTAAGTTGGACAATGGGGATCCTGCAACATAGGCCTAAAGAAATCACCAAGATTTTAGAATTATCACTCCATTTCTAAGACCGTTGACTACCATTTCATGATAGTTTGCAACTTGAAAAGCACAAAGTTAATAAATCGGACAAAGAGGATCCCATCCCATCTGCATCCAAAACTGCTCATGCATGAACATGAACACTAGCATTCACGTCTGCAGAATAAATATGCATCTAAAATCAAATCTCATCATGTTCATATATAAGAGGCACGTGAACACAAACAAACAGCACTCACATCTGCAGAGTGGATGTGCGTTTTATGTCATAATGTCAGATTAAAAGAGGCATTGCCCCCTCACATTTCAGAGACGGAAGTACGCACTTGTATGAACAGGGTTATTTTGAAAATATAAATAAATACATAACAAGAAAGATGCATTTAATTACCCATTATGCTATTGTGGTTCCCAATGTTTTTATGCCATACTAGCTGTTGCTTGCACTTTAAATCCAAACAAAATTACCTAAGAAATGAGCTGCTTCATGCCTAGAAATCCTCTCTTGGTAGTCAGGAAAAAAGGATGCAAATCCACCAATGGCAGCTTGAAGAAGCCTACAATGAAGAAGAATCGTCTTTAAACAAGATCCATAAATTCACGGTCAGATCTCATCTGTTCTCTTATTCAATGACTATTGTACCATATAAAACCTCATTGACAATCTTCTGGTTTAAAACCTCATATATCCATAACAGATTTGTTTTCTGTTTTTTTGCTCAATCTTTGACGAACAACTTACCCAGGTGAAATGCTTCCCACAGCCAAAACTACTAAAGAAATACTCCCAACCAAGTACGGCACGAAGAATCCCCAATCCTAACAAGTAAATGTGGAGGAAAATGTAAGTAAATGTGGCTTTATTCGTTCATTCACTTCAAAAACAATTGCAGTTGCCAGCCTAGCTGTAATAAATACTTTTTTTTTTTGGTAAGTAAGCTATAATGAATATTAGGCTACTAAAATAAAGAATTGTACAAATTAGGTCAAGAAAAACCTCATAGGACATGGAACATATGCTCGCATTGAAGAATCTAAAATATGGTAATCATACAAAAAGAGGAAACAGACAAACAGAGAGTGAGATTGCAGGACAGAGAGCATAACCATGCGTAGAATGAAAGCAAATAGGTCATTGACCAATGTTCAGGGTACAGCTATAAGAGCAAATGGATGTAATTAGTCTACCAATGGGCCCACAGCACCGTATATGTGGGATGAGCAGATGACAAAGTAAAATAAAAAGAAAAATCATGGTGACTTGGGAAATTGAGAGCATCATGTAGCTTGAGTATTATATAGTTCATCTAGTGTTCAAAACATTACAGAAGTCATTGAAGCAGCCACCTGATAAGAAAGGCATGAAAAATGAAGCTTTTATATATATATATATATAGAGAGAGAGAGAGAGAGAGAGAGAGAGAGAGAGAGAGAGATCTGCACAGTAGATTTATTATCTTTAACATGTTTTGAAATTGCTGTAAAATGAATCCACAAAACCTTCTGGTCATCCTATCTTAACAACTACCACACACATCAACTATGCTTCAGAAATCATCAGAGAGCTGCATTTAGAGTTTCTCAGCTGTTATACACTTAAAGTGGACCACCACAGGTTAAGAATATGATTTTCCTATACACTTTGAAGTATAAAGTCAAGGTGAGATCGCAAGACTCTCACCAAATGCTGCACCTAAGTCAGATATTATGCAGCACACAGGAGAGATGTAGCCTACTGATTACATTTCCAAATGCCTTTCCAGGAGGTGTATCTATCTGTTTGAATTACTACTTCCCTGTAAGAACATCTGTAGGCTAAACTATCAAGAGCTTCCACAGCTGTTATCAACTTAAATGGACACCAGCAGGGTGAGAATATGCAATGTTTATACTTTATGAAGAAGAGGGGGAAGAACAGTGGGACATCGTTTACACTTACAAAACCCCTATACAAGAGGTGTGGTCAATCAGTTTGAACTTTAAGTACTGCTCTCCAGTTTAAGTAAGTACTGCTCTCCAGTTTAAGTACTGCTCTCCAGTGAGTGCTTAGGATGTCTTGGACTAAATTAAAACATAAAAACTGAGCAGAATAACTCCCGCTCATCAGGAAGTTTCTATAAAATAATGTTTGAAAATACATTCTCAATGGACCAATACAGAAGAAACTGAAACTAACCAGGAAATGTACAGTATGACTATGTCCGCTTAAACAGAAGGAAAGGTGAAAAAGGCATCCAGTCCTATGATTAGTCAGTTCTGGTAGTCGATATTCTGAATAGATCTTGTGCTTATGTGATTCATACCAAATTGGCATTGACAACAAAATCTCATTACCATGGTCCAGGTAAAAAGTTAAAAGAACCAAACACATATGACAATATTTAGGAGCCTCTCTACCAAAGTGAACTCTATTCCAGCAATATGCAAAAGACAAAAACAGTGAAATACGGATTAACAATATATTGCAAAATAAATGAAACCTGCTTAATAATTTACCAGAGAGGATCTTAAGAAAAGTTACCCCAGGAAGCTGGCCAGCAAGAACACCCACAAAGCCTGTTGTCCCTACCACTGTAAAGAGAAAAGCTGCCTGCATCACCGAATGAAATCAAATTCAAGGAGAATAATTCATTTACCAATTTTTACAACTGCAAGTCTTACAGAAAGAAAAGAACAAATCAACAAAAACAAAACTCCAGATGAAATGCACGGCACTGCACAACTAAAAACAAATTTCAGTCGCAATGCAATATCAAACTATGGGAACAACGCGGCTATTTCAGAAGCTAGAAAGAAGACCATATGGAAAATTTGCAAGGCGAAAGCAGGTACAAGATACTGACATCCCAATACACATGAAACAGACCTACTGATCCTGGAACAAGGTAAGGAAAAGGAGGGGAACAAAATCTTGCTGAGGATTTATGCCCACAAACTGATCTTTCACACAAAATTATCAAGGTTAGTCAAAGAGTTACAGTATGATGTCAGTGCGGGGTTTATATGCTCTTCTACTGTATCAGGACCAGCAATAATATCAGTGCAAAGGAACTTACATCATTTCTAACACTTGGGATTGCAAGGTTCTCTGCATTCTTAATTCCAAGAGTGGTCAACTCCCGAAGAGAGGTCTGTCACATAAAATTTTGAAGCAGTTATACTACATACCTTCTTTCCCAGACAGCAAATAGATAAAAGTTTTAAAAGCTAACAGATATACATCATTCATGTACATTTATGCTTAGGTTTGTAGGTGTGGCTAATGTTTGAGTAGCACTTTCCCAGAACTTCACATTTGTTATGGAGACTGACCATACGACGTGAAACATATGGTTGAGAACTCCACTTTTTGGCCCAGCCTACTTCGGTTAGCTGATCAAGTGCCTCTTTAACAGCATCACTGTCTTTCTGCAGCAAATCATAGAGCTACCTTAGCAATAGGTTGACAGAATCTTATTCTTACCATTCTCCAAACTGTAAATCACAACAATGAACACTGCAACCACCAATTCTTGACTCATACAAACGAATTTTCAATCAGCTCACAACAACCACTAGGGCAGAGCATACTCCACAAGTCAATTACTAAAATAAATCCAGTGGGTAATAATAAACAAAAAATCAGTTCAATTGATGCTTTAAGAATGACAAAAAATTCCAGCTTCCAATAAACTGCAACAGTTTGGCATTTAACTGTGTAGTTTTGGGAAGCTTTTACTTTGCCGCGTTTGCTATATCATATTGACCTTTTACATCCCTTGCCTTACGACTGGAGCACCTTTTGTTACTTTAAGACTTCACCTACAGACAATCTCACTCGTAGTTTAGACCCATACATTGAACCAAAGCCCACCCAACACATACATATGTGGCTGCGTGTAAAGTTGTCTTTCCCACCCTAGAACCTTGTTATGCTGGTAATTATGATAAAATTAACAGAACTTTCCTGCAACCTTGAGTTGTCAAAATGAAACATACTCCTACACTCTGTGATAATAGCTCCCAAACATTTATTAACAAAGAGGTCAAATTCCTAATTACAAGCATGAAAATTCAAATTACAATTGATACGCTACGCTCTGCGCCTCTATGTGACGAATTCTTTTAGTCTGGTAAGTTGGTGCTTCGTAGGAAAGAACATTTGATTAGAAATTCTACATGCTTTTGTGAAAGGAACAAGAAGAAATTCAAGAGGAAAAGAATTCTACCTTGGCAATAGCAGATTCGAGTGTAGTCAAGTCGACGCCAGGAGCGGCGGAGGAAGCTCTGGTCCTCCATTTTCTTGCGACGCAGTTTTGGTGGAATTCGAAGGTCGGATGTGCAGTAGGCGTAGATAGAGAAGCGGAGAGCGACGCGGCGATGGACATTGATGATCTCTCTCTCTCTCTCTCTCTCTCTCTCTCTCTCTTGTTTTGGTCGATCGATCGACTGTTGATGGTCGGACAAAGTCGATAAGGTTACGCGGGAGTATTTCACTGGTTTTAGTACTGGAGTTTTCCGAAAACGACGTCGCCCGTTTCACTAAGACTTCGCATTTTGAATCTGAGAGGTTTCTTGAAACGGACATTTATGGAAATTGTGAGCTGATTCCGGGTTATATCTGTAATCGAAACCGCTCATGTTGTAGCTCTTGCCAAGAAAATATACCATGTCATATGTCATATCGATCAAATACTAGCTAATACATAATCGGAGATAATCGATGTGAATTTGTTTTCCTAAAAATAGCTTGGGCTACATTGTATCAAACCCCTCCCATCAACGACGTCGTCCGTTGGTCATCAAGACTTCGCGTCTTGATCCTGAGAAGTGTATGAAACGACGTCCCAACGTGCCAATATTGGAATTGGAATGCGAATTTGTTGAATTTCGAGCTTATAACGGTTTATATCCATGATCTAAACTGTTCATTTTGTAGATCTTATCAAGAAGATAAACTAAGTTGAATATTATATCAATCGAATTCTTTTTGATACGTAATCTAAGATGATCAAATAGAATTCTTTTTCATGAAAATAGGTTGGGCTATACCATTTCACCGAAGAAGAATAAACGTTTTCTGAACTCGTGCGTTGGAGTCGCGAGGTTAAACAACCCCGACCCCCACACGCCAGTTCTATAACACTCCTCCACCATAGCCATAGGCTCTTCCTTCTTCAATCTTCATCGCACAACCCAAATTCGCAGTTCCTACAATCCAAAGCCTGTAGTGTAGTACCAATTACTAGTCTAAGCAGTCCGTACTTCGTGATCGAGTGAGGCGCACTCTCTCCTCGAGCTTCCCGCTTCAACAATGGCTACTGTTATGCAAAAAATCAAAGACATCGAGGATGAGGTCTCATCCATCCCCCTTCTCTCTCTGCATATATTTACATCTGTGTCCATATATGTAAACTGTATGCATGTGTTCTTTCGACCGTCTCCCTGAATTTCAAAACCCTAGCTGCTTTGCAGTTTGCATCCATATCGAGCCACAGAGAGTTTTTGTTTCCGTCTATTATTATTATTTCGGGACAAATCTTCTTGGATAGTAGTTCTGCTTTTGTTTTTATGAGTAACCCAGAAAAATGTGGAGTTTTTCACCTTTATTGCTTTATCTATCGCAAGCGAAAAAATTCCTTAGACATTGAAACCAATAACCTATTCCACTAATTGGCCACAAGGTCACGGCAAGTAAGAGTCTTTATTTCTGCAGGGATTTTTTCCGAGAGAGGTACAGGTAACTCTCTGAAGAAAGTGACGGAATTCATTGAGCGCAGTTAGTCATTTATTATCATCGTGTTGGATTTTTTGGCCCTTTCATGTTTGCAGCACTCTTGTGTAGTGACAGCGAGCCGTTCAAGTTGAAATGCTCGGGTTTTCAACTTTTTAGACTCACCCAAATACATACGCAGAAATTATGTAACCTGGTTTAGTAATTGGTTGAATTTATCGGGTCATGCAGCAATGTTGATAACATCCTAAATGTTATCCAAATTCTACATGTGAAACTTTAGAGAAAAAAGTAAGTTCACTTGGCTTCCTTTGGAAAGGAATAGTGCCATAAAAACCTCAAAAAACCAAATCCCTTATTGTTTCAGTCATCACAATCGAAATGGGAACTATTGGGTGGAGATAAAGAAGGGCTAACGAAGTAAAAGTGATACAGTACCAAATGTCACCCTTTATATACTCGGCACGTATTGACTTTATATAGTATGTACAGCATTTTCCTCTCTGATTGCGACGTTCTTGGGTTCGTCTTAACAAGAATCAAGTGGAGTCTCAGTCTTGTGCTGATGAAATTGCCCCTTTCATTCTAATCACTTCTAGTAGATTGAATCCTTGCTGTTCGTTTGTGTTCTTGTGCATGTGTGTGTTTATGCGTATGTTTCAGCCAATATTAGATAATTCCTTATGCAATTTTTGATGTCGCATTAGTGAATAGCTTATGTTGCTCATGGCATACCAATATTTCTCTATTTGCTCATGGCTTGGTCTGTTTTAAGGATATGACGTTTCTTTCCTTTTTAACGTAGATGGCCAAGACCCAAAAGAACAAAGCTACTGCCCATCATCTGGGCTTGCTCAAGGTATGCTTAATTGTGTTTTCTAACATTGTTAGTGCCTTAGTGGTGCTGCTTTTTGTTTTTGTTTTTGTAGGGAGCATTCATTATATAATTACTTAGGACTCTGTTTTAGTACATTCTTTTAAGAAGAGTCTTGCTATTTGGAAAAAGGAAGCAACATTTGTACCGACTTTTCTTTAATACTGAAGTGTTGATTAAGATTTAGTGGTACTATGTCTGCTTGCAATTTCTTGCAGTATATGCTCTTCAATCATTTTTAGTCATTGCCTGCAAGCATGTACTATTAATAGCGTGCTAGTTTATCTATTACAAGTTGAATATTGAATCTGATTTTCCTTTGGAAGAAGTGAGTGGTCTTGAATCTACCGCGGTTTCTTTCATCTTCAATTGCTTTCAGTAAACTGGAACTAGTAGTATACTTTCTTGTCCCATTTTGTTTGTCCACTTTTGACAATTTTGCCTTTAGATTTTTTAAATCTTTCCCATCTATCAAAAGATCTCAATAGGTTCTTTTAATTGGCTGGGAAAAAATTCGAAAAGCTATTTGCTAACACGACTGCTGAACTACCATTGCCTGATTTCAAAGATCTCAATTGAAGTTGCTGTGGTAGACTGCTAGTCACTTTTCTGAGCTACCATCGCCTGATTTCATGTGCTTTTACTTGATGTTCCGTTAAATACACGCAATCTTCTTTTAGATTTCAAAGATCTCACATACAAGATTTTTGGCCCTTCGCACTAGTAGCTTTGGAGTTGGAAAATTAGAATTGGATGTATAGATTTTTTTCTAGTTTTTATTCTTGCTCGTTTTATTTGGCATTAGTTTGTTTCTTTCTGATGTATAGTTGCCTTGTTCTTTATGGGGGAATGCCCCTTAGAGCTTGTAGTTGGGTTTGAGCTTTTTAATAGAAAGTACTTATCAAAAAAAAAAAAAAAAAACTTCTTTTAGAAATTGTTGATACCTTTTTCGTTCTCGCTAATTTTGCATATTCCAATGCTTGTGATACTAGGCTAAGCTTGCGAAGCTACGGAGGGAACTTCTTGCACCTCCATCCAAAGGAGGTGGTGGTGCTGGGGAAGGTTTTGATGTTACGAAAAGCGGAGATGCAAGAGTTGGTCTAGTCGGTTTCCCTTCTGTTGGGAAATCAACGCTTCTGAATAAATTAACTGGGACTTTTTCAGAGGTGTGTAATCCTCACACGTGAGTTCATAATTGTTTCCGTTCTTTAATGGGGATACAAGGCAACACTGTATCTTAATATTGCATCAACTTTAACTTTCTGTGGGAAAGATTATTCCTTAATAGCTTACAGTGCATATGATTTTTACATCAACGTTGTAGTTCAACTGAGATCTTAAGCATTTATGTTGTGTTACTTCTAAGTTGTTACTGAAGGGGAAAATTTTAAGTCTCATGTTATCCAATTAAGAGGAACATAGGAGATAATGTTATACTGAGGTCTGGGAGTTAGATCTTTCTTGTCTTGTCTTGTCCTTTTGTTTGCCGTCTTTCCTGTTAGGTTTTAAACACAGTGAAGTTCATATGGATAGGGTTCAATAATGTCATCTCTCTCTCTCTCTCTCTCTCTCTCTCTCTGTGTGTGTCTGTGGGACACACACTGAAAAGAATGCGATGCCTCAAATGAAAGATGTTGCAACATTAGTGGTGTGTGATGTGCGTAACCGACACTACAATTTTTCAGGAGATAAAGCAGCAATAGAGAGGTCGTCTGCCGTAGTTCTGGCCAAAATTATATTGGAGAAGGCACTATTCAAGTTTGGTGCCTCAAGTAATCTCCTCATCCAGTCATCCTTCTCTTTCTTCTTCTTTGTGTGAATACCGCAAGTACTATTCTCTAGTTTTGAGAGCTCTTGCCTTCGCGTCTTCAACGAAATCAACAGCCACCCCGCTGACTTTTTTTTATTGCTTGAATCCATCAAGTAATGACTAGACTAGGCGCTTTGATTCCCTAATTCCTCAAATCTTATTAGGAGCAGAATTGCCGATTTAGATAGTCAAAACGCATTGAGACAGCTTAACTAGAGGTGCCGGTGACCCATATTGTCAGTTACTGTTCCCTACCCAAAACACCACAATTCCTATTGTAGGCTGTTCTGCATGAGTTTATAGATTGGTTTATGGCTGAAATTGGCGTCAGTTAAGGGTTTTGCTACTCCGAAACACTGCTTAGCATGAGATGTGCGCATGCCTAAATTCTTAGGCTGAGCTTGGAGGTAATGATTTATGCCTTGTGCTGGGTTGGGCTGCACTTGCACCCTCTTATACCTTAACTTTTGTCTGGGTTGGCCTAAATCTTGTGGGGCTTGGGGCGACAACCCTTGGATTGGGACCTCAGAGATATGCATGACAGGTAAGAATCTATACATCCTTGATCGATTCCTGATTTACTGGCTCTTAAATTTGTAAGGGGAGGAAGTTTTCTTGCTGGGTTTTTGAACCCAATAGTGCATGCTTGATAACATCGGTGGTATTTTTGATGTGAGGGACCTGTCGAGTCTTGGAATTAATATTTAAACTGCCATGATTGTAATGAATCTTCATTATGAAGCATATTCAAAGCACGCATGGAAATCAAATTGGGGAGCATGTAGTGTAGTCCACATTTCAAATGTCCATAACTTTTACTTTTCATGATTTCGCTCCTTTTCTGAGATGAAGCCAAGAGGGGACAAAGATAACAATTCCTGACCTATGTTGAAGAACTTGTTCTAATAACTGAAACAAATTTCCCCGCTTGGAAGTTGAAAGTTTTATTGGTTGGTATGTAATTTTCAACCAATACCAAAAACTATCCAACAGGTTACTTTGTCTAAGAAGCCTTCTTCGCTTTCTTATATTTCTGTGTTGAACATTCAGATTTAGAAATTTGCTTATAGACTTAGGGTTAAGGTTCTTGTTATTGTTTTATCAAGACCTTATGTTTTCCATGCTCATAGGTCGCTTCCTATGAATTCACTACATTGACTTGCATCCCTGGCGTGATCGTATATCGAGGAGCTAAAATTCAGGTACTATCATTCTCATGCATGTGTTGAAAGGGCTTATCCTGGTCTTTGGTATAGTTTTCTGCATTAGTTGTGGCAATGTACATAAACAACGTCAATAGATTGGTCCTTCGTCCTTTTCCCATGTTCGCTATTGATTAGGTACCCCTTGCACCATATGATTCTCATTTTCCACATGTGATAATTGACTATTTTTTTATTGCTCTATTCTCTGGCAGTTGTTGGATCTCCCTGGTATTATCGAGGGTGCTAAGGATGGTAAGGGTAGAGGGAGACAGGTAAACTATGACTATTGTAGTCTATCCGCTGTTTTTTCTTCCATTATTAGATAATAGATATTCATTGCTCTTTCTCACTGGTAACAAAGGAATCTAAAAGACTTATCAGGGTTCTGGTAATCATTGCATATTTGTGTAGTGTACCCATGAAAGTATTGTTTTGTTTCCATTACTTGACCAGTTTAATTCTGTCAACTGCTTGGGTGATGGTTGTTTCTGGTATTCAATGCAACAGCACTTCTATACTCTACCGAAATGTACCGAGTAGACACTGTTTCATGTCCATTGATTAACGAATTAGGCATATACACAGTATCACAGTTCCATATTCTTGCCGTTAGCTGCGTTATCTAGATGCATCTAACCCAAAAGAAGGCCAGCAGCAATGCTGAGTTTTTGGAAGATATGTTTCTCGAACCTATTTATGGTACTAAAATGTTTGGCAATTGGTTGCTATAGCTCAAAAAAAAAAAAAGGGGGGTTTGTCAATCTTCTAATTGTCACGTATGGAAATCAATTGCAATCATTATCTTAGCATTATACCGTGGTTATCTGTATTTAGAAATCATCCTATCACAAATCCATTAGCATGTTAAAGATAACTTCTTTCAGATATTGTTTATGTACAGTTGCTAATGCTCATTCATTGGATCAGTAACTCAGTATGTTTCATCAAAATCCAGGTCATCAGTACTGCAAGGACATGCAACTGTATTCTAATTGTTCTTGATGCAATAAAGCCAATAACTCACAAACGCTTGATAGAGAAAGAGCTTGAAGGATTTGGCATTAGGTGATTTGAAATCTTCCTTTTTTTTAAATTTGTAAGCTGCTTTGTATTCTAGACATATAATGTATATCGACCTACCTGCTCATCCTATATTTTTGCTTCTGTAACGTCTTCCTTTATACTTTTGATTCGATGTCTATTATGATACTGATGCATGTCCTGGGAATAGATTCATAAAATCTTGGGGAAAAGGTGGGGAAATGGCTGGGAGGGGAAGATAATGCTCCTTTTTTTCAAATGTTGCCCGTGGCATGGATAAAGTTCCTCATGAGTTTATGAGGAACTAATGTCTTCTTAAGTAAACAAAGTCCTGTAATTACTGTGTATAGTGGATGATTCTCTGTTTATGCAGTTTCTGCTTCCCTTGTTTCTTTATCTAATGGATATTGTTTGATTCTTCCCCCTTGTTTCCCCTCCTTCTCTACTGCTTCTAATTCCTTCACTATGTTCTGTCGTCTGTTTGCTTCACATTTTCAGGGCTGCTGTTTTATTACTGAGTATGAAGTGATAAGTATATGTTGTTCACTGATTGTTAGTTGTGCCAAAATGAATCAAACTTTGAGATTAATGTTCGAGTGGCATTCCTTTAATACTTAGCAGTTTATGGCCAAAATCTAGTTTTTCGTCACTAAACACGTTGGCAAAAATGTAGTATGTATTTTGGATCAGAAGTATCTTTCTATTTGAATATTGGTTGTGTTCCTATTAGTAAATTTATCACAATATGCCAAATGATAAAACACCAACTCGCCTCTTTCTTCTCCCCTTTTCTACTACTTCAGAGACTTTCCATACTTGCTGTTCTGTAAAATGTTGTATGGGGTGGTTTAATCTAGTTACGTAAAATTGTATGCTTCCCGAGCTACTTCAGTGCGTAAGAGCTGTAGACATTGTACTTACTACCTACAGGCTACAGCTACATTTTTGCTCCTATTTGCTCTGGTTTTGATCATTTTCATCGTTTTTTCTATCTTCATCCAGGTTAAACAAGGAACCACCTAATCTTTCCTTCAGGAAGAAAGAGAAGGGTGGAATTAATTTCACCTCAACAGTTGCCAACACACATCTGGATCTTGAAACGGTGAAGGCAATATGTAGTGAATACAGAATACACAATGCTGATGTCAATCTTAGGTGTGATGCAACTGCTGATGACCTCATTGATGTTATCGAGGGTAGTAGGATCTATATGCCTTGCATCTATGCAGTAAACAAAATTGATCAGATAACATTGGAAGAGCTGGAGATTTTGGATAAACTTCCTCATTACTGTCCAGTAAGGTAACCCCTTCGGCCCTTCCATAGACTACAGTTTCGTGAGTGTTCGGTTTGAATTGGAAAACATGAATATAAATTGGAGTCTGTAAGTAAATATTTGAGAATTGAGATGGTGTCTATGCAGTGAAACACCATCTTTTGAATGTTGTCTTCAGTTAGATGATTTCCTTTTTGCAGAGAAAGACCATCAGATGATGTTACAATTGATTACTGAATTGTAAATATATACCTTTAATTTTTTTTATTTTTTTCCATTTTCTTGTTATACCAGAAACCTGAATTCTGAAATTGTTTTGCAAAAAAATCTGGTCTGCTTATTCCATCTCTGTTCCAGTTTTTGTTTCTGTAAGGCATGCTTTTGAAAATTTTCACTATAATGAAACTAACTGCAAAGACTGCTAGTTCAAACTTAAAGGTGATTGCAAAACGGCATATTCTCTCTCTCTCTCTCTCTCTCTCTCTTAAAAATCTATTTCAGTAACGTTCAGCTAAATAGTCAAACTGAATGCTGCATAAATTTTCCCAAACTAGCTACGTTTGTTAAGTAGAGCTGTAGAGATACTTCCAAGACTAAAAACAATTGTGATGCAGTATGCTGTTAGTACGTATGAAAAAAGAAATAGAAGAAGAAAAGGATGTTGTATCCTGTTGAAATTGTGTTAGAGCATTTCTGTATGAGGAAATTGGTAAACTGCAGTCTAACTCACGATGCCCTAGGACATATGTGCCGTATTTTTACTTCACTTGCATCATGTTCTGATAACGGGGACATTACATTTAATGAATATTTGACAGTTGATATTACTGTGGTGCTTTGCTATACTTCTTGTGCTGTTTCTGAGCATTATATCTTGGTTAAAAAATACTTGTTTCTACCAGCTACATTATTATTTGGATATGTATTTATTTTCCATATTGGAATGACTTGCTGCAGTGCTCACCTGGAATGGAACCTTGATGGTCTGCTTGATAAGATATGGGAATATCTTGCTTTAACTCGCATATACACAAAGCCCAAGGGTATGAATCCGGATTACGAAGACCCTGTAATCCTGTCATCCAAGAAGAAGACAGTCGAGGACTTCTGCGAGCGAATTCACAAGGATATGCTCAAACAATTTAAGTTGTGAGTCCTCTAAAACTATAATTTAACCCGACTTTCCTTGAACTTCAGTGAACATCCATTAACGACAATTTGTGCATGAAGTATATATGGGTTCTATATTTCCGAAAGGAAGATTAAGAAACTGGACTTTATTTTTTGTTGAAAATGTAAAAAATGGCTTTGTGAAAGCAACATCCATACAGAAACGAGAACAAAAAATAGAATTATCTTTGCTTCATGAAGACCGAGAGGTGGCACGATCTTCTGTAATAACCTTCCATCTTTTATGAAGCCAGTTATAAAACTTGTGAAGTGGATCCCGTCGATGTGATTCAGTTACTGCACATGCAGTCATGGCCACAAATACGAGTGCTGTATTTTAGCTGGATATCCATCTCGGGGTTTTGAACCCTTCCTGGGTATTCACCCTATTTTCCCTTACTAAAACCTAACTTTACTAATTGGTGCATTGTTGCAGCGCGCTGGTTTGGGGTTCAAGTGTGAAACACAAGCCCCAGAGAGTTGGCAAGGTAAAGAGTGCATGCTTAGCCCATGTTTACTTGGTTGCTCTTATTTCTTCCGGCATATTGTATTTGTTTATTAACATTCGTGTTTGGCACCTCAAAACAACAGGAGCATGAACTTGAAGATGAAGATGTCGTGCAAATCATCAAAAAGGTGTGATGACAGTATTCTGCAGTTTTACATCAGTTGGTAGTGCCCTTTTTGGTGATAGGAATAGGCGGCAGTAAGTAAAGCTTACTTGAGTCGCTAAGCTTTGGCTCATGTCTTGTTTTTGTTAGAGTTCTGTTTGTTTGATCTAAGTACAGCCTGATGTGCGGCTAAGCCATTTTGTACTAAAGCCTATTTTGTAATCGTTCATCTATTCCCTAGCTTGTTTTTAAGATAATTTTATGTCACAATACATGAGGTGAAACTAGATTTAGCTCTTGGTTTGAAGAACTTTGAACTCTAGTAACCTTTGGCTTCTCTTTGCTTTCAACTTTCGGATTCGCTTAACGTTTTTTGATCTCCTTGAAACTTGGAAGCTCTTACATGATTGCTTTTTGGTGGTATGGAGTTACTACTTACTGGTGGTGTTTCATTCTAATTAAACTGGTAGTTGTCAAATGCAAAAATACGAAGCGATACAAGAGAAAGGATTCGCTAACACATCATCGTTCCTTTTTCATCAAAATTTACCACCGTTGAGAAATACGGTATGTTCACAAGAATCAACATGCCCTCATAGGATTTGCAAACGCATCATCGTTCCTAAAACTGAAAACAAGTGTATAAGATGCATGAATATAATCCTATAGCATCCTTCTTTTGCCGTTTCGTTGATTTGTTTTCCGTTTGATCAATCCTGGTGATGGTGAGCGGTTCGACGTTAATTCAAGAATTTGTTAATTCAATTGGACTGATTTATATGTATATAAAAACAATACTCATGAAACATACTGCCCAATGAAAATAAGAGAAGACGACTTCATGAACTATCAAAGGGAAAATGCATTTGGATCACAGCCATACGCAGCCGAGGGAGATACCTAGTAAACTTCTCTGTATCTAATTACGATTTTGATCTTTATTAACCTATGGAACATCGCCAAAGAGGGATAGATCATAGTTGTTAAAAACCTACGATACACGATATGTATCTTATGATTTGTATCGTTTCCTTCGGGGAACGATACATATCCCATCATGTGTATTTTTTTTGTATAAAAATCTTACGGTACGACGGCGTATCTTACGATTTATACGCGTATCCTAATTCTGTATGTATCCTACGATTACTTATTCGAAAAAAAGTCGGTCCTTATTTCAAGAAGCGAAACCCCAAATACATTAATCTAAGCCGTTTGATCTAATTATGGCATCTTTCAAACTCTTAATTTGATTAAAAAAATCAACCTTAATGTAGGTCTTGTATAAAAGAAAGAACCATACTTCGATTGTATTTTGTTGTACTTTTCTTTTCCTAACAAAGGGAACATAAAGCCTTAATGTAATAGGCCCCTGTTGAGAGACTTCGAAGTTTTGCATCTTAATTTTTTTTTTAATGTAAGCATAGTTTGTTGGTGTTATTAGGTGTATCTACTTTTTAATTATATTTTAATTATAATTAACATTGTTGAAACATAAACAAAATTTAGTATTTTGACAAAGCTCCAATTGACAAAACCCAAATATGATAGATATTATCGAAAAAGATATAAATATATAGTTTTTAGAAACTCTAAAATATCTAGCTTTAGAATATCCTTGTAAAACATGAGGTTTTTTTTTGTGAGAATTGGTTTCATGTGTAATTCTAGAATTACTTCAAAGTTTATCTAGTATGAAAATATCTTTATATTAGAGTCTTCCATGGGGTAGTACAAATAGGAATGAGTTCTAACCATTTTGTACCAATCCAAAAAAAAGTTTGAGTTCAAGTGCAACACAAATATTCTCCTTCCCCACTATTGTCTTTACTATTCTCCCTCCTCCAAAAAAATTGTCCAACCACACAATAGAAACTCCTACTCTTCCAACAAATATGTATCTCGATACGAATTATACAAACTATACAAGTGAAAAAATGATACACAATATGTATCTCGATTTAAAAATATTGGATAGGATAACTATTAACATTCATGTTTTTCCCCGTCAGCAAACACTTTATAAAACAATCTTGAAATGAATCAAGCAAACAAGTTAAAAAAAATTTACAACTCGTAAAGCTTTATAACTTATTTTAATTTGTTTAAGCATATAATCTAAAAGGCTAATTCGTAAGTGCTAGCATACGGGGCCACGTCACGTGATGCCTTCTCACGACTAATCACCTATTCACCCCATTTGTTTAATATCCATGCAGTATCTAGCTAGTATAGAGATTAATCCTAGCTAGTTTGAGGAACAATTTTCATGTTGTACTTGGGAAAATATATGCAAAATTAATGAAATGTGCCCATAAGTACGTAGGTCATTTAGATATGTAACTTATCTGATCAATTGTCATCTCCTTCAAATTTTTCGTTAAATGCGTATTTATCACAAAAATTTCATTCGAATTTTTTAGTTGTTATCCATTTATACCTCACTTAAGCCTATAAAAAACAAACCTTTCATTCTATGTTAGCTGAAGGGAGGTTCAGCTACCATTGTTTTTATGTTAGTACTAGTTTGCATTGGTATGTGGATGACCAATGCCTTAGCCACCGAGGAAATCAAGTCCCAGCTGCTGCCATCCAAATCACTCAACGACGCTGCCGTACTATTCACAACCATACCCATACTATCCACCATCTCCGCCGGCCAGTCAGAAACTGCTACCGGCCACTCCAAAGCCAACACCGAACCGACCAAACAAAAGTCGCCACCAGCCAGTCAGAACCCGCCGTCTACCGAATATTTTGATCCAAGGGAATGCGGTGAACTTGTTGGCAATGCGGTTGGTTGCATTGCTACATATTGGATTGGTGACTTTGACAAGGAGTATTGTTGCAGTATTTTTCAACAAGTGAGTTAATGTCTTGGGGGTAGTTCATTGATTTGGGGTATATATCCTCAGCAATGTTAGTGGTCGGTTAGGATTTTGTTTTCGTTTTTATCTCTCTAATGAGGTTTCATCACTATCGTAGCTTGTTGATGAGATCTCTTTTGAATAAGTTAGGTTAGGAGTTTAGTTTCTGGATTTAATTAGTGCAACTTTTTAGTTTCGAGAATTCAATATATTAATCAGGATTTTTTTTTATGCTTTATTTATTTATGTATTTATTAATTTATTTTCCGAATGATCGATAGCTTCGTACCTGTTTACTTGTTGATTTCATAATGGTACTCCAGTAGCTAGCTAGGTTCCAATTCGATTATCCAAAAAGAACACCAATCCAGTCAACAAAAATTCAAAATGAACCAAACCAAACCAAACGATGAGAAAGGAAATCTCTGTTCTGTCCGGGATACGTTGTATTACTGCACTGTATCACAAGGAAAACGCCGTTCGCTGTTAGTAATACATTGCATTACTGCACTTTCACTATTGTCTATGAACTTCTTTCCAGCGCGAAAAAGAGGGTGATTTGTGCAACTTTTGCCTCAAGAGGGTGATTTGTGCAACTTTTGCCTCGGTTATTCTTCTTCGGAGATTTCCTTCCCTTTTGCCTTAGACTTAGAGCAGTAATCGACCCTAATTGATTGTTGCTATGGCGTATGATCCCCCTCCCTTCGGTTGTGTCTGCGAAAATTATGATTTATTTGCACGGTTTGGTAAGTCATCTAAACAGTACGAAAACATGCATGGTAAAAGATTTGGCAAAGTCCTGCTAGTTTTTTGTTTACCCCCTTCAAATTTCCAGTTAACTATGGCTAACTGTTCCACCGATTTAATTTCCTTTTTCATCATAATTTACCACCGTTACGGAACACCGTATGTTCACAAGAATCAACATGCCCTCATAGGATTCGCAAACACATCATCATTCCTAAAACTAAAAACAAGTGTATAATATCATTACACGAAAACTTTTAAATTAGAGTGAAATTGATCCAGGAAGCTCATGCTTTTGCAAAGCAGTTGAAGTAGCTGAAAATGCTCCTCCTCGGCTGTGAAAGAAAGGGAAAAAATCATTAAAACATTCAGGCAAAACTCAACATGAGTTTACAATAACATATAGAGAAAACTAACTTGATATCGTTCTTGAGCAAAATGTTGACATGTCTAACCAATGCATTCTTAATTTCTTATCATATACTCAAAAAGGAAAAATCTTCACAAAGAACCAAATGGGACTTTCATGTTTCATAAGAAATGCACCACTTTTTGTAAAAACACTTTCAAATTACTAGTAAGTTGCTACCAGGTGTCCTGGCCCTGGCTAATGGGCAAACGTCTAGTAGCTCCTCAAGTTAGCTACCAGAGTTTTTTGGCTGTGAGCTCAGAGTGCAAAAATCCTTGCTCAAAGTGGTAAGGGTTCCATTGCGGTGGAGACCACTAGATACCTAGTGATCAAGGCCTGAGATAGACTTAGGAATTTGTTGCCTCCTAAGATCTCAGATTCGAAATCTCTTATTTGCTATCAACTCTTTTGAGGTCATTTCATATAGAGTTTTGCCCTACCTTTAATTGGCCTTAAATGGGCGGTGGGATTGGTTTCTCGTCGAGGTGTGCAAAAACTGGCCGCGACACTGAGTTATATAAGAAAAAAAAACACGATTGGTACAAGCAATTGTCACCGCCATCCTACCTCATGCATCCCACTATCATCAATGTTCTTCATAAAGTTCTAACTACCGACTTCCAGTATTTATTCATGGGCCCATAGTTCTATACTCCCAATTCCCATAACAGGTCGGAAGGATTGTGGGAATTGGAAGAAGGGACTCGACCCATTATTAATATTATGGAGCGTCAAATCAGCCATTACTGTATGGAACACGTAGATACAGAAGTGTTTGGAACCGTTAGATCTAACGTGAGGGGTTCACATTAACAAGGATCAAAATAATGACAAGTCTTTTTGTTTCTCATTACCAAACATTACCAACACCACCAACCATTTAACCAAACATAATAGACGCTGAAACAAAAATACTGCTATGGCTTAGCACACAAACTTATTACTACTACAAAAAAACTGCGAGTTTCTTGATTTGAACTATTCACTGGACTAACCCACTCTAATGTACAGATTATTCACGGAAAAATCTGCTTAACTAAGATATTAACAATCAGACTTCTAACCGTCCATCTTTCTCTATACGTGCATTTAAATAAGACTCTTCCCGAGTTTGACCATCAACCTCTATTTTTTACGGAGAATCTAAACATCAGAATTTTCTTATTCTGTTCTTAATTTGCAACATATACGATTCAAACAAGCAAGACTGATTAAATCTGCTTACCAAAAAAAAAAAGGACTGATTAAATCTCTGCTAATAATGAACAACTTTGTACCTACTTGTAAAGCTTCTTTTATTGTGGTATACAATTTTGGGATGAAACACCAATTGTATCAATCAGACAAAAGCTAGTTCTTTTAACAAAGCAAGCAATGGAATCTTACAGTTTGAGAGTGGTTGTTCTGGTGGTAATGGTGATGATTACTGTGGTGGACGGTGGTTTTGGTGGTGACAGAGGCGGTTGAGGAGGTGAGCTCTTCTTCATTGCCAAGACTTGCTCTGGACGCATCCCTCTTGTGCTGTTTCCTCATTTCTCTGATTTTTGTGAAGTCCATGAAGTAGTCTGGCATTTCTCCATGTTGTTCCCAGTCCCCAAACTGGGGCACTGATAGCCATGGCTTGTTCTTCTGCACAATAAAGAAGAAAAAACTATACCCTTAAGTAACAATTTTTCAAATTCTCAAAACAGAAAAATATATTGAATTGTGCATATATTTTGTGAAAGGGAAAAAGGAAAGGTAAACACTGCTTGGATTCGTGGAGAAAATTCTGTCACGTTTATTTTTAACGTTTACAAATCCCTCTCGAAGTCAAGATCCAAACAGGACCGGTCCCGACATTTCGGAGGCCTAAGACGAATTTCGAAGAAGAGGCCTTTATTTTTCCTTTCGACTTATGTGCTGACCGTACTATTCTTTCTTCCTGAGCTCATAAGTTGGGTATTAAAAATAGTTGGAGTCCTAATTTCTATACTTTTTTTAGAGAGCCTACGGCGGCCGCCTCATAGGCCTGAGTCGGGCCCAAACGGAGGACCGGCGCTGAGAGCCTTAAGTGTTGTTTACAAAGTAAACCTAAGGAATTCATACAAAAAGTTACTATCAAAATGAGAATACGTGCCACATTGAAAGAAACAAATCACATTGAGACTTTAAAAAAAAAAAAAAATTACTTGTGAAAAAAATAAATCACATTGAGCCAGGATCATTCTGTGTACAAATATATATATACCAACCTTTTGTTTATATATCTTCACACGAATGTTGAGTATATTCTTGATATTTTCCATCTTTATTGTTAGTCAACGAAATTTGACAGGTCATTTTCTGACATTTTCATCTGAGGACAATACCTTCAAAATTCAGTCACTGCCAGATTTTTCTTCTGTCTTATTTGAATTTTCCGTGCATAAGAGCAGATTTTTCAAGCCCAAAATATTGACTAATCTCAAACTAACCCTTACCTCTGCGGGGAAAAAAAAATAAAAAATTAACCCTTTTACCTCTAGGCATGCCATTCTTTTTCCATGAATCAATTTTAGCTTTTTTCAAACAGCTAAATCGAAACACAAAAAAAAAATGAAAAACGCATACCCAAGCTCATTGATAGGACATGCATCAACAATCAGAACGAAAAAGATGAGTAAAATTGAACAAATTACTCGAATATATCAACATTTAATGTCATAAAACGAAATTTTAACATCCGGGTAGAGATACACAACACTTATGTATGTATCTGTTGCTTGGCCAGATATGCTTATCTTTTAACTAAACTGAAGTCCTCTCTTTTTGATGCCTGGAAAAATGTAAGAGAACGGAGGGTTTTTATTTTGTTTTATTTTGATCTAAGAGAGCAGAGAGTTTGAATCTGATAGCTAGTGAAACCAGAACAGAGTATATACAAATCTCATAGTGAAAAGGCAGAGAGAGAGAGAGAGAGAGAGAGTTTCACTTACCTCCTTCGGGTCTTCCATGCGATTCTTTTCAAGGAGGATTAGGCGTTGATATATCTGCTTAGCAGATAGATATATGGAGGGAGAGAGAGAGAGAGAGAGAGAGAGAGAGACGTGGGGGCTGGTGTTGGGTGGAAGCAGTGTTTTCGGAAGGGGCGCAGTTTTGTGTATACAAGCTACTTAGCCTACTTGGGAGCCTGGGGCGACACAACGAAAATTTATTTGCAGAGTCATGTAATGCTGTGTTTGGTTTGGTTTTTGAAAAGTTTTTTGAAAAATAGGGGGAATCTTGTAGGTATTTTTTGGAAAATACTTTTTGAAAAGTGAAAGGAACAACTTTGTAACGTCTTAACACGTTTGTTCATTCCATATTTCGTGATGTCTTAACACGCTTGTCCATTCCATATTTTTTGCGAGACGGATGAGTACTAAGTGTATGAATCCCGCAATAATGTGTAATAACTTAAGGCATTGGGTATTACGTGACAGCGTCACAAGACCACAAAATAATTACTTCGACACAACGGCACGTTGAAAATAATCTTTAAGGGGTAATCAATGATTGACTCTATCCGTACGATCATAAACAAGTTGTATTCTGTATTCTGTCGTCGTATAATTGTCAATAGCCACCGGAAGTAGCAGACGTTGAGATAAACCCAAGAAATCCCATCTCATTGCATAGTAGTAGTACTATTCAACCCATTTTGTTTGTAGAAAAAAGAAAAGAAAAAAGAGGAGACATTTTCATGCCTATATCTAACTACTCCATTTGTTTGTTTGTTTTGAAATTACCTTGTTAGGAGTACCACCTTACAAAGATTAAAATTTCTCCTGAATTCAGCTTTTCTAGAGTTACCATAGTATAAAACATTAAAATAAGGGCAGACTTGGCATGAAGGCCCCTACATATGTGGAATTTAAAATAATAAACACCCGATGAGAAGTTGTTAGCCGCCATATATATATCAATATGTTTGCATAGATTACTACAAAATACTTTTCAATTATGTATATATAGATATACCCTATAGGGTAAAGTCGAGTCGTTTAATTCTCTATTCAAAGGTTTTTTTTTTTTTTTTTGGGTCCTGAAGAATTGACATTTTAAATGGAAAAAATCTTTAAATTAAGGGCCATAATAATAACTTCATACTTAGAGGCCTCATTATAAACACTTCCTCGGAGTTTAAGAAGATCGTTCATTAAATTATATACTGTAAGCTTAGAACGTCCTGAATTCCGTTTGTTTATCTTTTGAACATTGATTAGATTAAGAGAAGTTTACAAGTTTAACGAATTTCAGAGCATTTTTCCTCTTTATATACATTATTACATTACATGAAAGTAGGTTTAGTGAATATCTGATTTTTAAGCGACAGAGGAATTGATTCTTTGCTTTAATAAAGGGGTACTGCTTCCTTTGTTACTAATGCATTAAAAAAGAAAGTCACAGACAGCGAAAAAGGAAGGAGGGGCCGAAAGTGCATTCGTACGAAAGCTAGTGATATCCATATTTGCAATTACTGTATTTTACAACCACATACATATACACAAATATTTATATTTTTTGATCGGTCCCATAATACTGAATATGTAGTGTATATGGGCCCAAATATGAATGTGAGTTTGTGTAAATATTTGTGGTTGTAGAACGATTGATTTACTTATTTACATTAACTTAAACGGAAAACATTACATAATTGTATATAGTAGTAATAGTAATTGCCCGCATTACTTTCTAAACATAGTCTAAATGAAGTATTAAACCCCACTTTTTCGAAAGTTTTTGTGTGTGGATATAACGGTTCTTTTTAACGTCATCTCACATGTGGTGAGTCCCGGATATTCATATGGTCTCATCTCATGTGAGAGGAGCATTACAAATAACTGTGAATTAGAAAAAATTTCTTTCTCTCAACAAAATCTACTTCTTGGAAATTTTCATTTTAAGAATAAGTTTCAAATATGGTCCATCTAACCAAGTTCATAAAATAGTCTAACACAACAAATGTTACCAAATCTGTTTAATTCCGTTAGTTACATTCAGGGATAGTATCAGAGATATTAAGAATGTATAATTATACGAGATTCCAACTCTAATTCAATTTTTTAAATGTCCACTCACTCAAAAGTGACACCCCTATCGCACTTGTTTCTTTAAATGATCTAGAAAAATAGAAAAACAAAATAGTTCAAAGATTACATTTAACCAAATAAGGAGCAGAGTTTGAAACTCTGTCTACCTCAAACGACGCAAACAAAAAACCTACAATCTTCAATCCCAGAAAGATCATGAAACTCCAAATCATCTAAATCAATAGCTCAAGTTGTATTGAATAACAATTTTGTTCTCTTACGTATTAGTTAAAAAGAAAAAGAATCTAACGCGCACAATTAAGAATTACTTCTGGCCGCAAAATATTACTCCAGACCGCGAAGAATTAATCTTGGCCGTATCGAATTATTCCTGGCCGCGAATAATTACTTTTGTCGCTACGAATTACACTTGGCCGCAAAGAATTGCTATTGGCCGCATTGAATTGCACTTGTCCGCATAGAATTGCACTTGGCCGCATCGAATTGCATTTGGCTGCATCGAATTGTTATTGGCCACCACGAATTGCATTTGGACGTATCGAATTGCACTTGGCCAAAAGTAATTCGATGCGGTCAAGTGAAATTCGTAGCGGCCAAGTGCAATTCGATGCGACCAATAACAATTCTTTGCGGCCATGAGTAATTCGTAGCGGCCAGGAGTAATTCTTTGCAGCCAATAGTAATTCTTTGTGAACTTTTTTAATCTTAGCCATTGGCTTCAATGGTTGAGATGGACAATGACTGAGATGGAGTGTCTTTTTTTTGTGTTCTCGGAACGCTCCCATAGATGTATATTCTTCAAATTAGCACAGAATTTGGAAAGTTTTGGTATTCTTCTCTCTCTCTTTTTTTTGAAAAATCACAGAGACATTAATGTACAGTTGTTAGGAGTAAATAAACCTACACGGCAATTGTGTAATATGTGCAAAAAGTGTGAGCACTTTAATGAAATGAGAAGAATGAGCCTAAACCATTGTATCAAAGTAATCATCCATTGCATCAACTTGTCTTTTGTTAAGTATGGATGGGCCCTATACCCTTGTATTATATACTATAGTAATTAACTCCAATGTGGAAACACAGGCACATTTATATTTCCGTTGGCTTTTCAACTTTCAACCTGATGAAGGCGAAGATGAAACTATGACTTAGAGTCAATATGCAATAAAATCAATACCAACCCCCCACCCAACACACACACACACACACACACACACAGAGCTAAATGAATGTGTGAGAGAAAAAACAGTTTTGGATTCAAAATTAGAATCCGTTTTGGAGAGAGAGACAACCACGATAATCGTTTTTGACTGATAACTATTAGGAAAGTAAGGGAAATTCGAAAATAAGGAATCAGAATAAGATTAGGAAACATTAATTGTAGTTTTTCTTTCATACTTCTTCCAAATATTCATTCTTTCAAAGTATATTTCTAGTCTTACTACCCGTAACTCTCTGCTACAGAAAAAATATGTACAAATCGGATGGTCCAAAATATAGATAATTCAAAAATCGTTGCTTCATATTATATAGATGTGGTTGCTTTATATCTTAACAAATCATTTTTTGAAAATAATTTTGTTTATATTTTTGGAGCCAACATCAATGAAAGTAGTTTTGTTTATGAGGATTATAGATTGAATTAAGATTTTGGTCATAAACTCGAGCATTAATTTGACAATATCAATAAAAAGATAAATATGGTAAACCTTAAGCACCCGTTGTTGATTCAATCCTGAGCACAGAGCATTCTAAAGACGAATCTTCTCATTCTAGACCAATGATTCATTTCTATTTGATGTTTTCTAATTGATATTCATACAACCATATTCAATTGGGACCCTATTTTTTTCGACCAAAAAATCAGTGGCCTAAAGCGGGCGTACATCCGGCTTTGGTGGAATTTACCTTTTTGGTGGAATATTTTTAGAAAAGATTACATGTAGGGCTGTAAATGAATTGAGTTGTTCGCGAACTATTCGAGGTTCAATTCGGCAAGAGCTCGTTCGAGTTCGATTCGTCTGCTAAACGAACTGAACCTGAACCTCAATTCTAGGCTCGTTCCGTAAATGAGCCGAACCTGAGCCTAACGGTATTCGGCTCGGTTAGGCTCGCGAATCTATACTTAAATTTAATTAATAATTCAATAGGGGTCTGTTTGTAAATATAAAAAATTTTAAGGTTGTATATTGATGAGCACCCAATATTGTAGATATTTGGTGCGACTGGTCCCGTCTTATGCTGCTTTTACTTATGTTTATTTAGCTTTTATTGCGATATTGCACGTAAGGTAGGTTTTTGTGTATTTCAGGTAATCCGTGTTAATAAGGAGGTTTTGAATGCCAAGGAATGCTCCGGAAAGTACTCAAGGCCACATGCCACCCTGTGGTGGTGCCCGAAGAGTCATGAAGAGATGGTTTGGAGGTTGCTCGGGTAACCCAAGGGTCAATGGAATTGAAGGAGAAGTGAGGATTTTACCAAAGCTACTCATCTTCCAACTAGCTGAGGGTAGAATCGCCATATCTTTTGATGTGCAAATGATATTGGATCAAACCACTTGAGTTAGAAAGTAGACTCGAGGCTTTCCAACGGTCCAAAGAACGCCTAAATCTGAAGTTCGGGAGTGTCCTGAGCAAACCCGTGAAGTTTCCCAAAAAATCTGCTATGAACCGGTTCGGGTTTTAGGCTGTACCGGTTCATGTTGTTCAGAACACTATTTTTGGCAGCTTTTCAAGGTTATGAACCGGTTTGGGTTTTTGCTTGTACCGGTTCATGCTGTGTAAAATGTGCACGAATTTCCAGCTTTTTCAGCTTTCTACTTTTGGGATATTTTCCATTTCTAGCCTCTTTTAGGATATTTGTGGGATATTTTGTGAGAGAAGAAGCCTTTGTATAAATAGGTCTTCTCCTCTCTTCTTTAACTAGCTAGTTCATTTTTACCTTTAAGTCATTTTTAGTTTTAGGACTCCATTAATGGTTTTTAAGCTTTCTTAGTTAAATCCTTCAAGAACACTTGTAAGTCTTTCTCGTTTCTTGTTTTCTTATTCATTAATGTTGTAGCTACGGTTGTGGTCGTTCTTAATATCAAGTTTATTTTCGATTTTGTCGGTTAAAAGTTATGCCTTGTTTTTATGCTTTTCTAGTCTTTTCAATATGTGTGAGTAGTTGTTTGGCTAAGTCTCGGGATAATCTTTCCTAAGGACTTAGGCGGTTGTTTGGTTCTCGAGCCTTTGGGCTTTCAAGCATGATTTTTGGAATAGGGCTAAATTGGTAATTTCGGTCTAAACTTAGGGGTGTTAACTCCTCGGTATGCCGTTTGACAAGCGATCTTGGCAAATAGTATGACGAGGGCTCGTGGCCTCCTTTGGACTCGACAAATGATTTAAACTAGTTGGTTCGCCTCGTTTAATCACATCTTTCGACAAACGTAGTCAATAAAGCTAAATCTTCCGGCGTGAGCACGCGGTCGTGACTCTTGCCTGAGTTATAATTGAGAACCGGTAACGGCCTTTGTCAAGGGATAGATGATCCCTAGACTTGCCTCTTTTAGTTTGTTAAGTTCATTTCTAGTCTTTTTACTTAGCATTTCTATCGTTTAAAGCAAAACAAAGTTGGCCGTCTTAAACGCCGCAAATCCTACCATATAAAACCTACAATTCCAATTAAGCTATATTCGATTCTCTGTGGGTACGATCCCGGACTTCCGGATATTATGCTATCGACGACCTAGCCCTACGCTTCGGGTTTCTATCAACCTTATATTTGAAGGCAAGGTTTCGACGTAAGCATATATATAATTCAATACTTATTTTTCTCCCAAATTTTATATGATCAATGAGAGAGTTTGGGTTCGCTTGAGTTTAATGAGCCGAGCCGAACCAAACCCAAGTCTTGACGAGCTCAATTCGAGCTTAGATTCAGCTCGGCTCCATTCGTTTGAGTTTAACGAGCCAAACTCGAGCCAAGATGTTCAGGTTCGAATCGAACCCACGCCGAACTGGTACCTTAACGAACCCAACCGAGCCGAACCCGAGCCTTGAAAAATTTTAACGAGCCGAACTCGAGCCGAGTTGTTCAGGCTCGAATTGAACTCGAGCCGAACTAGTACCTAAACGAACTCGAGCCGAACTAGTACCTTAACGAACTCGAGCCGAACTTAACAGGGTTCGGCTTGATTTGGTTCGTTTACGGCCCTAATTACATGCGGAGTAAAAAAGCTCTTCTCGTTCATTTGTGGCCCAATACAAATTTAGGGCCGAGTGGTGATGTTTTGTGGGTTGGGGATATTCAGATTATGAGCTGGGCTTAGAGAGGATTATCAGCGTTGGGCTTACGCATTTACAAATGTCTCCTTTTTTATTTTGTTTTTTTTTTTTGGTTCCAACTTCGAAGGATATCCGGACTAGCTTACGTGCGCCTCGACTAATCTCCTCTCCAGCCCAATCAAAGTTGGACCATCTATGCATGAACTAAGAGATTCACGAGAGATTACTTTGTTGCGGCCTGACTCCAAGAATCAAATCATTACAGTTGTGTGGGGAGCAAACTTACTAAACAACGACGGGATTCTCCTTTCAACACATTAGAATGTGCGGACTGTACAACATCTTAAGATTTTAGTACACGTGGCACTTAATGAGTGGATGGAAATCGGAATCAAACTTGAGCAGTTTTCTACACCACAAGACTGGTATGCAGTCCAAGGGCGTTATCGAAATCCCCTCGGCTGCAAATATTTTGCTGGCCACAAAATAGGATGCGATTAATATATATAGTTTCCTCAATCACTGAAATGTGCGCTGGAAAATGGAGTACTAATAATACAATTATAATCTCAAACTATTCTTAAATCATCACACATAATCAATACGCTTCTAAACTCATTAATGTTCAATTAAGATAGTAGTTTAATAAAGAAGGTTATCTTTAGCCCTTGTTCGGTTGTGGGTTTTGAGTAGTGTTTTTGAATAAAGGTAGAAAGAGAAATGAGAGTAATGATTGTGGAAAAAGATAAAAAGTAGAGAGAGATAGAGTGAAAAATGAGAGTAATGATTGAAAAGTTAGAGAGAGAAAAAATAGAAAAGTTAAATTTTCCAAAATTTTGGGTTTAGAATTCCAAACCGAACAAGCATTCAAGCTCAAACACTTTAAAATCATTCTTCGAACTTATTGTTTTGGGCTAAAGTAAGCCCCCGAAAGATCAAAATTATTCTACAGAGTACTTTCTTTTTTCATTTATAGTACTCTCGTTAACGTTAGTCTTGATTTTAATTATTTTTGTTTGGGGAGAAAGTCGTGAATTTCTCTTTGATTTTGCTTATTTTATATGGGTTCGGATCCTCTTTTATCCTTATTTTGGATGGATGGATGGATTGGATTGTCTAAATTTCGACAGCCTATTTGAATGTTAAAAATTGCTGAGTAAGGGATTAATTTTTATCAATAAGATATTACTACTAATAAATTTAGAACATTAGTTATCGAGCTGCTCAGCCAAAATTAATTGATTCAGGCAATTCCAAAACACGGACCGGAGAAGAATTCATTTTCATTTTATTAATATCAAAACATTCTTCCTGTAAAATTAATTTTTCTCTTATCTTTTTTTTTTCTTCTACTTCCAATTTTTGGCTTGACTAAAAAATTAAAAATTGCTAAAATAGTTTTTGTTGAACGGAGCTAAAATAGTTTACCCAGGATTTCTTCATCTTCCATGAACTGATAGAGTGCACTGGTGCGGATAGGGTGTGAGAGAGAGAGAGAGAGAGAGAGAGAGAGAGAGAGAGAGAGTTTTCTCTTCCGCTCTGTTCTCTCGGCTACCCCCACAGAGAAAATCTCTCAGTTTCTTTCCCTTTCTCAAAATTAACCCCCTTTTCTTTTCATCGCTAAAAAAATTCTCAATTTCAGTTACTTTCCCGCCATCCAAACATGGACTTCGCAACAAAACTCCAATTCATCGACCTCCGCTCAACCTTCCTCACTGGTTCATCCTCCCGTTTAGACGTTCAGAAACCTAATCTCCGACCACGTTTCAGCCCAATTTCTTCCACAGGTCGGTCATATCATCATTCTATCAAATACAGAACGAATTTCCTTAACCCTACAAAACCAATAAAAAACCCTACTAGGGTTTCAGCTAAATTGTCAGACGAGTCTGGTGACGAGGAGGACGATATCGAATCACTGTTTTCGGATTATTCGACTGATGATATCAACTATAAGCGTGCAAATAACAAGAAATCGAATACCGGGGCATCGAGTGTATCATCGGGTGTTAGGTTAGAGAATGTGAATAAGAGCTACAAGGGTGTGACAGTGTTGAAAGACGTGACTTGGGAAGTGAAGAAAGGCGAAAAAGTGGGTTTGGTGGGGGTAAATGGTGCTGGGAAGACAACCCAGTTGAGAATTATTGCTGGGTTAGAAGAACCCGACTCTGGTAATGTTATAAAGGCCAAACATAATATGAAAATCGCGTTTTTGAGTCAAGAATTCGAGGTTTCATTGAGTAGGACTGTGAAGGAGGAGTTGTTAAGTGCTTTTGAAGAGCAGATGGAAGTGGCAAAGAGGTTGGAGAAGGTGCAGAAGGCAATTGAGGGGTCAGTGGAAGATTTGGAGTTGATGGGGAGGCTTTTGGATGAGTTTGATTTGCTTCAGAGGAGAGCACAGACTGTGGATTTGGATCAGGTGGATGTCAAGATTAGTAAGTTGATGCCTGAACTTGGGTTTGCTCCGGAGGATTCAGATAGGTTAGTGGCTTCGTTTAGTGGTGGGTGGCAGATGAGGATGTCACTTGGGAAGATTCTACTTCAGGTATCAGTGTAACTGGATTCATTGTTGGTCTTGAAATTTTGTTACTAACTCAGTCCCCAGTTTTGATGAATTTGAAAACTTTTTCAAAAAAGAAGATATTTTGATTGGTGGGAATAAGTCTCGAATTGTTTCCACAAAAAACTGATTATTGTTGACCAGATTAAAGGCACGACTGTTGAAAAAAGACTAAGAATATGGGTCGGAGTGAGTAATAGGTTTTGATGCGTAGACTTCAGAATCAAAGATTGTGTTGTAAATATGCTCTTTGCGTTTGCATTAGCGGTGTTGGAGTTTTAAAATCCAGTATGCTGTAACGCAGTAAATTAGTGTCAATAAAGCACTGATACTTCTACTTCGCAGTCTAAACAGTCTTGCACCTTGATGGGTACAATCCTCGTGAATACTCTGCAAGGTCAATGCATGCTCTACTTTTAAACTGTACTTCAATTCTTTTTTTGTAATTTTGAACAATTATCTGACACTTCTCAAATAATCTAAGAGACATGTCTGGGCAATGAATATTGAATGTGTGAGTGTCTGTATTGCAGCATTGCTGTATGGGTATACTAAGGCTAAATTTAGACTTCCTTTTGTTTTCATGCCGTGTCATGCGGCATTCCTTTATTATACCCATCTATGCTTCAAGGAACTGCTGCTTCCACCATCATATCATTTCTGCAAAATTGCACTTGCTTAGCATAAGTTAACCAAATTAAGTGAAGTTTTGAAAAGTGTATTCTAAATGGGTTTTTTTTTGGCCTTATCGATTAAATTTTCAATGTCTAAGAACAGTAGTTTCTGATTGATTGGTTAAGTGCTGACATGTGATATAATCTGCAGGACCCAGATTTATTACTATTGGATGAGCCCACTAATCATCTCGATCTTGACACAATTGAGTGGCTGGAAGGATATCTTAATAAGCAAGATGTGCCTATGGTCATCATATCCCATGACAGGGCTTTCCTTGACCAGCTTTGTACAAAAATTGTGGAAACAGACATGGGTGTATCAAGGACATACATGGGCAATTATTCTGACTATGTTGCTGCAAAGGCAGCCTGGATTGAAGCTCAGTTTGCAGCGTGGGAGAAGCAGCAAAAGGAAATCGAGCATACAAGGGACTTGATAAGCAGATTAAGTGCAGGAGTAAATGCTGGCCGTGCATCTTCTGCTGAAAAGGTGTACTATTTTACTCAATTATTCCATTCAGTGAATGCATGTTCTAATCCATAGTGTTATGGCGGAAGTAGGTATGCCTGATTAGTGATGAATCTTTATAATCCTAAGCAATTGCTTGTTGTGAAATCTATCATTTTGCTTTATTTGATACAGACCAACTTCCTACAAATGGTTAAAAATAAGAGGAAGACAGACTCACTGGGGTTACAACTCACATCATCTCCCCTACACAGGATAAAGCATTCGTAGTCTTTGCGTTCACAAGACGGCATGCATTATGTTTTTTGGAAGTGGTGATTTCTATCTATTTCTTGAAATGCGGCTCTTCTGAAGAGCAGTGCGCAACATGGGTAGCATTATTGTTTTGGGGAGGTGGTGAAGTCTACTTGTTTCTTGAAATGTGGCTCTTTCGAAAAATAAAGTGTGGGATACTCCTTGATGATGCAAAATTGCATCCCCGAGAGTTCTAACATTGATAACGGTGTCTTCAAAACCTAAGGGGCTAAGACATAAATTAGGTAGATTTTGCTTAGAACTCGGACTTGGTTGGGGTATGGATAGGGGAAAAGGAAAACGGAAATGAATGTCGAAGTGTGAAGAAAAATCGTGTTATTTTGGGTTTTCGCTCTTACTGAAAAGTTGGAGAAAGAAGAACATTTCGAAATGCTAAGAGATTGTGGTAAAGAGAAGGAGGATTGATATTTAGATCTACACATTTCTCCCCTATTTTGATTATTTTGTATTGGTCTCATTGTTCTGTGTGGTAATCATGGATTGTCTTTGCAGAATATATTTGCTGGCTCAGTAGTATGTTAGTGTCCCCATCAGGCTGCAATCATGGTAGATAGCTTCTTCGCTTCTGTAATGGGGACCGTGATTTTTATTTACTGTTTCTGTTAGTTATCCACTTATCCTTAAAAAGTAACTTCCCTGATTATTGTGGACTCTTTGAACCTTTTCAACAACTGCTGCGTGAGACACTGATATGCAGGACTAAAACAAAGTTGCTTTCTACGCGGCTTGATCATGATTTTGTTCACATTCTCTTTTGTTATGGGCGGCGTCAATAACTGCTGTTTCATTTTTATGAAAATAGAAACTTGAAAAGCTTCAGGAAGGTGAACAAGTTGACAAGCCTTTTATACGGAAACAAATGAAAATTAGATTCCCTGAGCGTGGAAGAAGCGGGAGATCTGTTGTAACACTCAAGAATCTGGAATTTGGATTTGGGGATGGGGTAAGTAACATAATGAACTGAAAGAGGACAAAGGCTAATGAAGTTTAGCTCTCTGTTTCTGATTATTGTACATGTGATCCATTCTTTGTCAGGTTTTGTTTAAGAAGGCTAATGTGACGATTGAAAGGGGCGAGAAAATTGCCATTATCGGCCCAAATGGGTGCGGAAAGAGTACGTTGCTTAAACTTATTATGGGTTTAGAGAATCCCAGAGGAGGCGAAGTTCTGCTTGGGGAACACAATGTTCTTCCAAATTATTTTGAGCAGAATCAGGTATAAACCTGTGATAATTCTTATAGTTTTGCTTGGGCCATTATTTCTCCCTACGACTAATTATTTAATTTCAGGCTGAGGCACTTGATTTGGATAAAACAGTGCTTGAGACTGTGGCAGAAGTTGCGGAAGATTGGCGCATTGATGATGTAAAAGGGCTCCTTGGGCGTTGCAATTTCAAAGCTGATATGCTTGATAGGAAGGTATCCTTCTTGAGCGGTGGCGAGAAGGTTAGTACTCGTGGTTTTTTTTTTTTGTCTTAGTTTTCATGGAGCGCTCACATCACCTTGTGGTTACATAAGAATCTAGCTTTACGTTTTGGATCTCTTATAGAAAACAACTATCGTTAGGGTGTTACTTTTAATGAGTTTAACGTGTTCTATTAGCTTCATCAGGGCTTGTAGTTTGTGTTCTATTTCGCTTCACATTTATCTCATTGCCTGTTGAGTTTAGGCACGTCTCGCCTTTTGCAAGTTCATGGTAAAACCATCAACCTTGCTAGTTTTGGATGAGCCGACCAACCACTTGGATATACCGTCAAAAGAGATGCTTGAGGTTTGCTCCCTATTCCATTTATTTTCTTCAGTTAATGTTATTTATTACATCCATCATCACCCTTTTATATTTTTTTGAACTCTATTGTACTTATTAGGAGGCGATATCCGAGTATGAGGGCACTGTCATTACTGTTTCTCATGATCGATACTTCATAAAGCAAATAGTTAATCGGGTATTGGAAGTCAAGGATGGCACTTTACAAGACTATGAGGGCGATTACAATGTAAGCTTTTCTTTAACTTACTCGACTTGGAATTTTAGCATTTGCTTCTTGTGTTGCAAATGCCTTGCATCAGAAAATTGGTGTTTTTTCCCCTTACATATGGGTTCCAATCGTGGGGTGTGGATGCCAACTCATGAGTTGGAATTACTGGATTACTGAATTCTCACCATTATTCGGCAATGCATGCCCTCAACAGTTATCGTAGCTATGCGCTTTGACAGTAATTTTAATATGGCAGGTCAAGTCTTTTCAGTTCTTAACCCTAAAAAAACTGATTAGTATAAGGAATAATCTATCATTTGTGCATACTGCATATACTCCATCCATCCTATTTTGTTTGTCTATTTTTTAAAAGTTGTTCGCTTTAATAAATACTACTCCTATATTTTCTTGATAAAGTATTTCTGTATTTGAAATTTTGTTACCAATAAATCTGAATTAGTTCTTCTAGGCAATTTCAAAATCATCTAAGAATCTTTTTTTTTTTTTATAAAAAAAGCAGACAATTAAAAAAAAGGGACAGATGGAGCATAATTTTGTATATTATGCAAATATTATCAGCTCAAACGTTGTTGAACTCCAAGAATTCGAACGTACTCATGTATGCTCGCTTTGGTATGAGCACCGTTCAGAAGTGTCTCTTAAACTTGTATTTAGACTCAAATGCTTGTGTTAGGGAACTGCTCAGTTTATGAGAATGATGGTGGTTTCTGATAATCCAACAATTACAAAATTGCAGTACTATTTGGAGAAGAACATTGAAGCAAGACAAAAAGCGCTTGAACGGGAGGCAACTCTCGAGGAAAAATCTCCTAAAGCAAAAGCCAAGTCAAAAATGTCGAAGGTAGTGCTACCCTTGTAGTAATTCTCAAACCATGTAATGAAAATGGAAAGTGGCAAATTTATGTTTACACTGATATCTGGGTAAAATCTGATCAAAGGCTTAATTTTTGCTTTGCATATTCCTTTCAGGCTGAAAGGGAAGTGCATAAGAAGCAGAAATCACAGGCATTTCAGAATGCAAAAGCAAAATCGAGAGGGTCGAAGAATTCTAAAAGATGGAATTGAGCTATACTTTAGTTGGAAAAAATCTGTATCTTTTCGATGGTCTTACTTTGTCAAAAACCTTGACCATGTGTATATAACGGTGAATATAAATAGTTTACTTGGTTACATTGAATTGAATCAGATGTGACCCATATTTTTGATAAAGGGTTCATGTCAACGATATATGCCTTATGTTTGTATCTCCCGTAATCGTTTGCAGTTCTCATTCTTATGGAGTAGTCGGAGCACACGAGAAAGAAATATAGCTTACTTGATCCCAATTGAAAGGTGGACTGCTGGGGAAATCGATTGCGTTTTCTACGCAATCCGCAATGAATTAGTATTGCTTTTGTGCAATGAGTATAATTTTTTTTCCAAAGGGAATGCAATATAGATAGTAGATGGTGCCATTAAAACCTTGGAAGTGATTTTTTTTTTTGGCCGAAACAAATGAGATGCTATCAGTAAGCAAATTAAAGTGTTGTGTTGAATTAAATGTTCTATTGTTTTTGTTTGTAGGTTGCTATTTTTCTTCCTTATGAGTAGTATATCCCCATCCCACAATTGTTTAGAAAATGATAAGAAGATCAAAAAACAACACAACAATGAACTCTTAGGTGAAACAAAAGACGCACAATATATATTTAATAGGATTTGTCCATGCCTACGGCACTACCTGCCCCGTTTGGAATTATCCTTTGAATCTTGGAACACAAAAATGGGTATCAAATTTGCCGGTAGTTGCAAACTCTAAATCGATCTCTTTTTTGGTGGCACAAAAGAGAATTACTTGAAAGAATTACCTATGCATGAGGCATGGGCAATTCCTGCAACTTTCAAAAAAAAAAATAATGCATTGGTAAGATCCAAATTTAGTGGATCTGGAATTTTTTTAGAGAATTGTCCGTGCCTAGGGCACTCCCAAAACATTTACCTGTATAATTCTTCGGACTTATGGTTAAAAGTTAGTAACAAAATAAATGTAGAAGGAGAAACATAAAAGAAATATAAAAAGTTCTTCTAACATTTTTAATCCCACTACACAATTATCATCCGAGATAACACTAAAAGAAAAAAAAACCATCTCTTTTTAAATCTTCGACCACAAATATTTGCTAAAACTATCATAGCTCTCTCTTAATGTTTATTTATTATAAAAAAAAAATATTTAGATTGGAAGAGAAGCCAATCTGCATCATTCCCCAAAAAAGTGTTTTGGACACAGGACCTACGCACTTCTCCAACATTTATAGCAGACTACATCATCCATTCTTACACAATATTGATCCCATCAAATTTAACTATAAATATTCCTATGAATATTTGCTTTTACAAATAAGGGAACACAAATTCAGCTATCTTTCTTATATATCGTTACCCTCTCCAACCCCTCACCAAACTGTTAGTAATTTAATTTAATCAACGGGTAGCTGTAATCTTAACGTGGGGAGATTAATAAGTATTTAATATTATGGAGCTCGTAATATAATTGAGATAAGGACGGGAGTGCAATTATAATTCTGTAGTGGGGTGAATTATAATTAGTGAAATAAGAAATAGAATCCTGGTGGGATTAGGTTTTCTTATTTACACTAGGAGCCCAGACTTATTACTCCTTAGGTCCCTATCGTAGCCCTATATATACACGTTATGCTCTCTAGGTCAGAGGCACGTTTTCACGTTTTCTATTATTCACAAAATAGAGGCAGGCTTAGAGAGCAAGCAAATGACGTGAGAGTCCACACTCGGTTAGTGGTTCTAGATGTCTGAGAGGAAGATCGTGATGCCGAGCAAGATTCGTGGTTTATAGCAAGAGCGGCTATAACAAGTTCAACCTGTGTTCGTGTCGAGGTAAAACCCCAATTCCGCCTTGTAGGGTTTTACTTATTTTTATTGTTTAATCTGTACGCATAATTACTGGGTTCTGGGATTCGTTTCCCAACAGTGGTATCAGAGCGGGCTGTAATCATGCGTATTGATTAAGCAAGCCATGTTGTCGGAGTATAGGACGGAAACGGAAAAGCGTTTGGGTAAATGTCTCAAGACACTACGATCTGATCGTGGTGGCGAATACCTCTTGGGAGAGTTTAGGGACTACTTGTCATTTGAAGGGATTACATCGATTGTCAGCTCCAGGTATGCCACAACAAAATGGGGTAGCAGAGAGAAGAAATAGGACTCTTATGGATATGGTAAGATCAATGATGAGTTATTCGGAATTACCAATTTCGTTTTGGGGACATGCACTAGAAACAGCAGCGTACATTCTTAACTTGGTACCATCTAAGTCAGTACCATCTACACCCACAGAACTATGGACTGGGCGCAAACCTAGTCTGCAACATGTTCGGGTTTGGGGTAGTCCAGCACATGTGCTGAATGGGAAAGCAGATAAATTGGAATCAAGGACAGAAGTTTGCTTGTTCGTGGGGTACCCTAGAGGAACGAAAGGTGGACTGTTTTATAGTCCTACAGATAAGAAGGTCATTATTAGCACTAATGCCCGGTTCTTAGAAGAGGACTATGTGATAGACCACAAGCCCAGAAGTAAAATTGTTCTAGAGGAACTGAGAGGAGAGAGACCGACACAAACTTCTTTACCACCAATAGTGCAAGAGGAAACGCCACAAGGGATATCTGTAGAGGCACCTATTCACACACCGGTACCTCGTCGTAGTGGGAGCGATATTGTTCCACCCAGTCGGTATACGTTGTTGGGAGAGTCTTTTGAAATGATCCCTGATGATCAACGTGCCGAACCCTGTAACTACAATGAGGCACTTCAAGATAAAGATGTGAAACTTTGGCAAAAGGCTATGAAATCAGAGATGGAGTCTATGTACTCTAATCAGGTCTGGGATCTTGTAGAACCACCTGAAGGGATTAAACCCATTGGATGCAAGTGGATCTACAAGAAGAAAAGAGGGGCGGATGGGAAGGTTCATACCTTCAAAGCTAGGCTTGTTGCGAAAGGGTATACCCAGAAAGAAGGGATCGACTATGAGGAAACTTTTTCGCCAGTAGCCATGCTTAAGTCCATTCGGATTCTCTTATCCATTGCGGCTCATCTCGATTACGAGATTTGGCAAATGGATGTCAAGACCGCGTTTCTTAATGGAAATCTGGATGAGTGTATCTATATGGTGCAACCAGATGGATTCATAGCAAAAGGTCAAGAGCACATGTTGTGCAAGCTCAAGAAGTCCATTTATGGGCTTAAGCAGGCATCTAGATCTTGGAACATCCGTTTTGATCAAGTAATCAAGTCTTTTGGTTTTGATCAATGTCCAGATGAGTCATGTGTGTACAAGAAGCGCAACGAAAAAGTTGTGGTGTTTTTAGTACTGTATGTCGATGATATCCTGCTCATCGGAAACGATGTGGGAGTGTTGTCTTCAGTGAAAGAGTGGTTATCCAGCCAATTCGAAATGAAGGACTTGGGAGAAGCCGGTCACATCCTAGGGATTAAGCTTATACGAGATCGCAAGAATAGGATGTTGGGCTTATCACAAGCTACTTATATCGATGCCATTCTTGCCCGTTCTAGCATGCAAGACTCCAAGAAATGGTTCCTCCCTTTTAGACATGGAATCTACCTTTCCAAGGATTAGTGTCCTAAAACACCTGAGTAGATGGAGAAAATGAAAGCAGTTCCTTATGCCTCGGCAGTAGGAAGCCTGATGTATGCTATGTTGTGTACTAGACCTGATATTTGCTTTGCCGTTGGCATGGTTAGCAGATTTCAGTCTAATCCAGGGAAAGAACATTGGACTGCAGTGAAACATATACTCAAGTATCTGAAAAGAACTAGAGATCATATGTTGGTGTTCCAGTCAGATAGTATGGTACCTCATGGGTACACAGACTCAGACTTTATGTCAGATAGGGATTCCAGAAAGTCTACCTCGGGATATGTGTTTACTTTGGGAGGTGGAGCCATAAGTTGGAGGAGTGTCAAACAATCATGTATTGCTGATTCTACCATGGAGGCAGAGTATGTGGCAGCTTCTGAAGCAGCCAAGGAGGCCGTTTGGCTCAGAAACTTTTTGTTGGATCTGGAAATTGTCCTTTCAGTGCAATCAGCCATTACACTCTATTGTGACAATAGTGGTGCAGTTGCTAATTCGAAGGAACCAAGGACTCACAAGAAGGGCAAACACATCGAGCGTAAGTATCATCTGATTCGAGAGATCGTACAGAGAGGTGATGTTGTTGTAACCAAGATTGCATCGACAAACAACCTAGCAGATCCTTTTACGAAGAGCTTACTGGCTAAGAATTTTGATAATCACGTAGAGGGAATGGGAGTAAGATGCATGGCAGTACGGTTTTGAGTCTTAGTGGGAGTTTGTTAGGAGGTTATGTAAAAATTATGTTTTTTATATGATGGATTAATATTTAATTATTAATCAGGTTTATCCCTTTTTGATGAGAATCTTTTATGGGCAATATTTGCATATTTTTTTATGTTGTGCATGTGTGTCTTTTATTCTACATAGTAGATAATCCAGTGTGTAGAGTACGGCTTACACACAGAAGATTGGATCATCGGTTCTTGTAAAATATAAGATATAGTTCACAGTCTTAGATGGAACTGGACACACCATCGGTAGGACTGTAGTACAATGTTTAGTAGGTCTGTCTTGACTACAGGGAACAGTTTAGTTCTAACTCATTGTGCTAGTACACTTTGTGTGTATTGAACGGGACCGCACTGAGGTAATTGTCTTTGTACTAACTTTATAAGACAGTTGGAACCTCATGGTTATTATGAATGCTTATGCTCTTAATCCAAAGATAATTATTAGAGGTATATATTTAATGTTGTTGACTTTGATTCATTAAAGAGTGAGATCTTTATACGGTCAATAGTCTCGGTGAGTTGGGTCGCAATATTATGTATATGACAACTATTAATTATTAATGGAATCCACGTCCCGATAGGGATTGATGATACCCCTTGAGTAACCTTATAAGTTTCGATTATGTCAAACCCTGCAGGTGGATATTTGTATCCGACATATCAAATAAGTTAAGCGGATAGTCTCAAGTTAAGATGTTGATTAAGTGGAAAATTGTTAGTAATTTAATTTAATCAACGGGTAGCTGTAATCTTAACGTGGGGAGATTAATAAGTATTTAATATCATGGAGCTCGTAATATAATTGAGATAAGGACGGGAGTGCAATTATAATTCTGTAGTGGGGTGAATTATAATTAGTGAAATAAGAAATACAATCCTGGTGGGATTAGGTTTTCTTATTTACACAAATTACTCCTTAGGTCCCTATCGTAGCCCTATATATACACGTTATGCTGTCTAGGTCAGAGGCACGTTTTCACGTTTTCTATTATTCACAAAATAGAGGCAGGCTTAGAGAGAGCAAATAGATCGCGAGAGAGTCCACACTCGGTTCGTGTTCTAGACGTGCAGGAAATACGAGAGAAGATCGTAAGGTACGGCCGAGCAGTATTCGTGGTTTATAGCAAGACGTGCTATAACAAGTTCAACCAGCGTTCGTGTCGCAGGGAGTTGAGGTGAAACCCTAATCCGCCTTGTAGGGTTTTACTTATTTTTATTGTTTAATCTGTACGCATAATTATTGGGTTCTGGGATTCGTTTCCCAACACAAACCACCGCTCCCCTCACCTAATGCCACGCACATTGCACAATCACCACCCTCCCACTCTTTCTCTTCGCAATAACAAAGATCAATTTCGTAGAGGACAAAGCATTTTTGAAAAGAAAAAAAAAAACAGAAGGGGTGAGAGAAGGAAAAATGGAAAAAGATGTAAAGGAAATAGAAGTTTTCCTCTCTCTCTCTCTCTCTTTCCTCTTTCCTTTAAATTACCAAACACCAATTTATTGCAACAATCGGAAAAAAGAAACACGTTAACAGCCCTAGAATTTTACCAGAAAGTTTAGGGAGAAAGCCTCTGTCATACTTTGCTTATTAAAGAAAAGTATCCCCCTCTCTCGCAACAATGATTACATAGAATAGAATGCATGTCAACCAGTTACCAAACCCATTTCAGAAATCAAAATGCCATTTACAGATAAAAGAGAAAAAACATAGCTTGCTTCAATAGGACCAAACACAGGGAAAAAAATTGTTGGCAACAACGGGAGAGAGAGAAAGAGAGGACTCTGGTGGATTTGAATTGTGTACAGGTGAAGGTATGAGATGGCAATTGTGTAATATGTGCAACGAATGTGAGCAATTTCTTGGAAGGAGGAGAATGCCTCTCAACCCCTTGGATCAAATGAATCTCAGTCCTTCTTTCAACTTATATTTGTGTGGTCCCCACACCCTTGTGTTTTTGTTAGATAGATATCAAAAAAACATAACAGAGAACTTACAAGCTAGGCCAAAGTTGTTGGGTGTTCAAATCCGCTCACCAGGCCCGTTAAATTGTAGTATATTACATTGATGTTCTCACATGAACTAAATAAAAAAAGATAGATAAGGCGGCAGGAGAAGTTTTTTGGAAGATTGAAAAGCGAACAAGTCAACACACCACCTTTGGCACTAGTACCGATCCCACACGAAACATAGGCTACGTGAGCTTAAGTAGACAAAGTGCTCAAGTAAATTGAAGCCGGTGAAGATTACGGAGCCCACTAGTCCAAGCGACAACCTTGGGATAAAACCGACAATCAAAGGTAAGGTTGTATTGCACCTCTTACAGCGAGCGAGCTATTATTCGCATGTAACAAGTTATGTTGCTTAGTAAAGCCGAACATAAAAATCTATTGCGGGCGCCACTGGGATGGAGGTTAGCCTCCCTGAAATGTTGGAAAGATGAAAATTTTCCATTCGCAAACCCTTAAGCATCGACATTCCTCCTTCTTCCACTTCAAGCTCCCCGTCAGAACTTCCAATAACTTCCAAGATTTCGAGTTGAGGGAATCCTCCAGCAGAGCAAGCCAATTTATCTCCACCATAGGCCCCCAACCCCAAAACAGTCAAATTTGGAAGCTTCTCCAACACTATAAAGGGATCTTCAGTAAGATCCGCACATATCGAGAGGTATTTGAGATTTGGTGGGAAATGGTGGACCTCTGCAGGCACCTTCCAAGCTCCTTTGAACCACAATGTCATTTGGATGAGGTTCTGGCTCTGAGAAAGCGGTTGCAATGCAGAGAACGAACCAGAGTCTCCTAAATGAACTCCTAGAAGCAAGAATTGGAGGTTTCTCAATCCACCGATAGAAATCTAGCGTGATTCTCCTGTCACTTCCCAAATATGATACCCAGAGCTCACGAAGATTGATCAAAACCGTTGGGTCGAACTCCATCTGATCCCCAACTACAACCCGACGGAGAGTTCGAAGCTTAGTCAAATTGTCCACCGGAAACGGCCACTTGAAAACTCCAAGTAAACGTCTTAGCTGCTTTGCATAGCATATTTCATCAGGTAATTGAACTGGAACAGCAGTAAACTTACGACTTAGCTCCAACGTTTGGAGGGCATGTAAGTTACCAATGAACGACGAGATCTGATGTATTTTTGTGCCACGTAACCCCAAGTGCCTCAAGTGAATGAGTTTCCTTATTTCATCAAGTAGCCTTATTTCCCCTGTTTCTGGGGAACGACGGAAAGAAAGCTTCTCAAGATCTAGCACTCTCAGTAATCTCAACTTCATGCATAAAGGTTGTAACTGTGCTATTTCAAACTCATAGGATTCGTTTTCACAATTGAAAAACAAGAGAGTTCGTTAGTGCATATCTGAATGATCCAATGAAACAAACCTCCGAAATCCACAATGTGAAGCCAGTCGTCGACTATTTGGAGTGAGCAGCGAATGATCAGCTCCATCATAGATGTGAAGGAAATTTAGCTCCTTTGACTTTCGGATTGCAAGATCACGGAGCAAATCATGCACTCGGCATCTCATGATTCTCCTCCGGTTTCTTTCTGAAACTAGAATCAAACTTCTGTCAATTAGCTGTTGCAGATACAGATACGCCATTTCAAAAGGTTCCTCATCCAGTTTTATGAAACCCTCTGCCTCCCACAACCAACAGAGTCTCTCAGCATGAATTTCAAAGTCTTCTGGAAACAAACCAAAGTAAAGAAAGCACGACTTCAAGTGATGAGGCAAATCGTTGAAGCTTAATTCCAATATGTATTTGACATTATCCGACTCTTCCGTTACATGGCGCCATATTTGGTCTTTCAGCTTGAACCACTCATCGGGATGTTTTCTGTGTAGTACCCCTCCCAATACGACTAAGGCTAGGGGTAAGCCGTGACATTTGCTGACCATTTCTCTAGCCAAACCCTCCAAGCTTGAGGAACGAAAATTTTTATTGTCTCCAACCTCGTCATAGGTCTGAAATGCTTTTTTACAAAATAATTCTCAACTCTCTTCTTCCTTCAAAAATGGGCGCTCATAAACATACGGTATCTCATCGCAATGCTCGGCAATAGTTTTGCTTCGGGCCGTCATAATTACCCTGCTTCCATTTTTGTTGTCTGGGAAAGCTCTCCTCAAGCTTGCCCAAACATTTAAGTCCCATACATCATCAACCACCACCAAGTATCGACGTCCTTCCAAATACTTACGTAGATGTGCCTCCAAATCATCTAATTCTTTCATCTTCTCCAAAAATTCAAATTCCTCTTTGCTTGTTGGTTTCGTGAAAGATTTAATTGTTTTTTGAAGAAGATTTTGGATGTTGTAATCTTTGGACACAGAAACCCAAGCATAGCAGTCAAATTTTTCTCTAAGACTATTGTTGTTGTAAAGCTTCCGAGCTATAGTTGTCTTACCTAAGCCGCCCATGCCCACGATTGATATCACTCTTCGGTGTTTGACTTCCTCGACAAGTTCAGACATCAATTTCGCAACATCCTCCTGAAAGCCTACAACAAGTTCATTGTCTTCATATGGCGTCTCTCTTTGTAGTTGATTTAGTCTCTCATTCCTGGGATCTGATCTTTCTCTTCCATCATTTATGTCTCTAATGTTGAAAATTTCCCGATTTCGTTGGATCTCCTCGAGCCTCTTCTTCAGCGTATTTATTTCTTTTCCTATACCATAGAGATTTGCTTGTTCGATAAGACTAGCATGTTTGTTACAAATGCAAAAATACTTTTGAAAGCAATCTTTTCGCCCCATCTTTTTTGGAGTCCCTTCTCCCTCTTCTACTTTGAGTATAAAGTTGTCAATAATATCCTCGGCATCATAAGCCACATCTCTAACGTCGGATATCCACTTGCGCACTCGGTGGTCTCCATCCTGTTTGTCTTCCGCATCTTTCAAGAAGCACGACATCATGGTCAATGTCCCTTTCAACCATGTCACTTCATCTCTCACTCCTCGTAAAAAAACAACTTGTTCGATGAGTAGATCACCAAGTCTTCCCACGACGAAGGAGACAACAGCATCACCCATGGTTCGTTGATCGTGTTCCTTGCTTCTCCTAGCTTACTCTAATTAACTAGTATAAAATGCCGAACTCAATACGTAATCACCAAAACTTGCTAGATTTAATACTAGTATATATATTGGAAAATAATCTTACCCTTTAGATGAATGACCTGAACTACGATTCACTTGAGGAAGTAACGAGAGGAACGTTGGATTGGGTGGAGAGCACAGCTCCGCTTGAACGCGAGCAAAATTTTCTGTTTGGCAATGGCTCACGACAATCTTGCTTGCACATCGATCTATGACTCTCAACCTCTAGAATAACAAAGGTGAAAACAAAAATATATAAGGAATCTCAAATCAGTGGGAGTTAGCTGGAGAAAACCTTAACAAATAGGTAAGTTGGATACTAAAGATCATTAGGCCTATTGTTATGTTCAGTTGCCAGTTCTTTATTTCCTGGAAAATGGAAACTTGTCCATGCTCAATCCGGGAAAAACGGAAAAATTTTCAGTGCCGAGTGGGTACCATGTGGTACCTGCTCGACGCCTCCGAGTAGTCCATTGCGTTTTTGGACGGCTCTGATTTGAAAAGAGAAAGTGTTGGGGGTGAGTGGAGAGAAAGGGTTTCAAACTGAGCTGTCCAAAAGTGAATTGAACGACCCAAATGCGCCGAGCGAATACCATGTAAGATATACCTACCCGGCACAGAAAAATTCCTCGGGAAAAAACACACACACAAAAACTAAATGTTTGTGCTACAGCGGCACAAACATCCAAAATCAGTAGGCGAAATATTCTTTTTGGGACCTGGGACGCTGCTGCCCTCCAAGGACGGCAATATGTGCCGTGAGGCAAAACCCCACCGTTTTGGACCTAGACAGACCCTCAGCTCCTTCCCCCCTTACTCCCCGTTTGGCAGCCCATTCTCCCTTAAAATGAAAATAAAACCAAAGTCAAACCCAGAAAAAAGATTATTTTTTGACAACTTCACCCCCTTAAGTTTAAATTCGAGCAACTTCACCCCCCTAACTACCAAATTTGATCAACTTCACCTCCTCCCCGATTTCCCGTCCAATTTTGTTAGGGATTTGGATGGAAAATTGGATAGAAAAATAATTTAACGTACCAAAATGCCCTTTATACACCCATTATCCCTCCCCCCTTTCTCTCTCTCTGTGTAGAGGAGAGAGAGAGCGAGGGAGAGAGAGGGAGAGAGAGAGATAGAGAGAGTCTATAATTGGTGTATAAAGGGCATTTTGGTACTTTTCCATCCAGTTTTTTCCATCCAAATCCCTAACAAAATTGGACGGAAAATCGGGGAGGGGGTGAAGTTGCTCAAATTTGGTAGTTTGGGGGGGGAGGGGGGGAAGTTGCACGAATTTAAACTTAAAGGGGTGAAGTTGTCAAAAAGTGATAGTTTAGGGGGTGTTCTTGCAATTAAGCCAAAACAAAATAAAAATGAAACCAAAGTCAAACCCAGAAAAAAGATTATTTTTTCTAATAATATTGTTTTTTTACTTGGAGAACTTTTTTTAAGTTTTTGTCATTTTTTTTTCCTTTTGAGACTTTTTTTTTGCTCAGCAAACGAAACTTTATTTTTTTTTCCTTTTGAGACTTTTCCCGGCCAGACAAATAAATAATCTGAAAAACACTTGCAAACCTAACCAAAAAATTGTTGTTGTACACCCAACCAAAAACAAAAATTATAAACCCAACAAATAAAAAGTTTCAAATTGAAAGAAAGCCCATTCCAAAGCCACCATAGAGAAAACGTGAAACCCTTCTCTTTTCTATGACGGTACGACCTCACACCATTCGAACTCGAAACTTCAAAGACTTAATTGAAGAATTTACTTTAAAAAATGCAAGAGGATGTTGTTTCATTTGAATCGGATCGTGCTAATCATAAAGCACTAGTATAACTGAGGTTACATTTTGAATTAATATTTTCAAGTTAAAAGCACAAATGTAACCTTGATTTCGTATTTTATTTTATTTTTTACTACCCAACTTTAGTAATGTAACCTTGATTTCGTACCCAACTTTTGATTTTTTATGAACTTCGCAAGTGGGCAACCGAACTTGGAGTCGGGATTGGGCAATCCAAACGTCGAGGTAGGCATTTTATATATAACTCTCCCACAAGTTCTCCTTCAAAACAATTCTCATGTGGAAACTTTATATCCATCTCAAAATCAATTGGCAATGAGTGGAGAGGTCTCTCGTGTTATCAAGTGATCGCCCATTCCACTGTTAAGCAATGTGGGACTATATTTCTTTAATATCCCCCTCACATGCAGCTGCGTTTGACGTCGGTCATGTGTAGCCTCTTTCTTTTCAAAAAAATAAAAAATGTGTAGTCTCTTTTTGGGTCTATCATCATGCAGCATTTTTACTGCTGGTCTATTTCATCGTGGGGTGTGAATTTTGAATTTTTAAAATGTAGGATGAAATGAGGCCCGCTCAGCCGCTCTGATACGATGTGGAAACTTTGTATCTATCTCAAAGCCAGCATATAAACCGCTACTCAAACTTCCACCATAAAAACGTAACGAGATCAACTTGTTTATGGTAGAGGTGTAAACTTGGAGTTTACACCCTCATCATGTGTGGGTCCCATCGATATCGCAATAATTTGAACTGTTCATTTTGTAGAGCCCGCAAAATAGTGTATGTAAGCAAACAATCAGCTTGACCCAACATTGATAGGTATATCAAAAATTAAATTTTGGTTTATAAATTGCACGGCTTGGATTCTGTCAATAGTTTTTTAGTTAAAATGATCCAGGTCGTTGAATTTATAAACCAAAATTTAATTTTTGATATACCTATCGATATTGGGTCAATCTGATTTTTTGCTTATATCTACTATTTTGCGGGCCCTACAAAATGAACGGTTCCGATTATTGCGATAAACTGTCGATGGAGCCCACATATGGTCAGGGTGTAAACTCCACTGTAAACAAGTTAATCTCAAACGTAATACCAAACGGAGACCAAAGAGGGAAGTAACAAAGGGGCTGTCTTGGTCCAAAACGGTGGGGGTTTTGCCTCACGGTAAATATGTCATAGACTGCAACATGCTAAACACAGAGCTTACATATTGTAGATTTCTTAAAACACTGCAGATAACTAGCAATTAATTCCACCTGACAAAAAGCTAGCAATTGATACAACAATATTACAATTCAAGGAGGTTTAACAGTTAACTTACACAATGGTGCAGCTTTACAAAATGTGACTTCAGATTTGGTGAAGCTTCAGGTGGGGGGGGACGGCTCAAAGGACAGGTTTCAGTGCAAGATAAAAGACCCTGGGGTCAAATAAGGGAGCTCTTGTATATAATGTATAGAAAAACCAAGAACAAAATATCCAACACTCATCTCCCCAGATTGAAAAATGCTAGTAAAAGCATTTTACTCAACTATTCGAGCGTCTTAGTGTAAATGTTGATGAATTAGAAAGTGTACCATAAAATCATGAGAAAATATGCAGATCATATGATTTCTTCCCTTTTCTCTGTCACCCTCGGATGATGTTTAATAATGCCCTTTGTTTGTGGGCTTTTATTGAGCTCGAGTGGCATTACGCTTTAGGTTTTTCTAAGATTCCACACAACGAATATATACATAACCTAGTTCGGCAAGCAAGTTTCCTCAACTTTTCCTTTTTCTCTTTTCCATTTAGTACACTTCCTCTGTTTTCTTCTGGAAGAGATTATTCATCTCGTATACAGCATTGTTATGTGATGCCTTCTGCCAATTTTTCACCACCGAAAATGCTAGCACCACATGCACGCACATAGACTTATATTCGTTGTGTAATATCCAAGACTCATGTCATGTCCCCACCTGCCTCCAAGGTTTCACACCAGAAAAGCATTGAACAACAAAGAAAAAGATGGCAAATGACTAGTTTGAGGCAGACAAAAGGGCCACCCCCATGTCGTATTCCCAAGTAGAAAAATGTCGGAAACATTTCGTTCAACTATTCAAGTGTCAAAGCGTCAATGTTGAATAAAAAGGGTACCATAAAATCACTGAAAATATCCGATTTCCTTTCCTTTTTCCGTCACCCTAGAACAGCGTTTACGCCCTTCATTTGTGGTTTTTTACGGAGTTCCCGTGGCGTTCCGTTTCAGGGTTTTTTTTGGATTCCATTCAAAAAATATATACCTAACCTCATTGGCCAAGTTTCCTCAGCTTTTCCTTCATCTCTTTTCCAATTCAGTATGCTTCCTCCATCTTCTTCTGGAAGAGATTATTCAGCTTGTATGCTGCACTGTCATGTGGTGTCCTATGCCAAACTTTCACCACCAAAAATGCTAGCACTACACACAAGTGCACGCACATAGACTTGCGTGTGGTGCTAGAAGGACACCCATATAGTAGAGATATGGGGAAAAATCTATAGAGGAAAGTAATTTGCACTCCGTACTAAATATGAAGTGGGCAACAGTTGTTGGCTCCCCCATATGGTAAAGAGATGTTAAGGTTTTGTTCGACCTCTATTAGAATGTTTTTCTAATGGCTTTATAATACTACTAGCAGCAAATCCGTGCATAATCGCAACTCAAAAAAATAGAAACACTGTATAATATTTGAATAGTATGTCTTCCACCTTAGCATACACACTAATAGTATAGAGAAAGGAAAATACGAACCTCCGCCCTCAGGGGGGAGGATAATAGGTAAAGATGCATTGATATTCGCAAAGAGTGTATTAATATTTGGAAAAATGTATGCTTGAGATATATTTTAACATTCATGACTCCGAATCTCTAGAATAACAAAGGTGAAAACTATAAGGAGGAATCTCAAATCAATGGGAGTTAGCTAGAGAAAACCTTATCAAATAAGTTGGATACTGTGGATCATTAGGCCTGTTAATATGATCAGTTGTCAGTTCTTTATTTCCCAGAAACAGATAACTTGTCTCATATTCAATCGGGGAAAAAACGCACACACACAAAAAAAAGTTGATGGCCAACAGTGGTCAGCAAATGGAAAACAAAAGCAGGATTAGACATGTTTCATACCCCATAATCAGTTATGTTATGCACCGGAACATTTTAAATACAGAGCTGACATAGGATAACATAACTACTCCTATGAATTAAGATTGTCTAATTGTAGACCTCATAAAATTCTACAGATAACTAGCAATTGATACAGCTATTTGCAAAAGGAGGTACAATAGTTAACTTACCAAACGATGCAGCTTACAAAATGGTACTACAGATTGGTGAAGCTTCAGAGGGGTTTCAGTGCCAGATAACAGACCATGAGATCCAATTAGGAAGCTTGTGGATACTGTATAGAAAACCAATAGCAAATATCCACCATGTCTGCTCATCTTTTATTTATACTCCGTATTTATTAGCCAAAGATGAACAGGGAGAAGCTAACAGACCCATGTACTTAAACAACATCACATTTTCTGGGGTACATATATTGGTTACATGTCTACACTCTGCACACATTTCAAAACCATGCAGGTCTAGCATAAAGGTAAGAATACCGTGCAAGGCACGTAGACGCATCACATATATCAAATCAACGACACAATCAAAAAATTCAACATGATAATACACTTAACATGACTACAAGCCTCAAGAACCATCATTCAATCTCTATCTGTTGTGGGCTTCCTTCTTCTGATTCGGATTTTTCCGTAGCAATTTCTTCAGCCGTAATCCCAGAGGCTTCCACAGTCCTAGCAACCCATTCCTTAAGTGGATCTTCATTCAAATCAAGCCTCAGAAGGCCCGCAAATATTCCCCCCATAAAAGCGACAGGCTCCTGAAAGAGTAACCAAAGTTAATAAAAAAATAACAAAGAAATAATACAAGTGATGCAAATAGAGACAACGAATGTCCAAAGCAAACTCAATAACATTTTCACACGATAACATAGGTTTTCCAACATATTATTTCATGAAGTAGTGGTCAGAATTATTCACAAAGTCCTATACTACAATAATTCCCTATATTAATGAAACTAGACTATCCAAACCACACTGCAGCGATGAATCACTCGCTCAGAATGCCATGGAAGCAGGGAGGACTTCAGAGTAGTTAGGCATATACTCACCCATTTACTGGTTTTGTTACGAATATCTACAAGAAGATAGGCAAGATACAAACTAAAACAGAACATTCGGCTCACTGCAACAAAGTGTTCATTGCTCTCCCTCCTGTATGTCATACATAACATCAAGAAGATGAGCATAAAATTATAAATCCAACAGAAGTACAGCATACGGATCAACTAAGCGATCCTTGTATTGTTTGCTTCCCAGAACTTGTATAGAAAATTTGTTTGGTTGACAAATCGAGTCAAAAAAGTTTTGTAGCAAGTGTTCTGCAAAATAGATTCCGAAACAGAGAAGGAACAGGAAGAATAGCAAATTAGCAAGACAACTTATGAAGGCCATACCTTAGCTTCCGATTTGGTCTGATAATAACCCCTAGTACTATTTTGTTGAGTATGGGGATGCTGTTTAAAATATGAGTACGTCTTTCAGAAAGACTAATATCAGTACCCTTACTAATATTTTGTTGAGGGACACAGGCTATTGGCGAAGCTGTTTAAAACCTAAATACATGTTTGGGAAAGACCAAAACCGGTTCCGAGGGCCACAAGTTAACTGGTTTTAGTAACTTTTGAACCTCTACAGTTTAAGTCAATGGATCCAAACTATGAGGGATCCACCATTGTTTTGGAAAAGAACCAAAAACTTAGTCGATTCCAAATCAAGGAGGGTTGTTTTCTGGAAAAAAAAAAAAGAAGACAAAATAAATAAAAAGGTTACTTAAAGGAAGTGGGCTTCACCCAGCTCATTTTCCAGATTATTCAAAGAGCCCTTGCTCAAACTTTTGTCAGCTAGCAACTGCACTCCACATATCTAAGACTCGCTATCAACATTTCAAACAGTGAGCATTTCATCGACACAAACTAAAGCAATCCCATTGATGCAAGACGATGTAATAAGACAACAAAATCTTAGGAATCCACCTACGAGCAGAGAAGCTCCAACGGGAGCTTCAAATCCTACATGGAGGTATGGGCACTTTTGACAAGTAGCACAGCTCAAATTCAGCTGCCTCTCATGAAGCCAAATCCACTTGCATTGGCATGAGGTTCAGGGCTGTCATTTTATCGCCAAGAGAGGCGCACGCCAAATGTGCTATGATTTGAATTTATTGACCATTTTTGAGAATTAAAGCTTAGATCATGGGAGCTCTATTTTTGTTCGTCTATAAATACGGACTTGAATGAACTCTTTTTTCTCATGCACACTACTTGTGTTTGTTGACATGATGTGTTTGAAGTCTCAATTTGTATTAACATATTAGGAGGTCAATTCAAACTGTTGGATGGTGGAAGTTCTATGAAACAAAGGATAGGAGCACTTAAACAGGTGCAAACAAATTACCCAGTAAACAAGTTACTCCTATAACAAATCACAAAACCCTCCCTCGTAAATTTTCTCTATCTCTCTCCACCTATGTAGCACCGACACTCCAAAAGGGCGCCGTATCCACGTATTGGACACGGGGACACGGCTTGGGGACACGTATTGGACACGCCACGTGGCGTGTCCAATAATTTTTATTATTTTTTGATAGGGGACACGGCTGGGGACACGGCGGGGGACACGGCTAGGGGTCAAAATGTAATAAATTTTAAATTTTTGGGGGTTAATATGAAATTATTCAAAACATTTGGGTTAAACTATAATTATGCCTTTGAAAAAAATTTATACAATTTGTGAAATTATTCATATACAATGGTTCATAATTTTTTTTTTATATATGTACATATATTTATTTTTTATTTATTTATACACGTGGCGTGTCCCCCGCCGTGTCCGTGTCCCCATTTTTTTAGAATTGCCGTGTCCCGTGTCCGTGTCCTTATCCGTGTCTGTGTCCGTGTCCGTGCTACATAGCTCTCCACTCATTACTCTCAAAACCCTCCCTCGTAACCCAAAAAGAACAAGGTCATAAAGATTTTGCATAATTGTGTTGAGTCTGTTGACTGTGTCATCTTAGGGTCAGCATATTTGATGTGTTTAGCTAAAAAATTAAGGTTAGCACTGAGTGTTCTATGACACAAACCTACTTAACACATCACGGCACGGCCCAGCCCTATTTAACAACGCCAGCGCTGCCACAAGGTACCACCGAAAACTAGTTGTTACAAATTTGATTAAGGCAGTTCGGTCCTCATACCATGGGTCAAGATATGTTAAAACTCAAATTGGTATAAGTTTGAGTCAAAAGGCACTTTGAGGGTTTTTAACTCCAGTTTCAAGGCTGGAGTAGCTACATATTAGACTTGAATTCCTTTCCAGTTTCCACCCTTTCTCTGCAAATTTACAATAGTTACAAGGCCAACGCCCCGAGATTAACTTACCAATAACGGAAAAAAAGAAAGGAATTACCTTAAGAGCTTCTTTGAGAATGGGTTCGTCAATGGGACACAAAGAAGCTTTAACCCTAACACGAAATGATGAACTTGACGATGATAGCGACGATGATGAGTATAGTCCTCTCACAACACTGACCTTCAATTTCTAGCCAGAAAAAAAGGATATAGATTGTGATCAATGATGATGATTGGGCCAAAACACTACAGAAAATCACAACTACTTAACGATTCGAGGAAAGAAAACACAGAATGAATAATTACTAACACAGGAAATACTAGGAGAAAGAACCTTACGGGTGCACAGTACGGGGGGAAACAAAGGACAGAAGACATAGCAAATCTACTCCTGGAACTGCACTTGTGAGCGATGGTGGCGTTGTATGTTCCACACGAGCAGAAATCAAGGCCGCTGCTATTTGCAACCACAAAGTTCCTAAATACAACACTTTTAAAACTCAAAAGTCACGTTTTTGCAACCACAAGTTCCACCTGTTCTTTTTTTTTCTTTTAACAAACACCAATTCAAAAGTCATGTTTTTTCATCAAATTAAAACAATTGGTTGAGAATCAAAACAATTCAAGGATCAACCAGCCTTCATCTTAACATTTGGTCGTGGAAGAAAAAGAAAAGAAAGAAGTCTCAATTGAATGTCGTTGGCAAATCCCATCCATGTTCGAAACTAGGCAACAGATTGGAAGTTACAGTGGAACCCTAAATTGTTGTCACTGGCATGTACAACCTAACCCCAGTCCAACTTAAGCCCAGTCCTACTGAGACAGAGAGAGAGCGAGAGAGAGAGAGAGAGAGAGAGAGAGAGGTTACCTACAGAGAGTCTGGTCGGCGGCGAGAATTTGTGAGACGGAGACCTGCTTTGGTCGACGGCGAACAGATCTGAGAGACAGAAGTGTGGAGTCTCTGGATTGGGGTGTTTTTCTAAATAAGTTTTACTTATTTTTGTCTTTATTCAAATTTTTTTTTTGGTATTACTTAGCTTATCATATTATTTTTAGAGATTATTGCATCCTCATAACAGGAGAAATCTAAAAAGTAAAAAATTTTGATCGAAATCCAATTTTTTTTTAATAAAGACGAAAAAAGTGTCTAATTGACTTATTTTCGTCTTTATTTACAAAAATTTGGATTTCTATCAAAAAAATTTTACTTTTTAAATTCTTTTTGTCACGAGGATGCAATAATCTCAAAACAATGATGATAAGCCAAGTAATACGAAAAAAATTTGAATAACAAAAAATAAAGTGGCTTATTTAGAAGAACACCAGTATATTGAGAAAATTACCTCTAAGTACAGAAAAGTGACACTTAATTCCCATTAAGGATAGATGAAATACTTAATTACCACTAAGTCCACTTTTACAAAAATACATTTACCATTAATGGAAGTGTCACCCTGGGGTTTTAGGGCATGCTAGGGTTTTGAAACTAAGTGCACTTAAATGCATTCTAAAATCTTAAATCCTAAGATTTTAGGATTTTAGAGTATCCTAGGTTTAGGGTACCTTAAGAATTTAGGTTTTAGAATACCCTAGGGTTTAAGGCACCTTAGGGTTTAGGTTTATTCACTTTCATAGCTTAGGGTTTAGGTTTAGTGACTTTCATAGGAGTTTTAGGGTGCGACTTTTCTATTATAGGGTTTTAAGCGGTTTGAAATGACTTTCAAGTCACTGGGGTTTAGGTATTTTATAAAGTCTGCAAGTTTAGATTTTTTATAAGTCTTGCAGGAGTTAGGCACTTTTAGTATTTGGATTTTATGAGTATAAATAAATTGTTTTGTTAATTAGAAGAGACTTGGTGGGAATTACTTTTTATTTTATGTACCTAGAGGTAAATTGCCCACCCATTAAAAGGCCTGTTAACCTTCTCACAAAGAAAGGCTCAAATTAAAATCTTGTCCCTCTTCTTATCCCTCATCTTTTTCTCTCTCCCGATAGTACCCACCCGACTCTAGAAAATTTCTCGTGGATTGTGGACTGTTAAGGGCTGTTAAGGGTTTTGAGAGTTTAAGTAGTGAAGAGATGGACGACCCATATTAAAAACAACATGGAGATGGACGGACCAGATTGAGTGTTAAATGTAGTATAAAACATTCGGTTTGGGTACTTGGTTTGGTTTGGTCCTATTTCGATTTAATAAAGCTTCGGTTTGGACCAGCCTAAATTTTTGTGCTCCCAGACCGAATCAAAACATATTTTTTCCAATTTTAAAATCGAAATCGAATCGAACTGGGGTTGGACCGACCGAAAACCGAAAAAATCGATCAATTTTTTCGGTCAATTTAAGTTGGGCGGTTTTATTTTCAACCCTAGTCAACTTGGTGGCTTGATAAATTTTAAGAGTGGTAAAAAGAGTATTTTTTTTCTTTCTATATTTCTGCACTTGTTAGCCTAAACTCTCAAAACTCAAACTAAACAAAGCTACCATGTGCTCCCAAGTTAGGTACGACTCAGATGTATCTAAGTTTTGTGGAGTGTAACATTGTATTTTTAGATTCACTGCGTTATAAATAAATTCTTATAGATACGATGAGATAAATGAAATGTACATTCACGTCAAGTTTCAAGAATTAGACACAACATGAGACGTGTGTTTCTGGATTTTTGCCATTGGTAGACTAGGTAAAGTAGTACTCGGGGAAAAAATTGTTCAACACAACCCTGTTTGGATGCATAGTCAAATAGGAGGTGTGATGTAGCATTTGCCTCGATAAAACAGACAAGTATACTGAAGGTTGACATTGCCATTTAATTAAAATATGGGGTATAAAAATGTGAATAATGGAAGTACAGGGTTCAATTTGTTAGACGAATCAAATGCATAACCGTCCAAGCAAATAGTACAGTATATATTGTCAGCCCTAAATTACAAAATCGATCAGAATCGACCCCCAATTCTTAATGTTATTATTATTGGATAAAAATAAAAGCTCCGGCAACGATAAGAACAGGTACCCATCTCTATCTATGTTTTTGTTTTTGTTTTCGTTGGTAATTAGATGCCTAAACATGATATTTTGTGGTCTAGTAATTAAAAAAAAAAAACCCAGGATTTATCTGGGTTAGTTTCTGGTTTCCTGGCTCCAAAACAGAGTATTATGGAGCTGTATGTATGTCTCTACCCACACAATGAGTTTACATGTGGAACAAATTAGCATCAAAGAGTTCTCAATTAACTATAGTTCGTTTTATGATCAAGAAATCATAGTTCGTTTTTATTTCTATTTGTTGATGGTAGCCAGAGTTCGTTATTCTTCAATCAGTTGGGTCTTCAGTCTTGGTTTAGTTTTGGCATATTCTGTTGCTTTGTGGCTCTGGTTTAGAAGTTTTATCCTACATGGCACTAAACTAAGAATCATGTGTACGGGTACAGTACTGGTACTGGTACCTTTCGGGTATGACGAAACTTATAAAATGTAGGGTGCGGATACAGTTGGGGAATGACTAAAGCAAAAGTTGAACACCAAACTGAAAGTACAAATCAGAGTTAATGCCGTTATACTGGAGAACTTATGGACCAAAGTTTTTATTTAGCAATCATGACCAGCATAGAAAAGGAAGTTTTATTGAACTTAGGTTCATCTATGTACTGGGTACAGCTTAATATATGTTGGGGTACTTCTGGGGGTAACATGAAAGTCATAGAAAGAAGTGTTGGTATGTGTTTAGTCTACCCTGTACACATTTTGAAGTACCATGCAAAGTACCGGTACCCGGTGCGTTCTGGGTATGAGTATGAGTATGTTTTAGAAGTACCCGTGCTTCATAGGTACTAAATCTTGGTTGAAAAGGTTTTAGTTTTTATAATCCTCAAGAAGTTGAGGTTTGTTGCCCTCTCATTTTCCTTGCTTTGAGGAACTTGGTGTCTTGCTAACCTTATCTCTCTGGATATCTTAAGGACTGTTACTTTGTCCTCCACTTTCCTTTTGGTTTCCTACCTGTTTGAGGAAGAAGAAACAACACGAGGATCCATCCTTTTTCTTGCGAAGTGGCCAAATGATTTAATAAGACCTATCCTTCACTCCGCATGCTGATGGTGCATTAGTTGCGAACATCAAACATATGTGATACAGGAGTTACTTGAAACATCTTCACATCTATGCTCTAAAGATTAGGTCTTACGGTGATAAATTGGCTTTGTTTTCCTTTTCCCGCTATTTACATCCTTCCATGCATTTTGGGAAGTTTTACTTTCATTATCCTCACTTCCCGGCACCCTTCACATTGTTCATCATCTATATAGTGTTGATGCATGGTTAGGGGGAGAGGGGCATGTACTATTGTGTAGCCTAATGACATGGGAGCACTGCAACTTCAAGACCTCCACAGGGGCTTCACTTCGATTCCGGATGGGTCCCCATGACCAAGGTCAAGGAAAAAAGATTTAGGAATATTGTAAAGATTGGCTTGCACCTCCACAGAATCCTAGCAGAAATAAGTCACCTCTTAGCTTGGGTTAGTTTTCCCAAACACAAAAGATGAGTATGTTACTGGCAAAACAACACCCACTCATCAGTCCACTTTTCGAAAGGAGTATAAGTGAAACCGATCCACTCAGGAATGCTATAAATTCCTACTTTCGTGGCTGCATATTTGGAGCACATTGCGATCAACTAATTTTTGTCAACAAAGTGAGGGCCAGTAACGATAATTTTGTCAAGAGCTTCTCTGTCCCTTATTTGAATATAAACTAGCCATTTTCAAAAGTTAAAACTGTCTCTAGAAAAGCAATCGGCAGCTCAGTCATCACATTCCACCACTGGCAATTGTCTGCGCATGATGGCCACACATCATCCCCTAACCTGTCCGACTCTGCACACTCGCTACACTTCCATCATGATGTTTTTTCTGATCCTCTTCCTTCGTGTTGTTCGCTCATCCTCTTTAGATGAGCCTCGATTAAGAGAAGCATCCTCATTGCCCCACTCATTCAAATCTGTTGAACACTTCGCCTGAGCATAGTTGTAAAAGGTGTGCCTTGGCACAAGGCTCGCACTTGGTGCCTAGAGGGAGTCTAGGTGAGGCGACCTGACAAAGGCGAGGCCTACGCAACCAAGGCACACGCCTTTTGGAAAGGCGCAAGGTGTACGCACGGTTAGAGCCTCTTTCAATGTGCATCAAATTTAATTCTAAGGAAAAAAAATCTAGCCTAGGTGTTAACCTAAGGGCTAAACGATTCTCACTCATCAATACACCACGTCGATCAAGATAACGACTCGAACCAAACGATCTCCCCCAACTTCTGTAGCAAATATTGGAAGAAGGTCTTTTATTGAATTTGATGTTTTAGTTCTCCTCTATGCAAGAATTGTTGACTATTTGGCATCCGGTAGATGATTTTAAGATTTTTTACGTTGTACACTTTCTAAACTTCAGTCTTAGTATTCATTATTTGAAAATTTTCTGTACATTATTTTTGCTATTTTTTCTAGCATAAGTGCACTTGCTTCAATAAGGCGCGGCCTTGCCTCAAGCCAAAACCTCAACAGACCTTTGCGCCTCTCGCCTTTAATAACTATGCACGCAAGTTGCCATAAGTGATATTCACAATTTCAATCAGCTTTGAAGCACCTTCATTTGGAACCTTCACCTGTGTGTGGCCCAATGAAATCCCCAGAGAATAAGGTTTAGGTGGTACTTGGAAGCTATTTAATCACCAAAGAGATCTGGTCCTCCTTCTGAAGAAAACTGAACATGCAATCCTTCAAAGAGACCTTCCTTGGTTGATATTTTATCCGAAGATCTCTTGTCTGAAAGGAGACATGTAGAGAGAGAAACTTGAGAAAAAGCATGAATAGAAATTTGAAGGTATTTCCATTTATCTGAGGAAATGAATGCATCCCTAGTACTTGAGTTTGATTAGACTATTTAATTGTTGTGCTTTTCTCATCTCAGCCTAATAGCCCCTGGCTTTATTTTGAATTATGTGGATGTTCTTTTACCTGGATCATATATGGTTCATCTCATGGTCGGAAAAAATATATGATTCCTCTCCCTCCAATTGCATTAGGTTGTTGCTGTTGTTGTGCTTTAAGACTAAGGGATGGGCGAAGTCATTCTTGGCATGCCAGGACCATGGGCTGATGATAAGTGTGAAGCATCTGATCACTATACCACAAAAATCGGCGGGCTTCCCGTAAGTTAATGCATTTAATGTGATATGTGGCGTAATGTTGTGGAGACTTCTTCTGTTTAGTTGTATGTGTTTCTTTGACAGGACTGGCCCTTTCTAAATACTTCCTCAAGATCTGATCTGCTTTTGTGCAGTGAATGTGGAAACAATCTGAGTCTTGTTGCACAGGTTTTACAGTCTAACCACGGGACTTTTCTTATTGTTAATCATCTATTATTGCAATACGAGGGTGTTGAAACCCTTTGTTTCATTGTATGCCCCCCTCTCTCAATTTGCTTTCTAGGTTTATGCTCCAGTTTCGAGTAATTCTTTGAAGATTGAAGAGCGTGTAATCTTTGTTTTCGGTTGTGTAATGCCAAAATGTGGGAGCTCTCCCGTAAGGTCTTGTCAAATTATTTGTTTAAGATTTTTATCCTATGATTCTCGATCCGTCCAATTTTGCTCGTTCCAGTTTTGACAGTCGTGCTTTCAATCAAACTGACAAATAATGTACTACTGAGAACAATCCTGTAGAAAAAAAACCCACCATTGAAAAGAACTCAATTTCTTTCATGAAAGTGCTATTTGTTAGTTTGATTACCCTTGTTTAGATGCGACTGTCGAAATAAACAAGCGAAATGGAGGGGTTACGACATTTTTCTTCACAAGGGAAAATTATAGTTATAGATTTCCATTTATGTTATTGTTTTGGTTAGTATGCAGCTGGCGAGCTCTTCGAGTTCAGAAATCTATTGAAAAGTCAAATATAACCTGTCATGAAGTTGTTCCTCAGACTACCTCTCCCCTTTCCATTTCAACCGCTGATTGGCGGGAGGATATGTGGCCATTTGACTCTAAAGAAGAGGATGATGGGGACAAAGATTGCATAGATTTAGAGGAGTTGGGTAGAGCACTTTCTGAAGCTGCAACCTTGGCTTCTCACCCCAAGAAACAAAATAAAGTTTCCCATTCCAAGGCTATTTTGGAGCCGTCACCTGTAAGCAAAACAGCAAGAGTAGTTGATGATAAAACACCAGGTATAACCCATGTTCTTTAAAAGGAATCTCAACGTTATGTGCCTAGTTTTGTGTATATATTCATTAACAAGGTTTATATTGCATGGAATTCGATGCCTGATGCCTCTCATGTTTAATGCGAGTTCTGACTGTGGTTTCTTGTCATGGAACACAAATTGCAACCAAAGCTTCAAACTAATTTCTGTTGCAGATTCCCTAGTAAGAAACTAGGGAGCATAAAAATTGGAAATATAAGCTAATTCTGAGGCTACTCCATCCGTTAGTCTTTAGAATGAGCATCGGATACCTGTTTGCTAGAGTCAGGACTCAGGAAATGGTTAGGTTTTTAGCTTTCTCATTGCACTTGACAAGATTAGCTCCATGAGGGTAGAGAGAAATTCTATTGTGAGAAGACCAAAAATCCCTCCCGTTGTGTGGTGAGATGCCTTCGCACTTTGATACACTTGACACTACTATTAACTGATTCCTACTTGGCATGAATCATCATCTATGTATATGCCTTAACTCAAAGATAAGGGTGCAAGAGAAAGATTAGAAGGTCAAAGAGAACTGAAAACAAGCCATGGGAAACTATTCTCTACTACTTTTGTTTGTTCTCTTTTCATCAACTACAACAAATCAAACAACATGATGTTTGTGAAATCTGTCTAGTTTCCAATACCAGTTTTGTAATATCTCATGCAAGTACGAGGATCGTGTGAAAGACTTGGTTTCTTGGCTAACCCTGAAGGAAAAATTCCAACAACTGGTTAAAGATGCCGCAGGTTTCCTAGCTAGGGGTCCCACCATACCAGTGGTGGTCAGAGGCACTTCATGGGGTGACGAATACTAGAAAGGACATAATCGGCAATGCCATGGTGCCCGGAGCTACTATTTTTTATTTTTACTAGTTTTTTTGGTTGAAGCTTGTGGCTGAGAGGGCCACTGCCGGAAGTTAGTACCTCTGGCCACCATGCATTAAAGATAATGCATTTTTAGGTGTTCGCCACTGGATGAAGTGCCTCAGACCACCATTGGCGTGGTGGCAGGGGGCGGACCCACCATAGGGCACGTGGGGTCACGTGCCCCCACGACCTTGAAAAAAAAAATTTTTTTTTTGCAGTTTTGTATATATTTTATTTATGTTGAATGCAAGTGAAGGGTTGTCTGTTGGTTCACTGGCAAAGTACTCTCTTCCAAACCAAGGGGTGCAGGGTTCGAAACTTTATCCCATGCTTCTACAGGTATTTTTTGCCTTCTCCCAAAAAGCCAGTAGAAAAAGTGTGTGTGTTTTTTTTTCCCAAAAGGCACTAGAATTTTTTGCCTTTTCACAAAAGGAGAAATTTTTTGTGTGTGTGTGTTTTCCCCAAAAGGCACTAGAAAATAGTAGTGCATACCTTGTTTTTTATATTATTCTGGGTTTGAGTCTACCCCCATATTGTAGTAAATGTGGCTAAGTATTAAAATACATATATACTTTAAAATTGTTAATTTATCATCAATGCTAAAATTATTTTGGAGTAAATGTGCTTAACTGTAACTCGTATATTACGGTTACAAAAAAAATCGGTGCCCCCGCCATGTCAAATTCCTGGGTCCGCCACTGCGTGGTGGGATGCCGAGCCGGGAAACACGGGTGGCATTTTTCACGCCTTTTTAGACTTTTTTCTTCAGGTTCAGTTGAGAAAGGAAGTCTTTGACATGGTCTTTGGTCTTGAGTGAGGTGTTGATAAGTAAACTAATTTTCACAAGCATGTTGTTCTTTAGTTTGTGGTAGTAACAAGGAGGACAAGGAGAGAACCCTTTCCCATTTCTTCTTTTCTATATTCTGAACCTTCTCAGTGCTTTTTCTTTGAGTTAAGGCATTGAGGATGATCTGTCTTTGAAGGGTGAATCAGTTCATGATAGTGTCAAGTGTGAAAGTGCGAAAGCAAACAACTTATTCAATCTCGGTTCCCTAAATAGACCTCACAACGCTAAGGGAGGTGATTATTGGTGTCCGCAACTGTTATGGCAAGAAATGCTTTTGAATAAACATGCTAAATTTCCTGAAAAATGTTTTCATTCTTGCTTTTGGTAAGTCACAACATGATTTCTTGATTGTTTTGGCTGGGCATCCAATATTGGTGTAAGTGAGGTGCTTCTGTTTCGCCATTGTGTTTTGAAAAGGGTAAATATTTGGCGAAGTGTTTGTTATTTGCAGTCTTGCCTTGCTTCTACGTATATTCACAGGAGGAGACATTCTCGAAGGAAGTCGCATCTATTTCTTCAAGTTACACCTCACTCTCCATTAGTGAAAACCGAAGAGATCTTGATGATCATACACAGGACGAAAAGTGGGAAGAAGAGGCTTATGAATATGACAGAGCTTTGAATGCTGACAGGACTTACCTCAAGTTCAAGAAACAAATGGATGCATATCCAGATCAATGTTTCAGGTATGGAACTCCTCGAATAACTTATGCTTTGTTTGGTTTGTATTTTGAAATTTTTTTTGAAAAATAGTAGGGGTAATAAGTGGAGAGAGATAGAGAGAGAAATGTTGGAAGTAGGATGCATATCCAGATCAATGTTTCAGGTATGGAACTCCTCGAATAACTTGGTCACAGATTGTATTGCATTGGTAGCCTGTAATAGTTGGGCAATGTCCGTAAACACGTCCCTCGTGTATTGTTTTGTTTGATTGGCAACTGCTTCTGATTCATATTGGTAGTAGACCTCCTTGATTGTCCTGCACTCCTGCTTTACTTGCTAGGTAGTGACCTAAAAACTCAACAACTATATAATGGACCTTAGGAGTTTTCCCCAACTATATAGTGGACCTTAATGACATTGCGTAGAGCAAGATGATTAACAGCTTTTTATCAACTTATGCTTCGACTTATGGCGCATTTGCGATAGCTTGTTGGAGGGTGATTTAGATTTTGATTCCCCCTAAACCTTTTTTGTTGTTGTTGTTGTCACAGCTTCTACTTCTGCTTCTGGGCCAAAAAGCTGTTTTAAAGCTGATCCCAATGATCGCTAATTTTGATGCTTTTCGATTCTAATTTTCGGAATCAACTTTTGTGAACTTTAAAGTTTTGACAAACACCCTTTACAAACATTGCAATCGAGAACTTCTAGTGATGAAAGACTTGGAAGTGAATGGTGAACTGGTGATCATAAGTTGAATCCATTTTACGAGTTTATTATCATCTTTAAAGAAAGTTGTAGAAGGAAAACAAGATAAGGAAATATTTCCTTGCAGCCTGACACATTTTATCTTGGATGGTCTTTGACACTGTATGGCCATTCTCAGTCTTTTCATGGTTTTTTTCCCTTCAGATACTCGTATGGGGGACAGCCACTGCTGGCTACTGGACGGGCAGTGGATCCTGGGATATGCAGGCTCTGTGGTGGATCAAGGCATTATGAAATGCAGCTTATGCCTGCATTATTGTACTTTCTACAAGGAGAAGCTCTTGATTGTCAAGAATATTCTCTGGAGAACTGGAACTGGATGACAGTAATCGTGTATACTTGTTCTGTGGTGAGTTTGTTTAACTGTTGCTCATATTTAGCTCGCACAAACGTACAATGAACATTCTAGATACGAGTCCATAGATGTAGATCTTTTAATAGCAGGATTTCAACATATTCCGGCAGTTGTTTTCAGCCCCAAAATCTCTCGTTCTATGGATCGATTTTCCAAACTGCCCAATGGAAGACGTGTTTTTGGACACCCCTAACTATTCGTAGGTCAGCCGTTAGTTCTGGATCTTTAACTTTTTAGTTTGTACATCTTTCGGCCGAGCAGATTGAATGGTGAGTTCAATAGATAACAGCCTAATGATTTGTAGGTCAGCCATTAGTTCTAATGATTTGTAGGTCAGCCGTTAGTTCTGGATCTTTAACTTTTTAGTACAATTGTACATCTTTCGGCTGAGCAGATTGAATGGAGAGTTCAATAGATAACTGTCAAGTTGTCTTATCAATGGTAATGATTTGTGAACCATTACCTAACCATTATGGACACCCCTAACTATTTGTAGGTCAGCCGTTAGTGGTTTTACTTTCAAGGAAAAATGTCTTTACTTTCAAGTGGTTTTATGCTTCAATTTTGCCCATTGACAAAAATGTGGATTTCACCTAATTTCTAATGGTGTTTGTGGGACATAGGTTGCTTCGTTATGTTTGTTTGGCCTATCCAATACTTCGTGCCATTAACTTTACGTTCCTATTGTCTTCCAGAACTGCTCCCTCTCAGATAAGCAAAACACCGCCGCCGGGGGCTGGATTGTGGCAGAGGAGGTTGTTATAGTGCAGTATGAGTAATATGGCAGAGGAGGTTGTTGCGGAATTAAAACCGTATGAGTAACAATTTTGTGATATTTTACCGTTTGTTATCGGCATTATGTGAAGTTAGGGTGGTTGGCATTTGTGCTGTTGATGCAGTGGTTTATTTTAGCTAGAGATATCAAACAATCATAATGTATTAGCGATAGAGTTTTCTTCTGGTGACAATTGACAGGCCTCGTTTTTATGTTGGATTATGGAGTGAATTATGGGGACTAATAAATCTGGCTTCTCTGCGGTTGATTTTGGACTGCAGAGAGCTTTTTGTGTGATCCTAGCCGTCCAAAAGTGTTTGTAATGGTCCAGATTTTAAAAAAACTTTTCTTGGGAGGAGTTTTGAAATCTGGACAGTTGAAAGCAAAAATAAATGGTTGGGATGTAACAACAGAGGCCCAGTTGGACTGCAGAGAGCTAGGTTTGGGACTAATATGTTTTTTTGTTTGGTCCTTGGGTAGAAAGATTAATTCAATGTGGAGCCTTTTTTTTAAGCTAGACTAGATAACGTTGCTTTCATTAGAAACAGAAAATTGGAACAAGTAAAATGAAAATGGTACCGAAGTTGGGAATGGATGATTTCATTTAATTAGTACCATGTGATTGTATCATTTGTCAGTGTCAATTAATCAAACACTATCTTATCAAACTTTTGACTTTTCCCATTTTTTGTGATAGGCTCGTGAAGAAGCAAGCAGTGCTGGAATTTTGTTTACCAGACAAATGACTGAATTTTACCATCCTTTTCACCGGCCGCTAGAATTAAAATCAAGCATCAATCGTCTCAACTGGACTAAAGGTGTGTTCCATTAATTAAAATATGTACTTACCTTTCTTAAAATCAAATCCTACACCTCTCTCTCTCTCTCTCTCTCTCTCTCTCTCTCCCCCTCTTAAGAGTATCCACAATAGCAAAACCATAAATTGTACGAAATATGGCTCACAATATTATAATCAAACTTAGCACATTCTTAGAAATAATCAAATTTTAGACTTTGGATAACCAAAACTAAGAGCATCCACAGTGGAATAATCAAAAGTTGTCACATCATCGTTTGGTTATCCATTTAGAGGGTTGCTAAAGTTAGCAATGTAGGGGTCTACAATGGTACAATCAAAATTGAATAACCAAAACTTGCCACATCACTTTTTTAACTTATAAAAATCTAGAAATTGTGATATAGAAAATAATTTTTTCAAAATAGTTTTCAAACTAATAAAAACAGGTTAGAAAAAGCGAAAATAGTTTTTTGAAAATTAAACTTTGCTAAAAAAAAAAACAGTTTCGGAAAAAAGTTCAAAAAACAGTTTTTGAATAGAAAAAGTTTTTTTTTTCTTTTCAAAAGAACAGTTTTTGAAAAAAAAAGTCTTCATAAAAAAAAACTGTTTTGAAATAAAACTGTTTAAAACAAATTTGAGAAAAACAATTTTAATAAAACAAAAAAACATTAAAAAAATTGTTTTTTCAAAAAAATAAAATTTGTTTTTAAAAGTATTTTTGTTAAACACCTGTTGAAATTGGAAGAAAGAAGGTTTTTGTGTAATGATAGTGTACTTGATTGAGGAAATGTGAAGACAATTAAATTCGGTTATTGGCAAAAGGTTGGTAGTTTTGATTATCCAAGGATCAAAATTTGATGAGTTGCTAAGATGTTTCTAAGTTTGGTTATTCCAATGTGAGCTCTTTTTGAGCAAATGTTTTTAATTTTATAAACCTTTTTATTTTGATTATACCACTGTGGATGCTCTAATAACTTTTTGTCAATAACCAAATTTAATGAACCTCATATTCTCAATCAAATACACACATCATTACAAAAAAAAAAAACTATCTCTTCCCCCCCCTTTTTCTTTTGCAACAATGTTTTCAAAAACATAAAAAGCATAATTTATTTTTTAAAAACTGTTTTCCCCCCAAAATTATTTTTTAACTGTTTTTAAAAAATATTTTTATACAGAAAAAAATTGTTTCTTTTTTTTTTTTTTTGAAAAATTGTTTTATATAAGAAAATGTTTTTTTCAAAACCTTTTCTTATATAAAAACTATTTTTTCAAAAACCGTAATTACACAAAAGTTGTTTTTCTTTTTTAAAAAAATTCAAAAAAAGTTCAAAAATTATTGTCTATTTCTAATAAGTAGTTTTTATTAGTTTCAAAATTATTTTTAGAAAAAACTATTTCTATGTTCATAGTTGTAACGCCCTGACTTTTCGGGAACAAAATAAAATAATTTCTCAAGAAATTATTTCTAAATAAATATAATTTTTCAAAATAAAGGTTTAACTATTATAATCTTAAGAAATTTACTGATTCAAAATACATAAACTTCAGAGCTGACTCTAGACTTGATACGAATTCCAAGCATACTCGATCTTCGTTCCTGATATTCTTTCTGTGTCGAACTGCACCATCATTGAATCCTGCGCCCTCTAGCAAATTGATCGCCGAAGCAATCGATTTGCCAGGATACAAACGTATCCGTGAGTGATAAATCACCCAATAGAATAATCCAACCCAACTACCCCTCTTACATTACAGCTAGCAAGTAAACATGATAATAATGATACGAATAAGTAAAACAGAGATTTTTCATATCAACCAATTCATTACTATCCATTAGCCCGACGTGTGATCTAAGATTTCCCCGCGAGATCTTTCCTCCCCAACCGTTAGCCATGCTCGGTCTCATGAGATCACTTCCCTTTACTGTCGTAGATAACCTAAGTTACAATACTACAACAAGGGAATAGCTTATCATGCCTGAATCACAATTAGGATTCGCCTATCTTATATACCACATCACAATTATTTCTCAATCATCACTGGACACACGCCAGTCTGTCAATTGACCACTGGACTTTGCCAGGACATCAATTTACCACTGGACTCTCGCCAGGACATCGATTTCCCCTGGACTCTCGCCAGGACATCAATATCATCACTGGACTTACTTTGCCAGTCTCAATTTATCACTGGACTCCCGCCAGTTTCAATTCTCATCACAATCTCACCATATCACGCCTGCAGGCAACCTCTAGAAAAAGAAAACTTCTCAATTCATCCATTACTTAGCATCGTCTAAGTGATTTCTATTTCGTATACCACCCCATGTCTCTAGGGTCCAATCTAGCATTCAAATTAAGCATCAACACAATATCAATCTCAATAATAATTAAAAACGAATAATAGACGGATCAAAACAATTATTAGGCAATGCAATCACATGACTTTTTATGACTGGGCCGTTGCTCTTAATCTCGTATGGTCACAAAGTCATTAATGATGTATGAATTATTTAATTAAGATTTAAAAATAACTTTTCTAGACTTTTATTAATTAATTATAAGTAATTAAGTTGATTAAATACTAATTAAATGCATTAATTAGGTAAAAATATTAGAATATTTATTGTAACCTTAATAAGAGTCCTAAAGGTCCTCTATAACAAATTCGAGTCCTAAAAGTTTGGTTTAGCTCCTCACGGGATTATTTTAAATAAAAAGATTAAGTTAATAGACAAAAGAAGAACAAATAGATAATAAATAAATAATTAATTAAAAATATTTTTATATTAACAAAGTATCATCTTAGGACTGTAAGAAGTCTAAATAAAATTATTCGGAATTATTAACATCTTTTATAATATTTTAAAGTATTTATATTTAGAACCAATGCATAATTAATAATAATTAGTTAACTAAATAAATAAAATATTATTTTAATAATATATCATCCTTGAGATGTGAGAAGCCTAGGAAAAATATTTAAGATGTTAAAAACATTTTTTGTAAGGTCGCAATTATTTTTCGTTTGTAACTTTAATTAAAAACAAATAAAAATCTAATAAATAGAAAATTAAATAAAAAAATATGAAATCAGCAAGTTATTATCTTTGATATGTTAGAAGTCGAAGAAAAATAGTACAGGAATTTATAAAGTAGTTTATAAGGTCGCAAGTAATTTTAGTTTATACACTTTTACATGAAAACGAATAAAAAATTTAATAAATAGTTAAATAAGTAAAAAAATATGACATTAACAAGATATGATCTTTAAAGTGTTAGGAACTTAGGAAAAATAGTTCAGGGGTCAAAAACATCGTTCGGGATGTCGAAACGAGGCTTCGAATCAAAACAAGTCAAACCGCAAGGTTTGACTAGGGTTGACCTTGCTGCCGCAAGGTCCGAAATCTGGTGCATGCGGCTGAAAAATCCGAAGTTCACGGCCGCAATCTCGCTGCCCAGATTCTGTTTTTTGATTTTTTTGGTATGATTTCGATGCATGGGACTACGGGGGCCATTGAGCTATGTCTAAAAACATTAAATATACTTAGAGAAGGTTTCGGATCGAACTATAATACCTCAAATTGGATTGAATTGGATTTCGATCGAAACTTGACAAATTGGAACGAAAGCTTCGGGTTTCTTGATCAGGGAACCTCGGGGCCGAATTGAATGTTGTTTGGTGATGCTTTGGAGTATAAGAGGTGATTGGAAAGGTCGGATTGGATCTCGATTGGGTCTAGGCACGAAACCCACTTTTCTCTCTCTCACTTTCTCTCTCTAGAACTCCATTGATTGGAGCTTGAATTGGCCTCGATTTTCCCCTCTTTTCTGGCTCAGTAAAGCGTGGGGAATTGGTGGTGTGCCCTAGGGTCGAAGTTGTGGAGTATATATAGGAAAATTATAAAGAGGGTGGTAGAGTTGTATTCGAAAAAGGTTTTATCCTTTGGGCTGAGTTGTATTCGAAAAAGGTTTTATCCTTTGGTCTTCAAATTGGACGAGATATTGACGAATTTACGATCGGGGAGGAAGTCTAGACCGACTAGGAGAGGGAGAGATGGTAGGAGTGTGCATGCGTGCAACATGTGTGTGAAAAAAAAATAATATGACTAAAACTATATAGTATTTGCATGTAAAAGACTTAATAAAATTATTAGAAATAATAATTAAGACTTAAGAATATTGACTCTATTACTATTATAAAAAAAAATAAGGTCAAAAATCCGGGTCGTTATAATAGTTATTAGTATTTTTATAATTAAAAAGGTGATGTGGCAACTTTTGGTTATTCAATTTTGATTATGTCATTGTGGACCTTTATATTGTTAACCTTAGCAATCTCTTAAATGGATAATCAACGCTGATGGGGCAACTTTTGGTTATCCATTTTTGATTATAGCATTGTGGATACCCTTAATTGTTACCTATCCATCTTAACCGCAGACTAAATGCAATTATCTTTATCAACAACATCGTATTCTACATTCAAGCATTTATTTTTCTTACATTCAAGCATTTACCTTTCTTAAAGTTAAAGATGGTAAGAAACAGCAGTAACACAAACAAAAAAAGATGGTGGGAAAACAGAAGAAGTATTGCATTCATCTTAATCTTCATAAGACAACTGGGGCAGCTTTTTCTATGATTCTTTCAAGGGCAAATTTTCGTAGTAGTCTCTGTAGTTTTATGGTTGTCTCACTTTCGTCTCTCTAGTTTCAAAGTGCTCGAATTTCGTCCCTGTAGTTTGTTTTTCGTCCCAATTTGGTAAAAAAGTTAACAGTGTTAACAAAACTAACGGAAAAATATTTTTTACACTGTTTATATATTTTTTTACATTTATGTTATTTTGTTGTATTTTGTTTTCGTATTAGTATAATTGGGATGATCTTTTTGCCTGAAAAAAAAAAGCTATGGTTAATAACTTCTCAATAAACCTGTATTATTTTCTCCTTTTGGGCTATGCTTCTTTTAATTACAACAATGTGAGCCATCCTGACATTTGCAAAACAAAGATTAAATAAGATCAAATCAACTTTCAAAAATTCCTAATTTCCAACGGAAAAAAGAAAAAGAAATTACGACAATGTAAGAATATAAAAAATTCCAAAAAAGTTCTCATTGTCTCATACTTAATTCGAAAGATCTCACTTAAATGTTGTCCTCCTCTTTAATTAAAGGACTAATTAAACCCGCAAAATCAAGTATGACCAGTACTGTACCTTCTCGACAGCACTAGTCTTTGTATTTTCCTTTGGTAAAACATTTTCTCCATTAGTTTTGGAGATTGGAACCTTAAAAGAGGATTAATTAATGACGAACTATTCTTATTTTTTAGGACAATTATAATTAATATCCCGAAAAAATTGGAGCTCTCGATTTTGTAAGCTTTGTTTTCAAACGGTCCCGACTATATTTTTTTAATTAATATTGTAAACGGTGTAAAAAAATAAGTCACACCGATTCAAACGGATTGATAATTGGAACACTTATTTTTTTACACCGTTTACAATATTAATTAAAAAATATAGTTGGGACCGTCTGAAAACAATTATACTAATATCGTATCATCCCAATTTTTACAATTATACTAGTTACAATATTAATTAAAAAAAGTATCATTCCAATTATACTAATACGAAAACAAAATACAACAAAATAAAATAAGTGTAAAAAAATATATAAACGGTGTAAAAAATATTTTTCCGTTAGTTTCGTTAACACCGTTAACGATTTTACCAAATTGGGACGAAAAACAAATTACAGGGACGAAATTCGAGCACTTTGAAACTAGAGGGACGAAAGTGAGACAACCATAAAACTACAGGGACTACTACGAAAATTTGCCCTCCCTTCTTTCAATTGAATGACCACACCCATGTGGGTTACTCCCTCCGTCCCATAAAGAATGACAATTTTTGAAATCCGTGTCATTTTGTATCACTTATATCTTTCAATCTATAATGTTTTTCATAAGTTTAAAAACTTTGTATAATAGAATTAATCGAGAACTATCAAACAAGATCCATATTGCATATGCTTTGACATCCATATTGGAAGATATAAGGAGTTGAAATTGGCACGAATATCAAAAATTGACATCCAATTTGAGACGGAGGGAGTATAATTTTGGAAATTGTCACAGCCACACCGATCTTAATTCCGTATCGAAATTCCAGTTTCCATATCATCTTCTCAATCATTTTTATGGACAAGGGTTTCACTATCTCTTTTCTTTCCTTGACTTGACTTTTTTTTTTTTTATTATCTTTATGTTGTTCAGAAAGACCAGTAAGTGATTTTGGCATATCTTATGCTATCAATTGATTCAATCAGGTCCATTCTTCGGTATTATTTGATACTATGATTTGCACGCTAGGTTCCTATCACCCAAAAATTTGGGGAAAAAATCTGGTAATTTTTCATTCATGTCTAGCTAATTACCCCGGTATATATGGGAATTACATGCAGTTTTGTATATGAGGATTAGATAAGGCGTCCATTTCCATGCATATACTAAAATGATAAATTGATTTTCATGTCACAATTGATAGTTCCATGTAAGTAAACCGTAGAGGTTTTAGTTATATCTTTACTGCAACTCGATTTATTTATTCAATCCCATTTGATATATCAACTCAATTTTGGTCAAAGAAAACAACGTTCTTCTCATTTTTATATAAGGAAAGATTAAACAAGCCAACTTTAAGCAACGTAAAGAATATATACTAGCCCTCGTGGTACACGCAATGCGTGTACAATTTGTACAATTTAATTTATACGCTACGGGCATATTTTCAACGGAAGAATAGGATAAATAGGGTTTGGTTTTAGAGTGTTGCAAAGAGAAAAAATGATCAATGGTATGGGAATCTTGTAAAATTTGGTAACCGAAGGCAGTTGGGAATTGTTTTCTCATATTTACCCATAGCAATTATCGGAATCAGAAAGCCATAGGTGTGGGGAAAAAATTGGTTTCTATTGGGTATTTTGGGAACTTAAAAGTGTGAGCTAGCCTCAAAATAGTGTCTCTAGCAAAAGGTGCTCTCCTCTTATAGATACTTTCATAGTATTAGTCTAAGGAGGAATTTTTCAGTGTCGAGTGGGTACCACGTGATGCCTCTTGGGGCATCCGATCCGTCCAAAAGTGTTTTGGAGGATCCGAATTAAAAGAGATTATTTTTAATCCGGATCATCCAAAACACTTTTGGACGACGGAATGCGCAGAACAGATATCGCGTCAGCCGTACCCATCCGACGTTGAAAAATCTATCGTAGGCTAAGTGACTGATCTAGAAGTCAAGGGAAGGAGAGAGATGGGGCCAGGGCTCCTGTCAATTTGTGGGTATTTAATATGTTATCCCTAAAGTATACTATGATTTTTTCTTGTTTTGAAAGTTACGACTATGAAATTAATTGTTGCTTGAATGGAAAAATATGACCTCTTGGGAAGACTTTAAAGACAGTGACTGGATGACGGCCTGATTTTTGACGAATTTTAACTAAATACTATCAAAGTTATTGAGGATGAATTTTTAACTAGATAGTATTAATTTTTTGGAACAGAGGAAATAGTACTCCCTCCGTCCCAAATTGGATGCCAATTTTTGATATCCGTGCCAATTTCAACTCCTTATATCTTTCAATATGGATCTCAAAACATATACAATATGGATCTTGTTTGATAGTTCTCGATTAATACTATTATACAAAGTTTTCAAACTCATGAAAAACATTATAGATTGAAAGATATAAGCGATGAAAAATGACACGGATTTCAAAAATTGTCATTTTTTATGGGACGGAAGGAGTATCATATTGCGGTTAGATTTATCACTATAAGTCCTTGATATATAAAGTACATAAGACCCCATTTTACAAGCTCGCTTTGGGCTTTGGCATGACTTTATATATTTGCTTTCTTTTTCTGCAATAGCTTTAGTACTCATTATTAGATAATTTTTGTAGCCCTTATTAATACATTCTCAAATTTCAGAAGCTAATCTAGGTTTTTTTTTGTGGGCTACTCTTTTCTTTGCCACCTCGCCAAGGATGGGATCAAGAGAAGTCTAGTGGTGACAATCGATACGACAAGAATTTTAGAAAATACAATTATTATATGTAAAAAAATTATGCCTAACTTATATAATCTCGCCACCACTAGATGTTTTTAATATACGTTTCGCCACTGCTAGGGTAAAATCCTAGTTCCGTCATTGCACCTCACATTACAAATCTTGGTTTCGTCCCAGCAGGATATATTCTATGTTGAAAAGTAAATTTGATTTTAAGAAATTATGATTTTTAGGAAGTTGTGTAGACATATGATACATGACTGGTGCGGTTCATGTATATAGTTGAATAGTCTCTGGTTTACGCTCTCGAAAATAATACTATCTCTGAGCTTGAGATGAAGGCTGCAAATAAAAATGTTTGTGAGGTATCTTCTTCTTCTCTATCTTCCCAAGAAATTCGTAATATGAACTCTCTTCTATTCGAGAATGCGCGCAAGGTGATGGACTCAAGTATTTTGTTGAAGTTAAATTCAGAGGAGGGAGGAGTTGTAACTTGATCAAGAAACTTGTTGAAATGGAAGATGAGGAAATCACTGAGAGGGAGAATGCTTTGGAGAATATTATTGAGATGGAAGAGGGTGAGATTGATGATAGGGAAGGCAATGCCACTCTTTCTTTGGAGCTTTAAGCTTGTTTTTTGGTCGTTTAGAGGTCTTCGGGTTTTGTTTCTAGCTTGGTTTGGCAGGTTTTAGGTTATAGTGCGATTTGTGTGCTTTTGGTTTTGATTTGGGTTCTGTGTTTTGGTTTTATAGGTTTTTAGTGTGGGCATTTATTTTTGTTCTAGATGATTGAGGTCTTGCCTTTTTTGTTGTTTTGAGTCTTGGGGGAATTTTTGGGGGGGCATTTTTTCGCGGTATGCCTTGGTCCCTTTAATCTTTGAATATATGTTTTTATTCAAAGATTAATAAATTTCTTTTGCATAGAAAAAAAAAATACCATGCAAAAAAGTACTTGCACACAATTTGATACGTGGCCTAGCATATATGATACTACCTTAATATTAACAAAGTTTAAATTTTTATTAAATTTTCTTTCGGGAATACCTTATTTTGTGATTGTCGAAGGTATATCAATTGGGAGCATCATGATCCCAACCCGCTTGCGAACATTATAGCCATTGCCCTAATAGTACATTTTATATAGTGCTCATGTTCCTAACTGATAGCATTCAAAAATCTGCATGCCTACTCTCTATATCTGATAGTAGGAAACAGGTGGTTTCCAAATTCTGAACACAAATTAAGGTAATGGCTGTGAAAGAGTCACATCAGATGAATTTTCTACGTAGGAGTAATCAAAATTTCAAGGATTTTGACACTTTAGTGCTCAGTAACGTGTCGGTTTGAAAACATTTGACTAGTTTGGATTATTGTCGTAAAATATTCCTGATTTATATATACCTACAAGAAATCTCCAGTTCCTTCCAGATACTCTATCCCTTACCTCCTGCTAGATCAAGAAAGAAGAAGAAAAAACTTGGGTGATGAAGATTGTCCCGATGAACCGGACAAATCTTTCTAGTTCCTCTCATAGCCTTTTTCACGAGTCCGCATGGGGTGAGGTGGCCCCAAAGACAAATCAATGTCGAGGGGGATCGACCCTGCGACGTCCTTGCTTGGAGTGGGAAGCCCCGCAGAGACAAGTCGATTAACGCGTGCGACAATCCCTTTGGGGTTTTCCCTTTTCTTTTGTTTCTTTTTACTTTTTAACACGCTTTTTTATTGTATAATATTTTTCTTCGAATTGGTTTACCTGAGAAGACAAGGATATACTGTAGTTTGTTAATCGAGGTGAGTGAAAACTTAAGTATATGACTTTGCATTTGATTGTATAGATGAATAAAATAATTAATGCTTGTACATATTTATTATTTTCCAGAATGACTACTATCGCCAAAGTATCTGTAGTATGGGGATGGAAGCAGAAATGGACTCGATCGAGCGTCCAATTTTGCTCATTTGTATGCTCTTTTTTGAACTCATTTCGATGGTCAAAATCGTTGATCTTTTAGAGATAGTTGATACCATCATACATATAATCAAAATTTATTTTGGTCAGATATATATTAATCAACGTTGATCGCTACTTAGTTTATTTTGATAAAAAAAGGATTTGTTCCAATGTGATAATAATTTTTTTTTCCAATATATTTTGTTAATCGGTGGTTGATCAACTTGGTTACTTTTGCATGCTTCTTGATCTTGACGAGGTTTAGAACATGAATCATTTCGTCGACCGTAAGAGTACTGAGCCTAGGAAAAGCCCACAATCTGTCTCTTGCATGTGGGGATGACCAATACCACATATGTAGGCAGTGCACCGTGTCGTGTGTTTTTAATTTCAAACAAGCCAAGCCTCACAGGAGTACTTCAATTCCTGAAGGAATCTAAAACCTTGGTCTTCCAGTAAGAATAATGCTTACTTGCACAGATTCAGAATGCACCTGAGCTGAGCACCATATTATTTTACGGAGACCAATGTGTATCGGACAGTTCCGAAGCTGTGGACAAGAATTTGTGCAATCATATATACATACGACCAACCGTCCTTCTCCCAATCTCTCACTTAATAACGTGCGTAAAATCCATACATAGTTTTTTTTTTCTTACAAATGAAAATTTCATTACATAAAAGTCAATACAACAAGCACAAAACGAGAGCAAACCCCTAGAAATTACAGAACACCAAACTCCACAGCAGAGATCCAAGGAAAATAAGGGATCAGTTATTAAATTCTCAAACATTCTGAAGGGAGAAAAAAAAAGAGAGAGAGACATAGATAAAACACCCTAGTAGTACTGTACCTTAAGACCACCTTTCGACCAAAGCTTTGGTTTCCCTTGTGGTGGCATTTGCCATGTCAAGGGTCCGAGCCATGGTACCCACACTCACACCCTAAGACCACCTTTCGGTAACCCTGACCCTTAACCCATGCTTCATATAGAGGATTATAGAAACATTAGGAGCCACAATGTGCCCTTCCACCAATTGAACATGGTAGTTGTGGATTATAGCCGCGGCTACCACCTTCATCTGAGTGAAAGCCACTTCCTTTCCCAGACAAGTCCTCGGCCCTGCATTGAATGCCAAGAACTTGTACGCTGGCTCGTGCTTGACCGTTCCCCGATCAGAAATCCATCTTTCTGGCCTGAACTCCAAGCAGTCCTCTCCCCATATAAACTTCATCCTCCCCATTGCATAAAGGGAGAACATTACCTTCATCTTCGGATGAACAGGGTGGCCGCTAGGAAGGATATCTGGTTGAAGAGGCTCTTTGTGCTGGAACGGAACCGGTGGATAGAGCCTTAAAGACTCACAAAGTGCACTGTGCAAATAAACTAGCTTGCCCACTTCTTCTGCTTTGAACAGCCTCCATTTGTTGCTTTCCTCTTCTTCCGGTATAACCGATTTGAGTTCTTCTCTGATCTTTGCTTCAACGTCTGGGTGTGTCGAAACTAGCCAGACAAACCATGTGAGAGCTGAACTAGTGGTGTCTCGCCCCGCAATCATAAAATTAAGAACGGTGTCTCTTAAGAACTTATCGTTGCTTTTGAATCCTCCCATCATCTCGTCTTCTTGTAGATATGATGTTAGTAGATCGACACCTTCTTCCTGTTCTTTCAAATCTATACCATTGCTGAGTTCATCTTTTTTCATTGCGATGTATTTAGCTATGACATGGTCTAGAGTTTTGCAAGACTTGCTCAATTTCTTCTCCTGTCCTATTCCTAGCCACCTTTGGAACTTCCAAATGATTTGGGGCACTACATGGCGAGTGAATACTGCTTCCTCAGCTTCGTCCATGGCCTTCGAGAAAGGAACATCGAGAAGTTCAGATGAGAGGCAGCAAGGGTCATAGCCAGTAACCAATATGCAAGTGGTATCAAAGGTAAACCTTTGGAACACGTCTTGCAAATCAACAACTTGGCCTCCTTTGGCCACATGCTCAAGAATTGGGATCAATCCTTTCTCCACCTTATCCTGGGTCGTCTTGACCAAACACCGGTGGAAACGGTGGTGACCAATCTGCAATTGAGCAAGTCTCCTCTGGTTCCGCCACGCATCTCCATCTGAATTGAAGATCCCATCTCCCAAAAAATCAAACATCTTTAGGAACTGAGGACCTTTAGGAAAATTTGAAAAGTTGGCACTCATGATGTAGTGTATATTGGCCGGATCTGCTGTAGCCAACATGTCCATATTACAAAACCAAGGGCCTTTCAAGAGGAAAGTACCCCCGGTTTGGCCTAGAAGATCGGTGCAACTATCATGAATCCGCCCGACTTTACGAAGAAGAGAAGGCAACATTCCAACTAGCGGCCAGTTCCATGGAATCCCACGGCGGGTTCCCCAGAAGAGAAGGCAAAGAAAACATAAGACTACTAGCAGGATTTCACCGTAACATAGAGAAGCCATTTGGTTTGCTCAAGCTAAGAAGTATACAAGGTTCACTGGTAGCTTTGTACTACTCGTAAGCTATGGTTTTCTGAAAGTAAGACTGAGGCAAGAAATGAGGACTTAAATATATACTAAAAGATAAGTACAGATAACTTGTTGGTTGCACCATCAATGCCTCGTCAACTAAAACAATCAGGTACTACCCAGAAATTAAGGGTCTTAAAGAGCAATCTTCACAAAAAATGCCTGTATGTTTTTACCTACCAACTAATTCTTCATTGGTTACATTGTCTCTTTCTCAACCAGAAAAATGAATAGTGCATGCCCGTTGCGCCGCTTGGCTGTATGCACCATCAGTAACTTGTTAATTATTAGATTCTTTGGACAAAAGTGGAGCCTGCAACATTTGTTTGATGCTTAACTTGACTTTTGATTGAATATCTGTAGCAGAACATCTGGATATATATGTTTGATGCTTAACTTGACTTTGATTGAATTTCTGTATAGGAAAATCTAGATATTTACCTTCTATTACGGTAGCCGGCTATGAACAAATACGATTCTGTCAAATTTTTTGAGTTTAATCGCTTGCCTTAGGTAAGAGTAATGGATCTCCCAAAATTCAAGAATCACACTTGAGTAGCATCTTATGTGTCATTTAACAATTAATCATATTATCCAAATATGTTCACCACAACATTACTGTCAGTTTTGGGACGCGCCTCTAGTTTACATTTTTCTTTTGTTGTTAAATTATTTTCATTGTACAAAAGAAATTAAACAACATCACATACAAAAGAAAACATCACACTTACTTATTAGGTTGCTTGTCTATGCAGGATACGTGACACTAGATCATTTTATCTCCAAAGTTCCTGTCTCTTTTTCTTAATTAACTCTTTCGTGTACTATTGTGGTTTGTGATTTGCGCTCTGTGAAAACTCCCAGTCGCGTTGATTGGCTGATTGTACTGAAATGTAGGAGTTTCTTCATGGCATTCCGTAAGTAGTTTATGGATCAGTACTGAGAAACATGCATTTTGCATGGGTTGTTCCACCAAAGCTCAATTGTGTGAAGACCGGATTCTACCATGATTACTTGAATGAGAATCTGTAACAATGGAGGAGAAAGTGGATACTTTTCCCAAGTATCATTTTCTACATACATACACGTACACTCTGGCTAAAACTTCTTTTTGATTCCTTTCTTTCCGGCCTGTTTTATTACGGCTAGTGTTTTTATTTTCCCTCTTGGAAATTAACGACTGTTACGTGGTAGCTTGTTGTCCACAATTTGTAGTGATGGATACTATATGGATCTGTGATTTTGCCAACCATCCATGACACAAGAATACAGGGAGATTGATTCAGTCGGTCGGACCGTCGGAGCTGTTAGACTAAGCCAATTTGATCTCAAGATCAGATTCCCTCAAATCATGGCTGACTTAATTACTGCCACACCATTTATTCTGGAATCATGCCTAATAACCGTGGAATCCATTTCCCAGGAATCTGTCCTTAATTGTTGTAAATCATCACTACAGTCAAGGGATAGTCTAGTGTGGTCTTGGAAGAAAATCTGACCATAAGCTGTTAGTTAAACTTTTGGTGCAATAATCTTTCAATGAACATAACATAGGTCCCACACATGTGGCGTTGTCTACGCAGTACTCACAACCATTTACGTTGCAACAAATTTTGCAGTAGGAACATTAACAATCACATTTTATGTGTTTGGGAGACAAGAAATGACCCACAATGTGAGGTCGCGATCTTTTATTTGTAGAGAGTACTACCACATGGTAGTCTGGAAATATTGAATAATTGGTCCTCATAGAGAGATGAATGAAATACTCCTTCCGTCTCTTTTTAAGTGTTCGGCATCGTAATTCCAACTTATTAACGAAACATTATCATACGTTTTTCACATCAACTTTTATTCACTGTTTAAAATTACTCTCTACATTTTTACCCATTAACTCTTTACCCATTGACTTTTAAAAAGGACAAAATGATAATTGTGCAAATTTTTACTCATTAACTTTTCAAAATGAACACTTATTAGAGGACAAATCAAAATGGAATACCGGACTTTTATTTGGAGACTGAGGGAGTAAGATAACAAATGCAACAAGTACTAGCCCTGACAGTCGAACCAAAAAAACCCGCAACAAGTACTACTGAAACATAAAAACGCAGTAACAGCTGCTTGGTTATTCTAGCTTATTAGCTTATCCACGCATTCTGCCTCTTGATCTTTACTTATTCAGGATTCATAAGTAGACAACATCTGTGTCTTAGACCCATAAAATAAAAGCAAATAACCTAGGATAACCAAACGGGCCACAGAATCCAGTTTCATATAGTCAACATCACCGATGAGGCAACAAAATATTTCACTGAAGAGCCATAACATTTGCCGGACAGTACTCCATAAGACAGTAACACTAATTGATATCAAAGAAAAATCATCCAGTTACTTGCTCACTGTTAGCATGTAAAAGCAACAGAAATACATGACAATGGAAACATGAAAGTGTCCATGAAAGAGAATGGAGTGTGAATCCGAGCTGTCCATTCTTTTTTACGGACACTTTCATGTTTCCTTCTTCATGTATCCTACCACCCCTCCTATATTTGGAGGTTCAACATTTCAGAATGGGTTTATAACCATCATCCTAAAATCATGTTGCACGAAACCTACCCACAAAAAATCACAAGACAACAACACTAAGAAAAACGAGGAGGAGAGACTTTAAGGCATTCGCATTGATAACCAGTATGCTGCAAATTATGTTGTACAAACACTACAGTCCCAGTTCGCAAAAAGCGCAAGGAGAAGCAGTTAAGAAATTGACCTTGACATATCCAACCATCCGATAATTACCAACAGCGCATGTTGTACAACACCTACAACTAGAATTGGCAAGGGGAAAAAACACTAAGAAGAACGAGAAGCAGAGAGTTTTAGGCATTGACTTTGACATCTCTTAAGGCAGACATCATTCCAATTAGGCACTTGATGCTCATTAACGCATACAGTACGAGCACAGGCATCAGAGCAGGCATCAAGCTCAGAAACTCCACAAACAGTCACACAAGTATCTGCGATGGGGTCCTTGGAGAATGCCCCAACCTTCTTAAGCATTCTCTTTGATGTGCAGACCCTCTCACATACAAAGATATCATCAGAAGTCTTCTCTCTTCCACGGGCACTAACTATTCTCTGCTCTTCTGAACGCCTTTTCTTGACTAAAAAAGCTTTCCCAGCAACAATAGCCGGAATTGCAGCCCCCAACAAGGACCACCATACTTCAACCATTTTTGGTTCACTTAGCCACTCTTTATCTTTCTCTCTTTCTTCTGCACCTTAATTTATGAGGACCAAAAATAAGCTCCTTCATGACATTTCAAGAACTTAAAATCAACTATTCAGCAAAAGTAAACAACACAGAGCCAAGAATTAGTGAGACATGACATTCAAGGTGTACCAAAACATGACAACAGAATGGTATTTGCGATACGAAACTCACACAAATAGTATAGAATGGTCAAGGAGTTATACGGAGAAAAGAATCGCAAGTTATCCAACTAAAATGCTTAGCGTCGCGAGTGATGCATAAATGGTTATAGCTGGATAATATGCACTCAAATTCTTTGGAAAGTAAGGTAGCAAGCAGCCCTAGTTCAGGAGAACTGTCATTCTACAAGGCCACCCTTTGATCTACATATTAACTTCTATTTTACAAATGTCTTGGAATAAGTAAAAGACCATGTAACAGTCGGCTAAAAAGTAAACTAATTCATATTGGTATCTGGAATAGATGACACAGGACACATGAACAACAAAACTTATTAACATAATAAATTCCTAAAATGCAGGCCAATGACAGTATTTGTTTTCAATGCACCATGTAAGGCCTACATACATAGAGAGCGATAACGATTTCTCTCACATCCCAAACCAACTCCAAGGATAAAACCGTTACATTGTGGGAATGAACTTAAGTACTGTCAATCTTCTCAAGAAATTTTATCTTCTGTTTGGAACTTGAAGAAAATGGGGGAAAAGAAAATAGGAGGAAAATGAAAGGGAAATTGTACTATGCATAATTCTAGATATTTCATTTTTTCTCTCCTCTTTCTCTCCAAACAAAACAATGGGGGAGAGGAATTTTTAATTTTTCCTTCCTTTCGCTTCTTTTCCAAAAGTTCCAAACAAAGCATTACAGAAACCCTAAATTTTTCTGAACCGGTGTTATTTTGTGTACTTCTATGAAAGCCATTTCACAATGTCAAACGTTGGTCTGTTGTATTAAACATGTCTGATAGACAGAATAACTCCTTAATACTCAGAAGTCCATGCTTCTTAGGCTGGAGCTACCTCAAGCAGTGCATTGTAGCAACTAGCAATAACTGTGTTTAATTCAACAAGCTTACAACCACAAAATGCGCTCCAATGACTAAACTCATCTCTTAAGATGACTACATTTTCAATAAACCACTTAAGCACAAGTAGAAATTTGGACTGCATTCCACCATTATAAAGTGCCTTTGAGTCTTTGACAACAGTACATAAGCTTTTTCGTTAAGCACGCAACAACATTTCCGCTGTATTTGCTCTTGGAACTGTGGGGGAGCGAGGGCAATTAAAAAGCAGGGGATTCTACTTCTCTAATAGGAAACCATAAAGTAGAAGGCTAGAAGCCCCTTCCTTTCTCTTTTCCCAGTATAAATGTAGTGGCCCGGATAAATGGGGATCTGCACCGACCCCCCGAGCCATATTACCGAGGGCACCCGAGGGCTCCGTACCTACCTTGGAGACATACCACCGAGGGCTAGGTACCGACCCCGAAGACTTATTACCGAGGGCTCTGCACCTATCCTGGAGACATATTACCGAGGGCTCCGTACCGACCCCGGAGACTTATTACCGAGAGCTCTGTACCTACCCTGGAGACATATTACCGAGGGCTCCGTACCGACCACGGAGACATATTACCGAGGGCTCTGTACCTACCCCGGAGACATACCACCGAGGGCTCCGTACCGACCCTGGAGACATATTACTGAGGGCTCTGTACCTACCCCGGAGACATACCACCGAGGGCTCCGTACCGACCCCCAAAACGCAGCACCGAGGGCTCCTAAGCAAGCCTCCTGCGTCTGATGAGACAGCATCGAGAAGAATCCTCGCGAAGGGCTGACCTGGCCATGTGCTCCGTAACCACCTTATCCGGTGGGTCATCTATGACGTCACCCGAGGCGGTTACCCGAGCGTGACCTCAACGTGCTAGCTTGGAGACCAAGTAAACCTAGGTCTATAAATACAAAGGGATACTCACCTGAGAGAGGTATGCCATTCTCCCTAACCCTAGACTTATCTCCCCTTCCCGAGATCTAACTTGATCGTCGGAGGTCATTTGGGTATTCAAGTCTAGTGACTTGTTGCAGTCTCGGCGGAGGCGCGGGCGGGGGAGGAGCCTAACCTGAGCCTTGGATCTGATCCCGATAATTCGAACCCTTACAATTGGCGACTCTGCTGGGGATCAGCCATTCTCTCAATCGTTCATCTCTTTCCCTCCAAAGAGCTCCGTCCAAGCTTCCTGTAACAGCTATGGTGGAAGTTGAAGATCCTAATCCCAACAAAACCACCCTCGGACTCGGCCCTCTCAGAGACCACAACTTGGCCTCCAGCGGAGCCGGCGCCCTGGGGAAGGCCCACATGTCCATCGGAGTCGGAGCCGGAACCTCAACACAGGACGCGGGGGCCGCCACCGAACTCCACACCTAAATCCGCCACCTGGAACGGAAGATCGACGACTTATCAACAGTCGTGGAGCGAGACAAACACGTCCGGGACGAGCTAGCAGAGATTAAGCATCTCCTCCAGATCTCCACATCTCATTCCTCCGGAAGCCGTGGCGGAAGAAGAAGTCGTCATAGGCCCTCCTGCAGTCGCAAGGGGGGCCCCCTGGTGGAGCACCAGTCTCATCCCTCTATCAAAGACCGTCTCGAGCCTCTTAGTGCCAAGGCTGGTCAATTGAAAGAGGTGCGGGGCTTAGGGAACGTTCCTGTTCCCCTAACCTTAAAGACCCACGCAAGAAGCGATCCGCCTTCGAGAGGCTCGGCGCCGGAAGCGTCTCTGCCTCCTCCAAACACTCAGTCAGGATTGGGAAGGGACACCGCGAGCCCACGAATTGCCGGAACCCTTCCGTGCCTCCTTCGTGCCTTGGTACCGACCCCGAAGACTTATTACCGAGGGCTCTGTACCTACCCTGGAGACATATTACTGAGGGCTCTAGCCCACGAATCAGCGGAACCTTTCCGTGCCTCATTCGTGCCTTGGTTTCCCGAAGCCGAGCCTACAAATCGACGGAACCCTTCCGTGCCTCCTTCGTGCCTTGGTTTCCCGAAACCGAGCCCACGAATCGACGGAACCCTTCCGTGCCTCATTCGTGCCTCGGTTTCCCGAAGCCAAACCCACAAATCGACGGAACCCTTCCGTGCCTCATTCGTGCCTTGGTTTCCTAAAACCAAACTCACGAATCGACGGAACCCTTCCATGCCTCATTCGTGCCTTGGTTTCCTAAAACCAAACTCACGAATCGACAGAACCCTTCCGTGCCTCCTTTGTGCCTCGGTTTCCCGAAGCCGAGCCCACGAATCAATCCGTGCCTCATTCGTGCCTTGATTTCCCGAAGCCGCGCCTACGAATCGATGGAGTCCTTCCGTGCCTCCTCCGTGCCTTGGTTTCCCGAAGCCGAGCCCACGATTTGACGGAACCCTTCCGTGCCTCCTTCGTGCCTTGGTTTACCGAAGCCGAGCCCACGAATCGACGGAACCCTTCCATGCCTCCTTCGTGCCTTGGTTTCCCGAAGCCGAGCCCACGAATCGACGGAACTTCCGTGCCTCCTTCGTGCCTTGGCCGAGCCCACGAATCGACGGAACCCTTCCATGCCTCCTTCGTGCCTTGCTTTTCCGAAGCCGAAGTCACAAATCAACGGAACCCTTCCGTGCCTCGGTTTCCCGAAGCCGAGCCCACGAACCGACGGAACCCATTCGTGCCTCAGTTTCCCGAAGTCGAACCCACGAAATTGACGAACAACGGATATGAGTATCGACCCATCTCTCTGGGGCTTGGTACACATCAGAACATTCGGCCATACTACTTGTCAACTCCTCCCAAACCAATAAGAGGTCGGGAGAAGTTGAGGGGCTATTGTAGTGGCCCGGATAAATGGGGCTCCGTACCGACCCCCCGAGCCACAGTACCGAGGGCGCCCGAGGGCTCCATACCTACCTTGGAGACATACCACCGAGGGCTAGGTACTGACCCCGAAGACTTATTACCGAGGGCTCTGTACCTACCCTGGAGACATATTACTGGGGCTCGTCACAGACCAGGGAGACTTATTCTGCAGGGCTCTATACCTGCCCTGGAGACATATTACCGAGAGCTCTGCCAGAGCAGCCAGACATATTCTGCAGGGCTCTGTGCCTACTCAGGAGACATACCAGGGGCTCCATACCGAGCCCTGGAGACATATGCGAGGGCTCTGTACCTACCAGGAGACATACCACCGGGGCTCGTCGACCCCAGCGCGACAGGGGCTCACAAGCAAGCCTCCTGCGTCGATGACGACATCGAGAAGAATCCTCGCGAAGAGCTGACATCCATGTGCTCGTAACCACCTTATCGAGAATGACGAGTATGGTCCGAGGCGGTTACCCGAGCGTGACCTCAACGTGCTAGCTTGGAGACCAAGTAAACCTAGGTCTATAAATACAAAGGGATACTCACCTGAGAGAGGTATGCCATTCTCCCTAACCCTAGACTTATACACTTTCCCCTGAGATCTAACTTGATCGTCGGAGGGTCACTAGACTGTTCAAGCCCTAGTGACTTGTTGCAAGTCTCAGCGGCAGAAGCGCGGAGCAGCGGGGGGAGGAGCCTAACCTGAGCCTTGGATCTGATCCCGGTAATTCGAACCCCTACAATAAACAACTCCACATTTTCATGATTCAAATGCCCTCTTCCTTTCTCTTTTCCCAGCATAAACAACTCCACATTTTCAACATTCAAACACAACCTTCCTATTTCCATGACCATTCTGAGACCTATTGCCCACAAAATAACTTGTAGACAGGTATGTTTCTCGGTATTAACTCCACTGCTCGAAAATCCTGGCTCCGCCACTGAATGTAGATCAACCTTTTTTATGGTTCTCCATCAAGTTTAATTTTGAACTCTACATATCCAAGGATCAAAACCAAAACCTAGATTACAAGCCCTATAGGTAACCCAATACAATTAAACCCTTTTTCATGAATGAATCATGAAATGATTAAACGCAAAATTACACCCTGTACCGAAAAAAAAATCTCGCCTTTTATCGATAATGCGACGGTAGCACACAGGTCAAATGACGGAACTATGGTTGTGGGATCTTTCAAACACAACCAAAGAACATAACTATCAAGAAAAGAGCATAGAGTAAGATAAACCTTCGGAGAAGAGATTACCAGTTGCTTGAAACCTGAGAATCGCCGCCGATGAGGTGAGGCAAGTGGGATGAGCAGAGTATACGACGGCGTACGCAGATGGACAGGACTTCGTAAAAGAGTACTAGTTAACAAGGGAGGTGCTCTTTTAAACCACGTCGCAACCTTTTGATTCTGGCCGCATACTTTTGCTCCTGGCCGCACACTTTTGATCCTGGACGCACACTTTTCCTCCTGGGCGCAAACTTTTGTAGAAGAACACCTCCGCAATCACGCTTTTTCTAAACGACGTCGCCCAAAGTTTTATTGGGACTTCGCATTTGAAGATGCGAAGTGTTAACATCACTACAATGTGTAATTGGTAAATTGTGAACTCAATTCATATTTATTTCTTGATCCAAATTTTTCAGATTGTAGAACATGTCAAGAGTATAAACCAGGTAAGAGATCATATTAATTCAACGCCGATTTACACATAATCGGAGATGAACAACGTGAATTTTATTTTATGAGAGAAAATAAACTCGGGTACACTGGATTAAACCCGTTTTACCGTGGAATAAATTCACTCCGAGGGGGGAGAGAGAGAATATGCGGTTGTTTTGCTCGGCAGAGGAACAAATCGGAGCAGAAATCTCGATTATCTCAATCGGGGAACTTTCAATTAGGATTTTCCTTATCGTGATCTTGTTCAAAATCGTTCCTGAACAATTCTTGATGATATACTCAGTTTGTAGTATAATAAGAGTTACAAATGATCGCTTATCCAAAAAAAAAAGAGTTACAAATGATCGCAAGCAAAAACAGTTTGGTTTTGAAACAAAACCTTCCTAACTCTGCAACAAAGCGCTTTTCTTTTTGTGGGTAATTTCCTGAATTGAAGTTGAAGTTGATGTTGATGCGTGGGTGGTTTCCTTTTAGTCACTAGCCAGCTGATATTTTGTTTAGTTCCCTTCCCATGCTTGGAATTTATGCGTCTTATAGTAGCTGGAAGGATCAAGGATTCAAGGGTATTTCAAGGTTATTTCTTCCTCCCTTTTTTGTACTTGAGCTCGCTCTTTCACCGCGCCTCCAATTGCTGGTGTGGTAAGATTTGAACTTTCTGAAGATCAGGAATTTTTGCTTTCTCATGTTGTTGGCCCATCATTTCTTTTTGTCATTTGCTTATGTGTGGAGCCTTTTTTTCCTTCCTTGCTTGCCATTGTGGTTTGTTCTCTTTAACTTGTTAGCCCAGCCCTTTCAAAGTGCAGTCCTGCTGTGTTACTTACTGACAGTACTGTGTTGAACTCTTGGTGGTTCACCATGCCAAGAAGCATTTTAGACCCTCCATGGAATGTAGATTCGGTAACAAACTTCTTCACGTCTTACACAAGGCCAGGCGGCCCGCTAAAGGCAAACTACTACGTATCTTATGGATATTGAGTCACATGACAACATCCTTTTGCTTGGAGAAATTTTGATAGTTAAAGACTAATGTGAGATTGATTGATTAGAACAAAAATCTATGAAGATTATAAACAAGAGATGAAGTTAATGCGTGATAGATACAGAAATTCCATCAGTATATCGTTATAAGATTTGAATAAGGATTTTCAGTTGGTTTGAAGAAAATGTGGGGATAATATGTTTGATCAGTTGATGTTAGGAGTAGAGGAACTAAATAATTGAAGTGGACTGATTAATCTCATGAGATATATTCAGAAGATATGGATGGACTAAATGTATACCAGATGCCAGACTTTGCATAAGAAATGGCTTAAAATTTGGTAACTTAGAAAAAGTAGTAGATGATACAAGAGAGTATCTTGTATTTTGATTTTTTGGAAAGGTTTTGCACTCGTTGTGTTTGGCTGTTAGAAGCGGTCACTTGCAAAGTAAAATATGCATGCAAAACAAACCAAACCAAGACTTGGGTCCCAATCAATTGGTGTTGGCAACATAAAACCTTTTGGTCCTGGCAAGGGCTATATGTTCAGGTAAAGTTGACTAGATACTTATCCTTTTCGAACCTCATCATTGCATGGCAATTTAGGTCTTCCCTTTCCCTAGCATTTCCATTAGCAGGATGGAACACATTTTTGATTCATTCACAAGATTGAACTGAATGCATTTTGTTGTGATGTTTCTTGATCTGTTGCCATTATTTGGGACTTGTGGTAACAAAGTGTTTTTTTCCTTCCTTTCCTTTTCCATTATATTTTGGAACGCAGATTAAATTGAAGAAGTTTAAGTAGTCATATTTCAAAAGAATCCTAATGGCCACAAAATACTCACAAATTGAAAGACAAAAGAAAGACCGGTGCCTTACTTAGTCTATTTGCTTTCGACCTCTTACGGAGCAGGGGTTTAAGGTTTTCACTCCCGTTGAGAAAGAAGAAATGCCCTAGCTCAGCTTCCTAGCATGACACATCGGCTACGCCAACAGAGACTAGAATGATCCTCCACTTGCTAGTCGGGAAATATCACCGCTCCGTGGGCTTCTTTCGCTGCTCTCTTAAGCTATCGCCAAGACATGGCAGGGTAAGAGAAGGCCCTAACTAAGTGGCTCGGCCCCCAGAGGTGTTGCGCAAGGGTGGAACTGTGTACAGGCTGGGTTGGGCTGTAGCCCAAGTCAACCCCCAAACAACGAAAAAAAGAAAATTATTATTTGTAGGATTTTAGTACAAAAGCATCTAAGCCCAACCCATTTATCTCCCATAGCCCAGCCCAGCCCAACCCAATTCACCATCCTTCAGTCGGCAGAGAAGACATTACTTCGCGCGATCTTTATCCACAGGCCCCCACGAACCGCTTCCTCCTGGCCCAGCTTTGCCTGGTTCATGCGCCGGCGACGGGAGCCATAGAGCCGCCCGTACTTCTCCTCTTCCAATACCTCGTCAGTCCTCCCCCTTCCATAATATTCTCCTTTCCCCACTTCTTTATTGCGAAGAACTTCTCTCTCGACGGCGGAACATTATTGAATATCGACGCCGTCAGAGGATCTAAAACATTTCAGCGTTTTTTGCGGCCTGCGTTGGTATAATCTGACTCTCTCCTTCCTCCACTTCTTTATCTTATTCAGTATATATATAATAAAATAAGCCCAGTTGGTGTATTCTTACTATGCAGAGCATTACTCCTTAAATAAAGATAAACAAAAGGAAATACATTGGTTTATTTATTTTTACTTTTGTGCGGAAATACTGTTCTAGTACGTTTAACCGCGAGACTTCAAATCCATAAGTATTCTCTTATTATGCAGAGCTCTAGTTGGTGTGCTTAAATTTGTACTTATGTTGTTAAATAAGGAGTACTGACTGATGTGCTTAGATTTAAATGTTGGTAAATGCTTTGGCTGGTGTGCTTAGATTTGCTCTGATGCTCAATGCAAAGCACTACTGACTGGTGTGCTTAGATTTGCTTTGATGTTAATTGGATAGCACTACTTGCTAGTGTGCTTAGATTTATTCTAATGTTGTTAATTGCATAGCACTAATAATCTAGTATGCTTAAATTAGTTTGACATATTGGTTTTTACAATCTTACTCTTTTAGGTTTAAATTCTTTTAAATTTAAATTATAGATCATTAAAAAAAAGAGGAAAAAATCTTGTGTTCTTCTTCAAATCAAGAATGAATATATCAGAAAGTGATGCTTCTTCTCAGTCCAATATTATGAGCAACCTCCTCCTATAATTCAAAGAGTTAAATTTAATGATACTTCTCTTGTACGAGAGTCAGGGTTACGTTTTCCGATATAGAAACATCCCATTAATCAACATGTCTAAGTTTGGCTCTTTTTGGTTAGTATATATAAAATTAAGTTAGCCCAGGGCATAATTCATTCCTGGTTCCGCCCTTGGTGTTGCGGATGTAGGCTAGTGACAATCGATCGATCATGTCACTATTATATATACACAATTTCAAATCTGATTTGAGAATCTAACAGAGAAGGACATAATAGAATGGTTACTTTACAATAGTCTAAATGCAGGGATGGACTTGCTTTGATACTGTCATTGCAGCTGAAGGCCTTGCTTGTATCCTTCAATCCTCAGGGCACTTAAGGGAAGCCAAAGATTCTCAAAGGTGAACGAATAGTTGCTTAATTGACAACTAGTTCTAGGTAGCCATCATTCCAAGAAAAGGCATGCTACTGTTGCTGCTGTAGATGTCTTGGGGCCCGAAAAACCATATCTTCCTGAAGCCCATGTTCTGGTTTTGTGTGAATTGATTTCCACCTGAATGAATTTCCAGAAAAGCTAACATTTATGCAGCTCTGTCACTGCTTATCTGTTTTAATCTTCTTGTCTCTTGATGTTCTCATGATATGATTTTTCGTAGCTATTGTAAAGTGTCTAGTTTTACTTGCATGTTTTGTGATTTACAGCTCCTCCTGTTTTTATCACCTTACTCTGACCGGTAAGAATACGGTCTCCAATTCAATTGCAAAATGCCCAATATCAGCTTGCTCTGGCCGCTAAGAGTTTATACTGACCAGTCCAGTTTGGGTAATGTAGCGTTCGAAAGCAAATTCAGTGGTATTTCAATCTCAAGTCCTCTGTTTGAAAGGGGAAGGTATTAGAGGAAAGTCCACTTTCACCCCCTGTGGTTATCGCTATGTGCGGATACACCCCATGTGGTTTAAAAGTGTGCACATAACCCCCTGTGGTTTTCAAATTGTGCGGATAGACCCCCTGCCGTCATATTTTCCATCCATTTTAACGGAGGTGTATCTCACACACCTCTAAAATGTAATCTGAGTCATTCATAATGTATTAAATAAAGAATAGAGTATCTCTGTAAAAACTCATCTCGATCAGGCATCAATAACCTAATGATCTAACTTGTAGTAAATTCAAATTTGAAATTTTAATTTCATAACAAAATTGATTTGACCATAAGCTTTTCATTTTTTGATTGACTTGAATTTTGGCATAGACGTAATACTCGTCAAAATTTATAATATCAACGGTTTGGATTCAATTTTTGGTATACGGGATGGTGTGGTTAGATTTAAACAAGAAGAAGAATCAATGGACGTGATGGGGTATAACGGTCTTTTAATGTTGTTTCCGTTAAAATGGATGGAAAATACGACGGCAGGGGGTCTATCCGCACAATTTGAAAACCACAGGGGGTTATGTGCACACTTTTAAACCATAGGGGGTGTATCCGCACATGGCGATAACCAGGGGGTGAAAATGGACTTTCCTCAAGGTATTACGAAGAGTACTCTGCGAGGAGAGGGAATGAGAGGCTAAAGAGGAACAAAGGGCGAAGCAGGGGAAGATGAGAGGAAGAAGACTGTTTATGGTCTCTGTGTTAAGGTCGAATTGGCCACACACACACAAAAAAAAAAAAAGGGACTCGAAAAGGCTTGAGGGGTTGGGAGAGTCTGTGCTTTCTACCCGAGGTATTTGTTGAGAAGCATGACCGAGGAGAAAACAAAGAGAATTTGAAGAAGAGCTTTATAGTTCTTAGGAAACTGATTTATTGTTTATGAAAATCAGGGATATTTTTCTCATTTGCTTTCGCGGAACCAAGCAGGGAAAAAAAAAAAAAAGGGGGTTTCCTAGTTCTATGACGGGGAGTGTGGTGGCCTCGGTAACCTGGCCATGTTATGTGACTCCAGTAGTCGAAGAACCTTGATCCGAAGCCATGTGTGAATTCCACTCCTCGGTTACCTGTTCGGTATTGTTCTCAGAGTCAAATATCTGTGTGCTGCATTGCTGTCATTTGCCCGGTCTCCGCCAGAGATATTCCTGAGGCCGTCTAGGGAAAGTTGTTACGCCATGAGGGCCCCATGAAGATCGTGCAGCGGGCGCAATCATTGGGATTCCCCTTTCCCATGTGCTCCATAACCGTTTCGTTCCTCTCATCACATACGACGTCACCCGAGGCGGTTACCTGAGCGTATACTCCACGTGCTAGTTTGGAGTCCAAGGAACCCTAGGTCTATAAATACGAAGGGATGCTCACCTGAGAGAGGTATGCTATTCTACCCTGACCCTAGACCTATACACTTTCCCCTGAGATCTAACTTGATCGTCGGAGGGTCACTAGGCTGTCCAAGCCCTAATGACTTGTTGCAGGTCTCAGCGGCGGAGCAGCGAGAGGAGGAGCCTAATCAGAGCCTTGGTCCTGATCCCGATAATTCGAACCCCCACAGGGAGAAAAGGGAAAATGGGTTGGGTCGGATTGGGTTGGATATGACTTGACCCATATTTGACCCAACTTATTTTAACTTGTCTACTATTGACCCGTATTTGACCCGCCAATATTCAATCCATAACCTGTTTCAACTCAGAATTTTTTTAAGAAAAAGATTATTATTATTTTAAAATTTTTGATTCCTCTCTTTGAATAGAACCAATAATCAACAAAAAAAATTGACATAGAACATACAAATTTTTTTTAAAAAAAAGGGAAAATGGGTCGGTTTGGGTTTGACCCGACCCATTTCAACCCGTTTATTATTTGACCCGCAATCCATTTCAACCCACCAAGACCCGCCCATTTGCCACCTCTAGTCGGAATTAATGCATTGGTACCATTTGAAAAAATTAGGGCGTAGTAATATTTTTCATAGTGTTAAAACAGTTTTAAATTAGCACCAAGGGATTTGGCCGTGGCATGAGACAACAACTAAAGGTTTGCCCCCAAAGAGATCACTACTCCATGTCGGATCTCAATTAGTCAAGGTGTGTAGAACGTAGCCCAAACACACGATTATAAAAATATATATACTATACAGACTTGAATTTGGGGTTTTGTTGTTTTGTTAAAGAACTTGAATTTGGTAATAGATTCGAGTCATGGGTTTAATTTGTAACAGTCCTAAACTAGAATTCTTTCCGTCCATAGACATATAGAATCCCTCGCACTGGGAACTTTTAGTCCCTCGCACTCACTCTCCTTGTGAGGGTTTAAATCGTCAAAGATAAATAAAAGTGTTGCAAACTTAAACTGAGGTGCAAATATATATGTATTAGGGATGTCGAAGAAAACCGGCCTTTCCTTCATTTTTCTAATCGCTAGGCCGATCTGATCCGGATCGAACCATCCTATTTGGTATGATTTTGCGCGTTATTGGTATAGTATAGTTATGATTATGCGGTTCATTGAAACCGTTAATTTTGGTTAAGTTACTGACTATCAATTTAAGAACCATGGTTATAACCAAACCGGAACATTCAATATTAATACGTATATGTAACTATATATATTTTGATTTGGTAAGTTAATTTTCGCTCCTGGAAAGTACTAATCTATTTAGTGTAGAATCTCATTTGCTAGGAAAGTCCCCCATACAAAATCGAAGGAAGAAAGTCTTCAATATAATAAACTACTGTAGCTTTAGAAACCCGAATCATTAAGGATTCTATAGAATCCCATATTTCACGAGATCATGTGTTGTGAAAAACTGTTCGGATACTAAATGGGTAGAATTTGAACCGAAGCAAAAACCGGACTGGTCTTCCAGTTTGGTTCTAGTCAGGTTTCACACATATATTAGTTTGGTTTTGGTTCTCAATTTTTTTGAACCATACGGAATGTTGCGATTACTAATTTCCTAGAGAACCGGACCAATAAGGACCATGTGCACTGCTAAACTATATCAATCACCTTATTTTTTTCGTATTTCCCTTCTTTCTTAAATGGAGATAATAAGGCCGGGGGATCCTAATTAAATTGGAACTAGGACACCACAAAACTTGCTAAACAAGGCAACGTTGGCAACGTTTGTAAAGGAAAACAAGTTGCCTTATTTTCACACACACACTGTATATGTATGCAATGATGCCCAGAGTCGAGAGGAAACCAGGGAACCCTTATTTGCGTTGAAAGCGATTCAGTCTTCTCCAAATTCTAATCAGATGCTTGCCAATCAGGTATGTCGAGTTCTTCTTTCTATTTTTCAAACACGGGAAACTATTCCATGCCTATAACAGTATAATTTGGATGTAGCTATATTAATAAGTACTAATGTATATGAGCCGCGGTATGTTCCTATTTGGCACGGTATTCTCTTTCTTGAAATCTCTCCCCTTATCCCAATGCACTTTCAGGCTCACGATTGGATCGTTCACGTAATAAGAGGGTAACCTTTTGAATTAGTATTGCAGGGAAAAAAATAATGGTTACAATTCTTACTCTGTTGGATTAATATTTACTCTATGGTTGGATGAACAGATTAATCTCTTAAAAGCACAAAAGGATGTCCATGGCGCAGAAGGGCACAACAATGGCAAAAAGAACCAAACAAAGCAAGACCGGCCAAAGCAACCGCACAGAATCCAGGTCACCACGAGCAACCGAGAGGAGAGAGGAAACTTGGTCGCCAGTCATGGAAGGGATAATCCCACTTCCACCATCTCTAACCGTGAATGCAGCCGCCCCATCTAATGCAGAAACATTACAACATGGTAAGAAGACAATGCATGAAAAGTTTGGAGACATTGTTGATCAACACATAGAAAGTGTTCTATATGGTCCGAGAAAGATGAGGCGATTACCAGTTTTTGAAGAGATATGTCCTGAATAGAGAAATATAAGTATAAAAAGTACAGCAGTGGTTGCTCTGCGAGATACGCCGGTTACCTATTATGAGTACGTAGGCAGGATATTTGTTATTCTTCAGTACAGAATAGAAGGAAAACATGCTTTGGTATTGAAAGTTTGACATTTTATTGCTGCCGATAGCATTTCTACTTTCAATTGTCAAAGAGTTCATTTCATTTTTCGGTATTGCACTGCCACAAGTTTCGATTTTTGAGTCCATCCATGTCACAGATGGAATCTTGCAATGATGCGCGAGATTGTAACATATTGTTAATATGGTAATACCTCTCGAGGGGCACGTTGATAACGTTTAGGCTGTTTTTGTTTTTGTTTTTTTTGACATGAATTTTTGTATACCACCAGTCCATGATGCATGTAACGAAAAGGCCCTCCAATGAATCAAAGAAAGTGCGGATCAGTTTACGGTGCAAGCAAAAAAGGAAGGACCTCAGATAGCCATTGTTGCACATACCTCGCTATGAGGAGAAAGGACTCTTGTTTCCAGCAATAAGAATGACGAAAATCATTAGACATTAATATTAGACCGCTTAGATCTGGCGCTTCCAATCTCCTGGGAGACTGCCAATGCAAATCTTGGAATGTTATTGTTCTCAGGTGTTAACATTGGTCGCTGTGGATAAAGCGTGGGAGGTGGCGTGAGATTGCATTGAGCAGGGAGAGGAGGAAGAACATTGTACTTATACGGATCGCCAGTTAAACTGCAAATAACAGAAACCAAAATTAGGATGTGTTTGGATCATAGATTGATTGAGGGGAAAGGGGAAAAAAGGGAAGATAGAATTACTTATACATGCTCAATTTCTGTAGGTAATCAAATGACAACTTGATATTTTTGACATATTCTTTGCCCTTTTTTCCTTGATTCTCGTGACCCCGAAAAAGAGAGAACAATTTAGCTTCTACTCCTGTACGTATCTTATCCTTCACAAGTCCAAAAACAGCACACGGGGCAAGGTTGAAACCAAGAATGAGAGCAGCAGCAGACAATCACAGTGATTTCGGTATACATATAATCAGTAGCATTTGGACAAGTTGTAGACAACTACATTAATCCTGTTAGTACTTTAAACACCAAGCCTGAGACAACCGTTTATGCTCTTGATCTGTTAGATACCGAAAGTCCAACCTCTTCAGGACTGCCGGAAAGGAAAGAAAATGAAATTGCAACTGAAGCAATTCAAAGGGACACCATATTATGGTTCGCATTTGTTTATTGTTGGAAGTTACGATAGCCTTCACCATGGCCCTAACATGTGCAGATCCCACAATGAGCGTGAGAAGGAGGGCTATGGACTTGACATTTTCCTAGCTGTTATACTTGTCAATGCTCAAAAGATTTGTAAACAATGTAACAAAATCACCCCAACAAAAGAGCACTCAATAAATAATTAATACAGGCGAGATTCCTACTTGCATGTAAAGGGTATAAATTAATAGCAACCTTCAGAACTCATACCTTGTACTCTTGTACACTTGATCTTCGTCGCTAAAATTATCACTTGATTGCTGCAATAGTCTTTGACCTGGGGTAGACCATGAATTTGGTGCAGGTAAGTCATCTGAAAAATACCTCCTCCTGATCAACTGAAAAGAGAGGGCCTTAGAGGGATAAGAGGAAAACCCCAAACAACGAATGAAAGTTGGATGGGCCATTAAAGAGCGAGAGCACAAACCATTCGAAAAAATTTCATCACAGCTTCTTTGTCATATCTTGCCCCTTTGGCAGCCTGTACATGTTAAAAATACACGAAACTTACTATAGGTCCACTGATGCAGAAATGACAACAATAAGCAACTACTTGCATTGTACCACCAATAATGAATGTTCAAATCTCTTCAACTTAATAACTATAACTGAAAAATAAGATACTATACATCTCTCACAAAGGAGCAAGAGTATCAAGTATTAACAAGTCTACTCCATGAACCACTGATAATTGCATGCTTTATAGCAAATCCTCAACTTGTCACCCTGCGGAAAAGTATAGAAATGAAAAAAGATGGCAACTTCATCCCACGACGTTCAGTAGAATATGAACATTAAGACCAGCAGAACCATTGGTGCTTTATAAATCAAAATCAGTTCATGAGAAAAATTGGCACAATACTGAACTTCTTAACTTGCACTTGCTTTTTAAATTGGTTATTATGTATTTGCTATTCAAAGATTAAAAAAAAAAACTCTCCTAAAGGATCGTATCGTGGAAGCATGGCTGTACAGACCACAAAAACTAGATAGTTTGTTGTTGCATGGAAGTTAAACCCACAACTTCGCGGAGTGATGTGGAACCACCACCATAGGAATTTAAAATCAAGTCCTGCATTAGGTCCACAAAATCCCTTCTTTAAAAAACACAGCATTCATTTTAATTTCATTTGGGCATCCTGAGGAGACATGAGTTTTGGCAAATGGGTTTAGGTCAAAATATAGCAGACCTTGGGTTACAGAGCAAGAGCATTAAACAAGATCAAAAGAAACAGAAAGCGTTAAACAGATTTCCACTTTGAGTTTAAATATTCACCGCTACAAGGCCTCCACTGCCAGGAAAACTCTCAGTCAATGGAAGTTCCTCACTTGATGGAAGCAAACCCTGCTTCTCAACCCAATTGCGCGCAGCATCAACAAGATTGCCACTGCTTCCCCTTGTGCCATCTTTTGCAGCAATATCGGCTTTATTGCCAATCACAATGTAAGGGATAGGTAGGCCACCTGGACCTCCAGATCCTAAAGGGACAGAAAACGTCCCAGTTGCTGCTATCTCTACTGCCCACTTCTGCAAGCTTGTTTTTGTCCTTCGCTGAGATAGATCGTGAACAAAAATAACACCTACAAATGAATTACGGGTTGGAAAAAATAATTAAAGCGGATAGTCAAGAGCTTCAATGAGTATAAATCGTAGATGGCATGACATGCAGAAGTTTCAAGGGCGTGTGTGTGTGTGTGTGAGAGAGAGAGAGAGAGAGAGAAGAGGTACGTATAAACACCATTGAACGACATTAACTCATACATTACATAGGGGTGTCGATTGCGGCTGCGCGTATCTAAGGGTCAGACCTGTCAAACCTCAAGGCTAGATGGACTTGGAAAATCGATGATTTAGCTATTAGATTTTATCAATTTGGGTATAAAATACTATTTTATGTAACATAGAGCGGCATATCACAAAAAAGGTAACGTCATAAAAGGCACTTTAGTCATCTTATAGCCAGTATGCCGCAAAATAATGAAAGTGTTATAATCGAATTATATGAGAAGTTTCTGATGGGAAGAATCAGACCCATAATCTTATACTCCTTGTCCTGGGGTCAAGTATCAAACATGGGTAAATAATTTCTTTTGAAGAGTTCAAGTAGCAAAGTATACACTCCATTATCAAGGCAATAAACTGCGAGAAAAAACGCAGGCATAGATACAGTATGTAACTTGAATTCCTGTACCAAGTACACAGCAGCCTGCAACTCCCGAACAGATATTAAACTTGTGAGAACATGTGCATAGGAGGTTTCCAAAGTTTAGGCAATCTCTTTTCGTAACTTTAACACATGCAGGACTAAAAATAAATGTTCTAAGAAGCCATGATGATTGATGATCAGTGCTCACCATTGATATGTGAATAGAAGAGGGACCTGCAATCCTTGTACCGATCATGTCCAGACACATCCCAAAGTTCAACAAAGAAATTCCTATCACCGTCACCTTTGATGCTATTTGAAGAGCTACCAGAATTCCCATAAGTTGTGTGCTGCATTAAAAAAAAAGGAAGAAGTTAATGAAGATTCCATATATAGCCATTGTTGCCACAAAAACACAAGGTTGAGTCTTGCCTTTACACTAACTGTACACCCAATGGTTTGAGAAGGACTAGAAATGGAAGAACCTTTCAGAATCAAATGTACCAGAGAAGTTTTCCCCACTCCTGCACAAAATCAAATAGAAATAAGTTGGACATCACATAGTGAAGATAGAGAGATGTACCGAGATACCAGCCAAGGAAAGGAAATTTTGTATGGGTCAAGCATGAGCACATTTGAATCACACAAATGAATCAGTGGTCTTCCTCCATACCTTTTCCATTTACTCAAGATTCATCAAATCCTATTTTGGACAGTCCTGTTAAGAAATTTTCAGGCACTGAATGCATTTTCTTAACCATGCTATCCTATTCTTTCCGATGGGCAGACACAAACAATTGGCTATGCTACTGGAATAGTAAAAGCCTTGAAGTTCTACTACCTCTAGTAGTGATCTTGCACCTGAGGATGCATTCTTTGTGGCTGGCGTGAAGGACAGTGTAGATCTTACTCTAGTTTTACAGCCCCTTTGGCCGGTGAGAAACGGAAAGAAAGGAGAATTCTATCATGTGTTTGGGTGAATAGAAAGGTGAGAAATGGTCAGAAATGAGGAAAAATGGTTGATCTTTATGGATCCATTTTTGTTTCTCACCAGTGGTAAGATTTGGTGAGCAACCTCAATACTTCCTTTTTTGACAATTTCTCAAAATCCAAAGGGGCTCTTAGTGATGAATCCTCAAAAGAACATGTTAGTGAGTTGAACTGGTTCTGGTTATCAAATTTTTAAATCTTACATGACGATTTTTCACATCACCATCCCTGAAAGAAAGATTCACTTCTTCTTTGGCACTTCCACCATTGCAAAAACGTCCAATCAACTCTTCTACAATTGTACCGTTACCAGTTTTTGATGGAGTCAACGGGCCATGAAAGAACCTAAGCTGTGATGACAGAACTAATACTGTCCATCATTTGCCAAGTTATGACAAATTGGATAGAATTGGCATGACATTAAGCCGTTGCCCCTAATGTGGAATTTAGGAGAGATATAATCAGATATGGCTCCCAACAGACCCATATACTCCCATTTTAATAAGATTCCAGCATTTCGTTATACTCACGAAGTTCACTGACTCGAGGAATACCACAATTCCATATACTGAATATCATCACTGGAAATACAAAGCACTTAACAATACCATAAATAGTAGTTATTTGAACCTGAATTTAAATTCTATGGAAGTAGAAATATTACACCGACATGCTTGATTTCTGTTGTTAAGGCAACAAAACCATTGGGCAAAGGATGCCAAGGTTGTATCCGATGAGTTACCAGGTAAGAAAAGACCAAATCAAATCCATTTGAAATGGAAACACTACCAAACATACGAGTAAATGAAGGAAACATTGCAAACAAAGTCATATACCAGAATCCAAACAGATTTATAAATTAAAAAAAAAATTAATTTGAAAAGGAAAAAATTGAAAACATAAGATTATAAGAAGACAATAATGGTAGAGTATCAGAATCAAGTACCTGAATCTCCAACAACAAGCACTCGGACCTGCCCGCAGGCGGTTTCACGGTTCACCTCTTTCTTCTCCTCCTCTCGTTCCCTCCAAAACATGTTTTGTGCCAAAATCCTTCTCCACCAAACACACCCACAAATCAATTCCCAGACAATTTTCCTTCTTTAAACCATAAATGTCAAATCAATTAAGCTCCACACAAATCAATTAATCCCAATTGGTGTCTTCCAAAATTCAACGCAACATTCATATCAAACACACAAAAACAAAAAACGCTAAGATCACAGCTAAAATTGACAGCCCTAAAATGAAACAGCCCAATAAAGCAAAAAAAAAAAATTATCTCAGCTCATTGAATCCGTAGTAAACTAATCTGACGAGGTAATCTTGTAATGGGTCTGCTTGAAATGCAATTCCCACACCAAAAATCTGAATAACAAGCGGAAAATTGAGATATAGGAACTGGGTTTCCCAGAAATGTTGTGAAGGCAAAGTATTATACTTGCGATGCAAACCTCTAAATTGTAGTAATAACGGGTAATGCAGATCTATTCATGGGAAGCAAAGCTAAACGGCGAGGGGGCAAATAGGGATCAACAACTGTCGGCAGGAGTTACCTGGAGGAATGCAGAGGATCGAGATCCGATGACGTGAACGTGGTGTTCACGCGCAATAAGAGCGTGAACATGGCAGTTTAATTGGTTAGCCATCCGCCTTTGCGCGAGTACCGGAATTAAAAAGGCGGGCCTTAATTGTAAAAGGAAATAAAATAGTGTTTTGATTCCGCAAATGGAATAAGGATCATATATTAAAAACACAGATTCAGATTTAAATTGTGTTTAGAATGATTCTACGCACGTTAGTACGCGCAAAATTTTTACCATTAATTGTCAAAACGGACGAGTGTGATTGTGCGGCTCCGTAAATAAGTCATTCTCGTGTTTTATATATGAGTTCTTAAAGATTTCCCAGCCCCAAATGTGGTGCAATTTTTACATTGTAAATTTTCCCCTCCCACCATTGCTTCTAGTAGCAAACAAAAATTGTTTAATTTATAGTGTTGACGACAATAGCAAGATTAGATTATTTGCACGGAAACCATGAAATATTATAATTTAAGTCCTTCATTCTGATAATTGTAAATGTAAAGTACATCGCGTGTTAATTTAGGATTGATGTATTGACATTAACAGAGGAGGTATTTTGAATTTGTTGGATTTCGTGGAAGATAAGCTATTGTGAAGGACTCGTGTGCAAATACATACCCTAACTTTTAAGACTTGGGGTCAAATAAGCTACCATGCACCATCAATCCACATTGAATTCAGAAGATGTCCTCTATTCATTCATTGCTGCGATGAAATTTGAGCTGTTTATTATCGAAATTGGACGACCCCGGATGGATCAGCACACATGCTAAGCTCCCCCTGCTTTGTTTAGACCATTTCAGGATTTGACAGGTGAAAGAGTCACAAGATGAACAATCGCTTGTTAACTGTAAAGCCTTTTAAAGTCAAATTGATATCTGATGGGCCCTTTGATGGGTGGGAGTCACAAGAAAAGCCTTTCCAATTTTGTTTTTTATCTTTTTGTGATCAAACACAAGGAAAGGCTCTTATCTCAATTAAAAAGACACACAAGAAAAGGCTTTCACGAGTTTGATCTTTTCTTCTACTGCTACTTGTTTAGAAATTACGTAAGAATTCGAAAAGAAAAGAAAAGAAAAGAGAGAGAGTACTTGAAAAAGAAACCATTACTAAACAATATTAGGCTCCGTTCCGAAAAAGTTTAAAAATTATGTACTTACGCAAATAATTTTTTTATCAATATGGATCTTATTTGATAGATCCCATTGAGATCTTTTATACCGTGCAAAAAAAAATTAAAAAATTATTTTTTAGTTACATTATTTTTTAGTTTAAAAATATGAGATAAGTACTTATTTTTTAAAGGGCAAAGTACGGATTACCTCCCTGAGGTTTGCACGTTTGGCAGATGACCCCCTGAGGTTCATTAATGATCACATTGCCCCCCTGTGGTTTTGGAGTAATGTGCAACCGTTAGGTTTTCCGTCTAAATTAACAGAAAGTAGGGTACACGCCCGTTTTTTGTCCGTTGGTAAAAAAATAATAATAGGTAAAAGTCGAAATCAATTGTAAAATGACTATAGTATCCTTTTCCTCATCTTCTTCCTTAAACAACCCACTTCTCTCTCTCTCTCCAATAGCTGCCATGGAAGAAGAAAGCAGAAGCAGCTGCTGCCATGAAAGAAGAAGAGCAATAAGTCCTCAATGGCCTCAAACCCTTCAAACAAGCCTCCCACTACTGACAATCCAACCCCACTCCCAAATCCACCGAGTCCAACTCCATCAAGCACACCTCGAGCTCGAAACAGAGTCTGACTCCACCCTCTCCCATCACCTCACTTACCTCGGGTCTATTGTCGCCTCCCTCGAGAACACCCGCAGCCATGACCTCAGGTCGTTGCTCACCTGCTGGGTCACCACCCACGAGATCTCCCGGGTCGCCGGGTCGACTGAGTCCCAAATTCAGGCTTGGATTGACCGCCGGTCTATCGAGAACCTCGCTCGAGCCGGTTTATTTCACCGCAAAGGGACTCCAGCCGGTCAATTTGGCAAGCCATCGTCGTGTGCAGCCCGAATTGGCAAGGTCGAAACAGAATTCCCAGCCCATGCCCGACGGCGCACCTGTGACCATATGCTATATATACATACAGAGTATACAATTCTTTGTTTTGGTAAATCGGAAATTTACAGAGTATTCAATTATCTGTGCATGTGGTATGTATATATAGGGACGGAGGCGAAGCAGGAAGTCTGCTTAAACATTGTTCGACACAGGCTAGGAAAATGTGAAAACTATTATTGCCAATTTTCTTGTTTGAGTCATTTTCGGGTTTTCATTTTTGCAACTTGTAAAGCTGATAAATAGGTGTTACTGCTATCACCCTTGTGAAGTACTAGTAAAACGATGGCATTTCTAATAACCAGGGTTTGCTCTAAATCTCCATTGCCATCTCTCTCTTCCTCCCTTTCTCTGTGTCAATGTGTTAAAGGGAGAGTCAGAGCCTTTTATTTAAGAAAGGGCAGTATCGTCTTTTTACTTTTACCGTTAACGGAGTTAGGAGTTGCACTTTAATCCAAAACCACAAGGGGGCAATGTGATCATTAATGAACCTCAGGGGATTCATCTGCCAAACGTGCAAACCTCAGGGAGGTAATCCGTATTTTGTCCTTTTTTAAAAAGATGTTCTGAAACGGAGCCTTAGTCTTGCCGAGGGGGAAAGGGTTCAATAGAGAAATCATTACATAAGCTCTTTCTTTGTAAAATAAAATAAAATATAGGGGGAAAGTTATGAAAGTTATTGTACGTGTTTTGGTGACCACACAAAGTGGTTGTAATAGTTTTATGCAAGTAAATTCAAAGGAAATTGATATTCACGCTCTAATTTGTTCATAAATTTACTAGTAATTTCACGTTAAAATTGAAGCGCTATCAGTAAAAAGTGAAACCCGAAAATTAGTTTCCATTGTCAAATATGGTTTAACAATCAGAGAAGGACTTTGTGTCCAAGCCTTCCCCCATTTGCTGTTTTCCTATATGACATCCCTCTCCCTCATATCTAAATATGTACAGGAGAATTGATAAGACAGAAAGAAAAAGGAAGTTGTACATAAAGGTGACGAGAATTTGATTGGTTTTGGAAGATCGATCTCGAATAGTTCTTGAAGAACTAACTTCGTATACATAGTGTGTTCAATACGTATTTTACTTTCATGCAAGTTTTTTTTTTTTTTTTTTAATTTCTGTCTCAATTTCATAATGGGAAAGAAATAGTTTTGTAAAGCTACGATAAATATAGATATCTTTCGGTCAAGTATGTATAGATTCTTGTTTTCATATTTTGATTCCGTGACGCTAAAGATGTAGAAAATGTAATAATCATAACCAGTAATTTGGCATTGACCTGTAACCAGACTAGGCCAATTATTTGTAGCTGATCAAAATGGAATTTGCTCTCCATTATTACTATATATATAGTATATAATGGGGAGCGTTCCGCGGACAAAAACAAAAACACAAAAAAAGACACTTCATCTCAACCATTGAAACCAATGACTGAGATTAGAAGTTCCCAAAGAATTACTTCTGGCCGCGAAAAATTACTCTTGGCCGCCAAGAATTACTCCTAGCTAGCTGCGAAGAATTACTGCCAGAAGTAGTTATTTGCGGGCAAGAGTAATTCTTGACGGCCAAGAGTAATTCTTTGCGAACTTCTAATCTTAGCCATTTGTTTCAATGGTTGAGATGGAATATCTTTTTTTGTATTTTTGTTTGTATCCCCGGAACGCTCCCCATTTATAATAAAGCCGGAGGAATTTAGAATTTTGCTTCTTCTTAAAGTCTCATATTCATTGTCTTTGCCCCCAACTTTTGGGGTCATCTCACCCCACGTATAAGCATGTGAAACGGCCGTAGAAGTGTCATAGGGAATAGTTCGAGGTGCGCGCAAGATGGCCAGAGAGACTTTGCATTATCAAAAAGAAAAACGGTGGAGGGACGCACGACTGATTAACAGGTCAACTACCAAAAAAAATAGTAGAAAAGAAAGAAAGAAGAAAATAAATAATAACGCTTTTAAATAGAATCCATACATGTGATTTCGGACGGTAAAAGGCTCACATGGCCATCCTTGCACTAATTTACAGGCTGACACTAATCAGAAAAGTAAACCCAGAAAAGAAGAAGAGGAACATTGAAGAACAATCTCCTCCAAAAGTGGGCAGACTTTTCTTGAATCATCCCTTTTGATTCATTCTTTCTCTAGAGCCTTGTATATACCCAAAGTCCAAAACCCAGAATCCAAAAGTCGAGAAAAAGGTTCCATTTTTGCTAGCTGTTTATCATGTTGAAACCAAACAGGACTTTGCTCAAGGTCATCGTCCTCGGCGATAGCGGGTATGATTCTGGTCATTAATCTTTGATTTGGCAGTTGGGTTTGTTTCTCTGGCTTGGTTTAAAGCATCATGGGAGTTTGTTTTGTTTCGAAATTGTGTCATACTTCCTTTCTTTCTAATTTCTGTTGTATTTTCTTCAGGGTAGGAAAGACATCTTTGATGAATCAGTATCCTAAACGTCTGCGTACAACCACCACTTCGCATGATGATTTACTACTTGTGTATTAGTAGTAGACAGGGTGTTCGTGAAAAAGTGACAAAGAAAAATGCTACAGTACTATTTAGGCCAAGTTTCCCTAATTGTCTAAACGGGCTAAAGCTCACAAAACACAGATATCGAGATATATCATTCTCCTCACATACATCAACTGAATGTCCAAATAGCGGAAACAACTTGTCTATAAGTCCAAAAAGTCAAGTTTAGTTTTTAAAGGAAACTAAGTCTGATAGTGACTTTGGTATTATTCCATGTTTGATGTCTAGATTAGAGAATAAGATTCCATGATAAAGTAGTGGTATATAGGAATGCATTTTTAGTATTTTTCATTGTGGTGAATGGTGGAGGGATTACTTGTCCGAAGGACAAATCAGTTTTACGACAGGCGTTTCAATGCATCAAAATGATGTCGTTTTAATGCACCAACGGTGCTGTGTACTGCTACATTTGAGTTCACTGTGTCAGAAGCTGCTGTCATATTTGTGGTTCTTTAATGGTCACTCCAGATATGTCTACAAGAAATTCAGGGAACAATATAAGTCTACAATTGGAGCTGATTTTGTCACAAAAGAACTAGAGATTGACGGCAAACTGATCACTTTGCAAGTGGGTAATCAGCTCAAACTAATACTACTAATCAATGTATTTTGCATGAGAATGAAGGAGTATTAATTTAACCACATTTGCTGAATTTGTGTGATTGCGTACGTCAGATTTGGGATACGGCTGGGCAAGAAAGGTTTCAGAGCCTAGGTGTTGCATTTTACCGCGGTGCAGATTGCTGCATCCTTGTATATGATGTGAATATACTCAAGTCATTTGAGACACTTCAAAATTGGCACGACGAGTTTCTGAAGCAGGTTATAATTTTTCATGTTTAATTCGATGCTCGATGATTGAGTTTTTAAGATTATAAATGGACATTACACCATTTTAGTTTCAATTTCTCTATTTGGGTGGAAGGTTGAGTTTATACATCAAAAATAGCTTTTGTTTTCTCAGCATCCAGCACAACCAACAAGAGGATGGAAATTGGAATCTTTTCTTTCTCCTAGTCCTCCATTTTCCCTCTCCAAATCTCTTTCCCTCTTTTAAACTGGGATTGAAATAACAAGCGTAGCGTTGTTGGAGTTATATATTAATCTTAGATAGGGAGTATCCATAGATCAACTGTGTTCATTAGGCTATCTTATCCATAGATACATAAAAGATGTACATAAATTGCAATTTCGCATTCAACAAGCGACAACTTACGAGTGAAGGAATTTCAAGAACAGTTCTCTTCTATGTGTTTGGCGTAGGGGTAAAAATGACAAAGAAGAACAAACCAGATCTCTAAGATAAATGTAGCATTTGATACCTCATGATTTTGATAATCAGTTCGGTATGTGATTCTAGGCAGATCCGACGGAGCCAGATACATTTCCCTTCGTACTAGTTGGTAACAAGGTCGATGTGGATGGTGGAAACAACAGAGTGGTAAGAATGCTAAGTTTTGAGTAACTTGTCAAGTTGTATGTTACTATCACTTTTGCTGCATATGGTTTGAAGTATCCTTTATTTGGTATATGCAGGTTTCTGAGAAAACAGCAAGGGAGTGGTGTGCTTCCAGGGGAAACATGTCTTACTTTGAGACTTCAGCTAAAGAAAATTACAATGTGGATGATGCATTCATCTGCATTGCAAAAACTGCACTGTTGAATCAACGCGAGCAAGAAATGTAATGAGGACTCTCTTTCATTTGATATGTGGTGCTCTTAGTTATTTACTACCTCAGTTCCATTTTGTTAGAACTGTGCTATTTTCATATCACAAAGTCTTTCCCTATTGTGCATAGTTTTTTGAATTTGGTAGTTATTCTCTGAGTTAATTACCTCTAAGTACAGAAAAGTGACACTTAATTCCCATTAAGGAGAGATGAAGTACTTAATTACCACTAAGTCCACTTTTACAAAAATACATTTATCATTAATAGAAGTGTCACCCTAGGGTTTTAGGGTATGCTAGGGTTTTAGGGTACCCTAATGGGTACCCTAGTACCATTGGGTACCCTAAAATCTTAGGGTACCCTAGGATTTTAGGGTTTTAGGGTACCCTAGGGTTTTAGGATACTTTAAGATTTTAGATTTTAGGATACCCTAGGGTTTAAGGTACCCTAAAGTTTAGGTTTAGGTGCTTTCATAGAGCCCTAGGGCTTAGGTTTAGGCACTTTCATAGGAGTTTTAGGGTGCACTTTCCTATTATAGGGTTTTAGCGATTTAGGCACTTTTATTGGGTACCCTAGAGTTTTAGGCACTTTTATAGGGTACTTTGAGGTTTAGGCACTTTCATAGGGTGCCCTAGGGGTTAGGCACTTTCAATATTTGGGGTTTTAGGCACTTTCATAGGGTTTTAGTGTTTCGTTAATTAGAGGAGACTTGGTGGGAATTACTTTCTATTTTCTGGACCTAGAGGTAAATTGCCCATATTCTCTGGGCGAAAAAATTGATAGGTGGAGACAATGTTTAGAGAGCCCATGCCCGAAATAAGCCAGAACGGCCTCAAATTTGCAGCAATCTTCTTTTCGTGTTTTTTTCACAGTTTTTAGCTTCGATTTTGGTAGAAAGATCGATAAATACCCTTGAAAAAAAAAACCTTGAAATGGAAGGTAGAAACAGTATCTGTGTATTGAATAAATGGGAAGAAAACTTTTGTGTTTTCATTCAAGAGTGGGTTATATGAAAACTGGGGAATTCCTTGCTTCTGCATAATGAGAGAACTGAGCATATCTGATCACATTGATGAAAAACTTAACGAAATCAAATCCTTCAGTGCTTAAATTTATTCCCTACTTTCTACTGGTTTAAGATTTCCTTTTTTCTTTTGTCCTTTTTTGTGTGTGTGTGTGTCTCTTTGGATTGAGGATGTTACTTACAAATATCAAATATTTTGATACTCCTACCAGTAAGCAACCAAATTGCAATCTAATTATGACGTGTTATTTTCAGGTATGCCCACGGAATCCAAGAATCGATTTCAGGAATTGAACACAGAGGAGGATGTGCATGCTAAACTTGGCTGGGCTGCACTTGAAACATATAATTTGGTTACCTTTATGGTTTGCCTAATTCTTCATTCTTTTTCAATAATAATCTCTCTGTATATGTCTCTTTGTAACACAAATGAAACTGAAGAGTGGTTACCTTATTCTTCTTCATCCTTTTTCAATGATCTCTCTGTGGTTGATTGTTTCTGAGTGCGAAGTAATGTAACATGATCAGGTGTGGTGGAGGAGATACCCTTGTTTGTAAATGTAAAGTATACTACTCACTCTCATATTTCATTTTTAGATAAAAAGGACTTTCTTAAGTTTAACTCATACATTTCAAATGGGAGTGTCGACCTTATATTTATGGGGAAGAGAAAAACTTATTTCTGGAGGATTCTATAAATAAGTTTTACGGAAGTAATCCAGACCGTCCAAAAGTGTTTTGGACGGTCCGGATTTAAAAAGTCTTCCTCGAAAAAATTTGTTTACAATCCAGATTGTTGATTGCCAAGAAAGACGGGTGAGATCGTGCGACTTCGTAAATAACATATTTACAACGGCTCCGTGAATAAGATTCTTTGAGAATCCTCTTTGGAGGACTTGTTTGTGCGAGAAGTTTAGTACCGTGCCCATCCGAACCGCCCAAAATCCAAATGTGTTTTGGACGGCCCAGATCCGAAGCACTTTCTCTTCTATTCAGCCGACCACTCTCTCTCCTCTTTCCCTATTGATCGGATTTGGGTTGTCCAAAACACGTTTGGACTGCTCAAATGAGCTGTTGGGTACTATACCCAATTTGCACCCAAAAATTTCTCTGTTTGTGCATGCACAAAGCTTAATGCATGCACAAAAAGTTTGTATCCACAACACGAGTTTTTTTTTTCCCGATAAGCCCAACATCTTTTTTTTTTTTGAACACATTCAATGCATTTCATAAAAAAGCCTAAAGGCGATACAGGTTCCATCAAAAGATACAAGAATAAATCAAGACTTTGACACAAACACCCCCCGCAAAAGTAAGCCCCAACACTTGAGTTCATTTATAGTAAATGTTTTGAAAAACAAATACTCGCTCAATAATGTAAATTTTTAAATGACGATTGATAAAAATCAGGTGAAAAATGACTCGTAATACAATTTTCGTTGAACATTGACTTCATGGAATCATGGGAGTATATGCCTTTTAATCAGCCCCTCGTTCCCAACCAATCATTAACTATCATAATTTGGAAATTTAGCAAAATAATAAGAACAAAAAATATCCTTATTGGCAATGCGCGCAAGAGTATCTTCCTATTGTGCAATAGGGACCTCAAATATTATACTGCTACCAAAAATCGAATAAAACTGAAACGACTAGGAAAAACACATGCATGCTAGCTAAGAAAATGAGCCGGGCAGAAATTTGTTGTTTTTGAGCTTGGCTTGTTTATTAAACGGGAAAAAATTCGAGCTCGAACTTGGCTCGGCTGTAAACAAGTCAAGCCTTAAAGAACCGAGTCAGTTTTATTTGCTGAGAGACTCTCTATAAACGAGATGAACTTATTTTTCTAAGCCGAGCCGAGCTTTGCGTTTACTAAATGAGCACGTAACTCAAACTCGAGCTTAACTACTAAACGAACCAAGTCTCGAGCTGCTCGTAAGTATCTTGGTTCGTTTGCAGCTCCAAATTCGTATTTTGGCATGAATACTCGAGCTCAAGCTTAACTATTAAATGAATCAAGTCTCGAGCTGCTCCTGATTGTCTTGGTTCGTTTGCAACACGTGTTTCTTTCTGTTTCTTGATATTCATTTCCCCTCCCCCTCTCTCTCTCTTCTCTCTCTCGTGTTGCGTTCGTCGTCTCCAATGGCGTTCACAGCGACCGTCCGCTGCCCCTCTCTCTTCCGCCTGCCGAGGAATTCAATCTCCCTACCTCAATCTCCAACTTCGATCCCGTTCCGATCCTCGCCTGCGCATCTCAGCCGCCCGAAGCCCTTATCGATTCGATCAGCTTCAGTCGAAGGTAGTGTATTTGTCGATACTCTTGCCTAAATGGAGATATCAAATTGATAGTATTTTAGAGATGTACGGCGACAAGATTTATCGAATTCAAAGTTGTATGCCAGTAAATTGAAGCAACGTGTATAATTGGGGAAATGAACTTTTTACGCATATTGTTGATATTATCCGATTTTCTTTTTAATCATGTACACAAGGAATTGTACTGGTTTTGTTTTGGAAAGCATGGAAAGTGTTGATTTAGTAGTTATGGTAAGCTGCGGTTTGAAGCTGCAGCATGAATGATGAAATCAAAGCATGGGGTTTTAAATGATGAGTTAGGGCTTGGGAGAGCAATATATTTTTAGTTGGAACTGAGTTATCCAATTACTCAAACACACATGACTGACAACGCGAGAAATTTTTCAGTGCTGGGTTGGTACCACGTGGTGTCCGCTTGGTGCATCCTGGCTGTCTATTTCAGTTTTGGATGGCTCGGATTTAGAGAGAGAAGAAGGAGAGAGAGTGGTGTTGAGAGGGTTTCAATCTGGACTGCTCAGGCACCACATGAGCACGGCCACATGGTATCCACCTGGTACCCAAAAATTTTAAAAAAATTCTCAAGAAGCGCAGATAGCCGTGTCGGTGAAGGTGGAAAAGCGAGCTTAAGTGCGAAGTGGAGCGAGCCGCAGGTATGGGGCTTCAATGTGCAGAAGCAAAGCAGTGAAGCGCAAAAAAGCGAGCGCTTAACATTTGTGTATATAATCATTTTTTAAAGTCTATCCACCTCTGATTGAGATCCAACGCACCAGATCAAAGCTTTTAATGAGACCAAAGCACGAGATAACAGCTTTTATAAAAAGACCTAATCATCTAATACGATCTTCCACCGGCGCTTCTTCTCCTCTTGGACCGCATTGGCCTTTCCTTTGACTAAATCGACTCTTCCTCTGCCATGCTTCCTTCAATTAGACTGCAATTAACCTACTATTACTTCATCACGTTTCTACTTTCTGAAGCTAAACATTCAAACTTCAAAGATTAGTTTTGATGGAGCGTAGTATGTTCTTTTTTTTCTTATGTGGTCATTTGAATACATGTATGATTATTGACGTTCTACCTTTTTGGACTTCAAAGTATGGTACTTGGCTTATTACATATGTTGTTTTCAATATTACATGTCCTATTTGATGATATTGTGTCATTTGGTCACTTGGTAAGGTACATCTACTCTCTTTTTTGCGCGTGCTTGTCGCTTAAGCTCCAGGGGCCCTTGGCGCTTCTATGTGCCTCGGGCCTTTTGAAACACTGGAATACAAGAGGCATCACGGCGCGTCTAGTTCCGCAAATTTTGGAACCAACTCTTATGATACCCCAGGGGACTTTCCAAAAGGTTTCCAATATACGGAGTATGTTTCTAGCTAAGTAAGGCTCACACACAGGTGTGTGGACATTTTTTGATCGAACCCAAAAAACTTAAAAAGTTAGCAGGCAGAGAGGTGCATGTTATGTGATCATCTTGATACCCAAGCAGTCCGGGTTTAAATTCTCTCACACCCGCTAATGAACAGCTGTTAACTAGCTCTATCCCGTGTACCCAATTGTGGGTTGTGCCTGCTTTTTGTTTCCCCTTCCTATCCTGGGCTAGAAATGGCATGCTGTGATATCATGTAAATCTTTATGTCCAACCCAAAAGCTTACGCTTTTTGGTAGAAAGGTACCTCGTGTACTACTTGGTCTACCCTTCCTTATCCAATCAATGAGGGATTATATTCTCTAACAAGGTAGGCTCATTATGCGAGTGAGAGACCCCAATTCTTCGTCATTTCTTCTCTTAGAGAAACAAGATACATTTACTCTGAAACGGTTGTCTTTTTGTTTTGGAAACCGATGATTGTGTAGTACTAGCTCTATTTTTGTCCATAAAAGTCCTTTGGTTAGGTCTTCTCAGCTATCTTCGTTGAATTATAGTAAACTATCAACTATTAAGAATTCATGAATTTCGCCTTGTGTGCATCAGCTCCTCCGGCGTCTGGGGGGCTTGCACCTGCTGTTGGCTTGACAGATAATGCACTGAAGCACTTGAGTAAGATGAGATCTGAACGGAATGATGATTTATGCTTGAGAATAGGTGTCAAACAGGGTGGATGCTCCGGGATGTCTTACACAATGGAGTTTGAGAGCAGAGAAAATGCGAGGCCAGATGATTCCATCATTGAATACAATGGGTTTGTTATAGGTAAGCCTGTATCACCTTTCTTGCTTATTTGACTTTTGAGTATGTACCAACAAAGCGTGTGAGTAAAAATTTAATGGCTGATGCTACATTGATGTTTTCAACTCTACACATAATTGTTCAGTTGGATGAGGACTTTTACTGTTTCTCTGATGCTCTAACCTCAATTTATCCCCTACTTTTTACTCCCATCACTATTATAATACGTTGACTAAATATTTAGGACCTTAGTAGCAAGGAGCTTCTAAAGTGGTGCCGCTACTACCTTAGAAGCGCGCTCTAATGCTCCCATTGAGATGGAAGCACGCTCCTTAAGAAGATGTAAGCTTTTGTACAATCCTTGTATAGAAAAACAAGGATTTATCACTTGGCTTTTCTAATTGGTCTTTGATGAACTCATATGTCAAGCCCAAGTCATGATATCTTTGGAAACAAAACCATATATTGTAACACTAGCCCAGTTCTTACATTTATGGTGGACTTGGCCCGTATTTTTACACCCTAAAATGATTGCCCTTTTAAAGTGTATATTTATGCTACATTAATTTTGTAAATATGTACATATCCCTTTCCTGCTTCCAACTTGGGAGCTTCAATATTCACCTGCACCCGCTCCCGCGCTGTGCAACTAAGTTTAGGACATCACTACCGATCATTTAGTGGCGTCAGGAGGCAAATTGGCTTTCAAAGAGATTGTCCAGGTTGATAAGATATTTTTGAAATGATGAATTCTGCAAGGAGGATGTTAACATCGGATCATTTTGTGACGAGATAAGAAGGATAGAGTACAAAAGGAATAGTCCGAGTACTAACGAGAAAAACTATAATTTGTTGAGAGACCAGCCTAATGGGGGTCGCTGACGTAGTTCTTTGTTGTTGCAATGTTGGAATATATGGAATGTGAGGTTGTCAAAAGAGAAATGATGGCTCGAACCTCCATTTATATGACAGCAATTATGTGGAATGTGAGATTGGGTAGCATACTTTAAGTACTTGAGATGGAGCTTTGTTGTGATCATATAATATTGTAATAACGTCTGTTGTTTGACTTCTATGCCTAGAGTATCACATGTTAGGCGAGATGTGTAGAGAGAGCACCATTTCTTTGTATGCACTGAGAACTGGAGAGCTCACTCCAAGTTGCTGCTTGGAAAGAGTTTTCATTGTTACGTTCATCTTTGCTTAGTTTGAATTTTCTTAGGATGACCTAATTCCCTCTATTTTGACATGGCAGCAACTTGTACTCTTTTATGTTAGCATGGCATCCTCCACTTGAACCATGTTTGTTTCGACTTCAGTGCTTTATATTGCCATTTTGCCTACTGACCTCTAGGTTTTGGGTTCAAGTTTGAGCCCAACCATTTTGGGCATTTAGTACAGGAGGTTAACAAGTCCCCTTGGGGAGGGGACTCATTAATGTTTAATGCGCGTCAACTGGTCTTACTCTTTTGGTTCAACGATGTTAACATGCTAGAGGAGAAGAAAGAAAAACACTTATCTACCCTCAACATCCAGTACTGTTTTTAATTGTACTCTGCTGTGTAACCGAACAAATTCTTCTCTATTTCTGATGAGCTTTTAGATACTGCGCAACACCTGATCTTGCATTCTCTCTTTGTGTAGTTTGCGATCCGAAGAGCCTTCTTTTCATTTATGGGATGCAATTGGACTACAGCGACGCACTCATTGGCGGTGGCTTCTCTTTCAAAAATCCGAATGCTACACAAACCTGTGGTTGTGGTAAATCATTTGCTGCTGAGATGTAAAATCTTGTAAAGATGAAAGATTGAGCTTAGATCATTACCCCAAGAAAACCTAGTTTGATTGGACTACTGAGTGTATAATTGTCTGGTTAAGAAACCTGTGATTGTATAATATAAGCTTTTGTTTTTAGATTCTTCTCTGCATGTCTGGGGTATTCCCTATTGGGCTGAGCCCAATTTCTTGAGCATTTTCTTTGTGAGACGTCGGAGCTCGTATAGTTGTCGTATGCAGATTTTAAACGTTTTATGAGTACCTAAGTGATGAACTAGAATTTTCTTTTGGTTTTGATCGTATTTTTTTTATTCTGTTAAGAAAACAAAAAAAAAATTCCAAACATTAATTTAGCTCGCAGAGTCAAAAGACCTAATAATAAGAAAAATTATTGGATGGTCCTGGGCAAGGTTATGTGGCCCCAATGCCATTTTCCACTGCATATTTGTGTGGGGCTTAGTATTTACTGTATGAACTCCACATGAATTGGTGGTAGAGAAGGCGTTGGGTTACAACGTGGCAGTGTCCAAGACCACCGAGGCCATGTTTTCCCTAACAATTTTGGATAATGAGTTATGATATTTTAGCTTGTGTAAACAATAAGTTTTGTATTCCATCTACAACTTATTAGTTAGTAGAAACATCTTAACATTTTTCAACAATTCTCTCTCAACAAACTTAAAAATTTTCAACAACATTACTAGAAACAACTCGGCATTTTTTTTTAACCCTGAGAGGTAGTGCAGTTGGTGATCGCCCAGGACGGAGGGATTTACCATCCCGAGGTCACAGGTTCGACTCATTTGCAATGCGAAAAAATCCTTGGAGCCACTCATGCGTAAAAAAACCTTTTGGGTTAGCAAAGGCTAATAGAGGTTGTAGAGATTTAGTCCCCTGTTGCGCGCAAACTGACTCGAAAACACTCCACATTACCATATAAAAAACTTAACATTTTTTAACAACAAGTGATCCTTAAATTATTGTCCGCCGAAAATACTCCTGATCGAATAATTACTTACGGAGTATTACTCACTCACTAACTTTACTTTACTCCAAAAAAATAATGGAGTATGTCAAGTTTTTTTTTTTTCCAATCGTCATACATCAGCAGGGTTAGTGGGGGGTGTTAGGATTAACACGGGGTCCAAAAGCTATCCATAGTTTGAGATCCCAAGCATATTGCTCCAGCAGGAGTCGAACCGAAGGCCTCCTTCATAAAGGAGAGATGACATACAACTGCACTGGGCAGTGGTTGTCGAATATGTCAAGTTAACCAGTACCATGATATCGCCTATATGGGGTGGAAAACTCCTAACCGTTGGATTAGGATCTGATACATCGGACGGTCCTGAGACAAGGTAGGCATACTCGTCGCACTACCTAAACACCCTCACCACTGTACGCTTTGTGGTGCTCAAAATCCAGATACAAGCAAGTAGCGTCGTCCTCCCAAAATCGGACCCAAACCCTAAAGCCAAATACAACGAACAGCTCGAAGACGAAGAAACCTGAGCTCCGATCATGGCCTTCGCCTCTCGCCTCTTGTCCAAATCGAAACAGGTTCCCTCATTTCCACTTCCATTTCGACACATACATGTCTATGCGGGTTTCGTTTCGTTTTTCGTGATTTATGTCCTGTCGATACTGAATTCATTTGAGATCTCATTTCTGTGATTTGATTACGGAGTTGGAGTTGGAATTCGATCTGTGTTATGTTCCAATGTAGGAGATGATACGCGGTAATTAGGATGTTCTGAGCCGTATATAAGACTGTGTTTTTAGATACTGTTGTTATAGACGGTCAACGGTTAGTTGTGGTCTTTTGAGAATTAGGTCTTGTTCGGATTTATGCGGAGATATAATGTTGGTGCAGTGTTACGGCATTGATGTTTGGTTTGGAGCTTAGTCACACAATTCATCGGTATGGCCATTTGCTCGTGCTCTGAATCCTGTCCCTTGCGAATTTCATTAGTTTAGGATATTTTCAAAGACACTTTCATGCTCACGCTTCCTCACACATGCGCATTACATGACTTGGGTTTGGAGACCAATTTACGACGGGCATGTGACGTAAACATTTCGACCGTTTAATTTTCTTGGAACTTAATTGATTTTGCTTTCTTATAATCTTTTTATTTGGCAGTGAGAAACCTCACTGCCAAGATTTCAGAACCCGTTTGCCCCGACTCTGGGCTTAAATCACACAAGACTAGTCACTGGCAAGTGGCGTGTAAATTTCACCATTTTATACCTGCTATTGGTATAACTTACTTATGATGCAGTACGCGTACATTCTAAATTCCCACTATTTATGCGTCAATACATTGGACATAGTTACAAAGGTCATGAAATACATGAGCTTGGGAAAGAAACTTGGATGAGAGCTAAGATGTTACACTTGGAAGTTGGTTAAGCCGTTAAGGCATAAGTTTTTTCATCGGAATGGATGTTGCCCAATCTTACTGGATGTAACAAGACTAGTTTGACTCGAATTTGGCTTCTTTGGACTGAACAATATTAAACCTGGATTTGGTCTTTTTTCCTCCAAAGCAGCGCATGATCTACAATCTGTGAAGTCAAATTTTTCCCAAAGAAGTATGGGTAGAAGTTCATGTTGAATATCACATTATTGCTGTCATTGCATCACTAGTCGAGACGAGACTTGTGTCTCTATGATTCGATCTCACCTTACGTTTCACTTTAATAGTTGCTTTGTCTATTTGAGCATTTTTGTTTTTTGAACCGTTAAGGACTAACAATGACCCTTCTGTTGATTTATTTTCTTATGGTTAATGCTGTTGTCTGCATTGGCCAACCCTTTTCCCCATCTGCTTCACCTGTTAAGGACTAACAACGACCCTTCTGTTGATTTATTTTCTTATGGTTATTGCTGTTGTCTGCATTGGCCAACCCTTTTCCCCATCTGCTTCACCTTCTTTTCTCTCCTTTTGTTTTGTTCTGTTATATTTATGTTATTGTGGTTACACAGCTGTCTGGTGGCCAGATCCTTCTGCAACGAGAGCATGCCGTTCCTGTCCGTTTTTTTGCCAAAGAAGCAGCTCCTGCAGTCCTTAAGGGAGATGGTTAGTGTTTGTATATACTCTATACTGTTTCCTTTCGTCTTTTTTTTTTTTTCTTTCTTTTTCCCAAATCAATAATTATTGAGCGTTTCACGGCAATTACATGCACAAATTTTCTCTCAAGCACACTTTATCTCAAAATGCTGCCTTTCTTTTTTATCTGCACGCGAGGCAATCACACTTGTGCTTGTGCGTGTTTTGATCTTCCCGTCCAGCTGTTGGTTAAGCACTGGAACAGCCCTGACCAGGGATTGTTGTCTGAGAGTCTTTCTACCCCTTGAACCAAATTGGTGATTTTTACCAATCGACCTAATCTTGATTAAAGAGGGGTTGTTGGATATTTATTGGTAGATATCATCATGTCTTGTGACTGTTTACAAAAGCACCCAATTCTTGGCTTTGTAAAGATAAAAAAAATCTTCATCCCATTGCTAACACTTTTCATGTTTCACTCCTGATGATAAATGAGAAAACAACCTCACAGCACATGCACTTATCTTCCGGCAAATATTATATTCCCTCCGTTCCTTATTGTTGTTCCCTTTGGGGAGTTCCAAGAGGAGGCATGTTATCATTGTACTTATATTGAAATTAAGTTACATCATTTTCTCATTGCCCCTGTGTTCTACCTACTTTGTAACACTTACATTCACTTGTGAGGGACATTTTTGGGAAGTCGTCAAATTTTTACTTCCTTTTTTAGTAAAGGACCAACATTTTGAAACATCCCAAAATGGAAGAGTGGACTAACATTTAGGAACGGAGGGAGTATGTAAGTGTACAGTGTTGGGAACTACAGTAATCAGTTATTTCTGAGTTGATTCTCAAAAGCAAACAATAGGTGATGGTATCTGTATATCTGAGGGCAGAAGTTACTCGTTTAGGCACTGAGTAACAGAACACTGCTTCCTCTGAGAAAGGAGAAAGGGATAGACAAAAGGGTAGGAGAGAGAGAGAGAGAGAGAGAGAGAGGTGTTGAATTCTATTTAACCGACTGTACTCAGTGTTCAATAATACGTCAAGTCCTTCGACTGGAAATTCAAACTGACCTGATTTGTTGGTCAATATGTTTCAAATGTCCAGGAAAAAAAAAAAATTGGTGGATGCCATTCTTAGCTGTTCAATTGATTTGAGAACAGTTGATTTGTAATTTTTTGACCTCTTCTTAGCACTTTATGGATTTTGTTTGATTGATTATTGGGAAAATGAGTTAACTATCTCTAACAAATTACTTGCATTTGATCTGGAAAGAGATGTTGAAGAACATTTTCTTGGACGTGAAGAAAAAGTTTGAGACAGCCATGGGGATCTTGCGAAAGGAAAAGATCACCATAGAACCTGAGAATCCAGCAGCCGTAGAGCAATATGCTAAGGTCATGAAGACTGTTAGAGAAAAGTAAGTTCTTTGTTTTATGTCTCTTCAACATAAAATTGGCTTTCCCCAAGCCAGAGTATTTATTCTTTGGTAAATCAAGTTCCCTATATGGTTTACTGAACGTGTAGAAAGTTCACTTTATATGGTCTGGAATAACTGCAATTTTCAGCACAGATGAAAAGAAAGAAAGAAAAGAAAAATAGTGAGGACAAAATTTTGATTGACGATATAGGAAAGAGCAGGAAGGGAGAAAAGTGAACACCGAGAGCGAAGTCTGGTGGAAGGAATTTGGTGCTCTGCACCTGGACAAGTTATGATATTTTTACGACATTTTGTTTATCGAACTAAAGGCTCTACCATCACCTCTCAATTCTCATATTGTATGGCTTTAAGTCGGTAATTTGGCACTGATACTTCCTGCAGAATAAATATTAGCCATAAATTGGACTGCACATGGACCAGTATGTAAGGCTACCTTATCAAACCCAGTCTATAACCAAAAGGCCCCAATTGCTCAAGGTTGTCGACAACCAATCACCGGGACCAAGCAAATTTTGAATTCCTACGACTCCTCTCCTGAGTATATATGGAGTTGAAGATGTGTTTGAGGGAGACCAGATTTGTTTTTTTTTTTTTTGCAATATTCAATTGAAAATGTTACCTCTCTGTCCCAATTGGACCGTGATACAATTTGCTGCTATGCCATTGGTAATGTTCCAGGGCAGACTTGTTCTCAGAATCGCAACGAATTCAATACACCATTCAAACTCGAACACAAGGTATTCCAGATGCTCGAACATATCTGTTGACATTGAAGGAGATACGAGTCAGGTACATCCATTATGTTCTCCTGCCTATTTAATTTTGTTTCCCATATGGGCAGTGCGCCATCAATCCTGTATGTCTATTTATTTGTCTCTTCTCCAACTTGACATTTGAGATGCTTGTATGCACTGAAGCTGTGACCAGACATTCAGTTTTGATGCTCAAAATGATAAACATATAAAGGAAGCTATTGTCTTGATAAAGAATTATTATTTCAGATGCTAAGTTTCTGATACCCAAAGTCTCAGCTACCTACGGGATGTTATTGGCGTAGAGCCTGTGAAGTTTTCGTTCTTTACATTTGCTGAGTCTTAGATGGCAGAGTATTCTGATTGTTAAGCTGGCTGTGCATCAAATGTCATGTTGGCGATGTTTTGGTCCCACTCACTTGATTATTAAGGTTTGGATTGGTTCTGGTTGATGTAGTTGTTGCAGATGCAAGGTCTATGCAGTCAGCTTACACCTTCTCCTTCACTAAATCATGAGTTTTGGGACTTTTGCTCCTTTTGCAAGGATTGTTCCTGTTGCATTCAAATAGCCGTTTGTTGATCAAATTGGGTATTAGGAGACTGAAATTTAACTGGAATGGATGTAGGGGTTTGTTACTTGGTGTGATGGAAAGCATTATCGGGGAGGACCAAGAGTGTTCCCATTTTAACAGTCATGCTTTCTTGATTGTATCTCTCTGTGACCCAAATCTGTATCAACAGTTAGACTGTATTTCTTCGAGATTTATTTAAGGTGCTCGAAGTTGTAGGGTGATCGTATACCTTGGTGTCCGTGTTCTTCCTTGCAGGGAAAAAAATTTACATTTTTTAGCTGGCAGCTACATTTTCTTGCAGTTCAAAGTCACCTTTTTTTTCTATTAGTATCATGGTATTCACCAAAAAAGGAGTTGCAGGTTCCCCTTCCTGTATTGCTACAGTAATCTTTCTTTTGCAGGAGGGGCCTCACTGATGAGCTTGGTGCAGAGGCTATGATGATGGATGCTTTGGAGAAGGTAGAAAATGAAATTAGCAAACCACTCATGAGGAATGACAAGAAAGGAATGGCTCTTCTTATGGCAGAGTTCGATAAGATCAATAAGAAGTAAGCGTCGTTTCATGTATTGAATCTCTCTTAAGGTCTGGTTTGGTTGCACTGGCTTGAGCACTTTATGTATGGCAATATGACAGGTGGTAGATATTCTTTTGCCTCCTTTTACATGTTCTTATTTCCATTTTTGTCATGTTCTCGAGCTGATACGAGGCAATGCAATTGCTGGTTCTTCATGTCCACTTGTATTATATGTTTTGTTGCAGTCTTTACTGCTGGAGTTAATCATATCTGTCTTGTCCTTGCGATGTGCAAAGTAAAAGGTTAACTGATTAGTATAAATGGATGTGATATGCAATTTAATTTCGGAGTACGCAAATGGAAATATAGTACGCGAACGAAGGAATTGAAGGAAATGTGTGGTAATTGGTGAGCTTGCCTCAATGGCTGAGTCGATCATAGTCTTGCAGGTGTTTAAACCCATGAATGAAAGTCTTGGTGTTTCGTGGTAATATTAATATTCATTCCTTGTAATGCTGCGTTGATGCTTTGAAGCTTTCTAAGTTTCTTTAGTATCGATGTATTTTTTTTTGGAAAGATAACATAATTATTTCTTAATGTCAGACTTGGAATCCGGAAGGAGGATCTGCCGAAATATGAAGAACAGTTGGAACTCAAAATTGCGAAAGCTCAGTTGGAGGAGCTCAAGAAGGAAGCTCTTGAGGCAATGGAAACCCAAAAGAAAAGGTATGTTGCTTCTGTTGAAATTGTGTGTGCTTATGTTGCCTCTACGTTTTGTCATGCTGTCACAACAAATTGTGGGTCATCAAATAGTTTCTGTTTTTTTCCCCCACGGTAATGTTGCCCCTCAATTCCTTTCCTTAATGTTCTCTGGCAGTTGCATCACTTTTATTGGGAATACTTTTCCTGTACGATCCCTTACTGTTTGATATAGTCAGAAACATTTCTTTCCTGAATCATTTAGGTTGCATTTGGATCAAGGATATGCGTTAAGGAAAAGGAAACGGAATCAGAAAGCAAACGTTGAAGGATAATATTATGTGATTTCCTTTTCCTAAACCAAATCCTTGACCCAAATACTTAAGATACTTGACTCTTCCATTTTCCTTGCCCAAATTACTGATCCAAATACAACCCAACTGCGTATTCATTTCTTTGTTCTCTCCTATGTCCTTTTCCCACTCCCCTCTCCCTTGTTTTGTGGTTTGTAATTGACATCACGCTTTCACAAAATTCAGGGAGGAGTTCAAGGATGAGGCGATGGTTGATGTGAAGTCATTAGACATCCGAAACTTCATCTGAAGTTAGTTTTGTTGCTTGGTGTTTTGATTCACTTTTTACAATTGTCAAATCCAGCTGTGGTTTGAGTTCGAGGTATTCGCTTGAATAAAAAGAAATTTGGAAGCAAGACACGACTTGCTACTGGATATATTTTTTGGCCATTTGTTTTTTCCAGTCTTTTATAGAACTGGGGTTTGGCAATCTAAACTACTGTTCACAAAACCCTCGTTCATCAAGGGCCAACTTTGTTTTTTCAATTATCTAGCATTGCTTTTTTTTTAATTCTCCCTTGCTAAATCGAGAATTGTACCTGTTGACCTGTCTATAAAAAGGGACATAACCTAAGCCGAATCTCTTTTTTTTTTTCCCCTGTTGCGCATTATGGTTATTTGGGAATGTAATGATGCCATCTAGAATTGCAAGAATTAAATTGAGAATTGTGCTTGTTGACCTGTCTATAAAAAGGGACATAACGTAAGCCGAATCTCTTTGTTCCCTGGTGCGCATTATACTTATTTGGGAATGTAATGATGCCATCTAGAATTGCAAGAATCTAATTTGAGAATGATGGGAGGATAAAAAATGAGAAGCGCATTCAATATCTTTTCTAAAATATCTTACTAGCATAATTGAGTTGCCATGTTTCCTCATTACTAACCGAAAATGTCTACTTGTTGCGTCAAATGTTATGTCAAACTGAATGATATTTTCAACAAAACAAACTACATTCTAAATTAACATGGCAGCTCCTACTTAAGCTAACAATGGTTGTGCTTTTCGGAATAAAGTTAACATCCTACGTATAGAACCAAAAATATAAGAGCTCAGCATACAAAAGATTTGTGCCAAAAAATGGAAATGTAACAACTGACGCACCAAAATTTAGGGGGCAACAAAACAGTAACCTTACATAGCCTAAAAAATGATTGTAACGCTAGTCAAATCTCCTACCAGAGCGCATATCAAATTCTCAGATTCTCTTCTCAAATGGTCAGAATTTCCTCTTCTTATTCGATTTGGAACTGCCATCTTCCTTGTTACTTTTCTTCCCTCTCTTATGGCTCTCTTTCTGTTTTCCAAGCTTTTCTGCTTTATTTCTATTGGTTTTCACACTAATCAGACCACCAGAGGGGACTTTCCCACCTCCATTTTGCAGAGCCTTTTCGAAATCAGCTTCTCTGTCCGCAATGGCATATTGTTGGAGTAACTCTGGATTTAACGAACTTTCCATCATCTTGGCTTTCATCCCCTCCTAGATATGGTCCCATGTCAGTTCAGCTCTTGAAAATGAGAGAGAGAGAGAGAGAGAGCATACCTTTACTTGCTCTGCTGCTTCATTAAGATCCTCGTCCACAGAAATAGCATGAGGTTCCAACACAATCTGGAAACAATTCAGAGCTCCGCATCATACACTACGTAGATTCAAAATGCATAAAAATGGAACAACTGCCACCCATCCACCATCCAAGGGAAATAAAAAAACAAAAGCCAAGGCACAGATAAAACAATGAGGTGTATATTCATTGCCACACTTTGGTTTTTCCTTTTCGTTACTGCATTATGAAGGATGAAGCTAAAAGAAGTTCGGCAGCCCGAGAAGAGAGCGACATTTCCACTTAGATTGCTTTAGTTGGTAGATGATGTAGCCTAGTCGATTGCGAGATTGCTTGGTAAAGCTTCCAATTGTTTACCCCCCAAAAAAGGCGTATATTTACAAGTAAAGATGACTAGACTAGAGATAGCAAGGGAAGAAAGTATTAACAATCAATTATGTTCGCTTACTAAAAAAAGGTGTATATTTTATAAGTAAAGATGACTAGACTAGAGATAGCAAGGGAAGAAAATATTAACAATCAACTAGTTCACTTACTTCTCTCAGTCGAGAAGGGATAGAATCAATCTCCTTGGATGCAATATCATATAGGTATCTGTAAAGCTTCTTCATTACTTTTATGAACAATGACAATATCTGCTGCCTTTCCAACTTCATCTCTCCCTGCAAATAACAAAGGGGACATGATTCAACTGACAAGTTTATTTCATGGATTTGCCTAGATTTCGTTGGTACAATTTTCCCCCACAAACATCATATTAGAGTTTGAGCATTGTCATTCAAGCTTAAGGGTCCAAACTTCGATCTTTAAGCACACTGATAAGTGTCTTGTGCAGATAACAAAGAAAGGGAAATGATTCAACTGACAAGTTTATTTCATAGCTTTGCCTATATTCTTGGGTACAGTTTTCCCCACAAACATCATATTAGAGTATGAGCATTGTCATTCAAGCCGAAGGGTCCGAACTTGGATCTTTAAGCACACTGATAAGTGTCTTGTGCAGATATGGAAAAAAATTCGGGTTTATGGAAAGCATAGACTTTTCCAAGGAAATCATGCGGGCAAAAAGTAACATATCAAAATTAAAGACTGGTTTATGGAATTAACCTAGCACACGCATACCACCATTCCCTTGAATAATTTAGTGAGTGGGTCCAATGTAGTCCAAGCACCAAAATATTTCCCAGTAAATCCATTGGGAGGAAATTCATTCCTTTGAATAATTTAGTAAGCGGGTCTCATGTATATAAAGCACCAAAAATTTGCCTAGTAAATCTCTTGGGAGGAAAAAGGGATCATTGGGGGAGAAACTTCTCTTTGCAAAGCACGTCAATAAAATTGCAGTTGCAGCTCAAGGATATATAAGAGCTCAGAACACAATATTTCTCTTCAACCAACAAGGTTTGGATACGCAGAAACAGTTGAATGAACATTAAGCGAACAGGTCAAGAGTGATAAAAACAAGCTAATAGGTCAAGAACCAAACCTCCACGTAAGAGATGTCTTGCCTCTGCAAACCAGTACAAAGTAAGACCGAGGCCTGGGCATATGACAGTGTGACAGGAAATTTTTCCCTAAAATATGGATTTGCAAGTTTCGGTACAAGATCCCAAATCTGTAAAAGCCAACAATTAAGACATACAAGTAAGTATATAAAGAAATGACCCTTGTGCTTAAGAAAATAAGAGAATCATACCTACGTATTATGAACTATGTATAACATGCATGTAATTTTGTGATTGAATGCATTTTTTTGAACATTCTTGAGCATTAAAAAATCCGCAAAGAAGATTCAGAGAAACAATTTTACGAGAGATGTCAATCTTCATTCACAACCTTAAAAGATTGCTCCCTTATGGCCTTATCCCAATTATGTGATTTCTCTCCACAAACTTGCAGCTTTAAACCATACATAATTAGATCGCATATAGCCTCAACACAATCACATTCAACAATAATTGTCCTTGTATGCGTAATTATTTTGGCTCTTTCAATTGTTGTGGTGGTGGTTGGTGCATCAATGAAATTGCTTACAAATCTTGTGAAACAAAGATTGCCTTCACTAAAATAGAGAGCAAGAGAATAACCGAGGTGGGAAAGAGAGATAAGCTTCATTTTGCTTCTAATATTTAGCAAAATAAAGTTCTAAGAACAAGTCATTAATGACAGGCGTCCAGAAACACTTACGACTCAGGACTAATCCCTATTAATGCACCCAAACGCCAAATGCATAAAAGGAAAATCTAATTTAAGTTCATAGACTTTACAATGACAAAAAAAGAAAAACCAGACGCAAGAGGTTGAACCAGCTTTATTACTCTTGAACCTCGTGTAACAGACTGCAGACTTGGTTTTTTGGATGCCTGACCACTCATTATCTTACAAAAGATAGGAGTGTGTGTGTGTGTGAGAGAGAGAGAGAGAGAGAGAGAGAGCAGACAATTGTGCAAGAGAGGATCTATGTTTTGTTTGGTGGAGTAAGTGGTGCATCAATTGGGGTATTTAACCATGGGTGCTTCAATACAAAACTAATTCTCAGCTTAATATCAAGAACACAAATGACATCTTAACCATCATGTTAAGAGCTTACCATACGATAATCTGCAAGATTGTTTATATATGCTTCCAGCCGCTTCATATCGAAAGGTGTCAAAATCCCATCAAGTGATTTCAAGAATCTATCTGAAATGGTAGGCAATGCAGGCTCTAGATCTGTGAAGCTGATCTTTGGATCCAACACACTGCAAGATTAAAGGTTACTTAAGCAGATTATATACAAGGACATTACTTAAAAAAGAAAAACAAATCAAATTCTGACCTCATAGCAAGCTTGTATTCCATTGCACGGAAGCTAGAATCCAATAGTCCTCTAAATCTCTCCCTGAAATCTGAGGGTGGTCTATAAAACATCAGTTCACAAATGAAAAGCTGGCTGGATTAATTAATGTAATGCTTAAAATGACGGACCCACCTTGGTAGAAAGGACTGAAGAAGCCCCATTGGTCCAAACCACTGGATTCAACATCCTCATTGTTCAATGGTTTCAGAACCATGCATGTATGCTCACCAGTCACAGTGCTCTGATTGACAAATTTATCGGATGGAATGTTAGAACAGTAACTAATTCCCCTAGAGGCCATTCAAAAAAGGTAAAATGCAAGATCTTAACTGGAATCTGGCAAATGTAGAATGGAGCAAATTTATGTTTCCTCCAAAAGCGGAAAAGGTCCATAGTAAGCCCAAATGAGACACCAAGGTAATGTAGCCTTTCAGGCCGTCGTTCACGAAGATGTACTAGCAAAGGTGGCAGGTCTGTCCTAGGTTTAATATTCTCTTCTAGCAAGGAAACCTGAGCGAAAAAGGAAAGGATCAAAGTTGGGATGTAACCAGAAAAAATAGCAGGTCTGAGAATTAATTCCCATTTCAGCATGGCTGTTTACAAATGCCATTGTTATATCTTTCTCCATCTTATTTTCCCTTCTGCTGATAGTAAACAGCAAGTAGTCACAGAACGAAAATCGAATACAGCATGTGATTCAACAGGTACCACTTGAGCTTTTATGCAGATGGCAATAATTAGTATCGGTCAACAAAATCAGGAATACTACTACAGTACGAAATAACTAAGACAGATCTTGCACAGACAAATTCAAGATTCACATTCGTATATATACATAGATAGATGGATGGATATATACATAGATAGATAGAGAGAGAGAGAGAGAATGAATTAGAAGTTTGAGAATGCTGGTCAAAACAGAGAGAAGTTTGAGAACAAACCTTCTCAGCTGCTTCTGTCACTCTAACATGAGGAGATTCCGGAGCATTGTCAACATCTACTTCAGAGATGGTAGTCAAATGTCCTTCAAAGTACCTGCACACAGTAAATTAGGCAATTACCTGCAGACCTCGTTAATAGAATTAGAGAAGACATGGTGCTTAAATGGTTGACCCTCAAGATGACAGCCACTTGTACAGTAAGAACAGGTCGAAGGCATTTTTTTTCACTGAGTGTTTCCTATGAATGTGAAGGACCTATTTTTCCTTGGAAAGGGGGAATGAGAGATTAGAGGAGACAGAATGCTTGGCTTTCTTGGAACCTCTGGCTGATTTGGTTCACTTTGGTAAGCTATGCAATCTGCGGACTTCGGAGGGGTTGAGATTAAAGAGTCAATATACATTTCTTCTGTTTAGTTGGATCTCAAGGATTTGGAACCACTCATCAGATCCAATTTGGGATTCTATATAGGAAGGATCTTTATTATTTGGCTATTCTCTTTTTCAGGTTTCTTCTCTCCTTGGCACTTCGTAAATAATTTAAGCGAAACAAAATTATGTCAAAATCCAGATAAGTGTAGATACAAATTACCACATCTTTTGCTTCGTACAAAATGATGCGTTACCATAAAACGACAAACAGGAAGAAAAAAATTGCACTTTCTTCCCCGGAAATTAACTTAATAATATCAATTGTATGGAGATAAAAAGGAGGGAAAATCCAAAATGAGAAAGGGTCATCTTTCATTTTTGTACAAGTCAAGGAGAGAGTCCATGTTCTCTTCAACACTTGCAAATGGTCCACTGTGTTATGCAGTGCCATAAATTTGGCGGGAACTCAAACATGCAAGTGGGACTCCCCGTGAAATATTACGAAATATTGTCCCAAAACCAAGAGAAAAGACAAATTTGTACCTTGTCAAAAGTTCCACCGCAGTTGAACCATATCCAAGCTGGGAAAAAAAAAAAGAGAATTGAGTCCCCACAGGCCTGACGAGAATGTTTGAAACATCCTATCAAGAAATAGTTCAACAGCTAACTTCGATAGGGGTAAAAATGGATTACCCTCATTGCACTTGGATGAGTCGCAATGCGTACAATACGAGCACCTGAAAGACTAGGAAACACTGTGTCCCGAAACTGTTCACAAAATTTCCATGCTATTTGGTCTCCAAAGGGCTGATGACCTTCAGTTAAACTTTTCATGGCAGATTTGCGAGAAATTTGCCCCTCAAGACAGACCTGTAAATTTGATAATGTCCAATATAATTCAAGTATTATACAAACAACTACTTAGACTATTAATCTGTCTCCAAAAGCGAAATCAGTGAGCAATCTGGCCATAACTTAGCATTGCAGAGCTGTAAACTCATCTAGCATTGCAGAGCTGTAAACTCGTCTCAAAATGAACCCCAGAAAGTGAGGATGCAGTTGAATATTACTGCCAACTGCCAGCAAGCACCAACAGAAGGAGAAAAAACTGAAATAAGTGTCGAGGCGATAAAACTAAGTTAAATCCTACAGAACTGTAGTCCCTGTCCCACATTGAATTTTCCCCAACATGCCTCATTCTCTCTGTAGCAGCCTCCTACACTTCAAGAAGCCTGATCCTATGTTACAAGCTAGCCTCAAGGTTCAACTGCACAACCGAGAATGACATGGACTTATAATTTTCGCAGCTCTGATGCTCCACTTTCAAGGCCCCATTACATCTTCAGGTATCATTAATCCTCTCAAAGACAAGAACCAACACACACACACACACACACCCTAAATCACCAGCATACTGATGCTGAGATCCAGAACTGCTGGAAAGTAAAACATAGCACAAAAACATTTGTATGCCAGTTGCAATGGAACTTCTTAAGGTAGAGACGTTTACCCTAAGAAGCAGGTATGGCCTAATATGTCACAACCACTTTTCCAAGAACATAATTGCTTTTCTACGTCACAACATGTTCAACATCATAGTCTACGAGCATTGGTAAACTCTCAACAAAATTGGAATCTGGTTATAGTGTCTAGAACCTTGTACCCTGTTTATAAGAGAAAGGCAGAAGGATTATAGTGGGAATCTGGAAGAGCCTCGCCATGAGGCACTACCTGCAAACCCACAACCCCACCAGTAAGGTAAGTGAGCTCTTCCGGAACCATATCCTCCTCATTCCAAACAAGTATCTCGGGCTCCATAACATTTCCTAGATTCATGTAAGGAGGCTCCAAAGCATGCCACTACGAATACTTAATGATATTCCCGTGACATTTCCCGTTTATCTACACACTAAATAAAGCTTGAGCCTGCCAACCCCACAACACCATAGGCAACTCTACAACCCCCTAGGCCAGGGGCAAGGCCTAAGTATCTTGCTCAGGACCAAAGAAGGCATGTGGTTTGGAGGGTAGAGCAAATGGATTGTAAAGACTCGCTTCCAAGAGGGGAGCTCCACCTTGACACCTCAAAAGATGTATCACAACCACCATCCGACATTTAGGAGTCTGACTCATACCTACCACCTCACTCAGTCCTATGCAAAGTTGTGAATACCGTTCCGTACCAGCTGGCACGTACCGGATTGACGAATAAATGGAACCATGACCCTCCAATACCATCCCGGTCTCAATACCGGGCCTTACCAGTTGGTACCGGCTAAACCGGACGATCTCGGCTGAGATGAGCTTACCAGTGATTTCGTCCGGTATTTTGCAAAACTGGAAGACACACAAAAAATGCAAAAATCAACGCAAACAGAACCTAGAAGAAGATCCAAGCCCAATTTTCTTATGGATCTGGTCTCTTAGCAATTTTCCAGACCATCTTGGAGCACCTCCATCGCAGGTGAGCAAATTTTCAGATGACTTTTCTGCTCCTCCGTCGCAGATAGCTGTTGAGGGTTTCCGTTTGGGAAAGGAGCACAGGGTGTGTGGTAGGTAGTAGTGGAAGAGAAGAGGAAAAGTCGTACTCTGGGGATGAGAGAAGTAAGAGACAGTAGAAGAATATTTGAAGAAAATTGGAGCCCTAGGATTGAAAAGGAGAAATACATCTCAACCCTACAATCTGAGTGCATCTGGGTTAAGTTTAGGTTCCTAAGAACAGTCGAAAATTAAAGGCATATCCAATTTAAGTTCACAGCTGTGAAAAAATAGGATTTTCAAAAGAACTGATATCTCTTATTGTATGGGTAAATATATGCAATGGTAGTAGAGCTAAATCCGAAACGGACCCAGTATTTGACCGGTACCGGTATGTACCGTACTAGTAGAAAAACCGGTACTTAAGCTGGTACGGTATTCAAAACCTTGGGACTATGATACAGGTCTCCACATATCACTTGAACGACGTCTTTGAGGCTCAGGAGGCAGAGCCCAAATTCTGATTGCAGAATCAAAAGAGGAGCCACGTCAACATCCATACTGCCCACAAATGAGGAAGCTTGACACCTGGTTCCGTCCTTTCAAGGTTTCCTAGACTATAGAAAGATGGTTGGACACAAGACTTATACAGAGCATTCTTCACTCTCTTGCTGTCCACTGTCCACTGCCACCCCTCTTTCCCTCTCTAAGGCCGCCCCGAGCTCACTCCTCCACCTCCGGTGGTCTCGAGCCATTATATTGCCCGCCATATTCTCGGACGGCCGAGTCAGGTCCACCCTTACCCCTTACACCCCATAATTATTCACTACAACAAAGCTGCAGCATCTCAAATTTTCAAAACAGCAAGGCAACTAACACATTGGAGAGGGATTTATAGAATGGACACAGTACCAAACTCAAATTGAAGCTTGATAACTTAGAAATGGTTAGGTATGCATCACATAAGAAAGAAGCGAACCTGGATAACACAGAGAATATCAGGGAGGTGATTTTGGGACTCATCAACAGGGCCTGCATTGAGTTAAGTTACTATAACTTGCCATAAGGTACAAAGAAAAGGGCGAATAGAGAGAAAATATACCAAGTAACACAAACAAATGATGTGCTGGTGCATCTGACATTAGTTGCAGATCATTTGGAGAATTTTTGTAGTGAGAAGCAACATATAGGGCCATCATACGCTGCAAGTATTAGAGCACATAATCATCGTGCACATGTTGGAGAGTGGGGCAGAGACAGAGAGAAACACAAAAAAAGTGATATCTTACCTGCAAAAATAACTCACTATCTCTGTGGTAGGAGAAAAGTGTATCCCGATTAACATAGTAGAGATCACACTCACTAGGTGGAGGCAGCCTAACATGCAGAAGAGAAGTCATAACCCACAAGTGCAATAAAGTTGGCAATTCCCTCACCTGCATGCTATAAACAACAGGAGTACTAACCTGCTGATATTAGGAATGGAATTTGCAACATCCAAACAAAGTAAAGCATGAAGCCAGGATTCGATCGGATCGCCTGATGCATATCTGATAGACTCACTCAATTCTATCTTCTTGAAAAGACGACCTACATTTAAGGAATTGACGTATGAGGAAAGTTCACCAGTAAAGGAACAAAACATGTGAATATATGTTGTTCATCCACAGGATTGAAGACCCCACAATATGTTGTTCAATAAAAAGAGTCATCGAAAGGTTCATCTAAGATGGAAAGACATAGCCTTGTGGCTAAATAAATGATTTATCAAATAATAACTAGCATCACAATTATCATGTTTATGCTGTAATACTAGAGTTTTCATTCAGATAGACTATCTGCCAATTTTAAAACAACATTATAGGACAACAAAACAATAACAAAAACCAAGATTGAAAAAAGTTACAATATGATGGTGAAGCAGCAAATCTCAACAGGGGCGGCATCACAAAATAAGATATGCTTCTTATTCAAATGAGAGACAACAACAACGAAAAGAGATCTCAAGATCTAATACTTTTGCTACTTCGGATGCTGAGCTTGAAGGTTACACGATACTGATTGACTTCGAGACATTTAATCATTTACTCCTTCACTCCCCAAGTCCACGATATATTCATACAGTAAACAGTATACACTAGTGGATGCTATATCTATTACAAGCTGATACAAGATTATGTAATTGGGTCCATAAAAGCTAATCTTGACTGAAAGAAGCTATTAGCCAAGGTTTTACTAATGCAAAGTAAGTTCCAAGACAATGAAACTGCCACAAATTGAAAAGACATGTTGACTAATAGATGTCTCCCTGCTAAAACAGTAATCGTAAAGGAGATCTGCAAGTACAGAAAATCCAGAAATGAGTGTAGATAATCAATAACTAAAATGTACCAGTGAGTCAAGAAGTACCAGAGATGGAGCCCTCTACACTTTTGGTAGACGTCGCACTTTGCTCCTCCAATTGCTGCAGGAGTTTTAACGATAAAGACCGGCCAGTACCTTCATAGCTTTGAGTCAAAAGAACTGGAATCAATAGGCTTCTATTATCAAGATTAACCTCTAGCTAGATATAGAAACCATAACAAACGTCCTTAAATGAGTAAAATAAACAACTGAGTATTTCGGCATGGAACGGAAACCCTATTGAAGAAGATTCAGTGGTCCATAAAATATTTGAGAAGTAGGCTTACGAAAATTAATAGTATTGCATCATACCCATTAACAGTAGATGACAAGAAGACCAGATAGGGGCCAAGCAAAGACTTCACAACTGGCAATGGAATTGCTGCTGCTTCATCAACAACCAACAGTTCCACTTGGGACAGCTTTTCATGCTCATGAGGCTGTATATACTGCCATAACATACAAAAAAAAACCCACTCTTAGCCATGTAAGCACTGAAGCGCCTATAACAAGACTAATCAAATGCCGTTCATAAACCTGATCCAGAAACACCTTACAGCAATAATGCACTATCGATGGCAATTCAAATAATGAAGCATCAATTGTGAATACACCCACCTGCCCCACCAAAATGAGATTGAAAAGTCTCCTGTGTTTAATTCAGAAAAGAAAAAAATATACTATTTACCAAGTATTCCAAAGTTTTAGTAAAAATTTAACAGGATGAAAAAAACTAAGGGGACAACCCAAAAGGACATAGTCATACTAAAGCTTTCTCTAATTATGTGGGATCAGCTATGAGAATCTAATTGTGCCAATCTTCTGTGCCACACACTATAGCCAAATAACAATGTCACCATCTGGTTCATTGGTATCTCAGCCTACTTAAACTCCTCTTGCAGGCATTTCTCTGTCGCTCTTCCTCAAAGATGACATTGTTAATCTGTATTGCACTCGCACTCAAATAACCCCTTTTAACTAAAATCATGGTTTCAGTACTGTTTACAAGTGAAATTGCGACAAAGACATTCCGTAAACTTAAGAGATGTAGAACTTAGGAGTTGAGAATAAGGCCGTCAAGAACTTGGAACTTGAAAATATAGATCTACACATTACTAACCTGAATTGTTTGCCTGTGTTGCTTGTAAATATTAATCCGCACGGTTGCTTTCTTAAACTCTGGATTGGAACTTCTCACCACATCGTAGTCCAAGTGTTCCTGCAAACAGATAGTCAGAATGGTATGTCAAGATCTGGATGCCGTTTCAATCCCAATATGCAAAAACGTCATGAAGAGTCATGTAACTGGTAACAGAACTGTTTCTTGTGTTAAGTTGCTGGACTAAAAGCAACAGGCCATCTACTAATGCCATTAAGAACATATCATCTCTAGTGATTTTCAATGGTGCACCCAGCGTGCACCATATAAAGAACCCCCAAACATGTAAATACACCCAGCGTGCCAGATAAATGTAAAGTCCTCTAGCTCCGTAACCATAAACATCTAGGCTCGTCTCATAGGTCCTAAGCTCTAACGGACGAAGCACCCAAGCTCGTAGAAATAATACAACCTCGCATAACATCTTATAATATTTGGAAGGAGGAGGTATCAGGCCATTGGACCACGAGATCTTATCACAATAACAATCCTCTCCAATGCGTCTTCCTCAATTGTGCTATGACCCAGCCACTCCTTACCTGTTTCCAATACCAAAGCAAAATCCATCCCATCAAAGTGTGGTCATTGAGGGTGAATTCTGCAATGTTCTATTCTTCTACATCTCTAACCCATCAACCATCAAACTCCCAATATGACTAGATCACCAATGAGAACTAAACATCTCTATTATTAGTTGCCTTATTTAGTTTTCTCTTTTGTGGGTACGAAAGGAGATGAAGGTTCGCCAAAGATGACTGTAGCAGTACGTTGTTTATAATTCAAGGAAAAATGATAATTTCTGAAGAGTGAAAGTTCAATAATATAGCCAAACAATTAAGTAAAGAAATACAAACCAAATATGGAATTCCCCATGCTCTACAAACACCTTTTTACATCCGTACAAACCAACTTGTACTTCCAAGAGACGTAAAAATTTCTTACCTTGAATTCAAGTGAATCAAAACCCTTGCATATGAATTCGAACAAAGTTTTCAAGTTCTCAGGGCTAGGTGCAGTTACGTATATATTAGAATACCTACACAGACGAGAAAGTAACATTAATTAAACAAGTAATAAAAATTGCAGTTACAAAAAAAAAATAAACGATGGTACACGTGGCGTGATAATATTACCCTGCAGCTATAGCTCCAGCAATTGCTAAACCCAGCGCAGCTGACTTGCCCCGGCCACGAGCAGCGAGCAAAGCAACTGTGCCACGAAGTGTTTTATCCAAAATTGCATCAAGAAATGTAATGACTGCTTTTCCCTATTCGAAGGATGGAAATAATGAGCAGAGCTACAGTTAATTATGTAAACACATGAATGGTAAGCTTGTATATTCCATGGAATTCAAACAAAGAATCTATACCTGATCCAGTGTGCAACACTTTCTCATTAAAGGACCAACAGGAAAATCATCATTCAGTTGCTCTTTCAAGTTCTTTAGTTCCCGTTCTGCTTCTGACAACCCCTCAGAGTCCTTTCATTACCAACAAGGAAAAGAGAAACGTTGATAGATGCAGCTTCACAGGATATCAACCATTATGACACTCTTCACTTATTTGAAATGTATACATTTTCACTATGAGAAGCAGGTAAACATGGCAACCTTTTACCGTATCAAGAAGAACAGGGAACATTTTGCAGTAAAGGTGCCACGGGTTGTCGTAAAACACACTAAAAAACTGGACAATAGTTTTGGGAACCAATACTGTATTTGTTTGTAAAAGTGAGCAGGATACCTCTTCAACTGAAACTGGTTTAATTGACTTCATATGAGAAGAAATTGGTAAGATATTCAGCTCATCGTCCATTACTACACATGATTTACATGATGAAAGCGATAATAAGAAACGTTCATTGAAGCGTCCAGTAGCCCCTGAATGAGATTCGGTACGAAACCTCTCGTGAACATCCTGCAATTAGCGAACATTTTATGAGTGGTACAAAATAATGGTTTAAGCACTAGTAGCATTATAAGAATCACGAAAGCCCACTAGCCCAATGGGAAGGGCATGTAGAGGGGCTAACAAAGCTTTGATCTCGACTCCAAACACCCCTTTTCGGATAATCAATATGAATGATGTTCTTGCCCGTGCAAGAAAAAAAAAATCAAAGAATAAACCCGATATTGTAAAGATCAAACAATTCATATCTGAATGGAATCCAGAATAACAAGAAACTTTTGAAAACATGTATCATTGTAGACACCCAAATTTTATGCACACATGCTAGTTTATTGCTTCAGCATATACTGGTGTACATAATAATATCAAATGTTTGATCATGACAGACAACGTTGAGCCCTTTTTTTAAGAGCCAAAGCTTTTGGGACCACCAGTGAACTATTGTGGAATCCTGGCTCTGGTTCAAGGATGTCCTAGGTTCCAAGCCTCCAATTCAATATTATTGCTTCCTAACCCCTTGTTCCTGTAAGTGCACTGATCTACTAATGTTGGTGCACCCTATTAATTTTAGTCCTTTTTGCATTTTCACGTGCAAGACAGGGTTACATAACAGTTGGAGTGTTAGCTTGAGATACATTGTTGGGCTCACTTTTCTAACATCTGAATTGGTAATATAAAGAAATGAAGTACAAATCTTTTTGACAATAGGTGATCTAACAAAACGAACAAGAAGAAAATCAACTAAACAGATAGGAAAAAACAAACAAGACAAAGATTAATAAACTACGAATTGCTTTCGGTTATTGATAAATCACTGGTAAAAAAATAAAGCTATACAGCAAAGCATAATAAATGATTTTTACCATAACCATCGTGCACAGACTTGTGAGTGAAGATAGAGAACGAAGCAGCAGTATAATTAGTCCACCACCCTCCACTGTTTCAATAGTTCTAGCTAGGAGATTTGGGGTCAAAGCCTCAAAATCCTACAACCATACCCAAAAGGAGAATCAAAACAAAAATGAGGCAACAAACCAAGCACAGAATCAATCATAATCTCTGAAAGTGGATGGTTTGATTCAACGAGGATTATGAAATGGTTATCTACCTGCAGTATGCACATGCCAAAAGTATTTCCAAGAATTCGTTCCGAATCTTTGTACATGCAGTATGTTAGTCCTCCGGTTTCAACAAATAGTGAAAAAGGATCAACCTTCTCAGGATCCAGCAGACCCCTCTGCATTAACTTTTTGATTTGCTTTGAGCGTTTTTTCTTGTGACTGTAGAGAGTTAAATTGATCCATCATATATTCACAGGAAAAGCCATCCAAGGAAAAAATAAAATATATATTCACAGGAAATTTCCAGTAGGAACTTCTCCAACAAAGGCCACACAATATTGCACACTGGAACAAGAGGGGGAAAACACGCAAGAAAGAAAATGAGCTGAAAATGAACAAAACAGTGACAAAGCAAACTGAATATCTGCACTTGCTATAGGTCTCTCCTCATGATTGGAATCACGATTGTGTTTGAGTGCAATTTTAAAGAAAATGAAAACTTTCCGCAATCACACGTTAGTATATTTGATTCACCATTGCGGATGTCTAGCACTATCGAAAATTGCCTTGGTGGTATGTCAATGAATTGGTTCTGAAATGCATTCTTGAAATGTTCTTGTGTGCACGCGCGCATATTCCTAACTGCATCAAACGAGCATTATTACACTTGCAATTGTTTATTTCATGTTTCGCAATATCTTACTATGTTGCAACATCCCTGACTTTATTTACTACACACTGTGTTCGGACCTTCCAATTTTCTACTGAAAAACCTTGACCATAAAAAAACTGCCCAATCGTAATCTTTCAAAATTCTGAAAGGAAAACCAAAACAATTCAGTAATATCACTTCACGCTGATTAAAGCACAAAACTAACAAAAAATTTATTGGTATAATTTACACGTGAGAAGATCCTGTAAATGTTACTACCTGCTAAGTTCAAGTTTGTCCTTGTAGCACCACAGAGCAGTTGGCCTCGACTTGACCACCGCTTTGCTAAGCATGTAATGAAGATTCACAATCTGCACACCACGAACAAATTCAATATTTAGAAACAGACGTTCTTAATTCCTACACATACATGAGTCATTGAGTATAAACACACGCACAGAGAGAGAGAGAGAGAGAGAGAGAGAGAGAGAGAGAGAGGAAAGAAGAAGTGCCTGGTCACGAGATTTGTCGCCGATGATGACGAAGATGGAGCGGTGTCTGGTTTTGACGCCATTTTCGATGAGCGTTCGGATGCGCTCGTCCACCTTCTTCCTCATACTTGTCTAACTGTGCGAAAATAGAAGGCTTATGCGTGGAGGTGATGGCAACTTTCTCTCTCTAAGCTACTGGTCTAAGCTTTCTCTCTCTTCCCGTGTTGGAGTTGGCAGAGGTAGGAGAAGTTCAGAGTAGTAGTTAAATTAGGCGGCAAACTTCTGGTGGTGTTTCTCTCTCTCTCTCTCTCGCAGTTATAGTAGTATTTGTCTAGGGCACAATAGGTCGAAGGCGACAAGCCGACGCCAATAAGAGCCCGAACATGGCCGGGCCCGTCTTTAAAAAGCGGAAATTGTAATCGCAAAGGAATATCTGCAGACAACCACGCAAAGGCAGATGTGTTTGGGTCATTTCGGGTTACATAAATTTACAAAAATATTTATAAATTTTTGAATATTATTTTATGGAGTTGTGTAAAAAATTAGCTCCAACAGATATCGGTTAGTATTACTTTTGGATCCCTAGAGGCTAAACTGCTCAATTCGCTCCTACGAATCTAAAAGTAATACTTACCGATGTCCATTGGAGCTGATTTTTTACAGAATCCCATAAATAATATTCAAAAATTTATGAATATTTTTCTAGATTTTTTTGAAATCCAAAATGGGTCCAAACGCATTTTTGCTTGCGTGATTCCCTACAAATCTTCTTTGCGTCTCAAAAAAAAAGTTAACTCGTGGGCCATGCCTCTCTTTTTTTTTTTTGATTATATAAAACCTGGCCATGGAAAATTTTAATTACAAAAAAAAAAATATATTCAGATCTAGACAAGAAATCGTTCCTCTTGCATTCCTATTCTATAGAGACCTATTCTGCTTTTCTTCCATTAACGGATCAGTAGTTCTAAACCTTTTATATGTATTAAAAAGATATTATATTGCCTATTGTTTGGTTTATTAATACTGCTAATTAATAAACTTTTTTCTAATTTATCCTTGCTATTTTTTTTTGTATAATTGATGTCCGTATATATGTCTCCGAATTTCCCAACCAAGCTATTCTTTGCCCTTGGCTTTGGAAAAACATGAGAGATGATTTCCTCTTGGACACTTCGCTTATGAGAATTTTTTCAGAAATTTGGTATAGAATCACTCTAAGACGATTTTTTGTTGTTCTGTTGTTGAAAAAACCATCAAGTACCATTTTCACGTTAATGGATGATTAGACTATGAAAATGTGGACGTTATTTTATTATATATAGAGATAGTTAATACAACACTGTATTTTTTTTTACTAGTATTAAAGTTTGTTTTTGGGTGCTACTCCCGGATTTTAATCCTAGCTCCGCCACTGCGGATACACAATTGTGTTCGGAGTCGTTCGATGCGCGTGGACCTATGTGCATCGAACTACTCAAGACGCATTTTGTGTTTAGAATTATGTTTTGAAGTTGTGTTGATAATATTGCTCTCTTTTTTTTATCAGAGGTCATAGCTCATTCACTACAAGTACGTGCCAGTGGATAAATGAGTTATAGATTATTACAAGCAAGTGTCAATGTTGTTCCCTCGGTTGTACCTAATAATCACATGAAGATGGATTCTTGCATGTGTCTGCCTTATCCCTTGCATTTGGACGGTTTGAAGACTACTTTTTCTAGAATTATCTCGCAATGGCCCTGAAATTGGATGCTAACTTTTTAACTGTTTGGTCTGTTTTGCAGTATGGTGATGTTTCTGTTTTGCAGTTTGGCTCTTGCCTCTATTTTTGTTATAGAACGAACCCTTTGTAGATGTCGTATGGTTTTCTTTTTCTTGAATGAATTCCTGATGTTCAAAATTTTTTTAACTGTTTTTCAAGACATGACATCAAAGTTTTTCATTAAGCAGATGTTGATATCAAATTACTCCAAAAATCCCATGTAGTTGGTGGAGTGGGAGTTCGGCAGAACTAATGGGCTTACTCCCCTGAGTCGATAGAGCTCATAGGTTTGACTCCCACTGAACCAAAAAAATACCTTGAGACCATTGAAGGTATTTGTGGTTGTTAATTCCCAAGGCTGCGGGACAAGTCGATGTGCGTGATCATCAAATACTACAGAAAAATAGGAAATCAGTTCAATGCCCAAGGCAGAAGGTTGCTTATAGCATGTTCAACCGTGGAAAAAGTAAAATATCACTCAAATCTAAACTCAATTATTTCTCTTCCGAGGCCAGAATACGTCCATGGACCATGCAGCAGACACAATGTATGTAAAATCCGAGCTAAAAACAAGGTTCTTACTTCAAAACAAGATGATAGTGGACCCCGAAGTTTGAACGAGCTATCACTGCACTGAGATTGATTGGTAATTTGGTATAAGCCATAGGCTGGTTGCTGGAAAGGATCGTAGCATCTGGTACAACGACACGCATCCCAACAAACTAGCCATTCGATGAATTGTGTATTATCAACATTTTGCGCGAAGTATATAAAAGAAGCACAAATGAAAGATCCTCAAGCTTGCTAAACCTAGGAACACAAACGGTATGACATATTTTCTAGTCAGAGACTACAATTCACCAAATCCAGAAGTATAAACTTCTTATTTCAAACAAGCATCGTCTTCAATGGAACTATAAACGTAGATTAGACGATGAATAATTTTTCTACACAACACAGTTCTTTTATCTCGTTTGAGGTGATCACCACGCATATATTGACTACACAGAAATTCTATCATTTGCTGAGCAAAATAATCAAACTATGGGTACAAGCAACTAGTCCCCTGGGGCACATGTAGTGCGAGCAAATTATGAGTTGAGCCTTAAGCTTGGTTTACACGTAAGTTGGGCAGATCTTGAATAAGCTTCAATAAAGCCACAGACAACCCGAGGTTGAAGCTTGGGTTTCTGTATTTCCCATAGTGCGAACTGGCTTGTCGAGCCGAAAACCGAAATGTAGCAAGCCAATCAAAACTTGGCTAATATACATCATAAGACAGTCTTAAGCCAGAGTTGAGCTCCAGTATCTTATTTTCATACTCCTGTGCAGAAGCGTCATACCATATTCAAAGTAGATTGTACATTGCAACTAACTTGCTCAAATATTGAGCCATTCCAAATGTGTAAAGTGCTCGTAGTAGACCCTTGATACTTGAGATAGGGTAGAGGATGCGTACGACAGTTATAGTTGGACATCCACCAAACAAATATTTTTAATAACCAATAGAGTTTACTATGACAATATGCACAAGACTCCCTCTTATGCAAACAGGACTTACGCTGATTGTAAATACCAAGTACACCCAACCAGATGAAAGAGATGTCAAATTAAGTGGCAAGGGTAAAACCGCTCATTTCAGAAGATCTTCTTCCAACATGAATCTTAAACCAGTAGGCTAATGTACAAATGATCCGAAATTAAGACCACGAGAGATAGAAGAAACATGCGGTTCCATTGACAATATCCAATCCTACCTTAACAAGAGAAATAGTAGCAAACAAAATGTGAACTTAGAAGCTGTGGTATCCCTATGGGTTTTGGGAACTCAAAATCCACACACCACCGCATCACCACATCAATACAAAGAAATCCACGGTAAAGTCCCACAATAACATGAAATCAAACTCGAGGCTAAGAAAAACACCGAATGAGATAAGCCAAATATTTCACATGGATAACAATATGCCAAATGCATTAAAACCAAACTGTACAAAACGAAAAGGAAACACACAATCACCAACATAAATATTTATTTCCTAATGAATGCCAATGAGCTCCCATCACCGCACCATCATATCTTCTCTATCTTGTCCGCCTTCACCACCGGGTTGGCCTTAGCAATGGCATCCTGTCCTGCACCCTTGTAATCAAACGCACAGTTGTGCTTATTAGAGTATCGATGAATCGAGCAAAATGTATGCCCGCACCGGCACTTAAACCCAGTTAGGCCAACCCTCTTCCTACAAAAGTTGCACCTATTCGCCGGCTTACTCCCGATGTTTTCCGAGCTCGTTCCCTCCTCCATTTTCACAATTTTCTCTTCTTCAACTCCTCCAACCATTCCCATTTGCTCATCCATAACTTTCTCATCAACACCCACTTCATTTTTTTCAACCACAGCCCCCTTCGACTGCTTCATTACATAGTCTTTGTAGCATTTCGAGCAGAGATTGTTCGTGGCAGCATTTCCGAAAAAGCCACAGTTATTTTCACAGAGTTTTGGAAGATCTGAGGACTCAGCGCCACTCTCTTTTACTAATTTCATCTCTTGCTCCATATTCCTTATAACCAATAATTAATCAACCAAATATAAATAATTAAAGCAATCAAAGTTTTCAATAGAGGATGTTATATATCGTATCGGCCGTTAGGTAACGGGATTTTGCACCTCCGATGCCGTCATTCCATATTGTCCAACATCGGTCGAAATACGTTATGTTTCCTGACGCTGTGAGTTAAAACCCTGCAAAGCACCAAAAATTCAGACTTTCAATTCCACTAATTCGAAACCCAATTGAAGGTTGTGGAGAGAGAACCGGAACTATCACACACAAATACACAATCCAGTGAAAATCTTAGTTGAAAATAAAAAATTGACGGTTCAGGACAGATCAAAATCCTAGTACAGAGAGAAACAGAATCCATGAGGCACTGAATCGGAACCCAAACCTTAAAGAAACGACGGGAAGTGAAATTGAAGAGAGGATTCAGATGGATCGACGGTGGTGATTGATGCGTGGTTGGATTGATCGGTCGGAGAGGATCGAAGACACCTCTATCTCTTCTCTCTCTCTAGAAGAAGGCAAGAGGCAAGGGAAGGTAAAGGAGGATTCAGGATTCGGGTAGATAGAGAGTGTGAAGATGAGGCTAGAGAGAGAGAGAGAGAGAGAGAGAGAGAATTGTTTCGCGCTTTTTAGGTGCGGCGCGGTTACGTGCACGCGTGGGTCTAAAGTTACGGGACTTTCTTGTTCAGTCAGATAAAAGGAGAATCTTTTTGGTTAATTTTTTATCAAGCAAATCAACGTATCTTTCATCAACAAAAAATGAATAAAGGTATGAAAATGCTAAGCCGGGTTTTGAGTAGTGTTTTTGAATAAAGGTAGAAAGAGAAATGAGAGTAATGATTATGGAGAAAGATAAAAAGTGGAGAGAGATAGAGTGAGAAATAAAAATAATGATTAAAAAATTAGAGAAAGAAAAAGTACAAAAGTTACTTTTTCTGAAAATTTTGGTTTTGGAGCTCCAATTCGAACAAAGCCTGATCCCGATGGCTTTTGTTAATGTTGAATAAATGTATGGAAATATGTGGGAAAATGTTTAGAATTATGTGAAAGTTTATTAAAAAAAAAAAAGTGCAAAAATTGTATTGAAATTTTTTTGACATTTTGGTTAGCTTTATAAAAGCACAATAGACTTTCGTTAGCAACTCCCTTTCCGACCGCTCGGATCTCATCTCGGCAATGAATGGCTCTCGATCGCTGGTTGCCGAGATGAGATCCGAGCCGTCGACGGTGCATCGGACGGCTTAGAGATGCGCACCTTACTGCACATTACCAACCCAAAGTCCGTGGGCGCTTAAGCATAAGCTTGAGAAGAAAAAATCATTTGGAAACAAGATCAGTTATAGCTCCCTTTTTAACTCAAAATTGAAGTAATTTTTAGAGATTCATAACTTATTAGCTCTAATATATGCAAATAATTTCTTAAAGAAAGGGTTTGGCTAATCTCCACCTAATAGGCAATGAATACTATGTAAATAATTTTAAATAAGTACGGATTTCAATACATTTTTACTGATATCCCTCATTACACTTTTTTTTGGATATTGATACACATTTTATTTATTATCCTCCGCTTTTGGCACGAGGTCAGCATTTTTGTGAAAGAAATTACATAATTACGAAAAGTTCTGTTGGTTTGAGAATAAGAGGATCCTTGATGAATACTTGAAAATCAGGTTGATTTAAGGATTTGAGGGACCTAGAGGTGCTGTAATGCACCCCCGCACTATACGTGTAGTGCGGTCAATTTGGTAGTTTATGTAACGCCCTGACTTTTCGGGTGCAAAATAAAATAATTTCTTAAGAAAATATTGCTAAATAAATATAATTTTCCAAAATAAAGATTTTGCTAATACAATCTCAAGATAGATTTACGGAATCAAAATACACCAACTTCAGAGCTGACTCTAATCTTGATACGAATCCTAAGCATCCTCGATCCTCGTTACTGATATTCGTTCCGTGTCGAACTGCATCATCGTTGAATCTCCTCCATTGAATCCTGCGCCCTCTAGCAAATTGATCGCCGAAGCCATCGATTTGCCAGGATACAGACGTATCCGTGAGTGATAAATCACCCAATAGAATAATCCAACCCAACTACCCTCTTACAATACAATTAGCAATCAAGATAATAATGATATGAATAAGTAAAACAGAGATTTTTCACATCAACGGGTTCATTACTATTCATTAACCTAACGTGTGATCTAAGATCTCCGCGAGATCTTCCTCCCCAACCGTTAGCCATATTCGGTCCCATGAGATCACTTCACTTTGGCCGTAGATAACCTAAGTTACAATACTACAACAAGGGGCCAGCTTATCATGCCTGAATCACAACTAGGGTTCGCCTATCTTATATACCACATCACAATCATCACTGGACACACGCCAGTACATCAATTTGTTCCACTGGACACACGCCAGGACATCAATTTATTCCACTGGACACACGCCAGGACATCAATTTATTCCACTGGACACACGCCAGGACATCAATTTGTTCCACTGGACCCACGCCAGGACATCAATTTGTTCCACTGGACTTCGCTAGGACACCATCACAAAACATCACTGGACACACGCCAGGTTTTATCAACAAACATCACTGGACTTACTTTGCCAGGTTTTATCGTCACAAAACATCACTGGGCCATCCGCCAGGTTTTATCGTCAACAAAACATCGCTGGACTTCTTGCCAGGTTTTAACATCACAAAATATCGATGGGCCACCGCCTGGTTTTATCAACAGAAAACGTCACTGGACCACTGCCAGGTTTTATCAAAACATCACTGGACTATCCGCCAGGTTTTATATCATCTCCGGGCTTACTTTGCCGGTTTTTAAATCATCACAGGCATCAGTGGGCTTACTCTGCCAGTCTTAAATCATCTCCGGACTTACTCTGCCGGTTTTAAATCACATCACAAATCTCATCAGATCTCAAATCACGCCTGCAGGCAACCTCTAAACAGAAAGAAACTTCACAATTTATCCATTACTTAGCATCGTCTACGTGATTTCTATTTCGCATACCACCCCATGTCTCTAGGGTCCAATCTAACATTCAAATCCAGTATCAACACAATATCATTCTCAATAATAATTAAAAACGAATAACAGACGGATCAAAACAATTATTAAACGATGCAATCACATAACTTTTTATGACTGGGCCGTTGCCCTTAATCTCGTATGATCACAAAGTCATTAAGAATGTAAGAATTATTTAATTAAGATTTAAAAATAATTTTCTAGACTTTCGTTAATTAATTAAAAGTAATTAAGTTAATTAAACACTAATTAAAACATTAATTAGGTAAAAATATTAAAATAATTATCGTAACCTTAATGAAGGTCCTAACAGTCCCCTATAATAAGTTCGAGTGCTAAAAGTTGGGTTTTGGATGCTCACGGGATTATTTTAAATAAACAGATCAATTAATAGGCAAAACTGGATTAAATAGACAATAAATAAATAATTAATTAAAATTATATTCTTATTTGCAGAATATCATCTTAGGACTGTAAGAAATCTAAATAAAATTATTCGTAATTTTAAACCTCTTTTATAATATTCTACAGTATTATTATTAAGAAACAACTCTTAAATAATAAAAAAATAGTTAATAAAATAAATAAAATTTTATTTTAATAACATATCACCTTTGAACTGTCAGGAGTCTAAGAAAAATATTTTCGATTTTAAAAATATTTTTTGTAAGGTCGTAACTATTTTTCGTTTGAAACTTTAACTAAAAATAAAATAAATAACAAATAACATCAAAAAGTTATGAAATCAACAACTTATGATCTTTAAGAAGTTAGGAATCTAAGAAAAATAGTTTGGGGATTTATAGAATAATTTAAAAGGTCGCAACGATTTTTAGTTTACAAACGATCACACGATTACGAATAAAAATTAAATAAATCGAAGATTAAATAAAAAAATATGAAACTAACAAGGTATGAACTTTAGAATGTGGGTAACCTAGGATAAAAATTTCGGGGTCAAATACGATGTTTAAAAGGTCGCACAATCGATTCGAAACAGAACAAAAACTGCCGCACGGACTGGCCAGTTGGAGTTCGCGGCCGCGAGGTCCGCGGCTCTGGTTCTTGCGGCTGGAAACCCGCAGGTTGCGGCCGCGAGGTCGCGCGCTGTTTTTTTTTGCTTTTTCGTCGTGTTTTTCGATGCATGGGGGCACGGGGGTCCTTGGGTTATGTCTATAAATCATATATATACTTAGAGGAGGGTTCGGATTGAATTATAGTACCTCGAATCGGATTGGATTTGATTTCGATCGAAACTTGACAATTTGGAACGAAAGCTTCGGGTTTCTTGATCGGGGAACCTCGGGGCCGAATTGATTGATGTTTGGTGATGCTCTAGGTTGTAGAAAGAGTTCGGGATGATCGGATTGGATCTTGGTTGGGTCTAGACACGAAACCCACTTTTCTCTCTCTAGAACTCCATGGATTGGAGTTTCGATTTCCTTCGGTTTTTCTCTCTTTTCTGGATGATTAGGGCGTGAAAAATATGGTGCGTGCCCTAGGGTCGGAGTAGTGACGTATTTATAAGAGAATTGGATGGGTTTTGATTAATTAGAGTCCTAACGGAATTGGGTTTCGAGATGGACGAATGGAGCTCGGTTTTTGGGTTACGGGGAAGATGGAGACTAAGTAGGAGTAGGAGATTGAGAGATTGGAAAGGTGTATGCATGCATGTAACTAAGGAAAATAGAATTAGATAATTATAAGTATTTATCTAACAAAATAAATGTTTTTATTAAAAGGATATAATTAGGGAAAATAATGCTATTATTATTTTTAAAGCTATTAATAATATTATTTTAAAAAAAAATTACGGTCGAAAATCCGGGTTGTTACAGTTTATCTCGGCAATGGACGGCTTGAATTTTCATCCGAACAATAGACGACTAGCATTGTAGGGGTTTGGATTAAATCCCAGCCATCCGTGCCGAAATAGAAGGTCGAATTGGCCGCACTACACAGTGTAGTGCATCGAGTGCACTACAACCCCTCCCATTCCGGATTTGAGAGTGTAAAGGGCCTATTTAACAATCAGGCCTGAATTCGATCACGGACTCGTCTTAGCAAAGTCGTTAGGCCCATTTCAACACTTTGGAAAACCCAGCCCGTTACTGATTTCGGGGCTGTTATCCGATGAGAAATTTTTGGGGCAAGCAGAAATTTCTCACCATTGGAATGCTTTTTTATGGTCATTGAAGGTACAAAATCTTACTGTATTTGTCATCACTTCGGGATAAGACCCAAAACTAAGATGAACAATGCGTCCACTCCTGGTTCGATGCGCTTGATGGAAAAGGAGCTCTCTAGATTCGCAATAAATTTCCATTGTAATAGGTGAAGTTCTAGGGATGGTGAGGCGTGGCAATGGTAATAGGTGTTGGTGGGCCAAAACTCATATAAATGAGACTCCAAAACTTATAAGCTATCCTACAATGAATGGCTGGCTAATGGGCCCTCCATTTACATCAGTAAAACAACAATGGCTGACTTGTTTCAGCCCAAAACAGCTGGTTTGGGCTTCTTTGCTTTTGGATTTGCTTATCCAATTACAATTATGATCCTGTCAGTCAGAAGATTTTGATGTAGATCCAATACAACCGTGGGGCATGAAACGCACACCCATCCAGTGACAGAGAGTGTTTGTTTGTGACCGCAGAGGGGAGGCGATCCCGGCGATCACACCCTGGTATTGGGTATAGGGCAGACAAACAAACAAAACTGTACGAGTTTGAGCTCATGTTGATTCGTCAAAAGTTTGTTCGGAATTTATTTGTTGTTACTTTAAACGTCAATCTTGAACAATTTTTCGAATCTCGCTATGCTTTCAAATCTAAGCTTGAGATGCTACAAGGCTGGATTAGTTTATGATCTGCAATGAATTCAAGTAGTTTGCGATGGACTTGAAATTGATTCATTTGAGATCGGTTTGCCTGACAAATAATTAAAGTTTGAACATTTTTTTCTCAACTTGTGAAACTTTCAAATCAACTCGAACAATTTATTGTTCGGCTCATTTAGCTGATCTATCGTACCTAAATGTGAGATAGCCCTTTTCGGCTCGTTTAGCTCGGTCTTTCGTACATAAACGTGAGATAGCCCTGATTTTACGATACTTCAGACACTTGCACCGACAAATGCATGCAACAAGGCTTTTCGCGCAAATATGAATTCTTTGGCAACCCGCTGCTGCACAAAATGTGCTCATGGTCGAGGTCTGTGCATAAATATATATATATATATTCTAACTATACTATTTTGTTTGGCTTGCATGAAAAGCATGAGCAGTGTCCCCTAAAGCCACATCCATATACTCGTGGATTGTTCAACGTGTTCTTCGTAAATCATAATTAAATTCTGTCTACACGATTTCGCTTGCGCTTTCTTTTACTTGTTTTTCAAGGAAAGGAGATACACAGTTAACTGTATATATCTTTGATATCGACGATTCATCATTACGATATCGTTACATCAGCCTTAAATATATAGTACTACTAGTACTAGATTTGTATATATATGTATAGTTGGGTCCTTTTTTTTATCTTTGATAGATAGTATATTTCAAATAACTACTCCACTTGGATTATTTATTAAATTCACGTACGTGATTCCAAAAATAACTCCCTTGGATTGAAGTGCGTAAATTAATTTACTTACCGGAGGGGTCCGGGGTGGGGAGGGGTCTACCTCGTAAAGGCCAGAGAGACTGGAGACCAGCACGTGGTAGCATGTTCAAACCCTGATTTCAAGGACTAATTTTCACCTTATTGGCCATTTGGGGGGGTGCGACCCCAAAAACATTTAAACTACGTTATCCGTAGGGAAGTTATAGCCTATGACCTAGTAGTACCCTGGCTAGCGTACTATCACCAACTTTTTTAATTACTACCATGCAGTTATAGCCCACTCAAGATCATGCCACCTGGGATTCTTTACATCCTTCGTTTCAGTTCTCATGAAACACAAACGCCATTGTGTGAGCTGGCTAGTTACCCAAGCTAGCTGAACAACAACTTTATTATTTGTATTTTCATACATTATATTGCCGTGTAGCCAAGTTTCTCTTATGAGCGGGCTAAACACATGTAAATTTTAATCATTAGATAGGCAGTAAAGTTTAGAAACAGGATCTATGATATTGTTTTAAATTATTAACCGCCCATTCATTTAAAAGATTAAGCTGTTAGAGGTAGGGATAACTCATCCACCAGATGGAGTGTTGTTCCAGCCTCATTAGTTATGATAATCGCGAAAGATATATCATTGTCCAAGTATGATACACTAAATGGAACTACTACCTTGTTGGCAAATTAAGTTCTTTTGTACCTCAATGAAGGAGACGAGGGTTTGTCTCCTTCGTTTGAATGTGGATTTATTTCGTGGCTCTTCTGTAATTAACGGGTGGTTAGAATAGCCAAAGAAGGGATTGGGTCTTCTTTGGTTGGTATCTTGCCAATTAAGGGATTGGGTCTTTGATGAGTACTTGTTATTGTCTCCTTGTTCCATTTGTCTTTGTAATCTCTCAAAGATTAATAAAAAAAATTCGCCGTTCAAAAATAAAGAAAACCCAAAGAATTGAAGAACGGCAACAGAAATATGCTGACGAGGTATTTCAAGAAAAGAGGGGAAGGCGGAAAGCTCCTTTGGATGATCGGGATTCAGTACGGGAGATAAAACTTTATCTCCCTTCTCTCATTCATCGTTACTGCAAGTCCTTGTTGGATTTCTGTCTATCGATCACTGTGATATATCTCTTTTTTTCTCTGTTTTTTGGAATATTTGTGTGTTGTATCTGATCTTCATTATGATTATTATTAACTCAAATGCCCTTGATTGTAATGTGATGTATTTCAACCAATAGATAATGTATCATCAAATTTAAGAGTTATAAAATTTAATGAGAATCTGATTTTAATCACAGAAATCCACACGATACGAACTCATGTCAAAAATCACAAGATTAATAGTACTCCAAGACTTAACCAATTATAGCATATTATTAAAAAAAATAAATTATAATTTCGAAGGACAAGAAAAATAAGCATGTGGATGATTATGAAATATGTCTCTAATTGTACGAGTAATACACGTGGTAAAATGTAGATTACTTACATGGCACATGACAAGTGGTACTCAGGAAAAACGGAGCGTGATCGGGTTCGGAATTCGCGAGGCGAAGCAGAGATAAATAGATAGTATAATTTTTAAAAATTGATATTCGCGCTCCATTTTTTACTGATGGTACTCCATTTTGTTCATGAAGTTACTAGTACCTTCACGTTAAAATTGAAGCGCCATTAGTAAAAAGTGGAGCGCGAAAATCAATTTTCTAATTTTTTTTCTTTCACATATTAAATAAGGTTAGCATCGAAAAAATACATACCAATGCTTTAATTGAAGTGGGGGTTTTCGAGCGAGTGAAAACAAAACAAAAGAAAATGGATTTGCGTGCAGTGGTAAGTGAGGACTTTTGTGGAATCCATACTCCACAACAAACCAAGGAAGGCCTTAACAGAACCGAGTTGGGCTTTGTTAGAGACCATTTTTTGGGGGTACAAAAAAGACCATTTTATTTGAGTCATCTCCTCGTAACTCCATACAAAAAAAAAAAATTTAAAATTCCTTTTCGGAAGTTGCGGAATAAATTAATTAAAAAAATAACGTTGGCCGAGTATCATAGTTAAATGAATGGATCATGTCATATATAAAAAATAAATTGAGTGCGTTTTCCTACCAAATCAACCATCGAATATAGTTAGTTTACCTCTCTTCATTCATACGTTAGAGCTATTTTTTAAATGACCTTATATTACAAAAATATGGAGATTGTCTGATACGTAAAAGTTTTGAGGGAGGTCTTTAAAGTAATAAATGAAGAAAAATAGATAGATAAATTAGAGTAATAAGTGAAGATAAAATTTATTAAAAATCAAGCTAAGGGAGGTAGTTTCGGAAGCCTAAAGCTTGTTCGTTTGGGATTTTAAAATTGTTGCGCACGGTTCCTAATGCATTTTCTCTATCTATTTCTCTGCACTCAAATCTCCTTCAAAAATCTAAAACGAACAAGCCCCCGTGAACAAAGCCAATTTTATCTCTCTTTATTTTTTATTTTTTTTCTTGTCAAATGGAAATTCTATCTCTATTTATTTATCTCCGCTGCAAATAAGACTTAATTGAAGGCTCACAAGTAGGAGTAGTTCCGAAGGAGTCGAAAACACATAAATATACTCCCTTTCGTACTCATTCTCCCTTTCGTACTCATTCTTTGGTCCAAATAAGTATTTTTATCTGTCCTAAAAAGATTGTCTCACTTCAAAACTAAATGGGAGTAATATATATAGAATTTCCTCTTTTATCCTTCCATTTTTAAATTCGTAAGTACAAAAAAGTAAGAAAATGTAATGATTGAAAGGTAAAATGAGAAAAATAAATTTTTAAAAATATAATAATTATGTTCCCTTGTATAGTTCAAATTTTCAAAAAAGGACTAAAAAAATGTGGACGTATGGAGTTACCCCCGGAAATGAAAAATGAGATGAGAGAGGCGTCGCTTTGGTTAGTTTGTCGTTTCGTCGTCTTTATCCAGAAAGCAAGGACTGGCGGGGCCTACTTTTCCTGGTCTAGCGCACGTGGGGTCTGAGGGAAACTGATTGCTGAGTTGCCCGGTTCTCAAAGGTCCTTCAATTATTACCTCCTGCCTCGCTTGCCCCCATTACCCTGCCCTCACATTGTTTTCTGCCCGTAAATGGGCCCCACACAATTTAGCATACATTTGGTATTTCGGGTACACCACACGGTGTAATATACTATAAGTTTCTTCAATTATGAGTATAATCACAAACACTCACATAAATAATTTACACATACAATTATATTTTTTGGGAAATGATATTGACACTCTAAAAATTGATGCAGACACTTCAAAAAACAAAGAAAAATGACTTTGGAATTACACTGATTTTGGAGTGCCTACATCAATTTTTGGAGTGCCAATATCATTTTTCTATTTTTTTTGGGTCTCAAATACATTAAAAGTGTAGTGTGTGTGGGCCCCAATATGAATATGAGTGAATTTGTGTAAATATTTGTATAAGTGGTTGTGGTTGTAAAATGATTGACTCCTTAGTAGTATTGGCACACTACTAAAATAAAGTAAATAAGTACTTATTTTTTTAGGGTTATGAATAGACTGTGAACCCTCGGTTGACTAACATAATAGTAACATTCCGCTAACCCTCGCTGATGTACATTGTATGACCAAAAAACCCCCATCTTCCTTCAACATAAACCTTTTGATTGAGTGATCCCGTTCCAGAACATCTTCTTAAAAAATAAGTACTTATTTCACATTTTCAAACTCAAAAATAATGCAAATAAAAAATAATTTTTTGATTTTTTTTTGCACCGTCTAAAAGATCTTATCGAGATCTTTCAAAAAAGATCCATATTGTATATTTTTAAATAAGAGTAAGTCCATTATTTTTGAACTTAAAATTATCTTTTTAAAAAAAATAAAGACCTAGGGTTAACAATGAGTGCTTTCCGCAGTCCAAAATTGAAATGCAGCTGCGTCCATCTATAAATATGTTGAGCATGTATGTAGTGTGACCTCACCACAACAAACACCCCGGAATCAAGAACAAACCTAAGTTTGGCCGTTGGGGATAGGGGGATGAATCAAATTAGCTGATTTATACATACACTCATATATTTGGGACTGACCTTCTACATGCAAGAAATAAGTGGGACCCCTTCAGAAAACAATACGTCCGCTGTTGTTGCGTCGTTATTCATTTTTGTTCGTTTTATGAACGGTACCTATCACATGGTGCTTTGAATTACTCTAAAACCACACATTTATGCACGTGGAATAACTCCACGCGAACGTGTGATAACTCCACGCGAACGTGTGATTTTGGAGTGGACTAGAACACTACATGACGGTGCTTAATTTCACCTTGTTTTATTGTACTTTAGAGGGACTTATGTTGCGTCTGTGGATTATGGAGATTGGAGGCCAACAAACTTTTACAGTGGATGGTGGCGTAGCACAACGGTGCCTTTTCCATAATTTAACGATGGGACCCGTATTAAATACGTCAGACCCAGCAACCTGTAACGTACCCCAGTTCCGGCCCTAAAGTATGCAGTACTTTAAGTGGTTGCGAGGCACTACTGCGTGGTGCCTCAACACCTTTCCTCATCGAATATTTTGTGAGGCCTAGTAGTATCTAAGTATATGGTTAGTTCATGGGCTTGCCGCACATACAATTGGTTAGGATTCAATTCTAGAAGTTAGGTCTCAACTCGCAATAAAAGTAATTTCTAGTGACTTTTCAAGTCCTGGGTTAATGAATAAAATTGCTGGAGCAGTACGTGACGGTATCCCAATGCCACCAAATAAGTTTTCCTAAAGTATATGCCTCTTTTGAACACTTGCCAAACTACTTGTGGGCTGTTCTTTAGCTACCTATCACCACACGGGGGGGGGGGAGGGGGGGGGCTTTTTGATAGGTAGATAAATTAGAAGTAGTAACATTTTAATTTTTGTTACTACAGTACTACTTAAGTGAGAATTTTATTTTCGAAATGGGATCCATATTAGTATTCTAGGTCCTATCTATATCAGTCCTTTCTTAAGGTTCCCATGCATGTGAATGCAAACCATATGACTAACCTAACTCTAAATCAAGTTCTGATTACAGTGCCTTTCATTTACAGAAGGGAAAATGGCCAATAAGTAGTAGTATAACTTTTCCATCAAGATTATTACTTAATCCTATGAAGCTTCAATTTGCACAACTAAGTCCAATTTGCATTAATGGAAAAGCGTGTGCGAGTCTCATAACCATGCTTAGGGCCGGTGAGATTACGCTATTGACTGAACGGTATTTTTTGATATTTACGGTATTTAGTTCAAAAATACCCACTATTCAAGCCATGACTTATGACTTATTTGGCTCCTTATTTCTTTGTTATTTGTGTGTATTTAAATAACAAGCACATAAGATAGTTTGATAAGGTGTTGGTAATTACTCCTTCATTTTAGTAAAGATTTGTCCACAATATATAGTAAACAAAAACTTTGTAGAAAGTGCATTTTGTCAAACAAATCTCAAAAAATTTCCTCAAGCTACTAGATATTAGTGTTTTTTTATATACATACCAACGAAGATACACACACAAAAAAAGAAAAAGAAAAAGAAAAAGCCAATGATGAACCAGATAATATTGCGAATAATGTTTTTCTTATTTGCGTATTGAGTTTTTTTTCAAGGAATACTAACCAAATGTGAACCCCAAGGGTTGGTCTAGTACTTAAGGCTTAGAGGTTTAGGGTTTTCCATTCTCTCTAAAGGTTTCGAGTTCGAAACCTCTTGAGTGCTATCATTTCCTTTGCGGTAGCCAGTTCATACAAAGCTTCATTTTGTCTTTAATTGAGACTTCTGCAAGTAGGCGGTGAGATTAGTCCCTCAAGATTAGTCGAGGTACTCGTAAGCTGACCCGGACATACTACTGTGCTAACTTGTATTGGGTAATAAGAGCATCCGCATTGTAATAATCAAATGGATGTAAATAAGCAAACTTAACAATAATGTTCAAAAAATACCTCACATTGTAATAAGCAAAGTTACAAGTCTTTTAGCAAATAATCAAATTCCACCCATTCCATAACCAAACTTAACAATTTTTATCAATAACCAAAACTCAATAACCAAACCCAATAAGGAAACTCGAAACTCAATAACTCAAAAATACCCCTCATTGGAATCGTCTCATCGAGACGAATAATTTAGTGTAATCGGATGCGTGATTGAAACTCGTTTGCGATTGGACATAGGTGCATTGAGTATTTTGAGATTTTTTTTGGTTAGGGATGCAAAAATAACCAATGTGGAGATAGAGGTTGTTAAGTTTAATTATGAACTAAATAGATAATCAAATGCTGACGTGACACATTTTGGTTATTGATTTTGATTATTTCCATTGCGGATGCTGTAATCCGGTGGAAAAATGAGATGGTCAATGTTTAGATGGGAGCAGAAAGCTTATTTACGGAGGGCGATGGTTGTTGCTTTGTTGGTTAGCCCCACAGACAACACCCCGTGGTGAGATGGCCCATGTGTTGCCCTGCCCTCCGGCGTGTGTTAGCTCACACACCTCTGGCTCGGTTCGTCTTAATCACTAGAGACTACACCCCTTTCCCACCTTCAACACCACAAAAACTGTGTCCCCTCCACCCCACCCATAGGCCTGGCACCGCGATGCTTGGTAGCATCCCGAATCTGTTCGGATCAGCTTACGCGCACCTTGAGTAATTTCTTCTCCGATCCGTCAAAGACAGACCATCCATTCCATTCTAGGACTAAGGAATTCATAAGAAATTAGTAATTTTCTTGCGGTCTGACCCTAAAAATCGAACCCAAAAACACAAACTCTCCCCGTGGCATGTACAGAAGCCAAATTGTACTATATGATTGTGACTGTGTGAATAATGCAACGACCTTCCCCATCATTGAGTCATTGGCGAAGATGATGCCACAATTCATTCATATCTGGAACCCTTTATGTAGCTAGGCTTTCCAGTAGCTGCTACACAGTACATGGATACAAGGGAATTGTACCGTATTTCCCAAGTACTAGTTATTTTTATCCATTTTAACATGAGACTCAAAAACTCTTTGGTGCCCAAAAATCGTGGAGGTTTGAGTCCACTCAGGCTATCTCTTCTTATTAAGAATGATCGCCGAATGATTGTTGGAGCTCTTTCAAATTGCAGTAATTTTGGCACAAACTTTGCTGATGTTGCTTCATTTGAGAATCATTACTTTGTCTCAGTTTCTTTCATTTTCTTGCTAATCAAATTCTTAGTAATAAGTTAAGCAAGACTTTCTCTTTTTATTATTCTATGCCGTTCTCTTGGTAATAAAGCGGGTCTTGGTAATAAAGCGGGTAGTTAAATGAACCCGCATAATACTTCGAAAGAATATGAATTCTTCTAACACAAACTCATAACGACATGACACATCTTAAAAAGAATCAAACTTAGAACTCACAATCGATACATCTAAACCGGACCACTAAAGAGAATCTAGTTACCGCACGAGTACTGTTGGCAAAGGAATACAAAAACCAGCAAGTAGTTATGCTGCGCGTGACAGAATTCTTCAGAGTATTGGTGCTGAAGATTAAACCCCCCATTCTAAGGAAAAGGAGATGAAGTTCATAAAACAATATCATTAATTGGTACTGTTTTGTGTGTTTCCTACTCTAATGATGATTTAATGAAATACTAATAATCTAAAAGTAACCCATAAAACAGGACAAAAACAAACGAAAAAGGGGTGTTCCCTCTAAATATCAAAGCCTTTATTTTACAAGGAGGATGACTTTGGAGAATCCTGTAAAAAATAATTTGTGGTAGATTTTCTTAGTTGGCAAAGAAATTAAGATAAACCTCATTCCTCTCCCTTGGGATCTGAGATTCAAACAAGATATAGGCTTATTAAGCACCAGTGAGGTTGAATAATAATATTAAGAAACTGGGTCATATAACTTACCCAACTTTTTTTTTAAAAAAAAAGCACCAGCAAGGGGTCACTAAACAAGAAAAAAAAACACCGCCACGTGGTGCCCCCAAACACTCCGTATCATCATATTCATGTGGAGTTTATGATTAACTGTATTAACTCGACCTAAATGTATAGAGGTGGTGCCCCAAAACAATTGACTAATCACTCTTAAACAAGAGAGTCATCTATCGAGGCCAGCCTACACAGAACTTTGTTCTGGCTTCAATATTTGAGATCTCACCAACTGAGCAGTGAGATTGGTTCTTTAGGATTAATTGAGATGCGCGCAAGTTAGCCCGGAAACTTGAGTTATAAAAAAAAAAAACAAGAGGGTCATATAATAAGTGGATATAACAAAGACAACAAACTAGACAAGGGAAACAACGGACACAGTTTACACACGCAACAAGGGATTCAATTTGAAAGTTAATTAAACTGAGAGGGAACAACATGTACAACTGTATCCCTCCCCTCCTTGAGGTGTGCAAAGTATTTGTTTATTTCTTTGACCGTATTTGGAGTTTGAACAAAGCTTTGGAAGAAACCCCCATGTGAGTTACTTACAAAGATAATCCAGAGATTAGCCCAATAAGCCAGAGTTCTTGAATTTTTTTTGGAGTTCAGCTTCTGATTTTCTTCTTGGAGCTAGGCCTTTTCACATTTCTCTCATTCGACTCGTGTTTTGATTGTTGTACGTCTTACGCTTGACATATCTTCGCGTCATTAATTAGAACTAGTTTGTAGGTGATCCAAGTCATGAAAACGATATCTATTCACATAAAATTGACCGAACCGAAATTTCCTTTTGTTTGATATATTTACTTGTTTTTGTGACCCTAATTAATAGGAGTAAGTAAAAATAGAGTCATTATCTCTTAAGGTTGCTTTTTTTTCTTTCTTTCTCAAACTTCAAAAAATTAGGAGTCAAAAATCTTTTGCAGAGTTGTTCTCTCCTATATAATTTTAATCTAAAACATAAAGCCAGTCGGGGTAATTTCTTTTTCTGTAACTAATAATAGAGGACCACAAGTTTAAAATTATGTCACCAAGGCCCATAAAATAACACATGTTAAATTGCTAACCCACGAATTCAGCCGTACTGGCTACCGTAATGACAAAAAGAAAAGGCCAAGTTGTGAGGTAAGGGCTCCGAATAAATAAATCTTGGAAACAGAGCAATCTATGGAGTACTTTAATACTAGTTTCATGCATGCAAAGGCACTCCCCCCCTATTTTTCTAAATTTTCTCTTCGAGGTATAGATTCTAAAATATGTATCACATCCTTGGTGGAGAGCATGATTGATTCACCTTGTCCACTACAAGAAGACAATATCTTTATTTTCCAAAATATAAAACAACCAACAAGAGCAAATTGCACTATCCGTCCTTGTAGATTTAGTACAATTTCGTTCCCTTTCCGGTTGTTCTAAGCTCATCACTTCAGACCTATACTTTAGTTTCGGTTGTTAGTATTTCAAATGGAAAAACAAAAAAAACAAAAAAGCACTTGCAACTCACACGATCAATTTTCACGGTGCTTTGTGCTTTTCGGTGCGTTTTTTGTCCAAGATTGAGAATTGATATTTGCACAAGTGACTCTATGTTTTTACTCGTTTTCCCATTTGTTAACAGATGACGAAGATGACGAACTAAAGGTATTGCAATGAAAGTGGAAAGTACAGATGGGCGAAAATGACGCTACTGGTACCATACTCAAACCTCAATAAAATTGCAAGGACCAAAGGTGTAGATTATCATAAATACATGGTCCAGTCCTAGAATCGATTTTTAATTTGGTCAAGGGGTTGAGAGGAGGCTTCTATTTTAAGATGGTCCACTGTGATTTATAATTATTTTCATGAATTTTCCCTCCCACTCTCTGTACTTGGTCCTCATTTTATGGGCTCACTACCATTTTTTCCCTTTTACTAGTTTATTTGTTTGAGTATGTGCCCACTTTGGTTCTAGAGAAGGCATGCTTGTGTGTCGCTGGGTATCCAAGCAAGTTCGCTTTTCCACATGCTCTTGCATGAATTCTCACACTCACGAAAAATAATCGAGAAAATTGAGGGATCGCGAAAAAAAGTTTAGATACCATAAAACTAATGTAAAACGCGTCAGTTTCGATTCATAATGGTACTTCCTAGTAATAATGTCCAAGACCACGCTTTTTTTCTCTCCCAAAATGAGACCGGGTGAAGTCGGGACGGTACAAGTTCAGCCCGGTTAAACTTGACGATGAACATATAGAACGTTCGTGGCAAAAGTCAAATTAATGTTTTTTTTTTTTTTTCCGGGTGCTTCGGAATATAAAAACCCAAATTGATCTGCCATTTGCATTCACGTATTTGGACTAGATTCGTCTTTACTAAATTACAAGCGCCGCTGGAATTTTAACAAAACCCTTTCAATTCGTCCCTCTCCATTTTTCCACATGTACCCCTTTGTAGCCCACCTAATAAATGTTGTACCAGTCTCCCCCTAGGTGCACCAAAACCAAACCACAGAGCTCTATGGTTTTTCCAGTACTATTCAGCTGTCTGGGGAAAAATCACCTGCAAAAACTACTAATGTCACCCCCCGGACAGTACGAATCTGTTGTGATTTGTTGTCAAATAGTAACAGCTCCTTCTCCCTTCAAAAACTATTGAACCTGAATTAAAATCCTTTAATCTCCCGATGTTTATGTTTTGCTAAAAGGATAGCAAAAATATAGACATGAGAAAACAAAGAAGTGTTCGTTCTATGAGATCGCAAGCTTGAATCCCACGGAGGCTTAAACATTCCAAACCTTGGCACCACTGAGAATTAGTCGAGATGCACGTAAGCTGGCCCAGACGAGGAAATGAATAGTAGAAATGTGAAGAAATGAAGGAAGTACATGAATTTATAACCCAAAGTAAAAGGCCAAAAGAACAACACCCTTCTCTTGAGTCGCAGATCACTGAGGCCACAGATCCAACAGCCTCTTTCAAGTACTATATCTGAATCCAATGTTCCCTTCCAATAGATCGATCATAACTAAGCACAGAAACAAGAAAACAAAACTCAAAGCTATTTATGTACAGCTTTTACAACAAGGTTAACCAACCCTTTATGTGTAACAACAACATTTTATCAGGGACTAATTGTACATACATTCAACTGATTCTACAAATACAAAGGCAGCTTTTTATGACATTGTTGAAAGTAGTAAAAGGAGATGGGGGGAAAATTTTGCCTTCTTCTTTCAAAGAAACTCTCCAGAAAATTGCTTCAAATTTCCATCTACTACTTGCCAAGTTCAGTGTCTTCTTTTATGCTCATTTCCACCCCTCCTCCTTCTACTGCACAAAAACCACCACTTGAATCATCCGCTGCGATCGTGGACGTTGAATCGATCCCGGACCCCGCCTGGATCTCCTTGAACATTGCCATGACTTGAATCATCGTGGGTCGCCGGAAGGGCCGTTCGTCCAAACAAGCACAAGCCACCTTCAAGTGTTGTAAAAGCTCAATTTCCAAAGTTGGGTCCTCTTTCATCAACACAGGGTCAAAAACATCGCTGACCCTCAATTTGGCATGTTGCATCACCCACCCCACAAGATTATTATCACCGAAATCAGCCGAATCAGTCGGTTGTTTTCCCGTTAACAACTCCAACAGAACCACCCCATAACTGTAAACATCACCTTTCGTTGAACACCTAAAGCTCTGATAGTATTCGGGTGGTACATAACCGGGCGTCCCAGCTAATGTACTAACACTCAAGTGAGTGTCCATTGCACTCATGAGCCTAGCCATTCCAAAATCCGAAACCCTAGCCTCCAAATTCTCATCAACCAACACATTGCTAGACTTCATGTCGCGATGAATTATGTGCGGAATGCAATTGTGGTGGAGGAAAGCCAACCCCCTCGCGGCACCTATAGCGATTTTCCTCCGAGCACTCCAATTCAACTTGATCCCTATCTTCTTGCGATCGTGCAAAACATCCTCAAGGCTCCCATACTTCATGTACTCATACACCAGAAGCCTTTCCTCTCCTACTTTGCAGTATCCAAGGAGGGGAACAAGATTCCGGTGCTTGATCTTCCCTATTGTTTCCATTTCCGCGGTGAATTCCCTATCCCCTTGTCCGCTTATATGAATTAGTTTCTTGATTGCCACAACGCTTCCGTCCTTCAACTGCGCTCTATAAACGTCCCCAAATCCGCCTGACCCGATAAGGGTATCGTTGTGGAACCCGTTTGTGGCCTCAAGCAGATCCGCGAAAGTGAGTTTCCGAAGAGGCTTTTCAAATGTGGATAGATTTATACTCAAAGCTTCGCGCGCACCGGTTAGTTTCCATGCGGAACCATTCCCCGAATGGGAATTGTTTTCCAAATAAGCTTCAATGGCCTCTTCCTTCTTTCTCCTCCTTTTCCTTGTTTCAACAGCAACTATAATGAAACCAACAATGCAAAACAGCGCAAACAATAACCCCATAGCCACACTTCCGGCTAGCGACGCTTCTCTTCTGTGAGACTTCTGGTGCTGCCCGCTCGAATTTAAGCCAGAATCAGACCCACAATTCGGAAGTGGATACCCACAGAGACCGGAATTATTCAAGAAACCAGAAGCGGGCAAGGTATCGAGTGGAGCCGATTGAGGAATCATCCCAGAGAGGTTGTTATTTGAAAGGTCAATTTCCCCAAGCAATGCAAGGCTAGTTAAAGACTGTGGGATCGACCCGTTTAGCTTGTTATACGAAAGATCGACAATATCCACCATTTTCAACCCCTGAAGCTCCGGAGGGATTGGACCCGAAAGATCATTATGCCCCAAATTCAACACTGTTAGATAGTACATCGACCCGAGTTCCTTAGGAATGGAACCCTCCAAGAGATTGTACGATAGGTCGAGCAGAATCATCGATCCATTGTGGTTGAAAGTGGGCTGTGTGATTCCAACATACACCCTAGTGAAATTGCAGGGGTGCCTTGTGGAAATCCTACTCAGTTGGCCTTGCCTTATACCCCCAAACTCAAGCAAATTCCCAGCTCCATGGCATTCCTGACTCCCATCATTCCTGATATAGATATACTTCTTTCCTGTGAGTAACCCAACTGCTATATACCCAGATTGCTTGAATAGAGCAGGTGGGATAGTCCCATTCAGGAAATTGGTGTTGAGATCCAACCAAATCAGTTTCTGGCAATCCCCGAGCTCGGGCGGGATATTCCCAGTTATCGAGTTGTTCCCGAGTTTGAGGATAGCTAAATTCGACAACCCCCCGAACGAGGACGGGATTTCCCCAACCAACTTGTTGTTGGACAAGGACATCCAGTTCAATTTGGTGCAATTGCTCAAACTAGCTGGGATTGTACCACTCAAGAAATTGAAATCAAGAATTAAGTTCTCCAGTGACTGGCAATACATCAGCTCCTGTGGGATTTCTCCGTCGAGCTGATTCAACCACAGCATCAAATCCTTCAGCTTGGACAAAGATCCCAAGCTTGATGGGATTGTACCGGTGAGGAAATTAAAGCTCAGATCAAGCGAAACTAATTGAGAACAATTGCTTAAACTCTCCGGTACCGGACCGGTCAAGTAATTGTTCTGAAGGTACAACACCATCAAGCTGTTACCAGGGTTTTGGCAAATACTAGTAGGGACAGACCCGGTAAGGTTATTGGAACTCAAATCCAAAGTTTCCAAATTTGTAAAGTTTGTGAAAGAATCATCTGGCAGAGAACCAACAAAGTTGTTGAACGCTAACGAAATGTGCTTCAAATTCGACAGCTGGAAAAGGGTGTTGATTGGTAACTCACCAGAAAAGTTGTTATTAGAAATAACAAGAGATTCCAAATCAGAGCATTTACCCAAAGATTCAGGGACAGAGCCAGACAAATTGTTAGACGAGAGATCCAGCTCAACCAGGCTTGAGCACAAAGACCCAGTTATATTCTCCGATAACTCGCCGGTAAAATTGTTGCCAGCGAGGTACAGGTACTGTATCCCCCCGCCGGAGAACGCCGGGAAGTCGCCGGAGAACGGGTTGTAGCTCAAGTTCAAGAAAGTGAGGCTCTTGCAGGAGGAGAGAGAACCAACTATTTCACCGGAAAACTTGTTGGTTGACAAATCGAGGTGTTGGAGTGAAGAACAGTTGGCAAACGAAGGAAGCTCAGCTGTGAAATTGTTGGCCGAGAGATCTAAGTACTCCAAAGACATGCAATTTGTGACCGGAAATTGACCGGAGACTTTGTTTCCTTTAAAAGAAAAGTACTGGAGATTACCATAACCGTTGGGGAGTAGCCAAGCGACGGCGTTTTGGCCGGAAATCTTGTTGTAGGAAAGATCCAGGGTGGTAAAGTTCAATACCAATCCGTCGGAAAGGGCTTTGGGTGCGAGGTTGAAGTCGAAGAAGTTTTGAGAGAGGTTCAGAGAGGTCAGGCTAGAACAGGGGGAGAAGCTCTGTATATCAGAGATTGGACCCGAGAGAGAATTCTCAGCCAGATCTACTGAAATAAGGACAGAACTGCATTGGGTTTTGGATATTGAAGTGATTGAGCCGGAAAGATTCGAGCTTTTTAGAAAGAGAGACTCCAGGTTGGTGAGAGAGAGCAGGAGCGAGGAGACGGATGAGAAGTCGGTGCTGAGCTGGATAGAGTCGAGGTTTATTGATGAGACTCTGGAGTTCGTGCAAGAAACTCCGGTGAAGTTGCAAGGGGAGACGTTTTGGAGCCAATCTGGAAGTGAGTTTGGATTGGGGAGTGAGGATTTGAAGCTCAAGAGCTGTTGGGAGTCCTTGGAGAGCGAAGCTGAGGAGGAGGGGTTTAGAGAGAGAAAGAGGAGGAGGGAGAGGAGAGAGAGGAATCTGAGAGTGTTTGAGGTACTGTGAGTCACCGTCATCTTGGGAATTTGAGAGACTAGTAGGCTTTTTTCTCTCTCTTTCTAGACTTTCATTTCAGCTCGACCATTGGAGATGATGATGAGAGAGAAGAAGAGCTAGCTCCAGTTTCTTGCAGAGAGGTAGAGAGAAAGAAAGTTGGATGCATGAATGTTTTTAGAGAGAGGGAAGGGGGGGGAGGTGAGGGAAGGAGGTCAAAAGATGGGGTAAAGAAGGTAAGGAGGGTATATATTTTGGGGGAAAACTATAGGGGCGATTGAATTTAAGAGCTATGGGATTGGACACAGCTGGTGCTCACATGCCATGTGACCCCTGATGGCCCCTCTCTCTCTCTCTCTCTCCGCTCCTCTCTCTCTCCTCTCTTCTCCTCTCTCTTATCTTGTACTCCATTTCTCTCTCTCTTGTTTTTTTTTTACGATCAAGAGTGTTCGGATCAACTTATATGTACATTAACTAATCCCTTCCTTAGTTTAGTCAAAGACAAATCATCCAGATCGAAACTAGAAAATCTATTAAAAAACAATACTTTCTTATGCATGATCCAAAAAAATGTGTATGAAGAGCAAACTCACCGACTGACCGAACTAATCATGGGGCTTTTTCTCTGAAAATTTATTATGCTCTCTCTCTCTCTCTAGTACAATTTGTTTGTCTCTCTAATAAGTCACTACTTGGGTTTCCGCGCGTACGTGCGATTAAAAAGACCGATCTATCGCTATCTCTATTCTAAAGGCAGGGAGATGCATGGCCCTTTAATTAAGGAAATGTCTTTAAAAGTCATCATCACAGGGGCTTAATTGATTAATTAATCAAATCAGACTGTTATCTGTGTTTTTTTTAATCCCGTTAAACAGATCACTCCTGTTTCCCTGAAACCACACCTAAATACTACTATATATTTATACAAGATAATCTATGGGAAATGATTTCGCCATCACTTTCCTTTTTATATATATATATAATTTTTTTTTTTGTCTTTATTAGTCGGAGTTGTGTAATTGTACTTGTGCGTAGTCATGATTTTTTAGCGCAATCACTTTAAAAGGTCAAAAAGTGTGATTATCAAGACGTGAGAATTATAGGTTTGTTCTTCGTTAAAATTATACTAATCTCATAAGCGGGGTTGATTCTTGCAAGGTTTGTTCCTCTCAATTTTTTTCTTGGCTTTGAATTGTCTTCATCAAGTCATGATGAGATTAGTAGTTTAGGAATTAGTCGTGACAGACGTAAGCTGAATTTATAGATTTGAGTTCTAAAATTAGAAGTTATAACACAACAAATAAAAAATGAAAAACTCAATAAAGGGTATTCATATGGAGTAATTAACTAAGAAAGACGAAAACTTGAGTGTATAGAAAAAGCGGTCATCATCACTCAAATCATTCAGGTAACTATTACCAGCCCTACAGAAAGTTCAATTATATGTAAGAAATTGATTTTCGCAGTCTACTTTTTATTAATGGTACTTTTTTTTTGACGTGAAGTTATTAATAATTTTATGAATAAAGTGGAGCATCATCAGTACAAAAATGGAGCGCGAAAATCAAAATTCTTATATAAAATTATTCACGTAGGCCGTTAAAACAAATAAGCACATTCCATTTTTAAATTTGTCAAATCAATCTCTTAATTACCAAAGCTCAACTTGATAAGTTTATAGGCATTTTGTTAAAAATGCTAAATAATAATACTATAGTCGAGCTCGATTCATGATCGACTAGATTGAAATGCCGGACCATAACAAATTAAGGCTGAATACCTAATAAAACTTGTCAAAGATTAAACAAATTTAAACAATGAAATCTTCGACTCGACTCGACTCGACTCAATCCGTTGCCATCAAATGATACTTTTTCTGTCCCAACATTTTGATCCTTTCTTTATTGAAAATTCAACATTTTAGGGGGATATCAATAATTCTTTTTTGCAAATTTTTCAAAAGACACCCTGATAAATATTATCTGGTGGTAAATTTAAAACTTGATGCAATTTTTTCCTCCTTTTTGTAACACGAATAAATATGGGGAATGAAAATGTTTCCACTCTTCTTGACAAGTTTAAAAGGACAAGCTAATGTCAGTACGTTGAGCCCGTTCTCGAGTACGAAGCAAAAATAATATGGGACATGCATTTGAGAAAAAAAGTAAAACGTGGTAAAATTGGATCCCCTGTTGTTGCAAAGTAGCTCCCTCTAGAGTGCCCTGTAGGGCAAATTCGGACCGTCCATTTAGGCAATCAATGATCTGGATTGAAAACAAATTCTTTCAGGAAAAAAATTACTGTAGCATTTTCCTGAAAGAGTTCGTTTTCAATCCCAATCGTTGAACACACTTAAGACGGCTATGGTGGTACACTACAACACTCTACAGAGTCTTCAGATCCGGTAAAATGTCGAGATCGACAAAATGAGTAGTTAATTATTTAAGCGTAGATTATAAGTGTGAAAAAGAGATGTTTGGAACGTGCACGCTATGCATCGGTATTTCTGGTAATGTGGCCCTAATGTGCGATGAAAAGCCAGGTCAAATGCAGATCTAGCTAGCTAGTGAAGTGGAAATTTGGTTCGAAGGAAGAAGATGCCCGCAAGGAACTCCAAAAACATTACTATGAAACATGCATGCATTTGAATTAACGTAACGAAATAGGTTGGAAAAAACTGTCTCTCAAGATTTTGTCTCATACTATTATATATGTACGTTTAGATGATTAATTTGCGTAAGGATCTAAAATGTCTAGGGGACTAGTCTGAAAATCGGGAACATATAGAGACACAGTTAAACAAAGAACATGTGACTACAGCCACCACCCAACATTTATTATTACTATATATATATAGTACTTAGTATAATGTGCTTTTGGACTTAAGTATTTTTTTTAGTTTTTAGAAAGTTCAAACGAGTTAATTATAAAGAACTACTAGGGGGCGGGGGGCCGGGCAAAAGCTTGGACGGGTGTGCTAGGCTTGAGTTGAGCTTCGATGTATATAGGGTCACGATAATTAACGAGCTAAAAATACTAGTATAAATCATTATGGCCCTAAATTTATAGGAAGAGAAAACAAGTTCCTATTTATATTCAAAAAAAAAAACAAAAAAAAAACAAGTTCCTATTTTCTTCTTCTAAGGGCATATTCACACCACCCGTCATTTTTTGACAAAATTCCTTTACCATTTCTAAAAAAATTGGCACAAAAACTGACAAATTCGGTGCCATCCATAATGCCAAAATTATCTCAAATTTGACAGATGCCGTTTTTTTTTTTTTTTTGCACCTATTTCACATAGGTTTTTTCGTGAGATTTTTTGGTTTTTGTCCTTATTCAATTTTTTCCTCATTTGTTAGTTTTGCGTCAAAATTTTTTGAATTATTGGTTCATCTGGGAAATTGTGACTTTTACCCAAATATTCTGGGAAATATTCAAGATAAAGCCCAAAAAATTGAGATCTTTTGGGCTTTATCTTGAATGGTTTCTAGAATATTTCGGTAAAAATCATAAGTTTTATTTCTTCGATTCCTCTTAACGAAACGAACTAATAATCCACAAAACTAACAATTACGAAACAGGCGGTATGTCAAAGGTGCCGATGACAAAGCGCCTGTTTCACTTGGTCTTTTTGAGATTGAGAGAAATTCAAAGGAATACTACTAGCAAAACTTGGTGCAACACGTACGTTTGTTATTTTATGGCAAACTACACCATTCGTTATCCAAATATATACATAGTAGTAAATGGCAATGAAAAAATGACGTTTCATAGGTGCGGATGCTCCTTGACCATGTTTTCTTTTTCTATCTCTTTTTTTTTTTCCTTGTTATTCGTTAATCCTAATCTACTTTATCCTAAGGAATTTGGGGAGGGAGAGGAGTGCTTACGAGAATCGAATCATGTCTATGTACATGTGAGTATAAGGGAAATACCAACTACACTCCACTCCACTTACAAGATAGCGTCGTTGTGCTGTTAAAAATTAAAATATGCACCACGATGTATCACAATTCACAAGCTCTAAGGTCGAGTGTGGCTGAATTCCTCTTCAATTAAACTAGGGTACACCATTTGATGAACACCAAATGTATAACGCATTCTATGGAATCCATCTAGAAATAATTCATACAAATGATCGGAGTCACTCAATTTTCTCAAAATACAGAGTATTTTTGTAAGCATTCCTGTAAAAAATTAGCTCTGTCAGAAATAGACAAACACTTGATCTTTTCTACGCCTGATTTGCTAACAGGATATTGGGCGTAGAATCGATCAAGCCTTTACCGATATTCGATGGATTTGATTTTTTTACAGAAATGCTTAAAAGAATGTTTTAAAAAAATTGAGTGGATCCAATCATTTATGTGAGACCCTTAAGAGCGTCTCCAACCCATACTCTATATCTTCATTTTGTAGGAAAAATATTCTCCAATCCATCCTCTAAAACTCTCCTCCATTTGGGAGGATGAGCTCTGATCCTCTAAATATAGAGGATGAAAGAAAAAATAGAGGATCTCCTTCAAATATGTGTTGGAGTTGAGAAATAGAGTGTTGGGGGTTAGAGTTGAGATAAATAGTACAATCTTCTAAATCTACTTTTCAAATAAAATTGATTAATTTGATTCTCTCAAATAGAAAAATTTGAAGAGTTTTGAATTGGAGATGCTCAAGTGGGTCGTATAGGAGGGAGTGTACACTTGATATACACCAAATGGTGTACCCATAGCACGGCTCTCAAAATTATCATGGTACTTCTCGTGACAGTGTATTGCCGTACGTTTGGTCCCAGTGTCAGTAGATCCCTACCGTTGATAAGTTTTGACGGGCGAGATAAAGCAGTGACAGTACTTGTATTTGTCGCTCTCTCGATATCTAGCAGTAAATCTAGTGCGTTACTTTTGAGTTTTGATTGACCACAACACGCACGCTTATTAATATTGGACCATCATCATCATAAATAAAACCCATAATTGAGAGATTATTAAGTGTGGGGTACCGTCACGTGTATCTCTCACACCAACACGCGATTAAAAGAAGGCCCGACGCAATCTCACTTGGGTTCCCAGAGGCACTTAATTTTTTTTCCGAATCCAGATACATATGTATTAAGAATCGTTTGTTGTATTATATTGTAGAGTTCACATTCTTCCAACGGTTAAGAATCGTTTGTTGTATTAATTTGTGGCGTTCGCATTCTTCTTCTAACGATTTCGGATAGATATTTGCATGCACACAAATCCTTTTCCATAAAACTTTTTCAACCCCGTAGGAGGGTACTATTGTCAAATAATTGATCCGCTTATTTTTTGTTGGCGTCTTGTTTTGTTTTTGTTGTTGGGTTTTTCTTTTTTCAAAAAGAAAAGAAAATCAAGTGGCGCAAAGTTAAAGTTTAGATTTTGCGGGCAGCAGCAGCAGCAGCAGTAGAAGAGTAATTGTGACTCTTTTTATGGCTCTATCAATAAATTGCCTCTCCTATAGTAGTGGAGTATAAGATTTTATCTGGTGGTTATTTCGTCATTTAAGATTCACTTCGTACGTGTGTGTGTGGGTGTGTGAAAAGGACCTGCCAGCCTTCGTAGTAGTTCAGTATTTTTCTTGTTTTAATGGAATTTCCTATTCCTGGATTGGATTTTTATCCCCCCTCCCCAAATTATGCAATGCAATAGGAGAGGGCCTTGCTTTCTTTCCACTTTTGGAATCGGGAGACGTGTTTGGCAACAGAAATATATGCGAGCCCACCCCAATATCTATTGGGCCAGGATAATTGGGCTCCTAAACTTTACTTAACCCGGTCAAATCTCAAAGGGAAAATTATGGCTCAGGACCTGTTTTGATAATTAATACCCGTCAAGAATATGCTGAGAACATTTGTTAATGTTGAAAATGTCCTTGGCGGGTATTAATTATCAAAACAAGTCATTGGCCATCATTTTCCCAAATCTCAAACGAGGGCAATGTATGGAGGGATGGAAATTCCGGACATGACCTGTGACATGTTTGGGTCAATCGCTTTTCACACGAACCCGAATATGACCCCGATCTACCGACCTGAAATTTAAACTGGACAAAAATATGAGTTGGACTTGCATAACTCGATAGGGACATGAATTACCGTTTACTTTTTCGTGTCGACTTGTTAACCCAAAATGACACGACACCATGCGTCAATGTGGCGACACCAACACATAGCAGGGGGCAGAGCGAGGAATCTCTGGCAGTAGGGTCAATATTCAGGCACATACTTGATCTTCCTCATATTTGCTAATAAAAAATAGAACATGTATTACTATTTGAGAAATATTAGGAATTGACCTCTCTTTTAGGGAAGCAATATAAATGCAAAAAATAAAAAAATCTCGATATTCATCAATTATGCATAGAAATTACCCGTAGTATTGTCCCTCACTTTTTGACTGATGATTAGTGAAATTTTACCGTTAGAAAGAGGGAAAATTTATAAATACTACTAATGAGATATCTTCATACCTTGGGAAGTTTCATTTAAACAGTGGAGTCATACTAACAAAAATTATAAACTTTTAACCAGTTTAATGAGTAAATGGGTAAATGAGGTCAAGCAACCCCCACTTGACCCATGGTAGCTCCGCCCATGTACACGAGTCAAGATAGTCGTTAGACTCGTTACGTGGTTCTGCTAATAGTCAATATTCATATGACCAGTTTTCGATCGGTTTAGATTATCATGCATCATCTATTCATATTTACGCATTTTAATTTTTGAAGATGTTAACTAATTATATTTATACGTGTCATTAACGGTTCTAAAGACTGTCATTAATTAGTGATTTTCTCAACCTGTTATTCATTGTTATTGGGGGGTAGCTAGGCTCTTCCATGCACCATCGTACATTGATGTTCTGTCTAGTTCAATTTATCTCGGCGCAAATCGTGCTCGAATTAGTTGTTTGACAAGACCAAGTAGTAATAAATTTTCATTTACTTATATTATTAAGCTTGAATGAAATTATTCTTGTAGTAATTAGATGAGGTTTTGATATGACTACCAAATTAAATGTGTCAACATCTCTCTCTCTCTCTCTCCCTCCCTCTTTTAATCCATCACACACACCTTCTCTATCGATCAACTCAATACATTACACATCTAAAACGGACCCACCTGTGTCTACCATTTCTTTCCCCAATTTTGATGATCTTGAATAATAAAATGGCACTGAAAATTTTGGAAAGAGAGAGATGATAGAGAGAGAGAGAGTGTGTGTTGAAGGAGGAGGGTGGTGGCGATGACGTGGAGGGCCCGCCACTTGTGATCATACACGTGCACATGTCCAGAGTAGTGACGTGGTGAAACTAGGCACTTAGAATTGAGGTACCAAAGCAATCAGTTTGACCACTCCTCACCGACAGCATGCCCTACCTGGCTGTGACACTGTTCCGTGGCAAAATTTACTGTGAAAGAACCTGTCCAGTTTGGGTTTTGACGGAGGTTTTTAAGAGTAATGAGTGGTGACAGATAGAGAAAATTTGTTAGAAAATGTGTGTAGAGTCGGTCTTGACTTTTCGGGGGTCGAAAACGAAAATTAAAAATAAGGCCTCTTTTGTTGGACTACATTAAGGCCTCGTTTGATAACAGAGATAGATGGATGGGATTCGTAAGGAGATGGGATTAGGATTGAGATTCGTAAGGAGATGAGATTGGTAATGAGAAGGGATTGATAATGAGTATGTTTGTTTGGGATGGGATTAGATGATGGGATTATTAATATCATGTTTGTTTGAGATGGGATTAGATGATGGGATTGGATTGTTAGAAGAAATTGGTAAAGAGAAGGGATTGGTAATGTGAAGGAGTTGGGATTGGATTATTAATACCCCTCAATACCAAGTCCCACGGGGTATTAGCAATACCCCCTAATACCCCCTCTATTAATCCAATCGGACTAATAGTCCGGACCTTTTTTTGTTACCAAACGGAGTATTAATAGTCCCATGGGATTATTACTCCAATCTCAACCCTCAAACCCGTTATCAAACGGGGCCTAAGAGATAAAAAAGTAGAAGGAGCCCTTATAATTCAGAATTTTTCGAAGGCCTAAAGCGATCGCAACACTTGCTTTAGCTTAAGGCCGACTCTGATTATGTGCGTAGGGTTTTGAGTCTCCCAAACAACTAAAATTTGCTAGTGCGAAGATTGAGTGTGCAAGCAATCATTGAAAGCGATAGCGAAAGTCATTTTGAAGGATTACACCGCTTAGGTTCTTATTTTTCGCTTTACGAGAAGATCATTCCTCACCTATACACCAGCTTTAATTCAAAAATAAGTATTTATATTTTAGTTGATGGAACACACCCTAAACTATCTCGTTGCGTTGAATTTTCGGGTACTATTTGAGCCCATTTCTAATTATACCATGATGCCCTATTTTTTTTTTGGATAAGTACTTCCTTTCATTAAAAACACAAACCACATATACAAAATCTACGGGGCATACCCCTGCTATACAATTGCTTACAACCGAAAGCAGAAACAATTCACTGCAGCACTATACTAGAAAAACAAAACCAAAACCTATACAGAAATCTGCCAACCTAACACCTAGCTGGTCCAAACACACTCCCAGAAATCAACACCACACATTTTTGCCCTCCACAAAAACACATCAGGCCCATTTTAGTTAGAAGTGATCATCAGATAGAGAAGAGTAATTGAATTGAAGACTTAAAAATCAACACCACACGTGCACAAACACACCAAACAATTATGAAGACAAATATAGTAAGATTTAGATGCGCCATACACCCAATGCATAAGCATCTCCAATGGAAGACCTCAAAGCTGAGGTGGACAATCAAATAGCTAGTTTTGGCATTATGTCACCATCCAACCATGATGTCTTCTATCATGCCAACAGTGACATGACTTTGAAGGGAGGTAACGTGGTTTTAAAGGGAAGTCCTAACACGTCAACTTTGACATCAACCTTTTAGACTGTCAATTTTCAAAAATTGATCATATGCTTTCAAAATAATTTGACATAAGGGTTGGAGAGGGGGAGCTTGATGTCAAATTGAAGATATCAAATTGCCGCATAAGCCTTCAAAATAATTTGACATCTCCATTTTTGACCTCTTTTGTTAGAGATGCTAAGTTTTCTGTTGTCCTATTTAGAATAAGTTTTCTACTGTCTTATTTAGCCAAAATAGATCATGAAATTTTGAAAACTAGTATTAGTATATATGTGTTCTTATAGAAACAAATTCTAGAAAAATTGACGCAAAAAGATTTCCAAAATCCACCACTCGCAAGAATAAAAGAGTTTGTAGAAAGGTATTCTGAAAATAAAACCAAATATGACCGTAATTATTAAAAAATCGACTCTTAGTTATTTTATCATACAAGTCGTTATTCAGTGCAATCACAATCTGAAAACACGATTGGAGATGTGTGTTTAGAACACAATTTTCCTACAAACATTTGAATTTCAAATTATCTGAAAATAATTAAGCCCGATTCAAATTGCAAGATTTTCAAACCATTTGAGTTTGATAGACGAAAGGTGATTAGATAATAAGTAATTTAAATTGTGAATATGTTGGTAGGAAGGAGAGGGTGTGGGCTACGCATCCTTTTTGGCCTTAAAAACGGGGAGTACAAAAGAGAGATGATAATCAAAATCAATGCCAAACAAGAGAGATAACATGATAGGGTTCCTACCAAATTATTATCATATGAGAGAGAGAGAGAGAGAGAGAGAGAGAGAGAGAGAGAGTTGGGCCACTCATGGGCCTACATTTGAGTTGTTACAAAGGGCAACTCTAGAGGCCAAGCCTATTCACAATTAAGTTAGTCTCACCAATACCCAGCCTGTCTGCAGCTCACAAGAGAGGACAAATTTGGGGAATTTTTAAAAAAAAAAAAAAAAAAAAACTATACAAAACATCAAGCTGTTATCAACTTATTTACGTCTTCTAGAAATTGAAGAGCAGTTCTGTTTACTTACCAAGAAAAATTGGACGGGAATGGGAATTATGTCTCACAGTTTCTTATTAATTAAAAGCCCGTTCGTTAACAAGTTGTCATGGAAATAAGTCATTTGAAACTCGTTAATTTTGAGCTCGGATAGAACTATAACTAAGGTTGTGTTCCGCTCAGGATTCTTAAAAAACAACGTACGCTCAACTAATAATTTCCCTTGGGTCAAATTTGACCCTGTTTTGAAGTTCTTTCAATTTTCATAAACCCAACTAATACCATCTGTGACATACGAGGGATGAGGCAATACATATATTTATACGTGTATCGTTATGAAATTTTAAAAAATGTTGCATTTTTATTTTACTGGTAATTAAACATGTGTCATTCGACTGCCAAATTTACATGTCGGTGATAGTATTTTCGAACTGAGAAAAACATTTTGTATCTGCAAAAAAATTCACTAAACCTAGAAATGAAAAGAGAAATATAGATCAGAGGGCGGGAGGGAGGAGTCCTTTTACTGTTACAGTTGGCCATATGCCATATACTACGGTATTATCACATGCACTTCATTCTGTTCCAATGGACTCTGCATTTATTGATGGGAACAAAATACCGTCTCAGGGCTTACAGTCTCGTGTTGCTTTCATTTCGTCATAGTTTATCAACACCACAATGCTCTTACATTTTACTACTACTACTATATTTTACTCTATTGATTGAATAATAGAGTATGTTGCTTCTCTCTCTCTCTCTCTCTCTCTCTCTCTCTCTCTCTCTGCGTGTGTGTTTCAAAGGGGATCACAGGTTCAATAGGACTGGAAAAACTATTGCAAAGAAGTGACAGAGCCAGGAATCAACGTTAGCGGGGTTACCTTTTAAACACACTCCAACCAAAAATTTCGCAATAAGCAATGCCGGGACAATTTAAAAAAACTTTTGCGCAAAAAATAATAATAAAGCTAACACACGTATTAAGAAAAGTACATTCATAAATTATCAAAACAAACCAATTGCTTAAATTGTCTCATCGGGTCAATTAGTAGCAATCTTGCTTCAATTGGAAATAATATATTTTTTCAAAATTGTGGATTCTATCGACAGATAGAAAGAAACAAGACGATTGTCAAAATTGTAAATAATTGCTAAAGGAAGTACACGTACTCCATGGTCCTACATTCCCTCCACCACTGCCACTGGTGTGTCAAGGTATAATCAACTTCACGGAGGAGTGGATTGTGAATGAAAACCACACATCACGCAAGTCCACATTACCAAATTTCCGATCGAGAGTAAGCTTTTCAGTACCCTAACCACAGGCACAGGCCATTGTGTTCAGCACTTATCATCTAATGAATTAGTACTAGTGTGAAGTACATGAATAAATACTCCGTTACGGGAATAATGCCCCAGCGCAGGCGCATTTAACGCCGACCAGTCAGTCTTCAACCATAGTTCTGTATCCATCAACAGGGTTTCCATAACGAGAGAAGGCCATTTGCAGCGATTTACCAAACACATTTAGTCTATAAATGAGAGGCATGTTTTCCCAGTTTTGGAAACCCCAGATCAAGGGGTGATTGGTGGACCACAAATAGTCTACAGACATGTTTATTCACCGAGTCTCGCCCCGAGACAGTGCCGATTGCTACGCTTTCGCGCGGGACGGAACATAGCCGACACTGAATTTCGCTACCTTGGGATTACTGATACGTTATTAAACATATAAATAAGCTCTCGTTGTTCTTATTTTAGGCAAACATTGGCATTTAGATGAGATCAATGATAACCAAAATTGTGTTGCAGTAAATTATTTTACCTTTAAGGTACAATGAATCTGATATTTTATATGTAAACGGGTTTCTCCAAGCAGCTTCAGTAGAAACACTAGGCTACACCTTCTCATCAAGCTCACTGGATTCTGATAATCCGTTTTGGTTTTGAGTTTTGGGGTGTGGCGAAGAAATGGTCCGAGTCTCTGTTCCTCCGGGCTTAGACGAGGCGTTCCCATACCATATCATTCCCAAAATCGCAGTTACCATACCCAGAACTACGTGTAGGTTAAGACCTTCTTTCCCAAAGAAAATGAAACCTAAGGTCAGGATAACAATAGTCTTCATATGGCCAAGCACTTGGAAGGTCAAGGCTGAGAATCTGCCGATGCAAATGAATTGGCTGAGATTGGTCCCTATCGCGATCGTGCATGATAAGATAATGAAGTACTGCACAGTTTAGAATGACATGTCAACAAAACACTCAACAGACAACCAATATGTGGACATATGCAAGCAAATGAATACACATGCACCATCCAAGGCTATGGTTGGACCATGATTTATGGAATAGGGAAACCCGAAGAAACACGCAGCTTCTTCACTTACGTTCTCTTATTTTGTTATTGAACTTTCTGACAAGAAATTGCAAACAACCTGAAAGGATTGAGAAGGATTCAAATTGTGGCATATTCCTGTAGTGGGCCAACCAATATGAGAATTGGACGGGTGGGGCCCATCGCCAAGGCAAATGGGTCTTAGCGGGGCCCACTCATTGGAATGGATGGGAAAGGCCTAGGGAACGAGCCCAATCCATGGCAGCGGGCTCGGTAGATGATGGGCTGGGCTGGGCCGGACTGGATTAGCAGGCTCGTCTTCAATTGTAAAGACACAATGAACAAAACCTTTCCAGGGCTTCTTATAACGCATAGGCAGGCTAAGTTATTTAAGAGGGATGACTTTAGATCCCACCAAAGGTCCTATATGACAAAGAAGGGCCCTCAGAATGACAAGGATTCGTATGCAAACAAATAGTCTGCCTTGCCAGTCTCAAACCTAATTTAGAAGGCAAAACTAAAGAGAACAGACAGCACAAATGACACATTTTACAGACATCATTTATCACGACATTATCCAATACTGCGCCTACTGTACCATACCAATATCTGTCCGGCAAGAATTAAAATTGGGAAGTCTATTAGGCATGACATCCAACAATATGAATAACAAGAAAGAAAGGGTAATGGAATGACACTTTATAGAATCCCAATATACTCACCACAGATGTAGTACTATACGGATATGCCCCAACTGTTTTATTTGTCAAGCAATAGTCCACAAAGGGCCCTAATAACAGCAGAGAAGCAGCTTGCACAGGTGCGGTATGCCCTAATAGGTTGAAAGATCCTAGTGCATATTTCTTTTGAAGGAAATGTACATACTGCAAACAGAACAAGAAACAAAACAACCGAATTAGACATGACAGCCAACAGATGTAGAGCAGGATGATTATCTGGAACTTAACAAACAAACATTATAGAGAGGAACAATAGCAATCTTCTTTTCTGAAAATCACGCAATTCAATTTATGATAATTCCCATTTGGAATGAACAAAAGGAAAAAGTGAAGCAACAAAAGGTTCTAAAAACAATTATCGGTACTTGGACAGGAAATGCAGCTTCTGCTTACTCAATAATACATGTAAACAAATCCAAACTAGCCAAGGACGCTTAAACACGAACCATCCCAAAGCCAAAACAGGTTTGTAACCTCAAAACAAGCCTGATAAAATTAAAAGGCTGGATCCCTTCCACCCTGATAGGACCATGACATGACATGTTACCCAATAGTATTTCATGTCCTAATCTGAGATTAAAGGTTGAGTGGAAGTTAACTTACATACTGTTGAAGAGCAGTGGCCCAAACTGCCACAAAGGCAGCTATAAAGCCCTTGGCATTTACACTCATATCCGTAACAGTACAGATGGCAACTCCCAAGAGAACTAACAATATGCTGAGCTTGGTGTCCCTTGAGTATCTTTTTTTTCCCAAGAAAACTTCCAGAAAACAGGATACGGGGATCATACTCAGCTTTGCAATCTGAGGGATATATCAACATAGTAACGGTTGACATTCTAAGATACCAAAAGGATGCAAGTCCAGTAATTCTTTGCAACTGACCTGATAGAATCCCACAGAGTTCCACATCAAGCTCACATTCATCCCAACGATAGAAAAGTTTGCGAATACAACAAATTTCAAAATCTCAGACGCTGGTAGATGAGAAGACTGGATATGTCCCATCCATCTAAGTACAACAGTCATCAAGGTGGTTGTGGCAAAATGAAGACCAGTTAACGTTGTAGCTGTAGGACAACAAAGGGAATTCATCAGGACACGTTATTGTCATGAAGTACTGCAATAGTTAATCTGCGAGGATAAGGAGTCAAGTCATATTCAACAGCAAAGAGACCGATAAGTGGAAAAAAAGACACATATTCCATTCAATAGACTCTTATTGCAATCCTAAGTTACATGAACTTGGCAAACTCATAATTCGATTTAAACTGAAACCCAAACTAAAGAAATGAAATGGCGAGAGTTTAATCTTCATTTTCCTTTCCCCCCTATATAACTAAAAAAAAGACATACATCTGGATGGCATAAAAGTGGCCAATGTAACCTCACAAGAAGGCATAAGACAGAATAAAAAGTTACTGGGAAAAAAAAGGAAGACAGGTAGATCTCAGGGATTACCAAATCTAAATCCATAAGTGGCCATTAAGGCCTTATTGACAATAATAATTCCAACAGATGTGACGATATTGAATGCCCATGCTGCTGCATCGAGAGTCGCTTTCGAGTCAGCCTTGCTAGCAGGAGGCATTATCATCTAAGTATTGACCAAGGAAATATTGTACTTCAATGTTGCCAAAAGTTTTCTCTGCATCAAATAACGAAATTACTGATATAATCAATCTTATAATGAGATTAATATCCCTTTCATGCAAGAAATAGAAAGAACAAATGACCTTGTGCGGATAGAAAAACTCTTTAAACAATAACCCAAAGAATCTCAGCAAGAAAAAAGAAGAAGCTTAAGCATAATTAACAATAAAGAAAATAACAAAATCACGTAGTAATTCTTTTAAGTCTATGGAGCATGCCAGTCCACCTCCTATGTATGATCAACCACATTCTCTGATAGAAACTATCGTCCACAAAAATCTCACAGTTTTGGCCTGCCACAAGTTACATGTATCGTTTTGTTGCTGGTACAGTACGGGATTCTGGGACTGGCGATCAATGCTTGGGGTCTGCCTCTCAAGTTCAAAACCTCTCAAGTGCTATCAACTCCTTTGGGGTCAATCCGTATGGGGCAAAGCTCCAGCTTTAATTCGGCTCTCGCTAGTGGACAATAAGATTGGTCCTTAGGATTAGTTGAGGTGGGCGTAAGTTGGCTCGAAGTGTACATCCAACTACTTGTTTGCCCGAGTAATTCAGATGTCATTCAAGCTGTAAGATACGCGTCCAAAACTCGTTTTGTTCCACTAACTCTCTTGATATTCGTAAGGCAATCAGCATAATATTCTAATCTCTTTTCCAGTTATACTCCCCAATTAAGTCAAAAAGCCAAAAAAAAATTAAAAAATACCAATGCAACTGAAAATCCAATTATAATTCACTACATATGAAGAACAATATCATATGCTCCAAACATCTCATACCAAAGCAAAACATTATTTAACAAAATTAACTCATTATTCTGAAATCTAGAAGTGGAAAAAGGCAATCGAAGCTTACGTTAATCGAGAACAGAGAGTCGAAGACGGAATCCGGTCAAATGCAGAGAAAGATGAAGAAGAGATATAAGAAGTAGAAGCAGATTCAGAAAATTGAGGAGAGTTAGATGAGGAACGTGGGGAGGGCTTGCTTTCCGCCATTAAAGAGAGACGTGGAATCACAAGGAGGGAAAAATGAGCTTTGCGTGTATTTGCTGAATTTTTTTTTCCCATTTGAAGCACTCGGCGTTCTGTTCCTTATTACTTTCTAGTAAAACACTGCCCAGTTCAGCTAAGTAAGTTAATTGACTTTTTTATTCAATAGTTTAATAAAAAATTACTCAAATCAAGTCTTTTTCGGTATTTTTTTTTGCCGATATTTCGCGAGTGCTCTTAAAATCACGTTCTGAACACATTGAGCAGCTCGGATCATCGAAATTCGATCGGAAAAGGAGAGGTGCGGATGGGTGTGGATAGGAACCGGACTCTCTCCCTCTCTATGTATATATATAGAAGCCCTGTCATTTTTTGAAATGTATTCGCTAAATGTTTAGTTGGTTGAGTGATTGATGGGGAAAAAACTGATTAATTATATATTTGATTATTTGATTGATTGCAATATGTTGGTGGCAGCAACTGTATTGATTTTGTTGCATCTTGATTTTAAGTCATAATTCCATCTTCGCCTTCATTTTGTTGAAAGTTGAAAGCCAACGAAAATATATGTGTCTGTGTTTCTGCATTGAAGTTAATTTTCTTTTTTAACACAAGGGTCAGGGCCCAATTCATACTTAACAAAAGATAAATTGCTGCAATAGATGATTACTTTGATCTAGTGGTTTAGGCTCATTCTCCTCATTTCAGTAAAATGCTCACACTTTTTACACATATTACACAATTGTCGTGTGGTTTATTTACTCCTAACAATTGTACATTAATGCCTCTGTGATTTTTTCAAAAAGGAAAAGAAGAGAAGAATACCAAAACTTTTCAAATTATGTGCTAATTTGAAGAATATATATATATATATATATGGGAGCATTCTGGGGACACAAAACAAGACACTCCAGCTCAATCATTGAAGCCAATGGCTGAGATTAGAATTTCACAACAAATTATTATTAGCCGTAAAGAATTACTCCTACCCGCAAAAAATTACTCTTGCCCGCGATGAATTACTCTTGGCTGCAAAGAATTATATTTGGTCACAAAAAATTACTGTTGGCTACAATGAATTATTCGTGGCCGCAAAGAATTAATCTTGGCAAAGAATTACTTTTTGCTGCATCGAATTGCACTTGGACGCATCGAATTACTTTTGGTCACATCGAATTGCACTTGGCCGCTCCCAATTGCACTTAGCCGCGAAGAATTACTCTTGGCCGCATTGAATTGCACTTAGCCGCTACAAATTGCACTTGGTTGTATCGAATTACTTTATGGTCTCACAATTCTGTGCAGCCAACTGCAATTCGATGCGGCCAAGAGAAATTCTTTATGGTCAAGATTAATTCCTAGCGGCCAGAGTAATTCTTCGCGGCCAAGAGTAATTCTTTGCGATCGAGAATAATTCTTAGCGGTCAAGAGTAATTCTTCACGTCAGATTCTTTTTCTTTTTAAGTACGAGGTAAGAGAACAAAATTATTATTCAATACAACTTGGGCTGTTGGTTTTGATGATTTGGAGTTTCATAATCTGTTTGTAAGTTTTTTGTTGGAGCCTTTTGGGTTGACAGAGTTTCAAACTCTACTTCTTACTTGGTTATATGTAATCTTGGAACTATTTTACTTTTCTATTTTTCTAGGTCAGTTAAAGAAACAAGTGCAATAAAGTTGTCACTTTTGAGTAGGAATGAAAATTTTAACCGACAAACCGAACAAATCAACCAAACCGAATGAATTTTGCTTAATTCGGTCGGTTTTTGTTTTAAGTCGATTCGGTTCGGTTTTGATTTTTTGAAAAATTTTAAGTCGGCTCGGTTTCAATTTTATAGAAATACCAACCGACAACACCGAATCGAACCGAACCGAAAAATAATGGTTGAATGTGTGATTATGAGCTATAGTTGTAACTTGGGCTTATTTAATTGCATTATGGGTTTTGGACGGTCTTGTGGACTGTGATGGAAAAAGGTGTTTGAGCTTTTTTACGTAACTCATTATTCTTGCTTATTTGGCTGAAAAAAACAGTGACTGGCCTATTGCTTGGAAACCGACTGAACTGAACTAAATGAAACTAAACAGAACTGATCGATTTTTGAACCGAATTGGTTGGTGTTAGTTTGGAAAAAAGGAAAACTGAATGATTCGGTTCGGTGGTAAAATTGGGAAAATACAGACTGAACTGAACCGATTTCATCCCTACTTTTGAGTGAGTGGACGTTCAGAAAATTGAATTCAAATTGAAATCCCGTATGATTATACATTTTTAATATATCTGATGCTATCCCTGAATGCAACTAATTTGAATTACACATATTTGATACTTGTGTTAGGCTATTTCATGAACTTGGTTGATGGACCATGTTTGAAACTTAAATTTAAAATGAAAATTTCCGAGAAGTAAATTTTGTTGGGAGAAGGAAAAATTTTTTGATTCACGATTATTTGTAGCGCTCCTCTCGCATGAGGTGGGATCTTACGCATATCCGAGACTCAACTCGTATAGGATGACGTTAAAAACAACCGTTGTATCTAAAAAAACTTCAAAAAAAATGGGATTTGATATTTCATTTAGTATATTTAGAAAGTATTGCGCAGTGCCTTTAGGCACAATCAATCACTACGTAATAAATAGATATTTTATGAGGACAATTGTAAAAGCTTACCAATTTTAGGTTTTGACTTTTAAAAATGAAATAGTGGACCAACAATTAAAAATAAAAGAAGTATGACTGGAAAAAAAAAAGTGACAATTGCATTTGATCCCGTGGTTGTGTACCTCTATTGTATAGTGTGATGTTTAGAATTCGAGTTTGTGAAGAAATATGGATGGCCGAGAGAATAATTTAACTGACTATTTTCTTTTTGTCGCACATTAGAAGAATTGATACTATTTAAAATCCCTTTCAATTCAGAAAGTCTACTGGTACAACAATTTGTGCACAGATTATGTACAGATTTTTTTGTGGGACCCACTAATGGTCCCATACAAATAATCCGATCCGTTAATTATGTTTAAAACATGTTTTCAAGTGCCCCCGCGAAAAATCAGCTCAATCTAACACCTATAGATACTTGATCTACTCGTCTAACTTTTTATTCTGTAAAAACCCGAATGAAAAGTTAGATGATTAGATCAAGAACTTACAGGTATCGGATTGAGCTAATTTTTTGCAGAAGCCCTGGAAAAAATGTTTTAAATATAATTAACGGATCGGATTATTTGTATGGGACCCTTAGTGGGCCCCATAAAAAAATCTGTGCACAAATTGCTGTACCAGTAGCAAGGTTGCTTTCAATTAAAGTAGCTCCCAACATATATGATGTCATTCGATCTAATTCATTTCAAAGAATTTGTTGGAATTGTTTTGTTTTTACAAGGGAGCCACCCCATACAAGGGCCACTAATCGGCCCACCCATAGGGCGGAAATATTTGAGTGACCTGAAGCAAACTACCGTCCCGATCTGCCAGATAAATCTTACTACCGCCTTGAAAAGAAATCGAACCTGCTCAACCGTAAGCAAAGCCCTTTCCGTGGGGCGAGCCCAAGGGTGGAGTGTGACGTTACTCAATTACACATAAATAAGCTTTTGTTGTTCTTATTTTGGGCAAACATTGGCATTTACAATGTTAAGAGTCGATTTCATGACGCCACATTTGAATTCCCATCACCAGTACCCAAAATTGATCATATTCAGTGGGATAGTGCAACACAATTGGTTCCATAATCCGATGCTTAGTTACCAGAAATCAACAAAGAAAATGACAAATTTGTCCATATAATCACTTGACTAGGGAAAAGGAAAAAGAATAGGATAAAATGGAGACAAGCATATCGCTCAAGATAAATTACTATAACAAACGAACATAATTGACAGAAATTTATGGGTAACTTGCTCATTGTTCAGCAGAATTCGTATCTTGAATAAATACAAGAACAGGGGATGGTCAATGATAAAAAAAAATTGTGTTGCAGTAAATTGTTTAACATTATGGTATATAATGAATCTGATGTTTTATACGTAAATGGGTTTTGTCAAACCAGCTTCAGTAGAAAGACCAGGCTACACCTTCTCATCAAGCTCGCTGGATTGTAATAATCCATTTTGCTTTTGAGGTTTGGGGTTTGGTGATGAAAGGTTCTGAGTCTCTGTTCCTCCCGGCTTAGAAGAGGCGTTGCCATACCATATCATTCCCATAATTGCAATTACCATGCCCAGAACTACTTGTAGGTTAAGGCCGTCTTTCCCAAAGAAAAGGAAACCTAAGGTCAGGACAAGAATAGTCTTCATATGGCCAAGCACTTGGAAGGTCACGGCTGAGAATCTGCCGATGCAAATGAACTGGCTGAGATTGGTACCTATCGCGATTGTGCACGATAGGATAATGAAGAACTGCACAGTTTTGAAAGATATGTCAATAAGCACTCAACAGACAAGCAATATGTGCAAGTTTGTGCACGTAGATATACCCATGTTATGTGCACCTACATACCCATGTTTGAATTTATGTTGATAAGTTTGTGCACGTAGAGATATGACAGTATCTAACATACAGAGACTAGAATCGAATACAAGGCAATGCAATAAACACATTTCAATTTTATTTAGTAGAGGAGCCATCAACAAATTTGCCTTCAGGTCTACTTGTACACTTCAATTGTAAATATGGAATGAGCATGACCTTTCCAGGGCTTCTTATAACGCTTGGGCCAGCTAAATTATTTAAGAGGGATGACTTTAGATCCCACTAAAGGGCCTATATGACAAAGAAGTGCCCTAGAATGACGTGGATTGTATGCAAACAAATAATCTGCCCTGACTGGTTTCAACCTAATTCAGAAGGAAGAACGGAGAGCTAATGTGACACATTTTACACACACAGTATCACAACATATTATCCAATACGTGTATACTGTACCATACCAGCATCAATACTCCAAGAATTAAAATTGGGAATTCTATTAGGCATGACATCCAAGAATATGAATAACAAGAAAGAAAGGGTAATGGTATGAACTGTATTTCACTATATTGGTCCTCCATGTGCCAAACCAAACTTCCCCATGCTATGCACATAAGTAGAGATGGCGTGCCTTGTTATTTAAATGACACTTCATAAAATTCCAATATACTTACCACAGATGTTGAAGTGTAGGGATATGAGCCAACCATTTTATTTGTCAAGCAATAGTCCACAAAGGGCCCTAATAACAGCAGAGATGCAGCTTGCGCTGGTGCAGTATGCCCTAATAGGTTGAAAGATCCTAGTGCATACTTCCTTTGAAGGTAATGTACATACTGCCAACAGAACAAGAAACAGTAACAACTGAGTTAGACATGACAGCCAACACATGTAGAGCAGGATGATTATCAAACAATAGCAATATTCTTCTCTGAAAATCCTACAATTCTGGATTTATGATAATCCCCATTCAGAATGAACAAAAGGAAAAAGTGAAGCGACAAAAGGTACTAACAACAATGATCAGTACTTGGACAAGAAAAACAATGATCAGTACTTGGGACAGGAAATGCAGCTTCTGCTTACCAATGGATGTGATTAATCATACACCTACATCCAATAATACACGTAAACAAAACCGAACTAGCCAAGGACGCCTAAATATGAATCCACCCAAAGCCAAAACAGGTTTGTAACCCCAAAACTAGCCTGATAATATAAAAAGGCCCCTTCCTCCCTGATTGGACCGTGACATGACATGTTACCCAATAATATCTCATGTCCTAATCTGAGATCAAAGGTTTAGTGGAAGATAACTTACATACTGTTGAAGAGCAGTGGCCCAAACTGCCACAAAGGCGGCTATAAAGCCCTTGGCATTTACACTCATATCCGTAACAGTACAGATGGCAACTCCCAAGAGAACTAACAATATGCTGAGCTTGGTGTCCCTTGAGTATCTCATTTTGTCCAAGACGACTTCCAGAAAACAGGATACGGGGATCATACTCAGCTTCGCAATCTGAGGGATATATCAAAAGAAGACAACAAATAAATATGGTTGCCATTCGAAGATAGCAAAAGGATTCAAGTCCAGTAGTTCTTTGCAACCGACCTGATAGAATCCCACAGAGTTCCACATCAAGCTCACGTTCATCCCAACAATAGAAAAGTTTGCAAATAAAATAAATTTTAAAATCTCAGATGGTGGTAGATGAGAAGACTGGATATGTCCCATCCATCTAAGTACAAGGGTCATCAAGGTGGTTGCAGCAAAATGAAGACCAGTTAACGTTGTAGCTGTAGGACAGCAAAGGGAATGAGTCAGGACACATTATTGTCATGAAGTTCTACAATAGTTAATCTGCGAAGATAAGGAGTCAAATCATATTCAACACCAAAGAGACTCATAAAAGGAAGAAAAGAAACAAATTCCATTCAATAGAACTGGATTATAATTCTAACTTACATGAACTCTTGTTGTTTTCACCAATAATGCATAGTGATACAATTCACAAAAAGGAAACGGTCTCTCTATTAGTGGTAACAGTTAAAATACAATTCTAACAACTAGAATGGACAAAAATGGGATCCCTCTCAATCAGAATGGTTAGTACAGATGCAAAAGCAGTTGGATTCCTTAAAGTGCGCATAAGCTGGCTCATACACCCCGAGTTAATAGAAAAATAAGGATTACTCAAGCCTGAAAGACAACGTTTTGCATGACCTAAATAACTGTTATTTACTAAATCTCTATTGGACAAATAATTTCACGGGACATCAATTGCTTTCTTAAATGCCAATACTATTTATTCTGGAGCGGGAAGGGATGGGTATAAACCTGGGCTCAACAGAGTCAGGTTAGTATTTCTTCTTCCCCAATACTTGTCCAGTAGGATCAGGTCGGAGTACTTCACCCAACTAACGGGTAAAAATTCCAATCCTAGTTCTGCATAGCCTCGTTTAAAGTGTAGAAAACAATAATAAGTGAATGGGTTTTAGTTGGCATCCGTCACATAAACCTAGCTCCCTTAATTTGGTAAAGTGATGTTCTCTTTTGTCCTTTTGATTTATACCCAAGCATTATAAGTCTTCAATAAAAAGTTGTGCAATGATAATGAAGGCAACAGTGGCTCAAACCGTATGAGAAGAAGAATTGAGGAAAAGAACATCAAAAAATGAACATAAAAGCAAGCATTACCCACAAGTCAAACAAGCATAGCAATTTCCTTGGCAAACTCATAATGACATTTCATTTAAACCGAGATCCAAACTACAGAAACGAAATGGCGAGAGTTTAATCTTCCTTTTCCTTCCCCAGCTATATGACTAAAAAGAAGACATAGGTCTGGATGGCATCAAAGTGACCAATGTAACCTCACGAGTAGGCATAAGACGGAAGAAAAAAACAAAAAAAGAAGAAGAAGAAGAAGAAGACAGGTAGATCTCAGGGAATTACCAAAGCTGAATCCATAAGTGGCCATTAAGGCCTTATTGACCATAATAATTCCAACAGATGTAACGATATTGAATGCCCATGCTGCTGCATCGAGAGTCACTTTCGAGTTTGCCTTGCTAGCAAGAGGCATTGTCATCTAAGTTTTGACCAAGGAAATATTGCACTTCAATGTCAAAAGCCAAAAGTTTTCTCTGCATCACATAATGGAATTATTGAGATAATCAACATTGTAATGAGATTAATATCCCTTTTAACCAGAAATAGAATGTACGAAGCACCTTGAGTGCATAAAAAGGAACAAGAAGCTGAATTGAACAAACAGCTGACGCATAATTAAAAATAAACAAAATAACGTAGTCATTCTTTTAAGTCTATGGAGCATGCCAGTCCACCTCCTACATACAATCAACCATATTCTCCAACATAAACTTTCGTCCACAAATCTCACAGTTTTGGCCTGCCACAAGCTAGGCTAAGGAACTGCACCTCCTTAATGTGTAGTCGTAAGCTCTTTCTGGCAGATCAAATCGTGTGTTAATATTCTGCAGTAAAAGGATTCTCTAAATTTCGAATGAAGGATAAAATTTAAGCTAGTAACAATGTTTCATTATCTTCTGGTTTCATGTTGAAACTTAACATGTCTTCCTATTAATTGAACAAACAGATTTCAAAAGTCAACCACTTCCTGTATCAGTTGGATCACTCACGTGGCATTAACGTATTTAGCATTGTGATGGAAGGCTAAATAGTAACCAACCCCTACCTAATCTCATTTAAGGTACATTTTCCAAATTTAAGGGAGAACTAGAGGGGCTTATTCCATGCCTGAAGGATTTATGTGGTGGCGTCATTCTTTCTCATGCAATTATCCCTTTCCACCAATGATTTAATTATTCACATGCCCAGAATGAGGATCTCCCTGCTTAGAAGTCGTGGTTCTCCTCCACCAATTAAGGCCCTGTTCCGGATTACCCCCTTAAAAAATAAGTATGTATTTGCAATTTTCAAGCTTAAAAATAATAGGCTCACTGAAATAAAAAAAAAAACATATGCAATATGGATCTAGTTTTATAGATCTCTATCAAACTCTGCATAAAAAATTAAAAAATTATTTTTGTAAAACCATTATTTTTAAGTTTGAAAACAGGTCCTTATTTTTTAAGTACTTCTTTTGGAATGTGGAACGGGGCCTAAGTGGCAACTTCCGAAATTACCAAAAATAATATATGCAAAGTATCCTATCAATCTTTACTCAAAACCAAAATATTGTACTCACGTGATCTATTATCAGAACCAAAATATTGTACTCATATTAACCACCCCAGATTGTTTGCCGAAGTAAAAGAGGTCATTCAAGATTTAACATATACAAGCCGAAACAGACTTTTCTTCCAATACATCACTCGATTTTTGTAACACAGTCAGTACAATATTGTAATTTGAACCATTTCAACAATGAAATCACCCCAACAGCAAATTCAGTAAGAAACAAACCACCAATGCCACCGAAATCCAACGTATTAACATAAATATGTACACTCATAAGAAAAATATCATATGCGTCAAACACAACATAATTCAAGCAAAATTCTGCAACTCCCAAGCAGATCCATTACCCTTATCCGTTTTGAACAGAATTAACCCATTCTAAACACAAAATTCACAAGTTCTATGAAATATGTGAGACCACCTCCTGTCACTGATCAACCCATATTTTCCAGGAAAAATAAAAACCTTCGTCCACGAAAATATCAGTGTTGGCTTGCTACAAGCTATGCTCAGGGACTGAACTCCTTCTCCGGTAGTCCTCATCTCGGTCTTGGCAGTGACAGATCCAACTGAATGTTCATAATATGGAGTAAAAGGGCTATCTAGATTTTAAGCTACTAACCTTCTGTCATTGTTTTCCAGTCTCGTTGAAGCAATAAACAAATTAAAGAGTCAACAGATCTTGTATAAGTTGAAGTTGAACTGCTCATATAACATTAGTTGCGTTATCATATTAAGCTTCGCGAGGGAATCCTAACCATGCTTCACCGTGATTATACTAGTGTCTCTACTGTTCAAATGGCAAAGAAATAAAATGGAGGACAATTCAAGTAAAATTTATTAGTCATTGAGCACTCCCTCCCGCCCCAACTAATTTCCCCATAAGGTACATTTCTAAAAAAGTAATGAAGAATCAGTTGTGCTTATGCCATGCCTGAGGGAATTACGTGGTAGCCCCATTCTCTCTTCTTCTTCTTTTGATAAGAGGTAGCCCCATTCTTTCAATCAGTAACAACGATCCCAACTCAAGCCCCCATACTACATGGCGTACACACCACCTTGTGATCTAACCACGACATAGAACCAAAATTTCGTGATCATTTTACGAATTCAATCTTTTAACTCGATGGAGACTTTCTTCCTTCCCAAGAAGAGCAGGAAGATAGCAGAGCCTTTCTTTCCGAACCCGGCCAATTTAGCTAGTTGCATAAGTATATGATAATCTACTTGCATAAGCACACGACAAAGGTCGTGAACTGATAGACACAAAGACATAGAAAAGTCTGCTTGGGAAGTCCAAACTCGCTATGAATGGAAGCTCAAATTGATCAGTTCTTGACCATCAACAGTTCCAAAAGAGCGATCTAATCAGTTCTTGACCATGAACAACACAAATTGTTTGCCAAAGTAATTCAGACGTCATTCAAGATGTAAGACACGTCAGTCAAAACTCATTTTCTCTTCCAATAACTCGCTTGATATTCGTAAGCTAATAACTAAAATACTCTAAATCCATTCAGTCACCCTCCAATTTAAGCCACTGAAAAAGAAAAAATAATAACAAACAAATGCAAATTGCCAACGCAACTAAAAATCCAATTAATTTAGCACAAAATACACGCACGTAAGAGAACAACATCCTATGCCCCAAATTTCAACAAATCCAAGCTAAATTCTACAGATCCATCACTCGCAGCAGCTTCTAACAGAATTTAACTAAATCTGAAATCTAGAAAACGAAAAAGTGAAACGGCAATCGAAGAGCTTACGGTAGTCACGACGAACGGAGAGTGGAAGACGGATTCCGAGGCGCGGAGGTCAAATGCAGAGGAAGATGGGGAAGAGATATATAGGAAGTAGACTCAGGAAATTGAGGAGAGTTAGATATGGAACGTGGAGAGGGTTGGCTTTCCGCCATTATAGATAGACGTGGACTTGAGGGAGAGAGAGAGAGAGAGAGAGAGAGAGAGAGAGGGTGCCTGTATTTGCTGAATTCTTTTTCCCCTTTCGGAGCATTAAGCGTCCTTTTCCTTCTTACGTAGGAGAAAGTGAAATCCTTACTTATAATTATGTTTTTTTTTTTTTTGGAGTAATTGTTAATCTCTCGAAACATGCTACTCACATAACGATCCAAATACAACAACTTACACAACATCTTACATTTATGTGGGGCCTACATATAGTAGTATGTGTGGAGAGCACACATGTATGTGAGAAATTATGTAAATTATTGTGTTTAGATTGTTGCGTGCGTATCATTTTTGTAATTTCTCTATTCAAAACCTACCTATGGCTATGAATTATGATGTACGGTTCGATTCTTATTTAGAAAAAAAAACAAAAACAAATTATTGATAAGGAAGTGACAACTGCGATTGATTATGTGGTTGGATAGCACTATTGTATGGCGTGATGTCATTCATGAATTCAAGTTCATTGAAGGAATGATACAAGCTACCTTTTTTTGTTTTTTTTTGGTCGGAGGTCAGAAGATTCGGTAGTCTTCTGAATTCCTTGCGAAATTGTAATCATTACTTAATTATGCTTGTTATTAGTTTTCGGGTTATGTTAATCTCTCTAGTCAAAACGTATGATATTCGATCTCTCTTAAAAAAAAAACTATGATTGAAAGAACAAAGTGACATCTACAGTTGATTTCGTGACGGTATAGTACTCCTATTTTATAGGAGTAAAACAAAACGATAGCAAGTATTGAAATGGCTCAATTAGGACATCCGTTTGCGTGGGCAGGATCAAACGTACATTTTGGATAGGGGTAGGGGGAAGGTTTGCGATTTTCATTGGTTCTTGCTCTGTAAGTTCATATGCCGATTCGCATACTTTTTAATTTGAGCACGGTAGTTTTTATTATTTCATCTTCAGCCTAGTGTCTTGAATTTTAGTTAATTAAGGAATATCGATAGTTGAGAAAAAATAATTTAACTTGCTCATTTTTTTTTTATTGCACAGTAGAAGAATTTGTACTATGCCAAATTCCTTTCATTTAAACTACTACAGTATTTACTTATCATATACTAATATCGTTGACAAAAAGAAACCTAAAAGCAAGTGAAGTTTTAATGTTTGCTTCTTCTCACACGGTTGGACTTGTGGGTTATGTTTGCCTTTATGTTCATTTTTTGATGTTTTGATATGGTATAAATGAGTTGTCCCGAGAATTCATCTTCTTATTAAAAAAAAAAAAGAGAGGAGTTGAATGATAGAAAGTGAAGTTTTAATTGGTATGGCATAGATAGATGGTGGCCCGTAAGTCATTTTCTTTCTTTCCTACAAGTGTTATAACAAGACATGGACGGATTTATTAGGGTTTGACTATGATGTTTCTGAAACATGTTTTTATTTGAGGTATTCGGACCAGCTTACGAGTATCTCAATTAATTCCTGGGAACTAGTCTCACCTTTCATTAACGGAGGGTTCATTTAAAACTGGAACAAAAACTCCTTATGAATAGATCTCACAAGACTTGATAACAACTAAGGTTTTGATTAGAGATTTCAAGCCTTAATTACTTAGGAGAAAAATAGAACTCCCAACGTCTAACCCATTAGTATTGGAGTGTGATTAAAAATACAACAACTCCTCCTCCTCCCAACGTTAAGATTAGTCAATGCTAAGGAAAACTCATGCATCCAATTAACTCAAAACTATTTTTGGATATATCTCTAGTGGAATATTCGATTTTTTGGATATTTTGGCAAACCGCAGACTAATGGGGATCTCAGGATTATATTTGCCATGTGATTGTTAGTATTAACTAGTGGGCTTTAGGATTCCCATTGGCGTGTGATAGCAATAAACAAATATTGGACCTAATACGCCTCTTCTTTTGAAATGGAAAAAATGGATTGATCAAGAATTGAAGCCGGACACTATCTATAATAAGTAAAATGGGCCTAACAATTCAATCCACTCGGACCAGGAGAGCTTCAAATGTCAAATCCTGGACCATTAGAAAAACAAGTTTGGGCTTAGCATTCACGAAACTGTTTCATTTCAAAAAGTGTTTTACTAGTACCAGTACTATATATAAAAGACACAAAGCAAGGGAAGGGATGTATATATGGGCTCAATAATATATATATAAGTTTATAAAAAAAAAAAAACGGGTTAGTAAATATATAAACAAAACTAAAATATATTTGAAATAAGAGAAGTGATGATTCTGAATTACGTAAAGAGGAGGGTTATCCCAGCTCACGATTTACTTGTTTCATAAGGTCTAATGTACTCGGCAAAGGAGGATAGGGCCGGGTTTGACACGTCTACTATACCCTCTTTGGTTTAGGAAAAAAAAAATAACCGTGTCATGAGCTTGCACGTGCATGTGAGTCCCGCCTCGTTGATCTAAGAAGAAGGTAACTTCAGCCGGATACAAAACAATAGTATCCAATTTATTCTCGTTAGGGAGCAGGAGAAAGTTGTGTCACCGCTCAGTCATTCTATGTCGAAGAGAAACACAACCACGTGAACTTGTACCCTGAACGCCTCTCAACTTGTAAGTCCAAAAAATGACAAACCGCGTTATCTCAAATATCACATAATAATAATAATAATAGTGGTATAAAGGAGTCACACAATGGAAACAAACAAAAACCAGCAGCCCAAAAAAAACAAAACACCGCCACATTATTGTGATTATGACAAACCCCCCGTTTTAAAAAGATCCAAATACAACAACAAAATTGAATCTCAAGAGGGTCCCCCTATAATCAAAGCAAAATGGTTCCCCGGCCTTGAATGCATGCAAAGCCATCGCGTATGGCACGTGGTTCACCGCGGGGCTCCACAATCTTTTTTCTTGCCTTGCTGGGTTCCAACACAATGGGGGCCAATCACCAATCAACCTTTCAAAATGTCAGTTCATGTTCCGTGGTGAGTCACGTGCGTAAAGCGACTCGTTTTTTATGAAGGGGCCTCCTCGTATGGTAAAAAGACTCATTTTTTAGTAAAATGGGTAACAATCAGGGGGACGGAACCACTCAACCACACCCCAACATGCACCTTTATATGACAAATGAGGGCTACACGACTGCTTGAGATTTACGCGTTGGCCACGGGATCGGGTGGCCCCTTCCCTCGGAGCCATATGGCTGGGAGGTCGTTTTCACCACATCCTAACACCTTTAGGGACTGTCGAGGTTTAGGGGTACAGGCCCCCTCATTTTCCTTAATGTATTCTAGTTTCCTCACGTGATGTACCAACCCATTGAGAATAACACCTTCCCAACCCAAAATGGCCTCATCATCTCATCATCAGTGTCACAGAGAACAAGATTAATTAAATGAAGAAGCTAAGCTTACCAACACCACTCCTTTAATTCATCAACAACTCAATTCTATCCACCCAACCATAGCCGTCAGGTCGGCCAGTACTATTGGTTCGACTTGGATTTCTTGTGAGCCGATATTTTGTAGATATATATAGGTGCGCACCACCTGTATAAAATTGAGGGCTCGTTTATTTGACGGGATTAATGATACAAGTACATGCATTTTTATAGAATATATATATAATGTTTTCGGATTAATAGCGACGACATTACTAATAATATCACATCCCTTATGATATTACAGTGTATGTACATCACGCACTTCTTGATGTACTATGTACGTACGTACTATCCAATTAGTGTTTAACACAGGCTACAAAATAACCAAACGTAGAATACGTACGTGATTACCTTGAGGATGCATATATCCGATCAAACTAACGGGTCTCATTAGGGCATCTGTATGTGCATGACAAATTATTGTTCTCACACAAGATCGAACCTTTTCCAATTTTTTAGAAAAATGATACTCCGTATTTGTTTCTTTTTGAGGTAAAGGAACCATTCATGTGCAAATTTATATTTTTAATGCAAATACAGTTGGTTTTTAACTGTACAGAAAGACACATTCTGGAGTGTTGAGCCTATTGCTCTTAACTAGTATTAGTGTATTTTTTGCTTTTCCACTGTCATGTAGCTCTAGTTTTATACTATTCCTATTTGGGTTTACGATCTTCCTCATATATCGTTAAATAGTTGCATGTACATAACTCACATCGAATGAACAATGTAAATTAGCTATTCTTATCCTTTAAACTACGCGTCAGCGCACACAGATTCCACAAATTCCTATGGGCTTCGATCTACAGGTAGAGCGGAGAAAACAGGTTGTCCGTATAAAAAGTGAACTCCGCAAAATCCTAACGCCAATATGTTCATATCTAAGTGCGCATTTCATAACTCACATCGAATGGACAATGTAAAGTAGACATTCTTAATTATTGTACTTTGATTTCTTTATCTTATGCGTTCTTATCCCTTGAAATCCATATCGGCACACGAAATTCTACAAATTCCTGGAGAGGAGGGGGCCTGTGCAAGTAGAGTCGAGAAAACAGGTTGCTATCAAATAAAAGTGAACTCCACAAATTTCCTCGCATCAATCTGTCATGATATCTAAGGCAGATCATTTTTTTTTTATTATTATTTTATGTAAGTGCCTTTCATAAGGGGTCTGTCTAATCAGCAGGGTACACAAATTGTTTAGTTTCTAATCACTTAAATTAATTAAAAAACAACATGTGCCCACCACCAAGATGAGATGAATGCATGCATCTGACTATCACATGCTTTAGCACTAGACAGAAATTTCAATTTCCGTATCCCTGAGGGGTGTGCTGCTAGCTGGTGTCTTTCCCAGTTTCCCTTCCTTGTGCTCATTAATTGCATGGTTTACTAATTATTGTGTGATTAATTACTAGATTAGAACTCAGCAAAACCATGTACTAATTGCTCACAATTTCGTGTGAAAAAAAAAAATTGCTCACAATTAAGCACTTCAACTAATAAGAAATGCATTATGCAGATATCTTCTTTGGAATGGTTCTATCTAGCTAACAATATTAGATGCATGAATTGTTGCCCCTTGTCCTATATCTACCGCAGTTCCGATCGTGTATTCTGGATGAACTAAAAGACGGATGGACAGGGCGACCAGCCGATCACCGGCCCACCTCAAGTTTGGAAAAAAAAAACTACGTATAATGGATCGGTAGGAATCTTGAAGCCTTGATGCACATATTACTAACATGCATGGTTCTCCCTTTTCGATCTTGATTTTGGAAACAAAAAGATTTTATAATAAAAATAGGGTGAATGCAACAATTATAATGTCCCAAACCAAAAGAGAACATACTACGTACCGGAGTTACAACAGGAGAATCATTAATTAGGTGCTCTTGGGAGATGATATGGCCAGTCACATGCATAGTACCTCAGGATCCTTAATTAACCATCACACAATGATGCAGGATTTATGACTAAGTCTATAAACCCCGGCCACAAAAGTGCATGTGCATAGGGTCTTGGGACTATCATATGGTAATGTACAGTCCCGGGAATAATCACACTTACTAATGGGTTAGAGTTCAGTACAATGCAAAAATTTCTCATGCAAAACTCCAAAAAACAGTTGTGTGGACTGTCTAGGACCCCTGACCATGGGGCCATGATCGATCCTGTTACTAAGGAATTAGGATACGACCGTACGTATATAGTAGATAACATCACACTCAAACTGCACCCCATGTCTTAGGCATACATATTTCCATCTTCCAAGCTGCCTGTCCATATATAAATAAGAGAGTGCAATTAAGTAATTGAAGAAGCTACACACACACACACAGAGAGAGAGAGAGAGAGAGAGAGAGAGAATCAAATTCCAGAGAAAGAAAGAATGGTTGCCGTGGCCCGAAAACGCCTTGTTCTGGTGGCCTTTTTCTTGCTTTGCTTCATATCCATCACAGCTAAAGGTAAAATCAGAGATAGTATTTCATTCGTGACATTTTACAAGATATGATTAATTAATTCCCAATTAAGGAAGAGAAGTTTTCTTACAGTAATTAGTTAGAGTAGTTGCATGCCTTGGTGGTTTTCGGTTTTGATCGATGCCGATTTTAATTTGTCATTGTTGCGCGCAGCAAGCAGGAGTGTGCCTAAAGATCAAAGTCGTAACGGAGCTGATCAAAAGGGTGATGGGAATGTGACATTTTCACCAGAAGATAAAGGGGAAGTATCAGAGGGTAATAGTGATCAAGACTTGGCGACAATGGACTACACTCCTGCTCAGAAAAGGCCTCCCATTCATAACTGATCGAGTGAGCTAGCTAGAGATCTCTAGTCTAGCTACTATACACGTGTACGTATTACTTATTATAGTACCGATCGAATACTTACCGATCAGATTCGAGTCACGGAAACAGCTTCTCCAGATCCACCTCGCTTTAGCGGGAGATTCCAGGGTTTGGGAGACTCGGGGGTTTGGAAGTTTTCATGTAACTTAACAAACAAAAGTGAAAATACTACAGTAGTATTAATTATAGGGAAAAGTGGCCTGGGTGGGTTTTGAAAGCACAGATATGCAAATGTAAATATATATGCGTATATGGATCCATAGGGTTGATAAGTGTCCCTCTTGGGGAGAGCTGGTTGGACTGTACTTGTAATCTTGTAGTATATGAAAGCTGTGTAAGAAAGACGTGGAAGGTATAAATAAAGTACAAATAAATTAATTGTATACGTTTAGATATTCGCTTGCTAGCTGATTGAATTATTTTGGCATGAAATTTTTGATTGAACTGAATTTATATTTTTTTTATCTTCAATACCAAAAAAATTTCCCATATAATTTACTTAATTTCTTCTATGGAAATTTTCTGTGAAGGGATATGTAAATTATAATCCCATACAAAATTCAGTCGTACCGGGATCGATGATCGTAATCTGATTAATAGTAATAGTACCCTCTCCAGATATTGTAAATTTTCGTTCTTCGTGATCTCCCTTTTAAATATGCATTTTAATTCAATAACCATATCTGTCAACAAACGAGTCCATAGTATATAAGGCGGTTTGAAAAAGATAAATACATGGAAATAAGAAATACATCATATCTATATGGTTATTTTTTTTGGTACAACTGAAAATGACAAAGACTAAACTCTCTCAAAGGCCACACCTCTCATATATCTGCCTCTAGCAAAGGAATGATGTTGTCAGGCGGGATAAAGTGCGACACCATTTTCTCATCTTGTTCCACCCCCATATTAGCAAGTCTGTCCGACCACGACTTCGACCAAATCATAGCTAGCCAAACCATGTTAATTTTGCAGGTTTTTTTTTTTAAAAAAATTCTTTCATGTTGGATAAACTACATCATGAATCCAAGTTTCAGTTGCAAGCTTCCAAGAAGAAAGATAAATTCTAAATTTTCACGAATTTGCAAAGAAATCAGAAGAGAAAAGAAGAACTCAGAGATATCGGATTTCTTCGATCAGAAGCCTTCTCGGGTTTGGTTTTTCACCAAACATAACATATCACCTTTCTACCTTCTGTCCTTTTTCTGGGGAACGGATTCTAAAATTACGGCGGATTTTTTAAGTATACAACAGCTACCATCGTTAGCTATAATACTCCATTTTTTCCTAGTTCGTTTTAGACAAAATTCTCTCTCATCAACTTGCTTCGTGATCCTCATCGATCATAAGGCTCTTCGATCGGCAGTGTCGTCGGTAAAGAAAAGGATGAAAAAATGGTCATGAAAAATACTAGTACTAGTTGTTACTAATACTCCGTACTAGTTTTTCCCAACTTAAAACAGTTTAGTTATCTGATTGTTCACTCGCCATTTCCGGTTCTTGCCATTTCAACCACTGTAGCTAGCATGATTTTAGGATAGAGCACTGCTATATTTCTTCGTATTTTCGACCCATTTGATTGATATCGCATCATATCATTCTGTTACATTTTTCTTTCTTTGTAACTATTTCAAAATAACGAACTAGCTGGGATTGATACAAAAAGGTGCATAACAAGATCTAGTCGCGGTTGAGTTTGGAGAATGAAGAAATTGTTGAGAGATAACTGACAAAGCCAAAAGATGACAACGAAACGAAAAGATAAAATCAATCCAAATTTTCTAGTTCTTCATGATCTCCTCATTTCCTTTCATAAATCTCTACACAAACGTATGATCATGTGATCAGAATTCCGAAGAAATCACAAGGAGAAGCGTATTCTGAAAGTAGTTTGTGTAGACTTCATTACATTTTTGTATCGTTTCCATATCTGAGAGAACAGTTTTTCAAATTTTATTTAAAAAAAAACCCGGAACACTCTTTCTATGGTTTCTGAAAGGTGGGGTTCTTTTAGAAAAAATTTGAAAACAATATTCAAAAATAGTTAATTAATTCAGGGACCGAAATAACAAAACACCAGCTGATTTTTTTAGTTCTTCCCAAGTACAATATTGACAAAAATCAACTATTTCGAAATTTTCTAGTCCTCTGAAATTCTCTCATAGAAAAGGACACTAGCTTCTGCAGCAAGAACCTCTTCCTCTGAAACACTATGTACTTGTGAATCTGATATACAAAACCAACGTACAAGAGCAGGCTCTCCTATCCCAACAGGATCATCTCCATCGGTTTTGGCTTTCGCTCTTCGGTAAACAGTGTAGTGGCCACTTCCCGACCTTCCGAAGTGCTCCACAACAGATACTAAACAGTACATATGACGTTCTGAAGGTGCAAAACAGAAAGTCCCTCCCACCTGCACCAGGCAAAAGGCAAGAATCAAATTCTCGTTTCAGTGTGTTGTTTCAACAAGCTTAGAAGCAGAAACGTTTCACAAACGCTTCGGAAACACTTGAAAAGGGAAAAGATCACGTACATTTTTAAGTAGCATTTACTACACAAAATCATGTACAAAGGATAAGAGTGCACATACATTTTTAAGTAGCATTTTTCTGGAAACCAATGCAGAAAGCAAGTAGGGAAAGGGAGATTTCAAATTTTAACAGCCCAACAAAAGTTGATTGTTATAGTTCCTGCCACAAGAGACAAATAGCCTTGCAACCTTTCATACTCCTTTTTACAAAAATATTCGAAAGTTTTTGGATTGCTTATTTTCCCAATTCCACGCCAGTGTCCAAGTATCTGACTGTCTATGCAGTCCGAAATGTTCAAATAGCCAAATGTAGCTAGTCTTTGGCAGCAAATTAATAGATTAGATCCTTCATTACAGTTCTAGTCTAAAGGCTCAAGTACTTGTAGCTGATCTGTGGGTAATGGGTATAATCATCGTTTCATGTTAACAAGTATGGATCTGAGAAAGGCACATACTTGTAGTAGAATTTACGGCATTTATATTGGATCACATCCAAACAAAAGTTGCACAGTACAAACCTTGTTATCATACTGCATGGGTGCATCACCAAGTACCGTGTCTGAGAAGCCCCCACTTTGGGGCACATTTGATTTCCCTTGAAAAACTGGACTACGGGTGTCATCACCTGAGATTTCAAACCCTGGTTGTCCCAAGTCCTCCATATATCCTGCTTTTGAGTAAATGCCCTTTAGCATGTTCATATCGAGTTGCGAATGCAAATGATTGGTGTAATGTTGATATTGTTGCTTTGGTCGGAAGCTTTGCATGTTTTCTTCCCAGTTCTTCTTCACGAATGAGTTCAGGTTTAAAATCAGAGGAAAAGACACATGGCCCTTGAAGAATCAAAACAGAAGTTAGTAGCAACGGTAATTAAAACAACCCTATTTGATATACTAAAATATAGTAAGCAATACAGATAAAATTTATCAAAAAATTAAAGACTAAATTTCGTGTAGAATACAAAACTTTCCCCATCAAAGGTACTTAATGTAAAGCTGGCAAACACAGGGGACCAAGCAAGAGATCTGCAAATGCAGAAAAGATTGGAATTGAGAAAGTAGACTAACAAGATATGATGTTCTAGGAGACCAAGCATACATTAAGCTTCTGTTCAAACAAAAATATACTTTGAGATAGTGATCAATTATTATAAATATAACATAACAAGGGAGTAAAATACCTGAAGTTTCATGAGCTCTCCATACTCATTCATTGAAGCACGCTGTAGATGAATGCACAGAATCTGTGTACAGCATAACAGTCAGACTGATGGGTATGAAGGAAATCAAATTTAACAGCAATAAAGTCAACAGAAGTAACACTCTAACACTTTCATCAGAAGAACTAAAAGCAAAGTGCCAAATACTATACATGAATAAACAGTTCTGGTTTCGAGGTTTTGCTCATTAGCTTCCCAGAATTTATGTAGAGGGTTCTATAGGGGCAACAAAAATGGGTGCTTCCATCCTAGCAGTTTTAAAACGGAAAATTGGAAGGGTTCAACCTTCTAATAGAAGTCTGTAAACATTCAGTTCTAACTTTACCATATTTTCTATCTTTAATACATCCAACCTCCATAAAATGAAAAACTATGATAAAAGTTGAAGAAGGCCCCCAGTAGCATATTTGCCTAAGTCCTCCCCTACCTCTAATGTCAGCATCAAATCCCGTTAGGTGACTGAACAGCATGCCCTACATATTTGAAGACATGGAATTTTATGTGTAAAATAAGGCTCACTTGCACCAAAAAAGTTAAAATAATTACTTTTATTGAAAAATCATTGTTGTCATATACATAAGTGAAAGTCTAATTTGAAAAAGGACTTCGGTGTACATAGTTTAACTGCACAAAAAAATAGGAGTGGGCCGTACTTCCCCAAGAATAAACATAAATTTCCTTGTCCTCAAATCTGCAGAGTCTCAGAATCACTCCCTAGTCCCTATAACCACAATTAAATCTTCTGACACAAGACCCCCCCGTTGGCATATAGGGAAACCAATCACATGATGCGCCAACTATTGTTCTTGCTGCATAACTGCAGGAAAAAAAAAAAGAGAGGTCTAGTTAACCCCGCTTTAGTTTCTTCACATAAGACAAGAGTTTATACCTTCGGACTTCGAGCAATATTTAGTTGCTTGAAAGTATGTGAAAAGTTGTTTGACCATGGTAGTGCTTCAAGGTGAGGAAGCTTTTTGCAGTCACAAGAACCATGCTCACAGCAGAGCCTAAGTTTTCCAATATCTGCCTGACAAGAGAACGCACCAAAACTACATAAGCACAACATACAGCCTCATAAAGTAATTAGAGAAAAAACAAAAAGGAAACTTGCAGGGAAATATCAATCCAGAAAATCAAGTTCAGAGAAAATGAACAGATTAAATGAAGTCTTGCTCCGAGCAGAGTCGTACTCCTTTCTATTCGGCAAAAATATCATGCATACACCATAAAATGGTTTTGGTGAGCAAGTCTATTTAATCAACTGAGGACTAAGGAGTAAAGGAAATATAGCATTTGTACCAGAAGATTACCTCACACTCATCCATTGAAGCTAAGAACTTTATTGCAGAAGCATGCCAACAGTGACTGCAACAATAATTATCTAGCCGTTCTGACACAAAGAATTTCCTCAAGCAATCCTCCACAGAACATCCAGGCATCTAGGATAACATGCAAAAGCAGAGAAAAGGTAGCTAACTTGTTATTTGAAATCGTTGTGAGATGGAAAGAAATACAAAATCAACAAAATATAGCAGGAATCTCATATATACTTACAATAACGTTAGCACCGCCACAAAGCACTGGTGAAAGGTGCAAGCTATGGAAAAATTGAAAATCCAGAGAGATCTGTAAGATGAATGAAGTTAGATGATCAATAAACTATAGTGTATTAACAAATCACAAAGAATAAATGAGCAGAAAAATATCATAAAGTGTCGGGTGGTGAAAATGCAAGGTAACACAAAGGAGGCCACCCGTAAGTAAACACAGCAATAATCGCAAGGTTTTTAACATAAACTTAAACATCCAAAACAAATAACGAAATTCAATAAGGAACCACAAATCATGGAAAGATTTCAATATCAGTTCTCTCTAAGCAAAATGACCCAATTGTGAACACCTCATGAGTATTTTAGCCACCAGCCGTACTTGACTTACAAATGCAAGATAGATTAGTTGTACAAATGTAGAAGTACAGGCACAAAGAGTAAGTAACTCAGATCATTGATTATGGTCAAAAGACATCTTATGAGTACCATTCAACCTGAAACGAACAGCTTTCGCAAGTTAAAATGCTTCCAAGAATCCCATCAAAGGGCCCAAGGAAACTTTGTCGCCATCTTTCATGCTCGCTTTGCTCCTCCATCCTCTTTGGAGCAAGAATCCGACTATTAGGAATGGCAGTCGCATCCGCCAGAGACATATATACAGGAACATAACAACTTGAAGCTTCTTCTCGTAAAGAGGACAAAATATGAAAGAACGCTTCCTCTGCATCCTATGCGCAAAGAAAGAGCAACAAATAAGGCAGCAGAGCATAAGAAATTCAAATACTTGAAAATGCAAATGAAAATGAAAACTGCACCTGTTGGTTGGCAAGGTTGAAGTTAGAAATATAATGATTCATCACAAGCATCAATTTCCGTGGACTTAGTGCCATCCTTTCACGTTGGAGGTTACATAATTCTGCATAAAACATAGTTCTCGTCATAGATCATTATGAAAGAAGATAAAACTTGTTTTCACGGATAAAACGTTGAGCCAGAAGTAGCATGGCGTAAGCTTCCAAGCAGTACAATTCAAGTTTGGTACCCAGTTCACAGACCACTACCGAGCAAAAAGATAGGCCTCTGAAAAAGTCGCCCATGCATGAAGCAGCATAGGCAATTCTAAAAATATCCTTCTTATTAAGAAAAACTAAAACATACTCCCGTATTCTTCGTTTTTGCAATAAATAGTCATGCCCTTTAATTGGATCAACAAATTACGTATTCTTGCGGGGGGAAAATTGATAATTGACCCACTAATCAAAAGATTGGGTTTAGTTCTTACAGAAAAAGTTTTCAAAATAACTAAATGAAATGAAAATATAGATGAAAGTTTTTAAGATATCCGGAATACGGAAAAAATGACAGAATAGCATGACTAAGGTAAAGGGGCTATGTTTTTTGACCAAATCCTCTTTAGCTTGCCTCTTCTCCTCATCTTTCTTCAACTTCTTTACTTCTCACGAATCTCACCTAACGATAATTAATTATTCCACATCTTAACTATTACCTTGGCACATTGTGTTTGATGGGTCATGAGACTAGCTCTCATAGTAAGAAGGTGAACTCAAGAACATTAGCAAAGTGGATAGAGGTAGAAACCAATTTGAAGTTCCAAAAAAAATCCAATGAGGATGATGCTGGGATGAAGTCAGGGAAACGAAGATGTTTGCAGTGAACGAACTTGAGGAGGTTTGGGCCAAACCTAACGAGGAGCCAATCACTAAGACCCTTGGAATGAAGGCCCATTGCTTGGCCAAAATAGGGGCAATGAGCAAGGTCGGCCCAGGGCGAACAGGCCCAAGCCCATGTAGCTGCAGATGCACAACTGTCGGGCCAGTCTGGGATGAATTGGGCCCAACCAGATGCGAGTCTTTCACCTATTTGGCACCACATGGATGAGTGAGTGGCATGATTTGGCCATGTGCCTGTCTCCTACCTTGCAAGCTTGTGATTGTCATGCATGATGCCTTTTGAAGAAATGGTTACAAATGATGTCATAACTCATAAGGATACGAGCCAAGTACTAGGAGCTTTAGTATGCTCACTTCACTTAAGTATATTCTACACCTTAAAGAAGGTACGCCATCATTCTGACTCTAAACCCTTGTGTATTTCCACTTGTGAGAGAGAAGAACTCACTTTGGTACCAGAGTGCCCACTGGGCTACTACCCAGCTGGTAGGCACTAACTGGTGTAGCTAGCTTGAGAGGTAAGGGGAGACGGAGTTGGGCAACATCAAATCGGGAGAGAAGGAAGAACGAATCAAAACCCAACAGTGTCAAAGCAACAATGAACACGTTTCAAACAGCTGTGACGACTGCCTAATTCCAATTCAGAAACATCACACTCACAAAGAAAAACTGACTTTTACACAACCTTCCATCAAAGAAGCCAAGGCAACAGGAAGAGGTGTCAAAGCAACAATGAACACGTTTCAAACAGCTGTGATGACCGCCTAATTCCAATTCAGAAACATCTCACACACACACACACAAAGAAAAAAAAAGAAAAGAAAAGAAAAAACTGACTTTTACACTACCTTCCATCAAAGAAGCCAAGGCAACAGTAAGAGGCAAGCTATCGGTCCATTCCTCTCCCAGCAAACATTCATATTCCTCTACAGTTGTTTGAAGAAAACTTTGAAAGCAAGAACAGCTCGCCAGAGCCTGACATATCCATACAACAAGCAGAAGTTCATTTCAGTACAACACACTGAAACTACCATAAATGATTCAGATAACAGAAACCCAGTTGCATCAACGTGTTATACAACATGTACATACAACAACTGAATAACAGAAGTTCGAATTCAATAGATCACACTGAAACTACAAAATGAGTCAAATAACTGAAATCCAGTTATGTAAATTGGTTATACCTGTAAAATCACATTAAGGAAACAATTATTGCCAAGATTTTGCAATCCAGGTACTACCCACTTCTTCTCCAAAGAACCATCACTATCTGATGACCAAGGTAAGCAATTAAAATTTCTAATTTTACCGTCTCTGAGGGCAAAGATAAAACCAGCGACACCCAATAGACCAGCCAATGATATATGAAATCCAGAAGCTGAAACCCACTTCACTTGAGGCAAAGTTCCCAACCCATGTTTGAATTTGTGAAATAATGATGGAATATCGAGTTTCCCTTCAAGTTTCATATGGAATGAAGCGAAGTTCTTCAACCAATTGACGATTGCTTATGGACGAGAAGACACTTGGATATGATCAGAGAGCTAGTACTGGTGTCTTTAGCATACGTAAAAGATCATGAGGTCCGCAAAACCCTAGAAGATGGTAAGTAGTACGTACTCGGTTGAGGGGGAGAAGGTGTGGCCTTTTTTGTGAAAGAATCGCGCCTGGACTCTGGTTCTAGCAAAGCTCACTGCTTTCTTTTGGTCTTGCGTGGAGTAAAATTACACTTACCTTTAAAACGACGCCCACTTACCTGTAAAACGATGCCGAGCGGGCCTCTTCATCAGACTTCTCCTCTCTCCCATAATTGGACAGATTTAGGATTCAAATTTAAAATTTTGGCAAAAATAAAAAAAATTCCTCTCCAATCCTTTACCCAACCCTTTCCCATTTTGGATTTTAGTCATTTCTTTGCCCAAATTTGAGACAACCCAAGCCTCTCTCTATTTTCCAATAGCCCTTTCTCCTCTCCGGCTCTTTCTTTGATACTCCCTCCGTTCCTAAATAAGTGTCCGGCGCGCAAACCTAGGCCTTCAAAAAAATGCATTGTTTTGTTAAAAAAATTAAATTTTTTTCACAAATCAATAGATAGCAACGTGTTCTATTAGATTGTGAAAAAAAATTAAATTTCTTAATTAAAAACATGCATCTTTTGTCTTTCTCCTCTCCGGCTCTTTCTTTGATAATAAAATCATTTCCATGCCGAGAGCAAAGGACCAGAAATTGATGATAATGCTCTTCTCGTCACCTCTCATTTCTCTCTCTCTCAACCAACAGTTGTGGGTTTCCAATTTGCTCAAAATGGATGAGTATGGAATTTTTGAGAATTCTATCCGTCTGGAACAAACTCATGGAGTAGAAATTAAATTCTCCTGTGGCAGTAAGAACTAGGAAGCCAAAAACAATTGAACCACTGTTTCTTTATCGAAATGATGGTCGAGAATTCAAAAATCAGTAAGCAAATTTTGTGGTTTTCTTGGCTAAGTAGAAAAAGGCAAAGAAGTGGAATCGGAGAAAAGGAGAACGTATTTTTCTTTCAACGCAAAACTATGAAATTTTTTGTTATTTTTTGTCCCTTACATTTTGAACAGGAGGAGATGTTGGGAAAAAAACAGAGAAAAACCAAAATGAAGGGAAATACTCTTGAAAGCATAAAAAAAAAAATATATTTGGATAAGAGATCATTTTACCATTAGAATGAGCCTAACCCAAAATGGATTTTAACCCAAATTACAAATTTGGGTCAAGGTTGGAGATGCTCGTAATCTTCAATTTTTCAAGTAAGGAGTTTTTGCACCACTCAGAAAGAAATTTCATCTCTTTCCACACCCACCTCGAAATACCCATCCCCACAAAAACTCAACCATTTACTTCAACTCGGCAGCCAAATCAAAAGCACCAGACCAAGGATGTCAAACCCATCAACGGTTTATTATCCACGGGCTAGACCAAGACCCTTTCATTATCACAAAATTAGTTCAAATGTAAGCGAGCAAATGTATTTGCTTGGACTTCGATCCTTTCCGTTTATTCGTAGCGCGAGGAATGTTGGATGAGTGCATTGGGTTTTACTATGAGATGACATTGAAAGGTGTAGTTCCGGATAAACAATAATGTAATTCGTAAGGTATTACGGGCAAGTGCTCAATCTTGGAACTTCAAAGTGAGAATTCAAGTCCACAAGATTTAGTCACTTTAGGAGATGAATTGGAGTGTACAAGTTTGGAATCCTTTGATTGTTGTGTATCCAAAATGCGGTGATATCGAGAGTTCCAGCTTTGGATTTGTTGGGTTCTATGAGGTTGGAAGGTTTTGAGCCTGATTTTTAGTCACTTGGAACATGGCAATGGACATTTAATGCAGAATGGAGCAATGTGAGGCTTGGAAGATTTTTGAAAAGATTGACGCGCCTAATATGATTTCTTGGACCACAATGATATTCGGTTATTCAAAGATCAGGAAGCATGAAGTAACATAAGCGACCTTCAGGGATATGGTTAGGAAAGGTGACGGTTTCCCTGATTTGGATCGTGTTTCTAGTAGTATCATTGTTTCTTGCCAACATCTTTAATATGTGGGCGAGAAATTCATTATTATGGGATTAAAATGGAAACTGAGTTTGCATTTTACAAATTAGCTGGATCTGCACTGTTGACAATGTACACAAAGTGTAGGAAGATCAGCGACACAGCAAATGTATGGGTACATTTGAGTGCAAAACATGGGTACATTGTATAACCGTACTACGATTTCTATCGTTTTGTCAGTATGTGATCTTGAATCTAGGAAACAAATAACATGCCTACATTAGTAAATACAGTTTCAGTAACATCATTCTTGCTTGCAACGCGTTGATCCACGTGTACTCTAAATGTGGTTGATCTAATGCTGCTGGTATTGGATTTTTAAGGAGAAAATATTGAAATTACCCCCTGAAACATGCTCTGCGTGGAAGGTAGCATACTAGCATTGGTGGTGTACAGATCAAGGGAAAAAGGGATTAGCCTACATGCTCTGAGTGGAAGGTAGCATTGGTGGAACTCTGGTTCATATTGTAAGTCTATATACATCCAACAATGTGGTTACGTGCTACATCGACATCAAACGCCTGAAATACTTGATCACAGACCGGGGCTCGGGGCCGCCAAAGAATTTGCTGTAATTATGAATCATACTCAGAGGGATGGCATTCGGCGAAACCAATACTGTGCTCCGTGGACATGCAATAACACGAGGTCCACAGTTACTGGTAAAAGTGTCTCGCCTGTAGATGGTTTCTCAACATATCTGTGCATCTTGAGCAAGTATATCATGAAAAAGATAGTATACCGCTGTTCAAAAAAAAAAATAAAGAGATAGTATACCTGTGCAGCAGGGGCTAAATCTGGTGCAGCAACCTCTAGTGTTGAACCAAATATGTCTGTTAAACATGTTGGAGAGTTCTTCTCCAATGATTTGTCATTCTCAAAGATAGCTGCCAAGAGACTCTCAACTTGGGTTTCACAAGCCAACATCAACTTTTCTTTGGGAAAACAAGTTCAAGTATGCTGTGTTAATGAATTAGGACAGGTCAAAAATAATACATCGATGATATACCAAAGGGGTACAACCTGTATGCATACCCACCATAGAACATAATGGCGAAGTGAACTAAACGTAGTCTAGAGCAATGAGCAAATAACCTAACGGTATACTCGAGAGAGAACCTCCTTAACTTCTGTCCTATGCAGCAAAAAATCGAAAACACCATCTTCTAAATGCATTTCTATCTCCATACTATTGGAGAGGATTGGTCAAATGTAATGAGGACATGAGTGATACATTGTGAATCCTTTTCCTACTCATGGACCCAAGAGTTAAAGTCCCAGTAAGAGCAGTCAAGCGAAAATCCCTACAAGTGCCATCACAATTTACAATACTTCCACGGTGGTGCTAATTGATTATTGTCAGTGAAAGTAAAACAAACAAACAAACATCAATACCATGTGAAAGTAAAATTCTCATGGCATTCAATCATCACAGTAATGTTTTACAAAAAAAAAATACCATGTGAAATGCACGTTCTCCAATAGTAAGCTCAACGCGTAAAAAGTAGTAATATACATTCTAGTAACAGAATTTTTGATACCCTAGTAAGCTGAAAGATGCAAGTTCTAAAGCTCCTCTCAGAAAATTAGCTTCATTATGGCTACCAAAATAAATCCAACCCACTGCAAAGGGATCACACTAGAGAGGAGCCCGTTTAAGAAAATTGCCATCGAACTGAATGCCATATGCTAAAGTAAAAAATTAGGAAGCAGTCGTGGTGTCAAACCTTAAAACAATTACCATTTTCTATACCTCAACAGGCTCGTGATTTTCTTTCAAAGTAAATGGATCATGAGCCTTGCACCACAATCCTGAACTCTCTCTGTATGTGCATCACAAAAGTAATCAACTCCGAACATTCATGGACGAAAACACTTTACATGAGAAAACAAGGAGTTTCAGATGAGAACTAACATCTGACAACAATGAAGGAACCTGTGATAATCCGCAAAGAATATGAAGTTCCATAATATTGCTCAATCATCTCATTTGTCCTTAAAATTTGGTTGACAACCAAAACATCTTGTTGAATAAAGGGCTCATTAATGAAAGGACTTATATTCTTTTACCTTGAAATGACGAGTCTCCAAAATCAGACACTAAGACATGACCAGACTTATCATTTTTCTATAAGTGAACGTTGTTCCATTTAGAGGTAAATGACGAGTCCCCAAAGATCCTAAAGATTTTCTTTAGACACTTCGAAAATGAACAAACACAATCCACTGGACACATCTAATGCCTACAGCCATGTGTCTGCATTTGCACAATACTGTTTTTAATGTGTCAGACATGTAACAACGTAATCCTGTACTCTTACTCCTCCGTCATGACAATTATCAACAGCTAGTAGTGCACTTCATCAAGTAGAATTACTAACACAAATAACCGTTACAGAAGCAAATAGAGCTACAACCGCATTTAAACATGACTCATGACATGATCCTTGCTGTTACAAGTATGTGTTCATAAGAATGCTCAAGCAGATGATTAATCAGGCACATTCTGTCTATGACTACAAAAAGCCAATACCTCATTTGCACTGTCCTTTGCTCGAGAACCACATATGGATTGGGGAAAATACCCTCGAATGGAAAGTAGACCAAAAGAGGAAATGTGATTAGCCGAAGTATCATCCGACACTAGAGAAATTTCACGGCCTGATTGACATATGAAGAGAAACATTATTCCAAAAACTCATACGGGTCTCACACTAGTTGGTATTCTTATTTGCTCTACTATGAGTTTCAGAAAGTGAGTTTTAAGTAGCAAGAGAGAAAACACGTAGAGCCAAAGTATTCATTAACACCTAGTTACGTGCATCAATATTGAAAGTGATGGCAACCCCTCATAGCATCTAATTCACCAGGTACTAACAAATACCACTTGATAGCCCCTGCCGTACGTCAAAGAGAATCAACTCCCGCTCACTTTTATGTTAATATGAAGTCTTTTGAAAATACTTTGGACAGGTGACTGCTGTTTTCCAAGAAAATTCGACGAGTTTGTTATTAGGAATCTATGAAGGCTTCTCATAGGCGTACTTCAGCTTTCACCTTATGACTTGTGGGGGTGTACTTATCCACTATATGTGTCTCTGTGTGCATCCAACTCCAACATAAAAGTTTATAACGTGGAGGAGGGATTCTAAGGTTACTTGTTTAAGTTCATCATAAGTATAATTGCCTATTGAGGTTCACTAAAACCCATATGCTTTCGAAAAGCTATTTTATGAAGATGACACCACAAGTGATTCTGAGTTCTTAAAATTTAAATGACAAAATGGTCTTAAGCAAGCAACAGTTCATGAAGTTCTACCATAATCTACTAGATTAAAAACTATGTAGAAGTTGACTGGAATTAACGAGTATTGAGATATGATGTGCTTTTGTGTTCATAATTTAGCAAAATCAAAGCTAGCTAGATATTAAATGTTATGGAGAACTTGCTTTTGTAGAAACTCTTGAAAATAAATCAGATGTAACATGTCACCGTCCACGTCACATAGTCAGACTAATGTCATGTAACCAACAAACAAGAACCTAGTGATGAAACCGTGACACTGATGCCGTATATCACCCTTGGGATAATCATTTGTGCATATATGATGGAAAGCATATAGTAAATTAAAAAAATTCCATAACAAAAAAACTCTAATTATACTTGCATCTGATGGACAGTATAAAAAAAGGTGATGCTGTATAGGAGTATTTTTCAAAACAACACGAGATTGCTGGAAACCTTATATTCAGACCCATCATAGTTCAAAATTGGATTCTGATCCTATCAGTTAAGCCATTAAATTCTTTTATATTTTCATGTACAAACTTTCAAAGCAAGTGCGATGGCTACGGTAAAACTTATTTTTCATAGTATTAATTTATTAAGGATGCTTTTAAGTTTCTTTTTCACATAGGAGAACGTCTCTAATTTAAGGATGCTTTTAAGTCGTTCTTTTAGATAACGGCAGGCTATAGACTCGGCCCTCGGGGGAGGATTCTGTTTTAGGGGAGGCCAACAATCAACACCAAGATTTTCAATGTTCAGTCAGGGATCTGAAAAAAAAATCTGAAAGGGGGTGCAGACAACCAAGGAAATGGGAGGCCAAGCAAGGTTTAACTCTAATCATTTACGTACCATGTACCTACAGCCTACACAAAATTGACTAGAGTCCTTCCCGGATCTGAATCTCCATCTTACAAATCATTTTCTTCATTAGACCTATGACATGTTGTTCCCCCTCTCCATCTCTATATCCAAAATCATTGGTAAAAATTTCATTGCACAAGAGGCAAGAGCTTCACCCATCTGCACTGCGCCGTTTTATGTAATCAATAGTTCATTGCTCAAGTTATTCTGAACCATCTGTCCAAATCTACCATCAGCTGAACGAAATGCCAAACCGTGTCCCCAACCAAGTGATACCTGATAGACAAAGACAAAGTTGAAATAGATTCCATCCTCCTCAAACAAATGAAGTGCTAGACCAACCCATATAGTTTTCAAGACAGACTCACTGATTACAGGTCAAGTGCAAAATTAGTGTAACCAGTAAGTATGGCATTTTTCTACCTTAAGCATGATTAAAGGAAAACCCTTAAATATCTCTTCTCCTGCAAGAGCTTCAACTTTGGAAGGTGAAACACACTCGGTGATTCCTCTGCCAAGACCAAGCTATCATGCTTGGACTTTCCTGGACTCACAAAGAGCCATCATCTCCAATCGCTGGAGAAGTGACACCAACAGACCAGATGTAAGTGCAGCTTAAAAAATTGCTGCAGAGGTGAAACACCAAATGACCAGATGCAAGGAAAGAAATCAGCAACTTACATCCAAAGGAGCAATTTAAAGACTTTCTCGAGAGTAACTCCATCGGCGCATAAGCGCGTCAGATCATTCTTATTCATCGACAAGTCATACTTGTTTTGAACTGCTACGTTTCTCTCTCTCTCTCTCTCTCTCTCTCTCTCTCTCTCTCTCCCCCCATGGTCTTACAAAGGGGAAAAAAGGACCATAATTCTTTTTGGGTACTCAGGAAATAAGAATAAATAGTCACCTGTTCCTACATGGTTTGACTTTTAAGAGATACAAAAGCAATCACAAGATTAGAGAGGCATGATTTCATGAAAACGGAAAAAGTAAACCTGCTGGTAGAAGGGCCATAGTCATGAATCTTGATAGACATAGACACAAAGACAGAAAAAGCAAAATTCTTAAAAGCTTTAAGATGCGTAGCAACAGCCTAGGCCACACAGTGGTGTACAAAGGTTTTGATTGCCAGGTTGCAAAAGGTGGTGATAACTAACAAGTGCAAACTATCAGGAAAAAAGATCCAGAAAGTAGGATAATATTGAAAGTAGCAAGAAACCTGACCTAGAGGAGGAAGAGACAACCAATATTGGACGTATTCAGGATCATGTATGTAAACTTCAATCAACCTGATGCAGTACTGATGATGAAAGGCTTTTTAGATTGAGTGGTTTAGGAAGTATGAAGTGGTGCAGAGTGATTACCTATCTAGCTAACAAGCAACTCAATAAGAATGTCAATACTAAGATACTTAAACCAAACCAAACCGAGCCTTATGTCCCAATCACTTGGGGTTGACTTCATGAATCATTTTCCTCCATTGAACTCTGTCAAGGGCCACTTATTCACACAAACCCATTATACTAATATCTTTGCTCACAACAGCATCTAATGTCAATTTAGGTCTACCTCTCCCCGTAGCATTACCACCCAAAGCTATCATATCCGCTCTCTTAACTACAGCATCTCCTAGTCTACGGTCAACATGCCCAAACCACCTTAGCCTTTTTTCCCTAAACTTCTCCTCTAGAGGTGCTATACCTACCATCTCACGAACCGTTTTATTTCTAATCCTATCAAGACTAGTCTTACCACACATCCACCTCAACATTCTCATTTCCGCTACACTCATCTTGCTCACTTGTTGTTTCTTAATAGGCTAACATTCTGTTCTGTAAAGCATCACTGGTCTTATGACATTTTTGTAAAAAATTTCCCTCAATTTTGTGGGTACTCTCTTGTCACATAGTACACCAATAGCGCTCTTCCACTTAAGCCACCCCACTTGGATCCTATGGGTCACATCGTTGGCAATCTCTCAATCTCTACTAATAATTGAGCCTAAATACCTAAAATGATCACTCTTTGGTATCTCTTGGTCTTGGATCATCACTCTTTCTTCATGCGCACTGCTGGTACTACTAAACTTTCACTCCATATACTCACTTTTACTCCTACTTATCCGAAAACCCTTTGACTCTAATGCTACCCTCCAAATTTCTAGTTTCATATTAACACCTCTAGCGGTTTCATCTTCGAGGACAATGTCATCTGCAAATATCATACACCATGGGATATCCTCCTGAAATTGTCTAGTCAATTCATCCATAACTAAGGCAAAAAGGTACGGGCTCAAGGCTGACCCTTGATGCAATCCTACGGTGATTGAAAATTCACTTGTTTCCCCTACTGGTGAGCTAATGGTAGCAATGACACCTTCATACATGTCTCTAATCACCTCGATATACCTTTTGGTCACTCCCTTTCTCTCCAGAATCCACCATATAATGTCTCTAGGCACCCTATCATAAGCCTTTTCCAAGTTTATGAAAACCATATGGAGATCCTTCTTCTTTGCTCTGTGTCAATACTAAGATACTTCCCGTAGGAAAACTGCTAAGGTGCCTATATGCATATGTAGAGGAGACCTAACTCAAATAACATTGTTCTCAACAATGTAAGAGGCCACCAGAGAAGGATATACACATAATTCATATTAGTTGCAAGACTTGGCAGGCATTCTCTGAAGTTCTAGAAGTCACATAGTTGACTCCTCAAAACATTCCAAACCTCCTCCAAGCTCACCAAAGCTTCAAACCAACACAAAACTTGCCAAAGTTCAGTACCTCGTGAACTTTAAAAACTAATACTTAGATTGCACTAGATTTTCCAACGCAAAAGTGGGTATTATGTAACATAAAAGTCCTATGTTACCTGGAACGCGGATCCTACTGTACAAAGAACGGGAACTGAAACGTGGTACGCTACATGTCTAAACTGTGGAATGCTAGGGGTAGGCTTCTATAGATATCAAAGTCAAAAGTTACCCTTCCAAGGGATAAGAACATTTAGCAAAATTATTTTCCAAATACTTCATGCAAAATACATTTCTTGGAACATAATGACCAAATTTTGCCATTTTCTCAAGAAATTTACATTAATAAGTTAAATTTTTTTGAAGAAAAAAATGTGACACTTGATAGCCCCTGCTGTACGTCAAAGAGAATTAACCCCTGCTCACTTTTATGTTAATATGAAGTCTTTTGAAAATACTTTGGACAGGTGACTGCTGTTTTCCAAGAAAAGTCGACGAGTTTGTTATTAGGAATCTATGAAGGCTTCTCATAGGCATACTTCAGCTTTCACCTTATGACCTGTGGGGGTGTATTCATCCACTATGTGTCTCTGTGCGCGTCCAACTCCAACATAAAAGTTTATAACGTGGAGGAGGGGCTCGAAGGTTACCTGTATAAGTTCATCATACGTATAATTGCCTATCGAGGTTCACTAAAACCCGTATGCTTTCGAAAAGCTATTTTATGAAGATGACACCACGAGTGATTCTGAGTTCTACCATATTCTACTAGCTTAAAAACTATGAAGAAGTTGACAGGAATTAACGAGTTTAGAGATATGATGTGCTTTTGTGTTCATAATTTAGCAAAATCAAATTGACCAAAACCCACCGACCCACCTCTCCACCATTTACCAAAACTCACCGACCCACCTCTCTCTCTCTCTCTATCCAATTGACCCACCCCACACTGACCCACCACCTTCTCCCATAGCACACGACGACGACGACAACGGTCAGATTTTGAAGACGACGGCGACGATCGGATGGGATTTTTGAGGACTACGAATTATGAAGACGATGTTCAGGTTTGGGATTAGTTTATTTTGCGCAAAATGCAGTTTATCAAGAATCTATAAGTTGGGGTTTCATAGATCTGTGAATGGATGTTTATACATAATCTGTAAATCGGCCAACTCCGGCCAAAATCGACTCTCTCTCTCTCTCTGTGTATGTGTGTGAAGGGGCAGATGAAGAGGGATGAGGGAGGGTGGAATGGTCAAATTCCAGGTGTATTCGGCCGGATTATTTATTGCTACCTGGAGGGTGTCAATAATTTATCCCCCGTATCCGGGATAAAATAACGACGGGATTAGCTAATACAAGACAACAAATAGCATCCAAACCTTGCAAAATCTGTCACCTCAAGTCCTTATCCGGGGGTATAAGCCAATACACCCATCTAATACATGATCCAATCGGGCCCTAAATGTTATGGAGAACTTGCTTTTGTAGTGCTTGACCGACCGGGTGACTAAAGATAAGACGTGTCCCAAGCGTAGGACTCTCGACCGATGTAGCATAATATCCGGAAGTACCGGAGTCGAACCACAGAGACGGACGAACGTGTGCAGGACTCAAAGATGACGGGTTCACAGTTTATCTTGGCTCTTAGGTAGCCACCCCTTGCTCGATGAGGTTGATTTACTAACTAAATTACCAAACTGAATTAATTAAATAAGAATTTAAAAAGGAGAGTACAGCCGTAGGAACTCAACGTCCGCAACTAGCCTAACCAATGTTTACTCGGGTCACAATTATTCACTTTGTTGATTTTAGAATAGGAAAAAGGATCCCTAACAAATGCGCACCACCTGTCACCAATTTCCGTGCGCATTCGAATTCTGGCGATGCCTGGGTTTGTTTGTTAGAAGAGTTTTCGTCTTCTAAAATTGCTTAAAGATTAAATTAATTCGAACCGAGGTAAAACATTAATTAAATAGCCACGAGACGCCTTCGCCCCGCGGCCGCACTATACAAAATTACTCACTCATATTTAAGCAATAAACAAAAGAAACCCTAAATTGAAACATGCTTCTATTGCTCGGAATACAAAATAAACACAAGATCTAAGTTAAATAAGAACCAACGAACAACTTTTGTAAAGAACATAAATTAAAACGAATTACTGGAGTGCGAGTAATTAAACAAGACTTTAAATAACTAGGTGAAAAGATATACTCGGAAGAAAACTAACAGAACCAAAGAACGGCAGCCCCTATCAGTTCGTTCACTGTTTTTTTCGTTCTCCAACAGTGATCCCACGGCAGCCACCGTCTCGTCCTTTTTTTCCCACGACAGCAGCCCTTTCTTTCTTTCTCTTTTTTTTTTCCGTCCTTAAAACAAAAAAAACAAAACAAAAACCTCCCGAAAAGCTGCTGTGCTGAAGTCATTATATAGGGACTAGGTTAAACATGCTTTAATTACACAAACCTCCCTCGGGTTATGTATAATAACAACTCACGAAATCGACTTTAAAGCACTTTGCACTTTTAACCCCAAACTTTCTTTCACTTCTATTTTTATCCAAATTTCTTGAAAACAAGCTTGAGCAACTTCCGCTTTGACACTCCGGCAATGTACGAATCGGCCTCGAGACCACGCTTTCCAACCTTGGCGCTAAAACCGCCTTATTTCCTGCGAAACTAACAAAAATATAAAAACAAGACAATGCACAGTATCAAGTGGAAAATGGAATAAACCGCGCCTCTAACGCGCTAAAATGCCCTACTTAGGCGCTTATATCTATGATATTGCACGCCTATCATGTAGAAACTCTTGAAAATAAGTCAGATGTAACCTGTCACCGTCCACATCACATAGTCAGACTGATGTCATGTAACCAACAAACAAGAACCTAGTGATGAAAGCGTGACACTGATGTCGTAATAGTCATATATCACCCTTGGGATAATCATTTGTGCATATATTATGGAAAGCATGTAGTAATGTAATGCCTGCTTTGTTTTGCTCAGTTTCTATTAGTAGGTACTGTTGAAAGTAACTGCTGTGAACAAGGAACGGATTACCTCAAGGGATTGTAATCGAAAACAGATTACCAATCGTAGTTGTACTGCTGGGTTGAGTCGCGGACTAGGTCGCTCTCTTTAAGACGTTTCGCGGCTCTGCCCAGATTGTGCAAGCAGTTCGTCGTTGCCCCGCCGTCCCCAGGATAAAACAGCCCAGAATTCCACCTCTGCTCGGTTTTCTCTGCACAGAAGAAAAACCGAAAACAAGAACACACTCGACCTAATGCTCGAACTCAGAAAAGGATTTTAGGGGAGGAAGAGAGAGTTGGTTTTTGCTGTGTAGAAATCAATTGTGAAACTCTGTATTTATAGGTACAGGCTTAGGCGTTTGTTTTGGAAAACAGATCGGATCCCACCGATTCAGCACACGTTTTTAATCAATCAAAAAATCATAACGTTTTCTTCCACTGATTAAGCACACGTTTTTAAACGATTTTCTTAGTCGGCACACAATCAGATCAAATCACGATCCATTGATTTAGCTCACGTTTTTCTTTCGTTCTTAATCAGCAAGAAAATTCCATAATGCAAAGGTTTGATTGACTGAAAAAATAAATCCCAGAATTTTAGCAAAAACGTGGCTTAATTATTTTACATGCGCGAGGCTCAAATTCCGGATTTGCACCCCCCTTGCGCGATATAGACGTGACGCGCACCCGGTTACCGGGTTTCCGAATCAGTTTTCCAAATTGCCGCCCATTTTTCTGAGCACGCGAGACCTCTCCTTGGGTCCTCTTTTACAAACTCATTAGTGTGCAATATCATTTAAGGTAGAAAGAAGTTTTGTAACTTTCCAATGTGGGACAAGAGGAAAGCACCATGTTTTACAAATACACACACCAAAGTTCCAACAGGTACTCATCCTCATTGTTTTAGCAATTGGCACGTTTTCTTTCTTTGACAATTGCACATTTGCAAGTATCGAAGTGAAGTAGGAGGCATCGTATTTAACACTCATGCTTTGAAGTTTAACAATTATACGTAAATTTTGTTTTGCCCTGCCCGTAATGCATTGTTTAAGCAATGTACTGCTTAAACTAAGGACGAGTTTTGAAAAAGTTCCTCATAATTGCAAGGACTACCGACTACACCTGGGCAACTAACACTTCAATTCACAATTGGGAAACAATTGTTGCGTTTGTTCTTGTTCAAAAGCCTATCCTTCAGTTATTGACAATTGAGGTACATAGATAAACAGAAAACCGAACCTTAAAAAGTGACAGGACAAGAAGTTTAAATTAAAAGCACTCACAGACCAACCATCCTTTTAAATTCCAACTCGAGTGTCACAGGAGCGTCGGCACGATCCATATTGGAGGAGGGTGGCCCGTGCGCCTTAGTCTTGTTTTGATTCCTTTAAGTGGCGTGAAGCTTCTATCCTCTAAGTTGTAGACATTCGTATCTTGACAATCATTGATGTAGTATATGCAATTTGGCCGGCAACCACGGGAATTTGAAGCCGATACACAGAGAGAATGATTATCACCCAAGAACAATGCATCATTGCCTAGATTATTGATCTCAACCAGCTCTGCAAATTTTTTATGATCGGCGCTGTCTAAGCCCAACAGCTTAAAGATTTTAAAACCTGTGGTCTGCCACCGTGTGGGATGAGGAATCGCATGAACCAACAGCAAGTCTTCACCCCCGGATGATACCACAAGGTACACCCTACGAGTACGAGAGTCAGTGGGAGGTAACACCACCTCTACGTGAGGCGGTTTGGCTTCGGTGGTGGTGGTGTCTCTACCAGTACCACCAGTACTAACATCAACCGAGGTTACACAACAATAGTTATCTACTAGGTAAAACTTTCCGAGGTGATACACCGCATCCGTGAATCCACGCGGCCTGGTGCTGCTAATGTAAGTCCAGCCTGAGCTGCCTGGCTTGATGTAAGCAAAGTCGTCATAGGAACCAAAAATTGTCCCAATCAAAAAATCACCATCAAATAATTCAAAATTATTAGGATCGGATGAACAAACAAACTTGAGTACTTGCTTCTCAAACAAATAATTTTCCCAGGCGGGATCCCGGAGATTGATCTGAGGAGGGCAAGGATGCGCCCGAGGAAAACGAACGCACGTACCAGAGAAGGGATTGAAGAATGTGATGCTCGAGTCCTCGTTTACCGCGCCCAGCCATCCGTAGGAAGAGCCACACAACCTCTGGTTAGGAGGCCGCCGCGCCACCATCTTTAGCTGGTCCCAATTGAGAAGTTTGCCGCTGGTGACGCTGTATAATTTCCACCGGCGATGGTGGTCCCCCGCCGCCTTCTTCGGTGGAAGTGGTGGCGTTAATAACATTGGGACTGACTGATTGTGAATAATACTCTCCCTGCGTCGACGGTCCTTTTGATAGAGGGCGGCGGAGAGCCAGGGCTTGCACACGGCGGAGAACCGAAGGTAATCGACGACTTGTATCAAGCGGTCGAGTATTAGATCGAGGATTCCCGACGGAAGGGAAGCCCAATCCGGCGACGACGGTGGCCGGCGGCATCGTGATATTAACACCTTGTTATTACTGTCATTAGCCATATCTAGACACTTCTATTCCCCGGTTCCGCCTTCGCCTTTTAAAGGGGCGCCAAAAAGAACGAAGTGGGGACCACGTCCCGGGGGGGGGGGGGGGGGGTGGGGGGGTGGTGTTTGTGGGCCCTCGGAGATTGCCAGCCGATATATGTACTTGTACTGCTTTAGCCATATTTCTTTTCTTTTGGAGAAACTTTTTGGTTGGTATCCCTTCCAGTTTATTTCTCATTTTTCGGCCATTTTTTTTCCACAATTGTATGATCGGTTCCGTTCATTTTATAGAGTTTGGCTAGAATCTTAAACATATCAAAACTTGTGTTCATTGAATTTTTTTAGATATATGATCAGCATACGTGAAAATTGAAGAAAACCAAAACTAGATCCAAAATCACACCCAATTGGAACCAAATTATATATATTTTTTAAATTTTCACGTGTGCCGATCATGTATCTATTAAAGTTCAATGAACACGATTTTTGGTATGCTTAAAGTTTTCACCGAACTTTACAAAATGAACGGAGCCAATCATCCAAACGTGATAAAAAAAATGGCCGAAAAATAAGAAATAAACCTGGGGGAATACTAAGGGAGTTGGTATACCCGGTATAAAAAAAAGTTTCTCTTTATTTTGTTCATTAACCATTCTAGTTTTTGTCTTTTGCTCGTAAAAGTCATGTCCTTTCTTGGCTGGGTCACCGCTTCAAAAACCCATGGTGCGTGCCTGTCGAAGACAGTATACGCGTTGGGCCAATCCGAGATGTCTATATTCGCCATTAGATGACTCAAATTTCATTCCAGAGATAAAATTTTCATCCATTTGACCGAGATGAAATCTGAGTTATCCGTTGCCACGCATGGACGGCTCATAATAGCCCAACACGCATGTTGTCCTCTACGGACAAGAACCCCATTTTTCCGGCTCCAGCCACCGTCAGCTGATGCGGCGGTAAGCCCCACGTGTTTGTCAGCAAAATAAAAACCTGGACAAACTCCCTCATCGAGAAATTTTTTGGTGCCGGATGGGTATATCTCACATGGTACCTGTTCGGCACATTCAGGTTATCTAATACACTTTTGAACGGCTCGGATTGCAACCCTCTCTTTCTCCTCGACACTCTCTCTCTCCAAATCCGAGCCGTCCAAAAATGCAATGGATGGCTCGAATGCGCCGAGCGGGTACCACGTGGTACCCACCCGGCATTGAAAAATTCATCACCCCGGGGGTGTTTGGCAATCTACTTTTTGGCTTTTCATTTTTAGTTTTTAAGCGTTTTGACTTTTTGGATTATGTACAGAATATGTTTTGGAGAATGAAATAGTGTTTGAGAAATACGTGTAGAATGTATTTTGGATCAGTAATAGTGTTTGGTAGATGAATAATAAAAATGAATTATGGATTGGTTTTTACCAAGTTGCCCTTGGCCTTATTATATTGTGTTAAAAGATGTAAAAATAAATGAAGGGCAAAATTGGTAAATAAAGGAAGTTGAAGTGGGCATTTTGGTAATTCAACTCAAAATGGGAAAAGGCACAATGGGAAAAGGAGGTCTGGACTTGATTCTCCGTTTTAGCTTCGTTAAGGAGAGTCCGAGAATGAGTTTTCCAAAATGGGCTTGCCAAACACCCAAAATGGGAATGCAAAAATGGGAAAATGGGGTTGTTAAACACCCCTTTAACCTGCTTCCTCTTCTCCACCTTCTACAAGTACCTTGAAGCCCTTGCCCTCTGCTTCAAACAACTCCCCCCTCCGCAGCCACCACTGCAACCGCAATGACGCCCCTTCTCCATTCCGTCCAAGCTAGGCGACGGTGGCGGCGGAGGAGGCACAAGGATTTGCCCAATCAGGCTCTGTTTTGCTAAGAGAAGAACTACTTATTTCTTAAATTAAAGGTGATATATTGTAAAAGAATGACATATCTCGTAAAACGAAAAATAAATATTTTAAAAATAAAAACTTTAACGGAATGAGGCCTAACCTACACCCAGTCACCGCTCTAGCAAGTAGCAACCGCCGGCTGACATGGTGGTGGGCCCCACGTTTTTGTCAGCAAAATAAAAACTTGGAATAGAGGAGAGGAGTAGTTGTGATTGCGTGGAGAAAAGGAAGCAGTTTTAAGAGGGTGAGGGAGTATTTTGTCCAGAGTTTTATTTGGTTGACAAAAATGTCCGACACGTCAACCCGCGGTGACCCAAAGTGTGGTGTGCGTTTTATTGTTAACTAGCGGATGCCCGTGCCTAAAGGCATGTTCAAACGAAATGAGATTAAATTATTTACACTGGCGGTGTAAATATTTATTTCTTCCAAATTATTTACATTGCATCACGTCGCCATTGTCTATTAATTGGGACCACTGTTTTGATAATGTGGGGCAATGTAATTTATTTGGAGGAAACAAATTTTTACACGACCAGTGTATATAATGTATGCTTGAACAAAATACAGTTTCAACTTAAATAATTTGTTTGTTCTACCCGTCCAATATAACTTACTCACCATCTACATCACTTTAAAAAGCTCATGCCAAGGTAGAGGGAAGAAAAAAAAGTAGCGAGAAGAAATTAAAAAAAAACAATAATTTACAGGTTAATTATCAACTAGTTTGAAATAATATCAACTTAATGGAAAAAACCAAAAGGTAATAAATTGGAAAGCAAAATATTCTCTTAATTGGACGGCTACGATCTTAGCTTGGAGGCGATTAACGGCTGTAGAGGTGCTTATGTTTGTATGGGTTGAGGTGCTTATGTTTGTAGAGGTGCTTAAAATAGATGTTTACCATTTGTTTTGGTTGTTTTTTCCAATCTTTGGCGGAAATATTGTTTGTATGCGAGCGTGCCAGAAAAGGTATATGTATATCCTTTTCAGATTAACTATAAACAGCCAAAAATAAACAAGCAATTGTGATTATCTGTTCGACTACCTCAACGAAGAGGATTTTTCTAAAAAGTGTCAACCAAAAGTGAATCAATGCACTTCTAATCAAAGAAATCAAAAGATAACTGAGTGTAAACAAGCTTGAATCTAATAAAAAGCAAATGTAAGATAACTTAAATTAAATCGAAAGCAAACTTACATCCAAGTCTGTCTTCAAACTTGTAAGAGATGAAACTACTACTACTCACTACTACTAAGCTACTTCGAACAAATTCCTAAGTCTTAATCTACTTTAGATTTTCAAGCAACCATTTCTGTATGGATAGTTAGATGATGATGAGTTAGAGATCTCTTCTTCTGGTCTCTCTTCTTCTATTTATAGACGAAATCTTCTTGCTCTTTACGTACGTCTTGTTTTGGCGCCTAACTCCTTCTTGAATCTTCTTTGACCACTTCGAACTGCTCTTCTCTTTATACCACTGATGAAAATTTTCAACTTCCCACGTTTGGCATATAAATCGTGGTTTAGTGGGTTGAGATCGTGGTTTTCCTATAAAAATGTATTACTTGCAAGCCTTTCGGGTTTAGCATTGAACTTCCACGTAATCAGAATAACTGATTCTCCTCTTAAGGAGTGTAAAACGACGTGGTTCAGAAGTTACTATTCATTCAACCAACGTGTGTGGTTTTCCTTTTGACATCAGTTACCAACTGTTCCAATTCCAAGTCAGCAATAAAACACAGTCGTTTCCCATCAAAACGATACTGTATACTACTAAAGTAACGTTACAACTGAGACCCTTGATCTTGTGTATCTTGGCCATAATTATAAGTGTTTTGATTGGTTCGTTCACTATTCATTGCCATGTGAATTTTTCTCATTGGGCAGTATATTTTTGGATGTAAACACCATTACACCAAGTTCCCAACCATCCCTCTCTCTTCTCCATTTACTCTCTACATATACAAGTGTTTTACCCGTTTGATACACGGAATAAAAAGGTAATTTATGCGGGCTCGACACTATGTAGTAGGGGAGCACTTCAGCTCCAGTATTAAGTAGCTCCAGTCCGGTCCAGTTTGGACCCGTTGTGGGCCCCTCCCGGGTCCACAACAATGATCGGAATCGTTCATTAGATTTTTGTATATTTCAAAATTGTAATTTTTGTATGAGGATAAATATGGGCCTAGTAGTTTGTAAAATTCAGCGTATTTTAAGGGTAATGCACCCAAAATTCCTTGGAAAATCGGGGCGTTACACAAAGGGACTATGGTTTAGGCCTAAAAACACTTAATAAACGTTTAGAGGAGGTTGGAATGGATTATAGTACCTCGGTTTTGGGATCGAATCGAATCAAAAGTGAAATTTGAATTTTGGAGAAGGTGACTTCGGTTTCTTCGATCGGGGAACCTTGGGACCCGAATTGGATGATATTTGGGGATGCTTTGAGTTGTGAGAAGTGTTTGGAATAGTCAATTCGATTTTCGGTTGGTTTTTGAATACAAACCCACTTTTTTCTCTCTAAAACTCCATGGATTGAAGCTTTGTTGCAATTTTCTCTTCTATTCTGGCTCAGGGGTGTGTAGGAAGATGGTGGAGTGTTCGTGGGTCAAAGTAGTGGGGTATTTATAGGTGAATTTTGGAATGGAAGGATAAGATTGAATTTAATGAAGTTAGGTTCATGGAACTTGGAAAGGATGAATTGGGGCCGAATTTGGGATTAGAGAGGAAGCCAGAGGTGGATAAGAACGTATTAAGTTCGGATTTTACCTTGGTGGTGAAGGATTTTCTTGGTTTACGCATGGGGGGGATGAATTTGGTTTTCTTAGAGGAAAAGAAATGGAGGGAGTAATTGTAGGAGAGAGACGGAGCTGTGGGAGGGAGAGAGGGAGACATTGTAGGAGAGTGAGGTGAGGGAGATGGTGGAGTGCATGCATGCATGCATGCCTACGTTGGAAAAAAATCAAAATGCATGCTTGTAAGTAAAAAAAAATGCATGCATATTAGTGTGTATATATATATATATATATATATATGAGAAAATAATACTATTATTAATATTACGGCTATTAATAATAATATTAGTACAAAGAAAAAAATAAATATACGGGTTAATTAGGAAAAAAAATGGCCGAAAATTCGGGTTGTTACATTTTCTGCAATAATGACAGGGAGGATCTGGCCAACATCAAAAGAATTCTTAGATGCTTTCAACTTATGTCAGGTTTGAAGATAAACTTCTCCAAAAGCTCACTGTGCGGTGTTAAAATGTGGCATCAGGATGTTATTGCCCTTGCCCAGGTTATGGGATGCAAGGTTGAACATTTGCCAATTAAGTACCTGGGCTTGCCGTTGGGTGCTAATCCGAATAGGATCAAGACAGGGGTTCTAGTGGTTGATAGAATGGAAAATAGGTTAGGCGTGTGGCGTAGAAGATACAATACTATTGGAGGGAGACTTACCTTATTGAATTCGTCTCTTAGTAGCCTGCCTATCTACTTCATGTCCATCTTTAAAATGCCGGTGTCTGTTGCAAAGGTGCTAGAGAAGATTCAGAGACAGTTTTTTTGGGGTGATACGGTGGAAACGAAAAAGCCTCATCTGGTTAAATGCGGGTGATAACTAAGAAGAAAGAGTATGGAGGTTTAGGGGTGAAGAATTTGATGATTCAAAACCTTGCTCTTCTGGCCAAGTGGTGGTGGAGATTTAATAAGAACAACGAGTCTCTATGGTTGAAGGTAATCAGATGCAAATATAAGTTGGAGCAAGGTTGTTGGTTACCTCATTTGCCTTCATCTGGTAGGGTCTCAAACATTTGGAGAGATATCTGCTCGATAGGGGAAACATCATCTTTTATTGGAATTTTTCTCCAGGAGGGATTTAGAGTAGAGGCTCACTCCGGCTAGGAGATATCATTCTGGAATCAGGTATGGTTAGGGGACACAACTCTTAAAGAGGAGTTCCCTCTTCTCCACTTAATCTCTACACAAAAAGAGATGATGATCAGTGAGTTAAAAGATGGGAGTGGAAATGGTATATGGAATCTGTTGTTCCAGCGAAGGTTACGTGATTGGGAAGCTCTGCAATTGAGAGAACTAATCCAGAGACTACAGACAGTGATTCTGGACCAATCCAAGCGTGATTCGTTGAGCTAGAGATGGGCTGCTGATAAATGCTTCTCGGTGAAATCTAAGTATAACCAGTGGGAACAATTCAGCTTTTCAAGAAATCTGGTGATGGGTTCAATTTGGAAGAATATCAGCCCCCAAAGGTGGAAATCTTCTCTTGGTTGGCACTCCAGGATAGAGTGGCTACTAGATTGGTACTCCTCCATAGAAACCTGATCCTTGAAGGCCAATTGGTTTTGTGCCCTCTCTGTTTATTACACTTAGAAATGCCACAACACTTTTTCATTCATTGTAAATTCTCTAGGGATGTTTGGTCGCTGATTCTGGACTGGTGGCATGTTAATTGGGTGTGCCCTGCTTCCATGTTAGAGCTATTTACCTGGTGGTCAAATATGGGCTTTAGAAATCTGGAGAAGTATTTGTGGGAAACAACTTTCCTAGCTACACTTTGGTCATTCTGGCTGGTGAGGAATGACGTCTTCTTCAACAATGCTTCATGGAGAGTGTTGGATGTTGGGGAGTTGACAAAAACCAGAGTAGCAATATGGATTAAGGTGAAGTTCAATATAAAGGTGCACACAGTGGAGGAGTTTAAGGGTTTTCTGGATGGAATGAGAAAGGTGAGGGTTTAGCTGGGTTTGTGAGGTGTGGTGTTGTCCAACTCTCTGTTGGATGGCCTTGTGTTTTCTTGTTTGCTTTTTTGTATCTTCTAAGCATTACTGCTTAGTGGTTTCCCTTGATGTACCCCTTTCGAGTGTATAAAATCTTCGTTTTGCCGAGTAAAGAAAATATTAATTTGTTTTCTTCAAATAAATTACATTACATCACATCTTCAAAATATGCAGCGGTCCCAATTAATAAAACATAGCGACGTGGCCCAATATACGTAATTGATTTGGAGAAAACAAATATTTACGCCGACAGTGCAAATAATTTAATCTCAATTCGTAAACGTGAATTCTATATTGAGTTCTTTTACCTCAATTTGATTAATAAAAAATCAATTCTTTTGCACTTTAATTAGAATAGTGAATTCCTAAAAATCGATTCTTGGTAGTGAAGCCCTCCAACAGTCAAACTTCGACTTTTATTGGCTAAAGCCCATAAAACCATTGTTTTAAGCCTTCCAACAGTCAAACTTCGACTAATTTTGGGGTCCAATTTTATAAACTCGTGTGTAAGTTTGAAATTATTCAAAATAAAAGATGGTTAACGATATACGGCAATGGTCAAGAGGCCAGCATAAAAACTCTCAACAGTTTCAATATTAGAGTAGTAGTACTTAGTTTCCGTCATTAATTGCTATCAACGAAACTTAGCCCGATAATTACTTCTTCTTTTTTTAATCATTATAAAAGCGTTGGAGGGGTAATCAGTGTAGTAACTCCTCTTGGACATGATCATAGGGACTCTTTACCCGCCGATGAAATGTCCGGTTCGAGCCATAGGTACCGTCCGGGAGGACGGACCATCACCATGGTGCGCACCACCTGGTGCACAATTGGCATAAGCTCCCCCCGCGGTCCAAAGACTCATTCGCAGACGTGAGGCCAAGCCACCTAGCTACCGGAACTCGAACCCACGTCTCCGACGAGGAGAGTACGTAGTGAACTCTGCCAACTGCCCGATAATTACTTGACAGGTCAAGGACTACACGTATATATTCGAATTATTATGAGGTGATACCCGACATCACATGCAATCCCCCTTGTCCGTAACATATGAGGATAATACTAGAGTTCGTGCTTTTTGTTATTTCATTCTGTTGTAGATGGAATTGTCCCCGGAGCCGGGGACACCATCAAAAAAGTGATTTTACAAATCTTATGCCTTTTTTTTTTTTGGGTAAATAAAAGACAAGTGATGGGGTACTTATGCCTTTTTCTTTTCCTTCAAAGAATCATCATTGCGGTTATTTTCTATCAAATTCATACCCCATTTTGTGGTTTTAAAATTTTAAGACCGTTGGTGATTTTTGCTACTACTGTTGTTCCTATTGAATGTCGTGCTAACTTGTGTAATAAAAGTAGGAGGATATGGTATTCTTCAAGGTTGCAGGATCGATTTCTCTTGACAGTGATTTGTCATTGGGGTCACCTCGTGTTACGCAAATGCGTGAAAAGGATTATGGGAGAGACTGGAAAGACTAGTCCGGTTTATTGAGATTCTCTTCATTTACCCGACCAGCAGCCTCCAGCTCCAACCAATTAAGCGATTTAGATTTAATTTATCAGTTAATTAAATTCACAATTTGAACTTCATTCTCATGCAACCAACTTAGCTTACATTTTCCATAGCACTTTTGTCTTGTTTTTTTGGAATCAAACAAAGACCTGGTTTGGTTTAAATAAGCCTCTTGGCTTCCTTCTTCTTCTTCTTCTTCTTATTTCAACCAATTATTATTGCATTCGTTAATATTGCGTAAAATTTTTGTGAATTATTGATTCGTCTCGACAAAAAAAATTTATGTTTATGGCTTATTTTCGTCTCCGTTCAAAAAAAAGTGAGTTTCAATCCTAGTTTTTCACTTTTTCCGACTCTCTCGTCGAGACGAACTAATAATCTAAAATATTTGAAGCAAAACCAACAAATACGAACAAAAATTGAATAAAGACTACAAATTAGCGAGATGACTTATTAAGCCAAACTTGTTTACGTTATCATTAACTTAGGGCTAGTTTGGCCTAAGCCTAAAAAATACCAGATTTTATTTATTTATCTATATTCAATTTTTTCACACTTGTTAGTTTTGCGTCAATCTATTGTGAATTATCAATTCATCTCAACGAAAGGAATCTAAAAAGTAAAGTAAAAAATTATCATCAAAATCATTAAAAAGTTCATTAAAGACAAAAATAATTAAAAAAGACCAATAATAATAATTCAGAAAAGAATTGAGGCAACACTAACAAATGCCAAATATTGAATAAACACCTTGTTAAAAAAAAAAAAAAGCGAGGATGATAAGGATGAAAAGCAAGACACACTTCTATACAAGCGTGTTTCGAAGTGGGGTTTTTGGAGGCGTATTGGTATTCCACGCGTTTCAAGGACAAACGGAGTAAACAAAAGTGTGTTTCCGTTTCACGCTTTCCAAAAAATCGCGTCCATGAAACAAAAGTTTGCGCCCATGAGAAAAAATTTGCGGTCAATGTTCAAAAAAGAAGCGTGTTTGTTTCCACGCTTTCGTATCAATGCGTCCGCGAGGCCACGAGTAAAAAAAGACTGCGCAACGTTATGAAATCAACGTGTTTGCAATTCACGCATCTTCTTCTCACCCAGAAACACAGGAATAAACAGGGCTCCAACGAAACTTATGGAGAACCCGAGCACCGAACTCGATTCTCAATCATCTTATCGGGCAGCAGAACACCATAGTTCCTCATTCGTGGTATTTCCCTCATTTCAAGTTTTTTTTTTTTTTTTGGGGGGTGGGGTGTGTGGGGGCGTAATTTAAGATTATATTCAAGTCCTTCAAACTGTTTCATTCAATTGTATATATACCTTTTGTAGCATAGTTCCTTCTCTCGCCCCTTCTCCATTTGCTCATTGGATGAAGATGATTTGGCATTTTATCTAATAACTTGTTGCACCACTTCCACTTCAAATTTCAAGGAGATGAGAATTATATGGCAGTCTCATTAAGCAATTTCATTCTCCACGAGCTAGACCACAAAATCAGTTCAAATGTACGCGGATTGTGGGTATTCGAAATCAGCCCACGTCCTGTTCGACAAAATGCCGCAACCAAATGTGTTTGCTTGGACTGCAATCCTTTTGATTTATTCGCAGCGTGGAATGTCAGATAAGTGAATTGGGTTTTATTGTGAGGTGAAATTGAAGGGTGTAATTCCTGACAAGTATGTGTTTCCTAAGGTCTTACGGGCATGTGCTCAGTATTGGAATTTCAAAGTGGGGATTCAAGTCCACAAAGATGTGATCACTTGTGGAGCTGAATTGACTTTACAAGTTTGTAATTCTTTAGTTGATGTGTATTCGAAATGCCCTCACATTGAGAGTGATAGACGGGTTTTTAGCCAAATGGCGGAAATAGATTTCTTGTCGTGGAATTCAATGATTTCACGGTATGATTGTAATGGGTTCCTTGAATCAGCTTTGGATTTGTTGGGTACTATGAGGTTGGAAGGTTTTGAGCCTGGCCTAGTCACTTGGAACATGGCAATGGACGTTTATTGCAAAATGGGGCAGTGTGATGAAGCTTGGAAGATTTTTGAACTAATTGAAGAGCCTGATATCATTTCTTGGACCACGTTGTTATTCAAGGATCCAGAAGCATGAAGTAACATTAGCGATCTTTACGGATATGGTTACGAAGGGTTATGGTTTCCCTGATTTGGATTGCATGTATTTCCAGCATCATTGTTTCTTGCTGACATCTAGGTGCTTTAATATGTGGGCGAGCGAAAAATTCATTGTTATGGGATCAAAAAGGAAACAGAGTTTGCATTTTACAATTCAGCCAGACCTGCATTGTTGACTATGTATGCTAGACGTAGGGAAGTATGCAATGCAGCAAACGTATTCATTCTGATGTTGTCACTTGGAAGTTGGAACGCCATGATTTTTGGTTTTGCTGATCTTGGAATGAACAAATCGGCACTTGAGTGTTGCAGAACAATGCAAAGCATGGGCTACAAAATGACCGGACCACAATTTCCACCGTTTTGCCAGTATGTGATATTTAATCTGGGAAACAAGTACATGCCTAACATCATTCCTGTTTGCAACGCGTTGATCCATACATACCTTTAATGCGGATGCATCAAAATTGCATTTTCTGTGTTTTCTGAAATGGTGAGTCGGGATTTAGTATCATGGAACACAATGATAGGAGGGTACGGATTCCATGGGTTTGGTTACCTTCTGGTAGAGATGAATAAATCTGGCATTTACCCAAACTCTGTTACTTTTACTTAGTGCTATCGGCTTGTAGTCATTCGTGTCTAGTGGATAAGGGGCTTGAAGTCTTCCACAGAATGAAGACTGACTTTGGCTTTAACCCTGAAATGTAACTTTTTCTTATGTTGTTGATTTACAAGCATGTGCCAGTCGACTTGAGGATGCTGTTGGTTTTGTAAGGAAAATGCCCCTAGAGCCTGTTAAGTCTATTTTGGGTGTTGTTCTTTCTGCTTCTTAAGCTCAAGAAGACATAAATGTTACTTTGCTAGCTTCAGAACATTTCATCCATCTTGAACCTGAATATATTGGACATTACGTGACTTTGGCCAATATAAACACCATGGCAGGAAGATGGGATGATGCTATACGAGTGAGAAAGCTAATGAAGAGTAGAGGATTGGTCAAAGCTAACGAGGTGATGATGTCAACATTTATTTTATTCTTTTGATAAGTGCAAGGTGTTATTAAGCTCAACCAAACAAACAAAGTCCAGGGATAAAACCCCATACAACAAATCAACAGAAAAGGCAGCAATTAGTCTGCCAAAAGAAACTGTCAAACACCATAACTACACATGTTTTAGAATCCTTTCAGCCAAGCCCTAACTATCACAGAGGGCCTTATTCTTCGAGTGATTCAAATTTCTCCCAGAGCTGAGAAATTCCCTGATTTCGGTGGCAATTCTGATGAACTCCTTATCATGCTCATCAGCTTTCCCTTCGAAAATTTGACCATTCCTCTCCCTTCACAAGCCGTACAGTGCAGCTGCCAAGGTACAATTGAGACTAATTCTCCTAAGGCCTTTACCTTTCACATGAATAATAAACCACTCTAGAGCATCCCCTCTCGTACTAGGCATTCCCCACACCATATTCCTGACCATCAAGTCCTGCCACGCAGCTAACGAGAAGCGACATTGAAAAAAAGATGTTGGTATGGCTCTTCCCCAATTCTGCTGGAACAACAATTATGATCTAACTCTATACCGCAGCTTCTCAACCTGTCTTTGGTATATAATCTGTGATGAACAGCGAACCAGAGGACAAAAAACCATCTAGGCGGATTATTTCCTCCCCAAATTACCTTGTGCCGGGTCCGAATGAGATACCTTTTCCTAATGGCATTCCAAGCAGATTGGGCAGTGAAATTACCTCTGGGATGAGGTTGAGGCAACCAAACTACAGCATCATCCCTTTCAGGCATAGGCATCAGGCTTGGCGGAGTTTGAGCAATTATAGCTTGGATGGCCTGGTTTCTCAATCTCGGTCAACACCAAATGCCATGGTCAATAATTGATGCAACTTTGGCCCTTAGAGGCCTGCCCAAATTAGTCACTACCCTTTCCCCAAAAGGTACTCTTCCCGTTGCCAACTTGTTTTTCTTGTGACGATGTCAATTTGTCTTTCTTGTGAACTATAGCAAGTGAAACATCAAATTTTGGAACGAGCAAGGTGGAGAAGTTGAAGTTTTTCAAAAGGCCTTTCAATAAAGCTTCAAATAAAATTGTCTAACCAGCTTTACTAGGGATATCTCTGGTTCATTTTACGCCTATACTATATTAAGATTGAAAACAAATCTAAACTTTATAGAAGAAATCTCATACTCAGTTAAAGGATTCTTGTATACATATTAATTCTTACAGATGCCTTTCGATTAAAACAAAATGCACCAAGTCGTTCCTTCCCTTTGTCTTTCTTTCTTTTAGTTTCTATGCAAATAAATGCTTCTTACTGTGACACTTTTCCTCCTTTACAGTTTACACACTGTATAGCCTGTATATTGATGGCAAACTCATTAGGAGTACGTTGCTTCGCAACAAAGCAACTGAGGAGATGAAAGTCTAGGAGCGACGTATTTGAAGATGAATCTCGACTTTAAATTTGTGGATGAGTTGTTGAAGGCAGCACTGATTAACAAGTTCTAATAGGATGTTAAGTGACAGAAGTTCAAGCTCACTAGATTACGCGACTCGAACATAAATTGACCAGGCAATGAGAATGATTTGTCTCCCGACGGCAGAGGACAGCAACCACTGTTTGGACTCCTGGGCATGAACTTCAAGAAGTTGCTTGACCTTGTGGAGAAGAGTTGCCACCAAATCCACAAGGAAACTGTGGTTCACGAGGTTGCCTTGAAAGTTTGAAAACTCTGATGGCACCAATCACCAATACCCTTGTGCACTCTTCACACCTTTTCTATTGGCTCATACACATATTAGTAAATTGTAGCTTGCAAAATAAATTTCTTGCTTTTGACCGATTGTAAGAAGATTTTGTTGAGATTGTGTCATCCCTTTACCATTGGCACGAACACACTATAGTAAATTTTAGCTCGCAAAATAGATTTTGTTGCTTGTGACAGATTGTAAGAAGATTTTATTGCGACTGACCTGCATTTTACTTGTTTTCAGGTGGCTATATGTTCTGCGGCGTTTTGAGAACTTCCGGCAGAAACAGGACTTGGTCTTGTCCTCAGTGGTAAGGGATCGTGCACAACTACTGGTGGATTTTTCGTTTAATTTGTCATGATATTGATATTAACTGTCATGACATGAGAATTAACAGGTCTGCGGCGCTTATGTTCCTGTGGTGATTGAAAACTTTGCATTTAACTTACAAACTTGAGCTAGTTAGAGATGTTCCAACAGTATATTTGACACTTCCATACCCAACCAATGTGAAACTATATATTTCTATATCTACATCTGATCCTTATTTAGCAATTCACCGCATTCTTGGCTGGATTGGATGACGATTGACGAGGAATCGAGGACAAAAAAGAATCAAATCTGAGAGTTTTTTTCTATTTTTTTAAGAAATCGGACAAACTCTGTCATACATAAATCATACAAGATCATCAAGTTGACTATGAAACTTTAGAAGTATGATTGCCAAATAGTTTTCTCGAGAAAGTTGTATCAGGGTTTGGCAGTGATATTTTGACTGACTTACTAGGTGTTCGACAGAAAGTCGCATAAGTAATGACTGCAAGCCACGATTGATTAGGGTGATTGTGTGATCATTCTAGGAGCAGCTTGATGGTTCTCACAGTTATAGAGCGCTATGCCGCACAGATTTATATGATTTTCATGTTCAATTTGATTTCCAACATTTTTCATGTTCTAGAACGAGTGCTTTAACATTCCAAGACTGATGATTTAGGATTTGATAAGCACATGTGATATGTAAACTCTTGAAGGTATACTGGTTTTGAAATCAATTCGTCAAACAAGTACTAAAAATTTCATTGGTATTTTTGTAGTCAATTCTTCACAGGAAAATGGAAATACAAGGGTTGGGCAATGGCTAGACAGATTGATCTACTTCTCAGAATGAAGTGTTAAAAGTTAGCAAGAAACTTGGTCATTGGTTTGTGGACTGAGGTATCATATTTTTGATATTGGACATTTCCCTTTCTTTTACTGGTTATGACTCTCAGTCTCTCGTTCGCTTATATACTGCTTCTTGGGTAACAGTAACACTAATTATGGTTACTAAATTCTCATTGAACTTTTGGGAAAGCCTCGTCCAGTTCCGATGGTGGTTTAAGCAAGTGGACTTGGCAGGAAGAATGCGAATAAAAGACCTATAGTCTAACACCTAAACGAATTTAGTCATAAGGTTATGGTCGATACCCGGTTGGTGAAACTGTAACGGTTGCATATGTTTGTTTCTAGTGCTTTGGGAGTTGCTTTTATGGACTCCCAGATGAACACAACATAATATTGCACTGTCACAAAAAAAAAAAAAAAAAAACTCCAGAGGGAATTGAAGGTGGGGATTGTAAGAATGAGAATAAAAGACACCATGCAGACATTTATTCTAAGCAAAACAATTGAGTTCCAATTCAAGCTCAGGAATAGAAAGTAGAGAAAAAGGGAGAGTTTTTTTTTTTTTTCCCTGTCGGCAAAATTCAGTATTTTTAGAATAGTTGGATTAGCACGTTGGAAAAGGATTTGAACTCTTAACCTGCATGTAGGAAAGAAAAATTGTTTTAAATTTTTTAGACAATTAACTTGTACCATGGCTTCAGCAGGACTAGAATTCTCTTCGAGCGTAATCGGGTTGCCGTTGCAACAAGTGGTAGAGAGGTGAGTACTTACATCCCCTTCGTCTACTTGGATGAGAAATGAAAAAAAGAAAGGAGGGTGGATTCACAACTAATGAGAAAAAAGAAAAGGAAAAGAGCATATATTTTTTCACTATCTCATTTAGCAAAATAAGAGATTTAAGGCCAAGTTTTCCCACGGGATTAAAGGGACTTATTTTCCTTCACATAATACAAAGGGAAATAAGTTCAGGTTTAGGAAAACTCGGCTATACTTCACCTTTTCTCTTCTCACTAAAAGTGGTAGGAAACAAAAATAGCTCTTTAAGGGTTCTTACTCGCACTTATTCTCACCCTCAGTAAAAGCTTTTTGGCCATCCAAACATGGGAGAGGAAACTTTTTTTTTTTTTTTCCTTTTCTTTTGTTCTTGAAAGCCTGGTACTTGTTTGTCTCATTTTAGAATGCTCTTCAATTTTGTGCTTCTTCTGGTTCTAGTCCAATTATTGGTTGTAATTGTATGGTTCCAATTATTATTTTTGGATAAACTATGGTTCCAATTATTGGTTGCATATGTAGCTAGTTTCACCAAACGCTGCGTTTTGGTCACACTTTCCCCTCTACTCCCTCTTCTTTTCGAGAAGTTATTCACTGCTCCTGAGCACCAAATATATTTCCCCAAATTTTTCATTTCGTTCCCCTCTCTCTCTCTCTCACTCTCTCTCTCTCTCTCGTCTCCGTCATTCTCTCACCCTATCTTTTTCAGGCGCCGTCTCCATATCACCTCAACCCCAACGCCTCCCGCTCGGACGCCGTCTCTGCTCCGTCTCCATCGCCGTCTCCAGGTTCTCTCTCTCTCTCTCTCTGCGATCTCCGCTTTCGCTCGCAGAAACTCTCCCCACCTTGTTCAACCGAACCCCTAAGCCTGGTTTGTATTGTATTTAATTTCTTTTAGGGTTTTGCGTTTTGTTGTAATTTCTCTTTGGCATACAAAAAAGTTATGTTTGTTTTTGTTCTCGTGTTAGGTTACGAATAGCGTTTTAGTCAGGGTATGAAGAAATCATTTTTGCATTTCTCGGTTGACGATCTGTTGATTGGGTCAATTGGGTTTCATCACACCTGTCTTTTGGTTCAATCACATGACTGTCGAAATGGGATTTTGATTAACCTTTGAATAAGAGCAAAAAACAATATTTTGAGGGGGAAAATTCAATTGGAAAGAACTCAACAGTATTTGAAAGGGGAAAAGTCTTACCTTTGCTGGTATCCAAAGGTTTGACAACTAATGTGAATTGGGGTTGATTTTTTCACTTGCGAATTGGGGGTTATTTTCACATGTGTACAGTTTTCAGAAAAGCAATATCATCTAGCAGAATCTGCGTAATTGCTTTCTTATGAAGTGTACATAGAATTATTCTAGGTTGGTAATCAACGATTTCTTAATTCTAATTCTTACTGCTTAAATTCAAGGTCCTTGTGCAGATTGGGGTCTGTAATTTATGCCCTCTTCTTGTATGTAGATTGACTTCATTAAATTATGAACAATGGAAACTATAAACGAAGGTTTTGAAGCAGTAGTGCATACCCATTTTTTTGAAAAAACTGTTTCCTTGAGATCATTTGATACTTCCCTCTTCAACTTACTCATCTGCACATGAAGAACACTTGATGTATTATGCCCTTTGCTACCCTCACCACCCACCATCAACAATTTATGCAAGCCTCTCTCGTCCTGTGTATCAATAAACGGACAAGCAGCAGTCTTTACCCACACCATACTTCTAGTGTAGGGTGGTCATTATTTTTCATATCTGAGATGAGATTGCCTAGATGGGTAGCTGTCTAGATTTCTCAGCTCTGTTATTTTAATTCTTCCCAAAAGTTTAGATATCACGTGTTACATGTGCAACAGTGATAGCGATTGGAGTGAAGCATCTTATAAATTTGTTTGGAATCCCTTCCGTTATCGAACATGTTGCAGCAAAAATATGAGTTTGTGGTGGGAAAAGGAAGGCATTCTACTTTTTTCCTTCTGCATTTCTCATTCTTCATTGAAATAACTCCGATAAAATGTTACTCTAAGTGTCTCCCCATTGTCCCAAATCATGGGAGAGACTATTTGAACAAAGTAGTAGACTCAACGAAGTCAATTGGATTGTGTTCTTTTTAAAACTCTCTCTGTGGGAGTTTGGGAGCATTACCAGATAAGCGTGACAAATGAATCATGTTCCCAGGCGCGTCAACCTGCAAATTCCTCTATTAAGAATAGGGAAACAGAAGGAAACTAGTATTTGGTTGGCACTCTAAGCCTTTAACCCATGAGAAATCGTGTAACAGGTAATTCATATCAAACAGGTAGTGTATATTTAACTTTGTGTTTCTTTTCTTGTTAATTGTATACCTTTAGGTTTTATTTCTTTTAGGGAGTACCGGAGTAAGTTCCATTGATTTTGCCATTCTTATCTTAGAATGACTAATTTGACTTCATTAGTGATTGGATTGCGTTTCATATCATGTTAACTATATGCCTCTAGGTGTAATCAACTTGATTTATTGATATCAAACTTCATTTTAACATGCATATTCTAGGTCCCGCGGACGAAAAGAAAATGCCGCCTCCTACCGTGAACAAACGGATACGAATTTCGAGTGAGGCTCACTCAGCTAGAAGACGGGCTGCGACTAAATCCATGCGCTTGAGGGCTAGGATTAGAGAGCCTGCACCACAACTGACCATTCGGGAGCTTGTGGCGTTCATGCAAGCTGAGGTTGCATCCCTTCGTACTGATTTAGAGGAGTTGAGGGCTGAGTTTCGGACAGAGGTACATACCCTAAGACATGAGTTGATGGTAGCTCGTCTTGAAAGGTGTAAAAATTGTTCTGAATCTGGGCAGTCAAATGGTGGTGATGGAGCTGACGGAGAGTGAGTCAGTTCCTTTATTAGGTGGTAGTGCTGTTGGGACTTATTCACAAAGATTACTCTTTCAATGTCATAAACGCTTTGTGATTACCTGCGCACTTTGTAAGAACATCGGAATGGTTGGGTATGGAAGTTGCTTAATTTTATCCTCTTGGTATCCATGTTTAGCTTCTGTTATATGCCTCCAGATTGAGCTTTGGCAATGGTTTTTTGCCAGCTTAGCTTGAGTTTTGTGTATGAGTTTACTATGTTATCTGCTGAACAGAACATGGGAGTGGCAGTTTGTAAAAATTTCCTTGTCAGCTTTTGGATTCCATATGTTTCATACAGTATAAGTTTCCAATTTCTCACCTTTTTTTTCCAAGTTTGGAGAGGAGCTCCCTAATTGTCCAAAGGCCACTTCGATTGCGATTACCCAGCATCTCCTTGAAGGCTCCTTTGGTTACCTATCTTATTTACTCTTTTGGTCACCCATCTTATTAACGTTATTATGTCTGGTTATACATGCATCTTTTTGAGAGAGATGCATATCCATAGCAGGGTACGGTACATTCAGCCTCCACTTTTACTTATTCGGTCTCCTTGTGAAAGGTGAAAAAAGAAAGTGAAAGAGATGGATTGTAAAGTAGTAATAATAAATACCATTTCTCCCTTTTTATTTATTCTCATTTTGTGCATGTGTAAAATTGTAGAAACTTTCGCAAGGTTTCCAGAACTTCTAAAGCAATCACAGATACCAGCTACTTAAACCGCATTAGACGTTGGATCCAACACTTGACATCCAAGCTAATACCAGTTCTTTTTGTACTTTCTTTTAAAAGTATATATAAACATGTTCTGCTGCCCTTTGGTTCAAAAGTACAGTAACATGCAAAATTCATCCTAGTCCTTACGGAGTATAAGTCTATTGCAGCAATCGTTGAGAAGTAAAAATAATACTCCAGTAGTACTAATTAATTTCAAAATAGCTGCCAAACTAAGAAAACCGAAAACCTACGTATCAAAAATCAATCTGAAGGAGCATGATGCACGAAATTTGACCGCGTCGTCACCGGAAAATCTGCATCACTGCTCTGACTGGCGTCTTGTGGGTGTTGAACTGCGGGTAGGGCTGGCAAAAAACAGAGGAAAAGAAGGTGGTGGTGGTGAAGAAGATGATGACGAGACAGAGTACCCAAGAGAGGAAGAAGATGGAGAAGATGATTGAAATCGAGCAGCCATTGAAGATGGCTGTAGTGTTTCTTCATAAAAGTTCGTCCGCTCTCTTTGAAACTCCATAAAATTCTTGCAATGTATGTAATCGAAGTAGCTCTGTAAATGGTGAGGAGGCTGAGAAGGGTCAATTGGCTCACATGATGTCAAATCGGAGAAAATGGTTTTTGAAGGATCAGAAATAGCTAACTGGGTTGCTGGGAAACTAGCCGGAGATGGCCGGAGACTTGCACTTTCAGGGGAGTTTAGCTTGGCCGTATTGCCTCTGAAACAGAGAGCTGCTTCTCTGTAACTCTCATTATTTTGTATATGTACAATTGGCTCACTTGATGTTGAAATGGCGAAAAGTGTACTTGAAGGATCAGAAGTGGCCAACTGGGTCACCGGAAATTCTGCAGGAGATGGCCGGAGACTGACATTTTCAGGGAAGTTGAGTTTGGCCTTATTGCCTCTGAAATTGAGAGCTGCTTGGTCGTATGCTTGAGCGGCAGCCTCGGCAGTGTCGAAAGTGCCTAACCAAACCCTAGCAGCCTTAAAGGGGTTTCTGATTTCAGCTGCCCATTTTCCCCATGGCCTCTTTCTCACTCCTCTGTATTTTCTGTTTGGCTCTTCTCCATGGGATTCAATGTTTTGTTGTGTGGAAGTGTATGTGTATGCAGTTTGTGCTCCTGCAGTCATGCTTGGCCTGCTGCTACTTGAGCCTTCTGAAACAGAAAACAGAGAGAACCCAACAGGAGGTTTAATATACATAATTGATAATCCAATTAAGCCACTATATAAGCACTAATTTACAACATTTGTATCATACGATACGATATCATATATTCCAATGTATTGATAGTTAAGGTGGATAATTCGCAGTGATGAACTAGAAAAACAATGTGCATAATATATGGTTAGTATCGTCATGTACGTGAATATCTATAGTGAATAGCTGAGTCTATACGAGGATTACTTCAGCACAACTCATTCAAAAGACAATGAAATTCGAACAAAGCTAGCTAGAAATTGAGAGAGATCCTGAAAACTCACCTTTCAAACCGAACGATGAACCACCCACTGGAAAGTCCCCATATGCTGTAGAAGCTCTTGCAAATACTATTTCAGAGAAGCTTCCACTATCCTCCTCTTCGCGTCCTCTCTTCTCTCCAACACCCCTCATAGAAGCAGATGATGAACTACTTCCTCCACCACCACCACCGCCACTAACAACCGATTGACTAACCAAATCTTGAGTCACCTCTCCAGACACCACGTGTGTCAGCGCGGACACCATCACCGATGTCTCTGCCTCTCTACTGTGCCTGGAAAACACCGGCTGCATCTCCGCCACGGTTCCAGCTCCTTCATGCACCACCTCTCTCCCTCCCTCCTCACCTCTCACCCTCGCACCCCTGCCGTAGGGCCTTAAATTTAACACCTTGAAAACACACATGTATTTCAAACAACTACAGGATAATATAGATATAGATATAGATATAAACAAACTTAACGTGGAAAACAATATTGAAAGATTCAATGGACCCAACTCATTTACCGCTTTCAAAGGAGACCCGGCGTTATATAAGCAAGTTGGGGTGGTAGAATTCTAAGCTAAGCGCCGCCATAGGAAAGGTGTCGGTCCACCTCCTTCACAATGAAGCAATTTGATTAGATTAAAGAATAATTTTACGGACACAGAAATTAATTACGAAATTAATATACCTATAAAATAATTCTCCTCGGGATAAATTCGAGTAAAATTATTTTGTGCTCCCTGTTTCAACGTGTCTATTTCATTTTGTAACTCTGGCCGATGAACATATTTTGCAGGTGTCACATATTTTTCTCATGCTTTATATATAGTGTAAAGGCATATTGACTCATTTGGATTAGATTAATTGTTGGGACAATGTGTGACACACTATGTGCTGTCCGGAAAGTATCTTTAATTTTAATTTTGCACGTTTATTCAGTACTTGATTTTTTTGTGTGTGTCAATATTGTGTACATCAGTGGGAGTTAGCGAAAAGTTAGCAGATTAACCCACAGTGGGTTTCAAAGGCTATCCATAGCCCTGAATCTCAAACGCCCATGACGGATCTCAATCCTTGGCCTTCGCATGGGGAAGATAAGAAGATCTCAATTGGGCTAAAGCTCATTCGTTAGATGTTGATGTGCGAGGGTACTAGTTTTTGATTTTGTGCGCAACACTTGCCCATTGATTACAGTGTCCTTTACCAGTATTTTGATATTGATGTAAGAGGACACTAGTTTTGGGTTTTGCGAGTCAAACACTAGGGGTTTTGGGTGTGAACTCACCTCAACTTGAGTTGGTACAAGACAATGCTAGTATTTAATGGTAATATTTAATTTTCATATTTAGTCTCTAACAAATTTTTGTGTCCGCTAAATATATGTAACGGTTGAGGCACGGATAACCTAACCGGCCCGAACACCTGAATTATAAAAATGTTGTTGATGTGGAGAGGGTACTTAATAGATTTGGGTTTGTAAGTCAACCACTTGTGGAGTTGGGTGTGAACTCAACCCAACTAGGGGCGGTGGCCGCTTTCCGGCTTTTTCGGTGAGTCGGTGGTGGGAGAGAGAGACCGAGAATGGCCGACATCATGAGATTGGGCCTATGAATCTACTAGTAGTAGGTAATAACACTTTTTGCCTTGTGCAATGTAGTGGGAGAATTGGGCTGCATAGGTTCTTAGGAGTCCAATTGAAAGCCCAAAACTGATCCAGACAGCCCATAACTCTGTTTTGAAGTTTGACCAAAGTCCAGACGGAATTGTATTTAGGATCGTTCGATGCACGTGGAGTTTCATAAATTGAACAACTCCGAATATAATTGTGCCTGCAGGCTGCAGTTTTGTTCCACTACTGTTCCCATTTGTGCACCCAATGACATTTCTGAGTTCCCGTAGTGTCTCAACCGTTGACTTCAATCACAACGGAATTATTCCGGTTGTGAAAAATGGCATGCGCGGAATAATTCTATGGTGTATAACCTTTCTATATTGAGATAAGTCGAAGTCAAAATTCAAAAACACAAAAAATAGGCACACAGAGAAGACTTTTAAAGTTCTCACGAGTGGAGAAGGAGTGTGTGGGTGGTGTGCTTGATGATAAAGACGGTTGAAAATTCGAAATGAATGCGTTTTACAATATTTTGAATTGAATATTCAAGAAATGGAAAGCTTGACCATGTAGGGACTACATTCAAGTGAAATTAACAATTTTCCCTTTATTTGATATGCGATGGAGAACAATAATAAACACATTGGAACCGATTTCTTTACGGTCAGTTCATACGAAGCTTTACTTTGATTTTAATTGAGACTCTCACGAACAGTCAGTGGAATTGGTTTCCTAGAACTAGTCGATATGCGTGTAGACTAGTCAAGACACTTGAGTTATCAAAAAACAATAATTATCTTCATAAACTTGATAATGACTCAGTGTGCCCTTGTTACAAACGCTTGTGATCTTAACTACGGTATGTACCACACCAGCGCCCGCACCATGAATTTCTTCCACTTTCAATTTTCTCATGTATTTGGTGATAGATCTCATACAAATGTTACTTCGAGAAACAAGATTTGAGCGCGCCCAGTAATGCTGAATAATTTTTCCTGTCCTTTAGCAAAGTGGACTAGGCAAAATCTAGACTTTGTCAAGAAGATATCAGCACCACATGCCAAACCATGATACGGATGCAACTTGTTGCGGGTTTTGACTTTGGGAACAGAAAGTCTGCATGTATTTGGTTGATTTTTTTACGAGCGAGTTTGGTTTTTGGTTGTTCCAACAATGCAAATTACATCATTTGATTCGTCATGCTCCATGAATTTTTGAAGCCAAGTAATTCTCTCTCTCTCTCTCTCTCTCTCTTTGTATTTTATTAACTAGTGAGTGTACACAGGTATGGAGAACGAGGACGCGTGGCTATTATTTTAGATGGGGTCAACAGGCTCCTGCCATCACGGGTCCCACACAAATCATCCGAGCCGTTCATTAAATGTAAAATATTTTTTCAAGGGTCCCCGTAAAAAAAATAAACTCAATCCGATAACTAAAGGTGCTCGATCAAACCATATAACTATTCATTATCCAGAAATCTGAATGAAAAGTTCGATGGTTGGATGAAACACTTATAGGTATCGGATTGAGCTTATTTTTATATGGGGACCCTCAAAAAAATGTTTTACATTTAATGAACTGCTCGGATGATTTATGTGGGACCCGTGGTGGACCCCACAAAGAAATTTTGTGTGTAGCAGGTTCCCTGTGGGAAGAACCCAAAAACGCGGAATGCTGATACGTACTAGTCCACCGAAACATTTTGAAAATCAACGGCAGAACAAAACCTCTTTTTATGAAGGGGACGCAATGACGGGACCATGACTTTTTATACGAGAATGTCACAACATGACTAACAAAATTTTAAGATTCGGATATCTAAAATGTCAAAATACACAATTAAAAAAAGAAAAAAAAACTCTATAAAATGGAGTCCCAAATGGGATGCACTTTCGACAAATAAGTCGAAATCAATTACTTCTATTTACAAAATAGAGAGCTCTATATTCAAAAACCAACTCTATAACCTAAATAGTCACCAGTGGAATAGATCTCCATTACGTGCTGCAAAAATTGTGAGTATGAATTCTAGTCGCCGGCAGGAATGCATAATTTAGCTAGCTAGAGTATGTATCCTTTTTATAAGCATATTTAGCATCACTTTTTAGCTTTTTGTGGTGCTTTTTATCCAACGTTATTTTAATTTTTTGTGTGAGGGCATATTGGGAGATTTTTTCTTTATAATCTGCATAATTCTCAAAGCTAATAAGAAAAGTAGTTAAAAGAACTGATTTAAAAAAAAAAAAAAACACACAGAGTCCAAACATCTGTTCGACTTGGGCATATGACAAGGAGATGCATTAATCGCGGTCTAACTAATGTCAAGGTTGATTATTATGTACACAACATTTGACCCATTTTGGCAAGTGGATAATTGATTATTGAATTTTTATGTTTCTGTTTACTTCCACGTATATATTTCAACTGCCTGGACCTTTTCTCCATGGGTTTTCTTCTTCTGTTTTTTGTTTCAAACCCAGAATTTAGAGAGCCACTTGTTTGACTCTGACTTAACTCCATTGCGCAAAAGATTGCAATTTAGAGAGCCACTTGTATGTTGGTTGGTTTGATGGCATTATCGGAGTTGAAAATTGTTTTCGATAACTTTTGGTGACGTGCACCGACTAATTCTGAGAGTCCAATCCATCGTTTACTTGCGGAGAGTTCAATTAAAATCGGAGCAAAGCTCTGTATGAATTGACTCCATAAAAAATTGATAACACGTGAGGTTTCGAACCTGAAAGTTTCGGAGGGAGCAAACTTCTAATTTTAGGCCTCGACGACCGAGCCAACCAAGGGTTATTGGAGTGGAGAGCTGTAGAATTTTATAATGCAACCCACAGAGTTGATTTAATTATCAAGTGCCACAATCTCACCCGAGAATTGGCTTTGTTCGTTTAAGAGTTTTGAGTATTTTAGTTTTGATAGTGGATGGAGAGAGAAATAGGGTAATGATTGGAGAGAGATAGAGAGAGAAATGAAATTAATAATTGAAAAAATAGGGTAATGATTGGAGAAAGATATAGGATAATAATTGAAAAACAAAATTAAAACAAAGTAAAGATGGGAAACGGACAAGGCCATTATCAACGAAAAAATGCTAACCACCGCTTTTTGACAACGGTAAAATTTCGGTTTCTAGAAATCCAAAATTATAAATAAATGAAAAAAACCGAATTGTGTAAAATTTTACTGTGTGATTAGTCTTTTTGTGCACGTTAAGCGCCGTACGTCTGGTAAAGTAATTGTAGAGTGGCGACTATTACCAATGGTTAGCAAGGGTCAACCAAATTAATTCACCGCCAAACCAACCATTGCCACTTCTTCCTCCCTCCTCCCTAACCACGCCTTCTCCTCTTCTTCTTCTTCTTCTTCTTCTTCTTCTTCTCCTCCTCCTCCTCCTCCACCATCTCTCCACCCAGACCAACATTTAATCCTAGGATTTTAGATTTCTTGGTGTTTCACCACCATATAACCACTATCGTCGCTTCACCACTACTAACTCCACAACTACCACTACCATTCTAAATAATAGTGGTTGTGAGGTGTTAAAATGATGGTTGTGGCAGAGCCGCAGACGTGTGGCAGCAGTGGTGGTAAAGTGACGGTGGTGGTTTGTGTTAGGACTTCAATGAACACAAGTGAGCCCAAAACCCATAACGAAACAGATGAATTATCATTCGGACAAAGATAAAAGGATCATTAGAATCCAGCTACGTTTCCATTTTTAATTGACACTTAAAAGTTCTCAAACACCAAGTTAGAGCACCTATACAAAGAAGTTCTCACCCATTTAGGCTTCACATTACAATATTTGGTCATAATTTCAAGAACTCGCACCTACAAACCGTCAATAGTACCACCATCGGCCAAGGCAGCAAACCTTTCGGTCATTTGCAGTATAACTCTTAACTTCCACAAGCGATGCAATCTTCACGGTCCGTTAAAGAACATACCAATTGCGACATTTTAGTGTCCTTGTCATCGTCTGCAATCGATTATCAGCTTTTTAGTTAATATAAGATACAAAACAAATTCAAATTATGAGAAATATTGTACTCGCAATTAATTTAAAGAAAGACGTTACATTAAGAACGGAAGTGTCCACAATGAACTTGATGGCATCAGATGCAGCACATGATCGGAGATGGTGTACATCCCAGTTTTCAAACCCTTTAATACAGAGAAAGGAGAGAAACGAGGTCCTCGGTAACGCGACATAAAGACTCCTTATACTTTATTTATATTGATTTTTTTTTGAAATTTCATTTTCAAGAAAAAACAAAATAGATCAGCAAGTTATGCAGAGCATTCCTATAATAATCCCGATCTATAATTTAACTCTTTGCATGAAGTGACTAGCTGCACATCAAAATCAAGAAGAAATTTAATGACCAAATGGTCCAACAATAATTATTCCCCACTCGGACAAACTATTTGCAAAAATTCTCAAAAATAGAAACACGGGTCAAGAAATGTGCAACAGAGAGAGTGCAACAATATCACAATAAATAAAAATCATGTTCAAAAATGAAAACCTCCATAATGATCACCCCACAAGACAACACTCAAACTATTATGACCCAATCCTATCATGTAAAGGGCAAGTCAGCACAATGGAAAGAGGCATAATTGCAATAACAGAGCATCATTAGCATATCTAGCTAGGAACCAAGTTTCTGTAAACTACCATATAATGGAGATTCTCTTCAACTAAATGTGACAACTAACGTATGCCAAACTCATTCCGCAAAATCTCAAACCACAGGATGCAAAGAGAGATAAAAGTTCTTACCCTGGACCACATATGGAAGTAAGTTTCCCGAAATTGGGTTGGTCCATGTGTATGTTCAGTCTTTGACTCTGGTCGATGTAGCATCCACGGTCAACAGCCATATCAACCAACGTCTTTTGCTTGATTTCCCAAACAGTTCTGATGCAGGAAATGATTCAGTCCAAATGAATAATAATGAAGAGGAAGCAGAAAAAGGACATTATTAAGAAAATAAAAAGGAAAATCCATACTTGTAGATATCTTTTAGCTCCACATGAATTTCTGGAATTTTTCTGCACAGAGCCATTCTCATAGATTATTTGGTTCTTAAGAGCAGGTGACCAAAGACCCATCTCAGTAAGGTCATGAAGTAGGTGTTTATTCACCACAATGAATTTGCCGCTGAAAAGAATCAATTAACGTTAAATGGAAGGCAAAAAGACTCGGTCTTAGAAGCTACGCACTATCGTAAAAAGGCAAAGCAAACCTTAGTACTCTGCGACTGTAGATATTGGAGGTATATGGTTCAAAGCATTCATTGTTTCCAAGAATCTGGCTGGTTGAAGCAGCGGGCATAGGTGCCACAAGAAGTGAATTTCTGATCCCATTCTTTGATATAATACCCCACAGAGCATTCCAATCCCATTGATTTGATGGTGTTACCCCCCACATATATGGTTGAAGGACTCCCTAAATATCATAGTTTCAAAAGACACATAATTTGTGACCATTTAAAACATCGGCACAAATTCAAAGGCCCAATAAACACAACCATACATGGAAGCCCACAGATGAGAATCAAAATTTGAAGTGCATCTCGAGGTTGACAATCGTAGGAAAAATTGGATACACAGCATCATATCAAAGTTTTTTTTTGAAAGGCAAAAAGATTTCATTAATCTCTGAAATTGTTACAAAGATTAATAGGAATGATGGTATTATATCCCTAACCCGAGACCCATTAGAGTTACAAAGTTAAGAATAATCCTATGTCCATTCAAAACCCAAACTCGAGGTTAGCAAGAAACCAACCAAGGAAACCTCCATTGGGACAAGTCCACATCTAATGGGCCAAGCCCAAGAAACTCCCATACCTAACGGGCCAAGCAGCCCAAACCGAAAACCTAAAACCCCAGCTGCTCTACCCACTACCGACAGTAACCACCACCACCTGAGGACGAACCCTGCCGAGCCGCAACCACCACCGGAGCACTACCCGAGCCGTAACTATTAACCATTTAACCTTGCAACAATGAATAAAAATAAAGAGCTTTAAGCTGGTTTCCAACTTAACTTTTTTAGTAAATCACCATCCTCAAACCATATGCATCTGGGTTTTTTTAATATGTATTAGCTGTAGGAGTGAACGTTCCATTTTTGGACTGAGATGACCATAAACGTTAATAACATAAAGTGAAGTAGACTGGATGGTAAAATTTTAAGAGTGGGAGGGTATTCCTCCATCACCATCACAGAAGCTACATTTGGAAAGCACACCTTGCTCACAGGACTTCCGGCATACGTCTCATACGGGCCTTCTTTAGCAGCCAACTCAGAAGAAGCTTTCAGAGCATGGTAGTACATGGTCTCAAAGATATCTTTGTTTAGTGTTGAGCCTGCAATCCCCAACAAAGAAATTATCAGACATGAGAGATCCTATCAGAAGAAAAAGTAGAGCACAGTAGGATGTGAAGTTTAACCTGAGGTGAGTCAAATGCCATGCCAAGTAGAATGAATGTATCAGCAAGACCCTGGACTCCAATACCAATAGGTCTGTGTCGAAGATTTGACCTTTGGTGTATTGTCACGTAGTGTCCTAAGGCCTCCTTCCACCACACATTTTTGGTGTAGGACTGGAAATAAGTGTGTAAATCCCATTTAATGTGTGATTAAAAAGAGCCTGGACTTCCGTCACGTGATGCCCCAAGGGCATGAAATAATCTCTTCATTCTTGCTCTTTTTTTCCTTAGGGTTAATTATGGATTACCCCCTTAAATTTAATTATTTTCCACTTTATCCCCTTCATTTTAAGAACCTTCAACTTTGAAGCTGAGATATATTCTTAAATGACAGTCTGTGGATAATACAAATCCCTGGTGAAGCTTCTTGGGTAGTGAGGAAATGACAATGATACATATTTTGTGGACTGAAAACAGGTATCCTTTAGGTGCCCTATACAAGAGGTTTTGGGGAGTTTGTGTTGGCTCATAGGGGGAATATGCATTAAGAGCCAAAGTGGCCTCCATCATTGATTGTGGGTGATGGAAATGGTCTAGGCAGCACAACAGGACCATTATGGAAATCATAAGAAAAACCCCGTTGGTTTTCTTCCTATTCCATCCTGATAGGTTTATTTGGACTTCAATGTCGATGGTAAGTTTTCAGTTAAAAATTTGCTTGGGAGGCATGTCAACATAGGAATTCCTTTCAACCATGGCATACTCTTGTATTGTTTGGTCAATGTGTCCCTAAATGGAGCTTCATTGAGTGGACGGTTGTTTTGGGTACGTGGACTATGTACCAAGGATAGGTTTGGAGTCTCACAACCATCTTTTCTTTTATTGTCATTTTCCCTCCATTTATGCTCTTTGAGGTGAGCGAAATATTAGAATCTTTTAAGACAAGTCCAAGGATGTGAATGGGTATCTTTAGCAATCTTCGGCTCCATTAGGACTGAGGTTAGTTCTTGGTCTTCTGTCAAGTTTTCTACCCCAAACCAAAGGTTCTGTGAGGCGTAGTTGTTGGATTATGATTTTTGCTCTTAAAAACTATTATTGGTCTGTTTTTTCTTCAATTTTACTTTGGATGTTGGCCTGATGTGGTCTTTTTCATTTGATTTTTTGCTCCTAAACTTGTTTAGAGATGAGCCATTTGCAGAGTACTGAATGAGAGTGAGATCCAAAATCTTCAACTTGAGTTTTGCAAACTTGTTTTTCCAGTCTTCTGTCACGATCTGGGACTCTTTGCCGGTGTACTAGAGATTTATTGACTGCGCTGGGATGTGCCGTTGAAGTTGGAGTTTTAGTTTCCCGAAAATTTAGAGAGAGACTGTTATGAATGCTTCAAAACAATCAAATCCCACTAATTCAAGACGTCCATAGCCACACACACATTTACATGGAGGGTAAATTTGACAAATGATACAATTTTAGAATGTGAACATAATTCATTGCGGTGTTATGGTTCTTATGGATGAAAACTTAGGTAGATGCTAGTTTTAGAACTATTATCTATTGATTCAACTTATACCCAATTCATTTTCAAAGAAAAAAAGTATACCCACAATTTTCAGTTATTTATTATAGAATTATCAAAAAAGAAATTTATTATAGCGTTAATTTTTTTAATTAGAACTAAATCTAATAAAATCACGCAGTATGTACGAAAACAACAAAATAAAAATATATAATTGGAATGATTTTGTTTGTAATATTTTGTTTATAATTATTTTATAACTACACACCCTCATAATTTTTGGTGGGTCTCACATACACTAAAGATATAATGTGTATGAATCCCAATATGAATGTAAATGAATTTTTGTAAATGTTTTGTGATTATAGAAAGATTATTATTATTTTATTGAAAATATTACTAGTAACTAGGGCACTGGAGTAGTACTATTTTGCTCACAAAATTCGGTCCGTATCCAACCCCTCGACGGGAATGAACCAAACCCGTACGTATATCCTTCCCTTGTTCTTCTATTCTATTCTATTTTCACTCGAAAACCCTAACCGGTTCTGGAACTAGGGTTTCGCCAATTCACTGTTCCACTAAGCAAATCTAGGGCTTTTTCGTCGAGCTCACTCGTTCGGACATCATCTTCAGGTTCCAACCAACCTTGAAGCAGGAGAGACGGAGAATGGACTTCGACGAGTACGATTACCTGGAGAAGACCGTTGAAGAAGGCGAGAAAGACGGGTCGTCTGCGAAGAAGAGCAAGGACGGAGGTGAGAAGAGCGAGAAAGGGTACAGGAGGAGAGAGAGGAGTGTCGAAGACGGAAGCGGCGACGAGGAGGGCTTGAAGAGTAAGAAATCCAGAGGCGACGAAGAGAATGGCGGGAAGAGAGAGCGGTCGTCGCGTTCGGAGCGCGGCCGGGAGGTAGAGAGAGACAGGGATCGGCATAGGAGTGGCAGGGACGGAGATAGGGAGGTAGAGAGAGAGAGGGATCGCGGCAGGGAGAAGGAGAAGGAGCGGGGGTCGAGAGAGAAGGATAGAGATAGAGAGAAGAGAGAGAAGGAGAAAGAGAGGGAGAGGGAGGGAAGAGAGAAAGAGAAGGAGAGAGAGAAGGACAGGGAGAGAAGAGATAGAGATAGAGATAGAGATAGAGAGAGAGACAAGGAAGGGGACAGGGGCAGAGAGAGGGAGAAGGAGAAGGAGAGAGAAAGGGACAGGAGAGAAAGAGACAAGGATGTGGACAGAGAGAAGGACAAGGAGAAGGAGAAAGAGAGGGAAGGGTCACGGAGAAGCAGGAGTCGGTCGTCGAGGAGGCCAGAGGGTGATCGCGAAAGAGAGAAGGAGGTTTTGAGAGAGAAGGAAATTGATTTTGAAATGAGAGATAGCAGGTAATTTCTCACTCTTCATAGTTCATTCTACCAGTTAGGTGTTGGGAAATTCTTCTCCTCATGGTTGTTATTCACTGTTTCTCCATCTTGTCTTTGTTTTTTAGTAATTCCATTGAATGGTATGCCAATTATTTTGTACCTGATCATGCATTTGGTTCATTCAAATAGGCTAACAATGTGGAGAGTTCTTCAAAGCTTCGCTGAGAAGTGGTTTTGCACGAATTGAGTTTCATAAGGTCTGCTGCGTTCTAATTTAGCCTTCGTGTGGATGTCTACGCTGGATTCTGTAAAAGAATAGATTAGTGACGTTACAATTGTACCATATGGTTCTCTTGATTATTGATACCAATATTCGAAGCCTATAATTCAGAAAGCTCAATTATCAACTTTTCAATCACCTAATCTTTGCTCCTGACTTGCCTCAAGCGAGCACTTTTAAGAAGTTCCGTGTCCGTGTCAGATATCAACACCTGTCTATCACTTGGTATGCACAACTAAAGTGCATGAGAACTACAAATTTCCCAAAATAATGGGGGTTCATGTGGTGTTGCATTCTCCTTGAGTTCGTATGGTGTTTGTATCCATATTCCACGTCTATATCCGTTTTTTAAGACCTTGAAGTTGTTATATCACTGTGCCAATTTTGTAACCATGGTGACAATCTATGTATGAGATATATGCATGCATATATACATATGTATATATTTGTATATATATATGTATGTATGTATGTATGTAGGTATGCTTGTCATGATGATATGATCCTTATCTGTCCTTAAGCCTGATTAACTTTTCCACCAAGAAGATGATATGCCCACCCACAGCTTACTTCACAGCATAACCATGGATTTATTTTGAGGAGTTTTGATATAACTATTGGAATGATTAGTGTGATTTAAAACTCATTATTTTTGTAATTGAAAGTCTTCAGAATTGCAACACTATTTGTGTGCTATTGAATAATTAATTGGAAAAAATAAATATTGACTACAGTTAAAGCCCTCTAGTAAATTCTTGCTCATTACACCAAAAGGGCAAGTTACTTCTATTATGGTTATAAAACTTGGCTCTGTACATTGATGTGCAGGTGTTTTCGCATTTTTTACCAACCTTTTGTTTAGGTGAAAGTTGTGAGTCTTGTGACCAAGTCTTGATGTGTTCTGCAGAATTTATGCCTGCATGCATCAAGAAAGAAGAGTAGTTTAATACTGGATTTTATATCAGTGCCTAACTTTTTATGCTTTCATATTGCCACAGCCTACTTTAGTTATGTCTGTAAAAGGTCATGACTTGTGCATATCATCAACATAGTGAATTGCTTTTACCGTGGGATCTCTTGTACTATTGAAAACCACTTTGATGACAGGAGATTCAAAGATAAGAAAGAAGCCGTAGAGCCTGAAGCTGATCCAGAAAGGGACCAAAGAACTGTTTTTGCATATCAGGTAGATGGGTAATATAGTCAACGGAGATGATGGGAGCCTTTGTTCTTAATTTGTTTGTTTGTTTGCACTTGTTTTCTTCATTGTGTTTTTTTTTTTCTTTCTATATGAATATGCACAATTATGCTTCTGTTTGTCAGACCTTGTTTGTGCTAATTCTCTTTTGCTGGTATGAAATGGCGGCGGCAGATGCCTCTGAAGGCGACAGAGAGGGATGTTTACGAGTTTTTCTCCAAAGCTGGCAAGGTCAGTGGGAATTGTTTTCTTAATTTTTTTGTATTTAGTAGAAGGTATGGTGTTGTACATATCTTCTTACTGGTAACTACATGCCCATGTGATTTCTTCTGCATTTTTCATTTCCACCTCCACATGCACAATTGTTTGATGTTCTTGTTACTTGAAACGCTTCTTCAGATTTTGATGCGTGTTATTGAGATAAATTTCCTTCCTGTTGCAGTAAATGCTCCTCTGCCCTCAGTTACGAGTAATAAAATGACTTTCTTGTGTCAACATTCTGTGTATGTGGGGTGAGTGATGTACACATGCGTTAAACTGATGATCTCGTGAAACACCCGTAATTGGTGTTGATATGTGCAGGCAAATGCCCAGAATGACATGTATTTTTCTGCTTCTTATTGCAAGTTTATGGTTTTCTATATAAATTATTCAATGTTTCATCTCCAGGTTAGAGATGTCCGTCTAATCATGGATCGCAATTCAAGGCGTTCGAAAGGAGTTGGGTAAGAACCTTCTTGCGTAAAAGCATTGTATTTACATTAACTACAGCAGGAATCTCTTTGGTTTTAAAAAGATAAACTGCATTCTCAAGGTAGAAGACAAGAACCTAAGTTCCTTCCACCCTCACCCCCGTCTCTCTTCCTCCTTCCCCATGATTGCTGAGTTTTTGTTTCCGTACAAGATCATGGTTCTATCACTGAGGTGGGTCCTCTAAAGCTCATGATTGTGTTTGCCTTCATGTTACAAGTCCTGATCATCTTGTCTATCCAAAAGCTTAGCTGAACCACATTGCACCTGTTTTTACATAGGGAAGACCACACAAAAATGTTTACTTCAGGTTGTGACCCGGTGCCCATACTTGAAGGCATCACATAGATACTTCCCAGTTCTGCAATGCCTCCTTTCTCAGTGGAAGATGAATTCTCAGGAATCTATTCCATTGGGTCGATTTCAGGTCATTTTGTTGTTGGGCATTAAGAAATTTGGACTCTCCGCATTGCGCATGTCATCATTCTAGGTCCCAAAAAAAAAAAATTCTAGGTCCCAATTCTGGCTCTCATTGCCATTTTTACTTCTTTCAGAACAGTATGAAGGCAATTGGTAAAAGAGAGTGCTGTTTTTGGAACCATTGGTTTTTTGTCGATATTGTATGAGTCTGGAATGCCAATGTTTTCAGTGCGTTACTTAGCCATGGAAATTGCCAAATTGGGATACTATCCTAGTCATTTTAAAAATAAAAGCTCACTCTATATTTTACCACAATGGGATGCTGTCTCTGTTTCGTGAGGTTTAGATATGAGGGAAGAAACCCAGCTTGGGAAATACGCACTTGCGAGTTTTTGATCTCCCCACCTTCCTTGGCTACTTGTTTGGAAGGGAATAATTGTGTTTAATCCTATTTTTTCACTGAGAAACTTACTGTGAGCCTGTGGTTGATACTGCAGGTATATTGAATTTTATGATGCAATGTCTGTGCCGATGGCTATAGCACTCTCTGGCCACCTACTTCTTGGACAACCTGTAATGGTTAAACCATCGGAAGCTGAAAAGAATCTTGTTCAATCTAATGCCACTAGCGGGGTTGCAGTTGCAGGACCCTATGGTGCAGCTGATAGAAAACTCTACGTGGGGAATTTACATTTCAATATGACGGAATTTCAGCTTAAACAGGTATGATGACTACTTCATTGTATAATGTTTTCAATTTTGGCTTGTTTGAATATTACAATGGCTGTTGTAGGAGGAAGACTGGTGTAGATGTAAATCAATGCCTTACAGATGGCAAATTTACTGAACAAATCTGAAAGTGAAAGAAAAGAATGGGTGATTAGAAAATACACCATATGATGGTTGCACATCTCTTGTGTACGCTTCAATGTACTTTAAACTTCCCCTCCCTCCACTTCACCACATCTATATCGGTGAGGGGTTTTTCGTGGTCTTGTGATGCTTGGCATGGCAAGGCTTCCACTTATCCTGGCCATAAAGGCAGTTTTCCGTGCCTAATAGTTTCGTGCAAACTTGATGCAGATAAGCACCTGTGGATAACAGTGTAGGTAGAATGGGTAGGACCTCAGTATATGATGCTTTTCTCACCTCTTTGGCTTCACTAGGAAAATAGAGATTGTTGCCTTGAAATCTTTATCATTAGGACGTGGATTACTGCATTTTCTCCCCAGAAAAAAGGACAAACCTTGTTTGGTTGTTCGATCCCTTCCAATGGTTTACTCTTGGAGCATTTTTAGTGAGCCCTGAATCCCCTCCTCACAAATTGTTGGAATTGTGTGCGTCTTTTCTTAAATGTGTGTTTAGAACATAGTGTTGTATACTGGAATAGTGGAATGAAACTCCTGGTTCTGGTTGTTTGTTGAATTCTCTAGTTTTTTGATGTCTGCTCGATTATGTGGACCTATGGCAGTGATCATAGATTTGGTGATTACTGTAAAGCCAACCAGTTCCTAGATTGCCTCTTGAGGGAGTATACCTTGTGACTGAAACATGAAGCTACTGTACCTTTTGTTGTTTGAAGTTTTAGACGACTCTTTCTCCCTAGGAGCGATATGATTCTGACTGGTGGAGTGCAGTGATTCCTTTTCCTTGCACTTCACTTTCTTGTAGCTTCCACAATGAAGGGTATTTGTGCTGTATGTTTGTTCTATTGTTTCTACTGTTCAAGTGGTTCATAACAATTTGTACCATTGTCGGGACCTCTCAGATTTTTGAAGCTTTTGGGCCGGTCGAGGTTGTGCAACTACCTACTGACCCTGAGACGGGACACTGCAAAGGTTTCGGGTTTATTCAGGTCAGTATAACTTGATATTGATTCCATTGAATATTTTCTATGTATATAGCCTTTTATTGTTAACCTTTGCTTCACTGGTACCATTTAGTTTGCTCAACTGGAACATTCCAAGGCAGCACAAAGTTTAAATGGAAAATTGGAGATTGCTGGTCGAATTATCAAGGTAGGCTCGTACTTATTGTTTCTTCAGACTAAGATATTATGGAGTTCCGTTCCTATTAGTCTTTGTAACAATTTCAAAGATCAACGATTTTTTTTTTGCCGTTCGAAAGAAAAAAAAAGATATTATGGAGTTCCAAAGTTTTGTTACTGAACTTGCAATGAATACTTAATTTGTATGTTGTCTCTTTTTAGTTATGCCACCATCACTTCCTGATGAGGGGTTATGGAATGAGCTATCTTACTGATTTTGTACATTCATTTGCAGGTTTCGTCAGTCACAGATCATGTTGGAGCGCAAGATCCGGGAGCCAAAGCAGCTGACTTTGATGATGATGATGGGGGTGGTCTGGTGGGTCAAAATCTGACATTATTAATCAACAAAAACTTGTTTGTAGTGCATGATATTTGTGTTACATAACGTAATCCAGCTGTGCGCAGTTGGTACCTACGAGCTAGCTGTATATAAAGCTTTTGAATCCAGGATAATTTAGTGGAACAAAACGTTAAGTTGTTCTATAGGCAGCTATATTGCTACTGAAATCATGGTTTCCCTTTGTTTTTTCTGGTGTGTCATGCCGTATGAGAAGTTAGTGTGATGGGAGTTTGCCTTTTTTCCCCCGCTCTATGAAATGGGTCATCGAGTGGGACTACAAACATGCATTGAACGCGTAAGCTCTAGTTGGTTGGTAGTAAGCTCGTGGTTGTATGTTGCACTCCGATATTTTGGTATCCCACCAATTTGGATGGCTTTGCCCAATTAGATGGGGATAGCAAGTCTATGTGACCACATACCACTGAGGACGAGGGGTACACTACCCCGGGCTTTTACCCTCTGTGGAGCCTCTACTCCTCTATTATATAACCATGTAGCCCTCCAGAGGGTAAAAGTTTGTTCTGATACCACCTGTTATGACCCACCCCTTTCCGGCCTAATGACATAAAGAAAGTGGACCTACTGAAATGGCCAAAAGCTTAAGCTCAAACTTACTTGGTATTCAAGCTTGTTGTGCTATGCACTAATAGGAAGCTTGTGGTCATATCTATACGGGCAAAAACATAAGCTCCCTGTGGATGTTTTGCCTTCCATACAAGTTCAGTGAATTTTAATTGAATCCTAATTTGTGGAAAGCAGTTACATGATTGTGAATTCCGCATTTCTATTTTGGGAAAGTATACTATGTTTTGACTATGTTGAAGCAAAATGCTCAAATAACAAACCTGTTTAGTACATATTCCTAATGATACGTTGTGTAGCAAGGAGTGAAATAAGTTGTATTCATAGCTAGAGACAGTTTATATGTTTTCTTCTTCGGAATTAGACTTGGTACGTGGCTGACATATAGTATCTTCGCATGCAGTCTCTAAATGCTCAATCAAGAGCATTGCTTATGCAGAAGCTCGATCGTAGTGGCACTGCCACAAGGTTTGTGTGTTTATCTCTGTCCATCCTTCAGTTAAGCTCAAGCCGTCCTTCAGTTTTTTTGCACCATAGCATGCACTTGAATATGACACTTTGTGTAGTATTGCGGGTTCTCTTGGAGCGCCGGTGTTTAATGGTACATCTTCAAATCAACAAGCCATCACCTTGCCAATGAATGGGCAACCTTCAGTCGCTGTTCCTGCTCTTCCTGCACTTTTGACAACTTTGACCCCAGAGCCTATTGGGAAGCCTAGCGAGTGTTTACTTCTGAAGAATATGTTTGATCCAGCGACTGAGGTTTGAAGTCTCCCTTGCATTTAATTTATTTTACCACCCCTTTTATTGGCCAGTTCTCATTTTTGTGGAAGTAGTCATTATTTTGAATACTTTGTCACAGACGGATCCTGAGTACGATCTGGACATTAAAGAAGACGTTCAAGAAGAATGTTCTAATTTTGGCCGTGTGAAGCATATACACGTTGACAAGTAAGCAAAAAGATTTACTGCATTACTATTTTTTTTTCTCTCTTTCTAGTGTATTGTTGTCATTTCTCATTTGTGTCTGTTGTTGGATGAGAATCATACACAGTCTAATGAGGAAATATGACAAGTCCACCATTAGCATTGCTCCTTAGATGCTAGTATTTTGGAAGCGTTAGCCTGCGTTGTCAGTGCGCTCTAATTCCGTCGCTTAACTCTCTCTCCATCCACTATTGTCTGGATTTTGACATTTTTCATCCAACTTACAGGAACAGTGCTGGTTATGTGTATCTGCGGTTTGACACTGTGGAAGGAGCATCCGGCGCTCAACGAGCTATGCATCAGAGATGGTTTGCCCGCAGGTTGATATCCGCTGTGTTCTTGGTATGTATATGGACTCTTGTGAGCGTTCCTTCTCTTCCTCCAATTTTTTAATATGGTTTTATTGCTGCAAATTCCGTTATTGAAACGCGTCTGATGTCTTTTTAGGCCATTCATCTCAATGTAATACTGAGATCTAGGATCTCTCTTTGGAAATCACGGACAGTATGAATAGGAAGGAATTGGGGTACTTTGATGTTCCCTGGAGTCTTGACACCCAGGATCTTAGATCTGTGTGATTGAAACAATTTTTCTTAACCTGTTTGGTAGTTTCTCTGTTTCCGCTTGTTGGGCTTGGTAATTAGCAAAACTGGCTAATTACTGCTTTAGCTTAGAAAGAGTAGTGTTTTCTGCTTTGGCTTTATCGGAAAACTTACTGAGTCACAAATAAATAGTTATTTTAGGGAATGAAAAAGAGGAAGAAACAAAGTAAAATTGGCTGAATCATATATACTACAGATGGAAATCAATATGTTAATTACTTCAAATATAGATTCTATTAGAGCTTCTCCCAAATTGGTTAATTATCATCTCCAAAACTAGTAGAGCTTGAGTGGCTTCTCTGCTCGTTGTCAATTGATTTTGAATTCGAGGCTATAAACATGTTATCAAAGTTAGGCTTTCGGAATCTTTTGGATAGGACTCTTGATTGATTGTGCCGTTGTTGGTGCCTAGGTGCACATTGTTTAGTCATGATCCATATGATATGGATCCTCCATTTTGCCTCTCCATGTGTGAGTCAAGGGTCACACGTGCGGGGAGTGTTAGCTTGTCCACGTACGGGTAGTGTTAGAGCTTGTACCGCATTTGTTTCTCCACGTGTGGGGCCTCTCCACTCGTTGTCATTTGATTTTGAGTTTGATACTTTATCAGGTTCCATCAGCAATGTGAATTTAATCCTTGCCCCTTTTTCAAAAATGTTGTCAGGTTATTCATCGTAGTTAATATAATTGTCCAAAGTCCGAACACAAAATTGCTAAACATTGTTCCTATTGAAAAGCAACATTCCTCTGATTTTGTTGGTATATTTTCCGATGATTGTAGTGTTCATCAGTGCATGATCGACGTGTGTGTCCTTGTGTTTAAAGCGTCAGTTGTAGATAAATAGAAAATGGCAAGACACGTTTTAACTAGTGTTGGGGTGGGCAAGACACATTTTGACAAGTGTTAGGGTGTCCAAAAATGGAAAATGGCAAGACACGTTTTAACTGGTGTTGGGGTGGGCAAGACACATTTTGACAAGTGTTGGGGTGTCCAAAAATGGAAATGCCACATTTAAGTGTCTGCTTTTTAGGTGGATGACCAGGGGATATCAAGCCAATCTTCTTGGGGGTTGTTGGTGCCTCACTACTGGAGGTTTGGGGGAAGGGGATGGAGGGTGGCCCTCCCAGCGTATGGGTTTTTGTTTCTTCTGAACTAGTTGTGGGTTCCTGTCCACAGAAAGAGTAGTACTTCTCCTAGGGTCATGCTGTAAGAAAGTAATTTTTTGTGAATCTCCTAGTCCCGGCGTTGGTGGCATGCCTTTGACCGGACTGCAGAGGAGATTCGTCGAGGTGCGCGCAAGTTGGCCCGAACACCCTTAACTGTTGGGGAAAAAAAAAACACCCTGGCAGAAGGATGCGCTATAGTTGTGCTAAAGTCTTGCTTGTATACTGTTTACAACTCTCTGCTGAATTTTCATCTTGCATTTTTGCACCTCTAACGCATAATAATTGTTTCTATCATGCAGCAACCATACGAATACGATGCCAAATTTAAAGGTACAGCCTGAACAATGCTGAAAATTTCCTCATGCTTGAGCGGGCAGTTTGTTTAATTTTACTTTTTGGCTTAGGTGAAATTTTGCAAAAATGCGTTGGGTGTATCGTAACTGTGGATCTATACCAATGGCGAGTACTTGCAATTTTTTCCAGATTATATTTGGATTAATTGTAACCTTGAATTGACCATCGAAATAGTTATGCTCCTAAGTTGATTCTTCTTGCTTGTCATGGTCTTTTGTAATATGAACTACTCCATATGTTTGAAAACTGTGGAAAATGCAACAGTTCTTTGTTAAATTTGTTCTTATCGCTGGAAAAGTTAAGGGATGAACAGTTCACAAGTTCTATTGTCCGTGCCCGCTTTTTTTTTTTTTTGTGGCAAAGTGCCTAAAACTCACTTCTCGACGTGAACGCAGCAACATTCATGAATTGTCCGCGGCTGAAGACATTTTTCAATGTAATCTGCACGACTGAACTAACCATCCTGTTATATCTTGACCACGCCACTCCACTGCACTCAGACCAAGGAACTTAATCTTTTGCTTGGAAACACGAGACATTTTTTTACCTTCAAAATTTTGTGACCATGGGAGGCTAGAACTGAAGCCTTAATTGACCCACTTGGACCTAGAAATCAACTTGATCGTCCAATTGATCAACGGCTCTCACAGCCTCCAGATCCTAGCTTATGGGATCGAACTTCAAACATCAAGAGGTTAAATATTTAAGTTGCCCTTGGTCAAAAAAAATATTTTAAGTTACCCCATCCTCTCTTGAAGCTACTTCCGGGCTTAGGCCCATAAATTAAGAGAGAGAGAGAGAGAGAGAGAGAGAGAGAGTTGTAGCAACAAATACCTGGATGCTCTCATAAACTTGAACCTAGAAATCGTAAAATGATGTGGCATGCATGGTTTTAGAAAACTAGCTCGGTTAGACACGCACGAGTTGCTCATGTGACTCTTTCTTATTTTTAGGTGTACGTGATGAGACTCAGAAAAGAGTAACGAGAGTTGGAGCATCGAGAGGAGCTTAATCCGACATAGATGCACTGTTAAGTACCTTATTCGGATATTGATTTAGCGAAAGTTTAGAGTCGTCTTGTGAGATGGAGTAAGATGAAGAGCTGAATTCCAAACATGTATTCTTACCGTAGTAGACATGGATGAAATATTTCCAAGAAAATTAGTTACTCAGAGAATTTATTACCCATTCCTTATTACTACGATAAATAATTCAAGCAAATCATAATTCATAACCGGTGAAAAACCTCACTATGATGGAGTAAAATTGTGAGGTTTTCCTCTGTCATGCCAATGTACGCATAACAAACAAGACTCGAATACTTTTTCCCGTGCATTTTCACAGTGTCATATGCACATGATTATTCATATGCGATCGGGTCCACAACGTTATTCATTTTTCTCTCAAGAATTTATCTTCTTGCCATGAATATATATGCTGACATTCAACGGCTTCGTATCCTTATATAAATGATCAATAGACCGGTACCTTTGTTTCTTCGGCTGGGAATTTTCTTCTTCTTTTATGATCTTGGTTGACGTCATGACTTCACTTTGAATGTTCCAGTTTTCACCATTTTTCTCGTTCTTTCTCTTGTTGTTGTTGTTGTTTTCATCTTCTGCACCGCTTAGTTGCATGAGCAGCCGAGCCGCCATCATGGCCGTGTTGGAGTCCGTGAAGCCCTTCTCGGGTCCATATTCACCTGCTGATTTTGGCATTGATATGTAGAAACGAGATTAATTACTAGTAGTAATTTGGAGATGAGAACTGTGATTTGGGCGCGCGGTTTTTGGTTTATGGGATTTTTGGGGTAGAGTAGAGCGCGTTTCGAGGGTATTATGTTTCAGAGAGAGAGAGAGAGAGAGAGAGAGAAGCTGCAGTGTTGGTTCAATGAAGATGGCAGGAAGATTTGCCGTTCAAATAAAGAAGATGGCAGGAAGATACGCGTGGATTATTTAAAGGGAAATTTATAGAGATAGTCCTCCTACTTTCACTCGAGTCTCATTTTCGTCTTTCAAGTATCAATTACAACTCTTTTGACCTTCAAGTTTGGTTTTGGTACCAAATTGGTCCAATTGATAACTTCAGTTAGCCAAACTGGACTGAAAAAAATCAAATTGATGGCAGTTTGGATGTTGCAGTTCGTACCAAGTTGGTCCAATTGATAACGTCTGTCCGTAATTTGATTTTTTCCATCCAGTTTAGCTGATTGGTGTTATCAATTGGACCAACTTAGTACAAAAACCAAACTTGAAGGTCAAAAAAGTTGCAATTGATACTTGGAGGACGAAAATGAGACTCAGGTAAAAGTAGGAGGACCATTTCTATAAATTTTCCTTATTTAAATGGAGAGGATATGTATATACATATATATTCTCAAATGGATGCATATAATGGCTGGTGATTTCCCGTCCTTACGATACTACTCACCCCGATACAATTTAAGTGAGACAATTTAAATTAAAATCAGCAAAATACAATGTCTAAACATGTACGCATCCATTATTATCGTGTTTTGGGAAGTAGGATCTCCATGTTTATAAGAGTACGGTGGCAATTGTGTAATATGTTCATAAAAATGTGGGTATTTTACTCAAAGGAGGAGAATTAGTCTTAACCATTGGATCAAGTGAATCCTAGACATTGCAATAACTTGTCTTTTGGTGAATCCTACACCGTTCTATTTTGTATTATAGATATAGATTACTGTGAATAATAATTCGATTGTAACACCGCCTTAACAAGAAACTTAAACAGAATTGTAATAAGCTTGGAAAATGCAAAAGAAAAACTAAGAAATGATAATATGTGGCTCATATCTCAATGGCGGATCTAGAAATCACGTTAATGGGAGTACATGTTACTTAGGTGGATAAAGTAAAATTTCATAAAGAAAAGGATAGTGAATTCCATCCATAATCTTTAGTTAGTATGTTATTGTTTCTTTCAAGTGAACTCACAAAAGAATTCTTATGTGTGTAATGTATTACGATAATATCAATAAGTGAAGACATAGACTATTCACTTATTGATAACCACAATGAAGTCTGGAAAAAAGAAAGGTACTCCCTATGTTCCTAAGTATTAGTCCATTATTCCATTTAAAGATGTTGCAGAATTTTTTATTTATTTTTATCGGCCGATGTTCCAAAATGTTGGTACTTTACTAAAAGTAGAAATAGAAATTTGATGATTTTTCAAAAATATTAGTACTAATAAATAATATAAGTGTTGTAAAATAAGAAGAATATATTGGTAATGATGAAAATGATGTCATTAAATGTCAAATGTGAAACGTGAGTGTGAGGGTCATCATCAGGCCGGGCCAAGCCCGTCAAGTCAATACCCAAGCCTGCCCGCGGGCTTTTTTCTTTTTGCGAGCCGAGTTGTGTTCCTCAAGTTAAAGCCCAAGCCTGCCCACTGGCTAGCCCAATTGTTGGGCTGGCGGGCCACAGTTTGGGCTGGCTCATGGGCCGGGCCTCACAAAAAAATGTACATTATATTAGTATGATAAAAAAATGTATATAATATTAGCACCCCACACTCAATACAGTCATACACATTATATATTGTATGTATACATTATATATTATAGCATTGGGAGCATAAAAAAACTCCTCCAACCGACTAGGCTTCTACAGCCAACCACAAATGCATAGAGCAGCCTACGCACCTCTTTAGTCTTTCGAGACCAGACTTTTGTTTCTCTTTCTTGATAAGTGAACTTCTTTTCTTTATTTACTTAGTGGAGCATAATAAATTAGTATAGTTGGTGGTAGTGGACTAAAGTGAAACATAATAAATTAGTATAATGGGCAGGTTGTCGGGAGGCCTCATGGGCGGGTCAAGCAAAAATACTTAGGCCCAAGCCCACTCATTGAAAACTACGGATTGGACTAGCCCGACCATTGGATGAACATAGGCCAGGTAAAAGCCTGGCGGACTTTGAGTGGGCCGCGAACCTTCGGGCTAAATGATGACCCTTATGTGAGTGCAACCATTGCATCCATCCTTAAAAACTTGAAACTCCCAAAAGGGACGAACAATAAGGACAGGAGGGATTATAACGTTAGCTGATTTAATAAATACCTACATACAAAAGATTTATTTTTATTTTTATTTTATAGGAGACCATCATAATCAAAGGGTATACTCACATCCATTCTGGGCGAGTTTTTCGACACCTATTGAATTTGACAAAATAGATTTTACAGAACAATTTTGTGAGAGAAATAATTATTAGAATCTAAAAAGCTCATCTACAGGTGATCATTACTTTCTGCACTCCTTCGTTTAGTTTTCCGCATACACTTTGACAACATGCAGTTTAGAATTATCTCCCAAACACGGCCTTAAAGTTGGGTGGGCCAGTTAAAGTGAATATGCAAATAAAGTTTATTTTACAAATATTTTCCCGTAACCATTGAGTCATCCGAGGGAATGTGTAATACTGTAAGGTAACATATGATAAATTTTGTCTTTCTATTTGGGCAACACAACAAAATGAATACATTGTTGATAATTCTTTTCCCCATCAATTACCACATAATGATGACTACGAGTTTCTCAAGTTTTCCATACACGAATTGTGCCATCGACAGAGGCAGATATCATACAGCTATCCGTTGGGTGATAACTCACACTAGTTACCTGCACAAGAAAAATAAATTAATGTTAATCTATGAGATCGCCGATGCTTTTTTAAGTATAGATTTTATAAGAATGAGAAACTCGGCAAATATCCCGGGAGAATTAGGTCTAGGAACTGCATTATGTTTGCAAACGCACCATTCTGGTCAAATGGCTTAATCATGGATTCTCTCTAGACTGCAAGGTGCTATTGTGCTAACTTAATCATGGATCATGAAACAAATAAATTCATAGGCAAAAGCTTTTGCAAATAAGTTCCAAATGCAGACACCTAATATCATTTAGTCTAAAAGCAGAATTGAGGAAAAAAATTCAAAATATTCGTGATACTTTAGAAACTATTGTATTATCAAGTTAATAAATGATTTAGACAAAGTGATGTGTATAATTCGTGCATTTACAACATTTACACCCCATTTGGTATCCAGCTTCCACTCCAAATGAGGAAGTATGAACTCATTCAACTATCATCTGAACAATCTTTAACTCGTCATTTCTAGGAAGGTGAAAGTACACGGATACCCCCTCAACTATGCCTTTTTTCCACGAAGACCCCCTAACGTTTAAAACCGCCCACACAGACCTCCTCAACTATATGAAATGAAAAATTGGCTAACTCTGTTAACGGAATGAGAGAAAATGACAATTCTACCCCTAAAAAGTTGTCCCCCTCATCTATAAAAATTGTCCACATTGACCCCTTCATCTTAACGGTGTTTTTGACGGAAGGGTGCTGATTGGTTAACGGTTATAGTTGAGGGGGTCTGTATGGGCGGTTTTAAACGTTAGGGGGTCTCCATGGAAAAAAGACATAGTTGAGGGGGTCTCTGTGTACTTTCACCTTCCAGGAATCCATAATAGCAATTTCAAATAGGAATCAGTATAGGTAGAAAGTAAAAGACACATAATGACCATTTGTCATCATGTTAATCACTGAATATCTTTAGTAGAGGAATCCGGGAACCTGTAGTGCATCTCTGCACTACCTGGCTTAGTAGAGACACATACCACTGAGGCATGAGCACGGAAACTGGATACTACAGATGCATCTACTAGATCCCAAAAGAAAATAATGCCATCTTCTGATCCTCCAGTTACACAGGCATCATTGTTTGTAAGCAAGCAATCCATCTTGTATGACTGAAAGAGAAGCAACCAAAACAGAAAAGTTGGGGAAATTATTTAATAGTTGTAAATTAGCTACAAAATCCACGACATAGGGCAAGATTTGAAAAACAATGGACACACGGTACAGGAAAAACAAATCCAAACAAAACAGCGCGCGTAAGCTGACCTTGCAAGTATGCCCTTTATACTCTTGTAACAGCTCACCAGTAGACCTGTAATAGAAAAGAAACAGTCAGTAGGTAAGGCAAGGTTAGCACTAACTTCTTCAGTAAGAACACAGGAGAAGAGAAATAACCTGTCCAGAAGACGTAGAGTAGAATCCAGGCAACTGGCCAATATGCAGTTACCATCATTGGAAAGAGCGATACAATTCACAGGTTGCCCCAAGTCGTCAGATATTTCTCTATTAAAAGATATCAATGAAGAATGAGCCACACTCATAGTCATTAGCTCTCCTTAGAACAATGGACCAGGAAAGTGGTTTCATGATTTTACTGTATTACGTACCTACCAATTCGAATGTCAAACGTTCGAATGGTTCCGTCAACACTTCCAGCAATGATTTCACTTTTTGTTAGACTAACAGACATAACACTATCTAGAAAAGTGTCGATGATCTGCACATCAACCAGAAATTTTGTGGGACAAGTCAGCTAATGCAATTCAAGGTCATTCATGATGCTCAGAGAGACTGATGATTAACCTGAATTGGCTCAGTGCTATGAGATCTACAATCCCAAGCGCGCACTGAACGATCATACCCTGCCGAAACTACAACAGACGCATATTCATTGAACTTTACAGCATTCACCTGGAAAAAGAACGAACAAATATGTATTAAAAAGAAAAGTTAAAGTAGGGAAGAAAAGTTTTCAGGTTCAAAACCTCTTAGGTTCTATCAACTCCTTTGGGGCCGGTCCATACAGAGCACTTGCTCTTTAAGTGGGGCCCCGCTAGTGGACTGTGTGTTTATGATCCCCTAAGATTAGTCAAAGTGCACGTAAGCTAACACCCTCACCATTCAAGACTTAAGCACGTATACAAAAGGTGTATCAAACTGGGAGATCCACTGACAAAATATCAACATATGAGCTCTGAATTGTTCAAATGACCCTGTAGCAAGATATTAAATTGTCTGAATTATTGCAAATAGCTGAAGTGAACGTGGTCTCAAGCCAATTTTGCAGTATGAACAATAATATTGAGAGTTGGTGGTAACAAATTCATTTAAAAGGTCAAACAATTTGAGAACAAAATTTAACTTTTCACAAACCTCACTGTCATGACCGCGGAATTTTCGAATTACTCGTCCAGTTGCTACATCCCAATAAAAGACTTGACGATCACCTCCACAAGAAGATAGTTTAGAGTTATCCCTACAATACAAAACCTTCTGATAAATAAATCTGTGGATCAAAATCCAAGGAACCCATCTAATGAACATGTAATCCATGTCCAATTATCAGACCTCCCAACCCCATAACTTTATGATATGCCTACATGTATGCAGAAATTAGTTATGGTACCTGAATACATCATCTAAATACCTTCTATAGGCTATCCCATCTTGAAAAAGACAAGATATTGTTACTAAAGAAAACCACTTCATCTAAACTGGGACTTTGGGGAGCAGAAATCCCATCATATTCTCTTCCCTCCAATTTCTCAATAACCATGGACACGTTTGCAGGGGCGGTCCCAAGAGGGGACCCCAGGTCCCCAGCCCCTGCCCAACTCCAAATACTCTCGCGTATTATACTAATATTTGGGTTAATTAGGAAAAATTATATGGGATTGGCCCCTGCAAGTCCTTTGATTGCAAAAAAAATCCTTAAAATTTCTATATCAATAATTCTCTAACCACGCACACTTACACACACACTTACACAAAATCTCTCACATCAAACACGGGCCCCACACACCCCATGTTTGATGTGAGAGAGTTTGTGTGTGTAAGTATGTGTGGTAGTAGCATAGTTGTTTCTATATATGTGAGGTAAAAATCCCTCAAAATTCCAAGTTCTCAATAATTTTTTAGGTTGCATGTATAGAATTAAACAATGCTGCGCAAATACACACAATATCGTCTCTTCTCCGGACCCCACAAATACGATATTTAAAATATATTCTTTATTGTCAATATAAAAATACATGTAATTCGGCCCTTTGGAGACACAAATCCTGCATCCGCCACCGTACATTCGTATATATAGCTAGTGTATAAATTGCACACAGCTAAGGTTGTGAAAATAGCATACTCAATCATTAACATGGAACAACAGTAAGTAGCCGAAATTTAGAGAGAGAGAGAGAGAGTACTGCGTGCAATGGACGTCGCGTACTTCACGGCCGTGGGCTTTATAGGTCTTGATGAGTATCCCGCGGTGGGGATTCCAGAGGCGTATGGTACGGTCCTTGCCGCAGCTCAGGCAATAATTTCCGTCGGCGTTAAACCTCGCCGCCAACACTGCCCCCTCGTGACCCTTCAGCACGCTCGCCTCCTTCCTCGGCAGCCCCCCAACACCTCCTCCGCCGCTCATCTCTCTTTCTCTCTCTCTCAGTCGCCGACGGGGATGTTAATTTGAGAACCCAAAGCTGTGGGGCCTTGCAAGTAATGGTGAAGTCCAAAGCTGTGGGCCGTGGCCGTGTAAGCGATGCAAGTACCAGGTTCAGGTGCACCCCGGATGGTGTAACGGGCTTCAAGGCCCATAACTTACCTTCTTTGGGCTTTGAAAGTTTGACAAATTTTGCAAGTCCCATAATCAGATGTTCGAGTCAGATTGATCTCGATCCTAAACTTAACTACGAGATAAATCTTCAAGATACTATTCAAAAAACTTCTATCCAGAAGTCTCTCTCTCTTTTTTTTTTTTGTGTGTGGTTAAAATGTAAAAATATTTGACTAAAGATGAAAAAGTATGAAAACCTATACAACTTTTTATCTCGAAAACTAATAATCAAACAATGCGTAAAAGTTTTTTGCTAACTACGAGACTTGTTCATTTACATTTCATCTGCACGATCATTCATACCGGACTCCCAAAAATTTCTCTTCTATATTATTTCAATATATTCATCTCCACTGAATCATCTTTCATGACACATGAGCTTGGAGACTTGAAGTTACAATAGTGCAACTGGAAGTTATACACCAGAAAGATGATGCAAAAAGCTGAACCGGAATATCATGCATTTAAAAAAAAAAAAAAGATGTTGCAGAAAATTTCAAAATTGGGAGTTACTACAAGAGTAAATTATACTAAGCCCCCCTCAACTAACACGCGTTTTCACTTAACCCCCTTCGACTACAAAACCCTACATTATGCACCCTCTAACTATCCAAAAACCCTATTCCAATGGATGGCGTTAATGTATAGGTGGAAATGACCATTATATCCCTCCAAATTGCAACTGGCAGTAAAGGCCCCGACTTTGGCGGGAATTTTCCCTCCAACACATGGGACCATTATAAAAGAGATGTCAGATGTGTAGCTTTCCGATTACCAAGTAACCCTAATCTCTTTCTTCAGTGGCCCTTTATTACTTGTGAGTTCTGAGTACTCTAAAAGTAAGACCTAACAACTACAATCAGACAAAAAGTGGTGAACACAGGTAAGAAATCAAATCCTTTATCTGTTGATGTTTGCTTTTTGTTTTTTATGTTGATTTCCCTTTTTAATGACAGTTTTTTTCCCCATATCCAATGTACATCTGGGTGTATTAGGTTGAAGGATTAAATATGGTTGTTGGAGGATTAAATATGGTTGTTGACTACCACACAAGGCCGAATAAGTTAAAGAAATTGGGTTTTTCAAAGTTTCACTTTCAACTTTGTCTCCTGCTTGAAGGAGACAAAAAAGAACAGACCAAAACCAGTTGTTTTTTCCTGTTTTGTGGGTCCAGAATATTGTGTGGTTGTAGTTCCAAGATTATTTGTGCTTTTATTATGTTTTAATACACACATGCATCAATCTTTTATACTTGTGGTCCCAACAGTTTGTGTTTTAATTGGATTATTATGTGCAAATCTGTGATTAAATAGGATGGATGATGCATTGGTGGTGTTTGAGATACATCACAAGGGTCGATTTGTCCATTTGCCACACAAGTTATATCTGGAGGGTAGTGTAGACTTTGTAAGAAATGTTGACTCTGACCTCATGTCTTACTTTGAGATGCTAGACATTATGAAAGACTTGGGAATTCCTGAAAATCATACCATGTATCATAAGATTCCAGATTGTGACCTAGATGGAGGGTTAAGGGAGATTAAGGATGATAAAGACGTTGTTGACATGTTTGCAATACACCAGGGTAGGGCTGTGATATCACTGTATTATGAAAGTCCAGAGTCAATAGTGGAGATAGGTGATGGTCCTGATGGAGATCCAATAGTGGAGATAAGTGATGAAGATCCAATATTGGAGATAAGTGATGAAGGAGGGAGTGAGAGCGAAGGAAAAGAAACCACATATACTCAAAGTTTGGATGACAGTGATTATGAGATGTTTGCTAATAGTATTGAGTTGAATGATGATGTTGTGGAGACTGAAAATGGGAAAAAGAGTAAAGATGGTTCATCACAGTTAACTATATGGAGTGGGAGTGAGATTATGGATGTTCCATCCCAGTATATGATGGGGAGTGGAAGTGGTACGAAGGATGTTCCATCTCAGTTTATTATGGGGAGTGGAAGTGGAACGAAGGATGTTACATCTCAGTTTACTATGGGGAGTGGAAGTGGAACTAAGGATGCTATATTGTATGATTATGAGATGGACAGTGATGATCTGGACACTCCTATTGACCCTAGTGATGGAGAGGGAAGAGTGAAATACCCAGAGTTCTTTGAGGATAGAGACATGCAGACACCAGACCTCAAAAAGGGAATGATGTTTTCCTCTGGTACTGTATTCAGGGCTGCTCTTAGGGAGCATTCTATACTTAATGGAACTGATTTTAAATTCTTGAAGAATGAGGGCAATAGAGTAACTGCCATTTGCAAGAATGGATGTGGTTGGAGGATTCATGCTTCTTATTTTCAAAACACCAAGTCGTTTCAGATAAAGAGTTTGAAAAACCATCCATGCACATGCCCTCGGCAGTATAACTTGAGGCATGCAAACTCTGCATGGTTGTCTAAGAAATATATGGATAGGTTGATGGATGATCCAACTTGGAAGGTGAGTGCAACGAAAAAAGCTGCTAGGAGAGATTGGATGATGGATGTCTCTGCAAGCCAAGCCTATAGGGCTAAGAGAAAGGCACTTGAGACAATTGAAGAGAATCACAAACAGCAATATTGGAGGCTTTGGGATTACTGTGAAATGATTAGAAGGCAAAATCCAGGTAGTCATGCTATACTAAAGGTTGACAGACCCTTACCTAATGTTGCTCCAGTCTTCCAAAGAATGTTTGTTTCATATGAAGCTCAAAGTAGAGGGTTCCTTGCTGGATGTAGACCACTGATAGGCCTAGATGCTTGCCATTTGAAAGGACCCTGTGGTGGTCAGCTCATGCATGCTGTGGCTAGGGATGCAAACAACCAAATGTATCCCTTGGCAATTGCTGTTGTGGAGGCTGAATGTAAAGATAGCTGGGTATGGTTCATGGAAAACTTGTTGGATGTGATAGGAAGGCCTGAAGACCATGGGTGGACATTTATTTCTGACAGACAAAAGGTAGCACACTGAACATTTATATTTTTCAGAAATTTACCTTGTACATTTATTTACATCTACACATTGTATCTGAATGCTTTTGTGCTATTGTAGGGATTGGTGGAGACTTTTAGGTTGCTCATACCTGGAGCTGATCATAGGTTTTGCATGAGGCATCTGTATGCCAACTTTAAGATTTTGTTCAAGGGTAAAGACCTTAAAGATTTGGTCTGGGCAGCTGCATGCTCTTTCAAGTGCAACATTGGGAAGAGAATATGCAAAAAATTAAGGCAATCAATCCTGATGCACACGTTTGGTTGATGAGGGAACCACCTGCTGTGTGGACTAGGGCTATGTTTAGTCCTAGAGCAAAGTCAGACACCTTGGTCAACAATATCTCAGAGTCATTCAATCACTACATCAAAGATGCCAGAGATAAATCTATTATAACAATGATGGAAATGATTAGGAGGCAGCTGATGAGTAGGTATGAGCAGAAAAGGACTTGGATAACTACTGTACATGGATTGTTGTGTCCCAGGATACAAAAATTTTTAGAACAACAGAAGGAATATGCAAGGAACTGTGAAGCAACTTATGCTGGAAATTTCATCTATGAGGTCAGCTATGGGGTAAAAATATACATTGTTGACTTGAACATGCACACTTGCACTTGTAGAAGGTGGGATGTTACGAGGATACCATGCTCACATGCTGTACGTGCTATACTTAAGCACAAACATCAACCAGAGGTTTATGTGCATGAGTGCTATCATAGGGATGCTCACATGAGGTCATATGCTTCAATTATTAACCCTATTCCAGATGAAACAATGTGGGTGGCCACTGAATTTGATGCAATTATGCCCCCTCCATTGAGAAGGCCTGCTGGCAGACCCAAGAACTGTAGGAGGAAAGCTGTTGATGAGACAAAAAATCCACACTTGGTTCGAAGGAATCACCAATCCTTGAGGTGTAGCAATTGTGGCAACTTTGGCCACAATATGAGAACTTGTAAAGGACCAGTGAAGCCAAAGAAGACTAAGGTTGTTCAAGTTGTGGGCAGAGGAGGGGGAAGAGGAAGAGCTGGTAGAGGTAGAGGAGGGGGAAGAGGAAGAGGTGGTAGAGGAGCAGGAAGAGGAAGATGTGGTACGACCAATGAACAAGGAACTAGCATTGGAGCTGGTTCTGGGATCACAATCACTGGGATGTCTTCTGTTATGGTAAGTATCTAAACCAACCTTTTTGATGCAGTGATTTTTACTAGTCGGTTTTTTCACTTCAAAAATGATTTCTACTAGTCGGTTTTTTCGTAATTAACTGACCGAAGACTTTGATGTCGGGCCCACCTGGGTTCAATCCGAATTGGGCCGATCGTTTTGGGCTATTTTTCGCGAGCTTATATCTTTTAGTAGGAACGTCCGTTTCAGCCCGTTCTTTTTTCAGAATTCTTATTTTTGTCTCTATTTTGTGGGTCCGCAATAACGTTAGTAGGGTTTCTTGATGTTTTCTAGGGTTAGGGCTTTGGCTTATAAATTCATTTTGTTCGCTTTACCTTGCTCAAACAGTAATCTTTTTCATTATACTTTTGTAGTGTAACACTATGCAACAGAGACAAAAAGAGGGAGATGGGTCAACAACAGGGAAAGAAAAAGCAGCTGTCACTGCCAAAGGAAAAGCACCTGCAACTGATGGAAAACCCAAAGGGAAGGACAAGGGTGTGACAACTCCAGCAATGCACAGAAGATCAACAAACTATGGAGATGTCATGTTTTCAACAAGGCTTCCACCACTACAAATTGGCACTCAGACCTCATCAACCACTCCTACAATCCAGTATGGACCATCACAAGGATCTTCTACAACTCCAAACATGCAATCTGGTGCAGGTGGTAAAGGAGCAAATCTGGATGGCTATGCAGCTTTTTGAAGGACATGCATGTGACTGGTAATCTGTTTTGGAAGCACATGTGCTTGAGAATCCCCTTTTGGAAGCACATGTGATTGAGAATCTCCTTTTGGAAGCACATGTGAGAGATTCTTAGTCACATGTGACTGGGAATCTCTTTTTGGGAAGGCTTTGGTATTATGGACCATATTAGGCTATGTTAGTTATGGTTAAATGACTAGAATTTGTCTTGGACGACTGTCTTAAATTTGGTTGCTTTATGACAATGCTTTGGTGTGTTTTGTGTCCGTGGCTCCAAGCTCCTGGACAAGACTTACTTTATTATGCTATGGGAATGTGATGTAGTAGCCAAAATAGCATTACAACCAAAATAGCATTACATATTCCTTTCAAGGCAAACTCAGAAATTTTGGTTTGTGGACTAGGTTACATAGGGATATGACAATCCACAAGCACACAAGCACAAAGCACAAAATTTTCTAGAAATTCTTCCCACTGCTTTTTGCTTTCAACAGTTCATGTATCACCCTTTCCAAGTCCTGGTTCCTCCTTTCTAGTTCATCAATTTTCTTCTGCATCTCCTCATTCCCCTTTATCGAACTTTGTTGCTGCATCTCCTTCAACGTACGTTTCAATTCACGGTTTTCCTTCAAAATCATTCTGCCAAATTTCATGCCCCTTTTGCATGTTGGAGGGTCATACCAATTAAAGAAGCCACAAGCAGAGTCCGTCTGAGATCAAAATCACATAATTAGGAGTTGGGTAAACAGAGTTACTCAATTAAGGCTATAACAAAACCCCATACCTGATATTTGGGGCAACCAAAGAATCGTCTCCCTGGGTTACTATCAGTTCGTGATGTCTGCAAAGGGGATCTCATGTTGCATTCACAGAAAATGTCATCCCCATTGTAGGTCTGCGATGTTGGTGATGTTGCATCACTTGCTTCCATTGAAGGACTGATGTGTAGAGAGAGAGAGAGAGAGAGAGAGAGAGAGAGAGGACGATATATAGGCAGAGAAAGATACGTTGGGATGACCGTTGGACATCTGGGGAGAATCAATGGATCTATATATACGTATGTATGTATCTTATAGCGTATAGATGGCTGTCAAGGGTATTTTTGTCAAAATTTCAACTGACTGCCTTTTTTCCGTTTGCAATATGGATGGAGAACTAACAGAAGAGGGTTAAGTGTAAACTCTGGATAGTTAGAGGGTGCACAATGTAGGGTTTTGTAGTCTAAGGGGGTTAAGTGAAAATGCGTGTTAGTTGAGGGGGGTTTAGTATAATTTACTCTTACTACAATCAACCATATCATGCCACACGCCCTATAAAATTTCTTCACAATTTCCGGTTGCATATCTCCAGTTTAGAATTGATTTTCTAAAAAATTGGAATTCCAAACAGAACAAAATAAAAGTGCCATAGCCTCTTTATCTAGCTACTTAACCGTTTACTGAGCCTCAATTCCGTTTTATGATCTCTTGGCTTTCCCCACTTCAATTCCGTTTTATGATCTCTTCATCTCCCCCCCCAGTCATTGGACCCTGCCACAGTCTCTCGCTATAAATATCAAACACCACTGGACATAATTCTCCACAGTCCACACCATCTCTCTCTCTCTCTCTCTCTCTCCGAAATGGCCTACCATCAGAACATCCTCCCAACACTCCTCATATCATGCTTCCTAGCCTTCTCCATGGCGGCGTCACGACCACTGGACTCGAACCCAAAACAGACCCTCATGGCTCGGCTGAAACTAGACCAGGAAACCGATAAGGGCTGCTGGGACTCATTGTTTCAGCTGCAGTCCTGCACTGGCGAAGTCATTCTGTTTTTCCTTAACGGGGAGACGTATCTGGGTCCGGGCTGCTGCAGCGCGGTCCGAATCATCGAGCACCTCTGCTGGCCTTCTATGCTCGGTTCCCTCGGATTCACTCCCGAAGAAGGGGATATACTTCGCGGATATTGTGACGCCGCTGAGTCTGACTCGGGCTCGGGCTCTTCTCCTCCGCCACCTGAGGCCTTTGTTGGTCCGAACGTGAATATGTCTCGCGACTCGATTCCGTAGGGGGCAAAATTTAGGGTGAATAAGAAAAAAAAAAAGCCAAATAAAGTAACACTGTCTACGAGTTTTATTGTCGAATTTTAAGTGAAGTGTGATATTCATGAAGTTATTGAATCGTTGATTTTGGCAATTAAGTCTTTTAGTTTGTTGATTAATTAATGATCTTGCGAGAATTTGGATCTCTATCCACTGTTCGATTGTTCTCCATTAACTTGAGCAACGGATAACAAGAGTGACATTAGACAGAGACGCGGGCAAGTGGACTCGGGTCTCGGGACACCATGCATTACTAAAAAACTAAACAGTACATACACAGAACCATTCTGTTTTCTGGTTCCGCCAACTATAAGGCCTAATCTATTTGAAGTAACTGTATATTTCACAGTTTCGCACCACACCATTCGAGCCCAGCTAATATACTGTAGATTGAATGAGCTCAGTCCACCTAACAGTACTGTATTTACGTCATTGGCACAAACATATCGATTGCCAGAACTCAAAATATAGTAGGAATCACCTTCTTGTGCATAAACTCCGGATTAGACTGGAGCCAGGTGATCTATTGGCTCAAATGCGCACCTTTCATGTCACATGTACGTGCATACATGTTGTGTACACATATTCATACATAGGTATGTTAAAATCCCAGTCCATTCCTACTATGAATAAAAGCATATCACATGCAATGGAATAATGGAAAAACACGGACTAACGGAAAACACGACAATACGTTCTCCTTGTCTCCAAAAGGAGAAGAACGGTATACTGTTTTCTAAAACAAAATATCCTCTACAATTAGCCACCAAATAAAAAGATGGGAAATGATAAAAGCGAATAAAGTTGGTTTCATCGGTTCTGGCCTTAAACTAGACAACAACGAATAGCGGACACGTCCAAGAAACCAACATTTTATTACAACCTTTGAGCTAAGGTTTTGTCAAACTCACTCAATCCGTTTGTATCTATTGTGTAGACCACAAAAAGAGACAACGGCAATTTGAACACCACTGGCTTACCTACTACTCTACAAGGAGGAGTTTCCCACATCAATCACAAACCGGTACTTGACGTCAGATTTGGCCAACCGTTCCATAGCTGCATTGATGTCGTCCATGCGAATCAGCTCAATGTCTGATACTATGTTGTGCTCCGCACAAAAGTCAAGCATCTCCTGTGTCTCTTTAATTCCACCAATGTTGCTTCCCCCAACAAGCTTCCTCCCTGCCAGCTTAAATACAATTAGACAAGTATGTGGTTAAAACAACATCACATGGAAACGCAAGATGCATGAAACTGAATGCAGCACCAGTAGGAGAAGAAGAACGAGTCAGATCAGATTGATGGGGAAGAGGAAGAGCAAAAGGAAAATGGGAAGCAATTCCGATCTGTATATCCAATCTTCAATTAAGCAAGTCATACATCTCTTATCTATTACATATGGCTATTCATGGGCAAAGTAAACAAATAATCATACAAGGGAGCAAGTGTACAAGAGTTAGCTCCTGATAGAGATGTTGTAGGCAACAGCCTGTGCCCATATTTTCGTGGGAGACTGAGCATGTGTATCAAAACCGAATTACTGTGCTAGGGCAGATGAGCACTAGCTACTATGCCAGGTCGCAAACTCTATTCAAAATCTCCGAATCGCAAATCACATTGCACAATTGGATAGATTCACAATGTTGAACTCTTCAGCAAAGCAGGACATCACAGTTTGTTGATTGAGATTTTACTCAGGGTGGTCTTCTCTAGACGTATACGTGATTTGCAAATTTTTTTTGACGAGAATTGTTCCTAAAACCTTGATAAAATTGTCTATGAGGAATCAGTTATTGATCAAAGCAATTCCCGTCCATTTGATGGTATAGTTTTCAAGAGTTTAAAATTTGCAACAAACCTATTGTTGTGAACGACAAACCAAATCATTGATCAAGGCAATGCCCATCCATGTTATTGGATCACATTGCAAGAGCAAAAAATTGTAACAAAATCAATTATTCCTAACAATAAACCAAAATCGTTTCAATTTAGAGTAGAGGGAGAATGTGCCTCACCCAAACATATCGGGAACATAGGGAGCTCTAAGGGCTTATCAGGCAGGCCAAGATTAACAAGTTTCCCGTTCAGCTTCAACAGGCCAAGCAATGGAGCCAAGGGATGAACAGCTGAAACTGTATCAATGATATAGTCCATGGTACCCATAGCATCCTGCACCAGAGAATTAATTATATAAAACCTTCTCTATAAAAAGTTCGGAATATAAGGAAAAAATATCAACTTTTCAAGGTCCAATTGTCTCATCTATAATTCCATTCATAAAACAACTAAGTTTTACGATCTAAAAGTTGACCAAGGACCTTAGTTGCACGAAGCGGGAGAGGGAGTAGAAGTAAGGGAGCAAGCAAATATAGAAGCTCACAAGGATCGAGCGTGAAAGGAATGTGTACATACAATACGAAAATTATGTAGTATAGACTATACACTTCAAAAGTACAATCATTTTAGGGAGTAAAAACATGGCTAGTGGTACAATGTATGCTTTTCTTTTCAAGATATCATGACTTGGGCTATATATATGAGCTAAATTGAAGACCAATTTATAAAGCCAAGCGATAAATCTTTTTTTTTTTTTTTTTCTAAATAAAGATCATACAAAAGCTCCCATCTTTGTAAGGAGCGTGCTCCCATCTCATTGGGAGCAAGCTCCTTAGTTGGGAGCGCAGGAGCGCGCTCCTAAGGTGGGAATGGCACCACTTTAGGAGCTCCCTGCAACTAAGCTAAGGACACAACAACCAGAAGAGAAGCTATAAATAACACATCCGTGAAACCTGGCTGCACATTCATAAGTAGAATCCAATTCGGATACAAAGTTGCTGTCCCGGAGTAACGGGTGCAGTTGCATTGGTGGGACCCATGGTGGGCCCGCATAGCTAACTGCACCCCGCAGTCTGCAGATAAGCTGTGTTCATTTCAACACTTGAGATGGCGTTAAAGCTGAACTTTACTGACCTTCATTTTTGAAGGATCAGTGCTAAGAAGGAAAGAATCAGCACCGAGTTTGTTGACAGCCTTGGCCTCCTTCTTTGGCGAGGTACTTATCAGAGTGACTTTCAACCCGAAGGCCTTACTGAACTTGACAGCGAGATGACCAAGCCCACCGAGTCCCACCACTCCCAAATGCTTCCCAGTCTCAGTCATTCCATAATATTGCATTGGGCTGTAAACTGTGATCCCAGCACAAATGAGTGGTGCACCAGCATCAGGGGGCAGGTTATCAGGAAAACGAAGCACATAGCCCTGGTCCACCACTATTACATCAGAGTAACCACCTTGAGTTTTTGTTCCATCAGGGTGAATCGAGTTATATGTAAATATCACTTTCGGGCAGTAATTTTCCAAGTCTTGATGGCAGATGTCACACGTTCTGCAGGAATCAACAATCACCCCAACACCAACTCTGTCACCGACTTTGAATTTCTCAACGTTCTTCCCAGCTTCAGTAACAACACCTACAATTTCATGCCTACAGTGCAACAAGTAAAGAAGTCCATCAATTCCTTCATTTTGCGTTTCCCACTTTTGCATCAACTAGTAGTGACGATTTGGAACGATTTGCTGATGCGTTTAACTTTTCACACAGAAAACATAAGCTAATCCAATGTGAAACAAATAAGAGGAGACTGAGCAGGATCCAATATAGGGGCCTCGGGCAATGCAAAAAATACCCCTCCGATACATTGCAAGCACTAAAAGATTTCAGATGATTGAATGTTAGAATGACATGTCCAAGTTCTTGCGTAAATAAAAATTTAAGCATGAACATAGAGATGAATCATCAAGAGAGGGGAAAAAATAACAACAATTCACTAAGGAACAATAAAAAAATTCCTTGAGAAGGACACCATTTAACAGTACCCCGTTGCAAGCAAGACGAACAGAGACTAAAACTCGCACACCAATGAAATTACTCTTTTTCATAGCATTGCCAACAAAAACTGCCTTGGAAAATGTCCCCTCTTTGCTGCCTTTTTCAATTATTAAGTCCATAGGTTGCCACCTATAGTGTTTATGACCATCTCATCCTTCTAATTAGTTACTGCATATAGGCTTAAGCTCATAGTCATTGTTAATTTATTTGCCAATTGGAACAACTCAATATGTGAAATTTGAGTCGAACATTCATCTATATTTTGTGTTTTGAAATATAACACAGTCCATAAGATTCCACGTACTGCTTAAGGACAATACATAACCAAACGAAATAAAAAACACACTATACTGTTCGAAAAAAATATAGACAACAATATAAAAGGTTCACTTTTTACGTTGAAGTAAGAGTCCAATGACTGAAGTTTCTGTTCTGCAACGCATATAATTCAGATAGCAAAAGATAATTTGATATCCAAGGTCAGGCAACTCAAAGTTCCTTTTTTCATGAAGAGATTTCCAATGTGTCATCATTGTGTTGAGATATCACATTATGTCACCTTCTATAATCATTATGCAGTTAAAACGTTTCGAAGAACACAACAGAATAATGGTTGTAAGATGAGCATCATACCCTGGAACAATAGGGTACATCGTGAACCCCCATTCATTTTTCAGAGTATGCAAATCAGAGTGGCACACCCCACAGTACATTACTTTAACCGTCACATCATCATCTCCGTTTCCTCTGCCAACAGTACAAACAGTATTCGAAATTATAAAGTGATAACACAATAAAAGCAACAGTTTTAGCAATATGACTATTGTCGTAAAAAACTGTAGAGCAACTCAGGTACTAAATCTTTTAAAAGGGTGCTTCATATGCAATGCAGCGATAGTATTGAGCTCAATTGTTTGTCCTGCAGAACCACTAGAAGTCCTCGGTCCGCTAGAAAATGACCAATCGACATGATCGACAGCCGCCAATGATGGTTTGATTTTTGAATTGGAAAGGAAAGACAAACGTCGGTTGGTCATGATACTGCACTATTAGTAGGACCATAGAATCCTATCATATAAGATGGGAGAGTAGTTTGAATAAGCATTACCAAATAGCTTTAGTTGTTTGCAATTACGTTGACAACCTACCATTTCTCCAGGAGTTTCAAAATGGTTTATTCGTGCTTCGAGATTCATCTAATGACATCCAATTTTAAATTCCCATTCACTTCTAAAGTCGTATTCTTTTTTGTAATAAAAATAAGACACTATGTGATAAAGAGGAACCCTCATCGACTTGTAAACATACAACTAGGGAATAACTAAGACACGTATCATCCGGTTTCCGACAACGTAGTTAACATTTTTTTACCACAGAATGTGGCACATTACCACAAATCTATTCCTTTCTCAGGAACTTACAAGCTTGTCTTTAAGACTATGGGAATTCTCTGGAAGAAGGTACCATGATCCTCATTTCCACTACAATTTCACTAATTCAACGGTTTACATGATCCACATTCCACCACAATTTAGATAATTAAATCTCTCTCTCTCTCTCTCTCTCTCTCTCTCTCTCTCTCTCAATTGGCATCAATATTTTGGGCCTCCTTTGAGTCCTTTCACGTTCATATACACAGCAAGAAAACATAAATGGAAACCAAAATGCACCAAAAAAGTTTCAGACCGAAGTATAAAATTCCGTGCACTATGTGTTCACGCCACTCTGTCGCGTGTTGATCTATCCATCGACATGCATATATAAACCAAACCAAATGGAGCCTATACGTCCCATAAAAAACATAAATCCATTTTTTTTTTTTTTCTATTCTATTAAATTCTGTCGAGCGCATCATATTCAATGATACTCAAAACATGCAATACATATATAAACAGATACATTATAAGTACCTGCGAGGGAATTTGAACGGAGAGAGGATCCCAGAGGGATCTCTAGCAGCCCAACCAACAGCTTCGGATGATTTCGCCATTTCTCTCTCACCTCTCTCTCTCTCTCTCTCTCTCTCTCTCTCTAGAGTACTAGTCCAGTTGTAAACTTAAGGGAACGGAAGTAAGGGAAGGAGAGGCAAGTGTCATTTATAGAGTGAGTTCAGAGAGTTGGTTGGATCCATTTCACCGTATTAATAAGTTGCAGGGCCCCTCAGATCTTTGACATGGACATCTGTGGATAACAAGTACCGGCCCTATGGGGAAAATTATTACCACTCCTAATTTGCTGAAAATGCTACCAGACATGGAAGATTTTCATAAAACAGTCCATGAAAATCTTTCATGAGAGTAAAATGTGTGCTGAAGAAGGTCTTTGAAACATCACGTGATAGTGCTACACGAGTGCAAAATAATCATTTGCCCTACCAATCGATCTGAATTCGAAAACCATGGAGATTGTTATGTAGTAAATGGTTTGAGAGGGGTTATTGAAATAATACGCAGAGATAGATAGATAGATAGATAAAAGTAATGGTGAGAGAACGGCATTTTGAAAACCATGGAGTGGTTATGGTTTTGGAAACTCTCTAGTGAACAAAACCCATTGGGAAAATGACGGTCAGGGACGTGTTTTGATGATTAATATCTGCCAAGAATAAGACGGGTATTAATTATCAAAACACATCTCTAACCGTCATTTTTCCAAGCCCATTACTGATGGGTCTCCATAGGCCCATTACTACAACTCAAACAACAAACGCAACCAAGTGTTTTGGGCTTGTTCTCAAGAGGAAGCAGTTCTAAGGTGTAGAAAAGCCCAACCCAGCCATCTTTCAAATTTGGGCCAACTTTAGAGGAGTGTAGAGTTTTTGCTCCAACTCAAGAAATTGATATTGATTGACATCTACATATTTCGGTTAGATTGGAATTAAGTTACCTTTGATTATTAAACTCACCATGCTTAATCAACTGAGTTAACCTAAATCCCTTATCATTGTAACTTTTTGGCTGAAATGATAAAAATGCAACTCCATTAATGGTTGGGCATATCTCTAGTCAAAGCCAAATGATTTGCCAAGTTGATAAACTTGCCAATACCATCGATCAATGCTCTTGATCTTTGTATATTTTGACCCAAAGATAATTAATACTACTATGCAATAAAATGTTGGCTAAATAATAAGTAATACCATCACAACTTGATAGAATGTTGCTTTTTTCGAGGAAAAGAGAGTTTTTTTAATCTTTAAAACAAAAATTACAAAGATTAAAAGGATCCAAAATAGGACATCACAACGTAGGGAACACATTCCAACAAGATTGACACCCCCCACTCTGACACGTATTACCCAGGACCTGATAGAACAAAAAACCAAGTTGGCAAGAACCAACTAGGAGAAACTTTTTGGTATCATACCAAAGACCTAGTATCCCCTTCACAAAAAATGTGACATGTGGCAAACTGTATTTCTTTAGAACTTCAACTGTAATTATTCCACTCCAATTCACTATTGGCGCTAAAACAATTGTTTTTTCCCCGCCTCTGTCCACAAAAAAACTAACCCCCGAGCAAATTACTCCTTTGCCTATCCCAGCAGGGTGGAAATTCCGGACACGATTCCCTAAATACGACACAAATACGACACGAATATGCATGACATGACCCGGCAACACAAAAATTAAATGGGACAAACACGAATTTGACTCGTGCAAAGAAAACTAGGGAATGTACAGATGCTACTCTATCATAAGAGATTTGATAAAAAAAACAAATTTATCAAAACAGACTCTAGCATCGATCACAAGATACAACTCTGCATCAGCTAGCTTTGTTAGAGTTGGTAAACAGAGCAGATTCAACAGCAACACTAGTAGCAGCAAACCAAAAGGCACAATTTCCATCCGGAACATCCCCACTTCCAGCAAACCAGAAGCAGCCAGCTTTGGCCTTTGATCAATACCAGAAGAAAACATAATTAGCAGCCAGCTTTGATCAATACCAGAAGCAAATTAACATTAGCAGCTTTAGTCCTGGAAACCCTACCAAAGACATTGTCCCATGACCATTGCTTTGTCCCGAAAGCAAATATATAGATCGACCATAAAAAAATAGAAGTCACAGCTCCCAACAATACCCAGTAAAAAGAGTACATGAACACAAACCAGTAGCAACATATTAATGTTGGGCTTGTGAAGCCTGACTCGATTTGGGTCGCGCTTCGCTGACAATTCAACCTGCTATACACACGGATATTACATAGGTTATCAATACTTGGCGATGTAAACCATAGGTTATAAATACTTGCTATGCGCAACAGCCGATGTATTGTACTCTTTTCATTCAAATCACATAGTGAAGTTGGTGTGAGCTGTAAGTGTACTCAACTATGTTGTTGGGGAACCACGTAAAAATCTCATGTTTGCGTTCTTGTTTTCTGTTCTGGATTATTCTTTACGCGCTGTGTGTTTGTTGGTTTAGCTCAACAATTAATAGCTCGATACTCCATCACAAAGTTATCAGTCGGATCAGAATCTCAAATCCATCTTTTCAAAGCATATTGCTTGCAAATGCCATGATGTACATGCCCGCGAGAAAGAATTTGGTAATTAAGATGGCGCATGCAACAGTACAGTATGCGATTAGACAATACCAAAAAAACTACTGTATTAGACATTAATTAAATGAGGTTACAAACTGATGATCGATGCAAGAAAATGCATGCATGTTTCACAAGCATTAATCAAATCAGTGCGGTGCCCACTTTTTTTGAATGAAAAAGTTGCAGATCGATCGATGGAACTAAATTATTTTGTTAAAAAAGTATCTCTCTGTGTTGTAAGAGGATATACACAACAAAGTACTTTCCCCATGGGCCAACGTCTTATTTCTTAAGTTGGCAAGGCAATGGACTGACTATAGCCGTATCAATTCACATGGAATTGAAGTGCATGCATGCTTTTGGGTTTCTTCTTTGTAGTACTCCATCTCTGACTACTGCATCTGCACTGCATGATCAATTAATTTCTCACATTCACAACACATGTACTATATATTTTTCAAAAAGTACGTGCTTCAGGATCACTTTCAGTGCTTGTGAAAATAACTCAAACCGGTACGCTTAATTATTAATTTCACGTGTGCGTGTGCGTGTGTTTGGGGTGGGATCAAATCCTTTGTACCGTTTTTTCTCTGTACCTTTGTTCTAATGCATTTTTAGCCATTAATTCGATTAATTGCTAGGCAGTTTGTTTTTTTGTTTAAAGTTTACGATGCAGTTTTTAAAACGCTGGAATTTTAATTAAGACAGAATCTAACAACTCAAAACACATGGATACAGGGGGAACTGGTGTACGTGGGTGATGGGGCGGCACTAGCTAGGTGACATGATGCATGAGTTATCACCACTCCTTTTTCTTGCCAAAGCTGTTTTGTAACCATCAAAGCAAAGCCCTGCAGGACCATAGAGACAATCAAATCAAAAGCAATGAGTTTACATAAATATAGTGCCTGTTTTTCTTAAAAGCACAAAAAGAAAAGAAAGCATACGGCCCCCCCGCCCGCCTTCAATTTTGGGATTCAACAACTCAACATTTGCATGCTATCTAGCTCATCGGAAGTTTATTAATCCTGATGACTAAATTGATCATAAGCCAAGCCCACATATTTTGACTAAATTAATATATATGACTTTACCTAAATCTTTGAAATTTGTTTTTCATTTAACCCCAAAAAATTTGGTATGGCCCTGTTGAATTGTTTAAAACACCAATGAGCTCTTAATGCCTCCTTCAGTGGAGGCATGGTTCGAGTCTCGCTGATGTATACAATATTGGTAAAAAAAAAAATTGTTTAAAACGTCCATTTATTGTAATATTTATCTTGCCATGCAAATCTTGCAACCTTTTTTTTTTTTATCCCCTGGGTTTTAGTTTCAATCTCATTGAGGACTGTTTGGGCAACCCATGATAGTTCGTGGATAATGACTAGTCGAAAATATTATACTTTATCGCCGTTTTCTAATCAAACAATTGTACGTAACTAGTAACCTTAAAAGTTTCCTTTCTAAAAGCAATTACGACAAATTTACGTAAGTAATAATTGTTTTACATTCTGCTTTGCTGATCACTTTTACGTAGGGCTGCACAAACAAGGGCGGGGCCGGGTTTGGACCGGACTTATACTAGATAATAATGAGAGTACTTATGCATGCTCAAACCCGGCCAACCCGTTAATAATCGGACTTCATTTAATATTCCCAAGCAAGGCGCTCTTAAAATTTCATTTCCTAAAGCTCGTCCAATAAGCCCATTTATTTTTGTAACTATAGTGTCCCAAGTATAAATTAATTATCCTCGCAATAATAAATTAGAGTTTGCAATAATTATACTAATACGAAGACTAAGGATTATATGTATATGTATGCATTAGAAAAAGGGTATTATATATAGGTATAGTAGTAGCTTTTATTTTCGTTCTTAATATTTTTTGATAGTATAATTATATAATGCACATTATTGTCATTATTTTATCGGTCCGGGCTAAGCCGGGCTTTATTTTAAGAGATATTCTCAAGCACAATCGGTTAACTAAGCGGGCTTAAAAACTTAACCCAACTAAACCCGATAAGCCAAAACTCTTAAAAAAATGAGCTAAGTTGGGTAGACCAGCGGGCCGGTGTGCACCCTACAGTTTCATGTGATGCATAATTCACCAACCATGAACTTTCTTAAAAGCAAGACTTGACTTCCCTAAAGTTTCATGTGATGCGTAATTCACCAATCATAAACTTTCTTAAAAGCTAGACTTGAATTTTTATTATTAATAATAAAGTGTGGTTCTTTATGTTATGTGCTTATCTTTAATTTCCTTGTTTATGGTGTGATTTGGCAGCTGCATGCCTAAGAAAAGAACTCTCTCTCTCTCTCTCTCTCTCTTTTATTTATTTATTTTTTGCGTGAGAAGAGCAAGAAGGCCTTTGCTGAATTCTAAAAGGGTCGACAAAGAAAAAGAAAGAAGATGATCGGTCATTTCATCATTTGGTAAAGGGGTGGGTGAGCTTCAATCGAAGTTATATTTTCGTTCCATTTCTACTTTCTTTTCCTTTTTTTTCTCTCGGCAAAGCAATTTTTTTTTTTATAAAACTCGAAAGGGTACATCGAGGGGAAACTTAGATGAGCTTATACTACTTGCTCAATCACCCACAAAAACGAAATACAAAGAAGCATCCAATTGAAAGTTGGATGTACTGTGAAGAAAAGCGAAAGATGTATTATTGACTGTATTCAAATCATAACCCTAGCACACCTTTATATAGGCTACAAGATGCATAACAAGCATAATAAGAAAACCTAGACTAACTAGAAAACATAAATAATAATCTGCCTAAACTGAAAATGTAATAATAAAGTTTATAAAATATGGCAGCAAAACATTTTCTAATATTATGTTAACATCCCCCTCAAACTCAAGTAGGTCTACCAACTTGAGTTTGAAAAAACTAAGAAAAACCAGGAGTAACCATGTCATGCCAAGCCAAACAAGGAGAAGTCAGGAAAGAGAAACGGCTAGGAGAGCCAAAAACAGTCATGAGCGAGAGAAGCCATGACAGTAGGATTTGAGGTGAAATCCGAGTGCACGAGCCGGTTACATATTACTACGAGTGCCCGGCGGACGGCGACGAAATTTAGGCCGCCCACCGAGAGCTAAAATTCCACAGGGCCTCAAATCCATAATAAAGTTTCAGCTTACGAATTCCATCTAGAAAGCCCTTAAAATCCTCCACATAGTACACCTTGATTTGAAACTTTGTTTTCATCGCCACCCTGATTTTGATTAGATCCCCAACCTCACTAATTGTCGTTGTCGCGTTGATGAAGATAGAGTCGTTCGTTGCCAGCCATAATGACCAAAGAGTGGCATAGAGTGTCACCTCTCAAATGTGCTTTTCCAAATTTCGAAACCTGTTACCAAACCACCAAGTTGCTTGCTAAGTCTGCCAAAGAAGAATTAAGGACATAACCAGAATACCTGCCACCACTTCTACTTTTTTGGTAACTACTATAACAGGTGTTTAAGGCCTGACTTATAAAAAAAACTGGGGTTTTGGAGACAAATTAAAGCTTTAGTTTAATTTTGCTCGAGTCTTTAATAGACAACAATAACGTATACATACCCTAGGGTTTACATATCAATATCCAAAACAGAAGGGTCCAAACCAAGAATCTTTGATCAATCATTATAAACAAAAGAGCCTCAAATAGTCAATGAAATGCAACTTTTACTCTTTTTTTGATCAGCGCAAATGAAATGTAGTGCAACTTAAACCAACCAAACCAAGGCTACCTTCACAAGACCCAATAATATATATGATCACGACTAGGGTTTTTGTTTTGCCGACCGAGGGTTTAGAGAGAAGGATGTTTCAATTCCTTTTCGTAAAGGCGTAGGGATAGAAATCTCCTTTTCGTGCTTTTGTGCTTAGCCTTAGATCTTGAGTGTAACTTTCGAATTTTAGTACTCCATGATCTTTATCGCAATTAAAGTGCCTTTGATATTTACAGGAACATGCGGCCGGGTACCTTTCGACAAAGACTGAAAATGTTGTGCCAAATTTGAGGTCTTAGGGCATCCACATCTCTCTCTCTCTACGCTCTCTTTTAAACTAAAGTAACGAGCCATCTCCAAGAAAATCCCCCAAAACCCTGCGTTATCAGGCTTGTGGAAGTCGCCTAAGAAGTAGAAGAGCTACAGTTCCTCGTTTTTTTTTATCGGCAAAACAAACTTTTATAAAACTCGACCGGGTTACATCGAGGGGGAGGCATGGAGCACAAAACTGCTACAACTGCCAAAAGAAAGAAAAGAACAACAATAACAATAGAGAACCTCCAATAGAGAGTTGGAGGAAAAACCCAAAACTCCTCAAGAAGACGACTAGAGTTTCAACTTTCGAATACCGTCCAAGAAGCCTTAAATTCCTCCACCGAATAGAGCTTGATATTAAATTTGATTTTCATCCATATTGCTACTTTCGTTTTAACAGCATCCCTAACCTCCCTAATCACTGGAGCCACGTTGTTGAAGACCATGGAGAATTGTTTGCTGGTTTGGTTGGTGAAAATGGTTTTGCCCACTTTTCTTTCCGCTTGACTAGAAAAAAAAAATGTTTCACTTTTTTTTTAATTGTCTTTTCTTTTTAGAATAAAGAAACAATATTTTAATGAGACAGATTTTATATGGAGAGTATGATACAGTAGACATTTTAAAACTGGATAGCTAAAGTAATAAAGTGACTTTTTAAGGTATAAATTGGTCCAAAATATAAAGAGCCTGGTGCGGATGCTCTTATAGTAGTAAAAGTTACAGGCTCCGGCCTTAAATGAGCGCCTGAAGGAAAAAGCCGGCTTTCTAGAGCTGGCGGAGTCAAATCTGATGTTGCTTTAGTTGCATAGTTAGTTAGGTTGGTTGGTGAGTTTGCTCCCCTACACAATTAAATCAGAGTTTGATTCATGGTGTCAGGTCTCAAGAAATAAATTTCTTGTGAATCCTCTGGTCCTAGCTTGAATGTCTTGCCTTTGACTGAAACATAGAGGGGTTAGTCAAGGTTCGTGTAAGCCGGCCAGACATCCCTAACCGTTGGAAAAAACAGAAAAAAAGAATCATGCATGTTGCTTTCTTGTAGCGGTAAACTTTTTTTTTTTTTCCTTTTTCGTTTGGTATGTTTTGTTCGTATTTTTTCAATTTTTATTAGATTCGTGTCATATTTTTTGGATTAATTATCCATATTGACAAGAGGAATCTAAAAAGTTAAAAATTATGATCAAAAGCAAAAAAAAGTTAATTAAAGACGAAAAAATACCAACTGTATTCTTTTCTTCTTTTTCTTTTTTTTATTTTATCTAAAGCGACGTCAACTTTTTTTTAACATTGGTCCACGTTTTTATAATTTTTGATTCTTCTGGTCGAGAAGAATGATTAACCTTAAAAATTACAGCAAAAAGCTCAACAAAAAGTTACGGAAAATAAAAAATACCGATATAAGTTTTAAACAAAAAAGTTTAATTAGGAGAACACAGGTGTGAGAAGTTTCTGAAGACTTAAATTGATTTTCTGCTGCCTTCTTTTCTGCTATTGCTCTTGCTGTTTTGTTTCATCCAATAGTGTTCTTGGATGCTATTTCTTTGGATTGTTTAGTTGTTATTTGCCTAGTGTTTTCATGCCAACATTTGTTGGGATGGTTACTATAAAAAAAAAAAATCATTCTTGGTTCGGTGCAGAGCTGGCTGAGAGGGGAAGTGGAGGAACCAAGCGCTTCTGGCTTCCAAATTTTAGAACAAATTTGGGGCCCCACTTCGATATAAGTTATCTATAAGTATTTGAAAGATTCCATATGTAATGTTTCTCTCTTACAATTGTATACTTTTAGGTCAAATTTTTCGTAACTTTTAGTAGTTTTATTGTGCTTTTAAAATAAATTTTTGAAGATGTAGGGGGCCCAATATTGGAAGTTCGCTTCTGGCCCCCAATAAGTTTGAGCCGGCTCTGATTCGGTGTACCCATTATCGGATTCTAATAAGCTCATCTATGTTGCGAAAGATAAAAAAACTGTAAAGGCAAGAACACTACATGCATATCTGAAACATATATATTTAAGAAAAATGCAAGCTACTTAAACCAATTGTCTCTCGGCATATAAATCTTGGATTTGTTGACTCAAAATAAAAGACCCAAAAGGTTAAGCTATTAAGTGAAAAAATTCCGACGTTATATTAAGTGAAAGAGGATAGTTGAGAGAGAAAATGGAATCTCAAAATCCTGTTACTCATTCAACACATGCATGCTTAAACAGCCATAAGCGTACGTTACAATCACGCACACATCCTAACTAGCACTAACTACTATTACTTACACCAAGATTATGATCCAGTGCCATTGCATATGCACACCAGTGATACTGGACAGGACAGGCTACCAAAAGAAACATACAGAAAATAAATCAACAATATTGAAAGAAGCCAGTACGTACATGTGTACACATTTATGCAAAAATTTCAATCAAAAAAACATTTTTATAAAACTGCTATGGATAGCTGCAAGGCGGTTGTCAAGTACTGTTACTACCCATTACTTGTTGGGAAAAAAGAAGAAGAAAGTGTTACTATGTACGTATCCATATATAACAACCAGTTCATGCATACTACTTTAAAAGTAATTGCGAGAATCACTGTTGCGACACAGCTTCACAAATACACTTACACTAAGAGAACTTTCTCTTTTTCTAAATCCATTTCCGAATCCAACATCATATCCATTTTTTCTTTCTTTTGTGCATCTGTTACGCCATGCATCGATCGTAAATAAAATTCTAAAAAAAAACATACTTTTAATTGATGTCGAGAGTAGCTTTTCGAAAAGCTATTTATTCTTCCCTAGAAAATAAATTGAATATTGTAATTTTTTCACATGGTGCTGTACTGTTGGAATCTATATATGACCTTAAAAAGATGATAATAGCCCAGTAGCACCACTAGCAATTATAATATATGTCTGCATTATTGAGGAATTTGCATGATTCACAAACAGTATCCCCCCCTCTCTCTCTCTAACCCTAAAGAAGCCGCCGCCCCCATCTCCCTTCTTCCCCTCCTTGGGAATCTCCCTTCTTCCCCTCCCTCCCAAGGTTTTACGCCCCAATGGGTGACGGGAAGGGAGGAATTTCTCCCTCTCGTGGGGTTTTTCCATCTCCCGATCCTAGATCTTGGAGGTTTCCTCTCCTTCCCCTTTCACCTTCATCTTCCTTCTCCCCAAACCACCATCAGCCGCCCCTCATCTGCCTCTTCTACCGTGTAGTTTGACGGCTTTTCGAGGTAATGCCTTACAGATCGTGGTTGCCGGAGGGGGTGATCTAGGTTGGTGAATGAAATCTGCTCTGGTATGGCGGACTCCGTCCGGTTTCATGATCGATTTTTTTTTCTGGTTCTCTTCTTTGGTGTCTCCTGTGCGGGATTTCTCCCCATTTATGGGGTTTCTATCACCCTTGTGGGTGTTTTTGGTAGTTTTCTGTAGTCCTCCGTTTGTTTGGAGCGATGAGTTAAGTTGGAGTTGAGAGTAGTCTTTGGACTGAATTCGATCCCTCCTGTTTGGTTTCTTGATCCTTTGTTTAGGGATGAAGTTTTCTCTTGGGCCCCGTTTGATAACAGTGATAGATGGATGGGATTCGTAAGGAGATGGGATTAGGATTGGGATTCATAAGGAGACGGGATTAGTAATGAGAAGAGATTGATAATGAGTATGTTTGTTTGTGATGGGATTAGATGATGAGATTATTAATATCATGTTTGTTTGAGATGTGATTAGATGATGGGATTGGATTGATAGAAGAAATTGGTAATGAGAAGGAATTGGTAATGTGAAGGAGTTGAGATTGGACTATTAATACCCCTCAATACCAAGTCCCACGGGGTATTAGCAATGCCCCATATTACTCGGATTATTAATCCCATCGGACTAATAGTCCGGACCTTTTTTTGTTACCAAACAGAGTATTAATACTCCCATTGGATTAGTAGTCCCATCCCAACCTTCAAACCCGTTATCAAACGGGGTCTTGATGTACTGTTTCTTGGATCTATAATATCACATGCTATCATTTTGGCAAAAAAAAGACTATCGGAATCGAGATCGAAATTAATATTGAAAAAATAGACTAGTCACTTTTTGCACCTTTTTAGGTTAAAAGTGGATATTTTAAAGAATATTTGGGTAAAAGTAAAAAAAAATTTACTTTTTCCAATTCCTCTTGTGAATCAATAATCCATAAAAAATTGGCGCAAAACGCAAGAACAATTTTTTTTTTTGAATAATGACAACTTTCAAAAAATCCTAAAAGTTAAGCGGTGAATCAATAATTTATAAAAAATTGGCGCAAAACACACGAACGATTTTTTTTTTTGAATAATGATAACTTTCAAAAAATGCTAAAACTTAAGCGGAACTCAACCTTGAGTAGGGGTGTGTGAAGTCCCACATCAGGAAAAGATAGAAACATCTAGTGGTATATATATATAGTAATGACCACTAGCTACTATTAACCTGAGTCATGACATTTAAGCAACATGATGCGGGTTAGTTAAGGATTAGCAGGTCAGTTGATGCGAGTCGTTACAAAGTGCTAATAAGCCAAATAAGCCAAACACAATATTGGGCTTGGCTCAACTATTCGTTACATGTGATCAAGTTTGACTCAAGCTAGAGAATTTTTGAAGACTAATTGTTCAAGTTTAACTCACATTCAAAAGTACCGGTGATTTGAGATTTTGAGGCATACAAAATCAAACACGGCTTTTACCGTCCGGACGGGGTTTACGGAGCACCGAGAAATCGGGCCGAAACCAACAGAATCAACATGGAATTGCAGTGCATGGACAAGAATACAGAAAGTTCTTTTCAAAATGTTTGATTGACCTTTCTCTGGTCAAGAAATATTACATTAGTCTTAAAGTTTGTCCACAAGTGGTTTCATTACTAGTACTAGTAAAGAGGGGGGAGATATCGATGAAAAGGGATATGAAGAATGTCATTCTTTGCTTTGTCGAAGATCATGGACGCATGGATATAATGGGAAGCATAAAATATTCGCCAAATTGGAACACTAAAAATTCATGAAAGTGAGATAAAAAAAAAAAAGGTGAACCCATATATAATTGATATAATTGGACAAATTTTCGTAGTCGTTCCTGTAGTTTTATGGTTGTCTCACTTTCGTCCCTCTAGTTTCAAAGTGCTCTAATTTCGTCCCTAGAGTTTGTTTTACGCTCCAAATTGATAAAATCGTTAACACCGTTAACTAAACTAACGGAAAAATATGATTAAAAAATTAAGTGCTCCAATTTTCAATCCTGTTGAATCGGTGCGAAGATTTTATTTTTTTGATCATTTTATCCTAAATGGTCGTAATAAATTTTTGGCTCTAAGGCCTTTCAACGAGCACCCAAAGACTCCGTATTTAGTTTCAAGGCTCTCTTAGGGTGCTCATTGAAAGGCCTTAGAATCAAAAATCCATTATGACCATTTAAGATAAAATGATCAGAAAAATAAGATATTCGCACCGGTTCAAACAGATTGAAAATTGGAACACATATTTTTTTTACACCGTTCATATATTAAAAAATATAGTTAAAAAATTAAGTGTTTTAATTTTCAATCCGTATATAATTGATAATTAATGTTGTACGACCATAGAGAACTGGAGGAAAGAAGGATCATATATAACATATAAAACAATAGTAGCTTATGCTAAATAATTAATCCTCCTGAGGTAAAATGTTGAAGATCGAGATACCCTTTTACCTAGACTGGTGAAAAGAGCAGTTGTGATGCAAATTCATGAACAGAACCATGGATAACCATGGATGATATATCTAGCATCTTTCACTTCCAAGCACTACAAATGGTGATATGGATTTACAAGGGAATATATTTGAATTTGATGTTCACAAAAACAGTTTACAAGGATATTAATTCGTCCTGATCTAAGTCACATAATGCCCGTGCGGGTGTGAGAGCGCGAACGTACGTGAAAGCGTCTTTTAAAAACATCACAACCCCCACTACTATTCGCGAGTGCGAGGATTGAGAGCACAAACGCATAGCGAGGGTTGAGAACTGGTGCGAAGGTTATTTTAAAGGATCATATGACTAAGGTCTTGATGGCAGGTGGCGAGGGTATGGTTCAGGAGATGCAAGTGCTGGAACTGAGATGGGATTTTGCCGGGTTATTTAAAGATAAAAACTTCTTTATGGAGGTTCAGTAAAAAAGGTTTTTACGGAGATGAACAATCTCATCCGTCCAAAAGTGTTTTGGGTGGTCCAGATTTTAAAGAAATTATTCGCGTGAATAGTTTAAATAGTTAAACTTTTCGAGCAAATAGTTTATTTAAAATCCGGACCGTTGATTACCGAGACAAACGGTGAGATAACTAGGGTGGCGCGGAAACCTCTTCTACGGAACCTCAGTGAAAAAGGCAAATATATATACATGATGGATTGGTCATGCTGAAATATTTCTGGTATGGCGCCCTTCTGGTTGCAAAATGATTCAATATTTCCGGCATGGATTGGTGATCAAGATGCTTTGCTGGAAACAGACGGGCAAAAGTACATCTAATGCTGCAGCTGTGTTTGTTTATCAGGTGGATCAGTTCATGGTGAAACATTTTTGTGCCAACCATGCAGTGTTTGATGTTTATTTTGGTTCCTAGCTAGGTGGCATATGATTGTCGGAGTGCGGGGCCAACATAATCAGAATGCTTGTCACTCGATGTGATACTGTAATGCTTGGGTCCGTTTAATATATCCTTATCATCCATTTACAAAGACTAATAATTTCCTTTTTTTTCTAATGAAAAAATTAAGGTCATGGTTCTAAATAGCATGATTTGGAGACAAATCGGTGTTGACAGTTTCAAGCGATCGATTTGTAAATTGGGATTCACAAGTGTCTTACTTATCAACCATACCTGGCTTGGGCACATACCATATTTTTCTAGCAATATTCAAATTTTATATATAAGTTCAATATAATTAAAAAAGAAATGCTACATCACACATTTGTGACAGGCGCGATTCCCCATCTGTAATCGCTACCAATGGTGGTCATTCAAAGCCTTTTTTTGTTTTTCTAAAACTGGATGTCCAGGCTAGCTTGCAGGCACCTCGACTAATTCGAAGATCTTTATAGTTAACACTAAGTCTAGGTACACTACATCCAACTACTACACCATCCACTACATATTTTGTAGGGTCCACTCTGGGTCCCAAAAAAATACCAAAAAATGTTCATAAATTTTAAAATAATATATTATGGAACCCTGTAAAAAATCAGCTCCAACAAACATCGGTAAGTATTATTTCTTAATTTGTATGGATGAAACAGTGCAGTTGCGCAGTTTTGCCCCTACAAATCAAGAAATAATACTTACCGATATCCGTTGGAGCTGATTTCTTACAGGGCCACATAAAATATTATTCTAAAATTTATAAATATTTTTCTATATTTTTTTGGGACCCGGGGTGAGCCCCACAAAAAATTTAATGGATGATGTAGTGGATGGATAGTAGTGTATGTAGCATCTCTCGTTAGTTAATGATCGGACAAACCCTACCATCACATGAAGATAGATTTAATTTGGAATGTTTCCATCTTTTATTGTACCCCTTATTAGAGTTAATTTGGAATGTTTCCATCTTTTATTGTACCCCTTATTGGACTGCCCGTATAATGCAAAACCGACGACATGAAAGCGATTGGATCCTAATTTCATCCACTTTGTTCGCCAAATTGATGCAAATAATTCCAAGCTCATGCTGCAAATACTTTTCAACCAGAAAATTATTACAAGTGCGAATGTGATCGAGAGTCGAGACATGAACTAACCATCTCCTTAGGATCCGGATCCTCTCTCCGGTTAGGGACCGGAGGAGACAATCCTGATTTTGACTTTCCATCGGTAGATTTTAATGTTTCAGATTTTCTCATAAACTCTTACTATAGGCTAAGGAAAACAAAGGAAAACTAATTAGTAAAAACGCTCCTGCTTCTCTCTAAAACTCTCTCTCTATCTTCATCCTAGGGTTTCTCCGCCTGGGGGGGGAGGCGCCTGCCTCCTTCCCTCCTCCCCCCGGGCTCTCTCTCTCCCTTCCTCTTCTGCTGGTTTCGCCTCCCTTTGCTCCGATCAACCGCTGGTCTTTCACACTTGGTGTCACCGGTATTGCCTAACGGCGTGGTTGGTCGCCGGGCTTGGGGAGGCCTGGATCGCGCGGCCTCCAGCCGATTCACTCCTGAGCGAATCCGGTTAGGCCCAACGGCGGTGGGGCTCGCGTATGGTACGATGGGTGGCCACAGTTCTGGGCTTCGACCAAGTGCTGATCGGGTGATTCCGGAGGGGTGGTGCGCGGCGGCGTTGCGTGGCTTGGTTGCTGGTTTTCTCCGGCCGTTTGTAAGGGTCGAAGTGATGGCTTCTTGGCGGGGTTCTCGGGTTTCCGGCGATTGAGGCTGACGGCGACGTTCATCATTGTTTCTCCGGCGTCTGGCTGTTTCTTTTTGTGTTTCTGTTTTGGTTTTTGCAGGTGGGGTGGGTGTGTTGTAGTGGTGGTGGCTGATCTGTGAAGGTGCTGGTTGTTGTAGTGGTGGTGGCCGATCTGTGAAGGTGATGGGGTGTTGTGGTGGCCGATCTGGTTGTTGTAGTGGTGGCCGATCTGTGGAGGATTGTGCTGTTGGTGGTGGTGGTCCGTCGGGCTCCATGGGGCGTCGGGCGTCGACGGCAGTCGCTTTCTGTATGGCGATTTGGGTCTTCCAGGTGTGGGTCTCCCGCCGTCTTGAGAAAGTTGTTCTGATTTTCTTGTTCCCTCAGCTGTTTTGGCTGGATTCGGTTGGAAATCTTCATCTTTTGATCTCGATCTGCTCGTGCTTGTGGTGCTTCGACTGGTGGCGGGGTCCTCGGGTTCTGTGGAGGCGGCGGATGGTGGTGGTCAGGTGGGGTTCTGCTGGGTAGTGTTTGGTTCTGTTGTTGTTGGTTGTTGCGTGACTTGAGTTGGCCAGTTTTTGGTTTGGGCCTGTGCCCTTTTAGGTTTTGGGCCGTTGGCCCTTTTGGGTGTTTGCTTGGGCCTTTTGGCCCGTTTGGGTGTTTTTTTCTTTTTTTTCTTCAACTTCGGTTGGAGTCCCCTCCCCCTTCCCCCGACTTGTTTGTACCCTCTCAAGTCTTCCCTTATATAAAACGTTCGTTTGCCGAGCAAAAAAAAAAAAAAAAAAAAACTCTTACTATAAAGAATTAGAGAAATTTTTTTGTATACCAGGTATACCAATACCTTGGTATCCCTTCCGGTTTATTTTTAATTTTTCGGCCATTTTTCGATCACACTTGGATGATCGACTCCGTTCATTTTATAGAGTTTGGCGAGAACCTTTAACATAAAAAAATCGTGTTCATTGAATTTTTGTAGATACATGATCGGCATACATGAAAATTGAAGAAAATCAAAATTGGATCCATAACCACACTGAATTAGAACCCATTTTTGGTTTTTTTTTTTTTGCAATTTTCACATCTGCAGATCATGTATCTATTAAAGTCCGATGAACATGATTTTTGATATGATTATAGTTCTCGTCGAACTCTACAAAATGAACGGAATCGATCATCCAAGTGTGATCGAAAAATGGCCAAAAAATTAAAAACAAATCGGAGGGGATACCAAGGGTGTTGGTATCCCCGATATACTAAAATGTTTCTCAAAGGATTAACTGTTACTGGTAAGAATTTAAAAATACATTCAAACCATTGCTTGCAGCAAATGAACGGTTCCGTTCGGAACTGTCTCCTCCAACAAAAAAAAACATGGACCATAGAAGATGGAGTTTCATTTTTTCCACATGATATCAGTACTTTGCCGCCGTGGTGTGTATCACTTTCTGTTTTGGGAATACGAATAAATATATATGTAGACAGGCAAATCCATATATCCCCTTGTATATTTAGGTATTCCACTAGTACCTCGCGCTATTGGCCCTTACTTGTCCCAATCACTATTGCTTCACTGTTTTCTCTCTTTTAACACATCTTTCTGTGATAGTTTAATGTCAAAATTGAAAATTTTCAATGTGAATATATAACAAACCCATCTCAAAAATATGTTTTACTGACTGAAAATGGCATCATGCTTGATTTTGAGGAAAAAATTTCAAAATAATTTACATATGCCCCTTGGTTGAATTTCTATATGACCATCGATCTGTAGGAAACTCCAATTATGCATGCACCTATCCAGTCAACATATATTGATTCCTTATTTTAATGATACTTAACAAAAGAGTCGTGACAACATTAATATACATCTGTGGATTTAATGACACTTAACAAAAGTTCATATAAAATGATTTAAAAAACCGATCCCTCAAATTTTTGAGTCTTGACTTTTTCGACGGCTTCTACAAACTTTTTTTAAACTTTGGTATATGCTTTTATACTTTTCCGAGTACTCCTGTACGTTGTGATGGAAAATAAGTTATAATAATTCGACACGAACTAATCTTGTAAAAATGACGAGAAAATAACCAAAAACCACGTGCAAAAAAGCCTAGAAACGTTATAGATAGAGAATCCCAATTGTGGGCACAGTGAGGATCAAAAAAAAATTATGGGCACAGTGTATGCCCCACATATATCTGACCCTGTAGATCCGTCTAAAAGTGGCATCTAGTGACTGTGGCCATGATCAAGGCTGGCTAGATATAGATATCTATCGTATAAAATGAATGAATGCGTAGCGAATAGAGACACCACTAATTTTTAATTATTTAACGACTAGCTTTCCTGTGGTCCTTCACTTTCCCAATCAGCTTATATATAGTACACGTCTCGTCTCTTCTCATTACACACAATAAAAATAACAGGAGGCAGAGAGAGGGGCATGCAATTTTCCATTCAACTTTGTCTTCATTGCTAGCTAGTTTCTGGTTCTTAGCTAGCTAGCTAGCTAGCTAGAGAGAGAGTTAGAAGAAAAACAGATGAAAATTATGGAAGCAAAGAAAGCATATTTGGCTGTTATTCTCATACAGTCCATATATGCAGGCATGTTTTTGCTTTCAAAAGCTGCATTTGACCTGGGTATGAACACCTTCGTTTTCGTTTTCTATCGACAAGCTGCTTCCGCTGTTTTCTTGATTCCTCTGGCCGCTGCCTTCGAATGGTATGTATTACTCATTTTCTTCTACTCTCCAACATTGATGATATGATATTCGATCTACTCTAGGAGCTGTATATATAACAACTTAATTAATTTCTTTGCTTTTGTTGCAGGAAAAATGCACCGCCTCTATCATTCGTAACCTTGTGCAAGATCTTTTTCCTTTCTCTTTTCGGGTACAATTTTAATTTCCTCATTTATGTGATTCGTTGCGAAAAATCGTATAATGATGATGCCTTCATTAATTTGTGATTATTATTAAATTTCAGGATTACGTTCAGCTTGAACATATATGGTGTTGCATTGATATATACATCTGCAAGCTTGGCTGCTGCAACTACAAACTGCATTCCGATCATTACTTTCTTCATCGCACTTTTATTCGGGTGGGGACTCGATTTCTTATCAATATTGTTTTTCATTTCAAATGATTATCGATCCGTATATTCAAATTCTGCTGACATATCTTTTTCAATTGATGGGGCAACGCACATCATTTGCTTAGTCTTAGTGAAGTTGGTGATGAGTGTGTCGAGAGAATAAGGGATGTTTATTTAGAACCTTAATTATTATCGTTGGATTAATTATACACTTTTAAAATGTCCTCTATCGCCCACCACTTTCCCATGCTTTAATTATTGAGAATTTATCTCCAAAGAAATTGCTTTTTTATTTTTTTCAATAAGATAATATTGGGCTCCCTATTTTAAGAAGATTTTTTGGGCCTTGTTTCCTACGGGATGGAGCCTCCTTACCTTAGAAAAATCAAGTGGGTCTGCAAAAATTGAGAGCCTTCCAATATTAGAGGACTGGAGAAAGCTGTAAAGGCAGTGGCGTAGGTTCAGCTGAAGTTGTAGATCGAGCTGCTTAAATGTCTTCATATCTATCGCTGCTTTGCTTAGCTTTCAATTGGATTCCGACCACCAAATGAAATGGTGTATCTAGGATATTTATTTTGATAAACCGGAGTTCGAGCCAAGTTATGCAAACATATCCCGAGCATACCTGCATGCGAACTTGATGGATCGGTAAGTCCCTTACTCGATATAATGCTCCCTTGCACTCGAACAACCCATTGGAATTAAGAAAAAAAAAAAAACCCTTTATTGTTCTTATCTTACTGTCTCCCTAACATGTGGGCCCAAAGTCTTTTCAGCGTGGAAAAATACTTTGAGATGACTATATAGAGTGGATAATTAACAATCAACCACATGAATTTGCAAAAGAGATCAACATTAATCATTATTTGATCGATCTAGAGAAAGGTAGAGGAACAGAAGCTCTTGAACGAACTACCGGCTAGTAGTGGTGGCCATATCATGTTCATTGTTCACGTGTACTCTTAAATGAGCAATGTCTTGTCCTGGGTGCAATATGACGTCGTTGCACACCATGCTGTTGGGAAATTTCCGACCCCACCCGCAACCTACGGAAGCGCAACACAAAATAAATAAACACATGCACAAATTAAAGACGCACAGTAATTATGCGGTTCGGCCTTAATGTTTACTCCGAGATAGAGAGAAATTTCACTATATGAAAAATAGAAGATTACAATGTGAGATGAAAAACCCTTCTCGAGCTCCTAACTACAATGTGAGATGAAAAACCTTCCTCGAGCTCCTAACCCCACGAGGAGTAGTTCTCAATTATGGGGTAGGAATGCGAAAGTAAATGTTTCACCTTATTGAATAGCCATGGTATACATTTTTGCACATAAATTTATTGGAGCCAAGCAGATAATTAGGTAAAAAATTACGTCCTTCCAATTATCGGCCCCTATAGCACGGGTTGATGCTAGTTTTGGATGAATGCAGGATGGAAATGGTGAGGCTGAGGACAAGTGGTGGGATAGCAAAGGTTGCAGGGCTAGCAATATGCCTTGTTGGTGTCACAACAATTGCCTTCTATAGAGGCCCCACCTTGAAACTCTTGTTGCATCATCACCTCTTGGGATCCTACCATAATACTATACAACATCATGGTCAGGTTGCAAGTAATTCTCACACAACATGGATTAAAGGGTGCTTCCTCATGCTCATGGCCAATATTTTCTGGGGTCTATGGCTTGTATTACAGGTACTTAATTTCTTGTGTTATGCAAGCATCTGTTCGATCGCGAATTTATGGAAGAAAAAGAACAGAAAGAGTATTATAAGCATGTTATTAATTAGTTCTAGTTTTGGGTTGAAATTATATATACAGGTTCCGGTGATAAAAAGCTACCCTTCAAAGCTAGTTCTCACAGCTCTGCAGTGCTTGTTTAGTGCAATTCAGTCTTTCTTGATTGCCGTTGCTTTGGAAAGAGACCCGAATCAATGGAGGCTGGAATGGAATGTTAGACTCCTGGCTGTGGTTTACTGTGTAAGCGAAATCGCAAACCCATATATAATCCCCATTTCATTTTCTTTTCTTGATTAGTATACATGGTTTCATATTAGATAACTTAAAAGTGCATTACTAATTAATAATATCTTGATCGATCATTAGGGAGTAGTGGTGACTGGAGTGACATTTTACTTACAAGCATGGGTGATTGAGAAGAAGGGTCCTGTGTTCTTAGCCATGTCCCAACCACTGGCCTTCGCCTTTACTATCTTCTGCTCTGCTTTCCTCTTCGGGGAGACAATTAGTTTGGGAAGGTAATATTTTGATTTAATTTCCCATATTCAATTGGGCCCCAATTGAAATTTATTTATTTTAGCAGGATCAAACATTTGGTGAAACAGTAACGTGCACTACCTAGTACCTACCGTAGTGTTTCCGGAAACTCCAACATTCACACCACGTAGGATACATCAGAGTTGTTGTTGTTGTTGTTGGCACACTAGTGTGTATCTTGAGGGAGACTGGGGAACATCTAGAGGACCTGAGTCAGTAAATTGATAAGAAACGATCATACTTTAGGCTGGGTTCATCGATTCTGTAATTCATGCAAAAAATAAAGTAGGACAAACTTCTGATTCATTGTGGTTAGATGACATTGAAATCATCCGAGTCGTTCAATTTTTTGTACAAAACAAATATATATAGCCCTATCATGCATGGAGTGATCAATCCCTTATTAGGTTGATTTGTGTCACCGGACTATCCACTCGACCAGCTTAAATATATGAATGGTTCTAATTAGCTCACTTAAGTCGGGGTGGACGCCACTGATCTCCCTCACGCTCAAGGCACAACAAATTGCCCCACTCTGAAGCGTCGTGCTGCATGTTGAATGAATTTAATTAGCAATTTAATTTACTCTGATTACATTTTACAACTGATCAATTGTGTTCAAGTCAATAATTAAATTTTATCTTGATTGTTTTTTTGCTCTGTTCTGTGTAGTGTTTTGGGAGCAACGGTGTTGGTTGGAGGGCTCTACAGTGTGTTGTGGGGAAAGAATAGAGAGCATAAGGTGGAAGATGGGATTTGTTTAACAAGCAAAACCCCTGCTGAGATAGAATGCTCGGGGTCAAACTCAAAAGAAGCAATAGTAGAGGCGACCAAAACTGTCCCAGTTTGTATAATGGTGTAGTATTAGTATAGGCCTGTTAATGGATTGGATTCGAACCGAATCCGATAAGATCTCAATCCGGCCAAATAGGTACACATTCTATGAATGGTTGAGCAGTCCCCTTCTTTGCCTGTGTCCGTTAAAAGCCATGGGTACCAAATCAGAGATATATACGGCTGATCAATACTTTTTTTGTGTTTCTTCTTTTTTAGAATAATAATATTAGGAAATATTATGTTATCATGTTTTCAAAGCTTTATTATTATGTTTCCTATTTAGGCAGATTGTTATTTAATGTTTCCTAGTTAATCTAGGTTTCTTTGTTATGCGTATTTCCTTTATTGGTATAGGCATCTTGGTTACCAAGTCTTTATAGCCTATATAAATGCATGTTAGAGTTACGTTTTAATTTTTTTAGACCCAATCAATAATACATCATTTCGCTACACTTCTCGTGTTCTCAGAAACAGAGTAGGAAAAGTAAAAAAGGTAAAAAACAATGGAAAGTTGGAAAAATATTTGGGCATTCTCGAATCATCTTCCGCTTAATTAGCAATGAAACAGCTTTCTGAAAAACAGAAAAGGAGTTCCAGTAAATTTCCATTCTCTACTTTATCAGGACCTTGGACTATTGCAAATGCTTAAAGATTAGACACGTCCGTTGCGCCCAAGATCAACCCACTCATGAAACAAGGACACAAGATTTTCTTGTCAGTCCCCAATTGGGAGGATCAGAGAGTACTGTTACACTTAATGAGAAGTACAAGATTTTACGTCCGTTGTGTTTCTCTCTCTCACACTCTCTCCTGCCTTCACCTCACACCTCCCTCTCTCTGGCTGGAGCCTCACCGGAGGAGCTTGGCTACCTCCAGTCGAGTCGGTCCCGATTTTTCAGGGGCTTAAAGCAATAATTAAAAAATGAGGCTCTTTCGATGAACTATTATAAATGGTATATAAAATAAAATAGAAGGGCCTCCTGAAATTCAAAAAATCTGAAAGACTTAAAACGGCCGCAACATAAGTTTTAGCTTAGGACCAGCTCTGCAACGGCGCAGGAGCCCAGCACAGATTTTGTCCCCACTCACAGATTTTGTCCCCACCCAGAATGCTGAGATAACAAGAGTATTCAGTATTCATGGGCTTCTTGGGCCCACGACTGGGCCTAATTTGTTGGGCTTAGAGATAATGTGAAGCCTAAATTATCCAACAGGAACCAAAAACATCAAACCTCTATTTTAATAAACCTTGCAAAGTTTTCGTCCAACCAATTTGTATCGTCATTCGTTAATTCGATTATATATTTTGTATTTCTATTACCGATATGCAACAATGGTCTCATATTAAAGGTATGTAGAGTCATCATTTCATTCCACCAATTTAAAGTCTCATAAAACAATGAATATGAATGCTCGAAGTTATATATATATATATATATATAGGGGCCGGTTCTAGAGACAATAAATTTGACAATACTTTTGACAATATATTTTTCGGTGCCCCACGCAAATAATCGGAGCCGTTCAATTTGTTTAAAACATGTTTTTAAGGATTCTCGTAAAAAATCAACTCATTTGGACATCGGCAAAGGCTTGATTGGCTCATTCAATTTTATCCTGTCAAATTTGACAGGAATCAACTAAATGAGCCGATCAAGCCTTTACTGATATCCAAATGCGTTAATTTTTTACGGGGCCCCTTAAAAACATGTTTTAAATACATTGAGCGGCTCCGATCATTTGTTTGAAGGTCCCATGTGAGGTTTCAAAAAATCTATTGTCAAAAGTATTGTCAAATGTATTGTCTCTAGAACCGGCCCCATATAATGAAAAACTAATCAAAAGTAGTAAAAGGGGCATGCCTTCTATTAAGATGAAAAACAAAAACTATACTCTATACATGTGGGGATTAAAACTAATCAATCTCCCAAAGAGACAATGAAATAATACTACTAGGTTTTATTCGTATTCACAATAAATGACAGGTTAGAATTCCCGTTTTCCACCGAACCATATTTATTATTTACTGAAAACTTCATTGTGGTGAGGTACCACTATGTGATGTCTCAGACTTCATTGTAAAAGGGTTCGTATACTTTGTTTACGATTTAAAGAGAGTTTGAAATACCATGCGAGGGTGACAAAGGCAAACTGTATAATCACTTGAGAAAGAACACTACAGTATAGAGATTGCATTGCCTTTATTTGACCAATTAAGATGGCTCAATCCCAGCCAACTTGACGAGATGGGGCCCATGGAATCAACTTTCATAACCTTTAGGTTGGATATACTCCTTACTTCGTATTTGGGATGTCACATGTAATTGAGAGTCTTTTTTACGGAGTCTCTATGAACAGAATTGTTCAATCTCACGCGTCTGTTTTAGGTTTGAGCGTTTAAGATTTTAATAAATAAAAAAATTTAGGGAAAAATTAATTACAATTAATTATTACTGGTTATAATTGATTTTCAATCTGAATCATTCAAAAATATTTTGAACGATCGCGATGGAATTCCATAACTTCTTTGCTACGGAACCGCATGAGGGAGAGATTTTCTCGTGGTGATTAACGTTGTTGTCACTACGACTTGATGAGTATAAATAGTAAAGCCGGCCAATTCTAGTTTCTAGAAAGAAAGGATACACGGCCCACGCGACACGTTTGATTACAGAACACAATTGTGGCCCTGGATGGTCTGGGATTACGTGGGAGGAGAGAGAGTAATACCTTGGGGAATTCACGTTCATTGGAAAGAGGGGCATTTTATCCCAAACATGTGGACTACTTTTTGGAATTGTCCACCCATGTGGAAGAAAACAATAATTTCTAAGATATGATGTTGAAGATAAAATACTTCTCTCCTAAAATTGTTGCACTTTCATATCCCTTTTGTGCTAAATCAGGTACAACTTAATTAGGTTTATGCACGGGACAATTTAGGTTCATATACGGGACAACTTAAGTTCATATACGGAACAACTTAGATTTAAACGGAAAACCAGTTTGATGCCCTAATTTTGAAACCCATACATATAACTGTACTCTCTCTACTAGTCTGCTTCGGCAAAACCCAAACCCATCACCGGTGCATGCACCACTATTCTCTCAATCAGTCATCAGAGAGGGAGGGGGTTAGTCGGGAATTAGTTGGTGAGTTTGCTTGTCACATAATTGATTAAGGTTCAATTCTTTATGTCAAGCCGTGAGAAAGTAATTTCTTATGAATTTTCTAATCTCGGGATAAATAGCTTGTCTTGAACTGGATCGGGGAGAAGAATTGTTGACATGAGTGTAAATTGGTCCGTATTGACGAAAATTTGGACCCGTTTCTGTAACATTCAGATTCTGCAAATTGGAGAAAATTACATCACCAGGCCCAGTAGAAACTAATCTTAAACAGTAGTACGTGGCCGGCCGATCAGCACAGAACATTACTCCTACTACAAGTGCTGCTAGCTGTGTTGACTTCTGTTAATTTCCACGTACGTACGTACTAATACTAGTAATATAATGAACCAAATTAAGTCGATATCGTAAATGTGAAATCAAACAAAACGGTCAATCAGCATGTAATTTATGGCTATATATGATTTCTTACAAGTGCATGCTAATATAAGATCCCAAACTAACATTAATTGTTCAAGTACTTAAAAAAATACTGCCTATATTTAAAATAAATCAAAGATGCAGTACTAAGAAATTAATTCTATCCATTATCGATCAGCTAATTAAACCACAACACACAACCTGCGAAGACTAGCTTCCAATCAAGAAAATATAATGCAAATAGAAAAGATATAGTGTACATGTTTTACGTAAGTGGTTTAATTCTAATTGTACAGAATTGATCATGAGTACGTACGTCTACAGTTTACACTAGCTAGCTAGCTAGCTAGTTATATGTATCGAATGCAGATCGAAGAATACATATTATTACATCAACGTACTCCACATAGCTAGCTAGCATGTATTTTTGGGGCGCTGCAAAATGGCGATGCAATCCTAAATGTTGAATCAAAGCTTCCTAAGCCCAACAGTAGAAATTGCATTTGTCCACCTTTCCATCTGCATTTCTCCACCTTTCCGCATCTGTCCACCTTTCCATCCCACATATAGATATGGAATACTTCACATCAAACGGTACTGATCGAAAACATGCAACTAGTGAGATTTGGCGTGCTAGCTCATTTATATCACTTACTCTTTTGAATGGATCAGATAAAAAAGACTTAAAAGAAAGTCAATCTAGCTAGAAGGCCAGCCACATCGATTTTTTTTAGTTAATTAGCAGCGAACTCAGTGTGAACTCAATATTGATTCGTGATGCCCAAGGCACCGTTGGAGCAACCATATCACTTCCTTACTTCTTTCTATTTAAGGAGGTGTGGTTGTCTATGTTTTACTAGAGAGAGAGAGAGAGAGAGAGAGAGAGAGAGAGATCTATCTAACTTTCTATACAATTTTACCAGCACCAACACCACGTTTGAATCCTACTGTGGCAATGGATTCTTCTGACCAGATCCCCCACTTCTCCCTCAGCTGGCTGAAACCTATACTTGTCATGATTGTTGCACAAATAATCACTGTTGCAAATAACATATTCTACAAGCTGGCTATAATCGATTCTATGCCATCTTCCATTCTTGTTGCTTACCGATTCATCTTTGGCACCCTCTCTCTCGCTCCGTTCGCACTTTATTATTCAAGGTTGTAAAGTATATATTCATCTTAATTGCTTGCTTGAATACTGCCACTTAATTTTTTTTTTTTGATTAGCAACTTAAATTTTTCTTGATCGGCAATGATATGATTTCACTATATTAAAGATAAGAAACGAAATCATTACAATATGCGTAAGAAAATACAATGAGAGAGCTTCTAAGAGTAAGTACCTCTTCCAAAGCTAGCTAGCTGCAACTCGCAAAAACCTCATCCTGGCCGGACTGCAGCTTATATGCTACACACGCCATGATATATACCTGAATGTTAAACCTAAAAGTCGAAGATATGAACTAGAGTAAAATCGATCTAGCCAAATATCCATTTATTTTCTGAAGGACAAGAATATTCACTTATCCGCAATGTTTCTTTTGCCGAGCAAAAAAAAAATTTATCCGCAATGGTTTGGTCGATGCATGCATGGGTGCATCGATATCATGTAATCTTTTGAAATTCTCTAATATGCATGCCGGGAAAGCTAGTCAGCTAGCTAGCTATCTATCTACCCTTCAACCAAGTCAACAATCTTTAACAGTACGTTGCATGAATATGTCTGCTTCCAAAAATCCAAGAGGCAGCAGGCCAGACTGCAGTACTCATTTTCTAGTACGTACGATCGTTTTTAAAAGGCCGGACATCATGCCTCTCTTCTCTTCTAAAGTGGATAACAAATGAATGGCTGCAGCTGTAGAAATCCGGCCAGCTATAATTGTGTGAAATTGGCCGGGGACTTGGACTTAATTTTTCTTTTCTAGCTTCTTCTTTAAGTTCTCGATCAGGAAACAAACACTAGTTTTCTTGCATGCGCGCATGTGATCTTATCTTATATTTGTAGTAGTGATTTCTTTTAATTGCAGGACAAAACCAACATGGAAGCAAGCATACCTTTCGTTTGTCTATGGATTACTTGGGTAAGTACTGAACCAACAACATTCATTCATTCATTTCAACGACTTAATTAATTAGTTCCAAAACCATGCAAACTATTCTGTCCTTTTACAAGTTATTATTTTCTTCATATGATTCAGTCAAAAATTTTGAGAAAAAATTAATCATCAGCTATGTCAATTGTTATACTCGGCGTACTACGGTGGCATCACTGGGCGTTCTTGAGGAGGGTACGACTCCTCCTTGGCGGGGGGAGAACTTGTGTTGCTCGGTGTTTGTGCGTTCGTTGTTGTCAATGTCCGGATCTCACAATTGGCCATGATGGGTTCTATGGTGGTGGTTTGGGTGAAGGCAGGATGGTACGTACTCGGCGGCGGCTAGGGGTTGGTGTGGGTTATTGGATGGATTTGGGCCTTTCGGCTCTTATCTTGTGTTAAGGTTTTGGGTCCTTTTGACCCTTGGATGTGTCCAACTTTTTGTTGGTTTTCCCCTCCCTTTTCCCCGAGTCCTTTGAGACTTCTGAATGTCAAGGGCCGGGACTAACTATGGTTGTCGGTTTTTCCTCATTGTGAAGCCACCGCTCTTTGGGTCCATTTAATTGTTGTGACTCATTTCAATGATTAATAAAAAAAATTCTTTTGCCAATGAAAAAAAATGTTAATATAGCGCGAGTGGTAATTACAGGGGTTCATTATACCACAATTTGTGTTTGGCAAGCTTGAATTCTGCTTCAGCAACATTCGTCACAGGCATCATCAACGTTACTCCAATAATCACTCTGGTCCTTGGGCTCATTGTTAGGCATAATTCAAAATCGTAAGCTCTATTTTTGTTTTCCGCTTAATTTTGATCAGCCAAGAACAGTTATGACTCCATAAGTTCTTTTATTAGGCGGGGTCATATGAATATTTTTCTCAACAGGGGAAAAAAAAGAAAGAGAAGAAGCTGCCCTAGACTAAATGAATTTATTTTCGTTACGTAATTTATTTGATATAATTTTGTTTAATATGTGTTGTCATAATATTGGCAGGTTAGAGACCTTGGCTTATGGAACATGTGCAGGGAAAATCAAATTGGTAGGGATAACGTTGAGCATTGGTGGAGTGATGCTACTTGCGTTCTTCAAACGCGTTGAGATCAACATTAATGTTTCCCCAACCAAATTTAGCCTTCTTCCCCAACATTATCAAAGGACTCGAGACCATAACGATGATCAAGTTCTTGGCTTAGTTCTCGCGATCATTGCTGCGTTTAGTAGTGCCTGCTTTCTAACCATTCAGGTGACTTTTGCAAATATATGCATGTATTGTTGTTGTATATTTAGATCCATATATATTTTGTCGGGTATATATTTTTGATGCTTGCGTGCACATCAAACACCATAAGTTAGTTATTTTCCCGGACATTAATTTGTTCCTGGTTGCTTATTTTGCAGGCGAAGTTCAAAGACGATACCCAAAACATTTACTTGATTCCATTTATGATGAATCTCATGGGTGCAATTCAGGGAGTTGTTTATGCACTAGGCGTTGAGAGTGATTGGGAGCAGTGGAAGCTTGGTTGGAATATAAGGTTTTGGGCTTCATCATTTGTGGTAACCCCATTTTGCACTACATAATCAGTTGTGGAGAGAGAGAGAGAGAGAGAGAGAGAGAATAGGATAGGGTTCAAAAAAAACTTGGGCTTTATTTATCGTCCAAGCAATTTGATCTTCGAGGGGTTTCAACCAACTAGAAACCTAGTGCAAAACTACCAGTGGCAAATTATGTTGAAGTTTGCCTTACTAGCATAATAAATCTATTTTGATGGCTCGCTTGGAGTGCCTATTGTTGTTGACACGATACTTCAAATATGGTTTGTTTGTTTTTATTTAATTTTTGCTGCCTTCTTCGGAGATGTTCTAACGTGTCTTTTCTTTTCTTTTTTTTATCTTTTTTCTAGGGAGTGTTTGGTTCTGGGTTGACTACGACTCTGATTACCTGGTGCATTTCAAAAATGGGCCCACTATTTGTATCCACTTTCAACCCAATTGGGCTCATTCTTATGGCCTTGGTTGGGTCCTTGGTTCTCCAGGAGACATTATACGTAACAAGGTAAACACAAGTCTCTATTTTGTTTGACTAGTTTTTACAGTATTTCTAAAAGCAAGGGCAGCCTACTGCTTGTTTGGATTCACCTTTTCACGATTTTAAAGGGATTTTTCGAGATTGCTATCACTTGCCTTGCCGCAATTTTGGAATCGGATCTTGTCTGGTCCATTGATAGGCTTACTTGTTAGAGAGCCGTGTGCAACTAGCGATAATTGTTTTCTTTAATATCAAAATGTTGTTCTTTTCTCTTTCATTAATTTTTTTCCCTTCAGCGTGGCAGCAATAGTGTTGATAATTGCAGCAACATTATTGGTGCTTTATGGAAAACTCAAAGAAATGGATTATCAGTTAGAGGGCTCTGGAAGTGAGGAAAATGAAGATGAGGACCTTGTGGACTGACTAGTCATCATCATAGAAAAGGAAATTGGTGTTCATACGTATATATGGGGGCTGGGCTTTCCAACATGGCATGTATATACATGAGCCATGAGAATGTCCCATGCAACCACTTGTAATATACTCCATTGTTCAATTCCTGATGCAGAAGATGTATGTATATATGTACATATACACGGGGGAACATGCAAGATCTGTAAAATAGATTGACCATGATCAGAATGTCCCCACCACTTGTAAAATATTGCCATGCTATGCATAGTAGTACTATACTAGTTTTTATAACCTAGAATGTTTGAGCCAAGCCTTCATCTAATCCCTGAAGATTAAAGAACCCCTACTGTCCACTAGAGATGGCCCCGATAAAAGCTGCAATCTTCATGAACTGGACTTACAAGAATTGATAACATCTAGGATGTTTCAAATTAAACCGATAAATTTCCAAATGTGGGGCGCCGACCATTCGGAAATTGATCACCAGTAGTACTGTGATACTACAATATTGGGGTTTTCAAATATTTAATTAGGAGAGACTCATAAATATGTTGGAGTGCTGTATCAATTAGTATCCGTTGTCCAGAGTGCCCATAAAATAACTCAATTCAAGACATAGCTTTAAATATTAAACATGGGCAGATAAAAAAGAAAAAAACATGCTACCCTCCTAGAATAGTAATTAATTAAGATCCACAAATACTGATCATTGAAATGAATACTCCAAATTAACCCTAAAAATCAATAAATATGCTACCTTAACTAATTAATTAGTCATGAGATCCAGTACCACCAATTAACTCTGCATGCCATTAGGAATGTTCCCACGTGCATGATGATCATATCATACGTACGTACGTACCTTGTTATTTCAATTGTGGTTTTTGACATCATGAAGTTCATGACTCACTGGATCATAGTAGTACTCATCCGATATCTGAGAAGCAGCAGTTGCATGCAGTACTTGAGAATTAGAAGCACTTGCCATTACTACTGGATATTGCATATAATTAGGCGCAACAAATGGTTGTACGTTCGAACCGTAGTACCCGGGTGGCACCCGCGGAACACTACTACTATTAGTATTAGCCACCACCATATTATTGTCAATCATGCGTTGATGATGATCTTCATGATTATGATAGTAATTAATTTGCCTGTCAAAAGGAATAGCATTGTAGTACACATAATTATTGCTGCTACATCCATCCAACTGATCAAGTACTGTTTGCTGATGATCAAATGGGTTGTACTGATGCATGGGCATTAGGTGATCAACTTCAAGCGACTTCATCTTTTGAACTTCCCATTGCATGTTTCTTCTGTTAAATAACCCTGGCAGTACTGGCAGGAAGTAAGATTCATTAGGGTTTGATGATTCCATGTTTACGCGATCCACCATAGCCGCTGCTTCCAACCTAGGGTTTGATTCCATCTCTACGCCATCCACCACAGCAGCCAGTGCTTCCAATCTAGGGTTTGATCCCATGTTTACGCAGTCCATCATAGCCGGTGCTACCAATCTAGGGTTACCGTTGATGAACTCAACCCTAGCCTTCACTTCTTGAATCTTATTTTCCAATATGGCAAAAAAGTTCATCAGATCTTCCTCGGTGTACTCATTGTAGCGATCGTCCCACGTGGGGTACTTGGCCTCATTGTTCTTCGCCCTCAGTTTCCCTATCGCTTCTTCGACCTTTCTGTTCCGATCTTCCAAAAAGTTGGGCACGCCACTCGTCCTCCTCTTACGCTCTTCCATCGGTTGCTTTCTGTATACATCGATCAATTCTTGAATTTCTTCGCGATCTTGGGGCCAGATTTCAGGCTCAGGTTGGCGGTCGTCGATTTTGGGTCCATAAATAATCAAGCACACTTGAACACCACATAGGGTTTTTAGTTCATAGGTCTTCTTCTTTAAACCCTTCTTTCTCTTTTGGAAGGTTGTGTATCTAGCCTTTTCGCTGTTTATGAGTGCCATGCTTAGTTTTGCTCTACCCATCTGCGAATTTGAAAGATCACATGCTTTCAATCATACGATTAAATTTTTTCCTTCTGCTTGAAGAAGAATCCTCGGAATTCAAGAACCGGATTCATTTTTTATGGATCAAATTTTTGAACAAATTAGTTAAATCAGCATTAGTATCATGCATGGAGTAATTAAGAACATTATGAGTCTAGGAAGAATTTAAGCACGACAGTTAACTATCTAGCTAGCACTACTCTTTCTCACTTTTTGAAAGCCTTAAAAAGGCATATACAAACATAAGCCGAACACCGAATTAAAGCAAAATAGGCGGATTAGAAGGTAGAAAGCCATAGTTTTAACAGAAGAGAAAGTATAGTAATTGAAGAAAGTACCTTAAGTTGTCTTTAATGATTTCTGCTCTTTGGATTAACCAAACAAAACTGGGAAGTCTTTCTTAATGAGAACTTTAAGATTTATAGCATTGAGGGATGAATAACATTGATTGATAATACCTTTTTGGAAAGTGAATCAAATTCACACAAACTTGCAATAAATACAAAGATATGATTCTTGTGAAAGTTACCATTTTTGTTCGGGAAATTTAAATAAAAAAAAGTTCCTTTTATAAACTTTGATTTTCGTATACTATTGATTGATTTTCCCACCAATATAAAATTAAAAGATAAAGACCCCGAATTTTGCGAATTATTACAAAAATACATGTCCGGAGCCTTTGATTTTGCGAATTATTAAAAAAATACATGCCATGGGATAGTTTTGTTAATCCTCGTTCTCTTTCCCTTATAACAAATGCGTGGATATTCTGGCTCGAGAAGCTCTAACTTTGTCCGAATTAATCTTTCATTTCATTTAGGAAAGTAATTTTCACTCTCCTTATCCACTTTTATTTTTTATTTTTTAGTATCGTGTATGTATTTTTTTTTTCTTTTGTTAAAAAAAAAAAAAAAAAAGAGTGAAAACAAATTTCCTCGTACTAATTCCTAGTTGTATTAGTAATCAATTGTCCGACTATGCTCGTGGTGTGAAATAGATGCACCCATAAAAGTTGATTATAATTTTCCGTTGCACAGCACAAGTGACTTTTCACTCGATTTTTTGATTTGACTCAAATGCGAACTTCTTCTTTATCAATTTCCTTGAGTTGGGCATGAAAGGGATCAAGCTTTGGTTAAAAGATCGATGACTATGCGAGACAAATTTATCAACTGTGACGACTATTGATCACACGTACTTTGAACTTGAATCATATTTATTCACCCAATTTAGATGCCCATCGAATCGCATTGAAGCATAAGTAAATCATTACATACACATGCCCCCAACAATCAGTATGTTTTGACAAAGATGATTAGCAGGTTGATGACTACAAGAAAAAGAGCTTCTTCACCCTACTTCTGTTGAACTTGAGAGAGCACCTGTATGCCTCTTTAAGGTTAAATTATACTTCACCGCCTCCAATGACAAGCAGTTCCTGCTGTTCAAGCTCATAAAGCATGAGGACTGCAGCAGAATCAAACGAACTCTTTTTATCTGCTCTTGGATCACCACTGAGTTCAATCACTCCAAAGTCGGGTATTGTCAAGGTAATCGTAGATGTGAAACTGCTAAAGCCCGTCCTCTTTTCAGAGCCTTCACAAAATTCAATGGGAGTTCTGTGCAAAGAACTAACAGTTAAGCTAATATTCCAACAGTTGAAGGTCATTAAAATGGACTTATTCACGGAAACAACTATAATCCCTCATTCCCCATTTGTTTGTCAACTGTTTTTTTGCAAGTGAGCCCTTAAATTGGGTCAACGACTGATCTAAATTCCTTTTCTTTTTTCTTTTTTGTTGATCTGGAACAAATTTAAGTTCATGAAACATTTTTCAAGACTTTTTCCATCAGTCGAGATCCCAGTTAGTTCTTTCACATAAATTTACCAAAGTTATCTACGAATAAATATATTAGCAAGTAATAGATGATCTTTTTAGGAGTCCAGATTAGTGACAACTGAAAAATAGACACAAATGGGATAGTAACTTCTCAAAAGTATCACGAATAACAAGATTCATTGATAAGCAGAGATTTAGGGAATAACCTTGATTTGTCCTCTGCTGATTTAAAGGTAGGCATGGGCCACTGCAATCTCTTGCAAAGCTCAAAAAGGGATGTTCGAGGTCCTCCTTTCTTCATGTTAATGGATGAAAGAACTGTCCCAAAATAGGAATTGTTCTTCAAATATCCAAGAAATACAATACTTATACGATACATTAGGTTTCATGGAACAGACGCAACTAGCTATATTTTGAAGAGAAACAATGCACAAAAAGAGGCAATCTCTTGAGCAAAAGCTAAATAAGAACAAGAGGAGGCAATCTAGATGAAGTGGTTGGTCGTCCTTTTGTATTCAGTTAGTTCAGAACAAATATACTATACACCACTATTTCTTTTAATGAAGGACAATTTGATTAAAGGAAACAGTAGGGTGTCGTTATGTCAAAAGGTATTAAAGAAATCTAGTCAATTTTGTTTACATGATGAATTTTCATGAAGTCCCAACACTCGAATTATTGATGAGTAAGAATTTTCACATTAAAGAATTTCGCGTCTTTCTCTTTTCCTGTCAAAGCTACGAAGATAATGCACTATTTGCACTTATAACCATTTACACTTATATAGTCCATTTGCTTGAATGTAAATGTTGTTTAATAGAAAATCCTCCGCATAGGAAAAGTAAAACATCATCCTCCTGACTTCAACGGTTAGTTTGAGGTAATAAGGAAATGCATAGTAGCTAGGTATTCATTAGTATTACTAGTAGCAACTAGCAAGCACAATTGTCCCACATCCATCCTTCAAAATTAGGCAAGGACTTTATTACATGTCAACCTATGCTGCACCCGCATTTTAAAATACCATTAACAAAGACGATTTGATGTCTAGATGTGGTCTGGGATTTCCTTTCTTGAGAATACCGTACAAGGAGCATATGATATTCGAAAAAAGTTCACATGCTCATGCTTGTTTGTTTCAGAACCTCTTGGAGATGTTAGAAAAAGAATAATACGTACCTGGGATGGAACCACTAGATTTCGTAGAATGGTCATTACTTTGCGAAGTTCTAGTTTTCTCTGAAAGCAACACATTTATTTTTGTCTTTTGCTTTTTGTGGGCTACTGGCTTTGAAGATTCAACATCTGTTTGGCTGCAGACATCCTTACCCAGGTCTAGGGTAGACAGAATACCAACTGGGTCAGGACCTTGTTTTCTCCTTTTGGAGGATGAAATTCCTCTACCCTGTTTAATGAACACTTGAGATGAATATCAAACTTTAACCAACCTCTGGTCTAGATATGCTTGCAACTGATCAACACGTAATGTGAGTTTAAAGTAAATTCATGATTAGAACAGCATCAAAGACTAGCACTCATCACGAAAGTGAATTTAAATCAATTGTTCTTGTTGGACTTGTCTCACAAAGCATTCAGAATGTCATCTCAGTAAATCCACATTAAGAATATGTTCTATTGGCAAGTAGTCAATTTCATCCTCAGATAAGCTTTTGCTTAAAGCAGTATGCACTATAACATTATTCAAAACCATTCTCCATACAGAACCAAGTGAATTTTTGTGTGTGCGCGCGCATGGGGGTTGGAGACCTTAAAGGAGAGCTAACAAACAATACCTGGGTAATTTCCAAAATGAGGTTTTTAGTAGCTGTAATTTTCTTATCTTCTTTTGAAAAACACTTTCAGAAACGATTAGGACAAAAGTAATGAAGTTAGAGAAAGCATCTACAAACCTCCAGGTCCTTCAGCAAATGAAAAGCTGCTTGTCCCTTTGCAGCTTTTCTATTGGGCCCAAATCCTTCTCCAACCAGTAGGACGTCTTCCAACTGTAATCTAAGCTCCGCATGGGATTGTTCTCCCTTTTTAATACAAGTTTCTCTGATGAAGTACCCAAGAGAGTCACATAATTCAATCAGTTCACGCAGAGGAGGCAGTTCAAGTTTATCAGGAGTCACAATTGGAGATAGTATGGGTTTAAAGATTCTCCACACTTCATCCAGATTGAGCTTGGTATCAATAAGTATTGCCCCTGCAATACTTTCTACCATATCTCCAAGAGCCTGTAGCAGAAAATGCGTGCCAATACAAACTTATCATTCTTTAGTATGCCAAGAAAAAGCGATTCTTTGTATTAAAAAACGGAAAAGCAAGACATGCCAGTAATTCTTCGTATACACAAACTTGTGAATCTTTTATAGAATCCTGATGTTATATGATTTATCAATAGATAATTGCAACTCCGATAAGGGGAATCTGGTAAAATGTTTCTTACATTGAACCATTCATGTTTTCTAATGAATGTGCATATATGAGGGATTACCGATAACCAAAATCCGAAAGCATGACGTTATACATGGAAATATCCAAATTTGTGTGTTTTCATTTATAATAAAACTGTCCAGCTTTGTAGTGGATAGATTAAGGTCCTGTCAGAATTTTGTTTTTTCAAAACCAATTTTGCATAACAATTTCCACAAATTATTTCGGAAAACTAAAACACTCATTATTTTTATGTTTGCGCATTATGAACAGGAAATGGTTTTCAACAATTTGATAACACCTTTTCATCGTCTTACAAAATTTGGTACTTCTTTAAAACTAGTAAGACCAACACGATCCAAAGCGCGGCAACGAAACAGCAACCAAACAAACTTATGAAAGTAATTGTATACTTTTTTCACGAGAGGCAGAATAAAATGTACCTTGGGACCATTCACGCTTTGGAAGTGCTTGGTGATGCTATGAGAGTCATCAACAGACTTGACATGAGAATCATCAACAGACTTCACATAATCTTTAATTTGATCTGAAAGAAATCCAGAGCTATGTTGAAGATGTGGATGAAGATTTCGTCTCACAGCCACATGAGCAAAATTTTCATTATTCACGGAGGCTGAACGCAAGTCTGTCAATTCCCCTGGATCAATCTCTCTGTGGCTTTGGTACAGATGCCATGTGATAAGTATGTCTAACACAGAGTCACCAAGAAATTCAAGCCTCTGTCAATGACAAAAATGAAAATTAAGATAATATGGAAGCATAAGTGGCATTGTGTAAACCCAAAAGTATGTACACAATGCCGTTACTCACTCAAAAATCAAAAGAATACAGGTGATCTCAAATTAAAGTAATGCATACAACCAACGATAAAAGTTTTTCCATTCTATGAGAAAAACTAAAGCACGCAAGATGCGAGAGCAGAAAAGTAGCCTACAGTTAAGCTAGAACACCAACATAATACACGTAGATCAATGGATGCACATGGAAGAACACATGTAGACACTTTATGTAGCATCTATATACGAAAAATAAGTTTTCATACAACTACACTTTGAGGAATAAATTTGCAACAAATTAGCTGGCGGCCAACTAGCCACAGATCTGCAGTCAATCAAAAAATCCATGGCCTGGGAGTCGGAGCTTGAACCTTCTAGGTAGATATATGTTCAATTAAATCTCTAAAACTAAGTTAAAAACAGTTAGTAGGCATCAACCGAAACATATTTTATTGTTTGATATGTTTATATGCTCTCATTGAAATAATGAAAGGATAAAGTTAAAGAAACTGCAAATTACCCATCACTACCTGGTAACAGTAACCAACTTCCAGTTCTTGCTGAGATGCATGTGTTATCGCCTCTAGTAACAGACCCTTGGTAGAGAACTCATAGGCAAGCTTTGATTCTAGAATTTCAATCTCCTTAGCTTTGGGGATGTAGGAGTGGAGAGATGCACTTGTAATGGCTTCATCTACTAGTGAGGGCTCAAGTTCAGAACCAATACTAAGCCAATTCATCAAGTAAAGAGCTGCAGTCAATCCACCACCAACATAGTATGCTCCTATGAGGGCTTCAACACAATCAGATATCGTTTTTGAGCCCATCCACCGATGACCCCTGTCGCAACACTTCCCGACAACAACTTTGGTATCTTCAGTTTGAAACTTGCTATCAAGAGGCACTTCCGAACTGTCCACCCCACATGAACAAGGATAAGGGCGGAGAGAACGCTGACCTGGTGCAACCCATCGACGGGGATCAAATGCACCGTCTCGTATATACCCCTTTCAGCATACCATAATAACACATACAACCGATTAGGATACATAAATATTACATTTGAAAGGTTAGCAAAGAAGATTTGCACAAGACCAAGAAGCCTGTTATCTTTTAGAACTAATCCTCAACCAAAATTACATATTTATTAGATTGTTAACCACCAACTCATCTAAAAACTTAAGCTGTTAGAGGGAGGGGCAACTTTATTATATATATTTCCAACACGCCCCCTCACGTGTAGCTAGGCTCTCCTCCATAAGCGGGCTAAACACGTGTAAATTTTAATCATTAGGCAGGCGATGAGGTTCAAACACATGATCTATTGCTTGCTCTGATACATATTAGATTGTTACCACCAATTCATGTAAAAGCTTAAGCCGTTAGAGAGAGGGGCAACTTTATCATTTATGTTCTCAACAATACTTAAATCATTGAAGACTCGGTATCATAGTATTCCAACTCAAAAGCACCTAAACTTGAGCTGCACTTCCTAACTTGAACTCCAACGTCACAAGGTAAGCTCACCTATGAAGCCCTCTAATGCCTACTAAGCAACAAGTTTCATTGATAAGGTTTTCTGGACCATACGATTGGCATGAGGTGCAATATAAAATCAGGATGTACTTACACCAAACTAACTGCCAGGTCTGATCCATAAACAGACAACTAAAATGGCACCATGAAAAAAAAGTGTCTGAAGAACGGAAAATGAGTGCCAGCCAAAAGGCCCAAACAACAGATGGACTAAAACAATAGAAGTCACCAGCATAACAAGTTTACACAATTTCTACCAGAGAAATTAAAACCTGTAAATTGCGATCAATTCCGACTTTATATAGGGTTGCATTACAAACAGCCCATGAGCGCTGAGAAGATAATTGTCCTTCATGCTTCTCAGGGTATTTAAGAAACAGATGACAGCTCACAGCGTACTTCAAAACTGAATCTCCCAGCAACTCCAAACGCTCCATGGAAAAACTTTCACTACATCTCAGAGTTGTGATGGCTTCCAGAATCTAATCAAGAAAAAGATGAAGGATAGTAAGAAAATGTTTATTAAAAAATAGACAACCAAGAAAATGTTTCCCCCAACATAATCACAAACCAAGGAGCTAGATATCCGAAAATCGCTCTGAAAGGAAATCTCTTCTCGAAGCTGGCTGGCCAACATTAGAGACTCCACTCTGTGCATTACTGATGGTAGCAAGTAAAGTGATTTTATAACAGAGATTGGTACTTCAATGCTGACTAAGAGTTCCGGTGGCATATGCACATGAGTTTGGGGCTTTTTAACTACCGGTTTATTGCCTGCTTCAAATCTCTTTCCACATGTACCACCTGCTAATTCAGACAACAAATGTAGAGTTACGCAAATTACGACTGTTAATCCATATCACATCAACAGTTGTACGAGAGTATCTCCAAAAAAATATCAGACAAAAAGCTCAGTTACTTTACAATGCAAACTTGTCCGTTAAGTTTTTACCCTTTTCTTCTCCAGGATAGCCTTTGTTCAGTTTGTTTTAAGATCTCTACCAGTTGGTAACGTGTCAATGAAATCCTTAAGCAGTAAACCATTATCTAACATATATTACGAATTGAGTTCACAATGTGGGATATTTGAACAGCACGATTTGAGAGGTTTTACTGAAGAGAGATTCTAGTTCCACCGGACACATGAGAGTACCTTTCCAAGAAATGCGTCAGCCCATTAACAAGAACCTCAGTTCAACATTAGAAATACCACAGAAGATGCCCACTCCCCCTCATTTTCGATGGCCTGTTACCGAACAGGATAAAGCCAGATTGATTTAAAACCCAAAAAATATCATTTACTTGTTTAATTGTTTTTTACTTCTTGTATTATAAATAAGCTCAATAAAAGGCCATGTATCAATTTACCTCAATGTAAGATATGAATTATCCTTTTCTGTATTAAACTGAATGGAATCAGTAGATACGTGGATTTTCCAACAAATAAGCTTCAGAGATGACATTCATGATGTGTTATAACTAACATATTCAAAAGCACAAAACCATATGATAGCAAGCATAAACAGAAAGACAGTAGTCACTTAAAATAAGTCTAATAATACAAAATTTACTTTAACTTATCATGAGTGATGTAATTCACATCCAGATTGTAAAACAACAAATACGAGTAGGCACAAATAAGTCACTTGGTTGTTTTAACTAATGTTAGGAAGCTGGGAAGAAAACCTTCACTCCTAAAATCCACAAGAAGGTTGTGTGCATTGTGACTTTGCTTTAGCAGCAGCAAAGGCTGTCCAGGATGCATTAGTGTTATCCCATACCTGATAAGGTAAAGAACAACGTCTCAGTCATTGATAAATTAGAGGCAAAACTGGCCTATGCATTGAAGACAACATTGCATTTGTAATAAAATCACCTACTTTTTGTGGAAGTACACCGCAAAGGATGAATAACTAGAAGAATTAGCATCAGTATTTCCATCAAAAGGACTTTCGGCAGATGTGTTATTGACAACATCCAGCACTGAGTAAACTCTCCCTGTATGTATCGCCAAGACCACTGTTTGCCTAATGTTTTTCAAATCAACTGATTTATTAGCCAAGTGGATAGGATTTGTGCTCTTGTAGCCATTCTCAGTCGAATTCGTGCCATCAACTAATGAATCCCCCATGTCAACATCGGATTGCTTAGCACTTAACCAAGCATTTTCCTTCATATATTCTACCACAGAGAAACACGAGTTGATTCCCATCCAATTGATTTTCCACGCATCATGACTACAACCACTTGAAGATTCCATTGGTAGGAGCAGATACATGTTGGATGGGTCCCACAATGATTCGCCCTCTGACTGCAGCAAAAATTTCCTTCCTCCACCAGATGATCTTGATCCAACAAACAATTTCCCAAATAACCCATTAAAAAATAGTTCATGAAAACACCTCGCTTTCATCACCTGGTAAGAGAGAACAATGTGTTGGCATTAGTGGAAGTGTTTCACATTAACAGAACTCATTATTTAGAAGTTATGCTCGAACCTGCTCTGCGTCTAATTTTACTTCGCCGCATGAAGAAACAGAAGATCTTACAAACTTTGAAACTAAGTACAGTTCCACTTCAATGCGTCCGACATCATCATCTAGTCTTGACTCCATCAAAAGAATAAAACTCGAGAATTGCTCTTCAGGTTTATTACAAGAGAAGTCTATTTTATAGGCTTGAAAGGTGGCGCCTTCATGTTTTAATCCCCATGTTCCAGATAGTGCCCGAACACAGGTTGTCCCATGTAATTCCTTCCTTTTTGTTGTCCCTACAAACAACATGCAAGGAACACAGAGTGCCATAAGACAAAAGATGATAAATAAATAAAAATAGCAAAAGTATGATTGGGACATAAGGCTCGGTTTGGTTTGGTCAAGGTTCTAAATGGCGCTTGGGCGCTAGTAGGGCGGAGACCCACCTCCAAGCGCCAAGCTGCCTAGGCGGCCGCCTAGGCGGCGCCAAGCAATTCGGCGGTTTTTTTTTTATTTTTAAACAAACTATTATCCAATCAAACTATATTCCATATATCCATAGTGCAAGTTCAAACTTCAAAGTACAAACCCAAATGAAATTAAGTAGTAATATATGTAGATAAGATTTTGAACTTACATTTTGGCGATTTAAGAAATTCAAGCACAATTTGTGGGGACTGTGAAATACCCAACACCAGAACGATCATTTTGTGTGTGTGACCAGATCACTGAGAGAGAGAGAGAAGAGAGACTCAGAGAGCCGAGAGAGAGAGAGAGCGAGAGCGAGAGCGAGACTAAAGAGAGAGCCGAGAGCGAGAGCGAGAGAGAGACATATCGGCGGGAGAGAGAGATACGATGGCATCGACTAGAGCTCTGATCGACTGGAGTTCTTCACTTTCGTTTCGTCTCCCGCCTCTGAAGCTCTGATCGACTAGAGTGCGGAGTGTTGAATGGGGGATGTAAATGTAATTGTAATATATATAGATATGATTTTGTAAAATTACATAATAAGCCCTTTTAGTTTAATAGTATACATTTTAAGCCTCCAAAGACGCCGCCGAGCCCACCAAGGGCCGCCAAACACCGCCATACCTCCTTGGGCGCCAAATCAAACGCCAAGGGGTATTGGCGTGGCGGCGGGGTACCTCCAAGCGCCTAGGCGGAGCCTAGGCGGCCTCGGCGGCCGCCATTTAGAACACTGGGTTTGGTTTGGTATGTTTCCAAACCCGATAAGCCAACATAATCCTAAGTCATGATTACATCCAAAGGTGCCATTATTTGAATACCATGCCAACTTAGGCAGTGTAATTCAAGAGAAAACCAAACCAAGCAGAATTGCATAGTAACTTCCGTAGGCATCAATCATTACCCATGGAACCCTGTCAAGTATGGAGGATTATAGCATCAACATTTTCTCATGTCCGTATTCTACACCTGAAGACCATAGTGGATGGAGTATTAACATTTCATGGTTTTGAGTACAGACTATTCAGTCATGGACAATATAAGCTTCAGCATCTCCCTTTAATTTTTTTGCTCAATTATCTACCAAAGTCATATTTGCATATATTTGCATAGACATTTATGCTCCGTTTAACAAGTCATGTTACAAATAGTAGAACGCAAAATGAAGCGAGTATTTGACACCCATCAAATAATTGGAACTAATAAAGTGAGTATTCAATTCTCGGAAGGAACTCATGCATACTAATACATTCCAGAATCCCTAGGGTCCTCTGGCTGCAAAAATCATCAAATTTACAGCATGTGGGGTTCGATCATGACTCCGAAGGAAACAAAAAATAGACTTCCATATAATCCAAGGTTCAAAAGGCATACCTGCACCTGAAGCTGATTCTCTGCTCTTTAAAGTGGCCTCACTTTCTGAAGGCTCGTCACTAATAGGAAGAAGATGATCACTAAGAGCTCCCATCTGATGCAATTTTTTACATGCATCAAAGCAGACAAGCTGCTTCGATAAATGAGAATTGCTGCTTAGTGGACCAACTAAAATTTGAAAAGCTGCACTTGGGGGTAATGATAATTTACATTGATATGCATCTCCTGACAACAAGAACTGGAAAATGGGCTTTGGAGTGAAGTACCTACATTAAGACATCAAGTGGTTAGGACTTAACAAGCAGAAGTTTCCATGCTATGCACAGGACAGGACCAATACATGATTTTTTTCCATAGTTGATAGAACTGTAAACAAATAAGTTTATGTAACAAAATGTATAAGACTCAATATTATACAATAGATTCCCGTAAAGGAACTTTTTACGGGAATCTCCATAGTCAATATTCAAACTAAAAATCATTCAGATTTAATGAGATTAATAACTTGACAAAAAGACTTTCCTTTTTCATAATCGGTGCTACTCTTTGATTCTGAAACGTTATTTAGATCCTGGTATTTTGTATTTTAAATCAATCCATTACCATTAATACATTGTTGTTTTTAAGAGTAAAACGAGAGGAGAAATAGAATGTCGGAAGTGGCCACGAGGTTAAAAATGCAAGGATTTTACTGGAATCCTAGAAGTCCATATTCAAACTACAAATCATTCAGTCTTAATGAGAATTATAACTTGACTTAAATACTTTCCTTTTTCATACCAACAATAGACTTTGATTCTTTGACATTATTTAGGTAGTGGCTTAGGAATTAAAATCAATCCATTGCAATTACCAAATTGCAGTTTTTAAGAGAGTGAAAAAGAGAGAGGTAATAGAATGTGCCAATGTGGGAAGCAAGCACAAGGATTTTTCCCTAATTTGTTCTGATTTTCTTTAAAAGATATGAGGATACCACATAGACTACATGTGCTTAGTATAAAGAATACATAGATAGATGCTGAATAAGTACTGCACAGTATTAATGTGTGTGTGTGTGTGTGTGAGAGAGAGAGAGAGAGAGAGAGAGAGATGACAGAGAAAAAATGTCCATACTTATCTCTGGGGAGCTTTTCACAATATCGATGAATGAGGTTCACGCTGGAATCTTGAGTGACTGATGCCCCTGTTGCATCCACATAATATGCATCTATTTCCTTGATCTTACATGCTCTTAAAACGCAGGAATCAGGGTCTCTATTTGCAGCTGTATCTGTCATTGAGTATTCACTCCTAATGATATCAAATATTTGATCTCTCTGCTTTATATTTCCCCTACAAGAATGTATAATTACACTTAACAACTTTTATCATGCTTCAGTAACGGCAGAATAATGAACGCTTGAACTGGAAACTTCCACAAATGCACAATATCTGTCAATGCTAATGTGAAACTATGCAAAAGCTATAATCTAACATATAAAGAACAGAAAACCTGAAAATTGCTCCACCTTACCTCTCAAGCATCAGGACAAATTGGGAGTCATTTTGACGAGCTCGCCCACGTGATTGGATGTAGCTACGAACTGTCTTTGGCAGGTCAAATCGTATAACAGAAGAACAGTTCGGTACATGAATTCCCTCTTCAACCACGTCAGTAGAAAATAATAAGTTGACCTAAGAAACAACGTATCACAACCCATTTAGTAAGAACTTGCACAAAAAACCTTTCCTTGAGGTATAGTTTGTTTTGTTCAGTTTCCTTGGCTGCCGATCAAAGAAAATGAAAAAATGGAAATACCTTTCCAGAGCGAAACGATGCCAAAGTTTCTTGCTGAACTTTCGGTGCCACTGCATCAACTGATGAATTACTTCCGGTCAAATAAGAAACAGTGAAATGAGACAAGCTTTTAATTCTCTTAATGACTCTTTCAACAACTTTAGCAGCGATAATCCTCTCAACAAAAATGAGGCACAGCACTTGTCTGGCTTCCCTGCAACCGCAAATGAGCACAGTAAGTTGAGAATCTTCTAAGGTACCCAAATGAGCACAGTACTAAATGAAGAATCAAAATTGGATGTTCTATTACCCAAATGATTGAAAAAGTCGAAGAAGTTCATGGAATTTTGGCGATATAAAGCCCATAGCTACTGTATTCGAACAATGCGATCCGATATCCCAAAGGATTTCGTTGCCTGACAAAAAACAAGCAATTAGTATGAGTGCAGAGCTCAAAGTAGAAAGGAGAAACCAAATCCCCACCGGAGAGGGTATATGGGAAATGGAGAGCATTTTGTGTGGGGTTCTAGAGTCTAGACTTTTTGATCACGCAATGGAGAGCATCACACATATTTTTATTTTACTTTTCTTGAGAAGGCATACAAAACTAAGAGAACCAAAAGGGGATACCATCAGAAATTGGTATCCTTAAAGTCAATGTTGATGGTGCCTACAACGCTTCATCCGGTAGGGGAGGAATAGGAGTTGTTATAAGGGATTCTTTTGGGAAATTGAAGAGGATGGAAGCCATTCCAGCTGTGGGTGTTAATTCAGCTGAACTGGTTGAGGCATTGGGTTTCCGACATGCGATCTCGATAGCAAATATCCATGGTGCAGGTGATTATCTATGGGAAGGGGATGTGAAGAACATTGTTCAGATGCTACAAGGAAGATTGAATGCCAAAGCAACCTGGAAGTTATCATCAGTGATTGTTTTAATTTAGCTAGTTTACTTCATTCTTGTTCTTTCAATTTTGTTTCGCAAACATGCAATAAGGCAGCTCGCGTTGTTGCAAGTATGCCCTATCTCTCGATACCCCTAAAACCTGGCTAGGAGCATTTCCGAATTTGGCTATGAGGGAAGTTTGTTCTGAATCTCGTATTTTGCAATAATAAAATACCAGCTTTGTCGATTGAAAGAAAAAAGGGGGGGGGGGGGGGGAGAGAACAAAATAAGCGAGTAAAAAAGCCTCAGAAATGTTTTAAAATAACTCCTTTTCGTACTTCCCCTATCCGTACACCAAAAGCAAAGCTAAATAGAGTGTAAAAATATATACAAAACAGAAAACGTAAGGCACTCAGAACTAATGTGACAACAAACAACATGAAAGCAATGAAATATTGCTTATACAACAAAGAGAAAATGCACAGTAGTGACAACAAACAACATGAAAGCAATGAAATATTGCTTATACAACAAAGAGAAAATGCACAGTAGTGACAACAAACAACATGAAAGCAATGAAATATTACTTACACAACAAAGAGAAAATGCACAGTAACAACAAAGAAGAGCAAGTACAAGAAATCTAAAGCTTTTACTAATGCGTAACAAGTAAATAAAAATAAAAGCTACCAAAATACGTACCATGTGGCAATGATGTGCAGACTGCAGCTAAAACTTCCTCAAGAAAATTATTATACTGCAAAGAACTTTTTCTATAAAATTCACATTCTTCTGTCACACTAGGAGCGTTCTCCATACAAACTTTAACAGCCTACAAAAAAAAAAAAAGATAATGGATATCAAAATCAAACCGATAAGAATACATAAAAAACAAATATTTAGGGAATTCAACATGGAATATAAACAACGAGAAAACAAAATATTACTCTGAACTCTGAAGCGAAAAGGTCATAGTCTAAATAATTAGGAAGTAAAATGGTTGTCATAAACACCAACAGCATCAAAAGCAATTCATGTTCATTCTTTTTTTTCCACTTATATCTCCTCTTTTGAAGCATTTCCACAATATAACTCTACCTCATGAGTACATAGGAGGCCAAGGTCGTCGAGACAATACAAGAACTTCGCATGGTCATTGGCCAGTCGTTTTCGAAGTGCCTTGTACTTATCCTGTGTGTCTCTGTATTGACTTGGCATTGACCCTTGCAAGTCAAGCAACAAGGCATCAAACTGTTGATGCAAAAACACAAAAATGCTTTAGTCAATACACCACATCTTTGTAATAGGAAAGTGCATATATGCAACGTATGTATATACAACTGTCTACAATAGTTGAATCACTGTGTGCTCAACATTTATCCACTTGAGATACCTTCTTCCATAATGATTCCAACTTTTCTTTCAACTCCATATTGAAAGACACTGCGGGATCATAAAAAATACAAGTTTCTTTCGCAGATGGGATAATTTCTTCCAGTTCTGTCCTATCGTCTATCGTATAGACCTGCACAAGCACATCATGGAGAAGTAAGAAGACCACTGCATAGTTCAACTCAACTTAATAACACTAACTTATAATTAATATATACATATATATATATATATATATATATATATGCATAAACAACCTGGGAATCCAGGATGCCTTCAAGTTCCGATATTTGCTCCTCACAATCCGTAATGGATGAGACACCTGTTGCGCATATCAAAAGAACAAATAAAACTCTAAAACAAAGCTATGTAGATCAAAAATTAGCAATTGAACAGTTTACTAGAACTAGAAGGAAAGTATGTGAAGTAGACAAATTCTTCAAAGATGTGAATGCAATTAAAAACGATATTTCTTGTAATGGTTAAACTTTCGAAAACGTGAAAGAAGTTCAACACACCACCCAAAAATTTGAGGAAGAAACAACAAAATTAAAAGGTAAAGAACTGGTTTTATACAAAGAAAAAATCCATACAAAAAAGACAACAATAGCCTCCAACAATTTCTCTTTGTAAGTCCAACCACAAAACCGACTGTGCAGATTAGTCTCCAAGACTACTTGGTTCAGCACTTCCAGCATTTACATGCATACACTTTGGATAATATCTCACGAAAAGTAACACTTTGTAGGGCCAGCTCTGTGGTTGTCTGGTTGATCGGTAACTCAGGGAAAACAATGCAACAACTGAATATTATAACCTCACAGAGGAACGATATCTCAAGTGTCTATGATACATTAAGATAACAATTAAAGTGTTCAATAAGACTAGTTCACCAACTTCTTGGTAGGAATTTTCCCCTACAAGTCTCCACTAGCCTCAAATAAGATGGCATTACCATTTTGTCAACCAAAATACTGCAATACTTCTCAATAAGATGGTAATCTAGGTAGCACCGACACTTCACCAGGGGTGACGTACCGGTGTCGGACACCGACACGCGCCGGACACGCGGCCGACACGTGTCGGACACCGACACGCGGCCGACACGTGTCAGACACTTCTCCAGAAGTGTCCCGTTATTTTGGACAATATTTGGACTCGGACACTTGGCGGACACTTGACGGACACTTCGGGGGTTAAAATACAAATATGAGAACTTTTAAAATGGACCTAAGTGTAATTAAAACTATCCCAGCCTATAAGTAGTACGTTACACTCTTACTCTCTCAGACTACGCAACACAGAGACGAAGTCTGATCGACAACGCAGAGAAGAAGACTGATCGAAGACGACGACGACTCAATCCAGGTAAGTTCGCCTCTCTCTCTCTCTCCCTCTCTCTCTCTCTCTCTCTCTCGCCTCTCACTCTCTCGCCTCTCCTGTACTCGTCTCTCTCGCCTCTCACTCTCGCCTCTCTCTCCTGTAGCTGTGCTCTTCTGATCTTCTCCTTCTCTCTCTGTATATTCACAGTTTACTCTTTCTTTCTCTCTCTCTCTCTGATTAGATTTAGGGTTTAGAATTGATGATCAAATTTAGGGTTTAATATTGACGTATCCCTTTATTTCTTACGGAACTGATGATCAAATTTAGGGCAATTGTGTTTACTGATGATGGAGATGATGCTCATGAGGTGGAAGGCATAGTAGAAGTTGAGGACTAGTCTATTTAATGCTTAAGATAGTCCCTTTTTGTGCAATGGACTAAGCAGTAGGCACTAGAAGCTTAAGGCAGCAATTATCTCTTTTTGAATGGTATGTTACTGTTAGTAGTATAGTACTAGCTGGTGGTGGATAGGTTGTGATGAAAAATGTGAATCATACCACTTTTTGTTGCAAGGTATAGATAATAGATGTAAAGACTTGGAAAACAATGTACTGCAAATGTGAAAACAAGGCTATCTGGATATAATATTACTAACTTTTATTTTATTTGAATTTTTTTATTCTTGGTATATATATATATATAGAGAGAGAGAGAGACGTGTCCCCAAACGTGTCGTGTCCCCCATTTTCTGAAAATTTACGTGTCAGGGTGTCGGTGTCGTGTCGTGTCCGTGTCCGTGCTACATAGATGGTAATTCAGGCTACTACGTGATGAAATAGGCTCTCATTGTCCTGTTTCACAAATCTTTCATATGTCGATCTCAAGAGTTTAACAAAATCAAGTTTTGCATTCCTAACAATTACATCACCCCTTTCAGGGCAAAAAAAAAAATTTAATCACTGGGACTATCTTCTTAGTTTTCGAGATGGGTCTTTTATCTTTTTATTATACTCCTTTATGCTTTCAAAAGAGCATGACAAATAATACTGCATCATTTTAAGATTAGTGTAGAAACACTATTTTCCCTTTTTTCTATAGTGGTTATTCTTTCCGTACTATTTGCACATGAAGAAAGACTTTAACTTCATAGATTGTTGTACATTCATAAAATCACACTAGAAGAAGAAAACCAGAAATACAGTATGGTTTAAGACTCCGGACTAATTTATCCGAAGCCCTCCAGAACAAAGAAGTTCAAAATGTAGTGCTTCAGGAACACTTTTGTTTGATACCAAGACGTACAAACATGTAAACATAAAACCATATACGTACAGGAGTAGACCCAGTGAAGGAAAGGTGGACAGACGATCAAATAGGAACAGAGGGAGTATGTTCTAAGACACTGGACTAATTTATCTGGAGCCCTCCAGAAATAACTAAGACAGTTCAAAGTGTAGTGATTCAGGAAGACATTACGTGTATCTACAAAATTATCAAGAAAACAAATGGGCAAAACATGTCGCAAGGAGATAAACATAACAACAAAAGAGCTACCTTTTCTTATTACGGGTGAGGCTGTCATTCCAAAAATCTTGGGCTTGTTTCCACTTTTATGATAAAATTCCTTCACCAAAGTTCCATTATAAGAATCAAGATGAGATAACCAATGAAGGAGTTTCTAAACACAAGAAGAAAATATATACCTGCATAATTTTTGCGTAAGGATGGTTACCGGTAGCACGATGGCATTCGTCAACTATCATTAAGCATACCATATCCAAACTCAAGAATGCTTTCCTCAAGGCATCCAATAAAATCTGGGGTGTCATAACCAATACCTGTAACAAAAGTAAAACAAGAGATGATTGATGAGAACTACCATTGTGCTGCAAGCACTAATATATGACTTGAGATACAAGGTCTTGTCTGTATACAACCCTTAAGAAGGAATCCAAAGAATAAATGAGGTCATGTACCACGTAAAAGTAGGTTTGCAATGATTTCAGCAATAGATAAAGGCAACCCACCCACCCTCCTAGCCAAAAACCCCTTCTCACGTCTCAAATGCAAACCAAAAATCGAATGTCAATGAGAAGCTCAAATGGTAAATACTTTCCTCACCCCAGATGCCATTGCTGGGCCAGGAAAACCAAAATGAAGATATGTGAAGAGTATCATACAAGTATGACGTAAATCAATTATATGATAGACAGTAATCAGAAACAAACAAACCAGCTAATAAGAAGAAAGGACAAAGGGTGGACCCATTAAAAATAAATTTGTGGCATTTTCATTACAGTGTAAGTATGAGAAACAACATGAGGAGGTCTTGAGCTGTCCAACTTACATCATGTTCATTAACTTCCTTTTCCCAACATTCAGCATTCCAGTCATCAACCCCTTTCGCTCCATAGTATTTTTCCACCTTAAGATGTGTGTGGAATCTTATAACTTCAAATTGCTGCAATGAAGATAAAAAAAACAGAGACTTCTTCTCAACAGATGAGGGTATCACAAAACCACATAGCATTTAAATTTCACTCTAGTTTTTTGCTTGTCATGTGACATCAGGTATGGCATCCCAGGAAGTTGGGAGGGACGACGGCCGGCCCAGAATTTCACAAAAAACGATGTTAATGTAATGGGATTATTTCAAATTATATCGAACTACATCAATTGGCCCCAAATTAGAAGTTATTTGGAGTAAATTAATTAAACTTTAGCATAGCGCTTATGTTTGGTCGTTAGTGAACCCCTTTTAACTTTTGGTCACAATATTTAAAATCAAGCCCCCGTCTTGACAATAAAATCTAAAAAGTATAAAGATTTGGGCCGAAGTTGAATAAAGCTAAGAAAGGACCAACAAGCCTCATTGCCCATTGCCTCAAAAAACACGTTATTTCGCATCATTGTCTTTTTTACTGAACTTTCCCTAGCTTTTGGTGACAATATTGTCCTTTACAGAATCATCCCTCCAAGATGAATGTTTAATCCAAACAAAATTGATGCAGAACTAATAAAAATTCGGAATCTATAAAAATAAAGACACTTTACATTTTAACACAAATAAGCTCTAACACGTTTGTTAAAACTCCTTTTAATGAGATGAAAATTCTATGTCCGTCCTCCCAGAAAACTTAATATAAATGTGGAAAAAAAAAAAAAAGAACTTGCCTGGTGAACAAGATGAACAGTGGGAGCCAGGAAAACAATCAATTTCTTCTTTTGAGGAGGAGAGGGGTCGAGCGATGGAGCAATGTCTTTGATGATCATAACGGCGATCATAGTCTTTCCAGCTCCCGTGTCCAACACCGCGATCGTGTTTCGCCTCATTGCTATCTGAAACACTTTGGTTTGATACCTGATACAGAGCAATAGAAAGACATACAAATCCATAAACACAGAAATACACATATACATACACACAAGAATAAATACATTGGATGAAAATAGTAATGAGGCGGGTCGTGCGTACTCTCGTGGCCGGAAGTTGTCGGTGTCGGTGGAATGCGGCTTCGAGTTCATGACTTCGAAGCTCCTCTTCAGGGGATTGACTGCCGCCGCCGTGGAATGCATGTTGAGGATCACTTTCTCGCTCGGTATCTGTATCTATCCTTCCCGGTGAGTGATTTGATATGTGTTTTGTATTTCAATATTGGAAGAGTGGAGAAGGATCAGTGATGATAATCATGAGAAGGGCGTGGAGGACTCGATTCCCCGTACGTTTTACTTTCTCTCTCTAGATAATGTTGATCTTTTTTTCTCTTTCTTTGACAAAAGATACTACTACTAGTAAAGTTGATCGAAGGGAGAGAATTGAATTGGAGGTTTTCAGAAGGAGGAGTGAGAGTGAGAGTGAGAAGAAGAGAGAGAAGAAACCCTCTCGAGTTTGAAGAAACTGGAATCGAAAGTACCGAATGAATAAAGGCGGGTGGGTGAGTTTGGACCCGCGCGAGTGGTTCGCTTCACTTTTTCCCGACCTTGTGAGTTCGACTCCCAGGGTTCAGTTTCTGTCTGCTTAAAAGTTTGGACTTTGGAGTTGAGGCTTGGGAACTGGATAAATAACACTTTGCCTCCTTTAGGTTTACTCTGTTTTCCAATTTCGACCTTTTATCACAAGTTTCATCCATAGACCAATTGAGGTGGTGTTCCACTTAACTTTTAGAGAAATAAGTTGGTTTTGTCTTTATTTAAATTTTTATAGCATTAGTTAGTTTTGCACCAAAATTTTTATAGATTATTAATTCGTTTTTGACGAGAGAAATCGGAAAAATATAAATAAAAAAATACTTTTACCGAAATATTTGACAAAATAACCACTTGTTAGCCCCCCAAAAAAAATACTTTTTGACTTTTTAGCTTAAAAAATAATCACTTGTTAGCAAAACAAAAACAAAAACAAAAACTTTTTATTTTTTTGCTAAAAAGTGGTTATTTTCTAAAATATTTGGGTGGAAGTAAAAAAAAAAATAAAATGTTTCCGATTCCTCAAATCAATAATTCACAAAAGTGTGTCGCAAAACTAACAAACGCAAAAACAAAATTGAGTAAGAACAAAAAAACGTTAAAAGTGCTAAAAGTTAAATGGAATGGAGTTTGAATCCTCCGTTTGATTTTTCGAAAAAATAAATCCTCTTTTAGGTTCATAGTGATTCTAAAAATGTGATCCAAATAATATGATGTGTTATAATCCTCTCTTTTTTAATAAATGAATGCCTAGACCAGGTTGCGCACATGACTAATTCTAGGGCTCCAAAGTATACAACATGACAAATCCTCGAGTGACAATGTGACATCAAAATTGAAAACGTTATAATCTCTGTTTTTTGCGGGTGTAACACATAAAATGCCACGTGAACCTTTGAAATTGACAACCACTGCCCAGTGCAGTTGATATGTCATCTCTCCTCTATGAGGGAGGTCCTGGGTTCGACTCCTGCTGGAGCAATATCCTTGGGGTCCCAAGTTATGAATAGCTTCTGGGCTCCGTACTAATCCTAACACCCGCTACTAACCCCTGTTGATGTATGACGATTGAAAAGAACCTTTGAAATTAACGAATAGGATTTTGCTATTTGAGTCTGCACCCTAACCAACTATTACCTCCATCAACGTAGCTATCTTTTTTTTTTTGGTATTCCACCCCATTGGCGTCGTCGCAAAGTTACGAATTAATACAAACCGGAGCAACATCAAATAAATGAAAATCTAGAGCATCATCAAACGACATGTTAGCTAGTAAGTCGGCACATTTGTTTCCTTCACGGTAGACATGGTCAATCTTCTCCACTCCCAACTGTCTCATTAAGCATCTGCAATCATGAATGAGATTATTTAGAGTGTGACGGGGTTGATTTGAACCCATAATTAGTTGGATGGCTGCCTGGGCATCTATTTCCACACAGAGGGGGACCAACTTCTTGTTGTGAGCGAGTTGTAGTCCGTCCCTAAGAGCCCATAACTCTGCTTCTAGCGCTGACATTTGGCGAAGAGATCTGTGGAAGCCAATTATCCAGTCTCTTTTTTCGTCTCTGATTAAACCACCTCCTGTGGCTTGTGTAAGGCCCTTCTTGCATGCACCATCTGTATTCAATTTGTAGAGGAACGTGTCAAGAGGGCAGCATTTTACAAGTACAGTACTGCTGTTTTGTGAGTTCAAGACTGGAAGTGCAATGTGATGCCATTCGATTGCCAGAGCAATCGAAGAGGCAATGGTGGATTCCAAGTGTTCTCTGGCCCGACTTGGTTCAATTTGGAAGAGGGTTTTGATTCTGAGTAGCCAAATGTTCCAACAGGTAAAAGGAAAAACAACACGCCACGGAATTCCCGAACGGTGGAAGGTTTTTGCTTCGCAGTTTAGCTTTAGCCAAAGAGGGAGAGGAGAGGAAAAAAGAGAGAGAGCACTGTTAGGGATACCAACACCTTCCCAGACACTGATGGCCACATGACAATCCCGAAGGACATGAGTCGTGTTTTTACTGCCAGTATTACAAATCTCACAAAGGTCATTTTGGGTGATATTCCTCGTGAAAAGAAGGTTCTTTGTTTTGAGTCTATTTTGGGCAGCAAGCCAAAAGAAATTTCTGATCCTGGGATTAGCTTTAATTTTCCAAACCCAAGTCCAATTATCAAAAGGGGGAGTGCAGGTAAAATTTCTAGTGAGAAGCCAAGCAGATTTGGAAGAAAAGATGCCATTTGCCATCAACGTAGCTATCACTGACCATCTTACGATCTCTCCAACCCATATCTCGTAGCTCCATCACCTTTCCAACCATCAACATCTCTCATCCTTACAGGTTCAATCTAGAACCACTAGCACTTGGGCACCTCTACCTTGCCGCCAATGATCTTATTCACATCGCTTCCCTCCCTCTCAGCAAATACACTACGTCACTACCATTGGACCCTCCTATAGGCAGGAGATTAATTCTCTTAATAGGGACAAAAGAGGCACGATAAGTCCCTAAATAAATATACACAACATAGGTTCTGTGTTTTAGTTATACTACCATATTTGGAAAACGTGTGTACATATTAGAAAAACAATAAGCAGCCAGGAAAAATATTGCAAATAACCCAATCCATAAAATCCCACAAAAGAAAAGAGAAAAAACAAAAACAACCCATCAGGATAAGTGCCATGACATTATTGGTCCACCTCTTAGGAATAGTCCTATTTGAGACCTCGTTGATGGTTTGGGTAGGATTTGATTTAGCGTAAATTTTTGTTAACACATATATAGTAGCAAAAAGAAAAAGTAAAGAAAAGAAAAGGGGGTGAATTCGTTAATTAAGGTCAAAGGCCCATGAGCAAAATATCGTATCAAGAAAAGAGGTGGATTCTGTTGATCCAAGGCCCATGGGCAACATACCATTCCCAGCCCATAAATTCCCACACCCATCAGACCTCGGAGTCAGCTAAAACAAGAGACAGAGTCACAGAGGGAGACCTGCGGTACCTCTCCCTCCAAGGCTCCAACCACCACCAAAGGGAAAACCAAATTTTCGGCAACCGCAATCATTTCACGGAAGAGTAGCCCAGATTCTCGCAGATACACCTATATAAAACCATTGTACGAATATATGTATATTGGTCTATATCAGACGTGTATGTTGTTTGGATTATAGTTGCTTTCCAAATTCATTCGGCTGAGATAATGCAAGTGCGATGGCGAAACGTTTTGATTCTCAAGAATTCCGTTATTCAATCAACGTCAGTGGCATCATCACCTTCGTTGACCCATTTGGCTTCGTTTCACTCCACGCCCATTTCCTATGAGAAATGGAAAAGCAAATGGAATTTCGTGAATTATGTAAGATTTTTTTCCTTTTTTTCTTTTTGGGTAAGTAATTCTTTTCCTTTCTAATTCGTCAAAGTTTATGTCTTTTTGTTTTTGTTTTTCTGTCCTGTCATTCATTTGATTCCTTTAAAGAACGAAATAGGTATTCTATTTGTTCTCCTCCATTCGTTAAAGCTTGTGCAAGCTTTGAAGATGGTAGCTGGAAGATGGTAATTTTGATGATACTAGCGATTCTGATTTTAAAGAACTTTGCTTTGTTGATTTTAAGTATTCGTTTAGTTTTTTTTCTTTTGGCTCACTAAAGATGGTTCTTTTCATGGGCTTGATATAGACTTATTGATAAGAAACCTTGAAATTTTGGAATTTAAAACCTCGTGTGATTTTGTTTTCCGTGATATGTTGGTATCTGAAAGATTGGTGTAACTTTTAACAGTGTAGTTGGATTGGCAATTAACGAGGTGTAATTCAGCAAGTTTGTGTCTTTCAACGTGGCAGTTGCAGGAATATGTATTTGTATATAACTTTGGCCTTGTTGAGATAAGATAACCAACACATATGCCTAAGGAGCAAACACACTGTCCCTCGAAACCCTCCAATGTTTCATGGAAATTCATTCTTCAGAAGAGTGGAAATTTTTATTTTAAAAAATCTCCAATTTGTTCAGAAGTTTATATGTTCTACTCTACTGATCTTATCGGACACATGGTACCATTCTGTTTTATTTTGGTAGGAAACAACATTTTAAGCAATTGGATGTAGTGTAGCTGAGAGGAGAATGATAAATTAGTCAATTTTAAGTAGAAAAGAAATACTGGAAAATGGACCGTTGCTCCTATAGTTGGCAGAATATGATTATGAAGCACTCTAGTCCCTAGCAGTTCTTGTTAATATCAGGAAGGAGCTAACATGATAATTGGAGGACTAAAAAATGACAATTTGAACGGTTCGTTCCTTTTGGTTCCTTGATTTAACTAAACGTCCGTGTATTTTTCCCATCAAACAGAATAAAGTAGTTTGGTTACCTTTGGATAACTGTTCTTCTTTTTACATTACCGAGACTTTTGTTTAAGCTGATATTGTTCCATTCAATACGCAAGCCATTCAAGTACTTTTGCAAGCAATGATTTTACTGCATTCCAAGTATAAAGTTTAACTAGCCAATGGTTTTTGCAGGATGTGAAACGAGGTCAACAGCCAACAAAGGTATTGAAACTCTGCATTAAGCTTTCAGATTCCTATACTATACGACATGAATGCCTGTCATTGGTTCCCAAGGTAGAGCAATTGGATGTGTAGCGTGCATATAAGAGCCCAGAATATGTCCTTTTCTAAGGGTGTTTCCAGTATATATCTATTGTTGAACTAAATTTCAACATGATTTCTACATAGTACACTACAGTAGATTTGTTGTCCTTGACGACACAACACAAAGAGGACTATATAACCTTTACAGGATTCATTCGTCATTTGTCCTACTTAGGTTCTGAGGGATAGAAAATTTTCCTTGTGGTCCTATCAGGGATAATGGATGTGTCCTGTCAAACTAGCACCACATTGAGCCTTGGGACAGGTCCCCGTTGCAGGATAGGTAAACTACCTCTAATGACATTTTCATATCATAGGACAACCACACATCCTTCATTGAGGGAGATATTTGACTTTTGCTTCGCATTTCTCTAATACACGTCTTGGATGGTTTACAACTTTTCGATGCTTCCATTTAATCATTAGTCTTGTTGCTTTCTCATAATCTTTTCCCCTCGTTCCTTCTCCATGTTTTTCCCTCCTGTAGACTTCTCTGATGATGTAATTGTGGATACAGAATCATATCAAATATGAAATTCGCCAAAAACGTGCTGACGCAAAAAGAGCTCTAAAAGATCTTCTCTTCAACAGTGGTGCCTCTAAATTTACAGCTGAGGTAACAATGCTTAAACCGTATTTGGTAGAAAACCACGAATCCATTGGGTCAAATGCAATGTATTGTGTTATATGCGTGGGGTATGCATCTGCTTCTTATTCTTTGTAGTTTTTCATATAATTTGATGCTTAACTCATGTCATAGAAAATATTTGAGTCGGCCTGAAGTTGGCTAGACACTATTTTTTGTTTTTTGTTGTTTAGGCTTTTTGGGAGAAATGATTATCACCTTACTTTCCCACCTAAAGTAGACGGGATTCAGCATTCTATACAGAAACAGTATTCATGTTTGCAAAAGACCTATGATATTTTGAATAGGAAAGAACACTGAACACAATCAACGTGGTTATTGTGTTATTTGGATCCTAAGTTCATAAATGTTGTCCAATTATTTATTGTCATTGCTTTACCACTTTTTCTAATTTCTCTTTTTCACGGTGGCGTTAACATGTGATTGGAGGCATTCCTTTTCTGATGTATGAGTATGACAGAAAAGAGATGTTATAGCAACTGTAACTAGACGAAGTAGAAGGATTTGAACATAGAAGTCTAGGCCTCACACCGAAGTTACCTTAGGCATCAATTTCTTTTCCCATTCATTCATGCCTCAAATTCTTGAAGTTAAATCAATCTAAGGGCCTCCCAAGCAGATTGTTTAATAGATGCATACATTGAAAACACCTACAAATGAACCTACCAATGGCTACGTTAAATATTTTTTTGATCAGTATCAATGGCTACGTTAAATATGTGGTCAAATGAACTTAAATAATGAGTAATGTACTTTGTAAGTCCATTATATGGACCCATGGGCGACTCCTAACAGATTACCCTTGACTTGTTATTTGAGACTGCATCATTTTCTATAGTGTCCTTTTGACTTTAAAGTATCCTTTGTATCTTGATATTTGAAGAATAACTTTTATTACCTTTTAGAACTTTACCAAACTGCTGGTTATCCAGAACTTTACTCCTCATTCAACAATCCAAGACCCTAGGTTTATGGACGTGCCCTCCATAATTATCCAAATGTCCTTTATTTGGTTCCATTCTGTCAGTTCTTGGGGTTTACTTTGTTACTGATAGATTATCCTCTTTTCCCCCTTATGTTTTTACCTAGAATTACTTCTCAAGGGTGGAAGAAACAACCAGCTGGAACACTGAGCATGCAGATCATTCTGACAGTTCGGAAAAGAAAAGTAGATCAAAGTCTTCTGCTCGACATGCCAGTAAAGCTCAAGCCAAGAGAATGAAACGTGAGCCTGGTTTTTCTTGCTTTTGTTCTTCTTTCTTGTGTTTGCTGAGTTTTCTTACATGAAAATGGTACCAGCCGCCTGTAGTATGGTGGTTATGAGAAGTGTGTAAATATCCGTGAAATGACTATAGATTTCTTACATTGTTGGCACATATGTGTGCGCTTCACTGCCTATCTGGTGGTGTTTAGCAATTCTGGTATTTTTGTTTTTTTTTCATTCTATGTTGGATTTATAGTTTTGGAGTTTAGGGCTAACGTGTTTGTCTTTTGTTTACATGTTCAGGGAAGTTTAGACAAGAAAGTTTCTCTGATGATTTTGATGCACGTCCTGAGAGAATGTTTCAAGCAAAATTTGGAAACAGATGGTATACTTGGTCATTCAAGTTAGGGGAAGAGTCTCATAATCAAACTACAGCAAATGGATTTGAGTGGAGAGACCATACAAACTGGACTAACACTAAATATAGAGATTGGCGGAACACTAGTGATATCGAGTCTGATGATGAGTCGTGTGTTGTTGGTTCATCTGCTGACAGAACAATACTTGGTCTACCTCCTAAAGGTCCTTTAAAGATAGAAGATGTCAAAATTGCGTAAGTTCTGGTTGCCTTTGTTGCACTTCAAGTATGTTCTTTTCTAGTTTAACAGCATAAGCTGCATAACTTATCAAATAGAAAAACACATAGTATGATTTAGTGGTATGACTGAGCTCTCTCTTTTTGCAGTTTCCGCCTGTCCGCTTTAAAGTGGCATCCTGATAAGCATCAAGGCTCCTCACAGGTAAGTTTGTACGCCTTCTGGTTCCCAATAGATCATCTATTTTACTTTTTGGTGGTTGGTGTATTGGCAGATTTTATGCATGTAGTTAGAGATAAGAAACTATGAGAACCTTCCTAGTTAAGGTTCCTTGGGTAGATAAGATTTCTCTAGGAGTCATGAAGAGGTGCCTAATTCTTTAAAGTTTGATATATCTTTCGAGCACATATTTGGTGTAATATAAAAGCATAGATGTTGCTGACGTTTTACTTGATTGGCCGTGACTTTCTGACACAGTAATGCTTTACTGTGGGGGAAGAGGATACTTGTGTTTAACCATAATGGTGAGGCTATAGTTGTTTAAACTTTTTAAACAAATTGAGAAGAGTAAGAGTTAGTAACATTTATCTTCCTCACAAGCATCCGTCAAGTGAAACCTTAATATCCGGGACCAAGGTTGACGAAGTGCTTGTTTGAGTAGGAAAGAAGTTTCATTTGTTTTAGACATATTGGCTAGGGAATTCTTTTGGCTGCATCTGACCATACAGCTGACGTTCTTCAGAATTGAACTAATTGTTGAGATCTTTCCAAGATGTAGATTGTGGACCTTTAAGAATTTCCCGATGCCATAAATATAGTCCGTGGATCATAGTTTCCTAACCCTCCATACTGTCAAAATAATCCAAGGGAAGAAGTGTTGAATCAAATTGGGAGCTACATGGACTTGGAAGAAATGTTTGTCTTAGTCCAGGAACAGGGAGCACGACACCCTGTGGTGCCCATCCAGGATCTGGTGATGTAATAGGAGACGCTCATTACCTTAGGCTCGTCAAGTCGGTCACCCAAAAATTCATACATTGGTAACCATATTATATTCTTTACTTATCCAGAATTGTATTTTATGTAAACTTCTTGTGAAATTTTAAAGTAATAGCAAGCGCACAAATTATATCGAAGTATAGTTGTGAAAGTGTGAGGTCCAACCCACACGGACTTGTGTATTTTTATCGCACAAGGACTTGTTTAGTTTTATAGGAAAACTAAATAAACTTAAACTGATTGAACTCTAACCTAGTTGACAAAAGTTGTGATTGATTTTTAAACTTAAAATTGAATGAAACAATGACAAAATACTAATGAAACTATCACAAAAAAGTAATGGAGATTACCGGTTGAGAAAAGTAATAAGGTATCCATATCCACACCCACAAATATTTATCAACTATTCTTATGCATTGATTTTTCCTTTGATTTCTACACAATGGTTTAGAGGCTAATTTTAACCACCGTGGATAATGTATCATTAAGCCCTTTTTCTTTATATAAAAAAAATATGTTCCTCCTCTACTCCAAAGTTTAAGCCAAAATCTGGAACTTTATTCGCATAAAACAAATCACAGTAGATATCCTGTACTTAGATGTTAATTTTGATAAATGAAGCAATTTGATTAATAGAGTGATATCAAATCATGGGAAAAAAACTCATATCCGAGTTTCAACCAAATTAATTTATTGAGTCAAGAACAATAAACATTGAACGCGCATAGGAAAAATAAAATGCGTAAAATCAATCAATAATTTTATGGGGTTTCATCCTCAACCCTAGTTAAGGATTTTAGCCTATCATAGATAAAAACATATTAAGTATTTGACTAGAATCCATAAAACAAAACCTCACAAAATATTCTTTTGCTCGTCTCGTTCTTCCGTTCCAAGCCATGCTCACTGCCTCCTCACGGTTCTCTCAAGCTGCAGCCGTGTTCTAACAAAGTCAAATACTCCCATTTTGTAGTTCAACTTTCGGCAGAAGTAATATAACAAGTGAGGTCCCACCTTAATATCTCATAAAACTCCCCAGCACAACTTATTTGAATTCTCCATATGCACTGCTCGTGCATGATCAATTCCTCCGTGATGGAAATTATATTCGGTGCATCTCTCCTTGCTTGCCCATGGTATACTCGCCCTACCTCGTGAATTAATTTGATCACAGGGTTTACATTGACACCAAATAAAATTTGACTTTGCGCTTTCTGAATCCAACGATCGAAACGTAAGTTGTTATCTTTTTCCTGCAAATTAATAATTCAATGTAAATGAACAAAAAGATATTAATAATCATAGCCAATTATGCGCAATTGAGGACTAATACCATATGATATTGGGGCTTCTTTATGTCAATATTTTGTGCTTATCAATCAAATACCCTAGACCTGGTCAAAATATCAAATACCCTAGACTCTTACATATGGTTTGGATTTGTGCAGGCAATGGCAGAAGAGAGATTCAAGCTGTGTGTCGATGCTTACAAATCACTTTGCAGTGCGGTTTCCTCAGCTTAGGTTTTTCAGCTGGTTCCAATTTACATGGCTCTTAAGGATGTTTTCCTAGCAAATTGAGCTCCGGTTGCAAAGTAGCGGGTAAATTATTTTTTTAGCAGTCGTACGGGTCAATTTCTTCTTAAGATGTTATTATAAAAGTGCAATTCGTCCCATTCAACCTGTCAGGTGTTCTAGGAACTAGGTTTTTCCATTTGCTGAGACGACCATCGTAACCCCCGGAGAATGAGACTTTTATTTTCTTTTAGGGATCATTAGAATAACATCACATTATAACATTTATAGGAGGAGGGAAGTGTGAGGAATAGGGCTACCTAGTGCTCTGCTTGAATGTATTTGGTTCAAAAAGCAGGGTTTTTTTTTTTTTTTCCTTTCTTTTTCATGGCAATTTACAATTGTGTATTTAATTGCTAGTGTGTATGTACCATTGAATTGATCAGACTACAAGTGGTGGGAAACCCCTTTGGAGTTGTGGACAGTGGATTATGTAATTTGGTGGAAACATCTTTTGGGCCGTTCAGTGAATAAAACAAGACAACTACTACTAGTACATAGAGCAGGGTTCAATTTCCATCCTTGCAAGTTGTCTTTGTTCCAGCAATTTCAAGCCATCGTGGAGGGCTCAAATTGTCTGCAAACTAGACCTGATATATATTCTAGCCAATTTGCAAGAGAAAACCCGCAATCCATCCACCATTCCAATGCATTGCCTTTCAAAAGCTTTACCGATCCGATGATGGAGTTGAAATGGGATTGGCTGTGAAGTACAGTATATTGATCCAATGAGCAATGTCCGTGTTGAAGGAGGAATAAAGGACAGTAGGTATATGGTTAAGGCAGACCAGATTTTGTGCAGGTGGTCCTTTGCGGGACATTATGTTACATATGTAGTAGGTTTCTGGATTTGTAAACCCCAACATTTTGGGCCGTTAAGCAAGAAGTGTTACTCCATAAGCTCGCGTGTTTCATTCTTAGGGAGGTTTGTCTGGTTGTTAACTTAGTTCCGAAATTAGTCGAGGTGCGTACAAGCTGATCCGGACATCTGCATTTTGGGCCATTAAGTGAATGTTGAAATCCCACTGATGATTTTGGTGTTTACCATTGTGTCTAGATTGAGAAAGAAAATGAGACAAATAAGGTAATAATTAATACAAACCAAACAGGCCCTAAGGTGATCAGATTTGAGAACCGATTTATGTGAGTAACACTTTCACATTAACTATGAAACCTTCACACTAGCTATGAAGAGAACAGCGGTACCCAATATTAATCAAATGCGGATAATGTGTCTATTACTAGATAAATTAGCCTGTTTCAAACGTAATGGTGAAACGGGGTCCTATATTGGGATCAGAATCCACGATCTATGCTCAAGTTATTTGTGTCCCTATAGCACCTCTGATATTGTCACCCCCACTTTTATCCTTCCCAAACTCCAATTTTGGTTTTGTTCAAAAAATGAAATTAAAAAAAACCCCATTTTGATTTTCATTGATAGTACAAACAACCATTGAAGCACAGACCATTTTTATCTTTTACACAAATTCATGTCCGTTCCATATAGATAGGCTCACCAATATAATGGGGAGTGTATTTTATATCAGATGATTCTGAACACATCTGTATCTAAATTTATGTACGAAAATTTATACTCTCTTTTTTTATACCCACACCCTTCGTTTTATCTTTTAAAAAAAGTACGCACATTTTCAACCCTAGAAAACCAAAAAAAAAAAAAAAAATTGTGAATATATATATAAAAATAAAAATAATTCTCATACACAAATAGTAAGATTCTGGATGAGTGGGCCTTGTCTACGGTCCACCCAAATAGAAAATCTCCTGTCACGCTTTTATTTCACGCATCGCCGATATATACAGGAACCATACATACACGTTCGCATCACTGCGGCTAGTGTAAGAGTTCAGAGAGAGAGAGAGAGAGAGATGGGGGTGACGAAGGAGGTGGTTGAATCTTCATTGACTTCAAAGCTGAACCCTGCTCATCTTGTAAGCGTCTTATTTCCTTCAATTAAATCTAGTTGTTAATATGGCTCCGCTCCGATTTCATCTGTTGTTTACTAGGAATCAAAACGTCGTTTGAGAATTCAATTACCCAGGTTGGTAATATTGAGGTTTTACGTTTCCTCAAGCTAACAATTTTTTAAGTTAGAGGATTTTCTTCTAGTCGCTCATATATTGTAGATGATTACTGATCAAAGCGAGAATAAAAAAGTAAAATTTGATTTAGTTTATATCAAGATTTCCAAGAAAATTACCGAGGTAAGATATGTACCTTTCTTCTGTTGCTTCTTCACATAGGTACATCATACATGTGTCTTCTCGCAGCTTGCCTTCTCCTTGTGTTTCGTTTTTTGCCAAATTATTGTGGGTTTTTTTTTTGGTAACCAAATTATTGTGGTTTTTAGTATGTTCAATTGTTGATCATCAAAAGTTTGAATACGAAAATTTGAGAAATTTAGTTCAAACACTTTCTTAACTTGCTTTCAAATCTGCTGAGCAAAAAAAAAAAAAACTTGCTTTCAAATATTCCAAGTGAATAGAATGATGGGTAGTACCTAGTGCCTCTAATCTCTGATACTTTATGTTGTAACTTTACCGTGAGAACCTGATTGAAAGAGAGATGAGCTATTATGAATTGGTTGATCTCAGGGTTGCTCCTTGGATCTAGTCTCGATACATCTATGATCTATCTGAGTTTTCTACTTTGCCAAGGCTGTAGTGGTTTTCTTGTAGTCTGGCAATGATGAAAAGTAGTAAAAGGTTTTCGAAGTGAAATCAGACTAATGATGCCCATTGTAATTCTGTGTGTCTGCAATCTGTATCTCGAATGTATGGACCTGTTTGTCTAAATTTTGATCGTAGTCGACGAATCGACTGATAATTGGGTGAGTGCTGGAATATGGGTGTTTGTGGTGGCGGAGTTTGGTTCCCTGCCGTGTTTCAGGACTTCTCTGGAAGCAAAAGCAAACTTAGTGAAGTGAATGGAGATGGAAGAAAAGTAACAAAATGGACTTTATTACTTCTCAAAGTAGAAGTCAGTCGACTACAACAAATAGCCGATTAGACGGTTTAAGTTACAAGCTACTCCTAGTGCAGGAAAAGTAAAGTACAGATAAAAAGTAGAAGCCTTTGGGCGATTGAGTGGGGGGGTTGAAATTCGTCTTTACATCTTGTATTTATAGGCTTCACTTCGATTATAGATTCAAACTTGGCAGTATTCCCTCCAGAAATTTGAATCAGGCGGTTATTCTTCACACGTCCTCCTCGCTTGTAGTCGCCTTCTTCAACTGCCTTTGTCAACTGCATGGTCCATGATCTGCTTGTAACTTCTCTGGTGGACACGTGTCTTGTATTTTAGATATTACCTCTTTAATCGTCAACACATCTGTCAAGAGCCATTGCCCATTGTTTTATTAAAGATCAGTCCATTTACTGTTGCCACGTGTCACTTTATGACCCAGTCGATCATATTGGACAACGTGTTACCATATAGCCTAGTCGATCATATCGGGCCAATTTATGGTGTAAACAATGCCCCCCTATTTACCTGAGTTAAGAATTGACTTTGGTAAATAATCCCCGAGTATCACCGCCTATATAAAGCGGAACACTTTGAATTTTAGGGCACGAAACTTTCCATCACAAACTTCTCGAAACCTGTTTGATCTCTCATGGCTCCGAAGAACAAATGGAAAGCTTCCAACACCCTCGTTGAAAACCCTTCTTCAGAATCGTCCATAGATGATGTTCCACGCTTCCCAGAGTCGTACCGAGGTGACGTTAGTCAAAACCCACAGGTCTTAATTCACAATGAGAATAATAGTTCTCTTTGTATGCTGGGTCCGGTCTTTTCGTCGGCCATGCCATACGGTTTCCCAGAGGTTTATCCCGTAATAGAGCGTGATCCTCTTTTATTGCAACATTCATCCCTTGAATGGGCCGGTTGGGGTAAGAATGCTTGTCTTCGTTCTTGGCCCTATACTGTTGAATTGGGATGGGTGGACTGGGTAAGACGCATGACGAAATTTCTTTTCGCGGATTGGAAGACAATGGGGATTCGTGAAACCATTGAACTTTCTCAGTTCCCCTTGGAGATGAACTCTGAGCTTTTGGCTGCTGCCGCTTGCTTTTGGTCCAAGTCGTCAAATACTCTAGTCCTTCGTTGTTGTCTCCAACTATTTTGGATATATCTCACTTGACTGGCCTCTCTTCCTTGGGCTGTGAGGTAAATGCTCTTCTTACCCCTGATGCATATGATCCCCCATTTACGATTCCATCTACAGGGGTGAGTTACTCTAAATGGTTACAGACCTATTTTAAAGCAAAAGCGTCTGCTCCTGACTTCCATGAGAAAATAGCATTTTACCTTTTTTGGATTTGTAGATTCCTTTTGGCAGTCACTGGACTTAAGGTGACTAAGGAATATGTTAACTTGGCCACCTGTATGGCACAGGCGAAAAGATTGGCCTTAGCGCCATTTGTGCTTGGATCCCTATATAAAGGGATGTTTACGTTTGTTGAAAAGAAAATTGCCACCTCTTGTGGTGGTCCTTTTTGGATTTTCCAGGCCTGGCTATATGCATATTTTCCTCAACTTAGGCCCAAAATGAACAATCGCCTTAGGGCCGATGAAGATCCACAAATGCAAACGTGTCGTAGTTACGCTGAATATTTTTTAGGCTTGAGCGTTCACAGAGAAGAATCCTCCTTTCAGAGGTATTTTACCTTCTTTTATGAGGACAAGAAAGACAATTGGCCCAACTTCTATCCTTTTGACAAGTTTGAATATGCCTCTGAAAGGCTAAGGCCAAGTTTTGGGGACATTCCGATGGCATCTCCTCAACTGACAGAGAGAATGGTACATGCCAAACGGTTATTTTGGGCAAGCATCCTTCTACCCCGGCTCATCCCAGTTGGTTTTGCTCTGAATAGTACCCCCTATGGGAATTGTAGTTATGAAAACTACTCCCCTTGTCAATTTGCTCGTCAATTTGGGTTGGTACAAGGTGTGCCTATGCCTTTTGTTCATCCAGATATCACTGAGATGTCTGCAAGCAGGCTATCAATAAAGATGAAGGATGCCCAACTGATTTCAATGATGGTTAGTAATTTTCACCATCGTGTGAAAGCTTTTAAGCTTTCAGATTTTAAAATCAGTGACGGGACTACTGCTGCTTTCGATGAATGGTGGTCGACCATGAAAGCCATTTACTTTGGAGCACCACTCAAAGATTGCCTCTATAGGCTTGATCCAGAGTATAAATCTCTTCAAGACAAAGCTGGTAAGTTAATTTTACTATTAAATAGATTTTGTCCCAATCATCACATTACTGACATGTTTTTCAAATCAGAGGAAGCTGCTCGATTGCCTGAAGAGGCTTCTAAAGCCATTGTTCCTCAAGCTGAAGCAGTCTCTCCCATATCCTCAGTGCCAATTGAGAGCTCCAAGAAAAGGAAAGCAAAAGTAGTCGAAAGCCCACAATCGACTCCAAAGAAAAGGACTCTAAGAGCTAAATCAACTGACCAAAAGACTTCTAAAAGTCTTTGTATTACTGAAGGACCTAAGAAACAGGTTGTGCCTGATGAGGTTCCTACCCCAAAGAGGCAGTCAAAGAGGAACCAAGCCACCAAATCAAAGGTATACTTGTCACTCATTGTTTCTTGTAATCGATTATCTTTATTCTTATATTTCTCCTTTTCTTAATTGCAGAAAGGGAAAGGCACCAAGATTGTGGATGCCTTTGAAGATGAAGATGATGAAAGAAAATCCTCCAAGTCATCTCATTCAGTAGGGGAAACAGTGGATACCGAACTTGCAATTGACCAATTCGACTTTGGTGATACCGCTGTTTCTGATCCCCTGAACCAAACTGAAGAGATACTGAAGTTGCAAGGCAATCCTTCGTGTCAGGAGAACCCTTTATTGCAAGATGATGATCCTTTCATGCAGGTCAATGAAGGTACAAGTACAGTACCAAATGAGCTTGTCCTTGAGCTCAATGTTGATCCAGCATACCAAAAGCCTGATTTCGTCAATACTGAACCAGATCAGAACATCCCAACAAATGCAGACATGATGAGCATTGATCCTCAAATCCCTAAGCAACCTCAAGCTGCTGAAATGAAGCAACAGGAAGTAGTCAAGGAAAACTTAGATGTTACTCCACTGGTAGATGTGCCTGTTTTGGAAGGCCAACATGACACGACTCAGCTCCAATTAGCTGAGAAGAATTTGCAAGTTGAGCCCATAAAGGGTCCTGTTCATATGAAGGAAGCCCCTGCTGCTTCCAACCAGGAGGAGGATGTTGCCTCTAGTCCTACTGGCAATCAAGCTACCCCAATTATTCCAGTGCCAATCACACATGCTTCTACACCTTTGGCTGTTACAGCAATTCCTGCTATTGAGGCATCACCTAGGTCAGTAAACAAAGCTGGACCTATTATCATTGAAACAGATACCTCAGAGCAAGCCAAGTCATCTAGTAATTCACTGGATCAATTGATGGAAGCAATGAAGGCAACTTCACAAGCATTTCGATCTTTGACTGAAGTATCTGTATCCAGTAGCTCTTTCTTCTTCCTCTAATACAGTGATGAGACTCAAAAGGAAATTCAAAGCTTCTTTGATTTCCTAAAGTTTTCTTATGAAGAGCTGGTGACTTCGAAGTCCGCTGATTTCGCTTCCTGTATTGAGTCCCTGACTCAAAGGCACGTGTTTCCTCTTAGGGAACAAATCACTCTTGAGAATTTTGCTTCCTCCTTAAACGATGACTTTACCCTTTACCGATACTATCAAGGAGAAATCATCCAAAAACAAGAATTGATTAATAATCTGTCTAGCATGTCAGTCAAGCTATCAACCATGCACGAGCAGGCTTCGACTTTAAAGTCAAGACTTGTGGCCATTGATCAAGAGGAGCAAGAGTTGCTACGTCGACTGGCCCAACTACAGACTGAAAAAGAGGGTCTTCTGCAGACAGTCAGCCAACTTGACACTGACTTCAAACGCCTGGCAGAAGAGGGAAAAGGAGTCTCGGTTCATGTCTCAGCTGCACAAGTAGATTTACAGAGGAATAGCCTGAAGCGAGATGAACTTGTGGCCAAATGGGAGACTTTCAAGTCTTTCTTTATTCGTGATTGACTTTCTTTTGTGATGATTAACTGTGACTATGAAACTTTTAAGTTTCTTTTGCTTGTAAATGATTTCCTTTTGCAATAGTCGACTATGACTTTCTTTTATAGTGGTCGACTGTGTTAACGGTACATAATTCTAAGAACTGTGCTAGTGCATATTTGGCCTTTATGAAAGGCTAATTTTGAATGAATGGTTCTTTGGCTTGAAAGTAGCCATTACCTTTGCCTTCTTTTTGGTAGCACTTTTGGTAGTATTTCAATATTATAACTTTTACATATCGACTAGGTTAACTTTATGAAAACATTCAAGTTATACCCAATTTCTATTTTGCTGCAGTTGATAAAATTCTAATTGGCCAAAAATTAAGTGGACTTTTTATGGCCCAATACCCTTATTATTGGGTTTTTAATAGAAGAATGGGCTCACAATGCTTAACCCTGTACCTTAAGCACGCATCATTACATCATGTACTGGCGTTTCCCTTTCACTTTGGGGAGCATGCACAGTAATTAATGACGGTGAAGTGAATCATTACTTCTTCAGGCGTTGTCTCTTCGGTTTTCGGAATGGCAACTGGATACATGTCCCATTACTTGCCACGTTGCTAGATTTTCTCGGGATTAACTGCCCATAATGCACGTCTCTAAACCTCCTTTTGGTCTATAAATATGAACTCTGAGATAATGCAGTCTCACTATCCCTTCAAATTTTAGTAATGGCGGGCAAACTTCCTGAGCACAACCTCCCTTCTCCACTTTTCACTCAAATCACCCCTGACCATATCAAGCAACTGGCCAATGAACTGAAGTGGGTCCTTATGGAGGACCACAATGAGTGCAAAAGAAGGATACAGGCCATCCACAATAGAGTGGAAGGGATGGCCCTTCGCTTGGAGAAGATGGAATCGGCTGTTAAACTGATGGTGATCAACTGGGACACCATCGACTACTGTCCGGCTGCAGCCGATCTGGACAACATCAGGACCTCCATGTGTGGCACCTCTGGTCAGTGAAAGGAATGGCCTAAGAAATAGGCCCCTTCTCGTTGGAGCTCTCCTGGTGCTTAGTAGTATTTTATTTTAGATCTCCCTTGAGATCTTTTTCATTTTCTTTTAGATCCTTCTTGGGATCTTTTCTTTTCTTTTTCTTCTGTTAGATCCCAATTGGGATCTTTTGTTTTTGTCTTTTGTACTACTGCCCTACCCATGGGTAGCTTTTATTAATATAAGCGTTTTTTAATTCATATTTTCCCACATAGAGGGAAAATAGTGTTTCAAATATTTACCATTTATGGATCTTTCATGTGAGATCCCCTCGATGGACTCCAGGTGATATGCACCTGCTCGCAGAACCCTAGCAACACGAAATGGACCTTCCTAATTTGGTGACCATTTTCCAAATATGCCTTTCTTTTTCTTTGCATCGATTGGAAGAATTGTCTTCCAAACCAAATCTCCGACTGCGAATGACTTTTCTTTAACCTTTTTGTTGTAGGTTTGCTCTAATCTCTTCTTCTGAGCTTGCATATGATTTAAAGCATTTAATCTGCTTTCTTCTATGCTATCAATATCCAAATACATAGCCTCTTCATATTGTAGGCTCGAATCATAATGACGTGCCACTCGTGACGATTGCACATTAATCTCGACTGGCAAAACTGCTGCATGACCATAAACGAGTTCAAAAGGAGTAACTTTGGTACTAGTTCTCTGTGATGTTCTGTATGCCCACAATACCCTGGGCAAAAGATCATGCCACTCTCTTGGATTGTCATCAATCATTTTAGACAAAGTATTTTTAATTATCTTATTAGTTGATTCAACTTGCCCATTAGCTTGAGCATAGTACGGAGTGGAATTTACAATCTGTATTCCATATTTCTGTGTATACTGAATAACTTCTCTACCGTTGAACACAGACGCATGATCAACAGTAATAGTTTCAGGAATTCCAAATCTACACAAAATGTATTCTTCAATGAAATCGATTACTTGTTTTTGTGAAATGCCTTTCAAAGGTATTGCCTCGGTCCATTTGGTAAAATAATCAGTTGCCACTACGACGAACTGATGTTGCAATGAAGATGCTGGGTGAATCTCACCAATCATGTCGATAGCCCAACCTCTGAACGACCAAGGCTTGATAATCGATTGCAACTGATGTGCAGGAATCCTTTGAATAGGTCCATGTTTTTGACATTCTTGACATCCCTTAGCATATCGAATACAATCAGCCCTGATGGTTGGCCAATAGTACCCATGTCTTTTAATTAGCCATCTCATCTTATCACCAGCCTGATGAGAACCACAAGTTCCTTCATGAACTTCACCCATAACTCTCATCGACTGAGCTTTGTCCACACACAACAACAGTAGACCATCAGATGTTTTCCTGTACAAATCATTTCCCAACAGGACGTAACTAACTGATCTACATCTAATTGTCCTTTCTGTTTTTACGTTGGGATTGTCTAAATAATTTTTTATTGGACTCATCCAATCTTCAGAGATATCAATGACCAATGCGTCCACTCAACTGTCTTCCTTGTCTATTGAAAAAGGCAGAAATCGTCTTTAAACTCTAATTACTTTTTCATTAATCCCTTCAGGAATTTTAACTCCTGAGGCTGTTTGAGCCATTTGATTGGCTTCACCATTTTCAATCCTCAATATATGATGAAAAGAGATTTCATCAAAACTTTGCACAAGACATTTGACTTTGTCCAATTGTAAGTTTAACAAAGGATGGTTGCACTTGTATTGCCCTGTAATCTGCCGAATGATCAATTGTGAATCACCAGAAACTTTTAGGCAACGTATATTTAATTCTTTTGCTATCTCCAAACCTATAATTAAGGCTTCATATTCTGCTTGATTATTGGTCAATATTCTACTTTCATCCAATTGGAAAGAGAATTGAAACATCTCCCCTTTTGGTGATATTAGAACTATACTAGCTCCAACCCCAATATCTGTTTTTGAACCATCAAAGGACAATTCCCATGGTTTCAACTCAATTACATGTATCTCATAGGTATCTTCCTCTAGAGGTAAGTTCGGATGCTCGGCTAGGAAGTCAGCCAAGGCTTGCCCTTTGACTGCCTTTTGAGGCACATATTCGAAATCATATTCGACTAGAGCTAATATCCATTTTCCTTGCCTGCCCCTCAAAATGGGCCTAGACAGAATGTATTTGATTACATCTGTTTGAGCAATAATTTGTACCTTAGCTGGTAACAAATAATGTCTTAACTTAATTGCAGAAAAATATAGAGCTAGACAAATCTTTTCAACAGACGAATATCTGGTCTCACATTCATTCAATCTTCTACTCAAATAATAAATCGACTGTTCACGGCCCTGATCATTATCTTGTGCCAATAAACTTGCAATCGATTTGTGCGTTGCTGAAATATATAACTTCAATGGTCTTCCATTTATTGGAGGTACCAAAACAGGAGGTGTTACCAACGCTTGTTTCAATTTATTAAAAGCTTCTTGATGTACTTGTTCCCATTTGAAATCTTTTTCTGACTTTAATTTTAATAACGGGGAAAATGCCATTGTTTTTCCAGATAGGTTGGCAATGAATCTTCTCAAAAAGTTAATTTTCCCTAAGAACTGTTGAAGTTCTTCTTTATTAGTTGGAGGCTGTGCTTTTAAAATAGCATCAGTCTTGGTTTTATCAATTTCAATCCCTTTTGATGGACCAAAACCCTAGGAAGTTACCTGCTGTAACACCAAATGCACATTTTAAGGGATTCATTTTCAAACCATAATGTCTCATCCGTTCTAAGGTTTGCCTAAGATGATGTAAATGCTCATCGACTGAGTTAGATTTAACCACAAAATCATCAATATAAACTTCTAAAACTTATGGAGAAAATCATGAAAAATTAAATTCATGACCCTTTGATAGGTTGCTCCTGCATTTTTCAAACCTAAAGCCATAACTACCCATTCAAATGTTCCTATATACCCAGGACACCTAAATGCTGTTTTATGGGCATCCTCTTCTGCTATGTATATTTGATTATAACCTGCATTGCCGTCCATGAAGGACAGCATTTGATAACCTACCGATGCATCGACTAGTAAGTCAGCAACAGGCATCGGGTACTCATCTTTGGGTGATGCTGTGAGATCTCTAAAGTCCACACAAACCCTGACTTTTCCATTCTTTTTCAGAACTGGAACAACATTTGAAACCCATTCAACATATTTTACTGGTCGGATAAATTTAGCTTCAAATAAACGTTCCATTTCCTTCTTGACTTGAGGAAGGACGTCATCTTTCATTCTCCTAGGTGCCTGTTTAAAAGGTACATAATTTTCTTTAATAGGAATTTTATGCTCTACCAATGCTCTATCTAATCCAGGCATTTCGTCATAATTCCAAGCAAAGCAATCTTTAAATTCAAGCAACAAATACTTAAACTTTTCCTTTATTTCATCAGGCAAAGTAGCATTGACATAAGTAATTCTAGGGTCTTCTACAGTCCCTAGGTTTACTTCTTCCGTAGGATCTTTAACATGGGCTTTGTCATCGTCTAACTTAGCCGGTGCAGGCTTTAGATCTGCTAATCCTAACTCTTTCATAGTTAGTGGACTGTCATCAAAAACACATTCAGCCCAATTACAAGAAATAGGCTCGTCTCCCTGCAATTTCCTACTGACAAGAAAAGAAAATAGTCTTTTAAAAGTGGCTTTAACAGTAGCCAACTCCTCATTCCCCAAATTTAACATGTTTCTAAACATCAAAAACTTGTGGTTTCTTCTCGGCAGGCCTTGTAATAATGTTAGGCCTGATGAAATTCTTGCTTAACTCCTGGAATCCTTCCTTAACGTAGGCGAGGAATTGACTCTCAGTAGCATCAACTCCAGCAGACTTGACTTCTGCATCTTATATCTTCAAAGGCCAAAGATGCTCCTTGTAAAGGTCTGCTTCAACATTGTTGGTTTCTGCTTTGAATGGCTGCTGGTTTGCCCAAAAGACCTCCATTCCAGCTGACTCTCCTTGCTTCAGAAAGATCAAAGCCTGGTGCAAAGAAGATGGTACACAGCCATTTATATGTATCCAATCTCTGCCTAACAAGGCATTGTAATTGGATGATGAATCGATTACAAAAAATGTTGCATTCATTTTTCTTGTTCCAACTTGTAATTGAAGGGATATAACTCCTTTAGCAGGAGAACACCCTCCAGCGAAGTTACCAACAGTAACCTCAGTTGGTATTAGGTCTTCATTTGTTTTGTTTAACAGTTTCATCATTCGTGAGGGCAAAATATTAACTACTGCCCCGTTGTCGACTAGCACTTTTGAAACAGGCTGGCCGTTCATATGAATTTTTACGTACAGCGGTTTGAGATGCCTTATTGAGGCATCATCAGGAGATCTAAGGACAACCACTTTGTTTCCTTTCTTATCCACATCTAGTTCAATTAACTGTGAATTAGAACACTCTTCTTTTTCTACTATTTTCACAGTCGACTGTGTTGTATCTTCCACATCTCCTACCAATTCCATAGGTTGATCCGGCTTTGCCTTAAAATGTTTAGGCAAGACTAAAATCATGTTACATTGGAGATTAGTAGGTACTGACCCGAATTGGATTGCGGCCAGACTCTCTCCAAATGTTGCAGAATTTTGTGGGGATGGGGAAGCATCCTTAATTATATCTTGGTCTGAACCATCATCCATGAGGTCATCATCGTCTGCCTCCATCAACTTTTGGAATTCCTCCATCTTTTTCTTCAAACTCTGCTTCAATTCTTTTTTCCCTTTTGGCTGGGCAATTGACTTGGAAGAAGCTTCATTATTGCTGTCTTGCCCCCCATGCTTGGGAATTGACTGCTTCTGAACGCTAGTCTCTCCTTGTTCTCGTGTCCACACCATGTTTGAAGCCTTAGGAGGCTCTGTTCTTTTTCTGGGTTCCAAAACATGCACCCATGGATCACTGTAAGCCCTGACTGCAAATTTCCTTTGAAGCCTTCTCTTTTGTGAAGTCGACACCTTAGTATACCACCCATCCGCTGGGAACTTGGGATGGCTGAGTTCACTCCACTCTTCATGATCATGATTAGGAGGTATGACCATTCTGGGTTGGTGCCCCCCATAGCCGTAGGGACCTCCACCTCTTGGTCCGATGCCTCTCCTGAGGCCAGCACCCCTGTGGTTTGGGTATCTCCCTCGACTGGGAAATTGGTATCCAGCCACTTCAAGATCACGGCGGGAAGGTACTCCAGGCCTTGCAGGCACAACTGGGTTCCCTCTAAACAGAAAAGGTCCATCATCCGGTCCGTAACAATGCTTTGACTCTATTCGATTAAAGAGTCCTGGATCGATGCCTTCGTATATCAATTTGGCACCAACATAGATCTGGAGATCATTGCCACCCATAGTGTTGAATCTGAGTCCAGATTTTGAGAAGGCGCTTCTATGCTCCTTCTCTGCTATGATTGCTTTCCCATGTTGGACTTCTCGCCCACACCTGAGACACAGATAATCATTGGGGAACCTTGGGTAATGGGACTCTTCGTCAGTCTCCATTTGATCTTCTTCTCTTTGTTTCTTCTTCTCAACAGTCGATCCCAGCCTTTTAGCCAGGCTGGCTGTTACCATGTTAACTTCAACCTTGGGGAATGGGTTTGCATCAATACCCATTGCATCTTTGTCGCCTTTAGCATATTGTAGCAACCCTTTCTGGATCAGATCCTGCACACAGTTACGAAATGTAACACAATTGTTAGTGTTATGTCTAAACGAATTATGCCACTTACAATATTCTTTTTCTTTTTTCTCTTTGTCAGAAGGAAGGATATGCCCAGGACTTAATGTGATGAACTTTTGTTTCAGTAATTCATCAAATATCTGATCAGCTTGTGCTAAGTCAAAGGAGTACTGCCTATAATTTGCTTGCCCCCCACGCCTGTTTGGTTGGGAAGAAGGCATGTTCATTGGTTTTTCTGTTTTAATTAACATGTCACAAATTATTGGGTTTTTCCCAATAACCTGTGCTACATCAATTTCAATGTCTCCTTCAACATCTTGATAGTATGTGCCCAGAGACGTGTTTTTTAACTGCTCCTCCTCTTGGAGGATGGCTTCAAACTGTGCAGCCCTCATAGAAAGTTTAAATAGATCTTTAAAATTAGATCCATTGAATTGTTTCTTAAAGTTAAACTCAAGCCCATCTTGGGCTATTCTAACTATTTCAGTTTCGGGCACATTACAATGACATTGATTTCTCAACCTTTTAAACCTGGTCAAGAACTGCTCTGCTGTCTCAGTTGGCTTTTGTTTTAATTTAGCCAAGTCAGCAATTGAAACCTCCGGTTCATGTCTAAAGTACTGGGCATGGAATTGCTCTTCCATATCTTGCCACGTGTGAATAGAATTGGCAGGCAAACTAATAAACCATGTAAACGCTGTTTTAGTTAACGAATGTGGAAACAGTTTCAATTTCATGACATCGTCTAGACCAAATTCACCCAACTAAAGGCAAAATCTGCCTATGTGCTCTATTGTGGATTGATTTTCTGTACCACTAAAGAGTGACAGTTCGGGAATTTTAAAATTTCTTGACAAAGGAATATTATCAACCCAATATGGATAGGGTTTTCTAAACATGGGCTTTTCAACCCTTCGTAGCCCTGGACCATACATGTCTTGGATAACTTCCATTATTTGAGTCCTATTGATATTCACAAAATCCTGTGCCCTATTTACGTTCACGGGATCTAGATTTCTACAAACATTTGGAATAGTTCGCGGCACGTATGCAAGTATATTTTGAATGTTACCATTGCCATTGTTTGGCAAAGTATGTGCATAGAAACCATTATTGTTACCATTATTTGGTAACTGTCCATTTCCATTGCCATTGTTTGGCAAAGTTTGATTATACTGGCCGTTACCATTGCCATGAATTGGCACTGTTTGGGTAACATTTCCCATATTCTGACGGTTACTGTTGCCATTGTTTGGCAAAGTCACATATCGGCCATTACTTATGATATTGGCCCCTACAAAATCTTGCTGGGAATTCTGATTGAGATTATTGAGACCATTACACTGGCCATAACCACTTCCATTCCCGATTTCATATGTGGAAGGTTTACTTTGATAGAAACTAGTCGGTCTAGCAGTAGCCCTAACAGCAGTCGACCCAACAATGGGTTGATTATGCACACCAATATTTGTTTCAAACGTAGGATTTGAATATACCTGTGGAGGGGTTCGTCTGATCGTATCAACAGAGGTAATCTGTTCATGTACCACACCGTTCACATCAACGTCCACAGTGGACGGAGGAGTAACTACCCTTCTCAATAGGGTAATCAATTCTTGTGCCGCCTCGTCTTCTGGATTAGACAAGACTTGTGCCAACTGCCTAGTAAGGCTTTGCACGTTGATCGGTGGATTAGAGCCATTTCCTTGGCCATTCTCTGGTATCCTTTGTTCAGGATGCGTTCCGCTGTCATTCTGAGTCTCCATACCTTCGTTTTGAGACTCTGTTGGACGGTCGCCTTGCTTTCTTGTAGTTGGTGCCATTACTTCCAAATTAGTAAGTAGCCCTCCTTCTAGCGCCAAAACTGTTTGTCTAAATTTTGATCGTAGTCGACGAATCGACTGGTAATTGGGTGAGTGCTGGAATATGGGTGTTTGTGGTGGCGGAGTTTGGTTCCCTGCCGTGTTTCAGGACTTCTCTGGAAGCAAACTTAGTGAAGTGAATGGAGATGGAAGAAAAGTAACAAAATGGACTTTATTACTTCTCAAAGTAGAAGTCAGTCGACTACAACAAATAGCCGAGTAGACGGTTTAAGTTACAAGCTACTCCTAGTGCAGGAAAAGTAAAGTACAGATAAAAAGTAGAAGCCTTTGGGCGATTGAGTGGGGGGTTGAAATTCGTCTTTACATCTTGTATTTATAGGCTTCACTTCGATTATAGATTCAAACTTGACAGTATTCCCTCCAGAAATTTGAATCAGGCGGTTATTCTTCACACGTCCTCCTCGCTTGTAGTCGCCTTCTTCAACTGCCTTTGTCAACTGCATGGTCCATGATCTGCTTGTAACTTCTCTGGTGGACACGTGTCTTGTATTTTAGATATTACCTCTTTAATCGTCAACACATCTGTCAAGAGCCATTGCCCATTGTTTTATTAATGATCAGTCCATTTACTGTTGCCACGTGTCACTTTATGACCCAGTCGATCATATTGGACAACGTGTTACCATATAGCCTAGTCGATCATATCGGGCCAATTTATGGTGGAAACAGGACCCCAACTGAATTCTAAGAATAGTCAACCTTAACTAAAAAATTTAACTAGACTTTTAAATGCTAGGTTACACGTTACTTTTGTTGTAAATTTTCTCCCTCTCCTTTGTTGAATGGGAATTTGCAGACTATGAGTTTGCTGGTCCATGACAGAATATTCTTGATTGGTTATTTTGTTTACATATGTAAGTGATTAATTATTCAATATCTACGAAAAGGATTGTTTTGTCAGCCTCATGCCTCATTGCAAGACTAGCAACTTTCTTTTTGAGTTAATGGTCCTATGTCTCTTCCGCCGTCTTTGTTACTTTTATTACTTTGGCAGAGTTGATTTGTGCTAGAAACTGTTACTCAGATGATTAGGGTGCATTTTACGCAAAATTTAGGAAAGATGACCCCTGATTGGCTTATCCAATCTGCGGCTTACTTGACAACTGTTAAAACGTATACCTGGATCGTATCATTCCTTGGAAGGCAAATACACCTACTTTCTGGGGAAGTGTGTCCATCCTGAAACTTGTTAAAGAAATTCTTCCCATAGAGTCGCAAACGTTGTGTTCCTATCCTCATTCCTCACTGCAAGTTAAGGTCATCACTCATCACTCTCTAAACATAGATCAGACAATTACTGCCAATGACAATACCACTGTCAATCGTCGTCTCCACTGTGAAGTCTGTTTGCTATACTACTGTTTATTTTACGGAGGGAACCAAATGTCCCAAGGTTGGGTGGCATGTCAAAAATGGCATTTGTGAAGGCCAACCCGCAGTGATAAGGTGACAAGATAATTCGATTACGTGCAAGATAAGGCGAATTTCCAGTCTTTGTTTCACGTATAGCCTTTAAACGGCGCTGTTTTCTTCACATCAAAATAATCCTATCAGGGGCAGAACCGTCCTCCTTTTTAAGTATCCCAAAATTACGGTTCTGCCCCTGCTTGGATTATTCCAACCCTCGGAAACGGTTGCATTCATTTTTTTTCTTTTTTGTCTATATTTTTTCAGCCTTTGTTTTTCATTTGTATATTATTGCGCTAGAAACTTTTTCTTCAATAATCACCATTTCTTTTTGTTTTTGTTTTTGTTTTTGCTTTTTTCAGGAAGTAATCGATACGTCTGGAGGGTAAGTTTATCTTATGACGTGTTTAGATAATGGAAAGATCATAGGATTTAACTTTTTTATCTTTGTATCTGTTGTTCACCATGTCATTTCACTCCATATTTCCTTCACCTTTTCATTTCCTTTCACTCCATAAATAGCTCCATGAATCCATGATCCCAGCACAGCCTCCTGAATAGCTGCACTTAGTATGTGGAGATCACTCTTCTCATTTTCTTTCACTTGAACTGAGCTTCATGCTGTTATCAGGTGCGGTGCAAGCTTTGCAGTGGTGATTGTATCAGAGCAATTTGCAGGGAAGAGGTTGCTGGAGAGGCATCGAATGGTGAATACTGCATTGGCAGAGGAGATGAAAGAAATACATGCACTTTCTATCACCAAGGCTGTTACCCCTGAGCAGTGGAAACAGCAACAAGATTCTGAAAAATCTCAATCCGCTGTTTAAACGTCATGCGTTTTTTAAGTTAACTCATCTGAGATTATTAGATACGATATATGTTTATCCAGTTGAATCAGAACCACTGTTTGTGTGGGGAAATATTGTGGACATAAATCAATGTATGGTTTTATATCTTCCAGCCATATGAGACTCAGGAATTGGATTTCTCCTTCAAGGTGAGATGGTTGGGGTTTTGAGCTACCATTATCTTCAGTGGCCGAAGTAAGCTGACAGAATCAAGATCTCCTTGACACTTTTTTGTTTTTGTGTTGTTTTGCGCTAGGAATGTAAATATTTAGTGGGAACAATGAAGTAATCACATCAAAAGAGTTCAAGATATCTTTTCAAGGTACGAACCTGGACTATAAAGGGAGGTCCCATTGCTTTAATTAGTACTCAATTCGAAATGACACTCAACTACTTATCATTGCTAACTTTTGAGGAGTACTTGCTGTATTTATTTATTGAGAAAACCAAAGAAATGCATTGACGATGCCTCAAGTTTCACATTAACATACATACAGTAAGAACTAGTCAATTCAACATAAATTCATCAGGTAATGGTTTCTCTTCATCTTTTTTAATTCTCTTCAGAAGTCTCTCCACAAATCCTTGATTCAAAAATACCCTCAAGGGTAAACCAACCGTGCAAGTGAGTATCAGTCGGAACAAGCCATTTACGTCAAGCTTTTGTGAATTATTATTTTGTCTTGACGAGAGAAATAAAAAAAAAATTACTTTTATCTAAATATTTTAGAAAATATCCAAGATAGAGCCCAAAAAATTGGAGGCCAAATATTCAAAACATTGGGCTCACTAGATGCTTTCCTGGTCACTAATTTAAGGTCTTAAAATTAGTCAAGTTATGAGCACACTGGCCTGGGCATCTAGTTATATTATTAGAAAAAGAATGACCATTTGAAGCCACATGGCGTAATTTGAGAATCTAAACGTGAACACAGTTACACAGGGTACCATGATTGTCATGTTAAAACTGTTTAAGGACGGAAAGTGTAATTTAACCTTTCTTTTGTACTACTCCAGATTTGACTTGGAACAACGCCGCTGCCTATCAGTCGTAGGTCTTAAGTAGGAAATCCCAATCCCGTGCACCATCCTATCCTCAAATATATTACTCCAGCTATGTGCAGGAAACTCACAACCTCATGTGGCAAAGGCTATAATTTACTACTACTACTACTACTCCACCAGTTATTCAAGTATATCTTGAGATACTTACTGAAAATGGCATCTCCTCTTCTATAACCAAAGCTCTGGTTACTGACAATTCAAATTCCAGATCTACTTGCTACAAGCCGATAAAGAGACATCTTCATTTCCCTGATAACATTAACACAAGAAAATCTCTTATCCGGTTTGGGATTGGTCATGGCTACAAAGCTTGTCCACCCACCAATCCCAGCTTCCCAACTGGTCCCGCAAATGCCCGGCTTCACAAAGGTGATGAGAGCTGATGTTAGAGCACTCTCAGCCACTCACTCAAGAAACCAGAAGGCCACACCAAGATCCACAGGAGATTACCCATCTGGGTTTAGACCCATTAGAGTTGCAGACCAAAGCTCTGGTTTGATTGGAAGTACTGAAGAGCAAGAAACAGCAGAAATCAAGGCAGAGCTTTACGAGGCAATACAAGGTAAACCCACATCAATTTCCCAAATTTATGAGTTTTTTTGTTCAAGGGCTTAAATGGGTCGTCTTTGAAAATGTTCAAAAAAGGCATCAACAGAGGTATATTTGGTGTTCCATCTGCAAAGAAATCTGAGATTGAAGGTTTGGTTAAGCAGCTAGAGACAAGGAATCCAACTCCGGAGCCAACCCTGTTTCTAGAGAAGGTGAAATCAGTGCTGTCTTGAAGTTTTGAATTTGATATTAAAATTGCAAGTTGAAAAGTCTATAAATAATTGGTTTCTTTTGTTCTCTGAATTGGAAAGGTGGGTGGATGCTGGAAGTTAATTTATAGTACGATAACAATCCTCGGTTCGAAAAGAACGAAGCTTGGATTAAGAGATTTCATCAGTTTGGGAGATTTTCTCCAGACCATTGATGTTGCTGAGGTATAAATCTTCTCGTACTACTCTTTCTTCTTCTTTTTTCTCCATTTAAGAAAAGGAAATAACAATTTTTCTGCGGAATGATTTTATCCCGGTTAATAATAACAAATTGGAATGACGGAGTTGTCACAGACTCACAATGCTGACTTTTGCAGATCAAAAAATAATTGAAGATACATTATCTAATTTTGTCTTTACAAAATAAAGAGCTGATAATGACTAGAATAGGTTATGCAAGAAAGTTTCACAGTTGCAGAATCATCATTTCATTGGTAGTATTTGATTCAAAATGAAAGAGGGAGCAGCCGTTGAACTATTTCTCTATTTCCAATACTTTCTTTTCGGATGTATCCGTAAAGCAGATTGAAACCTGTTTAGTGATAACTAATTTGCTAGTTATTAACTGAGCTTTTCGCAAGTGGGGTGATAGCTAAGTTGGAAGGCACCATATATTCCCACGCGCAAGCCCAAAGGTCATATCCCGCTAACAATAACTAACAACCAACGGGTTGGCAAAGTGGCATAAAGTAGCAATAAGTGCTTGACTACGAGGTCGTACGTTCGAATCCCACGGAGGCCAACCGTCCCAAAACTTGGGGTTTCTAGAGGTTATGCCCGGTCGTTATCTTTAGGGCCCAGAATTAGTCGATGTGTGCGCAAGCTGATCCTGACATCCAATTTTAAAAAAACAATAACTAACAACTAAAACTTCTTGCATGTCCTTAAAAAAAAAGAACAGAATAAAAAACTGAGCTTTGGAATGTCTATAAAGTGGATCCATTTTCTGTCATCTGCATATGATCCCAGGCACTTTCTTAGAATCTGAGTTAAAGAGAAAAATGGAGTTACTGTTCAGTAATACTTTCTTTCCCTTTCCCTATCCATTTTCATTTTCATTCCCTCAGCAATTCATGGAATATCCAGAGATACGCTAATATCACATTACATAGTGGGACACAATCCAAGCTTGTTTACGATCAAAAGAACTTTCCAATCGATAAGACTGCGTTTGATCGTAAAGTTGTGGATGGAGGAAAGGCAAGATAGGGAAAAAGATAAGAAGCTAATGAAGTCAACAAACGAAGTATAGTTCCTTGCATCTCTTGCCATTTTTCTTTATGTTGATAATTACCACCAAACACAGAATAAATATCGCGATGAGTTTTATGATGGTTAGCTAAGGTTGATTATTTTGGTGGTTTGAAAATGGAGGGAAAAGCAGTTAATGTGATCATGTTCAATGTAAGGGGGCTGAATTTGTTCAATGGACAGCTCAAAATTGAAGCCTCCTTCAAGACTGCATCCAAATCAGTTGAGTCTCTCAACTCTTCTTCCCCTCTCATGTCCATACGCTTCGCTTTGCACGCATTGATAAAAGCCTATTAATTTGTTCCATATCTTTAACAGAGAGTTGATATTAAATACAGCAATTCCACAATCACCCCTGACCAGGTTTGCAATACGAATCAATATTAATTTTCTCAAAGGCCTTGTTTGGATCTTGGATTTGTGAAGGGAAATGGTGGGAAAAAAGATGGGGAAAATATTGGATATGTTTTTCCTCACTCATTTCTTTTCCCTTCTCAAATTCCTCATACACAGATGGAAAACAATATGCTCAACTACGTCTAAACTACTATGCAGTTGATGAATGTTTTCCGGAAAAACTACGACCTTCTTCTCAGCATCTTTGATCCAGAGGGCTGGCTCGAAATTACGTATCCTTAATTTACTCGCTTTCAGCTAGCTAGTTTGTGACTTAATTCTATTTTGAAGGGCTAAGTATACATGCAATTGGTATTGTTGGTTCCTTAAACGAAGCACATAGATATGTTGATGATAGTCTGAGGATAGGGAGAGATGACAAGGGAAATATCTTTATATTGGAAAGATATGGAAAAGAGGAGGAGACTTCTTTTTGCTCATAAACCTCTCCAATTGAGGTTTGGGTGTAAAGCTACTTACTACCTCTTCCAATTTTCCACCATCTAATAAATGGAGGTTTTGTTGTATAGTTGCTTATCTGCTGGAGGGAGTTTGAGACCTTGTTGTTGTGGCCGGGAGGGGCATCCTACTCCGCTTTCTAAATACTCCACCAAGTTAACTTATGCAGGGATTTTCTTAGTTACTACTCCAGTTTGAAAGCATTTCGATCAAGGATTTTCTGTTCTGATTCCATCAAGTTTTCAATGAAAAAATTCCTAGTGTTTTAAGTTTGCACATCTCCTCAAAGACTTCAACACAAGCAAAAAAGAGAGGAAAGAATGGCAAAGTTCTAGGCATAACTACAAGTAAGCAACACAGATTCTTGGTCCCGTCCGGCTTCGACTCCAAATTTTGAATCTAATACAAATGGAAAATGACTAATTGCACACACAAACGATAAATAACACAATATAAGCAAACGAATCATATATTCAGTGATAAGTTGATCAAACGGTTTTTAGAATGACGTTGAGCGGGTTGCTTTGGGTGAAGAGAGAGAGAAGTTGAAACGGGGACGACAACTGGTGTTAATAACCATAGGGCTGCATATGCTGGGCTGACTAGAATGACGTCGGGCGGGTTGCTTTGGGTCCTCGCGTCTTGCACACCGGAGGTTCTTGAAAGTTTCATTGATACTTCGCATTTAGAACATGCGAGGCCGTTTGGAACGACGTCGCAACAGTCAAACCTCCCTACAAGGCTACAACGGGACTGCAGCGTGTAATCGGTAAATTGTGAACTCATGTTGGCTTATTTCTATGATCCGAAATATTCACCTTGTAGAACATGTGAAGAAGATGAACAATGTTGAAGATCATAGCAATAAATTACTGATTGATACATAATCGTCGAAAATAGGTATGGATTTCATTTTAGGAAAATAAATTTTGCTTCACTCGATCATCCCCTAGAAGAGAGAGAAAATGTAATGTGCTTGTCAGCAGAAAAGGGAAGCTTTTGGATTTCAAGAAAGAATGGCTCCGTCGAAGAAAGGGAAGGGCAAGGGCAACCCAGTTGAGTCCACTCAGCCTCAGGCAAATACCACCCAATTCCCCTCTTGCCTTCGCTTTCTCCCTCCTTCCTCCGTCGCGATCACCGTCCACGCCAAGCCCGGTTCCAAGCTTGCCACCATCACTGGTTCTCTCTCTCTCTCTCTCTCTCTCTCGATGGTTAAAAATGAGTTCTTTTTCAATGGGTTTTTTTGTGAATTCAGATTTCAGCGACGAGGCATTAGGAGTCCAAATCGACGCTCCTGCAAAGGACGGTGAAGCTAACGCTGCTCTTCTTGATTACATCAGCTCTGTGAGTCCTTTTTACCCAATCTTTTATTTCGTACTTGTACATGTAAATATGTAATCCTATCTGGTTTTATATAGGAGTAGTATTTATGTATTTGAAGTGACCAAACAGTATTGGGAATAAAATTCATTGATCTTCTTGGTAGAAAACATTCGATGAATTAATAGTTGCGAAAGCAGTTGATAGGGAATTTGGATTTCCACTTTGCGTTTCGGTTGTCTGATTCTCTGTGTCAATTTGTGATCCCTTTCAATTCTATCATGACGTAGAATCTAGGTAGCATGTTATTGTAGTTTCATAGTTTGAGAACGAAGTGAATTTGGTGCCAACTGCCAATTGAACATTTTTCTTGTGCATTGCGAGGAGAGAATTTCTGTGTAGAATTGTCATATATGCGCAGGTATGTAGCTTGAGGAGGAGAGTACTCTCCCTCTCATGGTGAACTGCCCTCTTTTTCTTCAAAGCAAAAGAAGATATAAGTTCCTTTTGCTAGAGAATAGACTTATTTGAGATCATAAAGTGTTATATAACTTGCTGTTACCTTGATAAATTGTCCATACACAACTAAAGATCATTATCCTTATTGGCTATGCGTCATTTCCTATCCTCACCAATCCTAGGTTGAAGAAATCCAATTTTCGGCGACACTATTGACCGACCAAACTAACATATTAACTAATCGGAATGATATATAATGCGGAATGCAATATCTCCACTGAATTGTTCCAGACATTGATGCCTAGGTTCGAGATCTCCATCACCACCCGAGCTTGTAATTCTGGCTCATTTGTGAAGGAAAAGGACACAAGTCTTTGCGAAGCTAACTCAAAACCTTTGCCCAAAAGACTTCTCAAGTTCTCTGTACACAAATTCATGTGCCTTAGTGCTTTCACTGTAGACAGTGTAGAGTAACAAGCTCCACAGTCAAAGCCATTCTTCACCAACAAGCTTGTACTTGCGAAGACTAAATCTTTAGATACAAAGTATGTTGAGATTTATTCGTCATTTCAAGGTAATTCCGCAGCTTCAATCATTTCCAACCTTCTGCTCAATAAAGCTTTGTTAGCTTTTGATTGGTTTTCTTTGAACTACTCAAGTTTGAAGACTCTTCTTCTCAAACCAGCTGTTCCGACAGCCAGCTTTTCTGGTGGTCAGATTTCAACAGGATCATGAGATTGATCCAAGGTTTACGATTGTTGTTGGTGTAAAATTAGAGGAAAGTTCCAGTTTTTTTTTCTCTTAATCAATACACTTGAGTTTTGTGACTCCTTCATGTACTTTAACCCAAAATTTCTGTGCACGATCTGAAAATGCCCGGCTAAAGTATGGGTGTGGCTTGGTTGACAATCACTGAGTTTGAAACCGAAAATTCATGCCAATTAGAAACAGACAATGATCTGCTAGGACCTTGAATGTGATTGTTGGCGAAGCATTCTCATCTTTTTGACATCACTGGAGGGGCATTGTTTCTGCCTGCTTAAGAAGCAAAGTTTATGAGAGATTTGCAACTCTTATGACTCAGGGTTTTAGGAATTTGGCTGTTACTCTTTTTGGAATCTGGATTATTTGTTTTTTCTTTTAGGTTGCAGAAATCATGGTAGTGTACCTAATAAAATCTTTCCCTTTGCTTAAATTGTCAGTCATTATGCGAAAATAAATTCGAATGTATCATTTTTTTTTCCTAATGAGGTATATCTGGAGCCCTTGTCACGATCAACTTTGCTACTAGGCTAACCTCTTGAGGTTAAAACCACATTATGTTGTGCGGGTCGCTTTCTTTTTATGGAGTTTCAATTGTTTTCCAGTAGCAATTATTCTTGCCATTGTCAACATGTGGCATGGAAGCTTAAGATTTGCAATTGTTGCTGTTTATTGTTACCCCGGCTCACAGCTTAAAACCCTAAGTGGCCAGCTAAATCTTTTTTATCCTCCTCCATTTGGTAATGTCAAATGAATAATCTTGTCCCCATGTTTTTCATAGCGTCATTTTGCTTCATGTGGCATGTCAATGTGCATGCAGATTTCAAGATTTTCATTTCTCATGATAAGCAGGTTATTGGGGTGAAAAAAAGGCAGGTTTCAATAGGATCTGGTTCTAAATCAAGAGACAAAATTGTGGTTGTCGAAGAGGTAACTCTACAGAGCGTTTTTGATGCTTTGGACAAAGTTTGCAAACACCAATGATGGGAGAAACAGAGCTGTGACTTTAGGGCCCAGAATTAGTTGAGGTGCGCGCAAGCTGGCCCGGACATCCGGTTTATATCAGCACTATGACTTCCATATATCAGCGTCATCTAGTTTCTTTTTTCCTTACTCGACCGCCTGACAATGTTATAGGCTTTAACTGTAGATTATCTACTTGTATGTCATGCAATGTTCTCCTATTGAAGTTACGGGGATTAGCAAAATGGTCTGTACCCCCTTACCAATAATGTAAACTTAGTTGGCCATTATTGACGTCTTTTCTTCTTTCAATGCGCATTCTTCAGATTTACTTTCAAAGTTTGTCCTCCCATATTTTTTTTGTAGATAAGGCCACTTTTTCCCATATACCCATGAATTTCTTAGGCTTCGTTTGATCATTGATCTATTGAGCAATTCACGAATGAAATAAAGATACTGGACGGGTTTACAAAGAAATAAATATCGCTCATTCTTTTCTCTTTCTTTACCTTTGCCTTTTCCTCTTTGATTTGGCCACAAATACATTATCCAAACATGTCGGTACGATGTTTGTTAGATTCTGGTAGAATCGTTAACAGCCTAATGATTCTCAAATGCCATCAGTACACCTAGTTTGGAAGCTCGTTTCCTTCGAAACATAAATTTTACTGTCATGCAGTTTGTCTTTTACGCCTATCATGTGGTTTTATTGGTCAATTGCAAAGTAATTCCTGAGAACTGGGTACTTTCACGGCAAATGGAGTATAAACGGCATAACGGAATGGACATCCCATTAGAGTATTCAGATTTCCCAGTCGACAGGTCAAGCAGTCTCAATGGATTCCTGTGTAGAGTATTCAGATTTCCCAAGTTCCCACGAACAATGACAGGAATCATCAGGACTTCACAAGCTGTAACTTCGTGGATGAACATACAAAATTACCAGTCCACAGAATTTTGGCAAAAATAACAATCACATCAGTCACCATACCAAAAATAAAATCATGTGTCACACATCGAGAATCCCATGTTCTTGCCATTTTGTATCCCCGGAATTATATGTCGTACATCACAGTGGCATGATCAATGGAAACACCCAAACACTGGATGCTGAATACAGTTATGGACAATCAGAACAAAGTGAGGGATATATACTTACAAGTCATACCGTGTAGATCACAAACGCTACAGACGTACTATATCAACATATATACACATACCAGTCTATATTCACAAAATTGCCAGAAAGTCGGAATTCATGGCATGAAACTCAAGTACCAAACCGAATTGCTGTACATAACTTCAACAAAGGATTTAGAAACATAACACCGAAGTTTAGCCTAAGTGAGGTTTTGCTTAAGCAACAGGTCTTTTAGCTCTGTGTATCCCCGGAGCTCTTCAAGTGCATCAGCTGTTGTTTTGGGTAACACGAGGCCAGAAGATACTACGCCCAAAGAAGCAGCATTTTGAACTCCAGGCTCCTCAGATGAGATAATAGAATTGGTGATGTCCTGACGGAGAGGAGGGGCTTTCTTCAGCAAACGATGAGCACTAACAGCACCATCTTGGAACTTTTTTACTTGAAAAAATCCTCCCGGCTCAAGTGGCTCACGTATATGTGCTTGCTGATCAAAAGATCCAGGTCTGCGAGATATACGGATAGAATCAGTCAAATTTTGTATCAGTCAAACACAGAAGAGAAAATCTGGTAGTAGCATTTACAATTGGCAATAAAAAGGAATTGAGCGCTCACCACCTCTGAAACTAGTTAATCAGAATAGAAAGTCCTAGAGAATAATCCCTTGTGCATCCAAAAGGATGGTTTAAAGATTTTATGCCAAAGGATAGAGAAGCCATACTTCCCAATATGTGAAACAGAAATGTGATACAGGGTCCAAAAATGTGACCTGGAAGGGAAGCACAAGGTGACAAAAGATGAATAGGATATGTGTATAGGAAACTATTCAATATTATATGTATAGTAATACAAAGCACTAAAAAACTTTCATGGTCATTTCAAAATAACGTTGCTAAACAATAATTTCAGAAACGTGTAAGAACTATTACATATTCTCATTTCTCAATGGAAATAACCCATGGTAGAAGCATGGAAACATTGTAGAAACTATGAGGGTGTGCCTAGAAGGCTCCCTCAAGATTTCCTGAGATTTTCTCACAAGAATTTGGTGAAATATTTTAGGGGTTTTGGGACCATCATAGAAAAGGTTCTCACAAATTTCCCTCGTAAACTTCTTGAGAGTTGTGTGCAGCAACAAGTTTCCCAATTCTAAAGTGAGTTTCCCTGAAACTATAGTTTAGAGCCTCATATAAGTTTCCATAAAGGTAGAAATACAAGAGCAGGTCCTACTTAAAACCCACAGGGCAAGATTTTAGAATCCTCTTTCGCCAGTAGAATCAGTAATCATTATAATTCAACAAAAGCGAGGAGTGAACAAAGTGAAAGTGAGCTACCGAATTTACGAGGAAAAGGAGCATAGCCAGGAGATTATATAAATATTAGAGAACTCGATTTCGCACCTTCAAAGTCAGATTACCTTAACAGGACAATAATAACTTATTAAAAAAGTTCAATCACATCTTGCCAAAGAATAGGCTGCAACAGAAATTTGCACATTTAGATTCTAATCCTTTGAATCCAAGATTGCATCACCAGAATAGCGACAATGTCACAACTTCCTCGTACAGATTCATGAACAAAAGACTAAAAATTCAATTTCAACGTAAAAGAACAAATATAAATATTAAAGCCCCAAATCCAATGACGAAAGTACTAGACCTTCAACTATAGGTCCAGAGAGACCGATCAAACATATACGTCCAGAGAGAGAAAATTTCCTCTGGTATATGCATGTAATGAAAGGGGTCAAATATCCTTCTTTCATATTACATATAGTAACTTGTAAGGTTTTTGTTCCAGGTATAGCCATAGCGATAGTAATGACTGACCAAGAACAGGACAACACTGTTTCCAACACTTCTTCATGTTCTGACAATTAATTTGATAACAGTCAAGGCATTTCATCAGTCATCAGAGTGTTAGACTCCAAATAGGAGGAATTTCAACCCAGTGCAAAAACGTTTCATACTAGCAAATTACACAGAAGCTGTAAAAGAAGAAGCCAGGAACATGCTACTACTGTATTACATAAAAACAAGAAGATACTGATGCCATGTCTCATCCATCTCTTCCGACGGCAGATGAAAGTTGGTATTACCAAGTTAAGGGCATACTATAGAAACTAATGTAAAGTCAAAAACTGAGATTTTTCAACCCGAGGGCGCTAAGCCAGGCAACCTGACAATTTCCTAACTCCAGCCTCCAACCCACAAGAAGTTTTCTGACGATGGAGTACCTAGGTTCTGATCCCCACATGCTTTGCATTCTTAATTAAGCGCACTTGCTGCCTACGGTGGCTCAACCCGAATGGAGGAGACGACATAACCATCTTTCATTGGAAACACTTGTGACCTCAGGAGGATCAAATCTGGTAACCTTGTTCAAAGGAGTTCATGATTACAAGAACGTGGTGGGCCCATAAGGTGGAGCCAGAATGCCAGATGTCCATACCAACAAGAAACAACTAAGGAATCACAAGGGCCAAGCTCTCGTAGAGATAGGCATACAAATTGATAGTACCTAAAATAAATAATTGGCTAACAATACAAAATTGGCAGCATTAACACCCTAATATAAGTCTATGAAGTGGGATAAGTTCAAGATTTAATAATCAAATTAAAACTCTCTACCTGCAATAGCTTCTAGATAAGTTGGTTGCCAACAACTTAACGTTGTATTACAGCAGGCAATAGACAAGTACATAAAATAGTTGCGCATGTTGGGCCTCTTACAGAGGAAAGTATGACCACACACTCTCCCTAATAGCTTAAGCCTTTCAATCAGTTGGTGTAAATAGGTAAGAACCTTAATAAACCCTAGCATAAGCAGCAGAGTTGAATACGCCCCAAGATTGAAGTGACTAACAACATGAAGGCAATTGCCACAAAACCCCAATAAGAACAATGTAAAAAGAACCAGCCCCTACTTATGAAGTATACAATGGGTATATGCAGTACATACACTCGGACATGCAAATCCACCAAGAACTCACTTGAGAGTTAGAACAAGCACTCAAATAATAAAATGATTTTCCGGGTGATAAGTGCAATATTATTAGTGGTCCAGAAAACGCATATATACAAACGAAGCAAAGAATAAGGTAACTTCAAGAAAATAACTACATTGCCAAGCGTCCTCGTTAATTCATCCCAAAGGTACTTCTCAAATCATTTATTAGACTCCTCATAGTACTAATGCCTTTTGTCTCCTGCAAAAGTGTGGATGAAGCACAGTGCACATTAACTAAATCTTCTTCTTCTTCTTGTTCCTTTGTTTTCGTTTTCAACAGAATGAATGATCTTGATATTATGAAATCTTGATATTCTGAAAGAATAAAGTTTATAGTTTATCTTTCACCCACAACTATGAATGTCGTAAAACCTCCTAACCATAAGCATGCTGGGGAAAAAACCATTCTTAGAAGAGAGTGAATGGCACTATGGCAGCATCTATGAATACTATGGCAACAGCAGGAACACAACGAAACATAGATGCATTAAAACCACTACCAGATCAATATGTCCCACATTACCTGCTACCTGCGTCAGTAAGGTCATCATCATCCACAATAAAAGGGCCAGAAAACTCAGAATCATCAAAATCATCCTCGAGAGATAACCTACTGGAGCTTCTGGAAAACGATTTCTGTGGTGAGCTACTGGATGATATTCTCACCCCAGAATACCTTCCAGTTTCATGTTTTCCGAAGGTGAACTACAGAAAACAAAAATCAGTGAGAGAATAAATAGGAAAAGTCAAAAAGCTTGGTTCACCATTATCAAGCATCACACCTTGTCAACAATTGAGTTAGTCTGAACCAAGCCTGAACTTCTCTCCACCCTGGAAGCACTAGGTCTTGAGCCCTTAAAAGGAGGGGAAGGAGGCAGAATTTGCCCCTTGTTCGATGAAGAGGCACCACCAACTTTAAATCCAGGTATGCTAACAGGCGCACTTTCAGACCGTAAAAGAGTTGTAGGTATTTGATTTCCATGAAGGTAGGCAGGTGGTGATGGGGACGTTGAGCGAGAAAAGGCAGGAGACGGGCCAAACTCGTCAAAAGTCTTATGCTCTCTCTTAAATGGATGTGTTCCAGGCAAATAGCGAGGTAAGCTAGAAGGGGGGAGACGATGGGAACTTGGTTTAGAAACTGAAACACGCGAATCTGAGTAAGTGGGTGAAGGTGAGGGAAAGTCTGAAGGTGGTGAGGCTGCATAAAGGTCATAACTCCAGCTATGACGCCTTCCAAATGGAGCGAAAGATGGGAACCTCTTTGATCGATCTGCCAGTGGACTCCCTACATAATCTGGTATGAACTGCGGCGTGATAGGTGTTGATGGCTCAGAGCTAACATCCGAAAACGATGAGCGATACAACACAGAGAGGCAAAGCCTACCACAAAAGGTGTCCACTGGTGTGAACTCAAATCGCTGCATCCCTGACTCTTCTCGGCGAGTGAAAGGCTCAACGAAAGACGAAACGCGATGAGAGAGGTTATATGTGAGAACTTGGCTAGATGAATTGAGGTCACGGAAGAGTTTATACACAGGCAAAAGTCTAATCATTGCATACAGCGACCTCAAAAGCAATATTGATTTCTTATACAAAATGTGTGAACTAGTCCCGCTTGACCTCTTGGTTACAGAGCTACTATCCCTACCACTTTTTCGACTCTCATATTGCACTACCCATCTCTCTATGATCTTATCAGCCTTTGTCTCAAACCCAAATTCATCATTGTCAGCATTCCAAAAACTAGGAAGCCGGTCGTTTGATGCGTTCCTGACCAATCCCCTTCTTGGGGAATTACTCACAGGATCCAAACTATTTGGTCTTTTCACTAAAATCACATCAACCACCATAGGTTCAAGATTACTGTGACGCCAAAAATCTGTACTCTCTCGCACTCCAGGGCAATCCCTCAGTGCTAGGTTAAACCATTTGTCCCTCGGCTTAATGCTGGAAGACGAAGATGATGATGAAGAAGGGGATGACATCATTTGTTCTCCGCTATAATTGCGTGATGACACGTACGGAGCCCTAGATTCAAGTATAATTTGAAGACTTTTCGTAAAGAACTCCGTGATTATTTGTTCCATTTTCGCGGGTTCTGACTGCGAGTGACCATGACATGATGCCATACGTTTAATAACAAAAATTTCAACACAGCAATGAGCAAACTGAAACTCTAAAATTACCAACTAGAACCCCAGACCTCGACCACAAAAAACACTCAAAGATCATTCGTGAACTCCAACAAACTCACAGTGCAGGGGTGTAAAAGGTGCAAAATTTGGGGTGTTAAGCTGAGCACGAGTAGCCAAAACGAAATTCGATATACAATAGTACTACAGAACAGAAGTGGGTAAGATGGACTCACTGTTGTCCAGCGATTGCTTTGCAAGAGATCAACAGGGTTTCGAGAGTGCTCCTGACGACACATGTATATGGACAGGATTTCATGAGTACAATTGAATCTATACGTATATCTGTATATGCGGAGCTATCTACTATGAACATGGCACGGATAACTTGTACGTATTGCACTTGTGAATTTTTGGAACCCTAATAAAAGAAAAAAGGGCGAGTTGGAGTGTGGAAAAGAGCAGATGACGAGAATAAAAGCAGCTTCTCAGAAACTGCGATGAGAGAGAGAGAGAGAGACTTTAGAATTATGACGACGATGATGAGCTTCGGATCGTGTATTCGTGTGTGTGTGTGTGTGTAAATTTGATACAGGAATGAGGAAACCGTGGCGGAAGTTATGATATGGTAGGACCATGGGCCCAGATGGTGCCACGTCGTTCTCGACTCTTTTGATGCGAGACCAGGTGATGATGCGGCGACATCCAGTGGGGCACTGTGGGACCTCATTCATAAAAGTCTCTTACAACGTAACGTTACGTGGCGGTATTCCAAAAGCATCGAATAATCACTATTCCTTGTTTTTCTTTTTTTACGTGTGCAGAAATGCATGTATGGTTTCTAATAAGATTACACAGAGTATCCCCTACTCCATCTTACTTGTCCTCACAATCACAAACCTCCTCTCCATTAGCAGACCATTACTGAATCAACTGGAAAAAATGAAATTAGCTTATGCGCCTGCCAGAGCGAAAGCGCAAGCGGACGTCTTTCAAAAATACCATAAACTACTAAAACACATGAGAACGAAAATTGAAAGCCGGAGCACAAATGGAGGATTAAAAAAGAACAAAGGGTCACCCTGATAGATTACACCAGACAGTATAATTATGAAGTTATCCCTGCTGAAATATGGGACTATATGTACTCCGAATTGATTAATTGAAGTTGTTTTCTACTCCTCCCGTCCCAAAATGTCGTATACAACTTGAAGTATATAATTTTGTTACTCCATAAAGTTCACAATTTTCTCCTAACATTGAAAAAACTTACTCCATAAAGAAACAAGAATCACCTCAAACCGCCCCATATGGTGGGCCTCCAACCTACCTCTCTACATGAAGAGGTTGGGGCAAATGCCACCTTACGAAGTGAGGATTCACTATATTTTCTTATTCAAATGGGAAGGAACCAAATCCGCATCATTCTGCTACAAGATACCTGATGAAACTTAATAGAAGCAAGCAAGACAAAAACAAAATACAACAGATCATGAGACCCTAACATCCAATTTTTGAAGATGTAACAATCATTGCATTTGCACCTCCCAAGACTTGAATGAAACATTTAATCAAACCCCGCGAAAGAAGTCTTGAATGAAACATTTGTACGAGGATTCTGCTACTGATAACTACTTAAATAGAGTCCTCAAGAACTCGCGAGGAACAGATGTAGAGTTCTCCTTTCCGATAATGTCCAGGCAGGCAAGTGGTTCGACTTTATCATCATCTTCCTTATCATTGCTTCCAAACTATGAACATTGCAGTTTCCACCTATTTATGCGATATGTCAACCATAGCAAGAACCCAGAGCATGTCTTGCTCATGCCTTTTCTTTTTCTTGTATCATCAACTGTACGAATTCCGCAAAAGCTGCAACCAGATAAAAAAGCATAAGAAAGAACTACATTTCCTTTGAAAATTACAGTAAAAGAAAATTATTCAAGAACTTTTGCACAGAAAAGATCTGCTACAACACTGGATAATAAGCCCTGTTTTTCTTTTTTTCAGATTGGGAATAATCCATGCTCCTGGATACATATTCTGTTGTCATTGAGTGAAGCAGCTCACCAAAGAGAATTGGTTTGTTGAAAACTCCACTGGGTAAGGTGTTGTCTTCAGTGAGAATAGTGATCCTTTCTTATAAAATTCTCCACATCTAGACACATACACACATTATCCCGTTACATAGGTACGTCTACTATGTTGCACGTGTAACGCTTTTTCCTGACCAAAAACAATTATACTATTCTAGTAATTGACACTACGTAATATGATGAAATTGTAAACCATGCAGTATGTATCTCTACAAGCATCAACAGTAGAGGCCTATGTTTGTTATCAATGGATTCTGCCATGTTGCTGCTGATGGTGAATGGATCACTGAACTATGACACATTTGATATCATAAAATACCCAGAAGTGTGTCATTACCAATATCCGAATCGTGAGGTCCCGGGGATGCTTCGGGATGGTATTGAAGAGACATGAGTTTTCGTTCAGGGAAGGCAAGACCAGCACAGCTTCCATCATTCAGATTAACATGAGTCACTTGCACACCCTTGGGAAGGGATGCAGGGTCAACAGCATAGTTGTGATTCTGCCACGACACAATTTAAGGCCCAACATAAACCAAATATTTGGAAGAAAAGGAATTGACTAAAACATGCGTGAATTTGAAGAAATGAGCCAAATGCCACATCCAAGATCACACGCATTTGAAGAAATGAGCCAAATGCCACATCCAAGATCATAAACATCACCAAACATATTATTCGTGGCATAAGAACAGAACCGAAACATCAATATGCTTTTGAAAACACGAGGCATATCAACTAATCAACAGAAATTGACAAAGAGGAAGTCCTATTTTTAGATAGTAACAAAGATGAAATCTTATTATCAAATTTAAAAAGGGAGCAACAGTCCACTAGAAGCAACAGTCCACTAGAAGTGGTAAATTAGATGGTACAGGGACTGTAAGTGGGTCAGATACAGGTTGAATCCATGAAGAAATACAGACAGCATCCAATCAGCTAATCAATGGACCACAAAAAAGTCTGTCCAAATAGAAAGGTTGTTTTATGAGATCAATTTGAGAGAGAGAGAGAGAGAGAGAGAGAGGTACTTTTATTCTAAATTTTTAATATAGAAGAGTCCACCCTAGCCCATTTTAAAGCACGTTACCATTCCAACCAGAATGGCCCATATTCCAGGTAGCAAAAATTAGACTGTCTAATTGGATATACCTAACCATTTCAAGCACCTCAAGCCAAATTCAGATTAGAATCCAAAACACTGACATTGCTACGTGTTATTATGGGCATGTCTCTATGAAATCACACAAGGTCAATTTAGTAATCTTAAAAGAAAACAAACCTGAGCACTGATCTCAACACGACCACTCCGGAGGTTACGAACTGGATGATTTCCTCCATGGTGACCAAACTTCATCTTAAAGGTTGTACCACCCAAAGCTTGACCAAGCAACTGATGGCCCATGCAAATTCCGAAAACTGGAACCTTTCCAATTATTTCCTTGACTGTTTCTACAGCATAAGGAACTGCAGATGGATCTCCAGGGCCATTGCTGAAGATCACTCCATCTGGTTTCATCTTTAAAATCTCTGATGCTGGCCATGTGGAAGGAACAACGGTGATTTTACAGCCATAAGATGCCAAACGCCTGAGTATATTGTGCTTGATACCAAAATCATATGCAATGACCTTCAATGAACATAGAAAGGTACATATGAGTAAACAATTACACTGCAAGTATGTTTTGGTAGTCTAAGCACAAGCTCAATAAAAAAGCATACTTACATGAAAAGCTTCTCCTCTCCCTTTGGCGTTAAACTCCCACTCTGACTCCGTCTTGTCAACCCATACATAGGGGACCTTACAGGACACTCCACTTATCAAGTCCACACCTGCAGCATAGTGTCAACAAACTAAGGCACAATGACTTACCAATGTTCCCAAATGCCCTTTGAAAGCTGAAAATGGGTCCTTACCAACTATGTCCCATGTACGAGACATTTCCAAGAGCTCCTTATCCGTTTTGGTTTCTTCGGTGCTCAATACGCCTATAAGGCTACCATCTTGTCTTAATCTTCTGGTGATTGCACGTGTGTCAACATCATCTATTGCATCACAAAAAAGTATGAAAAACAATGAGATGTCATTACCACCTACGGGTAAAAGTTTAATTAATCGACAAAATAAATGATACTATTGTCAAGAAAGTCTGGGAATGATAATAGAACTTACAGATTCCCATTATATTCCTTTCTGCCAAATAATCTCCTAGTGTTTCTGTGCATCTCCAATTTGAAGTACTGGCAAAGATCATTGTAGATAGTCGACAAACAAAACAAATTAGAAAGGAAATGTCGTAAGTTCTTGGAGCCACATCAACAAGGGGCAACATCAAATCAGAAGGAGCTGGGTAAAATGTAATCAAACCAATGAAAAATTCTACAACATTAACTGCAGCAGGACACGAACTTTTTCACTTAAAAAATCACAAAACTTTTCCTACTTACCCTTGAATTGAAATCTCCCAATTTGGAAAAGGCAACATACCTGATACTTAAGCTTCTAATAACTAAACCTGCTAGGAAACATTGTCTTGACTCTTCATCGTCTACCAGCAAAGAAAACCTGATTCAGCTTTCATACATGTTTTGGAGGTGGAATATATGCACAGATAGGAAATGAAAACATCACCCACCAAAATTAACACCAGTATTGCCAATATGTGGGTTAGTCATCAGGACAAACTGGCCAGCATAACTAGGGTCAGTAAGAATTTCCTGATACCTGCAGAATAGTAATCATGCCACGTATGTAGTCATGCACAACATGTAAAAACATTAATCTGATTATTTTAAGAATACATACTTTCTTTTTACAGCAAATACAAATACATTAAACTCTAGCAGGATAAAATAAGAAGATGAAGTTGAACCAATTTTCATTTCCGCCACTACCAGCAAAGCATATTATAAAATCAGACCAAATTTCACGAGCTATTAGCTGATCCAAGAATAAAGTTCCCCGCAACTTTATGCGCATATCAAACTAGCTGAAACAGTTTCCAAGTCATACGAGACTAGACATAGACAATTATACCAGACCTCAACCTGCAACGTGAAACTACTACATTCTATAGTGGTACATATTGCAGGAACCCAGCTATGGAACTGTAGCATTATATAGCCGGTGATTCCCACGCTAAATCCACTTCTGTTCCTGCCCCTGGAAAGAATGGGGGAGGTAAGGGTGGGGGTAAGGGTCTTCCCAAAGGGAGCAGGGGAAAGAAGGCCAACCATTGAAGTTCAAGATAGCTAATTGGAATATAAGGGTTATTAATAACCCCATGAAACAAAAAGAGATTCGATCTCTTATTGATGTTCAGAGATTGAGTCTCTGTGGTGTGTTGGAAGCTAAGGCTAGGAAGGACAATCTTTCTTCCATTTGTGGTAGATGTTCTGTTTCTTGGAGTTTTTTGGATAATTCTGGTTCTCAAGAACAAGAGGATTATCCTTGGTTGGGATCCTAGTTGTCTGCGAGTTACTTTGGCGTTCAGCTCTTCTCAGCTTCTTTGTGTGCAAGTTAACTGTTTGAGTACTAAGAGGTTATTTTTTGCTTCATTTGTCTATGGAGCTAACTCGTTGAGTGATAGGAGACCTCTGGGATTCTACGAGATCTCTGTCTTCTGCAATTGGTGACAACCCTTGGATTCAGATGGGAGATTTTAATGATGCCTTGAGAAGCTCTGAAAGAGTTGGTGTTTTTGACAGTGCTGCAGCTTCTGAATTCTGTCAGTGTCTGATTGATATTAATATGGAGGAACTGGTTACCAGAGGATGTTGCTTTACCTGGTCCAACAAGAGAGGTGGTGGTGGTGACAATTTGAGTAGGATTGACAGAGTGGTTGGCTGGATTCGTTTCCTGAATCAGAGGCTATAGCTCATGTTCCAGGTATCTCTGATCACTGCTCCATGTTAGTTTCTGTTTTTGAGGAACCTAGATGCAAAAAGCCGTCTAGGTTTTTCAATTTTTTGATGAAACATCATCAGTTCAAGGACTTGGCTCTTAGCTCTTGGGTTCAGCCTCAGTCTGGGTCAGCCATGCTTAGACTTTCTCTTAAGCTTAAAAGGCTAAAACCTGTTTGTAGGAGGTTGAACACTCAGTGTTTTTCTAATATCTCTGGTCGGGTCTATGATGCTAGAGGCCACATGGAACAGCTCCAAACTCTGTGTTTTCAAAATCCAGGTGACACTAGGCTTAGAGATTTGGAGAAAGCTGCTGATTGCAATTTTATGGAGTTAAGTGCAGCAGAAGAGTCTTTTAAAAAACAAAAATCTAGAGTTAATTGGTTGGCTCTTGGGGACAATCACACTAAGTTCTTTCATCATAAAGTCGGTTCTCATCGGGTTAGAAACAAGATTTTCAGTCTGGTCAATGCTGATGGTATTAGGTTGGAAAATCCTGAGGATGTTCAACAGGAAATTATCCAATGCTATAAAAGGCTTCTTGGTACTAAGTTCTTACACAGGCAGGATGCTAGAGCTTCCTTACAGCAGATAATTAGACGCAAAGTTCCTGCTCACGTGCAAGTGGACTTGATCAGGCCAATGATGGTTGAAGAAATTAAAACTGCTCTTCATTCTATCAAAGGTGATATTAAGGCCCCAGGGCCTGATGGATTTTGTGCAAGCTTTTTCCAACACCAACAGAACTGGAATATAGTGGGGCAGGATCTGATTGCAGCTGTTTTGTATTCTTTGAGAATGGGTTTACTCTTAGGGAATGGAACTCTACTGCCTTGACCTTGGTGCCTAAGATCCCCAATCCCTCTATGGCTAAGGATTTTAGGCTCTATGGCTAAGGATTTTAGGCCTATTGCTTGTTGCAATGTGGTGTACAAGGTCATTACTAAGGTTCTTGCAAATAGGATGCAACAGGCTTTACCTTAGGTTATATGTCAAACAAAATCTGCTTTCATTAAAGGGAGGAGTATAGTGGAAAATGTGCTTCTTATGCATGAGTTGATCAGGAACTATCATCGAGATGTAGGTCCTCCCAGATGTGCTTTCAAGATTGATCTCATGAAGGCCTATGACTCTGTGGACTGGGATTTTCTGTTGGACACAATGGAGGCTATGGGGTTTCCTGATATGTTTGTTAGATTGGTTAGGGCTTGTGTGACTACCCCTATGTTTTCTGTGATGCTGAATGGTGGGCTAGTAGGGTACTTTCCTGGGTCTAGAGGACTTAGGCAGGGGGATCCCATCTCTCCCTACCTGTTCTTGCTAGTTATGGAAGTGTTTTCCTCATTGTTGCAGTATAATATTGAGAATGGGACCTTTTAATTCCATCTAAGATGGCAGGAGTTGGGGATCTCCCATGCTATGTTTGCAGATGATCTATTTGTTTTCTGTGGTGCTCGTGAGGAATTCTTAAGAATCATTATGAATACCCTTAAGTAGTTCCATGGCTTTTCTGGATTACAACCTAATATGATGAAGAGTGCTAGTTATTTTTCTGGTGTTCCTACTGCCCTTAAACTGTCTTTTCTTGAGTTGATGGACATTTCAGAGGGTCAACTTCCTGTCAAGTACTTAGGGGTTCCCTTAATCAGTTCAAGGCTTACTTCTACTGATTGTCTAGTCCTTAAAGAGAGGATTTTGGCAAGAATTCAGAGTTGGTCCCAGAAATTCTTAGCTTATGGGGGATGTGCACAGTTGATTCAATATGTTCTTTGTAGTATTCATACCTACTGGAGTTCTATTTTTGTGCAGCCTCAAAAAATCATCAAGGAGATTGAAGGTGTATTGAGTGCTTTCTTATGGTCTGGTATTGACATGAAGCATAGGGGTGCGAAAGTCAGCTGGGCTCATCTTTGTGTTCCTAAAAATGGAACAAAGGTTCCAACATCAGACATCTTTGGGCTTCGAGTCTAAAAGCTGATTCTCTATGGGTCAAGTGGGTGCATACGTACATTCTTAAAGGGCAGAGCCTATGGGGGATAACTGTTCCAAATGATGCATCTTGGTTCATGAGGAAACTCCTCAAGTTGAGTGCATAAGGTAATGAGACAGACCCCTGCCAATCTCCGTCCTAACCCATCTGTTAAAGATAAAGTGGTGTGGACCCATTCTCCTAATGGATGCTATTCTGTCAAGACAGCGTGGGAAGCATGCAGGCCCAGGTATCCCATTAAACCTAGGCACTCCATTGTTTGGTTTGGTCAGAATGTGCCACGTTGGAGTTTCATTCTTTGGCTTGCAATTCTGTCAAGGTTGTCCACTAAGGATAGAGTTGGGGGCTCTCTTAACCCTTGTTGTATTCTGTGTATGACTCAGGATGAGTCCATGCCCATTTATTTTTTGATTGCCAATTTTCTTCCATAATCTGGAATCGTGTTCTGATTATGAATGACATATTCAGAGGTCCTCTCCCTTTGGATAAAGAACTTGGCTGAGGCAGAAGTTTTTGTAGTACTATATACAAGCTTTCCCTAGTAGCTACAACGTACTTTCTGTGGAGGAGTGCTGTTCAAGGGTATTCCAGAGTAAGAATAGAAATGTGAATGGGTTAGCTGCTGCTGTTCTTGATGCTATCCAAGCTAGACTCAGCTCTTCGTCCTCTGTCAAACTCTCTTCTCACAATAGGAAACTTTGTGATGACTGGTTACTTGATCCCAAAACTTTCAGGATAAATAAATGTTGATAGAGCTCCTGTATAGGTGGTTTTGTTTCTTGTATTGATTGTTCAGGGGGATGCCCCGTAGATTTTGTAGCTTCCTTGCTTTTTTGGTGAATTGAAATTACTTACCAAAAAAAAACAGCTGTGGTGTGACATAGGAGCACGTATACTACGACATAACTTATCAACGAACAATAGATATGGGAGATACAATCATACCTACAGTATACCTTGCCAGTAACGTATGCAATATCTGCTCCCTATAGTCTCGTTGGACTTATGAGTGAACCACTCGCTCTATACGTTTATCCAAATAAAATTGCGAATTCACAAAAAGAGCTATAGACAGTTTTTCAGAAACAAATATGCAGAAACGTAAAGGAGTAGACACTACGAAGGCCAGATAAAAAATAAATGCTGAAAATTGGTCTCCACTCCTTGTAATGTTACATAGCAGGATATTCATTTTGCAACCAAGAATTATGTTCACCTAATATTTCGTATTAATTAGAACACAATCATCATACCCCGTCAAAGATGTGTTGAAGACCACTTCACCAACTTGAGTTCCCGAAGCACCAAATGATTTGGCCCGCCAAATAGAACCATCTTCAAGCACAAGTCTCGCATCCGCCACCTTCCAAGGTCTTTCCACCAAACCTATATGGCCAAGAATAAAACTTGTCATCACTTCAAATCAAAAATTGGTGCGTTTTCATGAACATTGGATTACAGATATGAATGGATATCTAATGCCCCCAACAATAAATGGTATTTTCTTGGGGGTAAGACGAAAGGCTCCACGAATAATAGTCAAAACATTTCTGAAAGACAAACCAGCATCGATAAGATCAAAAACGTATCCTTTACTTCTTTTTTTCTCCTTTTCTTTTCAATATCGTAAGTAGGAAAATGAGCTCCATCAAAGTTCGCATATTTAATAAGACGTAAGATGTGACAAAACCGAGACCTAAAGATAAAATCTAGAAGCAAAACATGAACACAAAAGCATCCAAGCTTCCTTTGCAAGAAAATCACAACATGCAACCTGCTCTTTCACCCAATTGAGGTGAATAAGAAAGAAGCAATCTAATACGAAACTGAAAATTGGTGGCATATGGATGCATATAGACGTGTGTATATATATCTGTGTATTTGTGCGTGAGTGACGGCGGAGATTACTTACCAACGGCGGCAGCACCGTCGGCGGAAAAAGGAACAGAAGAGCATCTGACGGAAAAGGCCCTAACTTGGGAGGATTTTGAACCAAAACGAGTTGTGAATAGTTGGCTTCCGATAGAGCAATCCATTGATGTGGCGGCCATCATCTCTCTTTCTCTCTCCTGTTTGCAGAGCTCTCACAGCTCCTTTGGCAACCTGGGTGAGAAAAGAAAAGAAAGGGGTGTGGTTTCTCTTATTAGTGAGCAAAGAAAAGAAAAGGCCATGTTTCTCGCCATCTCATTTGGATTTCTCGCCATCTCATTTGGTTTCTCTTATTAGTGAGCAAAGAAAAGAAAAGGCCATGTTTCTCGCCATCTCATCTGGTCATTCAAACGCAGCTTTCAAAAAAAATAAAAGAAAAGAAACACAGTTTTCAAAACCCCAACCTCTCAATCTGGGTTTGCAAACAACCTCTCGATCTGGGTTTGCAAGATGATTTGGTACTCTCGATTCTTCAAAATCTCAACCTTCCCTTCTCTCTCTATTTGTCTCGATCTGTACTCGCGATTTTGAGAAGGGTGGGTTCCGGTGGTTATGGTGGGTTGAGAACACAAAGTGGTAGTGCGGCGGCGGTGAGGGGAGCGGTGTAGCAGGGTTAAAAATGGAAACTTCGCACAGAATGGCAGCTCGTGTTCTCTTTCTCACGGAATCGCACCAACTTTGGTGAGAAACGGAATGGGGGGTTTTAAGCCCAAATGTTGAAATGGGGGCCCATTGACATTTTTGGTCCCAAAAATAATCAAGTCGTTCCGTTTTGATTCTCAACGTATCAATTGGGCAGATTTAGTCCCCAAGGTTTTCAATTTGACTTTAAAGGGTCCCTGGGGCAAACGGCCGTTTCACTTCCGTCAAATTGAGGGGAAAGATTTTTTAAAAAAAAAATTAAGTATACCAAATTTCAATCCATTTGAACTGGTGAAAAAATTTTAGTTTTTTGATCATTTTATCCTAAATGGTCATAATTAAATTTTGACTTTATGGCTCTCGTTAATTAGGCCTAAGAGATATTTGATACTACGACTTTCTTAGGGTTAATCAACGAGAGCCCTAGAATCAAAATTTAATTATGACCATTTAGGATAAAATGATCAGAAAACTAAAATCTTTTCACTGGTTCAAACGGATTGAAATTTGGAACACTCAATTTTTTAACCATATTTTTTAATATATAAACGGTCTAAAGAGGTAAAAAAATTAAGTGTTCCAAATTTCAATCTATTTGAACAGGTGGAAAGATTTTAGTTTTTTGATCATTTTATCCTAAATAGCCATAATTAAATTTTTACTCTAGAGCTCTCGTTGATTAACCCTAAGAAGAGTAAAAATTTGGATTGGACAATCAATTTCAATTACGGCCTACTACTGCTCTTCATCATTTTGCTAGGGAATTTTTTTTCAGAGACGAATGGGTAGCATTCGGTGTCCGCTCGGCACATTTGAGCTCTTTATTGCGTATTTTGATGACTCAGATTTGGAGAAATAAAAAGGACAAAGAAAGTGTTGGGATAAGAGGAGAGATAGTTTCAATCCGAACCGTTCAAAAATATATTGAGCAATCCAAATATACCAAACGGACACCACGTAAGATATACGACTCGGCACCGAAAATTTTCTTGTCCGTAGTCCGTACGAGTACAACTGTTTTTTAATCCTCGCATTATCTTTCTTGTACGCCCTCCTTCTGTTATTTATTCTTCATTATTTTCACATTCTCCTGGATAAATTTGATTTATTCGATCGATATGAGTAAAAGTTTCCAAAAGCTCAAAAAAAATTAGGTATGCAAACAAGCCAAACTTTATAGCATTCGAGCTTGCTTGGCTCGTTTGCTAAACAAGCTTAAAATTCAAGCTCAAATTCGTTTGTAAATGAGTCGAGACTGCATTCTTTTACACTTAACTTAAAATGAGTTGATTTGTCATTATTTAAATTTTTTTCACATTTGTTAGTTTTGTGCTAAATTTTTGTGGATTATTGATTCATCTCGACGAGAGGAATCGGAAAAGTAAAATATTTGTACTTTTACCCAAGTATTTTGAGAAATAACTATTTTTTGGTAGAAAATGTGAAAAAAATTGAATTATTTTGAGAAATAAATGGTTATTTTCCAAAATATTTAGGTAAAACTACATGTTTTTACTTTTCCGATTTCTCTTGTTGAGATGAATCAATAATCCACAAAAGTCTGGCACAAAACTAACAAATACGGAAAAAATACTCAAATAATGACAAACTAACTCATTTTTAAGTTAAGTTTAAAAGAACACAGCGTAATTTACTTAACAAGTCTCTTTGAACAAACCGAATTTTAAATATTGAGCTTGGATCCAATGGCAGAGGTACCCTAGGGCCTGGTGGGCCAAGGCCACCCCACCTTTTTTTTTTTAAAAAAAAAAGAAGAAAATTATGAGGGTAAACTCGAACCTCATCTCCGTCGCCATAAATAAGTCTCAACAATTTCAAAGGTCTCAATCTATACTATAAATTTTGGAATAAAATGGACAATCATTTTCTCTCTGACTCTTCAATTATCTATCAAAAGGGAAAATTGCGAAGAGAATTAGTTCCAAATCAATCTTAGACAAATTTTCAAGATTTGAAAGAACGTCGAGTACCACTTTGATAGATTATTGATTGTAAAACTGCTTTTGTTCTATTTTGATGGATGATCAATCTTGAAAAATATGTTTTTTTCTTTCTCTTTGACTATGTAATGCAAAAATGTTGGTAGTTTTATATATATATATATATATATACTTATTTGTTGGGTAAGGAATAAAAAAATATATGGTGGTTGAAAATTTTCCGTTATAACTTAGCCCCGGATTTTTTAAATCCTAGCTCCGCCACTACTTACTCATTTAATAAATGAGTCTAAGACTCGATGATCTCGGCTTGATTACTAAATGAGTAGCCACGAGTTGCTCACTAACATCTCGGTTCGTTGCAGCACTAAATTAAAAATGGAAAAAAAAGGCGCTTTTGTCAATGAACGCGCCTAAAACAAAACAAAAAAAACCCCTTATTTTTATTGTATTTATTGTTTATAGAATCGTCATCAATTTTTCATCTTTAGTTGTATTTTAATAATCTTTTCGAGAAAATGATTACATTTCTCATTTTTTCTAGTTAAATTTATACTTAAGATTTGAACTTTGTCAATAACTAATTACTTATTAAGTCTATCTTATTCACTATGGAATAATGAAACATATCTCCGTGAAAAAAGGCACAAACAAAATATCAAGACCGTCAGTTAGTTACCTTTATTTCTTTGAAGTAAAAATTTCCGGAAGTGCTAATCGTTACTATTATTTAAATGAGATTCGACTTTCATCAAGATCATTATTATTTTTTGATATTTTTTCCTTTAAAAAAAAAGAAAAAGGCTGACCGGCCCTTGTTCGGTTGTGAGTTTTGAGTAGTGTTTTTGAATAAAGGTAGAGAGAGAAATGAAAGTAATGATTGTGGAGAGAGGTAAAAAGTAGAGAGAGATAGAGTGAAAGTAATGATTGAAAAATTAGAGAGAAAAAAAATAGAAAAGTTACTTTTTTTCGAAATTTTGGGTTTGGAGTTCCAAATCGAACAAGACCAGACGGAGATATTTTTCTCTGGAACCACATTTTTCACAAGAAAATGGCATTGAATATATATATATTTCTTCCTTCGGGTCATGAAAATTGTAAAATGACGTTATCTGAAAAGCCCACAAACAAAAGAAAACAAAAATTCAATTCAAGAAAGCAAAACTTACGTATTTCCCAGTGGAAACGCAAACAAGAGAGAGGAAAACAGAGCGAGCAACACTACTAGTAATATAGAGCTTTCATTTTTTGGCCGACTGGATTGGTAAAGCCAGGAAGACAGAGCTTTGGCCTTTTCCATTTGACATTTGATTTCCATTCTCAGGTTCCGATGGCATTCTCCACTTCTTTTGGCAGCTCCTTTTCCTCTTTCACCACAATCTCTTCTCCCCCATCTTCAATTACTCTTTGTATTTTCAAATCCCACCAAAATAATCTCTCCATGGGTGGCTATCCGAGGTTATGTGGGCGCATGGTGCTTAACTGTTCTTCTCCTGAGATGGGTCCTACCTCTGAACCCGTAAATGTCAGGTACCGATTATCACTTGTGCCTGTATGAATAAACGGGCATTATTTGCGCTCATTTGCTCTTCGATGGATTAAGAGTGTGATAATTGTTAGTTTTCCAAATTTGAAAGAAATAATGCGACGTGGGTGTGTGCTGCTTGTTAAATTTTGTCTCAAGAGCGATAAGATAACAGTTATCGGATTAGCAGTTATGGTATCTTAGTCTGTGTTAGAGCTTCTGCGACGTGGATTAATTATGGCTCCAAAAATAGTATTCGAGCCTGGGTGGCCTGTCGTCTCATTTTCATTTATTTTTGATGTGGATGCTTTAACACTATGAATTGTTATTCGCACAATTTGTGTGTTTGATGATGGGAAGTTTATTTACATGCCCGTGTGTTTTGTATTTGGCTTTCCATGGCCAGGCCATTGTTATTGTTTGATTCGGGTAATCATACGGGGTGTGATGCAACGAACCTTTCCTTCTATATCTAACCAGTTGGATGACTCATGATTGTGCTACTTTGTTTTACAATCTTTGGAAGTAGAAGGCTTTTGGACTTCCCCGATTGAAAGGATTCTAAGAGGAAGGACAAGGATGAGGAGTCCATCAGGTTTGTATATGGGGAAAGAAAGAAGAGGAATCTGACCATTATAGTCAGATTCCCAAACCTCTATGTAGTGTTATATCAAAACGGCAAGACCTATTTCCGAAATGCTGACAATTGGTGTTGTGGTTGTCATGATTATGAGCTCTAGTTTCTAAACTTGATAGTGGCTTCATTTGGTTGCAAAATTTTGGCCAGAGCAAGCAGTGTTTGTTTATAGTTTATATACTCAAACCTGGGATCAGATGCACTCACCCTGTATATATGAAATCTGGTCATCTCTTCTCATGGGACTGCTAGACTAGCGAAGAGTGTTATATCTTGATCCTAAGCTGAGAGATTATCCCTTTTACTTCAGTTATCTTTCATTTGACAATGTAACATATACTTTTAGCAATCATAAAGTCAGTGTTGAATTATCACTCCTGAATGCTTATGTATGCTTGGAGTACTCTTCGACAGTAGGTATAAGAGAATGTACACCTGGAATCATCTCAATTCAAGACTCCAAGGTCATGTAGGGAAAAAGCCGTTGACTCGTCTTTCACTTCAGGTGTTGAAAGGGGAGGATGTTATCATGCAATTTTTCCTTCCAGGCTATCTAGGTGGCTACACAATTTATTTTGTCATGGAAATTTTGGTTTATCATTGGCCACTACGAATGTTATTTACTAAGTTCTTTTTTTTACTCAAGATCACCTGGTCATTACCTTTATATACTTGCTTCTTACACCGCCTGAGCAAGTTTGGGTATTACTTAGAATCTGCAGTCTAAATATAATTTGCTTTTAGACATGTTGCTTCTGATATGTCATCATCCCAATATCGCATACCACATTGTTAACATCATCTTTTTCAACAGGCAACCTTATCGACATTCTATGCCTCCTTTTAATGCGAGACTTGATGAAGTTGGCATGCCCAAACCATCATTTAAATGGCGTAGGGTGTTGCTTGAAGTAAGTGGAGAAGCCCTTGCAGGAGATCAAACACAGAACATTGATCCAAAGGTTGCATATGAAACATATACTGCTTGGCATCTTGTGAGATCTTCCTTTTCTTTTAAAGGTCATTAGCTACATCATATGTGTTGTTGAATATAGGTTACAATGGCCATTGCAAGGGAGGTTGCAGCTGTAACTAGGCTAGGCATTGAGGTAAATTTGATACTGGCTTCTAAATATATCACTTTAGCTGCCTATAAATTCTAGAGAAAATAAATTAAGCCTATTTTTTAGCTTTGTTGGCGCAAGTAATTTTGTATATCTTTAAAAAATGCATGTTTAATCTCAAAAGAGTTGTTTCCTATTGGAATTTGGATGATATTAGAATTGTCCGGATGGACTTAAAAACTTTATAGCAATTTTGTGGAAAGGAACATAAGAAAAATTTAGGTTCGTGATCCTAACATAATTACGAAACTACTGTTATTTTCACCATATTGTCCAATTTTTGGCTCGTTGCTTAACTTAGAAATTTCGCATCTGTAACTGTGACTCATCATAAAGGAATAAAGTGAAATTAGACACAAGAATCAGAAACTTCTTGTTAGCTCAAAGCACAGTGCCTGAACTATTATTGGCTTATTTTTCAGGTCGCAATTGTTGTTGGTGGGGGAAATATCTTCCGAGGCTCCTCTTGGGCAGGCAGTAGTGGCCTTGACCGCTCATCAGCTGATTATATTGGGCATGCATTAGTTCTTTTTGTTTCTTGCAAATAATTTTGCTGTCCAGAGGGGTTCTAACTTCTAAGCTTTTAAAGGACGCATTAATGTTTTCCAAGTCATCTAGTACTGAGCTGGTTCTTGCAGAATTAATGTTTTCTCCCTTCTCTCTCTCTCTCTCACGCACAAAAAAGGAAGTGCGGTGATGCTAAGAGAGACTATGAAACAAAGCTGATCGGTTGCATTTTTGGGAAAATGTCTGGAGATCATTAAAATATGTACGAAGAAAATGAAATGTCACCCATTTCCTTATTTCTTATGTTTCCCTTTCAGACTCTTCCAAACTTGAGTGTGAGAAAACACATACTTTCTTCTTCTTTTTTTACTACACGGGACCCTTATCCTTTCTTTTACTTTCTCACCTACTAAACCAAGCTGACTCTTAGAAAGCTTTGAGCGCAAAACTACAAATAACAAATTTCGAGTAAATAGTGTAATCCTGGAGTTGGGGATTAAATCTGATTGAATTTGTGAGGAGTTGAGAATCTTCTAGTTTGCAAGTGTTAGAATTATAGACTTGTAGTGCTTCTTGATCCGTATGTTCTAGAGTGAGCATTTTTTCTGTGTCTCCGCGTTTGGTCATGTACGCAACTGCTGATTTTGAAGCTGAGTGATACTTCCTTTGAAAAGAAGGGGAAGGAGATTGGAGGGCGGAAGGGGTTGGTTTCTTGATTGAAAACGCATAATATCCATGTCTTGCAATAACATTTCTATTTAGATTTGCTCATTCAGAATGTTGGCAACTGTTATGAATGCCATGTTTCTACAAGCTACGATGGAGAGCATTGGTATCCCCACTAGAGTCCAGGCAGCATTTCGCATGTCTGAAGTTGCTGAACCATACATACGTAGAAGGGCTGTTAGGCATTTAGAGAAAGGAAGGGTTGTGATTTTCGCAGCTGGAACTGGAAACCCTTTCTTCACCACAGACACTGCTGCAGCTCTTCGTTGTGCTGAGAGTAAGTCTTGCTGAATTCAAAACCTCGATATAATAGTATGCCAGCCTCTAGGGAATATAACTTGAAATGGCTCTACGATTAACTCGAAGCATTTAAATTGTAGGCTTTCTGAAACTTATTCATAAATAGTTCTGTGTGCTTTGATTTTGCTGATGGTATTCTGAGCTAGTGTTGGGTTCATTCTGTATCCAGTTAATGCAGAGGTGATGCTGAAAGCTACGAATGTTGATGGGGTATATGATGACAATCCCAGGCATAACCCAAATGCTTCCCTTCTTGATCGTCTAACTTATCAAGATGTGTTGTTGAGGGATCTTTCGGTGATGGACATGACCACCATTACTTTGTGCCAAGAAAACAACATTCCTGGTATAGCTAGACCTTTCAATTTTATTGAATAGCATTATTACTCTCTTCTTCCAGCCAGAATAAAGTTATATTTCTCTTTGCTGCTATTAACTTGGTACCGTTTTTGGAAGCATAACTATGATGTGTGAGTTATGGGCCTATCACTCAGTTATATTGAAATCCAATACCCATTAAAACACTTTGTAGATGATGTTATGCTAAACTCTGGCATAAAATTATATATTCCTTTCCTTTTCTCTAGTTGAAGTGGAACTAATCAAGGTAATTCATTTTTTGGTGATATAGTCGTTGTCTTCAATCTGAATAAACCGCGTAATATCTCCAAAGCAATCCTAGGAGAGAGGGTTGGCACACTGATTGGAGGGACATGGAATTCAGTTCTTAGTCTCAACTGCTATTGATTATGGGCTCGCTGCCTTCTTGGTTACAGTATGCAAAATTTTGAGGACTATTCCGTACGAAATTGGGAGAGTTTGAGTTTTGGCATAAGCGTCTCAATCTTCTGAGGGAGGTGGTCAAAGAGAAATCTTGAGCATCATGTACATTCGACAATAGGTATATTGATGTTGTCACTGAAAATATTCTTGTGAAGTTTGGCCATTTATGGAAAACAATCATAATTATATAATGTTTGTAAGAGGTACGGATGACTCCAGAGTATCTATGTGTACCGTAGCCCATCTTTGATACGGAACCACCATTTTTTTTACAGCGAAACCAATACATGTAGCTGCAGCCCTTAAAGTTTGATTTCATCTTCTTCTTTTCCTCTTCGAGGAAACGAAAATCTGTGTGTTTACAATACGTGTAGTCCACCGAGCTCAACGGAGCTAATCCAGTTGGCCATAGTCATTGCATTAAAGCATTTGAATCTTTCTCCCTATGTGGAAGTGTTCTCTCTTTTGTATGAGGTCTGACGCTTTCTCCCAGGAGGCATTCCTCCTCTTTGTATATAGAAGTATATTTGTTATTGGTGGACCATTTTTGAACTTTCTTGAAGTAGTTGAAATGTCTGAGTTTTGATGCAGACCTTGTAGTAGTATTAAATTATTACTTAGCTTAATAAAGCCTTAAAGCACCGTAACAGTGTGGATGTTTAAATTTATTAATCAAATCCCGGATATGATAATCATAAAGTTTTCCTTTTGACAGCTTTAAAGCTAGGTTATTTTTGGATCTTGACTTTGTCAAATCCAGAGAAAAATGATATCTTAAGTTTTTCTTTTGACAGTTTTAAAGCTGGGTAATTTTTTAATCTTGACTTTGTCAAACCAAAATAAGATATAAAAAATAATAATAATAAAATAAATAAATAAACAGAACAGAATTACGTGCAAGTATTCATCTTTTATAGATTCTGAAACAAAAGAAAGAGACTTCTTGACATATATTTTATTTATTTCCTATTCCCTTTTCCTTATCCCAACCATAAAATAGAGGGATAAAAAAACAACTTCTACTGTATTTTTTTTTACCTGTTTTATATCTATCATTTTCATTTCAAATACCGTTCTTATCTACACCTTCTTCTTCTTCTTTTTTTGTGGCTTTTGAATGAGAAGAGTAATCTTTTGTGCATGGTTTGGTGACATATCGAGAAGACGGAAATATATTTTGCTAAAAATTTAAAAAGATAAGGGAAACAAAATCTTCTTGCCCTTGAATGATAAAATATATAGGGTAAATTTCAATGACACCCCCTGAGGTTTTTCTTAATGACAACTACCCCTTCACGTATGAGAAATTACAATAAATTTTCTGTGATTTCAATATTTATTTCACCGACACCCCAAACACCAACTATTTGACCATACACTTGATAGAATCAACCAAAAGTGGCTTACACTGACACACTCACACTTTTTGATAATAAAACAAATAGTAATAAAAAGCCTCAATTCTCATTTTTTTTAATCCAAAAGTAATAAATTTATTCGTTTTTAACCAAAATGGTTCTTTTAATGATTTAAAAATTAAAGGTCTACTAATAAACATTATCCATTTTTATCAAAATAACTATTTCAATGTGTAAAATGAAGTCATTTTGAGTCGGAATAAGTGAGAGTTGAATGTTCAATATTATTATTTATTATAAAAAATGGTATAGTAGATTTGTGAATGTAAGTCACTCTTGGTTGATTCCATCACGTGTTTGGTCTGGTTGATTCCATCACGTGTTTGGTCGTTGATAGGGTGTCGAATGAAACAAAAACTGAAACCATGAAGGTTTATTGTCATTTTTCAAATGTGAAGGAATATCTGTCATTAAAAAAACCTCAAGGGTGTCATTGAAATTTACCCTAATGTATAACGCCATTTTTTTTTTGCGCATACTCTTCAAACTATCACGTCTTAAAATTTTGGAGTGGTTTGCTCAGAGTATGGTATTCAAATTCAAATGACCATCACAAGCATTGTTATGTACATATTTCAATTGAAGGAAATTTGATTTTTACATATACTTTTTCACCAAAAAATTCAATCATTTTTGCTCTTTATATCATATCCAGGTGAATTACAAACACATCCTTCATACATTTCTACGCAAAAAGGAAAAAGGATAACATTAGTACTTATTATGCGAATTATTAAAAATAAGAAAAAAAAGGCATTTAAATAAAAAGAGAATGTGAAGCATAAATTTCTCTTAATTTAATCTCTGTACTTTGGATTTGTATGGAATTCGAGTTTGGATTTATTTTTCCACATTGACATTTTATACTGCTAGGTGAAATGGGTAAACCACAAAAGAAAGTAGCAATAAATGCGAAAAGTGAAAACCCCCAAAGAATCGTTGACAACTTGATTGAATTTTCTTTTTGAATTTGATTGAATGGATAATTAAAAAGATGAATAAAAACAAAAAAAAAATAATAGTACTCCAATCACATTATCACATGGCCAACTAAAAGCCATAAAAGCACATTAATTAACAAGCCCCAAGTCCCAACCACCTAAAATCTAAGTACTATACTACTATTTACCATAATTGAGAATTTACTTCTTTAACCATTGGTTAACAATAGTAGTACAAAATTACAACAACTAGAACCTTTTACTACTACACCGGTTTCTTTCTTGGACTTCCCCTCTCTCTCTCTCTAGAAAAAATGCACTACAACTTGTACACGAAATTTTCTTACCGTCTCTCAGCTAAAAGTCAAAGAATTGTTGGTTGAATAGATCGAACGACGACGGCGAAGGTGAAGCCATCGGAGCTGAAAACAAGGTTGAAGGACTCGTCATAAACATGTTGTTCCCTTGATTGAAAGGATTCGGAGCTGAAAACAAGGTTGAAGGACTCGTCATAAACATGTTGTTCCCTAGATTGAAAGGACTGCTTAGATCTTGCAAAATTGAAAACCCATGTGGGTCCGATCTCGGCGAGAAGAAGTATCCCGGCGATATAGGCGGCAGAGTCGCCGGCGCCGGCGATAGGATCCCAGGATTATGACCCTGACCCACCTCGATTCCTTCAACCATACCCATAATATCACTCGCTACTTCTCTTTCTCTATCCCTTTCTCTCTCCCTCGGACTCGTCCGCTCTATCGAAGCCAACCTCGCCGCCGGCGACACATCACCACGATTGGCGGAGGAGGCGTGGTCGGCGGAGGAAGATCCGGTGAGGCGCTGGACCAAGGACATGAAGTCCGTGACGGTGGTGTGTATGACTTTGGGAGACACGGCGTAGATAATCACCGGCTGCCGACTCTGGGACGGTCCCGCGGCCGCGTGCTGCGGAGGTCGCGGCGGCGCCTGGGGGTGGGGGGCGATTGGGGGTTTCTTGATCATGTGGGAGTCTTTCCTGACTCTAAGTTGGGGCGGCCTTGGGCCCTGAAGTTGTCTCCTCGTCGGAGATGGGCTGCCGTCGGTGGAGGACTCCGGCGGCTGCATGACTTTGTTATCTAGTTTTGCGCAGGCAGGCCGCAGGGGCTAGGGAGGAAATGGAAATGGAAATGGAAAGGTTCTTTCTTTTTTTTCCAGGAAAAACAGGAAGTCAAATGGTTGCACAAAAGGGAGTGGTTGTATATAGTACTCGTTGTGTATGTATGTATGTCTGTTTTGTATTTATCTATTGGCCACTTGATGGAAATTTAAAGTATTTTGTTGTACTACTATATAGAGAAGAGGTGACCAAATAGCGTGTCTGGACTATACGTAAGCGATGAGTCATTTTTTTTATGGGCTTTGGTGGGGGCATCGGAAAAGGTCATACTACAAAATCAATTCTAGATGAAAGGCCCACTGGGCCTCAGAGGAAGAAAAGGTATGAAAATGGTAATATAATAATAAAACGACGGTTCATGAGGTGTTTTGATAATTAATACCCATCAAGGACAAGTTAAGAATATTTGTTAATGCTGAAATTTTTTTTGGTGGGTATTAATTATCAAAGCAAGTCAATTGACCGTTATTTTCCCTAATAAAACTGGTGTCCTGACCTAAGTTACGGGGCGGGAGCGCGAGCGTGAAAGCGTCTTTTAAAAATCTTCCAGACAAATAAAATTCGTAAGTGTGAGGATTGAGAGCGCAGACCATTTTGAAGGGTCACGTGACTAAGGTCTTGAATCGTTTATGTTTTGTGGGGCCAAACTTTATGCAATCACCAATTTACCAGAATCTTCTTCTTTTTTTTTTTCCCTGATGAAGGCATGAATTGTGGTTTTCTTAATCATCGTTAAGCTGTGTATTAAGCTTCATCTCTGTTACAGGACTATGTCAAAACACTTCAATATAAGTTCACTTGACGATGGAAGAAAACAAATAGGACTATGTCAACATTTCAGTATAAATTCACTTGAAAACGGGCTATGTCAAACACTTCAATATATAAGTCCACTTGACAATGGACAGATAACTTATAGGACTATGTCAACACTTCAACATAAATTCATCCAACAAACAGGGTAAACCATGGACAATGGAATCAAAGCAGCGTAAAACAACTTCAAGAGAAAGGGGGAAAAAAAAGAAACTATAGAGTAGTGCTACGGACATAGATGCGTTGAGAATCATTTGATGCATGTGAGACCCACACCATATACGTAAGATCGAGGGGTTGTCAGAACGCATGTGTCCAAAACTAAAAGATTTAAACGAGGCTGTAGGCTTTAGTCATTAAGACGTGTGGAATAAAATATGGTAACCTCGGGAAGGAAAGCAAAAGCAAAAGGGAAGAAAAAGTACAAAATCATATGAACCTCTCCTTAATTAATTAATACTGCTTTTGCCCCTTTTCCATTCAGTTCCCAGTGAAACCCCTCTAACTTTGTGTACGGTCTTCGTTCTAATGTTCTAACCCAGAGGATTTCATGGTAATATCTTTAGGACTACACCACACCATTTACAGTAGCACTAAAAGGAATATGAGTTTCTCATTTTCTACTCTTCTCACTTTGCGTGTACAATGTGCATTCTTTCTTTTCTTTCATTTTTGTGTGTGTGGAGTTGCAACAGTGTATATATGTATACCGAGTTCAGTCTGCATTAGAATCTAAGAGGCAACTAACTGGCCATACCACTATTACTATACCAGCAGAGCAAGAATTTACATGAGTAAGGTCCAGAAAAGCTCCCTGTATGTGGCAGTTTTCTATTCACCTATATATATATATTATATATATGTCCTCTCTTTTGGTTTGTGTTTTCATGACTTTCTTCTCATTAGGAAGGCAAAGAAACATAATACTACTCTGGGTGGTTTGGACGATACCCGACAATCAATGGAAGACTCAACAAAAAGCAGAAGCACGGAGACTGCTCCTTCTGATGATTCAGACAACACCCAAGAGTCACCAAATGTGGAGTTACAAGAGAGTCCTAGCATGATTCATACTTCCAACAATACAGAAATGGTGTCACCAGAAATAAGTCCAGGCGATGAAATAGGTGAGGAGAATCAGTTTTGAACACACACTTCTTACTATTCATTTCTGACCCATCATTCTTAGCACCATAAAGAGGCGTGTGTGTGTGTGTGTGTGTGTATGCGTGTGAAAGGTCCACATTACAGCAGCAGTGCATGGGCTCCCAACTCACAAGTGGTGAATTTGTGTAAGATTTGTATTAGTGTATAGCATAATTATGTTGAGAACCTCTTACGAGTTCTATGTTACATTAACTCGGTTATGAATGTCAGATGTGAGTACGCATATAAGGGCCGGATTCATCCTATGTCAATGTCAAAGACATAGGGGCAAGCCTCAATATTTGACATTTATGGTTTCTTTTTAACTTTCTAGGTAGATGGTGCATGCATGATGTATGAGTTACATGCATAGTTCATGATAAATTTTGAATCACCAAATATACTCACTAGGTGAATTCATGTCTTGCTAAAACATGTCGAACATGAATTCTATACCCTCCACCGAGTGTCAAGTGTCTCACACACTTTATATAGTACGTAAAAGAATCCATGTAAGCTGAGTATATGGAAAAGGCAGATATATATACAAACGATTACAAGCGGAAGATGAATAAACAGGAAACTTTTGCAGGTGCTGCGATAGAAAGGATTCTGATGACTCTATACAAGTTGGTTCACAAAGGGGATTGGGAGCGTGTCAAGTACTATCTTGAGATACACCCTGACGGATTGACTTCAGAAATTTCATCAAACGGGGAAACTGTGCTCCACCTTGCAGTACTAGGCGGGCATGTGAATATTGTGGAGGAGTTAGTCCATATGATGAGTGCAAAAGACTTGGAAATTCAAAATAAAACAGGTGAAACGTCACTTTCTTTTGCGGCAGCAGGGGGAATCACGAAAGTAGCTAAGCCTTTGGTGAGAAAGAATCATGATCTGCTAGGGATGAAGAACTTCACTGGTAATATTCCAGTTGTCGTTGCTGCTCAATTTTGCAATGTCGACATGGTACATTACCTTTACTGGGCGACTCAAGAGGAAGATCTGGATCCAGAAAGAAGCGACCAAGGTGGCAAGCTTCTTACTACTTGCATCGTTGCCCAAATATACGGTAAAAATTAAAATTGACTTTCTCATTCTCACTGATATTGTGGTGAAGTCCCTAATCGACGGGGTTTTGCTTAACATATCTGCATTCATACATGTGTTTCCACAGATGTTGCTTTGGATCTGGTCTGGCGGTTCCCAGGGTTGGCTATTGAAGGCGAAACACTACATAAATTGGCTACTAGACAATCAGCATTCGCAAGTGGAACACAACTGGTGTTCTGGAAACAATGGATCTACTCATGTGGGTATTTCGATCCACTCTACGCGCCAAACTTTCGTTCTGTGTACTTGTTTACTGGTTCAATCTACTAGTGTCATTTAAATAAGCTTGTCAATAAAATCAATTACTATTATATAAATAAATAAAAAAGCTCATTCCCTCTTGATATGGATTCATTCTTGAGTCTTTTAGATTAGAATATTTTTTTCTTATCACTTTTAGATTAGGAAATTGAGTTATTGATTTATGTTACTAGTGAAAATTAAATGATCTTGCCAAAAAGATACCATCATACTTGCATTATATAACAAAAGGCAGAACATACCCAAGAGGGAACTGGAAACCGCTTCCCAAGACCATACAATCAAGCACTTCAAGTCACAATACAAGAACTGCAACACCTGAAAAGCCAAAACCAGAAATGCACAACAGTAACAAGAAAAATAACGGTTGCAAAAGACATTGTGTTAATTAAGAATGAAACATAAGAATCAAATATTCCAGACATTCATCTGTGGTGATACCGATGCAACTAATTGACCTCTAAATTAGTTAGATACATAAAGAAACAAGATAGGAACCTATTCAGATCATTCCTTGAGCAGCTTATTTCTCATGGTTAGTGCCAGTGCATCAGCCATTTTCTCCCACCCAGTAATAGTGAAAGAACAGCAGTAAACATGCATGTGGAAGAAGAAGAAGTACTTTTAGTATTGACTGGATGTCTCCTAAGTCATTCGAGTAGAAAACAGGAAAAATATTTGTCCCCTTGGAACAAAAATGAAGCCGACTTCAAATTACAGACACGGAGATAAAGAAATCCTTGGGATTCATTTTAGAGGAGTGATACAATACATGACTCTGGGTACATGAAAATATCCATGAAAGGAAATGAAGGATCCAAATTCACAGCATTTCAATTCCTTTCATGGATATTTTGCATGTACCCAGAGTCATGTATCCTAACACTCTTTCATTTTATTTCTTTTAGATTTCCTTCCTTGATTTAGTCTGTGACAGAACAATTGATCAAGTTCTTTCTTGAAAGGTATTCCTGTCCATTCCCCTCGGCCTCGGGTCTCTAATATTCACTGGGACATTGAGGCTGACCAAGGAAGACCTGGTAGCAGACAAAACATCATTACACAAGGTATGTCCAGATAATCATTGTTTGGTATTTGGTAATTCACGTACATTTAAAACACCACCCAAGATGCTCTTAATGGTTTAACATTTTCAGCACTCACTCATCTGTGCGGACAAGTATGGGATCTCCTAAAATTCCTCGGTATGAACAATAACGAGCGCATCCACTTCAATCTTCGTTTGAAATTAACGATTGGGTTAGTAACTTTGTTTCAATTCCAGCCCCCTGCATCAAGCATATTCATGATATTAAGGTAAAACATGGTCAAGTCGATGAGCTGTTAGGCAGCATTTCCTATGAAATATCAACATTGACTCACCCAGAGATACACAGATCTAAATTATTTCCAGCGGTATTCGACGCTGTTAAGCACAGGAACTCCGAGATCGTCGAACGGAGCCTGAAAGTATATCCCGATTTAGTTTGGATTCTGGATGAGGAAGATCGCAACTTATTTCTATTTGCAGTTCTGCACCGGGAAGAAAAGGTTTTCTGCTTGTTGCATGAAATGGGGCCAAGAATGAACTTAATAGCTACTAGCTTGGATAGAAACCGGAACACCATCTTACATCATGCTGCGATGCTATCACCTTCTTCCCATCTTGATCACATTTCTGGTGCAGCTTTGCAGATGCAGAGGGAGCTCCAATGGTTTAAGGTACCTATCTACTCACATTTGCCACATCTAGAATTTCTTCCGCCGTCGTCTCTCGGTCATTTAGCTTGCCTCCTCTATCCTCTCTCCCTTTCCCTACTCTTCTAGTTTGGGGTAAGAAGGTCATGGCAACGAAATTGCAGGAAGTAGAGAAACTTGTTCAACCAATGTATCGAGAACTGCTCAATGATAAAGGTATGACAGCTCGCGCTTTGTTTACTTCACAGCACGATAGAATGAGAAAACAAGGGGAAAAATGGATGAGGGACACTGCGACATCTTGTACGGTGGTGGCAGCTCTTATCGCTACCATTATGTTCACATCAGCATTCACAGTGCCAGGCGGTTATGATAACGAAACGGGAGATCCCCTGAATTTGGATCATGATTACTTCATGACATTCATAATAGCAGATGCTCTGTCCTTGCTCTCTTCTGCCAGTTCAGTCCTAGTGTTCCTCGGTATTCTAAAAGCGCGGTACACTGAAAGTGAATTCCTATTCTCCTTGCCATGTAAACTGCTTCTGGGAGTCACCACGCTTTTCTTCTCAATAGTGACGATGATGCTCACCTTTGCATCTACCATTTTCATCACCCTTCACGACAGATTATCGTGGATTTGCATTCCCATTGTCCTGTTTTGTGGCATGCCAGTTATGATATTCACATTTCCCCAAGTTCCACTCATTTACGAGATTTTCGTTTCAACATTTGGACCTGGTATTTTCCAAAGGCCAAATAAGCGTTGGCGCCGGAAGTTTTTCCCTGGGTAGAGTAAAAGAGAGTATGTACTAATGGAGTTTGCACCAAATTCGATATATATAACTAATGCCATTTTACTACTGATTTTTCCTCTCTTGAACATACAATGTTTATTCAGTTTGCTTGTTAGTTAAACAGAAAACAAGTAGTGATCGGTTTCTTCATGCACAATTTGATGTGGATTCTGAAAGACTATATGGGGTGACGTACCGTATTTCAATTTATTTATGTTTCTTGTTTGAAGGGAGGGGGAAATTAGGTAGTGTTTGGATTAATAACCATGTATTCAAATACTTAGAAAATTGAGATGTCATTTGTCACGAAGCAAAAATAAAAATGGATTGGAACCTGAAAATTCTATAAAAAGTCTAGCCCACTTGACTCAGCCAATGCATTCATTGGAGCATAATAACACTAATTCATTTAATGACACAAAGAAAAATTAAATAAGGATGACCGAAAGAAAAAGAGGCAGACACACCAACCAGAGTGTAGCAAATCTATACCCCAAGAAGAAAAGTCCATGGCCAACCCAACTACCATTTAAGACTTTCATTTTCAGTTATCAACTTTCTCAGTTTTTATTGACTGCCTTAGTTTAATTTCTTGACCATTAACACATGTCTCCGTTCTCTTTCTTTCTTTCTTTTTTTTCTTTTTACATCATGTTTGAGTTAGCAAACCAAAGAGAGATTCACTCGAGCTTTAGTTAGACCCTGCTAGTGGACGGTGAGATTGGTCCTTCAAGATTAGTCTAGTTGCGGGTTAGCTAACCCAAACAACTGAATTATCCAAGGAAAAAAATATATCGAGAATTAACGTTTCTCCATAGATTCGAGCCTCAAACTCTTCTTTGATTGATGGTTATTTCTTATATATTTTTATATTCAGCTTCTACCGTTGTTTTCAATTAAAATTGGAGAAATTACAATCAATTACTCTCTCCGTCCATTTTTAAGTGTCCCGCTTCGTAACTCCAACTTATTAAGAAAACATCATCATTACACTTTTCACATCAGCTTTTACCTCCACTTGCCCTACTTACCTTCTATGAATATATCATCATTATACTTTTACTCACTAACTTTTCAAAATGGAATCTATTTTTAGGGGCAAAATAGAAAATGTTCCAACTTTTACCCACTAACTTTACAAAATGAATACTTATTAAGGGACAACCTAAAATGTAATACTGTACTTTAAAAAGGGACGAATGGAATATTGATTTACCATTTCCAATTTTCACTTCCTACCAATTACGTCATGTGTGCAAGGAGTGTTTTTTTTTGGGCTTTTGGTGGCCATTGGAAAGGCCATACAAATCTATTCTAGAAACCTCGAAAGCTCAGTGGGCCTCAGCTGAAGATGCGAAGAAGGGGTAACAATGTTATCAACTTCATCTCTATCAAAGACTTGAAAACTTAGGTCATCCAGAGTGGTATAATCAAAAACCAATTGTTTCTAAAGTTAACAATATTGGTATAAAAAATGGCTCACAATGGTATAATCAAACTTGGCAACATTCTTATAAATAATTAAATTTTGGATAATCAAAACTAGCAACCTTTTTCAATAATCAAAATTTATGGACCCACACCACATAAGTTAACTAGTTTCAAAATTTATATACACGCGTGTTTCAATTAGTATTTCTTCTTCTCTTTTTCGCCTACCCTATATTTTCTTCACTTCACCCACAAACTATTTCTCTTTCTTCCTCTCCAAAAGTGAAGCTCATATCTTTCGATCATTTACAATTCAACCCATCATTGCCGGATTAAGATATTTCACTCTTCTTTCCTGTTTCTATTTTTCCCCAAAAAAAAATTTATAGTAGGAGGGAAAAAAGTCACCTATTTTTTCCCAAAACTAAAAGAGGGAATCGAAATATTTTTGCCCAAAAAAAACGTAAAGGGAAGGAAGTGAATGACAAGAAACAGAGGAGAGAGAGAGTGAAATTATAGTATACCCCTTATTTTGATTATAGACTAGAAGTAACCATTGTGAAACTCAACATTGTTAAGTTTAACCTCTTTAGTGAATAATTAAAAGCTGATATGTCAACTTTTGGTTATCCTTTTTTTATTATACCACTGTGAATGACCTTATAGAAATATGGCAATGCTTCAATATAAATTCACTTGAAAATGGAAGCAAAGACTCATTATCTTGGGGAGGACAATGCAAAGCAGGTAAAGCAACTTCAAGAGAAAGGGGGGTTGGGAAACACTAAAGAGGTGTGTTCGGGTATGTTCAATGCATGTGGATTCGCTACGGATGACAATTCGCCCCGCCCCTGATCCGATCGGTGTGGATTTTCATCAAATTTTTGGGTACCGGATGGGTTTGGGGAAAATTACAAAAACCCAATCTGAGTCGGGTAGGGTTTGGATTGATAATACACCGACTCATTATCTGCCCCCAAGTATTTTTATATAAAATTACGTTTAATCCTAATATAATTATCATTATACTTATAATATTATTATCATCATACTAAAAAAACAATATTTTTAGCCTTCTATGTTCACCGTCATACGCCACATATATAACTATTTTCTTCCATTGTGTTTTTCGGTTAAATTTTTTCTTCTCATTTTTTATGGGGCTGAACTGGTAAACCCGTCACTCTATAGGGTGGGGACGGGAGCACCCTAGAATTTATCCAGTTGGATTTGGGGCAATGTGATATTTTTTGAGTTGGGGTCTGGGTACGGCAAAACCCGTCCCTCCCCCCTCCCCTGCAATGCCTAGACCCAACGTGACATACATAGATGCACACATACTGCATGGTTACAAACACATTTGTGTCCGGATCTGTATGTATAATAAAACTATAACACGTAGAGCGGCCTGAAGGCTTTAGTCATTAATACGTGCGGAACAAAACATGGTAACCTCGGGAAGGAAAACAAAGGCAAAAGTAGAAAATCATATGAATCCTGTCCTGATTAACATAATCAGATTCCTCTCCTGAATACTACTTTTCCCCATTCAGTTTCCATTCCAATAAAACCTCTCAAAGTTTGTTTGTTTACCGTCTTTGTTCTGATATTCTCCTTTTATATATACTTAAATAAGTATATCACTTTGCGTGTACAATGTGCATTCTTTTTATATAAATGTACGAACTTGAGCTCAGTCTGCATTAGAATCTAACAGGGCAACTAACCAGCAGAGCGAAACTTACAAGAATAAGGTCCAGAACAACTCCCTGTAGGTGTAGTTTTCTTTTCACCTAAACTACATGTCCTCTCTCTTGGTTTGTATTTTCATGACTTTCTTCTCATTAGGATGGCAAAGAAACATAATACTACTCCAGGTGGTTTGGACAATGCCCGCCAATCAATGAAAGAAGAATCAATAGAAAGCCAAAGCACGGATACCACTAGTACTTCTGACGATTCAGACAACGCCCAAGGGACACCGAAGCTGGAATTAGAGGGAAGTCCTAGCATGATTAGTACTCCTAATAGTTTGGAGACGGAGACACCAGTTGAGGAACCAGAAACAAGTCCAGGCAACGAAGAAGGTGAGGAGATTCAGTTTCGAATTTCGAATACACGCTTTTTACTAGTCATTTTGAGACAACATTCTTAGAGCTGTCAAACGTGTGTGTTCGTGCTGTGTGTGTGAGCATGAGAGAGAGAGAGAGGGGGGGGAAATTGGTGTCCTGTGCATGGGCTCCCAATACTCGTGGGGAATGTGTGTAAGATGTGTATAGCAAAATTATGGTGATCTTTTATGAGTATTTATGTTATGTGAACTCTGTTAGGGTCGGATTCACAAAATACCAATAGCAAAGACAAAGGGACATGCCGCAATATTTTAATGTTGTTGTTATTTTTCTTATTTTCTAGGTAGATGGGGGTTACGATGCATGATGTACAAGTTAAATGCATAGTTCAAGATGAATTTGAAATGCAAAATATGCTTACTAGATGAATATCTAACTGAACAGAGTGACATGAATTCTATACTTACGCCGAGCGTCAAGTGTCCAACACAGTTTATACACAGAAAGAGAATCCATGTAAGCTGACTATATGGGAAAAAAGCGAATATACAATTACAAACGGAAGATGAATAAACAGAGAAACCTTTGCAGGCCTGGGGAGAGAAAGGATTCTGATGACTCTATACAAGTTGGTTCACAAGGGGGATTGGGAGTATGTCAAGGACTATCTTGAGCAACACCCTGATGCATTGACGACTCAAATTTCGTTAACCGGGGACACCGCGCTCCACATTGCAGTACTAGGTGGATATGTGAAGATTGTGGAGGAGTTAGTACATATGATAAGTGCAAAAGACTTGGCACTTCCAAATAGAACCGGTGAAACGGCACTTTCTCTTGCTGCAGGAGGGGGAATCACAAAGGTAGCTAAGCCTTTGGTGAGAAAGAATCATGATCTCCTAGGGATGAAGAACAACAACGGTAATATTCCACTTGTTGTGGCTGCTCAATTTGGCCATGTCGACATGGTACATTACCTTTACCGGGTGACTCAAAAGGAAGATCTCGATCCTGAAAGAAGCGACCAAGGTGGCAAGCTTCTTACTACGTGCATCAGTAAAAAAGAAAAATGACCTTCTCATTCTCACTGAAATAGTGGTGAAGTTCCTAATCAATAGGGTTTTGATTAACATATACGCATGCATACATGTGTTTCCACATGCATACATGTGTTTCCACAGATGTTGCTTTGGATCTGGTCCAGCGGTTCCCAGCATTGGCTACAACAGGCGAACCACTAAATACATTGGCTACTAGATAGTCAGCATTCGCAAGTGGAACTCATTTGGTGTTCTGGAAACAGTGGGTCTACTCATGTGGGTATTTTATTCACTCTAAAGAAATACTGGGCTTCATTTTTGTATTTCTCTTAGATTTTCTTCCTTGATTTAGTTTGTGAAAGCACTATTGATCACGTCCTTTCTTGAAAAGCATGCCCGTCCATTCCCATTGCGTCTCCAAAATTCACCGGGACATTGAGGCTCATCCCGGAATACCAAGTCACCAAGAAAACATCATCAGGCAAGGTATATTTATATTATTATAGCACAAGGATTATAACCTATCTGGAAATTCACGTACCTTTAACAAACCACCCAAGATTCTAATGGGTTTGCATTTTCAGCACTCAATCAGCTGTATGGACGAGCATGGGATCTCCTAAAATTCTTCGGTACGAACAATATAGAGTGTATTCACTTCAATGTTCATTTGAAATTAATAATTTTGTAACTTTGTTTCAATCCAGCTCCCTGCATCAAGCATATACATGATACAAAGGTAAAACATGTTCAAGTCCATGAGTTGTTGGGCTGCATTTCCAATGATATATCAGCATTGAATCACTCAGAGATATATGGAACAAAATTATTTCCAGCGGTATTCGAACCTGTAAAGCACAGGAACTCCGAGTTTGTCAAAGAGATCATAACAGCATATCCTGATATAGTCTGGATTCTGGATGAGGAGTATCGCAACATATTTCTATTTGCAGTTCTGCAACGGGAAGAAAAGGTTTTCTGCTTGTTGCATGAAATGGGGCCAAGGAAGAACCTAATAGTAACTAGCTTGGATAAAAATGGAAACACCATCTTACATCATGTGGCGATGCTATCACCTTCTTCTCATCTGGATCAAATTTCTGGTGCAGCTTTGCAGATGCAGAGGGAGCTCCAATGGTTTGAGGTATCCACTCACATTTGCAACATCTAATTTCTTCAGCTGTCATCTCTAGGCCATTTGTCTGGTTCATTTAGCTTGCCTCCTCTCTCTCTTTCCCTTCTCTTCTAGTTTTGGGGTAAAACTGTTGTGGCAATAAATTACAGGAAGTGGAGAAAGTTGTTCAACCAATGTATCGAGAACTACCCAATAATGAAGGTATGACAACACGCGCTTTGTTTAATTCGCAGCACCATAAAATGAGAAAACAAGGGGAGAAATGGATGAAGGAGACCGCAACATCTTGTACAGTGGTGGCAGCTCTTATCGCTACCATTATGTTCACATCAGCATTCACAGTGTCAGGCGGTTATGATAACGAAACTGGTGATCCCCTGTATTTGAATCATGGTTTCTTCATGATATTCATAGTAGCAGATGCTTTGTCCTCGTTGTCTTCTGCAAGTTCAGTTGTAATGTTCCTCGGAATTCTCAAATCGCGATACAATATAGGTGAATTCCTATTCTCCTTGCCATGTAAACTGGTTCTGGGAATCGCCACGCTTTTCTTCTCAATAGTGACGATGATGCTCACCTTTGCAACTACCATTTATATCGTCCTTCACGATCGATTATCCTGGATTGGCATTCCCATTGTCCTGTTTTCTGGCATTCCTGTTATGATTTTCATGTTTCCTCAAGTTCCACTTCTTTACGAGATTTGTGCTTCAACATTTTGCTCCGGCATATTCGAAAGGCCAAATAAGCGTTATCGTTGAAGTGTTTCATCTGCATAGAGTGAGAGTATGCACTCATAGACTAACACCAAATTCAATGCATGTAATGCCATTTTACTTCTGATTTTCCTTTCTTGCATATACAATCTCTATTTTGTTTTGCTCGTTACGCGTTTTTGATAACATACATGCTTTCACTTCCAAATGAACTGAAAAGAAAACATACAGTGATTGTTTTCTTCATGCACAATGTTAATCTGAAAGTCTATATGGTGAAATAGAATAATTCTATCGAATATTTCTTGTTTCAAGGGAGGGGAAATTTAGTTAGTATTTGGATAATTTACATTGCATTCAAATACTTAGAAAATTGAGATGTCATTTATCACGAAGCAAAAATAAAAATGGATTGGAAGCTGAAAATTCTATAAAAAGTCTAGCCCACTTGAATCAGCCAATGCATTCATTGGAGCATAATAATACTAATTCATTTAATGACACAAAGAAAAATTAAATAAGGATGATCGAAAGAAAAAGAGACAGACACACCAACCAGAGTGTCGCAAATCTATACCCTAAGAAGAAAAGTCCATGGCCAACCCAACTACCATTTAAGACTTTCATTTTCAGTTATCAACTTTCTTAGTTTTTATTGACTGTCTTAGTTCAATTTCTTGACCATTAACACATGTCTCCGTTCTCTCTCTCTTTTTTGTTGTTGTTGTTGTTGTTGTTCTGACAACATCATGCTTGAGGGTGAGTTAGCAAACCAAAGAGGGATCCACTCCAGCTTTAGTTAGACCCTGCTAGTGGAGGGTGGGATTAGTCCTGCAAGATGAGTCTAGTTGCAGGTTAGCTAACCCAAACAACTGAGAATTATCCAAGGGAAAAAAAAATCAAAAATTAACGTCTCTCCATAGATTCGAACGTCAAACTCTTCTTTGACTGCTGGTTATTTCTTATAGGAGTATATTTTTATATTCAGCTTATACCATCGTTTCCAATTAAAATTGGAGAATTACAACCAATTATTGATTTACCATTTTCAATTTTCACTTCCTACCAATTACGTCATGTGTGCAAGGACTGTTTTTTTTGGGCTTTTGGTTGCCATTGGAAAGGCCATACAAATCTATTCTATAAACCTTGAAAGCCCAGTGGGCCTCAGCTGAAGATGCGAAGGATGGGTAACAATGTTATCAACTTCATCTCTATCAAAGACTTGGAAAACTTGTAGGAATATGTCAATGCTTCAATATAAATTCACTTGAAAATGGAAGCAAAGACTCATTATCTGGGAGAGGACAATGCAAAGCAGGTAAAGCAACTTCAAAAGAAAGGGGGGGGGGAACACTTAAGAGGTGTGTTCGGGTATGTCCAATGCATGCGGACCCGCTACGGATGGCAGTTCGCCCCGCTCCTTGTGGGCACACGCCCCGGAAAATTCCATTTTTAGTAAATGAAGTCGGGTGCGCCCCTTTTTTTTTTAGAAAGCGCGACGAAACGCTTACAATTCAGAGTCGCCACTCGGGTTTTGCGGGAACACCCAAGGAACCGAACTTGAAACGTTTGCTACGTTGTTTGATTTGAAAAAGGCTTGTAGACTGGACCGTCATCACCTTTGATATATGAGGTTCGGGAGCTAGGTTCCGAGAGAGGAAGGGTTTTATGGCACCCCTCTCGCCCAATCCGGAGATCGGTCTTTATTCGGGCATTTCTATAAAACGTTTGCATTTTTCTCTCATTGATCATTTTTTAGCCAATTAGGGTGGAGGAATAGCTAAAGAGGATTAAAACAGTAACAAGTTTGCAGTGTGATAAAATGTAATAGATGATTGATCTAAATGAACATAATGGATTGAGAACAAGCACCTGTGAGTGTTTTAGACATACTGGGGGCACGCTGATCTGAAATGAAGCACGCAGGAGTAAACCTGTATGCACTGGACAAGCCACTGCATACAGAGATGACCTGCGTACTCTACTATACTACTGGCGTGTGCCGGTAGGTCCAAACTCACAGCTTCTATTCTCAACCCTCTGGGCTCTGGAAGGACCAGTGCACACCCAGGACAAACCACACAGATTGTAGGGTAGACATTTAAGCAGTTACAGACAAATGAAATAGCTTTGAGCCATAAGAATAGACAAAATACCCCAAAACAGTGTGGGGAAATAAACCATGCAAGGGTCAAGCCACTGGACCAAGATTTAACTGCCGTACGCCAGTGACAGGTGGCCGTACGCCAGTTGCAACTCTTGTCCAATGCTTTGGCTTTACATCATCTGGGTTCTGGAACATGACTAGAAGGATCCCAGAGGCCTTCTAAAGCAGAAGTAACAAATAAACAGCTACACAGTTCTAAATATAGAAAGCCGTAAACTGGTTATTATCATGCAATAAGGTGATCAAATGGAAATAAAACAAGTAAAATGATGATCGGTGATCCCCACACCAGTTTTGCCACACAACCATAACTGGCGTACGGCTTACGTAACTGGCGTGCGCCACTAATCTTCATGCTCGATCCTTGAATCTTTGCCAACTTTAGGGCCAGGATTGGTATTGATTACCAGCCTTGACCCTGCCAGCCCCCCTCAGGGGTCTTAACAAACAGTTTACAAAAGGTGATATACCTTTGGTATTGAGTTGCATGGAATGTTTTGAACTTGAGCTTGAAGTTTGTAGGGTTGGATGGTGAGTGGAAAGGGTACTGTGGACTGTGGAATGGTGTTCACTTTGCTTGTTTTTCTAATGAGAGAGAGAGAGAGAGAGAGAGAGAGAGAGAGAGAGAGAGAGAGAATGACTTGGAGAGTCTTAATGGTGGTAACCCCTTGCATATAAATGCAAGGGGGATATTTATAGGGGGTGGAGTGACTGAAAGAGGGCAGTAACCAGCTAGTTGGATTGGCAAGGAAGTCTCCATGCATTAAATGCATGGGACTTGCTTGATGGAAGGTGTAGGAGAGATAGGGAGGCAGTCTGCACGTTTGCAATCATCAAGAAACTATTCACGGTACTGGGTGGCCGCAAAAGTCTCGTGCACGTGGTTGAATAGTGTTGATTTGACTAGGATTGACTGGCGTGCGCCTGTGGTTGACTGGCGTGTGCCTGTGACACCTGGGTCAACGGCCGATGACTGACACGTGGCCTTTGACCAGCGCAAGCCTGTATTGCACCAGCATACGCAATCAAGGTTTGCTGAGGCCATTTGGTTCTGGCTTGAAGGGTTTGAAACAAGGCTCGAAAAGGGTTTGGATGAGGTTTCGGAAAGCTCAAAGCCAAACACACCAATAATCTCAGGATGTTCTTGACCTTAATCATCATTGGGGAATCAAAGACCGTAAGTAAACTAATCTGGACAGTCCAGAATAGGGTGTTTACACCCCTGACCCGATCGGTGTGGGTTATCATCAAATTTTTGGGTATCGAACGGGTTTGGGGAAAATTACAAAAACCCGATCAGGGCCGGGTAGGTTTTGAATCGATATTACACCGACTCATTATCTGCCCCCAAGTATTTTTATATACAATTACGTTTGACCCTAATATAATTATCATTATAGTTATAATATTATTATCATCATACTAAAAAAATTATATTTTTAGCCTTCTATGTTCACCGTCATACGCCACATATATAACTATTTTCTTCCATTGTGTTTTTCGGTTAAATTTTTTCTTCTCATTTCTTATGGGGCAGGGCTGGTAAACCTGTCACTCTATAGGGTGGGAACGGGAGCACCCTATAATTTATCCAGTTGGATTCGGGGCAGTGTGGTATTTTTCGAGTTGGGGTCTGGGTACGGCAAAACCCGTCCCTCCCCCCTCCCCCACAGGAACTAGTAAACTTAGCATAGATGGATTGAACTATCAGAGAAGAGAAGGCGGAAAGCCTAGCCAAAAGTTTTTTAGTCAAGTATGCATGAAGAGTTTTGAGGTAGAGGAAGACAGCATTCCATTCCACATTCTTTGGCATGAGGGTTTGGCTTCCTTGATTCAGGTAGGAAAGAAGGGGCTATGGCACTTGGTTCTGTCCTTTCTTTGGCAAATGAAAGGGAAGGAACCAGAAAGAGGGCTTGAAAGAATAAGATACGTAGAGCGTGAACCAAGGTTCAAAGGCGGATCAAAGTCGAATCTTGCAATGCCTAGACCCAACGTGCCATACATAGATGCACAAATATTGCATGGTTACGAACACATTTGTGTCCGGATCAATGTATAATAAAACTATAACATGTAGAGTGGCCTGTAGACTTTAGTCATTAATACGTGTGGAACAAAACATGGTAACCTCGGGAAGGAAAACAAAAGCAAAAGTAGAAAATCATATGAATCCTGTCCTGATTAACATAATCAGATTCCTCTCCGAAATACTACTTTTCCCCATTCAGTTCGATTCCAATACAACCTCGCAGAGCTTATTTACCGTCTTTGTTATGATATTCTCCTTTTATACTTTACTTAAATAAATCACTTTACGTGTACAATGTGCATTCTTTTTATAGTATATTTATGTACAAACTTGAGTTCAGTCTGCATTAGAATAATCTAACAGACAACTAACCAGCAGAGCGAAACTTACAAGAATAAGGTCCAGAACAACTCCCTATAAGTGTAGTTTTCTTTTCACCTAAATTACATGTCCTCTCTCTTGGTTTGTATTTTCATGACTTTCTTCTCATTAGGATGGCAAAGAAACATAATACTACTCCAGGTGGTTTGGACAATGCCCGCCAATGAATGAAAGAAGAATCAATAGAAAGCCAAAGCACGGATACCACTAGTACTTCTGATGATTCAGACAACGCCCAAGGGACACCGAAGCTGGAATTAGAGGGAAGTCCTAGCATGATTAGTACTCCTAATAGTTTGGAGACGGAGACACCAGTTGAGGAACCAGAAACATGTCCAGGCAACGAAGAAGGTGAGGAGATTCAGTTTCGAATTTTGAATACATGCTTCTTACTAGTCATTCTGAGACAACATTCTTCGAGCCGTCAAACGTGTGTGTCCATGCTGTGTGTCTTTGTGTGTGTGAGCATTAGAGAGAGGAAAATTGGTGGCCAGTGCATGGGCTCTCAATACTCGTGGGGAATGTGTGTAAGATGTGTATAGCAAAATTATGGTGATTAGTTATGAGTATTTATGTTATGTGAACCCTGTTATGGATGTCAGATATGAGTATGTATACAACTATACAAGGGTCGGATTCATAAAATACCAATAGCAAAGACAAAGGGACATGCCACAATATTTTAGTTTTTGTTATTTTTCTTATTTTCTACGTAGATGGGGGTTACGATGCATGATAGTTCATGATGAATTTGAAATACAAAATATGCCTACTAGATGAATATCTAACTGAGCATAGTGACATGAATTCTATACCTACGCCGAGCGTCAAGTGTCCGACACAGTTTATACATAAAGAAAGAACCCATGTAAGCTGACTATATGGGAAAAAAGCGGATATACGATTACAAACGGAATATGAATAAACAGAGAAACCTTTGCAAGCCTGGGGAGAGAAAGGATTCTGATGACTCTATACAAGTTGGTTCACAAAGGGGATTGGGAGTGTGTCAAGGACTATCTTGAGCAACACTCGGATGCATTGACTACCCAAATTTCGTTAACTGGGGACACCGCGCTCCACATTGCAGTACTAGGCGGACATGTGAAGATTGTGGAGGAGTTAGTACATATGATAAGTGCAAAAGACTTGGCACTTCCAAATAGAACCGGTGAAACGGCACTTTCTCTTGCTGCAGCAGGGGGAATCACAGAAGTAGCTAAGCCTTTGGTAAGAAAGAATCATGATCTCCTAGGGATGAAGAACCACTACAATGGTAATATTCCAGTTGTCGTGGCTGCTCAATTTGGCCATGTCAACATGGTACATAACCTTTATTGGGTGACTCAAGAAAAAGATCTCGATCCTGAAACAACCAACCAAGGTGCCAAGCTTCTTACTACGTGCATCATTGCCCAGATATACGGTAAAAAAGAAAAATGACCTTCTCATTCTCACTGATATAGTGGTGAAGTTCCTAATCAACAGGGTTTTGATTAACATATATGCATGCATACATGCGTTTCCACAGATGTTGCGTTGGATCTGGTCCAGCGGTTCCCAGCATTGGCTACAACAGGTGAAACATTAAATACACTGGCTACTAGACAATCAGCATTCGCAAGTGGAACTCATTTGGTGTTCTGGAAACAATGGGTCTCCTCATGTGGGTATTTTATTCACTCTAAAAAAGTACTTGGGCTTCATTTTTGTATTTTCTCTTAGATTTTCTTCCTTGATTTAGTCTGTGAAAGCACTATTGATCATGTCCTTTCTTGAAAGGCATGCCCGTCCATTCCCATTGCGTCTCCAAAATTCACCGGGACATTGAGGCTCATCCCAGAATACCAAGTCACCAAGAAAACATCATCATGCAAGGTATATTTATATTATTATAGCACAAGGATTATAAAGTATTTGGAAATTCACGTACCTTTAACAAACCAACCAAGATTCTAATGGGTTTGCATTTTCAGCACTCAATCATCTGTATGGACGAGCATGGGATCTCCTAAAATTCTTCGGTACGAACAATAGAGAGTGTACTCACTTCAATCTTCATTTGAAATTAACAATTTTGTAACTTTGTTTCAATTCAGCCCCCTGCATCAAGCATATACATGAAACAAAGGTAAAACATGTTCAAGTCCATGAGTTGTTGGGCTGCATTTCCAAAGATATATCAGCATTGAATCATTCAGAGTTATATGGAACAAAATTATTTCCAGCAGTATTCGAAGCTGTAAAGCACAGGAACTCCGAGTTTGTAGAAGAGATCATAACAGCATATCCTGATATAGTCTGGATTCTGGATGAGGAGTCACGCAACATATTTCTATTTGCAGTTCTGCAACGGGAAGAAAAGGTTTTCTGCTTGTTGCATGAAATGGGGCCAAGGAAGAACCTAATAGCAACTAGCTTGGATAAAAATGGAAACACCATCTTACATCATGCGGCAATGCTATCACCTTCTTCTCATCTGGATCAAATTTCCAGTGCAGCTTTGCAGATGCAGAGGGAGCTCCAATGGTTTGAGGTATCCACTCACATTTGCCACATCTAATTTCTTCAGCTGTCATCTCTAGGCCATTTGTCTGGTTCATTTAGCTTGCCTCCTCTCTCTCTTTCCCTTCTCTTCTAGTTTTGGGGTAAAACTGTTGTGGCAATAAATTACAGGAAGTGGAGAAAGTTGTTCAACCAATGTATCGAGAACTACCCAACAATGAAGGCATGACAGCACGCGCTTTGTTTAATTCGCAGCACCATAAAATGAGAAAACAAGGGGAGAAATGGATGAAGGAGACCGCAACATCTTGTACAGTGGTGGCAGCTCTTATCGCTACCATTATGTTCACATCAGCATTCACAGTGCCATGCGGTTATGATAACAAAACGGGTGATCCCCTGTATTTGAATCATGGTTTCTTCATGATATTCATAGTAGCAGATGCTTTGTCCTTGTTGTCTTCTGCAAGTTCAGTTCTAATGTTCCTCGGAATTCTCAAATCGCGATACAATATAGGTGAATTCCTATTCTCCTTGCCATGTAAACTGGTTCTAGGAATCGCAACGCTTTTCTTCTCAATAGTGACGATGATGCTCACCTTTGCAACTACCATTCATATCGTCCTTCACGATCGATTATCCTGGATTGGCATTCCCATTGTCCTGTTTTCTGGCATTCCTGTTATGATTTTCATGTTTCCTCAAGTTCCACTTCTTTACGAGATTTGTGCTTCAACATTTTGGTCTGGCATATTCGAAAGGCCAAATAAGCGTTATCGTTGAAGTGTTTCATCGGCATAGAGTGAGAGTATGCACTCATAGATAACACCAAATTCAATGCATGTTTGGTCCGGTATATTCGAAAGGCCAAATAAGCATTATCATTGAAGTGTTTCGTCTGCATAGAGTGAGAGTATGCACTCATAGACTAACACCAAATTCAATGCATGTAATGCCATTTTACTTCTGATTTTCCTTTCTTGCATATACAATCTCTATTTTGTTTTGCTCGTTACGCGTTTTTGATAACATACATGCTTTCACTTCCAAATGAACTGAAAAGAAAACATACAGTGATTTTTTTCTTCATGCACAATGTTAATCTGAAAGTCTATATGGTGAAATAGAATAATTCTATCGAATATTTCTTGCTTGAAGGGAGGGGAAATTTAGTTAGTATTTGGATAATTTACATTGCATTCAAATACTTTGAAAATTGGGGTGTAATTCGTTAGGAAGGAAATATAAAAAGTGATGGTAGGTCCCAGTTGGGCATATTAAAGAACTTGAAAAACTGTATGAAAAGTCTAGCCTACTTGACCCAGCCAATACTTGCATTGAAGCATAATAATACCAAATCAATTTGATTAGCCCCAGACCATGCTGGACTTTGTCCCCAACACACAGAATATTACCTAAGGATGAAAGAGACAAACCAACCAAAATTTAGCAAATCTATGCCCAAGAAGAAAAGTCCATGGCCCATCCAACAACCATTAAAAAAGCCATCTTTTCCAGTGATTATCTTTCCCAGTTGTTGCTGACTTTCTTGGTGTTAATTTGTTGACCATTCCATGCCTCTGTTTTCACTGATCAGCTGTTTTCTTATTTGTTTTATATTCGGCTTCAACAATCGTTTCCAATTAAAATAGAAAAAACCTACTATTAACAAGCCAGCCTTCAGTGGTAAGGAGTCGGCTTTGTTCTCACTTAAGTTCCCAGTGTAAACTAAATTTCAGAATCTAGAACATCATGAATTTTTTACTATCAAACATATACTGAGTAAATACATAATTGGATTCACAAGAAAAGTTACTAATCTAGATCCATGTAAATATAAAAGATGAGATATAAGATCCAAGCCCTTAATAGAAGAGATAATAGAGATAATAAGTCCAGTTGTTAATCCAAGAGCAAGCTCTTAGGAGAAAGAAGTTTCTCTCTTGACCCTCAAACCTCACAAATCCAGACTATCTTTCTTAGATGGGGTATGTCTAAATTTTTCCCGTAATGGATTGAGAGAGGACCTCCTCCTCATACTATACTTACATCCACTCATCACAAATGTGATAGCAAACTATGGTCTAGATCCATCCTAATCCGTTCAATCCAAAATCACCACAAAGAAGGCTTGCATGTGGATGTGGTGTTTGCTCACCTTGTAACATGTGGGACATAACAGAAGGCAAAGAACCACCCCACCCTCTCATCCCGGTTATCAATAAGTTTTCTCCTCACTTATTTCTCTCATATCTCTATCTCTCTTTCTCCACTTGTTATCGTAAAAACTCCCCTCAAAACGCTTCTCTCCCCTTATTCTTCAATTAGTTTCTCCATTACTAGCTTCTCATATGCCCTGTTATATTGTGGGTCATCTTTTAAAATCATGTCTTTCTAATAAACATTCTAAAGACAATCACATGCTTAAACTGAAAAAACAAAAATTTGAAATTCTATTAGTAATAGGATTGAAATTTGAAATTCTATTTGGAAAACAAGTAAACGCACCAGACTTTTCGACGGTTGACGAAGACCTCAAACCACAGTTTGTCTTGGTCCTTGGACACCTCCCAACCCCAAGCAAATAACCAAATATCATTCACATTCTCCGTAATCCCTCTCCCAATTGAGAATCCTACTCTACATTTTTTACTGGAATTCCATAAGAGAGACAGGTCCAAACCAAATATGAACTGTTCTCTGTTCATAATTTCAATTTTCGCATCATTTTCCTTCACTTCAAACACCGCCGCTGACAGCGTCTGGGAAACTTTCTAGAAGCTTAGTGGCTGTCACGCCGGCCAACACGTGGACCGCGTGTCTAAACTCAAACACTACTTCCAACACTTCGGCTACATCACCAACAACCCCAAGAATCCCTCCGACGATCTTGAGTCGGCAATCAAGACCTACCAGCTCAACTTCAACCTAGAAACCACCGGAACCCTCGACTATCCGACGCTTAAACAGCTGGAGCGGCCTCGATGCGGCATCGCGGACGTAATCAACGGCTCAACCTCCATGAACGACTCCGCCGCCTCCGTCTCCACCTCACGCAAACTTCCACACCGTCGCTAGATACAGCTTCTTCAAAGGCGCAAGGCGGTGGACCGATCTCACCTAGGCGTTTCTTCCAGAAAACAACCTAACTGATTCCGTCAAGTCCTTGTTCTCACGCTCCTTCGACCGGTGGTCGGCCGTCATACCGATCACGTTCAACCAGACGACGTCGTACAGCTGCGCCGACATAAAGATCGGGGTATTCAGAGGAGATCATGGCGACGGAACGCCGTTCGACGGCGCCGGGGGGGTGTTGGGCCACGCGTTCGCTCCGCCTGACGGGAGGTTCCACTTGGACGGGGACGATAATTTGGTGGCCGACGGAGGGAATCTGAACGGGACCAGCGATGATATGGAAACGGTGGTGATGCATGAGATTGGGCATGTGTTGGGGCTGGCGCACCCGTCGGTCACGGCGGCGGTTATGTATCCTTCGGTGGAGGCGGGGAAGAGGAAGGCGGAGCTGGGGAACGATGACGTTGAGGGGATTCAGGTGTTGTACGGGTCGAACCCGAATTACAAGCGGGTCGAGCCTACTCCCACGTATTGGCTCGTTTGTGAGGGCCTGAAGGCCTTATGGGTTTATTAGTGTGAGATCAGGCAGGCCTTGGGCTCAGAGGAATTGGGCCTTGGGATCAGGCCTTTTAGCTAGAGACCAATTAAGCTCAATTGTTGATACTAACTAAAGGTTGCAAATTGAACCCATATCAATTAATCAACTCAAACCCGTCCATTAGAAAATAGACTCAATTCAACCCATTTATTAGTTGGGTTAGAATGGGTCTAACCCATTTATTAATTGGGTCTAATTGGATCGTAATTGGGTTAATTTAAATGACCCAATACATCATGAATATAATCCAACAAAGAAAACCTTCATGAAACAATCTCCTCTCTCTCGCCGACACCGATCGATCTCCATAGCTGATCTCATCTTCGTGACTAGTGTAACTCCTCCAATTTTCTTGCATTTCGTCTCTGTTTGTTTGTTTCTCTCTCTAGAATTTGGAAATTGCTCCTTTGGTTAAGCTCACTCCCAAACTACTATGATCTGAGCAAAGCACCCCTTTCTTTGGCTCCACTCGAGATTTAAAACTATGATCTGATCGGTTCATGTTATACATCTGGTCAGGGGTGCAAATGAGTCGAGTTTTGTAGTGTTCAAGTTTGGCCTTTAACGAGTTGAGTTCGGTTCATTTGCTAAACGAGCTGCCGAACGCGCTGATGCAAACAATTGAAAGTTTTTTGAGTCGTGCAGAGCCGAGCCGAGCCGAGCTTTAGAGCATTGAGCTCGGCTCATTTTTTACGTGAGCCTAAAACTTGAGTCCGAGTTCAACTCGATTACTAAACGAGTCAAGATGATCCTAGCCTCAAATTGCTAGCGAGCAACTCGGTTTATTTGCAACCCTATATAATCCGGAAAAGACTGATGAACATAAAAGTAAGCACAAATTCGACTGAATATAAATAAACACATGACCAAACAGTATTTTTGTTCTATAAAATCTGGCGGTTAGTAAATTTTAATCCTTACTGTATGTGATTGGGTTAATGACGTTCAGGGAAAAAAATTGTAATCGGATTAATGGGCGGGTCGGGTTTGGTTTTAAATAAATGTGCTGGATCGGGTATGAATAATTAAGCTCATAACTAATGCGTTCTAAATAGATCAATGACCCATTAAAGACCTACCCCACTTATAACGTATCCAATTTGACCCAAACCCGTCCATTTGCCACCTCTAATACTAACCACCACACCCCTTTATTTACATAAAATAATAATAATACCACCAGTACATTCTATTTCAACATGAAGTAGTAAAATTTCATATGCTTTAATGTTCTTCTATTTTTCTTGGTTTTGTCGGTTTTGTCTGATCAGTATGATTATTTTATGAATATCATGAGAATTACATTGAATAGGAGACCGAAATGTGTCAGCTATATATATATATATATATGCAAGAACACTCAACTTCTTACGAGAGTGCCCTCATATAAGCAAAATTGCGAATATCGATCTCAACCGTTGAATTGAGTTTTGAATGGTCTGGATTCGCAGATAATTTATTTGCGCGAACAGATTGTCCGCGAATGCAGATAATTTAAAACACAATTCAACGGCTATTAACAGAAATTCGCATATAATAAGAAGCTGAGTGTATGCAAGAAATCCACAAAGATGTATTCACAAGCATATAATAAACAAACTCAACTTTACATGGGCTCCTAATAGTGGGCAGTGAGATTGGTTCTTCTGAAAATTAGTCGAGATGTTTGTAAATTTGTCTGGACAATTTGAGTTAAACAAAAAAACATATAAACAAAACCCACACCTACAATGTCAAAAACTCTACGAGGAGGATACACCCAAAACTGCCAAACCAAAGGGCCCAAGTAGGTTGTAATATCCATCGGGTCGTTGATAAGTCCAAACGTATGTGTTTGTTGTGTGTAGTTTTTTCATCACCTCGACAAAATGGGGTCGCATTTTATAGGTCTTCGTGGAGTATAATTAGGCCGAGATTCCCTATGGAATAAAGGGGTAAAACGGGTTTATTTTCTGTCACGAAGCAAAATAAGCTCCTTAAGTTCTGTAGAAAAACTCGGCCTAATTATTTTGGTTAACAATTTCTACTTCCATCTTTTCCCTGAATGGTTGATTTTGACATCTTATGGAGTAGTAATTATATTCTTGCACCTTCTCCGAATGGGTGCGGTCAGTCAGTGCCTCATGATCAGCTAGTCGATCGGCCCAGTCAGTGCCTCATGATCAGCTAGTCGATCGGCCCATTGCTGAAATTGCTTGGTCAAGTGCTCGATCGGATCGGCTCAATTTTGCTTCCCCCCATGCACGTACGTACAGTTTCACAAGTACTGTGCATCTTGTTCGCAGTTTGGGTCTTGATTTATTATACGGAGTATTTATTAGTCTAAACATGCATAGCTAGGCGTGCATGCAATGCGTACTGATATTTTTCACAGTTAGGGGTGAGAGGACAATTTGGCTTCTTTTTCACAACACATCAACAAGAGGAAGCATTTTGTACATCCTATTCAATGTGGGTATTAATTGTAAAAGCAATCTGTCTGCACTTTTCATTGAATTTTGCATATGAGTTACATAAGGACTTCGATCAGTACAACAAATTGAAGTTGTCTCCCAGTGCATCTTCCCAAGGAGAAAACAAAAAATCCATCCAACTCTGATTAGACTCTGTGTTTCGGTTTGGGGTCGCTAGACCCAATCCTACCTCTCTGCACGCGATTCTTCACTCGTTACTCCAAAAACCACCATCAAAACTAAACCAAACGGAAAGCTTCCCCAGTAGACCATCGCGTGCATAAGGACTGTTATCCTTCATCCTCCTTGTTTAGGGTGCTCTCATTGTACTGTGTATACAATTACAATTGGATTCACACTTTTTCAATCAATTGAAATTCTAGTTTCTCATAAAAAGGAAAAAAAGAATTGTGATAGGTAACGGAATGAGTGGGTGTTTCCACTAGTGAAAATCATGGAAGAAAAATATTTGTGGTCGAAAAATTGTTAGGTGTTTCCGGTAGTGATTGTGAATAAGTTGTTGATGGTTTGTGAGTAGAGTTACTATAGCAAAAATAGTTTTTGTTGACAACTTTTTTATTAGTAAAAACGAGATTGTAAAATGCTAAAACTTTTTTGTTAGTGAAAACGAGATGATAAAATGTGTTAAGATTTTTGTTGTTTTTGTTACTAATTTTCAAGATCGAAAATGACAAGAATATAGTTTGCGAAACACCCCTCTCTCTCTGAAAAAAACTCTAACCCGCCTCTCTTCGTCCCCCTCCTTCGTCCTAGGGTTTTCACTACCCTTATGTGCGGCGGCAAGAGGGGAGGGTTTTACCCTTGATAGTTATGTTTTTCTTTCTCTACGTGAAGATGTTTTCGCTTTCAATAACTCGTCGTCAGAGATCCGTGATTTGTTGTTGTGGTCTCGCACAGTGGCTCTTCCGATGACGGATTAGGATGATTTGTGATGTTATGGGATTTTTTCCTTTTTTTTTTTTTTTCTTTTTCTTTTTCGATTGAATATCAATTGAAACTTATGGTGAAGTGTTTGTATTTTGCTGGGAAAGGTTTGTTTGGTTTGGGTATAGCCATTGGGGCTGAGTCCTTACAGTCATGGTTGCTTGGTTGATGAATCACATACTTGATGTATTGTGATTGAGATTAATAATATCATCTATTATCATTTTGGTACGAAAAAAAATAAGAAAATGATAGGAATACAAAAAAAAAAAGTTCAAAAGAAAACTGCACAAAGAATCTTAATCGATGGTCAATTCATATAGGTCCAATTAATTAGTGAGTTACTTGTGCATGTAGGAGCATAAAAGCAACTAAGAAACGAAGCGCATCTCGAAGGGAATAAGTAAAATTTTACATCGATCGAATACGTATTTTGGTGAGTCATGTGCTAAATTGAAAAGTTATGCATTTCGAGGAACTATTCAAAATTTAATTTTAATCACTATTTTACTTAACTTTTTTTTTTTTGAACGGCAAAGAAAATTTTATTAATCTTTGAGAAAGATATAAAGACTAAAAAGAACAAGAATTTAAACAGCATCATATTCCTAAATAAAGTCTCAGTACTTTTTACTCTAAACTTAATTTGCCCAAAATCAATTCACCAATAATAAGCATTAAGTTTGATTTTGATGAGGGTCTCAATTTGTAGAGGTGCTTTCTTTCTCTTCAACTTTGGAGAGAGAGAGAGAGAGAGAGTTTACACCAAATTAGTGTAGTAAGTTTGCTATGCCACCATCCCTTTTCCTTTATTTTTTGTAACAATTTTAAAGATTATAAAATTTTTGCCTTTTAAAAAAAAAATTTTTGCTATGTCTCTTGCAGAGTCTTGCAATTTTGACTCTCATAGTTAGCCAAAAAAAAAAAGAAGCTATTATTCCATTAACTTCAGATAAATAAATTAAAGTGCACATAATCAGACCTAGATCGACTTCCGATTCAAATTCAATGGCTTAATGGGATCAGCTTCAAAAAGATCGAACTGGAGAAATACGTTTGTTTTGTTCTTATAGTAGTTTTTTCCTGCATGTTTCAGCATTGCTTCCCAAGGTCTAACCAATGAGGGATACTTTGATATAACCAGTTTATCTAAGGACCGTTTTAAGATCCAACAAGACAGACACTGGCTTTTCACCCTAATTTTCTGAAAAAGGAAAGTTGAAATTTGTCAATCTATATCTCTAAGCTAGTCGCTATATATATATATACAGTTCAAACTCTGAGGTGCCAGACTGCCAGAGCCATGCATGGTGTTGAATTTCAACACTTCTCCTTTATGGTGGGAATCAATCAATGAGAGAGTCCAGATCTGATCTGATCTGATCCAACCGTTCATTTATATTCTTTTTCCTTTTATACCATTTCTTGATAAAGTTTCTCTCTTACCATGAGGGCATAACTCTACCCTTTTATGCACACGGGGGACCATTTTATTTAATTTCCTTGCATCTACTTATTAATTAATATATATTCAGCTAACCAGTTAACCGATCACTATAGGTTTTGAATCTTTGAGATTAACAAAAAAAAAAAAAAAAAAATTGTACCACTCCTATATGTCTGCATAAATTTTCGTATTTTGTTGAGTTTTTAAACATTTTAATGAACTTTTTTACTTATCGAATAGAGGTAAACTATATATACATTCAAAAACATGAATGACGATGTAGTCAAAAAAAAAAAAAAAACGGAGATATGTTTTTTGAAGGAAAAAAGAGCAAAGCGCAAGCTTTTCAGCTTTCTTTAGATTTAAAATGTATTAGTACCGGTGTTTCTCCTCTCAAGGGAATGTTCATTCCGAACAGGAAATGAGGAAATGTATGCGATACATTCAAACAAACTTATTTTAGTGCGACTTATATATATATATATATATATATACTATAAGTTAACCTATATAGTCTCCATACGATCGAGGACATTACGAATATTAAATTAAGTTATAAATAAAATATTTTTCACTCATACGGAAATGCCCTCAATATCTTATCTCTAATAAATGTTACCGTTACATCATTATGATATTAAATATCGTAAAAAAAATCTTTTTCGTGTACAACAATTATAGCATACAAGTCTGTGCCACTTTTGACCTCTCATATTTGAGCAATATTATATAGGTACGCGGATGTATTTGAAGCCGTCAGATGTTATTTATGGACTCCGCAAGACACATGTAAGATCCACAAATGTAGAACGGCTCCAAACACATCTATGTTTGGATTTGTGCCCGGTCATTGTTATTGGTGTCCAAAATATTTTTCCTCATATTTACCCTGCCTAGCTTGTGTTTTTCCAATTTTGATATCTGTGAAGATCAGAACAGTTGTTATATTATTGTTGGGGAGTACGTTATTGGAAACCCTAACAATGATTGCTTTAGAGCATGCGTATGTACGGGGGTATATGTACGCGCAACAAAGACTTGTTACACTGATCACAAGGTGTATAAATTCCTCATAAATTGCACTTAATTGAATTCCCCACCTCAGAGACTTTGTTTGGCCTTTTGATCCTAATCGAAGTATGCTAGCTGAAACTGTTTCATGATTGCTTTGCCTTTGATTAACATCTCTCTCTCTCTCTCTCTCTCTCTCTCTCTCTCACACACACACACACGCACTAATAACATTTGACCAGTTATATATGGAGTACTCCATATAACAGCAGGGGATGCAGAGACTGTTCTCAACTAGTACAAAGATTAAGGAAAGTATGCCAGTATTGTTTTCCTTTTCTTTTACTTTGTTTGTTTGCATTCACATTCTCTTTTTTGTTTTTATCCACATGAATTTATTATATTGTCCTCGAATATATGTGTGAAAAAATATTTTGAATAAAGGGCAAAATAGTAATTCAAGTGGATAAAGACAAAAAATTGAGTGTGAATTATAAAAAAAGAAGTGTAAAAATCAATTCCTTTGCAATGTTTATTAATCTTTAGACAATGTAATACAAATATTAAAAGAACTTGGGGCGTGACGGCATCACAATAAGATACGGGTACACATCAAATCATGTGGTTCCACCCTTTTCTTTTGTTGGGGTTTCTACTCGAATAAACCCTTTCTACCTTATTAATTAATTAATTGCTCCAAACTAAAGCTTGGTTAGAACTTAGAAGAAAATTACCTTTGCCTATGAGGAGCCCAATTCTAGACATAAATTGTGTCAAAACCGTTCAGTTTATGTGAATTCAAATGCATTAAACAGTTTTGGTTACAATTACGTTCGAATTGCTTGTATTTTAAAATTGTGTTCCTAGTATTGTTTTAAGCAGCCTTGATCACTTTGTAGACCATCGCAATCTAAAGAGCAAGAAAAATATATACCACATATTTCCTTAATTTCACCTTGGATGAATTATAAATCTCTTTCTATATATTGAAGTATCCATTATTCTATGTTATCAGCAAAAACAACTTGGGAATTAAGTTAGTTCGTCTTTCAAACGCAGAACTATCCAGCAAAAAAAAAAGGAATTTAAACCCGTTTTTTAATTAACGTTATATACCAAAATTTTGGTCGCTATATATTCTCGATTCATTAATTGATACCATCGACAGATACTTGAAACATCATATGAAATATCGACGTGGCGATTGTAATTAGAAACTTAATAATCAAAAAACGTTAATACGTACTCTCATGCATCTAGATTAACAAGTAGCTTGACGTAACTAGATCTCTCTCTCTCTCTCTCTCTGGAAATGCATCACTCACATTTTTACACACGCATAGTTTCGGTACATTAATTTTTCAATGAAAGGAAAATTGTGTGATATAAGTAAACAAGTCTCGATATCTGATTACGTTGTTCGCAGGGTTAAAATATCATATTCTAAGAGATGAACTGCTTGATCATCGAAATAAGAGCAAAAATAAGGTGGGTAATGTCCATTCATTTTTTAAGAGTGATGATTGAACAAAATTGAACTCGCGCATGTGTTAATGCTTGCGTATAAATGTGGTATATGTAAGGCCTTTTTTGATAAGGTACTGGATGATATCAGCTTATCCTTTTTTTTCAAACATGCATTCATTTGGCTTCCATTATATCACGGGTACTCCTATTGCCTTGAATTGATCACACAATTCCCAAGATTAAAATTTCTTCTTGAGGAAAAATCAATCGTCAATTGATGTTGATATCTCAGGCATGTACCATAATCGATCATGTCCCCTTCAATTAATTATATACCACCCCGTTAATTATCTAGCTAGTACTTGTAGTACGTACTACTTTAATTGATAAAGCAAATATTAAACTTAATTACTAGTATTATCAACAGATCCCATTTCATATTGTCAGAAAACGTTTTAGGAGTAACTTTTAAGGGTGAGTTTCGTGAAATAAGCTGGCCGAGCTAAATCGTATTGATATTAACCACTTTGTTTTTTACCAAAAAAAAAAAAAGAACCTTTAGCCCCAAAAGGTGATGTATGTGAGGAGAATGACATGTTTTGAAATTTGTGTAATTGTGTCTCGAATTCAACTCGTTTCATGCATGCTAATACTGTGATTTGGCCCATTTACTAGGGTTGGGTACAGATTTTATGATCATGAACTTGTATTTTTTTAGTAGATAGATATATAGAAAAGTGGATTTGTGTGGGAACAGCTCGATCTCTAGCTAGGGCTTTATTTAGCTTGTGATCAAATTAATTAAGCTAGATATTATTGGCTCATTGTGATTCATCTGCAGATCGATGGATCTTCGTTTGAGATAGTTAATTAGCTAGTCTTTAAACTAAACCACGCACATGTCATTGCATATATGTGTTAATTAATTGGTTGCCGTTAATCCAGGAAGTACGTACTAGCTAGTCAAGTGTATATATATTTTCACGATTTCCTAATTGCCGTAACAATATGTGACTGATCTCTTGCTTAATTTGTTGCAAAAGTAGTAGTATGTAGTCTCTTAAGAATATTTCAGTGGATTATAAAGACTCGTTTATCAACTTAATTCATCAAGGAACAATGGATGTACTTTTTCAGTGAAAGGAGGATTGCGAAAATTAATTTTGTAGCAGGCCGAGCGAGAATGGCTCGGGTCGTGCCGATAGAATCTCAAGACATTCGGAGGACTAGCCGGACGTCGAACGGATAACATCCCTAAGCCTCGGATAAGCCGAAGGTCTCGTGTTCCACCTCTGACCATGTCAGTTACTTGTTCACGACGTTCGGCTCGGCAACCCCCCTTCGACATTCGGCCGCCATACTCGGTCTTGAACGAGTGTGGGGACCATAACCTCCAGCTCACCCACGTGGGGATAACCACCATAGCCATGATGACCATAGTGACGTCAGCCGAACGGTTATCAAAGGTAATGATGAGGAGCACGTGAAGGTGCCAGCTCACCTCCCAAACGGTTACAAAACCCTAAATGTGACGTAAGGGCGACGTCAGCCGACGCGTGTCAGACTCATAAATAATCTTGGAGACCAAGCTACGGGTTCCCTATAAATACAATACTATGCCTTCTGGTAAAAGGTATGTTCTACACACTCCAAATAATCCTAAAACCCTAGCTCTTGCTCTCTACTCTTTCCTCTGCAAGTTGACTGATTCTTGCACCGGAGGGCCATCCCGGAGGGCCTCCGGTGTGGTCTTTAGTCGTGCTCTGTTTTGCAGGATTAGGGGGAGGACAGGAGCAAATCCCACGTCACAGCCCAAGGAGAGTGAACCACCTTGATCGGAGCCCCCACAATTTGGTGAACCCGACGTGAAAGTTTTTCAGATCCACGGCGGCCCCACCACTTCTCTCCTTCTTTCATTCTCCAAACTCCTCTCCCACATCTCCACCACTCCACTACTCTCAAAAATGGGCGGAGCTCCACCTCCTTTCAACCCCCTCAACCCATCCCTCCAGATCCTTCCAGAAGCAGGCGTTAACACCGCCTCGCCATCTCATCCCCCTGGCTTCACTCCACCCATCGTCAGTTCCTCCATCCAACGTCCAGTCACCATGACTGAGGACACTCTAGCTTACGTCCAAATGCTGGAGCAACAACAGGAACAAACAAACACGGACGTAGCCATCCTCAAAATGGAGATCGCCAGGATCAAAGCAAAAGAGCGTCCAGCGGCCTCTCGCTCTGGATCTCAGGGAAGACGCCAAAGGAGAAGCCTTCCTCCTCCTCTTCCCACGACTGGAGACGGGGCTCCTCCCAGAGTTTCACTCCACGACCGCCTAGACCCACCACTGGCAGACAATCGAGCTGGGGACAACGCTCGCTTTAGGCAGCAACGTTCCCCAGTTCACATGCGTCTCGGTGGTGGCACGGGCCAAAGAGGTGGAAGATCGAGGAGAGAAGGAAGTACTCATACTGTGTATTCAAGCTCCTCGGCAAGAGACGAATATTCTCAAGGCGGACAGAGTTACGACACGGTTCAGTTCAACGATCACGAGAATGGTCAAGCCTTGATTCCTTATGACGCTGGACGGCGCAAGAGCCGAACACTTCAAAGGGACGGCAAGCGACATGAAGGCTCTCGAAGGGAAGATGATGATGTCCCTCAGGGTAACTTCCAAGCAGGAAGAACCTTTTACTCAAGGAATCCGCCAGAGTTCGCTCGGGACAAGAGCGTGAGCGTGGTGGTTCGGCGCGACGACCAGCCAAGTCGCCGAAGGGTCTACCGAACAGAGAACTTGCCAGAAGACGACTAGCAGCACGAACCCTTCGACAGGATTGACAACCCACATCGCCGTCGGCCCGACCGAACGTCTGATTATGATAGGGATCGCCGTGCTTCAAAAAGGTCCAGAGCCGACAAGGATGGACGACCGCCTCGGCCAACTCACGAGTACCAACTGAAGAAGTTGACAGAGTCTCCGTTTTCGTCGAAAATTCAAGCAACTCTGCCGAAGCCTGGCCTCCACCTCCCTAAATTCCAAAAGTTTGACCCCAGCACCACCGAGGCTTACACACACCTCATCAGTTACCAAAGCACAATCTCGTGTGTGACTGACGACGACGCAATCATGTGCAAGGCTTTCCCCTCAAGCCTCGGCCGCCTCGGCTTACTTTGGTTCAACCAACTGGAGGCTAGCTCCATCCACAGCTTTAAAGAGCTCGAAAGGGCTTTTAACTATAAGTTCATCACAAGCAACAAGCAAGCCAAGGAGGAAGACGCCTTGGCCCAGATGAGAAAGCGACCAGGTGAGACGCTTCGGAAATACGCCGAGCGTTACTGGCAACTGTTCAATGAGATACCTGGAGTCGACCAGTATTGGGCCGCCAGAAACTTCAAAAATGGCTTGGAAACGGGGAGCAAGATACTAGATGAGCTGGCAATTCGGGCTCCACACGGGATGAACGAGCTCATGAGGACGGTTGAGCAGTTCTGTACGTACGAGGAGTTCCTCGCTGAGCGAGAACTTCAAAGCGGACAGACGGCAGCCGTCCCTCAACCTCTCCATGTTCCAACCCCACAGATCGCAGCTCCAAAGCCCGTAGCGGCTCCTCAGCCCAAGAAGCAAGTCAATACGGTAAAGACGACAACAAAAAAGGCCCCAAAGCCTCACGACTACGTCGCGGAAACAATCGTCTTCAAGGAACCCATCTATTTCCTCCTACGAACGCTAGAGCGCGAGCCCTTCTTCGTCTGGCCAAATCCACCAAAGCTCAATACCGAGGCGGACAATGAAAATAGCCGGAAGAGATGCTCATACCACAACGAGCTCGGCCATTACACGACGGCTTGTGCTCCTTACAAGGCGCTCTTGGAGAACTTGGCAGCTCAGGGACTCCTAGACGATCACATAGACTGGACCAAAACTCCGAGGCGACAGCCGAATGCCGGAGCTCAGGCTCAAATCCCTCGACCTGTTGGGGTAATCAACGTTATACACGGCCCAGTCACCAAAGAAGCCGCGCAAGTACTTCGGACAGAGCTACGAGAAGCACAGAAAATCTCTCAAATATTTTCTGTTGGCCATGCCTCAAAGAAGCCAAAGACAGCCGAACGACCCTAGTCCATCACTTTTACAGATCGTGACTTCCAGAGAGTTCAGACTCCCCATAATGATGCTCTTGTCATTACGGTACAGATCTCAACTCATGCAGTCAAACGAGTTCTTGTGGATCAAGGCAGTTCGGCAGAGATCATGTATTTATCTCTTTTTAACGAGCTAAAGCTTCCCCAATCAAGTCTCGTCCCAACTGACGTTCCATTAGTTGGCTTCAGTGGAACGCCAGTCTGGCCCCTCGGGAAGATTGTTCTCACAGTTGTATCTAGCTCGGTCGCGGTTAACATGGAATTCCTCATAGTAGACGCCCTAAGCCCATACAACGCCATCCTCGGAAGAAATTGGCTACATAGCATCAAAGCCATTGCCTCAACCTACCACCAGGTGGTACGGTTTATTGGAGCGACTGGCCGACAGGAAGACCTTTACGGTGATCAAGTCCAAGCAAAACAATGCTACGTCTCGGCAGTCGGAAGGGCGCCGAGCCCAAAGCGCGTACATTGGGTGGAAGTTCCGGATAAACCAGCCCTTGAAGACGTCGGGGCTCCTGCCGAACAGAAATCAATGGAGGATCTTGTGAAGGTTCCTATAAACGACGATGGCTCACGCTTTTTCATGCTCGGTTCCAGCTTGACGGATGCCGAGCGTGAGGAACTTGTCCAATTTCTCAAAGATAATATCGAAGTCTTCGCTTGGACGCCGTACGAGATGCCTGGTATTGACCCTACTTTCATTCGGCACTCTCTAAACGTCTCTAAGTTAGCCAAGCCTGTGATACAGAAGCCCAGACGTTCGGCAGCCATCCATGCTGAAGCAGTTAATGAAGAAGTTGATCGGCTCCTCGCAGCAGGGGCTATCAAAGAAGTCCAATATCCGACCTGGCTCGCAAACCCAGTGGTGGTGAAAAAGAAGAACGGAAAATGGAGGGTCTGTGTGGACTACACCAACCTGAACGATGCTTGTCCAAAAGACTGCCTCCCCCTTCCCAAAATAGACCAACTGGTAGACTCCACTGCGGGCCACGCCCGATTGAGTTTTATGGACGCTTACAGAGGATACCATCAGATAGCAATGGATCCAGATGACATGGAAAAGACGGCCTTCATCACCCCTAAAGGTCTGTTTTGCTATCTTGTCATGCCCTTCGGCCTCAAAAATGCTGGTGCTACTTTTCAAAGAATGATCTACCTCCTCTTCGGTCTTCTCATCGGAGAAATCATGGAAGCATACATCGATGACATGGTCGTAAAAAGCCTCAAAGCCGAAAACCACCTTGCCCATCTAGCCGAGGTATTCGCTATACTCAAGAAATTCAAGCTACGGCTCAACGCCGAGAAGTGTGCTTTCGGCGTCGGCTCCGGTAAATTCTTGGGCTATCTCGTCACTCGTAGAGGAATCGAGGCCGACCCAAACCAGATCTCGGCGGTACAGCAATTAAAGGCTCCGTCAATCCCCCGGGAGATTCAGAAACTGACGGGCATGGCCGCGGCCCTCAATAGGTTCATCAGTCGCTCCTCGGATAGATGCCACGTTTTCTTCCAAACACTGAAGAAATAAAGCCGCCGAAGCTTCGAATGGACAGAAGACTGTGATGCAGCTCTTACCGAACTCAAGACCTATCTTGGTTCGGCACCACTTCTCGTTAAGCCACATCCTTTCGAAACTCTGTACCTCTACCTAGCGGTTTCCCCTCATGCTGTCAGTTCGGCGCTGGTTCGACGAGAGGGCCCTGAAGACCAACCTATCTACTTTGCTAGTCGGACGCTCCTTCCGGCCCAAACACGGTATCTTCCGTTGGAAAAACTCCTGCTCGCTCTTGTCACTGCGGCTCGGAAGCTCCTTCCTTACTTCCAGGAACACCCAATCATTGTTCTCACGGAATATCCCCTTAAGAACCTCCTTCGGAAGGCTGACCTTTCTAGCCGAGTCTCTCAATGGGCAGTCGAATTAGCCAACTTTGACATCCATTTCGAGCCTCGAACAGCAAAGCTCAGGTGTTAGCCGATTTCATTGCTTGAGTTCACCTGGAAGCCCAGGCGAGAGGCCTCGACTCGAATATTGGATCTGGAGCAAAGAAGTGGCTTCCGGAGGACTTGGAACCTTTTCAATGGTGACGTCTGGAAGCTACACGTCGATGGGGCTTCAAATCACAACGGTGCTGGTGCCGGAGTGGTTCTTGTCACCCCATGCGGCGTGCTGCATGAAAGTGCTATCACTCTCAACTTTCCAGCAACAAACAACGAGGCCAAGTATGAGGCTCTACTGGCAGGACTTCGTACGGCTGCAAGGCTACAGGCTGAAGACCTCCACGTATTTTGTGATTCTCAGTTGATTGTCAATCAAGTGACTGGGGATTATGAAGCTCTGGATCCTCGGATGCTGAAATATCAAGTTACGGCACTGGAGCTAATCAGACAGTTCAAAGGCTTTCATATTGAACAGATCAATCGGGAGAACAATGCTCACGCCGACGCCCTAGCAAGTTTGGCTTCGGCTAGCAAGGCCTCAGAGTTCCGAAGCATCAGCCTCGGCCAGATCGACGAGCCAAGTTTTGAAGCTCCAGCCGAGGTCCTCAATATCTCCCTCGGTCCTAGCTGGATGGACGAAATCGTAGCTTTCCTCAAGCATGACACTCTACCCTCGGACAAGAAAGAAGCTCACCGAGTCCGAAGCAAAGCAGCGTATTACTGGCTCTCTGAAAGCGGACAACTCTACAGGAAAAGCTTCACTGGTCCTTACCTACGTGTAGTCCATCCCACCGAGGTCCCAACCATACTCAACGAGCTTCACTCAGGAAGCTGTGGCTGTCATTCGGGAGGACGTTCCCTCTGTCAAAGAGCACTTAGCCAGGGTTACTTTTGGAAAGGGATGAAGAAGGACTGTGAAGAAGTAGTGAAGACTTGCAAACCTTGCCACCTCTTCTCTCCCATTCCTAAGCAGCCAGCTCAAGAATTAAAGCCAATTACCAGTCCTTGGGCTTTCGCCCAGTGGGGTTTGGATATCGTAGGAAAACTTCCAACTGCTCCTGGAGGTTTTAAATTTCTTATCACTGCAACAGATTACTTCTCCAAGTGGGTGGAAGTCGAACCGCTCGTCACCACAACCGAGGCGGAACATCGTAACAAGGTTCGGCGTTCCATACGCCATCGTATCAGATAATGGCTCGCAATTTGTTGGCAAGGAGCTCACTGGCCTATGTGCTGAGTTCGGCATCAGATTCTTCAATTCCACGCCATCCTATCCTCAGGGCAACGGCCAAGACCGTCTGTGCGGGTATTAAGCGACGGCTAAATTCCAAAAGAGGAAAATGGGCCGAGGAGCTGCCTCGGGTACTTTGGGCTTATCGCTCCACTCCTCGACGATCTACTGGGCAAACACCCTTCGCCATGGCCTTCGGCATGGAGGCAGTCATCCCACTGGAGTCCAGGTTTCCTACGCTTCGAACTGAGACATTCGATCCACAAAACAATGATGAAGCAGTAGCCACCGAGCTAGTACTGGCCGAGGAAAAACGGGACGAAGCTCAACTCAAGCTCGCCACAAGAAGTAGCTAGGGGCTATAACAGAAGCATTCGGATCAAGAAGTACAAGCCGGACGATTGGGTATGGAGGAAGGTTGTTCGGGCAAGTCAGAAAACCAAGTTCAAACCCAACTGGGAGGGTCCCTATAGGGTGATTAAAGAAGTTGGTAATGGGTCTTACAAACTGGAGGACAAAGATGGCAGGGAGATTGAGAACCCTTGGAACGCTCTGAATCTGCGAAAGGCATACCTCTGAAGTTAAGCCTTCGGCCTGAGCTCATCTCGGCCCCTATCTGTTTTCCTTTACTAAAAAAAAAAAGTTTTTGTAATCATTCTGCTAGTTCGATGGAATGAGAGAACCATGAATGAGAAGTTCCACGCTTTATCTTACCACTCTTCGGACACATATTTGATAACTTGACTTCGGTCACCTAGTTCGGCCTCATGGCTATCTGAAAACGTTCGGATCTAGAATCCAACAAATTGTACAAACTCGGACTACTTGACGTTCGGTTTCACTTGAGCATTTAACCTCTTGGTTAACATTTAATTCGGCTAAGTTCATTGATTGATTTGAACAAACGGCCACATCTTGATTCGGCTACGTTCTTTATTGATTTGACCAAACGGCCACACCTTACCCATTTACTTAGCATTTTATTTTGGCATAAGGTTGACACATGAACCGAACCTTACACCAACATAGGGGCTGTTACTAGGTAAATGTGATAAACAGAGCTAATACACCCTCGGCACAGAATCTTTGAAAATATTTCTAAGGCAAGAAAAGAAATATACATTCATTAAAGACCAGCAGACATGCAAAATATTCTAAGGCATGGAAAAGTATAAAGCATGCGTTCGAAACATCAAAGCCCAATCGTTCGGCAAAAACAAAACATCCTACTGTTTAAACTATTACATCTGGCACGGAAAAATCCTAATGTTCGGATCCGTCCAGTCCATTCAAAAGTTTAACAAAAACTCAAGGAAAGTTGAAAAGAAGGCTACTAATTCTCAAAAGAAACAACCCTTCACTGGCCATCGGCCTCGGTTGCTTTCTCAGCTTATTCACCCTCGGCAGGCTTTTTAGTCGCTTCAACCTCGACCATTACCTCATCTTCGTCTTCCTCAGGAGGCAGGGGCTCGCACTCCTCGGCAGTATAGGGGAGCTCGAGGCCCGGAATGATTGGCTCGGGAAGGTTCTTCAGAAAGGACGAGTCGGCGTCGACAGCCAACTGACTTGCCATTGCCTTGGCTCCCTCAGCGTAACCAAGTTTGAAGAAATCAGGGAGCCTCTCCTCCAGGGCCTCATTCACCATTTTATGAGCTATTTGGGTATACTCCAGCGCGGCTCGCTTGATGCCGGCCTCGTACCCCTTGGCGTCGGCCTCCCTCATCTTTCCCCTCTCCTCCTCCTTCAGCTTTTTCGCCTCGGCTTCGGCAACAGCTGCAGCAGTCCTCGCCTCATCAAGCTGCTTCTTCAGCTTGTCAACCTCGGCTTCGGTCTCCTTCGCACTTGTCTCGGAGATTCTGCACTTAGTCCGCCAGGAGTCCCGCTCGGAGCGGTATCGTTCACGCTCAGCCTGGACCTTGTCAGCTTTGTCATAAGCCTTCAAGGCGGCCTGGCCAGCCTGCACAAGGGAAACGAAGAAAGATAAGAGATAAATGGGAAAACCAAGCAAGGAAAGTAATTCTAAAATCAAATGAAGACGTACCTGGACTAAGTGGGAGCATATCTCCCTAAGATTCGGCATGAGGTCATGTGGGACTTGGTCACAATCCTGCGGAAGAGCCAGGCCCCTCAGTAAGGTAACGGCCAGGTCCGGTTCCTCCTTCACCGAGTCCTTCAGCTGTACTACCCTACCGTCAGGCAAGGTGTATGAGGGGCTGAAGTGCCTCAGAAAGTCGATCTCTACCGGGGGGTCGGTGAGGTCGACGTGGGGGGCTGGTTGATTCTTTTGTTTCTCGGCTGGAGAGGCTTTGCCAGCCCCGGCCTGAGGAATTTTTAAGGCGCTCAGCTGCGGAACATCCTCGGCAACCTTTTGTCTTTTCTCCCTCTGTTGTTGATCAGAGGGAGCCTTCGATTTGGCAGTCAGATTGCTGGTTTTGGTAGGGATGACTCGCCTCGGAATTCCTCTTCTTGACATTTCCTCGGCAGTTGGTTCAACGATCTTCAAAGGAGTGTTGAGTCCTGGGAGCGTTGGCTCTAAATCCTCTTCTGGACCAAGTGGACTCAACCACTCTTCGATGGTATATCCAATTTTTGGTAGTTTCACTCCTCGCTGCCTCTTTGGTGGGGCTCCTTCAACGTCCGGATCCGCCTTCCTCTTGGTTTTGGTTGTCCCGGAGCTCGGTTTTTTCCCTCCGGTTAGCTTGTCTTTCTCGCTCGGATCTGCTGTTTTTTTCTTCTCCTTTTTCCTCAGCACGCCCTTGTTTGAAGGTTCGTAGTCCAGCAAAATTGGGGCGTGTCGGCAAGCTTGGGCCCTTAGGATATCACAAGCAGATTTCCGAGACACAGAATTTAGCGTCTTCGATATTGGTCCGAGCTCTGAAAAGAGAAGGTAAAATGGAAAACGATGGACATAAACACTCGGCAGAAACTAAAACAAAAACAAACATTTCATATAGAAAAGGTTCGGATCTGCAAACCTCTCTCTTCGGTAAAGCGAGGGATGGGATGGCTACGGGTAACCCCGCCGAACTCGAAGTTACCTCGGACCTCGAGGAAAAAGTTGGCCCATTTATCCGTGTCGGAAAGTCCCTCGATGAGGGGTTGCCTTTTTGGGCGCGTCGTCAAGAACCGACGGCCGGACTTCCCATGGCGAGACATCGTATATGTATGGAAAAGGTCGGTCGGTTTGAAGTCCAGGTTCTGGCTCTCAACCAATACAATTACCGACATGATTATTCGGTAACTGTTGATCGCGAGCTGGTGCGGGCAGAGACTGAATTTCCATAGGACTTCCCTGAGAAATGGATGAAAGGGGAATCGAAGTCCGGCCTCGCAGATGGCCATAAGGGGCACGGTGATATGCTCTGGGCGGTCCTCCCGCTTGGCCTTAATCTGGTCACTTTTTACCCTATGGAGGTAGACGTCGGATGGGATGTTATACTTCTCTCGGAACGCTTCAAATTCGGCCGTGTCCCCGCTGAAGTAGTGTGCGTAAGGGCAAAGAAGTCCCTTATCAAATAAATCATCATCTTTTGAAGCCGAAGTCGAAGCTTCGGCCTCAGACGTGAACCTCGACTGAGCCTCATGGCCCAACTGGGGCTCGGTCTCAGACTCGGTCTCACCGGTAAAATTGATTTCGGGTTCGGTAGCGTATCCCTCGGCATCGTACTCAAAATCTTTCTCGGCGTTTGAATCGTTGGAAACTGCAGACGTCGCAGACATCCTCGTAGATACAGACTCTTCAGCTCGGCGCTGGTTTCTACGTTGTCGTGCTAATTCGTCGATGAACTGACGCTCGGATTCAGTCAAGGAGCGATCCGAGTCCGAAGAGACGTCGATGACCTCGTGAGCCAGACCTAGAAGAAAAAGCAAAGGCCAAGGATGATGAATCCGCTTCGGCAAAAGAAAGAATGAAAAGTCTCGGCTAAACCCTATAGGCTCACGAGTCATTCCTGTTCCATTGAAGGCTCGGCACCCCAAAGGCCTATTCTACATTCGGAAGGAGCTTTGAGTGAACGTCTCGGCTCTCCTAAAGAAGTTCGTCTAAACCTAATACCCCATAGAGGTTCGGAAGAACAGGATGAATCTGAGGATGAACATCACTGTTCAAACCCAGATTCCACTATTCGTATGAAACCCAAAAATCCCAGGAAAGCCCCAAAACCCCATGAGAAGTGTGACAAATTCGACAAAAGCAGAAAGCAGAAGAAGACGATCACTTACTTGAAGAACTTGCTGCTTGATTTTGCTTGGAATTGAAGATCTGAGGCAGGATCGAAGGCTGGAGCGGATGGAATTTTAGAGAGAGAAGCTCTGGGCGTAGAGAGAGAGAAGCAAAGAGTATTCTCTCTCCTCTCTTGCCTCTATTTATAGAGCTCCAACCGTTTCAACTTTCCCGCGCAAACATAACTCCGCCGAACCTCCAGCCAATCAATGCGTGACGCGTGTCCCCTGCCAGCCTGCAGACTGCTGCACCCGTCCCTTCGCCTACCAAGGCGTCCTTTCAACTGACACTTCTTTCCCCCTTTCAACACCTGTCCACGTGATCAGAAGCTCGGATCCAACCGTTGCAAAACCATTTTCTGGACCCTTCCGAAGTCAATTCCTGTCGAATGAAGAGATTCGGCAAGAATTGAGGGGCTATTGTAGCAGATCGGCGAGAATGGCTCGGGTCGTGCCGATAGAATCTCAAGACATTCGGAGGACTAGCCGACGTCGAGCGGATAACATCCACAAGCCTCGGATAAGCCGTAAGGTCTCTTGTTCCACCTCGACCATATCGATTGCATTCACGACGCTCGGCTCAAGAACCCTTCGACATTCGCCGCCATACTCCTGGCCTTGAACGAGTGTGGGGACCATAACCTCCAGAGCTCACCCACGTGGGGATAACCACCATAGCCATGATGACCATAGTGACGTCACCGAACGGTTATCAAAGGTAATGATGAGGAGCACGTGAAGGTGCCAGCTCACCTCCTAAGCGGTTACAAAACCCTAAATGTGACGTAAGGGCGACGCGTGTCAGACGCATGATCAACTCATAAATAATCTTGGAGACCAAGCTACGGGTTCCTATAAATACAATACTATGCCTTCTGGTAAAAGGTATGTTCTACACACTCCAAATAATCCTAAAACCCTAGCTCTTGCTCTCTACTCTTTCCTCTGCAAGTTGACTGATTCTTGCACCGGAGGGCCATCCCGGAGGGCCTCCGGTGTGGTCTTTAGTCGTGCTCTGTTTTGCAGGATTAGGGGGAGGACAGGAGCAAATCCCACGTCACAGTCCAAGGAGAGTGAACCACCTTGATCGGAGCCCCCACAAATTTATTGGATAGTAGCTTTAGAAGCTACTTTGAAAACTTTAGTTGACCTAATCTCACTTAACTAATACTTAGGGGGCGTTTGGTAACCTTTTTATTTTCAGTTTTTGGTTTTTGTTTTTGTTTTTGTTTTTTTGAAAAGTGATAAAGAAAACATGTTTGGTAAGTCGTTTTTAGTTTCTCGTTTCCTAGAAACATTTTCAAAGTTTCCATAAATTGTGAAAACCCACAAACGGTGTTTTCCCCTGTTTTTTTTTTCCCCCGACCGGCGCACTTTCCGCACTGAACTCGTCCATGATGCATGTGTATGTACTATAAACACATGTGAGCATGTATACATACTGCATATACTCCTACCCATCCAACCCCTTTTTTTTTCTCTCTCATTTCGTTCTTTTGGAAGGAAATGAAATTATCCACCAAACATGTTTTATCGTATTGTCATTTTTAACTGTTTTACAAAAAAATGTATTACCAAACATGTTTTTTATTTTTATTTCTATGAAAACTAAACATGATTCTATTTTTAGTTTTTTGTAAACAAAAAACTGAAAACGTTACCAAACGCCCCCTTAATGAATGAACATATCCATACGGATCAATACGAAAAAATTGAAAAAGATTAGAAACCAAACCAGAGAAGGAGAGGAGAGAACTGAACACATATTTAACATGGAAAAAGTGGTATATGAGTAGCCCTACAATTTCAGTGCTTGTAATATATTCAGCAGTACAAAAAGGAAAGAAATCAGAGAACTCTAGGGATTTCGCAAAGCTTTCAAATCGTCAGTAAATTTAACTTTTTGCCTTGGGGTACTTTTGCCTGAAAAGTAATTAGATAATAATAATAACCCTTGGGCCTTGGCCACCATATATATTTCGGATTTGTTTGTAAGGCAGATAAGATACGTACACAAATAAATACGTATATTTTTTGGACGGATAAGATACACAAATAAATACATTTATAGTTGAGTTATGGCTCATTTGTCGGACGGATATTATTACGCGTACACAAAGAAAAACAACTTCCCAAATTTTATTTTATTTTTTATCAAAGTACTATATCTCAAAAACCTTCTCTACAATCAACGATCGACGTACGTACACTAGCTTAAATTCTGACCACCTATTAATTTTCTGTACAAATTTTTTTTTGCGTATTTCTTACAAAAACTTCCAATTTGCTCTCTCTCTCTCTCTGTTTCTAAGTACTATGGGCTTCATTTCCACTTCACAATAAATTACTAATTAATTAATCTTCCAAACCGGCCACCCCTAGCCTACACTGTCTTTATGTGACATGCTTTCATCACCCTAGCTAGTTCCAAGCCCCGGCCTTTATCCTTTCTGCAAACTTAGCCCTTTATTTTGAGTTATTAATTTGACTTTAACTTATAAGTACCACCCCCCATTGCAGAATACATTAAATAGGGTTTCACAATTCCCTTTTGAACAGAAACCCAAAAGGCAGACTTATGTCATGGATATCAATAGCAACCCTAAGTTCACAAACACCATTTGGGAGCTTGGTATGGCCATGGATCAAGGCCATATCCTCCACGATCCTCTCCCTCTCGAATCATTAATCTGGCCAAATTACCCTCCCCCCCAAACCCATCAAATATCCTCCTCAACACCAACCCAATTACCTACTTCTCATGTCTTCAGCAACCAAACAGTACTGGAAAACCATCACCAGATGGAAGCAGAAGTAGAAGTCCGACTAGAAGAACAAGAAGATCAGGAAGAGCCAGAGGAAGAACTGGGAGCTATGAAGGAGATGATGTACAAGATCGCCGCAATGCAACCGGTGGACATCGATCCGGCCACAATCCGGAGGCCGAAAAGGCGAAACGTGAGGATCAGTGACGATCCTCAGAGCGTGGCTGCACGACACCGAAGAGAGAGGATAAGCGAGAAGATAAGGATTCTCCAGAGACTCGTCCCTGGAGGAACCAAGATGGACACGGCTTCCATGCTGGATGAAGCAACTCGCTACGTTAAGTTCTTGAAGCGACAGATTCGCCAGCTCCAATCGAATCACCACCCACTTGGACACGTTGCGAACGGGGATTGGCTGCAAAACAAGGCGCATAGTTTCGCCGCTGCCTCGTGCTCCATGGAACCGCCAGGACTTGGTGGGTACATCTTTGGAGGCGGCGGCGGTGGCAGTGGTGGTGGTGATCCTACATGAGGTAATTAGAGGCTAATTAATGAGGAAATGGGTAGTGATTATTGTGTGTTTACTGGAATAAAACTTGATATATTGATGTGTATATAAGCAGTTTGGGGCCGGGGATCGAAGATATTAATTAATTTAGAGACAAATTGTATTAAGGCCAGGGTTGGGTTGGGTTAAATTAAGGAGGGAGGGAGTCATCAGTCATGTGAAGCTAGCTAGCAAAGGTTTGTTAGGATTATGTTGACTAAAGGGCATTGGAACAATCATAACGGTTAGCTGGAGTTACGTACATGCTTATATATAAATACATATATATATATGCAGATTGAATAATACTACTACTATATATCCCTGTGCAGAAGCAGAATAATATAATAATGAAGGATAAAGGGATTACGAGGCCTGACCGGAAAGTTTGTTTGGCCGACACCCTTCCGGGAATAAAACAGTGACGTGAGGGGCCATTTGAATATGATTATACCCCCTCTTTCGTCTCTCTCTCTCTCTCTCTCTCTCTCTCTCTCTCTCTCTCTCTCTCTCTCTCTCTCTGTGTTGCTTGTGTATATATGTAAGGCACATGCTTGTTTTTGTCTGCATTATGTGTGGTGTTCATGATGAGAAAAAAAGGGTTACAGTAGTAATGAAGAGAGACTGCTACCGATGTGATTTTTTTGTTGCAGTACAACAGAAGCTAGGTTAAGTAACAGATCTTGAGGACTCAAAACAAACCCTAAACATGCATCTCTACCAATTGCCATAGCTCTTTATCTCTTTCTGGGTATATTTATTTAATCCACAAGTGGGTGCGCAAATGGCCGCCTTTGAGATTCTTGGGGCCTAAGATGAACTTATGAGGGGAAAAAAAATATTTATATGGGGAAGAAAAAAAGAGACCCCTAAGACTTGAACCATGTATATACCTCTTAGATAAAGGAACTAATTAAGCTTTACAACTAGGCTAGCTAGCTTATTTGGTATGTAAGTGCTAGATTAAATTAATATATATTACATATATATCTATTTAGGGTCCTAATTTTGATCCAAAATTCAAGGGCTCACGTCCGCCGCCTTGCTCGTCTCGGCTCAGAATTGGCCCTGCATGTAGTTTAATTTGTTCACTTCTTTAATTTTTTAAGGAAACGAATTAATTACTCTATTCTTCCAAAAAAATCCAATTACATTGTAACTCTTAATTATCAGATTTTACGCATCGTTTATTGTAAAGCAGTAACATAATGATGGGATTCGTAAGCTCAAACTGTAGTTCTTGTTGAGGTGTAGAGGCTGTCCAACTTTCTGTTGGATGGGGTAGTCCGTGTTTTCTTTTTCTATTTTCCCCTCGATGTACCCTTTCGAGTTAATATAAAAAGTTTTGTTTGCCGAGCAAAAAAAAACATAATCAAAGTCATGTCTCATGCCACAATATCTGTATTGATTTTCTTGCCTTTGTTGAACTTATAGAATCGAATTATGGGAGGAAGATGTTACACTTCTATGTATGCATGATTAAAACAAATTAAGCCTCGTACGTGTTCTACTTCGATAAAAGCTTGAAGAAATCTCGCGATTCATGAATTTACCCCTAGAGACATGTCCATATATATAAGGTATATATGGATCAATTTTCTTATGAAGGATGTCGAATGAGATATCCAAGAAATGACATATGGGAGAATCGATCCACTTCATATAATGTAAATATGCATGCACAATATACCAGTCTGCAAGATATTTTGAGAAGAAACTGAGCATTTTACTGTTCCCGAGTAGTTTTTTTCTTGAAACTTTGTACAGCTATATATGGTAATTCCATCCATGTGTATTATCGCAATGCAGACCCTGCCTCTTTATGATTTAGGTGTCGGGGTCAGTATACATCCGCATATTTTACAAAGTCACGATTGAGAATCTATGTACGTAAGTGAAGCGCATGCATCCTTTTTCAATTGTATGTGGTAGTCCACAAGTCAAGATCAAGAGGATGGACTAACACGAGAACAAAAATATAATAACAGAATAGATAGGTTACATGAAAGAAAAATACGAAACTATCCATGCAAAAACACTAGACGGTCCAGATTCACTTAGACTGTCCGTGAAACTGTTCATGGACAGTTTCATATTTTTCTTTCATGTAGTGTATTAGGCCTCATATAATATAGAGGAACCTCTCAAATTTTTTTTTTAAAATTGTTGTAAGGATTTAATTTATAATAGAGACGAACTAAAAGAACTACCAAATAAATAACATAAGGCTTCAAGTCTAAATCAAAGGAATTGAGAAAATTACCAAGGGTAAAAACACACACACACACACACACACACACATATATATATATATATATATATTTGACTTACGCTAAAATCTGAACACCAAACATAAATTAATACTGATAAAAACAAGCAAAAAACGACTTCTATCAAAAGTGAAAGTAGGTTTTAAAACGGTACCATAACAAATGATTCGGAGCTCCAAATGAATTCCATCGCATGAAAAGACCCTTGGTTTGGGAAGCGATGAGTCTTGTAATTGGGTTGTTTTCGATCCGCGAACATCGGGCCACACCTCTACTAAATACTAAATACATAGTATTTGGGTTGTTCTGTTCAAACTCGGTCATTATGGAATAAAGTACAATCACATTTGAATCATATATATTAAAATCTTTAGAATTTATGTCGTCACTTAAATTACAGATCCATAAAATATCTACTTTTCTTTTTTTTCTCGGCAAACGAAACATTTTATATAATCTCGAAGGGGTACATCGAGGAGAAAGTACAACAAGAAAAACTATCCAACCAAAGTTGGATAGAAAGAACGCCTAAAGATTACATTACAAGTTCACTTTTCATATCCCATCAAGATACCCTTTGAAGTCCTCCACTGTATAAATTTTGATATCAAACTTAGTTTTCATCCACATAAAATATCTACCTATTAAGATGCCAGTTCATGAGAATTTGAGGAATGTTGATCATATATGAGAGAGAGAGAGAGAGAGAGAGAGGGAGAGAGAATATAGAGATTATTTTGCAAAATTGAGGGGTCATTCTCCATGGCTTTCCCCTTGCATCGTCCAATTAGGTCATGACCTCCACCATTATGCGTGAATGTGAATCATTATTTTTCAAAATTCGTTTCATTTTGTTCCAAATATAAAAAAAGAGATAAGTATAATTTATTTTCATCATGATGAAGGCTTGCTTCACCAAGTCATTAATTAGTATAACCTGTTATTTCGAAAATCTTTAGTTGATTTCGCATCCCTTACAATTGTTCCTTTGGGAACGGTTCATTACTTTGTTTGATCAAACGAAATAATGTATTTGCCGTTCAACAAAAGAAGGAAATAAATACTTTGCTCTTTTCTCATCTCACTTATCTCAATTTTTTTTTAATACTTTGTCATTCGTGTTTTTTCATCTTTAGTGGTTCTTTGATCAAATTACTTATTTGTATTTTTAGATGTATATATATAGCGTGCCTCTATTCAAAAAATAAAAAATTATTAAAATGTTTAAAACATTGACTAAAGGCAAAAAATTACGCAAACTTATTCAACTCTTTTATCTTAAAAAATTGACAACCAAATAAGGTTAATGCACTGTTTTGATCAATTTGGTGGGGAAGATGTACTCAGATATTTTTGTTTTCCTCCAAAAAAAATAGTTTCATTTTGGCTAAAGTAGCAACTAAGTAGAAAGAAAAATGCAATTTATTGATGTCTAAGGGTGTTCAAACCGGCTTACAAACACCTCAACTAATCTATAGAGGATTAATCACATTGTCCACTAGCGGTTTCTTATTTAAAATCGTTATAAACCGACCCTGCAAGAATTGAGGTAACACCTTCACACCTTAAAGTTTCTAATCTGAAAGCTTAATACAGAGCAAATTCTTAAGTCTCGACCGCCAAACTTACCATCGGGGGTTAGTACCAAGAGAAATGTTCATTAGATGAAAGATATGAATGTCTTGCAAAAATAGATAAAACTATTACTCATCATATGGTGGCGTATCACTATTGTTTTTGGGCAAGAGAGAGAATTGATCATAAATTTTTTTCAATCTTAATTGGTTCTTCTTTTGGGTGAGTTCTTGTTCTTGAATGCATGCATCCCTAAGCAACAGCAATAGGCCCATTCTTAGAGGCCCATTTACTTTTGGAGAGATATAGAATAGATGTTGTGACAGCTAGCAAGCCCATTCAATGAGGCCCAATGTTTTTACGTCGGAACTTTAGTAAAGAAAATATTGATAGACATGTAAAGGGAAAAACTCCCCTTTTATATTATTATTATTATTATTATTATTATTATTATTTTGTCTTAAATAAGTACTAGTCACAAGCTTCTTAATTTGGATTCGATTTAAAATCATGAACACTTCTTCATGGTCAAAAAAAATCTCTGACTCTCAGTTGTCTCACTCTTCAGCCATTCCATTTACAACTGGATTCTTCTTCTCTCTTTTTTTTTTTTTTTTTCAAATCAATGGTTGAAACAACCACTCAAATGGGTATTTGGAGGTTGAGAGTTGTTTGGAGAAGGGGAGGGGAGAGGGAGAGAGGGTGGAGATAATAAACAGGGATATTGTGAAGTTGAAGGAAGTTATAGAACCAAAGGAATACCCAGTGAAGGGGGTTGTAAGGAGCAAAAAGCGGAGCTAACAATAAAAGTGAAAAAGAGTCTGCAACAGAGATAGATTGAATTCTTAGCTCCCCTATTATGTTGTAGATCATGGTGGCAGTCTTGTGTATTGTGGGCTTTGCTTTATTTGTTTGTTTGTTTCTTTTTCATTCTAATAATAACATTGGAGGTTTGAAGCTGAGAAAAGATTATCAGCTCCCATATCTTATATGGTTTGGCTTTGGATTACCCTTCCCACGAAACAAAGAAGTTTAATCATTAGCAACACATGCATTCATATTTTGTGAACAAATAACACAATAAATGTTTTAGCTATTAACGTCCTCGGTTTTTTTTTTTTTGGCACCAATAGGCATGCATGTCCCATAAAAAAATGTGGTACCGACTGCAGATACAGATTAATAAATGCGGGCAAGAATAGGATAGAAGAAAATTTAGCATCAAGGGCTGCGGCATCAATTCTAAATATAATCACCATTATCTTGGCATAAAATGATATTCACAATTGCGATGATTTATCCTGATATCCACATGCATTCTGAAATAAGTCGACATTAACTCGCAATCATATTAAGGCCCAACTGAAAAATACATTAAAAAGAACAAATAAACTAAAATGAATATTCCTCATTTAGAAGAGGCAATAATCAATCGTTGCTTTCAACAAAGATTTGATCCCCCCGGCTTCCTTTATGGAAGTGTATAAAATGGTGAGTAATTAAACTATAAGCCAAACTAAACTATAGTATGAATAATAAAGCACATACCCATATTGGGCCGAGAGCACAGATATATACTAATAATATGTAGAGTAGGTCTCAATGACGCATGAATTTTACATAGATACGAGGCTCACCTGAGGAGTCACCTCCACCAACGCGTAAATAAACAAAGACTCCTTTACGGAGTAATTGCCAAAGTCTTTCACTCCTCTCCGGTTCCTCAACACTCTCGCGCTATTTAAACCCCTTCTTCCTCATCCCTTTGATCCCCCCTCCCTCCCTCTCCCACCCTCCTTCCATGTTCTCTCTCTAGAGGCGGCTCCTCTCCCTCTCTCTCTCTCTCTACCCTCCCTCGGCTCCATCTCCCCCACGAGTAAGATTTCTACGTCTTTATTTTCCTTTGCCCGATGTTTCTTTAAGGAGTCTTCGGTTGGATTTCTTCCTTCTCCTATCCGATTCGCGTCGGTGATGCGTGTTGGGTGGTATAGGGTTTTCTTCTGCTCTACTGCTGGTGTTTGTCTTAGCTTCTTTTTTTCTGATTTGATTGGTCAATCGCATGTTTTTCACTCTAATACTAGAGATGCTTGTACAGGTGTAGTGTATTGTATTGGGTTTCGTTGATATGGGGTGTTTTGGGGTTGGGGGGTTTCTGATTGATAATATTCTTTTCTGCGTCTAGCCACCATATGTTTTTTTTGTTTGTTTGTTTGTTTGATGGATCTGAGATATTGTTATGCGATGCTGATATTGTTTAAAACGCTAGGGTTTGTGTTGCGCACCAAATGTCTTGTGATCCCAGCAAGAAACCTCGCTGTTCTCTTCAGTGTGCTTTCTGCTTCATGAGCCGGGGTAGGTTGTGGTGTCTTCAGAAGATTCTGTTTCGTCACTGGACTTGACAGAAATTGGTAAGGTTTAGGGAAGTCATTACGGGTTATACATAGGAAATTTTCTACTGTTCGTCATACTTTTTAGACAGGGAAGATACTACTGTTAAGTACTGCTCAGACGCGCTGGTTGGCTGTGAGTTCACGCGACAGGTTTTTATTGTACTCGGATTCTGAAGTTTCTAGATTGTTGGAAGTTTTGTTGATGATGGCGAGTACATCCCTTCCTCCGGGATTTCGTTTCCATCCTACCGATGTTGAGCTGGTTATGTATCATCTCAAAAGGAAGGTAACAGGAAAAAATGTCATATTTGAAGTCATTTCAGAGCTCAACATATACAAGTACTCTCCATGGGATCTTCCAGGTATCATTTTTTGTACGTTCCGCACATATGTTTCTATCTCTTGCTTTGCTTGTTTAATTGACCGTGTTTAAAAGGAACTGGTCTGTGGTACATAGGGATGAAACCGCTTCGTTTTGGTTGGTCTTTGGCCGGTTTTACACTTAACCGAAGCAGTCGATTTTAAGGAATTTGTGAACACCTACCGAACAGATCGGTGGGCAAAACCGGTTGCTTTGGTGTAGTATCTCATCTGTTCAGTTTGGTCTGTTTTGGTGGTGTAGATGAGGTCTTCAAGGACTTACAGAGCTAGTGAGAATGTATGAGATGGTTTCTTCACAAGATGAAAGGCACAATAAGACTGAATGCCAATCACTACGCACAACCACAGCACCAAGATTTAGTTGGCATTTGGTTATTTCTGTAAAAAACTGAAACTGAACCAAAGTTCGATTTTTTCCTAAAATTGAAACTGAACCGATACTCTATTTAAACCTCCTATTTAAGAAATGTATCTCTTTGGTTACTTGGTGCCCTTTTGTTATATTTCTCTCTGGTGAAACCTCTTAGGTGGAAATTTTGTCTATTGTTTCTGTTTCTTTTTGTTCTCTTTCATTGCCTGTCTCTGTTTCTAGCCATTTGTTTAGGGTGATATATTTGTTTTTGTTTTGTTTGTCAGATAAATCTCGTTTGGGAAGTAAGGATCTTGAATGGTTCTTCTTTTGCCCGAAAGAGACAAAATATGCAAATGGAGCTAGAATGAATCGTGCTACTGATTGCGGGTATTGGAAATCTACTGGGAAGGATAGACAGGTTTCTTACGATGGTCGAATTGTCGGGATGGTAAAAACTCTCGTTTTCCACACAGGCCATCCCCCAAAAGGAGACAGAACAGATTGGGTCATGCACGAGTACAGGATGCTGGATGAGAAGTTGACAGATGGTGGGGTTGTTCAGGTAATTTCTTTTGTTCGTATTTGACTCTTTTGGGCTTGAAGTCTTTTTTTCAAGATTAGGTATGCTGTATTGTCTGATGTTTAATTTCTTCATCTGTTCATTTCCCATCCAAACCCACATGTCCTAATACACCTGATGGATTTCGTAGATTCCATGTTTTTGTCTGTTATTGGGCCCATGGTAATCTTGCAAAGTTAAAATCATGTGCGGATATCATTCTTATTGTTTTCTATCTTATTGAGTGCCGGGAATTGGGGGCTGGGGTTTTAATTCAGGAAGGGGAGGAGGTTGAAGGTAATTCCTTTTCCTTTGTTGTGCTTGATTGATAATAATAGTGTCGTTAGGAAATTACTGCTCAGCATGGTGTTGAAGATAATGTGCTATACTCCATGGGTATGAAAAATTATCTACATGTTTTTGTTTGTTGAAGTTATCTGCATATAAGGAATCTTCGCATCAGTATGTTTTTCGTATTTGTTTGGTTCTATCGTTTGGTGGTCGTGTGACAACTTCTGTTTTATCTGCATTTGCAATTGCTGGAAATAGCGTAACTAAGAGGGCTTTGTATCAAGTGTTGACAAAGAAGTAATTGTGTTTAGGAATATGTGCTTTCGTATATGTGCTTCTCATATATTTGCAAGTCACAGTCTCTGTACTGATTTCTTTTTGGCAACTTTTACTGGCCTTGCTTGCTTGAATTCGTGATGGCAAAAATGCATTCTATTGACCTTTAGAAAAAATTGTTTGTCATTAGCTCCATCTGATCCTATCATATACCAGTTGCTTTTGAGTTGTCAGTGGTCCTTGGAGCTATTGCTTTCCTATGTTGCTGGTTCCAAAGGTTTGGAAGATGACACTGACATTCTTCTTGTTTCTTACTTCTGTGCAAGCCAATAGGTTTTGCCCCTTTTACGTGGATGCAGGCTAAAAAACAATAATTTCTGTGCCTTCTATTACAATGGTTTAGTTATTCTTTGAATATGAAATTTAGTAATGAGCAATGAGACATTTATTGACTTTCCAAAAAAAGACCTTAATTAATTTCTGACATTTGCCCACTAGGCAGTTCATAAGCGTGAGCTCAACTGGGTAATACCATGGGTGCCACTCCTGTAGTAAGTCACATGCTTGCATTGTCCTACTGGAAGGGTCTTCATAATATAGCCTGATGGAGCTTTACTTGACTAAGGGACACTATGGGTTAAGGATGGTTACTGCCTCTCAATACCCATTTACCAAGAGGTTTGAGTTACATGTGGAATTCATTGAAAGAATCATCTCTAAGAAGAATGTAATTCTCCAAATTGACTAACGGGTAGTATCTTGACCAGCACAAAACCCATTAGTCATGCAACCATATGGGACTATGGTTTAAGGATGGTTAGTGCCTCTCAATACCCATTTACCAATAGTTTTAGCTTGCATGTTGAATTGATTAAAAAAAATTGAGATATACAGAGGGTAAATCTGAACCAGCACAAATGGTAAAGGACGGTTAATTCTCCAAATTGACTTATGGTAAAGGACGGGTAATATCTGGACCGCACAAAACCCACTAGTCATCATGTAATTGAATTGGTTTCTTGGTCTTTTTGAACAATCTTTCTTCCTTTTATTTAGATATACAGAGCCGGTTGAAGGGTTTTTGCGATTGTAATTTTAATTGACATTAAGCTTATTGTGCTGTAGGATGCATATGTGCTCTGTAAAGTCTTCAAGAAGAGTGGCCCAGGCCCCAAAAATGGTGCACAGTATGGGGCTCCATTTAATGAGGATGATTATGATGATGATGGTGAAATCTGTGGTGCATCGTCTGTTGTCCAACCCCCACCAGAACTGCCTGTCAACAACTGTGTTTTCCATCCTGGAAGCACCTCTAGTGGGCCTTTATGTAGTTCCGTAATTTTTCCTGGCAGCACATCTAGCGGGCCTTTATCTGATTCTGCTTTTGTTCCTGGAAGCACATCTAGTGGGCCTTTATCTGACCCAGGTCCGTCAAAAGCTATGATTTGTGCTGATGAAGTGCCTCCACCCATGTCAGATAATTCTGAAAACATTATTTCCATGCTGGGCATGTTCATACCAGATAGCCCTGGGCTTCTTTGTGAGAATGTCAATAACGAGGTATGTAACTTGCTACCGTCTTAATGAGCCATTTCCTCCACTCGTGTCGTTCTTGCTCTGCAATTTATTCATTGTTCCTTTTGGATTTTTGGGTTTTCAAGCATCTCGCACTTATAATCTGACTGATTTAAGCATTCTAATATGGCAAGTCAACAGGGTATCTTTGTTTTCCTTCTTATTTTGAGTTAATACACCAGCAGTGTGCAATCCTGTGACAATGTTTTAAATCATATGATCAACAAAGGGCTAGTAGTTGCTATTGCCTTCTTGTGTATGCCAGATTTGTGTAGTACATTCTATTTAGTTTTTGGTTGTTTTCAATACTGATATTCAAAATTTGGCACCTGTTAACATGAGAATTTTAATTGTTGCTGCTTATAGGTGGAGCCTTTCGGACATGTGAAACGGAACGAAGGCTTAGCTTTTTTGGATGGAAATGATATATTCAGTGGGTTAGAGGACCTAAATACCAGCTGTGCAGAGCTGCGTGGAGGAGGTTCCAGTTTGCCCGGCCTTCAGACAACTGGACTTGGTCTTACCCCCATGCTTGCAGGCAATGATTTGTTTTTTGAGCTGAATGACCTCAAGGACCCATTATGCTTTACTGCTGATGACATGGGATCTCAACACTCTCTCGCTGATGCTCAATGGGCAGCCTGTGTCCAGCAAAATTGCTGCCCAGGTGATTCTGTAGGTTCTGTTCAACTTGATTCTGCCTTGTACCAGTCACCTTTGCTGCCAGAAGAATCTAATGGAAGAGTGAACGAACATGCTGTGCAATTCCAGCCATCATCTGCAAACAATTCTGATGACTATGTTGACGATTGGAACCAGCATCTGTGATGGATTTGCTGTTCTGCATTCGACCCAAATGATACACGTTCAACCCAAGTACCATAAATCTAATGGTCTGTACATAACTGTAACGTAGTCTTTATTTACCTGCTCCTTGCGGGACAAATCTTCTATTGTTGTTCTCATGATTTCTCTGTCATTTACTCTGTTTGAGTTGTGTAAAATGAGATGATGTTAATTTGGCAAACTTGTTGCAAGTTGATTTACTTGCTGGGTTGCTCTGAATTCTACTCGATTGGGTTCTGTCTTGGCTTCTGACCATCTATAAAAATCTTTTGTTTGGGATTTTTGCATGTGTATTTGCTGAGGATGTGTACACTTGTTGAGTTTGAAAACTAACAAGTACAGGGGTGAAAGATTGTTGCAACCGGTCCGGTTCTGTCTCTCTTTTTTTTTGGGGGGGTCAAGAACTGGTACTGTACTTGTCTAGGAAAGGACAAAATAAGGGTAAAGCTGAGGATTTTTGAACGCCAAAATCAATTACCATTCTTATATTGTTGATTAGTTTTTCAACATTTTTGAAGTACATGCAAGGATATCATGTAGCGGGTATATGATTCTCATGATCACATAATCTATTCTTGGGACAGGGAATGAAACCTTTTTTTAACTTACGTAGGTGTGTGGGTCGGCTTAAATGCAGCTCGACTAATTTGTTTGTTTTGGTATTTCCCACGAGTAGTGTTGTTTGAATACATAGGATTGCATATGCAATGACGCAGGTAGTAAAGTTATAAAATCGTAAAGTTAAAGCCCGAATTCAAAAAAACATTACTAGTATTATACATGAAATTCAGGAAGAATATATAGTAATCTGAACACGTAGGCAAGAAATTCAATTTCAATCCAAAGTTAATTTTTTTTTGGAGTATATATAATGACTTCACTCCAACTCATGCATTTAGCTTTGGCCTTTGGCGTGTTAATACTCTACTACTTTTTGGAAGAGTCAAACTCAATATATAGCTTTGTCGGTTAGGCATTACGTGATAGACTTTGTTGATGTAACGTTGCCATAGTTTTTTAACACATGAATATGAAGTTGATGCAGTTAGACAGGGTTAACAACATATTTGGTTGAAAGCGATAGTCTACCCAAAACAAATATATATTTATTATATAAAAGGGAAAATGGTTACATCACGTGAAATAATGGTAATTTGTCCACGTCCCTTAATGTACCAAGTAAGTAGTTACTAAAGTAGTATTTATTTATTTTAACTGTGCACAGATGCGATTGTGAACAAACTTGGGGAAAAAGTAGTAGTAGTACTTTCAATTTTATTAAACGGAAATTTTAATTGCAAGGACGGATTCGTAGGAATCTACGTAAAACAAAATTGCGTTTGAACCCATTCCGAATTTCAAAAAAATCTAGTGGCAGTGAGAGCGCAAATTCTTCTCTCTCTTTTCTTGGTTGTTTTTGGGCTTCCTTCCTTCCTTCCTTCCTTCCTTCTTGGTTGGTTTCAACTAACATTTCCCCTTTTTCTTTTTCTCTTTCTTTTTCTTTTGTGGCAGCTCACTCCGCATGTCAGTAGGAGCAAGCAAGTTAAATTAAAAGCCTTTCCAAAGGATTGGAGTATTTGCGGATCAAATCAAATACTAAAATAAAAGGATTGGAGTATTTATAGTTTATTTTACTACTATAGCTCTCCTGTTCCAGTCCACCCCCCTGACTACTGGAACAGGAATCTCTTCAGTCTCCTGTCTCTCTCTCTCTCTCTCTCTCTCTCTCTCTAAAATGGAGTAGTACTACTAAAATGTAGGAGTGGTAGTAACATGATGATAGCGTAATACTCCTTTACCTTTATTCGTTTCCCAAACAACCATACCTGAAAACAAGAAAGAATCCAAACCCCCCCCCCCTCACCAATTCCAACAAATCACGAACCCCACCGCCGCCGTCAACAATGGATGATTCAATTTCCACCAATCATAATCCCCAGCACCGCCGTGACCCGCCGCCCCGCCGCCGCTCATGGTGCTGCTCCTTCGCCGTCCCTCCCCACAGCCCCGAAAACCCGGCTTTCTCCCACCCTAAACCCCCTCGTAAACCCGAAACCCTCTTCAAGTCCTTCGCCAACTCTCCTCAGCAGACCACTAGACTCGGCCTGGTGGGCCGGATCTTGTCACCTGGTCGGGTCTCCCCCATCGACTCGGATCCCACGCTTCAAGAACCTAGGGTTTCAGTTTCACTGCCCTCGCCGATCCCCGATGCCCATTCGCAGTCCCGATCCGAGGGACTGCAGAATTCGCGGCCGGGGCCGGAGAGGGGTGCGGGGGAGGAAGGCAATTTGGGGGTTTTTGATGTGAGGTTGAATTTGAAAGGGAAGAGTGGGGATACATTGGTGCTGGAGCTGAACTCGGAGGTGTTGAGTGCGAATAGCGAGGTTTTCGAGGGGTTGATTTCGAATTACCGGAAGAGTAGGAGCGATTTCGGCGGTTCTAGTCTCTGTAGGATTGAGGTTCCTGAGGTGGAGAAGTTGAATGTGTTTCGTGAGACAATTGAGCTCATGTTTGAACAAGATATCAGTAAGAGGCTTTTGAAGATTGGGGCCTATCGGTCCATTGACATACTTGAGGTGATTCCTTTGGTTTCATCCATGCTTTCGTCATTGAAATCTGGATTTGCATTTTGGTTCCTTCTTGTTTTCTACTCCATTATTGAAATACTTCAGCTTTAAACACTTGTGTATTTATAAAGGGATTGTATATGTGTGTATTTATTAGTGTGTGTGAATGATTCACCTAATCCTGCAAGGACATGGTGATTGGAAAATGAAACATAAGAGGGGTAATTCTCATATGTTGCTGTGAGACTTGGCGATATGATTCTTTGCATGTTTAGAGTACTTGTAGCCACTTTGGTGGTGGAACCATTGGTCTACCTTGACAAATTAATGACAGTACTTTTTTGGGCAGACTTCTTTTGTTTGTTCTAATTCTGAACAAAGTTTTGTAGTTTACATAAGGGTATGATGAGTTCGGAAATTTATGTTTTATTTGGTTCACCAAATTATTGGGGGCTTGAGGGGAAATGTAAAGAGAATGCAAACAAGATCATTATTTCTTGCTTGGTTTGGTTGCAGTGGAAGTTGGTCAGCATCAAGTCTAGACCCACATGGAACCTTACGTATTTGAGTTAAAGTTTTGGTATTGATATGCACTTATATATCCATCGATCAAAAAGCATGTATTCATAAATCTTATCTTTGACGGTTGGGGGGTTTATGGTAGTTTAGTTTTTATTTAAAGAGCCAGCATGTTTGTCATGGATAATATAAAGATACATACTCTCATCGGATAAAGGAAACTTGAGGTAAGGAATGGGAATACATTTACTGTTGTTACGGATACGATGTAGTACTGGATAAGAGAAGGAAAATAAGGGCCAAGATGTAAGCACTTGTACCCGCACCCTACACCTCTACTGCTCTACATCGAATGTAGGTCTAAACAACTCGTTTTCTCATCTATCATTTGTTAATTGTATCAATGATACAGAGGAATTTTGTCGTTCGGTGTATCTATGCCGAGATAGCAGCCCAAGAGAGGCAAATAAATACTCCTTGAAAGTAAGGAAACAAATACCTATCATGTGATACATTGTATCTCCTTATGTGACGTGTGAGTTGATTTAAAGCACTTTTGTGTTAGTTTTTAAGATAGTTTTATGCATGATAGTTGCAAGTGGTACTATACGTGATTGTTTAGCTATTCAAACTGACATGGAGCTATTAAATTTCTAGTTACATGGTCTTATCATGATTAATAACAAGCTCTTTTTCTCGGCGTTGTAAGGTATCAGCAGGCATCATGTTCACCAGGGGTGTCTTGTCCTGTTTAAGGTACCTCGAGGCAGTGCCTTGGAGTGAGGAAGAAGAGGATAAATTGAGGAGCCTTTTTAATAGGTATAATTTCGATGAAGCAACAAGTGGAGACATCTTGGCCAGACTCCATTCATTGGACTCTGTACACAGCCAACAAACTTTAGCTAGACAGTTGGTTTGGTCCATCACCACTTGTACTAACGCCAGTGCAAGAAACGAGCTCAAATCCTTAGTCAAGGGACTCCTTAGCAAAAGCTCAGTCTACGAGAAGAACTATCCAGACATCAACAAGGAGGATTTGTATAATGTCTGTCAGTCTTGTGTGGATTCGTTGGTTAGCCTTTTTGAGGAGGCCACTGGCTCTAATAGCAATTCAAAATTGGGGGAAAAGGATTCAGATAAGCCTTTGGTTGAACGTATCTCAAAACAGGTTGATAATATCAATTGGCTCCTAGAAATCTTGCTTGATCGGCAAATGGCTGAGGAGTTTGTGAATATATGGGCAGAACAACGGGATTTGATCCAGATGCATGAGAATGCATCTGCTATGGTTAGGTATGAGCTCAGCAGGGTTTCTGCTATGTTATTCATTGCACTAGGGACCAGAAAACTGCATTGCCGGACGGAAGTAAGATTAGGGTTACTTGAGGCATGGTTTGGTCCAATGCTTTTAGACTTTGGTTGGTTACAGAGGTGCAGAAAGGGGTTGGATATGAGGGCATTGGAAGAGGCCATGGGGCAAGCACTCCTTACGCTTCCTTTGAAGCAGCAATACGCTTTGTTCATGGAATGGTTCCGGTGTTTCTCGAAGAATGGGACTGAATGCCCTAATTTGAGTAAAGCGTTTCAGATATGGTGGCGGCGATCATTCCTTAGGGGCTCTGAGTCTTGTGCCATTGAGTCCAGGTGATTTCGGGTGCTCTAGTCAGGTCATTTTTTCTGTCGTATTATGTAATGTTTGCATTGTTGTTGGGTTAGATGATTGTGAAACATATGGAAATCAGTAATAATGAAGATCAACTTTGGCGAATGTTAGGAGCTTAAAATGTGATAAATGGCATTGTAGTTGCAAAAGTTGAAATATCTTTGTTGGCCCATCTGAATGCTGGTGCTACAAAAACCGAGAACAAATTGTATGGGCTTTTCAAGAGTATTGCCCGTTACAGCAGATTTTAGTTCTAGTCTCCAACTTTCACCTCTTATTGGTCATTTTATTTGGATTTAATGTTTTAAAGTTGGTTCCATTGCATTGGAAGATACCCCTCGGCCAACTGGTGAGGGTGGAAGCTGATTGAGAGGGGTATTTTGGGGCTGGTGCTCGGAGGTGAGGGGAAGAGAGACGGTGGCTTTTGTGGGTCGTGTCAGTGGGAAGGCATGGTAGACGGTGGTGTAGAAGAGAGTAGTGGCTCTGCTCTAGTGGGGGTTGCTGTGGGATCGTGGGGTAGGGACATGGTGGAATCCGGGGAGGAGAAGCTAGCTGTTGATCAACGAATGGGGTCTCTGAGATTTGTATATCTGTGGTTTCTGAGACTGGAGAGAGAAGTCATGGGTTTAGTACATTCTGCGATTGCAACTAGTATAAATTTTCCCTTGGTTTAGTGTAATCAAATAGTTATAAAATGGGAAACGCACAAAAATTGCCCTTAATTGTGTTCGATCATTTTGTAAATTTTTCTTTTTCGTAAATTTGATGGACAAGGGTTCCAATTAGCTGTCGATTTAGTTATGCTTTGCAAAAACGAGAAATCTCGCAAGGAAAAAAAATTGCCATTATTTGGTAGAAGAATGCGTAGAAAAAACAAATAATTTAACAAGGCCGGTCATGGTCTTCGGCTTTCAAATCTTTCTTCCTGGCAGGCGATGAAAACACTAGTACTCCTACTAATTACCCAAATGAAGAATTAAATAAAATATGGCACACGGCCCACATTGTAGTAGGCTTAGTCACAATCCTTGCACAGCGCTCGCGCTCTTAATCTTCGTTCCGGCAGATTTTAGTAGTTTAGAATGGATTTCAAGAATGCTTTGACGTTTGCACACCCACACGTGAATTGTGTGGACTTGGATAGTAGGTCCTCCTGTATGCACAAATTTCCTCCAATACAAGGGTATGAAATACTGAGAAATAAAAAAACAGGAGTAAGAAATTGTCCAATTCAAGCATCTATTAGCATGGAGACATTCCGACCAGAGAAAGACAAGCAAATCAGCTACACCATAAAACAACTCACAGTTTTCTCAAATATATGTATTGTTTCAAGGGTCCACATTTTCCCAAACTCTAATTATAAGGTGTAGGTGCGAGAGAAAAAACTGTGTTTCACATCCCAAACGATCACCCCATCTGAACCATGTGAATCATTTTCTACAAGCAAGGAAGGGAACCCTGCCTATCTCTCTCTCTCTCTCTCTCAGCTGCCCATGGAAGTGGAATAGTAGTATTTTCACTTCTGCTTTTGCTTCTTCCCACCGGCAAGAATACGTTGAATCTGAAGGCCTCGGCTGAAAGCTTGGTTGAAAAGAAGCCTGGTTTGGAATTCAGAGACAAAAGGGAACCAGGCAAGGACAGCCACCGGGACAAGGATCACAACTCCCATCATGTACTCGTACCCTCTTGCTAGAGCTTTCACTGACCCCCACATCCCCAAACCCTTCACCACCGGCCGACATGCTTGTGCTATCTGCATGCAAACACAATATCAAAAGACATTATACATTAGGGGGCATGCAACGCTGCGGATGACTCGGATAGAAAATGAAGTGAAGGAAAAGATATACATAGCTAGAAAGAAACAACACAACATAAGAGAGAGATGTACCTGAAGAAAAGCCCATCCGGTTGGCATGAAGGCCAATAGGCTGGCAAAGATGTCACCCACAGTAAGATTGAGGAATGTGAATAGAATGACAAGAGTGACCACGGATCCGATAAACAGAAAGAGCTTCAGGAGCCTGAACATCAGCTGGAAATCTGCACTGAACTTCTTCCTACCCATGGACACAATCTGCATGTTGGAAGATGGATGATTTGATGGATAATGTGCCACAAGTACAACACAAAGTAAGAGAAATCGAACAAATTCAAATCTTTGGATAAGAGCACCAACCTTCAAGACAACCATCACGGCAACAATGACCAGCCAAGACAGAGCATACACCTGCAATTAAGTTGGACTTATGTTATTATACTTTATGGACCTTGTTAACTGAAATAAGATTTTAGAGTTCTATAAAACTCAATGTGTTGGAACCAAAAGGTTAACCGAAAAGCACGACGTTTCCAGAACTTGTTTTAAAAAAAAATATTTCAGGAAATGTTCAGCAAAGCTAGAAATTACAACCAAACAGGACGTCTCTGTCAAGGAGACCTTATATTCTTACCATGATACTTGTGTCACCATTGGCCATATTCAGATGATACACAATTCCATATTGAAAGAGAAGAAATCGGAAGGAAAGAATGATTTCTAAAACCCGTCCGAAAATCCCAGTGTACTTCAAGTGTTCCTGTTCCTCATCCCACCAGGACTCCCAGCTCTTTGTTGCCGGAACACCAATACCCCCATGGCTACTTATCCACTTAGTCCAATCATCCCAGTCTTCCACTATCTTTGGCCACTCGAATCCTGATGGATTGAAAAGGAAAGGAGCAAACAGCCAAGAAACCACTAGAAACCACATTGAGGCACTGAGCATAATGTAAGTAACGGGGTCCGCATCTGCCGAGCCATAGATACGATAAACTATAAGCAGTACCGCAATTTCCAGTGCTTTTACAAAATGGCTCCTTGAGTACATCCTGTAGTTCTCTGCAAACTTCTCATGTCGAACCACAAAACCACGCCCAGTGGCTCTGTACTTGGCCCCACCATGCAAAATGGTGCGCCCGAAGTAATGGACCTTTGTCCCAAGAGAGAAAGTGAAGAAAACAGCAGCTAGTTGAAGCTGCATGATGATCATGTCACCTACTGCGGTTCTGAACCCTCTCTCAAGACCCATCTCCATAACCATGGGCAAGGCCATCAAAAGACCTATTTGAACAACAGATTGTGAAGCCATAGCTGCCTTCAGAGGATCACTTCCTTTGGACCTTGCAAATTTCATGATTGACTTCTCCAATCCACTCAATGAAAGGTAGAGTCTTCCATATAAGAATGCATAAACCGTTAAAACAACCATCTGCACAGTAACTAGAAAAACTTGCATGAGCGGATAAGATGGGGAAAAAAAAAGATTAAACGAAAGCCAAAAGAAACTATATATGGAACTAAACCAAATACTAAATGCGTTAGGAGCTAGGCCACAATAGATTAGCAATTTAATGAACTTATTATGTATTTCTCTACTATCGAATAAAAGGAAAGACTCAAGGCGCATATACGACAAGGTTTGGCATCATAAAGAGAATGATGAAGGCTAAGGAAGTACTCAAGAGGGAAGCCTCATCAAGAAGGCGTCATAGCATCAAATAGACATAAATTGCTTGAGTAACAGCAGGATCAAGCCATAAACCTTGGAAGACATCTGGGCTAGTCAGGGCCAACCAAGTGCGTACCATTCTGGCGAATGGAATATGGCCATTGACTTTCCAAATAGCATAATGTTAACCCTTTCAAGTCAAAAAAAGATAACTTAAATTACACAAGAAGATCAACGGATATTTTCTTCAGGTCAGAAACTATTTATTTTAATTGCGTACATGAGAGATTGGTAAGGAAATTGATGTTAGAGGACTGGAATGCGAATACATCAAAATATAAGAATAATACACCCCACCCACGGATTGGCCCCTCTCTAGGTAACTTTCAATGCCAAGTGAATCTCTAAATCAATCTATTCTCTCACTTTAAGTGACTTATTAAAACAAGTGCAATGAATCCAAAATTGTGGTTGACCGGCACAAAAACCACAGCCTGTAGCTCAGACAGTAAAGCAGGTTAATAGCACATGAAGGGCAACGATGTTAACACTCTTCCAAAATAACTATTAACTTCGAATTAGGTTGGTTATGCACTGTTTATTGTACTTAAGGCTTTAAGCATGTAAATGGGTTTACCATTGAGCTGATATAAAACCCAGTAGTCGTAAAATAGCATGACATCATGCGGAAGAAGTCAAAACGATGGCCTAATCTGTAGATATCCCGGCTGAGTGTTTGCTCTCCATTACCACAGGCGACTTTAGCTTCAAAAAGCGAGATTTGGTTGAGGCCAACATCTCTTCCCTTTCCAACTTGGATATACTCATGATGTGTTATATTGCCACGTCTCAGTGTTGAATTAAAACCTACAGAACAAAGCTAGTTATCGATGACTAAAAATCTCATCAAATATGCTTTGGGAGGTAGAAGATTCGTAAAACTACCAGCAAAGATATCCTCGCTTAGGTTGATTCCCCGAGAGGCTTTGCTAATGCCACCACGAGTAATGTGGAAAATCCTGTCAAATACATCTGGATGCCCATAGTGGAACCTCACCCTAATCCAGCAAACATACAAGAACAAGATGAACTTCATATTATAAGGCACAACTTGAGCAAAATAACAAAAAAAGTCATCAGAAAAAAAAGCCAAAAAAAAAGTCACTTCGTGAGCTATGGGTTAACAAGAAGCTTTTGTGCTGAGGTTCAGTCTGGCCAGAAAAGGACATTGGAGACACAGACACACACGCACACACAAGGACTCTGAATGGTTGGGAAAAATCCAAAAAATTTGGATAAGTCAACTGCATCATCTTTCTTTTATAGGTAGAGTCTGATCTCATTCAAGGGAAAGGAAAAGATATTTCCAAGTACTTCTCCACAGTAATTACTGAAAAAGGAAGGAAAACATTGAGGAAACATACTTCAAAGGTCTTGCAAGAACTCTTTGACCTAAGGTGACAAAGCTCGTTTCTTGATTTGACATAAACCAAGCCAAAGAAGAAACACTGCAGCAGCAATAATTTAACGGATCAGATATCTTAAAATTCCGTACTTAAAGGTCAATTCCAACATCATAGCTCCCAGAAAAGTAATATGATTATCCAACCTTCCGGTGAAGATATTTTCACGAACACCCAAAATTGTAGGGGGGCGTACCCCATGATCCTCATTGAACTCTTCTAGTAGGTTACGCATTTTGAAGGCTTCTTCCAAATAATTGTCCTACACAAAAAATGGAACAGTGAGTAATGCTAATGGCACAAGAAATCCAAGACAACTGAGATCAATTTTTTTTTTTACGGTGACAAAAGAACTTCTAAGGACCTGGTTCATGTCAATTGTCTGAAGTGCTTCCCCTCGAGTAAAAATAATAGCATGGTTCTGATTTTCAGGCTTTCCTTCACCTACCATTGCTGAACCCGGCAATTTTATACGGTAGATTTCCTTCGGGGAGACAACAGGCAGCCAAACAGCGGTTTAGGTACGATAAATTAAAAAGGGTATTCTGCTCAATGTTCAAAGAGTATGATTACCTGATCAAGATTATCAAGAGCTTTCACCAATACAGAATAGTATACCTTCTGCACCTTTCCATTATCCCTCTCCTCAACTTCGTCGATATATGCTACACGGAGGGATGGATTGCTAAATAGGAAACAGTAGGATTTAGGTTCTCAGATAAATGAACCAAGGAACCAAGCACTTAGAAGAAATAAATTTGCAGAAAAGTTCCACTGAATTGGAGGGAAACGTACTTAACCATCAAATTCAAAATATCTGTTGCGTGACGATCTCCGCTCCGCTTCTGATTTCCATAGTTCTGACAGGTTGCAACGTAAGTAAATTTCATGTCTGCTACAGCCTCCAATTGAGCATATAAGGACCTCTGACTCTTCTTATCTTCCTCCGATGCAACTGTGACAGCTTTGTAGCCTTCAAGTATTTCTACGTGATTAAATATAAAGTGTCAGAAGTAGCCAGCATATGGACTCTGAAAGGTTAAGTTTCCCTGAAGGCCCCAAAATACAACAATTGAAATTTCTTTGAGCACTCATAATGTAAATTAATTATCAAATGGCTTGAGATGTAACAGAAGGAAGGTGGTTCTGCCACAATTAAATGCTGAAAGTAATATACACAAACCAAAAGATATCTTGCTTTTACCACTTTCGGAAGCCATGTCAAGAAAAGCCTGAAGCTTTAAAGCCCTCCGGTAGTACATCATCCCTCTGACTGCACCATTATTTATCTATTACAACTGGAGGGGAAGATAAACAAATTTGAAGGAGAAAATGTTGCACAAGGTACCTGTTCTGCATAGAGTCTGTCCTCTTAAGGAGACCCAATGGCGCAGTTGCAAGATGTTCTCCTCATTTTCCCACACCTCACTTTCATTCTTACAAGTGATCCGCTCCAGAAAGTTAGTCCATTCATCTAAAAGGTCAAACATGATTGCCAAATCAGCAATATAAATAAAAATGAAACTACATAAAACAATGATACCTAGTGAATAGAAGTGTTAATATATGTCCTTTATAGCCACCTGGAAAGATTTTTTGCAGGTAGTATATGATTGATATGCCATCTTCATTCTCCAACTCAAGGTCACTTTTTGAATAAACGGTTTCCTCTTTATAGTATGGTGTCATGACGCTGCCATTGCAAAGTAATTATTACTATGTCACGAGATGGTTGAATAATCACAACAGCTTAACAGATTCACAAATGCACAGGGAACTCTACCCAAGAAATTCTTGGTTCCTACCAGAATAAGTATCATATAAGGTCTCACGACTCATTTAACGAAGTTCAATGGTTAAATAAGTGTTAATGCTTCCACTTTGTTGCCGATGCTGGCATAATAGATTAATTAATGAAGCATATATAAATCTCGACAAGTTAATCAAGCATGTGTAAATCTTGCTGATGCCGGCATACCAGAATAAGAATTAAGCTCCCAGCATGTCTATGGTCAGAAACACATTCAGCAGATGGATCAGAAAAGCAAGAAAACAAATCATATTTTTACACCTTTTTGAAGTTTTTAGTTAGTATATATAACACTTCAGATATGAGCTCAACCTGAATGAGAGCATTTTACGAACTCGGGGAGCACGTGGCATATCCATAAACAAAGAATTTGCAAAGAATGCTATCCTCCGGCGTGCTTCAAGGTTTGTTGGCACATCAATGGCAGATTCTTTTACAGTCAAGAGCAAATAGAGACGTCTTATCTACAACCATTCCAAGTAGAACAACACATTACTTTTATTAAAAAGTTAACGTTTTTAGAACGAGTGAGTTTGTGTGGATTCGAAAAAATAGGTTTATGTACACATATGTACCTGCTCTTCCCATTGTGCTGTAACTGCAGGAGGGAAGACAATAGCAGGTTTTGAGTCACTACTAACAAAAAGTTGCCTTCCAGAGTCCTTGCTGCTATTGCCAAGTTCCACCACTTCACTGAGATAATAAATATTCAGAAAACAGTCAGTATATGGCTAGCATTCGATATTAGGAGCATTTCACTAAGATATCATATTACTCCCTCCGTCCCATTTCATTAGTCCATTTTGGGAGCTCCAACTTTTTAAGTGAACATGCAATTGCAGAATTCAAATTTGAAAGCATTAATTCCAAAATATCCTTTTCTCACCACTATGAGTTAGTTTTGAAAATCTGAATGTTTTTTCCTTTCTTTTCAAACTGGTATTTTGAGACATCCCGAAATGGATCAGAGGGCAAACGATAAGGGATGGATGGAGTATTTTCTTTTGAAAACAAAGGACTACTAGAATGGTAAACAAGTCACCAACCGTGTCTCATTCACCATCATGTCACGGGTAACTACTTCTAACATGTCTTGCAGCAGCAACACCACAATATTTCGTTTGGATGGATCCGAGTCTTTCTGCAACACGCAAGAACTTTTAAGTTTCTAAATGTTAAAAGGAGGAAATAGCTGTACAACAAACCTACAGGAGATAGCTTAATTCCTTCTAAAACACTCACCAAAATTTCCACAAGCTGCACAAATTTCTTGCAAAGAGTTGGTAAAGGACCCATTCTAAAATTTGTAAGAAACGTACTCTTTGCAATGTTATTTTCCACTTCTTTGATAATGATGCCAATTATCCTGCTCAGTAAAGTAAAAACTAGACTTAGATTGTAATGGTAATAGCAACAAGTAAGAATCAAAGACAACACTTTCCGCATAGTGTTAGCTTCTCTAACAGATTGAACTAGAAAGAAGATAGAAGGAAAAAGAAACAGAGACTTCTGTAAGATCAAACAGTGAACTATCTCATGTGGGTCTTCACCTTCATGTGATTCTAATATAGAAGAGTTTAAAATATCAGCCCAGAATAGACAAACAAATAGACAAGTCTAAAGAACTTAAATAAATGGAAGGTAGCAATCGTGTAGTGACAGAAAACTGGGTGACTGTTTCCTGACAGAAAACTGGATGACTGTTTCATGCCACCAAATTGCTTAAGGAACAAAGTGCGAAAAGGAAACCTTTTCTCAGTTTCTCCAACAACCAAAGCATTCAGGACAAGTTTGAACGATTCATAGCATTCAATAACAGCGCATTTCATATATTCATCTGCACATATACGCCTCCAGAGGTCGGAATCTTTTGATCGAAATTGGGCCGCCATATCCAACGCAATCGGAATCTGCAAACACAAACAGTCAACAGGAGAAGCAACCAGTAGATATAAGAATTGTAGGGCACTGGTTGACCTTGCTAGCAAGCAGAAAGGGAGGCCACTGAATTAATTTTAGGCTAGGATCCGATGAGTAAGGAACTAGCAACAGATCCATCTCTCTGGAACAAAGGAAAACCCAGTTTCAATTTAACTGCATGAAGAATGGAATAGATAGAAGCCTGAAGAACACAATAAATCAGTTAAGGGGCCTTTCCTGTCACTTATTAAATCCTCTTCACGAAAACTCACTATTACTTCATTCCATAACTGAGCGAATTTTGCAGCTTCACTTCTTCTGCTTGCTGTAACCTAGACATCAATGGAAAACCATAGAATAAACTATCAAAGTGAAATTACTGCATCCTAATATGCAGGTTTATTTGTCATCATTGAACCACAAGATGAAACCTCAGAAAACCGTTTGGAGAGAGAAAAACCCCGTTTCTTTGTCTTATCAGAAGGCACCAGATACATAGTGAATGCCCCCGGTAAAGAGTGGAACCGTGATCTGAGCATGCCTAGTGTTCGTACCTGTAAGAAGAGAAGTCAATATGAATTTCACCCCGCAAAATATCTAGACTATATACTAAATGTAAGATTAACTAGTGATGATTTGGGTGGCATGCCTTTAGTTATTTCACCCTGATAGTGCTGACAAGGAATCCCAAGTTCTTTTAAGAATAGTTTTTTCTCTCAACAACAACATGAATAGTTTTTTCTCTCAACATGAATAAAAAAAATCAAAATAGAGAAAACACGAAGGGAAAATATAAAGTTTAGAAGTTAAGGCACCGTAATGTTTTTCAAGAACACAGAATGATCATTAGCAAAAGGTTCTGCACTTGAGCTACCAAACTACCCGTATACTGTTCTGGAGTATAAAAATTGTCTTTCAAGTCTAAAGCACGAACAGAAACAATGAGTTGGAACCTAACAACATAGTATAGCTCCAAAACCACTCACGGAAACCTGCGTTTAGCAAACCCATTCCTATGATTTGAATTTTCAGCCCAAAAACCATTGCAGATAAGAACATTCAATCATGTCAGAAGATTATCTTTCAATGCAGTAATGTAGTGCATGACCACAGATGAAATGGTATCAGTAAATAGCACAAAGCAACTTGAATGAATGCTTAATGAAGTATCATAGTCATGACCATCTAATGACAGTTAATTTGAAACCATCAAATTTATGTGTTCAAAGGAATCACCTCTCCTAAGCGATCAAATGCCCCAAGAATACCACCACATAGAGTCGAGAAAATAGCGTACCATATTTGAGTATCCATGAAATACATCTGCATGAAACTTGGAATATTTGAGTTTTCACACAGTATCCGAGCTAATGACCATAAAAAAGGCTTCCAAACTTGTAATTAACGGGAAATAATAAGAATAAAATCATTCTAAGACACACCAAGATGATAGGTCCCCAAAGTGAGATGACTGCTCCGTAATTGCCTTGAGCTGCATTTTTTGACTCGAGAATTTTAGCATGAATGTATTTGACACTTAAAGCACAAAAAGCAACCATCAAGAGTAGATGAATACCATCCGGAAAAAATTCATGCCATGTATACTGAACACGATGAATACCCATTATCTCTTTTGTTGGTTTTATCAGAGGTTTTATCTGGGAAACAAAGGCGAAATGGTTAAGAACTAGAGGCATAACCAAATTTCAAAGATAATTAGCGTTAAAGATGTGGCAAGCACCTGGACAAAATAGCTAAACGCTAATTTGGAACAGAGAAGTAGCACCCAGAAAAGAGTATACCTGAAATTGGTAAACAAATATTCTTTCAAGCAAATAGACAAAGTACAGTTGTAAGATTGGACAATCAGAACGGGATATTTATGTCATCTTTTCCAAACTCACTTTATAAGTGCGAATTGACTTTCATGCATTCCCCTTCCAACATAAATTCTGGGCTGCAGAGATGATAACAAACTCATTCAAGAGATGAAATTGTTCATAGCTTGTTAATAAGAAAGCCAAACAATATAGAATTTACACATGAATGAACACACACAGAAAGGGCCACAATGCCTAAAAGACTTAAAGGATCCTAAGAGCTTGAAACCTCGAACACTAGGAATTTGGTTACAAGTATTTCTTATACGTTCGAGGATGTTAATGCAGAGTATATCAAATGCACCTACAAGGAATCACTAAAAATGTGAGTTCTATATGGCATCCAATCCCCATACTTAGGCCTTCCTCCTAGTGTGCTTTAGAAAAATTAATTAATTGACACCACATTTAAGGCCCCAGCGACACCGTTCATGGAATGTATCATTCTTATTTTCAGATTGATTTTCCAACAATTTAAAAGAGAAGTCAAAAGTTTAGAATGACCAAACTTTACTATAAGATGTGTTGTTTTCCAGATAACATGTTTAATGGAGAACAAAGAACCGACTGCAAGACTGACAGAAGTGAAATCACTTCCATTTCCTGGTTTATAAATTTAGCCTAAGCAATTTCTCATATCTGTCCACATTTGTACGCGAGATTGTGTATTGAAAAGAAATCCAAGGTGAAGAAGGAGGAAGGAATGGCACCTGTGACCACCACAGAAGAAACCTTATAATATGCCAGTCTGAGTTCTCGATCCATCGTCGGAGCATTGGAAAAATAAACAATGCTGCTGCTAGTAAATTTGGAAGCAAATATATTGCTACCACAATGATGTACAATAGAGGAATGCCCTTCACTTTATTTAGGAACGAAAGCAGATCTTTAATTTTGTCAGGGGCCACTTGGAACGTATGCACATAACATAGGGGAAGAATGACACTCCAGGCTAGACTAACAAGTATCTTGAGGATGTTTCTCATCACATCAGTGAACTTCCATCTATGATAGCCCGGAAAGTTCAAAATCAGGTCCAACATACCTGATATCCATGTTAATACCATAATGAGATTTCAGTAAGAACCATGTCTGACACTAAGGATAGAGCAAAAATAAAAAATGAAGGGCAGCCAAGCAGTAATTTTTATATCTGCCTAATGATTAAGATGTCATTGCATAGCAGCCATATGCAGCATGGTTCAAATAGAAGCCATAAAACTCAGGTAGTCAGGTACAATATAAGTCACAAAAAGCAATGAATGATCTATTAAGGAGATTTTCTGTGCTACTTTAGGGGTTCCTTGATTAGTACTTACCAAATTGAAAAGAAAAGGTCCTATAGAAATAGTACTTTGTTACCAATGTAGTCATTCTCATGGAACAGGATGCTGACAATATTTCAATAACATTCATTGATTGTGCTTCAAAAACCAAAGCAGCTAGCAAGAAAGAATATCATACTTTGAAGGAAGCGAAGAAATGCTGCCGTTATAAAAATACTGGAAAGGCTATATAAGGCATCCTTTTGAAAAATATCTAGTAGAGAAATATCGTTCCATGCAACAGTAACCATTGCCTGCAATACAACGGTTCAAAAAATTAGTTTTTGACACAATAAGCTAAAGTTAGGAGTAAAAGACATTGTCCACCCATTCACAGTTCTGTTGCAGGAGAATACCTGCAAAGCCAGAATGTAGAATGTCCACATACGATCAAAACTTCTGAAGTTGTGCCAGAATGATCGCGTCTCAACAAAATATGATTTGCCCGTGCTTCTATCCTTTCCAGGAGTTGCTTCTCTTCCCTGATATAGCCAGCTAATGAAGCAGAAATTCAATTAAATTAAAGCCGTAATGTCTGCTTAGAATATAGAAGTACCTTATTCATGCCATGTGTTGATTTGAAAAATTCACCATCATCACGCATAGGCCAACCCAGTGAGAAGCAGTCCGTGGACCTGAAAAAAGTGGAGTAGAATGGTATTGATAAGTATAAGAAGCCAAAGCACTTGTCAGCATATTTATTAATGAACTTTGAATTTGCTCTATTTAACTCATTACAGACCAGAAATACTCGTTCAGGTCATCATAGTTACACCAATTCGCATGGGCAGCTTTTCCACCTTTACTTTTATTGGCTTCCTAGAATATCATAACCACACATTTAGTATCGAATAGAAGAAAAAGGCAAAAGCCTAACAATAGGGTGCATGAGAGATACCCTATCTATTACTCGGTAAAGGGGTGATACAACTTTCCGCAGGAAAGACTCGTCATCTCCTCCGTATGAAGGCTTAATGTTTTCTCCAGTAACAATACTAACATTTCCAGCCAGCAAACCATGAAGCTCATATGCCATCTGAACAAATGCCAAGATATTGGTATGAAACGATAAATCATTGCAGTATAAAAGTCAAGTGGAATATTCACAGATGAATGAACTACTCACATTGTGAAAGATGTAACATAGGCATTCCGGCATAAATCGAACATTAGCTGCTTCACCCCAGATAAGAAGATTGAGTCCCATGTAAAGTATCTTCCTCTGTTGCACTTCTTGTTGCCCTTGAGGGAGTCTACATGAACAAAATTAAAAATACTTCCATAAGGAGCTCATATTCAAACGATGAAAGCATGAGTATATGGAACAAGTCCACCTTAGACAAGTAGATGTAGGTACAATATCTCACCTTAAACTGTGTTTTCTTCCCAAGAACTTGCACCATGTTTTGTAGTTCTTAAAGAGCTTGCTCATAACTGCATCAACAGCTCGATCATCAAGCTGGATAAGAGAGATGCATGTACTTTAATTAGGGACCGAGAATTGAGAAGGACGCGTATGACAAGTCATTACGTTCAACACATTCTTGCTGCATAAATCTCAAACATGTCAGGGAGAAAAAAGAAACAGAAAGCTCCCATTAGAAAAAAGGCATATGGGACAGGAGTAGCTATAGAAAAAGAAGAAAAAAAGAACTTATAGTGATATACATCAAGTAATCTTCACATTTACCTCTGAACTTCCGATGCATCATCATGAAAATCTAAATGCAACAATATTTAAAACAGTTGTTTGTTCATTGATCACATTATACCGAAAGGCAATAATTAACCAATTTATAAATGATTTTGATATTTGACAAATCCGTACATACCTTGTTTAGAGGCTCAGGCTTGGGATTAAGCCTTATATGAACGTTGGCAAGAAGCAGAATCAGATGCTCCCTCTGATTCCTGACATTGTCTCTCTGTACACACAAAAATAAACCCGAGACATTCGTTAATTGTCAAAAATAACACTATGACTCTTCGCAATTGACATCTCATTGTCTAGATTAACGATGCTTTCCTGAAACCCAAACATGGCCCTAAGCCAATCAAGAAGATCCAACTCCCCTACTTTCTGCCTGTTCTGCTCAAATGAAGATGGCCAGTTTAAACCACGTGTATTCTTTAGTGCAGCCACAGCGGCCTTTACCTGGTAAAACAAGCACAGACAAAGTCATGTATAACACAATGTGTATATCCATGTATTTGTCATATACAATTGTGTGTATATCAAGTATACCTCTTCAAGCTGCATGATGGACTGTGATGCCCCAGCAGAATCCAGCGGAAGAATGTTATAAGGGGCGTAGATTTCCTTCTTTGCCTGGACATCCTTGGCTGCTTCGATAATCTGTTCCCGCGAAGAAAGAAAAATACAATTAATAAGCTCCTTGCACCATCAAAGTGTCTATCCAATACAATCAAACAAAGAAACATTAAATCATGAAATGGATTTATAAGTCATTAGACAATTCAAGAAAAGCAACGGGGCAGAACTTACCTCTGGAGCAACTTCCTCAACTTTTTCAGTCTTGTTAACAGCACAAAGGACTTCAAAAAGAACTCCAGCTGTCTGGTAAGCTTTGCCGAGTTGGGCTCTAACGAAAACAGAAAAGGAATTGGCAGCAGTAAATAAATTCCCTTGTACTGAGACAAGAATTTGTACTAATGTGTCAATGGAATTAAGTCCAGTACCTATCTGCTTGCTCTCCCTTGTCCAGAGCTCTGACGTAATGCTCATAGTATTGCCGGTAGAAGCTCTCGATTTCCCGTGCATCTGTCTTCTTAACCCGAGAGGCCAGACTCGAGGCATTGTCCTGAATCACGATTACCAACTTTCTTTACTAAAATTCCTTTCAAATTGGTAATGACCAAAGAATCCATTTCAAGTAAATTTGTGTAGATATATCCATATGGTTATATCTACAATTCGTGGAAATTCATGCCTGTGATTATACCTCTTTAAGATGCCTCAATCATTCCCATGAAGCAATGAAATCGAACTCAGCAACTCAGAAATATACAATCCAAATGCCCAACGGAGCTTGATTTTCCTAATCCTAAAATGAAAATAGCCTAATATTGGAACCCCCATCTGAAGATTATCGGAGGGTACTCACCCGGAAAATACGGGAGCCTGATTTACCGACGCTCAGTCGCTCACTGCTCTGGCGCGGAAAAAGGAAGGTGGAAAATACGGGACCTCCTCTAATCTAATTGTTTCAAACCGCTCCGGAGGTTTCCGAAAAATGATGCGCTAACGCTAATAAATTATGCACCCTTATTAGGTTAAGTTAATTAATTGCCCCGGGGTGCCCACCTTCGCTCAAGCTGGCCGCCGACGTGTTCAGAGAACAGATCCGTGACGATTACTAAAGATTACATCATTATTTTGTGTCTATGATTTGAATTGAGTTTCAGTTACGTTTTTCGCTAGATATTCTACCATCGACTCGTAGATGAATCCTATGCCGGCACTTTGTGCTGGTCTATTTTGTCAGTACACCTCATAGAGCGCGTAGCTTGAAAACTTTCAGCAGTCCTCGAGTCTCAGATTTTGGTATTTTTGGCTCAATCCTCTTATTGAGATGATATTTGCGTTGGGACTTGAATGAAATATGCAATTGTTGTTGATTAGAAAGAGAAAAAAAATGAGACCCCCTGACTCAGGCGGTCAGCCTAGACGTCATAACGGAAGTTAACGGGAAACATGTTTTTTGACTACTCTACCCTCAGCTTAGTCAGCCACGTCAGATTAGCTTCAATGAACCATTGTCATGAATGACTCATGAGCGCGACCGTATCTGCTCAAGGCTCATCAACCGTCTCTCTTCCTCTGAATCAAATGAGCAGGCGTTCCGGTTTCTTAAAAAAGTAACTTTTAGAAAATGAAGGCATATTCAAGCCCAAAAATCATGTGTTTACGCAAATAATTTTCCTAACAATATGGATCTTGTTTGATAGATTTTATTAAGATCTTTTATACGGTGCAAAAAAATTTAAAATTTTTTTTTTATTTTCATTATATTTGAGTTTGAAAATTGAAAAAAAAATACTTTTAGAAAAGGAAGTAAAACTGGAACGGGCCTAAAAGCCCCGCGCCCACAAACAACTTGCATTTTCTCTCTGTAACTGACTATCTAAAACACACACACACTCACTCTCTCTCTCTCTCTCTCTCCCTCTCTCCTGCAGAGTTGGTGGAGTGGATTTTGTGAAAGAAGACTGAACGAGATTCCGAAATTATCTGACATGTAACTGTGTGTATAGGGAATATGTGTGAATACGACAACAAAGTGGAAGTGGATGGATTAAAGACAAACGAAGAGGTAGCAGAACAGAGCAGAGAAATGGCCAATACCCGCTCTAGACGTTGAAGCAGAGCCGTCTTAAACTGCCGAACACCACGACCGCTCGAGCTGGGATCCAATCTGTGCGCTTTCTCGAAGGCGTAGAATCGACCTAATTAATTATTTCCATCATCCCAATCACACAGAAACAACCAAAAACACTTTCAGAAAAAACTCAAATTAAAACAGACATCGATACATAATTCTCAACAAACCGTCCGTAATAATCATTGCACGACGTAGTAGGAGTAGTTAGTATCAATTGAAAGCTTATGAAAAATTAGGTAATTTTAAGTTACGATTCTCCACATGATCAGTTTTATTAACTTGATTTGATCAGAACTCGATCAGAAGAGGCATAATAATTACTCACATAGATAAGCGACACGAGGACGTTCGTTCTGGATCTCGGTGGCGACGCGGAGGACAGTGGCGATGGAACCGAGAGACGCCGGCACCACCTCGTTGTCGAACACCTCCATGGAGAAGGTGGTGGTGGCGGCGCTACGTGACGGCCGCCTCGTCAGCTGCCCCTGCAGCTCTCTCTCTTGGCCAGCCATTTCTAGCTTAATTAGCTAGCTAGATAGCTTGTTCCTCTTGCAGTTGTGGATCTGTTCACAAGAATTAATGTTAATTGGATACATGCATTCGTCAAACGTCTATACATGAGTGTACATATAGTAATAATACATTATTATACATAGACGTTATATTATGTTGGGTTCGTACGTATAAATTAGGTTAAGAATGCGACAAGCTAGACGTGTAAGAATGTAGAGAGCTTACATTATATTATGATGATTCTACGCTCAATATACGATGGGGTGATGGAGTGTGTGCTTTACGAGCCTTCGCCTGCATGCAATAATTACAAGAGAGATGCAGGGTGGTCATAAAAATCGAGAGAGAGAGAGAGAGAGAGAGAAGTTGAATGTAGTAGTATTTAGCTTGGTGCGAAATGAGGAGGTTGGTGACGTACCGGAGGCCGACGAGAGGCGTGAGGAGAAAGAATATCAAATTTAGAGAGAGAGAGAGAAGAGGGGGGAGAGAGAGGGAGACGAAGAGATTGGGGTCAGGTGGGGTTGGGGAATAAAACAGGAGAGAGGAAGGGGACAGGTGTCAGTAGTTTTACGAAGAATGGCCTGGGGGAGAGAGAGAAGTGGTGGAGGGACGCCGTTTGCGGAGACTTCTTACTCCCTCCTCCAGTCCTCCAACTCCTATATTGCAGTGATGATTACAGGTCCGTTTTTCTTCTTCTGTTTTCCTATTTTTGGTCCCTCCCCCCGTCTCTTGTGGTTTTGTACGGTACCTTCATGGCCCCTCTCTCTCTCTCTCTCTCTCTCTCTCTCTCTCTCTCTCTCTCTCTCCCGCGTGTCTGTTTGAGATTGTTTGGAGTCTTTTTGACGGAAAAAAAAAAGAAAGGAAATGGTAAGTGCAAAGAAAATAGGCAAAAAAAATATTCTTAAAGTGTACATGAACGGCTCAGATTCACTGCACAATAAATCTGAGCCGTTCATGTACATTTTAAGAGTCTTTTTTTGGCCCATTTTTTTTTTTGTCTGTAGCACATCCAAAAACAAGGACCGTACAAATCTTACAAGTGACAGGGTCAAGGAGGGAGTCAAATGGCTGTTTAAACATAAAAGTGGCGGGAATTAATATTCCGAGTCTTCCTTGCACCTTTGGCAAAGAAGAAAATAGGAGTAAGAGGAAATATATCTACAAGAGTTTTGTTAGCAATAAACCTATTTGAAATTGACGGAGTTGCGACATTTGCCAAATATTAGCCACGATGGTGGCATTTGTTTCAATATGTAAATAAGCTATTCCACTTTACGTCCTCTTAAAATTTTGCACATCAATCATGTTAAAATCTTGAACATCTTAAGTTACGGATATGCCATTGCCCAAAGCTCAACTTGGGAAAACTCCATGTCTTCTAGTCGCTTCCTGTTATTATTCATACTGTTTTTGATGTGGTATCAACCATGATAAGAAAGACTTACCCTAGTACTATAAAAAAAAAAAAAAAAAAAAGGAAATGATTTTCACACTTCTTTTTTCTTTATAAATGCCCTACACTCCTTGTCCTTCAGTGAAAAATTACACATAAAAATTGGGAGGTAATTTTGACACTTCAATTCTAACCAATGACACTCCACTTTTAGTGTTATTTTCTCACATGATTAACACACAAAGTGGAGGGCCAGTAGTAAAAACTAGAGTGCCAAAATCAATTTCCTTAAAAGTTTCACTAAATGAAAAAAATAGAGTGCATTTATAAATAAATAACAGGCAGTGTGGAAATCAAAAAGTGGTGAATTTTTCATACGGATATACAACTACCAAAGTACCACTGTAATTAGAAACATAAGGGCCACTAGCTTTTCTTCATGAAAGAACCAGTATCATCGAACTTGATAATATTTACTTATGAAAAGAGTATATGCTTATGACTTTCAATTTCCATCTATATTTTTGGAAAGACGCTATTGCATTGATCAAGAGGAAAAGGGTACATCGTCAAATATAAATGGAACTTCTGATGGCAATAAAACAAGAAGCCATCTGTTCTCACATAGAGCTGCCGGAGAAAGCTCAAAAAATGCTAACAAAGAAAGAACGCATTTAGTGTTTACTAGTTGATCTTCTTCAGAGTGTTCATGTAAGTATAACTTGAAAACAGCACAAAAAGCTTGCGGAACCTGCAGAATAGACAAGAAAACGTTAAACCAAATTATACACTGGATTTTGTAAACAAGCAAGCTTGGAATGGTTTTATATAAAACTGGTTGATGTATGGAAAATAAAACCACTTTAAGCTTTGTTAACCTCCCCTTAGGCCATGTCTGATAACTGTGTATCATGCATGGGTTTGAGGGATTCAACCAGATCAGTAATACCATGCCACTACCTGAAGATTACTACATAATGTATGACATTTTGCGGGATTAGTTTAATGGGGATAGGACATAACACAAGGGTAGGATAAAATTAGACCTTTTTGAAAAAGTTGAGGTGGGCAGTCCAAGGGGATTGGATTGGCAATACCATGCAGCAGGTGGCACTGCTAATCCCACCATTTCGGGGAATTAGCAATCCCTTTGCACTAAATAGTCCCAAGCCTCTTGACAAATCAAACATGATCCTTGATGCAACAAAAAAAAAAAGCATCTTCCAACCCACTGTCCAAGGGAATGCACCATTAATCGGGTCAACAGGCCTCAGAGGACTCATTAAGACTACCCTAATGTCAAAAAAATGCCCTGTGACACTTTAGTTAAGAGCTAATTCAAAAAATCACAGCTTTAGAACATGGCGAATAATGTTTGCAATGAAAGTCTACCAAGCACAAAAGCTTAATTACTGGAAGTTTGTACAGATGCTTGCCAAAGCTAATCAGCCAATCCCATATAACAAAACAGAAGGTTGGGCTATCTTCCTTCTTCCCTTGGATTTTGGAACAGATAAGAAAGCACACGTACCAAATCCACTGGCTCCTGTGTTGGGCCATTGCATTATAGCTTCTATTTGGATGTTCATTCAGCAGACAATGCAACTCCCCATTTTGATAAATTGTGGCGAAAACAAGGGACAAACAGATATCAACAGGTCCACTATACTTCCGTAATATGTTGTTACTGATCTGATGATAATGAGAAAAGAATACACAAAATTGTAAGAACCAGAACAAAATCAAACTTAACAGATCAATATCAAAGAAGGAAAAGAAGACGTACTAGTTCCCAAGCTTCAATATCTCTTTCTGCAGTTTCATGCAAGAGTTTGCTGCTTAGGGTACAAGGATACAAAGAGGAACAGAAAGGATAAAAGTTAACCTATAAATTCTATAGTTTTCTCACATTTGCAACCATTCAAACTCAAATCCCACTAGGACCATCATAACAAAACTAAAAGACTTTGAATTGGTATGTTCACTTGTCATAGTCTTACGAAATTAGAGACGTGCAATGGTACTTGCCAAAGCCCCAAGGATGAGTGCAACATTTTTTGTCTTTCATATACTGCTTGCGCTCGTAAACCTATGCCCATGGAATCTGCCTCTTTGCCCATGTAAGACCACAGAATGGACAAACTTTAGCAAATGGGACGAGGCAGAGAAGATAGAAGCATAGGATACTATAAATTGTACTCCAGAAAAGATGGGTGAAAAGTCTTCCTTCCCTTGTGTAGCCAATATTTTGTTATATTAGCATCATGAGCACCAAACGAGGTAGAGGGATCAAGGAAGGAGGTAGAGAGTAAACGAGGACAAAACGTACCCCCAACGTATGCCTAACCCCAAAGAAAATGTTTCCTTTCTGTTATCCTACACGTGCTCCTAAACAAGAAGCACCTAAAACCTACACAAGTTGCCAAGGGAAAAAGCCAGAAAAGAGAACCGCCTACAGTCATCACCACCACTAACAGTGGACATAGGACATGTTCCATCTTCCTTCCTTGTAATTCATGTGCTTTTATTCTCAGGGTGTGTTGTGTGTGAAAGAACCCTTGTCAAGTGCAGGGAGTGCATGATATAAATTTCTCTGAATACAAAAAGCTTAAAAATTGATCGACTGCAACTCATAAAAGACTAAGTGGAACAAAACGAAGTCTACTTACCGTATCCCAAGATTCACGTCACGATGATTAGGGTGACCCGAAACACCATAGTTATCAAAAGTAATTATCTGGAAACACCACAAAGACAAGTTATTTATCAACCACAATATGATAAGCATAGAGCACTTAGTTGCAACATAAAAAACAAAACTTTCGGAACTCCCTTGTCACACATAGCTAAGCCAGCAGAGGATAAATCCAACAATGGAAAACTTATAAAGGAATTATGAAGCAGTAAATTTAGGTGCATACTGCAACAAAATCTTTACCATATCGATGGCGTGACTACGAATTTCCTCATCAATTATACTTGCCAATAATTCACAGTTCCATACTTTGCCAAAACCATCCTAAAAAGAACAAAGTTACTTCCAGTATTTGGCATCAACATTGTATTTGAAAAAACCAAAGATGGCATGAGTTTTCAGAAGACTTTGAAGCAAGAACCTGCAAATCTGGATGGTCCAGGATTTTCACTTGTTGGACTGGAATCTATATAACAGATTAAATGTCAGAATATCGAGAGGTAACACCATCATCTTTTAGAACGTCTGCACCAAACAACTCCGTATTTCGAGGAACTGAACTATATTCAAAAGTAATAGAATCCTCGCAGCACTAGGAGAACACTTTCATGAATATAAATGAATCCAGAGTTCAGCATCACACCAGCAGATAAAGAAAGCCTGAGATAGAACGAACACCACCTTAAGCACTGCAGAAGCCTGATATAGCTCTTCCTTCCTAATGTTTCCCATTCCGTCTGCATTGCCTAGAAACGCATGAAATCCAACTAATTAAGATTATCAATGAGATATTTCGTTGAAGACGACAGATGTAATACGCTTTACCTCAACTTTTGTAGGAAATACAAACTAAACCGATCTAGTAAAACAAAAATAAAAACATGAAAGTTCTTAAACAGAACTATGGATTGGCATACAAGTTTTCCAGCAACATCACGCTTACTTCATAAATAAGAACGCTTATGTAAAGTTAAAAGATATGCAACTCAAATTGATTAAAGGGCAAGGAACATGTATTACCCGTTGACATGCAAATTATGTGTACACTATGCCCCCTGGAAGTGAGGTAGTTTATTGTAGGAGTAAAAAACCTGCAGAATTGCGATATATGACTTTCATACAATACACCCCCACAGACCAAAAAGTACAAAAAATAAAGAGGTCAAAACATAAAATTTGAACCAAAAAAAATAAAACAGTCATCCAGATCTTAGAGTTGAATTTCATTTATGACATTCGCAAAAATGCACGTGAGAGGCCACTTCCACATCCAACGGTGAATAGACTGGCTGTCAAGTATACAAAAATAGGCATGAAATTGTGGGAGCCACATTGTGCAAATATTTCTAGGAATCTGTCCTCCACCTAGTCTCTCTCCTATAAGCCACATTGACTGGACCAGCCATAAGTAACGGCCTTTCATTTGTTTTTGAGATCTATCAGCATATTTGAGTTATTCCAAGGACAACTACATTTTAAACTTTTTGTACAACTGGTGACTTGAGATGGTGAATCAAAGCTTAGCTTTGGTTTGTAGGAAGGCTTGGGTCCAAATCTCTTCATCTGCATTTGTTTCCTATTGCATTCTATTTCTCTTCTTCTCAGATTGTTCTTCTTCTTTGCTTGTTTAGATGCTTGCATCTCCACGTGCAAACGGGATTTTGCTCCTAAGGGTGTTAGATGACTTTACTAGAACCTTAAGCTTTTGGATATGACAAACACTAACAATTGTTGACAAGAAATTCACAAGTGCAATCTCAACAAGTGCTGACAATTGTCTCAACATTGCCAGTTTACAACTATAATTTTCACAAGAGAAAAGAATGAATAAACCTTAAAAACACAAAACACAAACTCAATTTTAAATGCCTATAAAGAAGTTGCACAACTCAATATAAAACACAGACAATGCTTCATTAGATAGGCATTCATAATTTAAAGCGTACATGGACTCATCATCAGGATGGGCAATAACCAGCAAGACGTTTCTCTGATGTAAAGATCCACCTGAAATTGGTGGAAGACTGGTGTAAACCAACAGATGCCTGAATGAACAATAAGTATGATAACATTTATAAGGATCCCCACCATTACTTAAAAATGCAGCCTTAGAAGATGAGCGAGCTGTGTGGAGAATCTTGCACAATGTAGAAATCCACATCACGAAAACTGAAACAATAACCATGAGCCACGCCATCTAGCATGCTCCTACACCAGATTACGCAGTATTAAAACCCCCATCCACAAACTCAGAGATGGAAAGAAAGAATTAACGAGTATGCCAAAACCATCAAGCAATGGCGTGGATGCATGTCGTAAAGAACTGTGCCACTTGTGGTAGATAGCATGTAGTTAGTTAGCATTCCGCAGCTTAGTTAGGAATATGGATAGCTTTTGATTGAGTAGGGTAGAAGCTGAGTTAGTTATGTGCCAGCATGCAGGTTAGTTAAGGGACTGAGATATGGATAAAAGAAAAAGTTCAACTTTTGCACTACCCGTACAACTAGAGGAAAGCATTTTTTAGTTTCTTCTTACTAGTAAATTATTAGCAGCATTTTAAGTTTTTCTTTACATTCTCGGTATCAGAGCAAATAGAAAAACATCAAAATCACAAGACCAACAATTGAAGTTCAAAAAACTGTTACAGATTTCTTCGTCTAATATGAAAGCAGAGGATAGATCATATTCCACAATGGAGACATAGAAGTTCGAGCTCAACTTCAACTTTTCGGCAAAAACGACGACTTTGAGTTCCACTTAACCCCACATCCATACCTGGTTTTCTAGTTCTCTAACTTCCGTTAGTTCATCACAAACAAGATAGTACGACCAACTTACCCAAAAAAAGATGGTGCGACCAAAGACTCATATATTGTGAAAGAAACACACAAATCAAGATTGCTTTGGAAACCAATGCATTTCTTGAATTGGTGGATGGATATAAAACCAAACCCTAACCCTTGAATCAATGAATATAAAACTTACTTGATTCTATTGCCTAAAAATAGAAGATCAGCAGAAGGGAATCAACATCTGTCAGTTCTCTGGTAATTATTTGCTCCAAAATCGGTGGGTATTTTCGAATCGGAGAGAGTACGTCAGTGAGAGGGAGTGAGAGATTATCAAGTGGAGGAAGTAATGTTTCTAGTTTTACAAATTCTACCCCCAATTCTTTCCTATTACAGTTACAACCCAAAACGCCTCTAAAAGACATATTCACCCAAGGTGTCCCATATGTCTTGTCCCCGCGCGACAGATTATCACGTGGTGCTAGGGGTGATACGAAAAACCGAAAAAACCGACCAAAGTAGTCGGTTTGGTTCGGTTCGGTGGAGAAATACGGTCCAGTCCAGTTTTTGTTTATAGAAATTTTTTTTTGGGTTCGGTTTTCGGTTGTACGGAGGGTGCACCCAAAAAAACCGAACCGAACCGAATTATACATACCCTACCACAGTTTTTAATCCTATCCATCCATCTCTAAAAGATTGGGGAAATCCTAACCGTTCATTACAACCTATATGCACAAAACCCTAAAAAAATTCATTCCACAACTGCACAACACACACCACAACAAAAATTTCAGTCTCAGATCTCCCTCTCTCAAGATGATCCAACGCCATCTCTCTCTCCCTCAACCTCACGCTATTGAAGGTGTAAGACGCCATTGGAGCATCTCTCTAATCTCGATCAATCTCGACTCTCTCCCCTGCTTCTCTAATCTCGATCTCTCATCACGGGAACACTAAGGTAAAAAAATCAAGGTTTGGTATTAACTTCGTATCAACACCACGGCCCCGTTCTTTGTAACTTAACTTATTCTTTTGGTATTAACTTCGTATGTAGAGGAGTAAACTGAGTGGGGTTTTGAAACTTATTCTTTTGGTCTTAAAAAATCTGGATTTGCTAGTATTAAAAAATCTAGAGGAGTAATCTGGGTTTGCTAATTTTTCTGGGTTCTAATAAGGCGTTGAGGCCCGACCCATCTTGTTGTTTTATTTGTTATTGAGATTTGATTCGCCCTTGTTCGGTTGTGGATTTTGAGTAGTGTTTTTGAATAAAGGTAGAGAGAGAAATGAGAGTAATGATTGTGGATAGAGGTAAAAAGTAGAGAGATAGAGTGAAAAATGAGAGTAATGATTGAAAAGTTAGATTGAAAAAAAGTAGAAAAGTTGCTTTTTCCAAAATTTTGGGTTTGGAGTTCCAAACCGAACATGGCTTATTAGCAATTGAACCTGAATCTAATCTAAGTTCTACAAAATCTGCATTTTAGACCGGGTTTGAGGTGGGGCATAATTAGTCTGGCTTTATCCCCTGGATTTTGTCCGTTTTACCCATCCTTATCCCCCTCCCCCAACGGCTATCTCTCTCTCTCTCAATCGGCTAACAGAGCAGCGAAACAATAAGAAGAAGAAGAAGAACAACAACAACAACAACAGACCACCACCACCACCACCGACCACCACAAAAATACACACACAAAATATATATGTATATGTAGAGAGAGAGAGAGAGAGACATACCTATTCTTGAGGTTGGGTTCTGTACAGGTCGGAGAGAGAGACGATCGGTGGGGGGCACAGCGTTTCTTCTTCTTCTTCTTCTTCTTCTTCTTCTTCTTCAGTTCTCTCTCTCTCTATCTCTCTCTCTCCCTCATCAAATTGGGGAAAGTGGGAAACGGCGATAAAGAACAGAAAATTAAGATGGAAAATAATTGTGTGCATGTGTGTGAGTCAGCGTGACCATGTGGCAAATTAGTACACACAATTATTTATTAAATAGTAAAAAAATAGAAATTATATTTCACAAATTTGTTAAATTATTAAAATGTATAAGTAAATTAAATTATTTTTGCTTAATTGTGAAAAATTAATTAGTTTTATTGAATTTTATAATTATATACTTAATTTAATGAATAATAATTTAATAGCTACACAATGGCAAAATAGTCATTTAATAACTTTTTACGAGGATGTTTGGGAGTTTTCTTTTTGGCTTTTTATTTTCAGCTTTTTGGCTTTTTGGATTATGGCCAGAATATATTTTGAGTATGGTATAAGTGTTTGGGAGATTTGTACAGAATGTATTTTGAAATTAGAATAGTGTTTGATAGATGATTTGTCGAAAATGAATTATGGGTTGAATTTTTACCATATTGCCTTTTGTCTTTATTATTTTCTTATAACAGGTGTAAATATGTTTTTTCTTTACTTTTATTTTTTGAAATTTCATTTCTTTACATGCCACATTCGTTTTTTTATTATTTTAATTTATTATTGAATAGTTTAGAATAAATATTCATTACCATGTTATAAGTAATACTAGTGCTTGTCCGTGCCTACGGCACTACGCACCCCGGTTGAAATTACCCGTGCCTATGACACTTGCTAGCTAGTGACTCAAACACTAAATCGGTTTATTAGTGCATAATTAGCAAATAATGCCCTATTTGTACTGGCCTAATATTTTCAAGGCCATCTATGTACTCAACGGGAAAATTAAATCATTACCAAATTTGAAAAATTAAATACCAAAACTGAAAGAATCAGTACTCAACCATTTATTCCAGAAAATGTAAAGTATTTACGAAAATTCAATTAGTTTGTATGTGAAGGGTAGAGAAATCTGGACCGTTGGATTTGTTTGTATAGGTAGATAAAATTTATGTTATAGAGAAATCTGAACCGTTGAGAGATAATATTATTTAGGAATATTTCCAATACGGAAAGGATGAGAACTATTAGGTAGATACTATTACAATCAATTATCAATTAGGAAATGATGAGAACTACAATTATGGAATTTGACTAATTCTAACATATGTGATTGATGCGTGGTGGGTGCCATCTAAGATAAAATGTGCCACATGGGTGCCACATAGGACAAAGGTGCCACGTAGGACAAACACCCTTTTGTTTTATAATATAGATTTGAAAAAAAAAAGTAGTATTCTTAATTTAATGATTCTCTAACCGAAAAAACAATAATAAGAGAAACGCAAACCCTCAATATTAGCAAATAAAGAAAAGTACAAACTGAAGGGGAAAAAAAAAACAGACAAACACGCAAGTCCAACATTACACAACTAATTTGGAACAAGTAGAAAAAAAATTGAACACGCGGTCAAAAAAATTCTTCTCTTCTCTCTTGTCCGTTCTCTTTTCTCTTTTTCTCTCAAAAAATTTGAACACACAACTAATTTGGAACAAGTATCTGGTGTGGGGACAGCAGGAGAGGTAACGAAATAAATGGGACGGCAGAACAGGTAACTTTGTAGATTACTTGGGGGTATTTTGGTCATTGCAACGAAAATGGAAAACGGCAAAAAATGGGAAAAGCTCCTGGTGGCCAGATTCTCGGATTCTTTTTCTTTTGTCAAAAACAGTGAATGAATGCATTTTGGGAAAATGTGGTTTGAAAGGCCACAGCCAAACAGCCAAAATCTCAAAATGGAAATGCAAAAAAGCAGTTGCCAAACACCCCCTACATCATCTACGCTCCTTTATCCCCTCATTTTATCACCTATCCAAACCAAGCATTGTCTCCATTTTATCCCCCTCCATAAAGTTTATATCAATGTTGGTCCACCCTCCATAATAACCACGGAGTATTAACTAATCACCCTACTATCTTATCTCATCCATAAATAATCCCTAAAAAATTATACCCGCATCCAATCGGGCCGGTAGGGGGAGGGTTTGGCTATGAATCCCGTTGGTCCATTAATCTGCTATTTGGTTGCGTTTTCTGAAAAGAAAGACTAAATTCTCATCAATCACCTTCGACCTTTAACTACTTCGATTGAAATGTAATTACTTCGAAGTCGATCTCATTTCTTATGGGACCAATCCCTTGGTTCATAATCATCTGTAATCTTGTTACATTTCAATCATTCAAAAAGCTTGAACTGCAACAAAATAGACCGAACCACCCCGCAATGTAAACATCTGTCTGCGCGGAGAATTAAAAAAAGAACGATAACAAACATAGACAGAAAGACATGAAACAAGACATCGAAGAGCTCATGTTAGATTACCGATAGTCTCAAAAGCTTAACAAATGTATGTTTATTACGTTATCCAACTCTCCTAATCTAAGATATAGCTAAATTTTACATAGTAATAATAATACCCAATTCGAGATATTGTCAACGAATCATAAAGGCATATACACATCAATTGGGCAAAAAATATTTTATCATTGAAAGCCTTGGAAAGATTTCTCTCCAAAGAAAAAACAATCGCCTTCAGATTTATCCTGAGTTAACCCTGAACACCCTTATGACTGCAAGTGCAATTGTCCTCCGATTGTAAATGACACCGTATCAAGGATTATCACCAGGTACCTGCCTGCAGAGTTTGCAAGGTCAATAGGTTAAAAATTAATTCATAACCGTCTTGACAATGAAGAATATAGGGGAAAATACAATTCAATGTTGTGCTCTAAATGCAGATAAACAGTTACAAATAGAAACACAGATGCATAAGATTTCAAAATTTCAGGAAATCAGAATCTATGCACTGACATTCTTCAAGAGACTTCTGTTAGAGGACCAAAATAGAGATGCAAAGTTGTTTTCACAAGTGACTCAAACTAATTAACTCAAATGAAGGCAAACACAAATAGGTGGTTTACCCAACATGCTAATATGAATATATTATGCATCAAAAGGACCTACCAAGAAGCCACCACCCGAGACAACACTATACCAAATATGATACTCAAGTGCAATACATCAATTGACAAATGCAGAAAAGCAAAACAGACTCCTATGTTAAGGAAGCGAAATAAACAATATGACGCTTGACTTGACAATTACTGCTTACAGCCTTGTGCTGTCCTCCTATAAATAAATCAAAGCTTCCAGAATTTCATTCGAATACTCACTAATCTCCTAGGCTGAGTTGCATCATCACCACTACCAACAAACCTTGAGGATCTCCTGTTTCCATATTTTCTTTTGTTTTTTCCGTTTCTGAACAGCAGTCAACATTTTCAATTTTGCCTTACGCCCACGCTACCACCCAGCCCTTTCCCCTCCCCAATTTCGCAATTTGACATAATGTTCCTCCTCTCCCGTTCTCTATTTTAAGAGAAACCAACATTTTTCTTAACCCCTGCCATTTTAAAAACAAAGGAGAACTTTCTCTATGTGGGTGGGTGGGTGGGTGCACAAGCGCGTAAAAGTTGGCCAAATCAGGTTTCATGTTCAGATGGAATGTAGCACAGTTATGTTGCCAAAATCAGTTTTCCTATCAAGCCGAAATGTACTATGTACAGGAAGTCATTTACCAAGTCACTGAGACATTTCAAATTCAATTGCAGGTGGAAGTTAAATATGGGGCAACTCAACTCTTCCAAGGTGGTAATAAAAAGTTCTAAAGATTTCTGCATGTCCATGTGTTTCTTTTAGTGTTTCATTAGGTCTATCTAATACTTGGTGCGATTTAAAGGTCTATTACCTTTACCAGCTCTGTTGTGAGTACTTTAATATCAAAGCTTATCTACCAAGATTTAAAAAGTAATAGTCATAACAATAAAATTGAAAGGACAGTAGAAAGTCATGCAGACAATCACACTCACACACATATTGAGATGAAAAGTACCTGCAATGTTGTTTTTGCTTCATGATCAAATGCTTTGCAGAGAATCTCATAACTCTTCTCAAGTCGTATCTGCAAGCGTAATCATAAGAACATATCACATCGCAAATGGCAAATTTAGATTGACAAAAAACGAAGCAAATGTACTGGCACAGATTCATACTAATGGATCAACTCTTGATGGTGAAATAGTTGATATCATGTACCTGCTAAGACGTAACAACCAAACATTATTAAAGCAACGTAATGTAATGCATGTAAAAATAACATAAAATAACTTATCCAAATAATTCAATTATTCGATTTGAGACACTCATGTCCGAAGCGTTGCCTGACCCGTGCACCTCACTTTTGGTGGTAGATGGAGATATCACTAAAACGCAAATCTCATAGTGAGTCGTGAATGTGATAGTAGGTCTAGAAATGAAGAGAAGGTAAAAATGAAGGGTTGGCATCCACCAAGTCTAAAAAGGATGACGGCCATTATTGTTTCCCATTGCTGCACAATCTAAAGTTGGCTCCGACTGTTCACTGCTCAGTCAATGTCTACAACCCACAGCACTCTTTCCCTTCAAATGCTTCTGAGCACAGATGCGATTCATCGTGGTAGACCTTGAAGACTTGCTTCACTATCTGATTGCCATGCCCATTTTTATACCATACAGGATCATTAAACGGCGATGACGAGATATCAAATTGTTTGCAGTTGGCGTTTGGAACACTTAGGATTGATAATGAGTCAGGACACAAGTAATAGGTAGAACCCTATAGTTATACAAGATGCAGAGGCAATGGTTTTTGGTTGTGGGAAAAGGATAGAATTGCATTGAATTTACCTAAGCTTACTCGTATAAAAATTCAGTGCGAACAAATTTTCTTTCTGAACAGTCAGCACCACAGCACCCATTTGGTTCTGTGAAAGATGAAAAGTAACAAATTATTTGAGAAACAGCATGCATGAATCATTTCAAGTCACAAAGTAAACCAAATTAAGCTAATGAACAAAACATACAAAACCAGATACATAGGTTGACAGTAATTGTGTAAAACCAACTAAGTGAGTACTGAGTACAAAAAGATAAGTAAAAAATACCAACCAAGACTGTATAAGCAAAATAACATGTTAATGTATACCTTTGGAAAGCCCTTTTTTTTGTACTTTATAGAATTCATATCTACTGGTAATCATCAAAAAAGGGAGCAGAGACAAAATATCAGCACCTTGTGAGCAATAAGCTCAATCAGTTGCATTAAGAATTTTCCAAGCCCCTTCCTCTGAACATGAGGCTCAAGCTGTAACTCATACACGTAAAGAACAGGTATCTCTTCCTCTACAGTAAACCGATAATGTAAAAATCCAACAATGGATCCCCTACCATGGATGACATCAGTAGAGGCCCTTTCAGTTTCTACCCCAGTTGCCTGATTTTCATTTGCATTTAAATCCTCGTTTACAAATATATAACGTGCTTCTGGAGCAACCATTTCCCTGCGCTTCACCTTCTCTTCTGTAGGCCACTCGGACCCATATGGTCCTTCCATATTGGCCTGAAAAATCAAACAAATATCAGCATTTGTTTATTTGGAAACCTAAAAGAATGAACACATCTTATTGTCGAGTTATGCTACCTTAAGGAGATTCTGAATGTACTGCTTTACTGGAGAGGAAAGCTTATCACCGTACCCCGATTCCAAGTAGACAGACAAGCCTAGAATCCATAGACCCTTGTTTATGCACTGAAATAAGTTGTAAGGAAATGGGCTGACAGGGAACATAATATACAACTCTGTCTGTCCCGTACGTGGAGCGACAAATGGACAGAATGGAACAAAGAGCATTAAGAAGAAGTAGAAAACACGTGTGTATCCTCGTCCATGACCAAACAATGTTGTGAAAAGAAGTGATTGAACACCCAAAGAATGACGTGAAAAACAAACAAGACATTTTAACTTTTAAATTGACAAGTTAAAATTTTCTATTTTGTAGTCCTCTAACACGGTCGCTAACCCAACAGAAAAAGGAATTAAGCAAAGTTAAAGGATGACCAAATTACTTACATTGAAAACTTTCTCAAGATAAGTCTGAATTGTATTCATTCTCTCAACTGAATTATTCGACATACCTCAAAGAGGAGTTTTTACAAGTATTTATACAGATATTAACCATGATAACCAACCAACAAACTCAGACCTAATTGCTAACTAATTACAGCTCAGTGCAATCACTCCCTAACTAACTTTAAGAGATCGTGCAAATCTGTTAGCAGTCAAGTGGAGCTGAACTCTGTTGAGGCAAGCTTGGCTCGGTTGCTAACGGCTTCTCAGACTTAGACAACTCAGCTTGAGCTAAGGAGTTTATCATACATAACATAAAATAGCTGGGAGTAGTTTTTTTTAACTAGTTGAGTTGATATTTATGCTATGCTATGCTATGCTAATGCTGTAACCGATAGGAAAAAATAGAACTTGAGGGTCATGACTTCCTTTCTCTTTCTCGATAACCTAAAAAAGCCTCTGATTTCGCTCATTTAGCTAATGCGAGCTAAAAGTTCCTCTATCAGTCACAAATACACAGTAATTAAACGTTAATAGGGTTTTCCAATGGTGTACTATGTATTAGTAAGTGTACCATTTCTTTGGTAATGGCGAAAAGGTGGGAAGGAAGCGAGATGATCTTTGTCGGGAGAAGAAGCTGCTTTCACAATCTCATCTATTGCTTTCTTCTTCTCCAGTATCTGAAACCCAAAAAAAAATCATCACTAAGAAAAACACGAGCTTTCTTCGACCAAATTTTAGTACTGCTTTACATTGGAAAATTGGCAGTAGAAACTTGCATTTGAATATGAGACATTCAGATAGATGAGAGCTAAGGTCGTTCTGTCTGTCTACCTGTTTCCTGCTCGTCTTCCTTTCTCTGCCGGTGACTACCTTCGACTCCATCACTGTCTCGCCAACGGGCCCTCTCTCTCTCTCTCTCTCTCTCTCTCTCTCTCACTGTTCGCTGTGTAAGATTTCCCCCTCTTTGAGTAATAAATCACATTCACATTCCCTAAGTTTTGTAAATTACATCACGGTATTGTAGTTTGGGAAAATTTCAAAAAAACACCTGACCTTTCAACTCAATGTCACATAAACACCTGGACTTCAAAAAATATCAATCCCCCACCTGACCTTTGGACTCCGTCATCAAATAACCCCCTCCATCCATTTTCCGTCCAATACTTAACGGAGAAGCATAATTCTGAAGCAAAACGGCAACGTTTTGGTTAAAAAAATATTCTTACCACCAATTTGCAATCCTATGGAGCAGAAACGTGATTATGGGAGCCCTAGAGACAAAGTTTAATTATGTCACTTTAGAATAATATGATCAGGATAAAAAGATCTTCACACCCGTTCAAACGGATTAAAAATTGGAGTACTTAATTTTTTAACCATATTTTTTAATATATAAACGGTCTAAAAAACTTAAGTACTCAAATTTTTACTCCGTTTGAATCGGTGCAAAGATCTTATTATTCTTATCATATTATTCTAAAAGATCATAATTAATTTTTGTTTATAGGGCTCTCATAATCACATTTCTGCTCCATATGGTCCTAAATAAAAAACATATACTTAATATGAGAGCCCTATAGATAAAAATGAATTACGACCCTTTAGAATTATATGATAAGAATAACAAGATTTTTGCACCAATTCAAACGGAGTGAAAATTTGAGCACTTAAGTTTTTTTAGACCGTTTATATATTAAAAAATATGATTAAAAAATTAAGTGTTCTAATTTTTAATCCGTTTGAATCGGTGCAAAGATCTTTTTATCGGTTAAAAAAAATTCTTACCACCAATTTGCAATCCTATAGAGCAGAAACGTGATTATGGGAGCCCTAAAGACAAAATTTAATTATGTCACTTTAGAATAATATGATCAGAATAAAAAGATCTTCACACCCGTTCAAACGGATTAAAAATTGGAGCACTTAAGTTTTTTAGACCATTTATATATTAAAAAAATATGGTTAAAAAATTAAGTGCTCCAATTTTTAATCCGTTTGAACGGGTGTGAAGATCTTTTTATCCTGATCATATTATTCTAAAGTGACATAATTAAATTTTGTCTCTAGGACTCCCATAATCACATTTCTGCTCCATAGGATTGCAAATGGGTGGTAAAAATTTTTTTTTAACAAAAACGTTGCCGTTTTGCTTCAGAATTATGCTTCTCCGTTAAGTATTGGACGGAAACCGTTAAGTATTGGACGAAAAATGGATGGAGGGGGTTATTTGATGACGGAATCCAAAGGTCAGGTGGGAGATTGACATTTTTTTAAATTCAGGTGTTTATGTGACATTAAGTTGAAAGGTCAGGTGTTTTTTTGAAATTTTCCCTTGTAGTTTTGGAATTTTCATTTACTTCCGAAGCTGAGGTTTGAATTACAAATTTATGTTATTCGCCTTTGTTTTGCATAGATTCCAAACAAACTCTGTGTCTAACTAAGGGTTCAAACAAAGCTCAAAGCCCACAAAGAGATATATAGGCACATCAACATGCAAGTTGTGGGCAGCGTGCCCCCGGAGAAAAGGGATTCCGTTCCCTTTCTCTCCCGGAAAAGATTTCGTTTCCTTCCGAAGCGGCCCGAAAATCGAGGGAGCGCGAGCGGAGAAGCAGACGCTCGCAAAAATACAGAGTCGCCACTTGAGTTTGAAGGTCCGACACTCAAGGAACCGTATTTCAAAGCACCTGCTGCGCTGTTTGATTGAAAAAGTTAAGGAACCAGTCCGTCATAACCATATCTGGGTTCGGGAGCCAGGTTACGAGAGGGGAAGGGTTTTATGGCACCTCTCTCGCCCAATCCGGAGATCGGTCTCTACTTGAGCATTTTGAAAGCGTTTGAGATTCTTTTTCTTCTTTAATCAATTTTAAGCCAATTAGGGCGGGAAAACAATTGGGGATTAAAGCTGTAATAATTTGCAGGATGTGATAGCAGCATGTGTTGCTCTATTGAAACAGCTTAGTATAGGATGAAAACAGATTCGTGGGAATTAAACAGATCGAAAACCCTGTCTCGAGTGTTGCACGAGATGAAATCAAGATGCATCGAACAAGTCATCGCATGTCGACCCAACTCGCGCATCGACACTACGGACTAGCGCGAACGAAGCCTAAGCCCACGCCTCTTATTCTCAACCCTTCGGCTCGGAAGGACCAAAGGCACACCTGTGACAAACCAAGCAGCTTATATGTACTGAAAGTAACTAATTATAAGCGCTTTAAAGGTGAAAAGCCCTATAAATTGACAAAACACCCCATAAACGGTGTGGGGACAAAATAATAGCCTAAAACTAAGTTAGACATGCAAGGCCAGCCACTGGAGACAAGCGATCGCGAGGGTTCCAAACCGCCGCTGACGTTCGCCCGGCGCGATGGTTCGCCACTGGCGCGCGACAGTTGCGCTGGCGCATTGTCAACACTCCATTTGACCATCGCGCGATGGTTTAGGAGCATCGCGCGAGGGTTTGCGCCAGACCTCCAGTGTGTGATTTTGTTCAAATTGGGTTCTGGGTTGGGTCCAGAATGATCCCAGGGGTGCTCCAACAGAACAGAACTAAATATTGAAGTGCAAAGCTAGCATTTTTAAGCTAAAGAAAGCTATAAATTGGTTTTTTGCATGCTTAACGGTGAGATATATGAAAGTAAAGCATAAAACAGTAGGACACCATTCCCCACGCAGTCCATCGCGCGCTGGCACAAAGTGTCGCGCGCATATCTGGGACCATCGCGCGATGGTTCCTACCATGACGGTTTTTGAAACCTTGCCAGCTTTAGGGCCAGGACTGGTATTGATTACCAGCCTTGACCCTGCCAGCCCCCCTCAGGGATCAGAACAGAGAACAACCAAGGTAAGCTATACCTTTGGCTTGAGTTTGAAAGAGTGCTTGAACTTTGAGTTTTGAGATTGAGGTTGATTGAGGATTGAAGAGCAAGGTGGTAGTGCTTGATTGAGGTATGAATGGATGAAGAACAAATATGTTAGGATGTAGCCCTTTTGTATTTGATTTTGTAACCTTTTTTTTGTAACCAAAAATTGTAACCATTTGAAAGAGAACAAATGGGGGTATTTATAGGGCAAGAGGGGGTTCTGGTTGATGCCAGGAGAAGAACACAGCCAGCCACGAGGCCTGGCTGAGACTGCCTTGGTGGCCAAGTTTCTGCCTCTGGAAAAGTAGGTGGGGACAGAAATATCGCGCGATGGTTCCAAACTGTCGCGCGAGGGTGCGCCCTGGCGCGCGATGGTTCTAGTCTGTCGCGCGACGGTGCGCCCGGGCGCGAGACAGTTGCGCCCTGGCGCACGCCAGCAGGGTTTTTGGCTTTTGGAGGGTGGCTTAGGCTAGGTTAGTTCCAAGGGTTTTTCAAACACTCAAAGCTCAAACACTCGACATTCCCGGGGTGTTCTTGATGCGTTTCATCATCGGGGAATCAGAAACCGTAAGTAAACTAATCTGAAAGCTCAGATTGGAGTGTCTACACAAGTACAAATGGACATTCATGGTGAGACACCCATATTGCAATACGTGAGTTTTAGAGGAAACAATTGTGTGTGTACGTGTGCGGTTGTATGTGTCAACGGAGTTGATATCTGGCCAATCCGGTTTTCGTTTTGGACTTGGTTTGACATCTGTAAATAAAATTATATGGATTGTCTGCTATTGCCAAAGCAATTTAAAGATATATAAGCAGACAGAGAAATGAAAAGGTCAGCTTTCTTAGTTCTCACTCTAACATCGAAGGAACGCATAAAATTAATGGAGTATGTCAAAATGACATTCTAGCTAGATAAATTTTTACTTGTCCAATCAAAGTGAGAATTCATTCCGGTGAAGGAACACAGAAAACCACAAGCCAGTGTGAATTTCAGTTCTAATTAACCTTCTACTACTACATTAATTGATACCAATAGATGCCAAATACCGACAATTCTCAATTCATAGCCTAATTAATATATATGGCGTTATATTATTATATTATATATTCATAACACATGATAATGGGTCCACCTATATAGATAATTTTTGAGATAATAAACTGATCGATCATCAACTAACTAGATCGCAGCCCTTGTCAATCATTGATTAGTTGCCAAAATTGGCCCACCCATCATACCCAACCTAAAATTATCATCCAAACCACCAACCCATACCAATCGTGCATATACAATTAATTACGTAATATCGATCTTTATGTATGACATTTTGGCACAAGAACTCAGATGGTTTGTTCATTTTTTTTTAATAATAACACGTGTCTAAGGCAGCTTTTACGCACCTCGAGTACTCTTTGAGGCCAAATCTCACCCCGGTGTTCACTAGTGGGGAGTTCAATTAAAGACAAAGCAAGACTCCGTATAATTGGGTTCAGTTTTTGACCACCATTCTTGGGTTCTCATAGTGATTGTGGATTTGTTTGGGATTATTTCTCCGCCAGTTGGAGCTAGTGGTTGAATTGGACTTATGTTGATTGTGGAATTGTTTTCAGTTTCATGTAATTATTATGTTTGTATTCTCCTAACGCTTTAAATAAATAAATAAATAAAAAAACTTGAGTTCTTTTATGGTAGTTCAAGATTTCCATTCAGTTACATATGTAAGGAAGTATGATCTTGAGAAAGATGATCATATTATTGGCGCATGTTTAGTGGACGCGCATGTGATGATAATTAATAGTTACTCGGAACTAAGAATTTAATCGGTCCTGGGCTATATTCACATGAACCAAAAAGAATTTTATAATTAATGTTCAACAAATTTGTACATAAATACGTATATGTACAAAATTAAACCCAAAAAAAAGTACAAAAACATACACTATTTGAAGTTGTACCCTACTGAAGTTGTGCCCTATATTGTTTTAGAGAGTAAAAAAAGGCGAACACTATTGAAGACTGAAGTTGTACCCTATATTGCTTTTGAGAGTAGAAATCATTTACTATCATCTTATTTGAGTCGATATCTTTAACAAATTCTCTTTCAATAAAGATAATCATATAATCCGCAAGAAAATTGTCTTCTATTATGTTACGAAGATTAATTTTCACATACTTCGTAGCTGAAAATACTTTTCCCGTAGATGGGCTAAAATTCTACGTGTAAATTTGTGTCTGTTTTTAATTTCACCGGGGCTACAGCCCGGGTCCCCACACACATACTTCCGCCCTTGGTTTAGTATAAAATTAGATGTGCATTGCACCAAATTTTAAATCCTTAGATGTGCATTGCACCAAGTTTGAAAACACAACCAAATCCAATGGGGCCATTACAACGAATTTTCTTCTCTCCTTTATGTCCCCTACTTTTTGTTTATCTAGTCTAAACTTTTTAAGCATGTTGCAGATAATATTATCAGTGTTTTACGAATTCTGTTTTCATTAAATTTTGGCCTAAAAAGATTGTCTACTTCACTAGAGAGTAGAGAGTAACTATATACGTTAAACTCTGATTCATTTAAGTTGATCTAATTTGTTTTTAATTATTTTATATGTTAGTTTCCCTTTATGAAAGAACAGTAAATTTGAAAAATAAGCCAATAAATTGAAGTTCAGAAATAAGATCACTTATCAAATTCGAATGTCAACTTATGAGGAAAAGAGTCAAGATTAATTGTAAGTTTTTTTAGACCAAGCTTAATCATAAATATTTGAGGTTGTTGGATTTTTTGAGGTTGAACTTGGATAAAGTTATCACGGAAATTTCGCACTAAAAAATTAGATATCCTTAGCTCAGTTATCCTCGGATTATTAGCAGTAGAAAAACAAAAGATGATATACAACAAGCACCACAGACCAAACCACAGATAGAAAGAAATCACGGTGTTCTACTATTTTGGTAAAACTAGTATTTTGCATGTTGAATAAGTCAAACTAACTCAAACCTAAAAAATTGTAATATTTTTTTTTGGATTTAAGAGCAAGAAATTCAATAGATAATTACAGCAGGTAAAAACAACATAGAAAAAAGCTACACTGAAAATATAAACTCTGAGCGCACTAGCTCCTTGCATAAATTGTTAATCTCCTAACTCAGGTCATATGTGAATGACATTAGAGCTCTCTTAGTAAGACATTGAGCCTGATGAATATTGTCATTGCACTCGACCTTTTTAATCCTACACAAAAGGTTAATTTGGAAATCTATTGTCCGAGGTTGCGCAAAGAAAATATGAAAATAATTTGTTGAATCAGTCAAATCCTATATATGAGTAGAGAATTGGTTCTGACTGCCAACTTGAACGACTTGTTCAAAGTTTGGGGGTCACGTCACGGGTCAAAACACTGGCCCCCTCACTTTCACTACACTACACTCCTTTACCTTCCTTTTAGACCTGAGTCCAAACCAGCCCACCAATTACTCGAGAATCGCATCCTAGTCCGGGGGGGGTGGTTTGGATGCAGTCAAAGGCAGCCAGATGAGTTTAATCCGGGGCGATGAGGGGGTGATGGGGCGTTTTTGGTTTGGTTTCGTTTGGCATAAAAAAAACTCCCCCTCCATAAATCATCCTCTCTCATTGTTGAGACTAAGGCCCGGTTCTCGAACATCAAATAAGTACTTATTTTTTAATAAGGTAATTTCAAGCTCAAAAATGATGAGTTTATTGAAATCTAAAAATATGTAATATGGATCTTGTTTGAAATATCTTATTGACATCTTTAATACGGTGCAAAAAAAAAAATTGAAAAATTATTTTTCATTTACATTATTTTTGAGTTTGAAAATGTGAAATACGTACTTATTGTTTAAGACGGTGTTCTGGAACAGGCTCTAAGAGCATCTCCAATGGGAGATGTCAAATCCTACGTGGACATGTTAACGGTAACATTTGACACCAAAATTCAATCCAACCCAATAGCCTTCTTTGATGCCAATTCCTACGTGGATTTGAAGGCAAGCCTTCTCATGCCAACTTTGACAACCTCCCTCCTCCATGCCAAATTTCAAAAAATGACCATTTGTATTTTGACATAAGGGTTGGAGAGAGATAATTTGATGTCAAATAAATAGAATTTAACATCAAGGGTTGGAAATGAAGACTTTGATGTTAAATTGGAGATGTCAAAATGCCACGTCAGCCTTCAAACAAAAATTAACATGCCCGATTTGAAATCCAGGATTGGAGATGCTCTAAATATATAATACTCCTCACAGGACCTCGATTGGATTGGATGAGGGATATGGAAGGGGGATAAGTTATGGAGAAAGGATGGGGGCTGATTTTTGACATCTATTAGGAGAGTGCATACCGCACCGCACACACTCAAATGGAGGTGTATGTATTGTAGCATTTTCCGTGTATGCATGTATTGGTTCTAAAGGTTTGCAGCATATGCAAAAATGGGTCTCTGCTTATGAGGATTTATGATGATTTAATTTGTGTTGGATGGATCTATGAAACCGTTTTTTACGTGTTGTTATTCTCTACTAATTAATCTACTTCGAAATTTTAAATTAGGTTTTTGTCACGTGTTATTAATTTTTGGGTTTTTTTTTTTAATGTGCAAAAATTTTGGAGTTTTACCTACTGGTAACTTCACTGACAATATAGTATGAATGACACCACACGGCTCTGCGCAATCTCACTCATCTATTCGCGCAATCAATGGCTGAGATGCATTTTCAATTTTGACCGTCCAAAACACTTTTGAATTCGCGCGATTGAGCATCGTAAATACTATTTACGGTAACAGCAGTAAAGAAGTTTTTCTGTTGACCATAGAAGGTGTGCATATGTGACTTGATTCAAAATAATGTTGAGACCTCTCTATGTGTGTGTGTGTGTGTGAGAGAGAGAGAGAGAGAGAGAGAGAAAAGGGGAGAGAGAGAGAGGATATTTGTCACGTGCAGGGTGGGCGGTTGAGTAGATTTAACGCCCGCCCAAGCTTCTTTCATTCCTACCTACAAAACAGAGAAATTATTCGTTGCCCCAAAGGCAGGGGTGACGTGGTGCCCCTCGGGCACATCGAAGCTGTCCGTTCAGGTACCGAACGGATGAGATTAAACACCCTCTCTCCTCCTTTCTCTCTCTCCTTTCTCTCACTAAATCCGAGCCGTCCGGATACCGAACGGACGGCTTGAATGAGCTGGGACAGGGACACCTGTTGCCTTTGGGGCAAGGAATAATTTCTCTACAAAACAGGATATTTGTCATCACTTGGGGAAAAGAAGTTATCGAGTGGATACAAAAACTTGCCTGTCAAAGTTTATTTCCTCTCTCCTTCTCTTTTGCAACAAATAGGATTGTTCAATGTATTTGCTCTCTCTCTCTCTCTCTCTCTCTCTCTCCATCAATGCAGCAGAATATAAATTGGGTTGCTTTCTTTTTATTAGAGAATTGAAGTTGGAAAATGTGATTGTAACATCAAAGATTAAAAAAATTAGAAAGAATACTTAGCACGAAAATGTTTCCATGTACATCTCTCATGTGTCGATTAATTGTATATTAATTTATACGGTGGAAGTAAAATTTAGTCCAATGTATATGTAGGCCCAAATTTAGTTATGAAATTTTATATTAATTTCATGTTTCAAGTTGTAAATTAAGACAACTTAATTGCAAGTTACTGGATCCACTAACAAATACAAATGTACTATACATGTAGTAAGAACCTAAAAAAAAGTTGTGAACATATACAAAGGAAAAAGTTTGTTCAGTGAGGCCCATGACTACAGGAATTAATAATGTCTTTCCGTGGGATCAGGTTTTGGGTGGAAAAGATGGGAAAAAGGTGACCTCTATAAACTTTACAAAGAAAAGTTCGTTGGTAAAATGTAGTAGTGCCTGAGAGATTAGGGTTAGGATTAGGATCGACACACACGATTTACGAGTATAAAACAATAAAGAAATCAACACAGAAATATACGTGGTTCCCTAATTAATACCAGGTACAACAACCTGTCCCAAGTGAAATATATAAACCACTATATATATTTGGCCACATCAGGTGGAAATTAACAAATTATTGTGTACATACAAGTCTGAAAATACTGTACTAATGCTGATCATAATTTCATAAAAACACGTCCCTTTATCACCTAGCTAGCTAGTGTGCCATAAACTATTTATCCAATTATTGATTAATTGACCCTTAATATCTAATAATTAATGTGAGTTATTTCTATGTGACCCATGACGTCGATCAATATAGCAAATGATCCTCTAGTAGTAGTAGTAATATATATATATATATATATATATATATATATATATATATATATATATATATATCCAGACATGGCATCTATATGTTTGCAGGATAGAGTACTTATTACCGGATAAAAATCATCCTGACCTTTTTTTTCTTGATATATACAACAATTAATTTAAGAGAGTGTATCATCCAAATTAGCAAGCGAAAGTCATCTTGCATGTTAAACACCAATTAATAATAAAAAGTTAATGCCCGGCCAACTGTTTGGAATTTTTTTAGTAGTAACAACGTTGTGACGGTACTGTTTTCAAGGGCTACAGCTAGAAAGAGTCAAAATGAAATTAAAAAGTCATCCTGACCTTTTCTTGATGGGCTTTCCAGCTACAGCTATTGAGAGAGGGAATATAAATAAAGCTTATAAAAAACATTCAGTTATGGACGAGAAAAGAAAAACTATATATATATACTAGTACTAGTAAAAGGTCGACAAAATCTATATCAAAATGTGATCCAAACAGGACTTTAATTGGGAAGTTATATATATATATATAGGGAAACAACGTTGAATGCAAATCACCGTTCAATAAGTACGTGCATTTGTTTGTGGAGTTTAATTACTCTATATTAATTATGACGATATATGTATTGATTAATTGCATGTGGTATTCAGTTTGTTTGTTTGTTGCTTAAAATTTAGTAGTCGGCTAATAAACTTGTTTAATTGGTGGATTGAAATGGCTTAGTTTTCTTATGAAGAGAGAAAATACATGCACAAAATAATAGTTGTGTGATTTCCTATTTTTTGCATTCCTACGTACTTATAAGTTATCACCACGTACTTGTATATATATCTGGAAATTAATCTCTCTCAAACAAAAAAAAACAAAAAGATGATAAATAATGAGAACGAATCAGTTGCATGCATGTAAGCTAAAAATTTTCCTGTGCTGATCATGAAAAGTTATTTGGTGATCATCTTAATTAAGACCTTTATCCTGTATCATCCGTAACTTCCTTTTTGACATTAATTACGTCAGTCGTAACTTGATATGTGCAAACTCCAAGGGATTGGTCAAGTGGTTTTAGTTTGAGACTTAGGTGTTTGCTTCATCCTAAGGCTTCAGGTTTGATTATCCTTGCCAACAATTCTTTGGGCCACCTCACCTTCACGCGTAAGCATCTGAAACGGCTATGGGAGGTACTGTAGGGATTAGTCAGATCGAAACGAGACACGCGCAAGCTGACCCGAAACACCATGTATTAACAAAAAGAATTGATAAGTGTGACTTGGTCTGTCTCAAAAAACCAATAGATAATACAAAAGTCGTGCATGCTTCCTAATCCTTAATTTACTCCTATTTAGGAATCCTTAAGTAAAGCTAAAAAAACACAATTGGGAATATACTACTGGTATATAGTGGAAGTGGAGTGTGAGTCGATTACGCGGCTAGTGACGTACTGCTGGTGCAGGGAAAACAGAAAATCTGGATCCCGTATGATTGGAGCTTCAATTAATTTTTATAGATTATCGAGTATCTCTCGTACAGTATAATACAAATACTATTCCCTCCGTTCTTTTTTTATAGTCCAGTATTTCATTTTGAGTTGTTCCTTAATAAGTGTCCATTTTGTAAAGTTAGTGGGTAAAAGTTTTGAAAAGTAAGTGAATAAAAGAGTAATGATGATGGGTAAATAGGGAAAGTGGAGGAAAACGTTAATGTGAAAGGTATAATGATGATGTCTTTTTAATAAGTTAGAGTTACGAAACAGGACACTTAAAAAGAGACGTAGGGAGTAAAAAATTAGGAGTACCAACCAACAATTGGTCGTGATAAAAAAAAAAAAAAACAAAAAACCAACCATTGGTCCATTATCAAAGTTGAGTTTTGTTCACCCTGAACATTATCCTCCTTCTTATTGGTTGAAATGGTGTGGACCCCACCATAAAGTGATGTCATGCTTACCAAAAAGCGTATTGCATGGTAAGTATAATATCATTTTGTGATGGGATTCACATCATTTTAACCGATAAGAAGGAGAGTAATGTTCACCCTCTTTTAAAGAAGGTGAACAAAATTGCAGTCTCCATTACCAAGTACCAACCCAACACCACAAGGTTGGTAGCCTAGTTGGCCAAAATGAGTGGGATAAGTCCCCTCATTCCATATGCATGGACCTTGGTTCGAATTCCACCCATGTCATTGCCGGGTCTTTGTGTGGATTTGCATGGAGGGCCTTTGGCCAACTAGTCATTTTAGTGGTGCTGTGGTGACGGTCTGTCCTCCCGGACAATAGCTATGGCTTGAACCGGATATTGTACAGTGGGTAGGAAGCCCCTATGATCAAACCCAAGGGAAGTTGACATGATAAAAAAAAAAAAAAAGTACCAACTCAACACGTACGCGCTTCTACTAGTACAAGTAGAAGCTGTCTCCCACTCCCTACTCCCTTCCTAGCTCTCTCCCTACAATATTGATATAAGGGCCCGATTGGATGCGGTATTAGTTTTAGGTGTATTATTTATGAAGGGGGGATAAAATAGTCGGGGGTATTAGTTAAGAAGGGAGGACCCACATTGATGTGACATTTATAGAGGGTGTATTAAAAAGTAGATGGTTTGGATGATGTATTAGAGAAGGGGGATAAAATAATACTTGGTTTGGATGAAGGATAAATTGGGTGTATAAGGAAGGGTGTATGAGGTAAAAAGCTGTCAAATGACTCATTTGCCCTTGTGTAGTGTTTAATTTGATTATTTATTAAATTAAACATATAATTATGAAATCCAACTTTTGATTAAATTTTTTCACAAATAATCAATAATAAATTAGTTAAGTAATATAATAATATTAAAAATATTTAAAAATCATTTTTTGACACATATAATTCGTTTTTTAAATTAGTTAAATACCATCCACATGTTTCCATTTTTATAATAATATGAAAAAATGGTTTTCAAAATGGTTTATTATATTTTTGTTATATTTCATTAATATTGGTTAATTTCATTATAAATAGCACTCATTTTTCTTATCTCATCCCACATATCTCCATTTAAATATCTAGTTTCATATTTTTGTTTTTTGCATCATTTGAATGGCATGCCGAGTTTGGAGCGAGGAGGACTGGAGGAGGAGACGTTGCAATTCTATAAACACTCTTGTTTAGTAAAGATTTTTCATATTGTTCATGTGTTATTTTAGGTGAATACACGAGTTAGATTCGTACGCTTGTAATGTATGTGTTTTGTAATTTGTTTATTAATTGTATGTGTTTTGTGAAATGTAGTGTTTGATGAAAAATTACGCCATGAACTTTGAAGACCTAGGCCCATCGCGTGGGTTAATCGTTTGTCTAAAAAAAGAGTTATAGTAATGATCCAATGACGAAATTCAAAATTAACAACTCAAATTCCATTGAAGAAATTAACAACTCGTGTTCATTCACAAAATTCATAAAAATAAATTAAAATTAAACAATTTCTTTAACAAATAACATGTTACAAATGAACACAATTCTATCTAAATTGATCACAACTCGTGTCCATTCAAGATGTTTGGACACGCCTCAATGATATTGGAGAGAGCAAGTTATCAATCCACATGACATTTTCCAACATCCAGAGCCTTGCAAAACTTGGAACGCTTGATAATTGTGGCAGGGTATAAGGAGTATCAAAGAAGAAATATTCCCATCATCATCTACTGGTAGCAATAGAACGCAACACCTGCTCAGAGACCAAAAACACACAACCAAAAAAAGCAAAACCTATGACCGACACGAAGACAAAAAAACAACTAGCTCAGATAATTTGTAAGTTCAGATCGACCACTTTTTGAAGGACTAGTAGGCTGCAATATTAGTTGTCAATCTGACCCTCTAATGTTGCCTCGCCTAAGTCCAATGTGTCTTGTAAAAAATTATCATCATAGCCAAAAAAATACTGAAAAGGGGCCCGATTGGATGCTGCAACCACACACAGCCCTGCTGCCTACCCCTCAAACACCTGGACACAAGTTGGACATAGTTTGGACACAAACAGAGCATCACAACAGCAGCCCTTGCATACACTACACACACACAGTCAGGCACACAAGCACTGCACTTGCACACACTGCACCAAATACAGCAGACTGCCCATCCATTCAAATTGCAGTAAGATGAGATTAAACCCAAGTCCAAAACTGCATTCAAACTCCATTAACCAATTAACCAAGCAACCAAAGCCCCCAATCCATATACTGCAGTTGACCCCTAAGAATGTAGTCCAGTTGGCTCAGAAAATTATTAGGGAAAACACGAGGGTACTCATGGCGGCAACAAAAGTTACCCCGCCAAGGCACTACCTTCATTTTTGTAATTGTTTCATCATCGCCCTATTAGGGGTACCAAACACTGCAGAAAACAGCACTTAAACAGCCAAAAACTGCATGGAAAATGCAGAAAACTGCACTTAAACAGCAGAAAACTGCATGGTAAATGCAGAAAACAGCACTTAAACTGCAGAAAACAGCAGAAAACTGCAGAAAACAGCACTTAAACAGCAGAAAACTGCATGGTAAATGCAGAAAACTGCAGAAAACAGCACTAAAACAGCAGAAAACTGCATGGTCAATGTAGAAAACAGCACTTCGTAAGCAGAAAATAACATTCTAAATCAAAATTGGCTCAGCTTCTACCACATCATAGCCACCTGTAACACACACTCACTTCACATAGCAATTGAAACACCAGCAGCAGCAGTTCAAACAGAAAGCTAAGCTAGTCATAGGTAGACCATATCCACCAATATATGTCAAACCACATGTCCTTAGGCTCAGAACAAATATCATCACAGCCAATCCACTAATTTTACCAACTAACCTGCTGTTGATGGGTTCTTTTTACCAACAAACCACTGGGTTTTCAACCATCAACCAAAACTACACTTGGTCCAAAAACCTGCCCTTTTTTTAACCATAAAACCTGCACTTTTGAACCAAAAAACCTGCTGCACACATATCACTTAACTGAGCACACACACACACACAGCCTGCCAATTGCACAAAACAGCAAGAAAAGTCATGAACGTAGCCTGCTAAAAGGGTACTCAAAGCTGAAAGCTTTTTGGGCTCAGAAAATATAAGTTAGGAATCATAAGGGTACTCAAGGCTGCATTTAATTATACCCCGCCAAGGTATCTACCTTACTTATTCATTGAATTCATTCATCATTGCCCAGATAAGGGTACTCATGGCTGCATGTAGTTGATTTTTGGGTTTGGCATGTTGTTTTCTATAGTTTAGGCGTTTAGCATGGTGTCTAGTGCAAACTTTCCAGCAAGCACAACTAAAAAATGGAGAGGGCTCAGCAAATATAAGTTAAGAATGAAAAGGGTACTCATGGCTGCATTTCATTATACCCCGCCAAGGTATCTGCATTTCATTAACAAGTGAACTCATTCATCATTGCCCATAACCTGTCATGCAAATATTTTTCACGTTAGAATCTCACATTTACCAAAAGGTACACCAAATGTAACAATACAAAGCATTGTGATCATCCAACCAAGGTTTAGTGTCAAAAGATTACAAAGTTTATGTCAAAAGATTACAAAGTTTAGTGCTCACACATCCACCGGCTCTTACTTACACAAAAGAATTGGTACCACTAGTTACAAAAGTACTTAGTTACACAAAAAATGCCAACCCTATTTATATCATTTGCAATATTGGGCTCTTCAAAAAGTAGGTACCAATATTCTCACTCATGGCCACTTCAAATTGGTCCATAGATCTCACCATTGAGGATGGCCTCAACATATTCTTGCCTCTCCTCCTCTTTACACCCATAGAAGTTGTCCACCCTCTGTTCCTCTTGGCAAATAACAGCACTTAACTTGAATTTCTGGATTAGTGTGATATTAAGCTTCCCTAACTCGGTTTGAACTTTCTCACGGCGTTTCGATAGGTCTTTCTCATATGCCATTGAGTTCACCATTTCCCCCATATGGCTCGAGGAATCCTGCAGAAACTTGTTCAAGTTTGCATGCATGGATTCTTCTTCGTCACCCATTCTTGTCCTCTTTCTCCCCTTCTTAGGTGCAGGATTAGCCGGGGCCGAGGTGGGTCGGGGAGTGGCAGTCGGGAGTGACCTATGCGGTGTGGAGGTCGGAGGTGTGGAGTTCGGACGTGTGGGAGTAAGGGTAGGAGTGGAGGGGGTTTCATTCAAGAAGGAACCGTCAAATTCTGGACCAAAGTGGGGCATGTAAACATCATCCGGTCCACCAAATACATCCGGCATTGCCATTTGCTCCGGATCCTCCGCACCCTCCCCCGTTGCCCTATCCTTTCCAAAGAGGACAACCCAATCATCAAACATTGGGAATGGCTTCATGTTCATGCCTTTGGCCTTTTTTGGGTAGGCCTACACAAAAATTGTAAGCTATTAGTACGAAATCTCATGCATTAACTATCTACGTAAACCATTGATAGTTACCTTTTCGTACTCTGCCCACACCGTTGGGTCATCGACCACAATGCGTTTGTTGGTATGGTCCCAACTCATCCCACTAAGACCTGTTATGTCAAGTATCTTATGGTATGTTTGTTTCCAATACCTTACTTTTGAGTCGATGTGGGGGTTGGCCTTAATGTTAGCATTTGGCAACACCTTTGCCAACTCAACCTCACAGTGTGTGAAGAACCCGGGTCTAAACCCATTTTCAGCAGGCCACTTCCACTTTTCAGAAAGCTCATTGATCATAACCTTAAGTAAGGTATCCTCTTCCGTTTGCCTCCAAGTCTTACGGGGCTTTTTGGAAGGACCTTCAATTTCAACAAGTTCGGGTTCTTCGGTAGTCATTGCTGCCAAGTGCATTCAAGTAGTACATTGTATTTAAAACCAGTATGACATTGAATAATGACTTCTATTAACTAGGAAAGCGGGATGTCACAATACTAAAGCATTGAAAGTTACAAGAGCATACCACACAAGAATTACTAAGTTCAATTACAAGTACTTCAAACACTTATTAATACAAATGTCTCAAATATTTTCCACTAGTCCCCCACCATTGCCTAACCAATTGTTAAACATGGCGGTAGCCAATGCATCCCTCCCCGCAGTCCATTCATTGGAAGCCTCGACGGTACCAATGTTGTCATCAACCTCCACATTGTGTAGATTGTCTTGTTCCCATTGCGTATACTCGGCCTCAATAGGATCGTTCGGCATCTCTCTCTTAATGAGGTTATGGATAAGGCAACAAGCTGTCACAATACGACATTGAGTCCTTATGGGGTAATAGGAGGCACATTTCAATAGTGCAAATCGCATCTTAAGAACACCAAAGCTTCTCTCAATGACATTCCTAGCTTGGGAGTGCTTCATGTTGAAGTACTCCTCTTTCGTAGCCGGGACGCCACCTTGCCTCCAAATGTTAATGTGATACCGTTGGCAGCGGTACGGTGCTAGAAAACCATCCCCATTTGTGTAGCCACCGTCCACAAGGTAGTAATGTCCTGTAACCAATGGAAGTTACGACATTGACTGCGGAAAATGTAATGTACTCAAAGGAAACATGAACTTAGGATTTGAAATGTACCATGTGGGACTTTCAACCCAGTGGGTCTTGTAATAGCATTGTGAAGAATTCTAGAGTCTGTGGCCGAGCCTTCCCAACCAGACAATACATAGGAGAATTTTGCATCTCGAGTACAAACACCTAAGACATTAGTAGAGATCTCACCCTTCCTTGACCTATACCGTGGCTTGTCAACTGCTGGGGGATTAACTGGCACGTATGTCCCATCCAAAGCCCCAAGACAATTCTAGAAGAAATTATGAAACAAGTGAAGTGAGAACTTATGGGGAAGAGTACTTATGGGAGAGTTTATGATTGAAAATGGAAGAAATAGCATTCATTGAACTCGAGTGTACCTGAAACCAACTCCATCTACTGTCGTGGTAGTTAGGAGGAACAGGCTCGGGCTTTTCTAGGAGCATGTTGTAAAGCCGCAAGACGGCTTGGAGCACGGCATTGAAATGCCTGCTTACTGTTTCACCCGATCTCCAAAACTCATATTTCGTACGTCTCTGCTTTGTATGGTGTGAAATGATCCACAAGAAAATGGCAACCCTCTCCTCAAGACATACGTAACGCGAGTCCCCTAATCCAACACCTCGGACTAAAAAGCACAACCTCAAGAACGTATGTCTATTCACCCTCAACTGATCGTAGCAATCACTTTCATTACCCCTCACAAGCCTATTGAGGTTATCTACTTGGGTCTGGTAAAAGTTTGGATTAGGAGACAAGTGTGGACGTGGACGTCGTTTTGTGGAGGTGATGAAGAAGTAGAGGCGAAACACAGCCAATGTAGAAATAAGAAAGGCAAATAACGCCATGACTGTCTTTTCGTTCCTTCTTCTCCTTATTTGGGTTCTGTTTAATCTTGCCATCCTATCAGACACTCAATTAGCACATAAATGAAGGAAAGCAATAGGTTAGAGATGCAGAATATACATGCCAACTTATTCCTTCTAGATGGCTATAGGTTAAACTGATCAGAGCACCAATTGAGAATATCCAAGCTATAGTATCCTCTATAATCTTATACTAAGTTATTAATTCGTACTCGTCATCAATTCACTAATATGCACTTACAAACATCTACGTGAATTTGACGAACTCAAAAATACAAGTCAAAATGTATTACAAATCTATCATACCTAATGGCTATTACAAATTTATCATACCTAACAGCTATTACAAATATAGCATTGCGGTTACACAATCTATTCTATAATTTTAGGTCACTGTCCAAAAAGTTTGAATGGAGTCTACCAGTCTTAATAGGTGTTCCATGGGCTCATAAATAAATCACAACATACAAGAGTGTTAATATTAGACGCAATATTTTGGCACTAGAAGCACGGTTATAAAGCGCATTATCAAGATACAGTGTAACTGCAGTTGTGACTTCACTGAAGTCATCAACAGCAAAAAAAAGAGCTTTAAAGCAACCAAATTGGCCATATTGGTCAAGAGTCACCATATCGCTAGTAGTCCTGCATGAATTTTTAGTCTACAACCACATAAATAAATATTTCCTTGAATAGATCTGTGAATGAACACTCTCTTTTACCTGGTTATTTCCAGTAATCTGGCAATTCCTCCATCAAAACCACATGAACAAGCATGTACTAAAGGCTCAGGGGCAGATCAGCCTATTTTTCTTTTTCTTCTTCTTTTTTTCTTGATTGTATTGATAAATTAATATTTGGTTTTTTTTCTTTTTGGCAACAAATGGGGCAAAACAGAATCTCAGCAGTGAAATTGAAAGGATCAAGAAGGAGAATGATTGCATGCAGATTGAGCTCAGGTCAACTAATTTGGACCTTGTTTCATCTCTCTCTCTCTCTCAATATTTTCTCACACCTTATCATGTTAATTGTTCAGGCACTTGAGAGGAGAAGACATAACCTCTTTGCATGGTCACAAAGAGCTCATGGCCTCGGAGGAAGCTTTGGAAACTAGCCTTGCGAGTATTCGTGACAGAGAGGTAAATCTATACCGCGAAATTAATTTTCCCTCGTGATTAAAAAAAATGCTACGTGCACAAATCCCGTTCATGGACCTCAAATTACAATGGCGGCTCTAGAAATATGTAGCATGGTGTTCAGAAATTACCTTGCTCTACAGGCTGATTTATTAACCAACAATATATATATATACACACACACACACACAAAATCTCATATATTAGCGTAAATAGTGCAATAAAAAAACTCTATTCGAAAAAGAAGTTATCTAGCTATCACACGAAACGAGATCTAAGATATTCTCCTTTTTATATGTCAAATTTTAATTCAAGTTCTCCTATTGCACAGTTGACAATATTTTGATTCAGTGACCACAAATGTATGGAAGATGAGATTCCAAACAAAAAGGCACATCATAAATCTGCAGTTTTTAGTGGGAAGTAAACCTGCAGTTTTTAGTGTACTTCCACAAACTGGAAGTAAATCTGGACAGAGTTCAACACACACATAGATAGAGTTGTTCATACAACAGCAACACCACACATGCAAGCCCCAAATCGAAAATCAGCTTTGAACCCGTGTTATGCATGGCCCAAATCAAAACTTTTATTAGGATTTCTGGGTTTACAGAGCAGTGTTCTGGGTTTAACAGAAGACAACACTCAAATCAAACTCAAATCAACTAAAACAAAATCATAATCCAGTCCATAGCCGAAAAATCGAACTCAAATCGAAACCCTAACCATAAATCCAAAACGAAATCAAAATCAAAATCAAAACCCTAACCAGAAATCTCATAATTTACTGATCGCATGACTGTGAATCGAAATGAAGACCCTTTTAAGTACTAACCTCAAATCGACCAAGGATCGAACCAGAATCGCCCAAAAAATCGCACCAGAATCGCACCACAGAATCGCACCACAAAGCCCACGTATTTTCTGCTTTTTCGTACAGTGAAGAGGATAAGCCGAAGAGGAGATGGAGAGGGGGGATTAGGGAGGGCAGAAATGGCAAGATTTCACCTGTATTGCCCTGGATTAGTTATGGCTACCTCCGAAGGTCGCCATAAATTAGTACCCAGTGGCCTGTGTTAACGAAGAAGCGGAGAAGTGAATACAAGTGCCCTAAATCTTGCCAAACGGTGGAGTAATAATCCAATACACCCGGATTAGGAAATACACCCGATGGATACAGCATCCAATCGGGCCCTAATATCAATATCAATATCTATCCATCCATCTACATATCGATCTACTACTATTCTTTTCTTCTTATTTTTTTTTTCCTTCCCCCAGGAACAAGCAAATGCTATTGTATGGATCAAAGAAATAAACACTACACTGAAAACCTACCCAAAAAAAAAAAAAAAAAAATTCAACAAAAATAAGTAAACAAAGGTCGCAAAATATCAACAACAAAAGTGGAACAACGTCACAACGAAGTCGACTCACGACCAGGTTTTGAAGAAGTTAGATTTGAGTCATGTTGAAGTACTAGTTCTGTCGCCATTTCTATCTCTGCCCCCAAGTTTTGTCATTGTTACGTTTTTGCCGAAACTCCAGTCCATCTTCGCCTTGTTCAAAAGCCGTTGCAAATTGAAGGTGACTATTGTTATTTCTCTTGTATCATCATAGTTGCAATTATACTTTATCTATTTGCCTGACTACAAGCCTTTATGGGCATTGCAATTTTTGAAGAGCAAAAATATTTCGTTCACAAATTTGTATGTACATATTTGTACACAAATATAACTAGTATCATTTTAGTTAAAATGCGTACCTCCTCATTTCTCCCATTTACTATATGTATGTGTATGTGTGTGTGTGTATATATATAAATTCTTGTTCCGTGCATAGACTACTGTATTCAATCAATTTTTTTTGACAGTGGGCGTTCCAATTTCAAAAAAAAGAACTTTTAAGAAAATGAAGGTAATTTCAAGTTTAAAAATCTTGTGTTTACGCAAATAATTTTTCTACCAATATGAATCTTGTTTGATAGATTTCATTGAGATCTTTTATACGGTGCAAAAAAAAAATCAAAAAATTATTTTTCATTTTCTTTATATTTGAATTTAAAAATTAAAGAAAAAGAAGCAAAACTCTTCAATTCGTTATTATAAACTCTTCAATTCGTTTGAAACACCCAGTATCATTTTAGTAATGCTTTTACTGATTTTGGTCATAATCAAGATATTTATAGGCCAGTGATTTTGCCACACCTCTTTTTGTTATTGCCACACCCCTGCAATATATTTTTGCACCAAAATACACTGCAGGGGTGTGGCAATAACAAAAAAGGTGTGTGGCAATGTATATTCCCTATTTATACTCTTCAATTCGTTAATATAAACAAAACTCCCCAATAAATGGAGGCACAACTAGGGTGACAAAACGAATCTAAGCTGTTTCCAAGCAGTTTAAAGCTCGGCTATGTTCGTTAGTCGAGTTGCGCTCAAATTACAAGTCAAATTCGAGTTAATTATAACTTAGCTCGATTATAAGAGACCTGCTCGTTTGTACAGAGAGACTCGCATAGTAAATAAAACGAGAGTTCATAAAACGAGTTTGAACACATCTGACTCGAGCTTGGTAATTTTGGACAAACCAAGCTCCAACACGATAAAAACCTCGGGGCGTTTCACAAATACAATTCGTCTCCCCTCCAAACGCGTAACACAATCACCAGTCTTGATTCTCTCTCGTTCTTCCCTCCAAACATGCATTTACCTACAGTGGGGTCGCAGATGAGGACAGAGGAACGCACACTCTAATCTCTCTCTCTCTCTCTCTCTCTCTCTCTGTGCGTGTGTAATACTACTAGTAGTATATTCAATGAAAATAGCCACGTCAGTATCCGGGTTTAACCCAACCACCGCTTCCCGTCCCCCACCTATCTTGAGCTGTTTCTCCACTATACATTGGCCCCCACCCTCTCTCTATCTCTTTCTCCCTCTAGAAAACACGCAGACTCCATCTCTTGGTTTTCTTCTTCAACTTTGCTTCATCAACCTCACCCTTCCGCTCACACCGCCCTCCCATATAAAATCAAATCTCGTCACTCCTTGCCAAATTTCCCCCTTTCGGGTCCTCTCCTCCCCCAATCTGAACTCAATTACTCACTGAGTCGCCGACTGAAATGCCTGCTTGGTGGGGTAAAAAATCTAGCAAGAACAAAGAACAACAGCAGCAGCAGCAGCTACAACCACAAGTGCATGACCCAATTGGGAACAAGCACGATTTGAGTAAATCATCGATTAAGAATGATAATAAGAAAGTCAAAGACAAGGCCAGGAGCTGCGATGACTTATTCGGAACGCGCAATTCGCCCCGAAACAGCAAGGATTTTGTCACTGGTGGTGGTAGTAGTGGGTCTTTAGGGTTTTCGGGTTTCGATTCGGATAGGGCTCATCCGTTGCCGCGGCCTTCGATTTCTTCGACGCAGTCTTTGGGGATTATTGATCATCATGGGGTAGGCGTAGGGGTAGGGGTGGTAGGATTGGGATCCGGGTCGGTTTCAGTATCTAGTTGCTCATCCGGATCTTCTGATGATCATAATGCTCAGACTGATCAGGCCCAAATTAGCAATTTTTTCAGGTTGGTGTAATTGGTACTCTTGTTTTGGATTTGATCTTTTTGTTCTCTTTTGTGGGCGGTTTGTGTGGAATTTTGGGAGGGTTTGGTTTCAGGGTCTGCTCTTTTGTTTGATTTCTTCTCTGATTCTCTCTTCTTTACCTAATTGATTGATTTACTCATGAAAAAAAAGTTAAGCTAATTGATTGATCGAACACGGAAATTTCTGGGATTGGTGCAAAGTATCAGAAAAAGGACCTTTTGGGACTCTGTGTGTGTGTGTGTGTGTGAAACTGTTCTGTCTAATAGTTGATTGCCTTTTCTTATGGATTTCTTATATGCATCTCTTGTCAGCATCCTGAATTTGTGCACCTAAACAAAAATGGATTAAAAGGGTTCACAGAGTTAGTTTTACTTGTCCCTCTTACTGAATTGCTTGTTTATAGTTTCTTGCCTTTCACTTGATTTGTTTGCTAGGAGCATATTTTTCATTTACGATCGGATTGAGTAATGATGTTTGCATAGTGATGATCATCTATTCACGGGGGTAGAGGGAAAGTTTTTAGTTAGGAATATGCATCATTCCTCATACTTCGGCTCTTTAAGCTGATTGGGAGCATTTTAATATATTCATGCGAGATAGACTTTACCTCTAATTAAGAGGGGAATGTGTAGCTTAGTTCGATGTTTGGTTTCATTCATATAATTGGTGGAACTCAGCTCCTCGAGCCTTAATCAAAATACTTTGGGCTTGTTGCATGGATTCATGTTCTCCACTTTGAACAATCCGGGGCTATATCTCCAGTGTAAGCCTACTTAGGTTTTACCCTGATCTATCTAGATGGAGTTTTATTTTAGCCTATCTGCTTGTGCTGCCAAATGCCTTGTGCTGCCAAATGCCTTACGGTGGTAAGTGTGATATGTCAATACCAGAGGACATGGTGAGACCAAGCTCATACCAGTAGCAAGAAGCCCAGGTCCAGGGTCAAGAGGGACCACCACCACAACGTCACCTCGTCATCCACGATTGTCTGGTTCAAATTTGGAGTCTCCAACTGGAAAACAGGAAGATGGGAAGGCTGAATGTCATCGGCTGCCTCTTCCGCCGGGTTCACCTACTAGCCCTTCAACTTTGCCCACCACAAGAACTTGTATGGTTATTGAGAGCACACAATCTAATTTCTCAAGATGGAGAAAAGGAAGGCTTCTGGGAAGAGGCACTTTTGGACATGTTTACCTCGGCTTTAACAGGTAATGGGAATACTTAATCTTTATCTATTCTGAATTGAAAGGAAAATAAATCAGAATTGAGAATAGTGCTTGGAACTTATGGTTTACTATATCTTGGTTTTTTTTCTGCTCAACTTTTGTATCTAATTAGGAGTTAGAACTTAGAAACACAAGACAAGAGTTATACCAATTGTTACTTTCACGCTTTTATATGGCATAAGAAAGTAAGAAAAATGAGGTAATGCAAACTTAGGGAGTGTATAAGGATGGCTACTGCAGACAAGAAGTATTAATCTTATCGTTTGGGTACTGGTATTATGATTGGATGCATGTGACTTTTGCCTTCCCATTTTTTTTAGAAGAGGTTCAAGTTGCCTTTTTTTTGGCTTCCTGTTTTACCCCTTGCACTAGGGGTGTACAAAAAACCGACCGAACCGTGCCATATTAATGGATCCATGGTTCCGAATCGAACTGAATCAAACCGAATCGAACCGGTTCGGTTCTTAGATGTTAAAATCTTTCTGAGGTTCGGTGGTTCTTGAAAATTTCAATGATCGACCGAAGGTTCAATCGAATCGAACGGTTTAATATATATATATTAAATATTTTTAAATATATTTTAATATATATTTTTAAATTTTTAAATATTTTTAAATATATTTTAATATATATTTTTAAATTTCTTAATATATATATATATATATTAAATATTTTTAAATATATTAAATATTTTTTAATACATTTTAATATATATATATATTAATTGTTTTTCCTGAACCGAACCAACCCCCCCTCGAACCGAACCGAACTGAACCGAACCGAACCGAATCGAACCGGGATCAATATAACCGGTTCGGTTCAGTGAACCTCCCGAACCGAACCGAACCGGTTCGCACAAAAACGTCCACGAACCGAACCGAACCGAACCGGTTTCAGCCCTACCTTGCACCTTAAAGGCTGCTCTCTGGTCAAGACAAAAGTAGGTTTTCGCTGTACAGATGCCATATTATATGGATGCATGGATTAGAGAGCACTTTAAACTGCAAGTGATCATGTATCGAAAGCTACTAGTTTTACATGTGGCATATCTTTATGAGTGTATGACGGTGGATTTGCAATTTTTAACAGTGAGGGTGGACACATGTGTGCAATAAAAGAAGTCAAGGTCATTACAGATGATAAGACATCAAAAGAATGTCTGAAGCAATTGAACCAGGTTTCTTTTCCAGATCTCTTTGCTCAATTGTTGTGCATGGTGCTAACCTCCTATCTGTTTTTTTTGGGTTTACTCTTAAATCTCCATTGTGTTGTTGGTTTTGGGATTTGTCATTTCGAATCCTTTTTTGATGCCACTTATCATTTGCATCTGTATAACGTTTCCTCTTGTCAACAGGAGATCACTTTGCTTAGTCAGCTTTCGCATCCAAACATTGTACAGTACTACGGAAGCGAATTAGTATGATCTTATTTACTTGTTACTATAGATATTCTTGTCCTGACCATAATAGCAGTGAGTGTGAGACCTAGTCTATGGGAATAAGTCTGGTTTTCCATTTGTCAGGGTGAAGAAACACTGTCAGTATACTTGGAATATGTCTCTGGTGGCTCCATCCACAAACTACTTCAAGAATATGGACCCTTTAAGGAGCCTGTTATTCAAAATTACACAAGGCAGATTTTGTCAGGGCTTGCCTACTTACATGGACGAAATACAGTGCACAGGTAGTTGGTGCATGCACTTTATATCCTTCAGATGTATTTTCGGCTTCCTCTAGGAAAGATGTGTTTATTGATTTAGTTTTGTTTTTAATGCATAGGGATATCAAAGGCGCGAACATACTAGTAGATCCTAACGGTGAAATCAAACTTGCAGACTTTGGCATGGCCAAACACGTATGTCTCATCTTTAGTCCCCTTCTACAGGAAGTCAACTACTATCATGCTCTATTAAAATATGTGAAGATCTATTTATTTGCCAAGATATTGTTAGTAATGTCATATTTGCAAGTTAGACAAAAGAGGACTGGTATATTTTAGTAATTTCACGTGTCCTTGCTGAGGGTATGTAGTGGGGGTTAGATGTTGGAAGTTTACCCTATAGCCCATCCAAATTAGTTGTGGACCATTATTCCCCTTCCTGTCTATCTTCTTCGCAAAGCATATTCACGTCATTTTAAGAATAGACAAACCAACTCCATATGATTTTGCATATTGTCTGAGCCAGAATAGACCAGCCAATTTACTAAAATGGTGAAAACCAGTTGGCTGGTTTGGATTTCGTTTTAAGCAGACTCTTTGGTGATTCTTCTTCTTTTTTGTTGGGTGGGGGAGTTGGGGGGCTAGTCTTTGATGCTTAAATTTTGGAATTGAGAATTCTTGTAGGTGTACAACTGCAGCAGGTGACTTTTGCCAGTGGATATGACCTAGGAATAATTTTTGAAACATTTAGGTTGCATTTCGTTTTGTTTCTCATGACTGCTTCAATTGCTCTAAAAAAGGGAAAACGGAGAAGTACTTGAGACTTGTTTGGGAACTTAGGATATTTTTTAGGAACAACTCAATGTAGGAAGGTTTAGGAATCCATTTAGGAGATCGATTCAGGATGGGAGATTGGCTCTCTAGTAGTTCTATTGGCACTCAGCTGTTCCTTGTGGCCGGAAGCAGATTATATCTTGATACAGTGTGGTGCCTTCACTGCCTTGAATGGGATCCTTTTCAGTGGTATCTCTTTATATGTACTCAATTCGCGAGGTTATTGTAGTTACCCTTTTGAAGAGGTGTGGTGCTAAGGTACCTTCTGAGGCGACCTTTTTTGCTCAGACAGCTAATAAACAAGGCGGTTTTCGAAAATGGTTTTGAATGCTTGAAGTGTAGGGTTATCAGGTAGTGTATTCTCTAAATGGCTGGTGGCTTCGCAGATTTGGCTTGTTCTTGTGATTTTTAGCATTCCATGGGACCTCGGTAAAGTTCTTTTCCATTGTTGGCATGAAGAACATCCGAGTAGAGGTGACCCTGAAATTTGGAATGCAGTGCCTCTTTGGATTGTGTGCTTCATAGTGAGCGAGTGAAATAGTAGATCATTTCAGTATGAAAAGGAAAGGTGCTTGCGTCCTAGTTTTGTTTCTGTGGACCCTTATTTCGGAGTTTTGGTATAGTTTATTTGTCTTTGTATGCTCATTTTACAAGGTTACACCATCTTTTCGTTCTTAAATGTTTTTTATAGTACAGTGTAAAATGATATATCTTAATAGATTTGTCAATCTTGCAATATTTGGACTCATGGAACAATGAAACAGTGCTAAAACAGTGTTTTCTTCAGTCTTCTCATCTGTTATAATTAACACTGACAACGAAACAGGGAAAAGAATATCAAAAAGAGAAACATTGATCGTAAAATAAAACCCGCCTTGCACCTATATTTATCAACCAGAACAGGTCAGCCCAGTTGGTCTGACGATGAACCTGTCAGCAGAAGGCTTCAAAAACCTGACCACTTCCAGAATCCTCTTAATTTGGTTTCAATGGAATCCAACAACTATTGAATTGACTTTCTTTCTCTATGGATCAGTGGACCTCGAACTAATTTTGAGATGTTTGAGCAGATCACGGCATGTTCTTCAATGCTTTCCTTCAAAGGAAGTCCTTACTGGATGGCACCTGAGGTCGGTCTCTCTCTCTCTCTCTCTCTCTCTCTCTCACAGTCACATCACGAGAAATTTTTTCGGTCGATTTTCCTTAATCCATTTAAGCTTTACAGCTGTTGATACTGCAGACTCATGCTTTTACCGTATTGCAGGTCGTGATGAATACGAACGGCTACAGCCTTCCAGTAGATATTTGGAGCTTAGGGTGCACAATTCTTGAGATGGCGTCGGCAAAACCACCTTGGAGCCAATTTGAAGGGGTGCGTTATTATGCTTCTAATGTAGAATTCCTTATTGAGGCCTGGGTTACGCAAGTGCTATTGGGAGTAAAGTTTTTGTTATCGTATCCACAGGTGGCTGCAATTTTTAAAATTGGAAACAGCAAAGATATTCCTGAAATCCCTGATCACCTTTCAAATGATGCCAAAAGTTTCTTAAGACTCTGCTTACGACGGGACCCGTCTGGACGTCCTACAGCCTTACAGCTGTTAGATCACCCTTTTGTTCGAGAACAAGGTACCCCAAGACACAGCACCAGCAACTTAACCAAGGAAGTCTCTCCTTACCCGTCTGATGGAAGCCGCACACCGGTAATTCCTACAAGAACTTTTGTTTTCCTGCTGCATACTTTTCGCATAGTAGTTCTATATGTGCACTCTATATGATGTAGTTGATGGAAAAGCTTTTAAGTGATGTTTTTTATCAGGTCCAGTGCCAAGTGCCATTTACTGTGTTCATAAAGAAAAGAAGAAAGGAAAAGAAAAGAAGAGAAAAAGAAGAAACTTTACCTAGCTGTCTTTATTTGTAAACACTCTTCAACTCTACTATGAGAGCGCCCAAATCAGCAGAGAAAAGAAGAAACTTTACCTAGCTGTCTTTATTTGTAAACACCCTTCAACTCTACTACAACTTGCTTGATAAATAGCTTTAGGATTGAGCTTGATGGCATGTTCGCCATTGCTATCTTCATAGCTTCCAAAACTGAGTTTATGTCAAAATCTGCTTGATGGCACACATGCATTCCTTTGGCTGAAAATTTAGAAAAGCAAGCTAGAAACATGTGTCATTGGTCCACAATCACAATTAAATGGCAAGAGAAACCAATTCATATTCCCACAAAAGTAGTTTTACATATGATGCCAACAACAAAAAATATGCAGAGAGCTTGCTTATTTTAATTCATTACAAAACGACCTACTAGAACTAGAAGACATAAACACAAAGTAGTGGCTTTTAACATCTTGAAGTTCCATCATAACTTACATCATCATTCATCAATAAACAAGAAAATAGTGAAGTAATTTGACTAAAAAAACAGATTATCCATTACTTAACCAGCACAACCTGCCTTCTTTAGTGAAGGGGAGAGATAGTTAAAGGAAGCATATGTTAGCGCCTTTGCTGTTTTGCCCTTTGCTTTTTCTACCTTCGCTTTTTTGCCTTGCTTGTAGTTCCAAAATTCCTTCAACACTCATAAATGAATAGCAAAGTCGTAATTTTCCAATATGAAAGAGTATATTCCAACAACTCTCTTACGCGAATTAAACACGGGTGCACAGATGCACCCCTACTCCCATGAAAGTTGTTTATTTGGATAACTTCCAAACTCTTGCCTTACTCTCTGAAATTAGTATCAATCCTATTCCTCCTAATACCTCCAACAATCCTACAAGTTGGGGTTGTATATTACAATTTACATCGCCTTCTCCACATGGAAAAGTGACCTCTTCGATTAGTAGACTATAGCACAAGAGCCTAGGGTGAGCAATGGAAAGTAATTCCATCCTCGTTTGAATATCCTCTTCGGATCCAAACTTGGTGAAATCAAAGCTACAGCCGGATCATCTTTCGGCTTCAAGACTGCTAGGTCTAACTCTTCGTTTTTGTGCACCAACTCAGCACCAAAAAATGGATTATCCTTCGGTGGTTTCGGTTCAAGTACCATGGAAATATATATCCCTCCTTCAAGTGTACCATATGAGCGCAGGTCAGAACAAGTGAAGAGCTAGACCTAGCGGTCTTGAAGCCGAAAGATGATCCCAGCCGGAGGTTTGATATCGCCAAGTTTGGATCCGAAGAGGATATTCAAGTCGGGATGGAAGTACTTTCCATTGATCACCCTAGGCATTTGTGCTATAGTCTGCTAATCGGAGAGGTCACTTTTCCATTTGAAGAAGGCGATACGACCGATATTTAAAACCCCAACTTGTACGATTGTTGGAGGTATCAGGCGGAATAAAATTGATAGTGATTTCAGAGAGTACGACGATGGTTTAGAAGTTATCCAAATAAACAACTTTCATGGAAGTAGGGGTGCATCTGGATGCACCAGTGTTTAATTCACGTGGGAGAGTTGTTAGAATATCCTCTTTCATATTGGGGGGCGGGGAATTATGACTTTGATGTTCATTTACGAGTGTTGAACGAATTTTGGACCTACTCGCTTTCAAGGCTTCCGCCTCTGGAGATAGAGAAACTAAAAGGCAGAAAAGCGAAGGTAGAAAAAGCAAAAGGCAAAATAGCAAAGGAGTTGACATATTCTTCTTCCAACTCTCTCCCCCCTTCACTAAAGAATGCAGGTTTTGTTGGTTAAGCAATGGATGGTTTATTTTTTCAGCCAAATTACTTCACTATTTTCTTGTTTATTGATGCTGTAAGTTATATTGGAACTTCAAGACGGTAAAAGCCATTACTTGTGTTTATGTATTTTGGTTCTAGTAGGTCATTTTGTAATAAATTAAAATGAGCAAGCTCTCTTCATATTTTGTTGTTGTTGTTGGCATCAAATGTTAAACTACTCTTGTGGAAATAGGAATTGTTTTCTCTTGCCATTTGATCGTGGTTGTGGACCAATGACACGTGTCCTGTGATGACGTTCTTTCTAGCTTGCTTCTCTAAATTTCAGCCAGAGGAATGCATGTGCGCCATCAAGCAGATTGTGACATAAACTCTATTTTGGAAGGTATGAAGATAGCAATGGCTGACAAGCCATCAAGCTCAATCCAAAGGCTTTATCAACCAAGTTGAAGGGTGTTTACAAATAAAGACAGCTATGTAAAGTTTCTTCTTTTTCCTGCTGATTTGGGTGCGCTCTCTCTCTCTCTCTCTCTCTCAAGTTATGAACACAGGTAATGGCATCTTTTTCCTGCTGATTTGGGTGCTCTCTCTCTCTCTCTCTCTCTCTCAAGTTATGAACACAGGTAATGGCACCTAATAAAAAACGTCACTCGAAAGTCTTTTATCTTGTGTGGTATCATTGATTGAATATACATCATTTGTATTGTACGTGGTACCTTGCACATTTAGGAGTATTATTTGCTGGATTTTTGGTTTCATAGTTGAGTCAGAAGTAGAGAATTCAAGTAACAAAGCACAGGCTCAAACCAGATCGTCAAGTACTTCCCGATCAGTCTCACTAGCGCAGCGGATTGCTCTTTCTTTAGTTAGGACCGCCATTAAAGATGGGTTAAAAAAAGCCTAATGAATGGTCGACCACATTCAACGGTCAAAACTCATGCGTGGAGCTCCTTTTCTTAGAGAAGAAGTGAGACTTTGAAGGATGGGCGAGCGTAACAGCTAACAGTAGTATGTGGCAACACTTCCCTTAATTCGCTGTTAGTTCTGTAAGCCCTTCTAGTTTTCCCTTGTTAGTATTCGATTGATTTACAGCCAGGAAGACTTAGCCCTCTCCCAGCCTACTTGTTCCTGTAGCTAAGGGCATGCAGGATAGCAAGTCTATCTCTTACGTGACTCTGATTCTACTTATGAGATTTTCTAATGAAAAGCTTTACCGTGACATACTAAAAAAGAGGGTCTTGCGATGCTTCTTCACCCCAGGGTCACCAACCAGTGGAAGAGTCGAAAGCGGAGTAGAAACGAACCTTTAGTCACGTAGGGGCCCCCCTGTATTGGAACATAACTCTGACCGGGGATTCTAGAAATGTCTACCTCAGTTTTGCTTTTTATAGACCTTAACAAAATCGTTAGTATCAGCAGTTTTTAGCCGATTAAATTAGGGTTGCGAAACGCTGGAAAGAATGTCTGTTCTTGAATGCTAAGATATGCCCGGGTCTTTGATGCTTTTGTTAGCCATTTAGTTCTTAAAAAACCTGAATTTCAATTGCTTTTACTCTGTTGACTGACACGGTTTCTTTTGTTGGGTCTTAAAAAATAACTTTTGCAGCCAACAACTTTAGAGCTACGTTCCAATAGGTGGAACTTAAATTTCTTGGACGGAGACCATTTAACAAGACCAGTGGCCACAACCTCAAGAGCTGCTTTGATGAGCCCAAGGTAAATATAGCCTGACCCCTTCTTTGCATAAGGTTCTTGTACCCTTTCAAAACTTGAAGTTGTACTCTATTCTTCGCTCACAGGGATAATAGTGCAAGAATGATCACATCGTTGCCGGTGTCTCCATCTTCAAGCCCATTGCGACAATTTGAACCAGCATACAGGAGCTGTTTTCTCTCTCCTCCGCACCCTTCTTATGCTTTGGTGGGGCAAAGCAATTACAATTTGCATGATTACTCGGTTCATCCCTTGAGACACAACACAACGAACATTCTTGACCCTTGGCGCGAAAATCCCCAGTTCAAAACCCAAACGCCCCCCGGTGGATCCCCAAGAGTAAGACAAATTTGATTGGACTTATCGAGGCTAACAATGCGTGGTGGAAAGATGTGTAAACTTTGCTCAAAAGAATTTGGGCGTGCGAATGAAAAAAGAAAAGGAGAGAGTGGCTAGTTGCTTATTCCTCATAGGAACACAAGGGATTACACGAGAGGGGCGTGATTTATACATATGCCCTTTGTATGAAATTGATATTGAGTTTCTTGATATTGTAGCAATCACTTGCTTCTTGATTGATGTAAATGAATGTGCAGTCAAAAGTATTAAAATTTGGGTTGTATTCGAATGTTTCCAAATGTAAACCTAGGAGTTCCTCTGAATGCTGCAACCATTTAAGAGACAAGGTTATGACAAATTTTTTGGGCTCAATTTATGGTCAAGACTGATAACATAGTTTAAGAGGAAAGTCCACTTTCACCCCCTGTGGTTATCGCTATGTGCGGATACACCCCCTGTGGTTTAAAAGTGTGCACATAACCCCCTGTGGTTTTCAAATTGTGCGAATAGACCCCTTGTCATCATATTTTCCATTCATTTTAACGGAGGTGTATCTCACACACCTCTAGAATGTAATCTGAGTCGTTCATAATGTATTAAATAAAGAATAGAGTATCTCTGTAAAAAATCATCTCGATCAGAAATCAATAACCCAGTGATCTAACTTGTAGTAAATTCAAATTTGAAATTTTAATTTCATAACAAAATCGATTTGACCATAAGCTTTTCATTTTTTGATTGACTTGAATTTTGGCATAGATGCAGTACTCGTCAAAATTTATAATATCAACGGTTTGGATTCAATTTTTGATATACGGGATAGTGTGGTTAGATTTAAACAAGAAGAAGAATCAAGGGACGTGATGGGGGGTATAACGGTCTTTTAATGTTGTTTCTGTTAAAATGGATGGAAAATACAACGGCAGGGGGTCTATCCGCACAATTTGAAAATCACAGGGGGTTATGTGCACACTTTTAAACCACATGGGGTGTATCCGCACATGTCGATAATCACAGAGAGTGAAAGTGGACTTTCCTCCCTAGTTTAACAAGTAAAGAAAACTGCTAGGGGAGAACGAAATAATAAGTAGTCGTAACATAGATTTCTTCTTCTCTTGTTAAAATTCTGACCAAAAACCAAGCTGAATTGCAAGGCAACAGCCAGCCAACAGGGCGGGTGTTCGCAAGTTGGGAAGAGTTGAGGTGGAGGCAGCATGGCGGATGACGGTTTTGGAAAGTCAACTTCTTTGAAGTTCATGTAGGGAAAAATTTAGGATTAGAGAGAAACTTCGAGCACAAATAGGATCACCCAACTTTGACTTGGTCGGTTTTGCGACAAGAAGAGAACATGATTGATGAAAGTCTTTCTTTCTTTGCATAAACAGTTGCAGATTTGGGACTAGAAGAGAACGTGATTTCGAGAACGTGATAGTTAAGTAGTCAAGTAGAAGTGGGCGCAAGTTGGTTTGGATCCATGACTGCCGTACGAGGAAAACAAGGAGAGGGAACATGGTAGATAGGTCTGAAAGTCGTCATTTCATGCAGCACTGGGAATGGGAGTTTGCATAAGCAACATGGAAAATGTTTACTCTTCACTAAATATAATTTCACACTTACTATCCTTTCATCACCTCTTCTCACCTCCACCCGGCAACCACTTTTGGCTAGTGACCACCTTTGGTAGGTGACCTTTTCCTGCCGGTGACCTTTTTACTAATTTCACAAAAAGTTAGTGAAATTCACTAATTCAATAGATAGAGTTTTAATGGTCTTATAGAATTTTATGGCATAGTTAAAAATAACACCCAAACTATAAAATTCAACCAAAATGTGTAGTGTATTATCAATAGAGAGATAGAGTTCAATCGTCTTATAGAATTTTACTGCATAGGAAATTAGGAATCTGAAAAATAACACACAAAATATAAAATACAGTGTAAGATAGTAGTACGATAAGAAAAGGTCACTTTGGTTGTATATAGCCTCCAAAGTCCAAACCCACCCAACAGTCCAATAAGGATAAGCCTGTACAGTGGGGCTTGAGTTTCGACCGAGGCCAGCCTGCAACATGTCCGTTGGGTAATGGGTCGAGCTTCAAATGTCAAGAATTTTCTTGAGGTTTGCGTTTTGCCACCACGTCAGTTGCAATTTCTCCGTTTGCCACTTGCCGCCATAACAGAGAGAGAAAAGAAGTTTTCTTGAGGTTTGCGTTTTGCCACCACGTCAGTTGCAATTTACTCCGTAAACGTTACTCCATTTGCCACTTGCCGCCATAACAGAGAGAGAGAGAGAGAGAGAGAGAGAGAAGAGACTCATCAAACAACAAGAGGAGCAACATGGGTGCATACGCAGCACCCATTTGCCATCTTCTTCCCCCATCACCACCGAACCCTAATCCGGAATCCCAGAATCCCAACCCCTCCAGAAAATACCCAATAAAATTACACCCCGTTGTTGTCTCCAGAGCTCCACTATCGATAAAAAGACGGCACTTGTTGCTTTTCTCTGTCCCCATTTCCTTATCATCGTCGATTCCGTTGAATTCCTCTGCTTTAGCGAGCTTCGACTTTCTCAGCCCGGCCAAGAGGGACGCGAGCGAGGTGGTGTCCCGGAGAGTGGCGGAGGCGGTGGAGTTGCTGGAGAGAGGGCGGGATTTGCAGGCTCAGGGTGACTTCAATCAAGCTCTTGATTACTTCACCCAGGTACCACCCCCCCACTCGGGCTCTGTTTGATTTTCTTGCTAACTTGTTTGTATGTTTATTCAAGATTCAAAACGTCACTATTACTCATCATTTGCTGCCATTCTAATTGAACAAAAAGTGAAATTAGGTGAAAGGAAAGAGAGTTACACCTCGGGGAACATCTTAAAGTGGCCAGTCTGTTCCTGTTTACCTATTTTTTCCCTTAATCAAAACTCGACAGAGATTTTGGGAAACAAAGTTAACAGCAAAATAAAGGGTGAATGCGGTTGTCTCCAAAGGCGGACCCGTGGTTCCACGCCGTATTTCAGGACTTCAAAAGAAGAAAAATGGTAGTCGAGTCAAATGTGAAATTAAGAACGAAATTGAAGACAAATGGAAGAGACTTCCATTAATCTTGAATGATCGATCTATCGACACGAGGGAAACATCAAATATTCTAAGTTAGTCTTAGAATCTGAATCTACTCATAATTATAACCCAAAAGTGGGTTACTAAGACAAATAAAGATAGAATTTGATTTGTTGGAGAGAATTTACAATGAGGCTTAACAAGGCTATTTATAGGAAAACAAAGATGTGCAGAAAATAACTTCCTAACTTCTTCAACACTCTTCATTCTTCTTTGCTTCCACTTGTCTAAATAACTTCCCTTCAACTTCAAAGTGTGTAGGAGCATGCTAAGTGTCTTTCCAAACGTGTAGGAGCATGCCAAGTATCCTACATGCAAATAATAATATTAAAAGAAATACTAATATTAATACGAATTCTTAATAATAATAAAATAGGTTGCATTCTCCTAATCGCCGCCAGTCTGTTTCTGTTTACCTATTTTTTCCCTTAATCGAAACTCGACAGAGATTTTGGGAAACAAAGTTAACAGCAAAATAAAGGGTGAATGCGGTTGTCTCCAAAGGCGGACCCGTGGTTCCACGCCGTATTTCAGGACTTCACCGAAAGAAAAATGGCAGTTGAGTCAAATGTGAAATTAAGAACGAAATTGAAGACAAATGGAAGAGACTTCCATTAATCTTGAACGATCAATCTATCGACACGAGCGATACATCAAATATTCTAAGTTAGTCTTAGAATCTGAATCTACTCATAATTATAACCCAAAAGTGGGTTACTAAGACAAATAAAGATAGAATTTGATTTGTTGGAGAGAATTTACAATGAGGCTTAACAAGGCTATTTATAGGAAAACAAAGATGTGCAGAAAATAACTTCCTAACTTCTTCAACACTTTTCATTCTCCTTTGCTTCCACTTGTCTAAATAACTTCCCTTCAACTTCAAAGTGTGTAGGAGCATGCCAAGTGTCTTTCCAAACGTGTAGGAGCATGCCAAGTGTTCTGCATGCAAATAATAATATTAAAAGAAATACTAATATTAATACGAATTCTTAATAATAATAAAATAGGTTGCTTTCTCCTAATCGCCACCTTTCGGTCGATCATCGACAGGCGGTGAATATATGGTGTAAAGAGTACCCCAAAACTTTATCAATGCGGGCTGAAATAGGCTGGGCACCTGGCCTGTCTGTACCCCTAATTCCACTACACGACTCCTACCAAAAGGCACTAACCATTACCTAAATATATAACTGATATAGATGTAGATAAGAATATGCATGTGACACATTCACTTTTCCTTCCATAGATGAGATCAATTTGAGGCACTCATGGTGTTAATAATAACTGAATGGTTAAGTAGCTTCAAGAGAGGAACCATTGGCTCATGTATTTGATATTGTAAAGCCTAGTTTCATTTTTTCAGTTGTCGATTGTAAGGTTGAAGGCGGTGAATTGAGTAGTTGGTCTCCTTGTATGTGTTTCAACTATCTATCATTCTCTATATTTATTACTTTCAAGGGAACCCCTCATTTGGTGTAGACTCAAAATTGAAGTTGTCAATGTCAAATTCCTTGGTTACAGGAAAGTCCTCACTGAGACCTTTTCCTCCATCAACTGAAGGGAAGAAAGTATATTTAATATGCCCCCATGAACTTTTTCTTTATCAGCTCCCCCATGAACTTCCCTCATTTCAAAAAACCCTTTACACTTTGACCAATTTCATTTGTCACAAACTAGAACATGAACCCACCATGGAAACATTAGATTCTAGATTCCAAATTACGTGTGGCAAGAAGTCTTCAGGTTCTTGACGATGTGTTAGTCTCATCATGCATTGAGAGCATCCGTTCTGATATCTTAGTTTCATGTGTTATTCCACATTCCTAGTAGGCATAGTTCAGGCGGCTCAAGAATTTTAGTATTGAGAAGTGGTTTATAGTTGATTAAATCGATAAAAAGTAATCAGAATATTTGTTTGCCCGGATAGGTGTGTGAAGATGTAAAGATCATACAATTCATCTAAACAGAGGAGTTTGTGGTCTTAATACTTGTGTAATTCCCTTTTGAAAAGTAGGCTTGTGGACTTATTCATCTATGTCATCCTTAGTGACTTCAATCCCCAACCAAAAACAACTGACAAAAGCTCCTCTGTCCTTAATCTGCTTGGCAACGTGCATTTCAATGAACTAAGTTTAAAATTGGCAGAGGTTGTTGATTAAGTCACAAGCAGCCTTAAACATAGTACACAATACATATTACATCCTTAATTGCTGTAATTCGCCCTTTTGAGAGTAACATTTGGGAATTATCTCATGGGCAAAAGGTTAGCAAAGATTTGAGATCCCTCATTACAATTTTATTTGCTCCTTCGATACTTTCTCCAGTAGTAAAAGTATTTGTGTCTCTGAGTCAACCATGATACATGGCATACTTATGCTATGAGCAGAAATGATCCATTGTGGCAGTGGCAGTTTCAGCTTGAGATATGTATTTGTTGTTTTGAGCAGAGTATCGTAGATGTTGTCATTTTTCCTTTTTGAAATGAGATGTTATCATTTTTACATACATAGAATATCGTATGACACAGATTTATATGTTCGAAAATGGAATTTTACCAAAGAGAATTTGGTGAGACTCACACCGCGTGAGGTGGGCCCAACAATAGTGAACAAATTTCATTAAGAGATGAATGAGAAATTGTCTCATAATGGGAATTGGAAAAGCCAAATGACGTATGTGCGCGTCGCCACCAAACACCTAAATTAGACCGGGCCTGGAGCTCAGGATTCGTGGGTTTGCGACCTGGAGTTCGAGATCTGAAGTCTATGGTCCGGTCTAGATTGGTTTGAAATTGATTGTGCTTTATTGGGTCTATACCATTCGCGTTTGGATGGTCCAGTTACATAATTAGTTGTGGGCAGCTGATTAATACTGGGTAGAATGCCCAGAATAAGACCCACGAATTGATTATGGAATCAATTGCTAGATTAATGACTGTAGCAGTTTCGAGACACCTAGAAATCCAAGAGTTTCTCCTTCTTATTGAAATCCTTCTTCTTCTAGAGAGAGTACATATACAAGTTGGTTCGACGGGCAGTCTACGGCGGTACTCCGGCGGCTGAGTGAGAATCGAGTCAACCCTGGGAGACAAATACCGACACAACCTCCAACATCGGTGAGGCGGCAAATTTGTGTTAAGGGCACGGTTGAATAAAACGGGTCTCGGTTTGCAGTATTTCTATACCTTGCTTACAGTTTATATTTATGTTTCATATCATGTAATTCCGTTTCATGTAATTTTCTGTTCGATTGTAAATTTCCAGAAATTAGTAAAAATCGATTACTGTTTTTCGCACTAATTTTCCTACATTATATGCTTTGGTAGCCGGACATCCAATGGGCGACTTTTTCCCGATTACAGGTTATTGAAAACTACAAAGATTTTGCTCTCTCAGATTATGCCCGAGTAGGTAGAGCATTAGCCTTGTATGAGGTTGGTGACAGAGAGGAATCAATTGCAGAAATGGAAGACGTTTCAATATCGTTGAAGGGATATCCAGGTATCTCTTAAATCTGGCATTTTTTTTTTTTTCTGTTTCATAAACAACAGAAAGGAATAAATAAGAAGATATTGTCAGATTCATGAGCTTTTTCCTTAAACTTTTTCTAACTACACGATCCTTTTGTTGGGCTTTCCTACAGAAGTGCATGCAGCCCTAGCTGCAGCCTTATATGTGGATAAGCATGCTCCTCTCCTTGCAGAAAACCAGTTCACAATCGCGACTCTTCTTGATCCTCACTATACAGACATAGCATATGTGAGAGAAACAAAGCATTGGCCTCCAAGTTTGATTAGTTCTTTGCAACATTTCATCACATTTTCCTAGGGCTTTTGTAAATTAAGTTATAACTTGTTTACGCCATTAACTTTTTTGGGCTATGCTTGGAAATTGGGTGCACTTGTTCTGGAAAAGCAAATCATTACAATTCAATGGTATATAACAAGACAGAGTTTGCGGATACTTTTCATATCTTGTTACCTTTGTTTTCTTTCTTGTTGAGAAAAATACGCAATCATTCTGTTAAAGTTATACTTTTCATATCTTGTTACCTTTGTTTTCTTTCTTGTTGAGAAAAATACGCAATCATTCTGCTAAAGTTATTTCACTGGTAAAAATATTTTGTTTCCTTTACTTGTGAGAAAACTAGAAAACTATTACTCCTTTCCCACAGGGTTGGAATTGTCAGTAGGAGGTTTCGAACCTAGTCTGTGGTTAAACTTAAACCATATAGGCTTGTGAAAAGTAGTTTGCATATGCCTCTTCAAGTTGTCTGGTTTACTGAGAATCCTTTTAGGTTCGCATAGATTCAAATCAGTTACTCTCTTTCTTGTTGAAACTTTTAGTGTTCCATTATAAATTCCTCATTGATCTCATAACCAAACTTTTGCCATCAAAACTACTGCCTTTATAGATCCAGTTGAAATTCAGTTTTCTTTTTAATTCCATGATGTCAGGAATTCAAGTACCCATTCTGTCAGAGGAAAACAATTTACGTTCGGTTTGTAGATTCTTGTATCAAATGTGGTTGTAACTTTCGGTGTGTAGAATTTTTTTTTTTTTTTTCTGATAAAAAAAATGTGGTTGTAATTGGATATTGGATTTAGTTCTACGAACAAATTTTTTTTTTTTTTTTTTAAGTTTTAGATTATTGCTTGCCGAAATTTCTTCAAACCTACTTCTGTCCACACTTAAAAAGATGTCTTATAAGTGTTGACTGTAAACAAAGATGTTTTTTTAATGAAAAAAAACAGCACTGTAAAGGGAAATGTTGCAAGGCTTTTTCACCTACTGGGTATCTTTTCGAGTCCACATAAGGACTGCAGGAGCTGTTTGGAATGCCTTGAAATGAGGGGAAAATGGATCCCCTTTTTTGACCATTTGTACTAAAGTCTGGACGGCTGTTTGCAGTCATGCGTGGCTTTGGATTTTTCCTTGTCTCTTTAGTTGATCTGCCAAAAAAGGGTGGTTATGCTTGATGCCTTGGCTCACGCGAACCCGCCGAAAACACGGACCTTTGTCAATGCCATGGCCATGTTTTCCTTTGACCTTTATGTTTTTAAAGGCAAATAACCAAATTTGTTTATTAACTACGATGATCCTTTCTGTTCAGGCTAGGGATAGCAGAATCCAGAGGGAATGTGAATTTGATTCTTGTGGGCTCCAAACATAACCTTATTTCGGCATTCCTAAATATATTTTTTGGGGGCCGGTGGGGCGTTTCTCTTAAGAATAAAGAAAGACGAATAGAATGGGAGTTTGTATTACGACATGAAATTGTGACCCTGACAATAGTTCTAAGATATATAATCATATCTCTTGGGTTGGTGCAAAGTCTACTGCCAAAGCCAAAGTATATCATTACTCGTACAAAAGTCTTGGCAAATCGGTTTTTGCATGTCACCTCATTTTCAATGGTTGGCTAAGAGAGAGGGGATAAAAAAAAATGGTAGTCGGCTTTCGGAAAGAAATTGTATTTGGGTAAAAATGACAAGTAATTACTGGAGTAGTGAGAGTTAAATCGCGAAAAAAGAAAAGATAAAACAAGCATTTTGACACAATAGCATGCTAAAAAAGCCACTTTTTATAATATGGGTTAAAGCTAGCTTATGGTTACACAAAGGTTCACCTACCTCGATTGATGTACGAGGTGAGGGGAAAATAAATCTCTTCTCTATCTTGTGGTTTTATAGTTGAATGCCAGTGGGAGGTGAAAATCTGCTACAATAGCCATTTAAGCCGTTAATATTGACTTAGATTTTGGTAATTAATTCTGTGGAAACTTGTACTAAAAGCTTCCCCATTGTATATATAAACTAATTAAGGCTGTTGGACCAAAAGCACAAGCGAAAAAGGAAATTAAATCACATAGCTTTAAGAAAAAGAAGGAAAAGATCTCACGAGTTTCAGTCAATTGCCTTTGAATCAAAGCTAAGAGAGATGGAATCAAGGGGGAAAAAAAAAAAACAAACAAGGAAAAGAGGAAACAGTAAACCCAGATGTTGGTGATATTTTATAGGGCCCTAATGTAGTCGTAAGTTGCTTGCTCCCAACTGGTCCGGTGATTTGAAACGACATGGGTTCGATTTTCTTAGGAGATGTATTGAGCCATTCATGCCTATTTATTTTAACTCACCGGCTTCTTGTCCTTTAATTTTACGCCTTTAGTGGCTCAAGTCCGTCTGCCTATGGATCCCCTTTGTGCAGTCTCCCCACTTTGCTCGATCTAGCTAAGCCCTTCTTATCCGGCTCCCCAGTAGGTAGGGGCTTTTTTGATTACGCTCAAGAAGAATTGCCATTGCCCCTCCTGCTTTTTGTTTCTTTGAAAGGAAAGCTGAGCGAAAAATAGCAATAGTGGCTGATTCTCTCTATGATGGCATACGTACGAAGGAGTATATGCTAATTCAATTTGCCTTTGAAGACTGAAACATTAGTGTGCTGATATTTCTTTCTCTACAACAACGTACAAAGTAAAAACGTTGTACCCGATGCACAAATCTCCATAAGTTAGAGATCTGTGAGAATGTACTCGTACAACATAACAGGGAAAAAAAAATCTTCACAAGAAAGAGAGCACCAACCCAGGCATGAATGAACAGTTAATTCCAATATTTGTAGCCTACACATAATGAGTTGAATCCTCATCCCACATTGATCTTAGCAACTTGAGCAACCTCCTCGCCTTTGTTTTGATCCTCCCACTACACTGGCTCTGGAGAAGCAACAACAACTGCGTCAAAACCCCGGCACAAACCACCCCTTCCCTTACCTGAACTGAATCAGAACACAGGATCATAAGCGCGTTAACCGCGCTCTCACTTCCCTCGTGTTCTGAAACTCTAAATACCATCTTCACTAGAGCATTAACACCGCTCGGGTGATCAATCACTGCCTTTTTCCCACTCTCCAGGCCCAGAAGCAGTTCAACCACTGTCATTGCCGTTGGTGCCACATTCCTTTCATGCCTTTCCGCTGTCATTATATACGTTATAAGCCTTTCCGCCACGCCTTCTCTCACTAGATTCCCGCGATTGGATTCCAATGAACACAATGCAGATACTGCTTTGATTCCAAATTCTGAAGTACCTAAATTGTTTTGATCAAGAAGGAAAACCATCCCTTGCAAAAGTGTTTGATTTTTTCCGAACACGGCACAAAGCTCTTCGGTCTCCAAAGATGATGAGATTGCCTCCACAATTTGACACAAACTTTTCTTGACAGTGATAGTGCCTTGGTTGAATAGCACTAGAAAGTGCTCCAATTTGGACTCCTCTTTCAATATGTTCAGAGGCCTCAAGTTGCAATGTGGAATCAACTTTAGAGCACAAACAAGTGCTTTTTCCAGAAACTCGAGATTTTCTTGGGAGAATTCTCCTTGTGCTTCTCCGAATAGTAGCTCCAACAGTAATGGGAAGAATCCTAGTTGAATCAAACAAGATTTCCGTGACGGCAACTCATCTGATAAAACTTGGATCGTTTCAAGTGTTTGAATCTTGATTTCCAAGGTGGACACATGGGACTCGAGGTTGTGTTTCAGTGCAACAATAGACGGGTCAGGGTCGATGATCCGATTGTGATTGTTATTGGTTTGGTGACCCGTTTGAAGCCACTGGTCAATGAGGTGGCGAAGAGTGTGGTTTGGAACCATGGATGAATCCTGGAGCTTCTGCATTGTGACAGGGCATGTTTGGTTGCCTAAATTAAGCCATTTTTCAATGCTGGACCTGTCATAGGTTTGGCCTGTAGATAGAGTTACTGGATCTGTGAGCAAGTCTAGGCTAATTGGGCACCTAAACAAGTGGGGAATTCCCATTTCAGCTTCTTTCATGGGAGGAAAACAAGAGCTTGAATCAGGGAAATAAACTGTGAACAAATTAATTGATCACGTACAATTGGCTGTAATAACAGTATGTATGATAATGGGGTATCACGAGAATTCAAAATGAAAAAGCCAACAAGAAGACGACTTAGAAAAGCTAAAGAATGACCACAGCGAAAAAAAAGTTGGAGTGGCTTGAGTTCAGAATCCAGTGCTGATTAAAGTGAGGAAATGACTAGATAATGAGGAAGTAAGATTGTGAAGTCGCAGTTCATCACTGACACAGAGCACATGAGAGAGAGAGAGAGAGAGAGAGAGAGAGAGAGAGAGAGAGAGAGAGAGAGAGATGGAAAAGTGCAATCCAAGATGGAGGAATCAGAAGAGAACACCAACATACAAAGACTAGTAGAGAATAGAGATGGGCCAAAATAGTCCTTATCCTAGAAAAGAGTTAGAAATTGGAGCTAATAATATGGACTAATTATGAAAAATGGACCCCCACCTTCTCCCCCCACATATATACCAATCTAGCTAGTCAAAACTGACCCACCTAAAGAAAAATAATAGTTATTGTCTTTGAAGTTTGAATCCACCCCAACTAAAGTTGAATAATAATATGAGAGAGAGAGAGGGAGAGAGAGAGAGAGAGGGGGGTAATGAATGATATTCACCAGGGAGAGAGAGAGAGAGAGAGAGAGGGATAATGAATGATATTCACCAGGGAGAGTGTGATGGTCACAAGGCTCATGAGTATAGCACTAAACTTGAGAAGCCAGCTTTTTGATATGAATTGTTTGGTTTCGGAATCAATGTGACAGAAGAAACTGGTCATATTACTGCACTGTTCGTTTGTTAAACAAACTAGCTAGGCTTCTTTTAATCATGTAATGGTTAAAATACATTTCGATTGATCGTCATGTGCTTAAAGACACTTCTTTTTGGAATATTGCCATTCAAAAGTATCTCAAATAGCAATTTATCAAATAAAAGCCGTGGTTCTCTTATGCCGATCAAAAAAAAAAAAAAACTTGCACTGTTTGGTCTGGAAACACCTTACTTTAATTATTGCATCTGTGAATCAACCATTATTCAAACTGTACAGATTTTTTTTTGGTAATATAGGGCGTTCTAGGTCAGCTTGAGCGCGTCTCAGACTAATCTCTACAGCTCCTCCCCCAGCCAAGGAAAATCGAATGTAAGATCTTAGGAGGGAGCAAACCCCTAAGTCCCGGTCAAACCATACAGATTCCTAACGTATTACTACTATGAGTTCATTAAATCTTGATATAGAATTTCCCTTTTCTATATTCACCGCACCTTTCCCAAATTTGGCTAGATTCTTGTTGAATTTGGTTCTAATAATTATCAGCCAATTGAGTTTTTCTTGAACAGAACCAATTGAGTTTGAAGTTTGAATGCATGCATGGAATATTAAGGTATCCATAACCAAAGACTGACTGAATGTAACTTGCTTTTAAGGTTGTGATTTTTGACTAGCCAAAGGATCATAGTATCAAATTGCCAACACCTTAGTCAACTTCTAGAAATATCATACTGTACCTAAAATATTATCCGAAGATTGATCTTAGCTGATAACCAAATACAATTGTCATCTACACAGGAACTAAGAATTCATGTCTAAATACCCATTTTACGGCTTGTTTGGAACTTGGGGAAAACAAAGGCAACGAAAAGGAAAAGAAAATTTTGTGGAAAGTGAGGAGAAATTTACTACGCTAGATTCTTTATTTTGTTATTTTCTTCCCTGTTTCCTCTCAAACCAAGTAAAGGAAAAAAATATTCCCTTGCTTTTTTTTTTCTTCTCCTTAGATTTGTACTATCTAACTGGAGCCTTAATTTAAAGAAAGGTTGTCTGAGATGACAAAGAAAAAATTCTTTTGGGGTTGTTTTTTGTTTATTGGATAAGCAAATTCTTTTGGGGTTGTTTAGGCATTCATTGACTCCTCCGGTGGATTATCTCGTTTTCGAATTGGGTCCGGCCAACTTCCATACATGACCGTACTGGAATAGCAATCCATTGCCAAGTTGCCAACTGTGGGGGAAAGGAAAGGACAAACGATTTTCTCCCTTGTCATTTTCGAGTCTCCTCTCCAATCCGGCCATAGGGAATTGGAGGATCCTCTGATTCCAATTCAATGGTTAGAATTATCCTAATATCTCCAGCCCCAAAGCTCATATGATATTCTACGGGCACTCAATTACTCCCAAAATATTTCTCAATTACCTAAGAGTCTTCCCTCCCTTATTTTTTTTACAGGGAAAAAAATTCTTTAATCTTCGAAATTTACAAAAACAAATCATTAATCCTCATTAATTTTTTATCTTCGAAATTTACAAAAACAAATCATTAATCCTCATTAATTTTTTTTGAACGACGTCTTCTCTCCCTGTTAAACCTGTCTTTGAAAAACATTTTTTATATAGCTCATGAGGATTTTTTTACTAATGTTATATCAATAATTTTTTCCCTTTCAGCATGGTTTTTTTGGTTGATGTAGCTTATGAGATTTTTTTTTTTTACTGATACTAGTGTATTTCTATGTGTGCTTCGCACTGTGTCGTGTGTTTATTGATGTAGTTGTTCTTGTATGTAAGAAAATTGAAATTAAGATTCAGTTATGGAAATTAGAAAGAAATAGTAAGAGTAAGTATTTGAACGCAATATAATTTTTACAGAAAAAAATATTTTAGAAGAAATGCAAAAGGAGTTCTTTGATTAATCGTGTGAATTTGATAGTTCTTTGAACCTGCACTTGTTATTAAAGTTACGATATGAAATTTTACTAACGTTTTTTGATAATTGGGGAATATTTGGGGAGTAGTTGGGTGCCCGTAGAATACTATATGAGCTTTGAGGTTGGAGATACTAGGGTAATTCTGACCATTGAATTGGAATTGAAATTCCCTATGGATTGGAGAGGAGCCGGACTCATCATTTTCATAATCTTCAAAACCCATTATACATCCTTGTCAAATATAAGTATATAGGAAAGAAGATGAGGATCAAAGAAAAAATTGCAAGGCAAGAAAACACATTCTGAATGTCGCCAACAATTCGCAAGAGAGAGAGAGAGAGAGAGAGAGATGGCAAACAACAAAGAGACAAGAGCAAAGGCAACAAATTAAAGAATACTCCAAAACTTTTAGATTGGTATAAAAGAAGTTTTGGGTGTTGAATGCTATCTTGTCTGGCATTTGAATATTTCTACATCCACTAACTAGTAACAGTGGCTTAAATAGATACGGGTCAATTATTCTATCTTGATAGAAAATGATATTTAAAGCAGCTAGTTGGAGTACTAGTAGTTTAGATAACATAACTTGCAATTCACAGGACACCAGCAACGTGCATGAGTCGTGACTTAACAATTACGCTTTTCGTCTTTGCAGGCAGGCACTACCAAAGAGATGGAGCTGGCGACCTATGCAACTCGGTTGACGGGCGGAGGCCGGTTCTGTATGGGTTGGCCTACGCCTGCTAATGGACTGGATTCGATTCGGATCCGACAAATCCAAATCCGATAAGACTCGAATTCGATAGTGGTAATCTGAATCCAAAAAATCGGATCCGATCCGAAAATCCGAATCCGAAAACTTTTTTACTTCAAAAATTATACTAGCAAAAAAATAATTTTCCAAAAAAATTAAAAATAAAAATACAACTATAAAAGTTTAAAATAAAAATACAACTTCTTAAACATTTTTTTTTTCAAAATAAAAAAATTTAAAAAAAAAGAGAAGAAGTTCGGATTGGATTGATAAGGAATTTAATCCGATCCGTATTTAGATTACCGGATTCGGATTGGATCCGGTCCATTGACAGGCCTAGGTTGACCCAATTCGTTGGAGAGCATCCACATAACCCAAATTAATGCGCATTAAATGACCCAAGTCCACACTTTGTCTTGTAAATGATAAGTTATCCAATTATATATTAAGGCCCAATTCTTTCTATTTGTTCAATGTGGTATTTGATCCTTCACACATTTTCTTCACACATTTTCCACACATGCAAGGGAGGGAGATAAGGCCCTTGGGGATACAAGCTAATGTGGGGCCATGGTGTTTGATTCCTACCTTTACACCCGGATTGTTTACTCGATAGATAGCCTGAAAATAAATACCCTTGCAGCTTCTTAGCAAAACCGATTCCACCCCAAGGATAAGCTTATCCGGTTCCAGTAGGTGCAATTTCTTGCATGCCCCAAACCTCTCCAAACCTTTTTGTATTCTATTACAAGGAGCAACCGAGTAAATTCTCACATTATTTTTTTTTGTATCCACACACTCTTATCTGTCCATTTTAACTACCAAACATACCCATTATTAGTTAGTCCCGCCTTCTTAAATAACCAGTGAGGGGATTGCGCGCGAGGCGCGCAATTGAGGCCCCAGCAGAAAGAAAGGAATTGGAGGCACAAAATGAACCATTAGGTGACAAAATGAAGGCACAATGCCCTGAGCCTGCTATTACAAATTAAGTATTATTATTGTTATTTGATATATACAACATTTGTTACCCAAATGAAGAAACAATGCCAGTCCACAAATTCGGCTAGGACTTGGCTCTCTTTCTAGGGCGGGACATAAGGATGAATTGCTCCCGAAAAGGAATCTATTGATTCTCTACCAATTGGTTTGGACCGTAGGTGCGATGATTTACTTCCCAGGCAAGGTCTCTAGCTCAAGTCCAGGATGGCCCACCTGCGCCAGGGAAAAGAATAGAAGAAGCATCGTGATTTATTGACTGTCCGAATCAATCAACATAAACGATCAGGGCAATTTCGATATAAGTGAATCTAGTATGTACAGACCACAAACAACTCCATAGGGCCAAACGATGATGCTTGAAATTAAGCTCGATGTTGGTCACATCCCATTTCAGCAACTGGAAGTGGATTAAAAGGCAGAAAAAATACCTACCCAATGGAAAATTAACTTGGTGGGTTCTCTTTTGTGGACAAGCAAAACAACATAATATTATTGCTCCCAAATTAATCTGCTAAACTCTAACAAATGAAAAACTTTAACAACATCCAATCCTCACAGGGCATATACTACTAAACTCTAAGCATTTTAAGAATAATAGAGCATCAATCTTTTGGTCGAGCTCATATACTTAAAATCATGTATGAGCCTTCAAAAAGACTTCCATTCGATTACAACCGCAAGGAGTTAAAATAATAGCATTGATACAGTTCTAAAAATACCACTAATCCCTATGTGCTTCATTAAGATAAGAAAATGAATACAAAGCATACAAAACAGTTAAAAGAAAGCCTACACACATAATCCCCATATGCAAGTTTTTTTCCTCCTCAAGTCGGCAACGTTAGAGACATAAAAGTCAAGTGACAGAAAGAGAGAAAAGGAAAACAAATTAAATTCCACAATCATGATTGGTGCATAAAACTTTCAATCACCAAGGAAAGGCTTACTAAACAAATTAGAGCTATAAGTATCCCCTGCAACTCGATGCACCACATTTTGCTAATGAGCTAGCATGTTTTTTTCCCCCAACCCATGCAATATCTGATTCTTAAACAAACAAATTCCAACCCAACAAATGAGCAAATGGCAGGGCATATTGCTCAAAAGGAAATGACATTAAATTAAAGAAAGCTAATGGCAATAAAATGAGTAGCTTTACGAAGAATGCTTTGCTGCGCCACATGGTACGTCGTCCTTCCCTTCCTTGAAATGGAACTTTCATGCTAGTTCATACTTCAGCATGAAAGTTGATCTAGTACAACCAGCGCGGTTGTTCTTATGTCATTTTCTTCTTCCAAGCCATTCTTAGAAAGCACACACTGAGTTACTTATAGTTTTATTTTCATGTTTACCATTTATCGTAGAACGTCCTACACCAGTTATGCATAATGCGATAAAGGACGAAGTTAGTGGACAAAGAGTTGGTGCCCGTGAGTCCAGTGGCGGAACAAGGATTTTAATTTGAGGGTGGCGCTGCTTTAATGGAAGTCCACTTGTATTGTCATATTTTATTAAAAACAAGCAAAGGTTTGATTCAACCCTCCCGTCCTTAATTGAAAGCCATTGATATATTTTTTTATGATTCGAACACTCTACATTTAAATCTCTGTTTTTTCATCAGTAGACTTTGAGTACAAATAAGTGCCTAATCCATAAGTATAAATTAACACTATTAAAAATCGGGGGTGGCCTGTGCCAAGACTAACCTTTCGTTTCATATTATGCAATGAGCTACTTTTGCGAGTTCCCTGGGGAAAAAAAAATTGAACTTAGAAATGGATCATGGCACCCGTAAAAATAACCCTATATTTTCATGAATATACTTCGGCGGGCAACATTGTGCCTCTTCAAAACAAACCATTGAAGGACCTCTTCAAAATTATGACCATGGCAATAAGAATACCGAACATGTCTGACGATCCAATGAAGCCTTCAATGACAACTCATATTGCCAAAAATAGACCGCTAAAAATCCCCACTTTATGTTGCACTTTTGATTTTTGACAGTCCCTTTTTTTTTTTTTTTGTGGTAAATTATGACAGTATCTTACGGCGGTTGAGATGTAGCTGATCATGCTGTTCACGTTATCGCCTAAATCGTTGTCACCAAGACAATTCAAAGTTTTCTTGAATGACTTTTTTCTGTCCTTTTTAAAAAAAATTTACTTGAAGTCCTCTCTTGGAAAAAGGGCTGGTTCTTTGTAAGTTTGTGAGAGAGAAACTTCCATGGTGTTCCTCTTACATCTCTAGAGTTTGAACTACCTGGGATTTAATTTCGTCCTGAGTTCTGGATGATTTTGGAAAGTAATACTCATTGAGGCAATCAAACAAACAGCTGGTGCCCATCGTTTCTTTATACACATGAGATTGAAGTCTTCAACATGAATTGAACAAGCCAATTGAAGCCAAGTGTAAGAAACAAAGCAGCCTTCATTGAAATTGATCACTCTTACTATACGATAAGAATATTCGTAACTAAGCGACTGGAATCCAAAAAGACCCGCATGAATTTTTTCTTTTAACAATATAAATGGTACATGCAAGCAAATAGAATCCCAAAGAGAGAGAAGGAAATTGCAGTTTTCAATATGGAATTCGAGTTCCAGAGTGCAGCAAGTGAACTGACCTGCGAGTCTTGCCAGCAAAATCAAGCCGCGTAGAAGAAATGAGCAGAAGAGAACATTAAACAGCCTTCAAGAACATCACTCGAGCGAGGGCACAACCATGGCATCTCTGCCTAGTATGCGTGGTTCTGCAATTTGTAGAGAGGGAACTGGAAATTTGTGAAAGAGCGAACTGGAAATTTCACCGCTTACGCAGAGAGAGAGAGAGAGAGAGAGAGGGGATATGCTGTGGTACTTTATGAACGTGTTTGAGAGAACTCACGCAATCGCTCGTGTGAGGTTTTAACGTTTGACAGAAAATTATTTCATGGGCACATCACCCCTGTATTTTTGGAGTAACATCTTATAGTTTTGGAGTAAAATGTAACTGTTACGTTTTTCATCTAAACTAATAGAAATTTCATGGCGTTAACTAATGAGCACATCACCCCTGTACTTTTGGAGTAACATCTTATAGTTTTGGAGTAAAATGTAACTGTTACGTTTTTCATCTAAACTAATAGAAAGTGTAAGACACGCGTTAGTTACGAGATTGTTATGAACATAAAAAAATAAATAAAGTTGACTTTCAATGTAAGAAGACCATGTTACCCTTCTTCTCCAAAACAATGCCGGAACTGAACCCTACCCAATCCCACTGTTCCCGTCCATATTCTTCGTACCAAACGCACTCCACGTACCATAGCTGCTCTCTCTCTCCCTCCCTTTTCTTCGTTGGATTGGGTGTCCAATTTTTGGAATCTGCCCTATTTGCTTTGGGTTTGGCTTGGGGTCGATCGACAAATTCTGATTTGGTTTGAAAGAAAACGAAACCAATTTGATTTTATTTTCAGTTGAGTGGTTTTGATTTATTTTTGATAGCTTTGTAATTTTTGATTTGGGTTTGGCTGGGGAAAAAAAAATTGTAACATATCTGGGGTGGTTCGGGAGAAAACAAAACCAATTGAAAATCCCTTTAAAGGTTCACACCTGTTTCTTTCTCCCTAAAGCCAGACTTCCCATGGCCATCACTATCTATCAGAATCAAATTCTATCACTTTGACTTCTGTTTTCATTATCTTTCTAAATCCTTTGGTAGCAAGGGAGATTCTTCCATTTGATTTCTCCGTCACTGATTTGGTGGAAAGGAGTAACGTGTTAATGTCGATGTCGTATGTCGTGCTTCTGTTTCCGGCCTCCTGCCATCGTTAGATGTGGTGGGCTTTCTCTCCGGTGATAGTGCAAGAGAGGGGGTGTTTTGGAGATGGGTGTTTCGGATTTCAAAGAGAAAATGGGTTTTTGTTTTTGTTTTTTAACAGAGTTTGGGAAAGGGTAGCGTGGTCTTTTGAATTTTGCTGTTAACAGTGTTAGGAGTTGCAATTTACTCCAAAACCATAGGAAGGTGATGTGCTCATTAGATTAGTTGACGTCAAGGAAGTTACAGTATTTGTGAAACGTCCAAACCTCAGGTAATCCGTACTTACATATACAGGACTGGAGGGATTTCCCCCTAGCTAGTTACTGTATAACTTATTTACCTCTTATCTTCAATGCTTCTTATTTCGCCTGCAAACTACTCCACTAACTAATAGAGGGGTGTAGATACAACTCGATCTACAATAGGTACCATGACTGCATTCGTAAATATTATAGTAGCAATCGGTCACCAAGATTTCATCTGCTTTACTGTATCTCATCTAGTAAAACAAGATATTTTTTACATGTCATGCCTAATACATAAGTAGCCGTGACCGCTTATACGTGTGTGGATAAAACGTCGATTTAAACCTTATCCTCTCAATTCCTATTCCCCTATTTATCGTTAACAACCTGTACATCCGTTATTAGCTAAAAATATTAGTGACGGTGCATATTTCTCATTTGATCTACACACATCTCTTTACTTTCTATTTTATCTGTTCTCTAATGAAATATTCTTAAATAATGGTTTTTCTTTAACTTTTAATTTTTCTTCTTCACCAACACAATTCCACGAAAAAAAATTTGATAAATTAAAAGGATCTATAGTGAATAGTGGCTAGGGATATCGTGGAGTATACCTAATGGTTTGTTGAGGCTAGTGCACTTGATTGTCTCGATTTTGGCTAGGTAAAATGGCTAAAATGCTCATTTACAATGCTCTAAGCGTTTAACCCCTACTAATTCATTTTCAAGACAAAAGAGAAAGGGTAGATGTTTGATTAAAAAAGGAACTCTGGTAATTGCGAGAGACTAGCTACATAAATATTTATCGTTGTCTTCGAGGGGTTCACATATGTTCGAATCACACGGAAGTCAAACATTTCAAATTTTGAAGTTACCAAAAGATTTGTCCATTTGACCTTGAAATCAATCAATATGCACCCAAGTTTGACATTTACCGTTGTTCTGAGAGGGCAATTCAATTTTTGTTCAATTTTTGGGCATCGGGAAATTGAAGAAACCCGATTGGGGTCGGGGTCGGGTAGGCATTACCCCGTCCTAGTACCCACCCCGAATCTGCCCGAAAATTATTTTATGCATAAAAATCTATTTTTATTCTTGTATTTTTATCCTTATAACTTAAATACCACGTAAAATTTTAATTATTTCTTCCATTTTGCTTTTAGATAGTAGATTTTGGTTAAGTTGAAATAATTATTTTGTAAACTTTTATTATTTGGGCTCACTTATTTTGGAGTCTACAATATATTTTGGGTAAATTACATTAAACCCCCTTCAACTATTACCCATTCCGGAGTTGCCCCCTTAATGTTTTAACTCAAACACTTAACCCCCTCAATGTATTCATTTCTTAGCACTTAACAGCTTTTGTTAGCCTCCTGTTAGAATTTTGAATGAAAAGTTGCATGTGAGTGGCACATGACGTGGTCCATAACATTGAAGGACTAAGATAGCCTTCAGTTTTTAGTTTCTAGTAAAACTTTAGCAACTAAAATAACCCCTTTAGTTCAAACATATACACCTATTGTGCAAGTTAGGAAATATATACATAAATTTACACTTGGTTATGGAAATTGCTTTCAAAAGTCATAAAATTAGTCCTTAACAGTTCAAGTTTGTGAAATAGGCCTCTAATAAGCATTTACGTGGAAATATTAAATTCATCCATTCTTCCTCCTCTTAATTCTTCTTCTTTCTTTTTTTAAAAAAAAAAAAAAAACTGTACCTATATATGATGAATCATTTCTCAAGTTTTTTTTTTACAAAACGATATAAATGTAATTTTTAATCATGCCTAAAAGCATACAAGTCTCTCTGGGAAAAAAAAATCAGATAATAGCAATAGGGCCCCCCCCCCCCCCCCCTTTTTTGACCTCCAAAATAGCAGTAGCCATTAATACTGCAAAATTCAACACAGCCATAGCCCATCCATCTGCAACGATTGCCATATACAACAATCCAGTTTTTGCTTTTATTTGGCCATCAATAGATCTAAATATTTGCTAGATCCCAATCAAAACTCATCCACCGTAGACCAAGAAGCGCAAACCAAAACAGAAGAGAAACGAAAATCCATTTTTTTGTGTGATTAGCTAAACAAAAACCCATTATAGCAGAGAGAGACAAACAAAAACCCCAATACACAAAAAGTCACAAACCCTCATGAAGGTAGAAATTGTTGATTATTTTTGTTAGTTCTAGGATATCTGACTTATCTCTGATTGTCTTTCCAAGATCTGATGGTCAGTGGTGACGAGCGACAATGATTGTTTTGAACTCGAATTCTCCGTTACCATTATTATCCAGGAATGTTCAATCCATTTTGTGAAATCCATCTCGATCCAAGCTTCGACTTCACAAGAGGGAAAGCCAATTAGATGGAAGTGAGAATTAATATCTGTGTACATATATATCTATACAGAGAGAGAGAGAGAGTTGGGAAGAATAACAGGGAGGGTTTTAATCAGTGGTGGATTGAAGGAGCAACTATGGTTTGGGTTACAGAAATAAAGAAGGGCGTTAAAGTAAGTTAACCTTTTCCATTAACCGTGTGAATCTGATTAAAGATTCATGTAGTTGGAGGGGGTTACATGTTTGAGTTGAAACATTATGGGGGCAACTCGAATTGGGTAATAGTTGAGGAGGATTTACTGTAATTTACCCATATATTTATTTTTCTCCAATTTAAGAAAAAGGAGTGGAGCGGGAGCTACATATTTTCTCCCATAGCCCACTATATTTCGGTAAGTAGTTGTTGAAAATCATAAATAACATTTTGGTAAATAGTTGTTGAAAACAAAATTATATTTCGGTAACTGCATGTCGAAAATATGTTCAACCTTCGGTATACAACTGTTAATACATACATTTCGATAAATAGCTGTTGAAAAAAAGATTATATTTCGGTAAGTGGGTGCTGAAAATGTATCTCAATTTCGGTAACTAACTGTCGAGTATAGTTAGAAATTTTTAGCGGACTATGAAAGAAAATACGTAACTGCGAATAACAGCGCCCGCGGGAAAATCCGCTACCGGACGGGGGCAGGAGTACCCATATATTACCCAATCGGGTTTTGAAACGGGGTGGGGCTAAACTTTTAAGTCCGGGTATAGCAAAACCCACCCACCCACACCGTCCCATCGCTATTCCTTTGTTACTACTACGAGTACTATTTTTGATGCACGGTGCCAATTGGGAATGGCAGTCCTCGAACGAGTCGCGAAATTGGTTGGAGAAAAGAGAGAGAGAGAGATGAATAGTGGCATAGGAATAACAAGAGTCCTATATACCTGTCCTTCCAACCTCCAGACACCTAAACCCGCTTTCTCTCTCCTCCGAACCCTGGCAACAGCAGCTCCAGTAGGTTCAATGTCGTACCACAGGGAACTCGATGCTGCCAAGAAAGCTGCTTCTCTCGCTGCTCGACTCTGCCAGGCACCTCTCTCTCTCTCTCTCTCTCTCTCTCTCCCTCCGTGGCAGTGAGGTTTTGCTAATTCAAGGCTGTCTATCCTAATTCGAACCGAACCCAATCCCTTGTGGGGTTTACCTAGTTCATGTTTTCTTTGATTTAGACCTTGCGTTTTGTCTTGATTTTTAGTGTATATTGTTGATTAGCAGCAATTTAGATGCTCATTGAATTTACGTTGTAGTGAAGTTTTCAGGGATTTATTTGATTCTCGAAAGTTACATTAGATTCGGTATACTGATATTTGTAAATTAGCCATTGATTTTGTAATAACACTTTTCACATGAAGCTTATGTATTGTACCATTGTATGGTTGCCTTGATTCTATAATAACCTAAAAACACATACATTTCTCTTGGTGTCAGAAGATGCATCTTTTTGTGGTTCATAATAGGAGTAACACTTTTCATATGAAGCTTATTTAATGTATGGTTCCATTGATTTCTCCAGAAGGTGCAAAAAGCAATCTTGCAGTCAGATGTACAATCAAAATCAGATAAAAGTCCTGTCACTGTAGCAGATTATGGTTTGTTACCATACGCTTATATGCATTTATTTTAGCTGCATTCTCTGTTGGGATCCTCCTTTTATCTACAGTTATATCGAGAAGTAATCAGGTTGTCTAATTAACTCTAGGAAACATTTTGCTGCAAAGAACTTTCTTTTCCCCAGTGGAAGTCTTGTTTTGAAGTTTTTACTACCTCAGTTGGCCATTGGGTTATATGTACTGCATCTTTTTGCATGAGCATGTCATAAGATCTATCTCGTTTCTTACAGATGAATTCCTCGGTCATGCACAAAAATGTGTCAGTGGTGTAGTGATAATCCTTTACCATGCCCTATAGTTAAATTACTTCTAGATGATAAACAGGACTGTTCAGCTGAAGTACAATGTTAATGATGTAGAAACGCATCCTTGTCAGGTAAAAAATAGCATTGTTTTGTAGTACGCACTCTTTTCGGATTGTGTGGTCTAGGAAACTATCCGAAGTTCTTTTTTTTGTGTGTGTGTGTGGTAAAACAAGGCTGCATTAAACTACGAAATAATGAGTCTGGGGTGAAGAACCCCTACAAAGTCTTCATGAAACTTAAGTACATAAAACAGAAGGACAAGAAGAAAATATAGAAAGTCCTATTGCTAAGCCAAGGGCCGACTTTGCAAGCAAATCCGCACATCCATTTGCTTCCCTTACACATGCTTGATCGAGGTTGATCAGAATCTCTCCAGAAGGGCCCTGCAATCAGAGATAATCTGGAATAGAGGGTGACTATCAATATTCATATCCTGTAAGAGTTACACTACTAACATCGCATCGGGCTCAAATATCCAGGTCCTGAATATTGTTATCCAGTGCAAGAGTGAGTCCATCCTTGATGACCCAGAGTTCAGTAGCCATGGTTGATGAAATACCAATGCTACGCCTGAACCCAGAGACCCAATGACCATCGCCATCCCTGATGATACCTCCTGCCGCGCCAAATCCATTGCTTGAAAGAGCGCCATTTGTGTTTAGTTTGGACCTATCTGGAACAGGTTTAGTCCTGCCCACTGAAATGGTAGAGGCAAATGTTAGAAGCAAGAGGACAATACCTTAAAATATGCAAAACATTTTCAATCGTGTGGAAACAATGGGGCAGTCATCCGAGAAGGTAACCTTACGCAAAACCAAATTATCCTTTGTGGGAAGCCTTTCTTGCCGCGCAGCAAGCCAAATGAAAAGGGCTATTCTGGCCTTACAGAGGACCTTCCAAATCCAACTCCAATCGTGGTTGTTTATCCACTCTACAATAGATTCTCCTCGTAGTTTTGCATAGGTTTTGCCTTTGGAAAGTGTTGACATCTGTGTGGAACAGTATCCGATTGTACCATACATAAACTGAACTTTTTCAAAGAAGGCTTTCCCTTCATCTTTGTTTCATTTCCCTTTTCTTATGATACTTAATTCTCTCTCTCTCTCTCTCTCTCAAAGTGCATGTTGTTGACGTGAAATTTAGATAGCACTGTACCATATGTATTCATTTGTCACAATTACCTATCTGGGGGCTCAGGGTCTGCATGCAATGTGCTTCATTGTTGGAATTGATGTCTGTGAAATTTCCTCCCCTTTTTATCATGACTGTGGTACAAGATACTATTAAGCATCATGTTACAGATATAAGTAGTTTGACCTCTTTCTCTGTGCTATTTGAATTTATAAAAAGAAGAAAGACAGCGACAGCAACAACCTGTTACCTCTCTGTGATATTATTTTTGTGGGACTTTCAGGCTCTCAAGCTGTGGTTAGCTTCGTGCTGGAGAGGGAACTTCCTTCTGAGTCGTTCTCACTAGTGGCCGAGGAGGTACGTGTTCTATACTTTTATTATTGATGATTTTTTGGCATTCTCTTGAGAAAGATACTGCTTGTTTCATCGTTTTCATTGTGAACTGGTGAGACAGTTAATCATTTTCATGTCCTTAGGACTCGGGAGATCTTCAAAATGAAGAAGCCCAGGAAACGTTGCAACGCATTACAAAACTGGTGAATGACACTCTTGCCAGTGATGGCACGTATAGCGCCTCATCTTTATCTGCAGAAGATGTTCTTGCTGCCATTGATAGCGGCAAATCTGAAGGGGGACCTCATGGTCGGCATTGGGTTTTGGATCCTATAGATGGTACTAAAGGGTGAGCTTGGAACACCTGCTTAGTCATTTTGATGCTACTACTTTTGTCAGGTTACGGGGTGGAATTACGTGTTAGCTTCTAGGTTGACTCCTTTTCATTAGTTGGTTTATGAATAGTAGGCTTACTTTCGAGAGTATTGAGCTTCCATTTTCGCATTGATTTATAGGGTTTAGCGGTATTAGATTTTGTCGACATTTGGGTACAGAGATATTGAATGCTTTGATTTATTGGTTAATTGGATTCTTTAGCTTTTCTGCAATCAATCTGTGTGTGTGTGTGTGTGTGTGATAATCTGTTCTCCTGAACTGTTTCAGGTTTCTGAGAGGAGACCAATATGCAGTAGCATTAGCATTGCTAGATGAGGGGAAAGTTGTGTTGGGTGTCCTGGCCTGTCCAAATCTTCCTTTACTGCCCATTGGTAGCCATGATGATCCTTCTTCTCATGACAAAGTTGGTTGTCTTTTCTTTTCTCAAGTTGGGGCTGGAACTGAAGTGCAGTCTCTTGATGGCTCCCCACCCATAAAGGTCAATGATCCCATACATTTTCTTCCTAATTGACCTCAGATTATTAAGGGTTATATACAATATTGTGTATTGCTCCTCCAGGTACATGTAAGTTCTACTGAGAACCCTGAAGAAGCGTCATTCTTTGAATCATTTGAAGCTGCACATTCTCTGCATGACTTATCTAGCTCTATAGCAAATGTACTGCGCTCTCTCTCTCTCTCTCTCTGTGTGTGTGTGTGTGTATTTGTGTGTTTCTTTTAGCAATCTTTTAGCAAGCTTTAATATTTAGTCTTAAACAGAAACTGGGTGTCAAAGCGCCACCTGTGAGAATAGATAGCCAGGCAAAGTATGGCGCTCTGTCCAGAGGAGATGGAGCAATATACCTACGTTTCCCTCATAAAGGATACCGTGAAAAAATATGGGACCATGCAGCTGGAGCTATTGTCGTGACAGGTAGGTAATGCAAAGAAAATGTCTCTAATAGGTCATAATATTCCTGAATTTTGACCTCATCCTTGGTTCTAATTCTTTCTACCGCAACTGTTCTTGTTAGATAAAGTTGATTTCCTTTCAAACTGCTTTGAAGTATGTCTAATTGCTGCCTTAATGATACAACCTGGGACCAATTCGAATCAGAGGGACAGTTGAGCAGTGATGGTGATAGAAGAACTGATTTTTCTTTTTATCCCTTATTGGTGTTTGATTTTAAATGGACCTGAGATGTTCCATTAACGTTTTTCAGAATTATCGCATTCGCATCCTAAATGCTCTTTATGATATCTTATGTAATTAGTTCTGGATTGGAATTCTAAGGGGTATTTGTGTTTATAGTTTATAGAAAGCTGTTGCACTAGCCACTAGCCATTGGATGGCAAGCTATTTCTCATTGTTATGTTAGTAAGCGTGCCGACATTTCTTTCTGCACATCAAGGGCTATTCCTTTTGAAGCTTGACATTCCCTGTAATTCTTCCACTCGTGGCATTCTCCAATCTCCATGAGCAAGTTGTTAAGTTATTGCATAGATCACTTGGCGTAAAAGCAATGACATTGGTAATGGGGAAGGGTATGTTAACTACTTAGTAATGAAGTCAATGAGCTGTATGGCTACGGTTTGCATTGCGTCAATAAAAATACTGGTAGATGTTTCTATAATTAAAGTTGTGATAATATGCCTCTGTACCAGAGAATTTATGCAAAAATTGCTCTCTATGCTTTTTAGCATTTTTTGTTTTCTGCAGATGATACTTATTCAACTACTAGATTGAAATATCAATCTTCTCTATGAGCAGAATGGACAACGTGGATAAGGATTTGGGTTTAGGACACAATTTTCTTCTCCCTCCATCTCTAAATAAATGTCCGGCCCACAAACCTAAGCCTTTAAAATGATGTATTTTGTTCATTAAAAAATTCAAACCTTTTTCACAACTTGAAAGGACTCTTTCTGTGCTTATAATTATATTACTCCTAGAAATAGGATTCTTTAGTCACTTTAGTGCCTATTTTTTTCTGTTGGTCCCTTGCTCTATATGTCTACAGTCCTTGGTGTTTTGAGATTGCTCTGCACTACATTCTTGCTTTCACAACTCACTCTCTCTCTGAATTTTGCAGAAGCTGGGGGTGTTGTCACTGATGCTGGAGGAAATCCTTTGGATTTCTCCAAGGGGAGGTATCTTGATCTGGACACGGGCATAATTGTTACCAATCCAAAGCTGATGCCTATGCTTTTGAAGGCTGTTAGAGAATCTCTTGATGAGAAAGCTTCATCCTTGTGACTTTAACCATGGCCTCTCTATTCAAATCTTGTGTGTGCTGCTATCCGTTTCTGTTTCTGTTTTTGCATGGGAGGACTTTCGATGATGCAGCTGTAAGAATTCAAGATTCTAAGTGAAATAATAAGAACTTCCAGCCATGGAGGCTTGCATCTCTCTCTCTCTCACTCTCATATTCCATTTTTTTCGGAATCATTGAAGTGCATGAATCTCGTCGTTAATTTGTCTCTTGTATATCCATTAAAACGCTTCTCATTTTTTCCACTGTTCGTATTTTTTGGAATGTTTTGGATATTTCCTCTTGCTATTATTTATTTATACTCTCTCTGGGAAGCTTTTTAGCCTTGTCTATGTCGATAGCATTGGATTGCCATCCTTGCCTTTCATAAACTGTGTTCAGGACCTCAAGTCATGAGTTTGTGGAAAACAATTATTGGAAGATTCGGGTACCAAAAAAGAAAAAGATAAGGATGCAACTAAGCAGCCGAAGACTTGATAACGGGCTGTGGTAATTGATTTTTCAAAGTATCTGGCGGCTTCGAAAAAGCATTTCCTTTACAGTTAACAAGGCAGAAGACGTAGATCAAAGTCTTCATCCGTTTTGGAAACAAAACATTGATTCAGATCCATTTACACGAGATTTAGAACTAGTTTTGGTTGGGGTGCGCCAGGCCAAGACAATAGTGCAACACCAAGACGACGCTTGAAAGACCCCAAAGGCAAACTACTGTAGTGCGCGCTCTCTTTCTCTCTCTCTGTCTCTCTGCATGTGTATGCCATTAACCTTTCCTGCCATCTCAATAAGATCCTCCGAGACGTTTAGGCTCAGAATATATGTAATATTGTATACTGTCACGGCAAAGATAATTTGAAAATAGATGCCCACTTAACCACCACTATGATATACCTGCTGATTACCTGACATTTGATTGGTTTTGCATTTGAAAATGTTGCCTGCATATATGTATACATGCTGCTGATTGAGAAAAAACAATTGTTCATCTGGAAATCTAAATTATAGCAGCGACTTAATAAAAAAATTAAACAGAATCACCAATTTCATGAAGCGAATAACAGAAACCGCTAACTTGTAGTAGTCCTGGTGATGATTTTAAATTCTCCATAAATTTCCCTTGCCATGATGCAAATAGCAATTTTAATGGCATAGGGCTTCCATGGAAAGAAAAATCCACACGTAACCGAATTGACAAATGAAATGGAAACGAAGCTAAAACAGGAAGTCAGATGGGAAGTCTAGCGGGTGTCTATTCATCGTCTCTCTAAGTGATCTCTCTTGCTCAAAAAGGTTGGATGGAGGAACATCATAGACATCTGCAAAAAGCTCTGTAATAGGTGGTTTCTCTGATTTCTCTGCAACTTGAATTGCATCTAGTAGCTGTTGCAGAAAAGCAGCAAATTAGAGAATTTAGTAAATACTTATCGTATCACCCAAATGTTTTCCTAAGGCATTATCCAGCTACTGACTCAATCACATGTTTCAGGGAAAAACCAACCAACGATTTTCGGGTAGCATTCTATGAAACCATATGAATTCTTTGTATATTCGGCAGCATTTTACTCATAATTGCTAGAGACACCAACATAAGCATTCACCAGTCATCTATTGAGTTTTCTTTTAAGTTGAGGAAGTATTACCTGCTTCCTAATAGTGGTTCTGTGCTTGGACTCGGCCTCATCACTCCACCATCCATTACTTTCAATCCACTTTCTAAATCGGGACACAGGGTCTTGCTCTATTCTCCACCATTCGATCTCTTCAGCTGGTCGATATTTGGTCGAATCATCCGAAGTGGAGTGATGTCCTGCTCTATATGTTAGGGCCTATCCATTGAGAAACGAATCAAAACATTATCAATCGTAATGCAGCTAACTTCAAAAACTCTAACAAAATCTTCTCTAATTTGTTTGGCTTTTAACTTGACAATCAATGACGGTAAGAGGTAGCGATCAAAGCTGGATCATTATGTTACCTCAATCAAGATAGGTCTCTGCTCACCAATGGCTATTCTACGTGCTGCTTCAACTGCACTAAACATGGCAAGAGCATCATTACCATCTACACGAATGCTACGAACACCATATGCCTGTCCTCTAACAGCAATACCATCACCTAGCAATGATTACAAACCAGAACATTTTTTTATCTTGAAAATCAGAATCTGGAAAAGGGAAAGTTACACTGGATAAAATGTGGAGAGGGAAAATACTTCGAAATTGGTCTGAGACAGGGGTGCTGATGGCCCACCCGTTGTTCCGACAGATGAAAATAACTGGGGCCTCCATAACCGCCGCAAAATTTAAAGCCGCGTGAAAATCTCCCTAACAGAGGTTGTGTTAGAAACTCAGTCATAATATGACAAATTCATGTAGGTTGGATGGCAATTGGACATATAACAGCCACAAAATCAATTCATCTAGTGGCAGAACTGTTCCTTAGAATGAAACGCTTTCTAAGAAATGCTTTCAAAAGGAGGTTTTCTTCACTATATGTAGTCTCTCACCAGACTGACTAGAATTTTGAAAGCCATGACTACACTCGAATTCTAAAACTATCCTGCACTCACGGAGCAGTACCTTCGACCTTAGTAGGGGGGCAGATGCCGACTCGTACTGTCATCGCATTCAAACTAGAGAGTCGAAACCAAGATAATGGCAAATCGAATGAAGTCTCTTTAGACAAAGTCATGGAAAGAGAAGGCTAAATAATATTTTAGCTTAACAAACAAAACCACTAAATGTTGGGATTTGTCCCACATTGGTTAAATATATCCTCCAAATCTAGTATATGAGTTTGGGCGGCCTCTCCACTCTTTGCCAATTGGTTTGGAGTTGGATGCTTTAACATGGTATCAAAGCTAGAGTTTCGGAGGCTTTTCCCCTTTGTTTGTGCCATAGTTGCACTTTATTTCATTGTGATCCGTGTGTTCCGTATCCTTTGTTTACCTCTCCACGTGCGAGTCAGGGGTCGCACGTGCGGGGGAGTGTTGGGATTTGTCCCACATTGGTTAAATATATCCTCCAAATCTAGTATATGAGTTTGGGCGGCCTCTCCACTCTTTGCCAATTGGTTTGGAGTTGGATGCTTTAACACTAAAAATTATTCTAAGACTTACAGATAACCAAAGGAAAAGTCCGAGTGTTAATGATAAAATGACCTATATTGTAAATCCTACAAAACGGGAAATGGGCTTTCTTACGTAATTACATATTTACCTCACTGGTGCCGCCATCCCCAAAATAGGTTACTGTGCATGCATCTCGCCCATCCATCTTCAAGGCATACGCAGCTCCAACAGCATGGGGAAGTTGTGTACTGCAATCCAGTAAACCAACTATCGTGACCGGGATTCTCAATACATCTAAAAGAAGTTTCAATAATAGGCTTTGTGTTGATTTCCATATATAGAGCATTCTGTATCTTACGCAACCGTTGATGAAACAGTGATGTAATTGTGTTTGCTGGAGCCATAGTGGATAGGCATCTGCCTGCCCTTTCCATAATCAGCTTTGTTTCCAAAACATTGATTTGCGAATTCCTGAAGAGTGAATCCCCGCCATAATAACACTCCAGGTTCTCTGTACTGCATAGCATATCAAATTCACCTACTTAAAAAGTCATTTCAACCTTCAGCACGTCAAATTTTGTCCACTGTACAAAATCACATGATATGTACCAACTGCAGATGGGCTTTGATGCTTGTCCATGGATCAGATAAGGATTATAGGCAGATACGTTCAAATCTGTTCTCATAATATTGATTGAATGAGCTCATTTATGCTCGCATATCAGATATTTAATCGATTACTGTTCTGACCAATAATCTCAAATTAAGGCAAAAGCAAATAAGCTAGTTAACTCATACCAAAAGTAGAAAAGGATGAATTAGTTGAAGCTTTGGATACATGCTTACTTCGATACCTTGCCTTTGGATATGAGGTCGATAAGAAACCCGAAGCGTAGGGCTAGGTCGTCAGTAGCATACTATCCGGAAGTCCGGGATCGTACCCACAGAGAATCGAATATAGCTTAATCGAATTGTAGGTTTTATACGGTAGGATTTCGGCGTTTAAGCCCGCCAACTTTGGTTTTACTTTAAACGGTAAAAATGCTAAGTAAAAAGACTAGAAATGAACTTTATGAACTAAAAGAAGCAAGTCTAGGGATCGTCTATCCCTTGACAAAGGCCGTTACCGGTTCTCAATTATAACTCAGGCGAGAGTCACGACCGCGCGCTCACGCCCGGAGAATTTAGCTTTAATGACTACAATAATTGAAAGATGTGATTAAACGGAGGTGAACCAACTAGTTTTTAACATTTATCGAATCCATAGGAGGTCACGAGCCCTCGACATACTATTTGCCAAGACCGCTTGACAAACGGCATACCAAGGAGTTAACACCTCTAAGTTTAGACCGAATTTGCAAAGCAAGTTCTATTCCGAAAATCATGCATTTAAGTCCGATGGCTCGAGAACCAATTAACAACCTAAGTCTTCGGGAAAGATTATCCCGAGACTTAGCCAAACGACTACTCAAACATACTTAAAGCATACATCAAAGCATAAAAACGAAGCATGATATTTAACCGACGGAAATGAAAATAAACTTGAGATTAACGAGGATCTAGTCCGTAACTACAACTTTAATAAACGGAAAAACAATAAACGAGAACAACTTACCTATGAACTTGAAGGAATTAACTAGAAAAGCTCCAAAGACATTAATGGAGGAAAAAACTAAGAACAAAAATAAACTAGCTAATGACTAAAGAGAGAGAGAGGGTATTTATACAAAAACACCTCAGTCCCTCTTTACACGTCCAAAAATATCCCAAAAATGGGACCAAAATATCCTAAAAGTAGAAAATACAAAAACTGAAAATATCTTCTGTAAGGTACCTGTATTGATACGGCTAAAAAGCCCGTATCGATACTATGTTGCTACGGATTACACCTTGCTCTGTTTCAATGTTGTATCGATACAGCAAAAATGGTTGTATCGATACCACTATGTTATCCCTGCATCCTGGCCTCAGCTTCAGCAGGCAGCTCCCAGCAGCTTCACAACTCCTCAGCATCTTATTTTCATTCTCTAAACTTAAGTAAAGATTGCATTTTAAACCTTTCTTTTACCTTTTCTTTACTTTAATTTATTTAATGAAAATAAGAAAGTACCCCCCATTTGGAAACAATGGCATTAGCAGAATTTCAAGATTCCAATTAAATCAAAATGTCAACCCCTCACTTTTAGTGTAAAATGGAAAACTGCACGTTTTTCTCGAGAGAAAATGGCTCAAAACATGACCTTACTCTTCAAATAAAACCTTGCAACTTTGTAGTTACTCTTAGAAAAATTCAAGGATCAATTACCGCCATTTTTTATCTCGAAAATCGACACTTTTTCAGAAAGTCATTTTTCCATACTTAGACAGATTTTAAAGGGGCCGACAGGGTCTTCGGGTACTTGGAAGCACATGGGCCGTCCACGGCATTGAAATGCGCTTTATTTGCACGTTTTAACTGAAAACACTAAAAACATACCTTACGTGCAATATCACTATAAAAGCTAAATAAACTTAAGTAAAAGAACATAAGCCGGGACTAGTCGCACCAAATATCTACAATATTGGGTGCTCATCAATACACAAAGGAGCATGCAAATGTATGGACAAAGTCAAACTGTATCGAAACGTAAGTTGCACAAATACATGAAGAAAGAGTGCGTGCTTATTAACCTGAGGGAAGATGAGGTCATCAAAATGGAGTGCCGCCGCAGACGCAATGTTGATGGCCTCCTCTCCAATTGTGGTAAGATAAAAAGAAATCCTTCCTTGCCTTTGTGCTTCATAGAATATTGTGTCCATGACTTGAAGAGTGGCCATGTCAGAATACATTTTTACAGCAACTTCCTCACTGATCTGATGACATGCATAGCCATAAGGGTAATTCTGTGTCAGGTTTGTAGCTGATACATGTAATCTTTTTGATGAGAGGGCCAAAATGAAAAACAACCTGAAAAAAATTGCTATTGGTAATTGGCTGACCATTGTCATCAAGAATTCTATAGCAACGTATCCGTTCCATAGAGGATTGTGGTATGAACTTCATTTCGGGGGTGAATTTAACCTCTCCTCCGGGAAAATTCAGGACCTGATACATAGAGAGATTTCAGAGATATAGACGAACAGTTACATATAATTGCATAACGTAAGCCGAAAACTTGACGTAACTATGGAGTCTCGCGATCAAAGGAAGATGATTCCCAACAAAAAAAAAAGAGAGGAGGCTATGATGACTGAGAAGAAACATGCCTCATTTGAACTCGGAATTAATTTCCAACGAAACGTGCCTGATTTGGATCTAATTTAATAGCGAATGAAAAGCCCCTCAACCTGGTTGATTGGTAGTGTAAATTCTAGGTTGCTTAAAAGGTCTTCATAGGATGATCGACTGTTGGAAATTAAAGTAGTCCTTGGCCTGCTATACACCAGATTTTCCCATTAATGTGGATACTGGATCGTAAGGAAATTACATGCCATCACAAATAATCGCAATTGAGACAAACGAAATCCAAACCACACAATCTGTCAAAGTACTTGGTACTCAGAAGCTTCACAGATAAGTTCCGATTTGTTACGAGTTAAGGACATCAATCAGTCTTTTCATCCTGAATATTATATTCAGGATGATTGTAGCACTGCGTAAAACAACTCTGAAGTCTTTTCAAAACAGCCATTTTGACATCGTGTTAATAACTTGATGACAAGCCTTCTTTGACCTCATGTTATCACAACGGTCTAATCCTCAAACACAAACCGAAGGTAATAATGAATTTCCCTTTCCTATTAAGTGTTTATTTTCATATTTTTCTTTCAAACCTTTGCCAAAACAACTAAATGCTAAATGAGCTAACTAGTAATAAACTGCAATAATATGAGATGTTAACTCTTCCTACAAATTTGCCTATGCTACAAAACAAACTGAACCTCAATTCTTTGTCTTGCAACGCGATAATTATTCACTATCACAATTGAATAGAGATCATAAAAACTAGAATAACACAATTCAACTAGTGTGAAAATGACAATTGACCCCAAATTGATGTTAGGACCGTAGGAGTAATTAAGAAATACCCTGGTGTCATCAGTTGAATTGCCGATTAAATCCAACCGTTTGCCTGCTTGAGTAAACTTGAAACGGTGAGATAGGAAAGGGTTTGCGTCGTTGGTGGGAATTGCATCTGGGTTTCTGAGATAGTGAGGAGTTGGAAGGGAAGGAGACAGAGGAGGATGGTGATCAGTGAAGTGTGGAACCCAACAATTTTGGTTGATCACAGCACCCAAAGAAGCCAATTTTGATTTCAGAAGATGATGATGATGTATTAAGCTTCTTGACCTTGCAGTGGAGAGAGCCATATCCGAAAGATGCAAGGAGTTTGATGATTAGGAGGATGATGACACGTTGAAACTTGACAGAGACTTTTTCGATAGCTTTTATGTTTGGTGGTGGACATGGATGATTGAAGTGACAAGGGAACAATTCCTTTAAATACAGTTCTGATAGTGGCGTATTAGTTATGGGTCTCCACGTGAGACCTGAGAGGCGGAGACCTGCATTCAATTCAGTTAGTACAGATTTCATTTTGGTTTGGATAATCAAGATCGATATTCCAACACAGAATTTCATTATTAGGGAGCAAACTTTACAAGAAGCACGGGAGGAATTCCCTCGCTAGCTTCCTGATCAAAGATCGATCAAGGGTAGGGTCTATAGCCTAAAATCAGCAACGGTGAAGAGGACATGGTACCTATGTGCTAAAATTGATATAATACAAGGGGTTGAGATCGAGGTGAGCGTTGGATGATATTGAGAGCCGAGTGTAGCCAAAAGTAAAGAGTGTCCTTAATTTTACTACTGTATTAAAATCATTTTTTTTCGAAGGATGTCAGAAAGAGACGTATGAATGTCCAATTTTAAGAAGTTCACAGTAATCCAAAGCTATTTCTCCAACAGCAATGTGTAAACATCTTCTACCTGAACCTATCAACAAGCCAAGTTATAAGAACTTTCCTTTTCAAAAAAAAAAAAAAAGAAAAAGAAAAAAAAAAGAAGAAGTTATAAGAACTTTAGTTTCCAAATTTCTGTGCAGTAGGAATGATTTAATGACAATTGTAAGAGATTTTCATTGCCTCGGTGAGCAGATAGCGGAAGAGTGTAAAACCCCATTCACAAGCTTGCATGGAGATTTTAACCCATACCCACACTTGTTAATGTTTGGTCATGTCTTTGAGCAAGTCCACAATTGTAGTAAACCAAGAACCAAACCAATACCTATCGATTATGAATTTTGAGAATCAAACCAATTCATAAAATTCATAAAACTTAACCAATTCAGACCTTTAAGATATGGATCGGTTTCGGTTTTGAACCATGATTTGCTTAAAGTTAAAATATAAATTTTATACACAATTTAAAGTTCTCAAAATGACATAGATAAGTAAAACCAAAACTTATATTTAAACTTAAAATTTTATTGAAATCACCAAAACTCATCAAAATCAACCCTCACCAAAACTCGTGAACTAATATAGAATTTTAGAGCAATCACTATTCGCAGTATATGAATGTAGCGATGAAGTGGAGTACTAAATTATGAAGTCAATTCATCATGGTATAACCTATGTTTATTGTTTATCTATATTAAATTAAAAAATAAATACATGCATATATATGGTCTGGATCGGTTTGGAACCGCATCCGTTAATGTAAATCCACAAACCAAACCATATAACTCGGTTTTGAATTTTTTAAAACCAAGACCAAACCACACTACTTAAAAACCAAACAAAATAATTCGGTTTGGATTTGTTTGGAATGGATTCATGGTTTAACAGATTATTTTCTCACCCCTACCTTCCCATTTAGGGTGTGAAATGGGAACAAAACCCATTTCTAAATTTTTAGCAATCTAAATCTATTTCGTAATCATATCAAACGATAATTGGTCAAACTGATTTTTGGCATACTTGATGCTCTTAGTGAATTAAAAATTATGAACAGTTTCGATTATTGAAATGTGGTTTGAAAAAGTTTTTTTCGAGCCGAGATTAGAACGGAGTCAGACTTGTGAAGGTCATAATTTAATGGAGTAATTTTTTCGGCAAAATTCAAGTTCACCTATTGCCATTCCTTAATCCCGAATTTGGCACCATGCCATTTCTCCCATATAGCCAAGCCATTCGACTGATATCGAACAGTGATATGAGTCTATCCAATGGTCTGGTTTGATTGTGCCAAAATGACATCAAATTGGTGAAGTAACATTTTTATTTTTTTTTACTTTTTATCAATATAACAAACTAAAAAAGGATTTTAATAAAGTAACCTTGCTTTCAAAGAGATTTAAAAAAAAAAAAAAAGGATAGGAAACCCAATCACAACAATTTCTAGCTAATTGATTTACACACTCCTTAATTTTATAAACAAACTCCCTTTTTGTCCTCTGTGAATTTATAAAATTAACCTTTCATTTAGATATTTTATCACATTTGGAATGACAACATTATAAATACACATCATACAACAAAAAAAAAAAGGTGAGATTATAAAAAAGGGTGGGAAATCACTATCCAATTTCTATTGCTATTTGTTTAACCAGTCAAAAGTACCAAACTTATTGGCCATTCGGACTAATGATGGGGTAACATACAAGCAATATTTGGGTTTCTCGAAAAGTTCTTCGAAAGGAAAATTAATGATTCAAATCTATCTATCTATCAATATCTTATGGAAATGTGTTTAGGCCTATCAATCTTTCAAATCTTTATCCCTAATTTTCTAGAGTTTTGATTTTTAGAAGAATTAAAGAAAAATAATCCAATGCTCCAGTGATATTTTTTATGTGGTGGTCCAACTTATCTCTCTACCACATGATTGTATGGTTCTAACTATAAAGTGTCGAGCCTTCACAAATTATTTTTTTGTCCCATACATTGAACGAGTACAACGCTAATTCACTCAGATGTATGGGTCAATGGAGTAAAATACTAACAATATTGGGTTTCTCAAAAAGCTTCTTGAAAAGAAAATCAATGATTTAAATTCACTTGAATGTATCTTATCAAAAAAAAAAAAAAAAATTCACTTGAATGTAGGAATATTTAAATATTCATCCCTTTTATCCATGTCATGTAAGAATTCGTCCCCCCCTTTTTTTATGCTTATATATTCATCCTCTTAGTGTGTGAAATACCATTGTTACCCCTTTGCTTGTTTGATTCCTAAATTAAAGGAATTCAAACCTTCTTGACTCCTAAATTAAAGGGATTCAATACACACTATGAGACCTTCAGTCCCAACGAAATTCTAGTGGATCAATCCCCTAAATTTCGCCACCCAATCCCAAATATCTCGGCAACAAATTTGATCAAAATTAATCCACCACAACACAGTAACCCCATTTTGGTTTCCATTTCCGAAACTATTCAAAATCCCTAAAACTTCCATTGATCTTATTACACGGAATTCCATTGATCTTATTACACGAAACATGGCTAAATTACCATAAACAAAATAAATAACACGACATGTTCAAACTGTTACATGATTAAATTACCATGACATTACATGTTAAATTACCATGACAATTATAACGTGAACACGATAAATATCCCACGATTCGAACAAATATTTCATGGTAAATGGTTCAAATATGGTTAAATTATCATCAAAACCGGTTATCGTAATTAACGCTTCATGGTTAAATTACCATGACGATTCATATACCGACAGGAACTCAACTTTCAAAAAAATCCATCTCGTTACAAGGAAAAATAACGCCTATTTAATTTCCAAGAAAAAAAAAAACTCAACATTGACGATACCAATCGGAAACCCACAAGGATGTGGAGATCGTGGATGCTCTGAGATCATGCAGATCGTGGACACCATCTTTGTTGCCATCTTCTTCGTATTCGTTGTCTCCGCCAGAAACCTTCATCACATGCAAACAGATCGGCTGAAACCAGTGCCGTAGTGATGACGTTCTCCTTCGAAGTATTCCGCTCCTCCATCACCGCCACTGCAATCAGCCATGCCGGAATCGTAGAATAAGATAGTAATCCATCACTGACGTGCTTCAATCAGTGCTACTCAAAACCCAAACCCATGGCCACGATAAGAAAAATGGCCCTTGATCCATCCCTAGTGCTACTCCGCCCACGTCGCCACCATATGGCCCATCCTCACCTCTGTATGATACGTCCCAAAATTCCGTCCCCATCCCCGCTGCCGTCCTCCATCCCCAAGCTACGGTAGCGGAAAATCATGAGGGTTCCGCCGAGGAGACCAGAAAGGATGGTTTGATCGAATGGGTATGGTGATAAATAGGCAGTGCTATAATTTAGGGATTTTATCAATATATCAAATGGAAAGCGTAGATTACGGGATTTGATATCCCATAATAACAGATAGGACCCTAAATTTTAAGATTTCATCCCAAAAAATCTCTCATATATATATATATATATATATATATATATATATATATATATATATAAGGGCAGTTCGGGGATTATTTTAAAATGAGGATGAAATCATAACTGTTCAAAAAGTGCAGGATGAATACTTAAGTTGAATGAGATTTGAGGATGGATTTTTAAGTCTCCCATGTATGGTCCTATACATTAAAGTCAATCATTAATTTAGTCACATTTTTCAGGGAAACTGTTCGGGACCCGGGGTGCTGTAGTGTAAACCGCACTACACGTATAGTGCGTCTAATTCGGCCGTTCATCTTTGTAATAGACGACTCGGATTTTCATCCAAACAATGGAAGATTAGGATTTATAGGAGCTCAGATTAAATCCAAGCCGTTCACACCGAGATGGGCGATCGGATCGATCGCACTACACGGTGTAGTGCGGTGGATGCACTACAACCCCTCCCTCCCATTCCAACTGTTCGGGACTTTTGGAATTATTGGGTAACATATGCAACTCTCTCCAAAAATCGTCATAGACCAATCACATAATTGTCCACCATGTCTTGCAGTGAAATCATCCCACCTGTTGATCCTACCCATCACTACACGTCCCTCGTTTCATACTGCATCAAATCCCAAAACCTCAAGCTAGGGAAGCTCCTGCACTCACACCTTATCAAAACCGCCCTCACCCTTAACATCTTCCTAACCAACCGTCTCATATGCATGTATTCCAAATGCAACTCCATACATTGTGCCCAGAAGGCTTTTGATGATCTTCCAATCAAGAACACACACTCATGGAACACCATCATCTCTGCTTACTCTCAGATGGGTCGTTTTGAAGCCGCTCACTCCCTGTTTGATGTAATGCCTGAACCAAACGTTGTCACCTATAATTCCTTGATTTCTGGTCTAAGTCGTCATGGGTTTTATAAAGAATCCATAAATGCGTTTAGAGGAATGCAAAAACACTTCAATGATTTTCTTATGGACGAGGTCACGGCCATTAGCGTAGTGGGCAGTTGTGCTTGCTTGGGTGCATTAGAGCTGTTGCGCCAAGTTCATGGAGTGGCAGAGGTGATTGGTCTCAAGTTCAATGTTGCACTTTGCAATGCTATCATTTATGCTTATGGGGAATGTGGCAATCCAGATAGCTCATTTTTTATTTTCAATCAGATGGTAGAAAAGGATGTAGTGTCATGGACTTCCATGGTTGTTGCTTATTCCAGGGCATCTAGATTGGAAGATGCTTCTTGGGTTTTTAATCAAATGCCAACCAAAAACACGGTTTCTTGGACTGCTTTGATTACAGCGTTTGCACAAAATGGGCGAGGTGATGAGGCTCTAGATCTTTTTGTGCAAATGCAAGAAGAGAGCATCCAGCCTAATTCTTTCACATTTGTTAGCGTTCTTGGTGCTTGTGCTGATCTTGCATTTCTACACAGAGGGAAACAACTTCACGCGCATATTATTAGGAGTAATGGTGCCAATGACAAGTTTAATGTTTTTCTGTTCAATGCTTTAATTGACATGTATTGTAAGTGTGGAGACATGAAATCTGCTAGGATATTATTTGAAGGGATGCCTGAAAAGGACATTGTTTCTTGGAACTCGCTAATAACTGGATTGGCTCAAAATGGGAATGGGGATGAATCACTTGCTGTATTCAAGAAGATGTTAGAAGCAGGCATAAAGCCTAATCATGTCACTTTTCTTGGGGTGTTATCTGGCTGTAGTCACAAAGGTCTGGTGTATGAGGGACTCCAAATTTTGGAATCAATGGAAAAGGATTATTCTGTAATCCCAAGGTCAGATCACTATGCTATTTTGACCGATTTGCTTGGAAGGAAAAACATGCTTAATGAAGCAATGGAGTTGATTAAGAGAGCTCCTAATGGTTTCAATCACATTGGGTCATTAGGTGCACTTTTAGGTGCTTGTAGGGTCCACGGCAATTTGGATCTTGCTAGTAGGGCAGGCAAAGCTTTGTGCAAGTTGGAACCTCAGAATAGTGGGCGACATGTTATGCTATCTAACATATACGCTTCTGCTGGAAAATGGGATGATGCTCAAGAAGTGAGGTTACTGATGGAGACAAAGGGTTTGACAAAACAAGCAGCTTATAGCTGGATTGAGGTGAGGAATATGACACGTCATTTTGTCGCTAAAGACAAGTCCTGTGACGAGATGGAAGAAATATATGAGTTACTTGATAAACTAGCGGATCAGATGAAGGATGATGGATATGCTCTCTTTAGGACAACTCATTTGTTTCCTGAAGATTATGGAGCATCCTGATCCTGTTGAGTGAACAGTGTTCACACTTTTTAGTTTACTTGAGCAAAAGTTTAGAGACTGTTCTTCAACGAGTATTGTGTGCTGCGCTTAACAGGGGTCAATGACTTGTATGTATGTTGTATTGCAGTGCAGGAATCAAGACATCTGTAAATAAGCCAGAGTTTCTCCTCAACGGAAGAGGAAAACAATAGGTGAAATTTGACAAGAGCGAAGATAAATTTGAACGTCACATGCCGATATTAGCGGCCAAAATCTCAGCAGACTGCGGGAAGGAAATCTCAAAAGCTTTCCTTTTTTTGTCTGGTAATTTAGCTTATGGATTTAAAATGCATTTTCACTGGTACGAGATGTGAATGCACTGGTACAGTCTAGGAGCTTTTTTTACCTAGTCGATATGAAACCGTATGTGATGTTGACATTAAACGTGTTAGCTCTAGATCAAGTTCTGCGCACTGTTAACCCTTTTTAACCATTGCCAAGTTCATTTTTTCTGAATTTCAAACTGATGATAGTGGACCTACCATTAGTTTGCAACAGTAAGTGTGAACAAACGGGGTCTAAGCTAACTTTTCCAATGTAACGTGGAGTCCCATGATCATGTCAGATTGATTTACACATTACTTCCCTGAGGTGGCTCTAGTGTACCAGGTCCAGTAGCAGTAATTGAGACTGTTGGCCAGGCCCAAAATTGATAGAGGCTGATGACCTGCTCCAGTAGTGATGGAGTAGTAGCTTTTAATTTGTAATTTTCTATCTCAGGTCCACCCCATCTGCTCCACCTCAAACCTATATATTATATCATTTTCGTCAATGAATACAGAGATAGAAAGGCATTTTTCCTTCCAAAAAATGGATTGCAACTTACTCATACATTACAATCCACAGAAGCCATGACACGAAACGAGTAGTTGAATGTATTGATAATCTGCCCGTCTTGTTATGCAATGAATGTCTCATTGATCATTTGATGATTGTACGTAAGATGGGGCCTCACAATTGTACTATCAATAGCTGGACTTCTTTGTTTTTTTTGCTCAGCGAATAATCGGAGTTGTTATGAAAGCACATCACAAAAATCACGATCTCCCTCGAAAAAAGAAAAACAAAAAGGAATGTGATTTTGGCATTCCATTTTTAACAAATGGCACTCCACTTTTTGTTTTGTTTTTTCACATGATCAAGACACAAAATGGAGTGTCAATGGCTAAAACTGGAGTGCAAAAATCAATTTCCAAACAAAAAAACATCACAGAACTGACGATCAAACGGTTCCAATGTGGAAGTTTGTTTTGATACTGAATTGCTGTTTGTTTTTGCCTCCTGCTAAAGTAAATTATAAACTCAAAAAGAAAAAAGGTACCAAAGGATGCCACGTATGTAATGCGAGGATCTAGTTCGAAGACTTGGGAAGCTAGACTTCCTGACTGGTTATTGAGTTTTTTGAGGCAAGATAACCATTCTTCTTGATCTATTTATTTTTTCTATCTATAAAAGCATCTACAATGTTGAGAAAAAAAAAAAAAAGAGTCCGGTTGCAATTTGGTATTGTCAAAAATAACACAATAATCTTTGGTATCAAATTTGGTACCAATTAACTTTTGCTTTGTCAAATCTCTTACGTCATCAAAGCCAATTGATTGTATGTAAAAATGAAATGAGTTTAATCTTGTGATACGGAGTTGAGATTGTGCACACCGAACAGATGCAATACTGCATATGTGGAGTAGTATTTATTGTAATCTATCTGATCGATTTAATACTGAACCAGGGATTTTCATCGGTTCAAATTAATTCGTCCAATTAAAAGGGCCAACATTGAATTATAATTAACCCAGCAGAACAAAAATTGCCAATTTTAAGAATCCACCTAACATGTAGGGTAAGAGTATGGACCGACCGAGGGAACAAACCCAAGAAAGAAGTGTAATACTATATGATATGCAGTAGGTACTAATTAATAAGGCCCAACATTAATTCGATCCCCCCGGCCCCCACCCCAAGTCACTGCCATGCACAATGATCGATTTTGATGCCTGAAATTCTTTTGTTGGAACTCATCTGCGTTTTGTTTAATAAATACTGGAGTAGTACACAGTAACAATATCTTAGGTAGTTGCTACTTCTTGTCTCCTCCTCGGAAAATCATTACTACTTGCTAGCTTATCGAGTACCGCCATGCACGTGATGTTTTTGAGGCCTTCTTTGTTACACATTTATGTGAGTTTCATCACCAAATGTGTAACTCTCACACATATGTTTAGTAAAAAAATCTATAGAGTGTCACGTGGCGGTGCTCCAAGAGCACGAAAATCAGTCCCCCTTCATACTAGAATTGAATGCGTCAATAAATATGACTCCGAAGACTCTGCCAGTTGTACCCCTTTAATATTTAACCGTTAACGCCATCTGCTATACAGTACATCTCATGTTATGCAACACAATAAGCACAACGTGCATGCAAGAATTGTAGTTTTCTTTCTTTTTTTTTCTTTTTTTTTTTTTTACGAAGGAACCACCTTACAGTAGGACCACTAATTGGACCCACCATAGGATAGAAACCTAGCTCCGGGTGATCTGGAACAAACCGTCGCCCCAACTTGCCAAGTAAATCTTGGTACCGCCCTAGATAGGGGTCGAACCCTGCCCAACTCTAGGCAAAGCCCTTCCCCTTGCGGTGGGGCAAGCCGGCGCTGGCCCAAGGGTGGTAAGACTTGTAGTTGTTGGCATAAACACATGCACTACTAAACCCCGGCCCATAGCCAGAGGTGGTTACAACGGTGCCATCTTAAGTTCTAAAACTTCTGATCATGATACTATCATCACTCAGCCACACCACCTCGCATATAGGTGGGGTATGTTTCAGTAGAACTCACATGTATGTGAGGGGGTGTGACTGAGGTGTGGCACACCTGATGTGCCTGTAGCATTTTTGTTTTTTTAGACGTAATAATTTTGAATATCTTAAGAAGAAAATCAAGGGAAAATCAAAGAGAAAAGCTGAAGATGTATGGTTTTGACAAACTCAATCATGTTGTACAATTGGAGGAGAAATTTTCACTGCTTTTTATGATTAATTAATTATATAATGTATCCAACTCTTGTATCTTTTTCTTTAAAATATTAATCTATTTAACTGGAGTAACATTGAACTATTATTTTGTTATACCTACCAAAGAAAAAGGTTAGTTACCTTCCCATGTAATTCTCTTCTAATCAGTGAGCCTGAGGATACTTGTGCAAGGGTTTTTGCCAAACTTATCATTCCTGAGGGTTCAACAATTTTGGTCGACTTTCAGAAAACGTGACAAACATAATGAAATTGTTGAGGTACAACCAAACATGTTTGACTTTATATATCACTAACGTACACTCTGATGTTGAAACTAACTAGCACAGGGTTCTTGGAGTGAGATTTTGTAATTGTATGTATAGCCCCTAAATTAGTTAAGCTCTGCCATCTAAAGAATTTATCCAAGCGGTGTGTGTGCAGTGGCGGCTCCAGGATTAAGTATTTGCTCTTTATTTGGTTCTACAACTCTCTCATATAGGGCTCTCATATGCCAAAAAATTAATTATGACAATTTAAAATAAAATGATTAGAAAAATAAGATCTTCGCACTGGTTCAAACGGATTGAAATTTGAAGAACTTAATTTTTGTAGACTATTTATATATTAAGAAATATGAGTTAAAAAATATAAAAACTGTAATGGCCCGGATAAATGGGGCTTCGTACCGACCCCCCTGAGCCATATTACCGAGGACACCCGAGGGCTCCGTACCGACCCCGGAGACATACCATCGAGGGCTCCGTACCGACCCCCGAAACGCAACACCGAGGGCTCCCGAGCAAGCCTCCTGCGTCTGATGAGACACAGCATCGAGAAGAATCCTCGCGAAGGGCTGACCTGGCCATGTGCTCTGTAACCGCCTTATCTGGTGGGTCATCTATGACGTCACCCGAGGTGGTTACCTGAGCGTGACCTCCACGCGCTAGCTTGAAGGCCAAACAAACCAAGATCTATAAATACAAAGGGACTCTAACCTAAAGAGGTAGGTCATTCTACCCTAACCCCAGACCTATACACTTCTCCTTACATCTAACTTGATCGTCGGAGAGTCACTGGTCTTCCACAGCCCTAGTGACTTGTTGCAGGTCCAGTGGCGGAGGCGCGGAGCAAGGAACCGAAGTCCTCTCACGATCGGGATCCCGACAATTGGTGGAAAATGCCGGTTTGGTCATCTGAAGCATGAAATAACACTGTTCATTGCGCTGTTCATGTTCTTCCCGAGGTCTATATTCTTCCCGAGGCCTATCTCCTTTCCGAAGCCGTCAACGCTCTTTCTGTCACGGCCAAACGTCGTTAGGAAGGATGTCGTTTCTCCCTAACCCGAGATCTAAACCTCTCTCCCTAGATCTGACTTGATCGTCGGAGGACGCACGAAGCTGTAAGGAATGAGCCAGGAGCGGAGCCCGAACTGACTGATCCAAATCCGAACCCCGACAAAAAACAGTCTCAAGTAAAGAGCAGAAATTTTATCACTGATCAGTGTCATTATGTATGTATGGACTGGATGTTCAAAATTTTGTAAACTGAGTGTTCATTGATGTATGAATTGAGTGTCAGTATGGGCTATCCTAAAAATTCTACATGTGTTGTAACCAATAAAAATTGTTTGGGGATCATTGTGGTCATGCTGTGGCGCCGCCATTGTGTGTTATATGCATGTAAACAGATGATCCATATTCAATTAGTACTATATGTTATTATTTTATTACTACTATAAAGGAGAGGTAGGCAAGCATATATGCACTTGCATTTAATGCGAGAGTAATTGCCAATATATAATTCAAAACTTACCCTTAATTAAAGTGTAATTTGAATAGATCTGAATAAAAAGGAAGATTGCAGGAGGACCAGTACCATGCATTACATCTAATTAAAATGATACTCCCTCTGCTATCAATTGAAAAATAAATAAATAAATGAAACATTAATTGATGATGCATTACGTACGTCCAAAGAATTAAGGATCCGATCCACATTAATTAATTAATTGGACGTGAAGTGGGATATCAACTTTTGTAATCTACGTACCACTAATTAACATCTCTCTCTCTATGGTTGGTTATTCTCACCATGAAATTAATTAGGAGCAATATATTCACGTGTTTCTTGTTTTGCAAACAAAGAAAAGATGAAAGACTTGAATTCTTTTTTGGAAGACTTGAATAAAATGACTGTTTGAGGACGAACGTACAAAATAATTTCTAAGAAAATCTAATGAACATGCAATTTAACAAAAACATGATTTACCTTCTCTATTTTTTTCCCTACAGGTTTGTGTGCACAAATTTAAACACAAATGTACTTAAAACAATCTAATACAATCTATATTATAAAACAAAACAGTTTTTTTTATATATTATTATATATTATAAAACAGAGTAGTTATTTTTTTGAAAATGTCTAGGCATACAAATGAGAACAACATTTATATCAATCGGATTACTCTTCATTAAAATAGTAGACATGTGACTAGAAAATGAACAAAAAAAGAAAACGTAATTATTGTTTTCCTCTCCAAATATCTCTTTAGAAAAGAAACAAAAAAGCAAAACCTATTTATTCTTTTCCAAGTTTCCTTACCAAATCTCTCTCTCCTCTTTTTTTTTTTTTAATAACAATTGTTTTCCCTCTCTCCAACTTGATAAAGATAGAGACAGAGGGGGAAAGCAAATATTACGGGAAAAAAAAGGAGAGAGAGATTTAGTAAGGAAGCAATAAATAGGTTTTTTTATTTTGTTTCTTTTCTAATCACATGGTTACTATTTTAATGAAAAAAATATTCGACGGAGATAAATGTTGCTCTCATTTGTATGCGTATAAATAGAGCAATTTTCTTTGAAAATGTCTAGGCATATAAATTAAAACAACATTTATCGCCATCGAATTATTTTTCGTTAAATTATTAGCCATGTGATTAGAAAAGAAACAAAAAAAGAAAACCTAATTATTGTTTTCTTTACCAAATCTCTATCAAGTTGGATTACTCTTAGTTAAAATAGTAATCATGTGATAAGAAAAGAAACAAAAAAGGAAAACTTAATTATTGCTTTCCTTACCAAATTTCTCTCCTCTTTTTTTTGTAGCAACATTTTTCTTCCTCTATCTATTTCTCTCAAACTAAAATTGGATGGCGATAAATGTTGCTCTCATTTATATGTGTAGACATATTTAAGAAAAATCACTCTATTTTATAATACAAAAATTTGAGATAATACATGTTTTAATGCGTGAAGATATTAAAAAAATGAGATTTTTATTAGGAGTGCCTTTATGCACGAGAAATCCGCTAGTTGATTGATATAATTAGCCACTTGATTGGACTATATGCCATTGAAAATGACCTTTAATAGATTTTTATAAATAACCTATTAACAAATTCATCTTGATCATGTAGTTATCAATGTTTGATTGACTTGATATTAATATACAATTAGTGTTTAGTGCATTCTATAAAATGAGTGATTCTTAGCATCAATGATACCTTCATTTCTTCAAAACCATTTTCAAATCTACATAAATATCAGTATCAGGAGAAATACATTAAGAATGCATTTATAATGAGCTTAATAGTGATCAATCTACTTGGGTACGTAATATTTAAAGGAATAAAAATTGTATTAGAATGTGTGAACAGTAACATGCTCCAAATGCACTTTTTGAAAACAAAAATTATTTTAAGTCTTCAAAATGAAAAATTAGGTTGGAGATGTTCTAACAAGTCAATGAACTAATTTCTTGTTTTTAAATAATCTGTATATAACAATTTAGTAGATATCAATCTATTTTTTTTAATTTATAAAAGTTTTTAAAAAATTTCTCGATTTTTTAAATTTTATTTTTAAGTCATTATTTTGGTCTGAGGGTGTGTGTGTGTGTGTGTGTATGGCACGATCTTATTATTTCAAAAAATCTCTTACGATACAAAATGCATGTTCGGTGTATAAAACGAGAACGTAAAAATAATACATAAGAAGAGGTAGCCAAGCACTTGCATTTAATGCGAGAGTAATTGCCAATAATTTGAAATCTACCCTTAATTAAAATGTAATTTTAATAGATGAATATCTCTCTCTAAATAAAAGAAATAGGACCACTACCACTACTAGAGATAGTTATCATTATTGGACGTAATGATCCAGCCACTACTACCTAGCTACTTAGAATCTTCATTCTAGCAAATGAATCGCGAAGCCTTGTTCGTTTAGTAACTTTGAGTATTTTAGTTTTGGTAGTGGGTGGAGAGAGAAATAGAATAATGATTGGAGAGGGGTGTAATGAGTGGAGAGAGATAGAGAGAGAAATTAAATTAATAATTAGAGAAATAGAGTAATAATTGAAGAAGGATATAGGGTAATGATTAAAAAACAAAGTTAAAACAAAGTAAAATATCGAAACGAACAAGTCATAATTACAAGAATTTTCATTCGACTTTGTTCACTCGGGGTTTCCAGAATGATACCCTCCCTCCTCTTAGCACAGATTTTAATAAGTTTTACTGTCCACGTATTACCGAAAAGGCAAAATGCTGGAGATCGAACGCCCCTAGCTGGGCAGAAGTAAATTAAGCAGCTAGAATTGGTGACATAGTTTTTACTTCCATCCATTACGAAAGTTCGAAGTGAACAAGCAGTATCCTATTATTTCAAATGACAGATCGATCGAACTGACAAACAACTTAATTTGCACAAGAATTTCTCACGTTGTGTTTGTTTGTTTGTACTTATTAAAGAAAACCAAAAATTAAGAGGGAAAAATCAAAAGGAAGCTAGAATTGAATGACGCATGCATATATCCACTACTGTCAATTTTCTTTTGGATATATATATATATATATATATATATATATCAGTACGTATTATTATTATGTATTTATATTTTGGCCGCGCCCTCTTGTATGTAGTGTACAAATTTCTGCAGAGGATGACGTACGGGCCGGGGGGTTAAAATATATATGTTTTGTTGTGAGGAATTTCGATCTATTTCCGGCCGGACGGCCGTTGTAGTACTACGGTGTTGTAGTAGTACTGTAGTGTAGCGGAGTGGAATGGAGTGGAGTAGTATTAATTAATTAGCATGATGCATTGCATTCAGATCGAATCCCATTTTGTTTGTTGATGGTTTCGTCGGTGGCGGTTGATTTTATTACTCACTACTACTCACTACTACTTTTTTGGCCAGGGCACTAGGGCAGCCCAGGGCAGGGCAGGGCAACCGTTGCGCGCGCACTCACTCACTCACTCAGAAACCGACGACTACTATTACTAACTACTCCTAAAAAAAGATTAGTAGTAGTTCCCGGGAAAATACGACGTACGTACGTCGCCTAACTTCTCCGATGTCCGATATATCATCTTTTCTCTCTCAATTCAATAAACTCTCATCTCTCTCTCATCTCTCTCTCTCTCTCTCTCTCTCTCTCTGATCTTTCCCTCTCTCTCTCTCTCCCTAGTTTTCTCACCAGCCTCATTTATATAAAACAGTTAGAGATTTTTTAGCTTCTTCCAATTAATTTCTTCAACATCTCCTCGCCCTCTCCGCCTCCCTCTTTTTTCCTATCTCTCTCTCTCTCTCTCTCTACCATTTTATATATAGACATAGACATGCATCAACCGACTGGCCCATCTCCCGCTTGCCTTGTTTCACTCCCTCTCTGTAGACTCCCTCCCTGCACATACACACATACACATACAGTTGTGCACCCATATATCGCTCTCTACTTGTCACCACTCATAATTAAATGGGGATTTTCAAAGACAAGGGAGTGGTCTACAAGCCCGTATCCGATGTCGACCTCGGCCCTCACAGCCCCGACGTCTATATCAGTCCCAAAGTTAAAGGTTCAATCTTTTCTTCTTTTTTTTCCTTCCAGCTGCACTGCACTGCACTGCATTCAATTCAATTCAATTGATTTCGGAACGTGATTGATTCACCGCAATTATCCTTCATCAATTGCATTCAATTGATCTCTTTTGCATTCAGTTCTTTTCTGAGATCGGCGAAAGTCGGTATTGTTAGAATAGTTAAAGTAGCACCTTGGAGAATGAGTTTCTCCTAGCGCTTACCTGCAACCCTGTTGCCGTTGGCCTCTTCGCATCTCATTTGCATGCAGTTGATAGATTTGGCGTCCATTTTAAAAAAAAAAATTTTTTTTTTTTTTGGAAAGGGAGTATGCATCCTTTAATTCAATTGCTTTTAGTTGTGGTCATGGTGCTATCGATTTCGAATTCTGTCCCAATTTGTTTCTTGTGAGTATTTCTATCGAATTTGGTGGTCGTTGCATATAATTACGTGCTCTGTCCAAGTAAGTTTGTTAGTAAATCTGATGTTTGCTAATTAATCTTTTGGTTCATTGTTTACCACATCGCATTTTATTTTTTCGTTTTTTGGCAGTTATATCTTACACTGTTATTGTTAAAAGTAAAAGCCTTTAAAACACTTTTAGAAATCAAATTGGTTGATTTGAAACCAATTCGATTGTATTCTAGTAGGGAATTCATTCAGCGTTGATGCCCAGGAAAACAAACCTTCTGTCTTCCTTTGATCTTGTTGTCTCCAACCCTTAATAGTTTTCTGTATAGATGATTGGTATGCACCCGCTAATGAATTTGTGTTTTGTCAATAGCTCCTCGTATGGCTGGTTTGCTGGTTACAATTTTTGCCTGGTTTTTGGAATCACGCATCTTTGGACCTATTTTGTTGTACATATTGAAGAAGGACAACCTAATCCACAGGGTATGCTCTATGCGTTTCTAAGTAAATTGTATGACTTTTGAGATTTATATCTTCTGTTGGTTTCATCTGATTGATCTACTCGGGATATGGTTACTTATTTTAGTGAATTCCTTTTTTTGTTTGTTTTTTTTATTTATAATATCCTGGACAATGTCTGCCCACAGCATTCTCTGTTTTGTCACTTAAGTATGTAACTCATATAAAAACTGCCACCATTAATTCAAGTAGATGGAGGAATTGAACTATTATCATTGTTAAATTTGTTAAAGGGACGTCTTTCTTTAATGCTCATCTTTTTCCATGAGTAACATTAAGGAATAGTGGGACTGCTCTGTAATAAAGAGGGCCAGGTAACATATCGAGCAAAATAGTCTAGTGAAACTTTCACTGTATGTGTCTTGTACTGTTGTAGCAAGAGCTCTGCGCGTTAAATTGGAAGATAGATTTTGCTGAACTATGACACCAAAGTAATAGCGAATACGAAAAGCCAATGTGCTTTGATGGTGTGAATCTTGTATCTCAAGTCTTGACTTTTTTCTAAGCGTGTCTACACTTTCAAAAGGGGGATCTTCTTTCTCCTCTGTCCAGTTACTACAGTTTTACACGATATGTGAGCACAACTCTGTGGTTGATACAGAGAGTGAAGCTGTCAAGCTCAGGCAACCTGTTATGCAAACTCCAAAAGAATTGTTGTTCCTGTTCAGGCATGGAGTTTGAATTTTGTCACTTTTAACATCACTAAGCCATGCTTTGGAAGCAAATCTCAGTCAGAAACTATGGCAAGCACAGAAGTTTCATGCTGACAAACATCTCCTGCTAAAGCCATTAAGTATGACAATCTGTACACGAGGCAATATTTATCTATCACATTATATCATCTTTTGAGATCATCTACGTCTACGTCCATGTAAAACCTTGTAGCCTACAAATGAAACTAGTACGTCACAAGTATAGTCCTGCATTTCGACTAAATTCATTAAGAAAGATGACAACTGTTAATGAATCTGTGGTATATATTTGTTTAATGGTATCAATGTTAGTATTCAAATTTTTTTTTTTTCATGACAGACAGCATGATATTTCATCGGAGTCATTACCTTCCAACTTCTTACAATCTTTTTTCATTCTTTGTGCCTTGTTCTTACATCATTGTTCTTGTGTAAAGTTGTGATGTGTATTGTTTGCAACATGAGCATGGAGAAAGGAGTAATCCATTTCTAGGTCCAAATACGCTTTCTTCAGTTGTTTGCGGAAGAAATGAATGGTTCAGCCTTCCTGCCAAACACATTATTGTATTTTCAGTATTTTCTCCAAATCGCTACTAACACCTCCAACTTTTGCAGCTTGTTTCATTTGCAGATTTGGAAGAGTCACCTGTATTTGTTCCTTTACACCCTGACGAAGGTCAGGCTTCTTTAACTTCCATTATGCTTCATTATTTTTGCTGATTACATGTTGACTCACGTTCTATTCCAGCTTATATTTCTCAGTGGAATATGCACGAAATGCGAAGAAAGTTTATTTGAACAATTATTTATCGAAATACCCCATGTTATTCTGGTGATTTTGTTTAATCATATATTTAACGAAAGCTGATATGGAAGCAATGATTGAACTTTTGACGGATATACATGAAATAGTTTAGAGGGAGTAATTCTGTTTATCTACGGATTATGTTGCAGAATTGGTTTATTCTGTTGGCCTGAGTAGTCTAAGAAGCTCTAGCACTTCCAAGAAGGTGGGTGGCATCCAAACCTGTAGGACATCGACACTTGTTAGGTGCTCCCTGACATGTGTCATAGACTTACCTATATACGTCTTATATTATCTCTACCTTCTATTTCACTTTGTGCTTTGGGCACTTGGAGGAGGGCCCATAGGTTAGACATACAGGGCACACATTACAAATTGGGAGAAAAACAACTTGTGATGAAAATACTGTGTATGATGCCTGTAATCCCTTCTCCTTTAGATTGTATTTCTGAAGCTGAAGTAGATTTTGTGGTACTATCTAGATATTATTTAATGAGTACACCTGATAGTAATTTGCCTATTGACTCATGCCAGCCACGCTGTGTCCCTATTTTTTACTTGAAAATGCCATTTCTGCACAAGGATAATATATCTGTATCCATTCTTCTTGGTGCAGAGTACCTATACAGCTCTTAATTTTGAATGCTGGTCATAGCATTTGAGTTTGGTGTTTAAATGCATTTTAAAATGTTTCAAGCAATTTTACTGTTCATGACGTTTCACTTTTCTTATATGTATATTTTGTTTTTGCCATTCCAGACCTTGAAGAACAACAAATAAAATGCATAGAGTCCGATCTCTCTCCACCAGAACAAGTTCAAAAGGCGACGGAATGCCTTCAGTTTTCAGAATACATAGTGAAAAATCCAAAGTTCAGTTTCTATAGGTGGACAATAATGGATTACTCAAAAGCCTACACATCAGGAAAGATAACTCCTCAATTGGTATGTATTTTCCAAGTTCATTTATATGATTCCCATCCAAATGACTTCTGAAGTTGAATCCAGAAGATTGTTGTGACTTTCATGAATTTGGACTTTAATAGCTTTTAATCCACCTGAAATTTGCTTGCTTATTTATTGGATGACTTTACAGTCTATATTGTCAATAGGCTTATTCAGTACTTGTACAGGTTGCTGATCAATTTGTAGCTGCTGTTCGTGAATCATCCGAACCGGCATTTCAGATGTCATTTTTTATTGATTATAATATTGAAGATATCTTAAAGCAAGCGACTGAATCAACTCTTCGCTATGAACGAGGTACTTTGTGAAATGTCATACTTTGTTTGTTGATGTGTAGTAAAATAAGCATGAAATTTGCTCCAGGCCGTAAGTGTTAGCAGATGAATATTTTGCAACTTACATGAATGTTATTGTTATTGTTATCATTTTTATTTGTCGGCGAAAGTTAGTATTAATATTAGAATAGTTAGATTAGTACCTTGGGAGAGGAGTTGAGCCAAATGCCTCTTGGAATGTTGTCATCATTGTTGTTGTGGTTGACATTGTTTGTGTTTGTGTTCAATCTTCCTTGCTCATGAAGCAAGTATTTGGTGAACTGACACGAATAATTTGGTAGTCTCAAAGGAATTGTTCTCCATTCTTGTCTTCTCTTTCGAGAGCGTAACCTATTAAGATCCTTTCCGAGCTTTAGAAGTGCGCAAGCCATTTCGCTTAGCTTTCTTTAGGGTAGGAAAAATATTACAATATGAAAGACTACTTAAACTTCCCTGCTCTCTGTCCAGGGACATGACACTAACTAAAGCTAAGGTATCTTTTACATGAAAAATTCACCTTCCTAGGTTGATAATCTGATAATTAGCTCCACTTGTAGGACTCTGTCACTTCTTTGGTTTGTAGAGTCCTAAGTGACTTTGCTGGGGGCAAAGAGAAATAAAAAACAATAGTTAAAGTCAAAGAAGGAAAACATATTACAAACTATCATACTAATCTGGTGACTTGTTATTGTTTATGATGAAATATGGGGTTTTACGTATGCATCATGGATCATTGTTATTTACTTTCCGTAAATTTATCATGGGTGTTCTTTTGTGCTTCCTTTTCAGTATAATAATTATAATTCGAGTTTATTTTGTGTTTATTATCCCTTGAGATATATAGCTGCAATAAATAAATGGCTATAATTCTTTCATCATGTTTTTTTTCTCAATCTTTGTTATTGTGTTGCTCAGGACAAGCATTATCAGTTTTAGATGGTGTTCCAATTGCTATCAAAGACGAAATAGATTGCTTGCCCTATCCCACAACAGGTAACTTAGGTTTTCATATCTTTGCAAGGGCAGCTTATTGTCCACTCCATTGCATCTGCTCTAGAATTCCAGTTGGTAATTAGTCAAATGACTAGATAATAATAATTCTAGGAGGCACAAAGTGGTTGCACAAAGCAAGACAGTGTATGGATGATGCATGCTGTGTTAAGCGCCTGAGATTATGTGGTGCCTTACTTGTTGGGAAGACCAATATGCATGAGCTTGGGGCTGGAACCAGTGGTATAAATCCTCACTACGGGTAATTAAATGGTTACTCTTTGTGATTTGAATTATATACAGAAACACTTGCCCTTGGCGTGGACTACCGACACATTGTTCATCAAAATTTACACAGTTTCTGCTCTATGTCATTGACTGGATATTGTAGGGCAACAAGAAATCCATATGATCGCACTAAGGTTGCTGGGGGTTCTTCTAGTGGATCTGCTGCGGTGGTGTCTTCAGGATTGTGCCCTGCTGCACTTGGTGTTGATGGAGGAGGTAATCAGTTCATATCTTGTACATGAACCATCAATTGTAAGTGGGTTCAATGATTCTGATATCTTTACTACTCCGTATGTTATAATTGGTCACTACATATTCCTTCACCATGATTTCTTAGGTTTTAGGTTGTATGTCCCTTGACTAATTACCATGTAGTCTTGTTCCGTAAATTTCACTGCTAAGAGCATCCGCAATGTAATAATCAAAATTGAATAACCAAAAGTTGCCACATCAGCTTTTGGTTATCCATTTAAAACATTGCTAAGGTAATCAATGTAGAGGTCCACATTGTAATAATCAAAATTGAATAACCAAAACTTGCCACATCACTTTTCTAAACGACAAAAATTTACTAACTAAATTTTTTGACAATAATTTCAATACTCTTTCTGGAAAAAAATAACAGTTTATTTTTAAGAAAATAGTTTAGTGAATGTTTTTTTGAAAATAGATTTTTCAAAAAGAAAAAAACTGTTTTTTTTTAAAGAATGTTTTTGTGTAAAAGCACTTTTTTCAAAAAAAAAAAAAAAGTTTGCTTTAAATACTGTTTTTTTTTTAAAAGTTTCTGGAAAAAAAATAGTTTTTAAAAATAATTTTCTGGAAACATTGTTGAGAGAGAGTGAAGGTTTTAATGTAATAATGGGTGTACTTGATTGAAAAAATGTGGGGACCATAAGATTTGATTATTGGCAAAAGATTGCTAGTTTTGATTATTTCAAGGCCAAAATTTGATGAGTTGCTAAGAGGTTGCTAAGTTTGATTATTACAATGTGAGCACTTCTTTGAACAAACATTGCTAACTTTAGCGACCTTTTGGTTTTGATTATTACATTGTGAATGCTCTAAGTGTTACTAAAAGAATTCCAGATTTTCATGGGATTCTTTTTGCATTTTGCAAGTGCGTTCCTAGCAGGACATTGTTTTTTGGGCATTCTATGACCTTCATAGATAAGAATATTAGCTCTCTGGGTAAAGGATTCTAGTTGATTAACTACAATCCTTTTGGCTCAATTGTTGGGCCAATGTGATTTGCAGTTGCCTTGCCTGTACTTGTCAACCCAATTTGCACTAGTGTTCATCATCCAACTATGTGACATCAGCTGCACGTAGTTTTAACCATTTGATAATCTTTTGAAGTGATTTATTAACATTTTGACCCGGGTACCCAGAAGAACTGAGTTGCCTCTTACGTACTATGGCTTTTAAGAAAATGACAATCATTCAATCTGTGTCCCTTTTTAGGGTCTGTGCGAATGCCTGCTGCTCTTTGTGGTGTTGTTGGTTTGAAGCCAACTTTTGGACGTGTACCACACTCTGGGTAAGTTTACTGTTTGATATCCAGTTATTCATTCCAAAATCTCCTGCATTCTGTATTTATGGCATAGCTTCTTGGAAAAAAAAATCTAAAATCAACATTTAAAATTCTTTCAGCGTTATTCCTCTGAACTGGACAGTTGGTATGGTCGGAATAGTAGCAGGCACAGTTGAAGATGCTTTTATAGTGTTAGTGTTCTTTATTTGGATGCTATTTTTTAATTTGACTCCAAATTCTTTACCTAGGCAATTTTTGGGAAGTATTGTGAGATATCTGAACTTGTTCACACTTCCAGTTATGCAGCAATCAGTGAACAAAGCCGAACTCATCAACCCACCCCAGTATCGGTATATCATTACTTTGCATTGTACATGGAACTTTTGTTTTCACTATTCACTTGTTTGCAATAGGAATCAGGATTTTTCCCCATTGGTATTTGCAATCTGCATTCGTAAAGTAGTCAGTCATACTCATGCATATTCTGAGCTCTCTCTTTTAATCCTTTTTTTTTTTTTTTATTTCTATTTCCTCACATCTAAATGTTAGGACATGACAATCTTCTTTCCTTGCTTTTGGTTTCATTCTTTTACTTTCATAGAATGTTAAACATTTATATCACGCCCTCGATTTTCAACATAAATAAAGATAACTTTCCATAAATAAAAAATCCTCTCATTAGCTTACATAATACTCCAAAAGAATTTACTGTCCTCATTCACCAAACTTTAGTTTCAAAAGATTACATGATTTGGCACCACGGCCCATCATTTCATAATGATAAATAAGAAAAGTGAAATAAGTATTTACATTACATTTCCAAAACATAATATACTAAGATGCCAATGCTGCTCTTCTAAATCGGCTTTCAAAAAGGATGCACTTGTATATATGGATGCACACCACTCCATACTACTACTCCGGAATCACACCTGAAAATGAAGGGTTGAGCAAATATGCGCCTAGTAGAGAATCTACACAACTATTATATGCAAATGGGATGACATGTAGAATGAATAACAGAAGTAGGTACGGTATTTCAAATGTGAAACAAAACATGATTGGCAATTATTTCATCGTCAACTATGGAATTAGAGTACAAAGACCACGCACCAAGAGTTTAGTCTAACCATGAAGATTTGCTACCCATACGAAATACCCATGGCTACCATTACCCCTCATCTTATTCAGAATAACCTATCCGATATCTCGACTTTACAATATACACAACAACACACGTGCAAAGATAGCAAGTACGTCTCCACAGTACCGTATCTGAACAACCAACCATTCTACTCATGGTTTTATTCTGCTAACCCTTCTTTTATTTAGATATATGATTGCAACCCAATATCTCATGTCATGAGCGAATGCTCTTCCCGGGCAATTCATGGAGTATCGTTACTCCCCACAAGTACCTTTTTCATTACTGGAGCTAATTCATGTCACACAATATAGGTCACCGTACCACCTTTCCCTTAACACACTTTACATCTGACCATTTATCTCAAACACATAGGGTGAATTCAAAAACAAGATTCAATCACATAGAAGTAGCAAGACAATCCCATTTCAGTAAACCCATTACCATCACATAATCATTTCCTTATATCACCACACACACATCCCCATATCACATATAGAAGTGAACTCACTCTCAACAATACATAGATTTCTCCATCTTAACTCATCATGTCATCGTAACTCATTATGTCTTACACACTACACAAGCGATGTACTACGCATCAAACATAAGAAAATGTCTTTCGTATTCATCTCTAGCATTATCAAGCTCAAAGGAATGTCCTATGTATACAAATATGTCTACCTCAAAGGCCTAGATGTGTACCAAACCATATGTGAGGTTCAAACACAATAAAACCCCTAAAGTCCACACGAGACCTTACAATGAACCGGTCTTATTATGGCTATAACTTCTTATTGGTTTAGAACGGGACTATGAGACCACCACAATTGGAAAGTAGACTCTCCATCCATCAATTTCTATATATAACATGCTCCAAATAGTGTTGGGATGAAAAAATTATGCCCGTTTGAAATTACAAGAAAATCTACCTTAAGGTGAACTCACTCTCAACAATACATAGATTTTTCCATCTTAACTCATCATGTCATCATAACTCATTATGTATTACACACTACACAAGCGATGTACTACGCATCAAACATAAGAAATTGTCTCTCGTGTTCATCTCTAGCATTATCAAGCTCAAAGGAATGTCCTACGTATACAAATATGTCTACCTCGAAGGCCTAGATGTGTACCAAACCATATGTGAGGTTCAAACACAATACAACCCCTAAAGTCCACACGAAACCTTACAATGAACCGGTCTTATTATGGCTATAACATGTTATTGGCTTAGAACGGGACTATGAGACCACCACCATTGGAAAGTAGACTCTCCATCCATCAATTTCTATATATAACATGTCCCAAATAGTGTTGGGATGAAAAAGTTATGCCCATTTGAAGTTACAAGAAAATCTACCTTAAGGCCCTTGGTATCGATACCATGCCATGGTATCGATACCAGTTGACTAGCATGAATACAGACGCAATGGTATTGATACCATGAAGATGGTTTCGAGCAGCGATTTTCAGATTTTTAACAGAACTCACTAAGACCAAACGGGACGATCAAACACAAATTCGAGCACCATATTAACACATAAACATATAATAGGAGTGAGACATCCCTACCTCAAAAATCAAAGCCGAACCCAAGCCCAAGCGTTCCAAACAAGCACTAGCTCTCCAAGACTTGAAATCCACCAAGAACACCTCCTCCGATCCCCAATCAACCGGGTACAAGTTCAAGAACACGATTTGTAGGCGAAGTAGAAGTAGACCCTTGTGGGTGTGAGGAGTATTGAGCTCGAGGGTGAGTGAGGGAGCGAGAGAGAGAGAGTCGGACGGGAAAGGAGAGAACCGAGAGAGATGAGGGAGAGTAATGTCTCTCTCTCCTGACATACAAACACATATAGACCACCACACACATATTACACCCTCACCCCTCCACTACTCATTATTACAACAACCCCCCACTCTTCCAAATCATATCATCGAGACCCTAAGTCACTTATTCACATAATCTGCAATTCGAGCATTTATTAAACACTGAAATTATTGAAATTTTATACAGTCTCTACAATTTAGTTCTTTTTATTTGTTTACATTTCAAACAATGACTTACTATAGGCTTAATTCATATATGTTTCATGTAGATCAATAGATACATCAAGGCTAAGCTGCTGCTGAAAGTATTCGTTTCTTTTTCTATTAATAAATGTACACAAGGCTCTTTACCTTTTCACTCCTGTTTATTTATGTCCCCTTCATTGTTTAAAGGATACCTGTCACTATGGCTTCATGCTGAATGCCTTCCGCCATTTTTTTCCTGCCTTTCTATTTGACCCTTTTTGTTGAAAATCTACTAACCTCATACATCATGTTGCTGGAAAACTTATCAGCCAAAATTACATTTCCCGCTGTTGAAGTCACCAAACACTGTGTCAAACATCAAACTGGCTAAATCTCTAGAGGTTAGTAACTACTTCTCAAATGACATTAAAATGAAACACAATGTCTTCTTCTGTTTAAGTTGTTGTGGTACAAACTGATGAATGTGTTTCATCTTTGAATCAATTAGTGGTTTAACGATTGCACCGAAGACATTAAAGTCTGTTGTTCCCGTGCTATGGACCAACTTTATATGCGTTATGGATGGGAGGTATTGCCAACATATATTCCTTCTTTTGATCAATGTTAAGAGGATTTTCATGCTTAATTATGTTGATCTGTCTTATTCCGTTTGTCAGTTGTGTGCAACTGTGCATTTACAGTTTCCTCTAGTCTAGAATAAATGAGATCAATCGATAACAATTATCAGCAATATTTTTCATTCACCAAGTAAATATAAATGCACTATTTTCTTGTAAGGAAAATAGAAACAAAAAAAGACTCTCCTGCATCTTGTCATTCATCATTTGGCTCAGCCAGTAGTTTCTTCCTTACACCATGACACTTCTTTCTTGGCTACTTATAACTTCTTATCCACCAGATTGTAGAGGTGACTGTACCAGAAATAGAGGTGATGCGCCTGGCACATTATTTAACAATTGGATCCGAGTGTAGCACTGCAATTGCTTGTCATCTAGAAAAGCTGTATGTAATTCCTTACCACAACATTGTTTTACCTCCTGTTTATGAGAGTTACAAAACTAGAGGTTGACCATATCAACTCTAATTGAAACAGGGATATGGCAGAATTAGGAGGGGATGCAAGAGTAGCACTTTCTGTTTATGGGGCTTTCAACAGCAGGGAGTATCTAAATGCCCAAAAAATTAGGTACTGTACATGTCAATTTACTTTGTCATGCAGAATTAGGAACATTCTGTTTAATATATACGTAAGAGGTTGATTCAGTAATACTGATATTGAAATTCTTTTTGAGATCTTTGGGTATGACTGATGTTACTCTTTCATTAATTTTGTGGATATATGTAAGGTGATTAATATCATATGTTGTGTTGCAGAATCATAAAATTCTCTAGTTCTAAGGTACATTTGTAGTAAGTATAGTAGATCTGTACATTGGTAAACTACGTTTATTTCTTAATAAACTTCTTACATAATCTCAAGACCATGATGATTATTGGAAAGAACTACAAGAAACTATTTTGGACAATGGTTTTGCTTCAACTTCTGTTCTTTCCCCCGGAGTATACATGTACCTAGTATTCGATGTTGAGATATGATCGACTCTATGAGATTATAAGGTGTATATAATATACATCCCATAAAAAATAAGTGTACCTTCTAAATGTATATCAATTATTGCTGGTTTTCTATTACGAAAATATCATTAACATAATTGTACCTACTCCAACACAAGAGCATATTATATTCTGTTTAACACAATTTTCTATGTAAAAATCTTGGAGCCTGAAAAAGAATACCATAATTTTACAAATTACAAAAGGATTTAAATTTGTATGTCATTAATGATAAAGGTTCAATGTCTTACAATAGTGTTAAGATAATACCATTATTTCTAGTCACTTCACTAGTAGCTGAACATCTTCTCTCTTTGTGCGAAGCCAATTTTCGGATAGCATTGGAACTGCCAGCATAATATGTTTACTTGATATTCTTCTACTTTTTATGGTTATTGTTTATATGACTATTTCTTGGCATCAATGCCTTGTGGCTCATTTCATGTACCAGAGAAGTCTATATAGGAAATATGAACAAGGATTGATTTGACTTCTCCATCTAGCTATTCTAGTTTGGGGGTAGGTCCAGGTGGTGAAGTTATAGAAGAACAGGAAATGGAAGAAATGAGTAATGCTTCCTGCGTCAAAACAGAACCTCCCATGCAATCTTTTTTCTTAGAAACGGAAGGATGGAGCTTCGTCCTTTCACCCGAATAAAGATTTGGACAGCGCTTCGACTTATCGTATATAGGACAGGGACTTTTCTCTGTGGAGTACGAAAGCAAGTCTGCCAACTTTATATTGGTTTTGATTTTCCTCTTTTTATGTGTCTTCAGGAACCGCCAGATGCAATTTCATAAGAATATATTTGCTAAAGCAGATGTCATTGTTACACCAACAACTGGGTACTCCCTCGCTCCTGCTTTTGATCGCATACTGTTGTAGTTCAAGAAGTAATACTAGAAAATATAGTATTCCTTATTTATTAAACTGATTCAAGTAGCCTAGTGGATCTCTTTCTCTAGTAGAGGATGGCCTTGAGCATATTATAGATTTGGAGCTAATTGGAAGACATGAAACACAAAGAAAGACCTACTTCATACTTCAGTTTTCCTGTCACATCCAAATCATTAACATCTTATCGTGACGCTTTTGCAAATTTTGGCAGCGTAACGGCTTACACACTGTATGACGATGCTCTGAAAACTGGTGAACTTGACTACATAAATGGAGGTACAAGTGCCAAAAGGAATTTCTTCTATCTCTCACTCTTGATTTCCCTGTTAAACCATTTCCAACCCCCATATGTTATTTGTTTGCTCAGCTGCACTCGTTCGATATCAGATATCAGGAAATTTCCTGGGATTGCCAGCTGTGACTGTACCAGTAAGAACTCAGCAGCTGTTTTCCTTCTCCATATTGACAATGATCTCCATTTGTTGTCTGTGATGACATCAAATGGAGGGGAAGGACACTAATAACACATTGCTATGAATCCACCATGTTAGTTAACATGAATGTTCTTTGATAGGTTGGATATGACAAACTTGGCTTGCCTATCGGCCTTCAGTTTATTGGGAGGCCATGGTCGGAAGCTACGCTTATCCACATAGCCTTTGCAATGCAGGTATGTTGGAGTAGAGTATCTAAGGTTGTGCCTTTTAGGTTCAAAGATAAGAAATTGCGACATTATGTTGGATTGACCTTCATGCAACAATGTTAAATGTTTGGTAGGTTTATCGTGCACGCTGAGTGGGAAAATAACATTATGGTAGTATTTAATTCTTTGAAATGAAGGCTGGTCATTCCCTTGGAATTCTTCCAATGCTTGGTTCTCTAAAAACTTGGCAGAGTGTGCATTGTAAATGGAATTACCATTCACCAGTTTAGGTGAAAGACAACTGTACTGGGAGGCCGAGGAATAATCATTCCATAACTATAGGTTACTGAGAACCAAACAATAACTATAGGTTACTGAGAACTTCAAACTATTCCTTCCCATCTATATGACTGACATGATGCTTCATCACTAATTAATTGATAACCTTTGTTTCAGGCCCTGTGCATCTCAGATTACAAAAAACCACAGGTTTTCTATGATCTACTCAAGCAGGATTGAGTGCATTGATACAATGGCTTTCTCTCTCTGTGAAAAACGAAGAAGCAATTTTATGTTTAAGTTGCTGTTTTTCAATGGCATTGTTCGGAGAATTGACTCTATACATACATGTATCCCTGGAGTACAGAAACATCAGATGTTCTCATGTTACAACAGTCATTTTGTGGAACTGGGTGGCAGCTTTATTGTTAGCTATTGGGTGACCATTTTATCATTCTCCTTTCCTATATTTGATGCAAACAATGACTGAATAAGTTCCGTAGAATGGAAAGGAATTTCGGACACCTATCTGCTTAAATTAGTTGACACATCTTTGGAGAATCAACTGACTTGTGCCTGAAACTGTACCCAGTGCGTGTATATTTTGGCCCCATCTTTGGCATCTAAGTTAAATGTTGCACCAAATGCAAAGGCTTCCGACTTGGGGGCAGTTTTACCCCTAGTTTTCCTTTTTGTTTCTTTTAGGTACCTGTCTTGAGTCTTGACCAGTGGCATAGCATTGGATGCGGCTTAGCTCTTTCAATATTGCCATGTTTAGGCCTCCAATTATAAGTCCCAAAAACCAATGACGGTAAGATTATATGCTTTTCTGATTTTTAACTTGGGTTGATGCTAATTTTAAGAATACTATACGAATAAAAGATCATGAACGAACTTGTATTTATATGAGATTCAATCAGTGTGCCATCTTAGAATCCAACTGAATTCATTTGCTTCCACACCTTAATACCACATCAAAGTACAAGATTACAAAATGTTGAAGACACGGTCAAGCACTTTAATGCTTTGGAAAGTGCACAGATATGGAAATAGACATCTATTGAAACACAGTTATCAAAATCGTATCTTTCTTTATCAACACAGTTATCTTCTTTAACAGTATCCCAGTAAATACATTCAATCTGCTATGACTAGCAACGACCACAATACTCCTGCTATACACAATCCTGAGCTCAAAACCATTCTTCACTTTTCTATACCCTTTCTCATCATTTTCACTCTGTATCCGGCTGTTACTCCCCACAGGAATAGCTTCCCAAACACATTTCAGCTCCCCGATAACATCTCCTACACAATTTTCTAATGGAGCTGAGCAAGTAGTTGGTTTCCTTGGAGCTTCTGAATTTTGTGTTTGGCAAATTCAACTGGACCATCTTCATGGAGTTGTGATTCCTTCTTTCTGTGGTTTCTCTGAGTAAGTTAGGAAGTCGTCCATTGTTGCGAGGGATTTCAACTGTCTCCCAATGAAAGAAATTGTTTTCTGGCACTCTGCAAATTTAGCCGCAGCTGCTGCTAGCTCCTCCTCCTGTCATATGCAATTAAAATGTGCAAAGGAATTCAGTTATGGAAAGAAGAAAAGGAAGAAAAGGCAATTAAGCAGGAATCATCATTATTGTAATCATTATCACGTGAAAACACCACGCCTTCAGATATACAATGCCATTGCTTTATAATGGTTTGTAGGTTGGAATCAGATAATATAACGCTGTGATATTTAGAGCTATAGAGGTGATTTGTTGAATGTTTCTTTGGGTGTGGATGACAATACAACATTGCTTCTTAAGGAAATTTATAATTCTTCGGGCAGATGCAAGACTCTCCTTGTATGGTCCGATGAGAGGGTGGACATGTGAGTCCTGACCAGCTTGAGCTTTTGATTAATCAATTGGAGGAGTTGAATGTGGGGATTACTGGAATCTTGAGGAAGAACAAGGAACTTAACACATATTCGGTATTCGGCGTTCAGTTGACTGCGACGTAAAAAGAAAGCAACAAGGACTTGGAAGGGGCATGTAGGAAGAAGAAATCTGTCGGCCCTTCTGTTATTTTCAGGGAACAATGTAGGGAAGAATTCGAGCGGAAGTATCCTGAAATCAAATTAGAAGCTGCTTTTCAAACAGCGGGAGAACCACGGCTGCTAATGAGTTTAAGCACTTTATTATGACTTTAGGCTCTTTGGGAGGAGAGCTGTTTTGGGTTGTTTGTGGGTCGTTTATTGATGTGTTTTTGGGGTGCGGTCTTTTTTCTCTATTGTCACCGCCTTTGAAGAAGAAATATTTGGATTCAGTTCCTGACGTACAATATACCGCAGCATTTTTGACAAAAACCAGTATCGCAGCATTGAGAGGGTTATATCTACAGGAAAAAAGAAGCTAGAAAACTGACCTGCTTTATTTTCCAATCTCCATTAAACAGTGCAGCTTTCCGGATATCAACTTCGCGCTTCATTCCCAAAATCTCATCTTCCAATTTCCGACACTTGACCACTGCTTCTTCCGACAAAGCCTTCTCTTTTCGGACTTCTTCTTCCAAACAACTGACTTTTGAAAGCAAAGTTTGTATCTCTCCCTTGACCTCTAATAATTGTAACTCTGCCGATTCTCTCTTTGCATTGGCAGACTCGAGTTTCATGTCAACTGCACTCCTCGTTTCATTTGCCATAGCTAAACAAGTTTGAAGCTCCACCAACTTCACCTCTGCTTGCACTAGCTGATCCCCTGATGCTTTAAGTTGATCTTGGCATTCGGTTAAAGCCAACTCCAGTTCCACTTTTTCCGTTTCCATTTTCTCTAACTTCTCCTCCATTTCAGCTATCCTAATTATCATTGCTTCAAATTCATCTTTTGAAGGGCTTTCCCCTTCACGGGGACAGCTTCCATATTCTATCTCAGGTAGTGCTGCAAGCCTTTCCATTTCAAGGAAATCATCCATGAGATTAATCTCAACCGAAGGGACCATAAGGTTTTGTCCAAGGGCATTATCATTCTTAAATTGATCAAGCTCCACAATTAAAGCAGATGCCAATGAGTCCAACTCGTTCGGTTCTAAACCACTTTCTGATTGGCTATCTGTGAAGGATTCAACACAAACCGATGAGGCAGAAACAGACTTGTGATCACTGAGAACTGGTGCCTTGCGGGCCACAGCTTTTAGCCTTCGGATCTCAGATTCAAGCTTGGCCACCTTCTTTATGCTCTCTAGATGTTGTTTGCTAGCTATTTCAGCCGCTTTGGTGCTCAAATCTCTTTCAATAATCATGATTTCTAGTTCACCTTTAGAGGCTTGAACTTGGGACTGTAGGTCAACTAGCTGGTTCTCGAGGTTGGATTTTGTATATTCCCATTCGTGGCTTTTCTTAGCAACTGCTTCATGAATCTTGTGCTCTTGATTTCCTCTAGCTTGCCGAAGCTCTCTAAGACACTCCTTGAGAGCTCCATCAAGATGGCCCACTCGATATTCAAGGGCAGTATTCTTCTGAGATGCGGCTTCGAGTTGCTGCTTCAAAGCTAATGCTTCACTTTCTGCCTTTTCCCATCCTGCCATTTCAAATACCAATCAGGAAGATCCGATTATTGTCTTCAAACACTGAAGTGGATAAAGTACCGAGAAAATATGGAATTTGCTCAAGTTTAGATTAAGTTTACATTCTATGCTTAAGATACCAAGCCTGCTAGTAGATCACTCAAAGCATCGTATTCGAGAGAGAGATCAACTTGGGAACAGGGAAATGTTTTGGATTGTTGAAGTTCAAATGCTTGAACAGTTCTATTTGAAGCCGTATTCAGGAAATTTTCACTTCTACCAATAATGTACAACTGAACGAAAAGGTTGGTAATGTGGCAGCTCGGCCAAATATAAGCAGCACAAAAGAAGAGGCTGAAGTTAAGATATACTGCAACTGAGAAAGCAAATAAGGAGTATCAGGACCACATAGGGAAAAATGGAACGTATTTAGTCATTTGTCATCCAGATTTAAACTAATGTCAAAATTTGTGTCTTGTAGCATGACAACCATTTTCCCCAAATACATGGATCAGGAAATATATTGCAAAAAACTGGACAAATAAACAATTGATACCTGAGACAGCTTCCTCTGCCACTTTTGCGTTCTGCTTTACCAAGTCTTCCTTGACCCTGATGTTGAGAAGAGCTGCTGATAGCTTTTCAGTTAGAGTCTTCATGCTATCATTATGTTCTTCCTCGTTGGCTGCTGATAGCTTTTCAGCTAGAGTCTTCACACTATCATTGTGTTCTTCCTCATTGGCTGTGCTATCGTTGTGTTCTTCCCCATTGGCTGCTGATAGCTTTTCGGTTAGAGCCTTCACGCCATTATGTTCTTCCTCGTTGGGTGCAGCTCTAGATGTGACTTCTGGTGATTGAGTACGATGGTTTGATTCCGGTGATTGACTATGATGGTTTGAACATGCCTGCAGTAATAAAACGCCCAATAACTAAGACAACAAGGAAAATTCTAAAATGCTAGCAGAACTCAAAAGAAATGTATACAACCATCAATTAAATTTTAATTTCCCTAAGAAGAATTTCTCTAGCATACTGAAACCCAACTGGGAAATCAAAATGTGACTTATATGTCCTAAAATGCTTGACCAGAGCAACACAGATTTCACATCATACCAGAAAAGCTATGCTTATTAAATGGATTACTTTCATTCACTTGGCCAGCATGAAACGAAGAACGTAGGATTTGTGCCTATGGCTTGCGTACAAGCAAACTGTCGGACATAGTGCTTGTCAACAAGAAAAATTGTGCTTTTGACAATTGTGGTTGAAAACCATGGGTATAGATGTAGGCTAGTAGGGCAACAACCATAACTAGGAAGCCAGCTATAGATATTCATATAGGCTAATAGGGGAATCGAATGCCCATGAATTATTTCTGCACCATAAGAGATCACCACGAGGCAAGATCAACGGCTGTGGAATATGTTAAGCACGGTTTACGCAGCTGTACCTTCTTTCGGTTACATAGGCTCCATGGTTTTCTATGAAGTCCTTGTAGTTGCATATAGGATCATTAATATGATCTTCTCAGCAAACTAACTAAGCCACATTGTAAAAGGAGAAGTGGTTATCAATCCTCAAGGCATGAAAATCAAAGGCAAAGGACACTTGGATTAATGTAGGTTTACGTAGTTTTCGTGATGTAAACTGGATGCTTGAATATGTAGAAAGAAAAAAGAAAAAAGAAAAAAGAAAAAAGGGTAATCTGTAATAAATAAGAGAATTTGGAACCAAAAGGTGCTGATAATCAACTAGACGTAATCAACAATACTTTGTTCTTTAAATTCACCATGATTAGAAGGCAATGATGAAAGATTGAAACAATGAAGTAGGGCTATGAGCAAACAACAAACCTGATCATCATAGAATCTTTCGGAATGAGATGATCCTGAGCTTTCAGTTTCGCCAGGACTCTTCTCTGAAGACTTCCTCCTCCACAGCCAACTCCGCCGGTCCATCACAGACACTTCACCCTACAATTCTACTTTGAATTTACTACAACAATTATAGCTTTACGAAACAGAAATGAATTGGAATCATATAAATCTCATAACCCAAATTGTCACTAACCACAAACACACAAGTGGAAAGAAAAACAAATAAAGAAGGCTAACCGAAACTGTAACTTTTTAGGCTGACGACGTGACTACGGACAAATCTTGAACAATTTGAAACCCAAGAAAGTGAATAAAACTCATATCCTATAGTAATTCAGTACTGAAATGGTCAATTTTGTGTGTGAAGGGAACAAAGATAAAGAGGGGTTGGGAGTTTCTGTTGATTCTCAAGCTTTGCTTAGAATTCACTCCCCACCATCCATCCAACCTCCAACAAGAATAAGTACAACCTTTTTTCCAAAAAGGAGAAAAGAAGAAAGCCAAAAGGTCAAACCCCAAATTGAGACTCATATGAATTTTCTGTATCAAATGGAAGTTGCTTGCAACCGAACATTTAAGCAAAAGTTTGGGTTAGGTACCTTTCAAATCCTGTAACGACCAAAAATAAACAGAGGGGTAGACAACAACATAGTTGATAGTAATATACAACTGCAACATTTCTCTAGACCCAGAAATGGCGAATACCCAGTGAAAGATACCTCCGGGAAAAAGAAACCCACCAAAGAAAATAGCAAAAGATACAGTGGATTGAAGCAAAATAAACCCACAGAGAGAGAGAGAGAGAGAGAGAGAGTACCTTGTACTCCTGTAGTGACAGATTATTATGGTAATTCATTCATGTGATGTGCAGGCGGATAGAAAAGTGAGAAAAGGGATATACTCTGCCGGCGGAATGTCAGCAGAGGAATAGAGAACTCTATAATAATTGTTGTAAAGTACGAGTAGCTGATAGTAAGACGAATTCCCGAATACTCCTACTCTTGATATTGATTACTCCTTAATTAATAAATAAATGAGTGTTTTTTTTTCCTATATCTTCTACTGAGGAAATTGATAACTTGAAGAAAAAGGTTTGAAACCGGGGATAGCGTTGCGTTTATTCCCGCCCCAGTGGTCCTAACGAGATTTCACGACCGCCACAGCTTTCTTTCTTTTTACTGAATGAGAATGACGAGTAAATTGTGGTACTCCAGCCAGCAAAGCAACTGGCAAGGCACAACCAATTCTCCTCCTTTCTCTTCTCCTATCTATCTCTATAAGAGATAGAAGAGAGATAGTGAAGAGTAGATATTACTCCAACTCCTCTCGGCTCTAGTCCTAGTCCAAGTAGGAGAACAGTACAGTATTATTGTGGTTGTGGGCGCACTACCAAAGTGAAGTGATCAGCTTTTTTTGCTCTAGTTTGTCGTTTTTCTCTGTCTTGCACATGATTTATGCTATGCGGCATCACCAAATGCGCCTGTCAAATGACCACACAGATAAACAGAATCTTTGAGAGGATCCACTTGTTTTTTCTTACAAAAAATAAAATTAAAAAATTACAAAAATCGCATTGGTTAATTTTGCACCAAAATTTTATGGTTTACTAATAATCGAAAAAGTCAAAAATTATGACAAAAACCCAATTTTTTTTTCAAAAAACAAAACCAAGAAAACACCTTTTTTTGGTTTTTTTCCAAAAAAAAAAAAAAAGAGGCATTCCGGTAACAATATTTTACTTTTTCGATTTTTCTCGTCGAGACAAACTAATAATTTACAAAGGTTTGGCACTAAATTGTGTTGAGTAAACACAAAACAAAAAAGCATGTAGACTTTTTGAGGATAGGATACTCAACCTAAATGGGGCGGGGATGATTTTGCCCACTTTGTGATATTCAAAGGAATAGAATTTGTCCCTTAAAAAAAAGGAATAGTAAGTGTGAATGACTTTTAAATACTGTATGAATTTGGTCTCAAGAAAGACGAAACAACATGGGCAGTCTTGAAGCTTTAAATCAAATGTAAAAGACTTGTTCAAAGAATCATCATCGAAAGCATAAAAAAGGTACTGTAGGAAATTTCTCAATAAAACAGGCCTTAGGCCCATAGCCCCCCCACCCCCCCTCTAGGTACCGAGCCCACAAATGACTACTCCATAAATAAAGCCCAGTCCAATTCAATCTGACTGGATGAAAGTTTTTGAGGCGCAAACTCAACGACAGACTCGTGGTGGTGGTACTGGTAGTTTTAATCAGTTTTATTATCCCAAAGTCGGACCAAATTTTAAAATCTGTCTCTCCCAACAGCTCCGCGGTCAGACTCAGAGTCAGAACAACAAATACAATCCGAGAGGAAGAAAGGAGAAGGAGAAGAAGAAGGGTTAGGGCAAACCGAAAGGCGCGCCATCCAACGATCCCCCTAACCTTTCTCTCTCTTTTTCTCTCCCTCTATAAACCAAAGTTGTAGGGATTACTTTCCCCTTCACAGAGTTCGACTCCACCTTCGAAGGAACCCTAATTTACGCAATTTTATTATTATTAATTGCTCAAGAATATGAGCGGACAAGTCCCTCCAGCTCCTAGGCGGAACGGTTTGGTTCAAAAGCGTAACCCATCATCCACTCTCAAGAAATCCACCTCTCAATCCGAGAATGGAACCACCAACGGTCTATCCCATTCCAAACCCTCCTCCCCCAACAACCGTTCGTGAGTCTCTCTTTTTTCTTAACCTACTCATGTTTTTATTTTACAATACTACCGTTACGTACACACACCTCTATACATGTTAACGAAAAATGGCAAATTTTGGATTCTTCTATATTGCTTTCAGGTCTGTTGGTGGTGAAAGGACGGTCAAGAAACTGAGGCTATCAAAGGCCCTTACTATTCCGGAGGGGACCACTGTCTCCGATGCTTGTCGGAGGATGGCTGCCCGCAGAGTTGATGCCGTTCTCTTGACTGATTCCAACGCTTTGCTATCTGGGATTGTCACGGACAAGGTTTTCACGAAACCAAAAAAAATAAAAAATGATTCATTTAGTGTTGTTTACTATTTGGTTTGAGGTTTGTGTTATTGGCTGTGTTTTTTTAATTGAGCTTGAATTACGAGTAGGACATCGCCACCAGAGTTATAGCAGAGGATTTGAGGCCGGAGCAGACTATAATTTCAAAGGTCATGACAAGGAATCCCATTTTTGTCACCTCGGACTCACTGGCAATTGAGGCTCTTCAGAAGATGGTCCAGGGTTAGTATTATTTGCTCGTGTCTTGTTTTTTCATCTTGGATTTACTAGTCAGACGAATTATTATAGACGTGGAGTAGAAATCCATTTTGACGGCAGTAGACACATGAATCCTGCTGAGGGGGTGGATGAAAGAATAGTATTCTTCTAGTTACATAACTATTTATCACCAGTTCACCACAAAAATGTGTTTCACTATTTTAACCACAAAAGGGAAATTCGATGCCGAATACATAGTTCACTCTAATCAAGTGTATGTCTTTATTTGATTATTTAGCATAAAAGGTTGGTAAAATTATTTGATGTTGCAGCCTACATAAAAGTACTTGTATTTGGAGAGGCCCATTCCCGTTCTTACCGTTACTACTACAAACAACCAAGGGTTTTTTTTTTAATGAAATCTTGAATGTTGTGCTTGGGTGGGTGGGGGTCAGTGGTGCTTTACAACTTAGAGACTCTCTCTCTCTCTCACACACACACACACACACAACATTCACTGTCTGAATTTTGGATAGTATTCTTCTCTATTTTCCTGTAGTTTTTCCCAGTATTCCTTGTTTCTAGAAGTTCGTTTTTCCTTCTTTAAGGGGTTTTTGGTTTTGCTCCTATGGAAAACTTCAGCTTTTGTGTTGTTAATCTTTGTCACTTCAAATTTAATCCCGTTATGTCCCACTATGATTCACACATATATACTAACTTGCCCGTCTTTGAAGGACATACTCATTTAATGATTCAAGTTCATCATTGTTTGGTTGACAGGAAAATTTAGGCATCTCCCTGTTGTAGAGAATGGCGAAGTTATTGCCCTGTTGGATATTACAAAATGCCTTTATGATGCTATATCCCGGATGGAAAAGGCAGCAGAGCAGGGTAGTGCCATTGCAGCTGCAGTCGAAGGGGTGGAGCGCCAGTGGGGGAGCAATTTTTCAGGTAAGATGACATTTTCACATACATTTTGATGCCATGTTACATCTCAATTTTAGAAAATTGCCGTCTCAGCATGTTCCTATGTTATGGTTTTTATGTTCCGTATCCGTATCGGTGCTTTTAAGTGTGGTTTTTAAATAGCTGTATCTGCAGAATGCAATATACTCCTATGTCAAGACTCATGAGTACTCCATTTGGACTTTATGTAATCAGTGGCAACTCCAGGAATTTACAAGTATGAGGTTATTTACAAATTAAAATTAAAAGTTAAAGATGTTTCATTGTAGTTGAAGAGTGGAAGTCGTTCAAATTGATATGAATTTTCCAAGCACAATTATTTAACACGACTTCTAAAATGATGAATTTCGCATTGTGACTGTCTTCTTTTCAAGAATGTGCCCATATTTTTTGAACAGAAAGAAAAAGCATCCGATGGACGTCAAGTGATTGATATTAGTGGCTAGACTAGGTACGCTTAATCAATGGATGACTCAAATTTAGTAATGGGATAAATTATTGGGTGTTTTGCACCTCATGATGGGGTCAATGCTATATTTTGGTGGGTTCATTTTTCATCCAAGCCAAAACTGTACACAATAGTAGGAGATTATTTTTCCTCCATGGGGTCAGGCGACCCCACAACTTTGAATGTGGCGTCGCCACTGTATGTAATGTTATAGAGGTTGCTAGTAACAAGTGCTGCTCAAATCTGAGTAGTCTAGGGGTGGGCTTGTACGTTCCCTGCAGCGTCTAACTGATTTTCTCAGCTGGATTTAGCTATTCTTGTATTTTGCGGTTGCTAGGGTAAGGACCCAGTCCAACTAAGCCCGTGTGGTTCCTAATTACTAGGTCTTGCTTTGATTGAGGTTGTGGTATTTGATATTTGTGTTTCTTTTAACTTAGTTAAGCAAATGGGGGGCATGGCTTAACAAATCCCCACTGGGGAAACTATTTATGGTGAAGGAACATTGTTTTTTTTTTTTTTTGATAAGTAAATATTTATATTAAAGAAGGCATTAAGGGAATGCCACCCGTATTCAAAAAAAGGCCACCAAGACAAAAAGGCCCTATACACCACCAATCGAAAAGAACAACTCAAACCACTCTAGAAAATGATCAAGGGAGGGATTATAATCTCCCTTGTCCCAACTATACAAACTACTAACCACAAAACTTTTAATTTTAAATAAAGACTTCTCGACCCCTTCGAAACATCTCGAATTCCTCTCACGCCAAATAGTCCACATCAAACAAAGAGGAATCATAGCTCATACGCGCTTTCTCTGCTTGCTCACTCTAGCACCCCTCCAAGCGATTAAAAGCTCCATAACATTTCTTGACATAACCCATTGTAACCCAAACCAAGATAACACTATGGACCAAAGTTCCCATGCCACCGAATGGTGGATGAGGAGGTGATTCACCAATTCTGCATCCCTTCTACACATACAGCACCAGTTAACAATTATTCTCCGTTTACAAATCAGATTATCGATTGTAAGAGTTTTTCCTTGAGCCGCGCACCAAACAAAAAAAACCACTTTCAACGGCACTTTGTTTTTCAAATCGCTTGCCACGGAAGGGTAGAGTTACCACTCTCCTGTAATGCTTGATAATAAGATTTCACCTCAAAAAGACCCGATTTGGTAAGTTTCCAATGCATCTCATCCTTGCCTTCTACTATTCCTTGTAAACCGTACAATCTAGAAAATAAAGCCATCAAAGCTTCCTCCTTCCCTTCTTTAACATTTCTATGCAAACGAATATCCCAAACCGTAGCCCCATCGTTGAGAAGAAGATAATATGAGACTGTTGCATCCCTTTTGCAAGCCAAGCGATAAATACACGGAAAGGCCACCCACAAGCTCACTTCTCCACACCACACACAGTCCCGAAATTTCACCCTCCTTCCTTCGCCAACTGTAACGGGAAGACCATCCTCCCCATTCACATCCATACTTCGCAACAACCACTTTCCGCCTCCATTTTTATCTTTCACAAGCAAACTTCCAAAGTCATTTTCCCAACAGAGCTTCATTGAACAATTTTAACCTTCTCACTCCCAATCCTCCTTCACGAATAGGAGTACACACCGTATCCCAATCAACAAGATGATACTTAAACTCTTCCCCCACTCCTCCCCACAGAAAATCCCTTTGAATCTTCTCCAAACGCTTAACAACCAAATCCGGGATAACAAACAAAGATATAGAATAAGTAGGTAGACTGGAAAGAATACTATTGATAAGTGTTAGTCTACCTCCTTTTGGAATATATTGACGCTTCCATCCCGCTAACCTCTTTTGAAAGTGTTCCACAACTGAATCCCACACTGCCTTTGATTTGAAGAAGGAGCCCAACAACATGCCCAAACACATTGCCGGTAATGATGCCACCCTACAACCCAAAATCTGAGCAAGTGCACCAATATCATCGACTACCCCAACCAAAATCATTTTTGACTTCCCCAAATTCACTTTAAGGCTAGAAACCGCCTCAAAGCACAAAAGAACACAACAAAGGTAACCCACCTGTGTTGGCTCCGCGTTGCAAAACAAAAGAGTGTCATCGGCATATAGAATGTGAGAAACCATCATGATGCAACCAAAGGTACCCATAGATTAACTTAGAGAGAGAAACTCTCAAATGGGATACAAAAGAGACTAGCTCTTGATAATATTGTTCAAAATGATAAAAAGCTCCCAAAATAAAGGACTCTAACACCTATATATAGACTCAATACAAAAAGACATAAATACCCTTACTACGTACTACATCATACTCCCCTACTAAAAAGAAACTTGTCCTTAAGTTACGGTAGTGTCCTCTGGCAAATAGGGCACCAAGTGTTGCATATTGAATGTGTTGGAGATGCTCAGGTGAGAGGGTAAGCGGACTTGATAAGCATTGTCATTGATCTTTCGCAAGACTTCACAAGGACCCACTTTCTGATCATTCAACTTCATGTAAGCACCGTGAGGATGCCTATCCTTGCTCAAGATAACCCAAACAAGATCCCCTTCTTTGAACAGAACCTCCCTTTTGTGTGCATCAACGGCCGCCTCATACTTCGCATTAGACTTCTCAATGTTGAGCTTAACTTGAGAGTGGATATTCTTCATAAACGTAGCCATATCTTTTGCTTTAGAGTGTCCCTTCTTAGGGGTTGGCGAAGGAACGAGGTCAACCACACTAGAAGGTTTCAACCCGTAAACCGCTTCAAATGGGGACGTGTGGATGGTGCGGTTTAGAGAAGAATTGTAAGCAAACTCCGCCAAGGGAAGAATTCCATCCCAACTTTTTGGATGTTCACCAACTAAGTATTGCAACAAATTCCCAAGACTCCGGTTTATTACTTCCTTTTTACCATCGGTTTGAGGGTGAAAAGAAGTACTAAAGCATAAGTTGGTGCCGATCTTCCTCCACAAGGTCCTCCAAAAGTGGGCAAGGAACTTAGCATCTCTATCGGAGACAATAGAAGTAGGAACGCCATGCAACTTGTAGACCTCTTTGAAATAGAGATTGGCAATGTTAGTCGCATCTATAGTCTTCTTACAAGGTATGAAATGAGCCATTTTTGAAAACCGATCCACTACCACCATGATAGAATCACTCCGCCTTTGCATAGGAGGAAGCCCCAAGACAAAATCCATACTCACGCATTTCCACGGACTTTCCGGCACCGGTAAAGGCAAATACAATCCCGCATTAGTGGCTGTTCCCTTACTCTGTTGGCAAGTTTGGCACCTTTGCACATAGCCCCCCACATCTTTACTCCTTCCCGGCCAATAGTATGCATCTTGAAGCAACGCTAGAGTCTTATCCTTGCCAAAATGACCCACCTTGTGACTTTCGGCCAACAATTGCTCCCTTGAAGAGCATGTAGGGACACACAACTTTAATTCTATAAAAAGAAATCCATCCTTCAACATGAAACATGGATCGATAACCTTATTGCCCCTTTGCAAAGCATCGATTATCTTACTAAAGTAAGGATCTTCGGCATAGAAAGTGCGAAATTCTTCAAACCCAACAACCTTGTTCTTCATTTCCACCAAGAGAGCCACTCTTCTACTCAAACCATCGGCCACTTTGTTGAGAATCCCCGATTTGTGTTTCAAAGAGAACGTGAATTGTTGTAGATAAGCCACCCACTTGGCATGCCGTTTATTGAGGTGTTGTTGGCTATTGATGTACTTAAGAGCTTCATGATCGGTGTTGAGGACAAATTTGTGGGGCTCCGATCAAGATGGTTCGCTCTTCCTAGATTGGGGTTTAAGATTCGCTTCAAGCCTTCTCTCTGCCCGGAAAAGAAAGCACGATTAAAGACCACACCGGAGGTCCTTCGGAATGGCCCTCCGGTGCAAGAATCAGTACACTTGCAGGGAAAGAGGAGGGGAGCAAGAGTTAGGGTTTTTGAGTTGTGTAGAACGTACCTCTTTCAGGAAGGCATAGTGATGTATTTATAGGGATCCCTTAGCTCGGTCTCCAAGATTGTATGTACGCTTGACACGCGTTGACCCACGTAACCCTTACGTCACATTAGGGTTTTGTAACCGTTTACAGGGTGAGCTGTCATCTTCACGTGCTCTCATTATTACCCTGATAACCGTTCGGCTGACGTCATGAACGTCACCATGGCCACGGTTGCATTCTCATGTGGGTGAGCTGGAGTCTTTGGCCCCCACATTCGTTCAAGGCCGAATGAGGTAGCCGACTGTCCAAGAGTCGGTGAGCCGAACGATATGAATTAATAGAAAGTGAATGAGGTGCTGACTGTTGAACCGTCGGCAGTGCCGAGGCTTGATACCGCCCTCTGTAGATGCATTGGCTAAGCCAAGGAATGGCTCGGCAGAGGAATGGCTTGGGTTGTTCCTTGGCGCGGCTCGAATCGTAATGCTCGGCCTTTTACAAAATTCCTTGTAGGCAAGGTAGTAACTCCAATGCTTGATGGCTTGGACAATGGCATAGAATTCCAAGTCATAAGTAGAGTACTTGAGTTTAGCACCGTTCAAAAGTTTTGTCAAAGTCGGGTAAGGTCAAGATAGGAGCTTCCGTAAGCTTGGACTTCAACAATTTGAAACTCTCGGCGGCTTCTTGGGACCATATGAACACCCTTTGCTTGAGGCAATTGGTAAGAGGAGCCGCGATACTACTAAAGTTGGCAATGAATCTCCGGTAGAAGGTAGCTAACCCATGAAAACTCCTCACTTCATGAACACTTGTAGGCGTGGGCCATTCCACAATGGCTTTAATCTTGTCTTCATCCATGTGAACCCCCTTTGAAGACACAACATACCCCAAAAATACCACCTTATCAATGGCAAAACTTCACTTCTTCAAATTCCCATAAAATTTCTCTCTTCTCAAAATTTCAAAGACTTGTTGGAGGTGGGATAAATGATCTTCAAACACCGACTATACACCAAGATATCATCAAAGTACACAACTACACATATACCCAAGAAAGGTTGAAGCATTTGAGTCATTACCCGCATAAAAGTGCTTGGAGCATTGGTAAGACCAAAAGGCATCACAAGCCATTCAAAAAGGCCATGAGGGGTCTTGAAAGCCGTTTTCCATTCATCTCCCGGGCGAACTCGAATTTGTTGATAACCACTTCTTAGATCAATCTTTGAGAAGACCTTTGAACCGGCAAGGCAATCCAACATATCATCTAGCCTCGGAATGGGAAAGTGGTGCTTGATAGTGATCTTGTTGATAGCTCTACTATCCACACACATCCTCCAAGAACCATCCTTCTTCGGAGTCAAAAGAGCCGGCACCACACAAGGGCTAAGACTTGCCCTTATGTAGTCTTTTTCTAGAAGATCCGTAACTTGCCTTTGAATTTCTTCCCTTTCCCTTGGAGACATTATATATGCGGGCTTGTTTGGAAGGGGCGCCCCGGGTACCAAGTCGATACAATGTTGAATATCTCGCAAAGGAGGCAATTCGGGAGGCAACTCTTGAGGAATCACATCAACATACTCCTTCAAAAGTTTAGAAATCGCCGCGGGAACATCCGACACATCCATATCCGCCATAGGAACCAACACTAGAACATACCCGGTTTCATGACTTTCCTTGAGAAATCCTTTAGATGCAAGCAACGTAGTGGGAGGAGGCTTTGTATTCACCTTCTCCTTCATAGGTAACAAAGTGAATTGTTGCTTCTCCTTAAGGACGGTGTAGGTATTCTTTTTTCCATCATGGATGGAATGCCTATCATATTGCCACGGGCGACCAAGTAGTATATGACAAGCATTCATAGAAACCACATCGCACCAAGCTTCATCAAAGTACTTTTGCCGAATGGAGAAAGATACCAAGTACCTTTTAGTCACCTTAATTTCATTACCTTTCTTGAACCAAGAAAGGGTATAAGGATGGGGATGCTCCTCCACTTTGAGTTGTAACTTGTCCATCACCTCTTGAGAGACTACATTCTCACAACTTCCGCTATCAATAATCATGTTGCAAACTCTACTGCCAACATTGCAAGTGGTGTAAAAGATATTGGTACGCAACCAATTTTCATTGCTAGCATCCTTAGGAGTAAGGAGAGTCTTTTTGATCATCAAGGCATAGTCTTCTTCCTCCTCATCATCACCTCCAATTTCTTCACATATTTCTTCATCATAAACGGGAATATCATCCTCACAACCTTGTTCTGTAACCTCCTCAATGAAAAGTGCCTTGTTACGACCTCCGGAAGCCTTACGACAATCCGAAGACTTGTGACCCGGTTCCCCACACTTGAAGCCCTTAAAACCCCCACTTTGGAATTGATTTCGAGCCCCCGAAGCTCCGGATTGTGGCTGATTTTGAACGGGTGTTGAAGTCTTATCCGCTAGGGTTTGAGTACCAACCCGGAAGAAGCACCTTGGCCACCACTAGAGGAAGAACCACCCCTAGCATAAGAGTAAAAGGGCTGCCCGGACTTGGAACCGTCTTGATATTGTTGTCCGGATCTCGAAAACTTCCTCTTTTCTTGTTTTTCGACCACCAAGGCCCTATTGTAAGCTTCCGAAACTGTCCACAAAGTTTGCATAGCAAGGGCATCTTGGATTGTGATTGTCAACCCACTTATGTACCTTGCAACCATTTGATCTTCACTTTCATTCAAATCAACTCTAGCAACAAGTTGATGAAAAGCCTCCGTGTACTCATCAACACTTCTAACTTGTTTGAGATTATGCAAATTCTTGTAGAGGGTTTGCATATAGTTGAAAGGCAAGAATTGCTCATTGAGTTTCTTCTTCATCTTCTCCCATTCTCTAATCTTTCCCTTTCCTCTCCGTAGCCTAGTTCCTTGCAATTGCTCCCACCAAGCTGAAGCTCTTCCTTTGAGACGGATAGCCACTAACTTCACTTTTTTCTCCTCGGAGACACCTCCATTATCAAACACTCTTTCAACGGTATTTATCCAATCGACAAACTCATCCGGGTTAAGACTTCCATTGAACTCGGGAAGTTCAATCTTGATGTTCCGCTCCTAGCTATAAGGAGAATGAGTGGAAGGTGGCCTATGCCAAGTCGGATCACCAAAAGGATTGTCAAAATGACTTTGAGAGTCCTCGGACCCTCCACTACCCGCACGCGACACTTGCAAGCCTTGCACCATCGCCGTTAGGGTAGTAACTTCTTGTCTCAACTCCTGAATCTCATGGTTTTGGTTGCCAAATTCATTCTCTTCACCATTGTTCACCACAAAGCCTCTACCTCTACCTCCTCTTCTACCTCTAGCCCGATAAGCCATTACAATACCCAAATTCAACTCCAAACAAGTAAATCCACCCCAAATAATAAAAACCCAGTCAACTCAGCCACCAATTTCAATAGAACAACCCCAAAAAACACTTAATCACTAGTAATTATACTCGAATCAACAACTACGGAGCAATCTAGTAACAACCCAGCGAAGAAAATTAGGATTCGACACTTTACCCACCTTAGATCTTGTTTGAAATCAGCAAAAATGGGTTGAAATCAGTCTGAAAACCCTCAAAACCCACAGATCTTACTTGAAATCACTATAGCAGGCTCCGAAACCACTGTAGCAAGCTCGAAATCACTGTAGCAGCTCCGAAATAGGCCAAAACAGGCAGATTTGGGTTTGAAACTTCGATTTGAGTTCCGAAATGACAGATTCAAGTTCGAACAAGGCTGGGTGTTGTTGAAATCAGCTTGAACAGTCTTGAAATGGCTGATTTAGGTTCGAACAGGTCAGATCCGAAGGTTTTTGGTTCGATTCAGGGCCGAATAGGGTTGAAATCGTAGTATAAGGTGTTGGGTTGGATAGATCTGAGAATTTGGAGTGATTTGGGGGTTCCGGCGAGATTTTCCGGCGCCGTTTTAGGTTTCCGGCGAGATTTCCCGGCAATGGTTAGGTTTGCGGTGAAGTCTCCGGCGAGATGAACGGTGGGGATCGAGCCTAGAAGCTCTGATACCAAATGATGCAACCAAAGGTACCCATAGATTAACTTAGAGAGAGAAACTCCCAAATGGGATACAAAAGAGGCTAGCTCTTGATAATATTGTTCAAAATGATAAAAAGCTCTCAAAATAAAGGACTCCAACACCTATATATAGACTCAATACAAAAAGACATAAATACCCTTACTACAGACTACATCACATCATCCCCAAACCATCTGTTCTTCTCACCTCAAAACCTTGCTAAAATCCACCTTGCATTTCTTTTTGTGTGAGCCGACCAAGAACCTCCATAACTAAAATAAACAGGAGTGAGGAGGGAGGGTCACCCTGACGCAAACCTCTGGAGGTCTTAAAAAACCCTCTGGAGTCCCATTCACCAAAATCTAACTGAAGATATGCAAGCTTTTATCCATTTCCTCCACAGTCCTCCAACACCCATCCTTTCTATAATATAAAGCAAAAAATCCCAATTAACATGATCATATGCCTTCTCGATATCCAACTTACACACTAACCCCGGAATGCCAGCTTTCAGTTTTGAATCCACACATTCATTTGCAACTAAAACCGCATCGAGAATTTGCTTTCCGTGGACAAAAGCATTTTGAGATTCCGACACAACCGTCCCCACCACCTAACAATTTTATTGGTAAGATTATCATAGGAGATAGCCATCTGGACAAGGATGAGGAGATTAGAAGTGGTATTGCTAATTTCTATGAAGGTCTCTTTAGGGAGGAGGGAGTGGTTCGTCCCCGTGTTGATGAGTTGGAGTTTGACGCAATCTCAGTGGAGGACGCCTCTTGTTTGGAGAGGCCGTTTGATGAGTTGGAAGTGGTGGCTGCTTTGAAGTCTATGAAAGGGGATAAGGTGCCTGGTCAAGATGGTATGTCAATGGCCGTTTTTCAACATTGTTGGGGGACGGTGAGGGGGGAAGCGATGGGAATGTTTCAGTATATTTGGGAGCATTGGGAGTTTGAAAGAAGCTTGAATGCATTTTTGTGGCTTTGATTCCTAAAAAGGGAGGTGTGGTGAAGGAACATTGTACTGACTTATGATCTACTGTATCCCATCTTGGATGATGCAAGTATATATTTTAGATTCTTTAAGCTCTCAGAAGTAGTAAGATGAACTTCAGATTAGGGTCCTATTGGTTTTTGCCAGGAGCTTGACCCTGGCCACTAAGACTTACCTGAATAATTTTGAATGTGAAAGGTAGTTGTTGTTTGAAGACATTTTTTGATCGAGAGAAGAGATGTCCTAACCAGGCAAATACTATGTATGCATTAGCTAACTCAAGTAGTAAGTTTTATCTTGTCGTATGGTTTTATCCTACGCTGTCTATAATGAACATGGAAATAGCGGTGGTTGTGGGACATTGCTGGAAAACTAGGAAATGAAAGAATAGTGTGTTAGTTTGCCTGGGCTCTAGGAAGTACTCGTGGGATGCTTCTAGATGCAAGAGTGTCATCTTTGTTGTCCATATGTGGTTCTTCTTGGTGTCTCTCCAAGGATGATAATAATGAGTGAATTGAGTACATCTATTTCGTCTGCCGTGCATATCCATCACGTTTAGTTGAGTTATGCATTTTCAGGTTTCTTTTTGTTTGATATGCCTATTTGGATTTCAGCTCCTTCTGCTTTCATCGAAACACTTAGAGATCGGATGTTCAAGCCATCTTTGTCAACTGTTGTTGCCGAAAATGCCAAGTATTCTTCTAACTTTACCATTGGCATCTCTTTATTTTTGGATATGATTTCTATCTGCATGTTTGAGTGTTTGTTATGTGTTAACAAATCTTGATACTTTCTGTTCTTTTTAGGGTTGCTATAGTGTTACCATCAGATCCTGTCCATGTTGCTGCCAAAAAGATGCGAGAGTTGCGGGTTAACTCTGTGATCATTGCCACAGGGACTGAGATTCTTGGGATATTAACGTACTATTCCTTCCTCATCAAGATTGTCCTTTACTTCATTTGATTTTTCTTTTAGGATCTTGCATATCCAGTATTTTAGGTTAGTTTGGTTGTGTTGCCATTTTAAAATCTTTGTTTCGTTCGTCTAATGGGTTTAGCTTATAGTTGTTTGTTGTATGTGCTCTGCAGTTCAAAGGATATCCTTATGAGAGTAGTGGCTCAAAATCTCTCTCCTGAATTGACTCTGGTGGAAAAGGTTCGTATTGTGATATCTTATTGAATTTGTTCTCATTACAGATATGCAGTAGTTTTTCTTACCAATTGTTTCACTCAGATAAAAAATTTTCAGGAAAATCATAGAGATTAGTTCATAATTTTGTAAATACTCCCTCCGTCCCTAAGTAATTGTCCACCTTTCTATTTTGGGCTGTCCCTAATTAATTGTCCACTTTCCAAAAATGGATGGGTAAAACTTGCCAAAATTCCTTTTTTGCCCTTCTTTTGAAAATTGAACTAGTAGTACGTACATTCCAAACAATTCACTTTAAATGCTTAAAGTCAAACAAAACAACACAGATTCCCAACTGATATTGCTTTTTTTTTTTTTCATTTTCAAAAGGCAAAATACATTTTACTGAGTTGATTATGACTGTGAACACCTATTTTCACTTCTCCTCTGTTTTTTCCCCCCTTCATTTGAACACCCCTTCAAATATTTACAGATTCACAAAAGGACAGTGCCATCAAATTTGACTTGAAGAGTGCCATCAAAAACTTCTTAGCTGACTGAACCGCTGAACCACTTTGCAAAAACACAAAATTCAAGCAGCCTTGTTACCTGAGAGAGAGAGAGAGATACACAATTCATAAGTGGGATGTTTTTCCAACTCTAAGCATTATAAAAAAAAAAAAAAAAACGAATAGAACCTGGTTGAAAAAAAATCAGCTCACCTTGATGAGTCTAGCAAAAAAAATGAAGAAACTCACCTTGATGTAACTAGTAGGTTCACTGTTGTAAATGAACCAAGGCATTTTGTAGAATTTGAGGCTCACATTCTAGGCTAGAAACAACAGAACCTTCCCTCAACATTTGGCCTTTTCCTATGTGCGGCAACTTGTAATTGTTGCCCCCATTAACTCATCACCTCAGTCATGCAAGCTTGCAATGATAAAAACACACGGTTGAGATTATCCGATGACATTTCTTCGAATGACTTCTCCACGGCACGAACAAGCTCATCAATAGTTCTCGGTGCTTCTTGATGTTGAAGAGATTGTATTGCCCTAAAATATCCAAGGTCTAAAACATTCATATCAGGACTTTGAGGCGGTTGAAACGATAAGCGCATATTGAACCCGTCCTTACTTGCAGCTTCTACAAAATCAGCATCCAGTGGACTAATGTGAGGTTTTGCGTTATCTTGTTGAAGGTAGATGGGTTCCGTTGCACTAGAACGTGGCCATATAGATCGAATAGCTGGGAGAACTTTCTCAATCAAACACGAACGATAGATGTCTTTAGTTACTGATACAATTGCCTTAGTCTCCATTGTACCGGCTGGTCGATTTTTACTGCTTCGCCTTGCCGGTTCCTTGAACGTGAATGGAAAAATTCCTATCTTACCCGAAAACTCCTCATTTCCAGCGGCATCAAACCTTGGCTGAGCTACGGCTGCGAGGAACATAACTTTCGTGATGAATCGTTTGCTTTTACAAGTACGATATGGTTCAGATTCTTCCGGGAGTAAATAGTACTTGTGCAATTCTTTAGACATGTAAAACCATTTCTCATCAATATGAACATAATCGTACATACTTTTGAACCTTGGCTGGCTTTGAAGAGTTGTTGGCTCTAGCATGGAAACACAGAATTGGAGCCTTGATCTCATAGCTTCTTCGGATAGATGTGGCTTTAATGCATTTGAGTGTGGCCTGACCAAACCTTCTTTTATTCTCCTATGCAATACTGACTTCGGGACAGTCAAGGCACTCGAAAATGAGCGTATATTGGACTGACATTTGAAAGGAATTGTAGAAATTTTGTTGATGTCGATTTCAACTCGCTTGCGCCCCACTGCTCTTGATCTCTTGTTGGATACATTGATAGGCAAGCCATTGGCGATGCAAGCTTTTCCTCTTTGCCAAATCCGACGGATTGTTCTTACATTGACAGAGAACAATTTAGCAAGAGAGGTTATAGAACCCTTCTTTAGTTTTCCACCTTGACTTTGCATCAACAAATTTTCATATATTCTTTGGCGTTGTTCGTCCGTAAGATTTTTGTTTGATCTAAAAGAAGTGGAGGTACTCCTATTTTCATTGGAAGAATTCATGATGGATTTGAAAAGGGTAGGCACTGGTTTAATTTGGGAAAGCGATGATCAGGAAGAGAAAGATAAGGATGGCAATCCTTTTGATTTGGAAGAAGATATGGAAGGAGAGATTAAGATGGAATGCTTTGATTGGGAGATGAAAAGGGAAATGTTTTTTGACTGGGAGATGAAAATGGAGAAAAGAAAGGAAGTGTTTTGGCTGGAGTAGGATACAGAAACAGAGGGAAAGAAAGGAGAAAAGCTGGAGGTACTTATAGGAATAGTAGTATTACCCGCCTCTTTTTAACTTTTGAATTTAAATTTGCTTTCAAACCAACTCAGCTGTTACTTCAACACTTGCCAAAAAGGGAGGGGCTTTTTTCACCGCCAATTTTTTGGAAGAATCTGGATAAGCACTTGTCAATTTTTCACCACAAATTCTGCCGCCTAGTTTTTAAATTTAATTGCACTAATTTTTTCAAACTCACAAGATTTTAATTGAGGGGCATTTTTGGAAAACAAATGTTTTTAGGGTTTAATAATATTTTCTACTTAAATAGTTGGATTCCCCATGGTGGACAATTAATTGGGGACGGAGGGAGTATTTTATAGGGAAGTTTAGTAGGTAGATCTCTACTCATTGTTACATCTATATTTGGACATCTGATTACTAATCTACTTCTAATTTATGTTTTCTATACGGGTTACTTTGAGCAATGTTCCATCTCGTTGTTGTAAATTAGTTGCAAACTGCCTGTTTCTTTTGTCTCATTTTCAATTTTTTGATCTATTCTTTCCTCAAGGTAATGACACCAAACCCCGAATGTGCAACACTTGAGACTACAATCCTTGAAGCTCTGCATATCATGCGCGATGGAAAGTTCTTACATCTTCCTATTGTAGACAAGGGTGAGTTTTAAGTTCTTAATGCTGTGTTTGGATCCATTTTTGAAAAGTATTTTTCAAAAAAAGTAGGGGTGGAGAGAGATAGAGAGAGAAATGATTGAAAGTAGGAGAATCTAGGAGGAATCTTTTAAAAAATTCTTTACAAAAATGGATCCAAACAAAGCATAAATCTTCGTAATTAGTTTCCTAGTCAGTTTCTCAACATTTTTTGATAGACAGATGGATATATTGCTGCTTGTGTGGACGTTCTTCAGATAACTCACGCAGCGATCTCCATGGTAAGGTCATTTTCTGTTCTTTTTAGTTGTTTTCAAGTTGATAGTTAACGCTATTCTTGTAACTGTTAGATCATGGTTTTCTTCTCAATGTTTTCTGCTTTCCTTACCAAGAGGCAAACTCCTGAAGGGCAGGTTGAACTGATACAATGTCTGTAAGATGGTTAGCCCATCTGGCATCCTGGAGCAAGAATTTTCGCTTGGATAGAAGCATGTAAATCTTGTGCTTCAATTCAAAAGCACAGTTTTTTGGGTATAGAATTTTGATTAGTTTTGCTTCGATTCAAAAGCACAGTTCTTTGGCTATAGAACTTTAACATCTAATTATGAAACAAATTTTGTTCCAAAATTGCCATGAGAAATTATCATGGTGTTTGGAGTAGGCAGGAGAAGAGGGTGTTTCACCTCGGAAGGGGGTTGAGTAGGCAATGATGACTAGAGGAATGGGGATCTCTTAAACATGCTACTGTTGGCAGCATATTCATTTATTCTTCCATATGAAATGACTTGTTGACCTCTATCAGTCATGTACATTCAAGATAATTCTCAAAGTGGGTGTTATGTTATTCATGTTTTAGTACTGCTACGTACACAACAATCCAAACACAACACCATCCAGAACCCCTCACATACATGTGGGACCCACACACACTAGTGCGTGCTTGTGGGCCCCACGTGTGTGTGAGGGATTGTGGATGGTGTTGTGTACCTAGACTTTTGATTTATGTTTTTCAATGCATCTCGATATGTGTGTGTGTGTGTGTGAAAATGCAAGATGTATACCGTAGGTTTAGTGCCTCCAAAAGTGGAGCTGTATAAAAGCAGATATTTATTTATGGGATGGGACTTGATCATGAGTCATGAAGAGTCTATGCGTGCGAAATCATTTCATTGCTGAACTTTTGGCTACTTTTATGGAGATTAGCAATCAGTAAGGAACTGAGTGCATGATATATCTTTTTCAAGGTTGAGAGTAGCTCTGGAGCTGCTAATGATGTGGCAAACACAATGATGCAAAAGTTTTGGGATTCAGCACTTGCCCTAGAGCCACCTGATGATTACGACAACCAGAGGTAGCATTTTTTGGTATAAGTACTATATAATTATAATATTCTAATGACTTCTAATTTGTAAACACGTGCATGTCTTGTGCAGTGAGATGTCTATGTCTGCATTGAACGCATCAGATGGGACAGAACATGGGAAGTCTTCATATCCATCTCTTGGTCTTGGGAATTCGTTTGCCTTCAAATTTGAGGACCGCAAGGGTCGTGTACACCGATTAAATTTTGGTGAGTGTCATTTTAAGCAAGGTCCTGTCGCCACTAAATAGTAGTAAAGGGAAGCTAGTTCAGGATTGCCAGGACATGTGCTTTCACTTCTCTCTGCCTTTTAGTTTTTGGTAGTGGTGTTGGGCAACAGCAAACAAAAATTGTGAAAATGTTGATAAGTGATAATGAGGTTGGTGCGAGTTGGTGGTAATGTGTGTCTAGTGATGCAGGATACTTGTGATGGAATGTGTATTTTGGGTGTCGGGACTCTGGTCATTGGCACGTGTAGACACCCTATTCTGGACTGTCCAGACTAGTTTATATACGGTCTTTGATTTCCCAATGATGATTAATGGTCGAGAACGTCCAAAGTTGAGAGTGTGTTTGAGCTCTGAGCGTTCCGAACCTCGTTCAAACCTTTTCAAGGCCGTTTTCAAACCCTTCGAGCCAGAACCAAATGGCCTCAGCAAAACCCTGCTTCAGCACGCTTGTGATCAACTGACGCACGCTAGTGCAGTGCCACGTGTCAGTCATCAAGCATGGAACCAGTTCCCAGTGGCGCACGCCAGTCCCTCCATGGCGCACGCCAGTCAAAGCCCAGTCAAATCACTTTTTCTGCAGCCACTTGCCCGAGACTTTTGTGCCACCCTGACGTGTGCTACAGCCCTCCTGATGATTACTTCGTCCAGAGCTGTTCCTTGCTCTCCCACAATATCTCTCAAGGCAAGTCCCATGCATTTAATGCATGGGAGGCTCCCCCCTTCTTGGAGCCCAAACAAGCCTTAAGGCTCCAACTGATCTCAGTCTGCCCTTGGCCTATATATACCCCCCTTGCATTAATTTGCAAGGGGTTACACTCATAAATAAGCTCCAAAGCTTTCTTCCACCTTCTCTCTAGCTCTCTCTTGTTTTTCTTTCACCCATTGAAAGACAAAGCAAGGAAGAGCAGTCCTTCCCTGCATTGCTGTCTCCATCCTCCTCTCATCCATCATCCATCCATTTCAAAGCTCAAACCATCCATCAACTCAAACCAAAGGTATACCACCTTTTGTTCTGGAAACTGTTTCGATCCCTGAGGGGAGTTAGCAGAGCCCAGGCTGGTAATTAATACCAAGCCTGATCTCAAAGCTAACAAATAAGCAATGCCGTAGAAGGATCAGTGGCGCACGCCAGTCATCCTTAACCGTGCGCCAGTCATGGCTGCATGGCAGGACTGGTGTGGGGACCACTGATCGCCCTCATTCTACTTTCTCTCCTTTCTGATCACATGATAGCATGCTAAAAACCAGTTTACAGCTTTCCATATTTTAGAACTGTGTAATTAGTTATCTGTTATAACTGTTCAGTAAGGCCCCTGGGATCTTTCTGGTCATGTTCCAGAGCCCAGATGAAGCAAAGCCAAACACTGGACCAAAAGGACAACTGGCGCACGGGCACTCCTGACCTGCGTGCGCCACTGATCCAAGGTCCAGTGGCTAGCCCTTGCTTCTCAGTCTAGTTCTGGCCTTTGTTTGTTTCCCCACACTGTTTATGGGGCTTTCAGTCTATTTATTTCTGTTTGATGCAATGCTGTAACCTGTAACTGTATATGGTCTGTGATATCAACTGCGTGGTTTGTCCTGGGTGTGCACTGGTTCATTCCAGAGCCCAGAGGGTTGAGTTCAGAAGCTGTGAGCTTGGGCCTACCGGCGCACGCCAGTCCTAGGATGGCGCACGCAGGTGATCTTTGTATGCAGTGGCATGGCCAGTGCATACAGGTTTGCTCCTGCGTGCACCATCCCGGATCAGTGTGTTCTAGTTTGTTCAAAATGCTTACAGAAGCGCTTATTCTCAATCTATTATCATTGTTCATAGCTCATACATCACATTTTGCCATGTAAATACAACTTGTTATTTGTTAATCCCTATTAACTGTTCCCCCGCCCTAATTGGCTGAAAATGATTAAAAGAGAGAAAAATGCAAATGTTTTACAAAATGCCTGAGTAGAGACCGATCTTCGGATTGGGCGAGAGGGGTGCCATAAAACCCTTCCCCTCTCGTAACCTGGCTCCCGAACCTCAGATATCGAAGGTGACGACGGTCCAGTCTACAAGCCTTTTTCAAATCAAACAAACGTGAACAAAAGCGTTTTCAAATCGGTTTCTTGGGTGTTTCCGCAAAACCCGGGTGGCGACTCTCTCAAAACAGCATTTCGTCATGCTTTCAAACAAAAGGGCGCAAACCGAACTCTTCGCGAACCAAAAATGCGGAGATTTTTAGGGGCGTGTGCCCACAGCACGCTGTATGAGGAGCTATTTTTTTATGGCAGCACAATTGGGATGGGTTGGTGTTGTATAATTTGGGTGTTCTGATGTTTCTACCATGTTGGGGAGCATCAAATGGTGGGAGATGATGCGTCATGTTCTGTCATTTGAAATGTTTTAATGTACTTGACGTGGTAAGTTGGTGGTCAAGTTGCTTAATGGTTTGCTGATAAAAAATGTTGTTGCTTAATGGTTGGGTTAAGAGTGTAGGGGTGGGCTTAATTTTTGTATTCAAAAGATTGGTATAAATTCTTGAGTATCTCTCATTCGTCTCTCAAGCAAGATGACTTTGAATTCATACACTTTAGTGTTTTTGTTTTCCCTGAAAAGGCATTACCATCATATAGTTTGATATTAAGTTTACATTTTGACGCTGTCTTTAACTTTATCAGGCACTGAGAACTTAGGTGAGCTTGTTGCTACTGTTATGCAAAGGGTAGGTGCTGTTAGTGATCAAGAACACCCTCAGCTGTTGGTGAGTTCTGAAATTCTTTGAATGTGACTCATTTTGGAGTTTAAGATTTTCTGATCTGTTCTGTGGTCCTGTTGTAGTATGAAGACGATGAAGGTGATAAGGTTCTCCTTACAACTGATGGTGATCTTGTTGGTGCTGTTAGTCATGCCAGATCAGCGGGGCTAAAGGTAGTGTGCTCCAAAGCCAGTTAGCCTTTCCGGTCAATATTTTGTTTGAAGTGTGAGAAGGAAAATTTCAAACATCTATTTGGTTGTGATTAGATCTTAACAAATTCAAATGAATAATTATAGCTGTGAAAATGTTTGGGTTACACGCAACTATGCAAATACACCACTGTGCAAATTAATCACTCACACTATGTTCTGAATAGTCCTGGCAGTTCTTGTAGATTAATAGCAGTTGAATACTTTATACTTCTTGTATCATTCTATAGTATCTCCAATGTTCTTAGGACTTGGACCCTTTTTTTTGCAGCTTTTGAGATTGCATTTGGATTTTTCTGATTCAAGTCAACAAAAGACAGGACCAGAATCATGTTCTACTAGCACTGAGAAAACTGGATGGTTGACTCTCCGCTCTGGGATTTTTGCTGGTGCAGTTGCTTTGACAGGCATTGGCGTATTAGTTTACTTGAAGCGCTCCAACCTTTGATTTTCCGCTGATCTATTTAGAGGGTGAAAAAAAATAGTGATATGGAGTTTTGATTGTATTAAGGCTGTAAGGCGTTTACCAGCATCTGAAGATGTTTGAATGGTTTTTTAAAAAAAGTTGAAGATGGAAAGCAGCTTTTTCTCACGTAGCCAACAAGAACTGAACTTTTTTATGTCAGGAGAGGGAAGGGAAAGGAAAGAAAACCAACTTATGCAAGCTGGAGAACTTTTTTTTTGAGTCCAGTGGTAGGGTAATACGTATATACAAACGATGCTCTTGTGGTCAATTTTGAATGGGTGAAACCTTTGATCATCTGGCAAGTGTTTAGAAAGCAGAGTTCTTGATTGGAAGGAAAAATAGAAAAAGAAGTTGAACGCAAAGTTCTTTGTAATGGGTGGCCTATACTGTGATTGTGGAATGGTGCTGGTTTAAATCTTCCTAAGATTATGGCAATCAAAATTTGCGAAAAGGTCTGGAGATCCAGATTAAATTAAACCCTGTATTATGCTACTCGGATAATTTGTTTGCCTTGGGGCTACTGGATCAACTCGGATAAAGTTCTGATACCAATAACTATGAACAAATCACTAATATTGAGTAAGTCTTTGGTAGTGAGATAAAAACATAGATTTTTTTTTTTTTTTTCTGGTAGGGTGCGAAAATCACTTCCCTTCAACTATTGGCATAATGTTTTTCTTGGGGGCTTCAGAGTGAAGATAGTATTCTAAACTTGCTATAATCTGATTTGAATACAAGTATCTTTCGTGAGATTTTTTCCGTGACATGCATCAACTAGTCAATATTATAAATACAAGCAATAAATTGAACTATGTAACCTTGAATGCAGTTCACCTATAAATACTGGTAAAGCTAGCAAACTGTTACCAGATACAGTATTAATCAAACATGATAAAGAACCTGATCTCCCCTTCTTTAAACTTAGAGGAATGGTGCTTCTTGTTCTTGTTATACAAATCGTTATTTCTGGTGGTGCTGATAGCAGTGAGGTGAAGAGTAACTGCATGGACTTGCTTCCTCATGAAATTTGCACTACACATGGTCCGATGGGATGTGACTTAATATGTAGAAGGAAAAGGGGACCCAAGGCAAAGGGTTTTTGCGATTACTTTTGTGCATGCATCCATCCTTGCAGAACTAAATTAAAATCCACTGTTTCTTCTCTCTGATTATCACTTGTTATACATCAGTTCCAACTTCCATGAGTGCAGATTCAGGCATGGTTGCCTGAGAAAAAGTGGAAACTTTTAGTATTAATTTCGAATACTAACTAAATCAGGCTCTCATTGCAAGTCTCTGTTCATTTTCTCCATTGTAACTTGGACTTATTTTACTTGTACCTTATCCCCTACTGGAAGTTATTCATCTAAACACACCTGGGAAGCCTTGAGAAATAGGAGACCCAAGGTGTCTTGGTCTTCACTTGTTTGGTTTTCAGAAAAATGTCCCCAACCCCAAGCGGGCATGTCTTTTGTGGATTGCCTGCCTTAGGAAGCTTGCTACTAAAGATAGACTTTGAAGGTGGGGAATGCCTATTGACCCCCTGTGTTCTTTGTTCTCAGCATGATGCCAATCATCTCTTCTTTGAATGCAATTTCTCAAGACAAATTTGGCGTTCAGTTCTAAATCGATTTGAAGTTCACAGAAGGCCAGGGAACTGGGATGACGAACTTATCTAGGCTATGGGTTACTGTAAAGGTAATTCCTTTCGAACACTCCTCTTCAAACTGTCTTTAGCTGCAGGGGGTAATACATTTGGTTTGAGAGAAACTCTAGGTTGTTTGGGGGAAGGCCAATGAATTCAGACGTGATTTTTGCTCGCATAGAAGACAACATGACACTTCGGGTCTGCTCCTGAAAACATATCTCTAATTCATAGGAGAACCAAAGATCTTGTGATCTTTGGAATCTCTCTCTTCTAATTCTGGGTATTACCACCTCTTAAAAGTGATTTGATTCTTTTTGTAGTTTGTAATGGGTTTTCCTTGTACAATTTTTTCTGTGTAGTGAGGTTATTGCCGTGGTTTTTGGTTGGCTGGTTATTAAATGCATCATTTATAAATAAATAAATAAAGTCGTTAGATATGATATCTGTCGATTATGTCCCAAATTTCAGATAATCAATGTAAAATTACTTTCTAGCCTTATTCTACATTAGTATTTTTTTTTATTATCTTCTAGCCGTTAGATTTGTCTCACATCGCCTACTTAAGTCACCCAAACTTGGATAATAAAGTCTAGAGGTTACTCTATCTATTGCTAATTAGTTTTATGTTGAAACCCTCTAAAAATCTAACATAGTATGAGAGTTAGGTCTTGAGTGGCCTCACCTCTTGTTGGTTTGTCACCTCCATGTGCAGATTTTTAGACTTATTCTACATTGTCCCTATTGCAAATTAATTTTAGGGTGCAACCCTCCAAGAAATCTAACACCATTCAAACAAAAATACTCTCTATTTTGGATTTTTTTAATAGTCTGATCAAAAGTCGCCTAAATGGTGTACTTCAATGGTAGATTGGAGTGTTCTTCATCTAACACCGTACAAGTGGCTGCTATCTTAATTGTCCATTCATTTTCTCGATCGATATATGAACCAAAGAACAGTCCATCTCCACCTTTCTTCTCTTCTACAGAAGAAAGATCGAAGAGATCAAACTCTCCACAGTCAAAAGCGTCAATGGTGGTGACAATGACATTCGTTAAGGCTACTTAACACCGTTTTCTTCTGCTCGTTCCGTTACCGTGTTTTATTTGGCTTGCAATACGCAGAGGTCAGTTCATTTACTGCATTCTAACAACTTCTCTCTTTTTTTTTTTTTTTTATGTAATCAGGTGTCCGACGAGTTTTTTTTTTTTTTTTTTTGGTAAATGAAGCGTTTTATAGACAACCTAACAAAAACTCAGGGAGGAAAACCCCATTACAATCAAACTATACAAAGAAAGCCTACAACAAACTACTGAGCAACAAAACCCCTATGGGACAGAATTCCCCAACATTGTAGAAGAGATTTGCCAAAGATTACAAATACTTTGGTTCTCAACTGTGTTAGGGATATTCTTCCAAGTACATATTCTAAGCCTCAGGTTTTCTTGTATGCAAGCAAAGATTTCAGTTGAACTCTTAGAGCCCCCTCCAAACACTCGTGAGTTCCTTTCAAGCCAAATAAAGTACACCCCGGCGGCAAAAGCTAGCTTGAATGAAAGAGCCCAAAAAGTTGTCCCTTTACTAAAATTGAGGGCCCAGTCCAATTCATCCTCCCATTTACTAGCTGGCCTATGAATCTGAAACTTGTGAAGAACAGACTCCCAAATCTGCCTAGAAAAATGGCAGTCAAAGAAAAGATGAGCCGCAGACTCCTCAGTCTGAGAGCAGAGAATGCAAAGGGAATCAATTTGCATACCCCACCTCTTGAGTCTATCTCTAGTAGCAAGCCTCTTAAGGCAAGCAACCCAAAGAATAAAAGCCCATTTTGGAACATTTTGGGAATACCAGACAAATGAAGACCATCGTACCTTTGGTAGAATAAAGACCAGTAGAAGAGATGGACCAAGTAATCAGATCATCTCCATCCCCCAAAGTTAAAGTAGGGGTTGAGGCTTGAATCTGCTGAATTGTCCTGTTTCTGGCCCCAGGCCAGTGCCATTCACCATTCACAATATAAGAACTAGCTTTATCATATAAAGAGGAACCAAGTCTAGATAAAGATCTGTCATCAAAGAGTTTGTAGAGGGGACCATTTGGATGCCAATTATCAAGCCAAATGAAGGTGTCTTGCCCATTTCCGATAGAATGTTTAACAAAGTTCTGCCCCAAATTCCTTAGTTTCATCAGTTTTCTAACTGTCCAAGAACAATCATTTGGGATAGGCATTTACCAGAAGTTGCGGCCTTTAATAATGTAACTATGAATCCATTGGACCCAAAGAGGTTCCTCCTTTTTGCTCAAGGCCCACAGGTGTCTCAGCGTTGTAGTCTTGTTCCATAACTTCAAGGACTTGAAACCTAGTCCTCCTTCAGATTTCGGGGTACAAACTTCCAACCACTTCACTTTTGCCCCAGTTTTTTTAAGTACCTGACCAAAGAAAAGCCCTCAGTAATGCCTCCACTTCCTTTAAGATTTTCTGAGGAAGAATGAACAAGGAGCACCAATATGTTTGCATGCTGAAGAGAATTGACTGAATCAACAAAGCTCGTCCACCAAATGAAAGAGTTCTATTAGACCAGCTCTCTATTCGTTGTTGGGTTCTTTCTTTGAGAATGACACAATCCTCATACCTCAATCTGGTGGATATAAGAGGCACTCCAAGATACTTGACTGGTAAAGATCCCTCAGGGATAAGGAGGATATTTAAGATAGCTGTTTTCAGCTCTGTACCAACCCCAGAGAAGAAAAACTGACTTTTTTGGAGATTAGGTTTTAATCCTGAAGAATAAAACTTGAATTCACTGTCTAATTGTGCGGCCCACTTAAAACTTGAACAAATGATCTTGATGGAGTGATCCTAAAGGAATTGATACCATCTATTTAGATTTTGAACTTAAAACCTTCGAGGGAGCAAACGACCAAGAACACCTAGCGAACCACTTGGTGTTTCCTAACATCGCTATTTAATGATGAAACATGTACCATTTGTTTAACATGTGTACCATGTAGAGATTATACTAACTCTCGAAAAGTCCACTTTACTCCTTGTGCGTTGTGGCTCGTGTCGTGTGGATTATCTCTCTCACATTTCAACTTAACCACGCACGTAACTCTTGTGTGTGTGTATATATATACAGATTTTGTTGATAACGGATGTCCAGGCTAGCTTGTTCGCTCATCTAACTAAATTCGGAGGCCTTGAAGTTAACAATCGGGCTCCCAATTGAAATGTTTGGCCCCCATGAAATTCTTTTATTCAAACATGCGATTTCATGAAGCACAATCACATACTACTTTTCAGTTTTTCCATTCTCCCTTGGCCAAACCCTTGGGTCTGGATTATAAAACCCTTTAGAATTAGGACTTAAGTATCTATATAGGACAGAACCCCTATTTAAGTTCCCTTATGTCTTGTTATGGTTTTGTTATGCTTGTTATCAGTTTCGGTTATTTTCATAATGATTTTGTTTTGCCAAAAGTTACAGTGTCTCCAAAAGGAGGGGAGACACCGAAGTATTTCCGTATTGTAAGTGCCCGTATCAATACAACTTCTCTTTTTTGTAAAAAAAAAAAGAAAGAAAGAAAAGAAAAGAAAACAATAACAATAATTATTTGCCAAAAAAGAAAAGAAAAAGAAAAAAACGAGGGCGAAATAGAAAAGGAAGTTAGGGCAATGAGATTTGTATCGCCGTTTATCTATTTTCTATTTCGGGGAGCAATTCATACTGTAATTGGTAAGCTCTGTAATTGGTAAGCTTTGAATCTTATGTCAACGTTTTCCAATTTCCAACGCTTCTCCTATTCGCACATGGATTTCAATTTCAATTCCTCTCTCTTTGATTTCATTCTTTTCTGCACCAACTAAATTTCTCAATCGACTGCAATAGTTGCATCTATTCTATTTGTTTAAATCTCCAACAAATATTTAACTGAATTATCGTCCGCGTGACAGGTGTTTGTTTCCAATTAGAATTCTAATTCTACAAGAATGGAACCATTATTTTATTTTGGGGGTTCTTCATAGGTGTATTAATTAGTACTCCAAAAGGACAGATGCAATAAGTAAATCTATATGGTCTATGCAGTAGAGATATGAGGGTGAAGAAGACTTAATAAGAACACTCAAACTACAGGATTGAAATTAGAAAATACTACTGAGGATACTAACTATATATACTGAAGCTGTTATTAGTTACTTAGTTTGGACAAGTACCAAAGCTGCTAGCTGATGAAACTATAGAATCCAGTACTGATTTAAGATTATCTTTCTTGTCTAACACTTACTAGTCAATTAATTAAGTAAAAAAAAAAAATTGGTCAATCGCAAATTATAACAATTAAGTAATATACACAGGCATTTGGGCACAATCTTAATGAATTCAAAGCCTGAGCTAACATTGAAAATCCACTAGAGTCCCGTTAGGGTTGTGGCCAGACATGTGTTACAAAGTTGCTTCATTTTTCACTGAATGCCAACATCAGCTTATTAAGGCATCAGGGGATCGGTTAGTGCAAGCAGAGGTGAAGTTGTCGGAGCTTCAAACCTTTTTTTTTTTTTTGATAAGTTCTTCAAACTTGTTTAGCTTTGGTAAATGAAGCAGGGAGTGCAGCTAACGTGGAACTCGAGACTGCCAATGCAAAGAGAGAATTGGCAGAGTTACAATTATTCGCTGTCGAGGGAGAGATCAAAACTTTGCTTTCAAAAGCTGGTTGTTTGGAGGAAGAGGTCTGAAAACAGGAAGGCTTTGTCGAAGGAAGCTGTGGCCAAGTGTCGGAATTTGGAATATGAAATTTTGAAAATGAAGCGCAAAGTGGACATCCGGAATGCAGCAATATTGAATGGAGAATGGAAAATAAAGCAGGTCAGGTTTCTAGCTGCTTCTTTTTTCCTGTAAATATAACCCTCTCAATGCACCAATGAAAAGAAAAAGAACAATTAATGAGTAGATAACAAAGCAATACGTACGTCTTCCCAATCCTTTATTGAGATTCATAACATTTCGTTGATTCACAATTATTGGGGCTACAAATAACTAGGATGTCAGCCATAAATAACTACAATGGGGCTTGATACTATGTGGTTATCCTGGTCGATCCACTTGAGAAAACCATAATTTATGCTTGGTGAATCCTTCTCAATCTGCACGGTCACAACAAAACTCTGCTTCTGATATTTGCTTTTGAATACGAGAATACTGGGCTCTACTTTGATACTCATTCCGGTAGGAACAGCTAAAACTGCTTGGTAAATGGCTTCGCTGTCTCCCACATTCGTCACAACCCTGCTGAAGTTCTTTGATCTGGCTCCTTTAGGAAATATGGCGATAAAAGAAGGGTAATTGAGGTCAGTACGATTTTGACTGCAACTCCATTGATTTCTCCTGAGGACAGAGCTCATTTGCTTCTTAGTGTAGCCAAGGCTGCACAAAAACTCGATATAATCTTGGATACCCAAATCGTATATCAGGCCAGGGTCCATGGCTTTGTTGGGATTGATATGGCCTGCCCCGAAATCAAGAGGTGTGGCAGAGAGTCCTGCCCCTTGGTCTTTGATGGTTGTGCCCGTATTGTCAACTATTTCTGCACTGGTCATGATTGCTGATCTTATGGCTGCAGGACTCCAGTCTTGGTGAACGGCCTTTAGTAATGCTGCAACTCCTGCAACATGGGGGGTTGCCATTGATGTTCCAGAGTTGAGTGCATAATCTGTGACCAACTTGTAATTGCATGTTGCCACAGAAACCGTATAGGGTGGAACTGCTGCAAGAATATCCACCCCAGGGGCGAGAATGTCTGGTTTCAGAATGCCTGGGTTTATTGGGTCAGGCCCTCTAGAAGAAAGATCCGCCACCTGAGGTGCTGGTTCTGTGCCCAAACTTGTCATTGTGAACCTCATGCTCTTTATCATTGCGTTATTCACCCCGGTTGCATATTCTCTGACTGAAGTCCAAGAATTATTTGTCAGCACCATGATAGGAAAAGTGTAATATTCTGGATATATAACTTGGTCCCCCAAGAAGACTCCCGCAAGTCCGCTGGCTTTCTGAACTTCTTCCTTCTGAAAAATGTTGCTATCACACAGGACTACCTTTCCGGCAACCTCTTCCCGATCCAAAGCTGAGCATGTTGCTTTGCTTAGATTACCACCCCCATAATATAAAGGCGTGTCAGAAAGGTAAAGGCTTTCTGGGAAGTAGGATGTTCCTCCCAAGGGTAGCCCATTTCCTAGGCGCATTGCTGCTGCAAAACTTCGGTCAACAGTGCCAGCACCTACGGTTGTGATCCAAGGTGCTCCATTGCGTATCTTATTTCGAATTCCATCATTTCCAGCACCACAAATAACAACAATCCCTTTCTCCATTGCCGAAAGCGATGCGATAGCTACGTTGTCCTCGAAATAAGGTGGTATATCTGGATAGTGTGCAGACAAAGACAAAGACATGATGTCCACTCCATCGGCAATTGCTTGGTCCATTCCAGCAAGCAAATTGCTCTGTGTAAATTTATAACCTGTGCTTGTTTTCCAGGCGATCTTGTACATGGCAATGTGTGCACTTGGTGCTACCCCTCTGGCTGTGCCTCTAGCATAGCCAAAGTAACTAACACCAAGGACTTGGTTACCTGCTGCTGTGGACGAGATGTGGGTTCCGTGGCCGAAAGAGTCTCTAGCAGATTCAAAGTCACCCTTGTGAATTTTTTCACCAGAAGCAAGGCATCCTTTGCTAAAGGACTTGGCTCCAATGAGCTTCCTGTTACAGGATGAAGGGCTAAACTCTGTCCCATTCTCACATTTTCCCTTCCATCTCTCCGGCACTGGGGACATCTCTTTGTCCTGAAAACTTTCGCTCTCTGGCCAAATACCTGAATCGATTATACCTGTGATGACGTCTTTGCCATAAGAAGAAGCAGGCCATATCCCGCTTTTATGTTTCAGGCCAAGGAATTTGGGGGTGTGGGTTGTGAAGAGCTTGCCAAAGGAATCGTGTTGCGTTGCACTGTGAGCCGGGTGCTTCTCGATTTCAGATAGTTGAGAGGGTGTGAGCCTGATGCTGAAGCCATGAATGACATGGTCATATGAATAGAGCAATTGATCTTCATGGAATGAGGACAATGATGTTAGTGTAGATCGGTGCCATGACTCATCGGTTGAGAATGTTTCTGGTTTCTGTGAACGGTCCATGTGGATGATGTATGTCTTGTATTCTTCAGATTTTGCAAAGGAATTACTGACCCCCAAGAGGAGGAGTAAAAGTAGCCATGGAAAGTAGTGGGGGTTCTGTGAAGCCATGGAAAGTAGTGAGAGTGGGATTGGTTTAGTAATGAGGCAAAACATTTGTGACATTGGATTTATATAGATGAGCCCCTGTTTTTATGTTGATAATTGTGACGTAAGTGCCTACATGAGCATGAGATGAAATACTTAAGTACACAATTTGGGATGCCAGTTCACTGAAGTGGTTGGTTCAGTGGGGAAACCTAATACTTAGGGATTTACTTTCTTTTAGGCCTCAGGTTTAAATTCGAATGCATGTTGCTTGTCTTTATCTTATTTTAATTTTGTGAAATTGTTGTTGATAGAGTGTTGGTCTTGATGACATCCTCTAATATACATATACATCTAATAAATCCAAAGCAACAGCAATATAGATGACATCTCTATACCACATATAGGTCACTAGGGGCCACTCAATGTGACACATTCGTTGTTTGGTGATATTAGAAAATTTCTACAGTGTTAAGTTATGCAGTTAAGACCATTTTAGGTTAAAAGTTGTAACTTCTTCATCGTGAAGGGGAAAAAAGATAGCCTCCCACCTGCTTATCTGTTTTTAGGTTAGTATTTCCATCGATCGAAATTTCTCTATTTGTTCGGTTGCCTGTTATCTTAACTCGTTGCATCTTTCTCCTTTTCATCTTGAAGGGGAAAAAAATTAGCCTCCCACCTACCTGCCTATCTGTTTTATGCTGGGACATTACTCTGTGAAGTTTTGCTTTTCTTTCGGTATGTCTTGTTGAGTACATCTACAGCTCTCACAAGTTCCACCATTTATCGAATGAAGAAAGAGTACAAGTTACCTCTGTGAAGTTGCGACCCAAATCAAATCAGGCTTCACATACCCGACATGAACAATTAAATTTCTTAAGTTTTCTCCAGTATAGCAAAATGTGCAATTTAATATTCTTGTTTCCTTCTTTAGCTCCTTTGTGCAGGGTAGGATGCATTTTTTTGTTTTCTAAGTTTTGTCAACCAGTGTATATTCACTTGGGTTGGTGCCTTGGTGCATTATATTTGGACTAAAAGGCCGGGGCACACGTGATGCATGTGCAAGTTGAATTTCACAATATTTTTGTAAAAAATGCTTCCCACTTATTGTTTGATTGAATTTTCACAAATGTTGTGAAAATTCGACTTTCACACGCATCTTCGAACTTACATAAACACTCAATTTTTCTGTCCCAAGAGGAAGAAGAAGAGAGCATCACCATATCGTCTAGTTTGATTTTTAAATTGACCTGCATACACATGCAAAGAGAAAAATTGGAGTTTGTTTACGTTTTTTTCTTGATTCTAATTTCACTGACGATGATGCGAAGAAGGCTGAAGATGAGGTATTCTTCTACAAAGTATAGTTGGGACCAGATTTGGTTGATGAGGCAGATGAGAAATTAAGAAGAGTGAGAATCCTCGTTTCTTTTTTGAGGGAGAAAGCTGGGAACCAAACGGGGCCTTGTTGGCTGAAAAGGAGTTCCTAACTGCAGTGCGCCCAAACGATTGTCATTTTGGTGCACACAGCATAGTGCACAGCGCAACACATCCCCCTAGTCCCCCTCCCTCTCTCTCTCTCTAGTATATGGCTGGATTGTGTTGGTTATTGGTTCTCTGATTATATGTCCTCTAATAAAAGAAAATGTTAGTTACATTTTCGAAATTATTATTGAATGTCATTATTTGTATTTTACTTTGTGGGTTTCAAAACGTGGGCGGGGTATGATTTTTTTTTTTTAATAGGAACCGGGCTCTGCTCATGTTAACCTCTCTCCGGTTACTGTCCAGTTTGGACTTTTGCAAGCTTTAATTTCACGGGTCACTATAATGATCGGAACCGTTTATGTTGTAGATGTCATCGAGAACTTCAACCTCTCCAAAAAGCATGTTGATCGGGTACCGTTTGATAATCGATCGACCCACAAAAATGCAAATTGGACAGTAAATGGAGAGGTAAACATGACAGGAGCCGCTTCCTTTTAATAACTCAAGTGTACTTCAGGCCACCTTACATGTATCTAGACAAATTTCGGCTGATGAATTCCGTTGTCTACCAGCAAGGGCCTAATTATGCCAGGCCAAAGACCCATATTAGCAAACGCAAAGCAGTAGATAGCACATCTGAAAGGTTTTAAACTTGAGACTTTAGGAGTTGGCACACTCCTAATTAAATCTCCAACTTTGACCACCATGCTACTAACATTCTAGAGTTAAAGGAGGCTGAAAAATAATGACCAAACAAACAAATAGTGTGATTCTTCACCGTTAAAGCTCCTTTCACACCAAAAAAAAAAAAAAAAAAAAGAGGGGCTTATTTGTAGGCCGAATTGTGGGATTCAGCCTCCATTCCAACGAAGATTTGGTATTTTAGTTTTTAGAGATTTTCGCATTATTTCAAACCTTAATTTTTGTATTCATTTTTCTTTTTGTTCAAATTTTAAGTTCATGTTCATGTGATTTCTATGAGATGCGATCTTTTTGCGATTTTTGTGAATCATAGTGCATCTTATGGAAAATTATAAATAAGAAATTAATTCAACTTGTAAGAAAATTAGTAATTTAATGATTTTATTCAGAAAATGGTAGAAATTTCTCAAAAAGATCCAGCTCATGTCATGTATTTACGAAGAGAGTTGAAGCACTGAATTATAAATAAAAAAAGTGCCATTAGAAGTAAAAGATGTAAATCATTGTAATCTCGTTACAGTAATCTTTTTGAAACCTACACAGATCAAAACTATTTCTTTTTAACCAACAAATAGACCTACCATAAATATTTATTTATATCACTAAAGTATCGTAATCGGATGCACTCAAATTCCTACTTCTTGGAATTTATTGAGAAAACACACTCCAAAACTAAGACTTTCATTTCGTCTGCTTGTGCTCGTACTTCTCATTTCTACGGGTAAATCTATTCTCGTTATTCCTTTTATACCAAAATCTGCTATGACAACTACCGTAGCGAAGTGCAGGTTTGCTGGCAAAGGTGGTGAGTTTGACAAGGTTTCCCACCGGTGTTTCCCTTGGATGCAGCCGGTCTTTGCCTAACGGTTTGTGGTGATCTTGAGGCAGGTGTTAGCTGTGGTACGATTTTGGCCAATTCTGTTTCTATTGCTGTTGGTGTCTGCTTTGCGAGTGTTGATGTTGTCCTGGTCCAGGCAGTGGTGAACCTAGGATTTACCTCACGTGGGAGCACATTGTACTAATAACTTACGAGAAGTGCTACAATACACACCCCTTATTTGGGTACGTGTGTATCATATGCACCTTCATTGATTACCATTGGATGTTTGAAAAATGATCTGGAGCCTTTAAAATGTTACGATAGGTTACTAACAACTAACATGTTACCAGTGCAACAGGTAAACCTTATGAATTAACCAAAATGGAAAGAAAATTCCCTCAAGCCTTTCACTCTCTTCCCAACCACCGTATATCTCTCTCTTTTCCTTTGAAAAATTAGGCCCAATTTTATTTTTGATAATTAATTTGTGTTAAAAATAATAATTTTATTTTTTAAAAACTTTGAAGCTAAAATTATTTCAAGTGAAAATAATTTACTTCTTTAAAATACGTTGTTCTCGATAATTATTAAAGAAAAAAGATACTATCATTATTATAATGTAATAAAAAGTCAAGTTAAGACATTTTTTTTTTACAGGATTTTTAAAGGCCAATGATTTTGGCACTCTCCATTTTGTTAATGACTCTCCCAAGGGGAGTGCCATTAACAAAATGGGAAGTGCCAAAATCAACACCCTTTTTAAAGTGTTTCATATATGTAGTCAATTTTATTTTATTTTTTGGAATTTTTTGAAATATTATGATGTTTAACATTTTTTACAATACCATTAATTGTATAGTGAACTTTCACATACAGATCAAAAAAAAAATATTTCACACAAATAGTCCAATTAAAAGGAATAACGTAGTCGATCATCTGTATTAATCAAGGAGGAAACACTAACAAAGTTAATGGATGATCAAGAGAGTGATGGTGGCGAGATAAATTTACCAATACATTTTAGAGTTATGTGTAAAAGACAACAATATTTAGGACGTGCTATTTATTTTTTGGCAATAGACATACTACTAGAGTTTTGTAAATTAGTGCTCGCATCTTAATTACAAATAACTAATACTCATATTTGATAATGTAATCGATTACAAGTGTTATCGATACCAATCAATTACGCAATTGAAACCGCAGAGAAATATAGTTTATCATGTAATCAATTATTTGTGTTATTCAAAACAATTGATTTTAGTCTATCATGTAATCAATTATTTGTCATTTTGGTGCACACAGCATAGTGCACAGCGCAACACATCCCCCTAGTCCCCCTCCCTCTCTCTCTCTCTAGTATATGGCTGGATTGTGTTGGTTATTGGTTCTCTGATTATATGTCCTCTAATAAAAGAAAATGTTAGTTACATTTTCGAAATTATTATTGAATGTCATTATTTGTATTTTACTTTGTGGGTTTCAAAACGTGGGCGGGGTATGATTTTTTTTTTTAATAGGAACCGGGCTCTGCTCATGTTAACCTCTCTCCGGTTACTGTCCAGTTTGGACTTTTGCAAGCTTTAATTTCACGGGTCACTATAATGATCGGAACCGTTTATGTTGTAGATGTCATCGAGAACTTCAACCTCTCCAAAAAGCATGTTGATCGGGTACCGTTTGATACTCGATCGACCCACAAAAATGCAAATTGGACAGTAAATGGAGAGGTAAACATGACAGGAGCCGCTTCCTTTTAATAACTCAAGTGTACTTCAGGTCACCTTACATGTATCTAGACAAATTTCGGCTGATGAATTCCGTTGTCTACCAGCAAGGGCCTAATTACGCCAGGCCAAAGACCCATATTAGCAAACGCAAAGCAGTAGATAGCACATCTGAAAGGTTTTAAACTTGAGACTTTAGGAGTTGGCACACTCCTAATTAAATCTCCAACTTTGACCACCATGCTACTAACATTCTAGAGTTAAAGGAGGCTGAAAAATAATGACCAAACAAACAAATAGTGTGATTCTTCACCGTTAAAGCTCCTTTCACACCAAAAAAAAAAAAAAAAAAGAGAGGCTTATTTGTAGGCCGAATTGTGGGATTCAGCCTCCATTCCAACGAAGATTTGGTATTTTAGTTTTTAGAGATTTTCGCATTATTTCAAACCTTAATTTTTGTATTCATTTTTCTTTTTGTTCAAATTTTAAGTTCATGTTCATGTGATTTCTATGAGATGCGATCTTTTTGCGATTTTTGTGAATCATAGTGCATCTTATGGAAAATTATAAATAAGAAATTAATTCAACTTGTAAGAAAATTAGTAATTTAATGATTTTATTCAGAAAATGGTAGAAATTTCTCAAAAAGATCCAGCTCATGTCATGTATTTATGAAGAGAGTTGAAGCACTGAATTATAAATAAAAAAAGTGCCATTAGAAGTAAAAGATGTAAATCATTGTAATCTCGTTACAGTAATCTTTTTGAAACCTACACAGATCAAAACTATTTCTTTTTAACCAACAAATAGACCTACCATAAATATTTATTTATATCACTAAAGTAACGTAATCGGATGCACTCAAATTCCTACTTCTTGGAATTTATTGAGAAAACACACTCCAAAACTAAGACTTTCATTTCGTCTGCTTGTGCTCGTACTTCTCATTTCTACGGGTAAATCTATTCTCATTATTCCTTTTATACCAAAATCTGCTATGACAACTACCGTAGCGAAGTGCAGGTTTGCTGGCAAAGGTGGTGAGTTTGACAAGGTTTCCCACCGGTGTTTCCCTTGGATGCAGCCGGTCTTTGCCTAACGGTTTGTGGTGATCTTGAGGCAGGTGTTAGCTGTGGTACGATTTTGGCCAATTCTGTTTCTATTGCTGTTGGTGTCTGCTTTGCGAGTGTTGATGTTGTCCTGGTCCAGGCAGTGGTGAACCTAGGATTTACCTCACGTGGGAGCACATTGTACTAATAACTTACGAGAAGTGCTACAATACACACCCCTTATTTGGGTACGTGTGTATCATATGCACCTTCATTGATTACCATTGGATGTTTGAAAAATGATCTGGAGCCTTTAAAATGTTACGATAGGTTACTAACAACTAACATGTTACCAGTGCAACAGGTAAACCTTATGAATTAACCAAAATGGAAAGAAAATTCCCTCAAGCCTTTCACTCTCTTCCCAACCACCGTATATCTCTCTCTTTTCCTTTGAAAAATTAGGCCCAATTTTATTTTTGATAAACAAGTTCTGTTAAAAATAAAAATTTTATTTATTAAAAAATTAGAAGCTAAAATTATTTCAAAAGAAAATAAATTACTACTTTAAAATATGTTGTTCTCGATAATTATTAAAGAAAAAAGATACTATCATTATCATAATGTAATAAAAAATCAAGTTAAGGCATTTTTTTTACGGGATTTTTAAAGGCCAATGATTTTGGCACTCTCCATTTTGTTAATGACTCTCCCAAGGGGAGTGCCATTAACAAAATGGGAAGTGCCAAAATCAACACCCTTTTTAAAGTGTTTCATATATGTAGTCAATTTTATTTTATTTTTTGGAATTTTTTGAAATATTATGATATTTAACATTTTTTACAATACCTTTAATTGTATAGTGAACTTTCACATACAGATCAAAAAAAAAATATTTCACACAAATAGTCCAATTAAAAGGAATAACGTAGTCGATCATCTGTATTAATCAAGGAGGAAACACTAACAAAGTTAATGGATGATCAAGAGAGTGATGGTGGCGAGATAAATTTACCAATACATTTTAGAGTTATGTGTAAAAGACAACAATATTTAGGACGTGCTATTTATTTTTTGGCAATAGACATACTACTAGAGTTTTGTAAATTAGTGCTCGCATCTTAATTACAAATAACTAATACTCATATTTGATAATGTAATCGATTACAAGTGTTATCGATACCAATCAATTACGCAATTGAAACCGCAGAGAAATATAGTTTATCATGTAATCAATTATTTGTGTTATTCAAAACAATTGATTTTAGTCTATCATGTAATCAATTATTTGTGTTATTCAAAACAATTGATTTTTAAATCTATTGCAATGTTGTTTTTAACTTAATTCGCAATTGATTAGAGGACTTACTGAGATCGATCAATTAGCAAATCGATTGAGTAATCGACTTCACATTGTTTCCCAATAGTACTCAATTCAATTACAAAATCGATTATTGTCTAATCGATTACATAATTAAACATAACAAAATTGATTATATATTCGATTATGATGTCTAATTTATTATAATTTTTATTTGCAAAATTGCAAAATCAATTATATATTTGATTATGACGTCTAATCAATTATAAAATCTAATCGATTATGGAATTGAACATTGACATAATAGATTACACATTTGATTAACTACCGTTAAAAAAAATAATTAAGTAATTGATTGCACAATTGATAATACGTTATTTAAAAGTTATGAAATGGACTAAAATGTTACGATTCCGTAGTGAAAATGTTACGATCTGAAAATGATACGATTTTTTTTATAAAGTTATGAAACACACCAAAATGTTATGATTCTAAAAATGTTATGAATCGTTGCTATAAAGTTACAATCGATTAGCATAAAAGTTACGAATGCACTAAAAGGCTATGATTTGTAAGAAAAATATTCTGAATGAAAAGTTACGAATTTTTGGTATAAAAGTTACGATAGACCTAAAATGTTATGAATGACCGGTTCAGCAGGTAATTTTTATGAGGTGACACAATATGGACCACACAATAGGTGCATATGATACACACCTTAAAGGGGTGTGTATTGAAGATTTTCCCATAACGTTAAGCAAAAATCAAAATTAAGCACAAAGCCACAAACTATGGGAAATTGAATTGCAAATTTCAGCTATGGGAAATTGAATTGTAAATTTCAGCTATGGGAAATTGAATTGTAAATTGTACTGCAATTGGCTGCTAGATTTTGTGGAGCGGCGGTGCGAGCTTGGCAATAGTGCTAGGGTTGTCTTCTCTTTGGGCTGGGCTTGTGGTTTTGGGTTTTTTTTTTTTTTTTTGAGGTTGTTATTTTGGGTTTGGCCCTTTTCGAGGTTTGACATTTTAGGTGTTGGGATTTTGGTCCATTTGGGCTTAGCCCACGGGTGTTTGGGCTTTAGCCGTTCATGTGTTTTTTATATACAACCTTGGTTGAATTCCTCTTCCCTCTCCCTTACCTTGTTGTACCATTTGTAGAGTTTTTCTTAATAAAATGCTACTTTTGCCAATCAAAAAAAAAATTACGAAGTAGAGAATAAATAAACCAACAAGTAATCAAAACAAAAACTTATGTGGTTCCAATCATGAAGTCAAAACTTTCACGTACTCCACCAATGAAGAGCAAGAGGGGATTCAATATCAGAGGCGGGAGATTATAAATAGCCAGCTATTTCTATCCCTCTCGATGAAGTAAGTTACGAACGATTTACTTTGATATGAATCTCCAAAGAGGTGTAGACACCCTATTTTGGACTTTTCAAATTAGTTTACGTACTTATGGTATTTGATTCCCCGATGATAAATAAGGTTAAGAACATCTCGAGATTGTTGGTGTGTTTGAGCTTTGAGCGTTCCAAACCTTATCCGAATCAATGCCAAAAACCCTTTCAAACTCTTCAAGCCAGAACCAAATGGCCTCAACAAAATCCTACTTTCATACGCTGGTCCTGAACGGGCGTACGCCAGTGATCTGCCACGTGTCAGTCATCGGTCAACTTTGACCGTTGACCAGACTTCGACTAACGTGCGCCAATCATCCAGTGGCATGCGCCAGTCAAACCTCTGGTCAAACTTGTGTTTTTCAGCATGCAGAAGCCATGGTTAGGGGTCTACAGCACATGAGAACTTTTTAATCAGACGAAAAAATAATTTTCGCCAGGGGACATCTCTTACACACCCATCCCATCACCTTTTCCTCTCATCCAATGAGAGTGAAGCCTTAGGGGCTAAGCTACCAGCCTCTTTGACTGGTTACAACCCCTCTCTCTCTCCCTCACCTCCTATATATCCCCCCCTCCATTAATTGCTCTTTTAAGGGGTTACAAGGTACAAAAGAAAAAAGGTTCCCAAGTCTCTTTCTCTATCTCTCTTCTTTGGTTGCTTGCTTTCTCTTCTTCCACCACTTGAAAGAGTAAGCAAGAAACCCCTTTTATACATTATCCACATCCAAACTCTCATCATCCATCTCTCAAACCTCAAACTCAAGCTCAAAACACACCATCAAACTCAAGAACCAAAGGTATACACCTTTGTACTGTTTTCCTGTTCTGATCCCTGAGGGGGGCTGGTAGGGTAAAAGCTGGTAATCAATACCAGTCCTGGCCTTAAAGCTAGCAAGTCACAAAAATCATGTGAGCAAAGGACCAGCGCGCGCCGGTTGTTAGTACGTGTGCGCCACTCCGTGGTTGCACACGCAGATCTAGAGTGGGGACCGGGACCTTCTGGGATCTGTCTGGGACATGACTGAAGTGCGCCAGTCGTTGAGTGGCGTGCGCCAGTCGTGAGCCTTTCGGAACCCGCGTACTCCATTTGTGAGCTGGTGTCACGACCTGGATTTTTAACATAAGTAAATAGATCATTTCGATAACTAATCCTCACATACGGCTAATAATGACCAAAATGAGTTTTCCCTCCTGTTTAATTACAAATCAAGTCCCTAAGTTTAAAGAAATACATCCTTGGCTCCATGGCCCAAATTTAGTCAAATACAAGTGCAAAGTACTTAGAACATTTCAACTTGAGTCAAAAGATAATTCAAATGTAAATTAGTTACAAGACCATCATTAATCAAAAGTAAGTCTATTAAAAGATGAGTGAGTAACTAAGTTAAGTTGGCGTCCAAAATCTTCGTGTCCAAGCACATCATGGCATGAAATCTATTGTCCGGCGCTAGAACCTGAAAAGAAGGATTTTGTTGAGTTACACTAGCCCAGTAGGAAAATCTATACTCAAACTATATGAAAATGCGAAGAACATGCACCAAGAGTGAGTGAAGTTCAATAAGCGAACACGAGAAACAAAGGGGCACCACGATGAATCGAAGGACAACGATTACTGGATCCAATATGTCTTAAAGATATCTCTAAACATTTCGTACATCAACTAGGAGTAACATTGAGCACATATCAATCTAATAACCCAAGACTATTTCACGAACCATTTTAAGATTCCTCCAGTAAATGTCACACTTAACTTCCTCTTCTTTTCCCATTCACCATCAAATCTCTTTCATAAAAACATTCCTTTTTTATTTACCAAAATATTTTTAAGAAGACTCTCGACCTTAATGGGTCAGGCTCCGTTGATTCAAGTTTAAATACCGGAATCCGTTGATTTGTGCTCAAATACCGAAAACCGTTGATTCGCTCAAGAATAGCCGGAGGATTTTCATAAAAATCCTTTTTCCAAACCAAATTCTTTCCTCTTCAAAAACTTTGATGATATCAATTATTTATTCCCTTTTTCAACAGTTAAAATCTCAAACAATAAACAGTCCAAATGACAACAAGAACTTCTATAATCAATCATAACTTCCTTCTTCATGCTAGATATTGAACTGTGTTACCACCCGTTGCGTTACAGTGAATTCTCTCCACCTGGATTTCCGCATTACCACACCTTGCGTTGCGGGCCCTCTAGAGTCTCCGCATTACCACACCTTGCGTTGCAGGACCCTCAATTCAAATTCATAACTCACGCAAACACATATGCATTTACAATCCGAATACAAGAAGACAATACTTCCCAAGGTCACAGTCTTTCATTCATCCTTATTCGATGTATCACACACTCACAAACATGTCCTTTTGTACATTTTTAAATACCTTAAGTTCATATTATCCCTTAAAGCCTATCACGACGGCCTACGTCACGTACCAACCCCACAACGACTCCCTGACACACCACCCACTAGGTTCTAAACGAGGATCTTATAGAACGAGCGCCAAAGGAACCTAAGAAGGTCAACGAGACGAATCGTGAAGACACAAATTTCCCTATTGTCATTTGGACTATTAGACAAACTCACATCAACCAACTATACATCCTTCGATACACCTAGTGTAGCCTACGATGTTCAATAACGGTTCTACGATACGTTTTCCATTCCACCAATCACCACATCACGTCATAGCACTTAACAAGTCTATATCGTTCATTGAGACATGACATAACATCTACTACAATCAACCGGATGCATAAATAATGTACGAGTACCATATTCATTTAATTCTACACTTTCTTTTACTACAACGAGAGCTAAAGGGGCGGGTATGATCAATGAATCATCGGAATACGAGCAATCAAGCTTAGATGTGATTTGAAGACGTTTAAAAGGTATTAGAAGTGTTCGGGGGTCCAAACTATGAAAGGAGAAACTTTTCAAAAATTTCCAGTTTGGTACATGTAGCAAGGTAAAGGTGCTACATGTAGCCAGTGAATAAAAGGTACAATCTGAGTTTGCTACATGTAGCGGGGTAAAGCTGGTACATGTATCCAGCGATTAGAAAATAAATTTTGGGGTTTGGTACATGTAGTGGGTTAAGGGCGCTACATGTAGCCAATGAACGAAATTAAAGAAATCTGGGTTTGCTACATGTAGCGGGGTAAAGTTGGTACATGTAGCATCTGGGATTTTCAGCACGATTTGACAGATTTCAAGGGCAAACACGAGGCTTCCAAACAACGATCCAAGGTAACTTTTTGGATACCGAATCAACTCATAAACATATAGAGGAAGTTAGAAATTCCTACCTCGATTCAAAGAACGAAACCCGAGAAGGTAGAACGAGCCCTAGCTCCCAACTCTTGAAATCGACCGAGATCTTCCTCCCGAGCCTCACCCAACGCGATCCGAGCCCGGGGTTGCGTAGAGGAGGTGAAATGAGGGTGGGTTCTTGAGAACTTTGAGGTGTTTTGAGAGAGCAAGAGAGAGAGAGATAGATACGGTAGAGAGGGAGGGAGACGACGTGAGGAAGAGAGAGGAGGAGATAAAATGCTCTCCTACAATGCACACACACACACCTTATATAGTCCCATATCTTGAAATTACACATTCACCCCTCACTCTTCTATTCATTCACTTAAGCCCCTATTCAAATATTCACCAAATAAACCATAATTTCCCAATTTAGCATTTAATAAGCATTTCAAGAAATTAAAATTATTCGGGTCTCTACAGCTGGGGTCAGGATCTTTGTTTTATGCTTTATTTCTTGTCTATTCATCACTGTGAGCATGCCTAATAACTAGTTTACTGCTTTCCATAGTTAAAGTTGCTAGTTTTATCTTCAACATCCATTTCTGTTGCTTTGGAAGGCCTCTGGGATCCTTCTGGTCATGTTCCAGAACCCAGATGAAGCAACGTCAAGCATTGGATAAATGGAACAAGTGGCGCACGGTCCTCATGGACTGGCGTGCGCCATATGTACCAAGAATCCAATGGTTGGCCCTGGCTTCTTAGCTTAGTCCTGGCCTCAGCTTGATCCCCCACACTGTTTATGGGGTTTTCTGTTTATTTCATTTATGTTTGATTTGTTGCTGCAATCTGTAACTGTAATTGTATATAAACTGTGATATCAACTGCGTGATTTGCCCTGGGTGTGCACTGGTCCACTTCAGAGCCCAGAGGGTTGAGAACAAAGCTATGAGCTTGGACTCACTGAAGTGCGCCAGTCAATGGTAGGCGTACGCCAGTAGTGTTAGCATGCATTGGTCTATCCAGTGCGTGCTGATACGTTGCTTGTGCATGTCACTCCCGGGCAGCGCACTCCAGTTTGTCCAAAACACTCACAGAAGTGTTTGTTCTCAATCTATTATACATTGTTCATAAACCATTCAGTCTATTGTTGCCATGTAAATACAACTTGCCACTATGTTAATCCCTATTAACTGTTCCCCCGCCCTAACTGGCTAAAAAATGATCAAAGAGAGAAAAATGCAAATGTTTTACAAAAGTGCCTGAGTAGAGACCGATCTCCCGATTGGACGAGTGGGGTGCTATAAAACCCTTCCCCTCTCGTAATCTGGCTCCCGAACCTCAGATATCGAAGGTGACGACGGTCCAGTCTACAAGCCTTTTTCAAATCAAACAAACGTGATAAAAACGTTTTTCAAACCGGTTCCTTGGGTATTTTCCGCAAAATCCGAGTGGCGACTCTCACAATTCGGCATTTCGTCATGCTTTCCAAACAAAAAGAGCGCAACCCGAATTTCATGAACTAAAAATGAAAATTTTTTAGGGGTGTGTGCCCACGAGAGGTAAAATCTGATTACAGTAATCTTAAAACGATTTCCTGTATCGTAACCAAGTCAATGTACTAAATACAAGCAATAAATTGTAAAATCTGATTACAGTAATCTCTTAAAACGATTTCGTAACCAAGTCAATGTACGAAATATATACAAGCACTAAATACTCACACCTTTAACAGTAACCAACATGAACAACGTCTTACCTTTAACAATACCACTGTGGATGGCCTAAGGCTATATAAATTTGACTAAAAATCTGCAATCAGACACATCAATCCATTCTTCTTGCTGGAACGTCGATCGAGTGGGTAGAAAACTTGACAAATTAATCCAACATGAAGAACGTCTCCCCTTTTAACTTAACATTGGTGCTTGCTCTCATACTTTTCATTTCTACAGGTGATTCTATGATCTCATGCATTTTAATTTTGACCAATCCATTGTGACTAATTTGTAGCCTGCATGCGCTGTATCATGTGTCTTAATTGGGGTGTGTGTATGTATATAGATATAGTTCCCATCTGGTAGGGATGTCCTTATTTTAGCAAAATGCGGACTTCTCTTTCAACGGCTGTGAAAGGGAAGCAACTTGTGGGTAAAAATAAGCTAGGTCGGGTAAAAAGAGCCTCGCGGGTTGGTCCAGGTCTAACACGTGGGTCTCCTCTCCTCATACCGTACGACTTCGGCTCATTCAATTTCAAACAGAGAGAGAGAGAGAGAGACGACGACAAACACAAAGCAGGAGAAGAAGAAGAAGATCGAAATGACAAAGTACAAGAAGATCGAAGAGACGAAAGGTATCTCTCTGTCTGTTTGAATATCTCTCTCTCCCCATTTATGTTAGGGTTTTCTTTGTTAAACGATGAATGAAGAACAAATCGAACCCACTCTCTCCTCATTCTCAGTCTATTCCCCTTCCCCGACCTCATTTCCAAATTTTGAACAACACCAAAAACTTCTCTCAAGCCACATGTGCAGCCCAAATTCATATTCAAATATGTATGACGGCACGTTTTAAATTTTAACTAATTCATTTGAGTTTCTAATTCCATCTCATCTCTCAAACAAACCCTACTATTAAAAAAAAAAACCCTAACTCAAAAAAAAAAATGCAGACTTGATTTTCTCTGAAAAAAACCCTAACTCAGAATAAAAATAAAAATACAGAAGAATGATATCGCAGGAAGCTAGATTAGAGTAAAAAAAAATGCGGACTTGATTTTGATTCTGGCTTTATCACAATAAAAAATCAAGGCAGAATGAACCCATTGACCAGAAATGAGGTCGGGGAAGGGGAATAGACTGAGAAATGAGGAGAGCATGGTTCGATTTGTTCTTCATTCATCGTTTAACAAATAAAATCCTAACATTAAGAAAACCCTAACATAAATGGAGAGAGAGAGAGAGATTCAAACAGAGAGAGTTTCGTCTCTTCAATCTTCTTGTACTTCGTTGTTTCGATCTTCTTCTTCTTCTTCTTCTCCTGCTTCGTGTTCGTGAGGAGACCCACGTGTTAGACCTGGACCAACCCGCAAGGCTCTTTTTACCCAACCCAGCTTATTTTTACCCGCGAGTTGCTTCCCTTTTATCACAGCCGTTGGATAAGATCCAACGACTTAGAAGAGAAGTCCGCATTTTGCTAAAATAAGGACGTCCCTACCAGATGGATCCTGTATATTTATAAAAACATTTAAAAAAATACTTCATAATTCCCGATCAAATTTTAATGATTCGAGCCGCTCAATGTGATCAGAACGTGATTTTAAGGGTACCTATGAGAAATCAGAAAAAAAAATGACCGGGAAGGGCGTGATCCGAACATTTCCGAACAGTTTTTTATTGAATGATTCAATTAAAAACTGCTCAAAACAAGCATTTTTCAGTAATTTTTTTTGCCCATTTTTAGCGCGTACCCTTAAAATCACATTTTGCAAACATTGAGTGGCTCGGATCATCAAAATTTGATCGAAAACTATGAGATTGAGATTTGGAGTGTTTTTTTAAATGTCCCTGGAACCGTCCCGTATATATGTGTGTATGTGTGTGTATGCTGATCTTGGCAATGGTATTAGTATATATAACTTAGGTTTTTTTTTTTTTTTTGATTATTATGTATAATTAAGTGTTCAAACCAACTTGTATGTATGTAAAAGCATAGTCATGGTATTATAGTGATAATAGTATGAAAAGCCGTTTTCTCTAAATCACTCGCATGATCAAAATCTTAGGTGGGCTAGCTTAATTATCCTTTCCGGAATTCCAAACCTTCCCGCATCTGCATGCTACATTATTCAAAATACGCTTCAATATATGGTACAAGTTAATTGAAATTTTCTATTAATTCTTCTACATCGGAGAAGATTTCCCAAGGTCATTCTAGAAATTTTAATTGTATTCAACCCAAAAGTTTCAAGCTATTGACATAGGAGTGACATTATACTAAGTAGTTACTCCCTCCATCCTAATTTGTTGTGCTTATTTCCTTTTTGAAACCTCACAAAAAATTGTCTATATCTCATAATATATAGTAATATTTTTTATGATTCAAATTTTTTTGTATAAAAGAATTAATTGAGATCTATCAAATAAGGTTCCATATTGATTATATAAAACATTATACATTAAAAGGTATAGACAATTTTTTGAGACGTCCAAAAAAGAAAACATGTATATTATAAAACAGAGCGGCTTTTTATCTACACACACAAACAAGAGCACCTTTCCGTTCGTCAGATCGAATTTTCAATAGGTTATAGCCGTCCAATCAACTCCTTTAATAAATTTATTCTCTCCCTCCTTCTTTCTTTACTTCTTAGGCAATGTTGCCTTTTTTGGGAATAGACATATTTTTCTTTATTTAACAGCGTGCCTTTTATTGTCAAAACGTTTTCTTCTTCCTATCGTTAATCTTAAACTCTATCATTGTGGTGTTGTGCATTGTCCACTCATCCATCAAAAAACTCTATTCAATTTCTTTCTTCCATCAACTGAGGTAACAATAGAAAAACATTATAGCTTTTTTAGTCACACAAAAGAATAAACTTAATTTTTTTCGGTAACAAGATGTTTCACTTATTTCATGGATGCATGATTCAAAGTAGCAGTGCCTGATAATTCGTCTCAATTGTAGGCCTGTAGCATTCCTTTGATTTGAAGGGGGAAAAAACCTCAAGTTGTAGCATTTCGTTGCAAGAATCATTTTCAATGTTAAAGAAAAACAGCATTCGTTAACTTACGGGAAATGGAGTTTTAAATCTATTCATTTTTATTTTTTTTTGAATTAGTTGTTGGTTGAACTATATTGTTTACGGGTGTGATACAAGTATTAGTTGATGGTAATAGCTGTTAACGAATGGTTTTGCATAAGTTAATTAGAAATTTAATTTGGGTATGTGTTCCTACTTTTTCAATGGGTGTGATATTATTTGTTTTGAAACTATTCTTAGAAGAAATTAGCTCAGTTTATCCTATTTGAAGAGAATTTTAAAAAATAAATTATAAAATTTTTCATTTGGATTTGTTAAGATCACTATATGGGAAGGATTTTTTTTTTTTTGAAGTTGTAATAAAAAAGTGTTGTGTCGTGCCTTTATTTTTGATCGGCGAGTTGTGCCGTGTCTTTAGACACGGGCAATCACTAGTTCACAATATTTTGGGACAGAGTGAGTAATATTTATCACCCATTTGTAGAATTGTAAGTATTCCTTAGCTGTTCAAAAAGGAATTGTATTCCTTAGAATGCATGCATCCCGGCCTCTCACGTGCAGCCTGTTTCGAGGTTATCACGTCTAGTTATGATAGTTATATTTGTTCATTTTCTAAAACGATTAATTAATTGTAATGCAGACAGTACTTGTGGTGATCATAGTAGTGCTGGTCATCATGATCATGAAGTAGAAGTAGTGACGAAGCCCAAGTTATGCACGATTCCCGGCTTGAAAGATGCGTGCTTTTTCGATGGGAATTGCGACTTTTTATGTAAGCAACAAATGGGAAGGCGTTGTAAAGGAAGTTGCCAAAATACCTCCATGTATGGCTTCGACTGCATCTGTCAATGTCCCTGCTGAGGAGATACTACTATTTTTACTGTACTGTATTAGTAATTAAGTACAGTAAGTAATAAACCTAACCTCTATCGTTTTGCTTAATTGACCTTTTTACCATTATGCAGTACTTCCATGCATATATGCATGCATGTTCTTGGTACCCATGACACATACATGGGTCCATATATATCTATATATATGCCCATCTAGCCAGTAGTAATAATTACTGTTGGAAGAACTAAATAAAGTGGGGGAAAAAAAACTTTTAATATTAAATAATTTGGTAGTATTTTACCAAAGGGTGCATGGATCGTGCCAACTCTATCTTCGTCTTTCTACTTTCATGAATCTTTCTTATTATTAGTAATAAGATTTATACACGCATGCATAAAATAGGCACTCCAATTGGGGAGCCTGCAGCAGTCCCTTAGGGAATAGCATGTGTGTTGACCCGTGCTATTCAATTTGACTGCCTAAGGGACAACAGACTCCCTGGTTGTTGACACACGTGTAGCAATTCGGCGCATAAAATTGGTTTTACACCTAAGATTTTTTTTTTTGACAAAAGTGAGAAATTGTATTGATATAAGCCTCACGATACTTACAATAAGAAATTCATCATAAATATTGAGAAAAAATACACTTGCAGGGGAGTGACGTTAACAAAAAGGGAGTGGCAAAATCAGCAGCCCAAATATTTTGGACAAAGTCAAACTAATCGACTAACTAATAATCTAGACATCGCCTGGCGCACTTTTCTTGCAGTCTGAAAAAGAAATAAAGTGTTAGTCAAGAAAAAAGACAACAAATATACAGATAATCAGACGAACTCCAACCAAATATGAACGCGCCAATAAACTCCGTCTGACAAACCATCATGAGTTGCTCTAGCAAAAACATCATGCCGGGGTAATAGAGCACTGATGAAACGGATGTAATTGTGAAGCAACATCATCTGAAAGAAACCGATCTGTAGATGTAATTTCACCTAAAGACAAAAAGAATAGACAAAAATCTCACAAAAAGAAGAGACAAGATTCTCATAGATCAGACAACAAGTCGTTGATTTGAAGAGACACAAGAAACACAAACCAAGGAGATTGAGAACTAGTATCATGGCATTCGTATTGGGGTTGTGAAATCCTAGGGGGAGATGAAGGAAGAAGAAAGATAAATGTGGCGGCTAGGATTTCGGGAGGGAGAGACTAGAGAGAGAATTACACCTAAGATTAGTAACATCAGTAATCTCATGCCAACGTAACCAGTTTCTATGGGTGGAGCTACACTTGATCCCACCCAATTTCTTGAAAAATGTATTAACGTTAGAGGTTCGGAACTCAACTACTAATAAATTTGACCCCACTAATACCGTAATATTGCCCCTACCATTGTACAAAGTCCCTTTATTTTAACGGAAATGACAAGCCGGTCCGATTTTTTGAAGGGGTTCTGTGTCAATTTTCCTTATCAATGCTCTTCTGTTAAGTCTCTTTTTAAAGATGTTTTTACTATTTTATCCTTAAAAAAAGACAATTCGCACTCAACGAAGAATTCACACGTTTGAGAAAGACAATTAATATCCAAATGAAGAATTCACACTTTAAAAAAAAGACAAAATTCACATCTCATCTACACTTTTCACATCCCCAAATTAAAAATTCCCACACACAATTAATTCACACCTAAATTCTTCTTTGCTTTCAGTGGCCAATAGAAATTGGCCAAACTCTCCTCTTCATCTCTCTCTACGATACCCAGGGAAAAAAAAAACATTAACCATCTGCACAATTTACTCCATTCTTTAACTCAATTGCAGGAAAAGTAATTTTGTTTTAAGTTTCTTACTTTTCTTGCGTGACTCTGTACCGTTGAAGTGATGCTACAGGTACCGAAAGGGTGGGGAGAGAAAACGTACCGACGGCCGTCGGCGGGCTGTCTCCGGTCACCGGATGGCCGATCCGAGCCGTCCAAAAATTTTAAATATATATATATATATATATATACACCAAAAAGGGGTGCTCCGATCAAGCACCCTACACACCTTGGATGCCGTTGATTCTCGCGTTGGCCCCCTCGGTTTTTTTTTTAAAATTTTTGGACGGCTCGGATCCGCCGTCCGGTGGCCGGAGATGGCCCGCCGGCGGTACATTTTCTCTCCCCACCCATCGGTACTTATATCATTTCTGACTGGAATGTGCCCGGGAAAAAAAAAAAAAAGAAGAAAAGAGAAAGCAAATAAATAAAAAATTCTGCCACCCTCTATAAAACGAGAGGATGCCATCTCCTGCTTATAAGTTGTCGCCAAGCATCCATGTGTCCAAATTAAGCATACACATGTGTCAAAGCTAGGCTAGTAGATAGGTAACCATGTGTCAAGTTAGAACTAATTTGGGAAACCTATAAATAGGGGTGTTTTTCAAATTGTACGGGCCAAGAATAGTAGTACTATTACTGTGCGAATAAAGAAAAAGGAAAGGGATACCAAGTCTGGAGTAGTACAATTAGCATAGGAAAAAGAAAGAAAGAAATGTGTAAGGTTAGTGGCTTAGTGCTAGTGCAGAATAGTAGTTGTAACAACCGTAATTTTTCTATTAAGTAACCTTAATAATAAAATTACTTTTAATACTATTATTATTATTACCATTTTTTTTATACTAATATTGCATGCAATATGTACATGCATGCACCTTTTTTTTTTTTTTTCCTACAATTGCATGCATGCACATGCACACACCTCTCCATCTCCCTCACCTCACTCTCCTGCAGTCTCTCCTTCTCCCATAGCTCCATCTCTCTCCTAAAATTACTTCCTTCCAATCCCTTTCTCTCCAAGATAACCAAATTCATTCCCCATTGCCCAATTTCAAAAATTCCTCCACCACCAAGAATAATCCGAACCCAGAACATTCTTGTCCCTCAAATACTTCCTCCCTGATCATAACTTCAGTCCTATCTTGTCCAATTCAATGCCCAATGGATCAAAACTTCATAAATGCAATCTTATCACCTTTTCAAAAATTCTCCTATAAATATCTCACCATTTTGGCCACGAATTCACCCGAACCTTCTCCACACTCCACTGACCAGAATTGAGAGAGAAACCATGGCCAATTGAAGCTCCAAGCTATGGAGTTCTAGGGAGAGAAAGGAAGAGAGAGAAAAGTGGGTTTTGTACCTAGACTCGACCGAAACCCGAACCAAACATTCCAATCACCTCCTACGACCCCAAGCATTCCAAAACAACGTTCAATTCAATCCCAAGGTCCTCCAATCCAAGAAACCGAAGTCATCTTCCCCAACGATCAAGTTTCGAATTTTTGATCAATTCGATCGAACCAAGGTATTATAATCCCTTCCAATCACTCTTCTACGCTTATTAAGTGTTTTTATGCCTAACCCATGGTCCCAAATGGACCCATGCATCAAAAACCAAGCAAAACACAAAAAAAAATTCAAATCTGCCATGAAACTCGCGGCCGCAACCTTCGGGCCGCGAGAACCAGACGCGAGGTTGCGGCTGGAGGCTCTGCCGCAAGGTCAATTGGTCAGACCTTGCGGTTTGATCTGTTTTGATACGAAGCCACTTTTCGACGTCCTGAACATCATTTTGACCCCCGAACCATTTTTCCTAGACTTTTCACATCTCGAAGATCATACCTTGTTAAGATCAGATTTTTTTTATTATTTATCTATTTATTAAATTTTTATTCGTTACCTTTCAAGATTTTATGTACGAAAAATCTTTGCAACCTTCCGAACAACATTTTTAACACCCAAATTATTTTTCCTAGGCTTCTCGCATCTCAAAGATGATATCTTGTTAGTTTCATAAATATTTTATTTAAATATCTATTTATTTAATTTTCTTACAAAGTTTCAAACTAAAATACCTTGCGACCTTATAAAATGTGTTAGTAATGCCCGAATAATTTTTTTAGACTCCTTACATCCCGAGGATCAAACAATGTTAACCTCAACATATTCAAATTAGTGAATTATTTATTTTCTATTTATTTCACTTTCGGCTGCTTCATTTAACGTCTCTTTTTAAAATAAATCCGCAACCTTCCGAACCCAACTTTTGACACTCCAACACGTTGCATAGGACTTTTAAGACTCATATTAGTGACACAAATACTTTTCTAATATTTTTAGCTATTTATTGTATTTCATTAGTCGTTTAATCAATCTAAATTCTTAGAAATAATCAATAAGAGCCAAAAATTATTATTATTTTTTTACTCCATTATTGCCATTGTGTTCATGCAAGATTAAGGGCAACGGCCCATTCATAAAAAGTTGAGTGATCGCATTGCATGTTATTTATTTCAGAAGAGTGATGAGTGAAATGTGAGGATTTGAGTGATGAGTGAAGAGTGATGAGCGATGATTGATGAGTGATGAGTGAAGAGCGAAGAGTGAAGAGTGATGAGCGATGATTGATGAGTGATGAGTGATGAGCGAAGAGTGAAGAGTGATGAGTGAAATGTGAGGATTTGAGTGATGAGTGAAGAGTGACGAGCGATGATTGATGAGTGATGAGTGAAGAGCGAAGAGTGAAGAGTGATGAGTGAAATGTGAGGATTTGAGTGATGAGTGATGATTGATGAGTGATGAGTGAAGAGTGATGAGTGGAGTGTGAGGATTTGAGTGATGAGTGAGGAGTGATGAGTAATAAGTTGGATCATGTGAAATAATCCCTGTTTTGACTTTTCATATTATTCTAATGATTGCTTATTGTAAATTAAGAGGGGTAGTTGGGTTGGATTATACTACGGGGTGAACTCTATCACTTAGGTACGGATTGCCTGGCATCCGTGTCAGATTTTGCAGAAAATCAGGAGGAGACACAAAACCCTGAAGGCGAGCAATACTATGCTAAGGAGAATCTAGAGGTGGGAGCTGAACCCGAGCACGCTTGGGATCCGTATTTAGCTTAGAAGACGGCTCTGTTATTTAGTCCATTTTCTTACCACAGGAACTATTTTTAGTATTTCCACATCGGTTTGTAATAAACGAACCTATATGTTGAACAATCCGTCTTGGTTTTGAAATTTAATTTAAGGAATTTTCAGAAAATATTATTTTAATGCCTCCGATATTATTTTTGAAAATCGGGGCGTTACAGTAGTTAGCAAATAATAAAGGAAAAAGAAGAAGTACTCTACAGTCAACTCCAAGTCGTGTCTTAATCTTCCGTCGCCGAGCTTCCACTACGTCGTCTAGAGAATAACGAGTATACGTAACAAAGAATTCTAGGTGGGATACTTATATTTTAGTTACATGATTTTTCTTTATAAAAGTAGCATGATTTTATGTTGAGAAAAGATTACAATTTTATTTAAAATATGCCTTGAAAAAGATATGATAGATTTTTCATGTTAAAGATTAGAAGCACGTCAGACAAAAGTGATGACGCTGTAAAGTTTAAGCTTAGAAAATGAAAACAGTCAGACAAATGAGATGACCTATTGATGCATTCAGACAGTTGTCCTGAGTTTGGGGGACGCTTAAAAAGATACCATAACGCAGAAGGGAGTTTTACGAACGGAAAGAATAGAGCTCTAGTGGCCAGTGATTTGATCATTTCACACAGCAAGAGGGGTCGCTCCCCTATAGAAAGATTAAACTGTTGGATGAACATCATAAGATTATTTGTTTCAGATTATACAAGCGTTTATGTTGAAAATTGTTTCCATGGTATAAAACGTGCAACTTTGATATTTGTATCTCACTCAAGCATTCAGCTTATGAAAATTAATGTGACGACCCGAATTTTTATATTACCTCAAAATTAGTACATCTCCAATAATTACAAATCCTCATGATAAATATACACGGTGGGCCTAAAAACCTCCAAATGATACAGATCTCTAAACAATCTCGAAAACTAAATCCTTCCAATACTCCAATTTGGATCCCCACTAACTTGCTCTCTGCACCTGAAAAATATAAAAGGCCCGGATAGTATATGCAATACAAAAACAATTAACATGGCTAGCAAAAAGAATATGCTCAATAAACGAGGATAACAAATCAAAGTACGATCATCTCAGTAACATGTCATGCACCACCCAGGTCTAAACTTTGTATTGGGCACATGGGCCCCATAAACATTCTGGACTCCCCATAGGGCAGTCAATCATGCATCTTTCATATTTTTGTGACTTGATGGGCTTGTACAAGTACTAATATGTTCCATGGCTTTCAGCCTAACATTTTCCATGTCACGATACAAAAAGTGACAATTAATAACTGAATCAATAAACTTAGAGATCCAATGAGTACAAATATGAGATAATCAAAGAACACTCTTTGCAAAGAGATTTGGCTAGAAATGTATTGCACACTACTCGGTACCTTAAATTATGATCAGGACCGCAGAACATGTTAGCTCTATCTCCTAGAACAAAGTCCCAATATTTAGCTCAAACAATCTCAACCTCAACATGGATTTCCCCTTGTTAAGGCAACTACTCAATTCATTCTATTCTGTCTAGTTCTCTCTCTCGGTGCAACCACAACAAAAGTGAACAAGAGATTATGTTGATTTATATTGGCTTGGGAGCATGATGTGTCAATGGTGGATATTAGCTAGGTGTCAAAATGAAGTCAAGGCAATTTTACTTAGTCACCTCTTCCAGCCACACGTCCAAAACAATTTAGTAGCTCCTGTAAATTCCTCCATCTAATGCCCAAAACTTGACACCTCAATAGTTCCATGTCTTGTCACTTATTCACATACATGCATATTGTCACCTCCATTTTCTTATTCTTTTCTTTTCTTTTTATTTGTTTTTCAAACGGCAAAAGCAAAATAATTTCTAAGTAATACTCTTTTCTTTTCTTTTTTTAATCTAAAAATAATGATAATTTTAACCACCAAAATATGGGTCGTTACAATTAATATTTTTCACAAATAATGAAGAATAGAGATGGAGTTGCTGCTGCCCTGGGACATGCTTTTGTGTAGATATTGTAAAAATATTTTCTTTTCAGAAGGCTTGGGTTTTGTAATAAAACTTAATTACGTTTTTTTGAAATTAAATAGTTATATCTTTTTCAAGCCAATGTCTCCAGAATTATTTATAAAAAGAGGCCTGGATGAGCGTTAGGACGCATCAGCCGGTTACGATGACTCGACAAGTTTCTAGAGTCGGGGTCGTGACAATCCCCGAACCACCGCCGCTCCAACTTGGTCCCGCTTGTACCGAAACTCGTCACCAGAGTAGAGTTCACCGGGGAAAAGGAACAAGCGCATCCTCGCCGGCTTGTTCGAAGCACATCCTTGATCACCAGCTTGGTGGAGCCACGGTGTCGATTGGAAGTCGCCGGCGAGCCTCGCGTGTCAAATCAGGACTCCTGCCTCCGTTAATCTGTTCGAGCGGAAGATCGTGACGCTTGGAAGTGTTCCGACGCATTGTGTTCATGGGAGAGGCGAGGATACTGAGGTTATTTTGGGTACCTCACTTAAAAGAGGGCTTACATGGGTAGGGTTTGACATTGGACGGGACCGGACGGGAACAGAAAGACAAAAAGGGGCCGGCTTGAAAAACTCCCATATTTTAAGCTGCTTGATCCACAAAACGAAAACTAAAAAATAATACAAAATTATTAGAAAAAATTCACATTGCCCTGCTGCCAATTCTTCTCTCCTGTAAATATTGGTAAAAGTAACCATTCGGAGACGTGGCTTCTAACCCATCTGATTTTACTCTTAAGTGATTTCAAGGGAGAGGTTTGGTTCGAATTTATGAAGCGACGTTGAACCCCCTTTAATTGTTAACACACCAATTTTTCTGTGACACGATCCATTGATATATAAAATGCTGACAAAAAATAAAAAGGGTATCAGGTGCACTAAAATTATTCAAAAATTGCATTTGTTTGAATAATTTTTGGAAATTGCACTTCTTGGAGGCATTATTGAGAAAACACACTAAAAAATGAAGTAATAAATTTTAATATTAACTCGATATTTTTTTTGTCAAAATTTAGAGGTGCTTTCATTGATACATCAAGAATGGGTAGCACCCCCAAGGAGGGAGAAAAACAACCACAAAGGAGGCCTAAACTCATAAACGAACATTCAAGACGGATCTCACACAGACAAGACTCATCTCTGACCACGAAAAGTCATCAAGACGACATAAAAAATCCACCACAAAAAACCCACAAGGAGTGAGAGAAAGTCCCACCCAAGGGAAGAAAATCGACAAAAAATAGCAAACAAAAACTAAAGTGAAACCTGCAAGCAAACAATAGTCACACCTCTAAGTCCAGCCGCCCAAAAATGCCGATCAAAACCCTCACTGTCTCCGCTGCCGCTACCACAAGGGTGGTCGAGACATACCAAAGACCACCGAACGAAACCTTGATCAACACACCAGCCACACCCCCACCATACAGTACCACCAACTGCTACCTCCGTCTCAAGAAACTTATGCGACGCCCAAAACGACAAGAACGTGGTCGACTTGATAACGTCAATGAAATTATTGCACGGCGATTGGAAAGAAGAACACACGGTGAGAAAGTTCAAATGACTCAATTATCTAAGTCATTTTTTTGATAACTTTTTTTGTTCGATTTTATGAACAGATTTATTTTATTATGGATGAACAAGTCTTGGTGCTTTAATACATTGCCGTTTATGATGAGGCGAATTCAAAATTATTCAAATTGTGTAATCGTTAATTACTGACAGTGATAAACGATCCAAATCAATTTGATTATAATTCAATTTGTGACGATCATAAGTAGAAAGTTTTTCTATTATTCAGCCATTGATTGATTATACATAATTCGAATTAGGTTCTTTTTACAAACTTGATGTTGATAAATCCGCAAGCCTAGAAATTCATTTCGTCTCTCCTTTCGTCGCGCTTGTGCCCGTACAGTCATACTTTTCCTTTCTGCTGGTAAATCTATTCTCATTCGTTTCATACAATTCCCTAAATATTCATTATCCATAACACTAGCAAAATTATCCAAACAAATCAAAACTTTAATTTGAATTCATAAATACTGGAGTCGCAAAAATAAGAATTCAGATACTAGCAAAATTGTCCTTAAAATGAATTAAAGTTTACACGCGTATCATGCATTTACAATCCAAATTCATGTTCATAGACAACCGCACTCAAAATTAGACTGTGGGTCAAGGAAGAAAATTGAACAAGTCAGAAAATAAACACAAGTGCGTCCCAAAAAAGAAAGAGTGAGCCTTTTACGTTGAATTAATGGCCTATTACACTTGTTGCCTTCCTTTTTGTCCTTTTTTAGTCTTTGTAATCTTTCAAAGATTAATAAAATTTCTTTTCGCCGTTCAACAAAAGAAAGGCCTATTAGCCTTGCGAAATACTCCTTACTACAACAATTGGGAAAGGACTCATGTTCCAACTATAACCATAAAGATAGGATTTTCTCTCAATTCTCTTTCTTTTTAATTTCATTTCCAGTTCGATTATGTATATCAATATGTGTACGCCTGCATTCCTTGCACAAATGAAAGGCTTAAATTTATTGGACCAATTAGGGGACTCACTCTTCAAAAAAAAAAAAAATTGGGGGGAACTCACTCTCCATTCCGAAGCTTTTATGTTTTCTTTTCTAGAGATTTTAGCATTAATTATTATAAGCCTTCTTTAATTTTTGTCGTACATATTTCTTTATTTGACGATTTTAATTAATGTCAAATTCATGTCATTTCTATAGATGTGATTTCGTGAATCATATATAGCTAGCCTAATCCCTAAATTAAATTGTGATCAATATTTGTTTTGCGGATCATTACTGGAGAATAATAGAAATCAATTAAAGAAGATTCGCAGGTTAAAAAAATTTGCTCAAGAAAAGGTACTAGGTGTTTTGATTTTGACATTTCACTTTTAGCGTGTGTGGAAATTAGAGCGCTTTCGTATAAAAATGGAGCGCGAAAATCAATTTTTAAAAGGTGGAAAAGATAAAAAAAAGATTTCGTCTTACAGAAGATGATCGAGTCCAGGCGTAGAATGGTGCATATATAAAGAGTCCGTATACAGTAAATGCTAGCTCAGCTTTTAAAGTACTTTAGTACTCCACAGTTTGGATCCTTGTAATCTGGTCTATCTCATCTTTTATTTAATTTTAAGTAGATTTCTTCTGATCCGACCGATCCACAGTTCCACAAAATTTAATGAATTTGTGGGCAGCATGCTCTTGGAAAGAGAGGATTTTGTTCTTCTTTGTCAAAGCAGTCCGAAAATCGAGGGAGCACGAGCGGAGAAGCAAGCGCTCGTAATACAGAGTCGCCACTTGGGTTTGAAGATTCGACACTCAAGAAACTGTATTTCGAAGCACTTGCCGCGCTATTTGATTTAAAAAAGTGAAGGAACCAGTCTGTCATAACCATATCTGGGTTCGGGAGCCAGGTTAAAAGAGGAGAATGGTTTTAAGGCACTCCTCTCGCCCAATCCGGAGATCGGTCTCTACTTTAGGCATTTTGTGAAAATGTTTGTGATTCTTCTTTTATTAACCAATTTTTAGCCAATTAGAGCGGAAGAACAGTTAATCGGGAATTTAAACTGTAACACGATTTGCAAGATGTGATCATATTTAGCATGGATGGATGAAAAATAAATAAGATGAAGTCCAACACTGAGGCAAAATATCAACACAGTGCTCGGCATGAGCTTGTCACAAACAGTGGCTAGCTTGCATGCATGGATTTCCGTGCATGCAAGTACACCATCGCGCGACATTCCCATATACTTGCGCGAGTGTTGATGACTCACAACAGTTTGAATTTCATCCCCTACTGGGCTCTGGAAGGACCAGTGCATACTTAGGAGGCAAACCAAGCAGTTTATATGTACTGAAAGTAACTAATTATTACAAATTATTTTAAATAAGAGCCAAATGAAATGAAATACAGCCTCTAAACAGTGGGGGTATCAAAACAAAGGCCAAGGGCCAAGCTGCTCATGCAAGGGTAGCCACTGGAATCAGCTGGACCATCGCGCGATGGCGTGAGTCTATCGCGCGAGGGTTCTTACTGGACTTCCAGGAATTGTTTTGCATGTTCTGGGCTCTGGTACATGTCCAGAAGCAACCCAGAAACATTCCAATAAAGTAAATAAGCAAGAAAAGCTAAGCTATGAGTTTTAACATGCAAAACAGTGAGCTAAAACCTAACATGCTCTGTAATAAACATAGACATAACAAAAACAAAAACATGTCCAGCATCCCAAACCCTACGTGGACTGTCGCGAGCAACAGCTAACTGTTGCGCGAGATAGTGAGTCCATCGCGCGAGGGAGTACTTGGCACAGATTCTTGTAACTCTGCTGACTTTAGGACTAGAATTGGATTGATTACCAGTTTTGGCCCTGCCAGCCCCCCTCAGGGATCAAAACAGTAAGCAGTAGAAGGTGTTTATACCTTTGCTTGAAAGGTTTTGGAAATGGTTTGAACAAGGTGATGAAACTTGTGATGGAAAATGGATTGATTTGTGGATGAGCAAGTGCTAGGATTTGGTGTGACCTTTGTGCTTGAAAGTGTTTTTAACCTTTGAAAATTTTGTAACTTTTGTGACCCTTTTAATGAAAGACCAAAGGGGTATTCATAAGAGAAATAGGAGGTGTAAGGGGATGCCAAACAAGGCTTTAGGGAATAGCTTGGTGGGGAAGTCTTGCAAAAGGTGATGGAAGGGTTGTTGTGAGGGTGTAGTGCCCCAAACCTGCAGAACACTGTTCTGGGGAAGAAAACGGGGTTCTACAGCCCTGTAGACCCCCAGGCAAGCAACTGCGCAGCTGAAAAAAGGTGAAAGTGACAGGTTAGGACCATCGCGCGATAGAGTGGAATCATCGCGCGAGTGTGACAGCTATCGCGTGTGGGTCAACAGTCAAAGATTTGACTTTGACCACACTTGGCAAGATGACCCTCGCGTGAGGAAGTAACTTCCTCGCGCGATGGTTAACTCCAGACTAGGTTTTGACAAAAGTTTCAAGGGGGTTCCACACACCACACACACCAAGTTCAAACCTTTCCATTTTCAAACCTGCTTTATGATCTGATTCATCATCGGGGAAACAAAAAATCGAAAAACAAAGTAAAATGATCGGGAGATCCAGATTGGGGTGTCTACAGAATTTAATACACAATTTTCGCCATATAAATATGGATAGGGGCAGCCCCCTCCTTCCCCTCCACCCCGATGGCTTTTACACTCATTTTTTTGCGGCAGAAGGGGAGAGATTTCTCCCCCAGTGAAGATTTTCTCTCCCAATCTTTTGATTTGGAGCTTTTTTGGTGTTTTTGTGCACAAATTCTTCCTATCTCCTTCGTTCTGATTATTCAAAGTTCGTTCTTTCCACTTTTTTCCCATATCTGAAGTTCCTACTATGTTTGTGGTGGTGGATGGGTTCGATGGTGGCTGTGGTGGTGAGGTTGCGGCGGTCTTTGGTCGGGGCAGAAGCAGACATTTTTGGATTCTCTGGTTCCGTTTGGAGCTCAATCTGGCATTAACAAGGTGCTAGGCACGTTGATCTAGAGTCGGTTCGACTCCTCTGGTGTTTCTCATATTTCAGCGCTGGGGGCAAAGTGTCTGCAGACAGTGCCGATGTTGCTCGGCGTTTCTGTGGAGTGGTGTCTTATTTTCTGTTAGAGTTGGGTTTGGGTTGATTTTTCTTTGTGGTCTTTTGGTTCTTTTCTTTGGTGTCTCTAGATTTCTCCCCGTTTGTGAGGCTTCTCTCATCCCTGCGTGGGTGGTTCTGTTACTTTCTGCAGTGCTTCGCCTGTTTGGAGTTGAGAGTTTAGTTGGAGTTGGATGTAGTCTTTGGACAGAGTCCCCTCCTTTTGATTTCTTGATCTTTATTTAGGAATTGAGTTTTCTCCTAATGTTGTAGACACCCTATTCTGGACTGTCCAGATTAGTTTATTTACGGTTTTTGATTCCTCAATGATGATTCAGGTCAAGAACATCCGAGATTATTAGTGTGTTTGAGTTTTGAGCGTTTCAAGCCATGTTCAAACCCTTCGAGCTAGAACCACATGGCCTCATCAAAAACCTACTTGCATACGCTGATACCTTGCTAGCGTGCGCTGGTAGTACGCCACATGTCAATCATCGGTCAATGGACCAGGTTCTACTGGCGCACTCCAGTCACTAAGCAGCGCACGCCAGTCAAAATCAATCAAATCAACTTTATTCAACCACTTGCTCGAGACTTTTGTGGCCAACCATACGTTGTCTACAGTCTGCTAATGATGGCATTCGTGCAGGTCGGCTCCCCCTCTCTCTTACCAACCCTTTCAAGGCAAGTCCCATGCATTTAATGCATGAAGACTTGCCCCCCTAACCCAACCAGCCTTAAACCCATCTGGTTACAGCCCCTCTCAGTCATTCCACCCTCTATAAATACCACTCTCATTTATGAGCAAAGGGTTACACTCATAAATACTCTCCAAGTCCCATCTCTCTCTAGTCCCTCTTGCTCAATCTTTCATCCATTGAAAGAGAAGGCAAGGAACATCAGTAATACATACCACATTACCATATTCATCCATCACCCATCCATATATCTCAAGTTCAAAACTTAAATCATCCTTTAAGCTCAATCCAAAGGTATACCACTTTTGTTTTTGTAATCTGTTCTGACCCCTAAGAGGCGCTGGTAGGGTCAAGGCTGGTAATTAATACCAGTCATAGCCCCAAAGCTGGCAAAGATTCAAAGATCATGTGTGGTGGTAAGTGATGCACGCCAGTAGTTTTGCACCGTACGCCAGTAATGGCAGTATGAAAAACTGGTGTGGGGATCACAGATGATCCCTTTTCTGCTTTATCTTTATTTTGATCACCTTATTGCATGTTAATAATCAGTTTACTGCTTTATATATTTTAGAATTACGTAGTTGTTTGTCTGTTATAACTGTTTAGAAAGGCCTCTGGAATCCTTCTGGTCATGCTCCAGAACCCAGATGATGCAAAGCCAAGCATTGGATAAGTGGCCTAACTGGCGCGCGGTCATCTATGATTGGTGTGTGCCAGGTATGCCCAGAAGCCAATGGCTGACCTTTGCATGGTAGTTAGTCCTGGCCTCTGCTTGATCCCCACACTGTTTATGGGGTTTTTTTTATTCATTTAATTCCATTTGGTCAATGTCTACTGTCTGTATATTACTGCGATATGAACTGCGTGGTTTGTCCTGGGCGTGCACTGGTCCATTCCAGAGCCCAGAGGGTTGAGTTCAAGAGCTGTGAGTTTAAGTCTGCGCGCGCCAGTACAATTGTGGCACACGTAGGTCATTTCTACATGCAGAGGCACGACCGTTGCATGCAGGCTTGATCCTGCGTGTGTCATTCTTGGTTTGCACGTTCCAGTTTACTTAAAACACTCATAAGTATTTATTCTCAATCTATTATATTTATTTAAATTCATCATCCATCACATTTTGTCATAAATGCAACTTGTTAGGACTTTAATCCCCTCAACTGTTCCCCCGCTGCCCTAACTGGCTAAGAATAATCAATGAGAGAAAAATGCAAATATTTTTACAAAATGCCTAAGCAGAGACCGATCTCCGGATTGGGCAAGAGGGGTGCCATAAAACCCTTCCCCTCTCGTAACCTAGCTCCCGAACCTCAGATATCGAAGGTGACGACGGTCCAGTTTGCACGCCTTTTTCAAATTCAAACAACGTGACAAACGTTTCAAGTTCAGTTTCTTGGGTGATTTCCGCAAAACCCGAGTAGCAACTCTGAATTGTAGCGTTTCGCTGTACTTTCCAAAAAAGGCCCACTCGAATTTTATGAATAAAAATAGAATTTTCAGGGGCGTGTGCTCACCGATGTTCTGTTATCTTAATCTATAATATTATCTGTTATCGTTGTGGCAATATATATATACAGTCATTTTCAAGTCAGGACGCCCTGATTTAGTGTTAGATCCGGACTTCTCCCACAGCTGTCGGATTGTGTTTTTAATGGTCCAGATTCGCGAATAGTTTGTTCACGCGAACAAACTATCCGTGCATCTGGACCATCAAAAACACAATCCGACGACTGTGGGAGAGGTCCGGACCTAAGCTCCGATCCGGACGTCCTGACCTAAACCGGGCTATATATATATATATATATATATAGAGAGAGAGAGAGAGAGAGAGAGAGAGAGAGAGAGATTTAAGCTAGCAACGTACGTAATCAGAAGCACTGATATTATTATAGAGAAAATTAATTCACTCAGATATCAAGAATCTCTCTCCTCTCAAATACGAAGAATCTCTCTCCTTTCTTCGTGCTTGTGCTGCTACTTCTCATTTCTACAGGTAAGTATATATCTATTCTCATTCATTTCATACAATTCCTTTAGCACATTCGCTTTATTGATACTGAACCAATATATCCTTATACCATCAGGAATTTAAAACACTGTAGTTGGTGCGTGTGTGTTTGTGTGCGCAGTGCGCATACTGCAGGCAGTGAGATGAGGATCAGGCAGGCAGATGCATGCGAGTTGCAAATTTACTTTGACGATCCTCTCTATTGCAATGAAACGACTTGCCATCAACTGTGCCAGTAGAAAAAGGGACGCTACGCTAAAGGACGTTGCAAGATAATCGACACCGGCCTGTTTCTGCGAATATCCTTGCTAAATGCTTACTAATTAAAATCCTGCAGCAAATGCATGCAGGCTCCTTCGCTTGTTAACATGATGATCAGTACTTTCCGTCCCCAGACATCTTTAGCTATATTCACAAGAGCAACTTAACAAAGTAAAAGGAGTATTATACATATCACATATGGCCAATAAAGAGGATCGTGTTGAGTTTCTTTTCCTTCTTATATATGCCGTTTATTCCATGTGTTTATGAGTTTCCAAATGGGCTTAACAAGGAGACCTAAAATTCAGGCAAAATGAAAGAAGGGTACATGCAGAGTGTAAGTGTGCAACACATGCGTGTTCACCCATTCCTACTAAATAACGAGCTAATGAACCCTCCGAGCCTGTGCGCTCCATTTGCAAATACGCCCTTTTTTCACACAGCAAGTTTCACCATTCATTCTCAAATATCCAAGGACCCGGCATTTGTATCCAGTGGGCTTTATGCTCTCAAGAGTCCTTTCAATAAACAACAAAGAATTTTACAACATCAAACGAAGAAACCAAAAAAACCTAAAGCTGAAAAACAAACGAGACATAGAACAGCACAAATGAAAAATACTACACTTGGCCCAAAAAAAAAGGTAAAGAATTACAAGTTACTACAATTAAATTAGCAACCAAAATAAGAAAAATACATATTCGTCGTGGCATCAAGGCTCCAAGAATACAAGCACAATAGGAGAACACGCTTAAGCAATGGCATAAGTGACCGTCTCTCTCTCTGTGGGGCGCCATATTGTCTTCTGAACGCACAGTAATCCTTCGTTGTCCTTCGAGTACGTTAAGTGGATCTCCCAGTGCATGGCCTTTAGTAAGCTCTCCAGCTGGTTGATGGTTTCAACGTTGTCACGAACTATAAGCTTTCCTTCTGGTCTTAGAATACGGTCGGCCTCTGCAACCACAGCCACTATATTGCACCTGCGGAACCAGAAAACTGAGTCGTTAGTATCCAAACAATGACTGGGGATTCATAACCGGGTAATCAACTATGGAGTTGACAAAACCCACCTCTTTTTAATCTTGGAGAAGAGATGATCTGCATGGAGGAGATCATAAGATCTAGGATAGGTGCTAAATGATTCACACCAATCGTGATAGATTCCAAATAAACCTCGTTCATAAATTATGGGTAGTGTATCAGGAGAGTCTATCGGGACCACATTCATGACCCACACATTCAAGTCCTTCAGGGCAGCTGCAAATCTGCAACCAGAGTCATTTAATCAGATCAAGAGAGAATGGAGAAGGAAAAAAAAATTAAAGGCATTCTGTAGTGGAAGTAGAAGTAAAACCAATTCATAATGCAGGTTATGGTATCTCAATACTGCCAATAGAGATATCCCCAAAAATCACTCCGAAAACCACAACCAGAAATATTTCAGAACATCGGTTGCATTTCACCCCATAAAACTGGAATTCTAGAATACCAAGGTCTAGCTCCCGAACCGCACAACAACAACTACAACAAAAAAGAAAAAAAATCACTATAATCACCTAATAATCTGTTGATGCAAAGTACTCTCTACAAATACGAAGATGTATAATTCAAAGGTGTTCATGATAAATATAGACCAGGCAGCCAACAATGGAGGAAAACTGCGTTTCAATTGTTACATACAGTCTCTATGATCACTTGGAATCAAATAAATTTACTTACCCTCCATAGATAGCTTTCATGTCCATGACATTCCTTACAGTGGACCAGCTTATCCCCAACCCATTAAGATATGACTTATTCACCACTCGCTTCCAGTGCTCATGGTCGGCTGAGAAATCCTCCGGAGCTGCCTTGCCATAAACTCCAACCTGGGAACTCAACAACCAGTAAGGTGGTTTTTCCAATCTTAATGGCCATTGTTCTGGCCATTGAGACCCCCTTTCTGATGCATCAACAGGGACCTTGTGCAAACATGCTTGCAATGGCACGTACCTATACATCACAGAGATTAATTAAGGGCAGTCAGAAACTCAGAGCAATTGGCGTATGAAAACCCAGAAATCTGCTTTGGTTTCTCCAAAAGTTCTCGCATGTTCTGCTTAAAAACATATTTTGTGTTCACTGAAAGGAATTGAACGACTCTAAACCATAAGAAACATAAATACAAGGAACTAAGTAAAACATGAATATATTTTAATTGTGCAATTTTATCTTCCACCAATAGAAGGTTTTCTTGGAAACCCATATCGCTAAGAAACCGGATAAGTAAAGCACATATTTACAGAAGCAAAAAATGTACCAGGCAGCATTTGGATCATCGGACACTTGGCAGACAGGGGGCTCATTTTGAGATCTTTTCTCATAGCATTCATTTGATGCTGGCTTCTGAAATATAGCTATTCCCACTTGATTCACTCTATCCTTGGTTATTGAGACAATCTCCCAGCATATTGACTTTGTTAGTTGCTTCATGGCTGAAAATAATTCCCACAAGATGTACAATATGTCACAATAAATTACTCACTCACTTCAGGAGTACAAGAATAGGTGGAGAATCATCTACCTTCCCAAATCTCAACATCTTCAGAAAGTTTCTGGTAAACAGGAGTAGCAGACCAGACGAAGAAACCACCAGGTCGCAGCACACGGTTTAGCTCCAATAGAAGTTTACCGCCTGCATTTGTAGCAAACTAATTTTTTACACAAAAAATAATCCATCATGTTTATTCAAACGACATTGATCGCATAGGACAACACCGTACTTTCACTGCACATGAAAAGTGTCACTCAAATCCACAAGTCCTATGAACTCTAGACCAAAAAGAGAAAAACAAAGAGTGAAACAATTACTCTTTCAGATGCAAAACGATGGGTAGGGCTGAAGCTTGGATAAGCTTCAGATTGTTTAAGCGTCATTCACAAAACAAAGCCATGAGAAGTGTAAATGAATGATATACCTTCAATATGCCAGGGAACTCTACACCGCGCACAATGGACAACATCAAACACTCTTCCTGGGAACGGAAGTCTCTGTGTTCCCATCACAGCCGATATAGCAGGGATTCCCCTTTCAAGTGCAAATTGGACCTGGGCTTCATGTTCATCTTTTGGGGCAAGTGACATGGTGAGCACATCTCTATCAAATAAGAAGCCTCCAAAGCTAGCAACGCCACATCCAACATCCAACACCAAACGGGTTCGTTTTCCCCAGGCAATATCAGGCAAAGCCTGTAGAAACAGACCATGAATCAATGCTTAATGAGAACATGTTTACCATAAGAGTTGCAATGAAAGCACTAAAAACCATCACTAGAACCATGAAAGAAGTGAGAACGATATTCTAAGTTTCTAACTGAGAATGCTCCCAACTTCTTTAAGACTTCAAGAATACTACATCCAAAAACCTAGGCAAAATAGTATAGAATCTCCAAAAGAGCAATTGAGATGGTCGAAGTAAGTCCACAATAATTAAGCTTCTCTTTCCTACAATCCGGTTTGTTTTACACTTGAAACTCATTCTTCTATCCTCCCTACTTGTCCAGATTCACCTGCCAGTTATATGGCTAAACTTAGATGTTTAAGGACAAGGTTTCTTCACTTAAGTAGCGTCTGAACATTTCCATCCTAGAATTTCCCAGTTTCCCATAATTGGGTTCACCAAATTTTCTGGATGCGAAGTATTCCAATTCCTAGTGCTGGTGAGAGCAATGGAGATCAGTGAACAAATGGAAATAAACAAAACAGTACAGATAGAAAGCCGCATAGCAAAAACATAATTGTGATAAATATAAGTAGTTTGATGACCCATACATCCATAATCACATTTGTGTACAGGAGTTTCAATTATTAGCTTAGACAAGCAGTAAACAATCTGGGGCCAGAGTCAGTTGGTAAAGTGTAACATTATACGCATTGATTTCAGCTGCCTAATGTAGAAGACCACCTTTCCTCGCCAAAGAATCAAAAAAAAAAAAAAAAGAACAGAGGAAGCAACTACAAAATACAAGGCCATCGTACAAGTGCACAGTAGAGACTGCAAACGTTTAGGGAACACAACAAGACCAAAAACCACATAGTTGTTCACTTCTTGTCAAGGTCAAGTTCTTTTGTTCCACCCAATATCAAATAATGAAATTGAGGCAATGAGATAAACAGTAAGAAGTATTAACCTGCTGTATAACATCAACATAATGAAGAGCCCCATTCTTAAATTGGGTCCCACCACCAGGAAAAGTAAGGTAATCGCCACTAACTTTGACCCAATTTTGATGCCCTTTAACTTGTGCAAGTTTGGTATGGGGAACATTGTGGTACCATATCTGCAAGAACAAACATTACAAACCAGTCTATGAAGGCAAACAAGGGTGAGCAAACAATCAAACATGCATTTGGAGTCAAATCAGTATACCTTTTCTCTGCTTGTAGGCCACTCAATCGAACGTTGGTATCCTTCAGGAAGAGGAACCAGGCAGGTGGGGGGATCCTCTGGACAGTGCCTCTCTCTATGTTCATAGTGCTTAGTACTATGAAGGCTCCTAATTGCTTTCCAATTATCGAGGCAAGGGATGTAATCTGGTCCAGCAGTGACATTGCAAAGTTTCCAATTATACCCAGCTTGTTGATTTTGTGCTTCCTTTTCGTTTTTCGATTCTGTTGCTTGAGTTGACCATGCTCCACTTTGAGTTGTAGTCTCATTTAAAAGCTCTGACTGAGCCCCAGAAGGAAACACCTCACTTGAAGCCATACCTTTGGGCTGACCATCCTCCTTTTTACTGCCAGAGCTTTGAACTGATTCCTTATCTTCATTTTGCTCCACCTTCTCTTCTATCTGACCATCCACTTCTTCGCCATTTTTAGTCTCACGTGAATTGTCATCAGATTTCTTCTCATTTCCCTCTTCAGAATCCCCTTCACTACCAGACTTGTCATCATTATTCTCTGTCTTAGTCTCCCCAGCTTCAGAATCGCTGTTCTCCATATTGGAATCCCCTTCTCCATTTTGTGTCTCGGTTTTGGGTGCATCGTCTGACTCAGTCTCCTCTACATTCTCATTTACAGGCTTAGTCTCAGGTTTCTCTTCTTGATTTCCCTCCATGGTAGTCTCAGTTGCTTTTACTTGGGAATTATTGTCTTCCTCCTGAGCCGAACTCACGTTGGTGTCCCCTTTTGTTGCATCCTCGGGTAAATCACCAGGGCTATCCTCAAACTGCTTAGGATTGCTCTCATTATTTTCATTGATCGGACTGTGCTCATAGCTTTCACTCACACGTTCCTTCATGTCATTTCTGCTTTCATGAGAAGTCACTTCTACATTTTCAACAGGAACCACTGATGTTGATGTCATCATCCACACACCAAATAAGCAAAGGGCCACAAAAACAACTAGAGTCACTGTTGAACAGTAACTTGATGAAGATTTTCTTCCATCCCCTCTAGAGTATTTACCGAATGCCATGTTCCTCAACAACACTTATTCCTTAACCAGTTTATACCTGCACAAGAGAAATATCAGCATCCATGTATCTTCATACTGTGTCGATCCCGAACAACTAGATTAGGCACATTAAAAACTCACACACAGAGAACAATTATACATTGTCACAACTGCAGTCATATGAGGGAGGGCAGATGTAAGTTATCGAATACTCATCACCGCATCACGAGACAAGACGATCATTCTTATGTATAGATTCAAAAAATGAAAAACATGTGAAAAAAAAGAGAAGGAAAGAAAGTTATTTCTTTTTTATCAGCAGAAGGAAAGAAAGTTTATTTAAAGATACATTTGCTCTTAAAAAAAAAAAAAAAGGAAAAATCAGAAAACCAGGGAGTTCAGTTTTGGGCATTCATCGCTTGACCTTCGATTATCTCTTTATCACTGGAATTCACTTTCTTTTTCACTTGAGAAGACTAATCTTGCCAAATATGGTTCCAATGCAATACCAAAACAGAAAGAAAGTGAGCTTTAGATATAGGAGGTGTACACAGAGTTTTGAATCTCAAAACAGTAATAGTAGCTCATATATACCTTGGCGAAGTCGAACTAGATTGTTGAAACCTGCCCCGCCGACATCCGTCACACAAAACAAAACTAGGCAACGTACAAACCCGAATCATAAACTCAACAATCAACGCAAAACAGGAGGATATCTCATCTCCCCGAGGAGTAGAAGAAACGAGTAGAAGACACAAAACAATAAACATAAAAAGAGATCAGCTAGCCAGTGGTGTTAGCTTGGTAAAGGATTTTGTAACGAGTTGGAAGCCTTTGCAATAGGAAGTGAATGAAGACATGATAGAGCCTTAGATCCGAATCAAAAATTATGGCAACAGAAGTAAACTACATGTGCGTGCCCAAGTAAAGGAGATAAATAGTAGTGTAGTAGAAAAGCATTGATTTTTAGCAATAGCTGAGCGTGAATGATTGGAAATAAGAAGACAGAGATCTAGAGGGAGAAAGAGAGAGGGAGATGAAAGGTACCTTGGTTAGTAGTGGAGTACTAGACGGAGCACAGATCTGATAGAGGATCTTCAAGGGGTGAGGAGGAGGAGGAGCAGGAGGGGGATCATCTCATTGTCATCTGGTTTTTCTTTCACTCCTTTGTTGCTGCGGGAAAAAGGAAAGCCAGAGGGTTCTTTTCTGTTCTGTAACTTCTACAGCTACTACTACTACTTGTGTTCTCTTGCAGCCCTTTGGTTGGCGACCAACCAAGAGTGAGATGAAAACGAGAGACTTCTTTCCAGTAAAATTTCACCATTTTTTATGAGATTAGATAACCAAAAAAAAAGTAGCCAATTAAAATATTTTATTTTATATTTTTCTCTTCGTTTTTCATCAAAATAGTCAATTAAAATGAGTAATTTAACTAAAAATTAAAACCTTTACTTTTCTTTTCTTTTGAAATGACTCCATCTAGTAAAAGGGCTATTGGTGTGTATTTACTTAGAGTGTGTGCAATAACACTCTTATCAATTAAGATTAGGATTAGAATTAAAATTAGGATTAGGATTAGAAGGATCCTGATGGATCATCTAATAATAGTGATGGCTAATTTGCTCAACTACCTACCGGCTACCGGGCCGAGTGCCGAGCAGCCTGGCTCCTAATTAGTGGCTGTGGCATTAAGATTAGGTCAATCAAACAAAGAAACAATATATACTACTACTAGCCAAAGTAAAGTTCAATTTTTTTGGCTTTTCTAAAAACGTCGGTGGAAGTGCAGCTCGGCTCAGCTCCGTGTGAGAAAGAAAGAAATGCAGCCGTTCCAAGAAAAGCATAAAATATCCTTTAGGACCTTTTTTTATTTACCCCAAAATATATATATATATATATATATATATATATATGGGAATGGTTCAATGAACACCCTAATAAAACACCCAATGGGGACACCCAAAATCTCAATCTGATAGTTCCCGATTGAATTTTTATGATCCGAACCGTTCAATGTGTGCAGAATGTGATTTTAAGGGTGTCCGCGAGAAATTAGAAAAAAAATTGACCGGGAAAGGCTTGATTTGAGCAGTTTTTATTTGAACCGTTCAATAAATAATTGTTCAAAACTATTCGGATCAAGCCCTTCCCGGTCATTTTTTTTGCTGATTTTTAGCGTGTATCCTTAAAATCACATTCTAATCACATTGAGCGGCTCGGATCATCAAAATTTGATCGGGAACCATAGGGTGTTTTTTTAGGTGTCCCCGTTGGGTGTCCCCGAAATCGCCCCCTATATATATATATATATATATTCCTTAGGACGCTAGGAAACATAAAAAAAAAACACAATTACAAAACCATATCCTCATCCTTATGTGCGGAGATCTATGCCGACATACCAGCAACCAATAATATATTATTATTATTCTACTACTACTATATACTACTCCGTACTACTACATAGATTCACACAGAAGTAATACTCCACTAAAACGAAAACTAATTGAAAATTAGTGTATTTTGAATCTTACATCTTTTAGGGGGCGTTCCAGTTTTTTGAAAAAAGAAATTTTAGAAAACAAAAAAGGATAATTTCAAGTTCAAAAATTATGTGTTTATGCAAATAATTTTCTTACCAATATAGATATCTTATTTGATAGATCTCATTGAGATCTTTTAAACGGTGCAAAAAAAAAATCATTTTTTATTTTCGTTGGAGTATTTAAGTTTGAAATTACCCTCTTTTTAAAAAAGAAAGTTTAGAAAGAAAGCGGAACGGACTCTTAAACTGCTAATCGTACTTTCATCGTGGAAGGGATTTCAATTCGGTCGATTTTTTTAAGGAGCTCAGATCTAATGTGTCCATTAGTTTTTTAGGAACAACAAAGCACTATCTGGTGCACAAGAAATGTCGGATCTAATTACTCAAGGTGAGAGAGTAGGGATGTCATATAATAAGAGAATTTTAAATACTTGACGTACACCATAAGATCTAGTAATTAGCATTTAAATAGTACTTGACGTACACCAAAATATGAAAACAATAATAGATCGATTTCACAAAACAATGCTGAAACCCATGATGCAGCAATTAACTAACTTTAGTAGTATCAAATGAATCGAATGTAGTGGTAAAAGTAAAATGTATGAATTAATTAGGTGCATGCATTACTCCATTAATGATGGAATAAATTAATTAAACTGACATACTATAGTACAGTATTTGATAGATAGGTTTCTACCATTTTCGATCGTGGGCATTATATAATCGTTAATGATTGAATTTAGGATGATGCTACGGTGTTCACCTGCACACCGTAGCATGTGAGCTGATGATTGGTGAGTATTTAGCACGTTCCATAAACTAAAAATAGACACTGTTTTTTCCTCCCTCTTTTTATTCCGTTCTCAATCAGCAATGCATCAAAAGCATTTAATCTGGCCTCTGAATTTCTCTCACAATTCCCTTGCATATTTCGTCTTCCCTCTTTCTCTGCTTCCTTGCTCCATCGCAAGTAAGTCTAAATGACACAATTTTGAAGCACGCACCCGCACTCACTGACAGACACCACCTAAGGCCTAAGGCAACACACGGTGCAGTTTGTGGGCATGTGCAATCAATAATTTTACAACCACACACAAACATTCACCAAGGAGATGGGCCCCACACACACTGAAGATGTGCAGTGTGAGTGGGGCCCACCCCCTTTGTGAGCGTGTGTGTGGTTGTAGCATTATTGGTGTGCAATTGTGCAGGTCATCATTGTTCTTTTGTTATTGACCCTTCAATTCATTCCTGCATTTATTTGGCGTTATGTATCTATCGGCCTTCTTATAATTGCTCCATCACTAGTTGCTCTTACGGAAGGCACACGAAGCCTTCCCCACTTCACTTTCATATTTTGTTTGGATTGCTTTTTGAAAAAAGATTCTTAACTCAAAAAACACTCATTATCCCTATTGTCAATCATTAATCACTCCTATCTCCAATTACTATCTCTACTTCCAATCATTATTTTCATTTCTCTCTCTACTCATAACCCTACAAAATTTTGTAAAAATTTCTCAACAACTCATCCAAACACAACATTAGTTTCTGTGCTGCAATAAGATTTCATGTGCTGGTTGATGAAATGTCAAAGGTGACTCTATTTGAATGATAACTATTTGTTCAGCTCATGAAAATTCTGCCACTTTTTGCTTCTTCCTTCAAAGAAATTATGTGGCAGTTTTTTTTTAAATGATAGTAATCATTATGTGGTGTTTTTTTTAATTTACCCAAAAAAGATACGGATTATTGCAGCCTTTATTAGGCTCCCCTTGCTAATGTAGGACTACTTAATAGACTTGGCCTGATGTGTTTTACAACTGGTTTTTCTGGTGGGTTTTGGGTATGGGAAGTTGGCAACGTTAAGGTTCTAACGTTGTTTTCATCAGCTGGTAATCCAACATAGCATCAAAGCTCTAGATCGAAGAGATCCTGGTTTCAAGTCCTCGTATTGTGTGTTCTTCCCGACCATATTCTGATTGAGTTGGTGCACCTTGACATTTGGACCATCCTCAAAGCTTTTCACAAGCAGTTCCTCCAGCCTAAGGTTGTGTACTTATACAGCACAACATTTGAACAGAGAAAAAGCTCAGAGCATACTGGCGGGTCTACTTGAAAATGGAATGACAATTCAAATTAGGACGCTTGCAGGAGTTGGGAAAGCCAACTGCCAAGAACTCTACATTTCACAGTATTGTCGGGTGGTTTGATTACAAATGATACACACCAAACCAAACAACTAATTAACACAGCCAAAAGCTGAAATGCACGTGAAAACACTTCTTGGGTTTCACTCACTCTCTCTCTCGCTTTCTTTTTGCTCTCCCGCACTCGATATATATAAGCAAAAAGTACACATACATGAAGGCTCTGATCCTGGCTACCTAAAGTGGCTATTCAAGCACCAAGCACTTTGCTCACTGACAAACCACACAACTGAACACGCACATATCTCACCTAACATGGAGGCTCTTGAATCTAATCAACCAAGTTTACTAAATACTAACGCTTTGTGATCTAAGTTGGGCTACTGCATTATTTTTTTTTTTCTTGTTTTGTTCATGTAATTAGATTTCTCTTTGATCAACAAATGGAAGCAGCACATGGTTTCACTGTCAGCGTGCTCTAATTCTCCTACTAACAAAGAATTGAATTGCATGGCATAAGACCACTAGGTAACTTACAAAATGCAACAGTAATATTATATATGTTGCTGAATTGAGATACAAGAGTTCATTGTGGTCAGATTTTACTTCTAACAATTATTTTGTTGACAGTTCCCTGGGAATGTGCATGGTGAGCTCATTCACAGGCGGCACCTCTTTGTTGTCTGGACCTGCATTTCTTGCGGAAGGACCAGCAACGTGGTGTGAAATCACTATCATCTTCCCTGCACGACATGACAATGACATAAGCGCCGGTGAGTACAAGATCCCTTCTGTTATTTTTGTTGCCTAGCCTATATTTCCATGAATATGTTATACAAAACTGAGTCGTCGCCTTTTATGAAAAACTGGCTGGGGAGAGGGAAGCTTCTTTCTTGTGAGGGTACTGAAGAATCAGGTGGTGACATGGTGTGGTGTGGAGTTCAGAGGGTTTGAAGACAAGACCACAGTTTAGGATCGATGACTCCATTCCGAAGATTTCTTTCTGTCAAATACTTTGGAAGACATGGAATCATCTTAGGCTGCATTTGGATTATTGATTTGTTGATGAATTTAGACGGAAAAGGATAGGGCAAAGGAAATGGATAAACAGTAATGAAGTGATCAATAAGCTACTTTATTTCCATGATTCCCTGCCATATCCTTTCCAATAGGATCAAGGGTTTGGGCAAGGACATATTGAAAAGTCAAGGATCTAAAAGTCTTGCACCGGTTGGATCCCCGAACTTTTTCATTTCCTCATCTTTTCCTTTACCCAAATCCTTGATCCAAACACAGCGTAAGTAAATCACTCCACAAATATATCATCCTGACACACAACCTTAATTAACACTATTTCTTACAACAGTAACTAAAGAAAATGAGGTTACCTGCTGCTGCTGCTGCCACCGCTGCTGCTGCTGCTAATACTTCCCCTGATGCTACTTTTTCCTCTTTTCTTACCCTCCCCCGTAGATAGAAACCTCACCATCCACCATTCTTTATCACCTGTGTTGTCCGATCCCTCCAAAGGTGGTTTCAGAGAAACTTTGGAGCGATGGTTACCCGCAGTTGATTTCCCCTTCATACCAAGAGAAGTTGGGAAGGGCATCTTCAGAAGGAAAACTCCACTATCCATGCTTTCGCTACGCGGGATGATCTTCTTCTTCTGCTTCATATTGATATCAGGTTTGTATTTCAGACTCCTCTCATCAATTGCAATGTCCTTTTGCTCTGCTTCTTGTTGCTCATCGACAATATCTTTTAAGGAGAGTTCGTATGAAGACTCCGGCATGTCTTGAATAATTTCCATGAGTTCCTTTCTACCATCCACAATTGCTTGCAATCGCGACTTGGGGGACAGAGGATAACTGTATTGGTGATTCCGAGGCAGTAGAGGAGACGTGCAAAACCGCGGTGAGCAGGCACCATAGTCGTCAGAGTTGTGGTTATCATAAACGTGACTCCTTTGATCACCCCAGAAATCAAAACCTGTCCATGTGCTAACAGAATTACCATTGGATCGATACACGGGAGTTAAAGAAGGAAGATGGTTTTTCGTGGGGAGCGTTTTTTGAAGATCAAGCATGGTCTTTTCGAGGGAAGGAGAGTGGAAGTATAAGCTACAAGAGTGATGTTGTGGGTTTTCCGGAGAGAGTGGGTGTGTTTGGTGCGTGAATACTTATACTCCCTGCATAGTAGCTAGTATCCATGTGTTTGGGAAGACTTGGTCATTGTAAAGTTTTTCTACAATTTGATTTTCTAAAGGGCCACTTTCAAGTCGTTGCCGTCCTTAATGGGAGGACTAGAAATCGAGGAAAAATGGGTCCACTTTCCCCGTCTTCTACCAGGTGTCTATCTCAAAGTCTCTTGAGGAAAAATGGTGACATCTTTTGAGTAAATTGAGTCCTTTGAATTTGTCTTGGCAGATTGAATAGGGGATACGATTCTTGTTGGTGTATGAGTTAGGCTCCATTCCGCAACTCAAAATAAGTATTTATTTTTTAAGAAGTTAATTTCAAGCTTAAAATTATGTGTTTACGCAAATAGTTTTCCTATTACTATGGATCTTGTTTGATAGGTCTCATTGAGATCTTTAATACGGTCCAAAAAAAAATTTAAAAATATGTTTTATTTACATTATTTTTGAGTTTGAAAATGTGAAATAAATTGCTTATTTTTTAAGAAAGTTTATGAGACGGGGCCTTAGGCTTGTTAGCAGTATCTTGTACCATGATTCATGAAATAAATAAAGCTATTAAAGCCTAAATATGGGATCTTTTCACAAAATAAGCCAATTGACATATATTAATTTTTTTAGAGTAGGCTTTGGCTTGCCCCTTTCTTATTATTAGAGCATCCGCAATGGAATAAGCAAAAATGAATAATCAAATCATGCCAAGTCAGATTTTGATTATCCATTTAGAGGTTGCTAAAGTTAGCAATGTCAAGTCTCACATTGGTTATTTTTTGCTCATAATCAAAACCAATATGGGACCATTGCTTACTTCCCTGAGTTTTCTCTAAACTTTTCCCCTTCATTTCACGTAAATCTTTTGAAAAACTAGTTATGTTAAAAACAGTTTTTATTAAAAAAATATTTGCTCTTGAAAAAAAATTGTTTATTAAACAGTTTTTAGAAGAAAAAAAAACAGTTTAAGTTAAAAATAGTTGGATAACAAAAATAGTTTATGAAAAAAAAGTTTTGTGTAAATACAATTTTTTTAAAAAAATAGTTTTAAAAAAATTGAAGAAACAATTTTTATAAAAAAATTAAAAAAAGTACATAAAAAGACAGTTTTTTTTCTTTTAATAGAAAAAGTTCCTGAAAAGAATAGTAAGAATAGTTTTTTATAATTATTTTTTGAAAACATTGTTAAGAGAGAGAGAGAGAGAGAGAAGATTTTTGTGTAATGATGAGTGTACAGAAAATGTAGGGATCACTAAATTTGGTTATTAGTAAAAGGTTGCTAATTTTGATTATTCAACAGCCAAAATTTGATGAGTTGCTAAGATGTTGTTAAGTTTGGTTATTCCAATGTGAGTATTTTTTTAAGTAAACATTGCTAATTTTAAGAACTTTTTGTTTTGCTTATTCCACCGTAGGATCTCTTAAGAAGATAGGTTTGTATCATGGATAGATAAACATAGAATCGGAAGCCAAGGTTGGAGTGGATGGTGCTCAAGTTTATCATGAAATCCAGTCCCACTGTCTTTCAATCAATAACTCAGTTCGGAAAATGAAAAAAAAAAAGAAGTCCGTCAAACTTTCGTCTACAAACGAAGACAAGGAGACGAAACCGGGCTGTCTTAAAAAAATTCGTATTTGTTAGTTTCGCGTTTTTGTAGATTATTGGTTTGACTTAACGAGAGGAATCGAAAAAGTAAAAAATTATGGTCCAAACCTAAATTTTTTTGAATAAAAAAGATGAAAAAAATGGATTTCAATTGTAATTTTTTACTTTTTAGATACCTTTCATAATGACGAAGCAATAATCTAAAAGAAAAAATGACGAAAAACTAACAAATGCTAGAATTTTTTTTGAAATAAGGACAAATAAAAATAAGCCGGTTGTGCGTTATCCCGTATCTTGTATCTCTACTCCAATTGTCCAAGGTCGGGGTAGCAATCAACAAGAGCTTCCTTCCGTGGCTCTCCGTCGATCAACACATTTTCGAGAGCCTCCAAGGATCCCTTCGGAAGGCGATTTCATTAGACCCAGTCAGAGCTTGAACCAGGTAGTGGGTGATTCCACATCACCTATGCCCGCTAGAGGTGAAACTAGGAAGAAGCTTCAAGAGAAAATAAAGATGTTGAAGGTTTCAAGAGACAAAATGAGTTAAGGCTTGCATGTCATTTGTGTTGCTTTGTTGAAGTGTGCTTTGAGCGTTATTGGATATTTGCTATGTTTTAATTTATTTAGGTTTTAGATTTTCTCCTTTTTCTTTATTTTCTTTTCCTTCTGGGGTATGCCCTTTGTAGGTTATATATTCAGTTAACCCTTTTTTTTTTCTATTTCAAGCTAAGTTACCCCCAAAAAAAAAAAACAAAAAAACAAAAAAACAAAAAAAACAAATTTTGAATAAGAACAAAAAAAAAAAAAAAAAAGCCAATTGGCTATAAGGACCTAAAGGATTAACACAAGCCTGTAGTTCAACCCCTCGAGGTACTCTTTTCCAAATCGCTCATGTGTCGCGCTAATATTCAGTTCATCTGCATTTTGTTATGTTGGATGATGGAAAATTGTAAAATTTATATAGTTGAGATAACTCAAGAAGTAGTTACACCACCAAAATATAGAAAGACCAATAAAAAGGGCTTTTATATTCTTGTTTTGTCTCCATCGTCCAACTTGCGTTCAAACTTTTTTGCAAGATGCCCCGCTAAGCTTCCATTGCGGCTTTGAATAAATGGACTCATTTCTGTCAGTTTATATTAGTGAGACCTACGAAAGATCCAAACGAGAGACTTGCTGTCAATTGGGCATCAAAGCTAGTATACAATTGCTAACGCGTTGAGAGTTGGAAACAAATTTGAGAGTTGATTCAAATTTCGCATCTTGGACTGACCTTTAGGCCATACTTAAGTTCTATTAATCCATGTTCCAAGTAGCTTCTTCGGTAACGCGTTGGAATCCTCCCCGAGGACTACGATGAATTATGCTGCACATATTTCAATTCTAAGCCCTTGATTCAACTAGATACTTTTGGCAATATTCCAAACAATGCTTTTCCAGAAGAATACCTCGATTTTCTCAGGAAACTTGAGACCACAAAATGAGATGCCATATATATATATATATATATATATATATATATATATATATATATATATATATATCCTTCAAATAAGAAGGTCCTTATTTTAGTTAAAATAAGGACCTTCCCATTTCTCTCATTTTCCGATTGAATTTTGATGATCCGAGCCGCTCATTGTGTTCAGAACGTGATTTTAAGGGTGCCCGCGAGAAATTGGCAAAACAAATGACCGGAAAGGGCTTGATTTGTGCAGTTTTTATTTGAACCGTTCGATAAAAAATAAACAAAAACTGCTCGGATAAAGCCCTTCCCAGTCTTTTTTTTTTTGCTGATTTCACGTGGGTACCCTTAAAATCACGTTCTGAACACATTGAGCGGCTTGGATCATCAAAATTCAATCGAAAAAAAGGAGGTCCTCATTTTATTAAAATGAGGTGGTCCTTATTAGAAGGGGACTCATATATATATATAATCTCCTTCAAAAATAAGGACCTCCCTATTTCTCCCATTTTTCGATTGAATTTTGATAATCCGAGCCACTCAATATGTTCAGAACGTGATTTTAAGGGTATCCGCGAGAAATCGGCAAAAAAAAATGACCGGGAAGGGATTGATTTGAGCAGTTTTTATTTGAACCGTTCGATAAAAAATAAACAAAAACTGCTCGGATGAAACCCTTCCCGGTCTTTTTTTTTGCTGATTTTTCGCGAGTACTCTTGAAATCACGTTCTAAACACATTGAGCAGCTCGGATCATCGAAATTCGATCGAAAAAAGGAGGTCCGTATTTTATTAAAATAAGATAGTTCTTATTAGAAGGGGACTCGTATATAATCTCCTTCAAAGACAAGAACAGGTTGTAGTACTTATTTTCTATGTCTTTGACAAAGATCAGTTGGAGCCAAGATAGGGCTGGATGATGCAGCCACAAATAGCAAAAGTACTGAGCTGTACTTTCATTTTTCAATCCCAACGGTCAAAAAATAGGAAAATAGTTTGACAGAGAATTGCTATATATGGATACTACATATTTGTACCGAACGTGTACAACACGCTGAGGTGGGAGGGGTTTCCATCCAAAATTTTCAAAATAAACTCAAAACAAAAACCGGAAAATTAGAGTGAGAAAAAGGAAGGAACCAGACTTTTTCCAAAATCCTATTGAAAAGTGAAAACCCACCCCAAACTCCTTTGACGCCGACAAATCCCCTAAGTAAGTTCTTATTATTTGTGGAATAAGAAGTCCCGTTCCACAACTTCTGCCTTCTTATTTTTTAAAACAAGTAAGACAAAGAATTTGGATCAAACACCCCACGGCCGGGGAGGGCGGCGGCCGAGCCGGGCCGTCTCTGGCCACCGGAAGGCCGATCCGAACCGTCCAAAAATTCTAAAAAAAAAAAACCAAGGGGGCTACGCGGGAATCAACGTCATCCGAGGTGTGTAGAGTGCTTGATCCGAGCACCCCTTTTCCGTGTACGATTTCAATATCATATGCACACGGGAAAGGGGTGCTCCGATCAAGCACGCTACACACCTCGGATGACCTTGATTCCCGTGCAAGCCCCCTTGGTTTTTTTTTTTATAGAATTTTTGGACGGCTCGGATCGGCCGTCCAATGGCCGGAGCCGATCGGCGCGGCCGACGGTACGATTTCCCTCCGCCGGTGCCCAACACAATAGCAACAGTCTTGTTTTTTGTATACGGCAACTTCAAGCTCAAAATCATGTGTTTATGCAAATAATTTTCTTATCACTATGGATCTTGTTTGATAGATCTCATTGAGATCTTTAATACGGTGCAAAAAAAAATAATTTTTTTTTTCATTTGCATTATTTTTTAGTTTGAAAAAATGAAAGGAACTTTTTATTTGGGAAAAATAAGAAGGCTGAATGTGTTTTGAATTAGAAGTAGAGAAAATAAGTACTTATTTTTTAAGAAGCGTTGCGGAACGGAGCCTAAAGCGCCATTAACGACGACCAACACTTCCAAGGTCGAGCAAAAAATTGGTGTGTACCTGTCAAACATACAATCCCATTCATTTTCGACAAGTCATTAAAGTCCTCAACCAAGGTATACAAACATTGTTCGCAACCACACTATAGTCCAGATTCTCCATTGAATGTTTCACGTACTGAGGCTGAGGTTTGCTTGATCATCTGTGCTGTTTGAGTAACAAAGTGTTGTTCGCCGTTGAAATGAGCTTTGTTCCGATGAAGCGACAAACCCCACAAAACAAGAATACCCTTCACAATATGATAGTTCATCGCGGATCAAAAAAAAAAATATATATGATAGTTCATCAGGTGCTGCTAGCACCCAATCAAGAAACCAACCCAAGGAAGTACTTGGCTGGATGAGTGGATGAGCCCAAAATCCAGAGCCAAGTCCGACATAGCCCAAACTCCACAGTCCACGGGAAAACTCAAAATTGAAACAAAAGTTCTCTAAAGTTTCCACCTCCGTCACGCATCGCGGACATTGATCAGCAACCAGAATCCCCTTCACGGACATGTAGAATTTAGTATCTAAATCTGAATGAAAGTTTAGATTTATAGATCGAGTATCAATAGGTATCGGATTGAGCTGATTTTTCGCGGAAGTCCTTGAAAAAGTGTTAAATTTAATGAACGGTTCGGATCGTTTGTGTGGGACCCTTAGTGGGCCCCACACAGTGATCCTGTGCACAATCTGTGTCAATAGTCGGTCTCTTTTCTCGTCCCTAGCTTCTTGTTTATTTTCTTCCAGTTTCAATTGATTTTTGCCAAATGAGAAAATAAGGTGAATCGGTGACCAAATTGTTTTTGAGGAGGCAGCGGTGGTGATTGAATTCCAGGACACATAACAACGGGAACGCACCAAATGCCGCCAGTCATGACAGCTCCGGGCCTGCTCGGAAATGAAACAGTATGTTATTCGGGGACCATGATATAACAACGAATGGAATATTTGTGAATGAGGATCCAATGGCATTTTCATTGCCTATCTTCATCTTCCAATTAGTGCTCATCGTCCTCACTTGTCCGCCTGCTCACGTTTCTTCTTAAACCTCTCAACCAGCCTCGCATCTTGGCAGAGCTCATTGTAAGCTTCATGTCACATTTACCAGAATACGCTTCATGCTCCATTTGGAAAAATACATATTTAAATGTGCTATGTACAAATCATAATTACATGATTGTCAAATGTATATATACTCAACATTTACATAAATGTATGTGTATATGTGTAGGTAAATTGTGTATTCATGAATTACATTGTGATAAATTGTAAATAGCCTGCTTGCTTGTAATATAAATACCTGCATGTTTTGTATTATCACATGTGGTGGGCCATAGTACATTCAGCAAAGCAAAAGAAATGCATTCTGAGATGAACTTTCTTTGTCACTAGAGGCCGGGGCACACGTGATGCGTGTGCAAGTCGGATATTGACAAAATTTATCGAAATTCATTCAAACAATAAGTGAGAAGCAAATTTTGTCAAAATCTGACTTACACATGCAATGCGTGTGCCCTAATCTCTAATAGAATGTTACGGGAAATTTGAGTTGGTAATTAGGGCAAATTAACGTTTGACACGATGACACTTTTTTGTCAATACCAGAGTGCAGAGTGTTTCTTTTAAAGATGCATTGAACCCTTTTTATTTTAGGACAAAACTGTGTTGTTGACCAAGTAGGTTATTTTAGAATTTTATTTTTTAAAAATTTTTTGCTTTTAGATGTGGGAATTCGAAAAGCACATGATCCCTTTTGTTACAATGTACTAATACAGAAATTTATACATATCTGTGTAACGTTAGTGGATTTGGGTTTCAGTTAAAGAGGTTGGGATACATGCGATGTGTGTAGAAGTCTTGATTTTGCATATCTTTTTCAAATTCAATCAAACAAATAATAAATGGGAAAATATTGTGCATATTTTGTCAAAATATAATAATTCAGAGAAACATACCTAAGGGATGTACAAATTTACCATCACACCGTTCCAAAGGATTGTCCCAACAAATCCTCAAATTGTTAAAGACGCAAATTCACTCCCCGTCAGAAAAATATAATTCAAACATACAGTAGGGAAAAAAAATCAATTCCAATTTTGATAAAACAGAGAGAGAGAGAGAGAGAGAGAGAGAGAGAGAGAGAATCTAACCATTTTTGGTCCAAGCCTATATATCCTCGCAACAATCCATGAGAGAGAGTCAGTAGGTTTTTTTTTGTTTTTTTGGTTTCCTCGGGTGCTGGCAATATTAGAGATGGGAAGAGGAAACAATAACCATATACAGCAGTTATTTGCAGTTACATAGTGGAGCAGTTTGTGGGTGGACTTTTTACGCCTTTGTCCTTTCAGTTATTGAAGAAGAATGGCATTTAACTTGCGAATAAAAGATTCTAGAAGGATAAATTTGGAAGATTAAAAATTGTGACACAAAATAGAAGACACCAAACTATTGCTCTCCCTTTATATATTAGAATAGATAGATATAACTAGCTATGAGGAACAGAGGAAACTCATTGCAACTAATCAGAGCCAACCGGAAGGTCCTACAGTAGGACTCCTACTGCAATTCTGAACATCATATTATTATTAGAAAGAAGAAAAGAAAAAATTAAGCCAAAAGTTGTAATTTTCCAAATTCATCCACATATTTTGTCACCATATAGTTACGGGAACCAAAAAGAAAACATTAGGATATTAAACGATCGATAATGATTGAATTTTAAGAAATGAAGAATACGCCTACTTCGACACCTAAACATCTAAACGAACCAAAAAAATCAAGAAAATAAAGTAGAATGTTAACATATATGGTGGATTCAACGTGAAAATGCATTTAGAGATCCCTGAAATTCTTGATTTCCTCGTCTCATTTTATGTAATCCGGTATATTGGAAGAAATGAATGCATGATCTCCCAGAAACCAAACAAAAAGGACAATTGTATTGACTATTGACATATAGAGCACCTGCACCTCGTCATAAGGACTTGGAACTCTAGCATCCTCCAGTACTAGCGCTTTGGGAAATTGGGAGAAAACTTCTGAGCAGCACCATCTTGGATCAACCAGACAACTAAATGAGAATCAAAAGCAAAATTTTTGGAACTTCCAGGAAATTCTTCTCCACGATAACAGTGGGCCTCATACGGGTTCCGAAATTTCAGCTTGAATCAAGCGTTCCATTTTCTCTTTGCCATAAACCCACAAGCCTCATTCACCCTGGATATCTTGCTGCACTTTCACAAGCATTCAGCTTTTTTTTTCCCTTGCGGGAGGCCAAATACGCTTCACAACTAGATGGTAATTATGCCACAAAATTTTGGAGCTGAATGGAAAACCTTTAGGTATTTGTGTAATTATGTCATTATGACGCAAAATAAAATCCTATTTTCTTTCTTTCCAAATGTTCCACACAATAGTGCCAAGACAGGTTCTCCAAGCTATGTTCTAGGTTGAGTAAGTCTTCAAGTTTAGATTCTTTTAGCCAATCCAGCAAAAGTCTTTCTACTACCCTGGTTATATCCACTGATGACATCCTATATTTTCACATAAGTTCAAACAAATTTTGTTGTACCATTTTGAACATAATTCATGACACTTATTACTTGCATTGCCATGTAGGTCTTTATTCTATGGTTTTGACCAATTGACAACTAGCAGTTTGGTATAAGAAAATGAAAAATGTCTTCTATCATGGTGATTTTCATTAATACACTTCCGTCGTCATCGAATGAGTCAGCTGTAAACCTAAAAATCAGAGCAAAAAATAAGGACAACTTTTTTTGTTTTGCACTAACATACGTGGGGGGTAGCAACGGTCAAGGTATTGATAGCGATTTTCATGCATTGAGCTTTGCACTTGGCTCTGATTTTCCCATACCAACCGTGGGTATAATAGTTGCTTCAATTTTAGCCACTTGAATTTTGAATATGTACTTTTTATTTCTAATCAAATGGTTAACCACTTAGTACTTACACTGTGTTGCATTTACCGGCTCTGACACACTCCACGAAATAATATGTATGCTTCTTATTTGTTTCGCTCAATGGTTGCAGGCTGGCATAATTTTAGGTCCATCAGCAATGGGACGGTGTAAGTGGTTTGTTGATGTCGTATTTTCTAGGAATTCGCTGGCAGTGCTTGAGACAATAGCCAATATTGGTATCCTTTACTTCGTCTTCATAATTGGACTAGAAATGGACCTCTGGGTAAAAAAAATGGGAAAAAGGCTTTCGTCTTTGCCATTTCCAGTATCTTTCTCCCTTTTCTCATAGGCTGTGCCTTCTTGTTCTTTCTGCATCACAAAACAACCATGAGGGAAGACACGTTCCTTATCTTCTTATCCATTTCTCTCTCCGTCACTGCACTTCCTGTGGTTTCAAGGATCCTTTCAGAGCTCAGACTCCTCGACATGGAGATTGACAAAATAATACCGGTCAGCCGCTCTCTTCAATAACACTTTTGGAGCAGCTTTTGTAGTGTTTGTCATTTCTTTGGCACAGTCACAAACCGTTTTCTCATCAACCCTTTGGGTGATCGCAAGTAGCATAATTTTCGTCGTGTTTTCCATTTTCGTAGTCCGACCAGGAATCTCATGGCTAGCAAGGCAAAGTACCCCAGAGGATGAAAACTTCACCAACTTCACCGTATCCATTGTTTTCTCGGTGGGGTTATGATTTTCGGTTTCATATTGGATTCCATTGGAGTGCATCCGAGTTTTGGAGCGTTTGTTTTCGGCCTGGTTTTTCCGAACGGCCCTCTTGCAGTCACCCTCGTAGAAAGGCTTGAAGACTTCATTACGGGTTTTCTTCTCCCTCTCTTCTTTGTCACTAGTGGGTTGAAGACTAATTTTTTCAAAAATCCAGGGAGCCCCAACCTGGTTTACACTAGTTATGGCAAGTATTCTATCCTCTGTTGGCAAAGTTGCTGGAACTGTCCTCGTTGCACTCTCTGTCAAGATGCCTTTTCGTGAAGGAGTTGCTCTTGGTTTGCTTATGAACTCCAAAGGCCTCGCTGAATAGATTGGCCTCAACCATGGGAAAGATCAGAAGGTCTCTCTCTCTCTCTCTCGGGGTGTGTGTGTGCGTGCGTGCGTCGCGTGCGCATGCATGCACGACCACGCATCTGTTTGTCTATCGGGCATGACATCCAGACATTTCAATGTTTTGCAGGTTATAGATGATACAGCATATGCAATGATGGTGATCACAACTATATTAATGAATGCAGTCATCACACCTCTATTAATACAAATTTATAGGCCAGCAAGGAAATTTGTAACTAACAAAAGGAGAACAATTCAGAAGACAAAAGCAGATGCCGAAATGCGAATACTAGCATGCATCCACACCCCTCGGAATGCCCCCACAATCATCAGCCTCCTTGAAGCCTCCCACCCCACCAAGAAAACCCCAATATCTGTCTTCTCACTCCACCTAGTTGAACTCACTGGTCATGGTTCTGCTACACATTGTCCACAACTCTCAAAAATCCGACAACACAGCCATAAACAGAATGCAGGCGCAGTCTGACCAGATTACAAATGCATTTAAGACCTTGGAGCAGCACACCAGTTTTGTCTATGTCCAATCTCTCACTTCCATTTCCCCTTACTCCACAATGCACGGAGAGATTTGCAACTTGGCAGAGGATAAGCGAGTTGCCTTCATCATCATTCCTTTCCATTAGCAACTGACGGTTGATGGTGGGATGGAATCTGCCAACTCCAAAATCCGAATGTTGAATCAGAACGTACTAGTAAATGCACCCTGTTCAGTTGGGATTTTGGTTGACAGAGGACAAAGTGGGTCCAAAAGCTTGATGGTTGGTCAGGTATCTCACAACATTGCTGTGTTATTCTTTGGTGGGCCAGATGACAGAGAGGCACTATCGTATGCAATGAGAATGTCAGAGCATCCTGGTAATAGCCTTAATGTTATTCGTTTCTTCCCAGGTCTGAATGCAGTTGAGCCGACAATGGACCAGAGTCATGATCTCAATGATACTGGGATACTAACTCTGCAAATAGGCAAAGAGCAAGACAAACAGCTTGATGATGACTGCATAAAAGAGTTCAGAATGATGAAGGCTACTGACAAGTCATTTTCTTACATAGAAAAGGTGGTGAACAACGGAGAGGAGGCAGCGGCGGCGATAAGGGCACTAGACAACATCCATGATCTTTTCCTAGTTAGAAGAGGAGAAGGAATAATATCGCCGCTAACAGCAGGACTCACTGAGTGGAGTGAGTGCCCTGAACTTGCAGTAATTGGTGACCTTCTGGCATCGGCAGATTTTGCAACAGCTGTATCAGTGTTGCTGTTGCAGCAGTATGTGGGGGTAGGGCCAAATGACGACGGAATTGGAACACCGAACAATGCGAGTCAGCAGGAAGAGCAGTGTATTATGGCATCAGTCCACCAGTGAGGGAGTAAGCTATGCTTAAGGCATAAATCAGAGGCCTTATATGCTTCTGGAACAGGTAAAACTCTCAACCGAGAGACAAGTTAAATGTACATTGTACATCTAAGCACTCCCCTTTATACCTGCATTTATTTCTGTTTCTCTTATTGCATGATCTGCAGCAAGTAAACAGTAGAGATACAATACCTTTATATGATCCTAGTTCCTTTCATTTTCTTCTGATATGCAAAGTCCATTTGGACTTTGAGGCGTAGACCAAAAAGCACATGTGTTTGGAATTTGTACAACAGTTTTCAGTGGTAACTTCCGGTTTTTAGGGTTAAAGGATAGGGATGGGATGAGGACAGACTTCAAGAGTAACTATAAGCACACACTTTCCAATGAAACAATTTATTGCTCTAGTGTTGAGATTTATCTTATCCTTAGCAAGGTCAACAGATGACTAACTCTCAGCTCGTGCTTCTCAAGTTGTTGCGTGAGAGATTAGCACATTATTTCAGCTGACACTTGACCATACCCAAGAGAAACCAGCAAAACAGGACTCCACCTACGGAAGATACGTAGTTGATGATGCAGTTCCACACTGTTCCAGGACAACGATGATGTCACCTCGTAATGAATTCAACAATTGTAAAATATAATGCATTTACACCCTGCTGCTTCTTTTTACGTGCAGATCTAATTTCTTCACATGTGGTTTAAGACGTAATAATTTGCACTACGTCCAAGCTTTCCTCTAAAGATTTATCTTTTTGCCTCTTGCATTTGAAGTTTGGGTTTCCAACAAAATCGACATACCTAAATAATAGATTATCAGTCAGGAGAGAGTTTTAATTAGTGGGTTTTGATTGTTCGCAGCAAAGAGTGATGTCTAATCATGTGAAGCTAAACAAATACAGTAGTAGACGTTCAAAGAAAAATAGCTAGTTTCTATAGCAGCATGACAAAGCATGTTCCAAATTCAAGGCTCAACAATGCAGTTGGTTCAGATATTGCTACAAAAATTAAAATTTTGGAAGGGAAATGGAAATAGGGAAAAAAGAAGAAAAGAAAACAGAAGCGGCAGTAAGGAGTTGTAGTTTTTATTTGGGGGCAATGATGGTTGATGTTCAAGTAAGGAATAACAATATCCTGAGCTATCTAGTCTCCTCCATCCTCATCCTTAGTTGGTGGCAGCATTCAATATAATAAATACTCAATAAACCACAAGAACCAGCATAAGTGGATTAACAACTTTTGGGTGCTGCAAATTGCTGGAAGAACAAGACACAGAAACAATGAATCGAAAGAATACAATCTCATTAGCAAAAGTAAAAACAAAGCCTTTTTTCAGTTGTTGCACGAAAGAATTAGATTTAAAGTTTTGTTCTGTGTCCTATTTGAGCAAGTATAATAACGCATAGAATAGGATAGAAAATTTAAAATCTTTCATACGGCGTCTCGCTATATAAGCAAACTCTGAAGAGAATTTCAAGGCAAAAAGAAATTGACAAATACCATCAACAGTGTCCCTAATGAGAAGAGAGAGGAAGCCACGAGAGGGTTTGCACTACGGAGAAGCCAAGCCAGAGGGCATTGCGTTCTGTTTATAATTATTATTGTTTGCGACTGAGTAAGACAGAAAGATCTTTGCTTGCTTCGCAACGAATGAGGAATTGGCATAAGTAAGTACTTTAGTACTATGATGGATTGAAATCAAGATCGCAACTTTCGAATACTAGTAAATAGGCAATGGAAGATCTCTGAGTGAAGAAAGGAATGCTTGAAGAGAGGAGTGAAGAAAGGATCCCTTTGGGTTTGGAAACAAACTACTGTAATAATTGTACCGTACATTTAGGCTGCATTCTTTTAAATTTATCTTAAAACTTATTTTAAAAAAATAAGTTAGTTCGTTATTATTTAATTTTTTTTTCACATTTGTTAATTTTGCGGTAAATTTTTGTGAATTATTGAAAAAGTAAATTTTTTTACTTCTATCCAAATATTTTTAAAAATAAATACTTTTTAGCAGAAAAAGTGAAATAAGTGGTTATTTTTCAAAATATTTTGGTAAAAGTAAAAAAAAATTTACTTTTTCGATTCCTCTTATTAAGACGAATTAATAATCCACAAAAATTTGGCATAAAACTAACAAATGCGAAAAAAAATTCAAATAATGACAAACCAACTTATTGAAAAATAAGTTTAACAGAATGCAGCTTTATTAGGCTACCATAATTTTTATTTTTTTTTGCTATCCTTGGTCGTCATTTATTGGGCTAAAAAATAATGGAGTAGTTTTTATTTTTAAAATAGGATAAATATATGTACCTATAGCAACTCATCCAATGAGGGTGTTTGGGAGCTTTCCATCTGCGTGTTAAATCGTGAGATTTTGCATTTTGGGTGTGCGGGAGTCAATTCTATTAATATCACTATATTCTGAAAAAGAAACAGAAAAATTGCCTCTTAGAAAGTTTTGAAGTTTTGATTATACTTTCACTTACAAAATAATTTTTATAAAATTATATTGCACATATTATTTGAGTATTCTCACAAAATTCTATCTCATAATTCAAAAACTACAATTAACCCAAAATTCTATCAGTATAATCATGGTCTATAACCCATAATCAGAAATACAATTAACTCCCAAACAGCACAATATGAAAAAGCATTTGTAGAAACTTTCCTAAACCCCACTTATTTAGACTCCGTTCAGTTGCCAAGAATGTTGTACCAGAAAATTATTCTCAGGAAAAGTTAAGTAGAGTGAAGTAACGGAAAAAGAAATCTATTTTCTTGTGAGTATTCATTTGACAATTTTTTTTGGCAGAAAAACCAAAGTTTAGCGCCGGGAAAAGACACTTATGAAAAACTTTTTTATTTTTATTTCCATGGCTAATTTTAAATAAATATAACTTTGAGAACTAATTAATAGGCTATCATATTCAAAAATTAACACATACAGAAAATATATTTTATTTAATGCAAAGCCTTAACAGGAAATGAAAAAATCGACTTGCAATTCCCTATTCAATTTGCTATATTCCGAATGGTCATGCAAATCTCCCATTTAAATTGACATTCTCAGATAATTAACTGTACAAATAAAGTTTAAAAAATAAGTAGATGATAACTAAATAAATAAATATTAACAACCGTGCTTGATTAGTATCGGCAAAGACTCACTGAAAATTAGTTAGTACAAAACAAAATTGAAGACTAATGACAAAATAAATAAATACTTTTAAAAAAATAAACTACTAATCTTTTTCAACAACAATTATCTCAGAAAATACCATTGTAGTAGAAATTAAGAACCTAATTTGTATTTTTTTTGATATTAGGGTCATTCACTTTTTTCCTTACCCGTCAATTATTTTGGCCCCACAATAGATAAAATTCTTTCTATGACGTAAAATCCTATGCTTTTGGCCGGATCACTTTTGCAAGAAAGTAAATCTTGCAGGAAAATTTAAAAACATGTTTTCCATTACTCTCCTACCAATTGAACACTATAAAAGTTATGAAAAAATTAATTTTCCCATTTTTTTTATTCTACTTTTCTGGCAACTTAACGGAGCTGGAAGTTCGATTTCGCTCGGCTTGAGTATTTATTGTATTTATTATGTATATATTATGTATACATATATATTAGTGGGAAAGGGTAAAACACTTGTTTTCAGATTTGTTCGTTAAACAGCCTTTGAGATTTGTTTCGTTAAACGGGACGGACCAGTCTTCAGATTGGGAAGATGGAATGAAAGCTGCAGAATTTTGTTTGACTCCATATACCTACATGTACTTACATACAACATATGCGTATACAGTGGTGGAATACTAGAGTTGAAGAATGGGGGACGGCAACAGCAGGGGCATCTCAGGCAACAACAACAACAGTAATAGTAATAGGCCGGAATGGCTGCAGCAATACGACCTCATCGGAAAGATAGGGGAAGGCACCTACGGCCTTGTGTTCCTGGCCAAGATCAAGCCCAATCGGAGTAAGCCCATCGCTATCAAGAAGTTCAAACAGTCCAAGGACGGCGACGGCGTCTCCCCCACTGCTATCCGCGAAATCATGGTTTCTCTCTCTCGCTCTCTGACGTTGAAATTATGTGAATTCTTTTACGCCCCCCCCTCCCCCAAAAAAAATAATAACTGTCTTTTTTCCTTGGTGTATTCTGCGTAAAATTGGTTCTTGATGATTGGGGAACCACTATATTCGACTCAAATTACCTATTAAAAAGGGCAAAAACTCTACACTCCTGGATTATTGTACCATAGGCTCAGTTTTATGCGGAACGAGAAAAGACGCAAAAGTTATGAATGTTTTTATTCTGTATTGATTTTCCTTCATTTGGTGGTTGACGACACCCGCTAAGGGAAGCTATGGTGAAGTAAATGAACTGACTGATTATGAGTCTTTCTCTTGGTTTTCCTTGTACCAGGTTTCTGATAAAATCTAAGTGCTGACATTTTTCTGGGATTCTGTAAAATCTAAATGCAAAAAATGCTCAATTTTATCAGATAATGAGTGTATCACAGGCCAAATAGGCGAGTGTTTTTGCAGAGGTTATGAAGTTTGTATTTTTACTGCAAGGAAATTTGTTAAAACCAGCAGCTTGCTCGCTACAGCTAAAATAGATCGATGGTGGATCTTTGTTTTGTTTGAGTTTGTTTTTTCACAGTAAAAGGAACACATATTTTTTTGGTTATGTTCTCTGGCAAAGGTGTGGTTCTATCTTGATTTGGAAAGGAGTAGCTCTGGTTCTATCTTCATTACGATGTTAGTGGTAGAGTAGGCTCCTTGAGATTGAGGAATTTAAGTAGTAAGTGCTACTCCATTGTGAGAAAGGTAATAATAGTAGATGTGAATCTTACCCGGAGAACTATGGGGGGAACATATAAGAACTTTAAAGCTTATACTGTTATACGTTATCACCAACGCTTTGACTCATGTAGCAGTTGTCTTGATAATTACAATAGAGTTGGCACTACTTCGGTGAATTTGTATTATCAGGACAAAATGATGTAATTATCAGAATTGAGCCTCAAATAGCATTAAACTCCATTTAGAAACAAGTACCGCGACAATTGGGAATCCGAGTGAGAGGACTTGGCTTGCAAGTCAAACTAATCCATTGATACAAATAGTCCATGGGAGAAAATTGAGATATTTGGGCCCTGGAGGATTGGTGCGGCGAACTGCTAGTTTTGGGGTATGAAATATCCATCGTAGTTACTATGGGCACATTGGATCCTTAGCAATTCATGTGAGGATTGGTTACTGTTCTTTTTTGTACATTTGTTGGTCATTGCAATCAAATGTAGAATTGCTGTAGAACTGGAATCTAAGTAGTAAGGGTGGTAAAGCTTGGTTCCATTTTTTTGTTTTACCTAATCTTATTTCTTAATGATGCAGTTGCTTCGGGAGATAAACCACGAGAATGTGGTAAAGCTCGTGAATGTGCACATCAATCATGTCGACATGTCGCTCTATTTGGCTTTTGATTATGCTGAGCACGATCTTTATGTAAGTACTCCATATATTTCCAGTTCTCAAATGATATTTCTTGGGTCTCTCTTTGAGGCCTTACTGCACAGGGGCTTCGGCTGGTTGGTCAACCTGTAGTGCATGGCTTTCGCTAGATATTTTCACCTATGTCTGCTCCGTTCTTATGATTTCCGTTCGTCATCTTCTCTACACTCTTGCTTTAGATTTTGGATATTCACTTATTCTCTAAACCTATGACAATTTTTGCAGATAAGGCTAAGTTGTATTCATGGTACTGTCTTATACTGTAGTTCACACATTTTAGTTTACCGATTCCTCCAAATTCCTTTCAGTTGATTTTTGAAGAGAGAAAAAAAGCCGAAAACAATTGTCACGCTTCTTCGGTTGTTCCATAGAAGTTATTGTAACTATTCTAACTCTAGTTATAATAACCACACAGAAGCCCAATAATGCTGCGTTGAACTCGTGTAGTCTCATTTTGTGAGTTACATTGTACCTCATATGACCAGTTCAGTGACCATGTGTTCTTGTGCGTACAGGAAATCATCAGACATCACAGAGACAAGGTTAACCAAGCAATCAATCCGTACACTGTTAAGGCATTGCTATGGCAGCTGCTTAATGGGCTGAACTACCTCCACAGGTAAGGCGTATTTCTGCCTTAGGGAGATGAACTATAGTTGCATTATGACAAATAACCTACACTACTATCGATTGGAACATTGATGCAGCAACTGGATCATACATCGAGATCTGAAGCCATCAAATATCTTGGTAGGTGTGTCGTCCTATTTTAAGGGTGAATTAGGTAGTTGTCCTCTCTGACATTGGAACATACTAGCACTCTCCTCCATTTTCTTGAACCTCAATGGCCAGGTCATGGGTGAGGGAGAAGAGCAAGGAGTCGTCAAAATTGCCGACTTTGGACTTGCAAGAATTTATCAAGCTCCCTTGAAGCCCTTGTCGGATAACGGGGTAGGATGCATTGTTTCTTACATATCTCCTAGTTTTCCTTTTCCCTCTCATTCTTTGACGGTACAAAGATAGGAAGGCTATTTAACTGCTAAAGAGTTCCCTCTCCTGCAAATCTTTTATGTGCATATCTCCACTGCAGGTTGTGGTGACCATTTGGTATCGTGCACCGGAGTTACTTCTTGGGGCAAAGCATTATACTAGTGCTGTTGGTATCCTTAGGCATCGGATCCCCCATTCTGTTCACTTCAAGAATTACGTGTTTCTCTGTAATTTCATTTGTGTATTTGTATCAATCAGAGAGAGTAGGCAAATAATAACTTTACTTCCTTAAGATTGCTATCAGATATGTGGGCAGTGGGATGCATATTTGCCGAGCTTCTGACTCTCAAACCACTCTTTCAAGGGCAAGAAGTTAAAGCCACGCCAAACCCTTTTCAGGTATGAAGTTATCTAATATGGTTTCTTTCACATAGTTTGCCCATTTAGTTTTTGTTGCAACTTAACCTTATAATTTGCTGTAATGTTGGGCATCTGCTCGCTCTGTCTCTTTCTTTCCCTAAAGCAAAATTGACATTTTGCAGCTTGACCAACTTGACAAAATATTCAGAGTCTTAGGTAAGAAGGTTCATTTTGTCAGGTCCACTTCCTCCCTTGTCTAGCATTTCTGATGTAACCAGTGGTTAACCATGTGGCATTAGGTCATCCCACTCAAGAAAAATGGCCGACACTTGTGAATCTTCCACACTGGCATTCGGATCAACAACACATTCAAGGGCATAAATAGTAAGTCCCTTTGGTCTTGGAAATATATAACGGAAGTCTCTTAGTTCTTATAATCCTTGATTAACTTTTTGAAGTGTGGGCTATCAAATTCTTAGTTGTCATTATTAGTACAGGACTTGTTTGCAGTATGTCTCTAAATATTTTCCCCTTATTTTGTCCTTTCTTCTCACAGTGACAGTACTGGACTTTATAGCGTTGTCCATCTCTCTCCAAAAAGTCCTGCATATGATCTCCTCTCAAAGATGCTGGAGTACGTGGCTCTCAGTTTCTGAACTGTTGTTTACTTTGCAGTAATGAAGTTGTGACGTTGATATTGACTCAGATATAAAACTAGAGAGAGAGAGAGAGAGGCACCAGAAAAAAGGAGGACAAGGAGTCCACTGAAAGAAAATAAAAAGAGCAAAGTGAATCAAAGTCTCAAGCTACAAATTACACACTCTCCTCCAATCTCATGAATTAAACAAAAAGAGCAAGTCACCTTAAACAGGGGAGAAACAGAAGTCCAAATTCAAGACAAATGGAGTACAGTTAATCTCAGTAACAAATCGGTGCCTTTGAACTTTTTTTAACCAATTCTAGCACTCCTTTGACGTCTAGCACTCCGCCGGAACACAAAATTCAAAAAATGGATGATAATACAGATCCATGGCACTTTCGCTTTATCATTGGAACCAAAACCCTTAGAATGAATCAAGCACAAGAAGCTGGTGATCAGTGACAACAAAATTATCCGCCAGTCAAAACAGGCGATGCACCATCGAGGGAAAAAAAATTGCGTGTTGTTTTCCTTTTTGAAAGTTTTCCATAAGCCAAATACCACATGATTTTAAGAGGCACAACCACTTTTCAAAGTGTTCTATAATGAAGAAAAACGGATGAATTAAACAATGGAAGTTATTTAGCATGAGATCCCCAAAGAGTGATTCTGTTAAATACTGGGATTTTTATCATTTTTATTTTTATTTTCTTGACCTATCATATTATATTATTTGCAGGTATGATCCTCGAAAGCGTATAACAGCAGCACAAGCTCTTGAGCATGAGTACGAATTCCGTTAATGCCTCTATTGTATTTTGTATGTTATGTGTTAAAGTTCATAGTCAAGTTCTTCGATGCTGGGTTGCTTTTGTAACTTTGTAAGGGTCATCTTCCTTTACAAACAAAGTCCTTTCCCTTTGTTGTATGGATTGATATCACACTCTTAAAAAGTAGTATCTGAGAAAATCGGTTTCGAAATCTGTTTGTGTGCCTCCACTCGTTTCTTGCCAAACACTATCACTGAGCAAGAACCAGTGTATCGTTAAGGTATGTTGGATACCATGTTACCTGGCTTCTAGTACATTAATGGGGTGGAGATGCATGTGAGGTGCTGGACGTCGCTAAACCCAAAGTATCAGAATTTGAGGATTTGACTTGAAAAATGTCCATTTCAGTTAAATATCCCTTGTTTGGAAGTCCTTAGATCACTTCAATGTGAAAAGGAGGAACTTGTTTTTCAATCATACATTTCCTTTTCCTTTTGGCATAGTCACAAGGGATCAATATTCCAATATGGTGACGGATGAAAAAGCCCATTCTTGTATTGATGGCATGTCATGCAATGTAATGCCATGGGGTAGGCCTGTGTTCAAGGCCGGGGACTTTGGGTTTGCTACCTCCTAGTCCTAGGTTTTAGGTTTGAAATCTCCTAGGTGCTACCAACTCTTGTGTGTGGTCAAGGCAGGGGTTTTTGGCCCCCCACCAGTGGACGTGGGATAGGGTCACTAGGGATTAGCTGAGGTACGCATAAGATGGCCCGGCCACCTTGAGTTATAAGAAGGAAAACTTATTGTCATGCAATGTCAACATGACATCAGTTGATGGTAAAAAAGCTCTTGTACATGAAAACTGTAAATCTCAAGTCTCCCTGGAATTACCAAACTAACAAACTTGTGAAAGTTTGGCAGTTGTGTTGCAGTTCGTGCAGAGCTGTCATAGACTCATAGCCTTTCTTTTGTTTTATTTAATTCTCTCTCTCTCTCTCTCTCTCTCTCTCTCTCTCTCTCTATGTATGTATGTCTGTGTGTATTTGTATATGTATGTGCGTATACGTATATGTACTATTTTTTGCATTGTTGCATACTATTGGTTGACCATGACAAGTTTTTTTTTCCCCTTAGGTACTTTCGGCTGGACCCTCCTCCAGGACGCAAGTATGTACCACCTCTCTTTTAGATTTCTTAGTGCTCTTGTATTTTAATTGATGCATAAAACAGTATCTTTTTTGGGTAAACTTCACTGTCACCCCTGGAGGTTTGCCTTAATGACGGATACCCCCTCACGTATGAGAAATGACTATAAACCCCTTGTAGTTTCTATGTGCGTTTCATCGACACCCCCAATTGATAATTGTCAGTCCAACCACTTGATGGAATGAACAGAAAGTGACATATATAAAATGACTGAATAAAAAGTAATTAAAAACTATTAACTATCAATTATTTGGAATCAAAATGACTTTGTTTTACCCATTGAAGGAGCTGGTTTGATCAAAAAGGATAAAATTTACCAGTAACCTTTTTTTTACTACTCAAAATAACCATTTTTTCCCTGAGAAAAGGGCACATTTATTACTTTTGGGTCAAAAAATTTTGAGAATTGAGAGTGTTTTATTATTAATTCTACTATTAAAAAGGGTGAATTTGTCAATAGCTAATCTATTACATGTTTGGTCAAATAGTTATTGGTTGGAGGTCGGTGAAATTAACACTGAAACCATAGGGGGTTTATAGTCATTTCTCATACGTGAGGGGGTATCTGCCATTAAGGCAAACCTCGGGGTGCCAGTTAAAGTTTCCCTTTTTTCTTATCGACAAATTTTGGTTGCTTTTTTACTGAGACATTTTGCATAAAAGAAGAGAATCTGTGCTTTTGTTTCTTCGGTGAAGCATATATTTTCTCATCATTTCATTGGAAGTTGACCAATAAATGTCATGCCAATGTTCAGTGCACTGGTACCTTCTCAACCTGGAGAGAAGGTTGTCACTTATCCTACTCGCCCTGTGGATACAACCACCGATTTTGAAGGAACGACTAGTCTTCAACCTTCTCAACCGGTATGTGCCAACAATTTGGAACCTGTTTCTGCACTACCGATTTGAACTCCATGAAGTTGAATGAATGTCTGTTGCATTTGGTTTTTTCCAATTGTTAAATATTTGCTCACAAAGATTTTCTTCAGTATCTTGTAAAAAGCAACCATTCACCACTATTTCATCTAACAAAGAACCCGTAAATAAATTTGCAAGTTGAATGCATCTCAACTGAAGAAATAGGCCTTGCATGTGTTGTACCATAACTTTTAAACTTTCGAGCAAGAAAGAGGCCTTGCATATGTTTCATGTATTCGCTTTACTCTCTCTACTTCAGCAATTTCCATGGTCATTTACCAAAGAAAACAGTTTATATAGTGTCATAGCCACCATAGTATGAATCCATGGAGAAGTTTCCCTTGTTTGTTTTCTCTTGGGTCTTTGTTCTTTTTCCTTGTTGGAAAAAGAAAGGACTGGATTGTTTAAAAAGATCAGGCTACCACCGCGCTGATAACCAATCAACCACCATGATTGCATTCCCGAGTCAGATCCTGCCACGGTGGCACCCCACCAGGCACCAGTTGGACCCTAGCCAGTGCCGACCACCAGAAGCAACACTACCACATACCTTCATTGAAACCCTATGTAGCCATTGCGACCAACCCCTAGCCACCTTTATCTGGCATTACGGCCGTGAACCAATCATTTCCATCATCCCACACGGACTCCCACTTTGTGGTAGTTGTGAAGCTTAGTGACTGTCAGCTACTTTTATTCTACTCTGCCATGTGATGCTACCCCCTGGCCTTTGCTTATACAAAGAGCTGTAAGCTGTTGACCAGACCAGGTAACCAGGGGGTGAAAAGAAGAGTATGTGACTCAGTGCAGTCCTAGATTTTGGGTGTCTCTACTTTGCATGTCTTGTCTTAAGCATGATGCATTGCTTTGGATGCTGCCTGCCCCTGAAGGGTCAACATCTTTTATCTCTAGTCAGACTAGAAAACTGTGTATACGACGTCAAATGCACTTAGATGTTTGCATACCATGACTCTGGCATATGACAACTCTTGTGAAAAGGAAGATTTTTTGTTTTCTCATGGTGAATTTGCATTTTCTTGCACTTTTTTGTTGTCATATTTTTGTTGCTTTGACCAGGTATCATCAGGGAATGCGGTTTCTGGGAGCATGGCAGGGCCCCATGTAGTGCCAAGTAGATCTGGACCTCGGCCTGTGCCTATGGTTGGCATGCCAAGGATGCAACCCCAAGGCATGGCAGCATATAATCTCAATTCCCAGGCTGGGATGGGTGGTGGTATGAATCCTGGCAACATTCCGATGCCAAGGGGTGTTGGTTCCCAGGCTCATCAGCAGCAGCAGGTTTACTTTTTTTAATTCAAGCATGTTCTGTCATGGAAGTTAATGATTTATTCGTCTGATTCATATTCCATTATCCGGAAATAGATGAGAAGGAAAGACTCAGGAATGGGGATGCCTGGATATCCTCCACAACAGAAGTCGAGACGCTTTTGAGGTAACACCGCTTTCACAATCTGTTTGTTGTTGCATCCATCCAATCATCTTTGACACTGATCTTGGAAACGTTCTATTTTTGTTGCTTTTAGAACTTGATAGAAAGCAACCAGTGTTAGGTTACTTAGGTATTTATGTGAGTTATTTTGTTGAAGCGGAAAGAAAGACTTAGTGACTTATACTAGTGTTTGTTATTATTGTTACCATTTTATAGGAAAAAAATTGTTCTCTAGCAACAGTATGTTGTCAGATGTCAATCTGATGAGTTATAAGTCCTTAGTTGAAGCACTCCTCTCCATTCTAGTAGTTTAATAACCTCATGAGTAGAAAATTTATGAAGTACAGAAGACTTGTTGCTTTCTACTCTGTCGTGGGGCGAATTAGGGCACTTAGGGGGGGAATTCACGTTTTCATTTACTTTTGTTGATGGAAATCATCTGATCTTGTTAATGCCGACCTTGGTCAACCTGACCCATTCTTTTCTGGTTAGAGTGTCGTATTTCATGGAAAACTTCATGTGAGAGATTGTGCAAGTGAAGATCCACATTTAAAATGGGGTTATCGCCGGAACACCAAAATTCAAGTTCAACCAGTACATTTCCAGGAAGCAGTTTTTGAGGTGGTTCCCTCCGATTCCCTTCTTCACACCCTTGGTCCTGATTGCAAGTCATTACATCAGAATCTGTCGTACAAGAGATTTGAGTCCAACTTGTTCTTTCTTGTGTTGGGCTGCCATGACTCTGCTGTAACTTATAAGCTTATCCCAGAACATTAGGTTAAATTGATTTTCTCTTCTTTTTCCCTTTTGGCGTAACGAATCCTTGTGTACAAACTTGTTTCTTACTCAAGTTATTAATGTATATCCATGTAAAAGTAGTTACATATTTAGAAACAATATAATATTAATACAATTGCTGGAAATAGCCTTCTCTTTTCTTTCCTAGAAATGGAATTAGCCGTTTGCAATATCAAATTTTGCTGTTGGAAAGTTGCATATGATCCTATCAAAAAAAGTTGCATATGATTCTTCTGCATGTTTGTGCCATGATGGGGACAAAGGAAATTACTTCTATCATTTGCAATACAAATTTCCTTTTGGCCTCCACTTTGTTGCACGCCCTCACTAAACTTTATATGCCACAACTTTGAGTATGTTGAATTATGAAGGATCTCTTAGGTCGTATTCGGATCTTTAATTTGGGGACTATGTTATATGGGGAAAAGAAGAAGGGGGATCTTTTTTCTTGTGGTAAATTAGCAATCCATTAAACAAACAAACCAGAATCCGGAGGGCAAAAGCCCTTGCACCCAAGCAAGCTGGGGAAAACCTTGCAAAGAACAGAAAAACATCAGCACTGATGATTCTAGCCTAAGAACGACTTAGCAAAAAAAAGAAGGTTCTAGCCTAAGAACCAAAGATACAGTGGGGTAACTTTCATTAAACCCTTTCCAAAAGCCTATTCTCATCAGATATCTTGACATTTTGCCTTGAGCATATGAAAGCTCTAACCTCTACTTCAACCCAGATGAAGAGATCAACAACAGAAATCCTCTTCCTCTCGAACAATATGCAGTTCCTTTCCCTCCATAACCAATAAATGGTAGCAGCTAAAGACAACTTCAAAGCAGTATGCAAGCATGACTTACCAGTCACCAGACCTATTCCCCAGAAACCAATTCCTTTCCATTGACAGCACCATAGGGGATCTGCTAACACCATTCTTCTGTAACGTTAGGCCCCATACATGGTTAGAATATGGACGCTCAAAGAACAGATGAACATGGGATTCCTCACTTCTATCACACAACACAGAATTAGCATCTAGGTGCATACCCCAACCAATTAGCCTATCCTTGGTTGCTAGCCTACCGATGAGAGATACCCATCCGATAAAGGTCCATCTAGGGGTGTGGTGGGAACCAAACACATTTACGCCAAGGGGGAGATGGGATACACATTCCTTAGGCCAAGCAGTTTTTGCAGAATGAATTCTATCATTTGAGATATTCCATGCCACTCTGTCCTCCTGAGCAGGATCTGGAATTAAAGATGTGTTAGTTTGACAAATTCCATGCCACTCTGTCCTCCTGAGCAGGATCTGGAATTAAAGATGTGTTAGTGTTGGCCACAATTTCTCTAACTATGGCATTCCTCTAAGTTGGCCAGTGCCAAGCACCTTGAGAAATAATTGAACCAACTTGAGCCAGCAATTGATTGCCAAAAATCAACTCCTTCCCCCCCAAGTCTCTTATGCAGAGGCACTAGGGAGTGCCAATTATCCAACCACAGGAAGGGAGAGTCACCAATGATGTAAATGATTCAAGGCTATCAAGGCCGGCCCAAGGGATTTGGAGGCCCTAGGTGAAATCAGAAACTGAAGCCCTATATATTTGTAGTATTAAACAACAGTAATAGAAACGTTCTTTATATAATCACTTTAGTCTTCATTGAGCATGTTAAGTCTGGCAGCCAAAGTGGTTGCCTTGCATCCTTCTAGACCATGTTTGAAACTTAGCACATACAATTGTGTGCGACAGTTCTTTTTTGGAAAAAAACACTTAAAAAGAAGGTATGGTCCAAGATTCGAACTCAGCCATTCCCTTACAGTATGATGTCAACTTACCATTGAGCCAATAAAGACACTTCGTGTATAAAATGGACTGATTATGTAAATATACTTATTTAAGAAGGATGCCCCTATTTTGTGCCAAAATTTGGAGGCCCAAGGGGGCGGCCTCTTGGGCCTTGCCCTTGGGCCGGCCCTGAAGGCTACACAACTTGTCTAAGATTCAAGATATCTCTACCTGTCCAGGAAGCTTTGTTAAATGTAAGAAAGGCCCTCAATTTGGAGACTGTCTTATGTACAGAAAAGAAGAAGGGATGACAGATGGAAAACTTTGTGCATATTATCTCATACTATCAGAAGGTTCCAAGTCCTTTTAAACACAAGGCCGGCTGTCAAAAAACTCACGGAGGGCAAATTACACTTGCATCTTTGTACTTGACAAACATGTAGAAAACAAGAGTTTTTAGGCAATGAAGAGAGTTCTCCGCTTTACTTAATCGTCTCCTGCTTCTTAAGCAGCTCAAGCAGAAGCACTTATGAACTGTCGTGGTCCTTCACGTGCTTCATCAAACATGTTATCTATCTTCCTCCTTCCAACATGTAGAAAACAAGAGTTTTTAGGGGCAAAATTACTATCTATCGTCCTCCTTCCAACACATAGAAAACAAGAGTTTTCAGGGGCAAAAGTACAAAATTACGTACTCCATTAAAGAGAATCTCATTGCTTCCACCATTATAGGCCAACCATTTCCTACGAAAGGAGTGGAATGCAACAACCATTTCCTTAGTTCCCAAGGTTAGTAGCCCTTCCACCATTTTAGGCCATTTCTTCTTGTAATGTGACAATTTCAGAAGATGAGCCATTAAAGTAAACTCTTAACCAATTCTCTTTATCTGTACGGCAGATAGAATAGCGAAGTGATTTTATCTTTACAAAAGGAAAACTTATTGCTCAATGGGTGAGCAGAGAACGGACACCCCCTTATGTCTATATTCAGTAGATGCACTCTTTATTTGCTCCCTCTGCTGCTTATAAATAAAGAAAATAGAGAGCCTTTTTTAATCACCGTATTGAAAGAACGAGCCTACAGGGATATTTTGCCACCAATGTTTTGAACCTCTGTAACTTAAGTGAGTATATGAGCCTGAATATCATCTAGTTGTCCTGTCCATGCATTAGCATTACTGTATCCAATGTAAGCTCATTTTGCATACTACTGTATTTAGGGGAAGAGTAAAACATAGTACCATATTGGATCTTTATGAACATGAGAAATGAGTGGTGACTGTTGTAATGCGGCTCTCTGTGTCTGTGAACGTCCAAAGCATCTCGATGTCATTATTCCATTGTTATTGGCAGTATGTTGTACTATTTGAATTCTGAAATCCTATGGTCTTTGTTAACATAACAGAAGCCTTGAAAGCTGTCATCAGACTGAGAGAACCCGTCGGAAACAGCCATATGATGCCAATTGTGCATTCGTTACACATGTCCAACGGGCTGTGAATTCTCATTTCCTGGTTATTTCTGGTTACACATGATGGTGATGGTGTTTGACAGACGAGAATGCTAGGTACAAAGAAAATTTATCCGAAAAAAGCAATCCGTGGTTGAGAATCACTTTGATGATTGGGTCACACACATCAAAGTGAATCTCAATCACTAGTTGCTCTTTTTGGGATACTTTCAGGTAAGTTTTTTTTGTCCCTAGCATTTTCCTTGACGATAGGAAAATCGTTAGTAGGGGGAGGAGTGTACCACCTTTTTTCTTTTTTCCACCGAGCCACTTCCCCAGACTTGTGTAAGTCCATTATTTTTAAGCTTGAAAATTGCAAATAAATACTTATTTTTTAAAAACCCTTAGCGAAACACAACTAATCGTTGTGGTATTTTTCGATCCAACTGAACTTCATATTGAGTATTCCAAGGAAATAATCCTTTTATCGCAACTTCAATCCAGTGACCAAATAAAGTTATTAGATCTAGTACTAGTTATGATGCGGTTGTCCTCCTTTGTGTTGTTTTGGTCGAAGTAATCCTTTGAAACCAAAACCAAAACCGAACCCAGTAATCCTAGTAAGTATTGCTCAACCATCATTGGGTTGTGGTTCGGTTTTTCGTGGCCTGTTGCACAAAACAAAAGGAAACAATTAGTATTTGAGTTGCTAACCTCATTTCCAGTCTAAAAAATGGACCAAAATGAAAACCTTATTTCCATTTATGAAACTTCAAATCTAATTTGACTTTTTCCCACCCATGGAGGTGTTCTGTTTTGTAATGTTTTTCATGTCCAAATTTGGCCCTTCGAAACGCCATAGGAGCATACGATGATGTAAGTTGCACACAATAAACTTTTTGGAGTACCCATCTTTTATACTAATAAGTATTATTATTAAAAGGAACTTGTGCATAGTTTTAACTTTAAAATTGACGATTTATACGTCTTTGTGGTGGGTGAATTGAAGCAAACTGGATAGTCCAAGTTGATGGTTGGAAACCAACACATGTGAACTAGAAGAATGAGTGAGCCAGCTATAATTGAAATATAGGTAGCCCTAGGCCTGTCAACGGGCCGGATCGGATCCGGTCCGGATCCGATAGATCCGAATCCGATAAGACTTGGATCCGATCCGAATCCGATAAGACTTGGATCCGATCCGAATCCGATAAGACGCAAATCCGATAGCGGAAATCCGGATCCGATCCGAAAAATTTGGATCCGATCCGAAAATCCGAATCCGATCCGAAAACTTTTTTACTCCAAAAATTTTAGCCAAAAAAAAATATTTTTTTTATAAAAAAAATACAACTTTTTTTCAAAAAAAAATATTTTCCAAAAAAATAAAAGAAAAATTGAAAATAAAAATACAACATCTTAAACATTTTTTTTTCAAAATAAAAAATTTACTGTATTTTTAAAAAAAATTTCAAAAATTTATAAAAAGTAAAAAAAAAATAAAGTTCGGATTCGGATTGATAACGGATTTCATCCGATCCGATCCGAATCCGATAACGTTACCGGATTCGGATTATCGGATTATCGGATCGACGTTATCGGATTTTTCGGATCGGATCCGGATCGAATCCGGTCCATTGACAGGCCTAGGTAGCCCCTTAATTAGAAGAACTCGAACCAAGGACATGTGGCATTGACTTTACCTAGTTTTAATTCATGAGTTACGAAAATCTCTTTTGTCCGTGTATTGGAGTCTGCCAATGCGCCATATAGACTAATTTATGAGAAATCTTTACCGAAAATTACAGTTAGGAGAGAAAGAGTGCAGCCCACCTACCTGGGCTAATTATTTAATACAGTACCCCCGAACACGAGTATCATGTGGCATTAATGTCTATAATGCAAAATTAATCGATACGTAAATGATTGAGAGTATCACGCACGCAAGTTGCCACGTGGTACCCCGAGAACATAGCGCTCAATAGCTACTCGCCTACCAGATAGGACCACATGCACAAAGTCGGCGGCAAATTTGAGAGTCAACGCGTTCACAATCAGTTACCATTCCTAGTAATCCAAATATCCCTTCGCCTTGGCCGTTGAGAACGTAAACAACATTTATGGAGTAGCAGTTTCAAAGTTGAAAGGGGATGGATCGATGATACCCCACCTCAACCAAACCAGCCTTCTTCCTTTTTCTTTTTCTTTTTCCCTTCTTATTATTATCATCATCATATCATTATCATTAATTCATCATCGACTTATTAGACCTCTCCCCTTTCAACGCCTCCTCCTCCTCCTCCTCCTCCTCTCTCTCTCTCTCTCTCTCTCTCCTCCTGCTGCTGCATGATTAATGGGCAGCTCTGATCCCATGATAAACACTTTCACCATGATCTTACTCCTCATCCTCGTCCTTCCTCCTGCCTCCCACTCAGCTCCAATCTCCTCAGAATTCATCCGCACAAGCTTCAACGCCTCCTACTTCCAATTCATCGACCAATCCGGCGTCTTCCTGGCCTCTCCTGGTGGCGGCGCTTTCGCCGCCGCAATCACCAACACTAACCCCGATCACAATCCGTTGCTAACCACCCCAGACTACTCATTCTACTTAGCCGTCATCCACCCCGACTCCGGCACAATCATCTGGTCTGCCAACCGCAACTCCCCTGTCTCCAACTCTGCCATGCTCCACCTCACATCCACCGCTCTCTCCATCATAGACGACTCCGGCAATCTCGTGTGGTCTACGCCGCCATTTCGCTCTCCCTCTACGGTTGCCCTGCTCCAGCTTCAAGACTCTGGTAATCTAGTCCTTCTAGACCAATTCAATCACTCCTTATGGGAAAGCTTTGATCACCCCACCGACACTATTGTGATGGGACAGCGATTACCCGTCAGAAAAGAAACATCAACCGTAAGTGCTCCTCGGACCGACGTAAACTTGTCGACAGGAGATTACCTGTTCGCAGCCACTGTCGGAGGGGATGCGGTAACGACGTGGAATGGGATGACTTATTGGAAATTATCGATGGAGCCAAAGGCTTATAAGGACTCGAACCTACCTGCTTCGTACATGGCCATAAACGGCACGGGTTTGTATCTGTTTGCGGCAAACGGCTCCGCAGTTGTGGTCCACATGAATTTGGATGAGTCTGAGTTTCGAGTTGCAAAGTTAGAATCCAATGGCAAGTTTAGTGTGAAAAGCTTCAAGAACCAGAACTGGGTACAGGAGTTCACTGGTCCAGAGGATGACTGTAGAATCCCTAATGTTTGTGGCAGAATCGGACTCTGTTCCCCTGGAACGTGCTCTTGTCCCCAAGGTTTTCGCACTAGTTCCAAAACAAGCCAAGGTTGTTCGCCTACAGATAGTACTTACTCTTTGCCATCAGCTTGTAATGCAAGTGTGAATAGCAATGGTAGTGAATATAATTCGTCCACTTCTTACATGAAATTGGGAGATGGTATGGACTATTTCTTTAATGGTTTTACCGATCCTCTGATGCATGGTGTCAATTTATCTATTTGTGAGGATCTTTGTTCTAAGAATTGTTCTTGTTTGGGATTGTTTCATGATAATTCTTCTGGTTCTTGCTACTTGCTTGAAAACCATTTGGGTTCAATCATGTCGAAATCGACAACTAACGCGAATCAGATGGGTTACATAAAGGCTCTTTTTGTATCCACCGATGCAGGCCCAAATGGTAGCAGAAGAAAGCAACATTTGCCCCTCGTAGGTTTGGTACTATTACCTTCATCTGGGTCCTTCCTGTTGATCACAATAGTAGTTGGACTCTTTTGGTATAGAAAAAGGAAGTCTAGAAATGATGTAGTAAAATTAGGCCACGCAAACTCATCTTCATCGACGGAGCTTGAGATAATCTTTATCCCAGGTTTGCCGGTGAGGTTTGGTTACGAAGAGCTTGTCTTTGCAACAGAAAATTTCAAGACTCAAATTGGTTTCGGAGCGTTCGGGACTGTCTACAAAGGCACTATGCTTGACAAAACTGTTGTTGCGGTGAAGAAGATCACTAGTTTGGGCGTTGAGGGTAAGAAAGAATTCTGCACTGAGATTGCTATAATTGGGAACATTCACCATGTCAATTTGGTTTGGTTAAAAGGTTTCTGTGCACAAGGGAGGCAGCGATTTCTGGTTTATGAGTATATGAATAAGGGTTCCTTGGATCGCGTGCTCTTTGGTAAAGGACCTGTTCTGGAATGGCAAGAGAGAGTTGAGATTGCCTTGGGTACAGCAAGGGGTCTAGCGTACTTACATAGTGCTTGTGAGCAGAAGATCATCCATTGCGATGTGAAGCCAGAAAACATTCTGTTGCACAACAATCTACAAGTGAAAATATCAGATTTTGGGCTCTCGAAACTGCTTAGTCCTGAGCAATCTAGTTTGTTTACAACCATGAGAGGAACTAGAGGCTATCTAGCACCCGAATGGCTAAGTAACTCTGCAATCACTGATAAGTCAGATGTTTACAGTTACGGAATGGTTTTACTAGAAATAATAAGAGGGAGGAAGAACTGCTCACTCCAAACACAAACTTCAAGGGCAGATAATTCTAGCCTCAGTGGAAATGGCCAATCACCATCCCCCTCATCAATTTATTTCCCACTATTTGCATTGGAAATGCACGAGCAAAGGCGGTACTTGGAGCTCGCAGATCCAAGGCTTGAGGGAAGGGTAACAAGCGAGGAGGTGGGAAAACTAGTTCGAGTGGCATTGTGTTGTGTGCATGAAGAGCCAATGATAAGGCCAAGCATGGCTAATGTTGTTGGTATGTTGGAAGGTGGACATCCACTAGGTGTGCCACGGGTAGAGTCGCTCAATTTTTTGCGGTTCTTTGGCCAGAGATTCACCGAGGCGTCAAGAATAGAAGGGTATAGTGAACAGAATGAGTTTGTATTGCTCCCACAAGTGAATGGACCCTATCATAGCAGTTCAACCGGCTCACAAAACTCCTATTCTTACATTTCATCGCAGTAAGTATCAGGTCCTAGGTAGGTAGTCCTTAATTGGTTTGTGCTTGTGTAAAATTGTCTGTTCTAGAAGGTAAAGGACGCCCTTCTTATCGCATGATGTTGATGCCTAAATGTTTGAGGCTGCTGTAGATGTATATAATTCCATTTTACACCCATTTTTCTTTTTGTTTTGCAAAGGATTGTAAAGCCACGGATTCATGCTTGGTTTCATCCCAGAATATGAGCTATCCCTTCTAATGATAAAAGCAGTAGAGGACGGAGATGTATCATTATGTAAGTGTAAAGTAGTATAGATTTGCACAAGCCAGTTAGTTATGTCATTATTGCAAAGACTTGGTTTTTGGCAATTTGTTTGAGAAGGTAGTCGAATTGTTCCGTCTATTTATAGGCGCCCTCACTACGCTCACCTCTGCTGTCCATTTGAGAGAAGACACCTGTTTTATCTCGGTGCGGACAACAATTGCTTAACGGGAAAAAAACCGGGCTGGTCGTCCAGACCGCGCGAACAGGAACCCAAAGCGGCCAAGAACCCTCCTCTCTTCTTTCCTTACGTGGCTTTGGAAATCTCATACCAACCCAAGAATCAAAAGTCACGAAGCTAGCAACCATCCTCCTTTACCTGTTCAGCGGGGGGACGGAACGAAGAAAAATAAGGACGCTAGTATTGGGGTTACCTTACCTTCTTTATTGATCGATCAATAAGATAAATGTAACTTATTGCAATTTTTGGTATCAAATATGTTGAAGCTTGCTATTACTGTAAAGAGAATAGTGAAACTTATTCAGGTGAATATACTCGCTTTTGGTAGGAATGAGTGAAATGGTCTGGGCTCTAGTGCTTATCGAGTAGTGGTTCTGTCCCACGACGGCAGTAATTTAGGCTGTTTAAGTTACTCTTGTTGTGTTTGCCGTGCTCAAATGTATTTGATTCCTCTTATTTTCTCAATGAGCACAAGAGAGGTTATTGAAAAATAAGGACACATGCACACAACACATGTTCCCACGCATTTGAGGCTCCATTTGATGGCGAAGACACAGCAGGATAGGGTGGTGTGGATGGAGGCATTGCAGGCAGTAAAGGGCAAGTTCCCAAGCATGTCCAGCAGCGAGTTCATAGCTCAGATGGGCAATACGGCCGTGGCTGTTTCCACTGATAAGAAGAGGCAGAGGCTGTTGGAGGAGGGCGTGACTGAGGCTGTAATTCAGGACAGTGAGCAGATCATCTCCTGCTTCTAAAGCAGAAGCACTTATGAACTGTCCGAGAGTTTTTAGGTGCAAAAGTACAAAATTACCTACTCCATTAAAGTCTCCCTAAAGAGAATCTCATTGCTTTTGAGGCTTTTTTTTTTTGGGGTGTGGGTGAGCCTCAATTTGAAGCTACATGTGATAAATGAACCGCAAGCATGAGCCTAACAATATTCTGCTTGTCTAGGCTATCTAATGAAAACTTCATTTATGAACTTGACTATATGTAAACTTGTATCTCCTACACACATAACATCAGCTGTGTACATAATGAAGATTTTATAACTCAAATATGTATAAACGTTTACATATACCACTAACTTGTATGAGTTAAGTACCAGTACATTTTTTTTTTTATAATCTTTTATACGTAGGAAGTTATATGTTTATGTAGATAATAAAAAATCTATTTGTGACTCCAAACTTATATACAAGTAAAAATAGTGCAGTATATGATTTTTGTACTCGTTAAGGCTTGCTAACAAGCTTGAGTTTGAGTGGGGTCTCGGTGAAATTAAGCTTGAGCTCCACTCGTTAAATTTTGATTGGAATGGAGCTTAAGGTCCCTCGGAACTTAACAAACAAACATGGTCAACCTCCCTCCCTGGTGCAATAGTGGACAGTCAGTATGAGTTGAATGGGGAGTTTAGCAAGCATTAGGTAAAAGCAAGCAGAAGCAGTCTCCAATCCATGTTGATTTTGGTTTTGATGAATAGAGACTGCGTCGTGGATGCAACGCCAAGTACTGAGAGGGCTCTCAATAGGATGGATGCGTGAACCCGAAGGCTTAGGCCTAATCCTCGACCTCGAATATATATATATATATATATACACTCCTGGTCTCCTCTCCATTGCCCCGCCGTCCGACTCCGAGTTCCTCAATCTCCGCCGGCAGGCAGTGCACTTTTAATTTTCTGTCTTTTACTAGTTTCTTTTCTTCCAGACCATTAATTACACAAAAATCACGCTAAAATACTACTAGTATACATGTGATGTACACCAATTCCAATTCCAATTCCAATTCCAATTCCTAGTTGAAAAACACAAGGAGTAATAAACCAACTTTTCTCTTCTGCAGAGATAAATTCTTTATTTCATCGATCGAATAGAAAAAGGCGCCGGCACACACCCATTCAAATTAGTACTAGTAGTAGTGTATTTTCTGTTTCTGTTTCTTTCTTGGGAGTTTAAAAAACATCGGTATATATATATAAACAACGTATCCAACTAGTAGTATTTTTGTAGTACTATTAATTAACTATGAAGCCGATTTTCCCGGTGAACCACTCTCTCTGTCTCTCTCTCTCAGAACAATCGGTTTTGAAATGCGCGAGTGATCTGATGATTTATTTTTTTCAATGATTCAATTCAAATGAATAAAATCAAAATCAGAATCGAATGCAAACATTTTGCTTCACAGCAAGCCAGCGGGACCCTGTCCTGGCGACTTCTTCTTCCCATTCGGGGGCGTTGGCGGAGCTGCTGAACATGCCGCACCCACCGTCCACACCGTCGTACCGGTCGCATTCCGCTACACACAGGAGGAACGTCAGCAGCAGCACCACCACCCGCGGCGGCGGCGGAGGATCTTCGTCGTCCACCACCGCCAAGCCAGCCAACCACCGCTTGATCCAGCGATCGGCGTCTGAATCTCTATCGAGGCTGCCGTCGGTTCGGATCAACGACATAGTCGGGAATGGAATATCGGGGATTCTGTACAAGTGGGTCAACTACGGCAAGGGATGGCGACCCAGGTGGTTCCTCCTTCAAGATGGTGTTCTCTCCTATTACAAGATCCACGGCCCTGATAAGATCATCATCAATCAACAAACCGAGAAAGGCTGTAAAATCATCGGTCAAGACTCCCTCCGGCGCATCACCCGCCACCCCCATTCTCAGCCACTTCCTTTTCGCCGCAAACCCTTTGGTGAAATCCATCTCAAGGTTCTCCTTTTTTAACCTCTCAATCAAGCAAATGTTATATAGTCAATTTGCTCAACTCAATTTGTTAGAATATAGCACTGACATAGCAGAGTGGCCAAAATGGGCCGATCTCAATTGATTGAGACAGACACCGGGCTTAGCTTGGTTTGGTTTTGCTGTCAGGTTTCATCGATACGAGAGAGCAGATCAGATGATAAGAGGTTTTCGATATACACTGGGACAAAGAGGCTCCATTTGAGGGCGGAGACGCGGGAGGACAGGGGGATGTGGATGGAGGCATTGCAGGCGGTGAAGGACATGTTCCCACGTATGTCCAACAGCGAGCTCATGACGCAGATGGGTAATTCGGTGGCTGTTTCCACTGATAAGTTGAGGCAGAGGCTGTTGGAGGAGGGCGTGACTGAGGCCGCAATTCAGGACAGTGAACAGATCATGAAGAGCGAGTTCTCCGCTTTACGTAATCATCTACTGCTGCTTAAGCAGAAGCAGCTTCTACTCCTTGACACAATGCGCCAGTTGGAAGTATGCACTACAGCTCATAATCTTCTATGTTTCATTTTGCACCACCATTTTTTTGTTCCCACCATCTTAAGGACTAAAACTGTTCGTTCAAATCCAATCACACCAAAAAGGAAAAAAGGACTGTCTTCATCCAAAATGGATAATACTGCAAAGTTGTATTCCATTTGCTGCTGTTTATAGTGACCTGATGATTAGCAATTTTCTCTCTCATTAGTGAATTGTTGTGGTCCTTCACGTACTTCATTACACATTCTATGTATCTTAATCTCTGTCCAATAACTGCTGAAAAAGTCTTCTTTTTTTTTCTGCACAAAAAATATTAAATATGTACTTCATTGGAGAGAATCTGGATTACTTATGAACCCTACCTTGGTTTAGGAATACTTATTGCTCGGTGGGTAAGCAAAGAACAGAAACTGTCTTATGTACTCTATATTTCCGTAGGTTTTGCCTATGAGCCCTTTATTTGTTCCCTCTGCTTGTAAAGAGAAAAGAAAGTCTTTTTCGAGATAATGTATTTAAAGAACAAGCCTACAGGGATATTTTGCCGCCAACATTTTCAATCAGTTCTCATAAAGATGCACCTGACTGCATCATGTAGTACTGTCAATGCATTACTATATCAACATAAGCTCATCTGCCAAGGAAGTTTACAATAGTTACCAAAAAAGAAAGAATGAAGAAGACAAGAGATGAAAACTGATGATTGTTATTTGGAAATCACCCTTTTTGTACTATCCATCATACTTCCTTTGTTGTCTGTTCGGAGTGACACTATGCTTTAATTCCCGTTGCTTTGATTCCACGATGACTTTTCAGGAAGTCCTTCTTATTGTTTCTGTCATAGCTATTGGCTATAACTTCTTGACTGTATGAATTTCTTTATATGCTCTTCAAATTTTCTTTGAAGTTTCTCGTCTTGTTTAGTTTATGTGAATACCTGATGCCGAGGCATTGCAAAAACTCAGTTATCCTTCTAGGATTTCTGCTTTGTATTGACTGCAGCATCTTTGCAGTTTGCAGACAAATGTACATGTTTAGATGGAACTACTAGCGGGTTAACAACTTGCCCATGTGATATATAATCAGCGGACTTTTTAAAGATGTGTTTTGCTATGTTGTTGTTCTCTTTTGAAGTAAAATGACTGATTAACCTCTATATGTTGCTTTCTTAGACAGAAAAGGTAGATTTGGAGAACACAGTTGTTGATGAGAGCCAAAGACAGTCAAAAGATCAAGAGGCTTCCTCCAGACTAGAGCAAGACAAATACAGTGGTATTTTGATGAAACCTCCCTGTCAATATCGCACTGAAAGCACCTTTTAAAAAAAATAATTAATTCTTCTACTGTATTGGTTCTTATTTTTCTTTGGTTTCTTCGAGTTATTTTTCAGATGGAAGCCCAAGTGATTCTGATGATGACAATGACAGACATGATGCCATGGAGGAAGAGACAGATGATGACAATAATGCATTTTTTGATACTCGTGATTATCTCTCATCAAGTTCTGTTAGAAGTAATGGATCCGACATTCGGAGGTCATCATTTGATTCTGAGGATGATGTGGATCTTGATTCTGACGATGGTATTGATTCTTGCATTAGATCTGTTGGAACTAGTCATCCTCATGTTAGGCGGCGTAAGAGATTGCCTGATCCAGTTGAAAAAGAGAATGGAGTTAGTCTGTGGTCAATGATCAAAGATAACATCGGGAAGGATCTCACTAAAGTTTGTCTTCCAGTGTATTTCAATGAGCCTATCTCTTCTTTACAGAAATGTTTTGAAGATCTTGAATACTCATATCTCCTTGACCGAGCATATGAGTGGGGTAAAATGGTGAGTTTGTTTTCCGTATATTACTGTGACTCTTGCTTCTTTGGAATAATTGATTTCGAACTTCGTATTTGTTTGGAACTCGTAGCTACTTAAGGTAGTATGATACCAGTTAGTTCAGATAACTATGTTTCAGACATTTCCCATCTGCTGTTGGTTTTCTGGAAGCATCATATGGCATACAGCTTGTGATGTAGTTGTGTTGGATCTGTCAAAAGGAAATTCCTGTGTAATCACGAAAATTACTCATTCTTGTTTTCCATACCAAAAGATGAAAAACACTAAGCCTTTGTTCACTTACCATTTTTGAGAAGGTTTAATTACTGAATCGCTTCCCAATGGTGTGTTTCGGGTTCTTTTAGATAAAGATAATAGAGTTATTTTAGGTTGTATTTCAGGAAAAATCCGACGTGGTTCTATATGGATATTACCAGGAGATAGAGTCAAAATATGGGGCTAGAACTAAAAAAAATTATCCTAAAAACCAATGGAGGTAACAAAAATTGGCAAAATGCTACAGGCGATAGCCAACTGGATAAAAATCAATCAAAAGGAAATATTAGGATTCCTTTGGGATATAGCTGGCTGGAGTTGCACACTAATCGGAACGACGTTTGTTATATCTATAATTATGAAGCACGGATACTCTATTTTAGCCTCCGTATCACGTATCGGATACCAATACTCTCCGGATACATATCCGATACGTTTTTTTTAAAGTATTCTGCTTTTAGAGTTATTTTTTGGTATCCCGATACGTTTTGGATACACGCGGATACGTCAGATACGTTTTGGATACGCACGAGGGTAAATTATATATACAATATGTTTTTTATTTACTTTTATATTCAACGTATCCCCCCACGTATCGTATCCTTCTTTTTGGGAAAAGCACGTATCCTTATCGTATCGTGTCCGTATCCTGTATCCGTGCTTCTTAGTCTATAAATTTGGTATTGTACTGCGATAAGTTTGAAATGGAAGACATATTCTATAGATTAGGACCACTTTTTTTCACAAGTTTGGTCCTACATTTTCTTTACTATGTAATATATTTTCTCTTTTAAAAAATGTAATGGAAATAATAAGTTAGTGAAAGGATCTCCTAGACCCAGGAAAACAAGCACAAAAGACAGATCAGAATATATCAAAATTATTTTTCAAAACTTAAAAACCAAACAAAGGCTAAGAGACTTGCTGCTTCACTTAGGGTACTAATATACGTACAGCTGCACGGTAGGGTTCTTAATACTATGAAGCATTGGTTGTTTATTTGATATGTTGTATCCTTTTTCTTGTTCATGAATTTTATGAAATCATAGTTGTTAGTTCCCTTCTCTCCTTTTGTATCATGTGTTAGTGGTATCCATTCAAAATCTTGCAAGCTTTTACAATTTATTTCCGACGTTTGCTTAGGGTAATTTTTCAGAAATTCAGAAAGGTCATTGGGATCATTCTGTCATCCATTATGGAATGTGCTTGACAAGCTAAGGTTTAAGTGAACTGCCTTTAAAGTGACATTGGGGGAGCAGTCCTTCAATAGTAGGACAGGTGTCTAGTATTACTACTCAGTCTTTATGGAGTTTTCCAATTCCCACTATGCATTTAGTAATATAATAGTTCCTCGAAATAATCTGGATATGGCTTCTAAAGTTGGTTGAGATAAGGCAATACTCTTTTTTCTGTATTTGCTTAGTTTCAGAGTACACGTAACCCTCATCCGAGTTGCAGGGTTATTCTTTCTCATTTCATCAGTATCACATTATCTGAATAAATACCATACATTAGAGTTTTGTAGTTGTTCTATTGCCTCCAGAAATATTCACTAATCTTTATTTCATCGTCTGTCTTTTACTTATTAGTCTTTGTCTTGCTACTTGGATTTGGAGTTTTTGTTAGGTTAAGTGCAGAGTCTAGGTTCCTTATTTTCTGTTTATTGCATACTTTACTTGATCTCCAAATCGTTCCTATTCTTTTTGTTAAAGCCTGCAATTCCATATATTTGAAGTCCCAAGCTAAAGATTGCCTTCTTGTATAACTGTGTAGGGCAATAGCCTTATGAGGATCCTTAATGTAGCGGCATTTGCTGTGTCAGGGTATTCTTCAACAGATGGAAGAAATTGCAAGCCATTTAATCCATTATTGGGGGAGACATATGAGGCTGAGTATCCAGATAAGGGACTACGTTTTGTCTCTGAGAAGGTATTTTACAAATGGTTGCTTGAAGATCAATAACTTTTTCTTGACATGAAATATTCTTCGTTGTCCAAGTTTGTACTTTTTGATTTTGATAGATCTGCTGTACAAAAGTTTGTACACTCTTTGATAATTACATTGTTAAACTATGTTTAACGCGCGTGTTATCGAATGATACTTTTGTTTCTTTTTAACACGAGTAGATGGGAAGTAGTGTTACCTGTAATCTTTCATTTGAATAGGTCCTTTTCTGGTTGTGGTGTAACTCAAGGACGGATCCAGAAGTTTGCATTAGTGAGGGCACACAAATTAGTAAACTTAACCCATACGTTTATAATTCTTTAATTAATACATATTATGCTAGTAAATAACAAATTGGTGACTATAGATATGTAATTTCATCTTATAATTAACAGAGACGATGTGTTTGCACAAAAAATTGATGTAAAAATTTAGCACTCTATGAAAAAGATTAGACAAATATCTTCCTAAAGAAAATCTAGAGTAATTTTATTGGAACACTATCTCATTATTGAATATAATTCAAATATGTAGAAATATTGGCTTTGTTTGGTTGGGAGTTTAGTTTAGTTTAGTTTAGTTTTGGTAGTGGGTGGAGAGAGAAATTGGGTAATGATTGAAGAGAGGGGTAATGATTGGAGAGAGATGAGAAAGTAATAATTGGAAAAATAGCGTAATGATTAGAGAAAGAAATAGGGTAATGATTGGAAAACAAAACTAAATGGTGAACCGAACACAACCATTATTATTATATTAGAACATCGAGTGGGGGCAGTTGCCCCACGAGACCCTGTGTGGGTCCGTTCCCTGGTGTAACTTATTGCACTCTGCTGAGAAGCAATTCAGAAACATTTAGAAGCGAATCTAAAAGTCAAATATTGAGGATTAATTTGTCCATAAGATTAAAACCACATTACGTCAGGTTTATCAAGCCTCATGAGCCATCGTTGTGCACCCCATCTTCATGGAAGGCCTTATCACATTCAAATCCACTTCCACGCTAATACAATCATAAGCTCCTGAAGATTTCTTGTTTTCATTACTTCGAATTGCTCACCTGGGAAATTCGTTCAGCGTTCTGGTGGAAGGGGCTCCCTTGAATTCATTTATTATAATTTTAGTAACAAATGGTTACTCTCATGTTGTTTTATGTTTGCCATAAGCATGGTTATGGTATTACTTATTGGTTAGATATGACAACAAATGTTTTCTTGATGCTCAACATAATGCTATGCAGATTTTCAGCTTGCATTGTTTTCTTTCCTTTCTATTTCCCAATCCTTCCCCGCCCATACTCTTATCAACTGGGGATTATATTGGTACTATCTTTTTTTTGAACAGCACGGATTATATAGGTACTGCTACTGTTGTTGTGGATTATATTGGTACTATCTTTTTTTGAACGGCACGGATTATATAGGTACTGTTATTGTTGTTGTTGTTGCTTTTGTTGTTTACTCTCTGATTTTAAATAACGATTTGTTTATTATGGTATAGGTTAGTCATCACCCTACAATTGTTGCATGCCATTGTGAGGGGCATGGTTGGAAATTTTGGGGAGACAGCAATCTAAAGAGTAAATTTTGGGGTCGTTCAATTCAGCTTGATCCTGTTGGTGTTCTTTCCTTGGAGTTTGATGATGGAGAAGTATTCCAGTGGAGCAAGGTAAGCTGCCTGCATTGGGAAGCATTTTTCTCTTTGTAAAATGCCTTCTGAGTGGTTGAACTTTGTACATCAGGTAACAACATCCATCTACAACCTTATCTTGGGAAAGCTCTATTGTGATCATTATGGGACGATGCATGTACAGGGAAATCGTGACTACTCTTGTAAAATAAAATTGAAGGAGCAGTCGATCATTGATCGAAATCCTCACCAGGTGCCCTTTCCTTGCTTGAAATATCATCTCTCCTTTCTCTAAGTTTAAATATGGAATCTCTATTTTGCACTGCGATGTCGATAGTTCTGACACAGACATACGTTAGTTTAGCTGGTCATGGGAGTTATATAACACAGGTCATTTTGGCAGGAGACTTTTTATGCTAATTGATTTTCTGTTGCAATTACTATTTAATGGCTTGTCTACTCTGACTTGTTTCTTGACAAAAATTCTTCCAGACCCTTTGATGAATTGCATCTCCCGTCATGAATTGGATTTGTGATACTTTAAGTGGTGTTGCAGGTACAAGGAATTGTGCAAGATAAGCATGGAAAGAAGGTGGCAACATTACTTGGTAAGTGGGACGAGAGCTTGCATTATTTCAACGGAGACTGTTCTGGAAAAGGAAAAGGATCGGATTTGTCAGAGGCGCATTTGCTTTGGAAACGGAGCAAGCCCTCCAGATTTCCAACTAGATACAACTTAACACGCTTTGCCATCACCTTAAATGAGCTCACTCCTGGCCTTAAGGTTTGCTCCTTGCCTCTGCCTTTTTTTGGTGCTTCACTTTTGCTCTGTGCATAATGAAATTTTCCTTCTCTTGTTTTCAGGAGAAGCTGCCACCAACAGATTCGCGACTCAGACCTGATCAGAGATACCTAGAATATGGAGAATACGGAATGGCAAATTCAGAAAAGTTGAGGCTGGAACAGAGGCAGCGTCAGGTGATACTGATACATGCATTTTGCTTTTAATGATATCCTCATTTATTTTACGATTCAAAAATTACGGAACGCATTGGATGATTATGCATGGAGAAAAAAGATTGATGAAATTGAAATTGTGGTTTTGACAGTCTGGGAAGATGCAAGAGAGGGGTTGGAAGCCAAGGTGGTTTGCGAAGCAGAAAGGCAACAGCGATACATACTGTTTCGTTGGAGGGTATTGGGAGGCCAAGGAAGAGGGAAGGTGGGAATCGTGCCCTGATATTTTTGGACAAGTGCCTACAGACATACAGATTTTTTGACCCGTTAGTTAGTGTTTAATAAACTTGTATTTCCGTTTCAAAAGATAAAAATGAACTCGTATTCTATACTCCATTTTTAACCATTAGTTTTTTACTGAGCAACTGTATAGGATAAATTTAGATGTCGTGCTCGCCATTCCGAGCAGTTCACAGACAGAAAAGCTTGAAACTATGTAGATGTTATCATCGGTTGGTAAGAGCATCTCTCTCTCTCTCTCTCCTGGTTCAAGGAACCATCAAGTATCCAGTTGAGCCAGCACATTTTTAAAGTGTTTTTCTTTTGTCTGTTGATCAGGGAGTGCTGTTCCCTCTAGCTAAAACGTGTTAATGCTTCTCACAATTTTTTAGCACCTCATGCGAGTGTCATTAATTTGTGACGGGCTTACCAAAAGGAAACAGCCTGACTAGAGATACCGATGGTGCAAGGATGGGTACGTGGGGGCTACTTTTCAAGATTTCACATGAATATAATCCAAACCAGTCCATAATTATGTACTGTGGTAAATAATATTTGAACTTTTATGTAAAAATCAGTCCAATCAAATAAGTGAAGGTGCTCGATCCAATATTTACAGTTTTTTTTTTTATTTAGAATGCAAAATTCTATATTCTGAATGAACCATCAAGTCTTCCAATTGAAATTGAACGGCTCAAATGATCATGTGGGGATAATGGGATTGAGTACCACAGATCCATCGGTGTCCACATGGTTTCGCAAAAAGAAAAGAAAGAGAAGTGTTGCGGAAAATAATCATGTGGCAGATGTGGATTTCCCACTTTATTTAGCTGATCGAATATAGGCAGCTGCAACTGAGTGTAAATGTTAGCTAGAGCCTAGAGGTTGAGAAAAGAAAGAAGGTGAGATTTTAAATAAGGTTTTGTTGGTTGGTGTGGTTCCTTACCAAGTTTTCAAAAGTGTATTTCCTCCAGAATATACTACCTCCCAGTCCCAGTATGGTAACGTCACCATTCATCTACATATACTGGAGTATATTCCACAACAGAACAGAACAAAACATCTACATACTGAATATATTATAAGCTCTTAATGGAGTAATTTTATTGATAATCTGTTAGTTTGGGCCATCGGTTAAGCAAAACAGTTATCCGTTTTTTTACTTTAGTAAGTACAGTACCACGGAATATTATTAAGATTGAGAATTGGAACCCCGTGATTATTAGAGTTTAGATTCTTTTTTATAGATCAAATTCAGACGGATTTACAATATCATATATTAAAATTGTGAGTCACATATTTTTAGTATCTCAAAAACTCTTTTTCTGTGCACCATTTTGAATAACTCTCTTTTGATCTATTATTCTTCTTATATATTTCTCTCCCCGCTCATTACTTAAAAATATAGACCCACCGTGAACCATTGGAAAGTACATAATTACCCCTGTAATTGGTTCGAGGGTGTTGGTTCGGCGGAGTGTTTGAAAATTGAACGAAAGCTAGTAGGAGTACTCTTTAAAATCTACTCCTACTACACTACACGCGTCCACACTCCCTGGCCACTAAAGCGGCTACGCCTGCGTACAACCTATCTCAACTCCTCTCTCTCTCTCTCTCTCTCTCTGTGTAGCCTATACAGAGGAGATATATACACAGTTTGTATGTATGTTTCCGTATATGTAGAAACCAGTAGTGGTACTAGTAAAATGATTAGTATATACAGCAGTTCTTGAGCAGGAAAATTTGTGAAGCCATGGTGGTTGCGGCGACCACTGCCGATTCTTCTTCTTCTTCTTCTTCCCAATCCTCCACCTGCTTTCGTGAACTTGACCATGTCTTCTTGCAGGTCCTCTCTCTCTCTCTCTCTCTCTCTCTCTCTCTGTTTTTTCGCATCAGGTTATCTGTTCGATTTATTCATTTGGTGACCACTGCAAACTGGGATTTTTCTTTTTTCCTCCTGCGTATTCCAAATCATCAAAAAAAGGTCAATTTGACAACTGTATCGGCATGTAAGATATATAACCAAAATTGCAGTCCATGAACCGGAACTACCAAGATCATATGAATTACCTTTTTGTTGTCTTGTTCCACTTATACAACCAACAAAGAAGCTAGACCAAGTTTAAACAGGAGAATGGATGTCCTAGATAGACGAAATACGGTGAAGTGGTATTTTTTTTTTTTATTTGCGTGTGTGTGTGTCAGTGGGGAACCCCAAAATATCTAATCCGAAGGAAATCTATAAGGATGGGTTAATTTCACTGACCTCCCCTCTGGTTTCTGACAGTTTCAGCAACCTCCCCTGAGGTTTCTAAAATATCACTGACCTCCACTACTTTTGATAATATTATCCTGACTCCCCCAGTCCATCACTGTAGTTTAAATGATGTTAGTTTTTAGGAGTAAAAGACTTGAATACCCTTTTTAATGTTCGCTTTTCACAATAAAAGCCATTTTGAGTGCTTCCCCTTGGACCCAATTTCTGTCCTCACAGGTGATCGCCGTTTACACCGCCAACCCCAATACGAAAGCCTCAAAATACAATAGCAACTAATTTTTGCACCAAAACAATCCAGTTCAAGTTTTTTTTTTTCTTTTTATTACCAATTTCACACCTCAATTACAGAAAGTAATGAAACAATCACGGTATCGGTTGATTGGGATGGTTTTCGATATTTCAAATTTATTTCTTTGATTTTTGTGAACTTTTCTTTCCAATTTTCACAATGGAGGCACATCCCTTGACAAAAGACAAACCCTCCTCCATCTAAATGGACGAAACCTCCACTTTTTTGTTTTGATCGGCAAGACAAATCCTTCATTTTTTTGGGTTCGGATTCACCACAACACAGCTTCCATGGTGATATGTCGAGGTGGGTGATTTCTTTGGAAAAATAGCTAAACAAAAATCCCCCTCTTTCTCTCTTTTAAGCACCGATTCTTTCCCACTTTACAGAGTGATGTTTGGCATGGGTGAGCTTTTGGTTTTTGGAGTCACCGCCATCGATGGGTGGGGTTGGTAGCATTGGCAACTGTTAGGGGTGTTTGGGAGCCTACTTTTTGGCTTTTTAATTTTAACTTTTTTGCTTACAGAATGTATTTTGAGATCAACAGAGTATTTGAATGATATGTATAGGATGCATTTTGCAAAAAGAGAAATATTCGGAAGATATGTGATGAAAATGCATTATAAGTTAGTTTTTGGGAGATATGCAACAGGAGTAGTGTTTGGAATATATGTGACGAAAATGCATTCTCTATGTTATTTACTTTACGTAATTTGTTGTTTAGCTTTTTGTCATAGTTTTTTGGATTAATATATAATTCATCTCAATGAGAGGATTTTAAAAAAGTATAACTATGTAGGCTGAAATTAAAAAAAAAAAAAATAGATAGGACAACACTAAAGACAAAAACACCGACTATTTCAAACATTTTTGTATTCGTATTTTTTTTTTTTTTTTGCTTTTGGTCAAATTTTTTTACGTCTACTTCATAAACTCATTTCGTCAAGATGAATGATAAATCCAAAAAATAACGTGTATCTAAAAAGAAATTCAGAAAAGACTAAAAAAATACTAAAATAGAAATGAGTCATTAATTAAACTGACATGGTTAGCATATTTGTGCTTGTGAAGACAAACATAGCAAAATAAAGTTGGGGAGAATGGTTTATAATCCTATTACTTATAACTAGTTTTCTTAGTGGTAACATGAGGTGATGAGGGATCTCTGTTTATGAGGATAATTTGTTATTGGAAAGAATTACAAATGCTTTAGGGGTAATATGGGCATCAAAAGGCCAAAAATAGGTGACATCATCAATTTCCATCCATTCAACTAACGGATGTTAGTAGGAGGGGAAATCATGATAATACTTTTAAAGTAAGGGAGGTCAGTGACATTTCAGAAACCTCAGGGGAGGTTCCTGAAATTGTCAGAAACCAGAGGAGAAGTCAGTGAAATTAACCCTATAAGGATTCAGGCAACCTCGAAAAGATCCGCTAGGAGATTTTAAGAATCTGTGCGTAGACATGTTTGACTTATTATTCAGTGCTTCCGGGGAAGCATAATTTTACCCAGTCAAAAGGCTGTGATGAACTAATTCACTTATTTTAATTGCAAAGCCTGATTAATCTCTGTTACCATATCCAGACTCAAACAAGAATATGGCTTGGAGAAGTCCTGCACACGAGATTGGATGGCCAGCTGAATATTTCTGATTTACTTGCTGATGGGGAACTGCTGTATGTTTTTCCCCCCCCCTCTCTTGTATTCTTATTAATTTACCTTATGGATACTTTGACACCCATGCTTCCATTATCTTCAAGTGTTTTGTATCATCAACCATGCATACTACTCTATAGGTTTGAAGTTTCCAAAATAATATGGACAATGTTGTTGGCAAAGTGCAAGGAGCTAAGGCACTTAAAAGGCTATAAACATAATCCCATTGGTTCATGGAAGGGCAGTGGCAGATATAGGCCTTACTCTAATGTTGACTCATTTTTGAAGGTACACTTCACATTTCTTTTCCTCTGTTTTTATAGTTCCATATACTGCAGTCTTCAGTTGTTAGAATTATAATCTTTTTATGATCCGCAGCAACATTGCTACTTATGTGTAGGAAACTTTGTAGAACAATTATCTTTAAAGAAGTGCGTTAATCTCTTCCAGATTAGGGGTAAAATATCTATCGTCCATTGATCATTTTAGAGGAAGCACAGCAGTATATTTTGTCATTTCAGTTCCCACCCCGCTTCATCGTACTAGGATCCAACTCAGCACCATTTCTCAGCATCTTTTGAAGTTATATTTCATAGGTTTAGAGAAGTTTCAACCTCTCAGCTTAGAAGGAAGGAAAACTGCATTGAAATTTGAATGTGCAGTTGAGTGAGACACTCGTGCTGAAATGAGGTTTCAAAATTGAAACTATCTTTGCAATATTATGCCTAGGTTAGGGTTGTTTTCTGCCTTGGCGTCACTGACATGTACTATGAGAATCACTTGTAACTTTTAAACCTCTGCCAGGAGAGGAAATGATGAACTCTTAATGTGAACAACGAAGATATTCCCACAAATTGCTTTCATGGGCACAATTGATTTAAGGTTCAATAAAGATTAGTATTCCAATGCCAGATTAACTGATGCTGCTTTTTGTGAGGCTAAAAATAGCTTGCACTGAATTACTTTGTTGTTATATAACCTTTACAACTAAAGGATGGCCAAGCCCATTTGCATGATTTATGTCTGTATAGTAACGTTTGGTTTGTGTATTAATCGTATAAATTATCTGTCTTAAAATTGGATCTAATGTCTGACCATGAGCATGTGAATGGCTCTAAAGCTTAATGTTTCTTTTTACTCATAGATATGCAGAATTTTGGGATTGAGTTGCATTGATCTCTTCTCCCCTTCAGATGTTGTTGAGAAAAGAGATACTCGAAAAGTTTGTATTTGCATACGTTCCCTCTCAAGGAAAGCCAGGTCTAAGCAATTAAATGTAAGAAATATAGATGCATTTTTTTTTCTCATGGCTATCTGTGTTCAGCTTCATCTTGAGCTGTAAAGAACATAACTAAGTACCTGCTATACTAAGAGCATTATCCCTCATCTATGCTTGTTATAGGTGCCCGATTTTGATATTGTTACCTATCCAGTAACAATGCCCACCAATATGGTTGGATGCCTCCGAAGAAGTTTGGAACTCTCAAACTGCAGCTTTACAAGTTCAGCTAATTACACTCCCTTCAGACCATTGAAATTAAAATTTCGGCAGGTATGCAAGTAATGTATATATTGCTACTGTCATCACTGTGAGGAAAAGAATATCACCTTAGAACACACCACAATACTAGATATAAAAGTCCAATGTCTGCTATTTTACTGGCTAATATATTTCTCCTCCTTATTGCTGTAGGAAAATTCATTTGATGATTGCTATTCTGAGGCATCTGATGATACGGCAAACACTTATATGGGAGTTCCATCGTATAGCTCATCAACGAACTGTAATTATGATTCTGTTCCGCTTAAAGATGCAGATTTAGAGAATTCTCCCGGAGTATCTTCAGTGATAAAGACGCATACTTCAGAATTAGGTGCATTACAAGGCGATAATAAAGACCAAAAAGGCAATGAATATGGAGGGCACCGTAAATTATCTTGTTTAGCAGAACCAGCAATACAGGTTGAGAGTGATCCACTGGACAGCAAGTCATCCCCTAGTGTTGATTCTCAACTGAGATCATGTAGTAGGGTTTCACATATAAATAAGCGAGGAAGGTATAGGCATAAAATGGGTGGAATGGACCTCAGCGAAGTTGATTCTGGCAGTAGAAATGATGAGTCTATCACGTGGGATTCTCTGGATGATAATATGGAAGAAAGATTTTGTACATCCCATCAGTTGCAATTTCCAGATTTGGCTGTCTTTGGAACTGATTACAGTTATCCTGTTGTACTTGATGAAGAAGATGGCGTTTTTAGTTTGCTATGGGATACTGATTCTTATGGATTACACTCAACTGGAAGGAATTCAAGAAGTGGCTATGTAAGGAGATTATCTGATGATTTTGAAGATGTGGAAGTGTCCTCTGTCACCAGCATGAGCTCTTTAGTACTTCGAGTGCTGAACTTGGAGTTCGATGATCAATTTGATGCGGACGATTTGAGAAGTGCCAATGTTAACAGTATTTACTTTCAGAATTGTGAGGCTGACAACAGCCTGGACAGGGGTTCAACAGGGGCATGTGAAATTCAGGACATGGCCGAGGATGAAAACACCGTGCATGGTTTAGTTTCTGAAATCTCCCATCTTGGAACAAAACTCTGGAACTTCAGCTTTTCCACACACCCCATGGACTATCAAGAACATGTACGTTCATTTAATAATGAAGTTGGTGTATCTGAAATGAATTTATTTGAGGTCCTGCCCTTGAAGCATACCCAGTTTTTTGTACCAGACAATGCCAAGGAGGTAAATGATGGTGCGAACATGGTTGAATTGAATTCAGTCATTACAGCACGTCAGAGCAATTGTCTTCCAGTAGCTTGCAATAGCGTTATTAGGGAAGGAAGGGATGATGATTCAACTGCTTCAAGCCATGGTGTTCTTGTTGAAGGGGATGAACGCCACAGGCTAAGCAACGCGAATGATGAAGGTGGATTAAAGCATCAGTCTGTATCAATTCAAAATATAAATAGCCTAGGTACTCTGACACCTTACATGGTCGCTGTAGATAACCATACTGTTGATCATAATTTTGTCAAATGTCAACCTGCATCTGAAAAGCATCTGTGCTCAAAAAGGGAATGTTCAGATACCATAGGTAGAAAAGATCGAGCATCTCCAGAATGCGATGAAGATCTTCATTATTGTGAAGAACATAGCAGTAAGGTAAATATCAAGTGACTGATTCCTGGCGTGTTTTTTGTTATGAATCCTTCTCAGAAAATGTTTCGCTGATTTTTTGTATGCTTGAATAAGTCCTTTCAACTTGTCATGTCATATTAAATAGGACAAGATTAAGAGTGACATAGATGATCTGGCTGAAGTTTCAGAAAGGAGAGAGGCTGCAAATCCAAGTCCATCACCAGGCATGCCCCACAGAAGGCCACTGCTGAAGACAGTTGTGAGAGGCACAGCTCTGTTTGGCATGCTGTTTCTCTTGCTTCATCTCAGGTGTGTACTTGCATCATAATTACTCTGGGACACGAACTTTTGGTTTGGAGTGACTAATTCCATGTTCTAAGGAGTAGTATTCTTGCATCAGCCATCCATTATCGGTTCTTGCTGTTACTACGGTTGTTGATGCCCCTGGATTCACTGCAGGAGTAGAAACGGCAGAGAGAAGGGAGGTAAAGTCAGCAAGAAATTGAGTCAGGTTCAAACAGCAGATAGCATGGAGCGTAGACCAAGGAAAGAGCAGCAGGGAAGTAGAGTAAATGGGTTCTATCCCGCTGGAAAGTTAAAATTTGGGAATTAGATCCAGTTCTCAATGATTAATCAAAGAAACCAATTCACATGTTTAATCTTTTGACACATTTCTGTATACAATTAGTCAGTTCTCTCCAGGCAAAGAAAAGGGACATTATGTTATACAACTCGAAGGGGAAAAAGAGAATTAGTCATCGTTATGGAATAGGAATCCTGTTTAGGGCAAATGTTTGTAGCTATTTTCACATGGTAAATATTTTTGGCTATGTACGATTGTGGATGCAGAATGGTGTAAACCTTACGGGATGAAATTTATCCCAGTAAAGATATGTATACCGACCAAAGGTAACCGAAATTGTACCGACGGCGCCGGTCGGCCATCTCCGGCCACCGGACAGCCGATCCGAGCCGTTCAAAAATTCTATAAAAAAAAACCGAGGGGCCCCACGCGAGAATCAATGGCATCCGAGGTGTGTAGGGCGCTTGATCGGAGCACCTTTTTTTCGTGTATATATTGGACGGCTCGGATCGGTCGTCCGGTGGCCGGCCGGAGCCGTCGGTACAATTTCGGTATAGATTTGGTCTGTACATATAGCATCACTCAATTTATCCAGTGCCCTTTGTGATTTGTAAGGAGAAGAAACTAGTATGGGGAAAATAGGAAGAAAATTAAAGTAGACATTTTTTCTTTATTGGATTATGAAAATGACACGTAAATATGCACGCATCTTGAAAAAAATCCTTTCATTCTCTAGTTACATAAAGAAACAAGCAATGTTATACTTGCCAAGTAAATATGCACGCATCTTGAAAAAAAATCCTTTCATTCTCTAGTTACATAAAGAAACAAGCAATGTTATGCTTGCCAAATGCCGTGACTATTTCAGGATATGCTTGAATCCACGATGTAGAACCATGACCATCTTTTCAACACTATGTCCCCTGAATACGGGCTTCTAACATTGATGCATCATTGGTTCTCTATGCTATGTTTGAATGTTAGATTTGTATTGGCAAATCAAAATAAATCAAAAAGCAGGCAAAGAAACTGTTACCCGCATACAACGAAGGAGTACAAGCAATCTGTTTTTACCTCCCATTGCGGTTTTGCTTCAACGTATCCAGATGCACACATACACTAAAACCAATTTACTGGAAAACATTAGCTTAAATTAATGAACTGGAAATTGCTATACAAAAGCAACACTTTCTCTTTAATCAGAGGGCAGTGATGACAGTCCTACTGTTGGCCTGAAAGTTCTGAACCATATATACCCAATGTAAACCACGAAACTCTCAGTTCCTAACGATCAATACAAAGCAATAAGGAACCTGAACAATCTGTCCATAATATACAGACTTGAACGTTTATCTGTATCAGCTGTTAGCCTGTTACATAATATGATCACAACACCTCCTTCTCGAGTTTAAGTACTGCCATGAATGCTTCTTGAGGTACATCAATTTTGCCGAATGCCTTCATTCTTTTCTTCCCTTCGGCCTGATAGGGGGAAAAAAAAAAACAAGAAATCAATTTGCAACAACATGAAATCACTCAATTAGTCCCTTAACTGTGATCCGATGCATAATGAATCACACACTTCAAGTTCAATCCAAACAGAAACTGAAAATGTGTTGCAAATCATTATCGATATCCAACATGAGGTATTTTCTCAACGTGCTAGAACCGGACACGTTTGAAACACTTGAGTACCACATATATCCATCGGTTAGACGTAGACGAAATGCATCATAATCGTCTCTACAAAGAATGGGATACACTTATAAAAGAAGTTCATTATTGCATTACACCCATCGAAGCCTCAGCCTTTAGACTAGTACAGTATTTTATGCATGGTGTGGTAGATTATGTATAAGCCCTACATGGTACATTGATTTCTTGATTTTCCTTAAACATGGCATCTTTTATTTTGTTAGTTTTTTTTGGCATGTATGTGAACCATATTCTAGGGCTTAACTCAAGGACATTATGATTTTTTAGTTCATTCTCATCCGTGCTGTGTTTCACTTGCATAATCTACATAATATCACATTATGATATGTTACGGTTACATACCTACATGGCTATGAATAAAATTCCAATTTGAACAAGAAGAAATGTAGAGTATAAGTGCTGAACTTGTACCTCTGCATGTCACGCTCTGCATTTTTAAAAATCGTAATGTGGGGATTGTTTGTGTAGTGACGCGTGCCCGCGTCAGTGTTTGTGCCACTTAGTTTAAAAGTTCATCCAAAGAAATCAGCCAGGTGCCCGCTAGAATGGCAGTGGAAAAACCATTTGCTTGTAAAGATTTAGGACAGACCAAGATACAGAATCAAAAAAAACTAATCCACTCGGTCCACAAAAAATTTGAAGTTTAGTACACTTGAACGACCAGATAGGTGTATGGCACATGACCTCTTACCCTCAGACCTTAACATTCCCAACTCTGTTGATGTTTTATCAGCTCATTCTTTATTTATGTGCTTGGGCTGCGGCCAGGAAAGGAGGGAGGGGTGGGGGGGAAGGTAGTGGGAGAAAAATGGATGGGCCAGGGAAAAGTGACGAATGAGTTTGAGCTTTCCTCTAAATAAGTTCCTATATATAAAATAAGCTTTCTTCAAGAGATTGAGCTTGCATAAAGAAACCATCACAAGTGCACCTGCTTCTTGAGCAATTTCATTTTCCTTGTAATGTCGCCACCTACAGGAATAATCAACAAGTGATTGAGAACTTACAGTCAAATCATATGGGTTATAGTTGAAATAAGCAAAATTCACCATCCTATCTTTCTTGATGACGATCATGTTTTTTAATGCAAAAGTTAAAATTTGGAGACATCAGCATTTGTAGTTTCGTTAGTGTCTGGACAACCAGAGGAAGGTCGAAAATCATGAACAGAATACACAGTACCTTTGAGATAAAATAAATTATGTTTGACCGCAATAAGATTAGTGGTACGAGGCTCACTCATGAACTGAGCAACATGATGCACAGGGTGGACAATGTCCGGGCGATTAAGCGCCAATTACTGAAGAGAACCACCTAATTGACATTACTTGGTGGCATCAGAAAGTAGAGTTCCATAAAAAAGCAGAAAGCTGTGACCCATGAAGTAATGAAGGGGACCAAGATCTTTGACCTCAAACACTATACTACGAGTTGCGATGAGAGACATAACTAAGGATGGAGAGTTCTCTGTGAGCATAATGTCGTCAACATAGAGTATAAGTAACAAAGGTTGAGAAAATGATAAGCACCCAATAATGCATATTCTTGGGGCTTAAGTCCTCCATTATGTTGTATTTACGTACATTAATTTGTTGGTTTTAGTTGATATTGCGCATTAAGGTATCTCATGATGGTTTGCAGGTAATTCGCGTCAATAAGGTGAATCCGGGAGCATTCGTTAACTCCCGAGAGTATCCAAGGTCCTGATACCTCATGAAGGTCCTTGCCCATGCTTGGAAAGCCATGCCGGGAAGTGTTAAAGTGCTCAAGGACAGACCAAAGGCCAACGAGAAGCTAAAGCAAGAAATCTGGAAATCAAGCTCTCTACTAGCTTATTTTGCTCTACCGACAAGGATCAAGACAGTAGCATTGACTACGGTAGAGGCTATTTTGCTCTACCGGCAGAACTGCTTTCCGGCTACAACTTTAACTAAGTCTCTTAGGTTGGTAGATATTTCCTAGGCCTATAAATACTAAGGGGGTGTTTGGGAGCCTATTTTTTGGCTTTTCATTTTCATCTTTTTGGCTTTTTGACTTTTTGAATTATGATTATAATGTATTTTGAATTTAGTAGAGTGTTTGGATGATAGGTGCAAAATGTATTTGGCAACATGAGTAATGTTTGGGAGATATTGGATGAAAATGAATTATGAGTTGGTTTTTTACTATTTTGCCCCTAGCCATGTCGTAAAAATAAAACTCCTGTTAAATAAAAATCAACCCACCCCCTCCTTTCTCTCTCTACAGAGAACCCATCTTCTCCCCCTTTGATTCCAACTCCTCTCTCTCTACAGAGAACCCATCTTCTCCCCCTTTGATTCTGACTTCAAGAAGCCAATGGTTAGGGTTATTTGCCAACACAGAGTCTGACTTCCAGAATCAAATGGTTAGGGAGAACCCATTTTCTAATGTGCCGTAAAATCTCAAACCCATCTTCAATTTTGCCATTGAGTTGATTTACCGTCGCCGTTCTCCTGGAGTCCGATTTTGCCGTCGTCGCCGTCGTGGAGATCGAGTAGTGGAGTTCAATTTTGTGGTTGTTGTTGTCGAAGAGTTGGAGTGGGATTTTTTGACTGGTGAGAGTATAACGTTCATGGAAGGGGTTTTGGGGGATTATGGTGAAACAGTGAGGGTATGGTGGTCTTTTTGTGTGCCTTTTGAATGAGAATGGAAAACTGAAAATGGGAAAAGCTCCTCCAAGCCTCTTTTTCACTTCTCTTCTCCATTGTTCAAATCTCAAAACCCATTCTCATAGAATGAGTTCTCTGTTTTTCAGCCAAACAGTCAAAATGGGAAACGGGGAAACAGAAAATGCAAAAATGAGCCTCCCAAACAGGCCCTAAAGTTTGAGATATTTTGTTACATCTCCTGAACTCCCCACTCTCTCTCTCTACCTCCGTTTTATTCTATTTGGATCTTAGCCTAAATCTTCTTAGTTCTTGGAAGCTTTCGAGCAAGATCTTGTAAAAAGTATTTAAGTGTTTGTTGTTTTCTCATTTAAAAAAGTTGTAAGACTTGTTATTTGGAATAAGATTGTAGTTTTAAAATACTTGTTTACATTCCACTTCAAAATCTTAGCTTGTTAAGTTCTTAGTTAAAATTCTTAAAACTAGAGATTCAGGTTCGATTGTGAGTTCTCGCAAACTTACAGGCTGTTTCTCACACCGAAATCGAATCTAAGTTTAGTCCTAGTTGTGAATTCCATTGAGATTTAAGGTACAAGGGTTTTTGGCCAGCTCTGTTGGACACAAGGTTTTGAATACTGGTAAGGTACGTACCGGTACCGGACAAATACCGGGTACCGTTTCGGATTTAGCGCTACTATTATTAAATTTAGTTATAAATCAATAATTTTTTTTCATACCATCTAAGTCATACAAGAATTTAAAAAATTACACTCATGATGTTATATTTGTTGTATTTGAAATTATCATTCCAACTTCCAAAAGTTGAGAGTTCAAACAAAAGCTCACTTATTTTTGAAAGAAAACTAAAGCTCACATAAAAAATACTCTTCTCAGTTAAAAAAAAAAATAAAACAAAACAAAAAAAGAGTGGACCCACCTTTTTGCATAGGGAACCGTAAGGCATAAAACGTGAATAGTAAAAACAAAAGGGGGTAATTTGGTCTTTTAGGGCCTCATGTAATAAACCTTCTCAACCTCTACCCTAGCAGTTTCCATTCTCCATCTGCAACGCTGATGATCAGCGGCTGCTCTCTCTCTCTCTCTCTCAAGTAGAAGTGTAGAACAGGTAAAGCCACTCCTCCCTCTCTCTCTCTCGTTTCAATCTGAAGTTGAACGAACGGAAAGGCTTTCTCTGGTTTCAAGGGTTGCCAGAATCGCCAAGTCCAGACGGAAACCCCAGCGCAATTAGTGCAAGGGTACTGGACGAATTCGCCGGTACCTCCATCTCACCCGAGATTAGCCGGAAGCTCTGGTACTTGCCGGTAAATAGCGGTATTTGAGCCGGGACGGTATTAGGGGTGCGGGGTACCAGTTTCACGCATATTCGATACGTACTGGCCAGTATGGTACGGGTTTCACAACCTTGGTTGGACATATCTCCCTGGTACACACCAAAATCGATCTTGTTTAATTACAGAGAAGTTAGTTATGCTCGTTATAGGCTCTGCCTAGAGTGAATATCCCTCTATGGGAGGAGCGGATCCAGTGTATGCACAGAAGGGTCACGTGACCCCCCTGAAAATAAGGCCCTAAGGAGGGTCCCCAAGTTTAAGAAAGTGATATATATAAAATATCCCCAAAATTTAATAAAGCTTCGCAACTGTTTTGGTGGTAAGGCATCGTGGTTCCTCATTACAAATGGAGGATCGAGTCTTGGCCCAATATTTTCTTGCTTTTTGTTTGCCAATGGTTAAAAAAAAAGGGAGGCTTAGCCAAAAATCCCTCATATTTACGTTTTTTGAACTAAGGACAAGCACCTTTTGCAATCAAACATAAGGATAAATGTGTTGCATGATTACTAAAATACACTTTTTGTAAGACTAGTGAAAGTTCACTAACTGAAAGTTAGTAAAAGTGCCTAAAACCCTAGGGTATTCTATAAAATTGCCTAAAATCCTAGGGTACCCTATGAAAGTGCCTCAAACCCTAAATCCTATAAAAGTGCCTAAACTACTTAAACCCTATAATAGGAACGTGCACCCTAAAATCCTATGAAAGTGTCAAAACTCTAGGGTACCCTACCCTAGAGTACCCCAGGGTAGTTTATCTGTGAAAATATATTTTGTCCTTATGGCTCAATAACTCAAAAAGTTGAAGGATTTCCGCTAAAAACTATTTTGATGGCGTTCTTCCCCTAAATGAAAACTATTTTATCGTACTTATGGCTAATTTTCCCTTAAAAAAACACTTCTTACACGCATTTTTGAGTATGTCGGGACTCGAACCCACATTGAAACTAACTTATGCAACATTGGTACCACAAAGCCATTTACAATGATGTCATGTACAGTGTACTACACGTATCAATTAATATAACTATTAAGTTCACGTAAAACAAAACAAAAATACATGTTTTCTTTAATATTTTACATTTATTTTTTATTTTTTCTACAAGCTCAAAATTAACTAACACTAACAAAAATAAATAAATGATATATATACACACAGAGCATACCGATGCTCTGGACAATTAATGAAGGAAACATGGTAATGTGCACATAAATTGATTTGGGTCTCTAGACCTGCCATCTCTGATGCCATTTGGCTTTGATTTAGGGGGCATGGTTCTACAACAAAATGTCCCTGTAGCTCCTCGGTTCTTGGAGGTTTAAGGGGACCACTGTTTCAGTGGTATTCTGAGAGCAGCCACTTTGTGCATATATTGCCAAAGGTTAGGTTTGTCTCCAATCATCCCCGCCCATACCCCCAATGATTGGAGACTAGATGGGTTATGTTATGTTGTGTTATGTTATATATACACACACACACTCATTTTCGAATTAAATCAAAAAATTAATGTGCGTTCACCTACGCCTTTTAAACGTATATGGCCGGTCCTAAAGGAGTGACCCCTCTATAGGAAATTCCTAGATCCGCCACTGCTCTATGGCCCAAGTAGTCCAATGATTCTCACAAATGAATACCATTGTTTGTCTGTGAATGATCAAGTTCGTACTTATCGATTCTAACACTTAAGGTTGTTAAGTTTTTTATCATGTGTCGACAATCACCTTGACACACATAATACTTAAATCGATGCCATTTTGAGGGTTTAACAAACTCCCAATAGAACCTTGATCAGACCAAACACCGTTATAATTAAAAATGATTTTCAATTGAATATCTTCCGTTTCAACGCATATTTACCGTATGGCTCAGTTGAGTAACAGTCGTGCTATCCACACAGATTCCTGTGCACATATCGTGCATAGATTTAAATGTGGGGTCCACCACGGGTCCCACACAAATAATCCAAGCCGTTCATTAAATGTAGAACATTTTTTCGAAGGTCTTCGCAAAAAATCAGCTCAATCCAATCATCTAACTTTTCATTCGGATTTCAGGATAATAAAAAGTTAGATCACTAGATTGAGCATCTATAGGTATCAGATTGAGCTGATTTTTAGCTGGGGCCCTTGAATTTTTTTTTACATTTAATGAACGTATTGGATCGTTGTGTGGGACCCATAGTGGGCCCCACACAATGATCTGTGTATAATATGTGTTTGAAAAGTCTGTCTTAACAGAATTCTGATTGAGTAATCCGTGAGAATATTGGACTTACTTAGGTCATAGGTCGTGCAAACCCTTGACTTGAGCCTTTTGGTAAAATACTTACAAATTCGTAGCTTTAGTTAAAGTAAGAGAGTCATAGTTAAAATTCATCGAAATGAACCAAATAGTGTGCTACCTAAAGCTAAAACCCTATAGCCTGATAAAGCCTTTCACTTCGAAAAACTGCTCCTTGTGGGTCGATCTCGGTCTTAGCGAGTTATAATGCAACCGACAAATTAAGCCCTACACTTAGGGACCAACGTTCAGAATCACAAGTAAAAGTCGTAAGCAGAAAACAAACATGGAATGGGCGCCACGACTCTATGTAAACCCAAATTGGGGGACAAAAATGCTGAAGCAATTAGACCAAGCTCAGGGAGCCTGTTTTAAACCCTTTATGGCTTTGTGGAACTTGCAAACATGATGAGGATATGCAGGATCAATAAAGCATAGGGGTTGAGCCATGTAAACAGTCTCATTGAGAAATCCATGTAAGAAAGCTTTTTTGACATCTAGCTGACGCAAATCCCAACCAGAAGAGACAGCTAGGCTCAAAACCCAATGAATTGTTGTGGTTTGACCATTGGACTCAAGGTCTCATCATAATTGATACCTTCTTGTTGATGCATACCATTAAACAGGCTTTGTGACGCTCAATAGACCCGTCTACATGACATTCTTGTTTAACCACCAAATCGCAGCAACAGTATTATGCTGCAAGGAAAGGGGTAAAATTATCCAGGTGTGATTCTTCAACAAAGCATTAAATTCATCGATCATAGCATTCCTCCACTACGAAACCGAACAGCTTGAGAAAAGCAAGTAGGTTACTTCTCTTCTCCAATTTTTAGATTAATTTGAGCTTTTCACCAGAAAACTTTTTATTCGGTGAATAGTTTGTTTAGTTGGGACAAGAGAGAATGTGATCCTTCTCTTCACCAATTTTTAGATTGGTTTGAGATTTTCTTTTCTCTTGGAAGTGTACAGGGCCTTTTTGTCTCGTGGCCTTTTGTATACGGGCGGCATTCCCTTAATGCCTTCTTTTATATAATTATTTACTTATCAAAAAAAAAGGTAGGTTCCTTACGAGAGGAAGTAAGGTGAGCAACCAGTGCACGAGGTAGAGGATAACAAAATGTACCATCAGTGCGAACAAGAGTCTTACTCGTCCCATCACGAAGACGTGTCACCATCGAATGAGTATGATCACAAAAGGGCAGAGTTGCATCACTTCTAATAAGTGCAGAAATTGAAGGATCAAGGGATATCAATGGAGCAAAGGAGGGTGGCATAGACCCAGATGGTTGGCGATGTTGATAGTGTAGAGGATAATGCTCAATACCTCGGCTTGAAAGGGCAGCGACAACTTGCTGCAAAGGTTGCTCAAAAACAGGTGTGTAGTAATTGGAACAAATACCATCTCAAAAATTTGTTGAGGTGTGGCTGCTTAGAGATGAATACCGTTAGGGGTACTCATTAAATTGCTCATGGTGCGAGATATGCACCCTATTAGTATCTGGACCAAGACATCAATACCCTTTATGGTGAGAGCTTTAACCTATAAAGATGCATTCAATTGTTCTTGGCAATAGTTTGTTAGAAATATAAGCTCCCTAGATGTGGTTAGCAAGCACACCCAACAACCCAAAGATTAGTGCAGAATAGAGTGCGACCAAAAAGCTTGGGAAATGGAGACTGCCATTGAAGTACAGGAGTGGATAGGCGGTTAATGAGATACACCGCAGTGCAAACGGCCTCAACCTAAAGGCTTGAGACAAGAATAGTACAAGCCATTTCAAAGATATGACAACGTTTGCGCTCGGCTGACAGTGATCCCGCTGTGCTTGATGTGGTCAATCTGGAGAGAGATCAATCATAGACATTGACAGGGAGGAGAGGCCATAGTTCAAAATTAAGAGTCTTTTGATTTCTACTTTGTTTAGTTGGGAGTCGAGGGAGTCCAACCCTACTTTAAGTCAATTCTTTGACATGTTAGCTATTTTGGAGTATAAAGGGGTGTATAGGTCCTTTTATAATTTGACCTTTTCTTTTTTATTCCTCACTTTCTTTTGAACATGGTGGCATCCCCTTGATGCCTATTCAAAAGAATTTCAGTAATTGAAAAAAAAAAAGACATTGCTCCGAATACTCTGTACATTTTCAAGGCTTTACATCTTCCATCCATTCTTGCCCTTCTGGCTCCTTTATCACTTGCAGTCTTGTTCAAATTAGTTAACCAAGTATGATCAACTTGGGTTTTTTGGGAGGCGTGCTTCCATTTCCTTTTTTTTGTTTGACATATGTCAACATTGTTAGTTGTAGTTAGTGAGGTCTGAACCCCTATCAAATGCATGGGAGTGCATGGTCCATTTTTCTTCTACCCAGAAACAAGAAAAGCAAAGATTTTAACCAAGCAAAGGATTTCACAGGGGAAAATTCCAAGAAAAATATGGCTTTGACTTTGGTAGAGAAAAGGGTTTCCAGATTTGAAGGGGCATAGACTTCCTTAATGGGGTTTCCAAATTTGACATCCCCAAAATTTGGCGGTGAATTTGCCACTAGGGTGGAGGACAGTTTTGCCATCTTTTGGCTTTGGCAGAGCATTTTGCACACTGGTGCAGTTGCTCTGACTAGTAACACAACGTTGGGAAATTTCAAATAAGATGATGATACAAATTTACAAAGAATATGCTGCGGTAGGAATAGTGGTAAGTTTAAAGAAAGAAAAGCTTTTCAGGTTAGAATTCTACTAAGCATAAGAAAGCGTGTAGGGCTTGTAAATGGAAAATCAGAATCAGCTTGGTTCGGAAAGTTACACAGCACTGGATTGATACTAAAGTTTTGGGCACTACCTATTTCATGATATTTGAGGATGAAGCGAAGGTCAAAAGGTAGAAAGAAGGGATTAGGGTTGGTGGTTTAAGCATCAATTCATTGGGTTCTAAGGGCTGAAAGAGGAACCTAAAAACAGAAACTGGGTTTGCCTACAAAGGAAAAAAGAGCGACCAAAAAACAGTAACTAGGTTTGCCTGCAAAAAAAAAAAAGGCCTAACTAAAAACAGTATCAAAGAGAAGAAGAAGCAAAAAGAAACAAAAAAAAAATTAAGGCAATGAGTGGAAAAGTAAAAAAGAGTTCATCCTTGTAAGACCTAAGAAAATTCATCCACTAAGTCAAAAAATTTCTAGTTTGCAACTCTGCCCAAAGGGAAAAAGAGAGGAAAAACAAGTTTACTCATAAGCAACTGAAATTCCCAATTCTAATACGACTACCGCTCAGTTGTAGCTGTTTGCATGATTCACAGTTCAGTAGTAATATGAACCAATAAAATAAAATTGATTCGCAGCTATTTTCTGAAGGTTTCATATTCAAAAGGAGCAGATTTGTTGATCTTACCATAGCATTTCGCTAGAACATCCTTTCTCACTGCGGACAATGCTTCACTAGCTATAACTTTAGCACCTATGCACGCCTGTCATGGATGCGTATGTTAGAAGCTCTGACACCATGATACAAGGAAAAGCAAGAGATTATTGTAATGCTTCAGATAATTAACAAATACAAACCTAAGATGGTTTATTTAGGCTAGACCTATTAAACTTAGGCAAAACCCTAATGTGACTAAGACTACACTACCCTTACAATGAACCATACAAGAGAATAACAAGTTCTCACGCTGTTTAATCCTAAGTATTAGGATTATGTCTCCTCTAATCCATTCACATTGAGGAAGATTCAAGATTATATACATGCAACGTACAAGCTTCAGGGCGTCCGAGTTGAAAACACAATTTTTCGACCCAACTCAAGTGGCTGCTCAGCATGTTTTCAGTTTTATCCTCACTGCTTTTAATCGAAAAATAGGTTCCCTTTTTTTAGGCTACTCCCAGGAACAGGTCCAGTGGAGACCGCTTGGGGCCTGTAGCTCGGAGGATTAGAGCACGTGGCTACAAACCACAGTGCCAGGGGTTCGAAGATCTTCTAAAATGCAACTGCAAAAGTGCACGCTCTGACGCTTGCTTGTCTGTGGCATATGGTAATCACACCAAAACATATGGTTAACCACCATTGAGTTTTGCCTACAACTAAGTGCATTTTTGTGTAGACATGCTAGCTGGATTTTTGGTGCCTAAAACGTATTTCGTAAAGTTCTCTATGAAACCTAGTATTCCATCAACACTCGGTGGTAACCGATGAATCCAGATCCACGAGTTAGGATGTGTCAAAAAGATACTAGAAAAAGTTCTTTTAACTTCTCAATAAATAAATGCCAATTTGCACTCTATCCATCAACAAAATGGAGACTTGATCTTACTTGGATGGGAACTTTAAATAACTGTTGCGGAATAAGTTCTTTTAGCTTCTGAGTCAAAGCCCTCCCTACAGTGTATGCCTGGAAAAGAAATCAACCATCAATTTGGTTAGTCTCTCTCTTCTCACTTTTTTATACACAGCAAGATTAACTTCATGAGCAGGAACAAAGAAAATACAGAAGATACGAGTAGGACAAGAAGACAACTACACTACAGAGCAGAGAATAAACCCCCGATTCCAAGCCAGATGAATGCAAACCGCTAAGGTTATTTACGTTGATGCAGCAGTTCACAGTTTAGCATAAATCTATAGAGGAACTAACCCTTGGGATTGTGTTATCCTATTCTTCTAATCTATCTCTTCATTTACTGTAGTTAGTGCCGCAGTCTGATTCACGGAAAAGTAAGTCTTATTGTTAAGCTATGGGTGTTTGTGTAATTAGCGTATAATTGAGCCCTTGTGTAATTAGATTAGGAGATAAGGGTCTCAGTGTAATTACTTTCTTAGTCTTGTATAACTCTTAACGTAATGAGAAAAATAACCTTAATTTTTGGGTCTCAATCCTGGCGTTAACTCTTCATGGTATCAGAGCAGATACAACAAACCTAGGGGCCGTTCCAGTTGATCTCTGACCCAGGGTTTTACCATCATCATCGATCACTTTCAGTTCACCCCAGTGATCTTTGACCTCGTACAAATTGCCGACAGTCACCATCGACCATCAACAAACCAGCAGCTGTAGTCGCCGACCTCCGGTGACACTATTCTGACTCTCGCGGACCACTGGCGAGTGTTCTCTGACGTCCGGCAACCCTATTTGCACTCTGTTTTTCTGGGTCTCCTGTATTCTTGAATGTTCAGGTAGTTCGAACCCAGATTTCTCTTTTTGGGCATTGATTGTGGAAGAACCCAGTTTAACACCCTCTGACAGGCACTTGCCAGTCACCGACGAGGTTAACCTGACGCACGCCAGCTGGTTTCCGACCATTTCTGAATACATCCGACCTTGCCTATTGAGGCTCCTACGTGTTTCGGACTCTAGATCTTCTTGTGTAGTGAAAGGTGTCAAAACCGAAGGTGATTTGAGGCTGGGTAAGAGATTTCGAAGGTATTCAGTCAGATCCGAAGGTATTCAGTTGTTTTTTGAAGATTGGAACTTTTATTTTTTATTTTGGGGAGTTCTAAAGCTGTTGGGAGCACTGTTTATTGTTTATTTGGCATTGTTGTTCTGTTTTTAAGATATCAAGAGGAGAAAAAACAGGCTTCCGCTAGTGGAAAGGATGAGTTGAGTCGTGTAGGGACTCGGGATAATTTTTCTCTAAATATTTGCCATATTAAGTTGGATAGTACCAACTATTTGATTTGGTCTCGCACTTTTACTTTGGCTATTGAGGCCAAAGGGATGTCACAGTTTATTGAGGGTCCTGTTACTCCACTTGTTGAGGCTGTTGAACTGAAGAAATTTAAATCTCAAAAATCGTTAGTTATGACTTGGTTGTTTAATTCTATGAGGGCTGATATTCGTCATACTTTTCTGCTTCTTGATACTCCACATAAGATTTGGACTACTGCAGCCCAAACCTATTCTCAGCAGGGTAATGATGCACAGTGTTTTGAGTTGAGGAAGAGGCTCCGTACATTATCATCATTCTGTTGCTGTGTATTTTGCTGACTTGAATGGAGCATGGCAGGAATTTGATTATTATCAGGGATTTCAGGCTGTTGCTGTTTGTGCTGTTGATGCTACTACTTGGTTAAAGTGGTTGGAGAAGGAATGTGTTTATGACTTTTTGGCTGGACTTGATATAGAATATGATCTAATTAGAGTGCAAGTGTTGGGTCGTATTCCGTTTCTGTCGTTGGGAGAGACATATGCCATTATTCAGCAGGAGGAGAGTAGGAGGGGTGTTATGTTGGAAACTCCTACTCATGAGCATTCTGCCTTGGTTGCCATTCCCCAGGGTCAATGTTCTAAAACTCGGTACTCGGTACTCGCTCGGCCGGCCACCTTGTACCTTGTAGGCCGAGTACTCGGCGATTACTCGGCGAGTAGAAATTACTTGGTTTTTTTTATATATATATGTTCCCCAAATGATATTCATAATGCATAATGAGGAGTTCAATGTTCATAGTTCAAACCAAATGAAACCAAGTTCATAGTTCATAGTTCAAACCAAAACCAAGTACCTAATTCAGTATATTTATAACTATTTATACCTATGGAGAGAGAGAAAGACAATAAAAAACCTATCTCCAGTATAAAAAACGAAGGAACATAGTAACCTGGCCCTAATGGCCTAATACCAGTACTGCTCTCAGAAAACAGAGGGAGACGAGCAGAGAGAGAGGAGAGAGAGAGAGAAAGCAGAGAGAGAGCGACGTCAGACGATCAGAGAGAGACAGAGATCAGACGATCAGAGAGAGAGAGAAACAGAGAGATCAGACGATCAGAGAGAGAGAAAGATGGAGAGAGAGAGGGGAGTAACGAGCTTACCGGTCGCCGTCGTCGGAGCACCGGTCGCCGTCGTCGGAAAAGAAGCAGCAGCTCGAAGAAGAAGAGGAACAGCAGCAGCAGTAGCTTGAGTGGTGTGTTCACTCGATTAGGGTAACTGGGTAAGTATAAAACTATACTGAAATTACACTAACGACCCTTCAAATTTAACATATTATGTATTTTACCCCATTTTTTCAGTTTTTTTACGATTTTCTCCCCACTGCCGAGTAATCTTGTTTTACCGAGTAATCGGTACTCGCCGGGTAATGGCCGAGTAATCGGCTGGCCGAGTATTTCCACCGAGTAGCCCTAAATCTACTCGGCTAGGCACCGAGTACCGAGTACTCGCCGAGTATTTCCGAGTTTTAGAACACTGCCCAGGGTCCATCTGGTTTTCATAGTGGGCTTGTTCCTCCTCTGCAGGGTGGTAAGTCACAGTCTGGTACTAGCAACGGGCCTATTGATCGTGAGTCCCTTCGGTGAGATTACTGCAACACCGGCCATACCCGGGATGTCTGTTGGAAGTTACATGACCGTCCCCCTCGTGGGCGAGGGGGTGCACGTGGTGGTCGTAATCATGGTCCCATGCGTTCTCAGGCCCAGGCTCATGTTTCGGAGTCCACTTTGCCTGATTCCGGGTTCAGTACCGGGTTCAGGCGTCATCCGATCATGTTGGTGGTTTTTCTCAGGGGGAGATGCAAGTTCTCAGGCGCATAATGGCTCGGGCTGATTCTCTATCTACTGTAGCTCCTACTTCCACAGCAGCCTCTACTTCATCCTATTTTGCTCACACAGGTACCATAGTTAGTGCATTTACTGCCTCTTCTGCTATTCCTTGGATCATAGATTCGGGTGCTTCAAACCATATGACAGGTTGTTCCTCTGTGTTTGATTCTTACGCTACTTGTTCTGGTAAGGATAAGGTTAGAATAGCAGATGGGTCATTCTCTGCTATCTCAGAGAAAGGTTCCGTTCACTATTCTTCCTCTATTTCTCTCTCTTCAGTTCTACATATCCAAAACTTTGCCACTAATCTTCTATCCGTTAGTAGTCTCACTCGTTCTGCAAAGTGTTCCGTGACTTTTTTCCCTACTCATTGTGTTTTTCAGGAATTGGATACGGGGAATGTAATTGACAGTGATAAAGCACAGGGTGGCCTCTATTTTTTTGGAGTCTGGCGCTCGTTCAACTCATTCACCCGTGTCATGTGGTTTAGCTCAGCAAACAGATACGAGTCTAGCTCTTTCTATGTTACATCAGTGGTATCATAGATTTGGTTATCCCTCTTTTGGGATTTTAGGGAAACTTTTTTTTCATTTAATTAAACATTGTTCTCATAGTCAGTTTTTTTTGAACCTTGCGAGCTGGGAAAATATAAACGATCTTTTTATGCACTTATTATAAACGGAGTGCTTCTCCTTTTATGGTTATTCATTCTGATGTTTGGGGTCCTTCTCATGTTACCTCTCTTAAGGGTTATTGATGGTTTGTCACTTTTATTGACTGTTACTCTAGTGTTACTTGGGTGTATTTACTTAAATCAAAGAGTGAAGTTTTTCCTTGTTTTAAATCTTTTTACGCGATGGTGCGCACCCAATTTGATGCGCATATAAAAATTCTCCGTAGTGACAATGGCACTAAGTATATCGATAGGACTTTTAGGACCTTTCTGGATGAAAATGGCATTCTTTTTAAGATGACTTATGTTGACACTCCACAACAAAATGGAGTTGCTGAACGCAAAAATCAACATCTTGCTGAGGTTGCTCGCTCTCTTTTATTTACCATGAATGTTCCCACATATTTATGGGGCAAAGCGATTTTGACTGCAACTTACCCTATTAACCATATGTCATCCAGTGTTCTCCACTTCAAAACTCTCATTGAGTGTCTTCCTGATAGTTTTCGCGTCACGACTCTTCCTCCGTGAGTCTTTGGTTGTGCATGTTTTGTTCATGCTCCTCACTCCTCTGGTGGCAAGTTAGGTCCTAAAGCCCATAAATATGTTTTCATTGGGTACTCTCCTACCCAGAAGGTCTATAAGTGTTATGATCCTCACTCTCGAAATTTTTTTGTCTCTATGGATGTCACTTTTGGGGAAACAGAGCCTTTATACTCTCCCTCCGCTCCATCTCTTCAGGGGGAGCATAGGCAAGAAGAGATGAAGGAGGTTTATAGTCATGGTCAGGGGGAGACGGAATTATTTTTTAATCATGGTGAGGGGGAGAAGGAAAACTATGGAGAGGAACCTATATCTGCCAAAAGAGTAACACATGACATTAGTGGTGATATCGAGAACTTATCAAAACGGTGGCAAAGGCCTAACTTGCAGGTCTATACAAGAACTAGATGGAAAAATGGAAAGCTCTCCTATGTGATGCCACCTTGTCAATCACAATCGTCTGCTCCAGCTCTGGATTCCTCAGCCGACTCCGACTCATCTGGTAATGAATCTTCTCCCATTGAACCTTCTTTTATTGATTCTGATAATCTTCCTGTTGCTCTTCGGAAAGGTGTTAGGTCATGCACCCTACATCCTATCTCTCAGTTTGTTTCTTATGATCGTTTATCTCCTTTGTAAGGACCAAATTCCGTACGACAAAACACATATTTTATATCGAGTTGTAATTTTATTATTTTGTATAAGCTAGTGAGTCTGTATAGGATTAGAGTGGAAGGAATCTATTTATTTGTAATCGAGAGTGATTGTTTTAGATAAAAAGAAGGTCGACTATTGCGAGACGGGGATTTCAGTGAAGACAGATCGATGGAGGAATCAATCTATTATCAATTGGCATTTACTGTTTTGGTAAAAATAAAGCAACGTGAAAAGAGGTCCATATATGGACTTGTTATTTCCTACTTAGGTTGAGAGCTCAGCCTTATAAAAAGACAAGGACGGCAAAAGAATAGGGTGAGCCATCCCACTACATATACACGGTCATAAGAAAAAGAAAAGGTGTGCGGCGTAGATTAAGAAAAGACTGAAGCAACAGGTTGTTTGCTATTCCAAAGGGGATTTTGATTAGGTTTTGGAAGGCTTGTGGACTCAAGACCGTTGGCAATCAAGATCACTGGGTGCGGTGTACGTGTGACTCGCAGGTGGTACTTAGAACGTTGTACGGATTTACATCATTTGGATAGGTATATCTGTAACTGCACAATATTTATAGTGATTTGATTCCTTCCCGTGGTTTTTACCCATTCTGAGGTTTTCCACGTATATCTCTGTGTTGTGGGATTAATTGCTTGCGTAATTTTTGCTATTAATTTTACTTAGTGATTCGTGTTCATACTGTTAGGGTTTTTTACGGATTATTAGAAAACCCCGATTTTTCAATTGGAATCAGAGCAGGCTGCTCCTTCCGTTAGAATTTATTTTATTCTAGAGCAGATCCATCATGAATATGAACATGAATCGCATGTCTAGAAATATGCCTATACTTGATGCTGATAAATTTGATTGCTGGAAATCTAGAATCAAGGCTATAATGAGATCAGCCGGAGAAGAAATTTGGGATTCGTGTATTTTGGGGTACACTCGACCCATGAAAATTGTAGACGACAAGCCGGTTCAAAAAACTGCATCTGAGTTATCAGCCACAGAAAAACCCTTACTTCAGGCTAATAATCGTGCACTAGATATTTTATTTGCTGCGGATATAAATGAGCACAGGAAAATAGCTAACTGTGAAATTGCGAAAGAGGCCTGGGATATTCTGGTTACTTGCCATGGGGGGACAGACGTTGTTAAGCAGTCTAAGTTGCAAAGGCTTACCACGGAGTTTGAGACCATCAGAATGCAGGAGGAAGAGACCTTCAATCAATTCTACTCCAAGCTCATCGCCATCGTCAATAGCTGTGAGAACTGAGAACTAAGAAAATTTTGCGCTCCTTACCTCCAAGGTTTAAAATTCAAGTTACTATGTTAGAGGGTAAGAAAAAGTTAAAAGAAAAATCTGTTCAAGAAATAGTTGGGATTCTCCAAACTTATGAGGCTGACCTATTGCAATCTGAACCTGTTAAACCCAAAGTAAAACCTTCGGAGACTCCGATTGCTATTAAAAGTACTCAAAAATATAAGAAAGGTTCAGATAGTGATAGTGATGTCGATCTTGAGGAGATGAAAGTATTTTTCAAACAATTTAAAAATATTACGAAAAAGAAAAATGATAAAGGAAAAGGAGAATTTTCTGGAAAAAATAAAAGGGAGGGAAAAGGACCACCTGAGGGACCACAATGTTTTGAGTGCTATGGTTTTGGTCATTACGCCTAAGAGTGTGTAAATAAAATGAAAAAGAAGGCTATCATCACTAAAACGTGGGATGATAGCGATTCTGATGAATCGAATGAAGAACATGGGGCCGATAAAAATGATAAAGGAAACTTTTTGGCTTTTGGAGTAACCTTAAATTCACATGGTCATTCCGAATCGAGTGGTTCTGAAACAGATAATAGCGAGGCAGATAGTTGTGATGACATAGATGAGGTCAGAGAGAAGTACAACAAACTCCATGTTTTTAGTAAAAAATTAATAGAGGCGAGTGAAAAGCTTTCTAATAAGGTTAAGAAGTTAGAGAATATTTTGAATGAACGCACTCAAGGGAGGGATGAGAGAAATAAAGAAATTGAGCTCCTTCTAGAGAAAACAAAGTTTTGACTGCTAGAGACAAATCTAAGGATAAATCAGAGGATGACACACAGATAGGGACCAAGGTGTTAGATCATATTTTGTCCATCCAACGGCGGCCTGGCGATCGTTCAAGGCTTGGTTATCATGCAACGTCTTCAACTCCATCGATAGGGAGAAACAAAACTAAACGTCAAGGTAAGAAGACTAATGCGAATGACATGCAAAATATGATTAATTCTCCTACAACAAAGAAGCAAATGGCAACAGAGGTAAGAGGACATCCCAAGTGCAAGGAGGTAAAACCTAAGGTTATTAATACTGATAAGTCTCACGTTTTTACTCCTATTGTTAAATTTGTTCCTACTTGTCATTATTGTGGTATAACTGGCCATATTAGACCGCATTGTAGGAAGATGCATGAGTCATACATTTCACATGCACATGTAGCTCGTCCTTATGGTCATAATTATGTTGTGCCTACTTGTCATCATTGTGGAATTAGAGGCCATATTCGTCCATACTGCTTTGCCCTTTATGGCTACCATAGGACTCCTCCCCGCTACGATAACATGAATAATCATAGCGAATATTTTCAAGGGCCTAAACGTAGGATGCCTTCGCATGCTAATTTTACAAAGGTAAATTCAAAACCCATGATCAATAAAAAGACTCATATTGGAAAGGCCAAAACAAGACAAATTTGGGTTCGTAAAATTGATTTGGCTTATGAAGCTCGTGATGACCTTGACTCTCTAGATGAATATAGTTCATTCGGAGAGGTTGACCTCGCCTTTTGAGACTAGGTCGTGGTTCCATAACTTAGGTTTAATTGTTCTTGCATATCTCATTACCTAGAGTTATGGAGTTTCATAGTTTTGTGTTTCTTTTGTTTCATATTTTTTTATGGTCTTTAAAAGAAATTAAAAAAAAAAGAGAGAGAGGGAGAGGGGGTTATGGGGATTGAGCATGATAGTCTTTGGTGCGTAGTTGAATATCATTGGATTTTATGAACATGCTCATCCAATTTTTTTGTTGCACTTCTTTCATGGTATTCTCACTGCAATTAAGCTTGAATGTTAACAAATCATGAGTATTCGACATTATGTACACTCATCCATGGCTATTGGTCAGGTTCTCAAATAGGGATCACTTTTCTCATATACTTCGTTTTATCTTGTGTCTTCCCTGAGCCTTGACCACCTTTATTTGGTTTCCATTGATAGAGCCCTCATTTATTCCAAAAAAAAAAAGAAAAAGAAATATTGATGTTTGCTTATCCGGGCGTTCATTGAGTAACCGGACAATTGGGGTGAGGTATTCTCTCTCTGAGCGCTCGAGTCAAAAAAATGGATAGACCTTGTGAAGGCACCCGTGTTGGACCATTTGCTTCGTAACCGGGCATTGGGTATAAGGTATTCTTACTCTCAATATTCGCGTCAAACAGCGGTGGGGTAAAAGTAAAAATACGGTTATGAATTTCTATTGACTACTTATTAATCAACTGCCTGATGTTGAGGGGGAGCTTGTGATTAATTATCCATGGATTGTATGTCGAACCTAGAGAGGTGTATCTTGTTAAGGGGGAGTCACTAGATAAACCTAAGCACTTGAGCATCTTGGCCCTGTTTTGCGTTGCTGAATTTTTGGTCATGGATGCACACACACACTTTCCTCTCATGTCGATGATCATGGTGTATTGCATTCTTTCTGCCTTGCATGGTGTTATATCATTAAGCGGTGCCTTAAAATTTAGATGTCTTTTTCATCTCATCTAATGATGCAATACTTGCGATAAAACTATCTCATGCTCGTATCGTCAGATTTCTCGTTCCTTTTTAGCAATTAATTTAATTTTGTTTTATTGAGTTTTGCGTGCCTGAATTTAGCTGCCATGTTATTTATGCTATTATTTGCACTTAGCTTAAATTTTTTATTTGTCTGCTTTTATTAGTTTGTGTTTACTTAATTCTCTTCCATTCGCATTTATTACTTTATTATTTATCCTATTCACCCTTTGTCATTCCATGTCAAAAAGGGGGAGAATGATGAAAGGGAGAGTAATGATGAAAAGGGGAGTAGGTTGCTTATTATTCTAATGTGTTTGGATGTTGAATTTTGTTTGCAGCTTCTCTACAACTCGATCTCAGTGTTAGATTTTCATTGTAGTGTGTTTTGTCATGGAAGTGACAAAGGGGGAGATTGTAAGGACCAAATTCCGTAGTCTTAATTGTATTGGCAATTCCGTACGACAAAACACATATTTTATATTAAGTTGTAATTTTATTATTTTGTTTAAGCTAGTGAGTCTGTATAGGATTAGAGTGGAAGGAATCTATTTATTTGTAATCGAGTGTGACTGTTTTAGATAAAAAGAAGGTCGACTATTGCGAGACGGGGATTTCAGTGAAGACGGATCGATGGAGGAATCAATCTATTATCAATTGGCATTTACTGTTTTGGTAAAAATAAAGCAACGTGAAAAGAGGTCCATATATGGACTTGTTATTTCCTACTTAGGTTGAGAGCTCAGCCTTATAAAAAGACAAGGACGGCAAAAGAATAGGTGAGCCATCCCACTACATATACACGGTCATAAGAAAAAGAAAAGGTGTGCGGCGCAGATTGAGAAAAGACTGAAGCAACAGGTTGTTTGCTATTCCAAAGGGGATTTTGATTAGGTTTTGGAAGGCTCGTGGACACAAGGCCGTTGGCAATCAAGATCACTGGGTGCGGTGTACGTGTGACTCGGCAGGTGGTACTTAGAACGTTGTGAGGATTTACATCGTTTGGATAGGTATATCTGTAAAGACCCGAAAATTTTTGTTTTCCTTTTTAATCTATTTAAATGATTTACGGGAAATAAAAAGGATGAGATTGGTTTGGAAAATTGAGGTGTGGGGGTGAATGTGTTAAAATGTTTTATTTGGGGAGTAAATGTGTGAAGAGTGTAGTGTATGCATATATGTGTGTGTGTATGAGACTAGGGAATAAAAATCCCCCCTTTCCTCACTCTCACTCCCCGTTCTCTCCCTCTCTCCCGACTCTCACTCTCTCTCGGCTCCCTCTCACTGTTTCTCTCAAAGCCACCCAAAACCCACACAAAGCTACCTTCAATCCATCATCCCTTCGCGTATTGTAGCCCGAATTGCACCGGTGTAAGCTCGGTAGAGCCGAAATCCTTCCGTTTTCAAGATTGGAGCTAGGGCTTGAGAAATCTTGCAAATTCGTTCTTGGATCTTGAGGTAGGAAGTTCTAACTCTCAATATATGTATATGACGTGTTTCTATTGCTTGATTTGTGCCATTGATCGTGGTCATTGTTGTTGGTGTTGTCGTTGTTGAGAAACCCATGAAAATCTGCAGAAAATCTGCTTGAACAGCCCATGTTATCGATACCATTTGCCATTGTTATCGATACCTTTGTGTCCAAAACCCAGAAAACCACTTGTTATCGATACCATTTGCCATTGTTATCGATACCTTTGTGTCCAAAACCCAGAAAACCACTTGTTATCGATACCCTTTGCCATTGTTATCGATACCCTTGCGTCTGGAACCATTTTTGACCAAAGGGTATCGATACCTTTGTGTTAGGTATCGATACCTGTTGCTTATCTCCAGCTTTCACTGTTTTGCTTCATTTTTCACCATTTTGGTTTCCAATCACTTTCAACCCATTCAAACACTTCCCAAATGATCCCTAACTTGATTACTTGTATTCGAAGGCCTCGTTGAACATTCCCATGACCCTAAAGCTCGTTTGGACATGATTTACGAAAATCGCTTCATGTATCAAAGTTGGGTTTGAATGGTATAAACATGACGGTTAAAGGAATTTTGAAACTTTACGGACACAACGAGATCATTTCAGGACTCATCGACGGGTGAGTGCCTGGCAGAGGACATCGGGGTCCTTTAGTTGGCCCGGCAGGAGCTATATGCTCGTATTTGATATTTCAGGACCTCCCTATGGGTAAGGTGCCCGGCAGAGGACATCGGGGTCCTTTAATTGGCCCGGCAGGAGCTTCGGCTCATGACACTTGAAGGAGACACGTTTTGACATTTGGTGATTTTCAGAAATCGATTATTAAAGCAAGTGACCGGTTTTAGAAAAGAAGTGTAAAATTGGATTGCTCTTGTCGATCCCTCATTGATTCTTGATCCAGTCGTTCATTTATTCATCTTTTCTACATGTCATCTGCATACATTGTTAGACTAGAGTTTTCTACTGGGCTAGTGTAGCTCAGACCTTCCTTCATTTTCAGGTGCTAATATGGGACAGTAGTGCATACTTGGAGTGCTTGGATGTGAGCATCGTTTTGAAATCTAACTTGAAGGGTTATTTGGCCATCTTTGTTTAGTATTTTTGGAAAGATGTATTTGTAACCCTATTGTAAATCTTTTGACTTAAGGATTGATTGTAAACGCTTAACTCTCTTTCATATTTGATACTTATGTTCATTCGGGCCTCGAAGCCAAAATTGTAATCTTTTGGAAACATTTGGTGGATGAAGTGAAATTGTTACATGGAAATGCTAAACTCTTTTGGGTTATTGTACGGAATATCGTGAGGTTTTATTTATAAAAATCGATTATATTTATGTTGAAAATCGAGGGTGTGACAATATCTGTAACTGCACAATGTTTATAGTGATTTGATTCCTTCCCGTGGTTTTTACCATTCTGGGGTTTTCCACGTATATCTCTGTGTTGTGGGATTAATTGCTTGCGTAATTTTTGCTATTAATTTTACTTAGTGATTCGTGTTCATAGTGTTAGGGTTTTTTACGGATTATTAGAAAATCGCAATTTTTCATCCTTCGTACCATACCTTTGTTTCGTCTCTTTCTTCTATATCTATTCCACAGAATTGGCAGGATGCACTGGTGATACCTAAGTGGAAAGGAGCTATGGTAGAGGAGATGACAGCTTTGAAAAAGAATGGCACTTAGGAGCTAGTATCACTCCCAAAAGGGAAGAAATCAGTGGGATGCAAGTGGGTTTTCACTGTTAAGCAGAACGCTGATGGTACAGTTGAGAGGTACAAGCTGAGACTTGTTGCCAAGGGTTTTACTCAAACTTATGGTATAGATTACGAGGAGACATTTGCTCCGGTAGCAAAGATGAACTTTGTACGAGCTCTACTATCTTGTGCTGCAAATTTGAATTGGCCTCTGCAACAGTTTGATGTGAAGAATGCATTCCTTCATGGTGAATTAGATGAGGTGTATATGGACATACTACCAGGGTTTTCTTCCTCACTGAAGGAAAGGTCTGTAGGTTGAAGAAAGCTCTCTATGGGTTGACGCAGTCACCTGGAGCTTGGTTTGGCAGATTTTCAAAGGCTATGTTGAGGTTTGGATACAAACAGAGCCATGCAGATCATACTATGTTCATCAAAGGAGCTGTTGGTAAGATTGTTGTCCTTATTGTCTATGTTGATGATATAACAATGACGGGCAATGATGTGGACGAGATTCTTAATCTTAAGTCTAATCTGGCTCAAGAGTTTGAGATTAAGGATTTGGGATCACGAAGATACTTTCTAGGGATGGAGGTGGCAAGGTCTGATAGAGGTCTTTTTATCTCCCAACGGACGTACATACTTGATCTTTTGGAAGAAACAGGTATGTTGGGTTGTAGACCTACGAATTCTTCTATTGAGGCGAATCATCATCTTAGTAGAGATGTGGGGGAGCGCACTGATAAAGAGAGGTATCAACGACCTGTGGGTCGACTGATATACTTAGCTACACTTGATCGGATGTTACTTATGCAGTTGGTGTTGTTAGTCAGTTTATGCATGATCCTTGTACTCCACATCTGGACGCAATTTATCGTATCTTGAGGTATCTCAAGTCAGTTCCAGGGAAAGGAATTATGTTCTCCAAGCATGGTCACTTGCGATTGGAAGTATTCATTGATGCTGACTCGGCTGGATTTATGGATGATAGACGCTCTACTTCGGGCTACTATACTTTCCTTGAAGGAAATTTGGTTACTTGGCGCAGTAAGAAGAAATCAGTGGTTGCCAGATCAAGCACAGAAGCAGAGTATAGAGCTATGGCTCATGGTTTTTGTGAGGTCTTGTGGCTCCAAACCTTGTTACGTGATTTGGGAATTTCTGATAGTGGTCCTATGAAACTCTACTGTGACAATAAAGCTGCCATCAACATTGCTCATAATCCTGTCCAACATGACAGAACAAAGCACTTAGAGATTGACAGACACTTCATCGAGGAGAAGCTGAGTGATGGGTTGATATGTATGCCTTTTGTGAAATCGGAGGATCAATTAGCTAACATATTCACAAAAGGGCTTGGTAGCAAGAGTTTCCACCCCGCTGTGTTCAAGTTGGGCTTGATTGACATCTTCGCACCAACTTGAGGGGGAGTGTTAAGTTATGGGTGTATGTGTAATTAGCGTATAATTGAGCCCTTGTGTAATTAGATTAGGAGATAAGGGTCTCAGTGTAATTACTTTCTTAGTCTTGTATAACTCTACGTAATGAGAAAAATAACCCTAATTTTTGGGTCTCAATCCTGGCATTAACTCTTCACTTATTCTGCTCTTTTAGTGGGCAATTGAAAACGTCGAAGTGAAGCCACATGGGAAGGACATTGGAATGCGTTGCTTATTCGGTGCCCAAGTGTCCTACTGCTTAATTCAATGATTAGAATAATGGAGCTGCGGATCTCTAGTCTCGTTACTTCTCTCTGATTACTTTTTGATTGATTCAGGGCGCAGCGAAGCCAAAATTAACCCAAACTTTATCCCCCCTACTGGAAGTTCACGTGTAGGTCGCGCCTTACTGCAGGCATTGAATGAATGAAATGAGTGGAGATCTTCCTTCCCCCTTGCTAATTACGCGTGGCAGGATCGGCCCAAATTAATAAGGCAGAAAAGACAGGTTGTATCCCGACGGAATGCATTCTTGATTCCCAGCCTGGGTTATTTATCCAGCTTTATCCGAAGTCATTAGAAGGGAGGGGAAGAGATATCTAGACTTTGAAATGATTCAAACGCCAAGGTCTTAGTCCCAAGCGCTCTAGGGGGAGATCTCACTAACGATCTGTAGTTGGCCAGCTCAGACCCTTCCACTCCTGCCCCCGAAAGAAAAGGGGTTTCAAGATACAGGGCGACCAAATGCCATACCAAACCAAGACCTTTCTTACAAGGAAAGCAATAACCCCACTCTTTTCTTTCTTCTAATTAAATGAAAACAGAATAGGGCGGGGGGAAGGGGAAAAAGAGATCTCAGAGCCCTAACAAGATTCTCCAACCTCTGATCCTAACAAAAAGCACAGCCAACGAGCACTACAGCTGTACCCAACCTCATCTAGGACCATCGTAGCCCCATTGGTCAAACAGCTGACAAACTCCCTTCACTAAATCCAGACCCTTCAACGTTTAAAGCTTACCCATCACTTGCTCAAAACCCAAAAATCAGCTGATGGGGCCTTGAACCTTCTACTTCCCTGTGCATGGCAATTTCTACTTCAAATCTTTGTTTCCACAGACCCAAAGCACCAATGCCGACACCTTGAAACTTAGTAAATTAAATTTTTAGCCATTTCTGGCATTATTCATACAAATTAGTAATTGATAGAAAAGAAATTGTGCTAAGTGATCATGCATAATAGAACACTAGTGAGCTATCTGTGTCTTTTCACAAAATTTAGCAAAATTGGGATTGATTAGTATACAGGCAAATTGGTAATGGTTGAAGAGGACAGTTCCCACAAAGGTTGGGACAGAGGTAGCATAGTTTGTGGTGGGTTAAGCTGTTTACCTTTCACAAGAAATGTGTCTTAAGAGGCACACATAGTGCAAATGAATTTTGAGCAAACTTAGGAATTGAACCTTTAAAAACTTAAATCAGATATATAGTGGATGCAGTTATTGGGGAAAATGACTCAGGGTTTCGGAGAGAATTAAGGGAGAACTTCGGTAAACGAAGTGGGGCATCATAAGCCATTATATGTATCTAAAAATCACTATTTTCAATTTACCTTAAGAATAGGCATTATATTCAGCTTCCGAGATCATTTTCCTTGATTAATTTGCATTTAATATTTACTTTCCACGTTTTATGATGCAAACCAAATCAAGGGATAGATTTCATAAGAGAGATAAATCCCAAAATGGGACACAAGGAGCAAAAGCTCTCTATATTCTTTTATCAATACATCCAAAAAATTAACTAATGAGAGCACAAGACATCTATTTATAGACTCAAAACCCTACATACACTAAAGACACTAAAATGACAACAATACCCCTAAATCCTACTGCATCAGACTCACCCTCTTAAAAAAAAACTTGTCCTCAAGTTGGACACAAGACTCAAGACAACTAAATAAAGAAAACATAGAACTATAGAACTATTTATTATCCAGCTTCGAAGTAGGCATGTGGCTGCACTTCCTCGATCACATCTCCCTCATCACAACCAATCTTTAATATGAGCTTCTTCTCGTATACATCCACCGCAGCCATACTTAGGTGTGAATAAGCAATCCATTTGGCATGTCTTCGGTACAACAAAACACCATCAAAAGATCTCCGAACACATACTCCTAAAATATACTTAGACCAATCATCATTCGAAGATTTAAGAGTGTGCACCACCTCATATCCAAGACTCGCTCGAGTGAACACCATACCTAAGGGGTCTTCAAATTATCCCATGAGTGCTTCCGCTTCTTTCGGTGAATCCCAAGGGATGGGTGTGGAGAGAAGTGTTGATTTGGGGACCAATGTACAACGAACTTGAACATCTTGCAATTGGGGCACCCCATGAGGCAACACTTGGAAGTAATCCTCGACCTTTGGTTCAACCAACTCTTCATCAAATAGCAGAGCTTCCAAATCATTCCCATACTCTTCAATTCGAGTGTCTTGTACCAAAGGCAACTCAAAACTCAATTCTTGAGAGCAATCTTCAATCTCAAGATCACAACTTCCTTCTTCTCCATAACCTTCCGCCAAAAGTTCATCAATTAGCATTCCCTCTTCATTATCAACACCAAAATCCTCGTTCGGAAACTCATCAAAGATGGGCACATCTTCAATCTCAAAGGCACAATCATCTTCAAGAACATCCTCAAGTTCTTCGTTAGGATATTCATCAAAGATGGGAGCGTCGTCGAAATAACCATGTTTCGTCTCATCATCAAACACACCAGGGTTGAAATTCATCTTCTCCTCAACAAAAATGGCATTACTTTGGTTCTCATAAGCATTTTCACCAACCTCTAACTTGAAACTAGATTTTCCTTGCTTGAAGCCTTCAAGTTTCTCATTTGTAGAAGAATTTCTAGCCTTCAAAGTGTCAAATAAAGGTTGATTTTGTATTGGGACAGCACCTATATCCTTGTGCTTCGTACTCCAACTCCAAAAGACTTCCCACAAGTCCTATACTTAGCAACATTAGTCAAAGAGCCAACATTGGCAAAGTGAGAGAAAGATAAGAATCGTTCCTCGAACATTTTCTTCATCTTCTTCCACTCTCTAATCTTTCCCTTACCTCTCTTTTTCCTACTATCTTGTAATTGTTCCCACCAATCAAAGGCTCTTCCTCGAAGATGTTTAGATACTAACTTCACTCTCATTTCGTCCGAGATAACATGGCATTCAAATACTCTCTCAAGAGTATTCAACCAATCTACAAACTCCTTAGGAGTGAGGCTTCCATCAAAGATGGGAAGTTTAACCACAATGTTGTTTGAACATGCTTTATGCCAATGCCGAGCACCAACACGATGGTTATACTTAAAAGAATCCATTCCTTTGGTTGGAAGTTGCAAACGTCGCACCTTTTCAACCAAGGTAGCCACTTCTTTACTCAACTCTTTAATCTCATTCCTCTCGCAATTTGAATTGCCATAAGCATCAATTTCATCACCAAAATTTTCCATAACATCTCTACCTCTACCTCCTCTTCTAACTCTATCTCCACGAGCCATCGCAATACCCACAATCAATTTCAAACAAGCAAATCAACCCCAAATAATGAAAACCCAGTCAATTCAACCACCAATTTCAATAGAAACAACCCCCAAAATACTTAATCAACAGTAATTACACTCAAATCGACAACCACGGAGCAATCTAGCAACAACCCAGCAACGAAGTGAAGATTCGACACTTACCCACCTCAGATCTGGTCCGAAATCAGCAGAAACAAGCTGAAATCAGTCCGAAATCACTGTAGCAGGCTCCGAAAATACTGTAGCAGTCCCGAAAATCACTGTAGCTGGCTCGTAATCACTGTAGCAGTACTCGAAATCACTGTAGCAGCCTCCGAAATCACTGTAGCAGCTCCAAAATGGTCTGAAACAGGCAGATCTGAAGGTTTTTGGTTCGATTCAGGGCTGAATAGGGTAGAAATCAAGTATAAGGTGTTGGGTTGGATAGATCTGAGGATTTGGAGTGATTTGGGGGCTCCGGCGAGATTTCCGGCGCCGTTTTGGGTTTCCAGCGAGGGTCAGGTTTCCGGTGAGATGAACGGTGGGGATCGAGCCTAGAAGCTCTGATACCAAATGATGCAAACCAAATCACGGGATAGATTTCATAAGAGAGATAAATCCCAAAATGGGACACAAAGAGCAAAAGCTCTCTATATTCTTTTATCAATACATCCAAAAGATTACCTAATGAGAGCACAAGACATCTATTTATAGACTCAAAACCCTACATACACTAAAGACACTAAAATGACAACAATACCCCTAAATCCTACTGCATCATTTTATTACTCAACCATGTAGGGAAAGTGGAAATCTTATGCAACTCCCTTCATCCACCACCAAGTTTCCTCAGATGAAAGCCAACTCTCTTTACATTCTCAAGCCTTGTCAAATACTTACCAGAATTAGAATGCGAAACAGAAGTCAACAAGACCTAAATTACCTTCTCTTTGTGCACAATAGTTGCCAAAGGTTCCACAATATCACCATTAATCAGAATGTCAAGCTTTATCAATTCACTTTCCTTGTACCTGGTACACAAAAGTGACAATAAACAAATTAATAAATAGCGACTTCATTGGAAAGAGCACGTATCTGTGAAACATACTAAGAATAACAGAGAAGGGATGAACAGCATGCTGAAAAGTGGAAGGTACATGACAAACTTTTCAGAGTGGGTTCAGTAGACTTTTGTTAACTGAGAGAGAGAGAGAGAGTAGCATTGTTGGATACAACAAGTCCAAGGGTTTTCAACTCAAAACACTGAAGCATTGACCATTTAAGTCTTGTTTGCATCTGTATTCATACACAAAATTTTGAAATATGAGAATTGTCTTTTCATGCAAAATCCAATGATCTGCACTCTAAAAGCTGAGCAGCAAAGATATATATTAGGTTAAAATTGTGATCCCCCTGATGCATGTAGCAAGGCAATATTGGCATTAAAGAAAGCTCAAGAGAAACTATATTCTCCACGAACCTTGCTGCAGCTTGAACTTCTTATTTTTGCAAATATTAAAATGCAAAGTCTAGCAACAGTTAATGTAAAACATGTTAAACAAACAATATTTTGCAAATTACAAATTTCAACTGGACATACCCGACAAAAGAGTAATCCATGCTAGCATAACCCTTACTTCTGGACTTCAACTGATCAAAAAAATCCCCAACCATCTGCACACAATTCCACTGTGGAACTTACCAAAAGCAGAAAAGGACGTATATGGCAAGCTTAAATAGACAAGACAAAAAATGAACATGATTTATACAGTATCTTGTCAATTAAAGTATGTGCCACAACTGCACAAGGTTACCTCTGCTAAAGGCAACATATAGGTGATCGAAGCTCTATTCTCCGTAATGAATTTCATTTCTTTGAACTCTCCTCGCCGTTTTTGAGCAAGGTCCATAAGTGCGCCAACGTAGTCTTTTGGAGTGAGCATTTCAATCTGTAAAGTTATCCAGAGGCAGATACAAGTCATTTTCAAGCTTCCAAAGAGCAACTAATCTGACACCTCTAAATGAAAAATAAGGGATCAGCAATCACCTTTACAATAGGCTCTTCAATTGACCTCCTTTTCCCAGCTTCAGGAAGTAAAGATGGATTTGAACACTCGACCTAGATCGACAAAATTTGAGTTCACACTAAATTAACAGTTAAGAAACAAAATTTATTTAAATAAACAAAAAATGTTTCAAAGACGATGTGTAACTAAAAATTCCTACAGAAAAATACAAGGGAGATGCAGATTGCAGAGCATGCAAACAAGAATAGAGGGGTGAAATCCAGAAAAGGATGTAAAAATTAACATTTAACACGCGCGAAAGAAAATATACCGGTGATGCAGAGAATGCCAACTAGAATAAAGGAACACAACAGAAGAGGGGGGGTTGGTGTTGGGGGGGTTGTGAAAGACCTAACCACTACCTCTCCCATTTTCTGTTGTAAAGTGGGTATCCCATTTCCTGTTGTAAAAATATGTGTGCTTAGCGGCTAAGACAAGCATACCACCATTACGCTCAGGCTTTTCTTCTCTTCATCTTCATTTCTTGGTTTCCTATTTTTTTCCTTCTTTCCATCTATCACTGGACGAAACACAACCTCATTTTTGGTGCAACATTACGAGCCTTAGAATGCTATCAATTATCAACTCATTAGGCCCAACCACATAGAAGTCAACCAACAGGTAAATAATGCAGCTAAAAAGATGCCCCAACTTCGATTAAGAAGATCTAACCTATATTTTGAAAGGTCAAACAAAAATCCACAAGCCAGGAGGTGAAATTAGAAACATGCTATTTGAACCCATGCAGCCCTTCTGCTTAATTAGATTAACAAACACTCACTAGTTCGCCTATTAAAATGAATGAACATGCCTACTTCCATGAAGTGGAATTTGCCAACTTTTTCAATAGAGAACTTAGCAAATAATGTTTTTGCCTCTAATCACAATGCTTGTCGACAATAAAACGAACTTTGAAAGATAAGAATGCCAGTGGAACACTTTTAGAGATGTTTTGATTCTTAGTTTTGCATTGGGAGGTAAAGTGTTCAATACAAATCATATTATCTCCAACCAGATATACAACCACTAATTGTCAATTTGTCATAATTTTCAGTAGAAGCAAAAGCATCTCGTGACAAGGATTTGAACTTTGACACTTGACCTTTAGAAGGCAAGCAATGATAAAATAATAACTTAAAGATAGCATTCAAGTTTTCTCTTCTTCAATCTGTGTTAAGAGGCAAGAAGGGGACTCAAACCTGAGTCTTCAATTATTTGGGGATGGCAGCCTAAGTCACTTTGACCTTCTCTATAGCTGTCTGTTTAAGAGATATGGAAGGGTGGGATAACGGGGATTGTAGTCCATGAGCCCAACAACTTTTTTGTTTTCCAATGAGCTTTGTCGAGTGCATGGGTGACCAGTATACACCCAATGTAAAAAAATAACAGACACTTTAGGCTTGGTTCGGTCTACTGATCTCCCATGCGATTCCATAGCTGTCTGTTTAAGAGATATGGAAGGGTGGGATAACGGGGATTGTAGTCCATGAGCCCAACAACTTTTTTGTTTTCCAATGAGCTTTGTCGAGTGCATGGGTGACCAGTATACACCCAATGTAAAAAAATAACAGACACTTTAGGCTTGGTTCGGTCTACTGATCTCCCATGCGATTCCATATTCCCCAAAATGGCATCAGACCAGACCCGATGGTCATGGTTATTTCCCACAGTGGGATATCCCATATCTCCATCCTTCATCCGATTGATGTAAATTAATTCTCCTTCACCTATCGTCTTATCCCACCCTAACAATACATAGAATGACTATTACTAACTTCAAGGGATGCAACCCTACACAAAATTGAACTCTGAAATTTTCTGGCATATTCAGGAAAACCACAGTTACTTTTATATGTATCAGCCAGTTAAGCATTGAGCTATAAGTAGAAGTCCTGATGCAAGCCTAGTACAATTAGAAAACACACACCAAAATAAATAAAACAAAATAAAAAACAGCACAGAAGAGTACTTTCCGAGCAAAATACTGGATTTCTTTTCTATCCTAGATTAATTATGTAGGCCCGTGTAGCTACAAACTGTCCCAAAAAAAGTTGCATCCACCCAAGGTTCTTAGGAAAACTTAATAATATCAACTAAAGAAAGCACATGGAGTTCAGGATTTAGCAGAATTTACAGTATCAAACTTAATATAAACGAATATCAACTAAAGAAAGCATATGGAGTTCAGGATTTAGCAGAATTTACAGTATCACCATTTGTACAGTTTACTCTGTATACGACACTGGGAGCAGTAGTTATTAGCGTCAAATTGTATTCCCTCTCAAGCCTTTCCTGTGAGACCAAAACATACATCATCAGACCAAATACCTCGAGCTATACAGTTACACTACCAAAAAGACATGATCAAAAGAATGACAAGGACTGAACATCAAGCAGACCTGAACAATTTCCATATGAAGAAGCCCCAAAAAACCACATCGAAAGCCCAAACCCATGGCACTTGAGGTTTCAGGTTCAAACTGCAAAAATAACATCGGAACAAGCAAGAAGCAACTTTTCTAGTAACAAGTGAATCATACCAAGTTGGACCAAGTTACACGTTATACAACTAAAACAAGTAATACCAACTTGATTTATTCGTGAAGCTGGGTTGTCTATGCATGACGATAGGACACATATAAAGGACATGCAAAACTTTTAATGCCTTTAATAATTGACTTGAAGTGAAAATCAACTGCCAAAATCTTCTGATTGACAATGATAAAACACAAGGCATCGACGGAAAACACAAACAAATAATTTGAGACATAATTTTAGTTAGGGAGAGCGAAACCGATGGTCCATGGACTCTATTTTATGTATGAACTACTTGCACTGGACACTAAACACTCTGCTAAGGGTATGGGATGAGTCCGACCTTTTAGCTAGATATTCACCTCGTAAGCATGTTAGTAATTCTAGATTACCTTATGTCTATGCTTCAAACACTCCCGTATCACACATGAAATGCTATAGTAACAGCTTGCAAATGAAATTTTAAACTACAAAATAATAGTCGCATACAAACGAAAATGAATGTTTGGCTGCGTCCCCTTGTCCTTGAGATGGAAAATAGATGAATCTAACACTAAGATACACACCCACAAGCAATAGGCATACCCAAATACAGATAACCTAAAAGTGAGACAAAACATGAAATTGCAAGCTCAAGAAAGTAGGAGCCCAGGGCTCTTATTATTAGCCTTTTCAAGAACTTATTGGCAGTCATAGCAGTGACTTTTTGAGGGAACCCGAAGTTTCTATTAACATCCCAATGCAACGGAGAATTACCAGGGCCAAAAAACTGTGAGCTTTAGCCATGACCAACATGAAGCATAGGTAAAAGTTTAATGAAGATGTCAAACAAAAGCATTGGGTTCAGGCTTTATGTCCATGGACTCTATTACGTGTATTGTGTGTGGGTGCCTACCCGAGCGTCAGACCTTCCTACACTTGAATCCCTCCAAATATTGGGAGATGGGTCCAAAAGTTGGATATGGTATGGGACACATCAGAAATTCTAACTTGTATTGTTGATTATACAAAATTGCTTGAAAATATGACCACTATGAGATAACAGAAAGTCTACACACATACAATCTGTGCACAAATTGTGCACAGATTTTGTTGTGGGGCCCGTGTCTGTGCACAGATTTTGTTGTGGGGCCCACCACGGGTCCACACAAATCATCCGAGCCGTTCATTAAATGTAAAATATTTTTTCAAGGGTCCCCGTAAAAAATAAACTCAATCCGATACCTATAGGTTCTCGATCCAACCATATAACTTTTCATTATCCGAAAAATCTGAATGAAAAGTTAGATGGTTGGATGAAGTACCTATAGGTATCGGATTGAGCTTATTTTTAACGGGGACCCTCAAAAAAATGTTTTACATTTAATGAACGGCTCGGATGATTTGTGTGGGACCCGTGGTGGGCCCCACAACGAAATCTGTGCACAGATGTGTGTGTGGCAGGACTCATGAGATAAAGACAAGTATTCACCATAAACATCCAGTGCAAAATATGTGAAGCTTAGCACAACAATTCGGCATCAGAGCCTTTTGAGATACCCTTGTAGCATTACGCAATCTGCATGTACAAAGATGGCCTGATTGGTAGTCATTCTTTTGTAGTAGGGGTTACTTTGTAATTTTCTATATTAGGGTTTCTGAGAGTCTATATATAGGAACAGGACTAAGGTCTTTCATTTAGGAGGAGGCGAAGATGTGAGAACTAAATTTGTTTAGGGCTTTGGCTCTATGTTTCCCTTCCCCTATCCCCCTCCCTTCTCTCTACATCTCCTTGTGTGATTCAAGGCCCCCTAGTGTTCTAGGGTTTCCCCCATTTTTCCCTCTTGTCCTTGTGGTTTCAAGGCCCCTTATTGACTCTAGATCTCTCCCTTTCATTCACTTCTAGCTATCCTTCTTTCTCTATGTATTTTGAGAGAACAAAAGCTGCAGTTTCTATTTAAACTCTCTTTATGTGCTATCTTCGGCTTTGAGTGGTTTAGTGTGGCTAGGATTTTCAGGTTATATAAAGTATCCAACGAACAACAAAGTCACAGTGAACGGAGGCTCCCAGACTCATATACTAGTTTTGAAGGTGATAATTAAACTGTGGGACGAGTGCAAGCCATGACTTGCACATCAAAAGGTAAATTACAGACCCATTTCATCAGGATCATAAAATACACGATGCGGACATTTGCCTGGGTACCAAAGTAATATGATGTATATAAGCGTGAGAGCACCCTCACTTCAATAGCTAGCCCAAGACTGTGTAACGCAAACACGGGGGGAGGGGGAATTAATATCACGTCGTACCATCCAAAACAGAATTAATGGCAAGGCTTGGAGAGGCTGCCTAAACTCATTTACTAGTTTTGGAGGTGATCATTAACTGTCATGGGACTAGCTCCAGTAAGCATAAAATGCAAACTTGACTGAACTAGGTGCAGAAATACAGAGGAACAAGTTCACATTAAAAAATTGAAATAGGAAACATTTGATGGACTTCTCAGAACCAAAACTGTGTACGCATATGCAACAGATATACATAATGGGGAGAGTATTGGGTGGTGCTTCCTACTTGCACACGTGCTCTTGATCTATAAACAGGGTTTTGGGTTAACAAGAAGGAAAAGGTCTTGTCGGGTTGTCTACTAGACCAAATTTCTGTTTTGTATCGTTTGAGCATAATGCAAGGATTTTTAAGTAGTGTTTTTGAAGTTGTTAAATCTTTGATGGGTAGGGTATAATACTTGTCTTCCTTTTGGGCTCAGTATCAGCAACTTTTAAGGGGATTTACATGCTTTTTATTTGTGGATATTGGAGAGCGGTGACTGAATTGTAATTTTTTACTTTTGCATACATCTTGGGCTCATCTCTCCTGTACTTCTTCCCTTTTTTTACTTTTGCGTACATCTTGGGCTCATCTCTCCTCTACTTCTTCCCTTTTTTTACTTTAAGAAACATCCTTAAGTTTGCTGATAAAAAAAGAAGACAAAGTGGGGGTGAAGGGTTGAAGCATACAAGAAAGCCAAGGAGAAAGACCCAAACCCTTGCTGTGAATACTTCGTCACTACTAATTATAGAACTAATAGAAGCAAGATTGCAATTTACCCTGCCAACTGATAGTACTACTCAACCTAATAGCATTACAATTACCTCCAATGCAGCATCATTGAGTTGCAGCTTCTCCAATGCATCACGTAACTCCGAGAACCTAAAAGAAGTCCAGATAAATGTGACAATAACATCGTTGTGCAAAAACTTTCAGTATAGAATTCCATTCAAAGTGGAAGAAAAAGATCAATACTGGTTTGCATCAACTGGAAATAGGCCACAAAACACCATTGGAGTAGCTTGTTTGTATCCAGGCAATGATTGTTCTGCTCGTCTACTGTAATGCGTTACAGTGTCACCCACCCTAGCATCTGCCACTGATCGTATGGAAGCTGAGAGATAACCCACCTGCAGTGGTGGCTCCAGAAATTTTGAACAGGGTGTTGAAAAATTACCTTGACTCTACTAGCTCTATAACCAATAGTATATACACAAAATATAATATAGTACAAATAGTGCGATTAGAAAACATAAAAATACATAAGATTTTACGATTGTTCTTGATGAAATTTTACATCTTTGTACCAAGCGAGATTAAACTGACGTATAAATATTCTCATATTTAAAAAAGGGAGATTGTGGTGAAATGTTGGCACAGATCTTTTTCAACATATTTTCTTCTTTTTAGAGATGTCGAGTCAACCATCTTTCAGAGATAAGTCAGAACATGATACAGTTACCACTATATCATTCTTTTTCTCTCCATTTGTGTAATTTGTCATTAGGAGTATGTACCCTATTTGAGCTAATGTATTAAGTGTTCAATTAGAATTACGTGAACCGATGGGTGTTCAAAATATTGGGTTGAGTGTTCAAATAAAGCACAAAACAAAATTACTACCAGTAAAATTTAAAAAAATTGGGATTCACCCCAAAGGGTGCAGCTGCCTATGCCCACCTGTTGTAGTAACAGATAATATAGACCATGACATACACTACGATTGCTAGTGCAAATAGAAATCAAACCTTGTCATAGTCTGCAGCAATAAATTTAGTCAGATAGATAACTGGATACCTCCATACCACTACCATTACTACCCTTATCTTATTGCATGTGTAGGCACTAGGTAGTGTACATAGAAAATCCAAAATGCTTCTTTAGAGACTGTATTTCAGAATGCCTTTTCGAGCTTTCCCACCAGGAAATCGCGGCATTTATAAATGGTTTAGATGCAAACCAAAACAGTTAAATTAACTGAGCTAATTAAATAAATAAAAGAATAAATATCTAGCAGTGTATCCAGCATAAAGGTAATTATGTACGGTTAAGTAGACCATTACATGAAAGGATTTCAACTCGTGTCACATTTGAGGTTTACTCAAAATTTTGCGTCCACCAAAGTAATCAAATTAATACACTATATGACAACTTGCCAAACTGTTTTGAGCACGAAGATCATAAACATCTCTGTTACAGTCTTCGGTAGGACAACGCCAAAAGCTAGTTACCGAAGTGAAGTGCGCTTATATAGTTCATATTAATTTGAACCCAGGCAATGCGGGGCTTCGCTTTTCACCCCCCCTCAAGCGCAACGTGCTCACTTGGCAGCACATGCTGTGTGCAGGCTAGAGAAACCATCCCTGCTACCTGACACTAATACCACATTACACCGTCTTGGATAAAACACAACCCCAAAAACTAGTTATTGAAGTGAGGGTGCTCTCACGCTGGTATACTACATATTACAGTGAAAACCAACCGATGAAGGATCTCATGCTTAAACTGCAGGCCTTCAGAGATCATTTAAATATCTGGCATGGTCTTTTATTGTTGCATTGGCCAGCGTAAAAGTGTAACAGTATGTCGGTATCAGTAGCTTATGTACGTGTATATCGAGAAATCAAAAGCCTACCTCGCCAATTTTCTTCCACCACTAGCATTCAACTGGAAAATAACAATTTTTTGATCTTATTTATCACATTTTAAAAGTTTCTCTCGGTTTCTAATGAACATTGTTGCCCCTCATTCTCACTGCAAGCACGTGTTAAGTGTGGAGGCTACCTGACCACGAAAAGTGTCCCCAGCGTGTCATGTCATATCCCCAACATCTCAGGCTAAAAAATATGACACCTTTTGAGCGTGTCCGACACGTGTCAGGAGCATGTCTGTCGGGGCTCGGAGCATGTTTAAACCTGTAGGCATCTGACAGGTTAATGAGCCTGTGCTTCTAAGATAAACAATCAACTAGACATTTCAGGCCTCAACCTAAAGCCTTTGAAGGGTGAAGGAGATTATGTTCTAAATTCAATAGGCACTAATAGATGCAAACAGTACATGAAACCAGCCAAAGAAAACCACTAACCAAGAAGCACCGACGACATAAAACCATGGAAAGAGATCTTGCTCGTACTAAATCATATGGATGCAACATTTATACCTCACCAGCATATAATTCATCAACTTGCAATTGATTCGGAGACAGAACTCCAATCTCATCTGCGTAATAATCCTGCAAGGATTACATAGTTCCAAAGTTAGCAGAAGAATGCTCTGTGCTAAAGCACAATTTCGAAGTAGTAATCTTAATCCTCTTGATGAATCAGTATGTTTACAATTAAGAATCAATCCCATTTGTTTCACAACGAGAGGAGAGGAAAGAGCCTCGAACAGTGTGTGGTTACCTTGTCACTGGCCATAAAAACAATTCTGTCACCTTTCTTTATAGTACCATCAACTACTCGAAAATACACTATAACACCTCTATAAGCATCATAGTAACTGCACAAAGAATACAAGAACACAAACAATAAAAGCAAAGGATAACAGTTTTGTGCAGAAAACAAAGTTAAAACAGAACCAAAGTATCATAATGGTGATAATAACAATCGTAATTAGATTGGCAAAAACAATAATAGTACACATGATCTGAAGATACAAACCACCTATTGCAGTTAGTCCCAAGAAAAACAACTGACACCGTTTTCAAGTAGTCCAGTGTAAAAGTTTGTTTACATGAAATTTTTGTTCTTGGAAGACACTTCAGAAGAGCCAAAACATTTTTTATGGTAGACTATTTCCAAAGTGGAATATAAGCTAATTGATACACCATGTTAATAACATTGATGTATCAAGCATTTTATTTTTCCTTTTTTGGCAAATGGACACATCTTGCATTCACTCTCGGTACACTAACCTAGATACATCTACGCTAGAAGAGGAGAGGTCCCTTCAGTTGCCACATTCAAGGAATGCATATTATCGATACACAATACATAGCCGGTATGGGTATTGTTATACGGTCTTGGGAAGAACTTAGAAGCTAGCTATTGAAGTGAGAATGCCCTCATGCTTAAATACTTCATATTACTTTGATACCCAAGCGATGTGGGACTTCGCTTCAAACACACACACCCCAAGTGCAGCATCCTCACTCTGCAGCACCATGCCAGAGACACGAAAAACCTAGCTATTGAAGTAAGGGTACCCTCACACTTATATCCTTCATATTACTTTGGTACCCAGGCAATGTGGGACTTCGCGTCACAGGTATGACATGTTGAAATACACATGGGTCGTACTTCGTAGATTTCCCCATTGCGCCACTATAGGAAACAAGACGATTAATTCATGTGTATCTAGGATTTATAGATTTGGTAGTAATTTTGGGCTAAACCAAGAAGGACGCATTATGACTTATGACGTTAGTCTCATCTTTAGATTATTGCTATTATTTGGACTCTATGACATTGCTTGAATTAGCTCATGAAATGGAATGGGTTTTTCTTTACAATTGGTGTGGATGTCTTTATTTATCCCTAAATTTTGGATTTCAAGGGCTCCTTAGGTGCGGATTTCTAAGGTCTTATCTTTTCCGTTAACTGTCTTGCAGCCCATCTCATATCTTCTTAGAATCTTAGAGATTATTACTAATAAGATACTTAATATGGAGTGCTTGCTTCAACCACAATAAATTTGGCAAGAAAGATCCTTCCGGTAAGTAATCAGCGAGCCCAAATAAACTAATGCTAAGTAACCCCTAATGAGCGGTACGGTATATGGAATGTGTAAAAAAATTCTAACCTTTTGGGCATTATTCACACCTTTACTGGCCACTGGGAATGGTTAGCACGACCCATGAACTATATAAGTAAATTACAAAAAATGAAATGTGCTCAAGACAAAGTTCGACCATGATACCTATCAAATATTAAAGCCCTCAAAGGTCTTTTAGTAGTATCAAGAGGTGGGGGGATCCTTTGAACAATCGCATTCAAAATTTCAAAAATACCTATTCCCTCCTACAAAGAAAGACAAGACCAAATAAGAACGCCAAATTCCCCACTTACTAAACCAAAACAGAGAATACCTAAATTTGCTTTTGCTCCTCGCCATGCAGAAAAGGATGACTTATATTTGAAAAACAAACCTTTGCTGAGCAGTGGATTGCATTACTACAATCTAAACCAATAACCTGCACAAAACGTTGTATCAATTAAGAACTATTTTCAAGTAAGTGACCAAAGTACATCTTGTTTCTTTTCATTTACCTCGTAACAGAAACACAAAAATACTACATAGTGACATAAAATTCGAGAATCGCCTGTCCCATACCACTGACAAGTTCGTTCCCTACCAAATTAACACTGCGACCAACTTTGATAGAAACAAGAAGAAAGTTCACAGAAGAAAAAATGTTGCAACTAACATCTATATTAACATCACAGTTTTGCAAGTGCAAATTCTTTGAGGGGATTTCCAGTATAGATGGACATCAAAGCCACGTTTTGCAAGGGACTAGGTCTAACGGATTTTATTAGCACTGCAAGTGCAAGTTCTTTGAGGGGATTTCCAGTATAGATTGACAACAAAGCCACGTTTTGCAAGGGACTAGGCCTAACGGATTTTATTAGCACTCCTTGAATCCCTCCACTCCTACTATCACCCCATCAAAACAAAATTGATAATACATCTTCCTAAGGGGTTCAACCCATCCAGCAGATATAATTGAGTTTCGTCTTTAATGGGGCTGTGCACCAACCTCTTCAATCTCCTGGGAAACACGACTTGGTTCAGCACCTGGTAAATCTATTTTATTCAAAACCTGCGGCAGAGAGATAAATGTGTTAACTCAAAATTAACTGTATCTTCATAATCGAGAAGACCAAATTCTGAACCATTACGAAATGCCAAAGATAACTGGAAAACAGCTAATACCCGAAAAACAAAGCCAGAATTTCTTTAGCTATTTCTTTAGATCAACAAAAAAATGTAAACTTTTGAACCATGTAACGGTAAAAAAAGAACAGCAACGAGAAGGTACAATAGGGGGAAAGAAAACAATGGTTGGAGTTAGTCCGACATCAGTAAATTATCTCCTCCAAAACTAGTATGAGTCTGCGCAGCCTCTCCACTGAGTCCACTCATTGCCAATTGGTTTTGAGTTGGATGCTTTAACATGGCCTCAGAGCTAGGGTTTTAGAGAATTTGTTCCCCCTTGTTTGTGCCATAAGTGTGTGGATTGTTTGTTTACCTCCCCATGTGCCAGTTGAGGGTTGGCCGTGCAGGAGAGTGTTGGAGTTTGTCCCACATCAGTTAAGTATCTCCTCCAAAACTCATATATGAGCCTGGGCAGCCTCTCCACTCATTGCCAATTGGTTTTGAGTTGGATACTTTAACAACAACCATTAGAAGGGGAAAAAAAAGTAGGACAGGCCAAAAAGAAAAATGAATAACAACAAAAGTAAATTTTTTGAATTGTAGAATGATGAAAACAAATAGAAGCGAGAAGATACAAAAGGGGAGAAGAAACCACCATTAGAATGGAAGTAGAACAGGCCAAAAGGAAAAGGAAAAAAAAAAAATATACAATGCTAGCAACTCTTCATACATATATCACAATTTCCATGAGCAAAACCACCAAACAGATCTCTGTTGACGACCTCAATCAAAAAATCAGGCAGCATATTAGTTTATACTTCTATTAATAGTTTTTTGGATGAAATATAAATGTTTCTTTAAACTAAGAGACACCAACTTTGTGCTACTCAGGAGTCAAGTGTACTAGATGTGTAATGCATAATGCTGTGTTTGGATGAGTTTTTGAGAAAATTTTTATGAGAGTAATGATTGGAAGTAGGGGTAATGAGTGGAGAGAGATAGAGAGAGAAATGAGAATAATGATCGGAGATAGGAGTAATGAGTGGAGAGTAATGATTGGAAGTAGGGGGTATTTTTTGAAAAATATTTTTCAAAAGGTGAAACAAACAAGGCATAAGTACACAAAAGCAAAATGAAAGACTCCAAAGTTTATCCAATAGCATCAATGAAACAAAAGAAGACTCTTATAGATCGCCTTTAAGTCATAAATGAAAAGAATGAAATCAATCACGCTATGTGTAGGTGGCTCCATATCCTTGTTTGTTTCGGTCCAAACATGCGATCTCACATCATGAAACCTAGCTGACCAACTCTCATAAGACACTAGCTGAAATTTTTGGGTTATTATGTTGAAAGATGCCTTGAATTGCTATTGACTGATCCCGATGACCCATTACGTGAAGCCTAACCGAAGTCTCTGGGTTTTTGTCCAACCGGGAGTCACATTCGTCCAAATGGTACAGGCACGGAACAAACAAGTTTAAAGTCAATTTGACTTGGCTTTTAGGGCTTCTCTGGATAAATGGGGTATTGGGGAGTTCTAGGGTTTGCTCCTTGGGGTTGTTCCTGATATTGTAGCCTCTTGGAGAGTTACGGATACAACCTGCTCTTTGGAGTCGCATTCATCCAAATGGTGCAGGCAGAGAACAGATGTGTTTTAAGTCAGTTTGAGTCGTTTTTTTAAGGCCTCTGTATATAAAGGGGTATTGGCGAGTTTCAGGGTTTGCTCCTTTGGGTTGTCCCTTGTATTGTTGGCTTTGAGAGTTACAGATACAACCTGCTCTTTCTATTCTTTTCTTTGCCCATGGATGTATGTTTAAGCTTATGTTAACAAAGTAAATCCTTGTATTCTTGTTTAATTGCTTGTTTGTTTATCTACCCTACTTCGTGATTGCATGACATAGTGCTAGTACTTATAAGAATTCAAGGTTAGACAACTGCACAACACAACAAAAGGAAGGAGAAAACAAAATGGACAGGAAGGAGAAACAAAAGGGGAGGGAAGTTAAGAAAAAAATTATAGAGAGAATAGGAGAGAAGCAGCAGAGACAGATCAATTATCATGCCCTATATACACTTCTCAAGGAATCAATCGCACAAATCAAAATCAAAATGGGGAAAAAATAATCACTATTGTCAAATGCATCTCAAATGGGTATATTGAATGCTGAAAGTGGCACGATATCACATTTTATAAACAAAACAGCAATGCCTTGAGCCACTTACTGGGATTATTTCTAGGTTGTTTTCCAATGCCATATAAACATTAGCTAGCGTCTGAGCTTCAACTCCCTACAAGAAGCGTTGAAATTTAAAGTGAGAAAATTAATCACCAAAGAATATAACTAGAGCAAGAATAATGATTTAGTGTAGAATTATGTTTCATTTACGATGAAGAAGATGCTTCTAAAATGAAACCTTCCAAACCACCTTTAAGTCTAAATTTGTATATATGAATCACATCCGCGACATTGAAGAACACGAAAAACTAAAACACTATCTAGAAGATCTACAGACAGAAGGTGCAAAGAATTACTTGAGAAGCGTCCACAACCAAAAGAGCACCCTCGCACGCAGCAAGAGATCGTGAAACCTAGATGCAAATGAAATGTCAATTAATATTTTGCAGTAGAGATTCTACAAAATAGAACTCTTTCTGACCAAAGTGATCAATCTGTGCGACAAAGTAGAGAGAACCAAGATTGGTTGGTTGTTCAATTACAGTAATACATTGCAGTCCAAGACTCCAAATCATTGATGGTTTAGGCAAAACGAATTTCAATACTAGCACGAGAAAACCCAGTTCCTCGAGAGCATAACATACCAAGAAGTGATTAAGAATCTACTCCATGAAGTTTCATGCCAAGATAGGTGACTAAAGAAAGCAACAAATGCCAACTACAAGTGGTTTTTAATCGAATAATGAAGAGTATTGTGATTAGACACCCTTGGTGATGGTGCTGAAGATATGATGCATGTTATGACAACCACGAAGTAGAGAATAAACAAACCAACAAGCAATCAAAACAAGGACACGAAGATTTGAGTGGTTCCACCTAAGCATGAGCTTAAATGTACTCTATGGGCAAAAAGCAAGAGATGATTCACCATGAAGGAGGAGATTACAAAGAGCTGGTTGTATCCATCACTCTCAAAGAAGCACCCAACAATATTAGGAAAAAAACTCTGGTGGTACCCAAAATGAAGAACAAACCCTAGTGGAACCCAAAGAGATACCCATAAACCATAATATCAGGCCTCCAAGACATACAAACTCCACAAAGACGTAATGGCACCCAAAGGAGTCTCTCCATAATAGACCCCAAAATGGGCAAAACCTGGTAATCCCCAAAGTCCCTATCTATAAGCAGACCCTAAAATTAGTCAAACAAGAAAGTTGTCAAATTCAAAGCACTTTCCTAACAAATCTCCACCTTGCCTGGAATTCTTTCTTTCCTGTATCGTCGTACTGGGCAAAAACAAAACCACTCCAATAGCGTTGTCTGTTGCGGAGAGATAGAGTAGAAGTGGTCGACCTGGTACTGGCAGGACCCATACAGGTGGATTGAGCAAGTACTTCATTCCGTCAAATGCAGCTTGGCATTCATCATCCCAGACATATTCTGCCCCTCCTTTCAAGAGTTTGTAGAAAGGTTCACACCGGTTGGATTCCTTCGAATTCAACACCATCTAGCAATCCCCTTGTAAAAAACTCTTCTCCAAAAACCCCAAGGATCAAACAGACTCTCAGAGCACATAAGCATCCAAACTGAACTGAATGCTCTTTACCAACGAGCTTCAACAATATACCAGTAAACGCAATCTCCTCTTCAACCTTTTGCCAAAAACACTGTTCTCCTTTCCCGACAAAGCCTTGTATAATCCTTGTTGAACTAGTAAAACATGCATCTTCACATGGCATAAAGCAAAGCAACTGCTTTGCCCATCAAACTTCTCAATTTTGTTTTGAGCCGTCATTATTGTAGTTGAAAACAATCACCAAAAACAAGAACATCGGAATGAACGAAACCCTAAGGATGACAACCACAAAGTAGAGAATAAACAAATCAACATGCAATCAAAACGAGGACACAAAGATTTACGTGGTTCCGCCTATGCATAAGCTTAAACCTACTCCACAGACACAGAGCAAGAGAGGATTTACTACAAACGAGGAGATATTACAAAGAGACGGTTATATTCATTACTTTCAAATAAACACCCACCAATATTAGGGACAAAACTCCGGTGGAATCCGAAAAAGAGAACAAACCCTAGAGGAACCCAAAGAGATACCCAAAATCCTAACATCAAGCCCCCAAGACACACAAACTCCACAATGATACCCAAAGGTAACTCTCTGTAATGGTACCCAGAGGAGTCTCTCCATAATGGACCCAAAAGGGACAAAATCTAGATACTTCCCAAAGTCCCTATTTATAAGCAAACCCTAAAATTAGTCAACCAAGGAAGTTGCCAAATTTAAGGCCCTTTCCTAACAATATAAAACCATACAGCTTTAAGTTTTGGCATCTAAAACTTTGAAGAGAAATCAGGATTATGCATCTTCATTCAAGCGCCTCCATTCTATCATAGTTTATACTTCCCGTTTAATTTAACTGTCACGACCAAAGCAGATTTCAGAGATGACAAGTGTTATGTGCAGATGCATTTATGGAGGATCTACCCTAGATTGAATGTTCCACAGTATTATAAGTTCTAGCTTGGATTGGATCTACCCTAGATTGGGTCTGTCCTAGTTTCAAAAACGTTTTTTCAATAACCGTCACCACATAAAACTTCGGCAATTGGGTTGCATTGCAATTTGAATGTGGAAATTTTCAGATGCTGTACGGTATAGTTATGATTGTTGTCAAACAAAGCATCTTGATCCTCTTTTGTAATAACCCAGTGTCAATTGTAAGGGGGCTTGTAAAGTGAGAGTACATTATGAACACAGGGTATTATCAACAAGTTGATATTATTACATGACCAGAGAACTTTCTCAAATCTACACGTCCAAAACTGTATCAAAATGTTTTATTCATTGCAAGTGAAACTTTCATCATGCAGGAGCTAATACTGACAGTCAACAACAATGACTTGCAAAATCGAATGGCATTCCAGAAAATGAGAATGTTTCCAATTACCCCACTGCCATACCATGATACCAAATTCTTAGATAATCTATGAACAATTCACATACCTCATAAGAGAAGTCCACATGCCCTGGTGTATCAATAAGATTTAGGCAATACGCTTTATTTTCATAAATAAAGCGCATTCGAGCTGCCTGCAACAAGGCACAAAAAAAGGGAAGTGGAAACCCAGTTGCTTTGGATGACATTGATTATAACAACCAGAATGGTGCTACATTGCTTTAAACATGGAAGGGAGTCGAGGCAGTCATTTTTATGCAAACCTGAAGTTTGATAGTGATGCCCCTTTCTCTCTCTAGATCCATGTTATCGAGAAACTGTTCCTTCATCTCTCGCCTTTGCACAGTACCAGTCATTTGAAGCAACTTATCTGCCAATGTTGATTTTCCATGATCAATATGTGCAATAATGCTGAAATTTCTGATATTTGACGTAGGAACCTGCATATTTCTCAAACAAAAAATAACATTTTCATCAGATTTCCTCGCATGAATACATCCAGAGTGAATGGAAACTATGTTTTCTACGCCACAAATATTCAGAGAAACAGGAGGGAAATTAAAGTTTGAGGTCACCTGACCCTCTTGCAGACGCGATGGCTCAGTGCCAAGGTTATGGAAGCAATATATCTATCCTTACATCAAAGTCAACATGAACTCAACCACCTAACACCTTCCCATTACACTTGCTGCGATATTTTAGAAAATCGTCAAATTTGGGTGGAGTTTGTTTTTTATATTTGACGTATCAAAGTAACTACAAGCTTCCCAAACTCATGGTTCCCTCTTGTGAAGAGCCTTACCTTTATTGAGAGAGGGAGTTCATGCTGATAACTACATTAAGGTTTCAAAATGTCAGTCTGTGACTAAAAAAGCACGTTACCAACTAAAGGAGCTGGCATTTTGAAAGTTTTCAAATTTTGTCACAACTTTCAGTAGCAAATATTTTCATTTTTCTGGGAAAATCCTAAACTGCTCTAACCTAGGGGGGTGAGGGGAAGGAAGGGCCTTACCTTTATTGACAGAGGAAAATCCTTAATAGTTGTTCCCCAGCACAAATGGTCCTCACCATTTCCTCAGAAAGATTGTCAATTTAACTCTTTTCATCCAAGCAAAAGTCGAAGGAACTACGGCTACATTTGGCATGCCATCAGCAGGATGGGATGTGGGTCATGACAGTCGTTCCAGCTTCCCAAACTTGTTAATTTGTTTCATTGTTTGGTGAGTCAAAACTAAGTGGGTACCTATATTTCGCTGACAAAACGCAGCATATGGCTTAACTCTTCTAGAACTGATGAACGGCAGTTCCATTCCGTCGTTGAGACAACGATACATAGAGGAAAATCACGGGTTCCTTTTCTCCCGCCGTCCTCTCTCCTCTTCTACCGTTCTTGCCTGATTCCAAAATATATATAGACCCGCGTATATGAAGTGTGCGTAGACGTTTTGTTTGTGGGGCACTCACAAGCAGTACCCACTAATCAAAACGATAACAGAGAAAATCACAATAAATAAAAAACAAAAACACACAAATATAGAGGGATAGGATAGGCATTAATTACCTTGAGAAGACGATCTTGACCAGAAGTGATAGAGAATTCGATGTCAGAGCCTTCTTTTGATTGTTGTAAATCAATAGCCTGGCAAGTGATGCGAAGCCTAGGCCGAGCCTTAGCTCTGGCATTATTATCGGAATGAAAAATACTTGCTTTTCCAGGGATATGGCATCTATAGAGGGAGAGTGAAGGGGTTCTTCTGGTTTGGTGCCGGTGGTGCTGTGGCGGTGGTGTGTTATCGGATAAGGGAAGTTTGAGGGAGCGGCAAAACGCCACATTGGCCATATGAGAGGAGGAGATTTTGCAGATAGAATTTGCTTTTGTTGTGAATTTTGATCCTCACGGGAGGGGAAATTTACCTAGTATACCAATGGAAAGGAAAGGAAAGGAAAGGAAAGGAAAGGAAAAGAAAGGAAAATAAAATTTTCTCTTATATTGTTTGGTTGGAAATAAAAATGTGAAGAAAATAAGGATTTTAAGTGTAATAAATAGTAAAATTTTCCTCTCATTTTCCTTCCTTTTTATTTTTCTTTCCTTTCTTTTCCTTTCTTCAAGTTCCAAATAGAGCGTAAATATAAATGTCTTTCTGTTAATAGAGAGAAAGCCGTAAAGTTATTGTCGCTCGGGACAATTTCAGTAGTCCATTTTTGCAATTAATAGTCCGAAATTTAAATAACGATTTGCTAGAATAGTTAAACTATTCTCACGAATAAATTTTTTTTGAATCCGAACCGTCCAAAATACTTTTGGACACGAGCGATTGAACGTCGTAAATTTTATTTTGCCGTAAAGAGGTTTTTCTCCTATTTATTATACTCTGTCAATTGTTGTGAGTTGAAGCTTTGTCTGGGTTTTTTTTTTTTTTTTCCTTACGAATTGTATGGTCTTCTTAAAACACATGTATTCATACACCTCAAATCTGGGTCTCTAGCGGTGATACTGTGATTGAAACGTAAACCATGAATTCATACACCCCAGGTCTAGGTCTCTAGCGGTGATATTGTGATTGGAACGTAATTCAGTGGCGATCTTCCACCTATTTCTGTGAGCGGAGTGTTAGGTCCAACATCGGAGCTAAGCAAGTTTTTTATTTCTTTTTAATTTTTTTTTGTTCTTGGTGTTTGGTGTACTTTGTTTTGTTTTATTGTACTTGTTCATATTTTAATATATATGGGATGATCTTGTTCATCGGAAAAAAGAAACAAAAAAGATGGTTTTAATCATCAGGACTTCCCAGATCAAAAATCATCACTTCATTGATGCAAATTAGGTTGTTCGAAAATCAATAGCGGACGTATAAAAATAATTACTATAAATAATTAAATATTTCAAAGAGCCAAAATACTTGAACCTTTTATAAGTACCCTAGAATATGCAAAAGTGGATAAATTTTTGAGGCCTAGTTTCTCATGTTTATTTTTTGTCTTTATTTAAAAAAAATTGTATTTGTTAGTTTTGTGACAAATTTTTGTAAATCCGTTCGTCTCAACGAAAGAAATCAAAAAAGTAAATATCCAAATTTCAACACTGAAAATTTTGAATAAAGACAAAATAAAAAAATCCAGGCCTTTTTTGGAAAACCTTAATCCGCCTAGTGGCTCCTGCCTTGCCCCCTTTTATCTTTTCTATTATTTCCAAAAGAAAAGGTAAAGGAAAATGTTAATGCAATGACAATTTTTGTTAATGTCAAAATTTTTTTATGCATTAAAAATTTGTACCATGCACAAAGTACAAGCTCTTATACATTGAAGTGTTTGGTAACAAAAAAAAAAAATTGGGCATTATAACAAAAGTATTTGTAAATACTAGACTCTCCCAAAAAAAACTCCATCCATATCAGATGCTAGCAAGTGAATGATGTTGTTATGAGGTATGAACAATGACACCATCTTGTCTTCTTGATGAGCCCCAATATTGACAACCTTCTCAACAGAGAGAGTGAAAATTTAGAGGACTTGTACCGTCACTAGAGCATCACAACCCCACTTCATTCTTTCATTTTAATTCCTCATATCTTCATTAATTTTTTAAGAATCCTATCCCCCAAATCATACTTCATTTTTTAATATACTTCAAATATGATGAACCAAGAAATGAAGAACATTCTTCATTTTATTTGTACACTTTAAATGTTAACTTATATAATTGTAATTCTTATTTATCATAAAATGAGTATAGATGGAAAATATTTATGAGACTTTGAAACAAGACCACTCATCAATATGCTTAGGACATACTCCCTCCGTCCCTAAGTAATTGTCCACCTTTCTATTTTGGACCGTCCCTAATTAATTGTCCACTTTCCAAAAATGGATGGGTAAAACTTGCCAAAATTCCTTTTTTGCCCTTCTTTTGAAAATTGAACTAGTAGTACGTACATATTAAACAATTCACTTTAAATGCTTAAAGTCAAACAAAACAACACAGATTCCCAACTGATATTGCTTTTTTTTTTTTCATTTTCAAAAGGCAAAATACATTTTACTGAGTTGATTATGACTATGAACACCTATTTTCACTTCTCCTCTGTTTTTTTCCCCCTTCATTTGAACACCCCTTCAAATATTTACAGATTCACAAAAGGACAGTGCCATCAAATTTGACTTGAAGAGTGCCATCAAAAACTTCATAGCTGACTGAACCACTGAACCACTTTGCAAAAACACAAAATTCAAGCAGCCTTGTTACCTGAGAGAGAGAGAGATACACAATTCATAAGTGGGATGTTTTTCCAACTCTAAGCATAATAAAAGAAACAAAAAAAAAAAAAAAACCGAATAGAACCTGGTTGAAAAAAAATCAGGTCACCTTGATGAGTCTAGCAAAAAAATGAAGAAACTCACCTTGATGTAACTAGTAGGTTCACTGTTGTAAATGAACCAAGGCATTTTGTAGAATTTGAGGCTCACATTCTAGGCTAGAAACAACAGAACCTTCCCTCAACATTTGGCCTTTTCCTATGTGCGGCAACTTGTAATTGTTGCCCCCATTAACCTTCATCACCTCAGTCATGCAAGCTTGCAATGATAAAAACACACGATTGAGATTATCCGATGACATTTCTTCGAATGACTTCTCCACGGCACGAACAAGCTCATCAATAGTTCTCGGTGCTTCTTGATGTTGAAGAGATTGTATTGCCCTAAAATATCCAAGGTCTAAAACATTCATATCAGGACTTTGAGGCGGTTGAAACGATAAGCGCATATTGAACCCATCCTTACTTGCAGCTTCTACAAAATCAGCATCCAGTGGACTAATGTGAGGTTTTGCGTTATCTTGTTGAAGGTAGATGGGTTCCGTTGCACTAGAACGTGGCCATATAGATCAAATAGCTGGGAGAACTTTCTCAATCAAACACGAACGATAGATGTCTTTAGTTACTGATACAATTGCCTTAGTCTCCATTGCACCGGCTGGTCGATTTTTACTGCTTCACCTTGCCGGTTCCTTGAACGTGAATGGAAAAATTCCTATCTTACCCGAAAACTCCTCATTTCCAGCGGCATCAAACCTTGGCTGAGCTACGGCTGCGAGGAACATAACTTTCGTGATGAATCGTTTGCTTTTACAAGTACGATATGGTTCAGATTCTTCCGGGAATAAATAGTACTTGTGCAATTCTTTAGACATGTAAAACCATTTCTCATCAATATGAAGATAATCGTACATACTTTTGAACCTTGGCTGGCTTTGAAGAGTTGTTGGCTCTAGCATGGAAACACAGAATTGGAGCCTTGATCTCATAGCTTCTTCGGATAGATGTGGCTTTAATGCATTTGAGTGTGGCCTGACCAAACCTTCTTTTATTCTCCTATGCAATACTGACTTCGGGACAGTCAAGGCACTCGAAAATGAGCGTATATTGGACTGACGTTTGAAAGGAATTGTAGAAATTTTGTTGATGTCGATTTCAACTCGCTTGCGCCCCACTGCTCTTGATCTCTTGTTGGATACATTGATAGGCAAGCCATTGGCGATGCAAGCTTTTCCTCTTTGCCAAATCCGACGGATTGTTCTTACATTGACAGAGAACAATTTAGCAAGAGAGGTTATACAACCCTTCTTTAGTTTTCCACCTTGACTTTGCATCAACAAATTTTCATATATTCTTTGGCGTTGTTCGTCTGTAAGATTTTTGTTTGATCTAAAAGAAGTGGAGGTACTCCTATTTTCATTGGAAGAATTCATGATGGATTTGAAAAGGGTAGGCACTGGTTTAATTTGGGAAAGCGATGATCAGGAAGAGAAAGATAAGGATGGCAATCCTTTTGATTTGGAAGAAGATATGGAAGGAGAGATTAAGATGGAATGCTTTGATTGGGAGATGAAAAGGGAAATGTTTTTTGACTGGGAGATGAAAATGGAGAAAAGAAAGGAAGTGTTTTGGCTGGAGTAGGATACAGAAACAGAGGGAAAGAAAGGAGAAAAGCTGGAGGTACTTATAGGAATAGTAGTATTACCCGCCTCTTTTTAACTTTTGAATTTAAATTTGCTTTCAAACCAACTCAGCTGCTACTTCAACACTTGCCAAAAAGGGAGGGGCATTTTTCACCGCCAAATTTTTTGGAAGAATCTGGATAAGCACTTGTCAATTTTTCACCACAAATTCTGCCGCCTAGTTTTTAAATTTAATTGCACTAATTTTTTCAAACTCACAAGATTTTAATTGAGGGGCATTTTTGGAAAACAAATGTTTTTAGGGTTTAATAATATTTTCTACTTAAATAGTTGGATTCCCCATGGCGGACAATTAATTGGGGACGGAGGGAGTAGTTTAAAAACTAGAAATTCAAATTTTAGAGGGAAAATTGAGTTTTGGAGAAAATTGAATGAGTTTTTGAAAATTAGAGATAGAAATGAAGAAATGGGTTGGGGTTTGGGTGAATAGTTGCATTCTTCCTTGTTACATTATGAATAAAAACCACTGTTTGATTTTACGATTAGAAGAATTGGGTTGAAAATGCTCTCATTTCCCTCCCTGACAGTATTTTAAACAACAATTGCTTGATCATAGTCGACTTGAACTTTTCCCAAAAATATAACACAAGGCTTTATATTATATGAGATATATGAAAACTTTCTTATTCCTGGGACTCCACATATTCCAAAGGATGACCATGATTGAAACATTAGTAACCCTTTTTACTGCAGTCAAAATATTTTATGTACCGATATAACCAATCTCTTTGATAAGTAGGGAAGACTTGACGTGGCCAGCTCGGTAAAAGGAGCGGAGCTGCGGAGTGAAAAGCCAGCTCCGCCTGAGACTCCCTAGAGGGCGTCACCGGTAAGTACGACAGGACATCCAGCTCGGCCCTCGAGACGGAGCTAGGTTAAGGTTTAAGGTCCAGCTCGGAGACCTAGCCGAAGCCGGATAAGTAATGCACAAGTAGCATGTTTATCCCGGTTGAAGATATCACCCCTAAGAACTATAATCCCGTGGGATAAAGGAAAAGATGTGGATAAAATAAACATGAAACCCCAAAGATAAACACGGCTAAAGAAGGATAAGGATTCCAGGCCAAGGCTAAATGAGTACGGAGTCCCAGCTAAGGCAGGACTCCACACTCATCGTTAAGATAATCTTAAACCGCCGGAATGCAGTCCTACCAGGATTCAACCTCCACTCAAATGCCTATAAAAGAGACGGTAGAACTCTAGCTAAGGAACACTCATTTTTAATAGTTGTGAATCTCAATTCCCATAATTTACAGCAAGTTCTATACTGACTTAGGCATCGGAGCCGGTGACATTAGCTCTCACGTTGTTTTTGCAGGAACAAATCGGGGCCAGATACAAAGCTGATTCATCACTCTTCATTCAGTAATATCATTTGTACGGGGCCTTGGCCACTAGAAAAATTTAGCCCAAATGTATGTGCTTATGGGACATAAAAAAAATTAAAGAAATGTTTTAGGCCCTCTCTAAAATTTAGCCCAAATGTAAGTGCCTTGGCCACTAGAAATGTTTTAGGGTGAATTCCAAAAATAAATAAATAAATAAATAAATAAATGTTTTACTGTTGTCTAGATTTTAAGCAAGTTACTGATCAACGTGCTCATGTTACCATACTTAGTGATCATTGGTTGTTTTAGCGGTTTAAGATTTCTTTTTAAGGGGATTTTTACAATGGTGGTTGCCCTCTCTGCAAAACCATGACCAGATCATCTAAGTCAATGATTTCAGCTCAATCAACAGACCTCTATATATGTGTGTGTGTGTTGTGTGTGTGTATCCACCCCCTCGACATAAAAGAAGTTGTCCACCACTTTTTTCGCTTGGCTTACTTCTTCTTTGCATTCAATTTTAGTGCCCCCAGTGTGGGTGGTTTATTTTTCATTTTTACGTTCCTCGTCCTTTTGGAGTTTTGTTGTTTGGTACTGATTTTCGTATTCTCCAATTCTCTCTCTCTTGGCAGGTCTTGACTACCGTTGGGGATTTCTATATATGTTCTATTGTTGTGGACATGGTAATAGAGATCATTGTAATGTATCCAATTCAACATCGGGACTATCCCAACTCCCAATGGTGCTTATAATTTTTGATTCATCCCATGTATCGAATAAGTTAAGTTGAAATGGTAAGAAAATGTAATGATGTCAGAATAAATAACCCTATAGTTTGATGTATTTCACCACTATGAATCTACTTGTATTTTCTAATAAGCCTGAACAACTCCTTGATTTACAGGGCATTCTTGCAGAAATTGTGAGAATTTGTGATGGAAAAGGGACTTATCCCAGCTGATGGGGAGATCTGGGGTGTTAGACGACGTGCGATAGTCCCACAATTGCATCAGAAGGTATCATGATGGCTTCTTACGTTCACTTCTGTTTGGTTTGATCTTTTTCTTTCTTGTATTGGCGTTTAGTGTCTTTTTAACTCTGTTGGTTGAAAATTGTTAGTTTGTGAAATTTCCTGAGTTCAAACTATTTTAGTTCTAGCTTATTTTCAAAGATAAAATGGCTCTATCTGAGTATTGTGCGATCTTTATAATCTCTGGTTGTACTTATAGTATGTAGCAGTTATGATTAGTTTGTTTGGACAAGTTACGGATAGATTGTGCCAACAGCTCGATGAGGCCGATTCAAACAAAGAAGATACAGAGACGGAGTCACTTTTCTCCCATTAGAATTGAATAAGAAAAGTTGGTTGTTCGGTTGAAGGAGGAGGAGTGGGTTAGAGTGCTGGATGATGTTTGCATTCTATTTTTTTTCCCTTCCTTTTTTGCATTCTTTTTGTTGTACTATATCCAGCTTTGTTGTGTAGCCACCTCACAAGATAGCATGGGATTTTATGATAATTATGCACATGCTGATGGTGCTTTGGATAAAGCAAGAAAAAACAAGGGAGGCAGCTTAAAGATACACTAAATGTTCTTAAGAAGAGGAAGGTAATGGCAAAAATTTGACAATTAATACATTGACTAGCATAATTGCCCTTTGGTCTATGTTTTGGACATTAACTCTTTCGGACTCTTTGATATGTTTCTATACTCTTAGAGCTTGTGATAGTAGTTAATTTAAATCTTTTTCTCTTCATTGCTATGCCAGCATGCCTACGTCAGCGGGAGTGAGTAGGGGTGTTAGAGTTAGCACGAGGAGACCAGAAGCTATCCATAGCCCCGGCCCCCTAAAGGGCCTGCCCCCTGTGGGGCTTGAACCTAAGACCTTCCACACAGGGGAGACAATGACTTACCAACTGCACTAAGCAGTGGTTGTCATGTATAGGCTTGTGGTTGATTGGCTGTGTAGCTTCATAAACCATTTATTTACATCTATTTTAATGTGGTGGTGTTGGATGTCCCTCTCCATCAATGGAAGCATCTCTAATCACTAGATAACATATGACTAGTTTTACTTCCTGAGTAAATTTCGTGCATTCAGTTTGTGAAAACTTCCTTCGAGTATAGAGCATCAGATGTTAACTTGGTGACCTGTGTTATTTTAATTTGTTTTGAGTTCTATGCTCATCGACATCTAAAATTTCAGAAACAATCAAAATCGATCCCTACAACGAGCATGATAGACGTGCCTCGCACGTCGCAATCCACCTAGTTACTTTTGGTATTTTGCAAAGCGAAAGGGAAAACAACGAAGAAAACAAACTTTATTAGAAGAATGCCACATAGGAGAGAGAATTAAGGGGAGGATTTTATTTTATTTTTTAAAACTACACGTGCTCAATATACAGTACAGATAGATAATGGCAGAAAGCTCTACAACCTTTAAAAAAAAATCACTATTTAAGCTCTGTAGAATATAAGCAAGGGGACCTTTGGGCGTAACCCAATTGGTCGTGTAACTCCCTTTAGGAGTGAGAGGTTGCGGGTTCAATTCTTATGAATAGGAGATCAACCTCTAGTGATTGCGGTAATACTAACTTCTAACACCCCTACTAATCCTCCGCTAATATATACAATGTTGACAATATATAATATATATATATATATATATATATATATATAAGCAAGGGCAAAATTGGACTAAAGACTTGAGGGGGTACAATAAAGAATAATATTTTGATGTATACAATGTTGACAAGAAAAAAAAGAATATAAGCAAGGGCAAAAGTTAGACTAAAGACTTGAGGGGGGCACAATAGAGAATAATATTTTTGACATCTCTGGACTTTAAGGAATGTTTTTTCACAAAGTGACGAACAAAATCTCAAGATACTATTGATAATGATGCTATGAATAAATCACATTTGGTATATTTTAAATTATTATGTGCGCATATTGAACCACGCGTAATTTTGCGTAATAAGCGTAAACTTGGTCCATACTTTACGAGTTAAAAAATTGTAAGTACCTTCTCCAAGTCCTTGAAAATATTCTAAAAAAATATACTACCATGCAAGTACTTGTTGGATTGGACTGGATGGTGGATCCCGCCCGCCTCCATCTTGTAGCACTAGAATAAGAACTACTCCTAGTAACAGGATAAATTAAAATAAGACGGTTGGGAAATAAAAAAACAAGGGCACTGTTATTTGCATCCATAAATTTTCTGAACGTAGTATGTGTACCATATTACAACAAGTGTGTACCATATTATATACATGTTACGTTTAGAAAATTTGTGGTTGCAAATAGTCCGGCCCAAAAACAAAGCAATGAAAATCTATATAATAAGCTAGATTAGTTTTTGCATCTTACCCGCTACATAAATCCAAAGGTCTATATTTAACCTTTCAAAATCTCCACCCTCTATTCTATAAAATTGCATTTTCGTAAATACTTATCATTTTTTGAGAAAAAATAGATGGCATCTCTTTTGAAGCGTCTCTTTCCAATTTCCAATTTCAAATTGATGGCGGCTCTTTATTCCCTTTGCAATCTCTCTCCACCACGGACATCTCGGTAAACCATCCTATGTCTCTCATCCTCTTCCTTTGATCTAGGTTTTTTTTTTTGCTCTCCACCCTCCCTGCTCCTGGCTGCCCGACCTCACCGGACCAAACCCAAAGAGGTTAGATGGTTGTTTTCCTCGTCATTTGATCGTGGTTATCTACAATGAACTGAAAGTTTCAAACAGAAAAAGAAAGGGGAAAAGTGAGGTTTGATAATTCATTTAGACTCTGTTTAGAATGCGTTGCGTTTTCGGGCACGAACATGCACTAGAAGAACTCTGTCTAAATCTAATTTTAGAAAAAATCTTCCTGTATAAATCAGCTTCGTTGGCTGGAGTAGTCAATAGTTTCGTAATTTATTTTAGTTGTGTTCAAAAAGCGTTGTGCCGTGCCTTTAGACACAGACAAACCCTAGTACTTATTACATTTGAAACCTTAAGTTTGACATGTCTCGCAAATTTAATTCAAATTTACAATATCTCGAACGTAGTTACGTAGATCTAGTATTATGAACTGCCGGCACTTGCAAGTTGCACCCATTGACCAATATTGTTTCTTATGCACATAGCAATTTGTCTTCTATTTTTGCAATTAGATATCGCCCGTCATTTCTATTGCACTTTATCGGGCCTAAAACCAACCTTTTTTTTTATCAAAAAATACAATAAATATTATAACCATTTAATAGTGAATTTAACTTGCATTGGACCTCAAAATGATAAAATAATCATTCCCTCCTAATTTTCCCCACCCCGAGTTTATCATACCAAATGCAAATAACATTGTTCTCCTTCTTGTAGCTTTTCCTTTTCCATTCCTATAGAAGCTCCACTCTTGTAGGTAAAAACTATTTTATCCTTTCATCGTTTGATACAGCTACAGGTGAAACCAAAGTCTGTAGTAGAACAATGTGCAATGGTTTATTCAGTTTTATTGATCGATTATCCACTTTTCACTGATCTAACGACAAATGAAAAGAAAGGATATGAGGTTTTGAACTTTAGTTTAGGTTTCAGAGACGTGGAGAATTAACAATTATTGGTGTCGGTGGAGATTTTGCAGCATGTTTGAGATTTCTTGGGCTTCAACAAGAATGATACGGGTTAAAGTTTAGAGGTAGGTTTTTAATTGATGGGGTAGGGGTCCTCACGTAAGAGGTTGTGAAACGACCCGCTCTACGAGGATTAGCAAAATTGTCTCAAAGAAAGCTAAAATATCAACCTTAAAACATTCATTCCATAAACGCAAGATAAAGCCAATCAAAAAGATTACACATGTCTTCCAAAATAACATTTACAAGAGAACTATACAATATAAATTGTATCCACACATGCGACAATTCCCAAAAATTGCTATCACACTATGTACTATGCCAAAAGATCCCAAGTCGACCCTCATCTCCACTCCTACAGCCTGTCAGACCAGCAGTGGACCAGAACTCTATTTCGGATACCTGAAAGGATTGTGAGTGTTACTGCTTCATTCAAGCCGGAAGCATAAAACAGTTTATAAAAGCAAACATGGATCAAGTAAAGCTTCTAATCACACTTAGCAAGAAACATACTATTTTTTACAAACAAGTAAATAAGCAACAATATTCCAAGAAGCCATGAAGTTGCTTCCCTCACAATCAGGAGTTATGACGGTACTGTGACCCTGTGAACATGATACTTTCAACAATTTATACCCTGTTTGTGTATAGCAAATAGACAATTTATACCCTCCTTGTGTACATCAAGAAGAAAGCAAATCCAACCAACAATACAGCTATGGCATGCTCTTGAAATAAAACCATGTTTCAAGCAACTTGATCCATATCCACAACCTTCGAAAATTTCCAACATTCGCAGAAAAAGTACAAGTTTATTTAACTAACCACTTCAATGAAACAACACACTCACCTTAGAGAGCCAAAAGACAAAAGCGAAAAGCCTCCTTCTCAACTTTAAGGTGGAGACTCGTCCCCCGATCCTAAAATATGAATGACACTACACTTAGAATAATTCATACTCCAATTCATATTAAGATGCAAGTAAAATGCGACAATAAGTCTAGCATATGTTCTTTTCTTTTTTTTTAATCTCCTTCCCTAATATGATAATGAATGAAACCAATGCAATAAAAATGATGAATGATGTGCTTCAATGCTCCAAAAATGATTCAATGAGATTTGGTACGAAAATTTCCAAGAATAAGGCTTAATTCATGACCAACGTGTACAGTTCTGACCATATCCAATACATAATCGTGAATTCTAAGAATTTCACTTAAACAGTTGAAAAGTACACTTCTTCCTCTTCGAATCGACAGGTCATTCATCAAAAACGGAGTTCGGGTAACCTTACTACGGCCTCACGATCATAACTTAAAGTAATGTTAAAACTGGAACAGAGACAGATTTTGGGTCAACTTCAACGGCAAATCTGTTATTGCTCAAGCATAACCACAACGCACGGGTTACATCGTTGGAAAGCTCTATGTGTCTAGTTTTCAGCCAAGCAAGCGGAATGTGTTTTCGAGTCTCGAGCTAGGAGATATGATTGTTTTTCCAACTTGTGTCGGTGCAGTCAGCACTGTGAGTTCACAACAGCAGTTTGGTGCACGATTTTTAACTTTTTCCCCTCTTTGAGATAAATTCTGAAAATTTTACACAATAAACTAGACATGTATACCCAACTCCAGTAAAAATATCAGAAAATTGCAAGGTCCCCAAGTCTGTGAAAAAAATTCATTAAGAACCTGACAGATTCAATCATGTTCAAGCTCTAATTGATATGCCCTTAAGCCAAACGAATTTGCTAGGATAAAATCCAATCTCCTATGACCTAGTTAGGGTTTAAACTACATGAATATATAGGTATATACATGTTTGACCAATACCCAAAACATAAATTAGGTATAATATAGGGTTTACCTTCAATTAGTTCCCCAATTCTTCCCCTTCTCCTTCTTCTTCTTCTTCTTCTTCTTCTTCTCTCTCTCTCTATGTTTTACACTAACAGGTGGAGGAGTGGAACGGTGTAGAACACCGTAGAAGGTTAATTAGGGAAGAATTATCCCATGAGGTTGGATGTATGGGTTCAAATGAGCCATGTCTCATCTTTACCGTTCATTCCACCTACCAAGTCAATCCCTTTTAATTAACTTAATTAACCCCTCAAATCAAATCATGTATTGCTAATCAATTAATAAATGATATGCGGATGATAATACAACACATGAATCAAATAACATGACCTATGCAACATAAAGTTAAATGTCATATGCAATGCACGTGCTTGCTCGGAACGGGTGTTACAATTCTCCCCTCCTAATAAAATTTCGTCCCCGAAATTTACTTACCTTGTCCAAACAAATGAGGGTATTGCTTTCGCATATCAGTTTCAGCTTCCCACGTTGCATATTCTGTTGAACGACTCCTCCACAATACCTTTACTAGCGATATGGTTTTGTTACGAAGAACTTGTTCCTTGTGATCCAGAATCTGAACTGGTTGTTCCACGTAGGTCATATCATCTTTCAATTCCACCATTTGAGGAACCACATTAGATGAATCTCTCTTGCACTTACGAAGCATGGATACGTGAAAAACATTGTGCATCTTAGCCAATTTTGAAGGTAAATCTAGCTGATACGCTGACGAGCCCACCCATTTTACTATCTCATAAGGCCCGATATATCTTGGACTTAATTTACCCTTTTTGCCGAATCTCAACACCCCTTTTCATGGTGATACTCGAACAAATACTTGATCGCCCACATTAAACTCCAAGTCTCTTCGTCTTGTATCAGCATAACTTTTTTGCCGAATTTGCGCCACCTTCAACTGTTTTGAATCACTTTTACCTTATCAATAGTAACTTTTACTAATTCTGGGCCTAAAAATTCCTCTTCGCTTACCAACTTCCTTTCACCCACCTCACCCCAACATACTGGAGTCCTGCATTTTCAGCCGTACAATGCTTCATATAGTGCCATGCCAATGCTTGAGTGATAACTATTGTTGTATGCAAATTCAATGAAAGACAAATATTGATCCCAACCACCCTGGAAATCAAGTACACAAGCTCGCAACATATCCTCCAAAGTTTGGATTGTACGCTCGGACTGTCCATCAGTCTGAGGATGAAACGCTGTACTAAATTTTAGAGAAGTACCCATAGCATTTTGAAGTCTAGGCCAGAATCGTGAAGTGAATCTAGGATCTCTGTCTGAAACAATAGAAACTGGAGCGGCATGTAATCGAATAATTTCATTCACATATATGCTAGCAAGTTTATCCAATGAATATGTGCTTTTAACGGCTAAGAAATGTGCAGATTTAGTAAGTCTATCCACTATTACCCATATACTATCATTTCCTGTTTTGGTTCGAGGTAATCCAAGGACAAAGTCCATAGTAATATGTTCCCATTTCCATTCCGGAATAGGAAGAGGTTGCAGCAAACCTGCAGGATGTTGATGTTCTATCTTCACTTGTTGGCATACCAAACATTCGGATACAAATTTGGTAATTTCACGCTTCATACCAGTAGTGAAGATCAATAGGTTAGTTAATTGACAAGATTATCCACCTCATGTTACTGTTTGGGGGTGAATTAGTTCAATCAAAGGAAAAAAAATTGTGTGCGGGCGTGCCAGAAAAGAACCAACTTCACGAATGAAATTATTCTTTTCAACGTGATTTGAAACAACTAATTTATATCAGGCAACTGTGTTATCTGTTCAATTACCTCAACTAAGAGGATTTTTCCTTAAAATGTCAAACCAAGACTAAGGACTGGCTTCAGATCAAAAAAGATGATTGAACACAAACGAACCTGAATCTAATCAAAGGTAAGTTTGTATACAAACACTCTTAAGACCTTACTAAAACCAACGAAACAAATATAAGCACGCTGAATTTAATCAAAGAGCACTTATAACCAATCGAGACGATCGAACACAAACAAACCTGAATTAAATCGAAGGCAAATTTGTGCACAAATACTCTTGAATTTTTCTAAGATTAAGCAGAAATATAAGCACACTGAATTTAATCAAAGAGGGCTTATAAACAATTAATCTTTGGTAAGAGAAAGACTGGAAGAAATAAGAAACTTGAATTTAATCGAAAGTAGTCTTACATGCAAACAAGCTTTCAACTTACAAAGTAAACTAACTAAGTCCTAAACTAAGATAAATCCCTGAGCAATCATATTGAGTATGAGTTGTCAGTGGATGAGATTTTTTCGGGGGTTTTTCCTTCATCTTCTTCTCTTATTTATAGACGCCGAGCCTGCTTTCAAATTCCACGTCTTCAATTAATAGCCATGTTCTACTTCGAACTGCCCATGATTCCTTGAAAAATGGTTGAGTGGAGCCTTCGAACGGTTACTTGGATCTGCTTCCTCAAAATTCTTCTCTTTCCATGTTTGCTAATGCCGATCATGACTGTTTTCCTTGGTTGTGGGCTTCCTGTTTTTGTGCAACGTGGGTAATTGCAGCACGCCTGGCTTTGTAAATGATTCCCTGCTTAACTTCCCATGAGTCGAGGGATTAATCATCATTGGATGAGTTTTAATAAGTAATCAACGGCTAAACTCAATTACCATTAAATTACCCTTAATTGAGGCCCAAACGCCGCCGTTTCCCATCAAAACGATACCGTTTAGTACTAAAATAATATCGCCATTAGCCCTATGATTCCATGTATCTCGGGCCACAATGGGATATGTTCTGATAGGCCAAAGCATTGTTTGATGCCACGTGTAATTTTCTCATTGGGTGGCATATTTTAGGATGTAAACACACCCCCCGCATTAACATCTTATTTAAGGTAATTAAATAAGTGTTAATGGTGCACGTATCCATCCACGTCTCCTAAGAACACGGATGCATGGAGTCATGGGAAGAGTCTGCTTTCATGCACGTCCCTTGAGCTTCTCGAAGAAAGCTGCATTAATTCTTCCATAAATAGTGATCAGAGTTAGGGTTTAATGAATCACAAAACCCCTTAACCCTTCTTCGAAGCATAATCTATTTCTGTTTAAAAGGCCTTCCAGTCATGGACTCTCTCCCAGAAATCAATCTCGTTCTTGATACCCTTGATCAACAATCTCTTTCGTCTCACACATCTCCTCCAAACTCTCCTCAATTGTTGGCAGGAAAGATTCTTTCTGACCGAACCTTCTGTACTCCTGTCCCTTTGCCTACGGGTTGGGAATCTGCCCTGACCCGTTCGAACTCGACCAATGGCTCCAACTGGGGTGCCTGGGAGGACAAACCTATCCATACCCGTCAGGACACTATTCTGGTCAAGTTCGACCAGCCTGACCCGACTCCTAATAGGTTTCACCACTTTCGAACCCTGTTCGCAAGTCAATTCTTGCCCCTGACTAGTAATGACACCATTCACATGGGCATGCTAGAATCCATCTACTCCTCTCTCAAGGAGACAATCCTCAAGAATACCCCAAAAAAGAGGTAACTCTCTTTGCTGCCTTTACTTCTGCTTTTAAGAAACAAACACTTCTAATGGAGATCAACTCATGAAGGTACTTCCTCCCCTCCTCCAATGGTTTCGAAGAGGGGCAAAATGACTTCTCAGCCTGTCATTCCTTCCAAGCGCTATCTTGACTTTTCGAGCACACCACCAGGTTTGCCTCTTCTCAACAATTTGTCTTTTATTTCTATAGGTCTTTTGCTCACAAAAACAATGTATCGTATCCTCCCTGTTCTGTAGCTTCACAAAGGACCAGGGCCGGCAAATGGCCCGAGCCTTCACCTTCCCCGAATGATGAAGAAGCTGAGGATGATACGGAGAGTTTAGTACCTAGAGGTACAATCCGTTCTTTCCGTAAAAATCTTCCAAGAAGGCTTTTATTGACCTAACCTGTAATCCTTTCAGGTCGAAGAAAAGATGCGTCGAAAGACCTTGTATACGAAAGAAAGGAAAAAACTGTTAAGAAGAGTAAGACATTGGTCGAGCTTACTCTTCCCGATCAGGTATACTTTCATGCGTTTACTGTATATCTTAATTTTGTATGGGTAGGATAATTAACATTCCTCACAGCTACAAGGGTCTTCCTCCGAATTGTCTATCATTCCTCACCAAGAGTCTCCTGACAACATGCCTGCTCAAGAGCCCGGCACTCATCAAGACTCCATCGAAGTGAGTTTTGACATAACAACTCTGCTATTATGCCCACAGAGTCCATACCCCATAATCCTTTCCAGGTAAGAATGGACTTACTAATGTAACCATACATTGAAGGTTACATTAAGCCTAATGCTGATATTGGAATCCTATAGGAGTTTCCGATTTCCGTTACACTACCTAGGCCTAGGAGTGATATGGCCAGCCAGTTGAATGTTGCTGAGCCATTGGGAGTTCGAGATCCCTTGCCATATCCCTTACAAGTTTTGGAACAAGGTTCTTCTTTACCTCCCTCTACTCCTGCTTTGCCAATCTGTTTCGAGGAACAAGGCCCTAATACTCCAACGACTTCGAAGGATCAGGTAGTTCTTCAATCTAGACACCCCTTTGAGTGTCTCAGCTGCTCGATTTATTTATCCCTTTTCGTATTGTGACTCAGGTGGATAATACTACTGTTGACATGGAAGAGACTGCCCATTTGGAACTCAGTTCATCACTGTCTTCTGATGAACAATTCTTCCCTTCGAAGGACCTTCCAATAGTAGCTTTTGACATCCCCTTTTTCAAATACCAATTGGAATTATTCTGTGACAGCATTGCTGACCCTACTCCGCCCATTTCTTCTAACCCATTGGAAGCCTTAAGCAACTTCTGAATCCGTCCACACTTCCTAATCTTCCAACCTTCAGAATTAAACATGTTCCCACGGGAGATGGGGTTCGAATGTTAAAGCACTACTTAAAAGCTCTACACAACCTAGAACTCCCTACTCTCCTCGGACATGGCTTAATTCACCATTTTGAAGTGTGCTACCAAGCTTTGTTTCTTTCGAATGAACTCCCTTCGTCCATCAGACCCATTCTTCAAGAAAACCTCAATTACCTTGGTAAATTGGTTGCACACAACCAATTCTTATCTGAAGGTTTTAAAGACACTACTGCAAATGTGGAAAAATTGGAAGCTACAGCCTCTAAGATTGCCTCTCATCTTTCACTACATCAGGCTCGAAAAGACAAGCTTGCAGAACTTAACAAGAGAAAGGCATGGCTAGAAGCAGAACTGCAAAGGGTCACAGACGAGTTCCACGAGACTGCTGCTGAATCCCAATCACTAGAAAGTGAAACTTCGAAGGGTGCACAGACATTGCCACAGCTCATTCCCTCGCTTCGAGTCAAGCAACAGAAAAAAGCTGTACAAGCCTCACTATTAGACACTAATGTGCATTCCCTTCGAGGTTTAATGTCTAGCATGGGTCTTGTGATTACTCCATATTTGTAATACATTTTTTTTTTTTGCGTAATTATTCCCATACAGTAACTCTCCAACCTTCACTGGATAATTATCAATGCATCAATAGATAAGTATCACAATGCATTAACTCGGGATAACTTGATTAGACTTCTTATCTACCTCCCCTGAGATCATTAAATGATCAACTCCCCCTTTTACCGTTATAAATAGGGGCTACTAGGCAGGGGAACTTACAAACCTTCTCAATTTCTGATGTCTTTCCTCTCGATCCCCAAAATTTCTCCAGCCTGATTTATTTGGTCGAGATCTCACCGCTTCAACCCCAAGAGTGGAAACCATGATACGCCCACCAGATCTGGTGAAATATGGCTTCGAAATATAGCCACATCAGTTCTCATGACGCCTCTCTCTTGGGCTATGGCTCCTAGGTATAGACACATCAGCTCTCATGACGTTTTCTCGTCGAGCTATGACTTCGAAGACCAAAGAATCTAACGAGACGGTCTCGGAGCATGTCTACCTACCGATGGAGCTTTGGGTCAAGTTTTTGTATCTCAGCCTGTGGAGACCCACTCTGGGACTGGGATACTTCTATGCTTAATTAGGTTTTTTTTTTATTGCTCAGACGGACACAATGAATGTAATTTTCCTCATGAATGTAATGATCAGAGAAAATTCTTATTATTGTAACCCTGTTCTAGTTTTCATGGCATGCCGATTGGGCTATTCATGCATTTATTTATTTTATTGGTCTCGAAGTCTGTATGTTCTAAGACCAAATGCTATCAACTGAATTTACGATTGGTTGTGACAAACATAAATCTTCCTAAAAAGTACTCTCTCTACTGTCATATTTATTTTGGTGCACCGATTGGCATTCCAATCACAAACTCACCATTTTGAACAGGGAAACTCCTCTTACGTTATGGGTTACACTTAGTGACTGACCCTAAGAATCCGAACGATCCTTCGAGACATCATAACTGTGGGCTCCCGCGCCCGGAAATGAGCGCTTCGCTCGAAGAGTCGCCACCCGGATTTTCGAGATGGATGATCCGAGAAACCGAGAGTTTGCTTGAAAAAGGCTTTAGGTCTAGCGAAAACGTTGAGATGATGGGTTCGGGAGCCACATTACGAATGAGGAAGGTTTTTCTTTAAAAAGCACCCCATTCGCCCGGTAAGACCGGTCTCTACTTGATGTTTTCAAAAAGGGGAGATCTCCGGTATCGTTTGGAATATCAAGCTCTTTAATAAAACACGTAGCGGGAAAGGGACATGGGAAATATATCACGTTGGCGTGCAGGTGGTGCTATCTGTACAGTCGTGATAAGATGATGTGAACAAATAGGAGTAAATGACATTCAACAGATCGTTTGGACCTCGGAAGCCGCTCATGCACCCTCGAGATGCCGTGGCGAGGCGCCTCAAGATGCCGCTGGCAACCGCTCATTGTCCAGACGATTTCACTTCTCAAAACGTTATTTAGCCGACTGTTTGTTTCTTAGTAGATCTTTTGAAAACATTATTTAGCTCACTTCGATCATTCGGGATGATCTTGAAAAAGGTTTTAAAGAGTTGGCACTTGGCTTGTAGATACGATCTCATTTTGGGAGCTACGGAAACAGTAAACAGCAAGACCAGATAACCACGACAGAGGAAAACTCAGATCCAGACCGTTTAGACTTTAGAAAGCCATTCACGGCACCCTGGGATGCCGTGCGAGGCATCTCAACATGCCGTGCGTGGCAACGGCTCTACTGTCAGACTGTTTCAGTCTCTCAAAACGTTATTTAGCCCACGGCTTTCTCTGTATATCTTTTGGAAAGCTTATCAGAAACATCACGACAGTTAGATCATCCCAAAAATACCATTGTCTTTCTCAAAATAGGGTTTTAAAATAGTTTTTAACATTTTTAATCATTCGGGATGATCTAGAAAAGGTTTTTTTAAAAGAGCTAGAACATGGCTTGTAGATGTGGCCTTATTTTAAGAGCAGCAGAAACAGTAAACAGCAGATACAGATAACCACAACAGAGGAAGACTCGGATCCAAACAGCCTGCTCACAATAGCATCAGTGTGCACCATGCCGTGCGCTGAGTGTCAAGATGCCGCGCGTCTGTTCAACAGACCGCGCGGTTTCCCAACCTCAGCACAGTGTTGGTTTTATTTTATGAAAATACGTTTTGAGTCAGGATCTAACCAAAAGGGGGTTAGATCTGCTGACAGAAAGGTCCCCTCAGGACCAGAACGGAGTCTAGTCCGAGGAAACTAGTTTATACCTTTGGTTTCGAGCTCGATCAAGGACCGTGGATGCAAGGATGTGGATGGATCGTCACGGATGTAGATGGGGAGGTTAAATGAGACAAAGGGAGTATGGGTGTGAGTGAGGGTTAGGTGTTTTGGGTAATGGGGTCTTGAAGTCAATGAGTGATCAACTTCAATGATGAGAAGGGAGTGAGTGAAAGCTCTTAAAAAATGTCTTTTGGGAATGACATCCTTTAAGGCTTGGAAATGGAAGTGGTAATGAAAAGGGGTTTGAGAACTTAGAGGGAGAAAGTAGAGTGAGAGGTCAAGAGAAAGGCAAGAGAAGGGACTCAAAAGAAGGGCTAAGAGGACCCTTTCCCTTGAGTGGAGGGTCAATTTATAGGCAAATGGCCAAGGATTTTGAATTCAAATGGTGGAGGTATTTTAGGCGGGCCAGAAGTGCATTTTCGGCCGATTTGAGCCATCATCGGCTACATCCGTGGCGTGGCTGACTTCTGAGCCCGACTTTTGCTCAAGGTGCCGTGCGATTCAGTTGCTGCGCACGGCCACCCTTAAATTTCAAGGTGCCGTGCGCGGTCTGCTCCGCACAGTTCCTCTTCCTTCGGTCCAGGACACTTTTGGGCTTTGTTTGGGCTTTTGTTTGGGCTTTTCAGGTTTTTTGGGTCTTTGGGTTTACATGGGCTGAGAAAAGTCCTTTTTCAAGCTCGCGAAGGTACCGTTTCCTCTATTTCATCATCGGGGTGGACAAAGACTCTCCGAGGTCCGGATTGGGGTGTCTACAGTAGTCCCTCTTTAACGTAACTCGGATACCATTAGTTGGTACGAGTGACGCTTAAAGAATAGGCATCCCAATCCGTCGCTCTAGTGCCTTTGGCCGGAGACAAAACAAAAATGCAAGTAAATAACGATAGTGGTCGCTCGGGGAGCTGCCTACGTACCCCGTTGTAGGGATCAGACCAGCGTAGTTCGATCGGGACAATGTAATGCAAGAAAACAAGTCTCGGAGAACAAACTCATGCAAAAGCGTGCTTGCGGTGCCGTGTGCCATGCAAAGTGTTTGAAAGACCCGAGGTGAGCCCTTGGGAGGCGGAAATCGAGGCGAAAAGAGACGTTAGGTCCGTTAGACCGTGGCTCGGGAGACGAAGAGGCGTTAGGCCCGTTGGGCCGTGGCTCGGGAGACGAAGAGGCGTTAGGCCCGTTGGGCCGTGGCTCGGGAGACGAAGAGGCGTTAGGCCCGCTGGGCCGTGGCTCGGGAGACGAAGAGGCGTTAGGGAGACGAAGAGGCGTTAGGCCCGCTGGGCCGTGGCTCGGGAGACGAAGAGGCGTTAGGCCCGCTGGGCCGTGGCTCGGGAGACGAAGAGTCGTCGAGACGAAGAGGCGTTAGGCCCGCTGGGCCGTGGCTCGGGAGACGAAGAGTCGTCGAGACGAAGAGGCGTTAGGCCCGCTGGGCCGTGGCTCGGGAGACGAAGAGTCGTCGAGACGTTAGGAACCCTCGGAGGGCGAAAATTGACCTTTGAGTTCTTGAGAATTTTTGGGACGAGCCCTCGGAGGGCGAAAATTGACTTTTGAATTTCGAATTTTGAGGATTTTGAGGCGAGCCCTCGGAAGCGAAAATTGACTTTGAATTTTTGAGGCGTTAGTTTAAAAAAAAAAATCCAGAGACTAGTCACGCGAGTCCCGAGTATCGAGAAAAAGGCGAATACTGCGAATTCCCGGGGATCAAATGGTGCTACAACCAATGCACGACATCCCAGAGGATTTTGACCTGCAAAACGGCTGATAATTGAGTTCTAAGAGGATTTTGGTGGTTGGCCGGATCAACTTCCAAGAAAGTATTTAAACTTCCGGCACCAAGGTGCCGTGCGGTCCAAATTCAAGGCGCGCGGCACCTCGATCTTCCCCACACCCCTTCGATTTCCGAGAACAGTTGGCAGGTTTAAGGGTACCCATTAATTCGGGTGTGCCCTTTCGTTGGCTGGGACGGCTTTATAAGGATGGTGGTGCCTCATTCTATGCACTACCAACAAAATCTCAAAAGTCCTCCTACATTCTTATCCCTTTCTTCGAGAAAAACAGGTCGCTTCCGTACTTTCGGCATGGATAACAGTCGCTTGGCAGCCCGCGTCGAGGCTTTGGAGGCCGAGATGTCTTACTACCGGGGAGAGATCGAAGAACTAAACACACAAATTGCGAGGCTCATCACAACCATCCGTTCTCTTCGTCGCGCAGTCACCAACCTTCAGGACTTCTGTTTTGACCAGTTGGATGACAAGGATGACCCGGAGTCCGTTCCCGGGCACGAGTCGGAGGATACGGCGGAAGACTCCGAGGGTAATCCGAATGGTTCGGATAATCGCTCGGACAGTGCGGATGACGCTTCGGATGGTGGGAGTGATTGAGGAGGGGAAGGAGTAGAAGAAGAAAGGGCCCCGTAATTTGTTTTTGTTGTTTTCTTTTCTTTTCCCTTTTTGAAAAAAAAGATGTAATGCCAAGATCCCCGGGGGAAACCCCAGGTTTTTATTTAATGAAAAGTCCCTTTCTTCTTCCATCCTTTTGCATCCAAATGCCTAATTCTGAATCGAATCGAACACGGAAATGCCAAACGGCTTCCAGGAAGCAAGCTGTCGAAACAAACCAACACGCCGTGCGCAACCGAATTAGGAACGCACGGTACTGTAAACTGAGAATATTGCATGTTCGCCCAGGGTACCGTGCGACCGGACCAAGGTGCCGTGCGGCCAGGGAAGCTTTGAACCCGGTCCAAAGTCAATTTCCAGGCGAACCGGTTCGAGGGATATATATATATATACACATCTCTCTCCCCAGGTATCTCTCTCCCTCTCTCGATCGTCTCTCTCTCTCGACCATCTCTCTCTCTCTCTCTCGGTCATCTCTCTCTCTCCCTCGGTCATCTCTCCCTCACCGTTCTCCCTCTCTCTCGACAGTCCTCTCTCTCTTTCTTACACTTTGATCATGGAGTCCAGGGATACACTTGGTGACGATGCGTCACTTCGGGCTGAGACCACACCATCTCCTGCTCTTCCGGAGGATGGTAAGACAGTTGGGGCGGAGCCAGGGGCCCTTGGGCAGCCGGCATTGGTCGGGGAGACCACGGCCATGGCTGCCACGGAGGTAGATAGCGGCGGTGGTGATGGTGGCAGTGTTGTGGTGGCCGGGTATGGTCAGGAGATCGAGACCCCGGGTGCAGTGGAGTCAGGGAGCGACGTTGGGGTTTCGGGCCGGCCGGAGGCGGCGGCCAGCGTTGAGGAGAGGACCACGGAGGGTCGCGGTGGTGGTAGTTTAGACCCGATGGGGGAGGAGACGGAGGCCTCTCCCGTGAGAGAGCCTCGGCCTGATTGGGGAAGGCCCCCATCGCCGAGGACAAGCCGGTGGTGGAGCGAGTGGAGGACACGCCACCTTTGTTTGTGGGCAGTGGTGCAGGTGCCAGGTCGTCACGCCCTATAGGCATGGGCGATTACTTTAGCGACGGCGTCCATGGAGGACGTCTTGGAGGTGGTGCGGGGTTTCCTGGTTGGCGGACGCCATCGCGGCGCCCGCGAGGCGAGCGGAGGTCGGGCTAGGATCGAGGGTGCCAGGAGCCGGAGTTGAGGAGAGGCGAGCCGAGGAGGCCGGGTGACGGCTCCTCCGCCACTGTGGTGGCCGAGGCGACTGGGCGTTGCAGGGCGAGGCCCTACGACGAGGCGACTCCACGTGCCTCTTTCAAAGACGTGATGGTGCCTCACTCTTCGAATTTACACTCCGAGGAGACCGACTTACGACGAGACTCTGGTCTTGAGGGACCCTCAGCACCTTTCTTTGCGCCGAGGCGAGGTATACTTTAAATATCTCAGTATTTCAAATTCCAATGCATTGTATTTCCATTTCATTGCATCTAAGTATACCATTTGTACCACTTCCTGTTCACTGAATATTTATCCATTTGTTAACAGCGATCTCGCTCTCGTGTTACGGGGGTTCAACTGTGCCGACGTTTTGGGAGAGGTTGCCGGAGGCCTCGCGGGAGATAGTTAGGCGGGCCTTCGGGGAGTTTGTAGGGGTGTTGGCGAGAGGCGTGTGCAATGACCGCCCAGTGGTGTGGTTTGCCGAGAGGTGGTGGGACACGACTAACTCGTTCCCTCTTTTGGTGAGCCGACCGTGACGCCCTCGACTTTGCGGCGATCACGGGTCTCATGGTCGGAGGTGACCCTATCCTTTCGACGCCGCCACAGTGAGGCGGCATGCTCCAAATGGGCGATCCGGGCACGAGCCGAGGCGAGGGGGACGACGCAAGTATGCCCAGCTCGAGGTTTTGGACGGAGAGGCTCCCGGGTGGTGGAGGAGGAGCAGATGGCGAGGTGCTTCCTGCTATACTTACTTGGCGCTCCCTGTTTCCCAACAAGAGCAACCGAGTGCACCTTTCACTTCTCCCAGCCCTGAGGGACGTCGGGGAGCCGCTTCGACTGGGGAGGTGCGGCGCTGGGACGTGCTATGCCTTTATGGGGTCTCTCTCCCGAGCGGAGTGAGCCTGGGAGGCTACTTGAGGGTCTGGAGGTATATCTCGTTCCTTTCTCATGAATAGTTAGCTTTCCATTTATATCTATTCAATGTACATCTTGTGCTAACTTTCAATGTCTCGAATTGCAGCTTTCGAGACGTATGAGGTGATAGGGATGTACCCTCCCGAGACTACGTGTCCTGACGACACGATACTCCTCGAGCCCTGCGCTGGTCGACTGAGTACAAGGGCGTGAAGAGAGGAAGAGGCAAGCTGGATGCCTTCGTCTTTTCCTGGACGAGCTGCGTCCCGATCAGGTACTAAAGCGCTTGCGTATCTGTTTTCAGCTTACTTCATTCAATCAGCACCTTGATGTTGCTTTTTCTTGATGACAGGTCCGTTGGCGGGTGTGGGACCGCTTGAGATCCCCTACGTGGGCACAGTAGGGAGGTTGCTGCAGGGAGAGTGCTTCCGAGTCCCCTACTACCGGCAATGGTACTGGGTGATCGAGTGTCACGCCCGATCGTTGAGGCCGACGCCTTCGAGTCCCGGCCGCTTCTCGCTAGTGCAGAGGATGCACCAAGACACGCGAGGAGGTCGAGTAGTTCACACGGCCGGACCTCGAGTTAGAGCCATTTTTTAAGGCAGGTGCTGACCTTGCTGCTGACCACGCGGAGTACTGTTCTCAGTACCTGATGGCAGGTCTGGGGATACGTGCTGCTTGGGAGACGGCACAGGCGGCGCGAGAGGGCGCTGGAGGAAGAAGGGGGCGGAAGAGAGGCAGAGGCGACGGAGCCAGCGAGGATCAGGGCGCCAGAGGTCGCAGCGAGGGTGCGGGCCCGAGTGGCACTAATCTCCCTGCCCTCTCTAATTATAGGGGATTGCACCGATGCTTTTGAATAAACAATCGCAGCTGTCCATTCTCATCCCTTCGTATTTCTTTATTCCCACACCAGTGCTACTTTGAATTCTCCATGGCCTCAAATCCACAAGTCCCTCAGCCCGCTGAAATCATGGAGGAGTTTGCCAAGATGGCGGGACTCATAGAAGAGCTCAAGATGGAGCAACAAACCGAGCTTCGAGCCCTTCGAAGCAAGATCTGCCAGCTTCGGGCTCAGTTGGTGGACGTGGAGACATCTTCACGTCTTTGCTTGGCCCAGACCTGGGACGATCTTACCAATGTCCTGCTGGCTCATGAGGCCAAAAGTCCTCCGGAGGGTGGGTCCTCATAAGGACTCACCTTTGGGACTATGAGGGTGCCAAAACCCTCATTTTGGTTTCTGGGCCGTAGACTGGCCGTTTCTTATTTTCCTTTTTTATTTCAGATCCGCTTGGGTCTGTTTTTTTTCTTTTAAACCCCCTAGGGTTTTCTCTTGTATTCGCACCTATTTGGGTGCCACTATAAATAAATAACAGCTTTTGCCATCAGAATGTTGTGACGTACTCTACTTAGCTACTCACGAACACCTTGAAGCAACCGAGGGTCAAGGTTCAATGGGTGATCGAATAAATGCCCATGATCGAAACTCTTGCCTCCTTACCACCTTCCCTTCTATCGTGATTACATCAAGACAAGCCTTTGGAGAGAAATACCCCCCGAGCTAGGCTCACCTCTTCGAAGACAGCTGTCTTCTATGGAACGACTCCCATATGGAAGGGATATAGGGCTTTAAGTGCCTTTCATTTATTTTTCTTCGATGGACGTAGCCATTTAAATTCCTTAAATGATAAGCTCCGCCCTTTAGGACCCTGTGAATTTGGAAAGGTCCTTCCCAAGTTGGAGCCCATTTTCCTAATCCATCTGTTCTAACTCTTCGATCTCTAATGGGTAGAATGACTTTCCACACAAGGTCACCCTCATCGAAGCTTCGAAGAGTTACTCTTTTGTTGTAGCTTCTGGCCACTCTGGCTTTTTGTAGCATGATTTGATTTAAAGCTTTTACTCTCGCTTCATCAATATCCTCAAGTTCCATATTCATGGCCTGATGATATGATTGGGTGTCCAAATCATTTTGGGATGCTACCCTCTGAGACCTCACAGTGATCTCCATGGGTAAAACGGCATCGTGCCCATAGGTCAAAGCAAATGGAGTAGTACCAGTACTAGTCCTTTTTGTATTTCTATAAGCCCACAATGTGTCCAATAACAACTCGTGCCAAGTCTCAGGGTTGTTACCCACCATTCTTTGAATTCCCCTCTTGATAATCTTGTTGGTTGATTCCGCTTGGCCATTTGATTGGGCGTAATAAGTGCTGGTGTATATTAAAGAAATTCCATGGTTATTAGCAAAAGCTTTAACCAACTTTCCTTCGAATATTGAATCGTTATCCACCATTATGGTTTGAGGGTTTCCAAATCTATAAATGATCCCTTTCATGAAATCAATAACATGAGTTTGCTTGACTTCCTCGTAAGTCTGAGCTTCTACCCACTTAGTGAAATAATCAGTTGCTACTAAAATGAACTTGTGATTTTCCGATGAGGGGGGATTAATCATTCCAATCATGTCCATAGCCCATCCTCTAAAAGGCCATGGTTTTATGACATATTGTAAGTCTGTAACTGGCAAATGTTTGAGTGGCCCTATCCGCTGACATGCTTGGCACCCTTTGGCGTAATCAATGTAATCTTTGAGGATAGTGGGCCAATAATACCCATATCTTCTTATCAACCACCTCATTTTTATGCCAGCTTGATGCGCTCCACAAATGCCTTCATGGACTTCAGCCATTAATTTAAAAGCATTTACCTTGTTCAGGCATTTCAAGAGGAGACCATCCATCCCTCTTTTAAACAACTCATTGTTGTACATAATGTAGTTTATGGCCTTCAGCCTAGTTGCTTTGTCTGTCCTAGCATCTGGTTTGGTTAAGTAATCGATGAGCACCTGCCTCCAATCCTCGTTCTGATTGGGAGGGAGATTCACCTCTAACACTTCGAAATCAGTCAACCTACTGCTTAACATAGGTAAAGATTTCCTCAGAGTTAGCTGACAAAATTCTTTTTCATTTTCTGCCACAACTTTATATCCTGATGCCCTTTGAGCCACCTCATCAGCTTCTTCATTGAAGAATCTAGGGACATAAGTTAAAGTGATCATAAAAAATCGATCCATTAATATTTTAGCACGTTGGTAATGAAGTGCTAAAGCTGGGCTGGTACATCGAAATTGTCCATTCAGCTGATTGATTACTAACTGAGAATCTCCAAAGACCTCAGCAGCACTTACCTTTAATCTGAGTAAGATCTCTAATCCTATGATTAAAGCTTCGTATTCTGCTTGATTATTTGAACACTGTCCCTCATTGAGTCGAAATCCATATTTGGTTTTCAAACCTTGAGGGGACTCTAAAATTATGCCTACTCCAGCCATTTGGGCAGTCTTCGATCCGTCAAACCATAGCTTCCATGGTTTGATATCAATCAGACTTGCTTCTAGCGTTTCAGGCACTTTGATTCCGTTAGGGTGGTTAGCCAAAAAGTTGGCCAATGCTTGTCCCTTTACTGATTTCTGAGGTATATACTCGAGACAAAACTCAATTAAAGATACTATCCATTTCCCAATCTTCCCACTAAGCACTGGCTTCGAAAGCATGTGCTTAATTACATCAGTTTGAGAAATAACATAAGTTACTCTAGGCAACATATAATGCCTGAGCTTCTTGGAAGCATAAAATAAAGTTAAACATAGTTTTTCTACTGCAGCATATCTACATTCACAGGAATTCAAAAACCTACTAAGATAATAGATTGCTCGCTCTTTGCCATCCTCATCGTCTTGTGCTAACAATGCTCCTATTGAGTCGTGAGTTGCTGCCAGGTACAGCTTCACTGGTTTCCCTTCAATAGGGGGCATCAACACTGGTGGGTTGGCTAAATACTGCTTGATGGCTTCGAAGGCATCATTATGCTCTCTAGACCACTTGAACTCCTCTCCCTCCTTCAACTTCAACAAAGGAGAGAAAATTTTAGTTTTTCCTGCAGTATTGGATATAAATCTACGAAGGAAATTTAATTGACCAAGAAACCTTTGCAATTCCTTCTTGTTCGAAGGGGGTTTGGCCTCAATAATGGCCTTTGCTTTGTTCTTATCAACCTGTATTTCCCTTTTGTGAACTAAGTAACCCAGAAATTTACCAGCTGATACTCCGAAAGCACATTTTTCTGGGTTTAACTTCAGTTGGTACAGTTTCAGTTGTTGAAATGTCCTTCCTAGATGTTGCAAATGATCATCATCAGAATCTGACTTCACAATGATATCATCTATGTAACATTTCAGAAAACCTCCTACCAAATCATGGAAAATGGTATTCATAGCCCTTTGGTAGGTGGCACCAGCATTCTTTAACCCAAATGGCATCTTGACCCATTCAAAAATGCCAATAGTACCAGGGCAAACAAATGTTGTTTTGTGCACATTCTCTTCTGCTATGCGGATTTGGTTATATCCTGAGTGCCCATATAGGATGGACAATATCTTGTGTCCAGCTGAACCGTCCACAAGCATGTCCACATTAGGCATAGGATATTCATCCTTGGGAGTGGCAGTATTTAAATTTCGAAAATCAATACAGATCCTAATACTCCCATTCTTTTTAGGAACTGGAACTACGTTAGACAACCATTCGACATACCTGGCTGTCCTGATGAATCCAGCAGCTAGAAGTCTCTGAATTTCTTTTTTGACTCCTGCAATAGTTTCTGGACTCATATTCCTGGTTGGCTGCTTCACAGGTTTAAATTGTGGCTTGATAGGCAACCTATGCTCCACCAATTTCCTGTCCAATCCAGGTAGTTCCTTATAACTCCATGCAAAACATTCTTTATTTGCTTTCAGCAGTGCTATTAACTTAGCCCTCATCCCTGATTCGAGCTGTTTGTTGATAAACACCGGATTGGGATTTCCCTCATCTCCCAACTTTACTTCCTCCAGAAGATCTTGGGCTTCGAACTGTTCTTGAGACGTTGGACTGTCTTCCTCCTTGTGAGGCTTGTGATCCTGCAGGACGTCTTCCCACATGTTGTCCTCCTGTATCTTCTGCTCAATCCCCAAAGCAACATATCTTATTAAAGCCAATGAGTTGGCCTCTTCTTCCACCTCTCTCTTGGATTTAAATCCAAGCAGCATCATCTTTTGGGGTGTCTGATTCATAATCAACAGCTTGCTTCAGCTTCGACTTTAGCTTCGCCAATTCTCCCAATTCCATCTCGTTGGTTGGGTAAGTGGCTGCATGGAGTAGTTCGCTCAGTGGAACTACGTCTGACTTGTACATTTCTGCTTCAGCAAAATTTGTTGTGGCACTGAATGGATGTGGATCAGCTTTGACTCCTTCAACACCCACTTCTTTGCCTTTATCATACTTGACAATCATCAATTCTGATGGAGAGAAGAAGGAATACACCCATTAACGTGAATCCAATCTCTTCCTAACAAAGCATTATATTTAGCATATGTATCCACTACGAAGAAAGCAATGTCTGTTTCTATCCCACCTACTGCCAATCTAATGGAAATTATACTCCTGGCATGTTGGCTTTCCCCTGTGAATCCTGCAATGGATGTTCTGGTTGGAATCAACTTTGCTTTTCCTTTACCCAACTTTTTCAGGGTTTGAAAAGGCAAAATGTTCACTGCAGCTCCATTATCCACCAGAATCTTTTTAGTGGGATTCCATCAAAGTGTGCAGTAATATATAGTGGACATAAATTTTGTCGCATAGCATTGGTAGGTAATTTAAATGGATATGAAACCTCAACATAATTTAAATCTATTACCAATGGGTATTCAATGTCGGACATTGAATTTGGTACAAAACAAGCACTTTCTTTGGAGCTTACCTTCAAACTCTCTTGATTCTGCTCTCAATTTCATCCACCAGATTTTCATCCATCTCGATCCGGGCCACTTCCTCCAGGTCGCAATCATTGCATATGATGTTCAGTTCTTCATCACTGTGCATCCCCTCAGAGGAATTGGCTTTGACCAACCAAGCATTGCTTTCATCTTTGGACGCTTGGCCAACTTTGAAGGAGTCCATCGAACACGGATAAACCATGTTAACTTGAATCTCTGGCTGGCTTCCAAACTGAATGCTTGCTGCTCCTTTGGTTTGGTTAGTTGTTTCTTCTTTCACTTCTCCCTTGGATTCAGACTCTTGTGCTGAGACTTCCATGGGAGAAGATTTCCCTTCTGCCCCTCCTGTTCCACCAACATGGCTTCTAGCAACCCAGACTGGTAGCTAGCCAATGAATTGGGGGAGGGTACATCGAAGTCTTCTTCGAGCATTGCTGAAGCTACTTTCTGCAAAGTTTCTCCCTCTCGATACTGGATTCGAAACTCTTCTGGGTCCCTTTGAGCCCTGTTGAACCTTGGATTAGGCCTTGCTCCTCTTCCAGATTCCTCTCCAGTTGAGGAGTCTCCCATTTGAAAGAGCGAATACTTCCTTTGAAGCTTCCTTTTCTGTGTTCTTGAGAGCAAAGGAACCATCTGTGGGATTTTTGACTTGGGGTCTCGTACCAACACCCAATTTCCAGAGTTTGAGCTTGGTGGCTTAAAGGTCTTGTTTCCCCCTTTGGCTAGATTCTTGTATCCCTGAAACAGATCAGGCTTAACCTGCTTCAGAAACCAATCAGGGACGCCTTTTACCAGAGTAAACTCATCTTGCTTAACTTCTTCCTGTGCCTCTGGAATCTGGCCAATATTGGCCCTCTTTAGAGGAGGTGCTTCCCTTTTCTGAGCATAAAGGACTGTATTTGAGGGCATATTCCTCTTCGAAGCCATCCAAGGCTTATTCTCATTTGGTTTTGCCGATGCTGGAGCAATTCGCTTCATCCCCTACTCTTTAGGGAAAAAACTGACCTTCTTTCTGTCCAAATCCTTGAAGACCAAATAGTTGGCCGTGCATCCCACACATAAACACTCCAAAAACGAGGTTTCGAGCATGGGCAGATGATTTGTCCCTGGATTTTGTGAAGAAAAGTCAGCATTGCTTGATTTGTAATGACTTTGTCTCAATCCCGTGCTTCGAGGATGACTGGCATATGGCTTCCACCTTGTGGATTGGACTGAGGTCATATTCACTGGTGCTTCCTTGCCTTGCCAATATTTTTTGACAGTACGAGCCAATGAAGTTGGCACGCTGGTATTCACTTCTTCGATCTTTGGAAAAGGTGTGGCATCCATTCCCATGGCCTTTTCAGGGAATTTGATCCTTCCTTTCTTGATTTGTTCCTGAATTCTGTCACGAAAAACATTGCAAGACTTAGTTGAATGAGACCAAGAATCATGCCATTTACAGTATGTTTTTCCATGCTTTTCTTCTGCAGTTGGTAGTTTAACTTCTGATGGCAGTTTGATGATCTTTTTCCTTAACAGGTAATCGAAGATTTCATCAGCCTTGGTTACATCGAAAGAATAGACTTTATTAATTTCTTTCTGCTTGAATTTTTGTCCTATAGTAACATTTTTCTGGACTAGAGGCTCACAGACACAAGGATCATGTTCTATGATTTCTGCAGCATCTATTTCATAGTTAGGATCTCTATAATACGTAGAGTAAGAAGAATTATGCCTATCGGTATCTTCTTCCAACAATGACTCATATCTAGTGACTTTATAGGTTAGGTCTGCAAAGTCTCTAAACTCAGTGGAATCGAACCTCTTTCGAAGTTCCCTTTCTAAACCATCTTGTGCTAACCTCACAAATTCTGCCTCTGGCAGTTGGAGTTTGCACTTGGTTCTGGCCCTTTTAAACCTAGATATGAAGTCTGCTACCTTTTCATCTAGTTTCTGCCTTAATCTAGCCAAGTCTGCCATTGAGACTTCAGGTTCTGCATGGAAGAATTGTGCATGAAACACCTCCTCCATCTGAAACCAATTGGTTATTGATCCTGGCGGTAGATTAGTGTACCAAGCAAAAGCTGGCCCAGACAAAGAATTTGGGAACAGCTTCAACTTCATGAAGCCATTCTGAGCCAAGTTCTTACATTGGGCAGAAAACCTAGCAATGTGCTCTACGGAAGACTGTCTTCCATCCCCATAAAACAAAGTAAAATCTGGGATTTTGAATTCCCTAGGGATTTGAAATGTTGCGTCTATCCATTCTGGATATGGCTTTCGATAGATCTGGGGTTGCACCCCCCGAGTTTGAGGTCCACAAACCTCTTGTATGAGACCCATAACTTGGTCTCTTAACACTGGGTTATCTACGAGGAGGTTCTGTCCTTGATTTGCTACAGGCTGATCTTGCCTTTCCAAATCATCTTCATGAACCCCACTGAAATCCCCTTGGTTTTCCCTAGGGAGCCTCCCATATGGTGGCTGTTGCATCCTTTCAGGCGCAACATGAGGCTGTGTATACCTAGGATTTTTCTCTCGAACGGTGGGGAAAGGGTCCCTAGCAATTGGCAACTCTTGACGAGAGTCTGATGGATTGATATCCCTTCTTTCTGGCCTATACCCTTGTTCGAGCTCTACGTCGTCCCCCCATCTCCCCAGAACAGGTTCGAAGAGAGGATTAACACTTTGTCTATTCCCAGTATTTCTTGGGGCTCCACTAGTAATACCATGAGACTGTCTAGGGACCTCCAATGGCTTTGTTGGTTTCACTGGCTCATACCAAGATTGTGGTATGTCCTCAGGAAACATTTTCTCTTTCTCTGGTCTAGACTTTATCTTACCCTGTCCAACATCCTCTCCAAGCCTTCCTTCGAAGGGACTTTGGTGAGTGCTAGAGTTGGCTTGGTTGTTTAGTCCAATATTCACTGGACTGTTCCTTGCTATCTCTGGGTTAGGTAATCTAGTTTTTATGCTTTTGATCATGGCTCTTTGAGTTTGAGCCATCTCTCTAAAAGCCATCATCATTTCTCTAAACATCTCATCCCTATCGCGGTCTTTACCACTAGCCTGCCCCTCTTGGACATTCGAAGGGAAAGTCGCAGGCCCTTGATAGGGAGGCATCTCATAAGAAGGCTCCTCCTGTAGAGGTTCCTCCATTTCTAAAGTCAATGGCTGAAAAGCTAAGCTAGCAGGCGTACCTGGTTCTATAACCTGCTCTGGCTCAATTTGTTCCCCTGGCTCCAAAGCACTAATAGGTGTCCCTATTGGCTTTCTAAGCCTCGGCATTTTGACACTTTCGGGTCCCACCGGGCGTGCCAAAAAATTGTTTGGGGGTGAATTAGTTCAATCAAAGGAAAAAGATTGTGTGCGGGCGTGCCAGAAAAGAACCAACTTCACGAATGAAATTATTCTTTTCAACGTGTTTTGAAACAACTAATTTATATCAGGCAACTGTGTTATCTGTTCAATTACCTCAACTAAGAGGATTTTTCCTTAAAATGTCAAACCAAGACTGAGGACTGGCTTCAGATCAAAAAAGATGATTGAACACAAACGAACCTGAATCTAATCAAAGGTAAGTTTGTATACAAACACTCTTAAGACCTTACTAAAACCAACGAAACAAATATAAGCACGCTGAATTTAATCAAAGAGCACTTATAACCAATCGAGACGATCGAACACAAACAAACCTGAATTAAATCGAAGGCAAATTTGTGCACAAATACTCTTGGATTTTTCTAAGACTAAGCAGAAATATAAGCACATTGAATTTAATCAAAGAGGGCTTATAAACGATTAATCTTTGGTAAGAGAAAGACTGGAAGAAATAGGAAACTTGAATTTAATCGAAAGTAGTCTTACATGCAAATAAGCTTTCAACTTACAAAGTAAACTAACTAAGTCCTAAACTAAGATAAATCCCCGAGCAATCATATTGAGTATGAGTTGTCAGTGGATAAGATTTTTTCGGGGGTTTTTCCTTCATCTTCTTCTCTTATTTATAGACGCCGAGCCTGCTTTCGAATTCCACGTCTTCAATTAATAGCCATGTTCTACTTCGAACTGCCCATGATTCCTTGAAAAATGGTTGAGTGGAGCCTTCGAACGGTTACTTGGATCTGCTTCCTCAAAATTCTTCTCTTTCCACGTTTGCTAATGCCGATCATGGCTGTTTTCCTTGGTTGTGGGCTTCCTGTTTTTGTGCAACGTGGGTAATTGCAGCACGCCTGGCTTTGTAAATGATTCCCTGCTTAACTTCCCATGAGTCGAGGGATTAATCATCATTGGATGAGTTTTAATAAGTAATCAACGGCTAAACTCAATTACCATTAAATTACCCTTAATTGAGGCCCAAACGCCGCCGTTTCCCATCAAAATGATACCGTTTAGTACTAAAATAATATCGCCATTAGCCCTATGATTCCATGTATCTCGGGCCACAATGGGATATGTTCTGATAGGCCAAAGCATTGTTTGATGCCACGTGTAATTTTCTCATTGGGTGACATATTTTAGGATGTAAACAGTTACCAGTAGTGAAGTAGATAGCTGTGAATGGTTTCTGTTGAGAACGTGGTTTAGGAAATGTAGGATTGAAGTGGAAGAAATTAAAACTGAGGGCTGAATATGGGAATCGGGGTCAAACTTTGGGGTTCAAAATGTAATTGTGGCAGGGAGAAAGAAAAAATCTTTTTCTTGTTTGACGAGTCCGCTTCAAAATAATACTACAACTACCGCTTCCATAGAGAGATGACTTTTTCTGCATTCCCACTCTTTTTCTTCTGGCTGCTGTTTTTTTTTATTATTATTATTTTTTTAATCAAATAATTTAGTGATACAGTCAAACACTACAGGCACAGGTAATATTGTATTGTATAGTAGAATCAATTACAGTAGAAGAAGAAGAGAGTTGGTATGGTATACACTATACAATACTCCTACATGGGTATGGGTGGTGGTTGGTTGGTTCGGTCGTTGATTATTCTCACTTTATCGTCAAACATCCCAATTTTTTGAGGGGATTCTTGCCCTTGCGTACTTCCCTTCCTTTTCCTTGCTTGTTTGATTTTCAAACTTGCTTTTGTGGTAGTGGCGTTGATTGCTTGCTACTCCATATCCTGCAAATTACATCCGGGCTTCTGTTCTGCTGCAGCGATAAACCAAAAAAAAAAAAAACCACTATGTATTTGTAGGCAATATTCCCATATACTGCTATACAATTACATGTAGATGGCGGCAGCAGGAGGTAAGGACAGTGCACGGCAACTGAGGGCGGCCGCGGAGACAGCAATAGGGTCAATTGGGTTGGGGTATGATCTGGCCGTCGATTTGCGGCTCAAGTACTGTAAGAAGCAGCAGCATAATGATCCGAGGTTGATCACCATCGACCAAGATGATAAGGTTCGTGACATCACCATCCCTGGCGGAATTTTGATCCAAAATGTCTCCAAATCCATCAAGTGCGATAAAGGCGAAAGGTTGCGATTCAGCTCCGATGTTCTCTCTTTCCAACAGGTACACACACACGTCTATAATCCTTGAGCACGATTGTTCTTGGTTCGTTTCTTCAAAGCTGCAACAGTAGGCCATTGCATACATAGATCGAATTTTGGTTTGACTTGGTCAAACTTTGCTAATTTTGTACTAATTAAGTTTGTGAAAATGAGCAGGCATATCCAGATATGCGAATGGGATATGGAGTAGTACTTGTTTTATGCAAAATAAAACAAATAATACGAGACTGTTGGCTTATCGGTCTAATATTGTGAAATCTCTTTGGGTTGCGTCAATGGTAGAACTTAAAGCCGCGTTACAATTTGCACATGTTTCGCTTCTATGCATTTTGAATGGCAGTCATGGCTAGTGTTTGCATTTATTCACTTGTGTTCATGTGTTATGACTTTTGGCTTTATTTCTTGGAGTGCATTTTCTTCCTAGCTACTGTAATGATCACAGAACAATTACGACCTATGGCAATGCCAAACAGCAAATAGTTTGATATCATCCTGGGAGCTTAAATGCTGCTTTCGCCTACTAATCCTAACAATCTTTGAAAGAGAAAAGCTATGTACTTTATTTATATTAACATGGAGTACTGAAAGTGAAAGAATTGGAGATTTAAAAGCTTTATTAGCATTCGAAATTGGGTTGCTGACATGCTGTGCATGACATTCTTGTGAAACTAGCTTGAATTCTCGTAAATTTAATATGTGTATTTGCACCTTTAACTTGTACATGATTTTTCTTCTCTTTTTAGATGTCAGAGCAGTTTAACCAAGAACTCTCACTTTCTGGTAAAATTCCGACGGGCCATTTTAATGCTGCATTTGAATTTAGTGGTTGTTGGCAGAAGGATGCTGCCAACACTAAAACCCTTGCTTTTGACGGGGTCATCATAACTCTCTACAGCATTGTGTTAGAAAAATCCCAAGTGGCACTGCAGGATCATGTTAAACTAGCTGTGCCATCATCATGGGATCCAGCTGCTTTGGCAAGGTGAGTTTATGAAGTACACCTAATCCCTTTGCTGTATTTTACCCAAAGAGAATTCTCTCTGCTTATTATACAGTTTAGCAATATGTTTCTCAAGCATTCGAAAATGAGATGGTACTTTAATTAACTTGATTTTACTAAATGGCTGTATCTATTTTTTTTTGGTAAATTATGATCTCATTAAGCAAAGTAGCAAACAGTTAACAAACAAGAAGGAGCTAATCCTTATACAATCTCACAAACCAGAACACATCTGGAGCACTATTATAGTAACCCACACAGCCAATCGTTGTAATTACAATCTCACAAACCAGAACACATCTGGAGCACTATTATAGTAACCCACACAACCAATCGTTGTAATTTTTAGCCATGTTGTCCCATTGAAGTGGAGATTTTGTTTACTACCAAAGACAGAAGGTTTTGCTATGATACAGGTAGCAGACCCAAAGGTTATACGGAAGCATAAAACATATCATGATAAATGCTGGCATTCATTACCGGAAATGATTCTTCTGCTCTTTTCATCAAGATTTTGCAACACCCCATCCCATATCGGAAGGAGAAACTTTTATGTATAACGGGTATACCAACCCCATGGTATCCCCTTCCGGTTCGTTTCTCATTTTTTGGCCATTTTCCGATCACATTTGGATGATCGGCTCCGTTCATTTTGTAGAGTTCGGCGAGAACTTTAAGCATACAAAAAATATTGTTCATCGAATTTTATGAGGTAGAGGATCGGCACACGTGAAAATTGAAGAAAATCAAAACTGGGTCCAAAAAACACACTGAATCGGAACCCAGTTTTGGTTTTTTTCCCATTTTCACGTGTGCCGATCTTGTATCAAATAAAGTCCGATAAACACGATTTTTTGTATGATTAAGGTTCTCGTCAAACTCGACAAAATGAACAGAGCTGATCATCCAAATGTGATCAGAAAATGGCCGGAAAATGAGAAACAAACCGGAAGGGGATACCATAGGGTTGGTATACCCGGTATATATAAAAGTTTCTCGAGAGTCTACATGGATGTTCTTGGATATTATAACAAACTATGTGGGCTACTACTAGTACCTTAGACTTAAGCAGTTTGGGCCATGTGGTGTGGCTTGTGGATCAAAATCAAGGTACTAGGTTAGTGATCTGCTTGGGGTGTTACAGATTTTGCTACCTTACTCCTGTGTCAATGGAAGCTTAGGAATCAGCTACATCACCTCTTCAATCAAGGGACTAGGTTAGTGATCTGCATGTGTCTTCTTGTGCATTCCAGGTTTATTGAGAAGTTTGGTACCCATGTTATCGTTGGTGTGAAGATGGGGGGAAAGGACGTTGTGTATGTCAAGCAGCAACACTCATCACCTCTTCAACCGGCTGACGTACAGATAAGATTAAAGGAGGTGGCTGACAAGAGGTTTAACGATGGAACTGGACAATACAGTAACGACCCTCGGAAGTTGTATGAGAAAGAAATGGTTTGCCACTAACTAAGATATTGCACATCCTTTCGCAGTTCCTGATTTTAAAGCTCAAAAGAGGCAAATATATTGTGTTTTTTTTTTATCGATGCAAATATACACTGTTCCAGCTCCTTGAATGATGATATTGAAGTGTTTTATGTAGTAGGGTTTGTCTTTTTGCTTGATGCGTATAATGGTATACTAATTACAGGTATGGAGTCTTGTTATGTCTTTGTCGCGTCTAATGCTCTACTAGTGAAAGGCATGGGGAATAGATCTTTTTGTAGGATGTTTGAAACCTCAGATACAACACGTATTACAGAATGTAAGAATCGATTATTCCAATAAATTTAGACAATGCTTGTGTACCATTCAGAATTCCAGAAGTTATTTTTGGCTGTATAGGTGTACATGATAGACAATAACGGATAGGAACCATAGTTCTAAGGTACAAGGCTGGCTGCACTCTACAAATTCTGCCTTATAATGATACAAGTGAAATCAGGCTTCATATATAAAATTTAGTCATAAATGAGCTCCAGCTGGGCATCATTAGGACGTCTAATCTATGTTCTATCAGAAATTCATCTGTCATTGGGACCAAAAAAATGTCTTCTTTATTTCACTGTTTGGTACAAATATTGTCTTGGTCGAAGAGAGGGCATCAGCATACGATTGTATTGGTAATTGTTTTGATCATGGTTGTTAGAATCGTACAATTCGGTATGATTTGGCAGTAATTGATACCAGTAGGCTGCTTGAATGAGAAATAGCTGCAAATCGTGAGTGAGTTGGAGAATCGGTCATCCGAATCGGTGAATCGTCTGATTCATTTACAATTTTTGGAATTCCTTTCTTTCTCTCTTTTTTGGCATTTTTGTTGTTGGAAAAGGGTTCAAACTAATTTTTTAAGGTCTTTAGTAAATTTTTGGAATTCATTTCCTACTCTCTTTTTTTTTGGGGGGGCATTTTGGTTGTTGGAAAAGGGTTCAAACTATTTTTTAAGGTCTTTAGTATTATTATATGTCATCTTTTGTCTATATTTCTCCTTATGTAGTATTATAGGTAATAAGAACGGGAGATTTATTACAAGAGTGGATAGAAAATGAGAAAGAAAAATGTAATACAACCACCCTATAGTCCTTCTAAGGGTTTGTTTTGTACTTTAATCTTTTTCAGAAAAAGGACAATAAGTAGGGTTCATGAATCCTCATCTCTTGGAAGTTACAATAGAAGCAACTTACCTATTACTCCACAGTATTATCAAGTCATCATTTAAAAGAAGCTTTTTATTGATTTGGGTCTAACACTTTCATTATAGTTTTTATTTTTGTTACCCTAATCAATAAACATATGTTTCCATGCATTATAGAACTCATGACCGAATCGGATCGATTCACGATTCGGAATAGGACCATTTCGATTCTCGATTTGATTCACGATTTGACAAGAATGGTTTTGATTGCTCTGATGGTAACTCCATGTACTGTTTCTAAAGGGCGTATATGTTCCATGGACAGCTACTGCAACTTCTTAACTTATGTATGTTCTGTATTCTAGCTTGAGATCAAGGACCAAGGGCTGCCCTTCATGGACTCCAGTACATTGAGTTCTTACTCTCCACAAGAGGTAAGCATTATTACAGAAAAGATTTTGAGTTGATTCTCTACTATTGTTTGCATAACTTAAGAGCCTGATGATTTTTGGTATATTGACCCCATATGCATGTCAGAGCTAAAGAACTTCCATCGTTCTAATCCACCAGTGCGTAATCCATAAATATGTCTGTTCAAGGTTTCGAGTGACCATTGGACTTTATTTTACTCTCTTGAGCCTTCTGACTTTCTTTGTATGCAGGATATTACATTCTTCTGGAAGCGGAGAGGTGGAAACAATCATAAAAATTTACCACACGACAATTGGTGTCAGACAGTTCAACTCGAACCTGATGTGATCTCAATGTCTTTCATTCCGATCTCGTCTCTGTTGAGCGGAATTGATGGAAGCGGATTCTTGACCCATGCCATCAATCTCTATCTGCGCTGTAAGCAAGAAAGCCTATTTTATTTATGCTATTACTATCACTACTGTTATAGCAGTTTGTGTCAGCGGATTTGTCTTGATAAGTGACTGAAGTAGTCTCACATACTGTATTGCAATGCATGGTTTGTTTGTGCTCCCTGAAAAAGTATTTCTTACCAAGCATTATTTGGGGTGAATTTTCTTATATGTTCTTTTTCTTTCTGAATCAATTAAAAGCTCTGGTAAACTTCAGGAAGTTGAGAACTAACTTTCAATGAAAGATGTATATTTCATGGTCTTCAATTTTTTATTGGCTCAACTTGAATTAGTATAGCCTTAACCAGCTGTTTGCTACAGAAATTCTATGTCATTTGGTCCCCTGTTGAATCTAGTGTTGTAAATTATAAATAGTCACAGAATAATAACATACACAATATGACTTTTGGATCTTTGAGCTTATCATTGTTAATACCCCCCCTTAGGTTTTCGTTGGCTTGGAACTTGCTCTCAGGAGGCTAAACTGTGGATCCGTAATTAGCTAATGTTTTGTAATAGGCAATAAGGTGGATGTGCATTGAGTTATTACTTTATAGCTTTGATCTGGAAGAATACTGAAAAGGAATTTGTGTTCCTTGGGTTCCTATCTCCATATTCTCCTCTACGAGTAGTTATTGGAGTTGAATCAATTTGGGTGTTAGATCAACACTCGATCGTACGTTTCTGTTCCATTGACTGCAGTATCTTGATGGGGACAAGATGCCGCTGCTAAATGTTAGGAGTCTTTTCTGCTCTAGTTTGTTAGGGAGTCGAGAGAAAGCAAGCAATCCTTCCCTTGATCGACCCCTTTGACCTGTTATATATTTGTGGTGTTTAGAATGGTGTATAGGCTCTGTTGATTGAGTAGTATCTCTTTACGTGTTGTTGGCTATTTGGCCTTTCGTTCTATGCTCTTTTGTACATGGGTGGCCTCCCGTTGATGCCTTTCCAATAAATTTACTACCGATAAAAAAATGATTTTTTTGACATCCACCAGAGCAATGAGACATGAATTTTTTTTAGATGATTTTGATATTTAGAAACATACCTATAAGACGAGCCCATGTAACATTGCTCAACTTGATGTTATTAATCGATTTATTAAAATTGAGCTGTTATAAAAAACCCCATGCAAGTAAAACTGTCTGAAAAGTACAATAGGAACATGTAACGACATTACCATCTTAAACCTCCGGGAAAATGATGCAGAAATCAGTGCAAATGGCATTATTGTCTAGCAAAATTTATGTAGCCCTGCAGGAAGAAGATGTGATGGAGAAGAGAAAGGGGAAGAAAGGAGAGAGAAGAAGGTAGTGACAGGACACTGAGAGATTGTTGACTGACATGCTAAAGTGGATATCGCTTATGAAAATTATGGTGTAAGTTCATTGATCTAATGCAATTGAGCCCTAACATGTGCTCATGTGCATCGACTGGTGTAGGTATACGTTTGAGCGTTCACATTGTCATGTCCGTGGATATGGAGAAGACTTGGTTTCATTTTCTCAAATACTCCTTTTATTCATTAGATGAATGGTGTTTACAGAATAACATAGTTATTTCATGCATAATGCGAGTCTTATGCATGGTTGTTTGCTACGTAGGCATACATAATGCCTGGATGTCCAACTATGCCGTATCTTTCTTCCCTGGTTTGAAATACTTATGTACATTATTACAGTTCCTCCTCCATAGGAAAGTTATACTATTTTATGATAGGTTCAGTGTTTTGGGCTTGTTATGTTTTTTGTCTGCTTGTTTCAGTGTAAAAGTTGCCTTACCGTCATTAGATAATGATATTTCAGAATACTTATCTGTCAATTATTACCTTTTCAATTTCGGGGTTCTAGTACAAAATACCAATTTGTGTTGACTTTTATGCAATGAATTTTCTAAGTTTGAACCTTTGGTTTCTGAATGCAGATAAACCACCAATTGAAGAACTTCATCAGTTTTTAGAGTTTCAACTTCCAAAGCAATGGGCACCAGTATTTGGTGAGCTTGCTGTTGGTCCGGAGAGGAAGCAGCAAAGTGGTGCATCTTTACAGTTTAGCCTTATGGGCCCCAAGCTGTATGTCAACACTAATTTGGTAACGCTCCTAACAGTTTAGAAATACTAATGTCTTTGTTTTCCGAGCCAATTTCTGTTTTTCTTGGAATCATATTACATAGTTTACCACTCCTTTAGTTCAATATCGTCATTAGTCTTTTGTCAGGTTGGTGTTTGTTATTCTTTTAGACATACTGGCCAAGACAAGGACTTAAGGCCAGCTTATATAGCTGAGGTAATAAAAACAAGCTATGCAAGATCCACAATGTTCTAGAAATCAACCAAGTAAACATCATATTACTTTTAGTTTGCCCCTTAGTTGCTTATTACTTTTAGTTTGCCCCTTAGTTGCACGAAGCGGGTGCGGGAGCGGAAGCGGGTGCGGGAGCGGAAGCGGGGGCGAGAGCGGGGGAGCGAGGGAATATAGAAGCTCCCAAGGTTGGGAGCGTGAGAGGAGCGTGTACATATATTATGAAAATAATGTAGTATAGAGTATTCCACTGTAAAAGTACAAAAATTTATGAAGAAAAAATATGGGCCAAGTCCTCCATAAGTGTAAGAAATGGGCTGGTGGTACAACATATGATTTTCTTTTCAAGATATCATGACTTAGGCCAAATATATGAGTTCATCGAAGACTAATTAATAAAGCCAAGTGATAAATCCTTGGTTTTCTATACAAATATCATACAAAAGCTCCCATCTTTGTAAGGAGCGAGCTCCCACCTCGATGGGAGCGAGCTCCCGTCAAGCTCCTTACTTAGGAGCGCAAAAGCGGGCTCCCAAGGTGGGAGCGGCACCATTTTAGGAGCTCCCTGCAACTAAGGTTTGCCCAGCCTTTTTTTATCTTATTTTTTTTTATTTAACTACATTAGTATATGCTATGTATAGCTATCAAGCTGAATTTGCATATAATATACCCAACTACACAAGCAAATGTGTACATAAAAAAGAGCAGGCACTATGGCCATGATTCTCTGGGGCTTAGAATACTAAATTAGGGTGCCAAGCTTGATCACTAATATGAATAAGCAGCCCAGTTCACTTGAGCGTGAGCCAGCCTATCATTTAGAAATAACGCCTCAGTTCACCCTATTTCAGATCCGGGATGAGATGCTTATAAAAGATGAACTAGATATGGATAGTTCCATTAAGATTTCATTGTTAATCAAAAACCCAAATTCCGATTTATTTCATGTTGTGTGCATCTTCAATGCTCTTTTGAATTCCAGGAAGATGATATTCATTGATAAATTATAGGTTGGTTGGATCCCTTTTCACAAGCAGCGATTTGTGTGCAAATTAAAAATGCTTTTTGTGATGAACTGATTGCTGCACAAATTTGTTGACCACTATGGTGCTGAAATCCACGACAGGTAGATGTGGGTAAGAGGCCAGTTACTGGCCTACGACTCTATTTGGAAGGAAAAAGAAACAACTGCTTGGCAATTCATATGCAGCACCTTTCCTCCATGCCAGAAAGCTTCCAACTTCAGGATGAACCAAATCAGGGCAACTCCCAAAAATCTTCTTACGATCGCAGGTACTATGAAAAGGTCCAGTGGAAGAGCTTCTCTCATGTGTGCACCGCCCCTGTTGAATCTGACGAGGAGCTCTCCATTGTTACTGGGGCCCAGTTCGAAGTTAGGGACTCTGGCATGAAGAAAGTTCTTTTTTTACGCCTCCAATTTTCCAAAGTCATGGGTGCTATAGTGGTGAAGAAACCTGAATGGGATGGTTCCCCAGCCCTGGTTCAGAAATCTGGAATTCTCTCAACATTGATGAGCACTCATTTCTCCACAGCTCAAAAACCACCCCCGCGGCCATCTGACATAAACATAAATTCTGCGTTGTATCCTGGTGGGCCACCTGTTCCAGCACATGCAACAAAACTTCTGAGGTTTATCGACACAACGGAGATGACAAGAGGAGCACAAGACCCACCTGGGTACTGGGTCGTGTCTGGAGCAAGGCTTATGGTTGAGAAAGGTAAGATTTCTCTCCGCATCAAGTATTCTCTCTTGACTGTGATATTACCTGATGAAGAGGTTCAATTGCAGTTCTAGAGTAAGTCTAAATTGGCGTTGTAGGGACTCTGAAAAACGGGGGAAAAAAAAAAGGGTGAAGAAATAGGGGGTTGGTATTTGTTTCTATGGTGCGTTGGAGCAAATACTTTTACAAATTCTGATTTCAAGAAAGTGTTGGATATGATATGATTTTGTTGGGACTTGGGAGGTTCATTGAAGTGTTTGTATAGTAATTTCTCTTGAATGAATTTGGTCTGCTACATGATTAAGAAACTAGATGTGCTTTCTCGGGTCTTTGGTGGTGTATCCGTCGACATTTTTTATTTTACAAGACAACGATGTGTGTAAATGTCACTGAAGTTTTTTTGTTGAATGTTATTTTAATCCTAATACATAAAAGGAGAGCACCACTTTGATGTCTCCTTTTTTTTTTCCCTAGTCATGTTTCCCTAAAATATCACAGTTACACATCTCTTAACCCAAATCTCAAGAGAAAATTCGTACAACAAAAAATAAAAATAAATGACTATGCCACACAGATTAACCACAGCTCCACTCTCTCTCTCGCTCTCCCTCTCTGCATATCTGGACACAGGAACACAACGATTTAATGTCGTTTAAAAAATACACGTTTCGGCCATGGCAGAAACAAAAAAACGTTAAGAGAAATATTGCTTCGAACTCCTCCATACTGGTAATAATTGCTTTCATTACTTTTCTGCATTTTCATGTGTTTAATTTTATTTTTTTAAAGATAAAAAAAGAAACCCATTTTGACACACTTCATAGTCGTTTCTCATCTGTTGGGCCTCATAAAGGAATTCACAGCACGCGGTTGGGAGTCAAACCCAGTCAAAGGATTCTTGAGGCCCCTACTAATTTCCAAGTGACGACAACTGGGCCCACCCTACGGGTTAAGATCAATTACCTTCGGGACTTTTCAAGGAAACATAAACTTGTCATAGATATCAAATAAAGACAGCTTATCTCATAGATTTCCTTTGGGACTTAAACATATGAAACTCACCTCATGCCTAGGGCTGTCCAATGAACCAAACTACTCGAATTCGAGCTCATGTTCATTAGCTAAAAACTTATTTGAGATTGATTCGTCAAAAGTTTATTTGAAGGTCATTAAGGTTTCAAACCCAACTTGAATAAGCTACTCATAAAACTTCAAGATAGTTAGTATTGAAAGGCTTGTCTTTGGTTTGATTAAAACTCGTTTGAGATTTGACTCTTCTTGTGAAACACTAAGCTCGAATATACTATTGAAGCTCATTAAATTTTCAAATCAAGCTTGATCAATTACCATTGGCTCGTATATAATCCATACTCATACCGAACTACTATCAATTTGCAAGATGTACAAGCACCAGTGATTGCTATATATACTCTTGACCTAATTGAAATGAATTAACCTTCTCCCTAATATTTGACCATCCTCCAACGAACTCCACTTCTCCCAAAATATAATTTTTAGAAAAACTTCAAATCAGATCCATCTAACGAATTTCAGTAAATAATTTTTTGAAAATATAGATAGAGCAGTCTACAATAATCAAATGAAAACAAAAGCAAAGCTGTTTAATTTCAATTAGCAAGTGCATTTACAAAATTCTGACTGCCAGTAAGAATGATGTTGGGCACCTTGCCAGCTGCGAATAGATTATTCGTAAAACATTAAGAGATTTATTTAATAACGCAACCACCGGTCCACCAATTACCAGCATCATTATACAATTAATGCACAATTAATAATACTCCATATGATTCATTCACCCTATGCCAGACTACACTACACTAACCAAAACAAAAGGAAAGAAAATTCAGCCAACATTTAACTCCAGGCAAAACTATAGTACGGAGTAACATATACTCCTACTATATATCCATTGGCTATAATATTATATTATATCCCTGTTACCCTTAAAAATTCCTAATTAAACAACTAGGAGTACGTACTTCATCAACTATTTCCCGTGCCCAACTAACTAATTTAATCAGAAGACTCTTCAGTACTCGTGATAATTAATCACTAAGACACAGTAATGTGTTGACCAACTCAAGTTCGTGTAATATTGACTTTTTCTAAACTACTCTCGAGGATAATTTTTTGGGATAAGTAAATTTTGAGGATATTGAGTTCACTTGTAGCTCACGAAAACAACTACATAACCAATTAGTAATATCCATCCTGCCCCAGTGCGTAGGTTGTCGACCATGTACCTAAGATGGGGACAAAGCATATGAGGTTAACTGCATTGTTAGGAAAACAAATCGACAAGTTGAGGGTAAACACGAACCTAATTACATCCCACTGAGAAGATTATAAACCTTACGAACAAACTTCAATAGAAAGAAATAAATTGCAAAACGCAGATACTTGCTACTCCAAACTCTGGAACCTAATAAGAAAATAAAATTAAGGATCAAAAGCCAACTTTAGCTTTTACTTCGTAGATTTGAGGTTAAGATTGATTAGGTGTGGTTTGGTTCAACTTTTGGTACATAGTTAATATATACCATGCTAAATGTAGGTATTTAGTGAATGGCCCGTTTAAGGCACTTAATTTCCTACAAAATCTGGCAGTTACTTAAACCACCCACATGTTCTAACCATTACATGCAACATGAGATGTCGTAATACTCGTATAGTAAGATCGATATGCAAAAGAAAACCAACCCAATATTACATTTAGAAAAAGGAGAAGGAAAAACACACACATAGAACTTGTGTTGTCTCCTTCGCCCCCCGCCCCCACACCCCACCCCCCCCCCCCCCCCCCAAAGTCAGGAAGTCTATCAAAACCGAGTGGTTGAATGGTGAGAATTGTGTCTCAAATAAATTTATTGGCAGGTGAGTGAATTCAAGCATTATATGCATTTTCCCTTTGGTAGACTAGGATTGGTTGGTTAGCATCAATCCTATCTATTTTTATTTATTGTGGTCTGTATCATTAGTACTATATCTAGTGAACACTTCCACTATAAAAAGGGACCTAGCTAGCTCTCCCGATAATAGCTCATAGAAACAATTAAACATCCATATATTTAAAATCATCTCAAGCTCACATATATTTAGTTCTATTAGCTAGCCTAGCCATGCTTACTGCAACTAGTACTGAAAAGAGGAGCAGCAGCAGCAGCATACTTGTATTAATTTGGAGCAAGTGGGTATCTTGGTAAATACCTGTTGAGGGCATGCATCTCCATGGGACACCCCACTTTTGCCTACGTCCGCCCTATCCAATCCAATATTTCAGATCATAGTTCAAAGCTCAACTTTCTCAAGGAATTCCAGTCCATGGGTGTCACTTTTATCCAAGTTAATTACGTTCTATATACATATATACCCTCCATGCATGCCCAGGTACTAGTATGTATGTTATTGGATTAAATTAATCAATTTCACTAACGATATTTATATTGCAAGTACAGGGAGAATTGGATGATCATCAGAAGCTAGTTTCTGCACTTGGACAGGTAGAAGTTGTGATCTCTGCACTGGCAGTGCCTCAACATCTTGAACAGCTCAAAATCATTGCTGCCATCAAGCAGGCTTGAAATATAAAGGTGATATACGTTTATATTTATACCCTTGTTATCAAACAAACTAGCTCAACTAGACACACACACACACACACACACACACATATATATATCCGAACCTAGCTAGTCACGGATCAAAAAAAAAAAAAAAACCTAGCTAGTCAATTAATTCCTGCTAGCAATTTAGAACTTAATGGTGCATGCAGGAATGGCTGTTTTAAAATTTAGTCGTGCCGTGTAGTACTTTTTTTTTTTTTGCTCGGCAGCTGCAACTCAATTGTCAAATACTGTTACATTATGATGTGCAGAGGTTTGTTCCATCGGAATTTGGCAACGAAGCTGACAGGTCAAGCGGACTGCCACCATTCCAAGCTAAAATTGAAAACAAGAAGATAAGGAAGGCAACAGAGGCGGCTGGGATACCCTACGCCTATGTCTCCGCCAACTCATTTGGCGCCTATTTTATTGATTACTTGCTCCACCCTAATACTAGTACTAATCAAGTTACCATCTATGGCAATGGTGAAGCCAAGGGTACCTACCTATTACCTAACCTACCCCCCACCATTTACTTCGTCTTTATGTATCGTTACCAAGAGTACTGCGGCCTCAAGACACACACACACACAGAGCAGTCCACAGTACGTACTTCATTTCTTCTTATTCTTTCTTTTCATTTCAAGGGATGTTGATGTGATTTCACAACATTTCACTAGCAAATAACAATTGAATCTAATTTGGTCACTCGTACTTCTACTAATTAAGCCAATCATTTTCCGGTTCTTGCCGCAACACGAGATATATCTTATTGCACGATGATTCATGATAGCACCAAGTGATCACTGTTACTATAGTTAAAAGGAGTAGTAATTGTTGTCGGAAGTGATCAGATAAAGAAGTACTGGGAGCATGGGCATGAAGAAGTTGATATTTGAGAGAATGTAGCCCATTTAGCATGGCATTAACTTATTGACAGCTCAAAGTAGTAACGCTATAAACATACCCACATTTTTCTCATCATGTTGGGGTACCTGTCCCAGAGAATGTACGGCGGCCATACTTCACTACATATTCGTAAAAGGGGATCAGATGAGTTTCAACTCACAGAGGATGACTTGGAGGCCTCCAAACTCTATCCAGACTACAAATACACTTCTGTCAATCACCTCCTTGACATTTGTTTGGTTAATCCTCCCAAACCCAAATGGGCTTCTTTTTCTTAAAGACAGAAGATATTGGCGCATGCCTCCTGTTACAACTTGATTCTCCACTAAATAAATAAATACATTATACACACACACGCGTGCGGTTCTTTTCCTACATGTAATCATCTATACGTGCATCCGAAATAAGGTTTACTCCAGGCCAAAATCCAGCAAGATGCAGGTGTTGCATTTTATTAAGCCTCAACATCAACTGGCTATTCTGATCATGAAGACAATGATGCATGTTTGCCTTATATGCTTGTACTTTTGTTTACTTGGGGCACGTTTGATTTCCAATCTCTGACTTCTGTTGACGGGATTACCTAGAGCCTAGAGGGCAACCTCATAACCCTCATGATTATCTTGTTTCTGTATATTACTATGCTTCAACGATCCGATGTGGTTACCTTGTAGCTACTACTAGTAAAAAAAAAAGAAACCTAAATTAAACCGACAATGGAAACACCTACAAAGTAATTTCCCTTGTACACATTTGCATCATAAAGTGAATTCCTTGGAATGAATAAAGAACGAACTAACAGTAAAAGGGTCAGAACCTGAACATCTGTAGTTAAAACCCTTGAAATTGAAAAACGACGTCAAAACGAACGTAAAAACAGCTTTGACTTGGGATAATGAGCACGGTCGAGAAATAAGAAGCAATACCGCAATTCCATATCCAATACGGATGCACATGTACATTTACAAGGTGGAGACACCTGCCTGCAGTTAAACAAATATGAGAAATCAACTCAAAAATCCAAAAGAAACAAATAAATTTACCTTGAACCTCAGCATGCAATGACAAGAAGCACAAAATGGGTTCTCACATCTGTAACTATGAACTTGTCCGACAAACTTAGTGATGGCAACAACCACTGTGACAAATATATTGGTGAATTATGATGCTTGTTGTCTTCACCTTCATCACAACAAAGACAAAGGAATTCCAGATTCAGCGAGGAAATGCTAAGAAACCAGTTATCTGCACCAAGCATGAAAATGGACAGGCAGGGAAGGGCCACAAATCCTGCTTCCTAACCTGAAGCTCGTACAAGTACTCTTTGTGTGACAAAGGACTGCAGCAATTAAATGCACAAAAGTGTAAGGACACCACTGTAATTATCTCTGATGCATTGGAATAAATACATAGGTAATATTGCAAAGTCCACAGTATTTCGCCGATAAAAAAAAAAAAAAAAAAGTCCACTGTATTTCACTCTTTCCCAGATTAGTTTTCAGCTGTAGGTAGGATTCACATGAATGACAAACTCTGGTTGCAAATAATAATTTACCAACTCCAGACGCTTCCCACAAGAAGCATTTTACATGGAAATGTATACATTCTCCTTTTCACTTTATTTCTGCAAACATTGAGGGTAATGCAGTCTGACATAACCTAACGTTCTCCATGAGGTTCAAATGTAGAGACTAAAAATTTTAGTTGCATATTTAACAACACATGGAATGAAATCATCATAAGTGGACTGAATTATGTGCTTTGCTGTCTGTCATCAGTAAAATCCACAATACGAAAAATGATAAGCAGTCACTCATAAACCTTCAAGATGAAACTATGTAACTTTGTCAAACAAAGGTGGGGAACGAATTACCAAAAGAAAATACCTGCCAGATTGAAGGCATGTATTCACGATATGGAAGTTTCTGAGGACCACTCCCCAGTGTTATCAAATCCGAGGCGTTTTCTGAATACCATTTTTGGGAATTCCTGTTACAAAGATGTACTCAATAGCTCAGTGTCTTTCTACAACTTAATCTTCCACGAAAATAGCACAATTTTGTGTATAGACCTGTCGTTTTGGGGACAAGCAGAAAACAAAGGGGATATAGTCTTCCTTTAGGGCGATGTCCTCCTTAAAAAAGGAATGTTTCCTTGTTTTTTTGTGTATAAACAAGACTGCAAGACCATCAATCAATATTCTATCCAAGGTAAAAGGGGAGGGAATTGAACTCTAAACTTTAATGAAATTGGAACACGCACCCGACCACTTGGACTGGCTTGCAACTTCGGAGAAAAAGTAACGTTTTGGATGCCGTCTCCTTACTTTAGAGGGATCTCTTCATAGGAAAGGCAGAATATAAAGACGGGCACATTGAATAATTGAAACCCAAAGCTCTTCGGCAATATTTTTCTTGCACCAATATGTTTACTTACTCATACATGCTTCCACCACAATCTTCTATACCTCCCATTAATTAAATATATGTCACAATCTCGTGTGCTTCCCGTTGGTCATTTTCAAAAAAAAAAAAAAAAGGAAAAAAAATTCCACTTAAGAGAAGAACTGTGGCATTTGCACATCCCATAACATGTAATTTATAGGTCATTTATGAAGGAAATTAAACAGAAACTGATCCATCAGATTTTTTGATGGATTACCTTTTGAGTTCCCCAAGATTTGCTGCTTTTGTAGCTAAAACAAGCATGGGATGCACCAGCAAAAGTTTTCTGATCTCTTGAATTATGCTTTCCGACACACTTTGAAGAGAGTGACATTTCCTACATGCAAAGCATCAACTGTATATCAGATACACTGAGCCACGCACTCAGATTGTAATGGTTACCGAAAGTGGACAACATATATGGACATGCAATAGACAGAAGGACCAACATTCATTCCGGTGCTGCATAAAAGGCAATAAGGTGTGCGAACTGATTCTGCATAAAAGGCAATAAGGTGTGCGAATTGATTATAAGAAAAATAAATTTGAAGTCTAAATTACATAATGGATGTTAGAAGGCTTTAAACTTAAGTGTGAAAGTTTCTACGCCAAAGGAAGAGCAAGGCGTTAGGGTTTGTCAGGAACCGATTGGCATGCTTAACTAGGGCCTGTTTGGGGGCTGTCTTCAGTATGTAAGAATGACCTGTTTGCTTTATTGAAGGAAGGAGATTATCAAGACAAGATGGAGATGATCAAATTCCCATTACTCAAAACACTACTGCATGGAAGGATTGCACATCTATTTATCAGTCTTTGTACACCTATTTATACTGGAACTAAGATCTCGAAAACACAAAAAACAGCAAAACATCCACAAAGTTTTGTGGAATTATCAGATTACATCATAAGCGGGCAACTAATCCCAAAAGAAAGACAACGGAAGTCCCATACCAAAACTTGATGATACTATAGAAACAAATGGCCCAATAAAATCTGCATTTACCCCCACAGCTGCAGTCTTAAAAGAAGAAAATGGAAAAAAGCGGTTGGGATGGTGGAGGGGTCGAGCAAATAAAAAGTAGAGATGCTACTCTATGAGTTAATGTGATCCCATTGATTTAATTACCTGTCATTGCCCTTTAGGGCCACCGATGTTGAAGCCCGATCAATCCAGTAAAAAGCTCCAATGCTGGAACAAAGAAGTTGAAGAATCAGATCTCGTTGATTCATCAAATTAACTTCCCTTGAATTTGATTTCAAGCACAACAAAACTTCCACAAGTTCACGATGCAGTAATGTTCGAGTTGAAACTTAGAAACTATGATTATTCCTTTATACATTGTTATTCAGTATTGTGCATCAAGTGAGATGATTTAGATTTCTTGCAGAATTTGATAGTGAAAGTTCATCACATCCATACATCTTTACAGTTCAATGTTCTGAAAAACTTGCCACAAACTCAATCTATAGGTCAGGAATGAGAACCATCTCTGGATTTGTTTTTGTTTCCTGTTTTTTCCTTTTGGTATTTAGGAGCATATTAAATGAAGTGTTTTTTAATGCTGTAATTATTCTTCAAGTTTAGAACTACGGAATTTATTGCTCCACTCATGTTGCAGTCAAAATAGTGTTGCATCAAATAATTTGCGGAATAGAATATTGACAGAAAACATGTAAACTGGTATATAACGAAGATAACGAATTGATGTTAAACATTATACCAGGTATAAAAATATAGGATCCCAATATATTATTAGTATGAACACAAACCTATCAATCATTAGGAAATGAACATCAACTCCGTGAGTATCTCTTTCCTTTTGGAGCTGATAATGTAACGTCTGTAATTCAAAAGACGAAAGAGCAAAGCAAGATCAAGAACATTCGCACTGTCAATATGTGCAATAATCTATCATTAAACATCAGAGAAGCACTAAAGAAACTAAAGGGCATAAGTCAAGTACCCTGCTTTATGCTCATGAGTTTGCTTCCACTGATCTTTGGTACAAATCATATCTGTGGCAGACTACACCAACTACTAAAAAACTCAATGTCAACTTTCTACAGTTTCACAATCACTTCTCTGGCTTGCCATCATAATCACAAGGTCCAATTTAGTTCTCCCCCCACCCCCCCGCATCGTTGTCGAAATGGGGCAATCTGTATTCATGTGAGTTTGAGTTGTGTATACTTCATCTCCTTCTCCATTTTGGAAGTTGCTTCTATCCACAAGTCCTTGCAGCTCCATTTTATTACTATTTTAAATGATTCAATTATGTTTCTTAACAACTAATAACTATGTATCGAGGGGAACAACACGAGATGGATAACAGAAGTAATGAAGGAAGGTTTACTCGGAGTCAGATCATTTAAAACCTTTATTCTATTATGCAATAACCAATTATAAGTGGAGGAGCTTCTGACCTTGAGAGCAGTAAGGAATTCTAAGCTATCGTAACAACGGACATACATGAACCGTCTCATGCATGAGGAAAACAATTCGCTGTCACACTCAACATCGGGGCCCTTCTTTTGGTAGCAATTGAAAGCATCAGCATCTCCTTGCTCCCAGTTAGGATTAGCCCTTGATCCTGGACAGGATTGAAGCCTTAGCACAATAACGCAATCGCTTGCTGAAGTATTTGAACAAATACAATTATACAGACAAGTTACTGTAGGTTACTAGAAAATTAAAATATTATGCATGAGGAAGCACGGAATAGCAAGGTAAAAAATGCAAAGCAGATGATACTGCGGCCAAAGTTCATGTTCGGTAGTACGCCCTCAAACCAATTGGATTTATTTCATTGTCATAAGGCTGAACTTATGACAATGGAGGAAAATGATTCATGTAGCCGACCCCAAGTGATTGGGACATAAGGCTCGGTTTGGTTTGGTTTATAAGGCTGAACTTACAGTTATCTTTTTCTACATTTTTATCATCAAGTCATATTTGGAGATAAATTTTGCGCACCTTTTACACTGATTCCTCACAAATCAAATAACACGTCGGATCATGCAATTTTATTTGTAAATGATGCATACACTGAAATGTACGCATAGATTAATTTGCACAGTAACTAAAGTACTAAACACAAGTCCAGTCATTAGTTCCTCAAACGGGAGAAAAAGAAAATAATCAAGGACAAAACAAAAATTGAAAATCTTAGATCAAAGAAGAAGAAACAAATTGAGCAGATCCAATATCTCCGTTGAAAGAACCTATTAGATTGTTAATCACCAACTCATCTAAAAGCTTAAGCTGTTAGAGAGAGGGGCAACTTTATTATTTATACCTTCAACACCCCCCTCACGTGTAGCTAGACTCTCCTCTATAAGCGGGCACGTGTAAATATTTTAACATTAGGTAGGCGGTGAGATTCGAGCACAGGATATATTGCCTGCTCTGATACCATATTAAATTGTTAACCACCAACTCATCTAAAAGCTTAAGCTGTTAGAGAGAGACAACTTTATTATTTATACCTTCAACAAAACCTAAAAGAACAGGCACAATCAGAAAAAATACAGAAGCAATCTCACTGGCAGCACCCAGGCAGCAATGCGTAACCAGCAGCGGACTAGTTAGAATTCCACTCTTTCACCTTTCCATGTAGCAGCGAACGTACTTTTGTTCTTCTAAATTGACGTTCAGGATTTCTATAATCCCAACCAGCCTAATAATATCATTTCATTTCATTTCATTTCTATTAAAAGAGCCAAATGTTTCTACTCCCTTGGTACTTGAAATGGAACATTCATGGAACCCAGAAATTCCAATGTTTCCACCGACACATACTGAAACATCTTGAGATTGTGCTAACCAAGCTCAAACATTCAGTTGTTTTGACACCTATTAGAAAGACCCAACGGCAACACTTCCATACACTACAAATTTTTAAGACCTTATCCGTGTGTTCCGGCTACATTTTCAATATGTTTCCACATTATTTCCATAACTTTTGATCCTTGGAACTTGGAAGTAGATATTAGATCCGCTTTGAATGCTTTTCTCCAATCATTCGTCACACACACCCCACAAAAATGAAATAAATGGTTTTTATTTTTTCCACTGAGTAGTAGATATAAGAGTCACGTTGAATTCTTCACTCCAATAATTCGTCACACCAGCACTGGATAAACAGGAGTAGGAATCCAGGGCGGTTGCTGAAAGCAGCTTCAGGGATTAAAAGAGGGGAAAGAATACCAAAGAAGGAAATATATGTTTAAATGTGTAATTGAAGCCTCAAAACCAGTTATTGCCTGACATTGTCTGTTTCGGAAACAGAAATATTTTCTGAAATCCGAGGGACTTTATGCCGCAATACAAATACACTTGATCTTAAAAGATACTCCATTAACCAAAAGAGGATATCAAGGGCATCCTTCTAATGAGCCCGACAAGGTCACTTCATAACTTTTGCCAGAACATCATGTTTCTTTGAAAAAGGCACAGATGAAGAAGACTAGACCCAATCAACAATCATATTCTACACCTATTTACAAAAGGACGGATTTAGCTTACCATTAGCTTCCATGATTCGATGCTTTAGTGCTTGTGAAAGGCGTAAAATCTCGAAGCGACAATCCAAGTCAAAGAACATTACTAAATTCCCCAGGCCTCCATAATTCACACCCTTCCACTCCTTAGGAAGAATGCAATTGACAGCAGCCTAATTATGAGAATATAAGCTATGAAATTGTATCTCAGAAAAAGTAAATGTTGTCAAACCATCATTAAGATCCCTTGTTGGAGCTTCCAAACAATTAGCAGTCGCAGTAGCAGTGGCAGTGTAGTACCTGTATTAAGAGGTGGGTTTTGGAAGAGGGAGAAGGGCCGACGATCTCAACAACGTTGCCTAAGCGAAGAGGAACCCTATCAAGGGGAGGAGGAAGCAACAAGGGACGCTCCCTCCTCGTAATCGTCCTTGAAAGCATTGCTTTTGCACTCTCCTCCCCTTCTAACCATCCTTCCACTTCTTCTCCTCCTCCTCCTCCTCCTCCTCCCATAAAATTATGAGAAAATTACCACTATGCTCCTCTGCTGCTGTTAATTTGATGATGGATATATTTTATTTATATTTATTAAATGCGAACGAAAAATATTATGATTCATTATGAAAGTGATCAGAACGGAATTGGTGGGGTTTGTAAAGTCTTGTATATGATTAGGGAAGAAAACATAATTGATTTGAAATTAAGATTTTTGATTTACCGGACAGAATTTAAGTATGCACGAAAATGGTGCTGCTAGGATTTCTAAAATGCCATTTATGATAACCTTGGTGGATCAAGTAAATCTTGAGGACTGATTATCTATTGGATTCAAAACCACAAGGAAGATTTACAGAGAACCACGTTCATAGGCCGTGTAAAAAATCAGTGTTAGAGTTGGTTTTTCCTTCCGTAAGTATTACTTTTGGATATTAGTAAGTATTACTTTTTGATTCGTAGGGACGAACTGAGTAGTTTCGACCCTACGAATTTAAAAGTAATACTTACCAATATCTATTGGAGTTGATTTTTTACAAAATTCCATAAAATAATATTTAGAAATTTATGAATATTTTTCTAGATTTTTATAGAATTCAAAATGGGTCCAAACAAATTTTTCCTTCCGTAATTTCTTGCTTGGATAAATTTTTTCTTTATCATCACTATTCACCACCCTTTTCCATTGACACCACGTGTTCGTCTATGCCCTTGTACAACCATCTCTCTCCCTCCCTTCCTCCGGTGCACAGAGGTATATGATCGAAGTATACAAAAATTTTGAAGTGAATTATTTTTATAAGTACTTATTTTTTTAAGTACCAAAAGCGAAACGAGGCCTCAGACACTCAAATTTTATGTTGTTTTTAATTTTTACTGTTTACAAAAATTATATTACCAAACATGCATGTTTCTTGTTTTTTTTTTTTTTTTTTGATAAAAATAAACATGATTCTACTTTCAGTTTTTCATGAACAAAAAAATGGAATCTGAAAAGGTTACCAAACGCCCCATAAGAGATTGATAAGTTTGGTTATTCCAATGTAAATATTTTTTAAACAAATATTGTCAACCTTTAACAACTTTTTATTTTGGTTATGCTATTGTAGATGCTTTAGAGCAAGAACGATTCTATGTGCACCCACATTTGATCTCGTTAGTCGTTACACCCCAAAGCAAAAACAAATTTCTTATTCTATTGTCTGTTAAAAGGAAATATACCAAGAAAGAAGTTATTACGAGCTTAAAGTTTATCACCATTTTTTTGACTAATTACTGTAACGCTCTGATTTTTCGAAAGCAATATAAAATAATTTCTCAAGAAAATTTAGCTAAATAAATATAATTTTTCAAAATAAAGATTTTGCGATTACAATCTCAAGATAAATTTTTTGATTCAAAATACATTATCTTCAGAGCCGACTCTAGGCTTGATACGGGTTCCAAGCATACTCGATCTTGTAACAACCCGAATTTTCGACTGTAATTTTTTTTTAAAATAATATTATTAATAGCTTTAAAAATAATAATAGCATTATTTTCCCTAATTATATCCTTTTAATAAAAACATTTATTTTGTTAGATAAATACTTATAATTATCTAATTCTATTTTCCTTAGTTACATGCATGCATATACCTTTCCAATCTCTCAATCTCCTACTCCTACTTAGTCTCCATCTTCCCCGTAACCCAAAAACCGAGCTCCATTCGTCCATCTCGAAACCCAATTCCGTTAGGACTCTAATTAATCAAAACCCATCCAATTCTCTTATAAATACATCACTACTCCGACCCTAGGGCACGCACCATATTTTTCACGCCCTAATCATCCAGAAAAAAGAGAAAAACCGAAGGAAATCGAAGCTCCAATCCATGGAGTTCTAGAGAGAGAAAAGAGAGAGAGAAAAGTGGGTTTCGTGCCTAGACCCAACCAAGATCCAATCCGATCATCCCGAACTCTTTCTACAACCTAGAGCATCACCAAACATCAATCAATTCGGCCCCGAGGTTCCCCGATCAAGAAACCCGAAGCTTTCGTTCCAAATTGTCAAGTTTCGATCGAAATCAAATCCAATCCGATTCGAGATATTATAATTCGATCTGAAGCCTTCTCTAAGTATATTTGATGTTATTAGACATAACCCAATAGCCCCTGTAGCCCCATGCATCGAAAACAATCAAGAAAATGCAAAAAAATAAAAACAGCGTGTGACCTTGCGGCCGCAATGTCCGGGACAGCCAGCCGCAAGAACCAGAGAACTGGAGTTCGCGGCCGCGAACTCCTTCTCCCCCAGCCGCGCGATGATTTTGTTATCGTTTCGAATTGATTTTGTGACCTTTTAGACATCGTATTTGACCCCGAAATTTTTATCCTAGGTCTCCCATAATCTAAAGTTCATACCTTGTTAGTTTCATATTTTTTTTATTAAATCTTCTATTTATTTAATTTTTATTCGTAAACGTGCAATCATTTGTAAACTAAAAATCAATGTGACCTTATAAACTAATCTATAAATCCCCAAACTATTTTTCCTAGACTCCCAACATGTTAAAGATCATAACTTGCTGATTTTGTAGTTAATTTATAGTAATAGCTATTTATTTTATTTTTAACTAAAGTTATAAACGAAAAATAGTTACGACCTTACAAAAACTTATTTTAATATCAAAATTATTACTCTTAGACTCCTGACAGTCTAAAGGTGATATGTTATTAAAATAATAATTTAATTATTTAATTAACTAATTATTATTATTTATGCATTGGTTCTAAATATAAATACTTTAAAATATTATAATGGACGTTAAAAATTTCGAATAATTTTATTTAGACTTTGTAAAGCCCTAGAATGATATTCTGTAAATATAAATATATTTTCAATTAGTTAATTATTTATTGTCTATTTATTCTTGTTTTGTCTATTAACTAAATCTTTTTTATTTAAAATAATTTCGTGAGCATCCAAACCCAACTTTTAGCACTCGAACTTATTATAGAGGACTGTTAGGACCTTTATTAAGGTTACGATAATTATTCTAATATTTTTACCTAATTAATGTATTTAATTAGTGTTTAATTGACTTAATTACTTATAATTAATTAATAAAAGCCTAGAAAATTATTTTTAAAGTCTTATATAAAATTTCCTACATTGTTATTGATATTTTGACCATACAAGATTAAGGGCAACGACCCAGTCATAAAAAGTCATGTGATTGCATTACCTAATGTTTGTTTTGATCTATTTGTTATTCGTTTTAATTATTATTGAGAATGATATTGTGTTGATACTGGATTTGAATGTTAGATTGGACCCTAGAGACATGGGGTGGTATGCGAAATAGAAATCACGTAGACGATGCTAAGTAATGGATAAATTGTGAAATTTCCTTCTGTTTAGAGGTTGCCTGCAGGCGTGATTTAAGATCTGATGAGATTTGTGGTGAGAAAGTATACAGACGTTGTTATTGTTAAGGGAAAAGGAAACAGATGAAATAAAACCTGGCGGATAGTCCGGTGATGTTTTGATAAAACCTGGCGGTGGTCGATGGCGTTTTATGTTGATAAAACCTGGCGATAGTCGAGAGATGTTTTCATTGATAAAACCTGGCGGTGGCCCATCGATATTTTGTGATGTTAAAACCTAGCGGTGGCCCAGCAATATTTTGTGATGTTAAAACCTGGCAAGAGGTCCAGCGATGTTTTGTTGACGATAAAACCTGGCGGATGGCCCAGTGATGTTTTGTGACGATAAAACCTGGCAAAGTAAGCCCAGTGATGTTTGTTGATAAAACCTGGCGTGTGTCCAGTGATGTTTTGTGATGGTGTCCTGGCGAAGTCCAGTGGAACAAATTGATGTCTGGCGAGAGTCGGTGGAACAAATTGATGTCCTGGCGTGGGTCGGTGGAACAAATTGATGTCCTGGCGAGTGCAATGGAACAAATTGATGTCCTGGCGTGGGTCGATGGAACAAATTGATGTCCTGGCGTGTGTCGGTGGAATAAATTGATGTCCTAGCGTGTGTCCAAAGTGAAATAAATTGATGTCCTGGCATGTGTCCAGTGGAACAAATTGATGTCTTGGCGTGTGTCCATGATGATTGTGATGTGGTATATAAGATAGGCGAACCCTAGTTGTGATTCGGGCATGATAAGTGGCCCCTTGTTGTAGTATTGTAACTTAGGTTATCTACGGCAAAGGAAGTGATCTCATGGGACCGAGCATGGCTAGCGGTTGGGGGAGAAAAGATCTCGTAGGGAGATGTTGGATTACACGTTAGGTTAATGGATAGTAATGAACTGGTTTATGTGAAAAATCTCTGTTTTACTTATTCGTATCATTATTATCTTGTTTGCTTGCTAGTTGTATTGTAAGAGGGGTAGTTGGGTTGGATTATTCTATTGGGTGATTTATCACTCACGGATACGTCTGTATCCTGGCAAATCGATTGCTTCGGCGATCAATTTGTTAGAGGGCGCAGGATTCAATGGAGGAGATTCAACGATGATGCAGTTCGACACGGAACGAATATCAGTAACGAGGATCGAGGATGCTTAGAATTCGTATCAAGATTAGAGTCAGCTCTGAAGTTGGTGTATTTTGATTCCGTAAATCTATCTTGAGATTGTATTAGCAAAATCTTTATTTTGGAAAATTATATTTATTTAGCAATATTTTCTTAAGAAATTATTTTATTTTGCACCCGAAAAGTCGGGGCGTTACAGGGCCCCCATTCATGTTTACCGACTTTGTACATGTAGAATTATTGGATTCAGTACCTCGAGTCCCTTAAAAATCTTGCTCGCCGAAGCAATCGATTTACCAGGATACAGACGTATCCGTGAGTGATAAATCACCTAGTAGAATAATCCAACCCAACTACCCCTCTTACTTTACAGCTAGCAAGCATATAGGAAGAATAATGATACGAATAAGTAAAACAGAGATTTTTCACATAATCCAATTTATTACTATCCATTAACCTGACGTGTGATTTAAGATCTCACCGCGAGATCTTTTCTTCCTAACCGCTAGATATATCCCGTCCCATGAGATCACTTCCTTTTGCTGTCGCAGATACACCTAAGTTATGTACCGAGTGTGCATCCCAATAACTACAACAAAGGGTAAGCTTATCATGCCGTTACATCGCTAGGGCTCGCCTATCTTAGTCACCGCTTCACAATCAACACAATCACCACTGGACTCCCGCCAGTTTCAATTCATCACTAGACTCCCGCCAGTTTCAATTCATCATTCATCACTGAACACACGCCAGTCTAGCAATTCATCACTGGACACTCGTCAGTTTCAATCTCATCACATCTCAAAATCACGCCTATAGGCAATCTCTAAAAAGAAAGAAACTTCCCAATTTATCCATTACTTAGCATCGTCTAAGTGATTTCTATTTCGTATACCACCCCATGTCTCTAGGGTCCAGTCTAGCATTCAAATCAAGTATCGACACAATATTATTCACAATAATAAATAAAAACGAATATCAAGCGGATCAAAACAAATAATAGACAGATGCAATCACACAACTTTTTATGACTGAGCCATTGCCCTTAATCTTGTATGGTCTCAAAATCATTAATAAGTTAAGAACTTTTATAAAAGATTTAAAATAATTTTTCTAGACTTTATTTAATTATTTTATGAAATTAGATTGATTTAGAAACTAATTAAATACAATAATTAGGTAAAAATATTGAAATAATTATCCTAACTTTAATAAGAGTCCTAAAGGTCCTAAATAACAAGTTCGCATGTTAAAAGTTGGGTTTAGAGAGTTGCGGGATTATTTTGAAATAAAAATATTAAGATTTGGCCAAAAGAAGGATAAATAGATAATAAATAATAAATTAAATAAAAATATGTTGACGTTAACATCGTTTCATCTCAGGGATGTAAGGAGTCTAAATAAAATTATTCAGACATTAATAACATATTTTATAATATCGTAAAGTATTTTTGTTTAGAAACAATGTGTAAATAATAATAGATAGTTAATTAAATAAAAAAATATTATTTTAACAACATATCATCTTTGAGATGCAAGGAGTCTAGGAAAAATAGTTTGGGTGTTAGAAACATTATTCGGAAGGTTGCAAAGATTTTTCGTTTGTAAACTTTGATTGAAAACAAATAAAAATTTAATAAATAGATAAAAAAATAAAAAAAATATGAAATTAACAAGTTATGATATTTGAAGTATGAAAAATCTAGGAAAAATAGTCCGGGGGTCAAAGTCGAAGTCCGGGATATCGAAAAGTCATTTCAAACGTTTTTTTATCAACTCAATCTACCAGATAAATTAAACTGATATAATTATTAAGTTTTATACTAAGATGATATTACGCAGTCATAAAATAATATCAAGTCAGTAGTTTTTTTATAATATTAATATCAAAAAGATTGTAAAATAAATATCATAATGGTCATCTTCTACATAAATAATTACAAATAAAATGTCGAGCTCAAAAATAATATCAATTTAGTAAATATGGCCGAAAATACGCAGTGTGCTATTTTTTTCGTTTTGGCTCAATTTTTTGGATGCATGAGACCAATTGGGGCATAGGGTTAAGCATATAAACAATAAATATACGTAGAGTAGGGGTTGGAATGGATTATAATACCTCGAATCGGATTGAATTGATTAAAAATTGAAACTTGAAAATTTGAGAAGAAGGCTTTGGGTTCTTCGATCGGGGAATTTTGGGACCGAATTGGATGATGTTTGGCGATTCTAGGAGTTGAAGGAAGGGATTGAAATGATCAATTTGGGTTTTGGTTGGTTCTTGATCACAAACCCACTTTTCTCCCTCTTTCTTTCTCTCTCTAGAACTCCATGGATTGGAATTCCGAATTCTTGTAATTCTCTCTTCTTTCTGGACTAATGGGCGTGGGGAATTTCGTAGTGTTCCCTAGGGTCGACGTAGTATATATAGGAAAATTTTGGAGAGTTTTGATTAAAATCAGATTTAAAGAAGTTGCATTCTATAGGGCTTTGGGATGAACGAATTTGGGACTACATACACTGAAGAAGGAAGTAGAAATCGAGTAGGAGAGTGAGAGATGGGAGGAGTTGTAATCATGCATGCAATTTTTTAAAAAAAATAAAATAAAAGAGATACATAAGACAAGATAATTATTTTTTGTATTTTTCTTTTAACAAAAAGAATTTTATTAATACTAATAACACTTTTTAATGATATTATTAAAGATAAAACTTTACAGAAATAAAATTTGTAAATCTTTTAAAAAAAAAAATTTGTTCGAAAAATCCGGATCGTTGCAATTACAAAAATGTGCATAATTATTTAATCATAGTATATTGTACGTAATAATATAAAGATTTTTTTACCGGTAAAAAAAAACATATTTTTGTATACAACCTCCAGTAAGTAAAGTTGAAGCTGTTCTCTACCTTTTGATTTAATTAATTGCAAAAAGACTCGCCCTGGTGGGATTAAAACATACATAGTAGTATATACATACGTACGTTTACATGCATGCATGCATAAAATGAACATCATCTATATAATAAAACAGGACGGTGTGGGCCTTCACACAAACATAAACACATCTAATGGTTGCAATTGATTTCATCCAAGGGCTCCCTTTCACTTTTCAAATCTGATACAATCTCTCCCCCTCACGTTTCAAAACCCCTCTCTCTTTCACTTTTCAAATCTGATACAATCTCTCCCCCTCACGTTTCAAAACCCCTCTCTCTCAGACAGACGCCTGTCACGCCTCTCTCTCTCTCTTCCCCTTAGCCCCAAACGCCTCCTCTCTTCTTCTCCTCCTCTCCCCTCCCGCCCTGACCCTAGCCACTCCGACACACCACCACCACCGCACCTCTTACCACCGCCAGCGGCGCCACTCCCACCACCACCGCACCACCACGAGGTATCTCTCTCTCCCTCTCTCTCTTGATCTCTCGAAAAAGGGCTAAACCAAGTGTTCGAAAGGGCTCTGCGTTTGTGTGTGTGTGAAGTGTTTGATAAAACTAGCGAATTGCCCGTGCCTGCGGCACTACCCATCCTATTGGAATTACCTTTTGAATTTTCGTAGTAGCTCAAACACTAAACAATTCACGAAAGAAATTATTTGAGAGAGATCAACCATGCTAGCTCTAACCTTCTTTTCTCGAAGAGACGTAACCTATACATGCATATATGCAACAGTAAAATGAAGAACAGTGATCAATAGAAAATGAAAAATAAAGAGTTAAAGTTTATCTAAAGTTTATCTTACAGTTTTCTCCAAATCACCATCCAGCATAGATTTTTTTCCCTTGGCTACACAGATGGCCTTCCCTTTCAATTTAGAAAGTTTCATTGCTCCTGGAACACAAAGCGACAGTTAGGATAACAGAGTTTCCACTGGAACACAAAGCCTAAAAAATTGGAAAAAAACAAACTCATAGAGATGAGAATATTGAGATGCTTCAAGGGTTGAAGGATGCTAGCTCTAACCTAGTTGTGATCATCATAATGTTTGCCGATTGACCAAAAAAAAAAAAACCTCTATGAATCCCACACTGCCGAAGTCCCCTAAAACTTAAAAGTCCGCCGAAGTGCCTTAAAACTAACCAGTCCCCCCTACAAATTAATTTTAGACCATATTGGAGTGTTATTGGAGTGTTAGCAGAGAAATCAAAAAAGACTAAAAAAAAAAAAAAGGTGCCACTCGCTAAGCAAGCTTCCAATCTTGATGATGATGAATGTATTAGAGGGCGATTATACTCTTGCTCCTGTCAAAAACAGAGAAATCAAGAACAACTGTAAAATGATGGGACACAAATGCATAGCAGTAATGCGAAACCAAAGTGATTTTGAAAGGTTAAACCCCAAAAGCCACTATTTCGCAGCACAACGCTTCTGATCTTAGAGCCCCAACAAAAGATGAGAAAAAAACTAATTTTCTACCGTGATCGAGTGTTTGCACTGAGGGTGTCCATAAAGGAAAAAAAAAAAAACAATGAAGGTTGCACATGCATTGCCCTGTTGAAATGAGAAGTCCCTACCGCTTGAGCCTTTGGCCTTTCAACAAAGCAACAAATTCATCCATGTAGCTCGGTCCGAGTTCAACATTACACAAAACTCAGTCACGAAAAACGACCCCAATATCTAATTATTCAACTAAAAATGTAGCACAAACCTAATAAATCGATAATGAACTAAAAATGTAGAAAAATATGAACGCATCTCCAATCATTGAAAGAAACCCACGTTCGCCGGAAAATGGCCGACTGGCCCAAATTGGACAGTAAAGCCCACTGGATGAGAGCTTGACCCCCGAAATTGTTGATCATCTTCCTTTGAGCCATTTTCTCAAACATTTAGCTTGACTTAACTTCTTTTTGTTTCCCTTTTCGTGATACACTGGTTAGAATTTGAACTCCTCTCAATACTTAAATTCCTCTCAACTGCCTTGTGTTAAAAAAACAAAAAGCTGTTCCATTACCTCTCAATATTTTTCTGTAAAGAAAATCAATTCTCGGTGAGAAAATTAGGGAGTAAAGTTAACGAAATGCCAGGTAGCGATCAATGTATAGGTAGCTATCATCAATTAATAAAAGATAGATTTTTCGGAACAATTGATTTTCGGAATGCTATTACTGCAGTTTCAAGAAAATTATAGTACAGCACGGGCAAAACTATAACTGTACGAGCAAAATCTAGAAAGCTATAACTGCAGTTTCTCACAGGCATTTTATCAAACACTTCATACACACACAAACGCAGAGCCCTTTCGAACACTTGGTTTAGCCCTTTTTCGAGAGATCAAGAGAGAGAGGGAGAGAGAGATACCTCGTGGTGGTGCGGTGGTGGTGGGAGTGGCGCCGCTGGCGGTGGTAAGAGGTGCGGTGGTGGTGGTGTGTCGGAGTGACTAGGGTTAGGATGGGAGGGGAGAGGAGGAGAAGAAGAGAGGAGGCGTTTGGGGCTAAGGGGAAGAGAGAGAGAGAGAGAGAGAGAGAGAGAGAGAGAGAGAGGCGTGACAGGCGTCTGTCTGAGAGAGAGGGGTTTTGAAACGTGAGGGGGAGAGATTGTATCAGATTTGAAAAGTGAAAGGGAGCCCTTGGATGAAATCAATTACAGCCATTAGATGTGTTTATGTTTGTGTGGAGGCCCACACCGTCCTGTTTTATTATATAGATGCCTGTGAGAAACTGCAGTTATAGCTTTCTAGATTTTGCCCGTGCAGTTATAGTTTTGCCCTTGCTGTACTATAATTTTCTTGAAACTGCAGTAATAGCATTCCGAAAATCAATTGTTCCGAAAAATCTATCTTTTATTAATTGATGATAGCTACCTATACATTGATCGCTACCTGGCATTTCGTTAACTTTACTCCCTAATTTTCTCACCGAGAATTGATTTTCTTTACAGAAAAATATTGAGAGGTAATGGAACAGCTTTTTGTTTTTTTAACACAAGGCAGTTGAGAGGAATTTAAGTGTTGAGAGGAGTTCAAATTCTAACCAGTGTATCACGAAAAGGGAAACAAAAAGAAGTTAAGTCAAGCTAAATGTTTGAGAAAATGGCTCAAAGGAAGATGATCAACAATTTCGGGGGTCAAGCTCTCATCCAGTGGGCTTTATTGTCCAATTTGGGCCAGTCGGCCATTTTCCGGCGAACGTGGGTTTCTTTCAATGATTGGAGATGCGTTCATATTTTTCTACATTTTTAGTTCATTATCGATTTATTAGGTTTGTCCTATATTTTTAGTTGAATAATTAGAGATTGGAGTCGTTTTTCGTGACTGGATTTTGTGTAATGTCGAACTCGGACCGAGATGGATGAATTTGTTGCTTTGTTGAAAGGCCAAAGGCTCAAGCGGTAGGGACTTCTCATTTCAACAGGGCAATGCATGTGCAACCTTCATTGTTTTTTTTTTTTCCCTCTATGGACACCCTCAGTGCAAACACTCGATCACGGTAGAAAATTAGTTTTTTTTCTCATCTTTTGTTGGGGCTCTAAGATCAGAAGCGTTGTGCTACGAAATAGTGGCTTTTGGGGTTTAACCTTTCAAAATCACTTTGGTTTCGCATTACTGCTATGCATTTGTGTCCCATCATTTTACAGTTGTTCTTGATTTCTCTGTTTTTGACAGGAGCAAGAGTATAATCGCCCTCTAATACTTTCATCATCATCAAGATTGGAAGCTTGCTTAGCGAGTGGCACGTTTTTTTTTTTTTAGTATTTTTTGATTTCTCTGCTAACACTCCAATAACACTCCAATATGGTCTAAAATTAATTTGTAGGGGGGACTGGTTAGTTTTAAGGCACTTCGGCGGACTTTTAAGTTTTAGGGGACTTCGGCAGTGTGGGATTCATAGAGGTTTTTTTTTTTTTTTGGGTCAATCGGCAAAGCATTATGATGATCACAACTAGGTTAGCATCCTTCAACCCTTGAAGCATCTCAATATTCTCATCTCTATGAGTTTGTTTTTTTCCAATTTTTTAGGCTTTGTGTTCCAGTGGAAACTCTGTTATCCTAACTGTCGCTTTGTGTTCCAGGAGCAATGGAACTTTCTAAAGGGAAAGGGAAGGCCATCTGTGTAGCCAAGGGAAAAAAATCTATGCTGGATGGTGATTTGGAGAAAACTGTAAGATAAACTTTAGATAAACTTTAACTCTTTATTTTTCATTTTCTATTGATCACTGTTCTTCATTTTACTGTTGCATATATGTATGTATAGGTTACGTTTCTTCGAGAAAAGAAGGTTAGAGCTAGCATGGTTGATCTCTCTCAAATAATTTCTTTCGTGAATTGTTTAGTGTTTGAGCTACTACGAAAATTCAAAAGGTAATTCCAATAGGATGGGTAGTGCCGTAGGCACGGACAATTCGCTAGTACACATATATATTTGGTACCGTGTATTGCATTAAGAAAATAAAAAGACATAAACCGAATAATTCAAGTAATGTATCCAAATATAATAAAATAGTACATACAGCAGCTTCACAAAACAAAACAAAGCAAACCAAACCAAACTATCACACCTCGATTGATCATCATTCACACAGCTAGCTTTTGCTAGCTGGTAATAATGCCTCTCCATACATATTTTTTCTCACAAAGCGAACTACTACTTATCACACATCGATCCAAGTATATATACTCCATGTAGGAAGAGGATACATAATAATAATAATAATTCTAGACCACCTGAGTAGCACCACTTGAGGTCTTGTTAACATCAGTAGCATAATGAATAGTATCATCGGAATTGGAGCCGCCCCCATGCTTGGTTTTGTCGTACTTTTCCCCATCACCCCACAACGCATATGCCTCTTCCCCATGCACAGCATCGTCCCCAATCATCAGATCCTCCTCCGACATCCGCAGCGGAATCACAAGCTTTATCACATTGCAAATTATTGACGTCACCACAATGTTCCATCCAATGATGAACAAACCCCCGGCAATCTGTTTTCCTACTTGGACTCCCCCGGCCTTGCCTCCATAGATGGCCCCTTGCGAGTTTGTCACGGGCAAGAACAAGTTGCACAGCTCCGGCTGCGCAAAGATCCCCGTAAGTATGCCCCCCATAAATCCAGCCACGGCATGGGTGTGGAACACGCCCAGTGTATCGTCTACTTGCTGTAGTAATGACGACCTCTTGTGAACGATCATCATGGTGAACCATGGAACGCTTCCCGACATAATTCCCAGGACTATGGCTGCCCATCCTTGAATAAGACCTACGTATATCCACACAAGTACAGATTAATTGATCAAGCACACTATACATTATAAAAACAGATTGATCAATTATAAATTAATGAAATTTTAGAGAAACTCCCTTTTAAGAGTGGTAGTGTAGTAGTGTAGTGTAGTATTCCATTAATTCTACTAATTCTAGTGAAGTAGTACTAGCTAGGAAATCAATTAATTAATTAGGCATATACTTATGAAGGTACGTACGTACCAGCAGCGGGGGTGATACAAACGAGACCGGTGATCATGCCCTGAATGGCACCGATAACTGAAGGTTTCTTGAAGAAGATGGTGTCAAGACATGTCCAAACAAGGAGGCTAGTGGCTGCGCATACGTTTGTGTTTAGGACTGCCAAGGAAGCGTCTATGTTTGCAGCATAAGGATCTCCTCCGTTGAACCCTGCCCATCCCAGCCACAACAATCCCGCCCCTGCCAGCATTAGCAGCACGTTGTTCGGCGGAAACCTCTCTCTATCGCTTAGTGTCCGCGGCCCCACCTGTTTGTTAGTACAGTACGTACGTAGTATTTGTTATTAGCCAAACGTACCATATACTTATTGGAGTAGTTATTTGGAGTAATTAACTGGATTGATCAATTATAGTACTCCACTACTATCAGCTAGAGAGTAGTAGTACACTTATATTCATTAATGTCATATACTTAATCGAGAACTATCAAATAAGATTTATATTGTACAGTATATCTTTGGAGATTAATATTAGAAAATATAAGCGATTGAAAATTGACACAAACATCAAAAAAAGGACAAATAAGATGAAATTGTTGGATTATAAATATAGAGAATAGACCTTTTCACCCAACACTACATATAGCAAAATCTTAGTCCAAGTCAAATGCATGACCAAATTAATTAAATTTAAAAAAAAGACATAAAATTACATCACCATATAAGTTATCGAATAATGAATACATCGCTTCCTAGCAAAGCAAATCATCATTTTCTGTTTGGTCAATGCTACTCGATCGATCGATCGATCTTTTCATATCCCCTTGATCCAGCACAGCCTAAAATACGCAAGATACTTCTTACGTACCTTTAGTGTGAGCTTTAATTCCTTCTCCAATAAAAAGTTTGAACTACTGTACTAATTAGCATTATTCCAATATATGGTGGCTTCAATTGGAATCCAAAGCCTTATTATATTAGTTTGCTCTGACAGGTACGTAACCTACAGCTGGAAAAAAATTTCAGTGCCGAGCGGGTACCACGTGGTGTCCGCTCGGCCATCTGAGCCGTCCATTTTCTTTTTGAACGGCTCAAATTTGGAGAGAAAAAAGGAGAGAGAAATTGTTTGAAGGAGAGGAGAGAGTGTATTTTAATCCGAGCCGTCCAAAAGTGTATCAGAAGGCTCGGATTCGCCGAGCGGGTGCCACGTGGACAATATCCGCTCGGCACTGAAAAATTCCTCCTACAGCTGTGCTTATAGTACTACCTCCATTTCCAAATTGATGTCCCAAACTACTATTCACGCTTCTCATTAAATTATTAATATTTTTTAAGGTTTTTTCAGTATGAATCTTATTTGATAAATTTTATTTACTTTTATTAAACAAAGTTTTTTTTTAAAAATATTACTCCGTATAATAACAAAATCTAGATGATTTTTTGAGAGGTGTGAATAGTAGTTTGAGACATGGGAAGGAGGCAAAAAGCTTCCTGCGTTTGTTTCTTTGTTGTTTGTTTTACTAGCTCTAGTATTTAACTGGGCTTCCAAGGTTTTTTTGGAAAACGTTTCTTCTTTGTTAGAGTTGGATAGATGAAATAGGAATGATTGATTATTCCTTAGAACAACCAAATATGGGAATGAGAATTAATATTAATTCCAATCTAATCTAATCCATTCCAATTTCATTCTAACCTCAAGTCTATTCTTGTGTTTATATATCCACTCTAGTAAACCAAACACATCCTAAAAATTCTTATTAGCAGCCGTGTATTCAAATAGTAACATAACATAGGTCATTAGGTCCCTTAAAAAAGCTCCACTTCTTAATATTAAGATAAGAAAACTACACATAGGGCACAGGGGCCCCAAAAAAAGCTCCACGTTTTTTGCAAAAGCCAAAACTAGAAGGTGACTGGTTTTTAACGTCTCAAACAAATTTTACTTTTTTTCAGTTTTCTTCCCTTGAGGAAGAAGTAAAGAAACACTAAAATTCCGACTTCTCTACAGTATTGTAAGAAAGAGAAAAGAAGGGAAAAAAAAAAGGGACTCTTTTTGGATGTTTCTCTCCAATTAATTCACTTATTTTAGTTAGTGAAACACACCCAAAGTCAATATTAGAGGGTTTTATCACGGAAGACATAGGCAGTAGTGTTTGGTGTTCTTTGGGGTCTCCACGTGGTGTAAGGTGTTTTTCTAGGGATGGTGTTAGAAGTTGGGGTTTCCATGAGGAGGCAGAGTTAATTAGGCGTTTCGGGCCTGGTCAAAGCAAAAAATTAAAGGAGAAGAAGCTTGGCAGAGTAGTTACTTACCCAGTAAGCCGCCGTGAAGCCAGCAATACCGGAAGAGAGATGAATGACATATCCACCAGAATAGTCCGCTACACCCCAGTGGTACAAGAAGCCTCCCCCCCACAGGCTGAATGCACCCACCGTGTATGAGAAAGTCAACCACAATGGCACAAACACCATCCATGCCCTTATGTTCATCCTCCCTAGCAATGACCCTGCCAGCAGTATCAGCGTTATCGCTGCAAACACGCACTGAAACCATACCATCGATGCCATTGGATATAACTGCGTCGCCTCAAGTGTCTCTATTGACCCATTCTTGTGGTACTGGGTCGTCTGAGGTAGCTGAGCCTGTTTTTTTTTTTTTTTAATAGGAAAATAAAAATTCAATTACTACTCCAATTTATTAATAAGATAGAGGCATTCGTGTTGGAAACTGATGAGCCATTCAATTATATATGATCTCGTTTTACAGGCATGCAGTACATCTAATTGCATGTAATTAAGTTCACTCAGACATGCTAGATCATAATTATACATATACTGGAGTAATATTTAAGAAATTTACCTGTGCGATGAGGTAGTACTGGTTGAGGGCTGGACCGGCCTTACCCCAGAAGGGGAGGAGCTTGTCGCCGAAGGACATCTTGTAAGCCCAGGTGACCCAGCAAATGATAACGGCGGCAAAGGCATAGAGGGCCATGAATGCGGAATTGACAGCCCATTTCTTCTTAACGATGCTGCCGTAAAGGATAACTAGGCCTGGCATACTCTGAAGGCCCACCAGCGTGGCGGATATCATCTGCCATGCGTTGTCTCCTTTATTCAACCAGAGCGGCACTGCCGTCCCGTTCTGGTACTGGTACGCTGGCAAGGACGTGGCCATTCTTTTTATGCAGTGGATTTATCAATTGATGATTTAGTACTCCTACTACTTCTACCACATAAACGAAATGAGGAGGAGGAGGAGGAGGCTAGCTAGGAGGCAATTGGCTAGGAAGGGAGGGATGAGTACTCTGAGTTCTTACAATATAAATACTACTAGTAGTATGCACTGTACGTACAGAGATTGAATATCCTGCCGCCATTATAATATTATTATTGCGCCTACTAACATACACAGATATTGAATATCCTTGCACCAAACAAAAGAGAGTTGAATATTCTACTGCTGTGCTGGTGAAGCGTACCGTTTGATTTTGTTTATATTCCCAAAACCGGCCGGCTTCCTGTCCTTTTGTGCCAACATGTACTTATTTTTTTATTATTATTATTATTATTATTATTATTATTATTATTATTATTATTATTATTTCTTCGTTTTCTCAAGTCAAATTTTCCTCCAAAGCACTACTCTCTCGATCTCCGTTCGCATATAGTAGTACTATTGTTTACTATGTACAGGAAACTGGCCCTTTTAATGTCTCCCTAGAAAGTTGAACGAGATTTTTAACATATATACTACAACTATTTATTTTCTACCTTTAAAATTACTTTTATTCATTTATGAGGGTTATTTTGTAAAAATTTACATACTTTTTGCTTGAGTTTTTAAATAGAGCAAAACAATTTTGAATCATCGTAATAGAATACCAAGCAAATAAAATAGGATAGAGACAAATAGAGTACTCTATTATCCTATAACTTAGAGAGTTGACTTAATTAAAGAAATAAAAATACAGTTGTACGTACGTAATTTGGCTTGAATGACCTGTCAATCACTATATAGTATGCTCTGTCAAACGGAATCAAGAATCCACAAATAAATACTATAGTCTTCCGATCATGTATATCATCACTATCATCTGTATCCGTCATCGTGTGCTTATTTTATTCAAACGAAAACGAAAGACATAGCTTGAAAACATAAGTATATTGCTTTTCACTATTGGCTGGCTATATCACGTGATGGGTTTGCGGAAGATTGAGAATGATTCATCCAAAGCAGATTCATCCTAATTATGCTTACAAAAAAAGATTATGCGCGCGTAATTAATAATTTTGGCTTCCATGCATTTTGTCATTTTCTGCACCCATTCCAAAGTCCATCCCACCACAGAGCCAAGCTCAGCCGTTTGAGCAGATTCAGGGTAACTTTGACTACATTCCACTTTCTTCTCTTATTAATTACTAGTACTACTTAGTATTTCTCTAATCTAATTAAACTGATTATATAGGAGTATAGTTACTTACTAAAACTGGTTTTGATTGGTCTCATCTTCCTAGTTTAACCAATTAAAGAGAAGAGCTTCCACGGATATATATATATATATATATATATATTTTTTTTTTTGGGGGAGGGGGGAGAACCCTTTAATTATTTTGGTAGTCGATCGGCTTGAAAAAGACACCATTAATTATTTGCAAGAAATAAAGATAATAAGTTTAATTATAGTAGGAGTATTAGTTTCAAGAAAAGATCTTTTCACAGCGAATCCGCTAGCTTGTAAACTATTACCTTAATTGACCACTATTCCAACATCCTTAATGTTTTCTCAAGAATTCTTCTACTACTGATCAATATTTGAAATGCTTCATTTTAAGGAACTACAAAAGTTTGGTATAACATCCCAGTAGAAAGTGTTCCCGGTCATCTCAGAAGTCATTCACCCTCAAAATCAGGCCTCGTAGACTTAATTAAACAAGACCTAACCATTTTGGATTGAACCACAAAAAAATCTCTAGATTAGGCTACACATCGTGTTCTCCTTTAGATCAATTCTTCTACACTATCTGTGCATAACTCTCTCGATAAAAAGATTTGGACCCTCTCACTATAATGCGAACACACCATTAGCATCCGACCCATCTCAGTCCATAATCAACAATTCCTCGTCTCTATATGCCAATTAAAGAGAAATAAAACGCCACTGAATAATTTGAAAATCATTGCAAATCATCGAAAAAAGATCTGAACGGTATATAACAGTATCATATCTAGATTATAGAGCAAACCGCCGCAAATTGCGGGAAACTGACCAAAACCGCTATTGTTCCTGAAATTACGTACTCTGGACTTTGAGACCAAAATCTTTGAATTCTTGGTTGATCAGGACTACAACGCCAATATTTCCCCACCACTCAAATTGAGAACAAACCACTAATTTAAGATGGTATATAAATAGCATAGATATGTGTATATATATTGTGCAGAGGTTCTATCTGCAACATTTCCTTATTATTTACTATAAAAATAGCCTAATAGGTATTGATAATAGAGTGGATTGTTGAAGTATGCAAGTAAAAAGTGGCTACTTAATATTGCACATTTTGACCAATTTTTGAGTTGACACTACTGTACATGCTGAGAGGTTTTTTTTTTTGCATGCTGAGAGGTTGAATCCCTGATCTTCATGATTTTGAAAGCCCTATCTGACCCTAGGGTTAGGTTTATGTGAGAGAGTGAAAAACATGATCATGCATATGCGTTTAATTACCTGTAAGTAGGGGTGTCAAATGAGTAGATTTGGGTCAAATTGGATAAATTGTAAGTGAGAGTTGGTTCTTTAATGAGTCATTGACTCATTTAGAAACCAGTAGTTATGAGCCCAATTACCTATATCCAATCTGAGCCAATTGAGTATTTAAAATCAAATCTGATCCGTCTGTTAACCTAATTACATATTCATTAAATGATCTTCTGCCTCCATAGCTTGACAAAATACATGTTTTTGGTTTCTCTACGCGCAGCCACATCCAAGTTCGTTGGGTTATGTCCATGACTTATTGAGTCATTTAAGTGGACCCAATTAATAAATGGGTTAGGTTTGGTCTATCTTTGAGTGGGTGGATTTGGGTTTATTAACGGGTTTGAATTCAATTTGTCCAAAATCCCTTCTCTTAAAAAATAAGTACTTATTTCACATTTTCAAACGCAAAAATAATGTAAATAAAAAATTATTTTTTGAAATTTTTTGCACCATTGAGATCTTTTAAACAAGATTCATATTACATATTTTTAGATTTCAATAAACCAATTATTTTTAAGCTTGAAATTGTCTTCTTAAAAAATAAGGACTTATTTCATGTTATAGAACGGGGCCAAGTCCAGAATTTTATGATTTCATTTATAAGATCGAAGTGTTACAATAACAAACTCTACACATATAAATAAAATAACAATGCGTACGTACGTATGATTCTCTGGTTCTCTGGTTATTGGTGATTGAGACTAGTTCAATTGATCAGGACTCTTATTAGACATCTTATTAAGAGGTTAGGAATTCGAATCTTCGCACCTGCATGCGAGTGCGAGTGTCATCTTCCTTGTATTTATTGGAAGACAGGTACATATTGCTCCATTCATCTCATAAATTTAGTCCCCTACAAAATTACCTGCAATTTTCAAGCTTAACAATAATGTACTTATCGAAATAATTTGTTTGCAATATAGATCTTATTTGATAAATCTCGATGGAATCTTTTGAACGGTACAAAAAAAAAAGGGAAATTATTTTAATAAATACATTATTTTTAATTTTAAAAATTGCTCGTTTTTTTTTTTTGGCAAGTAATTTCATTTCACCCAAAACACGGCAACTACAATCAACGAGACATCCCCTGAACAACAATACAAGGAACAACATGACTATACAAGAGCATCACCCATTATTGATCCTAAAAACTCAAGAATTAAGTAACCAGGCATCACAAATTTTCTTATTAAAGCAAGAAAACTTTACAGAATTAAAAGAACAAATCTTGGCTCTAATCGCATCAAAAATCCCTGCAGCTAGAAAATTGTATACAGTATTATAAAAACTTTTACCGTTCCATTGAGCACCAGCCCAAACAAGCTCTTGATTCAAATGAAGAGACCCCCTGGGAATGTTATTTTTACGCAAAACATGCACGACTTTAGATCATAGAAAATTGGCAATCAAAAAATAAATGGGCATAAGACTCTTCACAAGTCATACACAACACACATATTGGATTAATGGATATCCCTTAGTTGGCTATTCTATCCTTGGTGGAAAAACGCTCCAAGAATTGCATGTCGTTTCGTAAGAGATCAACTTTATAGAATAGATAAAGTTGTTTATATCCGTTCTTGGCGCCAAACCTTAGACTGGCGCTGGAGGGCTATTTAATTAAGTATTAATTAAATTAGACCGATATTTATTGTTCCCTCGGGCTAAATATTAATGGGCCACATTAATTTTGTGATTCAGAACAAGACCCGATTAACAAAAATCCAAGTGGGGAGATATGTGCCGAATATTGTTCCATAGATCTGAATTATTCGGAGAAGTTATTGTACACCTGGCATGTGTAACTTGCATGTTGCTTGGATCCCGTAAAAAATGGAAGAAGTTACACTCCAGTAACGAATATATATATACTAGGTGCACGCCGACGTGCAAAGCACGTCATTCATGCCCGTTGTATAGATGCGTTTTGGATTTTCTTTAAATCATGGCTGTTGTTGTTCATAGCAAAGGTTATATGCATAAGTTTGATCAAGTGCATCATCAGAAGTTGCTAGTTGTAGAAGTTATGGTCTAGATAAATTTTTGCCTTGAACAAAAGGTTTCAAGTTATCCAGCTAGACCAGCAGAATATGAACGTATACAGACAAGCATTTGAACCAATAGGAGAAAAATGAAAAGCCACACCTGAACCCTTCCAAGGAAATAATATGGAAGAGATGAGAAGAAAGAAAGGAATTTAAAAACCCACGACAGCAATCAAATGAAAAGATTTTTCCAAATTACCCTCCAGAGTGGGAGACCGGTGTCGTTACGAACTGACCATCTGTGTATACATGAACAAACTGCTGTGGTAATCATGCTCCCCCTACAAAATAACCCAATAAATCATCCTCGGTGAGTTCCCGCTATGGTTTCAGTCGAGCTAACACAATTCATACCCAGATAACTTTCCATTCAAGAAAGACAAATAAAGGGTTTCTTAACAAAAGCAGAAAGGAAAATAAAGGGCAACAAATAGCAATATGTTTAGTTTCCTACTTTAATAATGCCTGTTTCTATGAGACAATCATATACTGAAAACATTATTCGGGTGAGTCTTCAGTACGAATTCCTAAACAACATGGTTAGTTCCTTATTAGGCCATCCTAGATGTTGCACATAGCCTATCTGCTATTGGGCTATAAGGATTTTATACAAGAGGAACAAACGAGTAATTAATCAATTGAGGTAATCATAGCTTGAGATTTATAGGGTATATTCACGAGCAAAAGAACAAGAAAACCTCCTGACAAACAGCAAAAGGTCAAGAATAGTATTTAACCTTCCTAATCTGAACTTTTGGATTTGTGACGCGAAGGCTTAGTATTTTAACGCAATGAGTAATAGTAAAGCGAAACTTATAAATGTCACGCCCCGCCCTGCAAACGGCACCCAAAGTGGGCCCGAGTCGGTGCGACCACGTGGCATTCCACACAGAAGACCAAACCACACCTCGCAACCTGTCAGAATGTAAATACCCAGCGGAAGACTTATCACCTAAACATAAAATGAGTCAACGTGTCAACCAACCAACTACAACCTCGATTTACAACACTTTAGAAAATTTCATACTTGAACATGTCCACAAACAAATTAATTACAACTTAAACAAAACAACTTCTTCCTCAACTACCTACAACAAGCTCGACCATCCACAACATCCAAGGCTAGACCAAACACTCCTTAACACGATGACCAGTAGTGGACCCACTCTAAGCAACCTGCTACCTGACAGACCAAAAAGGAAAGCCAGAGTGTGTGAGATATAGAAATGCTCAACATAATATCACAATACCCGAACGAATAACAACATGAATATGAATCCACCAACATAACTTAAATACTCAAATGTATACAACAGTTATAACCAACCTGTCCACCCAACAAAGCAGTAATATTCAATGCACAACAACATGAATATAATTACATCACATGCAGTGACACGTTTGCCACTTCGCATGTACCCAAGACGAGGTGTCCCACATACCATGCTCCCATCCACCGACTATTAGCCGGCATGGCATACGACATGGTATGCCTCACACGCTAACCTTCGGCGGTTCAATCGACACTCAGCAGCATGAATATTCATCAAACACGCATATCACAACCAAATCTCGTGTCTCGCACACCATGCTCCCAACTATCGTCCATTAAACGATATGGCTTACGACATGGTGTGCCTCACACGCACACATTCACAACATATCAAAAGGTAAACAATTGTAGCATGATATACCCCACACTATAGCAATATCTCATTAAAGATAACCATATCAAAAGCTAAAATACGATTAGCAAGATATACACTCACCACCACATCAATATCTTATTGAGAAGGACCATATCAGACACACTCACCTTGGTATCAAAGCGAGGTATGCTAAACTTACGATTTCGGCACCTCCCAACTCACCGGCTTGACACCTAACCACAAGTTAACCATATCAATTTATTGAACGCTTAAACGTCAAAATCAAGTCCTAACAACAATCTATAACACCTAATATAGATTAAAGATGCTTAACACATACTAGCATGTCCATCTCAAAGGTTTAGAAGTGCCCCCAAACAAACATAAAAGTATAAATATGGCATAACTCTTGAAATCGGTTTGAAAACCATGACCATCCTGTCGTATTCCGACCATAACTTCTTATTGGTTTAAAACCAGGTCATGAAACTACCACCATTAGAAAGTACACCTCCGGTACATGAATTTTGATATTAAATTTGCCCAACATAGAGTCCGAACGACAAAGTTATGCTCGTCCGAAGTTATACACACAACCGCCCAAAATTGCAGATTCTGCACATCTATCAACTTCAAATCAAAAACTGATTTAACTTAGTGCAACCTAAGCCACAACCCCTATATATTCCGAAAGGTATACAAGTCTAGTTTCAGAATCAACAACCCGCGCACAAACCCGATACCCGAGCTAAGAGATATGACCACTTTCCCAAAACATGTCAATGCAGCGAATACGAAATTCAGCAGGGACACACAAACTTGTAAAATCCGTCAAACTTAGACCGTGCGACAAAATACCTGAAATTTGGTAGAGATCATAACAACATCTCAAAGTTTATCCCTGATTTTTCCTAGATTTTACAAAGCAAGGGAACCTAGTCAAATCCACCTCCAAACTCAGAAATTCTGTGCAGCGAAGCACAATTTCCAGCAGAGTAGTCCGTGTTCGAAAATTCATTAAAAATCGAATACTCAATACTTTTTAGTGATTCCAACTCCAAAACATCACCAACTTAGCAATCTATCAAACTCATAAGGACCCAAAACCAGGAGGGTCGTTTAACTAAAAAAAACGTGATGCATAACACAGATCTGAAAACGGTTTGCATAAAACCAGCAATCCGACCACAGCTCGGTTTATGATTTTTATCTTTTTTCACACTTCTCAGAAAATTCTGAAAATTTAACATGATACAATAGACACACTAATGAACCTTCAGTAAAAATACCAGAAATTAAAAAGCTTCCTAGGTACCTTGAATAATTTTATGAAGAGCTGCTCTGCACCAAATCTCCTCCTTTTCCTTCTCTCTCTCTCTCTCTCTCTCTCTCCACGAAAATGATGGAAACAGGGGAAAGAAGAAGATATTTGCAACAAAATATCTTTTTTTAAGGAGATTATCAAGTGCAACCACAACACCTCTCAACTTACGCAACCGACCAATAGCATTTAGTTAAATACTCACCAAATATGAAATAACCCATAAAACACATATTTAATTAAAATATGAATTAACTATTAAATATCCGGGACGGGTATTACAACTCTCCCCCCCTTAGAAAATTTCGTCCTCGAAATTAAATCCGCTAGCGACAACCAAAACCAATAGGTCATCAAAACAATCCTGTCCCACGACCAATCCGTGCAACACCGTCATCATAAGCAAATCAATCGCTAACTACACCACTTCATAACACTTTGATATGTGCAACACCTTTCAAAAGATAATATATTTCCAAAACCACGAACTTAGTTACTCTTCCAAGTACACCATCATGTAACCATTGTCACCCATCCTCACTTCCCAACCAGAACTCTCTCCTCTTTTCTAATCATGCCTTTGTACACACAAAACATATACAAATAACACCCCATGTGATTCATACTTTAAAAACTTCCTTATTTCACAACTCTCAACAAAAACAACCATATTAGTCCCATAAATACTAACTCAATACACCATCATGACCACCATATCACCATGTACTCTCAAAACATGAGTATTACCTCTTAGGAAAAGTAAATTTTAATCTCATACTATCATCCAACACATTATTATTACTTGATATACTAACAAACACCAATCTTGAAACAATCTTATTTGCATATTATCTTATCATGTTACACTGACCATTTTATCACTTAGGCATACCGAAAGAAACACATTTGTCACACACAAACAACACCTCAAGACATTTGTATATACTAGTATACAATCCAACCCAACGCATACTAACTCGAATCGACAACCCACCTAACTTTCTAACCTTCAATCCACCATAACACTTGCTACCACTGTAACTCAATTATCACTTAAAATTTCACATCCAACCTTAACAATCACCTATCGTTCACTTAATCTACTTCCTCTATGCACTCCCTCACAGACCCCAACACCTTCTCCATCACAACCAAGATCCCAACACTGTTCCACGTCTCATTGTCAACTCAGTACCATCCCCGAATTCTGTTTCAGAAGCCCGAACTCAATCTTGTTGTAACGTGTCCCTTCAAAACAAGGTTAGTCCACAACATAAATATCATTGATGGCATGTGAATATGACAATATGCAAGACATGTCATGATTTAATAGGCACGTTGCCCATTTCATCACAACACCACTGACACTCCAGTCGACTGGACTGACTCTGACAAGAAGTCATAATGCATGATCATGCTATCAAATCGAACAACAAATAAAAGTTATACCTATCCCATTCTCTCAGAATGGTTTTTAAGAACACAAGCACTCTGCCCCAGTTTCACTTCCGCGAAGTTAACCCATTTCTCATCTGATCCTTCCAACTGTTTTGTAGTCGTTGCTCTGTCGTATTGCTTACCACCCTCACTTCTCGATTCAATCCCAGTCAAACCTGCACCTCCCCAACACATACCATTTAAACCCCGTTCACAAACTAGAGCCCAATCGCTCAAAACACAATTCCCAACTCCTTCTAACTCACCACTCCAACCGTTAGGCAACCCATCTCCACCATTAACACCACATCCGACAACTAACTCACCAAATCTTTCCAACTCATACACGTAACAACTTATAAAAATACCCACCTACACCTATCACTCGATAGATAACCAAAACCATATACTAGTTCACATAAAACCAATACAACCATCTTCACTGAACACTAAACCATTATGTTTTACACATACATCATCAACTCATAACACCTGTACTTACATACTCACATGAATGTAATCACATCCTCAAACTCCATGACATAAGCTAACTTACTAGCAACACTATAACATACTATTCACGCTACAAAAAGTAAGTGACGTATGCTTGCTCACCCTTTAAAGGAATATGTTTAGAAATCCAAATTCTGCATTCCCAAATTCTCACTATCCATTAAAAATTTGACTTATTAATCATCTTGGTCTTTTCAACACCAAAAATGGATTAAGGTATTACAACCACCAAGTGTAGCTTCTCAAAGTTAACCTTTTGTACATGCTTCTAATTTTTACACAACGTACCACACACCCCATCACAATACCATACGACCACTCACCACAACATAAACCACACCTTACAAAAGCACACAATTACTCTAAGTGCACAATAAGCATTCATAACACAGTAACTAAGTTTAACGCCACATCTACCGTTACCTACACTTGACGTCAGTCAATATTGAAAATACGTATCACCATATCCAGCAAAGCCTGAATTCCTTGACATGCATAAACACATACCCTCCATAACGCCATTAACCCTCCAGTCCCTTTACCTTAACACACAAAACACAACCCACATATGACACCGCCAGTGTCAGTGCAGCCTGCCATGGAATAATCACCATTTGTTGCTCCATGAACTGAGCCATACCAATAACCTGTTTCAATAATTTAAAACACCAATAGCAAACACAATGCCAAGTATGAAATAGCCACATGTTTGTCACCCACTAACCCTCACTCGACACCCTATGGTCCACTACAAGAATCCCCAATCGACTCTCAACACAGAGACTAGAACGTACTAGCTCTGATACCAAGTTATCACGCCCCGCCCTGCAAACGGCACCCAAAGTGGGCCCGAGTCGGTGCGACCACGTGGCATTCCACACAGAAGACCAAACCACACCTCGCAACCTGTCAGAATGTAAATACCCAGCGGAAGACTTATCACCTAAACATAAAATGAGTCAACGTGTCAACCAACCAACTACAACCTCGATTTACAACACTTTAGAAAATTTCATACTTGAACATGTCCACAAACAAATTAATTACAACTTAAACAAAACAACTTCTTCCTCAACTACCTACAACAAGCTCGACCATCCACAACATCCAAGGCTAGACCAAACACTCCTTAACACGATGACCAGTAGTGGACCCACTCTAAGCAACCTGCTACCTGGCAGACCAAAAAGGAAAGCCAGAGTGTGTGAGATATAGAAATGCTCAACATAATATCACAATACCCGAACGAATAACAACATGAATATGAATCCACCAACATAACTTAAATACTCAAATGTATACAACAGTTATAACCAACCTGTCCACCCAACAAAGCAGTAATATTCAATGCACAACAACATGAATATAATTACATCACATGCAGTGACACGTTTGCCACTTCGCATGTACCCAAGACGAGGTGTCCCACATACCATGCTCCCATCCACCGACTATTAGCCGGCATGGCATACGACATGGTATGCCTCACACGCTAACCTTCGGCGGTTCAATCGACACTCAGCAGCATGAATATTCATCAAACACGCATATCACAACCAAATCTCGTGTCTCGCACACCATGCTCCCAACTATCGTCCATTAAACGATATGGCTTACGACATGGTGTGCCTCACACGCACACATTCACAACATATCAAAAGGTAAACAATTGTAGCATGATATACCCCACACTATAGCAATATCTCATTAAAGATAACCATATCAAAAGCTAAAATACGATTAGCAAGATATACACTCACCACCACATCAATATCTTATTGAGAAGGACCATATCAGACACACTCACCTTGGTATCAAAGCGAGGTATGCTAAACTTACGATTTCGGCACCTCCCAACTCACTGGCTTGACACCTAACCACAAGTTAACCATATCAATTTATTGAACGCTTAAACGTCAAAATCAAGTCCTAACAACAATCTATAACACCTAATATAGATTAAAGATGCTTAACACATACTAGCATGTCCATCTCAAAGGTTTAGAAGTGCCCCCAAACAAACATAAAAGTATAAATATGGCATAACTCTTGAAATCGGTTTGAAAACCATGACCATCCTGTCGTATTCCGACCATAACTTCTTATTGGTTTAAAACCAGGTCATGAAACTACCACCATTAGAAAGTACACCTCCGGTACATGAATTTTGATATTAAATTTGCCCAACATAGAGTCCGAACGACAAAGTTATGCTCGTCCGAAGTTATACACACAACCGCCCAAAATTGCAGATTCTGCACATCTATCAACTTCAAATCAAAAACTGATTTAACTTAGTGCAACCTAAGCCACAACCCCTATATATTCCGAAAGGTATACAAGTCTAGTTTCAGAATCAACAACCCGCGCACAAACCCGATCCCGAGCTAAGAGATATGACCACTTTCCCAAAACATGTCAATGCAGCGAATACGAAATTCAGCAGGGACACACAAACTTGTAAAATCCGTCAAACTTAGACCGTGCGACAAAATACCTGAAATTTGGTAGAGATCATAACAACATCTCAAAGTTTATCCCTGATTTTTCCTAGATTTTACAAAGCAAGGGAACCTAGTCAAATCCACCTCCAAACTCAGAAATTCTGTGCAGCGAAGCACAATTTCCAGCAGAGTAGTCCGTGTTCGAAAATTCATTAAAAATCGAATACTCAATACTTTTTAGTGATTCCAACTCCAAAACATCACCAACTTAGCAATCTATCAAACTCATAAGGACCCAAAACCAGGAGGGTCGTTTAACTAAAAAAAACGTGATGCATAACACAGATCTGAAAACGGTTTGCATAAAACCAGCAATCCGACCACAGCTCGGTTTATGATTTTTATCTTTTTTCACACTTCTCAGAAAATTCTGAAAATTTAACATGATACAATAGACACACTAATGAACCTTCAGTAAAAATACCAGAAATTAAAAAGCTTCCTAGGTACCTTGAATAATTTTATGAAGAGCTGCTCTGCACCAAATCTCCTCCTTTTCCTTCTCTCTCTCTCTCTCTCTCTCTCTCCACGAAAATGATGGAAACAGGGGAAAGAAGAAGATATTTGCAACAAAATATCTTTTTTAAGGAGATTATCAAGTGCAACCACAACACCTCTCAACTTACGCAACCGACCAATAGCATTTAGTTAAATACTCACCAAATATGAAATAACCCCATAAAACACATATTTAATTAAAATATGAATTAACTATTAAATATCCGGGACGGGTATTACAATAAACCTACCCAGTCATCATCTGGCCCAGCACCAGGCACCAGCACATTGCGTTAAAACAACAGTGTAATATAAATCCAGATGTATGGTAATGTGCAAAACCAGATCACGTAAGAGCAAGAAAGAGTAAGGATTGTTAATGATAGTCATAGATCAACATGCATGGTAATTTGCTAAAGTAGTTCAGATAAGAAAAAGACAATAAGGAAAGAACACATTAACTGCAATATAGAATATACCTGTAACTTCGGAGAATCAGCACATTTTTCTGTTGTGTTGATTGGAGTTCTCTTCGCAGAGGTCTTGAAACTACAAGTTCTCTGTTTTTGAGGTTGCTTATCGTTCTTGTCCTTTGCAGAATTAGGACATGATCGATTCTCCTTTCCCCGCCCATCTTCCAAAGAGGTATTGGGTTTTTCCAAAGCTTGTTCACTATGCATTGTCCTATTAGACCAATGACTGACTTTATCAAATACGGGTTTAGATGAAAATAATTTTCTACTTGAAGCACTCCTGGATAGCAAACGACAAGTCTGGGTTCCATATAATCCTGAATTTGCATCATTCTGGGACAAACACTGTGATTCTTCTTGTTTGGAACTTCTAGCTGATAACTCTTCACATAAATCAACTGAATTCTCTGCATTCCTTCTGGGAGTTGTGTGAACGGCTTCCTGATATAGACCTTGTCTAAAATTGACAACTTGCTCTTCCAGGCAAACAACCTCCTCTTCTAAAACAGCTACCTCAGCAAGAAGCTCTAATGTCTGCATTAACCACATTCTACATCATACCCCGGACATCAATGTGAAAACGAATCAAGTCCAAAGAAGTAGATACCCTTAAAAGCATACTGCATACCCAAACACACATTTCCAATAGAGAATGTAACAGTCTAACAGAAAGCATGGTAGGAATGGGAAATTTGGGGTTAATCAATCAAGTGACGGAAACTCAATGGAATGTACAACTTCATTCATTGATAACAGTCAAAGCTGTCTCTCTAGCTTCGGTAGCTCCTCCTTATCTGCTTGTCAAATCTCACTCAAATTGCCTTATTCTAATCACGGATGGACAAATGAATATGGAGTCAAAAGTTCTGAAGCTAAAAATCTCGATCAAGATAGGCTGATTAGGAAATTGAATTCATATGGATCCCTCCTTTCTGTTCACTCATTCGTAATTCCACTTCATTAGTCCTTTGGGCAACCCAATGCTGAGTTGAATCCTTTGCGGATTCGACCCAATACAATCACGATCACACGAATAACAAATCAAGCAAGAACACAAATAATTGGCACAAAGATTCTTACATGGTTCCCAGTTGTGTAACTGGGCACATGAACGACTCACGCTGGTTTCCGCAATTTACCTACAGATGACATTGGGTTATTCACAATCCAGACACAACCATTTTTTATTTTTTTTGTGGATGAAAGACAGATCCAAGTGAGTTCAATTTGCAATATAATACAATTCTCACATATGGAGGTAGATAAGGAGGAAGACGAGGCAAAGCTCCCAAAGGTCTATTGAAAGCCCTCTCCAGTGCTCTATGGACATTCTTTTCATGTCTTAACTTCTTCTTCAGCTTATCCACCTGCCAATTGGTTATGGGACTTTATCAAGTCAATAGAATTTACAATTTAAACATATACCAGTACAAATACTAAAATGTAAGTATTTTTTTCTTTTTTTTTTCAGAAACTCAAAGTAAACCAAAAAGGACAAGAAAAGAAAAGCTAAACATGCAGAGTGAATGATAAATTTTGCAGCATTTTTTTTGGTCGCTTTGAATATAAAAGAATTCAGAAATTTGGAACGGAATTAACACATGCATTTTGATAATGTATTAAGACATCCAACATAAAACTTGTCCAAATCTGATATCATATATCAGAAATATATCCCCCTGCTTTATCATAAGAAGCAGTCTTCGCGTGGCTAACCGAAAAATCGAACGCTTAACATGCAAGAACCAGTTTTTGCGTGGCTAAATTGCTCCGAATGCAGAAAACAACACATGCAACAACCAATCCGTTTGTCTAGAACAAATGAGCAAGTCACATGAAACTAATTACATTTAAGAAAGTCGAATTCGGGGGTGTTCATGCTAATATGAGAGGACTGGAGGCCATATCAGGAAATTATTGCAGAACCATTGAGCAATATTTTTCATCAATTACAATAGACAAAGTTGATGAGCATGGAACACAAATGAAGAAATACTCTACCCAACCAGCCAAGCACAGCTTCCCAGCAATTGAGGGCTAAATCTGTCCAAATTGGACAAAAATTGACCAGTGAAAATTCCCCCAAAAGTGTTTCTTATTATAGAGGGGGAGGAAATCAATAAGAAAGGAAACGATACTCTGCCAAAAATAAGTTGCGAAGAGAGAGAGAGATGATTTGAGATTAGTGAGAGACATGCAGAACCTGTGCAACTCATATAGTGCGAGTGACTCACCGACATGGCAATAGGCGTGTTGGCGGCCGGAAATTTGGACTGTGCTAAAATAGAGTCGTCGCCCGTCGTCGTCCGGCGTCGTCCTCGGATCTGGTGAGAGAGAGAGAGAGAGATGGGTATGGCTGGTGAGAGAGAGATGGCTCTAGCCGGTGCGAGAGAGAGAGAGAGAGAGAGAGAGAGAGATGAGGGTTTGTGCTGAGGGAGGGAAAAAGAGAACGGACTGTGCTGGAATAGAGTCGTCGCCGGATCTGGTGAGAGAGAGAGAGAGATGGGTATGGCTGGTGAGAGAGAAATGGCTCTAGCCGGTGCGAGAGAGAGAGAAAGATGAGGTTTGTGCTGAGGGAGGGAAAACGAGAACGGACTGTGTTGGAATAGAGTCGTCGCCCGCCGTCGTCCGTCGTCGCCCGCGGATCTGGTGAGAGAGGGAGAGATGGGTATGGCTGGTGAGAGAGAAATGGGCACGGAAGGGAGAGCAGAGAGAGAACAGAAGCTCACCACGTGATTAAGCTCCGTTATTCTCTTTCACTCCCTATTGCCACGTAACCCAGGAAGACCCAACATACAAACACGTAGCCCACTAACCAAGGACAACCAGACAACCAAGCGAAATCCACCCTTCGAAAAGCCAAGCAAAATCCACCCAAAAACTGCTTCTTATTTAAGAGGGGAAGGATATATATTGGATAATTATGGCCAGTAACCTTTTTTTACTTGCGGGAAAAATAATACAAGGCCATTTGAATGAGTTAAATGGTCCCATGACACATGTTTTCGTGATTTTAGGAGATGGTTTGCTCAAATAACCACTTTTCGGCTCCAACATGGTGATAAATTGCTCATAATTGTCTTGGTGGGGAGTTAATTTAGAAACATGGAACACTTGGCAGCTTAAAGAGAAAGCGGAAAACCTGATTTAGACCTGGATCAGCTTGGTATTTGTTTATAAATTCTACTTTCAACGAAGAAAAATGAGTCCAGCACCAATTAAGTCCAACGCTTCAAAAACTTTCTTACTTTCAGTAAAGTAGACATATCCGAGTACCTTGTACTCAGCCTCTTTCAACTTACTTCTTCAAGTAATTTGGATTTTACTTTACTTGTACCCACAACTTTATTATTCCGATATAATAAAGTGTTATGTTTTACGTTATCTTTCCTATACGATTAGGAAATTCTAAGTCCACAACCGTGTGGCTAATCACAAAGCAACTTGTGATATTTATCTTTTGAATAACACACCATCGGCTATCGCTCTATGAGTTAGAAGTCAAGATTCACGGCAATCATCATCCAAGTTAGGAGCTACAAGTCTCGACACTGTAGACACCCCAATCTGGGCTTCTAGATTACTTTACTTTCGGTTTTTGACTCCCCGATGATGAAACGGATCAAGAACACCTCGGGAATGATAGGTGTTTGAGCTTTGAGTGTTTGAAGCCCTTGAACCTAACCTAACCTAAGCCACTTCCAAAAGCCAAACCCTACTGACCCGCGCCAGGGCGCAATCATCCTGCGCCAGGGCGCAACCGTCCCGCGCCAGGGCGCACCATCGTGCGATGATGCGCCAGAGCGCACCATCGTGTGCCAGACTCACTCCATTGCGCGACAGACTGACTCCCTCGCGCGAGAGTCAGCCTGGGTCAAAGTCAAAGATTTGACCGTTGACCCACGCGCGACAGCTGTCACACTCACGCGATGGTCCCATTCCATCGCGCGACGGTCTCAAACCTGTCACAGTCACCTTTATCAGCTGGGAAAACTTAGCCATGAAGTAACCCACAACCTGCACGTCTCTTTGCACCAGATCTACCTCCCCCTCTCCATTTATGGAAGGTGCTAACTCTATAAATACCCCCCCATTTGTTCTCTTTCAAGGGGTTAACAAAAATTGGCATTCAAAGGCTTACACCTCAAGAACAAAGCTTGTTCTTCCTCCTCCATCACTCAAATCCCCCTTTTCATCTCAACTCAACTCAAAGTTCAAACACTTTTCAAACCAAAAGCCGAAGGTATAGCTTACCTTTGTTTTGCTCTCTGTTCTGATCTCTGAGGGGAACTGGCAGGGCCAAGGCTGGTAATCAATACCAGTCCTGGCCCTAAAGTCAGCAGAAATACAAGAATCCATGCCAAGCACTCCCTCGCGCGATAGACTCACATACGCGCGCGACAGTCCACTGTCTCGCGCGACAGTCCTCGTGGGGTTTGGGGGTGCTGGTTATTCTTGTTTTATCATGTTATTCATTGTTTTGAAGTATGATAGGCCTTTTAGCTCACTGCTCAGTATGTTAAAACACATAGACTAGCTTTTCTTGCTTATTTACTTTGTTGGAATGCTTCTGGGTTGCATCTGGACCTGTACCAGAGCTCGAAGCATGCAAAGCAGTTCCTGGAATTTCAGCCAGGACACTCGCGCGAGGACTCACTGCCTCGCGATGGTCCTCTTGAGTCGAATCGCCTTGCATGAGCGGCCCTTGGCCTTTGTTTTGATACCCCATTTGTTTAGGGGTTGTATTTCAATTTGTTTAGCTCTTGCTTATAATAATTTGTAATAATTATTTACTTTCAATGCACCTATAAACCGCTTGGTTTGCCTCCTTGGTATGCACTGGTCCTTCCAGAGCCGAAGGGGATAAAATTCAACTTTGTGGTGAGACTTGAACACTAGAGGGAATGGGTGTATCGCGCGATGGTCCTTTTTGCATGCACGTTGATCCATGCGTGCAAAGGTGGTTGTCATGTGTGATACACCTATTCCAGAGCAGCTTGGTTTATTCTAATCAGGGGGTTAAGTTTTATCCCGTTTCATATTTGCCATCCATCCATGCCATGTTTAGATCACATCTTGCAAACTTGTTACAGTTTTAATCCCCGATTAACTGTTCCCCCGCCCTAACTGGCTAAAAAATGATTAAAGAAGAGGAAGAATCACAAAGTTTTTCACAAAATGTCTAAGTAGAGACCGATCTCCGGATTGGGCGAGAGGGGTGCCTTAAAACCCTTCCCCTCTCGTAACCTGGCTCCCGAACCCAGATATGGTTATGACGGACTGGTTCCTTCACTTTTTCAAATCAAATAGCGCGACAGGTGCTTCGAAATACGGTTCCTTGGGTGACGGACCTTCAAACCCAGGTGGCGACTCTGTATTTTTGGCGAGCGCGTGCACAGCCTCTGTCCGCTATTGCGCTCCCTCGATTATGGGCCCTTGCTTCGGGAAACGAAATTCCCGAAGGCTCGCGCTTTGGAATCCGAAAATTCCAGGGCATGCTGCTCACAAACACGCCCGCACTCAATCAGCCAACGATTGCAAACGTATGCACTCCTTGCACGGTATATGTGTGCCAAAAACGAGAGTTTTCAAAACTATATATAAACTATTTCTTGCTTCAACATAGATAGAGATTTGGCATTAGTGGTTTGTGCAAGTATTTTAAAGCAAGATGTCTTGGTTTAAATCCTAGGAGGGTTCTTTTTGCCTAATACTTTTTCCATCCTCTTTTAAGAGTTCTAATTTATAAATTTAACTTTCTATAGAGGTATCATCAGTACACTCTAGAAGTTATAAATACTTATTAAAAAAATCTCAAAATAGATTAATAGATTCTTAAAAAGGGGGCTATGGAAGTAATTTTTTCCCTCATTTTTCTTTTGGATCTAATGTATATGAAATAACTCTTTGGACCATTTATATTAAAAAAAGATAGTTATACTTTAATTTTCAACCAATACAAAGGAATGTAATATTCCTTTTTTTTTTGGGTCAATCAGAAGATTTGGAATGTAATATTCACCCTCTAAATGAATGTAAAGGAACAAAACTCAACTCAAACCCTACCTGGTCTGACCCCGAACAAAGATCATCACCTGTGCCCAGAAAAACAAGGGGTGGTGTTATTCGCAGCTACGTATTTTCTCCCATAGCCCGCTAAAAATTTCCAACTATACTCGACAGTTAGTTACCGAAATTGAGATACATTTTCAGCACCCAATTACCGAAATATAATCTTTTTTTCAACAGCTATTTACCGAAATGTATGTATTAGCAGTTGCATACCGAAGATTGAACATATTTTCGACATGCAGTTGCCGAAATATAATTTTGTTTTCAACAGCTATTTACCGAAATGTTATTTATGATTTTCAACAACTACCTACCGAAATATAGCGGGCTGTGGGAGAAAATACGTAGCTGCGAATAACACCACCCAAAACAAGGATCAGATCAGTAGCAAGTACTAGCAAGAATGATTAGGGAAAAATTCAAAAAAAATCCTGAACTTTGAACCCAATGTCAAATAGGCACCTGAATTTAAATAAATTTCAATTGAACACCTGAACTTTCACTTCGTTATTCAATTTACTCCCTTCCGTCTCAATCCGTGACTTTCCTAACGGCAATCGCTGAACTGGACACTAACAGACAAAACAAAACGTTAGAGGGAGAAATTGGAGGGAAACAACAGTGATCTGGCACCTTTTTAAGGTCCCGTTCAACGAAATAAGCCTACTGGCTTATTTTTTGTCCTTATTCAAATTTTTTTTTTGTATTTTTTTTGTTATTTTTTTTTGGGATTATTGCATCATCATGACAAGAGGAATCTAAAAATTAACAAATTCCGATCGAAACCTAATTTTTTTGAATAAAGGCAAAAATAAGACAATAAGCCAATTTTTTCGTCTTTCTTAAAAAAACGGATTTAGATCATAATTTTTTTACTTTTTAGATTCCTCTCTTTATGACGATGCAATAATCCCAAAAAAATTGACAAAAAACTAACAAATATGAAAAAAATTTGAATAAGGACAAATATTTAGCCGAACGGGGCCTTAAAAAGGTGTCAGATCACTGTCGTTTCCCTCCAATTTCTCCCTCTAACGTTTTGTTCTGTTTGTTAGTATCCAGCTCAGTGGTTGCCGTTAGGAAAGTCACAGATTGAGATGGCAGGGGGTAAATTGAATAATGGAGTGAAAGTTCAGGTGTTCAATTGAAGTTTATTTAAGTTCAGGTGCCTATTTGATATTGAGTTCAAAGTTCAGGATTTTTTTTGAATTTTTCCCCCATTATTATTTAGATAGAATGATCTGACGCATTTGGATTCCCTCTGTTATTCGAACAAACACTGTGTATGTGGGCTATGGTGGTAGGCAGCGAGTCAAGAGTGCTTTTGGACTTTATGGTAGTTGGCTCGTAGAAGTAGTTGTATTTTTTAAGCTCCACTATTGGGGTGGCCTGCGCATAGGGAGCGCCCCCACCGAAGTTCTTGTAATTATAGTCCTTGTTCCTTGTGATGCATGGTGTTTTCTGATTCAATTCGCAATGAACTGCGACTTCATCAAGTTTTAGGTATTCATTATCAATCCGGAAACTATCTGATGAATTGTGAATTCTGAGAATCTTCAAGTCCTATTTGGGCATTTTCATTCGCTGTTCACATTCCATTCGTACTTGCAGGGATTGAAGAATCTGAATTGAACCCAGATCTTTAGTTCCCGTCTCTCTCTCTCTCTGCGAGGCAATAATTGGAAGACTTGAGGGAGAAAAAAATCCATTTCATTACCAGGTCAGGGTTTCAAAATTTGCTCTTGTAACTTTGTATAGGGTTTCTGTTTGGGAGGCTTTGAAGGTTTCAGTCGATTTTGCTATTCATCCGTTTTGGGTGTATTTTTGTTGTTTCAGATGTTCTCGTATGTGGTGGAACCTGTGGTTTAATCATATAATACAAGCGTAGATAATCCTATCAGAAGTAGTAAAATTCATCTGCTCTGTTATGTTGTGTCATCACTGTGGGTCGAGCTTGCTTCTAGCTCTCCCCGAGGATGTGTTTGCCATAGTCACCCAGTCCCTCTCTCCGAGAGACATATGTAATCTAGGGTCCTGCTGCCAGAGCCTTTATGCTCTCGCATCTTCTGATAAGATTTGGTTCACCCAATGTGACCTGATGGGAGTTGTTCCACCTCTTGACCTTGTTGAGTGGCGAAAGGGTGTTGCCTCTTACAAGGCTCTATGCCGGTTCCTTGTCAGTGTTCAACCCTTACTTGGGATTTGGGTTCACCAAAACCCAGAGCTTGGCAATGTTGTTTATGTCATGTTTGGATTCATTTCGGTTGTTGGTTGCCGGATCATCCCACAAGAACTTGGTCCATTGGGTATTGAAGAGGGTCCTATTCTGTGGGCTCCAGTTTTTGAAATCATTGCGGATTCCGATGGTTCTGCCACATTTTTCCTACATGGGAGGGAGGGAGAAAATGACTACCTTTATCCTGGTTCACTCAAGCCCGTTGACAGGACATGCAATGTGCTGTTGCTTGAGGTTGAACCAATGCAACAGAGGAGTGGGGGAAAATTAGTTCATAGTAAAAGCTTTGCTCATTATTTTGAGGAGGAGTCATCCAGAAAAATTTCTCAACCAGATAGTGAGCTTTCAAGCTCACGAAGAGTCGTAGGAAGGAATGCGGCGCCGGTTCCCTTCAGCCGATTGGCATTTGGAGATAGAAGAAAGCTAATCGAGATTGTTACCAGCCAAATCCGTTTGAAGTTACCTGATCCAGCAAATGCGCTAATCTTTCCTTGTTTGAGAGGTGATGAGGAGAGTTTTGACCAGGACATGGCACTGTTATGTGATCGGAGACTCTTACTTATCCAACTATGCAAACTTGGTGGGGGTTGCATTGATCAGAAGGGCGATCCTGAGCTGTATCCAGATCCCACCCAGTTGGAATTAAGTGAGATCAGGAATAGTCTTGATCGTTCAAGTGGTTTTCGTAGTTCTCTCAATAGCAATGATGGTCGTGCACAATGGACCAAAAGAAAAACCCTTAGTGGTTATTTTAGGGATGGACTTAAACAAATCCTTGGAAAATCAAGCTCAATCTATGGTAAAAGTGAAATTTGGAGAAGTGGTTGTTCAAGCAATGACAATAAGCATGCCCAACTACACGAGTTTTTGCAGTCAGGTAATATGGTAGCATTGACTTTACATGCCTCGACATTGAAGTTGTCTTCTTATAGAGCTTGGCCAAGTATGCATGACAGTCGATTTGCACTTTACAAGTTGCCTCTGCGGGCCCCAAAGTCAGGCCAAGAATACGCGGGTCTATGGGGAGGGACTTTTGGGTGGCCTCCAGGGAGGCCTACTACAGACAAACCTGGAAAAGCTTTGTTCTTTTTTTTGCTCTCTTATGAAGAATCCCAAGGGCAACAACTTCTCATTGCTACAAAGATATTAGAAGGAACACATTATGTTTTGCATCCAAATGGGTCTGCAGTGTTTATAGTGAATGTAGATGAACCTTCCCTTGAGCCGTTCCCTTGGGCTACTGATGGAGATTCCCTTCCTGTTGATGTTAAGCATGCCTTTGTGGGGGAAGGTATTGCAAATGGGTATGGTTTTCGATACCCTGGCTCAAAGCCTGGTTCACTATTTGTGATTCAAGGTGGATTACTTGCATTCATATGGAAGGAGTCCAGGGTTGTTTTGACCTTGCAGAGGCTTAATTTGACAGAGCTTCTGAAGAAGGGTGAAAGGGTGCCTGCTCTACCTCCCATTGCAAACTTCTCATATTTAACAAAGTCCTACTCAAATGTTTTCGTTGGCTTCTCAAACACTTCGACTTGTCTGTCTTCACCAAGGTTCGAAATCATCAGACCATATGTTATTGAATATGCAGTCTTTTCTTCTCTTTTCCTAGTCCTCTTTTGGTTGGTAGTTGGTTGAGATTGATTCTTTTTCTGAAGATATGTTTGGTGATGCCTTCCTTAAATTCCTTAGTGTGCATGCTGGATACCAATTACTGATTCACAAGCTTTTCTTCAATGATGCTTTTTGTGGTTCAGTTCTCTCTGTCCTGATTTTTGTGCCAGTGTCATGATGAGGGCATAAGGTTCTACTCCTTTGATTCTTATTATCTCTAGGGATTTGAGACTTGTATAAACTTATGTGCATACTCGAATGTTGTTGTAATACACCATCAATGTGCATAACACTTTCTTTTGACCCTTTAGTGTGATATTCTGGAAGGCTTATGAGTTATGACTTTGGATGACTGGCACGCTTTTATTGTTCACGATAATAAGTCGTGCAGTGCTACTTACAAATTTGGTTAAATGTAGTTACTTTTGTTGAGGTATTACACAAAGCTGTCTCGGAATAGGATATACCTCATAGATTTACTGCATAAATTGTTTTTCGTATAATCAATAATTCATGAATAAAAGATACCTTTAGGCGGTGAGCCCTTTACGAAAATGGAAGTACTAGATGCTTTGCATCGAGGGGAATGTGTATATTGTCATGGAAACTACGGAGATTCAATGGCAAAAGGGAACTCCTCTCTTTCTTATCGACACAAGAACACTCCTGTCTCAGTGGAGAACATGGGAAGGAGCATAAATCATTCCAGGTACTAATTGTGAGCTCAATATTCTGTTGTGCTCTCTCCGAACTGTCTATAATAGGCATAAAGCTGCTGTCCGCCAACAAACCTCAGATACCTCTGGACCTACCACTTCTTCAGATTTTTGGTTTCCAATCATTGCTTTCAACCATAAAGTGGGTACTTAGAACGAGTCCACAACTCAGTGTCAAATTGGCAATCACGGATTCCTCCAACCGTTTTCACATGAAACACCAGTTATTGCCAGCTTTTGCCTTTTCCTGAGATTGTCCATAGTCAACATAGCTTCACAAGACGCTTCCCAGGCCGAAAAGCCACCCTCAAAGTAGCTTTTCTCCGTCATTTACGTGCAGGAAGATGAATTCCTCTGCCATGGAGTTCTTGATAAAATGGTGGGTACATCAATTATAAAGGGCATCAATGATGGGTTTGGGGCTACAACGAGATCACCTGGAAGCGAGTACCCATTCCCACGCATGGAACTAAAAGAACAGACTTGGTCATTGATGATTTTCGAGATCTCAAGAAAGTCGAATTCCATTTTGATAGTACAGACTCGATCGTTCTTTATCTTTTCAATTGTTTATGTTTGTTAAGCCCTCATAGAGCTTGTGTTTGATATCAAGTTCTATTTGATGTTAGTTTTGTGTTCGGGCTTCTCAATCTCAAACTTTCAAAATCTTTTTGTTCATATTATGGCCCCCTAGGTAGGAAATTCTGGTTCCATTCCTGACCTCGAGTCTTGATTTGTTTTCCTTTCTTAAAGATGAGATGACTAGATATATTCAAGATGATTTTCCATGTTATTTGTTATTCGCATACTTGGAAGTATGGGTAATTCTAAAACCACGTCATATACGTACCTCGATTTTTCAATTTTTTTTTTTGTACCATTCCATGTTTACTCCATCCAGATTGTATTTATATTTTTTATACGGATATGAAGCTAACTTGATCAGATTTTAGTTCTATGCTTAGCATGTCTGTAGAATAAAGATTCTGGTCTCTTAAGTTCTTTTATGTAATGAGATTAAACTCTTATTTGTACCTTAGTTTTGGCGTTAAACCATGGTTCGTATGTTGGATTCTTATTCACCTTAGTCATTATGATATTTTCTTTATATCAGATGCAAATCCTACATGTGGTACATTCATGTATATCATAAAACATATTCTATACATCTGCAGTCCAACCCTACCCAGACTATACTCTTTGTAGGTTCTGTCGTATCGACGTAGTATATCTCGTACTCTTATTTGCCAATAAAGAGTACAGTGCCTTCCCCCTCTTGTTATCTGATCCATCCGCAGCTCAACTGTACCCTGACTCTTTTTTGTAGGTTCTATCGTATTGATGTACAATGTCTCTTATTCATACTTATGCTGAATAAAGAGTACAGTGCCTTCCACCTCTTGTTATCTGAGCGCTCAGGGCAGTCAATCTTCCCGAGCTAGCATAGCAACCCGAAGCATAATAATAAGAAAGGGGGCAGGAATTAATTCTGGCCTTTTTCGGACCGGACAAAGACCATATCGTATCAGTACTTGTACTTGTACACATGCTTCATAGTCTGCAGATCGCAGATTATATGGTCTTATGGAAGAAACAAAAAGAGGAGTTGACGCGAAATTAGAAATCTAGAGAGGAGCATGGCAGTCGAAGTGGTTTAGGGTTATATTTCCGTTTGACCAAAAAAAAAAAAAGAAGTGGTTTAGAGTGAGTAGGAACAGAACTAAATGTGTAAGGTAAATTTAGTAATATTAGATGTAGACCTGACCAATAATAGAAGATTGGAGCTATGGGATACAAAAAGGAGGTTTGATGACTAATAAGGATAACGATGAAGAGATTGGGGATGATTCAACCCATAAGAACAAAGTAGGATTAACTTATTTGCCCTTTACTCGGCTTGATAACCTTAAGGTTATAGGTTCGAACCTAAGAGATTTTTCTACCGCAAGACTATATGTGTAACATGTGAGCATTTGAAATAAGGTCCTTGTTTCATGCATTAAGGGTGGCCTCGAAAGAGCCTGCCGTGCTATAGATGCTGCTTGACATGTTCACTTCTATTAAATTTGCATGCTAAATTTAAGGTGATCACTAGAGGATGTCCTGAATGTTCAGTGATGTGCACTTAGAGGGTATGTATAATCCTTTCATAATTCGTAGTTGTATTTAGTCCAGATGGAATTAGTTTGAGATAATGTTTAGCAATTAGTAGGAAGAAGGAAGAACATTTTCAAATTCTTTCGTACAATTAGGAGATATTTGTATTGTCGATCCATTGTGAGAGAAACTCGGTAGCAGAATATAGTTACATAACTCTGTTTGTGCTGCTACCTTGCGGATCTGTCAGGAGTAAGCATTAGGAAGATTTGGTTTCCTTTGTAGTCAAGCAATATACTGGTTTTTTCGAAGGTAACTGTATTGTGTTTACTGACACTGGCTTCTAGTTGACACTTGTGATGTAGGATATGAACTTGTGACCTTGGCATCCAGTCGATGGTGTTATAGCAGCTGGCTTTTGCTTTTTTCATATGTAAAGCTTTAACATGCTTACTTTGGTGTTCTTAGATTGATCTAATTGTTGTTGTTTTTTTTTTTTTTCTGAATTTATACCCCATTGTTCTGTACTCTGGTAATTTTTGTGCTGGAATATTTTTAATTGTCAAAACGACTCACGTGTAGGGATGGCAACGGGGAGGGTCGGGGGTGGATACCACTATCCCCGTCCCCGATCCCCGAACCCAAATTGTTCCCCATCCCCGCCCTGATCCCCACCGGGGATTTATTTTTACCCTCCATCCCCGCCCCAAATGGGGAATGGGGATCCCCGCGGGGAATCGGGGATCCAAAGATTCCAAAACTTTATAAAAAAAAAAAAGCCACCAGCCATTAGCTACTTGTTTGGACGGTGGAGTTGCTAGTATGTTTGATCCATCTGGATCTGGTGATTGACTGCTCTTCTTGGCTTCTCATCTTCAAGAATGCACTTGCTGGGACTTTATCCCGACACTGGTGAAGAGATTGTGCGATTTTGATCTGTTAGCTTTCTTGAAGATCAAAGTTATAGTGCCATTCCAAAACAAAAAAAAACAATCTAGGCTACCATTACAAACGAAATGCCAAGGAAAATAGTCACAGTTGCAGCCATAGTGCCATTACAAACCAAATCAAAGTGAAAAGAGTCACATATATGCTGTCGTAGTGCCATAACGGCAGCCATTACAAACCAAATTTAAATTAAAACAGTCACATAGCTGCTGCCATAATGCATTACAAACCAAATTGAAATAAAAACAGTTTCAAACAAACAAGAGCAGTAGAGCATTGGGAACTCTCAAAAACGGAGCACAAACAGTCAATTCCTAGCTTATGCAGTTACCAAACTTAAAACTTGAAGTGCCTAGACAGTAGAAACAAGAGCATCAGTACTTCAATATACCAGTAGAATGAATGCCAAAAAAAGCATCTTAACTCGTAGAAAATAAGTTTTGTGTTCTGTCTAACAATAAGTAGCAATTCTTCCAAGTCAAAAGTGCAAGCAAAAATATGGTCAGTGTTCAGAGTGGATGGTCACACATGAAAATCCGATTGCCAAACTTACTGTATTGAGACAGGACAGATTAGTGATAAAAAATACGACAAAAAAATGAAATATGTTAACTCTCTAAGAGAGATAGTGCCATTTTTTTTATATGGTATTTCAAACAGTCCTAATACTTAAAAAAGGGTAGAAACATTTTTGTTAAGTCATTCAAATCGAAGTCTGGATTGCTTTACAAGTTACTATCATACCTGATCAATCATCACCAACATATGTTACAGAACTTACACCAGACACACATTCCTCTACGTCCTTATCATCATCATTGATAGTTGGAAAAGGATTTCCCGGTATTGTTGCTTCACCTTGAAATATTAAAGAACACGAGTGATATATACCATATTAGCACATAACAATTGCAAATAAAAGCATGACGAGAAATAACTAATAAGACACAATTAAAAATTACCTCCATTCTCAAGGGCAGCCAACCAACTTTGAGTGCACATTAATGCTTCCAAAGTCTTAGGATGAAGTCTATTTCGATTTGGAGTAATCACTCTACCACCAGTGCTAAATGAGGACTCTGATGCAACAGTGGATACAGGCACAGCCAACACATCCCGAGCTATGGCTTGCAAAGTAGGGTACTTTAAGCCACTAGATTTCCACCAAGCTAATATATCAAAACTCTCATGTCTCGGTAGCAACTCATCCTCCAAATAATGATCCAATTCCAATTGCACATGTGCACTTTTAACTTTCTTTTTCGCGATAAGAAACATTTCAAAACCATCAAAATTATTCACCTCCGTGGTAGGGGCTGGTGGCTTGCTTGCAGATGTGCCATCATTCTTGTTTTTGCCTTCGTAGATCGTAAGCCAATCAAAACAACATCTCCTAATGCTCTCAATCATCTCATCACCACGCTTCCCATAAACACTTGAATAATAATACTCAATCAAAGACATCTTGAATCTTGGGTCCAATACGGCTGCCACTCCTAAAAATCCATGACTATTCTCCCAATACTTGTCATATTTCTCAATCATTTTCAAGGTCATGTCCGACACCACAAAATTCTCACAAAGGACCCATTCCGACAATTTCATTTTGATCTCACACCATTTTAAAAAATAAATTCGAAGTTGGATAACTAGTCCCACTAAACAACAAAGTGACTTCGTAAAATACTTTCAACCTCTCACATATGTCTATGGCCATGTTCCAATCATCATCATTTGGGCAACATTTGTATTGGGGATCCTTGAGTCTTAAACGGCCAAAAGCACTCCTATATTTAATGGCGGTTAAAAGCATCAAATAGGTCGAATTCCACCTAGTGGGACAGTCAAGAGACAACTTTTTACCACAAAAAACTCCCAATTGGCGAGCTGCATCTTCAAATTTCTCCTCTCTTTTTGGAGTTGCTGTCCAATAAGCAACACTATCTCTAACCTTCTCAATCGAAGACTTAATGACATCTAAACCATCCTTCACAATCAAGTTGAGAATATGGGCAGCACATCGCACATGAAAGAAACTCTTAAACCAAAGATGATCACTTCCAAATTTTTCCAACAAAAGATTAATCATTGCATCATTGGTAGAACAATTGTCAACTGTCAAAGTAGATAACTTTCTATCAATATTCCACTCCAAAAACGTATCCATCGTAACCTCAGACAATACCTCCGCCGTGTGTGGACAAGGCACATACGCAAACCTAAATACAACAATTACTATAATCATTGAAAGAAGTATAATATATTTCTAAAATTCTAAGACTCAAAAAGTAACATAAAATTAATGTACGAACTGTAATGAACATTAAGAAATGTATTACCTAATAATGCGGCTTTGCAATTTCCAAGAATCATCGATCCAATGTGCCGTGATGACCATAAAGCCTCTTTTTTGATTGCTAGCTGTCCACATGTCTGTTGTGAAGGAAATTCTACTTTGGTTTCTTTCCAAAAGCCTCATTGTCTTCATCCTCTCAACTTCATATATCATCAAAATATCCTTCTTGATAGTATTTCGACAAACCACATGAAACAAAGGTTGTAGAGCATAACAAAATATCTTAAACCCAAGATGTTCCACTATGCTGAGAGGGTATTCATGCATTATTATCATGTGAGCTAGTTGGTTCCTAGCATGATCCGGATTGAAGGCATAAGCTTGGAGTGTGCTACTTTTTCCCGCCCCCATCATAACACTAGGTGTTAAAAATGTTTGCTTACTATCAACCTTTTTTTTTTTCTTCAGACAAGAGTTCGAGTGATCTTTCAAATGTGTTGTTCCACTCTTAGATTCCGCACACAATTTTTTATTACAATACAAACACCTTGCTTTATATTGCGTCTTACCCCCCACTGTAACTTTGGTCTTTTGAAAATTCTGCCATTGGATACTCCTTAAGTTACTTGTATCCACCACTTCATCACCTTCAGAGTTATACTCAACTTGACCAATAACAGGAATCCTTGACTCTGTTTCTGGTTCTGTTTCTTCTAGTTCTGTTTCTGCTTGTGAGCTACCAAGTGTCGGTGGTCGCATTTCATTCGATTCCACTTGAGCTGACAGCGAGCGAGTTTCCTGAAGTGGTAGACTACAAGATGACATACATTACATTCAATAATAACATCAAACTACACAAGTACTAAACAAATTTAGGATGTATGACCAGCAAGACATGTTGGCACATATCTCATTGAGTCATATCCTAACACAAGATGTCAAGAACCAAGTGTACACAGGTACTAAACAAATATAGGACAGTCCATGTAACATAAAGCATGTGCATAAAAAGACCCAACTTTTAAAGGCTAAAGCCTGCTAAACCATTATCTGACCTCATCACTCAACCTCGCCATAAACAAGAAACTAATCTATGACTGTGTCCGTTTATGGGTTCTGAAAACCCCATTTCGTTTAGGGTCCTAAAAAAAATGGAAGCCGTTCATTAAATTTAAAATAATCTTTCAAGTGGCCTGGTAAAAATTAGCTCAATCGTGGTTCCCTTACCATTTTTTCAACTCTAGCTATTTTTTGTATTTCAAATTAGGAAAAGGAATGAGAGTCAAGATCGAGAGAGATACCTTAACGATGGAGGGGATCTTAAGTGTGTCGATTTCTTCTCCATAACAGCAAACCTGGAACAAGAACAAATCTGCTTTCTTCAGCAATGAAATATTTAAAAAGCTTAAAAAATTTAACTCGTTTCCTCTCCAAAGCAAAATTCTTCTTCTGCTGAACACCACAAAGAACAACGAACTTGCCTGAACAGAAATTTGCCTTTGAGTTGATCTATTTTAATGTAGGTGTGTAAAAAATTCCATGGGAACTATTTATTGGCATTTAGAGCCGACCATCTGAATCTTTTTGGCCAACAGAGATATCTCTTTTTTTTTTTTTTTAAAGGGGGGCTTTTCTCTTGGAAAGAAATCATAAGATCGGGATACAAAGAGTTGTTAACTTCGGTTATGGTTTATTCAATGATAATGGTGGAATATTTCAAGTCAAGATCAAGAATCAAGATTCAGGAGAGAGAGAGAGAGAGAGAGAGAGAGAGAGAGATTACCGGAGTAGAGAGGAGTAGACTGGAAGTCGCCAAGTTGGGAACGCCGGAACGGGATGGAGATTGGATGGAGAGTGGTGACTGACTGACTGCCGACTGGGAAGTGGGAAGTGGAGAAAACCCTAACTTATGTCTATATATAGTAGGCATATATAATGTATATAGTGGGGTCATGGCTGGGGATCGGGAGCATAAGTTATGTATATATAATGTATATATAATTATTATATATACCCCTGACTAGGCTAGCGGGGCGGGGCGGGGTGGGTACAAGCTCATATCCACCCCCTACCCGTTCCCCACTTTTTTTAAAAAATTATCCCCATACCCTACCCGATCCCCAAATAATCCCCAAATCCCCTACCCATTTGGGGCGGGGAACGGCCCGGGTTGGGTCGGGTCGGCCGAAATTGCCATCCCTACTCACATGTACCTTACAGACACAGACACGTGGCCTGTCCTAAATTTTCCCTAAACTTTTTTTTTTTGAAATGTTTGCTTCGCCTTTCAAAAAAAAAGTTTAGGGAAAATTTAGGACACGCCACGTGTCTGTGTCCTTGGCGTGTCTCTGTCCTTCACTTGTCTGACCTAGATGCGAGTCATTCAACACTCATTTAGGCGTGTTTGTGCGTCATAACTCAAAACATCTCCATCTGTTTCATGTCTAATGGTGTGTTTACTGTAAAATTCATCTTATCTGGGCGTCATTTGATTTATCAAGCAAGATCCACTGACCGGTTCAAGGCAAAAGTCCACTAAGAGAAGAACGAAGTTCCAGGAATCTGAAACTTCTGAACTGCATGGCTCTGTTATATTGATTGATTCACTGTTGAGACTTAAGATTTTTCACTTGAATACACATTTTCCTCTGAACTTGTGTGATTCCGAAGTGCTAACTTCTTGTTTTAAATTGCACAATCTGTAAAGTGTTTGGAGGAATAATATTATAATGTTCTTCCATGTCTCTATTTGACAGGCTGAGTCATTAGAATGCTGTGTAAACATTTACTAACTTTTGGGCTGCCATGCTTTGGATCCTTATGAAAGTCTGGAATCTGGATGACTACCATCAATGGTTGACATGAATGATATTCACTTGCTGCTTGTTGCGCTGTTCTCTCTCTCAGATGTGGTAAAGTTTTTGGTAATCTTCTCTATGTTTGATATGAGATGCTTAAATTTGTTAATGATAGGAAAATAATGTTATTAGCACAGCTGAAACTACAAGGCCAGATTCATCATCTTATTCTTAGGGGAAAAAGATAGTTGTATTGGCAAATCTGAATAAAGTTTCTCCATGCACTTGTTCTTGAGCTTGGATATGCTGCTCACTCTACTATTGTTGCTTTGAAACCTCTGGGCTCTGATGAGGCCAGTAGCGTTCTTTCCGGGAGAGAAAAAGGGGTTAAGTGGTGAGAAGTCCCAGTCCTTTTCTTCTTTTCAGTTGTTCACCATATTTTTGTAATAGGAGCAGGCTTTGCTTGATGCTTATTAGAAGTCTCTTTTTTTTTTCTAAACAAATGTAAGCAGTCACCTGATAGTGTATTTTGTAAAGGAAAAACATGATCAAGGTGAATCCAGCGTTGATGTGGAACTTCCTCTCACTCTCCTTATATCATTGTCTGCTTGTCTATTGGACTTCTGTCGCGATCACTTTTCTGTCGATGCCTGTTATCTTTATTGGTCATAGCTAGCTGAATTTTTTGGCAGCGATTTCGATCTGGTTGTTACTTGTACTGTGTAAATTTGTTAATTTGTGGAAATGGCAAAAGTATGTTTGGTGCTGCGAAGTTGTTTCCCAGTTACGTTGTGTCAGAAGTGGAAACATGACAGCCTTTAAAACATCTTCTCATATACTTACACTAATGTCACCCCCCTCCTCATATTCAGAATCGTACTATTTACGTTTTGTTTGGGTCAACCATCTTCCATTAATTTTTCTCTCTTATTGCATGTGGGTGGATTGTTGCATGGGGAATGCCCACTGGGTGCAGTTGAACCAAGACCTTTACAAAGCATTTATATAGGCTTCCCTGTACACACAACGCGTGTGATGACAAGTCAGTAGATGGTAGGATTTGTAGAGTTTTTCCATACGAAAACTAAAATATTAAGAGAGTTTTCTACTGGTTTTTAATTGAAGGGAAAATTTTAGAAATGGTCCCCCTAGTTTGTACGAATTCTCATTTTCGTCCCTTTAGTATCAATTGTGTTATTTTTAGCCCTATAATTTGCATTCTGCCCCAATTTGGTCCCTCTCGCTTACGGTGTTACTGAAACTAACGGAATTGGAGGACAAAATTGTCATTTCACCTCACAGAGGGACTAAATTGAGATTTCATCCAAACTAGAGGGCCTATTTCTACAATTTTATTTTTTACTTTTGTTTTTGTAAATAAATTTATGTTAAATCACTACCAACAAAATGAGGTTTTTTTCTAGGCATAATTTTTTTTCAAATGCTCGAAAGGGATATCATCGAGATTTGAGGAGGTTAATAATTCAAGCCATACCTCTTGGTAATCGGGTTTTGCAAAATATTTTACGCCTTTGATTTCTTTTCTCTTTTTTTGGGTCAAACGGAAATTATTTTGATGTTTGATTTCAAGCTATATAGCTTAGTACATAAAGAGATATACTATAGCTGCATCACCTCTACATAGAGAGAGACTATGAATTTGGCATATTCCGTCCTGACTCTCCTCTTTTAATATTATTCAGTTCAATTAATGTTATTTGCGATAATCAGATTATTTTTTAAATCAATTATTTACAACAAACATGTTCATCACCCTGGCGACAAATATATTATAGTACTTTTTTTGATTGAGAAGTGTATTATAATTTTGGCACAAACAAAAATAATATTGGCATTAGCAACACATTTGATTTGGTTGAAAGTAGTTTTTTACTTCCAAATATTTTTTATGATTAATTCCATGATAGGACAATAATTAAAGAGAAATGATTTTAACACTTTTCTTTTGTCCGTTGACACTTCCTTTTATTTTTATTCACGTGAAAGTATCAAATTGCCTTTTATGTAAAATGAGTTTCTTAAGAGGTTTGGATAATTTATAATTTCACGCAATAAAAGATACTACTAAAAAAAAAAAAAGGCCTTGTTCGTTTGGAAATTTTGAGTGTGGTTTTTAATAAGAGTAATGAATGGAAATAGATAGATAGAGAAAGTTTATTGGAGACCGTATCCAAAAAATTTGAATCCCTCAAACGAAAAAGGTTGAGGGGTGGGTTTGGATTAAAAAGTCTAAGTGAATTTTTTTTTGTCTCCATTCAAATTTTTTTTGCATTTGTTTATTTTGTGTCAAATTTTTGTGACTTATTGATTCGTCCAAGTGAGAGGAATCGGAAAAGTAAAAAAAGTATGATTGAAACTCATAATTTTTTTGAATAAAGAGAAAAAAAAGTAAAATGACGACTTTTTTGACTTTTTAAAAAAATTTATGAGTTTCGATCAATCTTTTTTACTTTTCCGATTTCGCTCGCTGAGACGAATCAATAAATCACAAAAATTTGACGCAAAACTAGCAAATGAAAAAAAAAGTAATTGAAATCTTTTGGATCAAGTAGTTTTTCCATGTAAAATAATTTTGTGTACAAAAACAAAAGTAAAAAATAAAATTGTAGAAATAGTCCCTTTAGTTTGCATGAAATCTCAATTTAGTCCCTCTGTAAGGTGAAATGACAATTTTGTCCTCCAATTCCGTTAGTTTCATTAACGCCGTAAGCGAGAGGGACCAAATTGGGACAAAATGCAAACCATAGGGCTAAAAGTAACACAATTGGTACTAGAGAGACGAAAATGAGAATTCGGGCAAACTAGGGGGACCATTTCTAAAATTTTCCTTTAATTGAAAGTAGAGGCTGAGGTAATAATACAGGTCGAAATTATTCAACATCATAAAACTAACATGGCACGTATACACGGAGTATGATAGTATTTGGATTCCCTATCCGGTTTAATTGACGCTTGACCAAACGCATGAAAAGTGAAGGGATGTCCGCTGTTCCTTCCACCCGACCCACCCAGCAACCCAGGAGGAGCACCATTCCCTTCGCCAAACACGAAAAGTTTATGGAAATATAATTGTACATCTGTATCTTCCTTCATCCAAAAAGAGGATCGGGAACACCATTGCACAAATTTCATCAAAATTCAACCCAAAATAGCCTGTCTTTTATAGGCATGCCAATTCTCAGAAAATAGATGCTAAACTGTCTCTTGGCCCTCTCCACAAACTTAACTTCAATTGATGCGAATAAGGTACAAAACTAAATTATGGAGCCCCTCAAATTTTTTAAAGTTTGAATATGGTTACATCATTTGGTACACCAAACGTACACTCGGTTGTGTGACATGAGTTTCACACAAATGATAAGAGCGGCTAAACTTGTTTGAAATAATTTTTTATATTTATGTAAAAAATTACTAGCTCAATTGAATATCGGTAAAAATATATTTTAAATAAATTGAGCAACTTCGATCTTTTATGTAAAACCCTGAAGTGAGTCCTACATAACTCGGTGCACATTTAGTACCCGTAGTTTTATTCAAGTCTCTATGTCTAGTGCATTTCTTTCATTTTTTGTCAATATCACATAGGGGGCTAGTGAGGAATTTGTATTTCCCATAGACATAAAAATAAGAAAGTGATAATGTCAAAATCTGTTTCTGTTAGTGCCAAGATTTTAGTACATAGAAGACTTATACTGTGTGTAGGATACAAAATAAGCCTTCGTTATCACATCAGTGGTGGAGCCAAGATTATGAACACGGGGGGCAGCCTAGTAGACATATATTTTTATCGGAACATATACTTATTATATTATAAAGTTTTTGGATTTTCAATACATGATATTTGTACATTGAAATGATTCTAGCATGATGCAGTTCAAGTATATCAATCATTGTATTTTTCTTTAGGATACTTCAACTTTTACGTGCTCATTTTTTATTTAGGAAAAAAAATTGAAAAATGAGAATGTAAAAAAACCAATTTTTTATCAAATCAAACTAAAATTATTAAGATAATAAGAAGTTATAAACGAATAATTATCAATAATATTATATATTTACATTTAATAACATTTTAAAACCCGGAAGCTTAGGGTACCGGGGCCGAGGCTCCCCGGGCCCCAACATAGCTCTGCCACTGATCACATTAGGCGAATTTGATAGGGATTAGAGCATCTCCAATCCTTACCCTTTTTTCACCCAAATTTGGGTAGAAATTTGAGTCATAAGCTTGATTTGGGTAAGACATCTCCAATGCTAAACCCATATTTGTATCCAAATTTATTATTGAATTGAATGACATACTTAAAATTAATGAGTGACACACTTGTTATTAATGAGCTTTGAAAAATATGGGTATGAGTTTGAGTCTCCCCAAATTTGGGTGAAGAAATGGGTAGAACTCAAAATGGAAAGGCAAATAGGTATAACATTGAAGATGAGTTTTTAAGCTTTTTACTCAAATTTTGGGCATGGGTAATAAAATGGGTAAGGATTGGAGATGCTCTTATACACCCCAGTAAACTCTTTATCTATAGGTCCGGGAGATTTAGTTATAGGTCCACTATAGTCTATAGACATTTCATAAGCCTACAAGTCTATTTAATAGTTTTGTAAAGTCACAAGTCCACACAACCTGAACCCTATGGTACCCTATAAAAGTGCATAAAATCATATAGGCATGTAAAATTTTCAGCCAATCAGAAGTTGCGACGTGTTGTGGGACCTGGTAAATTGGGCACGGTAAATTGTAATGACCCAAATATTCACGCCAATTTTTCCGAATAAAATTAAACATTTTATTGAAGCATTTTTTTGTAGATATAATTGATTTTGTTAATTGATACATATAAACCTAGACTTTCTAGGAAACCCTAACCCTACTTCATAATCTTAAAAATCTAGGATAAGATTAGATTTTATAGATATGATTATGATAAGATTAGATTTAATTTTATGAGATAAGATTAGAATAAGATTAGATTGGATTTTGTTAGATATGATAAGATTTTTAAAGATATTATAAGATTTTGTTTAGATATTATAAGATTTCGTTTAGATATTATAAAATTATGATCTTATCCTTTAGAAATCCCTAATTAAAAGAATATTCTAGATTTTGAAAGATACACCTAGATTCTATTAATTATGTTTCAATTTTATTAGATTTACGTTAGATTTTATTAGATATTACAAGATATGGTGGGATTATAGTTAGATTTTGTTAGATTATATAAGATTTGAAAAGATGTTATAAGATATTGTTAGATTCTATAGGATATGACTTAGATTTTTTAAATTTGATTTGATTTCCTAATTATGACCTAGATTCTAAGTTCACTAGTATAAATAGGCCTCCTTCCCTTCCCTCCACTCACCACTTCACTCGTGTATCCAATTGTAGAGCTTTAGAGAGGGAGAGATAGAGAAGAGAGAGAAAATTCGGTAAGGGAGGGAGAAAGAGAAGAGGGTAAATGGATTTAGGTGTCTCAATTAGCTTTACTTATAAAATTATATTTAGCATCACATACATAGAATGGGGCCAATAATCATAGCATTCGGGCAAAAGAAAAACAGTGGCCTTTTGGCTAAGATATATGGGTCTTGATAGCAAGAGGTGATCATGAAGTTCAACGGTGGCGATTTATTTGAGGTAATCCGAGGAGTATACGAAATGCTTCCCACTTCTGGAATTCTTTCTTCACTCCCATTTTTGTACTCCTTTTGACTATCTCGTGATCTTTGTGCAATCTTGTGGATATTATTGAAAAGTGGAATTGGTATTGAATATGTGAACGATTAATAATTGTGTGAGCATGAGAACCCGATGGAATCTGAAAGAATGGTTAGCGGAATCATGACTCGAGTGTATGTGTGTGAGTGAGCATGAGAACCCGATGGAATCTGAAAGATGGTTAGCGGAATCATGGCTCAGGTGTGCATGTGTGAGCATGAGAACCCAATGGAATATGAAAGATGGTTAGCGGAATCATGACTCAGGTGTACGTGTGTGAGCATGAGAACTCAATGGAATCTAAAAGATGGTTAGCGAAATCATGGCTCGGGTGTATGTGTGAGCATGAGAACCCGATGGAATCTGAAAGATGGTTAGCGGAATCATGACTCGGGTGTGCGTGTGTGAGCATGAGAAACCGGTAGGTCCTGAAAGATGGTCACTTCGACTTGGTGGTCGATTATCGTTTATTGATTCTACTTATGAGTTTTGTTATTCTGTTGTATCGTATACTTTCCGGATAATTTCTTTTTCAGGTGAGAAGCAGGATTAGTAGAAATTAAATCGGAGTATATAAGGATTATTTGGAAGTCTTGGAAGAGTTCACATTTTTGGAGTATCTGGAGGATTATTCAGTTGGCGGCTTGTTAATTATTTTAGAGGTGTAGATTTGTATTTGGCAAGAATGAGGTTTGGAAGTATTTGAAATACAATGTAATTTGGAGTTTATTTTTAGAAAATAGCGGGACGTTACATAAATGGTCAATCAAATGTTGCCATGTGTCTCGAGGTTAAAGGTCAAAGTGACACAGATGAACCAATCAAATGGTGCCACGTGTCTAAGTGATGCAGTTATTATTTTTATTAAGCTCGACCAATCAAATTAAGCCACTTAATAAAGTAATAATTGTATTTTCTCTTTATCTACCTAATAAAATACAAGGGTGTGGGGACCACATAAACACTAGCTGAAAGAATGGTTGAGATTCGTTTGATCTAATGGCTGATATGTGCTCTCAAAACTCTATTAAGAAAGCACCCTACTTTTACAAATATATTACAAAAATGTCCCACTATCAATATTCAAAGGAAAATTTCAATTCCAATCGGGATGGGTAGTGTCGTAGGCACGAGTAAACACTAGTATAATTATCTTTCAAATGGAAGTTATAAAATTATAATTATTTCTTTTACATCAACTTAAGAAATAATTAAGACGATAAATATAAAGGAAGTAGAGATTGGTCATGACTCTCCATCCTACATCTTTATAAATAGAGGTGTTCTCCTCTCATAATTTTAATCTGCACATTGAAGTACACAAGTTCCAGACCTCTGAAGATCAAAGCCTTCAAGCCCATCAGAGTTCTTTAAGTCTCCATCCAACAAGAAGTTCTTCGAATCGAAACTTCAAAGCCTCAAAAAACATTCAACCCAAGTCATTAACTTCTCCGTAAATCACGGAGAAAATTTCGCTGTTCGATTCGAGATCAAGCATCAAGCCCTCGTTTCAACAACTGAAGAGAAGAATCAGAAGGTTTTATTTTCTTTGATTAGAAAATACGTCAAAGATTGTAAACCCTAATTTCATATATCAATAAAATTGACTCTCGTTCAACCTTTTTTTCGTCTTTTTCGCAGACTCGAAATTTGTGTTCCATAAACCCTAAACCCTATGAAAGTGTCTAAGTGATCTCCCTTATTAGTGAGAAAAGAGAGGAAAGGGTTGTGGTTTCTCACCCACCTATCCAAACAACCGTGAGAAATCAAACTCTCTCCATATCTCCGGCAACTACATCTCCATATCCGGCGACCTGAAACTCTCTATTTCTTTCTTCTCCGGCGACCAAACATCATTTCTGGTGATTGTAACTTCATCTCCGACGACTGAAACTCCATTTTCGGCGACTGGTTCGAAATCAAAGTGTTTAAAACTCAATTTTGATCACAAAAGTAGCTTTTCCTTGACGAGACGAAGATAACAGTGCAAGTGCGACGACGATCTGATGAGAGAGTGGACCACACGTGCTGCCGGAAGTTGCACGAGTGAGATCTACTCTCACCCACGCGCCTCACTCTCTCCCTTTCTCACAAAATCTCGCCACTTTTGACGAGAAACGGAACTGGGGTGCGAGGGGGTTCCTGTCTCCCTCCTTCTCTCATCGTCTCTTGCTTCCTGGACCTTCCAAATGAGGGAGAAAATCACTTCTCCCTCAGTCCCCTTTCTTTTCTCTCGAAATCTCCCGTTCCAAACGAGCTGTAAAACCCCATAATAGAAAAGTACACCTTAAAATCCTATAAAAGTACCTAAACCCTAAGATACCCTGTCCTATAATAAAAAGTACACCCTAAAATCTTATGAAAGTACCTAAATTCTGGGGTACCCTAAAATGGACTTGAGACTTTACAAAATTAATAGGTGAATTTGTGGATTTATGAAATTTACATAATTACGCCCGTTGGATGGAGTTTAATTAAACTCATTTAATGAACATTATAATATGCTCTATCATGTGCCTTGGGGCACCCATTAACAAAACCCTTCTCAAAAAATTATCTAAACACTTCATTATAAATTCCCTCTTCTTAAAATGCGGAGCCATCATTCTTTTAAAAGGCGAGACAATCCTTCCTAACATATCACTCCATTATTATATATTCACCTTCAAATCTACTCTCATTGTATCCGGCTAGAATAAACCCAAATGCTAGAGGCACATCACCTAGAGACACATCAACCACACCCATCTCACATACAGGTGGGTCTCACTGGAACGGGTCCCACCTGTATGTGAGAGGAGTGTGGTTGATGTGCCTCTAGGTGATGTGCCTCTAGCAATCCTCATCTTTCTAACGAGAGTTGACTTGTCAGTAGGTTTGGCGCGAATCGGAAACCTGGGAAAATAGGCGGATAGGATAGTCATAGGCTAAATAGCACCCAAGTTCTTATACAGTTCAAAGTCAACAGCAGGAGAGGGAAGGGAGGAAGAAGAAGAAGAAGAAGAAGAAGAAGAAGAAGAAGAAGGGGAAGAGAGAATAGGAGAGCAGAAGATGAAGAATACTATGTTGGGTGTTTTACTTTTCTCTCTCCTGATCCTCTCCGCTCCATCATCATCATCATCATCATCATCAGCAGCAGCATCGGAGGGTGTATGCATAATCGGGAGCGGCATCGGCGGATCCTCCGTTGCTCATTTCCTCCGCAAATACTCCGACTCCGAACTAATAAGGATCCGAATATTTGAACGCCAGGGCGTGGTCGGCGGTAGGATGGCAACTGTCTCCGTCTCCGGCGAGACCTTCGAAGCCGGCGCCTCCATTCTCCACCCCAAGAACTACCATGCCCTCAACTTCGCCAAATCATTCAACCTCACCATTCAGACCCCCTCTTTGGACTCTGACTCCTCGTTCGGCATTTGGGACGGCCGTAACTTCCTCTTCAAAACTCTCGATATAGATTTCAAATTTCCCTTTTGTCAGAAGATCCTTTCTCTCGCCAATTCATTCCTCATGTTCTTTCGTTACGGCTTCTCTCTCTTCAGAATGACTAACTTTGTCGAGGTACCGTACAATATATCTATTGGATTAGATAAAAGCCAGCTTCACATTTTGGTTCATGCCAATTATACTTTACTTACATAATGATGGTTTTATGATATGCTACTATGCCTGTAGGCTGATGTATATTTGTGGTTGTTGCAGACTACTGTGGATAACTTCTTGAAGTATTATGAAAGCTTTGAATCGAGGCCGGTCTTTGAGACTGTGGATGAGATGCTTACATGGGCGGGTTTGTATAATCTCACCACTCGGACATTGGAAGAGGAATTGTTAGATGCTGGATTGTATCCTCTGCTGATACAGGAACTTGTAACCGTAAGTATTCAACTACATATTTTCTCTCCGTATTTTGGCTGGTTGTGCTTTGCGATTTATGCATAGAGGGTTGTTTTCGTTTGTGTACTTGGCGTCATGGTTCTATCATCTATGGGTAGTGTCTCAGTTTTTCAACTACTTGGGCAAGCATCATTAGGTTTTTCTTGCAACTAGATGTTTGGATGAATTAAGCGCCGACTGGGTTGTATGGATATGAATTCATTTTGGTTTAGGGTTTCTTTTCCTTGTTTTGAAGCTAAATCAAGATATAGGAGCTAATGTCCCATCCAATGGGGCTGCACCCTTTATACATCTTCTTTTGGAAAACACATTGATCTAGACTCAAACCGATATGGTATGGACCATATGGGGGTACAGAGAAACTACTAATTCCATGGGGATCTGTGACAGGATAACATCCTTCAACACCCAGCGCCTCAGCAAAACACTCCTCCATCCATTCTAATTTTTTTCTCTGCTTGCCTTGTTCTTAGGAGTTAGCACACTTCACCTCAAACTGGTCCGATAACGTCTCTTGTGTTCCCTTGTCCGCGTTTGGATTTCTCAGTTCTCTCCATCATCTCCCACTGGTTCTCAAAGACATAAACTTTCATTTCACTCTTATGTATCTTGATACATGTGCTTATCAATCTTTTTGAATTCCCTGTACTTATGCCCAATCACGTCAGCACATGCGTTTTTCTCATCCAAAGAACTTTTGTTGGCTATCTGGCCTCCCTTTTCCCTAGTACACTTAGTTTACTGTAGCCAAAGTGGTGTCCCTTTCTTGCCTGCCTTCATTATTTCTAGCACGAGTTCATGAGTGAATGCTTGTTGCTTTCCTTACAATGAAAACCATCTCACCAGAGTACCTCATGTTTTGCCTGGAGTTCGCCGTCACCATTGAGATCAAGCTTGACCTTCCTTCTGCTGCATTTTGAGGATGTCAGCGCCAGCTGCTTCTGAAGCTTCAACCACCCTCTGTGTGTGTGTGAACTGAACAGTTGGATTCTGTTATGTTAGCACACAAGATGCCTAGGTTCTCTAAGAAATGGTGAGATATTCCTGAAACATTGGAACCTGCATATCTTGGGATAAATCCACACTGAGCAAAAAAAACTTGGGATACATCCCAGTCAAACCTGCATAACTTGATTTTAATGAGAGTAAAGAAACTCATCATTTCTTCTTCAGGTTGATTTGACTTTCAGTTGAAGAGGATAGAATAATTTGGAGAATGGACAAGTGTTTGAAATCTGGCTCCTTTACGCTTGACTTGTTTGTTCAGGGAGAGGCATATGTGGGACAAAAGCACTGGTCTTCTAATGTTTAGGGTGTGGACCAGCAGAATTAAGAGTAACTTGGTTTAGCTTCACAGTTTGGTAATGGCAGGGGTAAGGCAGCCCTTGGTACATCAAATGGATATCGTAGGGATTTGTTATGATGCTCTTTGGTTTATTTAGGCTGATTGCTGTTGGAAGTACATGCATTTCTCCTGTGGAGGTTTTTTCTTTGGGTTACAGCCTACGGGCAGGATGGTTGGAGATAAAATTGTAATCCACCTTTGGTGATGTATTGATGATCAAGATCAGAATCATGAAGTCTCAAGGCGTTGAAATTCTCAAGTGACGGCCCTATTAGGTTTAATAATTTTCAGGAATGGATGTGGCGAGCAAAAGATTTTTGAGCTGTCTAACAGGGAAGAGTGTGTTTCTGCCATCAAATTGTCATTAGAGGGTGACTTTTTATTTTTAACGTGTTAGTACTTGCAGTTGCCATCTTTTCTATCCTAAGCTACCAGTGCTCATATAGAGTAAACGACCTCCATTTTGGTCCTCAGAGATGATATTCTTTTCGCAACATAGTAATAGTTAGGAGCCATGGATGAAAGATATTCCAAGAAACCGCATCAGGTACTTCATTGCAGGGATTATAGCTTTAAGCTTACAAGAAGCCGCATTGGGTTCACACACCAGCCTTTACTAGTAAAGGGAATCTTTTCTGTACAACCTTTTGAAGTAGAAAGAGGTGTTTTTTGTGTGTCATGATCTAATTAACTTAGTAAAATTTGGACATTGGTATTCTTGGAGTTTGTGATTTTGTTAAGCTTCTCATCCACTTGTCCTAATTCTGCCTGACTTGCTCCTTGCATTCTTAGACCAGGTTCCTCTAACATGGCACTTAAACGGTGCTCTTCCAAATGTGAAGCCTGATGCTATTTTAGTAAATTTACAGCTTCTATTACTTAAATAAGATAGAAGGGCAGCCCAGGCAGAACGGTAAGGTTGCCCCAATGTGACCTGGAGGTCACGGGTTCAAGCCATTGAAACAGCTTTTCCACTTGCAGGATTAAGGTTGTGTATATCTAATCCTTTCCCAGACCTTACAACACCGAACTTCAATAAAACATCGACATGGCAAAGAAAAACTTTTTTTTTTTTTTTTACTGTTTTCTGGTAGCAAGAGAAAGTCCTTGATACTGGAGTACTTCGAAATTAAAATGGATATTCACATTTGTAGCGCTAATTGTTTTCCTTAGGTTATGTGTTTTGTTGGACACAAGTAGGACACTAGCTGTTATAAGGCATGATTAATTTAAGTTTTTAGCATATGTTCCTTTTAATTGGATGATATAGAAAGAAAGCACAATGCATGAATGTTTTCAATCTTTTAACACAAATATCGTAAAAAGATATTGGCATCTGGGATGTTCTTTGCAGCTTGCTTACAGTTGATCCAAAAGCGGAAGTCGAACAAATCCCTTGCTTTTGGCTATTTTTGGGACATAATTAGTTGGTGGAAGTTGTGTCAAATACATTCTTGCACACTCCTGTGTTTAGAAAAAGCTAGAAGTAGCTCTTTTATTACGTCCTGAACAAACGTGCATCAACTTCCAAGTTTACTTTTTTGAAAACTTAAGAATATATTTACTTTTGCAGGTAATCACAAGAGTCAATTATGGTCAAAGTGTCAGCATCAGTGGACTTGCTGGTGCAGTTTCCTTGGCAGGCGCTGGGGACGGATTGTGGTCAATTGAAGGCGGGAACTGGCAAATTGCAGCTGGATTAATAAACAGTTCCCATGTTGAATTGCACCTCCAGGAAGAAATAGAATCAATTTCTTACCTTGGAGATCACTATGAGCTCAACTCCACCAACGGAAATAGTTACCCATGTGAGGTCACAGTCATCGCTACACCCCTGGATGAGCAAAATATTAGTTTCACTCCCTCGATTTCAATACCAAATAGGAGCTTACATCACACCCATGCAACTTTCGTTAGAGGCTTCTTGAATCCAGTGAGTATACTAAGAACCACTTTTATCATCCCCAATTCATTCGGATACGGTCTTCCTATTTCCTAAAGATCAATGCTTCACTATGCCCAGGCATATTTTGGTGTGAGCACCGGATCAGAAATTCCAACGCTAGTGGGCACCATAGAGAGTCATGACCTTCCATTCTCAAGCATATCTGTCCTCAAGCAACATAGTGAGAAAGATGCAACTTACAAGATATTTTCTCGTAAACCGATGGCTGATGCGTTACTGGATCGCATATTTAGGTAAAAGTTGAAAGCCTATTCATTATTGCATGGCACCCTGAGTAGTTCCTTTCTTTTAGTTTATCATTTTGAAAAGTTTATTTTCCATGACGGAAGGTGCACTTAGTCTTTGCTCGTCCACCAAGTACATGATTTGCACAGTGCTAGTTGGTAAAGAAGCAAATCAGCAACTTGGGATGATGTCTTCTCTTGTTTCATGAACGAACTTAGATGAAATTATGCTAAATGGCTACTTCAACCTTTTTTCTGAATTTTCTAAATTCTTTGGCATACGTGCTTTACTTGATAAGCTCAAGCATGACGTACTTAGAATATGGGACAACTAATTGACAGATATTTGATCAATACTTGTGTGCAGTTAAGATAACTGATTGCCGTTTCTAGTCTTTGTATTCCATTTAGAAGTTATAAAGACTAACCCATATAAACCTTCATTTGGTAGATGCTTATGTTTAATTCTTGGCACTTGTAGCATACGGATGGAGACGCTCAGAATAAACTGGGGAGCCTACCCTCATTATAATGCTCCTGAGAGGTTTGCACCATTCGTGTTAGACGGTCGGCATTTGTACTATGTGAATGCTTTTGAGAATGCAGCCAGTACCATGGAAACAAGTGCCGTTGCAGCAGAGAATATTGCAAGACTCATCCTATCACGATCCTCTGGTAAAACGAAATCAAGTTCATCAAACTTGAAGAGCTCTACCTCTAATACCTACGATCTACATTCTGATTTGTAAGTTAAATTGGTCATCATGAAACTTAGATGCATTTGAATAATGTTGAAAATCTGGCACTTGATGTAATTGTGAGGTGGTAATGTTGCGAAAAAGTGGAAGTTGTAGGGAACTGATGGTTTATCAATTTGTGTGAATTTGAGCTGATAAACTATGCTACTTGTGATTTCATCGCTGCAATTTTTATGTTGATCGTTGGACAAACGCAATGCAATATCAACTTCTTATCATGCTCGAGATATTAGAGGTATGGTAGTAAAGGAGCCAACTTAGATGAAACTTTTAACCTTTTCATCTAACTGTTTCTTACTAACGAATAGAAGTTATGTTCTGTTAGTTTTCTTAGTATATCAGATATTTGACCCAAAAAGAAGTAAGAAGCTGGCTTTTATAACTAAGTTTTCTTACTATATCAGATATTTGACCCAAAAAGAAGAAGCTGGCTTTTATAACTAAGCTATATCAGATATTTCAGGTGGGTTTTTTGTGTGCCTAAAATGGATTAGGAAAACATGTGAGCTTTTTGGTGCTAAAATACTAAAGCTCGACTTTTTTAACCATCTCTTGGCTAGGATCTTTGAAATCACTTTATAGAGCCACATTTCAGAGGCCAGTAGGTCTGTAATGGTAACGTTGAAAGCATTTTGTTAAAAGCTCCTGGAAAAACCGATGATGGGTCCTGTCATAATCACTGTCACATAGCCTCCGTCCATCCTCTTGCATGAAAGCCGCGACAAACTACAGGCAAATCATGTTTCTTCGTATTACAAAGGGATTCAAACATCAGTCAATCGATATTGATAACATGCATGGACGTCAAATTTTGGCTTCAATGGAAATCATTTCTGTAGAGAAATACTATACATAGTCCTACTCCTTGCCCAGCCAAACTGCAGAACATGAGTAGAATACTGTACACAAATAATTTATGTCCAAAAATTAAGGTCCGACCCTGCTCATCTACACAGCTCTCTCTCTCTCTCTCTCTCTCTCTCTCACACACACACACACACACACTTATTTGTTAAGAGTGACATGCCTCCCAACACAAAGCGCAACTAACACACTAGATAGAACCTTCATTGGCGGCTTGAGCACAAAAAAACAAACAAAACACTTGCAGATCATTTATAAAGAAATAAGTAATAAATCAGTTCAACGACATTATCTTACACTTCCTTTCAAGTTCAATCCCATCACCGGTTTTCTGGTACCATTCCTAGAGAGCAGGGATGCTGAGGGAACCCACATTGAGCAATCTTGGCAGTATCTGAACCAATAAAACCACAGAATCCAACGATCAGAAAAGCTTTCATGTACCATGTTATACAAGTGTAAAGTAGTTCCAACAACCAAACCTCTCCAAGTCGAGCAGTGATATTTAAGGGAACAAAGTCATCAGCTCGCGTCATGCCTACATTCACAATTGCAGTAGCAGCACCTGCCTCATGAGCAGCTCTGCAAAATCAATTTAAAGAGCCAAACCAACCGGAGATTACCAGCGGATTGGAGAACAAAATGCATCTCTTTATTCAAAAGGTAAAAAATCCAACAGCTATAGGATTAAACAGGAGCTCCATATTCTAGTTCCAGGGCTGCTGAACTTAACACAATGACGGATGTAGGAATCCAGATACTGTATAACTGCACTGTGCAGAACTGAATAGGGTGATGGAGAACTGAATAGGGTGATGGAGATGAATCAAAAGAAATCTCTTGGTTTCAGATTCCATTATGATGGAATGTATATAGTCGCAACTGTTTAGCATCAAAAAATACATTTGCCCTGAAATGCAATTTGCATTCTAAAGCGTAATAGTTGCAATTACTCGAGCAGCGAAAAATCAAGTTGTGGCCAGCTCAATGGCGGAAAGAGTTATAGGTGCATTGATTTAAGCAATGTAGATGAAAGCACTAGCTACATAAATAGAGAATGCATTCAGTTTGGTCATTCTCTACTAGCCAGAGAGGATGCGCGTCGTGTCAGTAAACTTAATTCATGTCAAGTTACACTTGCAAGTGCGGAGGATAGTCCAGGACTCCAGATTCTCTAGATCTTTTATCACATTGGTCTGCTATGGGAACCTACCATCAATGAGGATATGGTTGTCTGGTTTCCTATGTAAATAGCCCTTGAGATTTTTCCATACTGACAGATCATCTGGTAAACAGCACTCTTTCATGAAAACAAAAAGCAAAAACAATATGTACCTAACAAGTCTGAAAGCAGACATGGTCATCAGAGATGATCCCATCACCAGGAAAGCATCACATCCTTTTGCAGCTTCCATTGCTTTATCGGCTCTATCCTTGGGGACATTATCACCAAAGAAGACAACCTTCAAAATTATTAAACACATAAGGATATCTGAGGCATCACCACAGGCTACTGTTTTCTTTCAAAAACTGAAGGATACAACGTAGAAGTCAAGCAATTACCAACCCAAAGAAATGAGAGCAGGGAGGAAATTCTCAAAATACATCAAACTACATGAACCAAAAGAATAAAATTATGAATCCTCTTTGCCAGCAACAGCGACACATGTCATTTAAAACGCTAGACATGACGGCAGTTAAAATTTACATGTCTTTCACCTGGACCCATAAATCAACATATTGTTGAAATGCAAGGAACTTTCTCTAATGTAGGAATCATGCGAAACTAGAAGAGGATGAGAGTCTATGCATCTTGTTCAGTGAACGCTAACTATTTAATCTAAGGTGGACTAATATCCATCTTAAGGAGGTGGATTTAGATTTGTATAAAAACAACTCCTAACATGATAGGCAAGGCAATTTGTAGCCTAGGGCTGCAAACGAACCGAGCGGCTCGCGAGCGGCTTGCGACTTGGCTCATTAATAGCTCGTTCGAGCTCGACTCGGTTCACAAACGAACGAGCTCTAGCTCTACTACCTAGCTCTTTTAACAAACGAGCCGAGCTCGAGCTGCATTAAACTCGGCTCGAATGAGCTCGCGAGCTGACCTGTATTTATATATATATGTATAATATATGTATATGTATATGTATATGTACATGTATATACATACACGCTCAGAAAAATATTTTAACTTCATTTATTATTATTATTTTTGCTCCGAAAAGGGTTATCATCCTCCCAATCCCAATGTACAGCTGTCTAGCTACTAGCTACAGCCTCTGGTACTGAGGGACTAGGGAGCCCACGTGCAAACTTATGGGAAAGAGGTGCCTTTATAGCAAAGTGAATGCCTAAGGAATCTAAAAACTCTCGATGTGGGACTAACTGCAAGTGAAAAACTTCCTCAAACTCTATTACATGAGTCCCACATCGAAGAAATGAAGAAGTGGTGCCCAAAGAATCCTCTACAAGTAGAGCCTCTAGACCATCTGACCAACAGCTCAATTTTTCTCACGCGTACCGAGCCGAGCTCGAGCTGTGATACAATGTTGCGAGCCGAGCTCGAGTCAAGTTTGTGCAGCTCGAGCTCGAGCTGGTGTATATTCTAGCGAGCCGAGCTCGAGTTGCGTGAAACTCGGCTCGGCTTGGCTCATTTGTAGCCCTAACCGAGCCCACCAAGTACCTGAACTATCCAGTCCACATAGCACTTTCTGCAACTTGAGAGACATTCGAGGGAGGGATTGATTAACAAATCTCGAACTACAGTAGGTGGGGGCGGAAACGGGTGCTAGCCCTCCCAGTCCGTACCTGACCCCAAGGTATTAAGTATATTAACAACTTTTAGTGCCCTACATTTTCTGTATACTATTGAGAGTGGTGCTTACCACTATCCGCAGGCTCTCTCTTGGTAGAAGTAGCTGTAGTCACCCCTACAGGTTTTGAATTTGTAGTGGTCCGAATATGGTTTTCATAGACTTACAAAAGACTTATGATAGGGTGCCTAGAGACATCATATGGTAGGTTCTAGAGAGAAAGGGAGTGACCAAAGGGTATATTGAGGTGATTAGAGACATGTATGAAGATGCCGTCACTACCATTCGACTACCAGTAGGGAAAAAGAGTGAATTTTCAATCATTGTAGGATTGAATCAAGGGTCAGTCTTGAGCCCGTAACTATTTGCCTTAGTTATGGATGAATTGACTAGACAATTTCAGGAGGATATCTCATGGTGTATGATATTTGTAGATGACATTATCCTCGTAGATGAAACAGCCAGAGGTGTTAATACGAAACTAGAAACTTGGAGGGAAGCATTAGAATCAAAGGGTCAGATAAGTAGGAGTAAAACTGAGTACATGGTGTGCAAGTTTAGTGGTAGCAGCAGTGCGCACGAAGAAAGAGTGATGATCCAAGACCAAGTGATACCTAAGAGTGATTATTTTAGGTACTTAGGCTCAATTATTAGTAAAGATGGAGAGATTGCCGATGATGTGACCCATAGGATCCAAGTGGGGTGGCTCAAATGGAGGAGCGCTACTGGTGTACTGCGTGACAAAAGAGTACCCACAAAAATTGAAGGAAAATTCTATGGAATTGCCATCATATCAACGATACTTTATGGGACAAAATGTTGACTTATTAAGAAATAACAAGTGAGCAAGATGAGTGTAGCAAAAATGAGAATGTTGAGGTGGATGCGTGGTAAGACTAGACGAGACGGGATTAGAAATAAAATGGTTCGTGAGATGGTAGGTGTAGCACTCATAAAAGAGAAGTTGAGGGAAAATAGGCTAAGGTGGTTTGGACATGTCTACCGCAGACAAGAAGATGCAGTAGTTAAGAGAGCGGATATGATAGCTTTGGGTAATAATGCTACGAGGAGGGTAGACCTAAATTGACATTAGATGTTGTGGCGCGTAAAAATATGAGTATAGTAGGTTTGTATGAACAAGTGGCCCTTGACAGCGCTCAATGGAGGAAAAAGATTCATGTAGCTGACCCCAAGTGAATGGGACATACGGCTGGTTTCGTTAGTGGGCCGAATATTTTGGTCCAGTCAGACTCAATAAGCCCGGCGGCAGGCCGGGCTTAGCCCCTTGATTCTGTCTCATCAGGTCGAGTCAAGCATTTGACTCTTAGGTTCGGATAGCTAAGCTTTGCATCAGCAACATTCAGCTATGAAGTATCCAACCGCCAACTCATACTAAGGTACTCAACTCATGGGGTTCGGACTTTTAGGTTCGACGGACTCATACGAGCCAGCTCATCCACGAGCCTAACAGCCTTGGTCCCTACGTCTGTTGTGACATCACTTGGAACGGTTAGGGCACAAGATGGGCACGAACGCACATGGGTGACAACTCATGCACATGCATGGTAACGGCCTTATCCGATACATCGGGAGTGACGTCAGCCAGAGCGGTTACCGAGCGTGCGCGGCACGCGCGTGTACTTGGAGAGCAAGTCAGGAACTTCTATATAAAGGCAATGATGAAAACCTAGAATGATACACAATCTTTCTCACTCAAAACCCTAGAGCTTTCGTCTTCCTCCTGCACTTTCAGACTTGATCGTCATAGCATCATTCCGGTCACTCCGACCGGTCCGGCTCTTAGTCGTGCTTCATCTGTGTAGGCCAGGCGAGAAGCTAGGCGAACCCACTCATCCGAACCAGAGGTCCAGTAGAGGCTAACCGATTTGATCAGCGCCACCACAGGTTTCTCCCATAGTATGCGGAACCCAACTCCATCACCCCTACCAACTACGTGAGATATCTCTCAGCCATCAACAGAACCAAGCACCACACTTGCTCTCACCGTCTTATCTCCCTCTTTGTCCGTCTTTCGCCTTTAACCTGTTACACATCTCTCTCTCTCTCTCTCTCTCCCCAGTTGGTCTAAGGCTGCCTCAGCTGTCCCCCCGCCACCTTTGGTGGATATTCAGTCATCTAAGTGCTTATCATCCATCCATACACCTTTACCCTGAGCACTCCTACTACTACCATCCACAAAATAAACAAGAGATTTATCAGAAAGCATTGGCAAAAGGGTATGCATGTCATTTCAACCTCACAAACTGGTATGACTAACTGATATCCTGGAATGACAACTACCGGGCACCAGCATACTCCAGTAAAGCAAATTGAAACAGAGAAACTAGATTGAACCCAAGTCTCTTACATCAGGTTTGACAACTCCATTGCATTTCTGGCAAGTGGGAATGTGAAAATCCTCCTCCCAAAATTTTTCATCAATCTCTATATCCCCATCAGGCCTTTGCTTCATGCCAAATTTCTTGTCTGATCGGCTGTCATAGTCCAAACTTTCAATTGCTGCTGCCCACTGCAGGAAAATATTATGTTCCTCAATTGCTGTCCCAAATAAGAGCAGAGAAGATTGAAATAATCAAGGCTAAGATTGAATATAAGTGTCTACCATCATAAGGTAATCAGTATGAAAGGACATCAGAGACGGAAACTACACAAATGATTCATGGGCAAAAGGAATGAACTATGGTAAGAAGTAATATGCGACATTGCACATCTAAATTTTATAATCCGTTATTTGAATAAATAAGTTGCACATCAAAATACTAACCTTTGGGTTAAGGGCTTTCACTTGCTCTTGAAACAAATGCCGGGAGAAAGAGAAACTGCAATCTAAACAGACCACAGTATAGACAGTGCCATGCAATTCAAGTGGATTGCTACCAGCCTGATGATGCAGCCTGGACAATATAAATTGAATTAGTCCCACCAGACATGCTCAGGGCACTGTAGAGTCCTAAAATTTAATGGGGCGAATAGCCATTTACCTGTCTACATTTTGTGTAATCATAAAACCTATCCGACTGGCTTTCTCAAGAGATGCCAAAGCAACATGAGCAGCACCTGGTCGTGATGCAGTGAAGCGTCTCCATCCTGCATAGCTCCTAGCCCAGTAGCGCCTACGGGCCCTACTTGAACGGAGAAACTCCTATTCATGGAACATCCCAAGAAATCACTAGTTAATAACAGAGTTTCTGCCAGTAGATGTAACCAAGAACAAATCTTATAGTGCAAATTTCCAGTTTCTCATCTGTAGTGCTAAAACTTTTGAAAAATCCTCCAGGGAAATTCTACCATTTAGTCTTCAGGAAGTTTATGGGATAAAAAGGAATGCTAGAAGTTTGAGTATCTCAGTTCGCACATAGCAGTATCGTTGTCATAATATCAATAGAACTATGTTAATGCTGTCAAGGTCACGTCATTGATATGATAGACTGCTTGCGTTTGCACAAAAGTTGGTGTAATTTAAATACAAATCTTCTCCCAACAGCTTTACATGAACTAAAAAAGGTATTAAGAATTTTTTTTCCCTTAAATAACATATCAGCAGAATGTATATATCTTTTTCACAAAAGCAAAGAATGATATGAATTTTAGGAAGTCATTTCAGGATCATTTTGCTGGCTCCAAACATGGCCTACCTATTCTTTTCCCGAACTGGTATTTAATTTTTCTAGGAGGATAACCAACCTGAGTCACAAACAACTCGATCACTAATGGATCGTTCTATGGATTTATACATACTGAAAAGTTAACTGATTATATTTCAATTGAAAATATGTCACAATTCAGTGGATTGGTTTAGTGTAATTGATATCCCTAGACGCCAAAATCTCAAAACAACAATAAAATCCAACTTTTTTTTTTAACTGCAGACAACATCGAAGCATTTGAGTCCAGAGAATTTGGAATATCTGTCACACAAATGTGTGATATACATTCCCAATATCCCGATCCATATACTTCTTTTGCTCTTTTTAGCAATTCTCAAACATCGATAAATCCATGTCTAGTGAACCATCCATGTCTAATGAAACATCGATAAATCCATGTTATAGGATCGCGGTATGTTTTCTGGGCACTTCTATATTTGTTGAAACCTTTGGGTTATATGGACGAGCCCATCAAAAGTTTTCTTCTATTGCATAATACTGAACAAATATCAGACTGTCCACATCTCCTCCTCTTCGTTTTTTACTCCACAGGGAGCTGCTACTCATTTTACTACTCCACCGCTAGTCCTCCTCACTCCAATTTCTTTCTTGCTAGGAAACCCGAAAGCCAAACAATTTAATACCTTCCACACAAAAAGATGTTAGCATAACACATCAAAATATCAGAGCACATGCCTCAGATCACCTGGTGCGTAATTGGTTTGAAGCCAGAACTATAAGCTCCATTTGGACTGCAATAAAACAAAACTGTCAGCATGCATAAGCGTAATATCTAGGGGCGAGCAAAAAATCCGTCAAACCACGAATCCAGTCCAAACCAATCCAAACCGAAAGGTTTTGTTCGGTTTTTTAATTGTGTGGTTTGGTCATGGTTTAAAAAAATAAAATTTTCTTTGCCGTTCAAAAAAAAAAAAAGAAAACCTTCAGTAATGAAGAGCCAGACATATGGTTCACAGTCACACTAAGCTAAAAGGCGAAGGTAAACTTGGTCAAAAGACATTGAAGATTGAAGATTCATTGGAACAATCATTTGCAGAGAACCAAAATGTGGCCTTCTGAAAACATAAAAAATACAGTACATAGTAAATGGAAAAAACAATTGATGCAAGTGATCTGCAAAATATTGCTTTTGCTGCAACCCAGGGTTACCACAATTTGGTATAGGGGTTACAAACTGCAATCCAGGTCGAGCGCAGATTGATGGTGAACTGGAATGGAGATTCTTGCGATCCGATGATAAAAATGGCACAGAGATGATAAGTACGTTGACCTAAACAAAATAGACCTCATAAATCAATCCCGTTACTGATTCAATAAGTACAACGTCATATATTGACGCTACTAGTAGTAAAGCGATCCAAAGAAGTGGTCTGTGTTCGCAACGAACTAATTTCATTCCAAAAAGATTATCCGAAGAAGCCTAACCCCACAGAACCGCTGCTCAACGACTTTGCAAGAACCATTTAGAATTGGAAATATCCAGAGAATAAATTAAATTTTTGTTTCAGACATACTTTGTAACTTACGCACTAAATATATCAAGATTACACCAAATTTTGGAGTATTAAATAGCTTCTTAGATTTCAGAAAAGTGGAGATAGAACCTTCTATAGTCAGGAATTCCACATTCTGTGCTTATTCCAGCTCCAGTCAAGACCACAAGCTTCGTACTGCAGAAATAGTACATGACCGTTACAAGATGACCGAGTAAGAACCATGCCGATAGTTGTGAATTAATTGCATGTCATCCATCAATAGAACTCCAATTGCAGTTTATAAAGTTCATCGAAAAAGTAATACCAAAAAAATTTTCAACCTCTGGTCAAAGAATTGATACAAAAGCTCAACATCTTTGATGCTTGGGGGATCTGATTCAGGAATCAACTCTTTGTCCTTCAAAACATTCATAGACAATTTTTCTTTACTTGTTGATGCAGTCCCAGGAACAGTGATTCGGCATGTTGTTTGTACAGATTTTGCAGATCTCTGAAATGAGAGGACGCTTTTTGAGCAGCTTGGCAATACAGTATCTGTAGAGACAAAAAAAATGACAATAATGATCCTGAAGAGCTGGGATATAAAATGAAATTAAACAGACTTGCCTGACATTGAAGACCCAAGCACTCTCCTCACACTTCTGGCAAACTGTAGATTTAAGCATCAGAGATGAGTATTTTAAAAATTCCAATGCTGGACTACGAAAAGAAAGAGCATAAACACAGAATTCATTTACGTAACATGGACTGTTCTAAATACGTTAAGTACCCATGTTGCTATGCATAAGACTCTCATCCTGTGCATAAAATGCTCTATGTCAAATTGCAAACACTTCTTTTGAACCTATATAACTGAAAGAAGTGGTTAAAGAAACATGGAATGAAGTCATTTTCTAGTGCCCATCAGCATAGATGAACCCCAGACATAGGCGGTCTATGTCGCATAGGAATTCACCAATGTACCATTTAACAGTATTTTGATTTGTGCTTTTCAACTTTGGCAACTTGAGGAGTGTAATCCGAAATCCAGGTTCTGGATAGTTGGAAGTTTCATAGATCTATAATCAGATCGAACAATGAGTACCAAATTTTGAGATTAGGAAAGTATCGATATGGGATACAACTATTATAGTGAAATCACCCAGATATCGTAAAGTTCTCATAGTCTCCAAGTAAATATGCCGTAGCACCAACCCGAAAATCGCTTCTTCCTCTTGCAGGCATCCTACTGATTCAGTGGGGACAAAAACGTAACTTCTAGGTTGCAGATATGATTATGACGTGCACTTTAACCAATTGCCACCAATTTGTTCCCTATATCACACTCTTTTGCTCGACTCATTGTTCATTTTTAGACTAACAATTATCCACCTTAAAAGTTGATTGCACAAATTTTCACTATGCCACTTGCCGAAGACTTTTCATGCCGTGGATTTCGATACCCATATAGAACACTTAATACATTTACTAAGGAGGGAGCAACGATCAAAGATGATTTACCCAAAACAAAACGATCAAACGGAAGTTAATAACGTACGAGAACTCGTACCAAATTCTTCTTTTTCCTCTAACATTGAATCGTTGTCAACAGAGAAATTCAAAATTAAATCAAAGTTGATTGGAAAACAGTAGAGAGAGAGAGAGAGAGATTACCGAGATGAAGGATTGGGGAGGAATTCGCAATGCCATGGCCATTTAGAGATGAGTGTTTTTCTGTGTTTCCTACCTCAGTCTGATTGATAGAGAAAGAATAAGAATATTCCTTGGGCTCTGTTCGTTGGATTTCCCCGTTCCCGGGAAAAATTGCTGCTCGTCTCTCCCTAGGGTCTCCTCCTCCTGTGTTGTCTGAAAGCAAACATTCAGGGTGCGTTTGGTAATCAACGTGCGATTTCATCCAACCATGAACCATCGTTTCATTGTTTTTTCTTTTTTTTGATACGTCGGAAATTTTCCTTGTTTAAGAGGACCTGTGTTTCCCACGTTGCACACTTTGCCGCCGCTAACTATTTATATAGTAGGGGCGTAAAAGTGTTTACTCCCGAGAGGTGCTACAGGCACATCGGGTGTGACACAATTCAACCACACCTGTGGCTGAGGTGTGCCATACCGACGTGCCTTTAGCATTTTTGCATATGTGGGTTTCATCATTAATTTATTGCAATAATCTGAATAATTTATTTTGTAGGGTCAACAAAATTATACATATAGGTTCCGTTTGATAAGAGTGATAAAAGGTTGAGATTCGTAAAGAGATGATATTAGAATTGAGATTGGTAATGAAGAGGGATTGGTAAGGAGATGAGATTGATAATGAGTACGTTTGTTTGAGATGAGATTAGATGATGAAATTATTAATATTATGTTTGTTTCACATGAGATGGGATTAGATTAATAGTATACATTTCCATTTTTGCCCTTCACATGAGATATGATTTGTAAGGAGATGAGATTAGTGAATGCTGTTTTTGTATTTGTGCATTGACAATGAGGGGATTGGATTGTGAATACCAAGTGGGAGATACCCTTTTCAATTCCCTCTGATACCCACCTTACTAGTCCTAAGAATTAAAAATTCAAACCCATTTTGGATTACCAAACACAGTATTAATAATCCCTAGGGATTGGATTACCCATAGAGATTTATCAAACGGGCCCACCATAAGCCAAAAATCAGCTTGACCCAACATGGATAAGTGTATCAAAAATTAAATTTTGATTTATAAAATCGACGGTCTGGATCATTTTAACTTAAAAACTATTGAATGAATCCAAGCCGTCCATTTTATAAATCAAAATTTAATTTTTGATACATTTATTCATGTTGGGTCAAGCTAATTTTTTGCTTACATGCACTATTTTGCAGACCCTACAAAATGAACGAATCAAATTATTGTGATAAACTGTCGATGGGGCCCACACATGGTACACCCTTACTATAACCAAGTTAATCTCTTGTGCTTATCAAAACTCCAAATTTCATGTTAAAGTAGGATGTATGTAGTATAGAAATTTTGTTTTCGAAATCAGAATGAATCTACAACCAAACCCACCCACCCACCCACCCCCCCCCCCCCCCCGTCCCGTCCTAAAATTAATGGATTTTGATTCTCACGTTCTACTTTTTACATAAAGTTAGTAACTTAATATAAAAAGTGAAGCGCAAAAATCAGTTTCCAAACTAATACTCCTACTAAATTGGGGTGGAAGCTTTTACCAGAATAAGAAGAAGTGGCAAGCTGCAAGTATTGAAAATAAGTAAACTATCCTTCCCTAACTTATCGCAATAAATTCCAGAATTATCATTTAATTTTAGATTCTAATCCGACGCTAAATTGTATTCATCTCATATTTAAAATCTTTATATGGCTGGGGTCCGTGATAGTGTCGTGACTCGTGACGGTAACTGATAGGGGATTGTGGACGGTGAGTGATAGTTTTTATCAAAACTTTGCGGATAACGTGATCATCTTTATATTTTTTTCTTTCAATGATCTACTTTAATCTATCATCCTAAGGCTCCGTTCCAAAACGCAGTTTAAGTCCTTATTTTTTAAGAAGGTAATTTCAAGTTCAAAAATTAAGGGTTTATTAAAATCTAAAAATATGCAATATGGATCTTGTTTGAAAGATCTCGATGAGATCTTTTATACGATGCAAAAAAAATTGAAAAAATAATATTCATTTACATTATTTTTGAGTTTGAAAATGTGAAATAAGCTGCTTATTTTTTAAAAAGGTTTCTGGAATGGAGTCTAAATGTTATACTTTTAGATTATGTCTCATAGAAAACGGAACGATTTTAGGGACATTTAAAAAATATCTAAAAAAACACTCTAAATCTCGATGCTGTGTTCGTTTGAGCTTTGCCAACCGGGTTTCGGGTTTAAAAGCCCAGAACCCATATTTGGTTCAATGTTTAAAATCGGGTCCGTGAGATAATTTTGTGAACCACAGTAAAACATTTTCCTCCTCTCTCCTCTTTACCTCTGAGTAGACGCATCCACCGCCTTTCTGCACACGAACCCTAGCTGCTACGATTTTTCCTATGTACGGGCTACCTTCATCCCCCTTTTTCCTCTCTCTGAAAGGTTCAACGGTAATATTCAACTCCTCCACTCTCCTTTTTCTTCAATTTCTGCAGAGTATACAGAGCCAATCTCACACGCCCCTCTCTCTCTCTCTGTCTGTCTCGCGCCCCCCCCCCCATTAATATCTACAAGTATCCTATTGGGAAATTGAGGGTGCAGCCAGTAGGCATAATCATCTTTGCTGCTATTATGGCCACGCTTGGTATGTAATGTTTTATTCGAACCCAGTTCCCTTACAATGGTCAGATTTTCTACAGTTGATTATTTAGAAGCTATACATTTATCTTGATCACCACGAGAGGGAAATTGGTCTTCTTCTCCACTTTTTTCCCATTACAGAATAACAATAATATTTGTATAACAGTATGATATTAGTGGTTACATTTACACGTTTTTATAGGTGGTCCAGGCTGTGGAAGAACTGGTTGAAGATGACGATTCTGAAAATCTGACCACAAGTCAATTGATATGGTTGTGCACTATTATGCTTTCTGCTACTGTGGTAAAACTTGCCCTCTGGCTTTACTGCAGATGGCGAATTATGCAGCTGTGTCCAGGGCCGGCCCTGGGGGTAGGCCCACCAGGCGACCGCCTAGGGCCTCCCCCATTGGGCCACATAATAGGGCCCCCAAATGGTAAGATATAATATATATTAAGTATGTGAAATAATTTTCAAACAAGGCTGAAGTAGCCTGATGGTAAGCCGCGTGAGTTTGGAACAGGAGGACGGGAGTTTGATTCCTATCTCCTTCCGTTTTTTGTGTAAAATGGTTTCGAAAACAACACTTAGTAAACTCGAACTCCCGACCTTGGGATTCTAAAGGTTTGTACAACAGCATTTCCACCGAACTACAAACTTACCTGGTTTTCTTTATCAAAAAACTAATTTATATAGTGAAAAGTAAAAGGCCCCATTTTTAACTCCCCGCCTAGGGCCCCGAAAATTTCAGGGCCGGGCCTGGCTGTGTCGCGGTGTTGCTGACTTTCTGCTGTGTATCAGCTGTGTTGCTGACTTTCTGCTGTTCTGCTGGCATTCTTGCCATAGCTTTTTTTTTTGTTCTTTTTTTCATTTTGTTGGTAGTGAAACGATTTGAATCCCAGGTTTTTGATGTTTTCAGATAGTGATGTACTTGTATCGATCGTTTGGCAACATTCGAGTTGTTTTCACCTGAGAAACTTGTTCCAATTCATGAGAAGCTGAAGAATTTAACAAAACTGTATGCAAATCATCAAGAATCAGCAAAGAACAATCAAGAAGAAGAGAGAGAGAGTAAAGAGGTCTAGAGAGAGAAAGCAAATCTGATTTTGTTTTCTTTCTTTCTCGATTCTGTTACAATGACAGGATGCCCAATATATCCCTCTACTACCAACTAAACAATTGATTAACCTTCCACTAATTACCACCGACACAAACTAAAACTAAACACTCTTAGTTAACTAAAGTTGTTGCTGATGTGGCCTGCTCTTTTTGATGAGTTGAAGTGGAGCTCGGATCCTCTGTGTCATTCTCCTTTACACTCCCCTGCAAACGCATGGGAGGGTTAGCTACCATGAGTTTGGACTTGAGAAGCTGAAATCTTGATACAGATAAAGCCTTCGTGAATATATCTGCTATTTGAGCCTCTGAATTAATATGATAGAGCACAACCTGATTATTTAACACCTGCTCACGTATGAAATGGTAATCGATCTCTATGTGCTTAGTCCTAGCATGATAGACAGGATTACATGCCAAGGCAATGGCAGACTTGTTATCACACCACAGAACATGAGGTGTAGAAGAAGGGATATGCAGTTCAGAAAATAATTGTTGTAACCAAACTAAATCACTAGCTGTTTGAGCCATGGCCCTATACTCAGCTTCAGTGGAGGACCTAGCCACTGTGTGCTGTTTCTTAGTGTAGACACCCTACTCTGGACTGTCCGGATTAGTTTATATGCGGTCTTTGTTTCCCCCGTGATGATTAATGGTCGAGAACAGCCCGGGATTGTTGGTGCGTTTGAGCTTCGAGCTTCCCTAAACCCCTTTTAAACCATTGTCGAACCTGTTTCAAGCCTTTCGAGCCAGAACCAAATGGCCTCAGCAAAACCTTGCTTCGGCACGCCAGTGATTGACTGACGCACGCTGGTTCATTGCCACGTGTCAGTCATCGGGCTTCGAAACACATTTAACCGGCGCACGCCACTCGTGACTGGCGCACGCCACTGCGTTCCAGTCACGTCACCTTTTCGGGACCACTTGCCCGAGACTTTTGTGGCCGCCCTGACGTAGTCTACAGCTCCCCTGATGATTACATCGTTCAGAACGGTCTCCCCTCTCTCCTACACCCTCCATCAAGGCAAGTCTCATGCATTCAATGCATGGAGGCTCCCTTCTCCCTTGCCACCCCAAACAGCCCCTTAAGCCAGGCTGATCAGCCCTCCATCTCAGTCTATAAATACACCCTTGCATTTATTTGCAAAGGGTTCAACAACTTCAATGCTCTCTCTCTCTCTCTCTAGTTTTTCTTGTCTCCTCCTTTCATGCATTGAAAGAGTAAGCAAGCAACACACCACTCCACTGATCAGTCATACAACCTACATTTCCATCTTCCATTCATCCATCCATCCATCTCAAGGTTCAAACCATCCATCAATCTCAAACCAAAAGTATACCACCTTCTGTTCTGGAATTCATTTCGACCCCTGAGGGGAGCCAGCAGAACCCAGGCTGGTAATCAATACCAAGCCTGAGTTCAAAGCTAGCAAATAAAACAATGTAGTGGAACATCAGTGGCGCGCGCCAGTCGTGCATGTGCGTGCGCCAGTCATGGCTGCATGGCAGGACTAGTGTGGGGATCACTGATCATCCTCATTTCAGTTTCTCTTATTTCTGATCACCTTGAAGCATGCTAAAAATCAGTTTACTGCTTTCTATATGTTAGGACTGCGTAGCTTATTATCTGTTTAAACTGTTTAGTAAGGCCCCTGGGATCTTTCTGGTCCTGTTCCAGAACCCAGCTGAAGCAAAGCCAAGCACTGGGATACATTGACAACTGGCGCACGGCCATCCATGACCAGCGTGCGCCAGTACTTCAAGTCCCAGTGGCTGGCCCTTGTTTTGATAGCTTAGATCGGGCCTTTGTTTAATTCCCCCCACTCTGTTTATGGGATCTTCAGTGTGTTTATTCTTGTTTGATTTCTTGCCTTCTACCCTGTAGCTGTATATATGTTGCTATATCAAGCTGCGTGGTTTGTCACAGGGTGTACCTTGGTCCATTCGAGCCCGGAGGGTTGAGCAGGATCTGTGAGTTTGAGCTCACCGAAGTGCGCCCGATTATGGGTGGCGTCGCCAGATTGCCTTGGCATGTCTTGGTCAAATCGATTGCATCTTGATACGTTGCTGCGCCACGGCGACTCGAGCGGCGCACTCGGTTTGTTCAAAACACTCACGAAGTGCTTGTTCTCAATCTATTATACATTTGTTCATAATCCATACATTACATTTTGCCACATAAATACGATATGTCATTTGTCAATCCCCATTAACTGTTCCCCACCCTAATTGGCTGAATAAATGATTAAAAGAGAAAAATGCAAATGTTTTACAAAATGCCTAAGTAGAGACCGATCTTGGATTGGGCGAGAGGGTGCCATAAAACCCTTCCTCTCGTAACATCTGGCTCCCGAACCTCGGATATCGGAGGTGACGACGGTCCAATCTACAAGTCTTTTCAAATCAAACAAGCGTGAACAAAACGTTTTCAAATCGGTTTCTTGGGTGTTTTCCGCCAAACCCGGTGGCGACTCTCTCAAAACAACAGCATTTCGTCATGTTTTCAAACAAAAGGAGGCGCAAACCTAACCCCGCACGCCAAAATGCGGGGATTTTCAGGGGCTTGTGCCCGACTCTGCTGGGGATAAATTGCATTAATTAAAATTTGGGAATTAATACATACTTGAAACAATTTTCAAAAGTCTGTCAAAACAGTACGCTCCGCGCTGCTGAAGAACGGAATGGTAACATAACAGGATTCTACATCCGACCAATCCGAACTGGGGCTTTTACTATTGTTCACTTGTGTAGTTTTTTCCAAATTTTGATTAATAAAAGTGAGCCAAGCTTGAAAAAGGCATTTTTCTAAACATTGCATTTCTCTCTCTCATAATCATTCGTTGGCGTTCTCCATTTGCATCGGTGCTACTTAGCCCCGTTGAGGTGTTTTGGGTAACCGGCACAGTTTACTGGAGCCCGGGGTCCTCGAACGCCCAACAACCTTCGACGATGATGAATCGCAATACCGTTCGACCATTGCTTTGCTATACGCGTTGCTTTGGGAGGTATACCGTGGCTCTAGTCGGAGGAACCCCTTTAAGCCAAAACCAGCCTCTCCATGCGTACAAAGCAATAGAACCTTTCAAACTAAGACAGGAACCTGCAGGGTAGGATTATGTGCATCTAACCCCCATAAACTGTCTATGTGTTACTGCTTTCCCTATGGCATGTCTGTACATACATTCATACCGTTTTGCGTAGGAGCATGCTAGGGCGGCTTTTAGGTCTGTCTGTCTGGCAAGTCTATCTCGTCCCTATCAAGACGCCGTTTGGACCAATGACGAGTCGTGCATCTTGATGATGTACGTTATCAACCTTTCAAAATCCCGTGAGTCAAAGAGACTTCGAGAAATCGGGACTTCCTAAGTCCTTGTCTAAACCCAATCAAAGTTTCAAACAGAAATCCAGGAACAACAAGAGGCATGACGTGATGCTTACACCTTTCCGGTTACAAGTGCTAAACACTTACACCATTTCAAGGCTCCGGCACAGTGCTGCTGACGCCATTTTGGTCATGGTATCACGACATTCACATCAAGTTGTTCCGCTCCAAATTTTGAAACCTTGAGAAAGGAGTAGCCGAAGGCTTAGGCTGTTTTGACATCTCTTGGTTTTTGTCGATTCAAACAAGGATACATTGTCAAAAAGAAATCCGAGGATCACAATGTCGTCCTAAAAATGCCGCGAGATGGACTTGCTTGCTAAGTATAGAGTCTAGGAGGACACTGACGACGAGCATTTCCCATTTCTTCCATCTCTTTTACTGAACTGCTGCAGGCTGTCACTGAGCTCTTCTACTTTACTGTCTAGCCTGCACTGTCAAATCAAGGTTCGAAAGGTCAAGAGCCAAACCTACTTGGGTCCGTCTGCTGGGTCTGTCTGAAGGAAGATTTGGGTGGGTTGTTGCTCAGTCCGTCACAACGGAAGCTCAGGGTTGCACGTTGTCAAAGGAGGATTCGCTGCTGTCTACTCCGCACGAAACCTCCTCATCTTCACCATCTCCACCATCATCTCCGAAACTTGTCAAGACTGAAGTTGTAGTCATGGCTGAAACTCCGAATCTCGCTATTGTCTTGGCCGACATCCAACGAAACATGGCTGCCATGCAGCGGAGGGCTGATCAGACCGATGCCTCCATGACCAATCTTCGTACTTTAATCGAGGAGCGCCTTCCTTTAGTGGCTGCAGCTGGCGGCGGCGGAGAAAGGCAAAATCCGGAAGTCGAGGCTGAAGACACTCCCCGAGAAGAGAACCCTGCTCAGAATCCTGAGATAGCCGCTCTGATCGCCAAGATGACGAAGCTCGAAGAATCCGTCACTAAATCCGAGAGACTAGGTGCGGGTGGCCTAGACATGGATCGCCTCTGCCCTTTCCCGAATGCTCGCCTGCCTGAGCGATTCAAAATGCCGGACTTCGCGAAGTTCGATGGTACCGGGGATCCTAGGACTCACTTGTTGGCCTATCACAGCGCCATGAAACTTCATGGGGTAGAAGAGGATGCCATGGCTCAACTGTTCCCTCAGACTCTGGTTGGTCCAGCTTTTCAGTGGTTCTTGTCTCTTGACATTTCCAAAAGAAGAACCTGGGAAGACATTGGGGCTGCCTTTAACTCTCAGTACAGCTATAATGCTCAGCTCAAGATGACCACTCGCGAGCTTGAGTCAACCAAGATGACTGCAAAGGAGTCCTTTGCGGATTTTATCAAGCGGTGGAGGACCAAGGCCGCCCTCATGACCGATCGTATCAGTGAGAAGGACCAGATCCGTATCATCTCCCGTAATCTGTTGCCCGACTTTGCCAAGAACCTTGTGCTGGTGCAAGGTGCCAATTGGGAGACTTTCTTTGATTCTGGTCTAGCTGTTGAAGAAGCCCTCCAGACTGGAGTTCTGACAAGAACAGAAACACCTTCCTCTGCCGCAGCTCCGAAGGCCAAACCCCGTGCCTACACCGGGAACAACACTGCCCTTTTCGGTGCCAGCAACTATGCCAGCGCAGCAACTGCCGGCAGCAACACCGCCGCTCAAGGTTCCTCCAACCATATTGCCGACATCAACCAAGTTCAAACCCCCCAAAGGACCCGAAACCGCAACCCACCTCGTGTGTTTTCCAATTTCGAGGCTCCACTTTCCTCGGTCTTGGAGAAACTGGTCAAGTCTGGTCATCTCCGACCCTTGACACCAACCTCACTTCCTCCAAATCTACCCCCTAGCCACAACCCCAACGTTTTCTGCGCTTACCACCAGATGCCCGGCCATCACACTGATACTTGTTTTCGCCTCCGTCATGCGATACAAGATTTGGTCGACAACGGCACTCTTCCAACTCCACCTCCTAAACCCAACGTTATCTCCAACTCCCTACCTCAGCACAACCAACAGGTGAACCAGATATCCCTCAGCTCCACTAAATCTCCCAGCTCCACCATATTCAACCCCACTGACCATATAACCCCAGAACACAACCCGAAACCCGTTGTCTTGACCCAAGAGGAACCCGAAGTCAACATGCTGGCTCTAGAATGGGAAATGGAAGACAAGGCGGCCGAGTGGGCGGAACTCAGTAACGACTGGTATGAACGGTATACATGGGTTTCCCTGCTAACCCTCACGTCAATCAAGAATGGCTGGACCATTGGGAGGATGAATGGAATGTAGCTCAAGCGGACCCTTTGGATGGCCTCTCTTTGTTCATGCTCTTTTATCAACCCGAGCCTGCTGACCCCGAGGAGGAGGAATATGTCTGGGATCCGCAACCAACTGCTGCTCAATTGGCTTGGGACCAGAATTTCTATTTGGCACCGGCAGATGCCGAAGATGATGTGGACGAGGCTTACCTGGAATTTTATGCCGACGGGGAACCCTCCCTAGTGATCACCGCCAACTTGGATCTTTCACCCCTTTGATGGACAAACTTTCGGACGTGGTCCACAGGTTCCCTCATGAGCTCGACCCCATCAATAAAATAGTGCCTGTGGAAGGGCCACGCCCGCGTACTACGCTTGAAGATGACTGCCTTGTCATGGCCATAGATGAGGTCCCGGCTGACTTATGGTGTCTCGATGACATTGTGGATCTGAACTCAAAACCGCTACCTGAAGATCTCTGGGACGTAGACAAAGTTATGGACATACAGATGGGAAATGAGGTGTGGACCGTCAATTCTGCTCTGGTCGATGCTGGTTTCTGGGACTCGCCATTCGTTACAAATCCGGGAGTGCCTTTCGAAGAAGCCGCAGCTCAGGATCCCACATTCTGGGAGGGGCTGGTACTGCAAGACTTGGAGACGGCGCTGAAACAGGATTCTCCTGCAACTGTGGCATCTGTCGACAAGGGAAAACGCAAGATGGCTGAAATCCCTACTGACTTCTGGGATTTTGATGATAAAGCGACCTCCTGGTGGGATATAGCGAACGTCACGAGGAGCGGCCGAGTTTTTCAGCCGCCTAACCTACAGGCTGGGAGCTCGTCCAATCCTCTGATTCAAAGACCTGCTGTTCCTGCGGCTGCTCAAAGGAGTATTCTGCCTGCGCACAACGAGGTTCCCGCGGAAAGTACTATCCAACGACAGCTCGAGAAGATTCCGGCTGCTGTATCTGTCTGGGGTCTGATTGCGTCATCAAAGGAGCATCGTGAAGGGTTGTCCTTGGCCTTGTCCCGTATCACTGTACCAACTGATATCACCCCCGAGGCAATGATTGCCCTCGTCCTGCCTCTGCTCTCAAAGCATTCTGTTACCTTTACTGAGAAGGATTTGCCTATCGAAGGGACTGCTCACAACCGTCCATTACACATTACCGTCAAGTGCAAGGGACTCTGGATCCCAATCGTGCTCATAGACAATGGGTCCGCCATTAATGCCTGCCCCTGAGGGTAGCATACCGCCTAGGGCTTGCCAAAAAGGACTTTCAGCCATCTAACCTGGCTGTCAAGGCTTATGATAGCACGCGTCGTGTGGTGGAAGGGACCATAACTCTTCTGCTCGATGCCGAGGGCTTTGAGATGAGTGTTGAATTTCATGTGGTGGACATCCCTGCCACTTTTAACCTGCTGTTGGGAAGACCTTGGATGCACCGGCCGGACATCATGGCAGTGCCTTCCACTCTGCATCAGAAAGTCATGCTGGGGCTTCCAACCGAAACTTTAACAATCTGTGGGGACTCTGGGATCCGCCCACTCAAAGAGGATGAGCCTGTGCTGGGGATCATGCATGGAGAGGAGGATTCGGACTTTGGAGGTTTCTCTTTCGACACTTCGGGATCGGTTCTCGCCATTGCCGTAGCAGATGACTTCATCATCAGTTCCACCGCGTTCGAGATCATGAGGAGAATGGCGTTCATGCCTGGTTTTGGACTTGGGATCAACCAACAAGGGATCACTGAGTTCCCCGTCTTTCCCTTCTCCGAAGGTCAGTTTGGTTTGGGATACGTTCCCCTTGCCAAAAAGGCCAAGAATGGGAAAGACGCGGGAAAACTTCGAACCCTCTATGGTAACCCTGATAGCTACTTCGTCCGTGAGGGAGGAGGACATGCTTATGTGGGGCAGATTGAGCCGTTTTGGGATCCAGAGACTCGCGCTTGGCTTCCAGGGTTTGAGATCTTCGCTGCTGACACTTGGGCTGATACCGAAGAGGACATCGCAAAGGATGAGCTGGCTGAGGCAGAATTCAAGGAACAGCTGGCCAAGATCAAGGGAAAGATGGACTGGTTGAAGACTTTCGATGGGGAGCTTGGAGATGTTGTTCTCCCAAGTAGGTTTGGTTGGCAAGAAAGAAGAGGCTGAGAAGTGCTGATGCTTGGGCCCGACTCTTCAGCAGATGCTCTCGAGGATCCAACCACCCTCATTGTCGAGGCAAAGGGCGGTATAATAACTGCATTTTCACTCCACGCTTAACATGCATTGACGATGAGTCTGAACCGACACAGAGTCTTTTGAGTCTAAGTCTAGCTCAGTCGGAGCTTGTGCCTCTTGGCCCTCCACGTCATAACTTTTACTTTGAGTTTGATTCTCTTGTACTTGGCAACCCGTCTGGGTTTTATGAAATGAACGACCACTGCTTCGATTACTTTGTCGACTTCTATATAAAGCGTGCCGACCCGACGATGAAGGAGCAGAACTTGACGGGAATATCGGTGAGTTGCGTTCCCTCATCGAAAGTGGAAGACGAAAGGCATGCTCGACCTCTAAAAGAAGAAGTAATTTATGTAAAACGAGGGGGACCCCCGTTTGATGCAAATTGGTTCTACTTTGTCCCCCGAGGACCGTGCTGCTTTGATCGATCTGCTCAAGGAATACTTCGAGGTCTTCGCGTGGTCGCACCAAGATATGCCCGGCATCGATCCCGAAATTGTACAGCACCGAATTCCGTTAGCACCTGGGGCTGTTCCGGTTAAACAGAAGCTCCGCAGGATGAGGCCGGATTGGGTTGAGAAGATCAAGGAAGAGGTTACCAAACAGATTGACGCAGGTTTTCTGAGGGTCGCTGAGTACCCGAAGTGGGTCGCCAACATTGTGCCAGTCCCCAAGAAGGACGGGAGAATCCGAGTCTGTGTTGACTTTAGGGACCTGAACAAAGCAAGCCCCAAAGACAGCTTTCCGTTGCCTCACATCGATGTGCTTGTGGACAACACGGCAGGTCATGCCTTGCTCTCCTTTGTCGACGGATTCTCGGATATAATCAGATCTTTGTAGCACCGAGGATCAAGAGAAAACAACGCTCACCACGCTTTGAATTCGGGGACATATCGCTATGTGATGATGCCGCTTTGGGCTCAAAAATGTCGGGTCAGACTTTTCAATGGGCATGCATAACCCTCGCTACATGATTTTATCCATAAAACGGTCGAGGTCTATGTCGATGACATGATTGTCAAGGCTAAGAACAAGGAAGATTTCATTCCAGCACTTCGGCAGTTTTCGAAAATCGGAAGTACAACGTGCGCCTCAACCCGCAGAAATGTACATTTGGGGTCACAGCAGGTAAGATGTTAGGGTTCCTAATCACGGCAGAGGGATTGAAGTCGATCCGGCTAAGATCAAGGCTATTCTCGAGATGGAGCCCCCACGGTCGGAGAAGGGAGTGCGAAGCTTTCTGGGGAAGGTTCAGTTTATTAGCCGGTTCATCGCCAAGTTGACTTTGACTTGCGAGCCGTTGTTTCGACTACTCAAAAAGGACGTTCGTTTCGAGTGGACGGACAAGTGTCAAGCTGCTTTCGAGGCGATAAAAGAGTATCTGCGAAATCCACCCGTGCTAATGCCCCCAACACAGGTCGACCGCTGATTCTGTACTTATCAGTCACCCCGACAGCTATGGGATGTCTGCTGGCACAAGAAGGAGACAACGGGGTCGAGAAGGCAATTTACTATCTGAGCAAGAAGATGGTGGGCAGTGAGGAGCGTTATACCTCCCTAGAGAAGACATGTTGGGCACTAGTTTGGGCTACCCGAAAGCTTAGACACTACATGCTAGCCTATTCAGTGAAACTGATTTCTCGGATGGATCCTCTTAAATATCTGTTCGAGAAGCCGGCACTCACTCATAAGCTAGCACGTTGGTTGCTCTTGCTGGCAGAATTCGATCTCCAATATGTTACAAGGAAATCTGTGAAGGGCCGTGCTGTGGCTGAATTTCTGGCAGATCACCCGATTGATGGGCCGGAGGATGTCGACTTTACTTTCCCTGATGAGGACGTGCTAACAGTGGTCGAAGAAGTGTGGACGCTCTACTTTGATGGGGCTGCTAATCACGCCTGCCGGTGCTCATATTCCGCTTGCTTTCAAGTTAAACTTTGACGTCACCAACAATCAAGCTGAGTATGAGGCCTGTATCGTCGGAATGGAGGCTGCTATTGCCCTTGGGGTTGAAAAGCTAGAAGTAATTGGGGATTCAAACCTGGTGGTGTCTCAGGCTAATGGAGACTGGAAGGTGCGTGAGGAAAAGCTGAAGCCTTATCACTAAGAGTTGGAGGAACTGATTCCTCGCTTCAATAAAGTGACTTTCACTCATATTCCACGCTTGAGGAACCAGTTCGCCGACGCCTTGGCGACTTTGGCTTCAATGATCGAACTTCCGATTGGGGTCTAGTTGCGACCGATCGTAATTGAATAGAGGGATTTGCCCGCTTATGAGTATGTCAACGCCATCGATGACGTCAATGATGGCCTGCCCTGGTACCATGACATTTGGAACTTCGTGGAGCGCGGGGAATTTCCCGCCGGAGCTACTAGGAAAGATCGGGTTGCTTTGCAGCGGCTGGCTGCCCAATACATCATTTGTGGAGGGAAACTGTATCGAAGGTCTCACTGCGGAATGCACAAGCTGTGTGTCAATGGGGCTGAAGCAACAAGGATCATGGAGGAGATTCACGAAGGAGTCTGCGGCCCTCATATGAGCGGTGTTATGCTTGCAAGGAAGATCCTCCGGCAGGGTTATTATTGGTCAACCATGGAGTCACAATGCATCGACTATGCGGCGCTGTTACAAGTGTCAAATCCACGCCAATCTGCAGCACGTTCCTGCGTCTAAGTTGTACGGCATGACCTCGCCATGGCCTTTCTCCGTGTGGGGTATCGACGTTATTGGCATGATCACACCGTCTGCCTCGAATGGTCACAAGTTCATACTGGTGGCGATAGATTACTTCACCAAATGGGTCGAGGCTGAGTCCTACAAGACCTTGACAACTGTTCAGGTCGCTCAGTTCATCGAAAGAACATCATCTACCGGTATGGTGTCCCTCAGGCCTTCGTGTCAGATAACGGGAGTCATTTCAAAGGAAGGGTCCTGGAGCTTTTCGAGGAGTTCGGTATCGAGGTCCACCATTCCACAACCTACCGCCCACAGACAAATGGAGCAGTCGAGGCCGCAAACAAGAACGTCGAGACAATTATCAAGAAGACTGCTGAATCTGCAAGGGATTGGCATGAGCAGCTACCACTGGCACTCTGGGCATACCGAACGTCGATCCGCACTTCAACTGGTGCGACTCCGTTTTCCTTGGTCTATGGGATGGAGGCAGTGCTTCCCATTGAGCTGGAGGTTCCGTCCCTGAGGGTCATGGTCGAAAGTGGTCTTGAAGAGTCTGAATGGCTGAGCGGAAGGTTTGTAGAGTTGCTACTGTTTGATGAAAGAAGGCTCCGCGCTCTGTATCATGTGCAGGGGTATCAACGTCGAATCGCCCGTGCGTTTGACAAGAAGGTGAAATCCAGGGGCTTAGTCGAAGGAGATATGGTGACGAAGGAGATTCGGGCCCCAATGTTCGATGTCCGCGGGAAGTTCCGACCAAAGCGTTCAGGGCCTTACATTATCAAGACCATCCTATCCGGAGGTGCTACCAAACTCATCGACCTCGACGGCAACGAGTTCAGTACCTTAGTCAACCTGGATCAACTCAAGCGTTTCTATCCCTGAGAGATGCTCGTTGGGCTGAAAACCACAAGGGTGGGCGGCGCCAAGCAAAAATCAGAGCAAGCCTGCTAGACCGAAAACCTAAGGAGGCGGTCTAGGCAAAAATAAATAGGCAAAAGTTGAAAGCTCGCTGGACCGAAAACCTGAAAAGGCGGTTCTAGGCAAAATTTAGAGCGTAAAAGAAGAGATAAAATACACGAGCGAACCTTAGCCTGAACTACGTTCTGACCTGATTCTCTTTAAAGGGATACATAGGCAGTCTCACCTTGAGACCCGGTCACACTCTATCAACTCGATCCATGGTTACACATTTTGGCATCAACAGCAAAGGTCGAACGGAAATCGAGGGTAAGTCAAGGTGTTATCAGAAAATCAAAAGGGGGAAACCCTCCGTCTTTCATTTTTATTGCAAAATCACTATCTCTAATACATGGGCTGAGCATGAAACCTTAAAACAGTTAAAGCATGAAAAACAGAACAAAATGCTTGAGAAGCCTAACGGCTCACAGCTTATTCCAAGCGCAGCAAAGTAGTCTGAGTCAGTCGATGTTTTCCCTTGCATGCACCTCTGCTCTCAGCCATTGTTTGTAGCTGTTCCTTAGTCTTGTGGTGAAGTCTGGCATTTCCCCCTGGAACGTCCTAAAACCCCAGCGCCTCCGGTAGCCATTGAGGGTTTGAGCAGTGAAAATTGGAGCGCGGAAGCCATCTGTGCTGATACGGGTATTTCCCTGCGAGACGCCCAGCTGTCTGAGAATGCGGCCGGAAATGTAGAACGTGAAACTGGTCAGCCCTGCAATCACCACCCTGTCGAAGCCGTCAGAATGCAGAGTCATGGTGGGGAGCTCCAGCCAGGGACACCTCCAAGCTATCTCATCAGGTTGAACCTGCTGCAGGAATGTATACCATTCCTCCAGATCCATGTCTGGATACCTCATTCCCCTTTGGTGGATCCGCTTCGGGAGCCGGTGCCAGCCGTCCGCAGGAGGATGCAACAGCCCGAGTTTGTCACATAACCATAGCTGCATGAGCGAAAAGACAAGTGAGAAGCCAGATAAAGCCTGAGCGATAAAACAAGTAAGAAGCCCAGAAAAAGGCCTAAAGCCGAGCGTCGAGGTAAAAAGAGAATGTGTGAAAACCGAAAAAAGGTGAGCTGAGTGAGGTAACCTGAAGCAGGAGTGGACTGCCGCCGAAGGTATTCGCCTGGCCTGTATACACCAAGTCTAGTCCCTTGAGTGTTTCCGCCAAGACCAAAGGGACCACATTCTTCCGGTCCACCATCTGAGTGGCCACACTCACCAGCAAGGGGCTAACCCGGCCGTCAGCCGGAACAAGCAGATAGGCGGCAAGCAGACAGACCACCAGCACAAAGTGGCGCCGGGCTTGCACAGCCATGTCCTCTAGGCAGGACTGTATCGCTCGATCAGCCGCATGACATTGAGCTGGCCACCTTCGACGAGAGTGTTCGCCAGGCCCCTAGAAATTCCCAGCGACGTCTCCAGCAGGCCGGGCATGCTCACCTGATATGGTGGAACGACAAGCGTGGCGGACACGAAAGTCCGAAGATACGCCTGGAACTCTTCGATAGTCGGGCATATCTCGTCATCGCTGAAACGAAAGACATGGACGTCAGGGTCCCAAAACCGGAGAGCAGCCCGAAGGAGGGCGGGACGGAGCGGCACGTGTCGCAAATATCGAAACGAGGCAAGATCGTGGTATTGGAAATTTAGCCAGTCGATACCCGAGAATTGTGTGAGCCATGGCCTGAGCAGGGTTGGCAGAGGATTTTCCATTTGAAAGCTGCTGGATTTTTGGGTGAGAATGACAAGTGAGCAGTTGTAGGAGCAACAGGGTGTATACGCTTCTCTTTATAGGCCCTAATATGCATCCTTTTTCCCATGTTACATTCAATGCCACAGGCTATACTCCAATGGCCACTTGGAGAGGTACTCTGCCCCCTGAGCATGGCAGAAACCGTGTACAAAACGCGTGGGGTCGAAAACAGGAGTTGCCAAGGAAAGGACAGTTGGTCAGACAAGTGGGTCTGGAACGCACCTGAACGGCGCACGCCCATCCGGTGGCGCACGCCAGTGGTTTCAACATATGGCGCACCGATTACAACGACTGGCGCACGCCAGTAAAACTTGCATCAGAAGCAGTTTACAGCAGCTACTGCAGTCGAGCCTCCGTTTGCAATTCCAGGGTTTGTCTCGCTGCATGGGTGATACATACAAGTCATAAATGGTATTTGGGGCTATGTCAAAGCAACGAACCTTGTGCGCCATGCCCAACGAAGGTTTTCTACCTCCAACGGCCCGTATCCACTAGAATGGGGGATACGGAAGGTCAAAATTCGTTTCGGGAACTTCTGCCAAGTGTTCTCATGCCATACAGCTTACATGGACTTAATGTGACTGTGTGAGGGTGTCGGTTTCGGTCCGGGCCTATAATCGAGTCATCTTTGGCATTTTATACCCATTTTGTGGTATTTTTCCTAATTTTTGGCATTTTCGCCCGTATCTTGGCGTTTTCCTCGAGTCCGTCATTTCCCACAAGTCATTATGCGTTGTTATGACTGTAAGTGTCAGTTTCCTTTGTCTCAAGAGAATTTTGAGTTTTGGCACATTAATGCCCAAAATGTCACTATTTTCTTCGTATCCTGGGGGACACGGAGCGTATCCTGAAACTTTTCTATCCATTTCTTTCGAGCTAGGTCAGTCCTATGCACATGTTAGCTTTGTTAGTCGATTCAGGTCAATTGTCAATGCATGTTGGGTATTAGTGAATGGATTATTCTTTTCCTTTGCCAAAATTTTATCGAAAGGAGATTAATGAACGGAAAATGCAATTATTATGTCATCCCAAAGCAAACTATCAAATGTCAAAAGCAGTACTAAATGTACGGAACGGCACAACGGCCCAAGCAAGCAAAACCAAAGTATGTGGGGCACATCTGCCCAATGGCCAAGGCACGCAGGCCTCAAAATCAATGTACCAAAGTATCAAAATGCTGAAGTGTCAAATGTATCAAAGTATCAAAAGCAGGCTAGACAGTAAAGTGGCTGAGGCTCCGTGGTAGCCCTCAGTCAGCAATATCCTCGGGGTCTATGCTGCCGCTCCCGCTGTCCTCCTCGCTCTCCTCAGCTGCAGCCATCTCCCTTGGACCATATTGGAACCTCGGGTCGCTGGCCGAGTCAGATCCGCTGCTGAGGACTCTGTCTCTCCCTCTTCTTCTTCTTCTTCTGCCTCTTCTTGCCTCCTCTTCTTCGAGGGTCCTTCCGGCAGTTTCTTGTCGCCAGTCCTCTTCCTCAGGACTCTGCGGAATTGCTCCGGCTCGCTCGCTGAGACGATCACCACTCCCCTGGACTCGGGTCGTGTAGTGCTAGCCTGGCGCTGGGCTGCCGTCGGTGCCTTGCCCTTGCCCTTCTGTGGGGCAGCCCTCACAGTCTTCCTCCTAGAAGCCACCCTAGCGCGCCCCTACATTGTCATTTGCATCTCAAATATTTCAACATATATGTTGTGCATATATTGTGCATATATTGTGTGGAATATTGAAACAGGAAACCAAAGCAGGCCTATCCAGGGTGCATTGTATCAAACATGCTCAAGCTATCTAAATATCAAAGGCGAAAAGCAACAAGTGTTTCGAGGTTATACCTGAGGCTGCACGGCAGGAGATGAGAAAGCTGGAGGGTAGTGCAACTGCAAAGGAGTGCCAGCTGCTATCCTGTGAAATGCTTTCTCCATGGCAAGCATCAAGCGAACAGCCTCCTGGGCCCACTCCCTCGGCACCTGCAACATATTTTTGGAGTCAGGATCAAAATACAGTTTGGATACGATGTAGATGCAGTACAAAGGAACAAAGAAAGAAAGCATGGAATACCGGTCCCGTGATCTCCGTAGGCTCTGTCCTGGATGGCTCAAACTGAATCTCAGCGGCCTCCCCCTGTGCATCCCTCACTGGCAGCTTCCATGAAAGCTCAGGAAGACCAGTCGCCTGAGCATACACATTTCTCTCCCTGGAGCGTGATGCTCTACCTCTCTACCCCTGTCTCTCCTGTCTCGCTCTCGCAGCCTCCTTCCGCACCGCCATAGCTTCTATCACCCCGAGTGGTGCCATCAAATGCTGCCTCCTGTATACTGCATAGTCCTGCCTAGGCCTCGTAAAAGTGGACGCCGCCTGCGGCACCGTGAAACGCTGAAGCTCAGCCAGTGTATACCTGCTCGTATGCGAGGCATGCCGAGGAAGCAATCCAGGAACCAGAAACTCCTCCAAAGCGAGTGACTGACGTGTCACCCTGTCACCTAGGTACCACTGCCACCCAAAGGCCGACTCCAGCAGTACTCGGCTCGCAGTCACAGCCCTACTCATCTCCACATACTCGGGCCCCGGCTCCGCGCTAGTCCAAGGATCCCAATTCACCTGGGCACAAGTCAACAGTCGAAACAAAAGACGTCGGAGATAGCATTAAAACAGTTAAGGGAAAAGACAACTTAGGGGAATTGCTTCGATACCTGTATACCCGACAACTCGTCAAGGTAGAGCCGGAACTCCATCAGAGTCTTCTTCGTCTTCCTAGTGCTGCCACGCAGAGGGCCCCAGATCATCGCACGAGGGAACATCTTCAAGTCAGGGCATTTGTTCTCTGGAGGGAACATCCTCAACACCTCGTAAGCCCACAACTGCAATGTCAAATCAAGCAAGACATCAAAATACCGCATGCATGGTATAATCCAAAGGAAAGTACAAGTATGAAATACAAGTTGTTTCCTACCTCCCATATCCTCCAGTAACCAGCAGGCGCCGCCGCCCCTTGTGAGAACTCTCCCATGAACGCATAACAGGTACCCAACGCTGCTCCTCCCCAGTCAAACAAAGAAGCTGTGTGTAGGTCGTAGAGGGCCGGCAGGTAAGACAGGTGCACCGTGGACCGCTTGTTCGGGTACAGAGTAGCCCCGAACAAGTACAACAGGTAAGCTCTGGCCATCTGTGCCTCCTCCAACTCTGAAGCAGGTATCCTCCCCTCTAAGTACCTCGCAAACTGCTCATGCGGGACCATCTCCACACTACCCGTGGGCACCTGGCCCAGAAACCATCTCAGCGCCGCTGCGTCACTATAAATCCCAGAGTCAAAAGGGATCGGATCTCCTCCTACCCTCAAGCCCGTAATCGCTGCAAAGTCCGTCGGGGTCACCGTCATCTCCCCAATCGGGAAGTGGAAGGAGTTGGACGTGTCCCACCACCTTTCCGCCAGGGCTGTCAATAGAGCGTGGTCACTCCTCACTGCTACCAGCGTCCGTATAAATGGGCCAAACCCTGCAGCATCCACTAACACCCTCACCCTCTCGGGCAAGTTGATGTATAGCTCATACGAAGCTGCCGGCCCGCCATGTCCTCGAGAACTAGCCACTCCTCTCTGCATGCAACAAACAGCCACAAACAGAATGGTATTCTATCAGTCGAATCAAGCAGCATGGTATTCTATCAGTCGAATCAAGCAGCATGGTATTCTATCAGTCGAATCAAGCAGCATGGTATTCTATCAGTCGAATCAATTTACTAGTTACTCTATCGGTCGAATCAAGCTACGAGGCACGTTACCAAGCATTCTATCAGTTGATCTCAACTAGCATGCATCCTATTGGTCGAATTCGAACGTCATTAGGTATTCTATTTGTCGATCTCCATTATCTACGGGCGTTCTATAAGTCGATGTCAAAGTTAACAAAGTAACTCATCAGTCGAATCAAGTCATGTCAAGTATTCTATCAATCAAAGTTGGGGCAATCTACAGTCGATTACTACTTTCGGGCATCGTCATGGTCGAGTCAAGTTATCAGGATATTCTTTCAGTCAATCCAACAGGCAAGGATATTTTCAACTAAGTCGAAGTTCTGCAAGTCGAACAGCATGCTTCACAAGATAATCAATTTAAGCTATGGACTATGAAGCTATAATTTCAAGAGCAAAAGGAAGTAGTTTACGAGTCATACCTGCTCCCAACCAACGGACATGTGAAACAGTGGGTCCCTCAGCACCAACCCGTCGTCGTAACTGTCCTGTGAAGGCGTGTAGCCGTCTATACCCGAGGGGACAAACAGGTGGGCTGCAGGAGGAGTGTACGTCTCTGGTACAAAGGTGGCTCTAGTTCTCTCCAGCAAAGTCTTGGCCTGCGCCACGGCACGCTCAGTCACCCACACCCCTGTCTCCTGCTCCCGCTCCGCTGCCTCAGTCTCACGTACCAGGTCGTCCTGAACACCCTCAGCCGGCCCCGCGTCTCTCGCAGCAGCCTCCTGCTCTCGTATCAGCCTCTCTTGCTCATTCCAGCGAGCTATCTCCGCCAACCTCTCCTCTCGAGCTCTCTCTACCACCGCGACTACATGGGGGTTCTCCCTCATCAACTGAGCGAGCCTCGCAGGACCAACATACTCCGCCAGTGCGCTACTCATAATGGGCACGTGACTCGACGACGCCGCGGGTGGTAAAAACTCAACACGTTCGATATGGTCAGGCCTCGCTACCGGTGCCCTCTCATCCTCAACCATGGGAGCTTTTTCGCCCATTGGATCCCCGGACGGCTGCCCCTCTTCATCACCCCCGACCGCACCACCACTGCCGCTGGCGCCGACCCCAGCCGAGCCAAGCCCAGTCACCACCGAGCCTTCCACACTGCTTCGCGGATCCAACTGGCTCACCCGCGGACCTTCTGGTTCAAGATCTACCGGCGCACGCCCCTCGTATACCGGCGCACGCCGCTCGAGGCCACCACCCGCCTCCTTTGCATGGCCACCGCCATCGCCGCCTCTGCTTGAAACTTCTGCACCACCGCTCGATAGGGCTCCCAGTACTGTTTGATCGTCGATTTGAGGTCCCTCGGCCCCGGGTTCAAACACCCTCGACTGATCACCGCCGTGGCCACCATTGCCGCTCTTCTCACCGCCGCCGCCGCCTATTTCGGCCATGAAGTGATTTGAGTCAGTGGGTTATGAAGGGAGATGAGAGGATTATGTGGGAGATTGGGATTTTTGGAAGACTTAGAGGAGTCCCGAAGGTTTTGAAACTGCTGATGGCGGTTTCGTATCAACCCAGGAGTTTATAAGACGTAAGAATCAACCAGGCCGGGTTTGGGCCGGATCTGGGCCGGGTCTGTCAAAGTCAACTGGCGCACGCACCGATACGTCTGGCGCACGCCGGTGGTTCTTGGGCCTGAGGCCCAAATTGTGTTCCTGGATTATAATCATTTCAAGTCAGGGGCCCAGGTCCATCAGATTGTCCCGTTTGGATGGTGTCTCCCCAAGCAGAGTCCGTCCAATTTCAATCAACGACGATCCGTTCGTCCAATTTCAAATCAACGACGATCCATTCGTCCAATTTCAAATCAACGACGATCCATTCGTCCGATTCAATCAACGACGATCAACTCGTCCAATTCAATCAACGACGATCCATTCGTCCAATTTCAAATCAACGACGATCAACTCGTCCAATTCAAATCAACGACGATCCATTCGTCCAATTTCAAATCAACGACGATCAACTCGTCCAATTTAATCAACGAAGATCCATTCGTCCAATTTCAAATCAACGACGATCAACTCGTCCAATTCAATCAACGACGATCCATTCGTCCAATTCAATCAACGACGATCCGCTCGTCCACTTATCAATCAACGACGATCCATTCGTCCAATTCAAATCAATTAACGTCAAGATCAAGTTATCCCCGGACAAGTCCGCCTCTTGTCTGCCTTCAAATCGACGATGGTCTGCCCATCCAATTTCAAATCAAGCAAGTGGTTGCAGGTTGCTCCCCAGGAGAGTCCAACTTTAAATCAAGCGGCGGTCCGCCCGTCAGTCTATTATCTCCCCAGCAGGCAGCCATTCTATTCCCAGAAGAGTCCGCCTGTTCCACAATCAAGCGGTGATCCATCCGTCCGCCCGAACATGCAGGTTCTTTAAGATTACGCATTTTTCATTGACTCATATGTTCTGTTCCGAATAGCCCTAGAAAGGGGTGTCTAGAAAAACCTTTGACATTACTTGTACCAAAGCAATGGTGTCCCAAGTGCTGTCAAAGGGGGGCTACTGTAGACACCCTACTCTGGACTGTCCGGATTAGTTTATATGCGGTCTTTGTTTCCCCCGTGATGATTAATGGTCGAGAACAGCCCGGGATTGTTGGTGCGTTTGAGCTTCGAGCTTCCCTAAACCCCTTTTAAACCATTGTCGAACCTCGTTTCAAGCCTTTCGAGCGACCAAATGGCCTCAAAGAAACCTTGCTTGACGCCCGATGATTGATCGACGCGACGCCGGTTCATTGCCACGTGTCGATCATCGGGCTTCAAACACATTTAACGCGCCACGCCACTCGTGACTGGCGCACGCCACTGCGTTCCAGTCACGTCACCTTTTCGGGACCACTTGCCCGAGACTTTTGTGGCCGCCCTGACGTAGTCTACAGCTCCCCTGATGATTACATCGTCCAGAACGGTCTTCCCCTCTCTCCTACACCCTCCATCAAGGCAAGTCTCATGCATTCAATGCATGGAGGCTCCCTTCTCTCTTGCCACCCCAAACAGCCCCTTAGGCCAGGCTGATCAGCCCTCCATCTCAGTCTATAAATACACCCTTGCATTTATTTGCAAAGGGTTCAACAACTTCAATGCTCTCCCTCTCTCTCTCTCTCTAGTTTTTCTTGTCTCCTCCTTTCATGCATTGAAAGAGTAAGCAAGCAACACACCACTCCACTGATCAGTCATACAACCTACATTTCCATCTTCCATTCATCCATCCATCCATCTCAAGGTTCAAACCATCCATCAATCTCAAACCAAAGGTATACCACCTTCTGTTCTGGAATTCATTTCGACCCCTGAGGGGAGCCAGCAGAACCCAGGCTGGTAATCAATACCAAGCCTGAGTTCAAAGCTAGCAAATAAAACAATGTAGTGGAACATCAGTGGCGCGCGCCAGTCGTGCATGTGCGTGCGCCAGTCATGGCTGCATGGCAGGACTAGTGTGGGGATCACTGATCATCCTCATTTCAGTTTCTCTTATTTCTGATCACCTTGAAGCATGCTAAAAATCAGTTTACTGCTTTCTATATTTTAGGACTGTGTAGCTTATTATCTGTTTTAACTGCTTAGTAAGGCCTCTGGGATCCTTCTGGTCCTGTTCCAGAACCCAGAAGAAGCAAAGCCAAGCACTGGGATACATTGACAACTGGCGCACGGCCATCCATGACCAGCGTGCGCCAGTACTTCAAGTCCCAGTGGCTGGCCCTTGTTTTGATAGCTTAGATCGGGCCTCTGTTTGATTCCCCCACTCTGTTTATGGGGTTTTCAGTCCATTTATCTCTGTTTGATTTGCTGCTGTACCCTGAAACTGTATATATGTTGCTATATCAACTGCGTGGTTTGTCCTGGGTGTGCACTGGTCCATTCCAGAGCCCAGAGGGTTGAGAGCAGGATCTGTGAGTTTGAGCTCACTGAAGTGCGCCAGTTATGGGTGGCGTCATGATTGCCTTGGCATGTCTTGGTCAAATCGATTGCATCTTGTCGTTAACTTGCGCCACGGCGACTTCGAGCGGCGACTCGGTTTGTTCAAAACACTCACGAAGTGCTTGTTCTCAATCTATTATACATTTGTTCATAATCCATACATTACATTTTGCCACATAAATACGATATGTCATTTGTCAATCCCCATTAACTGTTCCCCGCCCTAATTGGCTGAATAAATGATTAAAAGAGAGAAAAATGCAAATGTTTTACAAAATGCCTAAGTAGAGACCGATCTTCGGATTGGGCGAGAGGGGTGCCATAAAACCCTTCCCCTCTCGTAACCTGGCTCCCGAACCTCAGATATCGAAGGTGACGACGGTCCAGTCTACAAGTCTTTTCAAATCAAACAAGCGTGAACAAAAACGTTTTCAAATCGGTTTCTTGGGTGTTTTCCGCAAAACCCGGGTGGCGACTCTCTCAAAACAGCATTTCGTCATGCTTTCAAACAAAAAGGGCGCAAACCTAACCCCGCACGCCGAAAATGCGGGGATTTTCAGGGGCGTGTGCCCACACTTAGCACACCAAGAGACTAAATTATGACCCATGAACACACCATAACCTGTTGTGGATCGTCTATCAATAGGATCCCCTGCCCAGTCAGCATCTGCAAAGGCCGTGAGGGTGAGAGGGCCTTGAACAAAATGAAGGCCATGAGAGATGGATCCTTTGATGTATCGAAGGATACATTTGACTGCCATGAAGTGACTAAGTTTGGGAGCATGCATATGTTGGCAGGCTACATTAACAGAAAAAGCAATTTCTGGCCTTGTCAAAGTCAAGTATTGTAAAGAACCCACCAAAGTCCTATATAAAGACACATCTTGCAAAGGATAATCACAGTCAGGCATCCCAGGCTTGACAGAGGCAGGAGAATTAGAACCTTTACAGTCAGTCATCCCAGCTTTAGTAAGAAGTTCTGTTGCATATTTGGACTGAAAGAGGAAAAGACCAGAAGAAGAAGTAGTAACGTCAATACCCAGAAAATAATGGAGAGTCCCCAAGTCCTTCATAACAAACCGTTGGCTAAGCTTGTGAATAAGAGATGTGATGTAAGAAGAGTCACTTCCTGTGATGACTATGTCATCCACATAAATCAAAACCAAAGTAAGATGTTGACCATGAGACAAAATAAAGAGAGATGTATCTGCCTTACTGGACTGAAAGCCAAGTTGAACAAGATAGCCAGAAAACATAGAGTACCAGGCCCGAGGTGCTTGTCGAAGACCATAAAGAGCTTTGGACAATTTACCCACATAATCAGGATGAACAGAATCCTTGTACCCTAGTGGTTGTTTCATGTATACATCTTCGGAAATGACACCATGCAAGAAGGCATTGGAAACATCTAGCTGTCTAAGAGACCAATTATGATGCTGATAAGCCCTCAAAAGTGTAAATCTTAGGGCTTATCTACCTCGTTTTACGATGCCGTCAAGCGTTCAATTCTTGTTTTTGTTTGATATTGCGCGCAAAGTTGGTTTTTGTTGAGAAGCAGGTTTGTGGTGTAAATTTGGGTGATTTCCGAGATTTCCGAGATTTAAAACCTTTGACAAGAAAAGAGAAGAATCTAGCTCGTTCTTGCGTTTTGGGTGTTAACTATCCCTAAACCTAACCTTTAGTTTAAACCTCCAGTTAAAAGCCGTAGATAGGTTAAGTAGCTAGATATCCAAATCTTTCAGTTGGCCGTCTCAACGCCAAAGGTTGGTTGGCGGTCCTAACGCCGAAATCTCTACACAAGCTAATCTCAAATTCAAGCTATGGATGCGCTCCCAGTGGAATCGACCCCGGACTTCCGGGATTTATTATGCTATCAAACGACCTAGCCCTACGCTTGGGGCATGCTCTTATATCAACACACATTAAGGTCGCAAGCATTTTTGGCGCCGTTGCCGGGGAGCGCTTTCTTTATTAGCTTATATTGGAGGTTCGCCAAACCACTGTAAGTATCTCGCTTAATTTTGCTTCGTGTAGTTTATACTTAATCTAGTGGATACCTCTAACCAGAGTTTCTTTTCTAACTTGAGGTGTAACGAAGCTAGCGTAAGTATAAACTACCATTTTCCTTGTTGCTTTTACTTTTCGAGGCGGCGGCTTAGCCCCTCGTAGTTGTTGTTAGGAGGTGGCGGCATAGCCCCTCTTGTCTGATAGTTGGTAATTCGCGGTCCATTATTTCTCGAGCAAGGGTTTTTAGTGCATGCGTGGTGGTCATCGGGGAGCCTTTCGGAGCCCGATTTCTAAAAGGCTTCATCGATCTTTTTCTCCTCCTCGACCCAAAACTCCTCGTCGGGTTCGAGCGAGGACACCACCACCCCAAAGAACTCCTTTTTTAACAAATACCCCTCCTCGAGAAAGGATGGAAGCCGCCGGAGGTGGCAATGGTGGAGGTGATGATGTTCCGGCGGTTGTGCCCGAGAGAACTACGAGTGATTACATGAATCCGGCCCGTACTACTCCACGGCCCACCATAGTTCTCCCGGCCGCAACCGATGCAAACAACTTCACCGTAAAAACGCATCACCTTAACATTTTGCCACAATTTTATGGCAAAGACAAAGAATGCCCGTACAATCATATGCGGGCATTCGAGGAATTGGTTTCTACGATAGTGTCCACGCCGGCTCAACTTGAGTCCGCCAAGCTAAAACTTTTCCCATTTTCGGTTAAGGACAAAGCCAAGGTTTGGTTGAATAACATGAGACCTCAATCCTTGGCTAATTGGGCGGATTTGTCAAAAGCTTTTTACATGAAATTCTTTCCCCCTCAACTCACAAAGGATCTCCTTTTTCAAATTCAAACCTTTAAACAAAAAGAGGGGGAGTCTTTCTACCAATATTGGGAAAGGTTTAAAGATTTGCTAAACTCCATCCCACATCATGGCTATACAACATATCAAAAGGTTGAGTGTGTTTTAAAAGGATGTTTTCCAAGCACTCGACACTTAATGGATAGCATGTGTACGGGTGGAGTCATGGCTAAGACTCCCGATGCCGCGTGGGACTTTTTTGAGGAACTGGCTGAAAAGACGCAAAATTGGGATTGCTCGGACCCATCTGATAAGAATGTGGTTAATTTGGTTCCGAGCAGTTCCGGTAAATTCCAATTGAATGAACAAAATGAACTTGCCCACAAGGTCGCCCAGCTGTCCCGCCAAATCGAAACTTTACAGCTTAACAAGGTGGCTGGGGTGGCCTCTGTGGCCAAGGCGGAGGAATTTTATGTGTTGTGTGATATTGCAGGCCATACCACCGGGGATTGTCAAATGCTTCCAGCCGTTAAGGATATTCTTCAAGGCCCCGGTCCATCGGAGGTCAATGCCGTAAATCAACGCTTTGACCCGTATTCTCAAACTTTCAATCCCGGGTGGAAGATGCACCCTAATTTCCGGTGGAGCGAGCCACAACCTCCCGGACCTTCACAATTTCCACCGCAACAACAACAACAAGCTTTCCGGCCTCCTCAATCTCAAGGAGCGCCGCGTTTCTCTCAAAATCAACAACCGCCGGGGTTTGCACCAACAGGACCTCCTCATGTGCCAAATCAGTTCCAACCACAAAAGCGCTCTTTTGAGGATATTTTGTCATCTTACATGCAAAGCCAAACTTCCCTCAATGAGCAAAATACTCAAACTCTCGGGGAACTTCAGAAACAAATGGCCAAGTTGACGAATACCGTGGGGTTACTTCAACAAGAAAAGGGAAGGCTTCCGACTCAACCCCAAGCAAGTCCGCAAGGCACTCATTTTGTGGCAAGCTCTTCGGTGCATAGTCCCGAGCAAGCCAAATCAATTATCACGTTGCGGAGTGGGAAGGAAGTGGACACGGCCGTTGCTCCAAAGCCTTCCAAGCCCCCGGTTACACCAATTGTTGTCCAAGCCCCGGATGTTATTATTGACTCACCAACTTTGGTGCCTAGTCCCGTTGGTGAGCAATCGGCAAATTCTCCGGATGACGAACCAAAGGCCCCCATCTCTCCAATTCCGGCCCCATTCCCCCAAAGATTGAAAGCTCCGGCCCATGCTCATTCAAACTCCGAGATCTACGAGCTTTTCAAGCAAGTGAAGATCAACATTCCGTTGGTGGACGCCGTCAAGCAAATTCCCGCTTATGCCAAATTTCTCAAAGACTTATGCACTCTAAAGCGTAAGTTCAATGTTCAAAAGAGGGTATTCTTGACGGAGCAAGTAAGTTCGATCGTCCAAACCAATGTGGCTCCAAAGTACAAAGATCCGGGGTGTCCGACCATTTCTATCACTATTGGGAGTACCAAAATTGAGAAAGCTCTCCTTGACTTGGGAGCGAGCGTGAATTTGCTTCCGTACTCCGTTTATGAGCAATTGGGGTTGGGAGAGATGAGACCCACACCGGTGACCCTACAATTGGCCGATAGGAGTATTCGAGTTCCACGTGGGATGGTGGAAGACGTATTGGTGCAAGTAGACAACTTTGTTTATCCCGTGGATTTCGTCGTGCTTGACACTTGCCCGGTACCATCCTCTCAAGCATCAACATCAACTCCGGTTATTCTCGGGCGTCCATTCTTGGCTACCGCCGATGCCGTTATTCATTGCCGGAGCGGTTTGCTTAATCTCGCCTTTGGCAACATGAAAATGGAAGTAAACGTGTTCAATATCGGAAGCCAAATGGGGGATGATGAGTGTATTCATGAAGTAAGTGTTATCGATTCTTTGATTCAAGAGCATGTAGACACCGTGTTGTGCAAGGATCCATTGGAGGTGTGTCTTACCGCCGAGGAAGCATCATTTCTAGACTCACCGGAGGTGGAGTATTTATGCTCTTTGCTTGACAGGGCCGATGTTTGCGGGACGGACTTATGGTTTCCGAAATTTGAAGAGTTGCCTCCTCTCGAGTGCAAGACCCTTCCCTCGCGTGTTCAACCACCAAAGCTCAAGTTGAAGGTCCTCCCGGACACATTGAAGTATGCTTTCTTGGGAATCAATGAAACCTACCCGGTGGTGATCTCTTCCTCTCTAGACGGCTTGCAAGAATCCCAACTCCTTGACCTTTTGAAGCGGCATACCAAAGCCATTGGTTGGACTATCGCGAATATCAAAGGGATCGATGCTTCCATTTGCTCCCATCACATTGCTCTCGAGGACGATGTCAAACCCTCTCGCCAACCACAACGCCGTTTGAATCCTATCATGAAAGACGTGGTGAAAGCTGAAATTTTGAAACTTTTGGATGTGGGGATTATTTATCCGATCGCCGATAGCAAGTGGGTTAGTCCTATCCAAGTGGTGCCCAAGAAATCCGGTGTCACCGTGGTGGCCAACGCCGACAATGAATTGGTCCCGACTAGAGTCACAACCGGATGGAGGGTGTGTATTGATTATCGGAAGCTTAATGCTAGCACTCGGAAGGATCATTTTCCACTTCCTTTCATTGATCAAATTCTGGAACGGGTTGCGGGGCACGCCTACTATTGTTTCTTGGATGGTTACTCGGGGTATAACCAAATTGAGGTCGCTTTGCCCGATCAAGAGAAAACGACGTTCACTTGTCCGTTTGGGACGTTCGCTTATCGTCGCATGCCATTCGGCTTATGCAATGCGCCCGGAACCTTCTCGCGGTGTATGATGGGCATCTTTAGCGATATGATTGAAAAGATCGTCGAAGTATTCATGGATGATTTCTCGGTGTTTGGTGACTCATTTGAGGCTTGCTTGGCCAATTTAGAGAAGGTATTAGCGAGGTGTGAGGAGAAGAACTTGGTGCTTAATTGGGAGAAATGCCATTTCATGGTGACTCATGGTATCGTCTTGGGCCATATTGTTTCGTCAAGAGGGATTGAAGTAGACAAAGCCAAGATTGATCTTATCGCCACCCTCCCGACCCCGAAATGTGTTAAAGACATCCGCTCTTTTCTTGGGCATGCCGGTTTCTACCGGCGGTTTATCAAGGATTTCAGTGCCATATCTCGGCCATTGTGTCATCTTCTTTCCAAGGACACCCCGTTTGAGTGGACATCGGTTTGTGAGGAAGCTTTCAAGAAGTTGAAGTCAAGCCTCGTTTCTCCTCCCATTGTACAAACTCCGGATTGGACGTTGCCCTTCGAGCTCATGTGTGATGCTAGTGATTATGCGGTTGGGGCGGTCCTCGGGCAAAGGAAAGACAAGAATCCCTATGTTATATATTATGCCAGCAAGACTCTCAACGAGGCTCAAATGAACTATTCCACCACGGAAAAAGAGTTGCTTGCCGTTGTCTTTGCTTTGGACAAATTCCGGTCGTATTTGGTGGGGTCCCCTATTGTTGTCTATACCGATCATGCGGCTTTGAAATACCTCTTCACAAAGCAAGATGCAAAAGCACGGCTCATCCGGTGGATCTTATTGCTTCAAGAGTTCAATATCACTATCAAAGACAAGAAGGGGGTGGAGAATGTCGTGGCGGATCATTTGTCCCGTCTTGAGTTCGGGGATTCTTCTTCAAAGCTCCCCATTGTGGATACATTTCCGGATGAACAACTCTTGGCCGTATCAAGTTGCCCGTGGTATGCCGACATTGTAAATTACCTTGTTACTGGGCGAATTCCCCTCCATTGGACTCCTCAAGACCGGCGGCTTTTTCTTAGTGAGGTGAAAAGATTCGTCTTTGATGACCCTTATTTATTCAAGTATTGCTCGGATCAACTCATTAGGCGGTGTGTGCCCGATGAAGACCAACAAGGGATCCTCAATTTTTGTCATTCCGAGGCGTGTGGGGGCCATTTCTCTCATAAAAAGACCACCGCCAAAATTCTTCAATGTGGGTTCTATTGGCCAAATCTTCACAAGGATGCCTATGCCTTTTGCCGGGCTTGCGAGCGATGTCAAAAACTAGGTGCGGTGACTCGGAGGAACATGATGCCCCTCACCAATATCCTAGTAGTGGAGGTATTCGATTGTTGGGGAATCGATTTCATGGGTCCCTTTCCAAATTCCGATGGCTTTCTCTATATTCTCTTGGCGGTGGACTACGTGTTCAAATGGGTTGAAGTCGTGGCTACTCGCACCAATGACTCTAAAGTGGTGGTGAATTTCATTAAAGAGCACATTTTGTCACGGTTTGGGATGCCCCGAGCCATCATAAGTGATCAAGGCACCCACTTTTGCAACCGCTCTTTTGAAGCCCTCATGCGGAAATATGGAATCACTCACAAGGTCTCCACCGCCTACCATCCACAAACCAACGGTCAAGCCGAGCTCGCCAATCGGGAGGTAAAGCATATTTTAGAAAAAACCGTTAATCCAAATCGGAAGGATTGGTCACAACGTTTGACCGATGCTTTGTGGGCATACCGGACCGCGTATAAGACCGTGTTGGGTGCTTCACCCTATCGGCTTGTCTACGGTAAGGCATGTCACCTTCCGGTTGAGTTGGAGCATAAGGCATATTGGGCAATAAAATCTTTAAATTTTCGGATGCCCGAAGCCGGGGCTCACCGTAAACTTCAACTCAACGAACTTGAGGAAATCCGGCGGGATGCATACGATAACACCAACATTTACAAATCCAAAGTCAAGGAATTTCATGATAAGAATATTCAAAGAAAGAATTTTAAGGTTGGGCAAAAGGTGTTATTGTACAATTCTAAACTCCACGTGTTTCCCGGAAAATTGAGGTCCCGTTGGGAAGGTCCGTATTTTGTGCAAACCATTTTCCCCCACGGGGCAATTGAAGTGGTAAACCCTTCAAATGGGAATGTTTTCAAAGTCAATGGCCAACGGCTCAAACCATTTTTGAGAAATTTTGACAAGGATGAAATCACGGAGGATTTAGTGGCTTCGGTGTATGTTGATGATCCGTTGGTTTGAACAAGTTCTAAAATTGTTTCCACGGGGAGCTTTTGCGTACTTCTGGACTTAATTGTTTGGAAGGCCCGGCCTCTTCGGAGGTACCCATCATTGAATTGGGTTTATAGCTTCGCACGCCGCTATTCAAAAAAGTCGTGTACCCAGCTCCGGTTCGTAAGGGCAAATCTTTTGTGGTCCGGTATAGCCACCCGTGTTTCGCCTAAGGTGTTGTCTCTTTTGCTTTGCGACACCTTAAGCGAACCATGGGGAGAAAGTAGTACCCGTTCAATCACGTGACGATTCGGTGGTTTTACTTTTTGTTGTTCATAATTTTTGTTGCCGGGCTACCACGAGCCGGCGGGACTAATGTCATTTGTCTCCTATTAGGTAGTCGGTTCTTAAGTCTTTTGCAGGGTAAACACGCTACCGCACCAGCCTTGGTAGTTTGGGTCTAAAAGCCGAGGTGAGTGAGGCATTCAGGAGCCCTAAGCAAGGGTGCGACTATGTGTCGCGGTTGTAAGTCCAAGAAAGCTCCGGCGATGGCCTTGTGCGACTAGCTATGGTTCTGAAGGCGGAACCGAAGGAGTGAGCCTTGGAAGCGGTCCCAATGACGAACGGAGGCGATGACGCAAAATCCTCCAACTTGGTCGAGGTATCGGGTGGTTGACATTCCACCCCGTCGGTACATTTTTGTTCTCTCTCTCCTCATTTTCTATCTTTTTGCATCGAGGACGTTGCTCATTTCAAGTTGGGGGGGAGTATGTTAATATTTTAAGTTTTCGTTTTTGCGTAGAAATTTTTAAATTTTTGTGCAGTCTTCCCTTAATTGCATTCTATTTTCGCTTTAAGCTACGTTGCATATGCTCGTTTTTTTGTTTTCAATTGGCAAAAGCACCGGTTTGATGAACCAAATTTTTGAAAATAACCAACTCATTCCATTAGCATGTTCATGTAGTGTGTGGATCGAATTCTTCCGAATGCATTTGAGTTGGTTAAGCACCTCGAGTGGAGTTTCAAATTTTGTTGTATCCCATGTTTTTGAGCTCCATACCCGTAGTTTAGGTGAATAATCTCTCTTGTGCATACTTGAGTACCGTTGATTTCGTTTATGCATTGCAATGGAGTCGTAGGCGTACTTGAAAGATGATACAAGGCATTCGTTTTATGATTTAACCACTTAATTTTACCTTTGCACCATTTTGTATCCAAGTCCGAGTCTCATTTTGTTGATTAGCCTGAGAAACCGGATGTTTGGAGGGGTGTTTGGAGTGGTGGAGTGTCGTACAGGTGAATTGGGGTTGATTTGAATTGATTGGAACACGATCGAAGTCGAACATAGCCGAAGTCGGGCCATGGAACTAAGGGAGCAGCAGCCAGCACGTTTCAGAGGGCAGGGATCGAACCCTCACAGACAGGGGATCGATCCCCCTATGTCAGGCAGTGTTCAGAAGTTTGAGGGATCGAACCCCCATAACCTAGGGATCGATCCCTAGGTCAATTTTCTGAAAAAAAATATACTTTGGCCGTGCCCCTTTATAACCTTTCATCTCCCACTCTCTCTCTCTCCACGCCATTTCCATTCTCCAAACCCCATCTCCATAGCCAACTCTTCCACTCTTTCTCCCATATCTCTCTCAAATCTCCACCAAATTCAAAAATCCCTCCACCAATCTTCAACAAATCTCCAAAGCTTCAAGATCCAAGCATCAATTGCAAGATTTTCTTCCCAAATCAAGGTAACCCACACACTCTCTCTCCTCTAGACCGAAAATCTCATCTCCAACCCTCTCACCCACGTTTTTCCCATCTCTCTCCATATAAACCCACCAAAAACACCCCAAAACCCTCCAAATGGCTAGAATTTCACCCAACCTCAACTCCTCAAACCCTAATCCGAAAATTCCTACGGTTATTGTGTGGTTTCTCATGTTTTTGATGGGTTTTGGGCTGCTCTTAATTGTTGTGGTTGGAATGGCCGGGGGGAAGAAGAAAGTTTCCGCGAAACCGGCTCGGGGTGGTGGTTCGAATCGGGCTAGGGAAATCGAAGAAGAGGAGGAGGAGATTGACGAGGAAATGGAGGAGCCGGAGGGAGCCCAACCGGTCACTCGAAAAAATTGGAAGAGCGGCATGGCCGGGAGGGGATTTAAGAGCGAGCGTCAAGTCGACATCAAAAGTTTGGGCACCGAGCTTCATGGCATTCCACACATCTCCCGTCGAGGTTTGAAATTTTGGTTTAAAGCGTTAAAGGGTTATAATAAGGCGTGTGTGATAGAATTTTATCAAAATATGGTGCTAGTTGGTGATGGGTTGTTGAAAGAATTGTGCATTGAATCCACCATTGATAATGTGCGTGTCATGTTAACCCCGGATGTCATCGCCAAGTATTTGGGTTATACTCGACCCCCGGCCCAAACCGTGAACTATCCGCTCCCCGAAAGAGCGTACATTGACCCGGCCATCGTTAACAATGCCCTCTATATTGACATTAAACTTTATGATGGGCGCCTAAAACCGGGTTTGTTCAAGGAAGAGTACCGCCTTTTGAATAAGGCTATCCATGTGAATTTGTACCCGAGGGGGTCGGAGCACCATCCGAGACAAAGGGGGGCGGAGTTGTTGTATGTTTTTGCAAATGAGGATTATGTCTTTGATGCCGCTTTATGGATCTTTCACCAAGTTTATGGCTTCCAAGCTGAGTCCCAAAGTTCCGCCCGGATGCCTTTCCCAAACATGATAAGCAAAATTTGCAAGAGCCAAAAGGTGGTGGGACCGAGGTTTGCTCAGCTTGAACCACCAAAACCCGAACCCCTTGATGCTTCCTATGTGACCAAGAGCAAATCCCAATCCCATGATCCTCCAAGCCCCAAAAAGAAGGGCAAGTTTGCCAAAATGATTGAAATGCCCGGTCCCAAAGAAAAGCAAGACTCTTGGGTCAAAAAGATGTTTTGCATGGTTGTTCATTTAGTGAAAGAGAATCAGGAAATGAAAAAGGAAAGGAAAGTGGACCGGAAAGTGATTGCGAGGCAGGCTCACAAGGTGGATTGGCTAGTGGAACAATGTCCTGCGGCGAGGGAGTATGTGGCTCCTCCGGAGGTTGAGTCCGATGATAGTGATGAGGATGGAGATGAGGATGACGAAGAATTGAATCCGGGCATGTTCCGCGGCGAGGGTACCGAGTTCTCTGTTGATGCTGGGCCGAGTGGTACTCGGGGTGGTGTGTAGTCTTGGATGGGGGTAGTGATCTTCGTAGTAGTAGGTTATGTTATTTGCTTTCATCTGTTGGAGTCAGTGGTGGTGTCTTGGAGTCTTGTTTGTTCGAGTCTTTGTTGGTTTGTTTTAGTAGTTGTTTTAGTTGGTTGGTAGCATGATGAGTAGGGTAGTGTAGGTTGGCGTTACCGGTCATGGGGTAGTTAGTACCAAGCTAGTATAGACCGCTTTTGTCTAACCTTTTCTTTGTAACCCGTAACTCATTAAAAGCTGATTAAAGTCCTTAGTAGATTTCGAGTACGCCTATGTTTTTCATGTTTATGCATCTTCGAAAGCTTTTGGTACTTAGCTTTGGCTTGTTACTTTCCGTTTTGTTAGCTTGTCTTGTGCATATTAACTTGTATTTTGGGTGCAAGCAGATTCCTTGAATGTAATGCTTAACTTTTTGCTTCAGTTAATGCATAAGCCTCTCTTGCTTAGTGATTGGGATACATGTTTTGTTTGAGTGTTTCTTGTGCTGAGTGTTATCTCGGTGAGGTTTGGAACCAAAGCTTGGTGTGTTTAGCTTTCTCAAATGCGCTCAATTTAAGTTTGTGAATCATGGTGCTTGGCATGCTAGTTGAATGAGTTGTGACCCTTTGGGGGAGAAAATTTTTAGTCTTTTGCCGTTTCGGAAAATGATGAGCATATGTATTGTATCTTATCTTAGTTGGGAAGTTTGCGTAGTTTTTGAGAATTCTTTTGTTGATTACTCGGGACGAGCAATGTCCTAGTTGGGGGGTGTGATAAGCCCTCAAAAGTGTAAATCTTAGGGCTTATCTACCTCGTTTTACGATGCCGTCAAGCGTTCAATTCTTGTTTTTGTTTGATATTGCGCGCAAAGTTGGTTTTTGTTGAGAAGCAGGTTTGTGGTGTAAATTTGGGTGATTTCCGAGATTTCCAAGGACCCCCGGAGGAGTCCGGTTATGGTAGAAGAGCTTGAGGAGTCTCGAGTGATCATGTCAAGTCCTCGTCGAAGTATCCAAGGCATTTGAGGAAGGCCCGGAGCAACCAAGGACCAAGGAAAGTTAGAGCAAAGCAGCAGGGCAGCCCAAAAGCCTCAGGGATCGATCCCCCACCATCAGGGAACATTCAGAATCTGCAGGGATCGATCCCCCCCTGACCAGGGATCGATCCCTCCCTCCTGCGCGGACATTTCGGTGGCATTTTTGTAAATCTTTTGTGAAGGGGGTATATATACAAACCCTTGCCCGACTTTTAGGGCACTTCTTCTTTTACACTCTCTCTCTCTACCTCCATTAAAGGAGCTCCACCCTCTCTCCTCATTTATGTTGTAAAGCTTGATTTTAGGGACGATCCATTTGGTTTCGAAGCATTTCGCCTTCATTAATGTTGTAAGGAATCTCTTCCTCTTCAAGGATCTTGTATTTATTTTGCATTTAATCAATGTTTAGTATTTTCCTTACCTTTCCTCTAGCTCATTTCATGTCTTCTTTGAATATGAGTGAGTAGTGTAGTGGGGTTGGGTTGTGGGATGGTTAGCATCCCGTGACCGAGGGCGTAGCTTGGTCTTTTCTTTTGAAATCTCATTTTCTAGCTTAAGCGAGTCTTGGACTGATTTTATGTATCGAAACGTAGAGGTGTTAACCTCTTTGATCAAACGTAGGCAAGAGTTAATCTACTCGCCACATTTGACGCTTAGAGCTATGTCCCTCTTTGTATTTGTCCAAATGTACCAAAAGAGTCCAAGTCTTGTTTAAAACCTTTGACAAGAAAAGAGAAGAATCTAGCTCGTTCTTGCATTTTGGGTGTTAACTATCCCTAAACCTAACCTTTAGTTTAAACCTCCAGTTAAAAGCCGTAGATAGGTTAAGTAGCTAGATATCCAAATCTTTCAGTTGGCCGTCTCAACGCCAAAGGTTGGTTGGCGGTCCTAACGCCGAAATCTCTACACAAGCTAATCTCAAATTCAAGCTATGGATGCGCTCCCAGTGGAATCGACCCCGGACTTCCGGGATTTATTATGCTATCAGACGACCTAGCCCTACGCTTGGGGCATGCTCTTATATCAACACACATGCACAGCAAGACTAAGTACAACGTGTAGAGTGGGTTGTTTTATGACAGGGCTGAATGTGTCCGTGAAATCCATACCTTCAGTTTGTTGATTACCATTAGCTACAAGCCTAGCTTTGTACCGTGCCACAGTGCCATCAGAGTGTTTCTTGATCTTAAAAATCCATTGACACCCTATGACATGCCCATGAGAGGGTGGAGGAACAAGAACCCAAGTACCTTGTTTCACTAAAGCCTCATACTCCTCTGCCATAGCCTTTTGCCAGACATAATGACGTATAGCATCAGAGAAATGGACAGGTTCAGTAAGAGGAAGGGAAGAAGAAGCAGAAGTAAGTAAAGTGAGAGGCTGTCTAGGCGTATAAATGCCATTTTGAGACCTGGTTCTCATAGAGTGAGAAGGACCCATAGGAGGAACAGAAACAGAAGAAGAAGGTTCACTCAAAGAGGTAGAAGGAGAAGTAGAAGTAGGAGCTGAATCAGAAGTAGCTAAGGGGACTAAATCAGAACTAATAGGGATAGTAATAGGAACAGAATCAATTACAGGTATAGGAGTAGGAATATTATGAATGGGAATAGATGGAACAGGTGAAGGAGGAGTAACAGAGACAAGAATATCTGAAAAACTAGTAAGAGGCACAGAAAAAGTAGGAAGAGAAGTCTCAGTTTCTAAGGAAAGAGAAGAATGAGAAGTAAGAGAAGGATATGGAAAATGATTCTCAAGAAATCTAACATGTCTAGAAACAGAAACCTTATTTGTAAGAGGGTCAAAACATCTGTACCCTTTGGAGGAGGTACAATAGCCCAGAAAAACACAAGTAGTTGACTTTGGAATCAATTTGTGAGAGTGATAAGGTTTAAGCCAAGGAAAACAAGCACAACCAAAAGGTTTGAGATCAAGATAGTCTGGTTTATTATGAAACAAGAGAACATAAGGAACTTGAAATTGTAAAGAAGAATGAGGAAGTCTATTTGCCAAGAAAACAGTAGTAATCAATGCTTCTAACCAGAACTGAGCAGGCATGCCTGCTTGATCAAGTAAGGTAAGAGTTGTATCCATTAAATGTCTATGTTTTCTTTCCACAACACCATTTTGCTCAGGGGTGTGTGGACAAGAGGTCTGATGTAGAATGCCACTAATGAGAAACAATTGAGTCAGAAAATTGTTCACAAATTCTTTACCATTATCAGATCTCACAGTTTTAACAGAGACTTGAAAATGAGTCTGAACATAGGCTTTGAAATGAACAAGAGTGGTCTTAACATAGGTTGAAACATTTGCGCTTGGGGGGATTGAAAATACTGAGGCTGAACATTTTGAGAGGCCTGAATGTTCTGAGGAAGAAAATTCTGAGATGCTTGAATACTTTGAGGCACAGATATAGGTGGTAACATTGAAACATTACCAGCTGAACTACTATTCCCAGTCTGAGGAGTAGTGATTTGAGAGGAAGAACTAGCACCAGAGACATTAAGCTCCTGCAATTTCTGTGTAGCAACAAATACATTACTAACTCCATTATCTCCCTTAGACTTATGTGATTGCTGCTCTTCAGCCTTCAAAATTGACTCTAATTCATGAAACTTCAGATCTCTATGTGTTCTCAAAGTCTGTTTTAAGGAACCAAATTCCTCATCTGGTAAACCATTTATAGCATGAAAGACCATATCATCATCATCAACATCATATCCAACTGCACTCAATTTCTGCCCACAGATCTTGATGTCATCTATATACTTTTCCATTGTTCCAGTTTTAGTAAAACTGTACAAAGTCCTCTTAAGTTCATGTAGATTTGATCGAGACATAGAGTTAAATCTATTTTCCAAACTAGTCCAAACATCTGATGCATGTTCCAGCCCTAGAACAAGAGGTAATGTGGACGAGGACAAACTCGCAGTCAAACACGACAATAACTGGTTATCAATAAGAGTCCAAGACAGAAACGCAGGATTTGTTATCAATTGGTTGCTTGTATCTCGGATCTGTAAAGGAGGTGGAGAAATTGTACCTTTTACGTACTCAAGAAAACCATTAGCCCTTAGAGCATTCAAGACCTGTGTTTTCCACAACAGGTAATTATCTGAACTCAACTTGATTGTCACGAGAGAATGAAAATTAGACACCAGGAATGCCAAAGCGGAGGGCATGGTGACTCCATTATCGCTCGGAGACGAAGTCGAAGACATTTCTGCAAATCACTTTGGTTAGGGTTTGAAACGAAAATGAAGAAAGTGAAGACCGTGGATCGATTGGTTGGACTTGCGTCACTGTCGCTCTGATACCATTAAGAATTTAACAAAACTGTATGCAAATCATCAAGAATCAGCAAAGAACAATCAAGAAGAAGAGAGAGAGAGTAAAGAGGTCTAGAGAGAGAAAGCAAATCTGATTTTGTTTTCTTTCTTTCTCGATTCTGTTACAATGACATGATGCCCAATATATCCCTCTACTACCAACTAAACAATTGATTAACCTTCCACTAATTACCACCGACACAAACTAAAACTAAACACTCTTAGTTAACTAAAGTTGTTGCTGATGTGGCCTGCTCTTTTTGATGAGTTGAAGTGGAGCTCGGATCCTCTGTGTCATTCTCCTTTACAGAAGCCTTTTTTTTTTTTTTTCCGGCCATGAAAGAGCTTTGCAAGATGTCCTCATTTGTTTTTCACTATTCCCCACTTGTTTCGATCAAATGTTGATGATCCGAGCCGCTCAATGCGTGCAGAATGTGATTTTATGGGTACTCGCGAGAAATCGGCCAAAAAAATTACCGGGAAAAGCTTGTTTTGAGCAGTTTTTAATTGAACTGTTCAATAAAAAACTGTCCGGATCAAGGCATTCCAGGTCATTTTTTTTGCTGATTTCTCTAGTGTACCCTTAAAATCATGTTCTGATCACATTGAGCGGCTCAGATTATTAAAATTTGATCGGAAATTATGAAGTGTTTTTTTAAATGTTCCCGGAACCGCCCCGCATAGAAAATAAGATAATAACGCTATATACGAGAGTTTTAACTTTTTATACATTTCATATAAAGTTAATTTTGTACCTTCAACTCATTCTTCAATCAAGGATAAAATATGTTCTTGTCCTTTAAATTATTCAAAATTTGTTTATTTAAAGGCTATTGTAATAAAATAGAAGGCCATAAATGTTTTTTAACGAACAAATATATGTATATGTATATGGTGTTTCACTAAATTTTTTTTTCATTTTTTTTATTTTGTTTTTATTTGAATTTTTTTCTCGTTTGATAGTTTTGAGTCAAATTTTTTTGACTTTTTAATTAGTCAGAAAAGTAAAAAATCTTACTTTTACATAAATATTTTAAAGAAAGACCATAAGTAAAAAAAGTTGACTCTTCACTTTTTATCTACTCCCAGCCCCACTCTGTTCGTATTTAACCCCCACCCACGAGAAATTATTCCTTGCCTCTGGGGCAGGGGTGACGTGGTGCCCCTCGGCACGATCCGAGCCGTCCGTTCGGGTACCGAACGGATGAGATTAAAATACTCTCTCTCCTCCTTTCTCTCTCTCCTTTCTCTCTCTGATTTCTCTCACTAAATCCGAGCCGTCCGGGTACCAAACGGACGGCTCGGATGAGCTGGGACAGAGACAGCTGTTGCCCCAAGGGCAATGAATAATTTCTCCGAAACAGAGAGAGAAAGGAGAGAGAGAAAGGAGGAGAGAGAGTATTTTAATCTCATCCGTTCGGTACCCGAACGGACGGCTCGAATCGTGCCGAGGGGCACCACGTCACCCCTGCCCCAGAGGCAAGGAATAATTTCTCTGATGCAGCTTTGACTCGAGGATCATGAGCATATTTAGATCCCGTTTCAAAATATCTTTTTAAAAACTAAATATTTATTTTATATTTTTAAACTAAAAAATAATGTAAATGAAAAATAAAATTTCAATTTTTTTGCACTGAATAAAAAATCTTAATGAGATCTATCAAACAAGATCCATATTGATAGAAAAATTATTTGCGTAAGCATGTAATTTTTAAATTTAAAATTGTCTTTCTTACAAAATAAGGACTTATTTCCCGTTAGGGGGTTAAATGAACGGTGTTTTCGAGGGCATAATTTAGCACTTATAGATCCATTATTATTAGTCATATATTGAGGAAATGAACACTACTACAGGTACAACAATGGTTGTACAGCAGCCATGCACAGATCATTTTTACGCCCTTTTCGGGTCCCGTAAAGATGATTGGAGTCGCTCATTTTGTTCAAAATACTTCGTTTATGGTTCTTGTAAAAAATTACCTCAATCCAATGTCGGGAAGGGTGTTTATGAATCATCCAAGTTTTCTTCAAAATTTAGCCTAAATTTTGAAGCAAAGTTGGATGATTCGTAAACACCCTTTCCGATATCAGATTGAGGTAATTTTTTACAGAGACCCTAAACGAAGTATTTTGAATAACATGAGCGGCTCCGATTATCTTTGCGGAACCTGGAACCGGCGTAAAACTGGTCTGTGCACGGCTGCTGTACAACCATTGCTGTACTTGTATCTTTATACGGCGTAAAAATGGTTTGGCTTATCCCTCAGCATGGATCTGAGAGCCCATTTGGATGTGGGAAAAGAATTGGGGATATTAGTTAAGACGGGGATAAGATAGTAGGGGGTATTATGTAAGAAGGGTGGACCCATATTGATGTGACAGAGGTTTAAAAAGTAGTTGGCTTGGATGAAGTATTAGAAAATGGGGATTAAATGGTACTTGGTTTGAATGAGGGATAAAATTATTTTGTAGTAGTTAAAATAGAAGAGGAGGGGGTATTATTTAATACCACCCCAAAAACCTCCCTATAAATAATCTCCCCGCCGGGGGTATTAAGGGGTATAAGAGAAGAGGGGCTAATACCCCTCATTTTTGGGTTTCCAAACCATGACTTAAGTGATGGGTCCGGGTATGTATGAGAGGTATTAGGCACTGTTCCAGAACGATAAATAAGTACTCCCTCCGTCCCTTTTTAAGTGTCCTGCTTCGTAACTCCAACTTATTAAAAGGACATCATCATTATACCTTTCACATCAACTTTTTCCTCCACTTTCCCTACTTACCCATCATCATTACTCTTTTACTCACTTACTTTTTAAAAAGGAATCTACTTTTAAGGACAAAATAGACAATACACCAACTTTTACCCACTAATTTTACAAAATGGACACTTATTAAGGGACAGCCCAAAATGGAATACTGGACAATAATAAAGGGACGGAGGGAGTACTTATTTTTTAAGAAGACAATTACAAGCTCCAAAATAATAGGTTTACTAAAATCTAAAAATATGCAATATGGATCTTGTTTGAAAGATTTCGATGAAATCTTTTATACGGTGCAAAAAAAATCAAAAAATTAAATTTTACTTGCATTATTTTTGAGTTTGAAAATATGAAATAAGTACTCACAATATTTTTTAAGAAGGTGTTCTGAAACGGAACCTTACTAACGACCCCTGATGGGCAATGAGTGTTTTTATTTTCATAAGCAATATGAATTATCTATTCCCCACATATATTGCACTTCTCAAATGAGTTTTATGGCATCTAGACCCTCAAATCTGCCCCTTTGGGCATAAACCTCATCCTACGAGGGTGATGACTTTGCTCTAGAATTTCAATATTGCGATTCAGATCCAGCTCCTTGACAGAACCTGACCCCATCGAGACAGAACCTCTCTCGAAAGTGGAAAGTAAAATTGATCCTCTCAAACATATGGGTTGGAACAGGGGACTTGTTTCTTGTGATCTTGTCTGACCAATTATCCACATAATGCTTCAAATGAGTTTTATGGCTGCTATTACCTGTTACGTTCATCATTTCTGAAATAGAGGATTGGGTGATTTCCATGGGATTTCTATCTCTATAAGTGCTGGTTAGCTTATCCTATCGATTTGTTTCTGTTTTAGGGTTTTGGGAGTAAAAGTATCCCTCTTTTGGGTGCCAAATACTTTGGGTAAGGTTAGGTCAATGGTTTTCCATCCAATAGATGGATGAAAAGTGGAAATTGGACTTAGTAAGTTTAGATTTGTTAGTTTAAGAGACAAATGTGTTTAATTGACAGTTAAAAGAAAAAGTAAACAAAATTTGAATAGTTTAAGGGACAAGTACATATTTTTACTTTCAGTCGACTCTATAAAAATTTAAGAGTTCATCTCACTCTTCAAAATTAAAGATTGAGAGGGCCCCACCTCCTTTAACCATTGTATATTTTAATAACAAGCAAAATAATTAATAAGGTAAATTAGTAGAATTTGAATAGTGGAATGTAGTGCTGAACATGAAAATTACAAAAATGAATATTCAAAATGCCACATAAGTAAAAAAAGAAGTGATAAAATTTTGAAGAAACAAGTTGATTAATGATACTATTCATTAATTTTATTCAAATGTTTCGCAATAGCCTTGCTCTCTTTATGTTTCAAATACACCAATTTTTTGAACAAGAATGCTTTATTAGTAGCCGATTTTCTATCCTAAAGACTTTAATTTCTCCCACAAATCGTAAGCCGAAGTTTCGAGGTGGAGACATGATGAAAAACACTATCGGCAACCTATTGACAAATAAGCTCAACACCTTTTCGATACAATGTGGTCCAATCCTCAAAATGCCACATAAGTTAAAAAAAAAGTGATAAAATTTTGAAGAAGCAAGTTGATTAACTATACTATTCATTAATTTTATTCAAATATTTTGCAATAGACTTGTACTCTTTATATTTCAAATACACCAATTTTTGAACAAGAATGCTTTATTAGTGGTCGATTTTCTATCCTAAAGACTTTTCAATTTCTCCCACAAATTGTAAGCCGAAGTTTCGGTGGAGACATGATGAAAAAAAAATTATCACCAATCTATTGACAAATAAGTCCAACACCTTTTCGATTCAATGTGGTCCAATCCTTATTTTTCATAGAGATAATTATGGGCCGCTCCTATTTTTTAATTTTATAGCCCACTAGATCATTTTTTCGTAGAGTGCAATTCCTAATAGATCCTGTGGAGCCTATTTTACATTTTTACCTCCATTTAAAAACAAAGGAACGCCATCACGCTGCCGCCGCCACCACCGTTTACATTTTTACCCCCGTTTACATTTTACATTTTCACGCCGCCGCCGCCGCCACCACCACCGCCATCACGCTGCCGCCACCACCACCACCACCACAACGCCGCCACCACCATCACCGCCACCACAATGACCACCACCATCACCGCCACCACAATGACCATCACCACCCCTACCACCGTCACCACCACAATGATCACCACCATACTGCCGCCGCCACCACCACCACAACAATTAACAGCGTTAATTTCTGTATAAATTAATAGTGTTAATTTAGACAAAAATTAATACTGTTAATTGTGGTATGAATTTAGATGAAAATTAATACGGTTAATTTAGACAAAAAATAATACTGTTAATTGTGGTGATGATGGCGGCGTGATGGTGGAAAAGATATGCAGAATTTTAATAATACAAGAGACCTTCTATTTTAATTTTTCAAGTCGTCCAAGTTGTTCCATTGAAACTAATTATTCTACCCACATTTTCTTTCATGATTTACACTAAAATTATAAACCCCAGCCAACCGTCGGCTATGATACTAGTTGTTGGAAAAGATATGTAGAATTCTCACAAGTATAAGTTACGAAAGGAATAAAAACTGCAGTTAATATAATATGAAAGGCGCAAACGACAATCGAAACGAGACACGAGCAATTTTACGTGATTCCTCCAAAATAGAGGTACATCCACGAGACCGGAGTCCGATTCAACCATTAACAAATGTTTTATAAATAAATTTACAGGAGATTCAAGGATCTAACAGACATCTTAAGGTGTATTCCAATACAAAGAGGGAAGAAAGACCCCACCAAATGTAGATGAACAAAGCTCTCCAAACCACCTGAAATTAGAGCCCGAAACGGAGAACAAATCAGCTCCAAAAGTCCACGACTAACTGCTGAAGATTATAAGCCAAAGTGGATGCACTTGAACTTGTTCTTTCTCACCGAAAACACAAACACACGGACAGATGCACACTCACGTTTTTCCTTTTCAAAGTTCTAGGGCAATTTTTTTTTTCTCTCTCTCCAGAGACAAGTCTCCCTTTTGCTCCAAGAAAAGCTGATTAGTCACCCACAAACATGTGCCAAAAAGGGTAGAAATTTCTACCAAATAAATTAGCCCACAAAATAAATTTTTTGGGCCAAAAAAAAATGTTATTGTGCTTAACAAAATTCACAAAAAAAACATAAGGAGCGAGGGAAAAGCCCAATACATGGTTCAATTCCCAGGGGCATGGATTAACTACTCCCGAGCGAGGACTGGATAAGGCAACTAGGCAAGTACTGCATAATCACGTGAAGAGGTTCTGATGAGTAGTACTACAGCTCTGAATTTTACATGTGAAACCCAATCTCGGCCATCGCTTTGTCTTGCCTCGTGTTCTTACACGCATTTTTACAGCTAAAGGATTCAGACTTTGACACTGGATGCAATATAATGCAGTAGTGGGATTTGTTTCCCTTTGCATTTGGATTTTTGTAGTGTTTGGGATTTTGGTAACGGACAACAAAAGAAGAAGAAAACATGGGGCATGCTGATCGATGCATGGCAGTTTTAACGTGACTTGTTTTCCCCTATATACGTGGAAGGTGGTTTCTGTACCAGTACCACCTATATATATATATATATATATATATATATATATATATATATATATATATATATATATGTCTATAAATGGGACTCCTGTCATTCAGCAGCTGTGTGTGATTACATTATACATAAGTGCGGGGTCAGAGAGAGTGGGTGAAAATAGTGGGTGTGTCTAGCTTCACGTATATATAAGAAGTACTGTGCGAAAGAAAGCTCAGAGATTAATTAATAGAGAGATGGACAGGAAGACATTTGCACTTCTCATGTTGCTGCTCATTGTCTTGGCTTCTCGTAAGAGCTCCCTCCCTCTCTCTTCTCTCCCTCTCATCATGAATTGTTTTAACTAGCTTCTTTTGAGAGTTAACTAACAACTACTTCTTTTTTCCTTTTTCTCTTTCCTCTTTCTGTGTGTGGGGTCGGCCAGAGGATAAAGTGGTGATGAAAGTAGAGGGAAGGGTATGCGAGTCACAGAGCCATGGGTTCAAGGGTCCATGCAGTCGTAATCACAATTGTGCTCTGGTCTGCAGGAATGAGGGTTTCTCCGGTGGCAGATGCCGTGGTTTCCGCCGTCGTTGCTTTTGCACTAAGCTCTGTACTACTACCACTAATTGAATGTGATTGTTTGAGTGCAAGGGGACACATCCATGCCCACCACCACCACCACCACCAGTACTCCTCCTCCTCCTCAATCATCTCCATCGATTGACATCTATAGCTTAATTGCTTGTTCTACTAGTATTACTGCTACCTAGTGTTAAGTCGCTGAGAATTATGCGTATGTCGTGGAGTCTCTAATAAGATTGTAGTACTTTACTAGTTTGGTATGAATACATAAATTCTCTACCATTCCTGCACAACACACGTACGGGGTAAGGCGGGGTAGATCATATCAGATCAAAGTATGAAAGTACGTTCTTTTATTTTATAACTGCATCGTCTTTGTTGGTTGATAGATCCTTGTGCGTTCGATATTCTTGCCAGTTAGTTTGGGGTCTTGTCTTGGTTTCTCTTGCTTCTTTGTAAAATGCACGGTCTGCAACTATGCATCTCTTTTATAAATATGGAAATGCATGTCTTTTTATTAGTGTGATTGGAAACCTTCACTCCATCTTCAATTACTAAGTCAGATGTCGATCTCTTCTGCCGATTCCTGACTAGAGTAAATTATAGAACTCGATCAACTGCAAGGGTGCAGCACCTTCACATATTCCATCTTGTCAAGAAAGAGAGAAGCAACTTGAACCAAGATTGAAAAATATATGTGGCCATTCGACAGTCAATTGCATTCGTCCAAACAGTAGTTCTAAACAACATATGTTTGTTCAGATTCTTACCTTCGGACTAATGAACAATGTTCCAGTATACTTCCGAACACTTTCTTTCAATATTGTTGAACATGTTAGGGAAATCATTATGAGGATAAATAAATCAGAGTTCTATTATACTTGCAGGAAAAATTCCAACAAAATCCCATAAGTGGATTGCAGAAAGTACAGTACAAAAAGTTAGTTGAGTTTCACAAATCTCTGATGAACTGAAAAAGCAGGGTTGAATATCTAAAAAATTTCACAACTCATGGTTTTGAATAAAAGTATTGTCAAAAAATTGAAAGTGAAATTGAAAATAAAAACTCAAAGAGATTAAACGACTAAAGTGAGGCCAGTGTTTCAATGATCGATGGTCCTTAAATAGGTTCATCGCCTAGCATCTGTGTAGTGGTTGAGGTTTCAATTAACGTCTGTTTCCAATGATATTGTTAGATTTCTTGGAGGGTTCCAACCTAAAACCAATTGAGTATAGGTGGAGTAGCCTCTAGAATATATTAACCAAGATTGGGTGACTTCCATGAGCGATGTGGGACATGTCTAACACTTCCCCTCACGACCAAGCTTGGGTGACTTAGATGAGCGATGTGGGACAAGTCTAACACTCCCCCTCACGTGCAGCCCGAATGCACGTGGATGTGACAGACCAGGAGACCAGGAGACCAGGAGTTGATTGACTGACTCGGGCGACAGAGATGACAGAGACTTTCCCACGGGAGGTGAGGCCACCCAAGACCTAGCTCTGATACCATGTTAGATTTCTTGGAGGGTTCCAACCTAAAACCAATTGGCTATAGGTGGAGTAGCCTCTAGAATATATTAACCAAGCTTGGGTGACTTAGATGAGCGATGTGGGATAAGTCTAATAGATATAATGGTTGCATAAAGTCTAACATAATTTAGAGAGAGAAACCTCATCTTCATTTCATTTCATATCTCGTTGAATGAATACAATAGGGCTGAGCTAAACTCAGTTATATACACAAGAGGAATACAGAGTAGAATACGAAAACCATAGAAACGTAGAATACAAGAATCACTAATACAAGAAAGCAGTTTAGCACTCTAACTTTACTAACTCCAGTCTTCGGTTATAACTACCTCACGTGTAGCTTCTGTACTATCTCTTGACATTCCCCCGCAAACTAAGCTGGAAGAACTGAAAGTCTCAGTTAATTTGGACTTGAGAACTTGGAAACGAGAAGTAGTGAGAGGCTTAGTAAAAACATCAGCAACTTGAAATATAGAAGGTATAAGCTTGACCAGCAATTGTTTGTGCAATACTTTCTCACGAATAAAGTGAAAATCAACCTCGTGCTTGGTTCTAGCATGATAAAACGGATTACAAGCCACAGATATGGCAGAAAGATTTGTGCTTGGTCCACACCACGAATTGAAACTGCCCAGCGATTTGTTCATATTCTCTTACAAGGAAAGAAAGTTATGGTATTCAAACAACAGGGGAAAATAGATGTTCAGATTTTTGGAGTTTTCTTGTTGTGTATCGTATTTGTTCTACCGAAAATGGAAGGAACAAACAAATTTTAAATAGGCGAGAAACCTCTTCGATCAGATGCTAGGTCATCATTAATTATAGTCTCAAACACGCCAACCTGATTGTGAAGGAGTACAAACGTGTGCGACTTGTGAGTAAGAAAACAACATAGCCCAAGCCCAATTCCAATAGTTCTAGGAATGGGAAAATGACGGCCAAGTATGTGTTTTGATAACTAATACCCGCTAAGGATATTTTTAACATTAACAAATGTTCTTAACTTATCATTTGCGGCTATTAATTATCAAAACAAGTCCTGAGCCGTCATTTTCCATCTAGGAATTAAGTATAAACACAAGACTTTTAAGCCCTGTTTGACAACCAGATTGGGCCGTGGGATAGGATTAATAAGGTGGTTTGGCCTTCAAAAAACATATTTGATTTGATTTTCATGGGTTGGATCGATTAGGAGTTGTAGGAAAGGTCAAAGGTTACGACCGTTTGACTAGTTGATCAACCAATCAATAGTTGACACGTGGAGCCACCTTTGCGGGGTTGACTATTTGACCGGCTAGCCCTAGCTTGCCACGTGGTGCCGTACTAGCGTGACACGTGGATAATTGCGCGGGTAGCACTGCGCTACCCTCTCGACGTACAGAAGGTCGCGACATCTGAACAGTGTACGCAATCCCAAGAAACCTCTCCAAAGGAGGAAGAGCTGGTCCAACGCCCGAGTAGGGTGCATGCGTAATGCCCAGACTTTAATGTCTACTCCGGCCTTTAGGCATGACTAGAGAGGCCTCTTGAGGCTTGGCAATAGTATTGGCGCAATCGAATAGGTCACGACCTTACTCTCACGGGTATGAAAGAGATCTGGCGGTATGGTGACTTTATAAGAAGAAGCGAATTTCAGTGAATAAGAGAATATGCTCACCCAGACAGTGAGGGTGGTGACACCTTAGTGGTTTGGGGTACAGAAAAAAGACATGTGTCATCAGACTACCACGCCACTTGGCTCCTGAGCACCGGCTCATGTAGCTTTAAGTATGAGACATCCCTTCATAAAAATTCCAATGAGCTCCCAGTGAACATTTCCTAGAGAGAGAAAGTTGGTGATCACTGATTCCAAAGGGGCCACTCCTCACTCAGGGCTCTATTGCTTTTCCTCCTAAGAATTTTGGGCTAAGGTCTTCTCTCTTCTTTACCCTTCTATATCACTCTTTTCATCTTAATCCAATGATTTTTCTAACCTCTCCAACACATTTATTCTTAAGGGATATTTGTCTAGTTAGATTCAGACCTATTCTAAAGGAGTCCCATGGGATTATCAATCCCCCAAATTGACCGGATTAGCCAACCCTGGGGGATGAGTTCCTAAGATTGAAGGTGAGAGGACACAACTACCCTCCCTTTTTCTATTTATTAACCCAATTGCCCTCATTTTATATCAACCAATAGAACCTAGCCCCCGCCACTTATCATCTTCTCCAGAGATAAAAAGAAGTGAGGCGTCCTTTGAGAAAAAATCAGCGATCAATTCGTTTGCTGGGCTTCTTGGAAAACACCCGTGTACACTCTGGCATGGGATTGGGTACGGGGATGGAGTGTGGTTGTGGTGGTGGGTGTGTGTGTACACACTAGTAGATTCCATCGTGCAAGCATGAGCACAGTTATATAACGTATATGCTTTCCTACTAGTCCATGAGCTTGGGCGGCCATCTCTCCACTCATTGTCAATTGATTTTGAGGTCGATATTTTAACATGGTACGTATCTGTGGGCACACGTCCCTAAAAATCCCGCATTTTTAGTTTTTGCGAAAAGTTCGGTTTGCGCCCTTTTGTTTGAAAGCATGACGAAATACTGTTTTGAGAGAGTCGCCACCCGGATTTTGCGGAAAGTACCCAAGAAACCGATTTTTAAAACGCTTTCGGTCACGTTTGTTTGATTTGAAAAAGGCTTCTAGACTGGACCATCGTCACCTTCGATATCTGAGGTTCGGGAGCCAGGTTACGAGAGGGGAAGGGTTTTATGGCACCCCTCTCGCCCAATCTGAAGATTGGTCTCTACTCAGGCATTTTGTAAAATATTTGCATTTTTCTCTCTTTTAATCATTTAATTAGCCAATTAGGGCGGGGGAACAGTTAATAGGGACAAATAATTGCATTACATGGCACAATGTGATGTATGGGTTATAAACAATGATAATAGATTGAGAACAAGCACTTCTGTGAGCATTTTAGACAAACTGGCACACACTGGCCCAGAATGGTGCACGCAGCAACTAACCTGTATGTACTGGCCATACCACTGCATACAGGGACAACCTGCGTGCGCCACCCTATCACTGGCGTGCGCCGGTGAGCCTAAATCCACAGTTCCTGAACTCAACCCTCTAGGCTCTGGAATGGACCAATGCACACCCAGGACAAACCACGCAGTTGGATATCACAGGCTATATAGAGTTACTGAGTAAAGCAACAAATCGAACAGAAATAAACAGATTGAAAACCCCATAAACAGAGTGGGGGGATTAATCAAAGGCCAGAACTAAGCATGAGAAGCAAGGGCCAGCCACTGGTACTTGGATAAGTGGCGCACGCAGGTCAGGAGTGAGCGTGCGCCAGTTGTCCCTTTGATCCAGTGTTTGGCTTTGCTTTATCTGGGCTCTGGAACAGGACCAGAGGTATCTCAGGGGCCTTACTAAGCAGCTATAACAGATAACCAACTACACAGTTCTAAAGTATGAAAAGCTGTAAACTGGTTTTTAGCATGCTAAAAGGTGATCAGAATGAAGAGAAAGTAAAAATGAGGGTGATCGGTGGTCCCCACACCAATCCTGCCATGCAGCCATGACTGGTGTACGGCTAGGACGGATTGGCGTGTGCCACTTGTCACGCCACAATTGTATTTATTTGCTAGCTATGAGTCCAGGCTTGGTATTGATTACCAGCCTGGGCTCTGCTAGCTCCCCTTAGGGGTCGAAACGGTTTCCAGAATAAAAGGTGATATACCTTTGGATTGAGGTTGATGGAAGATTGAGCTTGAGCTTGAGGGTTTAGATGATGAAGAGTGAATGGTGTGGGTAATATGATCAGTGGACTGGTATTCCTTTGTCGTCCCACCCTATGGATGAGAGAGGAAAACAAGGAAAAGGAGAGAGAGAGAGAGAGGGAGAGCCTTGAGCTTTCAATGTGCTTAACCCCTTGCAAATAAATGCAAGGGGAGTATATATAGGCCAAGGGCAGACTGAGATCAGTTGAGCCTTAAGGCTTGTTTGGGCTCCAAGAAAGAGGGGAGCCTTCCATGCATTAAATGCATGGGACTAGTTGATGGAAGGTGTAGGAGAGAGGAAGAGCCGTCCTGGATGAAATAATCATCAGGAGAACTGTTGCACACGTCAGGGTGGCACAAAAGTCTCGGGCAAGTGGTTGCCAAAAAGGTGATCTGACTGGACTGGACTGCCGTGCGCCACTAGAATGCGGTTCACGCTTGATGACTGACATGTGGCACTGCACCAGCGTGCGTCAGTTGATCACCAGCGTGTTGAAGCAGGGTTTTGCTGAGGCCGTTTGGCTCTGGCTCGAAAGGTTTGAAAAGGGCTTTGAAAGGGGTTTGAATGAGGTTCGGACCGCTCAAAGCTCAAACACACCATCGACTTTGGATGTTCTCGACCTTTAATCATCATTGGGGAATCAAAGACCGTATATACACTAGTCTGGACAGTCCAAAATAGGGTGTCTACAGTAGCCCCCCTTTGACAGCACTTGGAATACCATCGCTTTGGTACAAGTAATGTCAAAGGTTTTCCAGACACCCTTTTCAGGCCACCCAGAACAGAATTATACGAGCAACGCGGATTGCTGCATGATTGGGGAAATGGCGGACCCTCCTGGGGAACAAAGAGTGGCTACTCGCTGGGGAGATAAGAGACTGACGGGCGGACCGCCGTTGATTTGAATTTGGACTCTCACGGGGAATAATCCTTTGGAAGTGACCTGCAACCACTTGTCTGATTTGGAAACTGGATGGGCGGACCATCGTTGATTTGAAAGCGGACAAGAGGTGGGCTCGTCCGGGGATAACTTGATTTTGAAGTTGATTGATTTAAAATTGGACGAGCGGATCGTCGTTGATTTGAAATTGGACGAGCGGATCGTCGTTGATTTGAAATTGGACGAGCGGATCGTCGTTGTTTGATAATTGGACGGACAGACCATCGTTGATTTGAAGTTGGACGAGCGGATCGTCGTTGATTGAAGTTGGACGAGCGGATCGTTGTTGATTTGAAATTGGACGAGCGGATCGTCGTTGATTTGAAATTGGACGAGCGGATCGTCGTTGATTTGAAATTGGTCGAGCGGATCGTCGCTGATTTGAAATTGGACGAGCGGATCGTCGTTGATTTGAAATTGGACGAGCGGATCGTCGTTGATTTGAAATTGGACGGGCTCTGCTTGGGGAACCACTATCTAGGAGAGATAATATGGATTGGGCATTGTACGGGCTTCAACATTTGCTCCAGGGATGAAATTTGGGCCTCAGGCCCACGAAGAACTGGCGTGCGCCATAACACGAGTGGCGTGCGCTTGTACATTTCACAGACCTGGGCCCAAATCCGGCCCAGACCCGGCCCGAGACTCCCCTACGTCTTATAAACTTCCCAGACAGTACGAAACCGCCATTGATCAGTTTGAAGTCTCCCTAAAGCTCTCAAACACTTCCCAAAGTTCCACACTTCACGCAAAATCGCTATGCTCTTTCGATATTCTACCGACCCACGTTCGTTCATGGCCGAAATCAGCGGTGGTGGTGGCGACAATGGCGGTGATGATGCTAGCGGTGGTGAGCAACCAAGGATTGATGGAAACATGACGGAAGAAGCCCAAATCGACGATCAAATAGTGGTGGGAGCCTCGTCGAGCGTCGGTGCAACGGTTTTAAGTAGCGGCAGCGATGGCGGTGGCCATGCAGCGGAGGCAGGCGAAGGCGGTGAGCGGCGTGCGCCGGTGGAAGAGGGGCGCACGCCAGTGGATCTGGGTTCAGTAGGGCTGCGAGTCGATCAAATGAATCCTCGGAGCAGCGTGATGGGTTCGGTGGTGATGGGGCTCGGCTCAATTGGGGCCGGCGGCAGTGGCGACAGCGGGGGTGATGTTGGTCAGCCCGGGCAGCCTCCGAGAGATCCGGCGAGCGGGAAGGCTCCCATGGTTGTGGACGAGAGTATACCGGTAGTGAGGCCTGACCATGTTGAGCGGGTTGAGTTCATGCCACCCGCGGCGTCGTCGAGTCACGAGCCGATCATGAGTAGTGCTTTGGCGGAGTACGTCGGTCCCGATAGGCTTGCTTAGTTAATGAGGGAGGCACCCCAGGTGGTTGAGGTAGTAGTGAAAGCCCGGGAGGAGAGGCTGGCGGATTGGAATGAGGAGCAGAGGTTGATACGGGAGGCTGAGGCCCGGGCACAGGAGGCGGAGCCAGAGCAGGCGGAGGTGGCTCAGGAGGAGGGGCCGTGGATGAATGAGGTGGCGATGACTCTGGCCAATGCAATCAAGGGTAAACCTTGTGGCGCATTTGTGGTGGAGACCTATACACCACCGGAGCCACACGTGTTCATCCCATTAGGGGCTGAGGGTTACCGTCCTTGTCGGAGGGAGTATGGCGAGGATGAGGTGTTACGAGACCGCGACTGCCACCTATCCAGAGGCTGGGCTCAGGTACACCCACAACTTTGCTTTAACTCTTTTTTTCTTTGCTGTCGCTTATAGCTTTAACATCCTATAATGCATGCCTGTGAATTGCTTCTAGGATAGTTTGCCTGAATTTAGATTGCCTTGACTTGATTGACATCGACTTTAAGAATGTGCCCTGATCGCTTGATTCGACCGAAAGAATGTCTGTTAATTGAGATCGACTGATAGAATGCCTGATAATGTGCCACGTAGCTTGATTCGACCGATATGCTTGACCTGATATACTGTATGCTTCATTTCTGAGCCTGTGCTCGCTTGCTTGATTTGACTATCTGTTAGACTTGAGATGTTCTCATTGATAACTCTTCCTTTTGTTTCGGCTGTTGTGGTGTGCAGAGGGGAGTTGCTAGTACGCGGGGACACGGCGGTTCAGCGTACTCGCTCGAGTTGTACAGGGAGCTGCCCGAGCAAGTTAGGGTGCTGGTAGATGCCGCGGGATTTGGCTTGTTTATCTCTACTCTGACAGCGGTGCACAACGACCACGCCTTGCTGACCGCGCTTGCTGAGAGGTGGTGGGATACCTCCAACACCTTCCACTTCCCTCTTGGGGAGATGACAGTGACTCCCGTGGACTTTGCAGCGCTGACTGGGCTGAGGGTAGGAGGCGAGCCCATCCCGTTTGACTTGGGGATTCACAGGGATGCAGAGGCGTTGGAGTGGTTTTTGGGGATGGTGCCCAAGGGTAACGCGGAGATGGTGACTTACGACCAGTTTAGGAGCCACTTGAGGAGGAGAGTGCGGAAGATTGAGGAGAGTGGAGAGTCCATCTCAGAGCAGGAGGCAGCGCAGATGGCGAGAGTTTATCTGCTATACTTGTTTGGGGCAACGCTGTATGCGAACAAGCAGTCCACAGTCCACCTGTCTTACATGCCAGCCCTTTTTGACTTGCACATTGCCTCGCGGTACAACTGGGGCGGAGCGGCTTTGGGCACGTGCTACGGGTTCATGGGTGAGTTCTCGCGGAGAAAGAGAGCTGCTACTGGTGTAGACACCCCAATCTGGGCTTCCAGATTAGTTTACTTACAATTTTTGATTCCCCAATGATGAAACGGATCAAGAACACCTCGGAAATGATAGGTGTTTGAGCTTTGAGTGTTTGAAGCCCTTGAACCTAACCTAACCTAAGCCACTTCCAAAAGCCAAACCCTACTGACCCGCGCCAGGGCGCAATCATCCTGCGCCAGGACGCACCATCGCGCGAGACTCTGACTCCATCGCGCGATGATGCGCCAGGGCGCACCATCGCACGCCAGACTCACTCCATCGCGCGCCAGGGCACACCCTCACGCGACAGACTGACTCCCTCGCGCGAGAGTCAGCCTGGGTCAAAGTCAAAGATTTGACCATTGACCCACGCGCGACAGCTGTCACACTCGCGCGATGGTCCCATTCCATCGCGCGACGGTCCCAAACCTGTCACAGTCACCTTTATCAGTTGGGAAGACTTAGCCATGAAGTAACCCACAACCTGCACGTCTCTTTGCACCAGATCTACCTCCCCCTCTCCATTTATGGAAGGTGCTAACTCTATAAATGCCCCCCCATTTGTTCACTTTCAAAGGGTTAACAAAAATTGGCATTCAAAGGTTTACACCTCAAGAACAAAGCTTGTTCTTCCTCCTCCATCACTCAAATCCCCCTTTTCATCTCAACTCAACTCAAAGTTCAAACACTTTTCAAACCAAAAGCCGAAGGTATAGCTTACCTTTGTTTTGCTCTCTGTTCTGATCTCTGAGGGGAACTGGCAGGGCCAAGGCTGGTAATCAATACCAGTCCTGGCCCTAAAGTCAGCAGAAATACAAGAATCCATGCTCAGCACTCCCTCGCGCGATAGACTCACATACGCGCGCGACAGTCCACTGTCTCGCGCGACAGTCCTCGTGGGGTTTGGGGGTGCTGGTTATTCTTGTTTTATCATGTTATTCATTGTTTTGAAGTATGATAGGCCTTTTAGCTCACTGCTCAGCATGTTAAAACACATAGACTAGCTTTTCTTGCTTATTTACTTTGTTGGAATGCTTCTGGGTTGCATCCGGACCTGCATCAGAGCTCGAGCATGCAAAGCGCCTCTGGAAATCCAGCCAGACACTCGCGAGGACTCACTGCCTCGCGATGGTCCTCCCCGAGTCCAAGAATCGCCCTTGCATGAGCGAGCCTTGGCCCTTGGCCTTTGTTTTGATACCCCACTATTTAGGGGTTGTATTTCAATTTGTTTAGCTCTTGTTTATAATAATTAGTAATAATTATTTACTTTCAGCACTATAAACCGCTTGGTTTGCCTCCTGGGTGTGCACTGGTCCTTCCAGAGTCCAGAAGGGGATAAAATTCAACCCGTGGTGAGGCATGAACCCTCGCGCGAGGGAGTAGGTGTATCGCGTGATGGTCCTCTTTGCATGCGCGTAGATCCATGCATGCAAAGGTGGCTGTCATGTGTGATACACTCATTCCATGAGCAGCTTGGTTTATTTCTGATCAGGGGTTAAGTTTTATCCCATTTTCATATTTTGCCATCCATCCATGCTGTATTCAATCACATCTTGCAAAGTGTTACAGTCTTAATCCCCGATTAACTGTTCCCCCGCCCTAATTGGCTTAAAATTGGTTAAAGAAGAATTCGAATCACAAACATTTACAAAATGCCTAAGTAGAGACCGATCTCCGGATTGGGCGAGAGGGGTGCCTTAAAACCCTTCCCCTCTCGTAATCTGGCTCCCGAACCCAGATATGGTTATGACGGACTGGTTCCTTCACTTTTTCAAATCAAATAGCGCGGCAGGTGCTTCGAAATACGGTTCCTTGGTGTAGACACCCCATTCTGGACTGTCCAGACTAGTTCATATGCGTTTTTTTTGTTGTTTGTTTTGTTTCCCCGATGATGATTAATGGTCGAGAACCCTCAAGGTTGATGGTGTGTTTGAGCTCTGAGCGTCCCGAACCCTTTCAAAAACCCCTTTCAAACCTCTTCTAAACCAGAGCCAAAAAAGCCTCAGCAAAACCCTACTTGCATCGCTAATGACGATCGACGCGCTACCGGTTCATTGCCACGTGTCACCATCGGGCATCAAAGCACCATATACTGGCGCACGCCACTTACCTCTGGCGCACGCCACATATTGCCGGTCAAATCACCTTTTCGGGACCACTTGCCCGAGACTTTTGTGGCCGCCCTGACGTAGTCTACAGCTCCCCTGATGATTACATCGTTCAGAACGGTCTCCCCCTCTCTCCTACACCCTCCATCAAGGCAAGTCTCATGCATTCAATGCATGGAGGCTCCCTTCTCCCTTGCCACCCCAAACAGCCCCTTAAGCCAGGCTGATCAGCCCTCCATCTCAGTCTATAAATACACCCTTGCATTTATTTGCAAAGGGTTCAACAACTTCAATGCTCTCCCTCTCTCTCTCTCTAGTTTTTCTTGTCTCCTCCTTTCATGCATTGAAAGAGTAAGCAAGCAACACACCACTCCACTGATCAGTCATACAACCTACATTTCCATCTTCCATTCAGCCATCCATCCATCTCAAGGTTCAAACCATCCATCAATCTCAAACCAAAGGTATACCACCTTCTGTTCTGGAATTCATTTCGACTCGAGGAGGCAGTAACCCAGCCGGGTAATCAATACCAAGCCCGAGTTCAAAGCTAGCAAATAAAGCAATGTAGTGGAAAATCGGTGACGCCGCGATCCGTGCATGTGCGTGCACTACCATGGCTGCATGGCAGACTAGTGTGGGGATCACCGATCATCCTCATTTCGCTTTCTTTCTCCGATCACCTTGAAGCATGCTAAAAATCGCCATCGCTTATATTTTAGGATCAGATAGCTTATTATCTGCTTTAACCGCTTAGTAAGGCCTTCAGGATCCTTCCGGTCCTGCTCGAGAACCCGTAAGAAGCAAAGCCAAGCACTGGGATAGATTGACAACTGGCGCACGGCCATCCATGACCAGCGTGCGCCAGTACTTCAAGTCCCAGTGGCTGGCCCTTGTTTTGTTAGCTTAGATCGGGCCTTTGTTTAATTCCCCCCACTCTGTTTATGGGATCTTCAGTCTATTTGTTACTGTTTGATTTGCTGCTGTACCCTGAAACTGTATATATGTTGCTATATCAACTGCGTGGTTTGTCCTGGGTGTGCACTGGTCCATTCCAGAGCCCAGAGGGTTGAGAGCAGGATCTGTGAGGTTGAGCTCACCGAAGTGCGCCAGTTATGGGTGGCGTGCGCCAGTTGTCTTGGCATGCACTGGTCAAATCAGTGCATGCTGATACGTTGCTTGCGCACGACGACTCAGGGCAGCGCACTCCAGTTTGTTCAAAACACTCACAGAAGTGCTTGTTCTCAATCTATTATACATTTGTTCATAATCCATACATTATATTTTGCCACATAAATACAATTTGTCATTTGTCAATCCCCATTAACTGTTTCCCCGCCCTAACTGGCTGAATAAATGATTAAAAGAGAGAAAAATGCAAATGTTTTACAAAATGCCTAAGTAGAGACCGATCTTCGGATTGGGCGAGAGGGGTGCCATAAAACCCTTCCCCTCTCGTAACCTGGCTCCCGAACCTCATATATCGAAGGTAACGACGGTCCAACTACAAGCCTTTTCAAATCAAACAAGCGTGGACACAAAAAACGCTTTCAAATCGGTTTCTTGGGTGTTTTCCGCGAAACCCGGTGGCGACTCTCTCAAAATAGCATTTCGTCATGCTTTCAAACAAAAAGTGCGCAAACCTAACCCCGCAAACCGAAAATGCGGGATTTTCAGGGGCGTGTGCCCACAGTGGCGACTCTGCTGGGGAACATTACATTAATTAAAATTTGGGAATTAATACATACTTGAAACAATTTTCAAAAGTCTGTCAAAACAGTACGCTCCGCGCTGCTGAAGAACGGAATGGTAACATAACAGGATTCTACATCCGACCAATCCGAACTGGGGCTTTTACTATTGTTCACTTGTGTAGTTTTCTCCAAATTTTGATTAATAAAAGTGAGCCAAGCTTGGAAAAGGCATTTTTCTAAACATTGCATTTCTCTCTCTCATAATCATTCGTTGGCGTTCTCCATTTGCATCGGTGCTACTTAGCCCCGTTGAGGTGTTTTGGGTAACCGGCACAGTTTACTGGAGCCCGGGGTCCTCGAACGCCCAACAACCTTCGACGATGATGAATCGCAATACCGTTCGACCATTGCTTTGCTATACGCGTTGCTTTGGGAGGTATACCGTGGCTCTAGTCAGAGGAACCCCCTTAAACCAAAACCGGCCTCTCCATGCATACAAAACACTAGAACCTTTCAACCTAGGACAGGGACCTGCAGGGTAGGATTATTTGCATCTAAACCCTATAAACTGTCTATGTGTTACTGCTTTCCCTATGGCATGTCTGTACATACATTCATACCGTTTTGCGTAGGAGCATGCTAGGGCGGCTTTTAGGTCTGTCTGTCTGGCAAGTCTATCTCGTCCCTATCAGGACGCCGTTTGGACCAATGACGAGTCGTGCATCTTGACGATGTACGTTATCAACCTTTCAAAATCCCGTGAGTCAAAGAGACTTCGAGAAATCGGGACTTCCTAAGTCCTTGTCTAAACCCAATCAAAGTTTCAAACAGAAATCCAGGAACAACAAGAGGCATGACGTGATGCTTACACCTTTCCGGTTACAAGTGCTAAACACTTACACCATTTCAAGGCTCCGGCACAGTCTGCTGCTTACGCCATTTTGGTCATGGTATCACGACATTCACATCAAGTTGTTCCGCTCCAAATTTTGAAACCTTGAGAAAGGAGTAGCCAAAGGCTTAGGCTGTTTTTGACATCTCTTGGTTTTGTCGATTCAAACAAGGATACATTGTCGAAAAGAAATCCGAGGATCACAATGTCGCCCTAAAAATGCCGCGAGATGGACTTGCTTGCTAAGTATAGAGTCTAGGAGGACACCGACGACGAGCATTTCCCATTTCTTCCATCTCTTTATCGAATCAGCTGCAGTCGCCACCGAGCTCTTCTACTTTACCGTTTCAGCCTCGCATCACAAATCAAGGTTCGAAGCGTCAAGAGCCAAACCTACTTGGGTCCGTCTGTCTGTCTGAAGGAAGATTTGGGTGGGTTGTTGCTCAGTCGTCGCAACGGAAGCTCAGGGTTGCACGTTGTCAAAGGAGGATTCGCCGCTGTCTACTCCACACGAAACCTCCTCATCTTCACCATCTCCACCATCATCTCCGAAACTTGTCAAGACTGAAGTTGTAGTCATGGCCGAAGCTCCGAATCTCGCTACTGTCTTGGCCGACATCCAACGAAACATGGCTGCCATGCAGCGGAGGGCTGATCAGACCGACGCCTCCATGACCAATCTTCGTACTTTAATCGAGGAGCGCCTTCCTTTAGTGGCTGCAGCTGGCGGCGGCGGAGAAAGGCAAAATCCGGAAGTCGAGGCTGAAGACACTCCCCGAGAAGAGAACCCTGCTCAGAATCCTGAGATAGCCGCTCTGATCGCCAAGATGACGAAGCTCAAAGAATCCGTCACTAAATCCGAGAGACTAGGTGCGGGTGGCCTAGACATGGATCGCCTCTGCCCTTTCCCGAATGCTCGCCTGCCTGAGCGATTCAAAATGCCGGACTTCGCGAAGTTCGATGGTACCGGGGATCCTAGGACTCACTTGTTGGCCTATCACAGCGCCATGAAACTTCATGGGGTAGAAGAGGATGCCATGGCTCAACTGTTCCCTCAGACCCTGGTTGGTCCAGCTTTTCAGTGGTTCTTGTCTCTTGACATTTCCAAAAGAAGAACCTGGGAAGACATTGGGGCTGCCTTTAACTCTCAGTACAGCTATAATGCTCAGCTCAAGATGACCACTCGCGAGCTTGAGTCGACCAAGATGACTGCAAAGGAGTCCTTTGCGGATTTTATCAAGCGGTGGAGGACCAAGGCCGCCCTCATGACCGATCGTATCAGTGAGAAGGACCAGATCCGTATCATCTCCCGTAATCTGTTGCCCGACTTTGCCAAGAACCTTGTGCTGGTGCAAGGTGCCAATTGGGAGACTTTCTTTGATTCTGGTCTAGCTGTTGAAGAAGCCCTCCAGACTGGAGTTCTGACAAGAACAGAAACACCTTCCTCTGCCGTAGCTCCGAAGGCCAAACCTCGTGCCTACACCGGGAACAGCACTGCCCTTTTCGGTGCCAGCAACTATGCCAGCGCAGCAACTGCCGGCAGCAACACCGCCGCTCAAGGTTCCTCCAACCATATTGCCGACATCAACCAAGTTCAAACCCCCCAAAGGACCCGAAACCGCAACCCACCTCGTGTGTTTTCCAATTTCGAGGCTCCACTTTCCTCGGTCTTGGAGAAACTGGTCAAGTCCGGTCATCTCCGACCCTTGACACCAACCTCACTTCCTCCAAATCTACCCCCTAGCCACAACCCCAACGTTTTCTGCGCTTACCACCAGATGCCCGGCCATCACACTGATACTTGTTTTCGCCTCCGTCATGCGATACAAGATTTGGTCGACAACGGCACTCTTCCAACTCCACCTCCTAAACCCAACGTTATCTCCAACTCCCTACCTCAGCACAACCAACAGGTGAACCAGATATCCCTCAGCTCCACATCTCCCAGCTCCACCATATTCAACCCCACTGACCATATAACCCCAGAACACAACCCGAAACCCGTTGTCTTGACCCAGGAGGAACCCGAAGTCAACATGCTGGCTCTAGAATGGGAAATGGAAGACAAGGCGGCCGAGTGGGCGGAACTCAGTAACGACTGGTATGAACGGTATTATTCGGGACTCCCCGCGGCCCCTCAAATCGATCAAGCCTGGGTTGACCAGATGGAAGCAGAATGGGAAGCAGCACGAGCAGACCCTTTGGATGGCCTCTCTTTGTTCATGCTCTTTTATCAACCCGAGCCTGCTGACCCCGAGGAGGAGGAATATGTCTGGGATCCGCAACCAACGGCTGCTCAATTGGCTTGGGACCAGAATTTCTATTTGACCCCGGCAGATGCCGAAGATGATGTGGACGAGGCTTACCTGGAATTTTATGCCGACGGGGAAAACCTCCCTAGTGATCACCGCCAGCTTGGATCTTTCACCCCTTTGATGGACAAACTTTCGGACGTGGTCCACCAGTTCCCTCATGAGCTCGACCCCATCAATAAAATAGTGCCTGTGGAAGGGCCACGCCCGCGTACTACGCTTGAAGATGACTGCCTTGTCATGGCCATAGATGAGATCCCAGCTGACTTGTGGGGTCTCGATGACATTGTGGATCTGAACTCAAAACCGCTACCTGAAGATCTTTGGGACGTAGACAAAGTTGTGGACATACAGATGGGAAATGAGGTGTGGACCGTCAATTCTGCTCTGGTCGATGCTGGTTTCTGGGACTCGCCATTCGTTACAAATCCGGGAGTGCCTTTCGAAGAAGCCGCAGCTCAGGATCCCACATTCTGGCAGGGACTGGTACTGCAAGACTTGGAGACGGCGCTGAAACAGGATTCTCCTGCAACTGTGGCGTCCGTCGACAAGGGGAAACGCAAGATGACTGAAATCCCTACTGACTTCTGGGATTTTGATGATAAAGCGACCTCCTGGTGGGATATAGCGAACGTCACGAGGAGCGGCCGAGTTTTTCAGCCACCTAACCTACAGGCTGGGAGCTCGTCCAATCCTCCGATTCAAAGACCTGCTGTTCCTGCGGCTGCTCAAAGGAGTATTCTGCCTGCGCACAACGAGGTTCCCGCGGAAAGTGCTATCCAACGACAGCTCGAGAAGATTCCGGCTGCTGTATCTGTCTGGGGTCTGATTGCGTCATCAAAGGAGCATCGTGAAGGGTTGTCCTTGGCCTTGTCCCGTATCACTGTACCAACTGATATCACCCCCGAGGCAATGATCGCCCTCGTCCTGCCTCTGCTCTCAAAGCATTCTGTTACCTTTACTGAGAAGGATTTGCCGATTGAGGGAACCGCTCACAACCGTCCACTACATATCACTGTCAAATGCAAGGGGCTCTGGATCCCAACTGTGCTTCATTGACAATGGTTCTGCCATTAATGTCTGCCCGCTGAGGGTAGCATACCGCCTAGGGCTTGCAAAAAAGGACTTTCAGCCGTCTAACCTGGCTGTCAAGGCTTATGATAGCACGCGTCGTGTGGTGGAAGGGACCATAACTCTTCTGCTCGATGCGGAGGGCTTTGAGATGAGTGTTGAATTTCATGTGGTGGACATCCCTGCCACCTTTAACCTGCTGTTGGGAAGACCTTGGATGCACCGGCCGGACATCATGGCAGTGCCCTCCACTCTGCATCAGAAAGTCATGCTGGGGCTTCCAACCGGAACTTTAACGATCTGTGGGGACTCTGGGATCCGCCCACTCAAAGGGGATGAGCCTGTGCTGGGGATCATGCATGGAGAGGAGGATTCGGACTTTGGAGGTTTCTCTTTCGACACTTCGGGATCGGTTCTCGCCATTGCCGTAGCGGATGACTTCATCATCAGTTCCACCGCCTTCGAGATCATGAGGAGAATGGCGTTCATGCCTGGTTTTGGACTTGGGATCAACCAACAAGGGATCATTGAGTTCCCCGTCTTTCCCTTCTCCGAAGGTCAGTTTGGTTTGGGATACGTTCCCCTTGCCAAAAAGGCCAAGAATGGGAAAGACGCGGGAAAACTTCGAACCCTCTATGGTAACCCTGATAGCTACTTCGTCCGTGAGGGAGGAGGACATGCTTATGTGGGGCAGATTGAGCCGTTTTGGGATCCAGAGACTCGCGCTTGGCTTCCAGGGTTTGAGATCTTCGCTGCTGACACTTGGGCTGATACCGAAGAGGACATCGCAAAGGATGAGCTGGCTGAGGCAGAATTCAAGGAACAGCTGGCCAAGATCAAGGGAAAGATGGACTGGTTGAAGACTTTCGATCAGGGGAGCTTGGAGATGCTGTTCTCCCAAGTAGGTTTGGTTGGCAAGGAAGAAGCGGCCGAGGTGCTGATGCTTGGGCCCGACTCTTCAGATGCTCTCAAGGATCCAACCACCCTCATTGTCGAGGCAAAGGGCAGTATTAATAACTGCATTTTCACTCCACGCTTAACATGCATTGACAGTGAGTCTGAATCTGACACAGAGTCTTTTGAGTCTAAGTCTAGCTCAGAGTCGGAGCTTGTGCCTCTTGGCCCTCCACGTCATAGCTTCTACTTCGAATTTGAGTCTACTGTACTTGGCAACCCGTCTGGGTTTTATGAAATGAACGACCCTGCTTCTGATTACTTTGCTGACTTCTATATAAACTGTGTCGACCCCGACGATGAAGGAACAGACTTCGACGGGAATATCCCGGCTGAGTTGCATTCCCTCATCGAAAGGGAAGACCAAAGGCATGCTCAGCCTCTAAAAGAAGAAGTAATTTCTGTAAATCTGAAAAACGAGGGGGACCCCCGTTTGATGCAAATTGGTTCTACTTTATCCCCCGAGGACCGTGCTGCTTTGATCGATCTGCTCAAGGAATACTTCGAGGTCTTCGCGTGGTCGCACCAAGATATGCCCGGCATCGATCCCGAAATTGTACAGCACCGAATTCCGTTAGCACCTGGGGCTGTTCCGGTTAAACAGAAGCTCCGCAGGATGAGGCCGGATTGGGTTGAGAAGATCAAGGAAGAGGTTACCAAACAGATTGACGCAGGTTTTCTGAGGGTCGCTGAGTACCCGAAGTGGGTCGCCAACATTGTGCCAGTCCCCAAGAAGGACGGGAGAATCCGAGTCTGTGTTGACTTTAGGGACCTGAACAAAGCAAGCCCCAAAGACAGTTTTCCGTTGCCTCACATCGATGTGCTTGTGGACAACACGGCAGGTCATGCCTTGCTCTCCTTTGTCGACGGATTCTCGGGATATAATCAGATCTTTGTAGCACCGGAGGATCAAGAGAAAACAACGTTCGTCACTGAATGGGGGACATACTGCTATGTGATGATGCCGTTTGGGCTCAAAAATGCTGGCTGTACTTTTCAGCGGGCACAGACAACCCTGCTACATGATTTTATCCATAAAACGGTCGAGGTCTATGTCGACGACATGATTGTCAAGGCTAAGAACAAGGAAGATTTCATTCCAGCACTTCGGCAGTTTCTGGAAAGGCTTCGGAAGTACAACGTGCGCCTCAACCCGCAAAAATGCACATTTGGGGTCACAGCAGGCAAGATGTTAGGGTTCCTAATCACAGCCAGAGGGATTGAAGTCGATCCGGCTAAGATCAAGGCTATTCTCGAGATGGAGCCCCCACGGTCGGAGAAGAGAGTGCGAAGCTTTCTGGGGAAGGTTCAGTTTATTAGCCGGTTCATCGCCAAGTTGACTTTGACTTGCGAGCCGTTGTTTCGACTACTCAAAAAGGACGTTCGTTTCGAGTGGACGGACAAGTGTCAAGCTGCTTTCGAGGCGATAAAAGAGTATCTGCGAAATCCACCCGTGCTAATGCCCCCAACACCGGGTCGTCCGTTGATTCTGTACTTATCAGTCACCCCGACAGCTATGGGATGTCTGCTGGCACAAGAAGGAGACAACGGGGTCGAGAAGGCAATTTACTATCTGAGCAAGAAGATGGTGGGCAGTGAGGAGCGTTATACCTCCTAGAGAAGACATGTTGGGCACTAGTTTGGGCTACCCAAAAGCTTAGACACTACATGCTAGCCTATTCAGTGAAACTGATTTCTCGGATGGATCCTCTTAAGTATCTGTTCGAGAAGCCGGCACTCACTCATAAGCTAGCACGTTGGTTGCTCTTGCTGGCTGAGTTCGATCTCCAATATGTTACAAGGAAATCTGTGAAGGGCCGTGCTGTGGCTGAATTTCTGGCAGATCACCCGATTGATGGGCCGGAGGATGTCGACTTTACTTTCCCTGATGAGGACGTGCTAACAGTGGTCGAAGAAGTGTGGACGCTCTACTTTGATGGGGCTGCGAATCAAAAGGGATTTGGGATCGGAGTGTTGCTAATCACGCCTGCCGGTGCTCATATTCCGCTTGCTTTCAAGTTAAACTTTGACGTCACCAACAATCAAGCTGAGTATGAGGCCTGTATCGTCGGAATGGAGGTTGCTATTGCCCTTGGGGTTGAAAAGCTAGAAGTAATTGGGGATTCAAACCTGGTGGTGTCTCAGGCTAATGGAGACTGGAAGGTGCGTGAGGAAAAGCTGAAGCCTTATCACCAAGAGTTGGAGGAACTGATTCCTCGCTTCAATAAAGTGACCTTCACTCATATTCCACGCTTGAGGAACCAGTTCGCCGACGCCTTGGCGACTTTGGCTTCAATGATCGAACTTCCGATTGGGGTCCGGTTGCAACCGATCGTAATTGAACAGAGGGATTTGCCCGCTTATGAGTATGTCAACGCCATCGATGACGTCAATGATGGCCTGCCCTCGTACCATGACATTTGGAACTTCGTGGAGCGCGGGGAATTTCCCGCCGGAGCTACTAGGAAAGATCGGGTTGCTTTGCAGCGGCTGGCTGCCCAATACATCATTTGTGGAGGGAAACTGTATCGAAGGTCTCACTGCGGAATGCACAAGCTGTGTGTCAATGGGGCCGAAGCAACAAGGATCATGGAGGAGGTTCACGAAGGAGTCTGCGGTCCTCATATGAGTGGTGTTATGCTTGCAAGGAAGATCCTCCGCAGGGTTATTATTGGTCAACCATGGAGTCACAATGCATCGACTATGTGCGGCGCTGTTACAAGTGTCAAATCCACGCCAATCTGCAGCACGTTCCTGCGTCTAAGTTGTACGGCATGACCTCGCCATGGCCTTTCTCCGTGTGGGGAATCGACGTTATTGGCATGATCACACCGTCTGCCTCGAATGGTCACAAGTTCATACTGGTGGCGATAGATTACTTCACCAAATGGGTCAAGGCTGAGTCCTACAAGACCTTGACAACTGTTCAGGTCGCTCAGTTCATCAGAAAGAACATCATCTACCGGTATGGTGTCCCTCAGGCTTTCGTGTCAGATAACGGGAGTCATTTCAAAGGAAGGGTCCTGGAGCTTTTCGAGGAGTTCGGTATCGAGGTCCACCATTCCACAACCTACCGCCCACAGACAAATGGAGCAGTCGAGGCCGCAAACAAGAACGTCGAGACAATTATCAAGAAGACTGCTGAATCTGCAAGGGATTGGCATGAGCAGCTACCACTGGCACTCTGGGCATACCGAACGTCGATCCGCACTTCAACTGGTGCGACTCCGTTTTCCTTGGTCTATGGGATGGAGGCAGTGCTTCCCATTGAGCTGGAGGTTCCGTCCCTGAGGGTCATGGTCGAAAGTGGTCTTGAAGAGTCTGAATGGCTGAGCGGAAGGTTTGTAGAGTTGCTGCTGTTTGATGAAAGAAGGCTCCGCGCTCTGTATCATGTGCAGGGGTATCAACGTCGAATCGCCCGTGCGTTTGACAAGAAGGTGAAATCCAGGGGCTTAGTCGAAGGAGATATGGTGACGAAGGAGATTCGGGCCCCGGTGTTCGATGTCCGCGGAAGTTCCGACCCAAGCGCTCTGGCCTTACATTATCAAGACCATCCTATCCGGGGGTGGCCAAACTCATCGACCTCGACGGCAACGAATTCAACACTTTAGTCAACCTGGATCAACTCAACCGCTTTATTCCTGAGAGATGCTCGTTGGGCCGAAACCACAAGGGGTGGGCGGCGCCAAGCAAAAATCAGAGCAAGCTCGCTAGACCGAAAACCTAAGGAGGCGGTCTAGGCAAAAATAAATAGGCAAAGTTCGAAAGCTCCTAGACCGAAAACCCAAAAAGGCGGTTCTAGGCAAAATTTAGAGCGAAAAGGAGAGATAAAATACACGAGCGAACCTTAGCCTGCAACTACGTTCTGACCTGATTCTCTTAAAAGGGATACGTAGGCAGTCTACCTTGAGACCCGGTCACACTCTATCAACTCGATCCATGGTTACACATTTTGGCATCAACAGCAAAGGTCGAACGGAAATCGAGGGTAAGTCAAGGTGTTATCAGAAAATCAAAAGGGGGAAACCCTCCGTCTTTCATTTTTATTGCAAAATCACTATCTCTAATACATGGGCTGAGCATGAAACCTTAAAACAGTTAAAGCATGAAAAACAGAACAAAATGCTTGAGAAGCCTAACGGCTCACAGCTTATTCCAAGCGCAGCAAAGTAGTCTGAGTCAGTCGATGTTTTCCCTTGCATGCACCTCTGCTCTCAGCCATTGTTTGTAGCTGTTCCTTAGTCTTGTGGTGAAGTCTAGCATTTCCCCCTGGAACGTCCTAAAACCCCAGCGCCCGGTAGCCATTGAGGGTTTGAGCAGTGAAATTTGGAGCGCGGAAGCCATCTGGCCGACACGGTATTTCCTCGCGAGACGCCCAAATTGCCTGAGAATGCGGCCGGAATGTAGAACGTGAAACCGTCACCGCAATCACCACCCGCCGGCCGCCGTAATGCGTAGTCATGGTGGGGAGCTCCAGCCAGGACACCTCCAAGCTATCTCATCGGGCTGAACCTGCTGTAGGAATGTATACCATTCCTCCGCATCCATGTCCGGATACCTCATTCCTTTGGTGGATCCGCCGAACCGGTGCCACTGGGTCCGCAGGAGGATGCAATGACCGAGTTTGTCACATAACCATAGCCGCATGAGTGAAAAGACAAGTAAGAAGCCGATAAAGCCTGAGCGATAAAACAAGTAAGCAGCCCAGAAAAAGGCCTAAAGCCGAGTGTCGAGGTAAAAGAGAATGTGTGAAACCTAAAAAGGTGAGCCGAGTGAGGTAACTGGCAGAGTGGATCGCCGCCAAGGAATTCGCTCGCCTGTATACACCAAGTCTAGTCCCGTGAGTGTTTCCGCCAAGACCAAAGTGGACCACATTCTTCCTGGCCCACCATCCGAGTGGCCACACTCACCAAATAGTGGCTAACCCGGCCGTCACCGAACAAGCAGATAGCGGCAAGCCATTGCACCACCAAAGACAAAGTGGCGCTGGCTTGCACAGCCATGTCCTCTAGGTCACCATCAGATCAGATCGCTTCGATCACCGCATGACATCGAAATGCCACCTTCGACGAGAGTTGTTCGCCAGGCCCCTAGAAATTCCCAGTGACGTCTCCAGCAGGCCGGGCATGCTCACCTGATATGGTGGAACGACAAGCGTGGCGGACACGAAGGTTCGAAGATACGCCTGGAACTCTTCGATAGTCGGGCATATCTCGTCATCGCCGAAACGAAAGACATGGACGTCCGGGGTCCCAAAACCGGAGAGCAGCCCGAAGGAGGGCGGGACGGAGCGGCACGTGTCGCAAATATCGAAACGAGGCAAGACCGTGGTATTGGAAATTTAGCCAGTCGATACCCGAGAATTGTGTGAGCCATGGCCTAAGCAGGGTTGGCAGAGGATTTTCCATTTGAAAGCTGCTGGATTTTTGGGTGAGAATGACAAGTGAGCAGTTGTAGGAGCAACAGGGTGTATACGCTTCTCTTTATAGGCCCTAATATGCATCCTTTTTCCCATGTTACATTCAATGCCACAGGCTATACTCCAATGGCCACTTGGAGAGGTACTCTGCCCCCTGAGCATGGCAGAAACCGTGTACAAAACGCGTGGGGTCGAAAACAGGAGTTGCCAAGGAAAGGATGGTCAGACAAGTGGGTCTGGAACGCACCTGAACGGCGCACGCCCCTCATCCGGTGGCGCACGCCAGTGGTTTCAACATATGGCGCACCGATCACAACGACTGGCGCACGCCAGTAAAACTTGCATCCGGTTTACAGCAGCTACTGCAGTCGAGCCTCCGTTTGCAATTCCAGGGTTTGTCTCGCTGCATGGGTGATACATACAAGTCATAAATGGTATTTGGGGCTATGTCAAAGCAACGAACCTCGTGCGCCATGCCCAACGAAGGTTTTCGACCTCCAACGGCCCGTATCCACTAGAATGGGGGATACGGAAGGTCAAAATTCGTTTCAGGAACTTCTGCCAAGTGTTCTCATGCCATACAGCTTACATGGACTTAATGTGACTGTGTGGGGGTGTCGGTTTCGGTCCGGGCCTATAATCGAGTCATCTTTGGCATTTTATACCCATTTTGTGGTATTTTTCCTAATTTTTGGCATTTTCGCCCGTATCTTGGCGTTTTCCTCGAGTCCGTCATTTCTCACAAGTCATTATGCGTTGTACAGAAGTGTCAGTTTCCTTTGTCTCAAGAGAATTTTGACTTTTGGCACATTAATGCCCAAAATGTCATTATTTTCCTCGTATCCTGGGGGACACGGAGCGTATCCTGAAACTTTTCTATCCATTTCTTTCGAGCTAGGTCAGCCCTATGCACATGTTAGCTTTGTTAGTCGATTCAGGTCAATTGTCAATGCATGTTGGGTATTAGTGAATGGATTATTCTTTTCCTTTGCCAAAATTTTATCGAAAGGAGATTAATAAACGGAAAATGCAGTTATTATGTCCTCCCAAAGCAAACTATCAAATGTCAAAAGCAGTACTAAATGTACGGAACGGCACAACGGCCCAAGCAAGCAAAACCAAAGTATGTGGGGCACATCCGCCCAAGGGCCAAGGCACGCAGGCCTCAAAATCAATGTACCAAAGTATCAAAATGCTGAAGTGTCAAGTGTATCAAAGTATCAAAAGCAGGCTAGACAGTAAAGTGGCTGAGGCTCCGTGGTAGCCCTCAGTCAGCAATATCCTCGGGGTCTATGCTGCCGCTCCCGCTGTCCTCCTCGCTCTCCTCAGCTGCAGCCATCTCCCCTGGACCATATCGGAACCTCGGGTCGCTGGCCGAGATCCGCTGCTGAGGACTCTGTCTCTCCCTCTTCTTCTTCTTCTTCTGCCTCTTCTTGCCTCCTCTTCTTCGAGGGTCCTTCCGGCAGTTTCTTGTCGCCAGTCCTCTTCCTCAGGACTCTGCGGAATTGCTCCGGCTCGCTCGCTGAGACGATCACCACTCCCCTGGACTCGGGTCGTGTAGTGCTAGCCTGGCGCTGAGCTGCCGTCGGTGCCTTGCCCTTGCCCTTCTGTGGGGCAGCCCTCACAGTCTTCCTCCTAGAAGCCGCCCTAGCGCGCCCCTACATTGTCATTTGCATCTCAAATATTTCAACATATATGTTGTGCATATATTGTGCATATATTGTGTGGAATATTGAAACAGGAAACCAAAGCAGGCATATCCAGGGTGCATTGTATCAAACATGCTCAAGCTATCTAAATATCAAAGGCGAAAAGCAACAAGTGTTCGAGGTTATACCTGAGGCTGCACGGCAGGAGATGAGATAGTTGGAGGGTAGTGCAACTGCAAAGGAGTGCCAGCTGCTATCCTGTGAAACTCCTTCTCCATGGCAAGCATCAAGCGAACGGCCTCCTGGGCCCACTCCCTCGGCACCTGCAACATATTTTTGGAGTCAGGATCAAAATACAGTTTGGATACAATGTAGATGCAGTACAAAGGAACAAAGAAAGAAAGCATGGAATACCGGTCCTGTGATCTCCGTAGGCTCTGTCCTGGATGGCTCAAACTGAATCTCAGCGGCCTCCCCCTGTGCATCCCTCACTGGCAGTGAAAGCTCAGGAAGACCGGTCGCCTGAGCATACACATTCCTCTCCCTGGAGCGTGATGCTCTACCTCTCTGCCCCTGTCTCTCCTGTCTCGCTCTCGCAGCCTCCTTCCGCACCGCCATAGCTTCTATCACCCCGAGTGGTGCCATCAAATGCTGCCTCCTGTATACTGCATAGTCCTGCCTAGGCCTCGTAAAAGTGGACGCCGCCTGCGGCACCGTGAAACGCTGAAGCTCAGCCAGAGTATACCTGCTCGTATGCGAGGCATGCCGAGGAAGCAATCCAGGAACTAGAAACTCCTCCAAAGCGAGTGACTGACGTGTCACCCTGTCACCTAGGTACCACTGCCACCCAAAGGCCGACTCCAGCAGTACTCGGCTCGCAGTCACAGCCCTACTCATCTCCACATACTCGGGCCCCGACTCCGCGCTAGTCCAAGGATCCCAATTCACCTGTGGCACAAGTAAACAGTCGAAACAAAGGACGTCAGAGATAGCATTAAAACAGTTAAGGAAAAGACAACTTAGGGGAACTGCTTCGATACCTGTATACCCGACAACTCGTCAAGGTAGAGCCGAAACTCCATCAGAGTCTTCTTCGTTTTCCTAGTGCTGCCGCGCAGAGGCCCCCAGATCATCGCACGAGGGAACATCTTCAAGTCAGGGCATTTGTTCTCTGGAGGGAACATCCTCAACACCTCGTAAGCCCACAACTGCAATGTCAAATCAAGCAAGACATCAAAATACCGCATGCATGGTATAATCCAAAGGAAAGTACAAGTATGAAATACAAGTTGTTTCCTACCTCCCATATCCTCCAGTAACCAGGCCGCCGCCCCTCGTGAGAACTCTCCCATGAACGCATAATGTACTCCAACGCCGCTCCTCCCTTACCAAACCGAAGCTGTGTGTAGGTCGTAGAGGGCTGGCAGGTAAGACAGGTGCACTGTGGACCGCTTGTTCGGGTACAGAGTAGCCCCAACAAGTACAATGTAAGCTCGCCATCTCAGGCCTCCTCCAACTCAAGGTGTATCCTCCTCTAAGTACCTCTCAAATCGCTTCATGCGGGACCATCTCCAAGCACTACCCGTGCGGGCACTGCCCAGAACCATCTCGGCGCTGGGCCAAGGCATCACTATAAATCCCAGAGTCGGATCGGATCTCCTCCTACCTTCAAGCCCGTAATCGCTGCAAAGTCCGTCGGGGTCCCGCCATCTCCCCAATCGGGAAGTGGAAGGAGTTGGACGTGTCCCACCACCTTTCCGCCAGGGCTGTCAATAGAGCGTGGTCACTCCTCACTGCTACCAGCGTCCGTATAAATGGGCCAAACCCTGCAGCATCCACCAACACCCTCACTCTCTCGGGCAAGTTGATGTATAGCTCATACGAAGCTGCTGGCCCGCCATGTCCTCGAGAACTAGCCACTCCTCTCTGCATGCAACAAACACCCACAAACAGAATGGTATTCTATCAGTCGAATCAATCTACCAGTTATTCTATCAGTCGAATCAATCTACCAGTTATTCTATCGGTCGAATCAAGCTACGAGGCACGTTACCAAGCATTCTATCAGTTGATCTCAACTAGCATGCATCCTATTGGTCGAATTCGAACGTTATCAGGCATTCTATTTGTCGATCTCCATTATCTACTGGGCGTTCTATAAGACGATGTCAAAGTTAACAAAGTAACTCATCAGTCGAATCAAGTCATGCCAAGTATTCTATCAATCAAAGTTGGGGCAATCTACAGTCGATTCCTACTTTCGGGCATTGTCATGGTCGAGTCAAGTTATCGGGATATTCTTTCAGTCAATCCAACAGGCAAGGATATTTTCAACTAAGTCGAAGTTCTGCAAGTCAACAACATGCTTCACAAGATAATCAATTTAAGCCATGGACTATGAAGCTACAATTTCAAGTGCAAAAGGAAGTAGTTTACGAGTCATACCTGCTCCCAACCAACGGACATGTGAAATAGTGGGTCTCTCAGCACCAGCCCGTCGTCGTAACTGTCCTGTGAAGGCGTGTAGCCGTCTATACCCGAGGGGACAAACAGGTGGGCCGCGGGAGGAGTGTACGTCCCTGGTATAAAGGTGGCTCTAGTTCTCTCCAGCAAAGTCTTGGCCCGCGCCACAGCGCGCTCCGACACCCCTGTCTCCTGCTCCCGCTCCGCTGCCTCAGCCTCACGTACCAGGTCGTCCTGAACACCCTCAGTCGGCTCCGCGCCTCTCGCAGCAGCCTCTTGCTCTCGTATCAACCTCTCTTGCTCGTTCCAGCGAGCAATCTCCGCCAACCTCTCCTCTCGGGCCTTCTCCACCACCTCGACTACATGGGGATTCTCTCTCATCAACTGGGCAAGTCTATCAGGACCGACGTACTCCGCCAAAGCACTACTCATGATGGGCTCGTGACTCGACGACGCCACGGGTGGCACGAACTCCACCCGCTCTATGTGGTCTGACCTCACTACTGGTATACTCTCGTCCATGACCATCGGAGCCTTCTCGCTCGCCGGATCCCTTGGCGGCTGCCCCGAACCACCATCACCACCGCTACCACCACTACTGCTGGCGCCGACCCCAGTCGAGCCCACGCCAGTCACCACCGAGCCTTCCACACTGCGCGGATCCAACTGGCTCACCCGCGGACCGTCTGGTTCGAGATCGACCGGCGCACGCCCAGGATCGACCGGCGCACGCCGCTCACGGCCGCCACCTACCTCCTCTGCATGGCCGTCGCCGCCCCTCTCAACCCCAGAAACCTCTGCACCGGCGCTCGACGAAGCCCCCGCGATGGGTTGATCGTCGATTGAAGGTCTTTCGGCCTTGCCTTCTTCCACCCTCAACTGATCATCACCGCCGACGTTACCATTACCGCCGTCACCACCGGAGTCCGCCATGGATGAGCGTGGGTAAGTGGGTTTGAGAGGAGAAGGGGAATGAGAGTGAGATTGGAGAGTTTTGTGAGGGTTTGAGAGACTTGGAGAAGTTTTCGAAACCCAGAATGGCGGTTTCAGTCGTCGAGTAGAAGTTTAAGAGACGAGAAACATTGTGTGGGCTGGATCTGGGCCGGATTTGGGCTCGGATCTTTCATATTTATGGCGCACGCAGGAAGTTAACTGGCGCACGCCAGTGGTTCTTGGGCCTGAGGCCCGATCTGCATTCCTGGATCAAAGTTATCTCAAGTCGGGGCCCAGGGCCACCCGATTATGCTGTGCCTCTCCTGGATGATGTTTCCCCAAGCAGAACTCGTCCAATTCAATCAACGACGATCCATCCGTCCAATTCAAATCAACGACGATCCACTCGTCCAATTTCAAATCAACGACGATCCACTCGTCCAATTTCAAATCAACGACGATCCAGCCGTCCAATTCAAATCAACGACGATCCACTCGTCCAATTTCAAATCAACGACGATCCACTCGTCCAATTTCAAATCAACGACGATCCAGCCGTCCAATTCAAATCAACGACGATCCACTCGTCCAATTTCAAATCAACGACGATCCACTCGTCCAATTTCAAATCAACGACGATCCGCTCGTCCAATTTCAAATCAACGACGATCCACTCGTCCAATTTCAAATCAACGACGATCCACTCGTCCAATTTCAAATCAACGACGATCCACTCGTCCAATTTCAAATCAACGACGATCCACTCGTCCAATTTCAAATCAACGACGATCCACTCGTCCAATTTCAAATCAACGACGATCCACTCGTCCAATTTCAAATCAACGACGATCCGCTCGTCCAATTTCAAATCAACGACGATCCGCTCGTCCAATTTCAAATCAACGACGATCTGTCCGTCCAACTTCGAATTAATCGAATTCAAGATCAAGTTATCCCAGAAGAGTCCGCCTCTTGTCCATTTTTCAAATCAGCGACGGTCTACCCGTCAGTCTCTTATCTCCCCGGCAGGTCGTCACTCTTTGCTCCCTAAGAGAGTCAACCATTTCCTCAGTCATGCAGCAGTCCACATGGCCTGTACCATTCTTAACAAATGACGATCTATCCGTCCACTCAATCAACCAGGTTCTTTAAAGATTACGCATCTTTCTTTGGCTCGTATGATTCTGTTCTGAGTGATCTGGAAATGGGTGTCTAGAAAACCTTTGACATTACTTGTACCAAAGCAATGGTATTCCAAGTGCTGTCAGACATGAGCTCTATGTAGACACCCCATTCGGGTATCCGGACTAGTTCATATGCGTTTTGTTGTTTGTTTTGTTTCCCGATGATGATTAATGGTCGAGAACCCTCGAAGTTGATGGTGTGTTTGAGCTCTGAGCCCCGAACCCTTTCAAAAACCCCTTTCAAACCTCTTCGAGCGAGAACCAAATGGCCTCAAAGAAAACTCTGCCAAGACGCCAATGATTGATCGACGTGCGCCGGTTCATTGCCACGTGTCGATCATCGGGCATCAAAGCACCATATATTGGCGCGCGCCACTTACCTCTGGCGCACGCCACATATTGCCAGTCAAATCACCTTTTGGGACCACTTGCAGAGACTTTTGTGGCATCGACGTAGTCTACAGACTCCCCGATGATTACATCGTTCGTAACGGTCTCCCCTCTCTCCTACACCTCCTCCATCAAGGCAAGTCTCATGCATTCAATGCATGGAGGCTCCCTTCTCCTTGCCACCCCAAACAGACCCTTAGGCCAGGCTGATCAACCCTCCTCTCAGTCTATAAATACACACTTGCTTTTATTTGCAAAGGGTTCAACAACTTCAATGCTCTCCCTCTCTCTCTCTCTCTAGTTTTTCTTGTCTCCTCCTTTCATGCATTGAAAGAGTAAGCAAGCAACACACCACTCCACTGATCAGTCATACAACCTACATTTCCATCTTCCATTCAGCCATCCATCCATCTCAAGGTTCAAACCATCCATCAATCTCAAACCAAAGGTATACCACCTTCTGTTCTGGAATTCATTTCGACCCCTGAGGGGAGCCAGCAGAACCCAGGCTGGTAATCAATACCAAGCCTGAGTTCAAAGCTAGCAAATAAAGCAATGTAGTGGAAAATCAGTGACGCGCGCCAGTCGTGCATGTGCGTGCGCCAGTCATGGCTGCATGGCAGGACTAGTGTGGGGATCACTGATCATCCTCATTTCAGTTTCTCTTATTTCTGATCACCTTGAAGCATGCTAAAAATCAGTTCTTGCTTTCTATATTTTAGAATTTGTATAGCTTATTATCTGTTTTAATTGCTTCAGTAAGGCCTTCGGGATCCTTCTGGTCAAGAACCCAGAAGAAGCAAAGCCAAGCACGGGACTAAAAGGACAACTGGCGCACGGCCATCCATGACCAGCGTGCGCCAGTGCTTCAAGTAGTGGTTGGCCCTTGTTTTGTTAGCTTAGATCGGGCCTTTGTTTAATTCCCCACTCTGTTTATGGGATCTTCAGTGTGTTTATTCTTGTTTGATTTCTTGCCTTCCCTGTAGCTGTATATATGTTGCTATATCAACTGCGTGGTTTGTCCTGGGTGTACACTGGTCCGTTCTAGAGCCCGGAGGGTTGAGAGCAGGATCTGTGAGTTGAGCTCACGAAGGCGCGCCGATTATGGGTGGCGTCGCCCGATTGTCTTGGCATGCGCTTTGGTCAAATCGATTGCATCTTGTCGTTAACTTGCGCCACGACGACTCGAGCGGCGCACTCGGTTTGTTCAAAACACTCACGAAGTGCTTGTTCTCAATCTATTATACATTTGTTCATAATCCATACATTATATTTTGCCACATAAATACAATTTGTCATTTGTCAATCCCCATTAACTGTTTCCCCGCCCTAATTGGCTGAATAAATGATTAAAAGAGAGAAAATGCAAATGTTTTACAAAATGCCTAAGTAGAGACCGATCTTGGGATTGGGAGAGGTGCCATAAAACCCTTCCCCTACCGTAACCTGGCTCCCGAACCTCATATATCGAAGGTAACGACGGTCAGTCTACAAGCCTTTTCAAATCAAACAAGCGTGAACAAAAGCGTTTTCAAATCGGTTTCTTGGGTGTTTTCCGCCAAAACCGGGTGGCGACTCTCTCAAAATAGCATTTCGTCATGCTTTCAAACAAAAGAGCGCAAACCTAACCCCCGCACGCCGAAAATGCGGGGATTTTGAAGGGCGTGTGCCCACGCGACTCTGCTGGGGAACATTACATTAATTAAAATTTGGGAATTAATACATACTTGAAACAATTTTCAAAAGTCTGTCAAAACAGTACGCTCCGCGCTGCTGAAGAACGGAATGGTAACATAACAGGATTCTACATCCGACCAATCCGAACTGGGGCTTTTACTATTGTTCACTTGTGTAGTTTTCTCCAAATTTTGATTAATAAAAGTGAGCCAAGCTTGGAAAAGGCATTTTTCTAAACATTGCATTTCTCTCTCTCATAATCATTCGTTGGCGTTCTCCATTTGCATCGGTGCTACTTAGCCCCGTTGAGGTGTTTTGGGTAACCGGCACAGTTTACTGGAGCCCGGGGTCCTCGAACGCCCAACAACCTTCGACGATGATGAATCGCAATACCGTTCGACCATTGCTTTGCTATACGCGTTGCTTTGGGAGGTATACCGTGGCTCTAGTCGGAGGAACCCCTTTAAGCCAAAACCAGCCTCTCCATGCGTACAAAGCAATAGAACCTTTCAAACTAAGACAGGAACCTACAGGGTAGGATTATGTGCATCTAACCCCCATAACCTGTCTACGTGTTATTGCTTTCCGTATCGCATGTCTGTACATACATCCATACCGTTTTGCGTAGGAGCATGCTAGGGCGGCTTTTAGGTCTGTCTGTCTGGCAAGTCTATCTCGTCCCTATCAGGACGCCGTTTGGACCAATGACGAGTCGTGCATCTTGATGATGTACGTTATCAACCTTTCAAAATCCCGTGAGTCAAAGAGACTTCGAGAAATCGGGACTTCCTAAGTCCTTGTCTAAACCCAATCAAAGTTTCAAACAGAAATCCAGGAACAACAAGAGGCATGACGTGATGCTTACACCTTTTCGGTTACAAGTGCTAAACACTTACACCATTTCAAGGCTCCGGCGCAGTGCTGCTTACGCCATTTTGGTCATGGTATCACGACATTCACATCAAGTTGTTCCGCTCCAAATTTTGAAACCTTGAGAAAGGAGTAGCCAAAGGCTTAGGCTGTTTTGACATCTCTTGGTTTTTGTCGATTCAAACAAGGATACATTGTCGAAAAGAAATCCGAGGATCACAATGTCGTCCTAAAAATGCCGCGAGATGGACTTGCTTGCTAAGTATAGAGTCTAGGAGGACACTGACGACGAGCATTTCCCATTTCTTCCATCTCTTTTCCTGAACTGCTGCAGGCTGTCACTGAGCTCTTCTACTTTACTGTCTAGCCTGCACTGTCAAATCAAGGTTCGAAGGTCAAGAGCCAAACCTACTTGGGTCCGTCTGCTGGGTTCTGTCTGAAGGAAGATTTGGGTGGGTTGTTGCTCAGTCCGTCGCAACGGAAGCTCAGGGTTGCACGTTGTCAAAGGAGGATTCGCCGCTGTCTACTCCACACGAAACCTCCTCATCTTCACCATCTCCACCATCATCTCCGAAACTTGTCAAGACTGAAGTTGTAGTCATGGCCGAAGCTCCGAATCTCGCTACTGTCTTGGCCGACATCCAACGAAACATGGCTGCCATGCAGCGGAGGGCTGATCAGACCGACGCCTCCATGACCAATCTTCGTACTTTAATCGAGGAGCGCCTTCCTTTAGTGGCTGCAGCTGGCGGCGGCGGAGAAAGGCAAAATCCGGAAGTCGAGGCTGAAGACACTCCCCGAGAAGAGAACCCTGCTCAGAATCCTGAGATAGCCGCTCTGATCGCCAAGATGACGAAGCTCAAAGAATCCGTCACTAAATCCGAGAGACTAGGTGCGGGTGGCCTAGACATGGATCGCCTCTGCCCTTTCCCGAATGCTCGCCTGCCTGAGCGATTCAAAATGCCGGACTTCGCGAAGTTCGATGGTACCGGGGATCCTAGGACTCACTTGTTGGCCTATCACAGCGCCATGAAACTTCATGGGGTAGAAGAGGATGCCATGGCTCAACTGTTCCCTCAGACCCTGGTTGGTCCAGCTTTTCAGTGGTTCTTGTCTCTTGACATTTCCAAAAGAAGAACCTGGGAAGACATTGGGGCTGCCTTTAACTCTCAGTACAGCTATAATGCTCAGCTCAAGATGACCACTCGCGAGCTTGAGTCGACCAAGATGACTGCAAAGGAGTCCTTTGCGGATTTTATCAAGCGGTGGAGGACCAAGGCCGCCCTCATGACCGATCGTATCAGTGAGAAGGACCAGATCCGTATCATCTCCCGTAATCTGTTGCCCGACTTTGCCAAGAACCTTGTGCTGGTGCAAGGTGCCAATTGGGAGACTTTCTTTGATTCTGGTCTAGCTGTTGAAGAAGCCCTCCAGACTGGAGTTCTGACAAGAACAGAAACACCTTCCTCTGCCGTAGCTCCGAAGGCCAAACCTCGTGCACCGGGAACAGCACTGCCCTTTTCGGTGCCAGCAACTATGCCAGCGCAGCAACTGCCGGCAGCAACACCGCCGCTCAAGGTTCCTCCAACCATATTGCCGACATCAACCAAGTTCAAACCCCCCAAAGGACCCGAAACCGCAACCCACCTCGTGTGTTTTCCAATTTCGAGGCTCCACTTTCCTCGGTCTTGGAGAAACTGGTCAAGTCCGGTCATCTCCGACCCTTGACACCAACCTCACTTCCTCCAAATCTACCCCCTAGCCACAACCCCAACGTTTTCTGCGCTTACCACCAGATGCCCGGCCATCACACTGATACTTGTTTTCGCCTCCGTCATGCGATACAAGATTTGGTCGACAACGGCACTCTTCCAACTCCACCTCCTAAACCCAACGTTATCTCCAACTCACTACCACAGCACAACCAGCAAGTGAACCAGATATCCCTCAGCTCCACTAAATCTCCCAGCTCCACCATATTCAACCCCACTGACCATATAACCCCAGAACACAACCCGAAACCCGTTGTCTTGACCCAGGAGGAACCCGAAGTCAACATGCTGGCTCTAGAATGGGAAATGGAAGACAAGGCGGCCGAGTGGGCGGAACTCAGTAACGGGGTATGAACGGTATTATTCGGGACTCCCCGCGGCCCCTCAAATCGATCAAGCCTGGGTTGACCAGATGGAAGCAGAATGGGAAGCAGCACGAGCAGACCCTTTGGATGGCCTCTCTTTGTTCATGCTCTTTTATCAACCCGAGCCTGTCCCGAGGAGGAGGAATATGTCTGGGATCCGCAACCAACGGTTGCTCAATTGGCTTGGGACCAGAATTTCTATTTGACCCCGGCAGATGCCGAAGATGATGTGGACGAGGCTTACCTGGAATTTTATGCCGACGGGGAAACCCTCCCTAGTGATCACCGCCAGCTTGGATCTTTCACCCCTTTGATGGACAAACTTTCGGACGTGGTCCACCAGTTCCCTCATGAGCTCGACCCCATCAATAAAATAGTGCCTGTGGAAGGGCCACGCCCGCGTACTACGCTTGAAGATGACTGCCTTGTCATGGCCATAGATGAGATCCCAGCTGACTTGTGGGGTCTCGATGACATTGTGGATCTGAACTCAAAACCGCTACCTGAAGATCTTTGGGACGTAGACAAAGTTGTGGACATACAGATGGGAAATGAGGTGTGGACCGTCAATTCTGCTCTGGTCGATGCTGGTTTCTGGGACTCGCCATTCGTTACAAATCCGGGAGTGCCTTTCGAAGAAGCCGCAGCTCAGGATCCCACATTCTGGGAGGGGCTGGTACTGCAAGACTTGGAGACGGCGCTGAAACAGGATTCTCCTGCAACTGTGGCATCTGTCAACAAGGGAAAACGCAAGATGGCTGAAATCCCTACTGACTTCTGGGATTTTGATGATAAAGCGACCTCCTGGTGGGATATAGCGAACGTCACGAGGAGCGGCCGAGTTTTTCAGCCGCCTAACCTACAGGCTGGGAGATCGTCCAATCCTCCGATTCAAAGACCTGCTGTTCCTGCGGCTGCTCAAAGGAGTATTCTGCCTGCGCACAACGAGGTTCCCGCGGAAAGTGCTATCCAACGGCAGCTCGAGAAGATTCCGGCTGCTGTATCTGTCTGGGGTCTGATTGCGTCATCAAAGGAGCATCGTGAAGGATTGTCCTTGGCCTTGTCCCGTATCACTGTACCAACTGATATCACCCCCGAGGCAATGATCGCCCTCGTCCTGCCTCTGCTCTCAAAGCATTCTGTTACCTTTACTGAGAAGGATTTGCCGATTGAGGGAACCGCTCACAACCGTCCACTACATATCACTGTCAAATGCAAGGGGCTCTGGATCCCAACTGTGCTCATTGACAATGGTTCTGCCATTAATGTCTGCCCGCTGAGGGTAGCATACCGCCTAGGGCTTGCAAAAAAGGACTTTCAGCCGTCTAACCTGGCTGTCAAGGCTTATGATAGCACGCGTCGTGTGGTGGAAGGGACCATAACTCTTCTGCTCGATGCGGAGGGCTTTGAGATGAGTGTTGAATTTCATGTGGTGGACATCCCTGCCACCTTTAACCTGCTGTTGGGAAGACCTTGGATGCACCGGCCGGACATCATGGCAGTGCCCTCCACTCTGCATCAGAAAGTCATGCTGGGGCTTCCAACCGGAACTTTAACGATCTGTGGGGACTCTGGGATCCTCCCACTCAAAGAGGATGAGCCTGTGCTGGGGATCATGCATGGAGAGGAGGATTCGGACTTTGGAGGTTTCTCTTTTGACACTTCGGGATCGGTTCTCGCCATTGCCGTAGCGGATGACTTCATCATCAGTTCCACCGCCTTCGAGATCATGAGGAGAATGGCGTTCATGCCTGGTTTTGGACTTGGGATCAACCAACAAGGGATCACTGAGTTCCCCGTCTTTCCCTTCTCCGAAGGTCAGTTTGGTTTGGGATACGTTCCCCTTGCCAAAAAGGCCAAGAATGGGAAAGACGCGGGAAAACTTCGAACCCTCTATGGTAACCCTGATAGCTACTTCGTCCGTGAGGGAGGAGGACATGCTTATGTGGGGCAGATTGAGCCGTTTTGGGATCCAGAGACTCGCGCTTGGCTTCCAGGGTTTGAGATCTTCGCTGCTGACACTTGGGCTGATACTGAAGAGGACATCGCAAAGGATGAGCTGGCTGAGGCAGAATTCAAGGAACAGCTGGCCAAGATCAAGGGAAAGATGGACTGGTTGAAGACTTTCGATCAGGGGAGCTTGGAGATGCTGTTCTCCCAAGTAGGTTTGGTTGGCAAGGAAGAAGAGGCCGAAGTGCTGATGCTTGGGCCCGACTCCTCAGATGCTCTCAAGGATCCAACCACCCTCATTGTCGAGGCAAAGGGCAGTATTAATAACTGCATTTTCACTCCACGCTTAACATGCATTGACAGTGAGTCTGAATCTGACACAGAGTCTTTTGAGTCTAAGTCTAGCTCAGAGTCGGAGCTTGTGCCTCTTGGCCCTCCACGTCATAGCTTCTACTTCGAATTTGAGTCTACTGTACTTGGCAACCCGTCTGGGTTTTATGAAATGAACGACCCTGCTTCTGATTACTTTGCTGACTTCTATATAAACTGTGTCGACCCCGACGATGAAGGAACAGACTTCGACGGGAATATCCCGGCTGAGTTGCGTTCCCTCATCGAAAGGGAAGACGAAAGGCATGCTCAGCCTCTAAAAGAAGAAGTAATTTCTGTAAATCTGAAAAACGAGGGGGACCCCCGTTTGATGCAAATTGGTTCTACTTTGTCCCCCGAGGACCGTGCTGCTTTGATCGATCTGCTCAAGGAATACTTCGAGGTCTTCGCGTGGTCGCACCAAGATATGCCCGGCATCGATCCCGAAATTGTACAGCACCGAATTCCGTTAGCACCTGGGGCTGTTCCGGTTAAACAGAAGCTCCGCAGGATGACGGATTGGGTTGAGAAGATCAAGGAAGAGGTTACTAAACAGATTGACGCAGGTTTTCTGAGGGTCGCTGAGTACCCGAAGTGGGTCGCCAACATTGTGCCAGTTCCCAAGAAGGACGGGAGAATCCGAGTCTGTGTTGACTTTAGGGACCTGAACAAAGCAAGCCCCAAAGACAGTTTTCCGTTGCCTCACATCGATGTGCTTGTGGACAACACGGCAGGTCATGCCTTGCTCTCCTTTGTCGACGGATTCTCGGGATATAATCAGATCTTTGTAGCACCGGAGGATCAAGAGAAAACAACGTTCGTCACTGAATGGGGGACATATTGCTATGTGATGATGCCGTTTGGGCTCAAGAATGCTGGTTGTACTTTTCAGTGGGCACAGACAACCCTGCTACATGATTTTATCCATAAAACGGTCGAGGTCTATGTCGACGACATGATTGTCAAGGCTAAGAACAAGGAAGATTTCATTCCAGCACTTCGGCAGTTTCTGGAAAGGCTTCGGAAGTACAACGTGCGCCTCAACCCGCAGAAATGTACGTTTGGGGTCACGGCAGGCAAGATGTTAGGGTTCCTAATCACAGCCAGAGGGATTGAAGTCGATCCGGCTAAGATCAAGGCTATTCTCGAGATGGAGCCCCCACGGTCGGAGAAGAGAGTGCGAAGCTTTCTGGGGAAGGTTCAGTTTATTAGCCGGTTCATCGCCAAGTTGACTTTGACTTGCGAGCCGTTGTTTCGACTACTCAAAAAGGACGTTCGTTTCGAGTGGACGGACAAGTGTCAAGCTGCTTTCGAGGCGATAAAAGAGTATCTGCGAAATCCACCCGTGCTAATGCCCCCAACACCGGGTCGTCCGTTGATTCTGTACTTATCAGTCACCCAGACAGCTATGGGATGTCTGCTGGCACAAGAAGGAGACAACGGGGTCGAGAAGGCAATTTACTATCTGAGCAAGAAGATGGTGGGTAGTGAGGAGCGTTATACCTCCCTAGAGAAGACATGTTGGGCACTAGTTTGGGCTACCCGAAAGCTTAGACACTACATGCTAGCCTATTCAGTGAAACTGATTTCTCGGATGGATCCTCTTAAGTATCTGTTCGAGAAGCCGGCACTCACTCATAAGCTAGCACGTTGGTTGCTCTTGCTGGCAGAATTCGATCTCCAATATGTTACAAGGAAATCTGTGAAGGGCCGTGCTGTGGCTGAATTTTTGGCAGATCACCCGATTGATGGGCCGGAGGATGTCGACTTTACTTTCCCTGATGAGGACGTGCTAACAGTGGTCGAAGAAGTGTGGACGCTCTACTTTGATGGGGCTGCGAATCAAAAGGGATTTGGGATCGGAGTGTTGCTAATCACGCCTGCCGGTGCTCATATTCCGCTTGCTTTCAAGTTAAACTTCGACGTCACCAACAATCAAGCTGAGTATGAGGCCTGTATCGTCGGAATGGAGGCTGCTATTGCCCTTGGGGTTGAAAAGCTAGAAGTAATTGGGGATTCAAACCTGGTGGTGTCTCAGGCTAATGGAGACTGGAAGGTGCGTGAGGAAAAGCTGAAGCCTTATCACCAAGAGTTGGAGGAACTGATTCCTCGCTTCAATAAAGTGACCTTCACTCATATTCCACGCTTGAGGAACCAGTTCGCCGACGCCTTGGCGACTTTGGCTTCAATGATCGAACTTCCGATTGGGGTCCGGTTGCGACCGATCGTAATTGAACAGAGGGATTTGCCCACTTATGAGTATGTCAACGCCATCGATGACGTCAATGATGGCCTGCCCTGGTACCATGACATTTGGAACTTCGTGGAGCGCGGGGAATTTCCCGCCGGAGCTACTAGGAAAGATGCTTTGTAGCGGCTGGCTGCCCAATACATCATTTGTGGTGGGAAGCTGTATCGGAGGTCTCACTGCGGAATGCATACGCTGTGTGTCAATGGGGCTGAAGCAACAAGGATCATGGAGGAGATTCACGAAGGAGTCTGCGGTCCTCATATGAGCGGTGTTATGCTTGCAAGGAAGATCCTCCGGCAGGGCTATTATTGGTCAACCATGGAGTCACAATGCATCGACTATGTGCGGCGCTGTTACAAGTGTCAAATCCACGCCAATCTGCAGCACGTTCCTGCGTCTAAGTTGTACGGCATGACCTCGCCATGGCCTTTCTCCGTGTGGGGAATCGACGTTATTGGCATGATCACACCGTCTGCCTCGAATGGTCACAAGTTCATACTGGTGGCGATAGATTACTTCACCAAATGGGTCGAGGCTGAGTCCTACAAGACCTTGACAACTGTTCAGGTCGCTCAGTTCATCAGAAAGAACATCATCTACCGGTATGGTGTCCCTCAAGCTTTCGTATCAGATAACGGGAGTCATTTCAAAGGAAGGGTCTTGGAGCTTTTTGAGGAGTTCGGTATCGAGGTCCACCATTCCACAACCTACCGCCCACAGACAAATGGAGCAGTTGAGGCCGCAAACAAGAACGTCGAGACAATTATCAAGAAGACTGCTGAATCTGCAAGGGATTGGCATGAGCAGCTACCACTGGCACTCTGGGCATACCGAACGTCGATCCGCACTTCAACTGGTGCGACTCCGTTTTCCTTGGTCTATGGGATGGAGGCAGTGCTTCCCATTGAGCTGGAGGTTCCGTCCCTGAGGGTCATGGTCGAAAGTGGTCTTGAAGAGTCTGAATGGCTGAGCGGAAGGTTTGTAGAGTTGCTGCTGTTTGATGAAAGAAGGCTCCGCGCTCTGTATCATGTGCAGGGGTATCAACGTCGAATCGCCCGTGCGTTTGACAAGAAGGTGAAATCCAGGGGCTTAGTCGAAGGAGATATGGTGACGAAGGAGATTCGGGCCCCAGTGTTCGATGTCCGCGGGAAGTTCCGACCGAAGCGTTCAGGGCCTTACATTATCAAGACCATCCTATCCGGGGGTGCTGCCAAACTCATCGACCTCGACGGCAACGAATTCAGTACTCTAGTCAACCTGGATCAACTCAAGCGTTTCTATCCCTGAGAGATGCTCGTTGGGCCGAAAACCACAAGGGTGGGCGGCGCCAAGCAAAAATCAGAGCAAGCCTGCTAGACCGAAAACCTAAGGAGGCGGTCTAGGCAAAAATAAATAGGCAAAAGTTGAAAGCTCGCTGGACCGAAAACCTGAAAAGGCGGTTCTAGGCAAAATTTAGAGCGTAAAAGGAGAGATAAAATACACGAGCGAACCTTAGCCTGAACTACGTTCTGGCCTGATTCTCTTAAAAGGGATACGTAGGCAGTCTCACCTTGAGACCCGGTCACACTCTATCAACTCGATCCATGGTTACACATTTTGGCATCAACAGCAAAGGTCGAACGGAAATCGAGGGTAAGTCAAGGTGTTATCAGAAAATCAAAAGGGGGAAACCCTCCGTCTTTCATTTTTATTGCAAAATCACTATCTCTAATACATGGGCTGAGCATGAAACCTTAAAACAGTTAAAGCATGAAAAACAGAACAAAATGCTTGAGAAGCCTAACGGCTCACAGCTTATTCCAAGCGCAGCAAAGTAGTCTGAGTCAGTCGATGTTTTCCCTTGCATGCACCTCTGCTCTCAGCCATTGTTTGTAGCTATTCCTTAGTCTTGTGGTGAAGTCTAGCATTTCCCCCTGGAACGTCCTAAAACCCCAGCGCCTCCGGTAGCCATTGAGGGTTTGAGCAGTGAAATTTGGAGCGCGGAAGCCATCTGTGCTGATACGGTTGTTCTCCTGTGAAACGCCCAGCTGGCGAAGCATACGGCCGGGAATGTAGAACGTGAAACTGGTCAGCCCTGCAATCACCACCCTGTCGAAGCCGTCAGAATGCAGAGTCATGGTGGGGAGCTCCAGCCAGGGACACCTCCAAGCTATCTCATCAGGTAGAACCTGCTGTAGGAATGTATACCATTCCTCCAGATCCATGTCTGGATACCTCATTCCCCTTTGGTGGATCCGCTTCGGGAACCGGTGCCAGCCGTCCGCAGGAGGATGCAACAGCCCGAGTTTGTCACATAACCATAGCTGCATGAGTGAAAAGACAAGTAAGAAGCCAGATAAAGCCTGAGCGATAAAACAAGTAAGAAGCCCAGAAAAAGGCCTAAAGCCGAGTGTCGAGGTAAAAAGAGAATGTGTGAAAACCGGAAAAAGGTGAGCTGAGTGAGGTAACCTGAAGCAGGAGTGGACTGCCGCCGAAGGAATTCGCCTGGCCTGTATACACCAAGTCTAGTCCCGTGAGTGTTTCCGCCAAGACCAAAGGGACCACATTCTTCCGGTCCACCATCTGAGTGGCCACACTCACCAGCAAGGGGCTAACCCGGCCGTCAGCCGGAACAAGCAGATAGGCGGCAAGCAGACAGACCACCAGCACAAAGTGGCGCCGGGCTTGCACAGCCATGTCCTCTAGGTCACCATCTGTATCGCTCGATCAGCCGCATGACATTGAGCTGGCCACCTTCGACGAGAGTGTTCGCCAGGCCCCTAGAAATTCCCAGCGACGTCTCCAGCAGGCCGGGCATGCTCACCTGATATGGTGGAACGACAAGCGTGGCGGACACGAAAGTTCGAAGATACGCCTGGAACTCTTCGATAGTCGGGCATATCTCGTCATCGCCGAAGCGAAAGACATGGACGTCAGGGTCCCAAACCGGAGAGCAGCCCGAAGGAGGGCGGGACGGAGCGGCACGTGTCGCAAATATCGAAACGAGGCAAGACCGTGGTATTGGAAATTTAGCCAGTCGATACCCGAGAATTGTGTGAGCCATGGCCTAAGCAGGGTTGGCAGAGGATTTTCCATTTGAAAGCTGCTGGATTTTTGGGTGAGAATGACAAGTGAGCAGTTGTAGGAGCAACAGGGTGTATACGCTTCTCTTTATAGGCCCTAATATGCATCCTTTTTCCCATGTTACATTCAATGCCACAGGCTATACTCCAATGGCCACTTGGAGAGGTACTCTGCCCCCTGAGCATGGCAGAAACCGTGTACAAAACGCGTGGGGTCGAAAACAGGAGTTGCCAAGGAAAGGACAGTTGGTCAGACAAGTGGGTCTGGAACGCACCTGAACGGCGCACGCCCCTCATCCGGTGGCGCACGCCAGTGGTTTCAACATATGGCGCACCGATTACAACGACTGGCGCACGCCAGTAAAACTTGCATCAGAAGCAGTTTACAGCAGCTACTGCAGTCGAGCCTCCGTTTGCAATTCCAGGGTTTGTCTCGCTGCATGGGTGATACATACAAGTCATAAATGGTATTTGGGGCTATGTCAAAGCAACGAACCTCGTGCGCCATGCCCAACGAAGGTTTTCGACCTCCAACGGCCCGTATCCACTAGAATGGGGGATACGGAAGGTCAAAATTCGTTTCAGGAACTTCTGCCAAGTGTTCTCATGCCATACAGCTTACATGGACTTAATGTGACTGTGTGGGGGTGTCGGTTTCGGTCCGGGCCTATAATCGAGTCATCTTTGGCATTTTATACCCATTTTGTGGTATTTTTCCTAATTTTTGGCATTTTCGCCCGTATCTTGGCGTTTTCCTCGAGTCCGTCATTTCTCACAAGTCATTATGCGTTGTACAGAAGTGTCAGTTTCCTTTGTCTCAAGAGAATTTTGACTTTTGGCACATTAATGCCCAAAATGTCATTATTTTCCTCGTATCCTGGGGGACACGGAGCGTATCCTGAAACTTTTCTATCCATTTCTTTCGAGCTAGGTCAGTCCTATGCACATGTTAGCTTTGTTAGTCGATTCAGGTCAATTGTCAATGCATGTTGGGTATTAGTGAATGGATTATTCTTTTCCTTTGCCAAAATTTTATCGAAAGGAGATTAATAAACGGAAAATGCAGTTATTATGTCCTCCCAAAGCAAACTATCAAATGTCAAAAGCAGTACTAAATGTACGGAACGGCACAACGGCCCAAGCAAGCAAAACCAAAGTATGTGGGGCACATCTGCCCAATGGCCAAGGCACGCAGGCCTCAAAATCAATGTACCAAAGTATCAAAATGCTGAAGTGTCAAGTGTATCAAAGTATCAAAAGCAGGCTAGATAGTAAAGTGGCTGAGGCTCCGTGGTAGCCCTCAGTCAGCAATATCCTCGGGGTCTATGCTGCCGCTCCCGCTGTCCTCCTCGCTCTCCTCAGCTGCAGCCATCTCCCCTGGACCATATCGGAACCTCGGGTCGCTGGCCGAGTCAGATCCGCTGCTGAGGGACTCTGTCTCTCCCTCTTCTTCTTCTTCTTCCGCCTCTTCTTGCCTCCTCTTCTTCGAGGGTCCTTCCGGCAGTTTCTTGTCGCCAGTCCTCTTCCTCAGGACTCTGCGAAATTGCTCCGGCTCGCTCGCTGAGACGATCACCACTCCCCTGGACTCAGGTCGTGTAGTGCTAGCCTGGCGCTGGGCTGCCGTCGGTGCCTTGCCCTTGCCCTTCTGTGGGGCAGCCCTCACAGTCTTCCTCCTAGAAGCCGCTCTAGCGCGCCCCTACATTGTCATTTGCATCTCAAATATTTCAACATATATGTTGTGCATATATTGTGCATATATTGTGTGGAATATTGAAACAGGAAACCAAAGCAGGCATATCCAGGGTGCATTGTATCAAACATGCTCAAGCTATCTAAATATCAAAGGCGAAAAGCAACAAGTGTTCGAGGTTATACCTGAGGCTGCACGGCAGGAGATGAGATAGCTGGAGGGTAGTGCAACTGCAAAGGAGTGCCAGCTGCTATCCTGTGAAATGCTTTCTCCATGGCAAGCATCAAGCGAACAGCCTCCTGGGCCCACTCCCTCGGCACCTGCAACATATTTTTGGAGTCAGGATCAAAATACAGTTTGGATACAATGTAGATGCAGTACAAAGGAACAAAGAAAGAAAGCATGGAATACCGGTCCCGTGATTTCCGTAGGCTCTGTCTTGGCTGGCTCAAACTGAATCTCAGCGGCCTCCCCCTGTGCATCCCTCACTGGCAGCTTCCATGAAAGCTCAGGAAGACCAGTCGCCTAAGCATACACATTCCTCTCCCTGGAGCGTGATACTCTACCTCTCTGCCCTTGTCTCTCCTGTCTCGCTCTCGCAGCCTCCTTCCGCACCGCCATAGCTTCTATCACCCCGAGTGGTGCCATCAAATGTTGCCTCCTGTATACTGCATAGTCCTGCCTAGGCCTCGTAAAAATGGACGCCGCCTGCGGCATCGTGAACGCTGAAGCTCAGCCAGAGTATACCTGCTCGTATGCGAGGCATGCCGAGGAAGCAATCCAGGAACTAGAAACTCCTCCAAAGCGAGTGACTGACGTGTCACCCTGTCACCTAGGTACCACTGCCACCCAAAGGCCGACTCCAGCAGTACTCGGCTCGCAGTCACAGCCCTACTCATCTCCACATACTCGGGCCCCGACTCCGCGCTAGTCCAAGGATCCCAATTCACCTGTGGCACAAGTAAACAGTCGAAACAAAGGACGTCAGAGATAGCATTAAAACAGTTAAGGGAAAAGACAACTTAGGGGAACTGCTTCGATACCTGTATACCCGACAGCTCGTCAAGGTAGAGCCGGAACTCCATCAGAGTCTTCTTCGTTTTCCTAGTGCTGCCGCGCAGAAGCCCCCAGATCATCGCACGAGGGAACATCTTCAAGTCAGGGCATTTGTTCTCTGGAGGGAACATCCTCAACACCTCGTAAGCCCACAACTGCAATGTCAAATCAAGCAAGACATCAAAATACCGCATGCATGGTATAATCCAAAGGAAAGTACAAGTATGAAATACAAGTTGTTTCCTACCTCCCATATCCTCCAGTAACCAGCAGGCGCCGCCGCCCCTCGTGAGAACTCTCCCATGAACGCATAACAGGTACCCAACGCTGCTCCTCCCCAGTCAAACCGAGAAGCTGTGTGTAGGTCGTAGAGGGCCGGCAGGTAAGACAGGTGCACCGTGGACCGCTTGTTCGGGTACAGAGTAGCCCCGAACAACAGGTAAGCTCTGGCCATCTGTGCCTCCTCCAACTCTGAAGCAGGTATCCTCCCCTCTAAGTACCTCGCAAACTGCTCATGCGGGACCATCTCCGCACTACCCGTGGGCACTTGGCCCAGAAACCATCTCAGCGCCGCTGCGTCACTATAAATCCCAGAGTCAAAAGGGATCGGATCTCCTCCTACCCTCAAGCCCGTAATCGCTGCAAAGTCCGTCGGGGTCACCGTCATCTCCCCAATCGGGAAGTGGAAGGAGTTGGACGTGTCCCACCACCTTTCCGCCAGGGCTGTCAATAGAGCGTGGTCACTCCTCACTGCTACCAGCGTCCGTATAAATGGGCCAAACCCTGCAGCATCCACCAACACCCTCACTCTCTCGGGCAAGTTGATGTATAGCTCATACGAAGCTGCCGGCCCGCCATGTCCTCGAGAACTAGCCACTCCTCTCTGCATGCAACAAACAATCACAAACAGAATGGTATTCTATCAGTCGAATCAAGCAGCATGGTATTCTATCAGTCGAATCAATTTACCAGTTACTCTATCGGTCGAATCAAGCTACGAGGCACGTTACCAAGCATTCTATCAGTTGATCTCAACTAGCATGCATCCTATTGGTCGAATTCGAACGTCATCAGGTATTCTATTTGTCGATCTCCATTATCTACGGGCGTTCTATAAGACGATGTCAAAGTTAACAAAGTAACTCATCAGTCGAATCAAGTCATGCCAAGTATTCTATCAATCAAAGTTGGGGCAATCTACAGTCGATTCCTACTTTCGGGCATTGTCATGGTCGAGTCAAGTTATCAGGATATTCTTTCAGTCAATCCAACAGGCAAGGATATTTTCAACTAAGTCGAAGTTCTGCAAGTCGAACAGCATGCTTCACAAGATAATCAATTTAAGCCATGGACTATGAAGCTACAATTTCAAGTGCAAAAGGAAGTAGTTTACGAGTCATACCTGCTCCCAACCAACGGACATGTGAAATAGTGGGTCTCTCAGCACCAGCCCGTCGTCGTAACTGTCCTGTGAAGGCGTGTAGCCGTCTATACCCGAGGGGACAAACAGGTGGGCCGCGGGAGGAGTGTACGTCCCTGGTATAAAGGTGGCTCTAGTTCTCTCCAGCAAAGTCTTGGCCTGCGCCACAGCACGCTCAGTCACCCACACCCCCGTTTCCTGCTCTCGCTCCGCTGCCTCAGTCTCACGTACCAGGTCGTCCTGAACACCCTCAGTCGGCTCCGCGCCTCTCGCAGCAGCCTCTTGCTCTCGTATCAACCTCTCTTGCTCGTTCCAGCGAGCAATCTCCGCCAACCTCTCCTCTCGGGCCTTCTCCACCACCTCGACTACATGGGGATTCTCTCTCATCAACTGGGCAAGTCTATCAGGACCGACGTACTCCGCCAAAGCACTACTCATGATGGGCTCGTGACTCGACGACGCCACGGGTGGCACGAACTCCACCCGCTCTATGTGGTCTGACCTCACTACTGGTATACTCTCGTCCATGACCATCGGAGCCTTCTCGCTCGCCGGATCCCTCGGCGGCTGCCCCGAACCACCATCACCACCGCTACCACCACTACTGCTGGCGCCGACCCCAGTCGAGCCCACGCCAGTCACCACCGAGCCTTCCACACTGCTTCGCGGATCCAACTGGCTCACCCGCGGACCGTCTGGTTCGAGATCGACCGGCGCACGCCCAGGATCGACCGGCGCACGCCGCTCACGGCCGCCACCTACCTCCTCTGCATGGCCGTCGCCGCCCCTCTCAACCCCAGAAACCTCTGCACCGGCGCTCGACGAAGCCCCCGCGATGGGTTGATCGTCGATTGAAGGTCTTTCGGCCTTGCCTTCTTCCACCCTCAACTGATCATCACCGCCGACGTTACCATTACCGCCGTCACCACCGGAGTCCGCCATGGATGAGCGTGGGTAAGTGGGTTTGAGAGGAGAAGGGGAATGAGAGTGAGATTGGAGAGTTTTGTGAGGGTTTGAGAGACTTGGAGAAGTTTTAGAAACCCAGAATGGCGGTTTCAGTCGTCGAGTAGAAGTTTAAGAGACGAGAAACATTGTGTGGGCTGGATCTGGGCCGGATTTGGGCTCGGATCTTTCATATTTATGGCGCACGCAGGAAGTTAACTGGCGCACGCCAGTGGTTCTTGGGCCTGAGGCCCAATCTGCATTCCTGGATCAAAGTTATCTCAAGTCGGGGCCCAGGGCCACCCGATTATGTTGTGCCTCTCCTGGATGATGTTTCCCCAAGCAGAACTCGTCCAATTCAATCAACGACGATCCATCCGTCCAATTCAAATCAACGACGATCCGCTCGTCCAATTTCAAATCAACGACGATCCGCTCGTCCAATTTCAAATCAACGACGATCCGGTAGTCAATTCAAATCAAGCGACGATCCATGCGTCCAATTTCAAATCAACGACGATCCACTCGTCCAATTTCAAATCAACGACGATCCGGTCGTCCGAATTCAAATCAACGACGATCCACTCGTCCAATTTCAAATCAACGACGATCCACTCGTCAATTTCAAATCAACGACGATCCGGTCGTCAATTTCAAATCAACGACGATCCACTCGTCAATTTCAAATCAACGACGATCCACTCGTCCAATTTCAAATCAACGACGATCCACTCGTCCAATTTCAAATCAACGACGATCCACTCGTCCAATTTCAAATCAACGACGATCCACTCGTCCAATTTCAAATCAACGACGATCCACTCGTCCAATTTCAAATCAACGACGGTCCACTCGTCCAATTTCAAATCAACGACGATCCACTCGTCCAATTTCAAATCAACGACGATCTATCCGTCCAACTTCGAATTAATCGAATTCAAGATCAAGTTATCCCCAGAAGAGTCCGCCTCTTGTCCATTTTTCAAATCAGCGACGGTCTACCCGTCAGTCTCTTATCTCCCCGGCAGGTCGTCACTCTTTGCTCCCTAAGAGAGTCAACCATTTCCTCAATCATGCAGCAGTCCACATGGCCTGTACATTCTCAACAAATGACGATCTATCCGTCCACTCAATCAACCAGGTTCTTTAAAGATTACGCATCTTTCTTTGGCTCGTATGATTCTGTTCTGAGTGATCTGGAAATGGGTGTCTAGAAAACCTTTGACATTACTTGTACCAAAGCAATGGTATTCCAAGTGCTGTCAAAGGGGGGCTACTGTAGACACCCCATTCTGGACTGTTGGACTGTCCAGATAAGTTTACTTACGGTCTTTGCTTCCCGATGATGATTAATGGTCGAGAACCCTCAAGGTTGATGGTGTGTTTGAGCTCTGAGCGTCCCGAACCCTTTCAAAAACCCTTTTCAAACCCTTCGAGCCAGAACCAAATGGCCTCAGCAAAACCCTGCTTCGGCACGCCAATGATTGATCGAGCGTATACCGGTTCATTGCCACGTGTCGATCATCGGGCATCAAAGCACCATATACTGGCGCACGCCACTTACCTCTGGCGCCGCGCCACATATTGCCAGATCAAATCACCTTTTTGGGACCACTTGCCCGAGACTTTTGTGGCCATCCTGACGTGGTCTACAGTTCCCCGATGATTACATCGTTGAACGGTCTCCCTCTCTCCTACACCCTCCATCAAGGCAAGTCTCATGCATTCAATGCATGGAGGCTCCTTCTCCCTTGCCACCCCAAACAGCCCCTTAAGCCAGTCTGATCAGCCCTCCATCTCAGTCTATAAATACACCCTTTCATTTATTTGCAAAGGGTTCAACAACTTCAATGCTCTCTCTCTCTCTCTCTCTAGTTTTTCTTGTCTCCTCCTTTCATGCATTGAAAGAGTAAGCAAGCAACACACCACTCCACTGATCAGTCATACAACCTACATTTCCATCTTCCATTCAGCCATCCATCCATCTCAAGGTTCAAACCATCCATCAATCTCAAACCAAAGGTATACCACCTTGTGTTCTGGAATTTATTTCGACCTGAGGGGCAGTGAACCAGTGGTAATCAATACCAAGCCCGAGTTCAAAGCTAGCAAATAAAGCAATGTAGTGGAAAATCGATGTGGCGCCCGATCGTGCATGTGCGTCTTGATCATGGCTGCATGGCGAGGACTAGTGTGGGGATCAGATCATCCTCATTTCGATTTCTCTTATTTACGATCACCTTGAAGCATGCTAAAAATCGGTTTACTGCTTTTATATTTTAGGAATGTGTAGCTTATTATCTGTTTTAAGCGCTTAGTAAGGCCTGCAGGATCATACGGTCTGTTCGAACCGGAAGAAGCAAAGCCAAGCTTGCAGGATAGATTGACAATCGCGCCACGGCCATCCATGACCAGCGTGCGCCAGTGCTTCAAGTCCAGTGGCTGGCCCTTGTTTTGTTAGCTTAGATCGGGCCTTTGTTTAATTCCCCACTCTGTTTATGGGATCTTCAGTGTGTTTATTCTTGTTTGATTTCTTGCCTTCTAACCCTGAAACCGTATATATGTTGCTATATCAAGCTGCGTGGTTTGTCCTGGTGTGCCTTTGGTCCATTCCAGAGCCCGGAGGTTGAGCGAGATCTGTGAGTTGAGCTCACGAAGTCGCCCGATTATGGGTGGCGTCGCCGATTGTCTTGGCATGCATCGTCAAATCGGTGCATCTTGTCGTTAACTGCGCCACGGCGACTCGAGCGGCCGCACTCGATTTGTTCAAAACACTCACAGAAGTGCTTGTTCTCAATCTATTATACATTTGTTCATAATCCATACATTATATTTTGCCACATAAATACAATTTGTCATTTGTCAATCCCCATTAACTGTTTCCCCGCCCTAACTGGCTGAATAAATGATTAAAAGAGAGAAAAATGCAAATGTTTTACAAAATGCCTAAGTAGAGACCGATCTTCGGATTGGGCGAGAGGGGTGCCATAAAACCCTTCCCCTCTCGTAACCTGGCTCCCGAACCTCATATATCGAAGGTAACGACGGTCCAGTCTACAAGCCTTTTCAAATCAAACAAGCGTGAACAAAAACGTTTTCAAATCGGTTTCTTGGGTGTTTTCCGCAAAACCCGGGTGGCGACTCTCTCAAAATAGCATTTCGTCATGCTTTCAAACAAAAAGGGCGCAAACCTAACCCCCGCACGCCGAAAATGCGGGGATTTTCAGGGGCGTGTGCCCACACTTGGGTGACGGACCTTCAAACCCAGGTGGCGACTCTGTGTTTTTGCGAGCGCCTGCTTCTCCGCTCGCGCTCCCTCGATTACGGGCCCTTGCTTCGGGAAACGAAATTCCCGAAGGCTTGCGCTTTGGAATCCGGAAATTCCAGGGCATGCTGCCCACAGTGGCGACTCTGCTGGGGATAATCGAACTGATATTAATCCGTACTTAGAGTTTAATACATTTGTGAACAATCCCTTTAAAGTCTGTCAAAACGGTAAGTTTCGCGCTGCCGAAGGTTGGAATGGTGATTTAACAGGACCCCGTGTCCGGCCAATCTAATCTGGGATTTTTTCGATTGTTCACTTGCGTAGTTTCCTCTAAAGATGGACTAAATAAAGTGAGCCGAGCTTGAAAAGGCATTTTGTGATTCTTCTTCTTGTTAATCAATTTCTAGCATCTCATTTGCATCGATGTGGGATAAGTCTCGTTGGATCGTTTTGGCAATCCGGCACGATTTACCGGAGCCCGGGGACCCCGAATGACCAACAACCTTCGACGATGATGGGTCATGCTACCGTTTGACTGTTGCTCAGCGATATCGCGGGCAACGGGAGGTATATCTATGGCCCTAGTCCGAGGAACCCGTTACGAACCAAAACCGGCCTTTGCATATACGAAGCATTAGAACTCTCCAAACTAGGATAGGTACCTACAGGGTAGGATCTACTTGCATCTAACCCCATATACTGTCTACGTGTTATTGCTTTCCCTATCGTATGCACTGTACATACACTGTTTTGCATAGGAGCATGCTTAGGGCAGTTCTTTCTTTCGAGTTTGTCTTGCGCTGTCTAAGATGTTGTTGGACCCGATGAGGAGTCGTTCATTCTGTCGAATGTTCGTTGTCATTTCAAAGTCCTTAGTTCAATGAGACTTTGAGAAATCAAAATTTGCTAAATCCTCAGCTCATGCCTAATTGAGGATTCAGCCGACAATTAGGAACAACAAAGTATTGATGTTGTGTCACTGGCGCCACCCAGGTTGAAGTGCGTTGTCACTATACACCACATTGTTCAAGGTTAAGGTGTCATGTCATCAATGCCGAGTTGTTTCTAATTCAAAGTTGAATCTTCAAAAGGGATTAGACGAAGATTTAGTCTATTTTGACATCTTTTAGGATCTGTCGATCTACTCAAGGACACATCGCCGAAAAGAATTCTGAGGATTCTGACAACGTCTGAAATTCGTGAGGCAAACTCGTCTCTGGAACTGTACACACATACATGTTGTTCTGCGTAGGAGCATGTTTAGGGCGGCTTCTAGATTGTCTCTCGCTTTCGAGTTTGTCTTATGCTAATTTGGACACTGCTAGACCCGATGAAGAGTCATGCATCTCGATGGTGCATGTTGTTAATTTTTCAAATCCTTAGATCAGCGAGACTTGGGGAAATCAGACCTTATTAAATCCTTGGCTCATGCCCGGTTGAAGATTCAACCAAAAATAAGGAACCACAAAGTGTTGATGTCGTGATATTGATGTCATTTTGGTTATCGTGCGCAGCACGTACACCACCTCGGCTAACGCGCGTTGTCGCTAAAGCCACCCCGGTAAAGGTGTCATGTCATCAATGCCGAGTTGTTTCTAGTTCAAAGTCGAATCTTCAAAAGGGACTAGTCAAAGACTTAGTCTGTTTTGACATCTCTTAGGATCAGTTTGATCCTTTCAAAGGATACACCCTCGAAAAGAAATCTGAGGATTTTGGCAGCGTCCGAACATCATGAGACAGATTTGTCTCTAGTTCTAGAGTCTAGGGTTGACACCGACAACGACGCATACATTGCATTCTAATTGCTGCAGGAACACCACTGAGCTTTCACTTATTTTACTGTCTAGTTCTGAGCCATTGCACCGAGCAAGAGAGTACCGAAAGGAAGAGCCAAACCTACTTGGGAACGTCTTCAGAATCCGAGTCAAAGGTTGGTCAGGTTACAATCCCAATCCGTCACAACGGAAGGCTCTCCGCGCTTTTTATTGGCTGCTCTACAGTCAGGGTCACCACCGGTTATACAGGAGGGGCAACCAGCATCCCCATCTTCTGCATCGAGCACTTCTGAATCACCTACCATGTCAGGTCAGTCAGAGGTTCAACCACTTTCTCTGGAAGATATGCTCATGAACCTCCAGAACAGTATCACTGCGATGCAGCAAAAGGCCATCCAAACCGATGCTAACATCACTCGTCTCAATGACCTTATCAACACTCGTCTTCCACCTCCACTCGAAGAGGAAGGCGAGGACGACCAGGAGCAGCCTGTCTTGGTCCCAGATCCGAATCACGAGGGGCGTCTCATTGTTTAGCCCAACCCTAAGAAGGCTCGTGCGCCTGCTGCAAACCCGAATCTTGCGGGTAGGGAACTTGTTCAAAACCCTGACATAGCTGCTCTTATGGCCAAGATGGCAAAGTTAGAGGAATCCGTCACCAAATCTGAAAAGATCAGCACAAGCGGAATAGACTTGGATCGTCTTTGCCTGTACCCTAATGCTAAACTGCCAGACAAATTCAAAATGCCTGACTTGGTCAAGTTCGATGGGAGCGGTGATCCCAAGACTCATCTCTATGGCTATCATGTCGCCATGAAGCTACTCAAAGTAGAAAGTGAGGCCATGTCTCAGCTTTTCCCTCAAACTCTCTCAGGGCCTGCCTTCCATTGGTTTCTGTCGCTCGACATTTCCAAGAGAAAGACTTGGGAAGATATAGGGGCTGCCTTCATTGCTCAATACAACTACAACTCCCAGCTCAAGATGACTATTCGAGAGTTAGAATCCACGAAGATGGAAGCCAAAGAGTCCTTTGCGGATTTTGTTAAAAGGTGGAGAGCCAAAGCCGCTCTAATGATTGAGCGACCGAGCGAGAGGGATCAACTCCGCATTATCTCCCGCAACCTGCATCTCAACTATGCTAAGCATCTCGTGCTGGTTCAAGCATCTGCCAACTTCGAGACTTTCTTTGAATCTGGCCTGGCCATCGAGGATGCGCTGCAAAGTGGGATTCTGCCAAGAGGGGAGTCCTCTTCTTCCAATCCTCAGAAACCAAAGTCGAAGGCTTACTCTGGAAACAGTAGCACACTGTTTGGCGGTAGCAATTATGCCAGCACGGCTACAAGTGGGGATAACGCTGCTGCTTCCCCTAATCATACAACCGATGTCAATCAGGTTCAGAACACCCAAAGCTACCGGGCCCGAACCCAACCTCGGAGTTTCTCTGCTTTTGAGGCATCTCTATCCGCGGTGATGGAGAAACTTGTCAAGTCTGGGCATCTCAAACCTTTGACCCCAACTTCCCCTCCCAAAGTCTTACCTGCTGGTTATAATCCTAACCTCTTCTGTGCCTTCCACCAAATGCCTGGCCATCACACTGACAAGTGCTATCGTCTTCGACATGGATTCAAGATCTTATTGATGATGGCACGATCCAAGTTCCGCCAAAGCCCAACATTATTTCCAACTCCTTGCCTCAACACGGGTCTGACCCTCTGGATGGTCAGGTATCTATCAGCTCCACTCGAATCAACCCGAACTCCACCATATTCAACCCTAGCCACTATATCATCCCAGTAAATCAACCCAAACCCATCGTATCCATCCCGTCCGAGCCGGAGGTTAACATGATGGCTGTAAGTTGGGCAATAGAGGTTTTCACTGCCGACATCTGGTTTGATAGTGATGAGGGGCTTACAAATGAGAAGATTGACTAGCTGAGGTCCATTGATCAAAGGAGCATCGAGTAGGTTTGGTCGAGAAGCCAAAGGAAGCAGTGCTATTGCTTGGGCCTGACACCCATTGGATCCTACCTCTTTTGTAAAAGCTATGGGTAGCTTTTAAATATTGCGTTTTCAAAACCGCGTCTAGTTTGCATTGTCGATATGTCTGAGTTTGACACAGAGTCTTTTGCGTTTGTCTAAAAACTAGCTCTGAGTCGGAGTTCGTGCCTCTTGGCCCTCCACGTCGTAGCTTTTGTTTCAAGTCTTGAGTCTGCTTTACTTGCAAACCCCAGGGGTTTTTATGATATGCATTGTCTTGTTTCTTAGTACTTCGATGGCTTTTGAATAAAACTGTGTCGACCCTAGCGACGGAGGGATAGATTTCGATGGGATCATCCACAAGGAGTTCCCTCGCCGAAAGGAAAGACAAAAGGCATGCTCAGCCTATTAAAAGAAGAAGTAATTTTCAATAAACTTGAAAGACAAGTATAACCTCCCGAAAGGTTCAAAGTTGGTCCAAACACTGCCCCAAAAGAGCATTGCGCCCGGTCAAACAGGCTCAAGAATTCATCGACGTCTTGGCGTGGTCTCACAAAAGACGCACCTGGCGTTGATCCTGAGAAAAAGAAGTATCAAATCCTCCTGCTACCGGGTGCCAAGCCAGAAAGTAGAAGCTCAGAAGGCTTTGGGCCTTTCATTATGTTTAAAAATAGCAACAGTGACATTCCGTCAAGTACAAATGAGAAAGTATAAACATGGCCCGGAGCGAGGCATTTCCAACCGAAGTGCGCTGGACCTTGCATTATCAAAGTCATTCTATTTGGGGCTGTGGTCAAAGATCGTCGACCTCGACGGCAACAAATTCAATACCATGGTCAACCTGGATCAATTCAAAAGCAACTTTTCCCTGAGAGAAGCTCGTTGGGCTGAAAACCCCAAGGGTGGGCAGTTCCAAGCAAAAGTTAGAGCAGCCTGCTAGCCCGAAAACCTATGAAGGGGGTCTAGGCAAAAGTAATAGGCAATATTCGAAAGCTCGCTAGACCGAAGACCCGACTGGGCGGTACTAGGCAAAAGTTAGAGCGCAAAAGGAGAGGTAAACACACGAGTGAACCTTAGCCTGAACTACGTTTTGACCTGATTCCCTAGCTTGGGATACGTAGGCAGTCTCTCTTTGAGACTCGGTCACAAATCTATCAATTGGATCCATGGTTGACATTTTAGTACACATCAAAGGTCGAAGAGGATCGAAGATCAAGCTGCGATGAAGGAATCAGAAGGGGGAAAACCTTTGCCTTTCAATTTTATTGCAAACTGCTATTTCTATTACAGGCTGAGCATAAGTCTTAAAATATTTGAAGCATCAAAAACAGAACGAAATGCTAGAAGCCTAAATGGCTCACAGTTTATTCTAAGTTCAGCGAGGTCTGGTATGAGCAGCTGCAGCCTCGCGTGCGTGCTTTTTCAACTCCAGCAGTAGCCTGCTACTGCCCTCGAATGTTGTTCCACGGGCTTTTGCCAAGTCTTGTCATACCATGCAAGTCATATGAAGTTAATGTGACTGCACGGGGGTGTCGGTTTCAGTCCGGGCCTATATGAGTCATCTTTTGCGTCTTATGTCCATCTTTGCGGCATTTTTCTAGTTTTTCAATCAATTGTCATGTTGAGATGTTTTTCTTAATTTTGTTTGTACAGGTCTTTGTACTTTTTGCGCTTTCGTAAGTGTCAGTTTCATCTGTTCAGGAATGTTGTGAGTTTTGGCCGCTTAATGCCCAAAATTTCATTGTGTTCTATGTGTCTAAGGGTTCGCATTGTACCCTGGGACTCTTTCCCCCTTTTCGTTTGAGCTAGGCGAGTCTGTATATGTGCGCATGTCTGTGTCAATTCAGGTCACCTGTCAATGCAAATTAGATATTAGCGGCTAGAAAGTGCAATTTTTACATGTGCTACCCTAGCTCCTGTAATCCACAAGCTGTGGAAATCTCATAAGCAGCAAGGGTATCTCGGCCCAAGGCTAAACAAAGCATTTCTAGGGCACGTCGCCCAAGCATTGAAGAGAGGGCACACAAGCCCAAATTCGTCAACTGGGGCATGCCAGCCCATTCAGCGTCTATCTATCTGGGTGCGCATCTCAGAAGTAACTGGCAGTACAGTAATGGGGCTCAGTGGTAATCCTTAGGCGTCGTTGTCCTCCTAGGAGCCGCCCTTAGCTTGCATCTGCATTTTCAATTTCGTATACATCATTGCATATTGTGTATATTAAATGTTGAAGCAGGAAGATGGTCCAGCATGGTTGCCGTCATACAGATTTGGTTTGCCGAAGGATGCGATGCAATCTCCTGCGGTTTTGTTATCATTGGTAAGAGGATGCGATGGAAATCTCGATAACACGCGAGTAGTTTTGCCGAAGGATGCGATGCAATATCATGCGGTGGTGTTAGCGTTGGTTAGTGGATGCGATGGAAATCTCACTAACTCTCGATTGGTTTGACGAAGGATGCGATGCAATCTCCTTCGGTTTTTTTATCGTTGGTTAGTGGAGGCTTTGGAAATCTCCCTAAGTCTCGATTTGGTTTGCCGAAGGATGCGATGCGATCTCCTGCGGTTTTGTTATCATTGGTCAGCGGATGCGATGGAAATCTCTCCTGTCCAATTCTCGGTTCGTAAACCAAAGGATGCTATCCTGCGGAGCCGTTTCAACGACAGCCGATCTTGTCAAAGTTCCCCAGCGGTTGTCAACACATTGATCTTCTCGTCCGCATTCACGACAGCCGATCCTGTCAAAGTTCCCCAGCGGTTTGATCAATCAGCACATTGATCTTCCCGTCCGCCTTCATGGCAGCCAGTCCTGTCAAATCCATCGATGGCAATCATTGTATCGTCCGCATTCAGCCACAACGACGATCAGATTATCGTCCAATGGTCTGTTCATCCGCAACTGATTGTTCCCCAAGAGAGTCCGTCTTGGCCTGTCCTTAACGACAATCACCCTCAGTCTAGCCGCAAGTGCATCTTCCAGCAGGCTTATTGCTCTGTCTCGGATGGTCTTTGATAAGGAGATTGGCTTTGATTCCCAACAGATGGAATTTAACCTGCCTGACACGACCTACCCGTGTTTGTTGGAATACTTTGTGCCGAGGATAGCTTGATCCCCAGCAACGACGGCCTGTCCCGTCCAAATCTGCAGCGACAGCCTGTCCTGTCCAAAATCGATCAACAAGCGGCGATGCAATCGTCCACTTCTACTTCCATCCCCAGCGACGGTCCGTCCGTCCATTCAAAACCACTCAGGTTCTGTAAGCATGCTTGTCTACTTTACGATGTTCTGCTCTGGATTGCCTTGAGGGGTGTCTAGAATTCTTTGACGTTACTTGTACCAACTCAATGGTGCTCCAAGTACTGTCAAAGAGGGGCTACTGTAGACACCCCAATCTGGGCTTCCAGATTAGTTTACTTATGATTTTTGATTCCCCGATGATGAAACGGATCAAGAACACCTCGGGAATGATAGGTGTTTGAGTTTTGAGTGTTTGAAGCCCTTGAACCTAACCTAACCTAAGCCACTTCCAAAAGCCAAACCCTACTGACCCGCGCCAGGGCCCAATCATCCTGCGCCAGGGCGCACCATCGCGCGCCAGACTCACTCCATCGCGCGCCAGGGCGCACCCTCACGCGACAGACTGACTCCTTCGCGCGAGAGTCAGCCTGGGTCAAAGTCAAAGATTTGACCGTTGACCCACGCTGGGCGACAATTTGTCTCACTCGGCGATGGTCCCATTCCATCGCGCGACGGTCCCAAACTTGTCTCGATCACCTTTATCAGCTGGGAAGACTTAGCCATGAAGTAACCCACAACCTGAACGTCTCTTTGCCGGATCTACCTCCCCCTCTCCATTTATGGAATGTGCTAACTCTATAAATACCCCCATTTGTTCACTTTCAAAGGGTTAACAAAAATTGGCATTCAAAGGCTTACACCTCAAGAACAAAGCTTGTTCTTCCTCCTCCATCACTCAAATCCCCTTTTCACCTCAACTCAACTCAAAATTCAAACACTTTTCAAACCAAAAGCCGAAGGTATAGCTTACCTTTGTTTTGCTCTCTGTTCTGATCTCTGAGGGGAACTGGCAGGGCCAAGGCTGGTAATCAATACAAGTCCTGGCCCTAAAGTCCGAAATACAAGAATCCGTGCCAAGCACTCCCTCGCGCGATAGACTTACACACGTGCGCGACAGTCCACTGTCTCGCGCGACAATCCTCGTGGGGTTTGGGGTGCTGGTTATTCTTGTTTTATCATGTTATTCATTGTTTTGAAGTATGATAGGCCTTTTAGCTCACTGCTCAGCATGTTAAAACACATAGACTAGCTTTTCTTGCTTATTTACTTTGTTGGAATGCTTCTGGGTTGCATCTGGACCTGTACCAGAGCTCAGAGCATGCAAAGCAGTTCCTGAAATCGGCCGGGACACTCGCGAGGACTCACTGCCTCGTAGCGATGGTCCTCTGAGTCGAAGAATCGCCCTTGCATGAGCAGCTTGGCCCTTGGCCTTTGTTTTGATACCCCCACTATTTAGGGGTTGTATTTCAATTTGTTTAGCTCCTGTTTATAATAATTAGTAATAATTATTTACTTTCAGTACCTATTAACTGCTTGGTTTGCCTCCTGGGTGTGCACTGGTCCTTCCAGAGTCCAGAAGGGGATAAAATTCAACCCGTGGTGAGGCATGAATCCTCGCGCGAGGGAGTAGGTGTATCGCGCGATGGTCCTCTTTGCATGCGCGTAGATCCATGCATGCAAAGGTGGCTGTCATGTGTGATACACTCATTCCATGAGCAGCTTGGTTTATTTCTGATCAGGGGTTAAGTTTTATCCCATTTTCATATTTTGCCATCCATCCATGCTGTATTCAATCACATCTTGCAAAGTGTTACAGTCTTAATCCCCGATTAACTGTTCCCCCGCCCTAATTGGCTTAAAATTGGTTAAAGAAGAATTCGAATCACAAAAATTTGCAAAATGCCTAAGTAGAGACCGATCTCCGGATTGGGCGAGAGGGGTGCCTTAAAACCCTTCCCCTCTTGTAACCTGGCTCCCGAACCCAGATATGGTTATGACGGACTGGTTCCTTCACTTTTTCAAATCAAATAGCGCGGCAGGTGCTTCGAAATACGGTTCCTTGGGTGACGGACCTTCAAACCCAGGTGGCGACTCTGTGTTTTTGCGAGCGCCTGCTTCTCCGCTCGCGCTCCCTCGATTACGGGCCCTTGCTTCGGGAAACGAAATTCCCGAAGGCTTGCGCTTTGGAATCCGGAAATTCCAGGGCATGCTGCCCACAGCTGGCTATTGAAGGATATGGGAGGTATGATTTCAAACCTGTCTTTTGCTCATTTTCCCACGCTTCTTTTGATTATGCACATGCTGATTTCTGATGCCTTGACTGTTTGAAAACCTGCAGCTGTGGGCCTATGAGGTGCTGAGGATGTTTAGGCCGGAGAATAAGTGTCAGGATTTGAGGACCTTACCACGCGCCATGGTTTGGGGGCCGCTTCATGTGGGCAAAAAGAAGACGACAAGCGATCCGGCGAGCCATCTGGCAGCCTACCGAGTTTTCCTTGACGAGTTGTCGGGCTCTCAGGTAAGAAATCAGTTCTGTTTAAAGCACATGTCCTTGAATTGCTTTAATGCTGTCGCTGATATCCTTTTCCTTGGCTTTTGACTTTTGATCAGGTGGAGTGGGACCCGTGGAGAATTGCCGAGCCGGAGCCAGAGTACATTGCCTGGAGCAAAGTGGTGACGGTGAGCCGGGTACTGCTAGAATCTGCTTGCGGATGGCAGTGGTACCTGGGTGACCGTGTGACGAGGAAGTCTTTGGAGGCAGACGAGTTCATAGTTCCCGGGTCACTTCCACCTCGAGCGTCCCATACAGGCTTGTACACTCTCGGAGAGTTGCGGCGCTTTACGGTTCCTGCAGAGCTTTCCCGCTTTCTGAGGGTAGGGCGTGACTACGCCATATACCGGAGGGATCACCTGGCAGGCCCACTTGGGGTGGTAGAGCATATGGCCGTGCGTTCCGAGGCCTTGGAGGCTGGGCAGGAGAGACGTGGCCAGGGAGGCAGAGCAGCTCGTTCCAGGGAGCGGAGCGTATACGCAGAGGCGACAGGGCTCCCTCGGCTTTCGTGGACACTGGAGGTGCGGGACGCACAGGGAGAGGCTGCTGTGGTTCGCTTCGAGCCAGCCAGGACAGAGCCAGCGCAGATCGAGGGATCGGTATAATTTCCTTTCAGCTTTGTCATTTGCTTTACATCACATTTGAATTATACTCTTGCTGAAATCCGACTTTGATCCCATCCGTATTGCAGGTGCCGATAGAATGGGCAAGGGAGGCCGCACGCTTGATGCTGGTGATGGAGAAAGAGTTTCATAAGATAGCGAGAAGTACCCCTTTGCAGCTGCACTACCCACCGGCAGATCCAACACCGACTGCACAGCCTCGGGTATACATCCAGAATACTTTGAGCAAATAGATGCATGTTTGATACAATGCCTGTTGGATATACCTACTCTTGACACCTGTTTCAATATTCGACATACAATATATGCACAATATGTATACTGAAATGCTTAAATTGAATTGACAATGCAGGGACGCGCTAGGGCGGCTCCTAGGCGGAAGACAGTGAGGGCTGCCCCACAGAAGGGCAAGGGCAAGGCACCTGCTACAGCTCAGCGCCAGACGAGCGCTATGCAGCCTGAGACCAGAGGAGTGGTGACTGCCTCAGCTAGCGAGCCGGAGCAGTCCCGCAGAGTCCTAAGGAAAAGGACTGGAGACAAGAAGCTGCCTGAGGGACCCTCGAAGAAAAGGAGACAAGAGGAAGAAGAAGAAGAAGAAGAAGAAGAAGAAGAAGAAGAAGAAGAAGAGCCGGTGTCCCTCAGCAGCGGATCTGACTCTGCCAACGATCCGAGATTTCGATTCACTCCAGGGGACCTAGCCGCGGCTGCGCTGAGCGAGGAGGACAGCGAGAGCGATGGCATCAATCCCGAGGACTTTTCTGACTGAGGGCTATCACTGAGCTTCAGTTACTTTACCGTCTAGCTTACTTTGATACTTGATACATTAGTACTCCAGCACTTTGATACGTTGATTTTGAGATGAGGCCTGCGTGCCTTAGGTTTCTGGGCGGATGTGCCCCACATACTTTGATTTGCTTGCTTGGGCCGTCGTGCCATTACGTACATTAGTACTGCTTTCGATACTTGAGGTACTATGCTATAGGATGGTATAATATAACTGCATTTTCTGTTTATTAAATTCCTTTTGATAAGAAAAATTGGCAAAGGAAAGGAATAAACCGTCCACCAAACTAACATGCATTGACAAACAGCCTGAATCGACACATGAGTGCTAAAGTATGCACAAACTGACTTAGCTCGAAAGAAATGGATAGAAAAAGTCCCAGGATACGCTCCGTGTCCCCCAGGATACGAGGATACGGGAAAATATTAAGATTTTGGGCGTTAACGTGCCAAAACTCAAAATCCTATGAGACAAAGGAAACTGACACTTCTGTAGGGCTGTAACAGCACACAATGATTTGTACAAGTTGACGGATTTGAGAAAAATGCCCGGATACGGCCCAAATACCCAAAACTAGAGAAAAATACCGCAAAAACGGGTATAAAATGCAAAAGATGACTCGATTATAGGCCCGAACTGAAACCGACACCCCCACACAGTCACATTAGGCTCATGTAAGCTGTATGGCATGACAAAACCTGGCACAAGCTTCCGAATTGGATTTTGATCTTCCGTATCCCCTTTCGATGCGGATACGGGCCGTTGGAGGCCCAAAACCTTCGTTGAGCGCGACGTTTGGAGTTCAACGCTTCGACATAGTCCCAGATACCATTTAAGACTTGTACCGACCCTCCATACAGCAAAACAAGACTCGGAATTGAAAACGTGCATCGGTTGGCAGTAGCTGCTGCAAACTGGTTTTGGTGCAGGTCTCTCTGGCGTGCGCCAGTGGTTCAGTGGTGTGCGCCAGTGGTTCACTCTACTGGCGTGCGCCATCAGTTTGGTAGCGTGCGCCAGCCAGGCGTGCTCCAGACCCACTTGTCTGGCCAACTGTCCTTTCCTGGGTACTCCCTTGTCTTCACCTACACACGTTTTAGACACGGTTTCTGTAACTTCAGGGGGCAGTGTCCTTCTCTGCAAAGGCCCTTCTAAGCCAACGGCTACTTTTAACGGTAATATGAGAATGAGATGCACTATGCTGGCCTATAAAAGGCAGAACGCACAATGCTGAATTCATACAGCCCCATTACACCGCCGCAGTATAATTTCTTCATTCAATCTTTCCCACTATTCCCAGATGGAAAACCCGATTCCCACATTGATCAGGCCTTGGCTAACCGAATTCTTGAGCATGGATTGGTTAAATTTCCGATACCACGGCCTCGCTTCATTTCGTTACCTTCGACACGTGCCGCTCCGTCCGGCACTCTTGAGGGCTGCTCTTCGGTTCTGGGATCCAGACGTCCACGTCTTCCGCTTTGGTTACGACGAGATATGTCCCACAATCGAGGAGTTCCATGCATACCTCCAAACTTATGTGTCTCCCACACTCGTGGTTCCTCCTTACCAAGTAAGCATGCCGGGTCTGCTGGCATCCTCTCTCGATATCTCTCGAGGTTTGGCCAACACCATTTTGGAGGGCGGCCAAATTAACATTATGCAGTTGATCGCTAGATACAGCCCGAAAGGCGACTTGGAGGATGACGCTGTGCAGGCCCGGTGCTGCTTCGCTCTGGTGATTTGCCTGTTGGCAGCGTACTTGCTCGTTCCTGCCGACGGAAGGGTCAGCCCTTTGCTGGTGAGCGTGGCCACTCAGATGGCGGATCGGAAGAATGTGATCCCTTTGGTTCTTTCGGAGACTCTCTTGGGGTTAGATTTGGTGTATACTGGCCAATCCAACACTTTTAGCGGGAGCCCACTTCTGCTCCAGGTTAACTCACTCAGCTCACCTTTTCCTGGTTTTCGCACATTCTCATTTTACCTCGACTCTCGGCTTTAGGCTGTTTATGGGTTTCTTACTTGTTTTGCTGCTCGGGCCTTATCTGGCTTCTCACTTGTCTTTTCACTCATGTAGTTATGGTTATGTGACAAGTTGGGTCTGCTGCATCCTCCGATGGACGGCTGGAATCTGTTCCCGAAGCGGATCCACCAACGGGAGATGAGGTATCCCGAGATGGATCTGGAGGAATGGTATGCCTTCCTGCAGCAAGTGCAACCCGATGAAGTCGTCTGGAGGTGTCCTTGGATGGAACTCCCCAACATGACTCTCCATTGCGAAGGTTTCGACAGAGTGGTGATCGCGGGACTGACTAGCTTCACCTTCTACATTCCCGGCCGTATCCTCCGCCAGCTGGGCGTTTCACAGGAGAACACCCGTGTCAGTACTGATGGTTTCCGTGTTCCCAATTTCACTGCCCAAACTCTCAACGGCTACAAAAGGCGCTGGGGCTTTAGGGTGTTTCAAGGAGAAATGCCGGATTTCACCACACGACTAAGGAAAAGCTATAAACAATGGCTGAGAGCAGAGGTGCATGCAAGGGAAAACATCGACTGACTCGGACTACTTTGTTGTGCTTAGAATAAGCTGTGAGCCATTAGGCTTCTCAAGCATTTTGTTCTGTTTTTATGCTTAACTATTTTTAAGGTTTCATGCTCAGCCTATGTAATAGAAATAGTAGTTCGCAATAAAATTGAAAGATGAAGAGTTTCCCCCTCCTGATTCTCTGATAACATGTTGACTTGTCCCCGACTTCCGTGCGACCTTTGATGTTGCTGCCAGATTGTGCAACCATGGATCAGGTTGATAGAGTGTGACCGGGTCTCAAGATGAGACTGCCTACGTATCCCTTTTCGGGGAATCAGGTCAGAACGTAGTTCAGGCCAAGGTTCGCTCGGGTGTTTTACCTCTCCTTTTTAAGCTCTAACTTTTGCCAAGAGCCGCCTTTTCAGGTTTTCGGTCTAGCGAGCTTTCGACTTTTGCCTATTTATTTTTGTCTAGACCGCCTCCTTAGGTTTTCGGTCTAGCAGGCCTGCTCTAACTTTTGCTTGGCACCGCCCACCCTTGTGGTTTTCGGCCCAACGAGCATCTCTCAGGGGTAGAAGCGCTTGAGTTGATCCAGGTTGACTAGGGCACTGAATTCGTTGCCGTCGAGGTCGATGAGCTTGGCGGCTCCTCGAAATGATGGTCTTGATAATGTAAGGCCCTGAACGCTTCGGTCGGAACTTCCCACGGACATCAAATACTGGGGCCCGGATCTCCTTTGTAACCATATCTCATTCGACTAAGCCCCTGGATTTCACCTTCTTGTCAAACGCACGGGCGATTCGACGCTGATACCCTTGCACATGATACAGAGCACGGAGCCTTCTTTCATCAAACAGCAGCAGCTCTACAAATCTCCCGCTCAGCCATTCAGATTCCTCGAGACCACTCTCAGTCATGACCCTCAAAGATGGAACTTCAAGCTCGATGGGAGGCACTGCCTCCATCCCGTAGACCAAGGAAAACGGAGTTGCACCAGTTGAAGTACGGATCGACGTTCGATATGCCCAGAGTGCCAGCGGCAGCTGTTCATGCCAATCCCTTGCAGATTCAGCAATTTTCTTGATAATTGTCTCGACATTCTTATTGGCGGCTTCGACTGCTCCATTTGTCTGTGGACGATAGGTTGTAGAATGGTGGATCTCGATGCCGAATTCCTCAAAAAGCTCCAGGACCCTTCCTTTGAAATGACTCCCGTTATCTGACACGAAAGCTTGAGGGACACCATACCGGTAGATGATGTTCTTTCGAATGAACTGGGCGACCTGAACCGTTGTCAAAGTCTTGTAGGACTCAGTCTCGACCCACTTAGTGAAGTAATCTATCGCCACCAGTATGAACTTGTGACCATTCAAAGCGGACGGTGTGATCATGCCAATAACGTCAATGCCCCACACAGAGAAAGGCCAAGGCGAAGTCATGCCATACAACTTGGACGCAGGAACGTGCTGCAGATTGGCATGAATTTGACATTTGTAACAGCGCCGCACATAATCAATGCATTAAGACTCCAGAGTGGACCAGTAGTAGCCCTGCTTGAGGATCTTCCTGGCAAGCATAACACCACTCATGTGAGGACCGCAGACTCCTTCGTGAATCTCCTCCATGATCCTTGTTGCTTCAGCCCCATTGACACACAGCTTGTGCATTCCACAGTGAGACCTTCGGTACAACTTCCCTCCACAAATAATGTACTGGGCGGCCAAACGCTACAAAGCAACTTGATCTTTTCTTGTAGCCCCAGCGGGAAACTCCCCGCGCTCGACAAAATTTCAAATATCATGGTACCAGGGCAGGCCATCATCGACATCATTAATGGCATTGATATACTCATAGGCGGGCAGGTCTCTCTGTTCAATCACAATCGGCCGCAACTTGACCCCTATCGGAAGTTCGATCATTGAAGCCAAAGTCGCCAAGGCGTCGGCGAACTGATTCTTCAATCGTGGAATATGGGTGAAAGCCAACTTATTGAAATGAGGAATCAGTTCCTCCAACTCTCGGTGATAAGGCTTCAGCTTTTCCTCGCGAACCTTCCAGTCCCCATTGGCTTGAGACACCACCAGATTTGAATCCCCGATCACTTCTAGCTCCTCGACCCCAAGAGCAATAGCAGCCTCCATCTCGACGATACAGGCCTCATACTCGGCTTGGTTGTTAATGACGTCGAAGTTTAGCTTGAAAGCGAGCGGAATATGAGCATCGGAGGGCGTGATCAACAACACTCCGATCCCAAAACCTTTCTGATTCGCAGCTCCATCAAAATAGAGCGTCCACACTTCCTCGACTACCATTAGCACATCCTCATTAGGGAAAGTAAAGTCTACATCCTCTGGCTCGTTGATTGGATGATCTGCCAGAAACTCAGCCACAGCACGGCCCTTTACGGATTTCCTTGTAACATATTGGATTTCCTTGTAACAAGTCAGGAGGTACTTCATCTATAGCCATGACGAGGCAGTCATCTTCAAGTGCAACGCAAGGACGTGGCTCCGTAGCGGGCACAATGTTGTCGGTGGGATCACTTTCATGATGGAACTTGCGAACCACTTCTGAAAGCTTGTCTACTAGAGGGCTGAAGGATCCAAGTTGGCGGCGTTCATTGGGGATGACCTCCCCGTCAACATAGAATGCCAGGTATGCCTCATCTACACCATCTTTGGCTTTGGCTGGCTCCAAGTGAAAGTTCTGATCCCATGCTAGCTGGGCAGCGGTAGGTTGTGGATCCCAAACGTACTCCTCTTCCTCGGGGACAACAGGCTCGGGCTGATAAAAGAGCATGAATAAAGAGAGACCGTCCAGAGGGTCTGCTCGCGCTGCCTCCCATTCTTCTTCCAACTGGTCGATCCAGGCTTGATCAATTTGCGGTGCTGCAGGAAATCCCAAGTGGTAGCGCTCAGTGCAATCGTTGCTAAGTTCCATCCATTCCGCCATTTTATCTTCCATTTCCCAACCTACAGCCAGCATATTGACTTCGGGTTCCACAGGGGCAATTACAACAGGCTTAGGGTTGTGCTCTGCGGTTATATGGTCAGTGGGGTTGAATATGGTGGAGTTGGGAGATATAGTGGAGCTGAGGGATATGTGGTTTATTTGTTGGTTGTGTTGTGGTAGGGAGTTGGAGATGACATTGGGTTTAGCAGGTGGGGTTGGAAGAGTGCCGTTTTCGACCAGATCCTGTATCGCATGGCGAAGACGATAACAGGAGTCAGTGTGATGGCCAGGCTGTTGGTGGTAAGCACAGAAGACATTGGGGTTGTGGCTAGGGGATAGATTTGGAGGAAGTGGGGTTGGCGTCAAGGGTCGGAGATGACCGAACTTGACCAGTTTCTCCAAGACCGAGGAAAGTGGAGCCTCGAAATTGGCAAAAACACGAGGTTGACTGCGGTTTCGGGTCCTTTGAGGGGTTTGGACTTGGTTGATGTCGGCAATGTGGTTGGCGGAACCCTGTATGGCAGTGTTGTGGCTGGCAGTTGCTGCGTTGGCATAGTTGTTGGCACCGAAAAGGGCAGTGCTGTTTCCAGTGTAAGCACGAGGCTTGGCTTTCGGAGCTGCGGCAGAGGAAGATGCTTCCGTTCTTGTCAGAACCCCAGTTTGAAGAGCCTCTTTAACAGCTAGATCAGAATCAAAGAAAGTCTCCCAATTTGCACCTTGCACCAGCACAAGGTTCTTGGCAAAATCGGGCAGCAGGTTACGGGAGATGATACGGATCTGGTCCTTCTCACTGATACGATTGGTCATGAGGGCTGCCTTGGTCCTTCACCGCTTGATGAAATCCGCAAAGGACTCCTTTGCAGTCATCTTGGTCGACTCAAGCTCTCGAGTGGTCATCTTGAGCTGAGCATTGTAGCTGTACTGGGAGTTAAAAGCGGTACCGATGTCTTCCCAGGTTCTTCTTTTGGCAATGTCGAGAGATAGGAACCACTGAAATGCTGGACCAACCAAAGTTTGAGGGAACAGTTGAGCCATGGCATCTTCCTCCACCCCATGGAGTTTCATGGCACTGTGATAGGCCCCAGCAGGTGAGTCTTGGGATCTCCAGTTCCATCAAACTTCACGAAATCAGGCATCTTGAACCGCTCAGGTAGGCGAGTGTTCGGGAAAGGACAGAGACGGTCCATGTCTAGGCCACCAGCGCCCAGTCTCTTGGATTTAGTGACAGATTCTTCGAGTTTCGCCATCTTGGCGATCAGAGCAGCTATCTCAGGGTTTTGAACAGGATTTTCAACTTGGGGAATGTCCTCAGCCTCAGCTTCGGGATTTGGCCTTTCTCCGCCACCGCCAGCCGCAGCCACTAAAGGAAGACGTTCTTCGATTAGCGTGCGAAGATCAGTCATGGAAGCATCGGCCTGATCAGCCCTCCGCTGCATGGCAACCATGTTTCGTTGGATGTCAGCCAAGATAGTAGCCAGATTCGGGGTTTCGGCCATGACCACAACCTCGGCCTTGACAAGTTTCGGAGATGATGGTGGAGATGGAGATGGAGAGGCTTCGTGTGGAGTAGTCGGCGGCGAATCCTCCCTTGACAGTGTACAACCCGGAGCTTCCGTTGTGACTGACTGAGCAACAGACCCACCCAAATCTTCTTCCAGACAGACTCGGCGGATGGACCCAAGTAGGTTTGGCTCTTGATCTCGGATCCTTGATTTGACAGTGCACGGGCTAGACAGTAAAGTAGAAGAGCTCAGTGACAGCCTGCAACAATTTATTTTAAAAGAGATGAAAGAAAGGGAAACGCTCGTCGTCAGTGTCCTCCTAGACTCTGCACCTAACAAGCAAGTCCATCTCGCGACGTTTTAGGACGTCGCTGTAATCCTCGGATTTCTTTTCGACAGTGTATCCTTATTTGAATCGACTAAGACTAAAAGATGTTGAAACAACCTAAGCCTTCGGCTACCCCTTTCTCAAAGTTTCAAAATTTGGAATGGAACAACTTGATGCGAACGTCGTGATACCATGACCAAAATGGCGTAAGCAGCACTGTGCCGGAGCCTTGAATGATGTAAGTGTTTAGCACTTGTAACCGGAACGGTGTAAGCATCATGTCATGCCTCTTGTTGTTCAAGGATTTCTTGTTTGAAACTTTGATGGGGTTTAGACAAGGACTTAGAAAGTCTTGATATCTTGAAGGCCTATTGATTCAAGGAATCTGAAAGGTTAACAACGCGTATCATCAAGATGCACGACTCGTCATCGGTCCAAATGCCATCCTAATAGGGACGAGATAGATTTGCCAGATAGACAGACCTAAAAGCCGCCCTAGCATGCTTCTACGCAGAACGTTATGAATGTATGTACAGACATGCGATAGGAAAAGCAGCAACACATAGACAGTTTATGGGGGTTAGATGCAAATAATCCTATCCTGCAGGTTCCTGTCTTAGGTTGAAAGATTCTAGTGCTTTGTACGCATGGAGAGGCCGGTTTTGGCTTAAGGGGGTTCCTCTGACTAGAGCCGTGGCATACCTCCCAAAGCAATGCGTGCAGCAAAGCAATGGTCGAACGGTATTACGACTCATCATCGTTCAAGGTTGTTGGGCGTTCGAGGACCCCGGGCTCCAGTAAACTGTGCCGGTTACCCAAAACACCGCAACGGGGCTAAATATCACCGATGCAAATGGAGAGCGCCAAAGAATGATTTTGAGAGAGAGAAACGCAATGTTTAAAAAAATGCTTTTTTTTTTTCAAGTTTGGCTCACTTTTATTAATTAAAACTTGGAGAAAACTACACAAGTGAACAATAGTAAAGCCCCAGTCCGGATTGGTCAGATGTAGAATCCTGTTACGTTACCATTCCGTTCTTCAGCAGCGCGGAGCGTACTGTTTGGACAGGCTTTTTGAAAATTGTTCAAGTATGTATTAATTTCCAAATTTCAATCAATGCAATGATCCCCAGCCGAGTCGCCACTGTGGGCACACGCCCCAAAAAATCCCGCATTTTTAGTTTTTGCGAAAAGTTCGGTTTGCGCCCTTTTGTTTGGAAGCATGACGAAATGCTGTTTTGAGAGAGTCGCCACCCGGGTTTTGCGGAAAGTACCCAAGAAACCGATTTTTAAAACGCTTTCGTTCACGTTTGTTTGATTTGAAAAAGGCCTGTAGACTGGACTGTCGTCATCTTCGATATCTGAGGTTCGGGAGCCAGGTTACGAGAGGGGAAGGGTTTTATGGCACCCCTCTCGCCCAATCCGAAGATCAGTCTCTACTCAGGCATTTTGTAAAACATTTACATTTTTCTCTCTTTTAATCATTTAATTAGCCAATTAGGGCGGGGAAACAGTTAATAGGGACAAATAATTGTATTACATGGCACAATGTGATGTATGGGTTATAAACAATGATAATAGATTAAGAACAAGTGTAGACACCCCATTCTGGACTGTCCAGACTAGTTCATATGCGTTTTTTTTTTTGTTTTGTTTCCCCGATGATGATTAATGGTCGAGAACCCTCAAGGTTGATGGTGTGTTTGAGCTCTGAGCGTCCCGAACCCTTTCAAAACCCTTTTCAAACCTTTCGAGCCAGAACCAAATGGCCTCAGCAAAACCTTGCTTCGGCACGCCAATGATTGACTGACGCACGCTGGTTCATTGCCACGTGTCAGTCATCGGGCATCAAAGCACCATATACTGGCGCACGCCACTTACCTCTGGCGCACGCCACATATTGCCAGTCAAATCACCTTTTCGGGACCACTTGCCCAAGACTTTTGTGGCCATACGGCGTAGTCTCTGATTCCCACGATGATTACATCGTCCAGAACGGTCTCCCCTCTCTCCTACACCTCCATCAAGGCAAGTCTCATGCATTCCAATGCATGGAGGCTCCTTCTCCTTGCCACCCCAAACAGCCCCTTAAGCCAGGCTGATCAGCTCCATCTCAATCTATAAATACACCCTTGCATTTATTTGCAAAGGTTCAACAACTTCAATGCTCTCCTCTCTCTCTCTCTAGTTTTTCTTGTCTCCTCCTTTCATGCATTGAAAGAGTAAGCAAGCAACACACCACTCCACTGATCAGTCATACAACCTACATTTCCATCTTCCATTCATCCATCCATCCATCTCAAGGTTCAAACCATCCATCAATCTCAAACCAAAGGTATACCACATACATTGCGGAATTCATTTCGACCCACGAGAGCAGTGAACCAGTGGTAATCAATACCAAGCTGAGTTCAAAGCTAGCAAATAAAACAATGTAGTGGAAAATCGATGGCGCGCCCGATCTTTCATGTGCGTCTTGATCATGGTGCATGGCGAGGACTAGTGTGAGGATCATTGATCATCCTCATTTAGTTTCTCTTATTTACGATCACCTTGAAGCATGCTAAAAATCAGTTCTTGCTTTCTATATTTTGGGGCTGTGTAGCTTATTATCTGTTTAAAGCTGTTTAGTAAGGCCCACAGGATCTTTACGGTCTGTTCCATAACCAGTGAAGCAAAGCCAAGCCTTTGGACAAGGGAACAAGTGGCGCCTGAGTTTCAATGACCGGCGTCGCCACCTATCTGGAGAGTCGATGGGCGCTCTTGCCTCTGTTTAAATCTTGGCCTCTATTTGATCCCCACTCTGTTTATGGGGTTTTAAGTCCATTTATGTCTGTTTGATTTGCTGCTGTACCCTGAAACCGTATATATGTTGCTATATCAAGCTGCGTGGTTTGTCTGGGTGTGCCTTTGGTCCATTCTGAGCCAGAGGGTTGAGCGAGAGTTTGTGGGTTTGGGCTTATTGCATGCGCCACTAATAGGTGGCGTCGCGATTGTATTGGCATGCAGCCAATCCGGTGCATGCCGATCACGTTGCTGCGTATGTCACTTTGTCGCGGCGACTCGATCTGTCCAAAACACTCACGAAGTGCTTGTTCTCAATCTATTATACTTTGTTCATTAAATCATACATCTCATTTTGCCATACGAATATCACTTGTCATTTGTCAATCCCCATTAATGCTCCCCGCCCTAATTGGCTAATAAATGATTAAAAGAGAGAAAAATGCAAATGTTTTACAGAAATACCTAAGTAGAGACCGATCTTCGGATTGGGCGAGAGGGGTGCCATAAAACCCTTCCCCTCTCGTAATCTGGCTCCCGAACCTCAGATATCGAAGGTGACGACGGTCCAGTCTACAAACCTTTTCAAATCAAACAAATGTGAACAAAAGCGTTTTTTTTTCAAAATCGGTTTCTTGGGTGTTTTCCGCAAAACCCGGGTGGCGACTCTCTCAAAACGGCATTTCGTCATGCTTTCAAACAAAAAGGGCGCAAACCTATCCCCCGCAAACCGAAAATGCGGGGATTTTCAGGGGCGTGTGCCCACAACAAGCACTTCTGTGAGCATTTTAGACAAACTGGCACACACTGGCCCAGAATGGTGCACGCAACAACTAACCTGTATGCACTGGCCATACCACTGCATACAGGGACAACCTGTGTGCACCACCCTATCACTGGCGTGCGCCGGTGAGCCTAAATCCACAGTTCCTGAACTCAACCCTCTGGGCTCTGGAATGGACCAGTGCACACCCAGGACAAACCACGCAGTTGGATATCACAGGCTATATAGAGTTACTGAGTAAAGCAACAAATCGAACAGAAATAAACAGATTGAAAACCCCATAAACAGAGTGGGGGGATTAATCAAAGGCCAGAACTAAGCATGAGAAGCAAGGGTCAGCCACTGGTACTTGGATAAGTGGCGCCGCGGTCGGGAGTGGCGTCTTGATCGTCCCTGATCGGTGTTTGGCTTTGCTTTATCGGGCTCTGGAGCAGGACGAGAGGATCGAGGGCCTTACTAGCGGTATAACAGATAACCAACTACACAGTTCTAAAGTATGGAAATCTGTAAACTGGTTTTTAGCATGCTAAAAGGTGATCAGAATGAAGAGAAAGTAAAAATGAGGGTGATCGGTGGTCCCCACACCAATCCTGCCATGCAGCCATGACTAGCGTACGGCTAGGACGGATTGGCGTGCGCCATTTGTCACGCCACAATTGTATTTATTTGCTAGCTATGAGTCCAGGCTCGGTATTGATTACCAGCCTGGGCTCTGCTAGCTCCCCTCAGGGGTCGAAATGGTTTCCAGAATATAAGGTGATATACCTTTGGATTGTGGTTGATGGAAGATTGAGCTTGAGCTTGAGGGTTTAGATGATGAAGAGTGAATGGTGTGGGTAATATGATCAGTGGACTGGTATTCCCTTGCCTTCACACCCTATGGATGAGAGAGGAAAACAAGGAAAAGGAGAGAGAGAGAGAGGGAGAGCCTTGAACTTGCAAATAAATGCAAGGGGAGTATATATAGGCCAAGGGCAGACTGAGATCAGTTGAGCCTTAAGGCTTGTTTGGGCTCCAAGAAAGAGGGGAGCCTTTCATGCATTAAATGCATGGGACTAGTTGATGGAAGGTGTAGGAGAGAGGAGGAGCCGTCCTGGACGAAATAATCATCAGGAGAACTGTTGCACACATCAGGGTGGCACAAAAGTCTCGGGCAAGTGGTTGCCAAAAAGGTGACTGGACTGGGGACAAATGGCGTGCGCCACCGAGGGTATGGCGTGCGCCAGTGGAAGCTGGTCCCAGGCTTGATGACTGACACGTGGCACTGCACCAGCGTGCGTCAGTTGATCACCAGCGTGTTGAAGCAGGGTTTTGCTGAGGCCGTTTGGCTCTGGCTCGAAAGGTTTGAAAAGGGCTTTGAAAGGGGTTTGAATGAGGTTCGGACCGCTCAAAGCTCAAACACACCATCGACTTTGGATGTTCTCGACCTTTAATCATCATTGGGGAATCAAAGACCGTATATACACTAGTCTGGACAGTCCAGAATAAAGTGTCTACAGTATCAGAATTAGGACTTCGGAGAATTTGTTCTCTCTTGTTAATGCCATAAGTGCACCGTTGTTTGTTGTGATCCATATGTTATGGATCGTTTGTTTAACTCTCCACGTGTGAGTCAGGGGTTGCGCATGCTAGGGAGTGTTGGAGTTCGTCCCAGATTGATTAATTATCTCCTCAAAACTAGTATATGAGTCAAGGCGGCCTCTCCACTCATTGACAATTAATTTCGAGTAGGATGCCTTAAAACAATCAATGCAATATGAATGGTGCGTGATGCTAGATCTCTAGGGGTAACTATTAAGTACTCATACTCTCTCTTCTTACATAATATGTGGGGCCTACATGTGGGTCCCGTGTGGATCCCACATGTTCTGTGAGGGGAGGGAGTATACTCCTGAAGTATTAAATGATTTTCCGATCTCTAGGCCAGAAATTGTCTGATGATCGTATAACAGCTAGTCTCTTTGCGCTGCCAGGAAAAACGAGTCATATCATATCAAGATAGAGTATTGGTAAGGAGAAAAACATACATGTACAAACCATCTGTATTGTAACTCATGCAAGAAATAATACCATTGTCAGGGAAATTGCTCGAATTAGATGCTACCAACGCCTGACGATATTTTCTAGCAAGTTTCAATCTTCCACCATGGCCTACAACAAGAGTTTCAAGGATGTTTTGAACATCTATTTTGACCCCATCGATCTGGCTAAAAGAAGATACGAGTGAAGTTTATAGAAGCTAAACACTTTCTCAGGGATCACGAGGGCATGCAGAGCCCATTCTTCATTATGCTATCCAAGGCATCATAGGGTTCGTTTGACTGAACTCTAGGAGATGAGAAGGTAGAATAACTTAGATTCGTAGTGTTCCATTTCAGTAATACCCGGTCTAACTTCACCTCAATATCCTCTTATCACGTGTCATGGCCCACACATAAACATACTACAAATATAGGGGCTAGCAAAAAGCTTGTAGATGTGAAGAGAATAGTTTATGGGAACAACAACAACATAACATAACCCATCTAGTCCCCAATCATTGGGGGTATGGGCAGGGGATGATTGGAGACAGACATAACCTTTGGCAATATATGCACAAAGTGGCTGCTCTCATAATACCACTGAAACAATGGCCCTCCTAAACCTCCAAGAACCGAGGAGCTACAGGGATGTTTTGCTGTAAAACCATGCTCCTAAATCAAAGCCAAATGGCATCAGAGAAGGCAGGCCTAGAGACCCAAATCAATTTATGTGTGCATTACCATATTTCATTAATAGTCCAGAGCATCGGTATGCACACAAAGAGAACAGTTTATGGGAATGAAAGGAAATTTACTTGAGGGCATTTGGTCTGTGATTTGGGTAACAATTTGGCGAAGTCCCATAGCTGAATCCTCTAATATCCTCTGACCTTAATTTCCATTCTTTTGAAATTTGTTGTTCTCTTGGCTATAAGTCAATCTATTTGGAAAACTGAAAAAAAAAAAAGGGCACCAACATTAACAAATAAGCACAATAAAAAAGTAAACATAGGCACAACATTATGGAAACAATTCAAGTCTTGGCGCTCATTTCGCTGATGTATCAGCTTTAGTTTCGATATTGGCAGGATCCATGCCAACTGATTGCCAACCCTCATCAATATTTTTTTTGGGATGATTCCTCCTTTTTCCAAGCTGATGGATCAAAGAAAGCGAACTCAGGAATGAAAGTGGACTGACTTGCATTTGCAACAACATTGAACGGGTCAAATCCAGCTGCAACAAAAACCAAACGACTTCCTTCAAATCCATCCACTATTGGACCTTCTGCAATTATTACCAACGTTTTCATTTCGGGACACGCATCGTGTTTTTTTTTTTTAAATCGAAACACGTATCATGTATAGTAAAATACATTAATTATCTATAATAAGTGTACAAATTATAAGTTAGTTCGGCCTAATAACACCATCAAACTATGCATATATTTAAAGAAAAAGCTTTAATTAGCCCAGCCTCTACCCTGGCTGGCCATAAAAGTTGGGCTCACAATTATGATGCCTACGTTACCATATGCCGGGTTATGAAATTCCTTGAAAATGCTAAACAAAGCAATGTCTATATATCTTGATTTAGGGTCCCTGCAATTAGGGGTGCAAAGAGTAAACGAGTTGAGTCGAGTTTTAGGATGTTCAATATCGGTTCATTTCAAATTTATTGAGCTCAAGCTCGATTGAAATCTTAGATTCCAAGCTCGGTCAACTACTAAACGAGCTAGTATCTGTAAATTAATGAACCGGGCCCATACATATACAACTGAGCTTATTCATATGAGTTGAGCTTCTGCAACTCGAACTTAGCCAGTTTACTAAACGAGTCGAATTTATTTTGTATGAGCTTGGCTTGCTTACTACACGAATCGAGGCTCCAGAATCCATTAAACACGAAGGGTTGAACTCAATATACTAAATGTTAACAATAGCACATCAAACTAATTCCTCATGTAATTAATGCCAACAAAAGGAGGCCGGCCTACAGAAAATGACATAACGTGAGTAGGACCATCAGAAATACGACGATTTCGAGCAAGCCAAATAAACCTCAACACAATCGGGAATAAGACGCACCCAGGGGCACCACACGAGTGCAGGACCTTAGACTTACAGTTAACATGAACCCAGAACTCAAACGGAAGTGTGAAAGTGCTACTACCAATAGAGGGAATCCCAACACCATTCCACAACTGTTGGGCAAAGCTGCAGTCGCGAAGAACATGCGTAACCGACTCTTGGTTATGTGGGCACACGCCCCTGAAAAATCCCGCATTTTTGGTTTTGCGAAAAGTTCGGTTTGCGCCCTTTTGTTTGAAAGCATGACGAAATGCTATTTTGAGAGAGTCGCCACCCGGGTTTTGCGGAAAACACCCAAGAAACCGATTTAAAAACGTTTTTGGTCACGTTTGTTTGACTTGAAAAAGGCTTGTACACTGGACCGTCGTCATCTTCGATATCTGGGGTTCGGGAGCCAGGTTACGAAAGGGGAAGGGTTTTATGGCACCCCTCTCGCTCAATCCGAAGATCGGTCTCTACTCGGGCATGTTACAAAACATTTGCATTTTTCTCTCTTTTAGTCATTTTCAGCCAGTTAGGGCGGGGAACAGTTAATAGGGATTAACAAATGGCAAGTTGTATTTGCATGGCAAAATGTGATGTATGGGTTATGAGCAATGATAATAGATTGAGAACAAGCGCTTCTGTGAGCATTTTGAACAGACTAGAACACACTGACCCGGAATGATGCACGCAGGAGTAAACCTGTATGCACTGGTCGTGCCACTTCATACAAAGGTAACTTGCGTGCGCCATCCTAGGACAGGCGTGCGCCAGTAGGCCCAAACCCACAGCTTCTGAACTCAACCCTCTGGGCTCTGGAATGGACCAGTATAAACCCAAGACAAACCACGTAGTTGATATTAGAGACTATATACGGTTACAGGGTTACAGCATTAAACCAAACAGAAATAAATGGACTGAAAACCCCATAAACAGAGTGGGGGGATCAAACAAAGGCCAGGACTAAGCTGAGAAGCAAGGGCCAGCCACTGGATCTTGGTCTAGGCGGCGCACGCCGGTCGATGAGTGTCGTGCGCCACTTATTCTGTTTGTCCAGTGCTTGGGTTTGCTTCATCTGGGTTCTGGAACACGACCAGAAGGATCCCAGAGGCCTTACTAAACAGTTAAAACAGACGACTATCTACACAGTTCTAAGATATGGAAAACAGTAAACAAGTTATTAGCATACTACCAATGTGATCAGATAAAAAATGAGACAGAAAGAGTAGACTGTGATCCCCACACCAGCCTTGCCATGCAACCACAAGTGGCGCACGACATAGGATGACTGGCGTGCGCCACACCCTACTGAGCACGATCATTGAATCTTTGCCAGCTTTGGGCCAGGACTGGTATTGATTACCAGCCTTGACCCAACCAGCGCCCCTCAGGGGTTTGAACAGTTAACAGAAACAAAGGTGGTATACCTTTGGAATGAGTTTTGATGGATGGTTGAGCTTGAACTTGGGATGGGAGGATGGATGGAGAACGAAGATGGCAATGTAGGGTGTATGACTGACCTTCCTTGCTCTGTCTTTCAATGGATGAAAGAAAAACAAGGGAGTGCAAGAGAGAGAAGAGGGAGAAAGCTTGAAAGCTATTGATGAGTGTAACCCCTTGCAAATAAATGCAAGGGGGGGGTATATATAGGCTGAGAGAGAGGGGCTGGCCAGCTGAGATCAGTTGAAGCCTTAAGGCTTGTTTGGGTTCCAAGGAAGAGGGAGCCTTCCATGCATTTAATGCATGAGACTAGTTGATGGAGGGTGTAGGAGAGAGGGGGAGACAGTTCTGGACGATATAATTATCAGGGGAGCTGTAGACCACGTCAGGGTGGCCACAAAAGTCTCGGGCAAGTGGTCCCGAAAATGTGATTTGACTGGGAACAGGTGGCGTGCGCCACTGAAGGACTGGCGTGCGCCACTGGAAACTGGCTCCATGCTTGATGACTGACACGTGGCAATGCACCACCGTGCGTCAGTTGATAACCAGCGTGCTGAAGCAGGGTTTTGTTGAGGCCATTTGGTTCTGGCTTGAAAGGTTTGAAAAGGGCTTTGAAATGGTTTGAACGAGGTTCGAAACACTCAGAGCTCAAACACACCATCAACTTCGGATGTTCTCGACCTTTAATTATCATGGGGGAATCAAAGACCGTATATAAACTAGTCTAGACAGTCCAGAATAGGGTGTCTACAGGTTAGGACAGCTTGTTGGACAAAGATCATTAATAGAAAATTTTTGATTAGCAAGAAAAAGTTTGGTGGAAATGCAATTTTAAATCGCAAGCCAAATGAAGAACATGACACACGGGTGTGCTTTAATCTTCCAAACCCAAGTCCAATTTGTCAAAGGGGGTGTGCTAGTGTGGCTATGGAGAAGAGCATAAACTAACTAGTTTGAGAAAACCCCCCGCGTTTTTTTTTTTTCTCGGCACAAGAATATTTTTTATTAAACTCAAAGGGGTACATCGAGGGAAAACAAACATCAGAATAGAAATACAGAAAGATAGAGCATCCAATAGAGAAGTTGGATTGGATGGTACAACACTTCACACCCTAAGTTAAACCGCCCAAGTATCTGCATCAGACCCATACCATTGGATGGGGGTAGCCAGGATTTCGTGGACAATATCCTCAGGGAGAGTGATCGAAATAACAGAGTGGTCCCAAGAATTATTAACCCAACAATCACGAACCATGAGGTTTGCTTCCCGACTAGAAAGAGGCCCCTCAACAATATTCCTAAGGTGATAAAAAAAAAAAAATTCCTAAGAGGCCCACAACTAAGCCAATTATCCCACCAAAAATTGGTAGTGCAACCACTCTTAATACCCTCGTACCTTTCTGGAAAAGGTGCCCTTTGAACATACTTCTCCACGTGGGAAAAGGTTTCGAGTGAGCCCTATGGTTGGACCGAAGTCTGCATCTAAGGACTCTCGCCCACAAAGCGTTAGGTTCCGAAAGGGCTCTCCAATTAAGCTTGGCCAAGGCAATCTTATTAATCTAAATTAGAAAGGTATGAGAGTATCTAAATCAGTGAAAAGATTCTCCGCTGACATTGCAAAATCATCGTCATCCTCCTAAAATAGCCCAAGTATATTCTTAAACAGGGTCTTATTGTTAAAACTTAAACAAACAAATACTAATCAACAATCAACTGCTCTAATACTAGCAGTTACCATTATGTAGATAGAGAAGAAAGGACTGATCGAGCCGATGATTGATGAGAGTGAGCAATTGGTGGTGTTCCTTCTCTTGTCATTTTGAGGGAGCAGTAACATAGTTGATGGGAGCAGTAACATATATGATACAGAAAACGAAATGAATATCGGCAGAATCAAGGAAAAGCATCTACAACTGCACTGGTGTATTTTCTTGAGGCCACGGACCATATGTACACATCTTTTTAGGCCAGATGAACCTCTTCTACGATAAAGATAAATAACAAGAAAGAGAGGAAAGAGCACAACAAAACCAAAAAAATTTACAGAAACCAGAATTCCTCTCAAACTGTGTTCGTAGCCCTTCCACCGCTGGTAATGGCAACAGAGCCCACAGTGGTGGTATCTTCATTGCAAAGCCCACTAATCTGAGCCTCTGAGGATGTCCTGCTGCTGCAGCAACGGTAGCAAAGGAACCTTGCAGGAACAGCATCCATGTCTGGAATGCCAGCACACCTAGTGTGCTGCCAAATTCCACATTCATCACAAGCTAACATTCTCTCTCCATCGTCGTCCTTAGCCCCACAACTGCAATCCACAGTCCACCGCTCAACTCCCCTCTCCATCCTAAACTTCCTCCTACTATTACTCAGCAGCAGCAGCCCATTTTTCCCAAAGCACCTTCCCCTCATCCTAACAGTTTCAGTAGACCCCCCTCCCCCTAACAAGAGCTTGACCTGGGTGGATTCTTCAACACCGCCATAGCCAACTAGCTCTACAGCTTCAAATTTTCTTAAAATCAAATAAACTTCCTGAAATGCCTTCGACGCTTCAAGCTTGAGGTCACTAACAGTAGCATTTGGAGATAGGACAAGTAACTCGGGAGGCAGAGGATCTGTGGCATAGTCTTCTTCTGATTCTTCCATAAGTTCCACCTCACATGTGAGGTGTACCGCAGGTGGCTCGTCTGCTTGTAACTTGTTTCCAGGGTGGTAGTTTTTCACAAATTGCTTGCAATCAAGGATTTTGTTAGCTGAGATGATTGCAACATGCCTCATAGGCTGAGGTGCATTGTTCAGCAAGGTTTGCGGGTGAAGCATGGATCCGTACAAGTATCTCAAGTCCCGCACCAAATGTTCTTCAGAAGGATACTCTGTGACTGGGATACCAGCGGTGCTAATGGTATCTCCATTAGCAGGAATTCTTAGTTGCTCGAGTCTGTGACAAAGTGGAAGTAGTGCAAATTAAATAGAGTATAATGCATATGGCATAAACCTCCAAGCGAGTAAATAGTAAAATGGTTCAAAGTTTTCACGCTAAAACTCTTTGCAAGATCAAAGGGAGATTCCCATGTAGAAATAGTATTATTCACAACACTACTAGCATCTCTCACAATTCAATTCTATGGAACTGTAGCCTCTACCAAAGGGGAAAAGCCAAAGGAAAAAGTGGAATATCAATACAAATGGTACTAACAAGGCACAAATTGCGCAAACAGGAATGAAATTGCTGACCTGTACTCAATCGCACCCGAGTCAGGATGGCAACGTGCATTTACAACCATCCCATCAACAGTATGTTTCCCTTTGAGTTCCTTGAGGCAGTAATCCAGGAGCTCTGGTGGAGCCACTTTGCAAACAGCACCCCTAAGAGCACGCCAAGTAACCCAGTTGGGGCCTGTTACAGCCCTTAATACTCTAAACATTGCTTCTTCTACGCGTTCAACATCTCTGCTAGTCCAAGCACACAATGTACTTGAGGTGCATATCCGAAGCTTCTTGCCTACGGTGGCATCCTCAACCCTTGATGAACTCTTGTGAGCATCATGGATCAAACTCATCAAGAAACAGAAGAGATCTCTAATATTTACAAGCTTACGCTCAGACAAGGACTGATAAAAAGAGATCAAATCCTGTAGCCGAGTGCGGGGTTTCCGTCCTTGAGCAAGATAGTCGGACAACGGTTGTTTGGAGAGGGTTTCAACAGCCCTTTTATAGGCATCAAGAGTGAGACCGAAACTACCAGCACCAAATTCATAACCCCAGTCACCATACCAGGGATGGCCCTTGGTGACAGCATAAAGTAGCCGGTACTCCAGGCCATACTTTTTTGACACATCCAACAAACTGACCTTTCTGCCAGATGAAAGAAGGTTAAATTAAAAATACAAAGTTTACAATAAATAGTCCAAAATAAGGAGGGCTTCTGAAGGAATAGACATTCAAAATGAATAGACGTTCATTCATTCATTTTGGAAAAAGTTATGAAACCACAGGACAAACTCGGAACAAGGAAAGCCTAAATCCCACCGTAAAAGCAGAAACTACTTGACTATAGTATTGTCAAGTGCAGGAATCTGTATAGTGTGAGATCCATCTACATGCACAACGACAAATACCCACAAATCTCAGTACACTTCGCTTATTTACTAAGGTGCAGTAGAGAATACCCACATAATGTGGAAATAATGCATTCCCATATGGTTTACGGGTTGTTTTTTCGGTCACATGTTAAAAGAATCAACACTACCCTGACCCCCACCAAACTTATCAACAAAAGTATCAACTTCCTTTCCATAGATTTAAATGTTCAACCTCACTGCACTTACTAACTGTTGGGCCAAACCAAGAATACGTGTTCGATGGACAACTCAAAAGTGATCAATCCACCCAGATATTTCATAGGCCATCTGACCATGTAACATAGTACACAACTGCTTGAGCCCAAAAGAACCCACTTCATCCCAGAGTCAAAATAATAGCACTTGTGTGACATGTCAAATAGGAATAGATAGAAAAACTTGAGCTTGTAAATTAACCTTTCCATTAAATAAAAGAGTTCCTTCGATATCATGTATTTGAAACTTGAGCTTGGGCAAGATATTTACATCTTTTCTTCTTCGATATCACAGTCTGTACTACCTCAAATCCTGTAGACTTAATTCAACTATTATGTGTGTATTGCTCATGTTGAAGTGTCAATCAAAAAAGTAGTAGCCAGTAGGACGTGAGAAAAGGAAAATGCCTAAAGCAGCAACTCTCACAAGAAGAATCAACATTGAAAGAGAAGCTCAACAACATGAACACATAAAACAACATGCAATTAAGCCCACAAAAATACCAGAATCACCTTCATTACAAAATGCAAGCAGTGCTCTATGGACTAACAACTCTAACCTGACACCCAGTAGTTTACACAACCGATCCCAAAAGTCCATGATATGAGAGCCAGAAAGAACCCCCGAGCCCCCTTCTCTGCCATTGACTCTAAGAAGGTGTCCAAAACCATTTGTGTGCACAACACCATGCAAAAGATGAGTAGTGTCTTCAAGCTGGTGATATATCGAGTCTTCAACATATTCAGTAGTCATAACACGGTTGCATGACTTGCACCTGGAAATCAACCACCAACAACCCATCAATAAGGAAGAAAAAAATGAGCAGGTTAAAGCGACTAGTCTTTCTTATCGGAAGGCAAGCAAGACTTCTAGAAGTGGGAAAAGACAGCAGAACAATTTAATATCAAGCAGTTTCAAACCTGCATTTCAACAAGTTGTTATACAGGATCCCATCACCGCATAAGCCCTCCCTCCGATGAAAGCAACAATTGTAAAGGAGTAAATCTAGTCCTCTACAGGGTGATATAGAAAACAACAAGTTCCCACCGGCTTATATCGCCCGTTACAAATTGTCCTCTAACTGGTGTGATCTAAGAAGCACGGATACGGATACGATCCGATACGGATACGCGAATACATAATTTTTTCAAAAAATAGAATATGATACGTTGGGGATATGTTGAATATAAAATTATTTTTTCAAAAAATTATTTGTATCCCCTTCATTAGGTTGTGACTGTGAGGATGAGGAAACAAAACTACTAGTACTAGCAGAATCCAATCATACTGTTACAAAAAAAAATCCCTTAAAATCAAATTATGCTGTAAAAAAAAGAAAAAAAAAACTCCTAAATCAAACAAGAGAGAGAGAGAGACGAGAGAGATATACATTCCCGTATAGGTATATATATGCCTATATATATGTATGTATGTATGTATGTGTGTGTGTGTATATATATATATATACTGTTACACAATGAGAGAGAGACAAGACACGAGAGAGAAGAAGAAGACGAGAGAGAGAGACACGATAGAACAGAGAGAGAGACAAGAGAGAAACACTTACAGTCAGCATCGTTGTCGAGAGGCGAGTGAGAGATATCGTCGTCTTTTCACTGCCTTTCGTTCTTCTTTGTTTTTGACTTGTCCAGGTAGGGGAAATAAATATAAAGTCCTAATTGCAGTTTTGACGCATATATTTTAAGTAATAACTTTTTTACCTCCGCGCATATCCAAAACGTATCCGAGCGTATCCAAAACGTATCTGAGCGTATCCGAAACGTATCGGGGTACCAAAAATTAAATCTCAAACAGGATACTCTAAAAAAACATATTGGATACGTATCCGGAACGTATCCGAGCATATCCGTATCCGTTACGTGTACGGTACGTGATACGGAGGCTAAAAAAGAGTATCCGTGCTTCATAGGGTGTGATATAGGTAATTAATACAGAGAGGTAAATCTTGATGGCAACCAAGGATTGAAGCAAACAAACTTCATCATAATGGTACTGGTAAATGATAGTATCCAGGGTTTTAAATCGCAGTATTGAGAAATGTTAACGGTATCGATGGTACAGCCTTGTATTGGCAGATATTGGCCAATGTCGTACAGTAGTGGCCAATACATAGGTAAATAGCAGTATCGGAGGTCCAAAATCCCGCTACGTTATAGGCGATCGAATAAGTAGCAGCCTTTATTTAAAAGCCTGCTAGTATTGTATATGAGTTCCCTAAATTTTTACAAGTAATTACACTCACACAACATGCAGAAGTAAATAATTTTTGTTTATAACACAAGGTAGATCTCTAAGTTTGAAGTTGTTGGTTCACTTGGTTGATTCTCTGAGCAGCATCTTCTATATCAATCAATGACATTATGTGCAACCAAAGTTGCAAACTGAAATTCAAAGGGAGGATAGCTGGCAATAAATAGATATATGGGGAAAGATTCTCAAATAAGCAAGGGCTTGGGTGTGTTTTGGGCTTCAATTGTTGGGCTTGTCCCTTGTACTTGGGCTTCTCGGCCTATTTGGTGTTTGTGCTTCTAAGGCCTCGTAAGTGCTGGGCTTTTGTCCCTTGAGGTGTCTCCTTGGTTGGCAACTTGCCAATCTAGGGATTAGGTCTTGGAGGGGCACTTGTTGCCTTTCTCTTTGCTCCTGTTAGTCTTGCAATCATCTTCAAAGATAAATAAAAAAAATTCGCCGTCCAAAAAAAATAACGGTAAACTCCATAACAGAATTACTCTACTCCCAGCCAAAAGGGAATTTATCGACATTTCCACTAAATCACTAACCACGCACACCAGCAATTACATGCAGCCAAGCATAATAATACAAGAAACAATGCCATCCTATATAAGCCTCAATGCATTTTGGAGACAGTTTACATGGAGAGAATGAGATAAATGAACATACAGATAGAAATACTGACATCATTTCATTAGTAGACACGAAAAAAGAAAGGAGGAGTTTGTTGGTTCGTTAATTGGTTAAGAGGGAGGGTGAAAATGAAAAGGAGAGAATGTCTACTCACCTAGACTCTGAGAGATGGAGAACCTCTCCGCAGCCTGCACAGGACTTGTGATACCCACCGACAGAACCGCCATTCGCCTTTATTATGAAATGGTAACGTTTTGCACAAACCGGATTACCACTCCAACCTTTTATCCAACCAATTTTCAAGTAAGAATGAATTCTTCCAAAAAAAGTTGCAACTTTAGGGAAGAGATAAACATAACAGACTAGAGGTAGATACACAGGGAAAAAAGGCGGCAGCTATTTGCAACCACAAATTTTCTAAATACAACCCTTTTATAACTCAGAAATTTTCGGACAAAAATATCCTCATCTTGATTTACCATTATACCACTAAAATTACTACATAAAACCACTACCCCCTCCTACACTACAAACCGTAGTGACCTTTCCACAACCACCACCAACTTTTTCCCTCCACCACCACCAAGCACCATCACCACCACCAACTTTCTCCCTCCAGCGCCATCGCCACCACCACCACCACGGAGCTCTGTCCCGACATTGTTGGATTTTAAAATATGAAAGTTGCAGATTTTAATATCCAAAAGTTGGGACATATTTTTGGATTTTAATATCTGAAGGAATTTTGAACTGTGCGGGAAGTACGGTTAACTTTCGGATATTAAAATCTGAAAATACGTACAACTTTGGATATTAAATCCGGAAAATATGTGCAACTTTCATATTTTAAAATCTGACAATGCCGGGACAAAATTGAATGTTAATGCTAGTGCGGGTGGTGCTGACAGAGAGTGATGGGAATGGGTGGTGGCGAGGAGGGAGGGGGAGTGACGAGAGGGGGTGATGGAGCTCGCTGGGAGTGGGGAGAGGCCAATGGTGGTGGTGGTGGTGGTGGCGGCGGTGATGGAGCTCCTTGGTAGTGGAGGAAGGCGTCGGTGGGAGCATTACACAATTGGTGGCTAGCTAAACTAATAACTGGCATATTTCCTAGCCATTTTGGCTAGGAACTGCTGGAGATTCTCTAATTTGAGCGATCGCCGCTTCTCCTAAATTTTAATAATATTTAAGCCCATTTTCTTTAGCCCCAAAAAATTTTAAATAAAAGAAAAGTGAACCTGTACATAAAGTAGTAACTTAAGGAAAAGAACCGGTGACGACTGGGTGGAGAAACTCACCGACGACTCGGCACTGGTCGCAGTAAACGGATCTAGATCTGGCCACGTCCTCCTCGACAATATCGAGGCACACCACCGCTGGTGAAGCATCGGGGCCTTCCGCCGTCAAATCGCCGACGCGAAAAAGGATCTGCCACGTTAGCAGGTGAGGGAAGAGGGAGGACGGCGGCGGAAGGGCGGCGTGCTTCGAGAGGAACGCCCTGACGCTGGTCCTGAAAGGGATGGATCCGACGTCGTCTACGACGGCTGCGGAGGGGAACGTGAGAAAGTCGTTAAGGTCGGCCGTGACTCTTCTCCTCTTGATCCGCTTCAAAGGACGTCCATTTACGACCATGATTAGTCCTCCTCTCGTCAGATCTGCAGTTTTTTTCTTTGTTTCAGATCTTAGAATAAAAAGATCAGATCTGAAACTCTGTATTCACGATAATATCGAAGATAAGAAAGAAGAACAAAGATATATACATACAGATGTTTTATGTACGTAAGATTATTTCGTGTCAGAAGTCAAATAACACAACCAAGAGAAAAGGAGGGAGGCAACGTTAGCTTTTCGTTTTGGTGGCTGAAATTAGGGTTTCTCTTGTTTGTTGTTGACGACCGGCGCGTTGGGACTTTTACGTACTTTTATAAATCATAAAATATAAAATAAATAAATATGTGTATTTGTGGTAACACAATCCTTTTTCTAATTCGAGATTGAGAGAGGGGGTGGGAGTCAGTCGGTTTAGGGGAGAGAGGTAGAGAGAGATTGGGAATTTGAGATGGACTTCCATATCTTTTAGTCGGTAAGCGTCCCGTTGTCCTCAAAATTACCTATACACCCCCATCGTTTTGATTCACAGTCGGTCCCATTCAAACCTGGGGAGGTGCTGCGCGGTAGAGGTGCACAAAAAACTGATCCGATCCGTAAAATCGGTCCGATCCGGACCGAACCGTCTTATTTGGTCCGGTTCTGTGGTTCATTGGTTAGGTTATGGTTCCAAAAAATTAAGAACCGTTAATTTTTAGGGCTGTCCAAGAAAAACCGAGAACCGTGAAACCGGTCCGGACCGAACCAATCCGTGCTTTTTGAATTTTGTCCGCGGATTAATGGTCCGGACACGGATTTGAAAATTAAAAAACCGTGAGATACGGATTAGGATTGGATTTTTATTTCAAATCCGTGGATTAACCGAACCGAACCGTGAGATATTTAAAAAATTAAAAAAATTAAATATATATATATATATGTGTGTGTGTGTGTGTAATATTTATAAATAATTATAATTCTACTACTTGTTATGAATTTTTTTTAACAATTTTAAGTTCATAACAATGACCGAAGGAAATCTGCTCCTTATCTGAAATTCCTTACTTTTACTTCACCTGACTTCCCCCTCTAATTTATAACTTGTAGTTAGCTACTACCATTGCGTAAATAGAACCTCCTGCTGCTCCGTGGATGTAACAATGGCTGATGAAACCTGGATAGAATTTTGGACTGAATTTTGAACTAGAAATTTGAAATGATTAATACAGTAGTTGAAGTAATTTTGCGTTTTTTAGTATTTAATGTTTATGGAAGGAAATCCGTGGATAAAACCGGGACCGAACCGTGACTCACGGTTCGAAATCCAAACCGAACCGTGAGACTTTTGGATTAGGATTGGATTGTATTTTCTAAAAACCGTGAGATACAGATTAGGATTGGATTCATACAAATCCGATCCGATCCGGACCGTGGACACCCCTATTAATTTTGGTTCGGTTACGGTTCTCAATTAAAAAACCGTGGGTAGAACCGAAGCGGACCGCATATAACATATACATAATATAGATGTGTAATTAAATATTTATTTGGATTTGGTAAGTTAATCTTTTCCTTACTAAAATTAATTTATTTAGAAAAAATATCTCATTTGTTAGAAAAGGTTTTAATATACTATTAAAATTATAGGAATCCAAACTTCTAAGAATTTTTATTGTAGTGAATATATCCAATATTTAGTGTTTTGAATTTTTAATTTTTGTGAACAAATGTGTGCATGCTAATTCGAGATTGAGAGAGGGGGTGGGAGTCAGTCGGTTTAGGGGAGAGAGGTAGAGAGAGATGGGAATTTGAGATGGACTTCCATCTTTTAGTCGGTAAGCGTCCCGTTGTCCTCAAAATTACCTATACACCTCCATCGTTTTGATTCACAGTTGGTCCCATTCAAACCTGGGGAGGTGCTGTGCGGTACGATATTGTGCACATCTCGAATGTCTATTCGTCAATTTAATGATACACATTTTATCTCGGCAATGAACGTCTCAGATAATGTTCGAGAGAGATTTGTTCTAGAGACTCAAAGCGAACATGGTAATGTCCTGGTTATTGGTTTTTTTGGTTTTTCAGTGGCAGTTTTGGAAGGTACATTGGCAAGAATGTAGATTTGATGGGTTCAAGCAAGAACAAAGGGAAATTCTAATTTATTCTTGTTTTAGAATTGGTAAAAAACTAATTTGTGCTCATACCTTTTTTCCTCTGAAAAATTGGTTAGTGGGTAGTATGAGAGGCACAAGTAAAAATTGCCTTGTTTGAATGGTGTTTTGACAACTGCGTAGGTTCGAGTCCCGGGAGGCACATGTGTGCATGTACCCGGTGGTCTCATTTTAAAGGCTTTGATTTGAACCCGTAGTTGGACAGAAGAGGGGGATTTCTCGCCGCTGTGCACCAGGTGGTGCCGTGGTGACGGCCTGTCCCCTCGGACGGTAGTTATAGCTCGAACCTGACATTCCACGGCAGGTCGGGAGCCCCTATGGTTACGCCCAAGGAGGATTGCTACGCTGGTCGCCCCCTCCCACCCTTTTTTGATTCAAAAAAAAAGAAAAGAGAATGGTGTTTTGAAATTTTTTGAGTTTGGTTCCGTCGATAATAATTTGCCAACCCAATAAACGAACGTAGCTCAGAAACTAGGGGTGAGCATGGTCCGGTTTGGTTCGATTTTATAATAAACCAAGAACCAAATCAATACCTACGGATTATGGATTTGGAGAACCAAACTAACCCACAAATTCCATTGAACCAAACCAATCTAAACCATTAAAATACGGTTTGGTTTCAATTTTAAACCACGGTTTGCTTTGAACTAAACTATCATCTTAAAAAAAAATTAAAAATACATAAAATTACGAAAATAAATTAAAAGAAAACTTGTATATACTAAAATCAATTCCATTCAAATTACCAAAACACACTAATATCAACCAACTTATTAAGAGTAGAATACCAACAATTGTTTCAAGTCTTAAACTCAGAAAATGAAATAGTGGTAATTCACTAAAGCGAACCAACTAAGAATACCAACTACTAAACATCTTGGCAAGGAAGGAAAACTAAATATCGCGGTTGAATAATAGGATCAATAAATTTAAAAAGTAGTTGAGTAAAACTTCCATAATTAAATTATATATAATTATTAATATATATGTATGTATGGATTGTGCAGTTTGAATTGGTTTGGAACCATAACCATAAATGTGAATTCACAAACCGAACCATATAATGTGGTTTCTAATTTTGTTAAACTATGACCAAACCATACTACTAAAAAACCGGACCAAATATTTCGGTTTGGATTGGTTTGGACTGGCTTCACGGTTTTACAGATTTTTTGCTCACCCCTGTCAAAAACGTTGTTGGATTGCTGCCACTCCTCGATAACCTTCACCTTGTCTTGATCCATACGAATGCGCCCCTGCTTGATAACATGGCCCAAGAACTTGATCCTTTCTTGGGCAAATGAACATTTCTCAAGCTTCACATAACTAGTTATCGCACAACGTCCTATCTTCATTACCTTGGAACTATGTATTGCAGTTGGCAGATCACAGAAGGAAGTCATTAGCATACTAGAGTAGAAGGTAGGAGGGAGGAACTGATTTAGCAATACAGCTAAACTACTCAAGCATGCCCAGGACCCTAGATGATTGGATGGGCAGAGATTCCTCACGTGTGGTCTCCACGAGTCTATGGTTAAGCTCACTGAAGACTTGGGAATCAGTAATAAGGAATGCCTCTGATTTGACTGACCTCACGAATGCTCGTTACCCGAACCACCCTACTGCCTGCCCTCGATCCTTTCTATTAGAAGGCAGCTCTGCTTGGGCCTGGAAAGAAGGCTATAAGCTGCCTACATGGAATCATGCACACCTCCCAAAAAGAGTATATGGTGATAATAGGATGCTAAATCTCCCTAGCTTCCTTCCTCCAACTGCTCTTAGTCCGCCTACTACTATTGTCCCAGGGGCAAGACCTTTTGGGAACTGTCATTCAATATTAAGGACAGGTCGAGGGATGAGGTCAGATAGGCACCAACTCCAAGGCGATTATTGTAATTATCAATCCACCTCCCATGGCTTTTCATATCAGTAATGTACCGCTGTTGTTGGTCTTTTTCCCTTTTTTTTTTTTTAATTTTTAAAAGAAGGCCAGTTCTAATGGCATTATTGTTTAAGCAGCTGAAAAGAGATCTTAATGTCTTTACTGGGTTGTTTGAGATTTAGAGGTGGAAGAGCAGATTGAGGGATAGACTGCACATTCAAGCACAAAATCAGTTGTGATGGAATAAGCTCTTTTGAGGTCTAAAAGCAAGGTACTGATTGGGGAGGGCAAGGAAGTCTGAACTGACTTAATCCCTTAGGTATTTGAAGAGCATGACAAGTTCTCTTTCCCTGTTGCTAGAGTTCTATCTTTCTAGTTCTTTCTCTCGTATTTATTCTCCGAGGACTGTATTTAACCGTTTATAAACTTCTAAGATTGATTCCTTTTTCTCTCTGATCTTTTAGGTTAAAAATATAGTTTGATTCGGTCAGGCGAGTGAATCACCGAAGTGCTTGGAGCCTTAATTAGGAGCTTCCAAAGTTCTTCTTACTATACAAGGGGGCGGAGCGCTAAGAACGAGAAAGCGTCCGGCGCCAGATAAATAGTAGAGATGGGGGCCCCTTATTTTCTGGCTAGACTTGCTTTGCTTGCTTGGGATATACATTATGCTTAGCCTCTTGATAATGCTTGGTTAGGTAGATTTTACGCCCGCAACCATAGCATCTAAGTCAAACATCTTTCCAACTATGTTGATTTTGAGCTTGACACCACTTACACAGAACAAGAGGAACTAAACTCAATCCCTGTTCGGGTTCCAATCTCTTATTTCGAAATAGCTACTCTTTCTGAAGTTGCTGGAGTTGCTTGAGCTGCTAAAGCTAGAGCTAGACCAAATAAGAAAAATAGACAATTGAGCACTTTCGTTGATCATCCCCCCATGCTGTTTTATCTCATAGCTGACATCGAATTAAAGGTCTCGATCGATTCGCTGAGATATGGCCTTGTCTTAGGAATAAAAACCTAACTCAGATATGGCCAATCACTGTTAACAACAAAGGACGGCATAATCAACAACGTGAATGTGAAGTTCAAGTTTACACCACATGGATTCCTACGAAAGAGGGTGCATAGCGGGAAGAGATTGTGCACAAAGAATCAAAATGCCATTGATTCAAAAGCTATCCACTTGATATGAAAGATATCCCCAAAAAAAGAGGATACTTTCAAGGACTTGACTGGACTGACCGCTTTGATTAGATTGCTTTCCTTGTCTAAAAAGGAGAAGGAGGCATTATAGAATCCTACCAAGAACCGGCATTCCTACTTTCAATAGAGCAGCCGGGAGCTTGCGAAAGAGGCTCGAACCAGTACATTTCGGAATTGAATCAACTAACGACAGACGATCTACGTACAGAGAGAGCGTCGAAAGAATGGTTGTTCTCACCGGAGGCTGCACACTCTTTGTTGAACCAATTCCTTGTTATGTAACAACAAAAGGTTCCTGTCGGTAGCTGTTAACCCTCGCGACGAAGTGATTCATTTCAGATCAATTCTTCTCTGCAATCGCTTCGATCCACCCCCTCGGTGAAAAACCGTAATACACCTTAAGGAATTCTTATCAGCAGACTTCCCTGTACATGATGTGATAGAGAAAATTAATATCGCAAATAAATCCTCAAGTCATACGATCACAATTCGAATAATAAAATATTAAATTAAAATATAAATATTATTACTCAGAGTTCGACCTTCATCGACACCCTAGAAATGAGTTTAGCCGGAGATCGGAAGGAAAAGCATTGAGGTTCGGTTCTGTTCCTCTGCCGTGATGTGTAACACAGTGCGTCGGAACTCTAGATGACGATGAATATCTCCGCAGATCTCGTTCTCCTTTTTCTTTTCTTTTCTTTTCTTCTTCTTCTTCTTTTTTTTTTTTTTTCTGTAGTGCGTGATGGCCTTTCTTTTATAAGCGGCTGTAGCAGACTTCATCACAAACCCTTATTTCCCTTCCTTTTTAATTCCCCAGCCGACTTACACTTGATTGCAAGGCCAAGTCCACGTGCTGGCCATCATATAGGAATTAGATTGGGGGGGAGAAACTATGGTACACAAGGTATACCGTATGTTTAAATTATGACAATTTGTGATTTTTATTATGCCGATTTTTGATTTTGTAATGCATATTTATGACTTCAGTTACGATTTTTACTTTAAAATTTACCTGTTGAACAGGTCACTAGCAGGTTACCCACATTAAAAAATATTATTATGATATAACCATAATTATTTGTACCGAAATCCATAATACTTGTACCCTAACCAGATATATGCGTACAATATCAAAAATTAAATAATGCTACCCACAAACATTATAACAACACCATAAATTGGCATTATCTTACCACAATGAGTCGTACCAAAATTCTTTGACTCGTATGATATTTCGTAACAAAATCAAAATATGTCGTATCAGAATCATCAATTATTATACCCAAACCAAAAATATTTGTAGAATGCCACAAAATTTATAAAATAACCACAATTGTTATAACAGTACCTAAAATTGTCGTTTTCTTAACACAATGTGTCGTATCAAAAGAAAACATATTAAAAAACGAAAAATTATATAACAAACCACAATTGTTATGACAATATCATAAATTGACGTTTTCTTACCACAATGTGCCGTACCAAAGGAAATTAATTAAAATATTTTGTAATAACACATGTCTAAAATACCACAAATTCAGTAATATAACCAAATTTGTTATGACAATACCATAAATTGACGTTTTCATACCCACAACATGTCATATAAAAAATTTCAATCAGAAAGATCAATTAGTGATAGTTATAATCAGCAAAATATTATACCACAAATTGAGTAATATAACCAAATTTGTTATGACAATACCATAAATTGACGTTTTCATACCCACATCGTGTCGTATAAAAAAAATTCAATTGGAATGTTCAATAAACGATAGTTATAATCAGCAAAATACCATTTCACAAATTCAGTAATATAACCAAATTTGTTATAACAACACCATAAATTGACGTTTTATACCAACAACGTGTCATATAAAAAAAAAATTCAATTCAAATGCTCAGTTAACGATAGTTATAATCAACAAAATACCATACCACAAATTCAGTATTATAACCAAATTTGTTATGACAATACCATAAATTGACGTTTTCATACCCACAACGTGTCGTATAAAAAAAATTCAATCGGAATGTTCAGTAAACGATAGTTATAATCAGCAAAATACCATACCACTAATTATTTTCAATTCCCGCCACATTTTTTTCCCAAATTTTAAAATTTTCACCATATTATCTTAATTTTCAATTCCTTGCACACTATTTTTTCAAATTCTTATTTGTCTCTACACAATACCTCAATAATTTAAACTAAAAATGAAGTTCTCGCTCAAAATTTTCATCCAAGAAATTCACCAAAAAGTAAATACTATACCCAAATTTTTGAATACAACTACAATTTTCTCTCAAAATATTAGTCTAAATTATGTTCTTTCTCTACAAAATTTAATTCAAAAAATCAAAATTCATTCAAATTTTCGTAGAAAAATGAGAGGTCACTAAAACAAATAATTATCCAACTGTCTCAAGATACGGATATTCAAGGCGGTGCACTTAATAATTGGCACTATATATTTGACAGGCGGATTGATACTAAACCTTCACCCTATGTATACAAATCCAAATTTAATGGTGGTCCTTGAAACTAGGTCGTGGAAGTACAATCAAAATAATTTTGTAAATTTATTGTCATTGTATTTTCTTTTTAAAAAAATTATTATAGTAGACATACTGATTTACACCAATGACATAGGCCATAATATGATCTACAAGTGCATGCCCAACATTAGGGCGGAGGCATTTGAGGTCACTGCTTTCTCAAATTTTCTGCCGGAAATAGGACCTCTACTACAAGAAAGTATTTTATAATTAATAGCCTTCAAATTTTCAAATTCTCAATTGTGTACCACAATAATCAGCAAAATACCATATCATAACTAAATGTCGTTAGCGAGTATATTTTTAAAATGATCGATCATAACTGCTAGAATATCAAGTCATACGATATTCAGCATTGTCACCAAAATTAGATATCATCAGATATCGACAACTCTGTAATCGAAAAATATTTAATGTATCTAGATACATTAAAGTCTAACAATGCACCACCCGAGTCCCATCTAATGCTTTTTTTTTTTTTATCGGAACCGTCTATCTTTTACATAATATGAATAGATCACATGTACCAAGAATGAAGTTGATTACTTATCATTAGACCCTTAATCAGACAAAAAAAATCTTTTACTATTAAATTCGGGTGCCAATGAAAGGGATTTCTAAACGCTATTGAGCCAAAAAATTATGTGAATTAGTTAATCTACAAATATAACGAAATTATTGGTTTTGATCATCATTATTGTGTCTTGATTGCAAGTCAACCGTACATTTAGTTACAATAGAGAAATTGATTTCATATCAAGTATATTGAAATATACAATTCTAAATATTCATTTGGTACGACACATTGTGGTAAAAAAATAACAATTTTTTGTGTTGTCATAACAATAATGGTCATGTTATATAATTTGCAGTATTTTACTAATGAGGGAGGGGGAGAGAGAGTCAAGAAGGAGAGAACAACCTATTACCTGCTAAGCCATTTTTTTTATTTTATTAATTGATTTAATAAATTGGTGGTCCGGATTATTCACTTTCAAATCCAATGGTTTAAAATCATGGTGCGTACGGTACACCCCCTAATAAGGGTTGTGTACCATAGGACTACCCTTGATTGGGTGCTTCTTGCTTTGGTTTATTCTTCACAAACTTTGGCCCATCGTAAATTATAAAATTGATCACAGGCTTTGTTTCAATACCGAGTAAAATCTAAAATTATACTTTATTTTGTATCAAAGCCTCTAAATACTTACAACATAAGAATAAAGCATAAAACTCCAAGCAACAATACAAATAAACTAAGCAATGATAAATTAGAGGCGCGTATTTGAACATTTACGCTCCTATCATGTACTCAAAATGAATTGTCTAAGTGCTCTCCCCTTCTTAATATCTGTCTTACTAACTTTAAGTAGGGTTCCTCAAAAGGGATGGTCTAAAGAAGAACTTTTCCGTCGGTCATTTTTTCTGTAGTTGGCGATTAGGCTTTCTTTTCCACTTGGAGATAGAATTCTGACCTAACTTGTCCTCTGCGATGCTACTAGTTCTTTCTTCTTGCAGTGATGATAGTTCAGTCATTTGAAGCTCCTAAGCTCTTGATCCCGATGATAAGTCAGGTCTATTTCTTCTCCCGCCTTATAGTTGAATGCTCTGAGGTGCCCCAATTATGGGATTTTAAACCCACCTTTTAGGGAAGGGAGGGGGGGCTTTTTCACTCTTGCTATACACTACAAGAAAATGCACCAAAGGCGACCCGATTGCCAATGCAATGCATTTTTTGTCAGCAAAAGTAAGCTTTTGCTGATGCAAAACTAGTTTGTGTCGGTAAATGTAGATTTTTTGGTGATGAAAGTAAGTGCATCGGCAATGTTGTCGGCAAAAGTTAGGTTGGCGGGAAATATTCTCCTGCGAAATATTAGTTGACGAATTTTTTTTCTAGCGACGAAAAGTGCATCAGCAAAAATTCAATATTTTGGCGACGACATTTTTGGTGATAGTCCTAAGGGGAACTTTTGGCGGTTGAATGTGCATCGTCAAAAGATAAATCTTTCGGCAATGACAATTTTGTGGCGGCAAAAGTTAGATTTTCACTTTTTGCAAAAAATTAAAGAACGCATGGATTTCTAGTAATTTGCAAAAAGATAGTTTGAATTATTTGTTTTAAATGCATTTTCAGGTTCTAAGTTGTGGACAAAAAAAACTTTGTGGGACAGAGAGTGTATACACAATACGAAATGTCTAATAACATCCAATACAAGAAAACAACTACTATTAATATCCAAGTGTCTAATAACATTCATTTAAATGTCTAATAACATCCAATATAAAATACAATATCCAAGTGTTCTTAGCAAATCAAAAAATAACTAATATTAATATTAAAATCTAAAAAAAAAATTCCTGAAAACAATGCAGGGGCCTTGGCCCCCACAAGCCCCATAGTATGTGTTTGTGCTATTTGTATGTATATACAATATACACACACACACACACACACACACACACTCCGTTTCACATGAGGGGGTCCTCAATTTAGATAAAATGCGGACCTTCCCATTTCTCCTCATTTCCGATTGAATTTCGATAATCTGAGCCACTTAATGTGATCAAAACATGATTTTAAGGATACTTGCGAGAAATTAGAAAAAAAATGACCGGAAAGAGCTTCATCCGAACAGTTTCGAATAATTTTTTATTGAATGGTTCAAATAAAAATTGCTCAAATCAGCAAAAAAAAGTATTTATATACAACACTATATATAAGTGTATGTTATACGGTATCTAGTGTGAAATTGTATATGTACTACGTATGTAAGTCATATATATTAGATATTGCAAAATAATTAATGAAGTGTATGTTGGTGCAGTTGTTAGATCCATGATACAGAGACTTGGGGTCTAGAGTTCAAAACAAGGGGCATGTGGAAATTTAATGGAAGCAGCATAGGTGCATTTTTTTTTTTTAAAATTGACTTTTGGTGATGCAAAAATCTCGTCGGCGAAAGTGTTCACTCTTTGATTTTAATATCCCTTTTTCCCGACGCAATACCATTTGCCGATAGGTATTGTTGATGCAAACTTGCATCGCTGAAACTATACTTTTGTTGATGAAAGACAATTCACATCGGCGAAACCCTTTCCCGACATATCAACGCCGATAACTTGCCGACACAATTTTTCGTCGGCGAAAAGCTTTGCCGACCCATATACACTTTTGCCGATGTACTTTGTGTGTTGCCAAAGCCGTATTTTCTTGCAGTGACAAGAACCTTCCACAGCAATATAGTGACAATCTATCTTCCTAATTTCGAAACAATCCACTAATGAACAAAGCAGCAAAAGGAATTACATAGTATGAAAGGGAAAGGGGAATCCATCTCGTTTTTATTGGTCGCAATAAAGCTAGGGTTTACGATTTAGAGTTTAAGGGTTAAAGTATCGGGGGCTTAGGGGTTTGAATTTAGGGCTTAGCGATTGGGGTTTAGGGTTTGGTGTAAGGAGTTAAAGAGGTTTAGGGTTTGGTGTACGACGTCTAAGGGGTTTAGGGTTTTGGGTCTTTTTAGGGTTTTAGGATTTAGGGATTCGGGTTTTAGGGTTAGGATTTAGGGATTCGGGTTTAAGGGATTAGGGGTTAGGGTTTAAGGGTTAAGGGTTAGGGTTTAGGGTTTAGGGTTTAGGGGTTAGGGTTTAGGGGTTTAGTAGTTTAGGGTTTTGTATGCAGTGGCATGGCTAGTGCATACAGGTTCACTCCTGAGTGCCAGAACTAAGCTGAGAAGCAAGGGCCAGCCACTGGAAGATATAAACACTGGCGCACGCAGGTCATAGTACGCCGTGCGCCAGTTGCTCTTTCAGTCCAGTGCCTGGCTTTGCTTCCTCTGGGCTCTGGAACACGACCAGAAGGATCCCAGGGGCCTTACTGAACAGTACTAACAGACAACCAACTATACAGTATTAAAGTATGGAAAGCTGTAAACTGGTTTTTAGCATGCTAAAAAGTGATCAGAATGAAAAGAAAGTAAAACGAGGGTGATCGGTGGTCCCCATACCAGTCCTGCCATGCAGCCATGACTGGCGCACGGCTTGGGAAGACTGGCGTGCGCCACTTCTCCTCCTACGACATTGCTTATTTGCTAGCTTTGAGATCAGGCGTGGTATTGATTACCAGCCTGGGCTCTGCTAGCTCCCCTCAGGGGTCGAAACAGTTCCCAGAATAAAAGGTGATATACCTTTGGATTGAGGTTGATGGATGATTGAGCTTGAGCTTGAAGGTTTTGATGATGAACTGTGAATGGTGTGGGTAATATGATCAGTGAACTTGTATTCCCTTGCCTTTACACCCTATGGATGAGAGAGGAAGACAAGGAAAAGGAGAGGGAGAGCCTTGAGCTTTCAATGTGCTTGACCCCTTGCAAATAAATGCAAGGGGAGTATATATAGGCCAAGGGCAGACTGAGATCAGTTGAGCCTTAAGGCTTGTTTGGGCTCCAAGAAAGAGGGGAGCCTCCCATGCGTTAAATGCATGGGACTAGTTGATGGAAGATGTAGGAGAGAGGAGGAGCCGTCCTGGACGAAATAATCATCAGGGGAACTGTTGCACACGTCAGGGTGGCACAAAAGTCTCAGGCAAGTGGTTGTCAAAAAGGTGATTGGACTGGGGACAAATGGCGTGCGCCACTGAGGAGGTGGCGTGCGCCAGTGGAAACTGGTCCCAGGCTTGATGACTGACACGTGGCACTGAACCAGCGTGCGTCAGTTGATCACCAGCGTGTTGAAGCAGGGTTTTGCAGAGGTCGTTTGGTTCTGGCTTGGTGGGTTTGAAAAGGGCTTTGAAAGGGGTTTGAATGATGTTCGGGACGCTCAAAGCTTAAACACACCATCGACTCTGGATGTTCTCGACCTTTAATCATCATTGG